>CM071839.1:48244183-53044183 GCA_036507285.1 Trichosanthes cucumerina | reverse complement strand
AGGTAGGCATATTGAGTTGGCGAATCTGGCCACTCTCACCCATACTAGTCAAAGGACAATCCCTCGCAAACAGGAGTTCGTAACCCGCTTAGGATTGAGATCAAGTTACCTAGGTCATCCTAGTGAAATAGAAACCTAATTAGTCAACAGAGTTACATCTAGTGGTTACTATTTCGCGGTCCGGTCTTATGTAATCTCATTACATAGGATATCCCCACTCACATGTAATATACACGAACACGTTAGGATCACAGTGTTTGTATCCTATACAAAGTGGGCCACATCCATAGTTTTACAAGGGTAATGTACGCAAATCTTATCCCCTTACTATAGACCCTTTAGGTTGTATCTCGAACCAAGATCCTTTATATGTACACTACGTTCAGTTAAAGATATATTTTACAGCCTTGGATGTTTAGTTTATTGGATTTAGGGTTAAAATAATGGCAATATCGAATAATAACTCTTTATTGAAATAATAACACTTTATTACAATAATTTGAACAGAATTACGAATATGAGTTTTAGGGCACAAACCCCAACAGATACTTCCCTCATTCACCTTGTTATTGAACTATGCAAATACTTACCGTAGGAGGATGCCCTATTGACGCCACGTAGCCGAGCATGGAACTCACGGTGTGAACTCTTGAGGACGTGAGAGTAAACTCGATGCGAACACCTTGTTTTCTCCCACTGAAGCTCCTAAGGTCAGGGTATAGGTTTAACTTAGTCGGATTCTGGCAAGTCTATGGCTATTATAACTGTTATAACTAGGTCTTTTAACCTTATGTCTAGGTGAATAAACATTTTAATTACCTAGATATAACATAGGACTATGGTTAAATCAACTCAAGTTCCAGGTCAATTCCCGTGTAAGAGGTGTTACATTAGCTAATCACACCTTAAGTACTGAACCTTAAACAGACCATCATCGGTAGAGTTTCCTTATAACCAATGTTCTATTCTCCTACTATATTTTAAACTATTTAAAATACTATGTAAGACTAACTTCTAATCCTATTAGATATTAACCTTAGGTCTAAATTAATTTTAAACAATTTAAAACTAATTTAATTTAACCCAAGTTCCTATGTTTGCATGCAATTCTTTGTTATAGGTTATGGTTTCTAAAACCCCTTTATTTATAACTTTTATAAATTTTAATAATTAACCTATGACAAGGAACTATATTATAAAACCAACAAATGATTTCAAATTGGAATTATAATAGACATTCAACTAATTGAATAAAGTAAATTACATAAATAAAATAACATTTATTTTAAACTAAGTAATTTCATGCTCCATACACTTTATTTTCCATATAATCTAATTATAACAATTATAATTAATTACTTATGAAAATAAAATAAATCATGCATCTCTACCATATTTATATAACACTTATACAAATAAAAAAATGCATGAACATGCTTATCCTAAGGTGGGAAATATTCCAAATGGCATCCATAAAGAAAATAGTCGTAAAACCGGAAAAATTTGGCCCCTAAGTGCAAAAATAATAAAATTACATTAATTTCAATACAAAACCGATCCAAAACTCCTTGAATCGGGCTCAGACCGCACGAACCAGACCAAAATCGACCCGAATCCCTTTTGAGTCGGTCTGCACCTTCAGGTTGTTGTCACAGCGTTGCAACGCTGAGGAGAGCGTTGCGACACCGCCTCATCTCGCGCGCGTGCCTTGCATCGGGGTAGCGTTGCAACACTGCTGACCCCTCGTATTTCCGTATCGATAGGGGCTTCGGCGTTGTGACGCCGTTCCTCAGCGTTGCAACGTTGATGAACGGCGTTGCAACTCTGTTGCTTCGCAACAACTTCTTCCTTCAAAAATAGCAACTTCAAATGACAAATTCTCACCCGAATCTCATCCGATTTGCACGAAACTTGTCACGAACGACTCAAAACTTAATTACAAAGACTCGATTATACACTTAATTGCCTAAAACATAAGGGCCTTTACATTTAATTTTATCTAATCAAAAATAAATCTGAGGCCAAAATTTTCGTAAACAGTTTTACAACAAACCAAATGTAATTCTTCACCTATCCAATGAAAATTTGTTTCAACCAAAACAAAATAAACATTGCTCTTATACCAATTGATGAGAATCAGATCCCCTTGAAAAGTGGAAACGTGATAAAAATCGTAATTTCTTGATTATTTTGGTTTACTAGAAATACTAGTACATTGGATAAAAATAGAGAATAAGCAGTAATCTAATCTAATTAGGCATGGAACTAAAACATACAAACACATTCTGTAAAAATAACTAAACTAAAGGAAATTTGAAATTACCTTTGTAGTTTCACAGCAACTCCTTGCTCCAAGAGTACAGCTACACAACAACCAAAGTTCTTTTCTGTTTTCTCTTCTCCAACAGGTCACAACCACTTGGAGAACCTCCTACTCTCTGAGAAACTTAGATCTACCCTCTGTGGGAAGGGATCCAACAATTGGAATTAGGAAAGGGAATTGTTTGAGAGAGAGAGTAGAGAGAGCAAATCCGTTTTGCAGAAATTCGTCAAAAAGCACAAAAATGATTGATTCCCTTCATCTCCCAATTCCCCACACTTAACGATAGGGAGTGAAGACAAAGCAGGGAAGTGGGGAACGTGTCATCTACACGCTCCCCTATTTTAGATTGATAATTAATTTATTAATAATATAATTAATTATTTATTTATATATAACCTATTTAATTAAATCAAATTTAATTAAAATAAATAATTAATTCAAATATCTAATATTTCATTTTGGTCATATATATATGATTAAATCACATTTAATCATATTCCCTTTTAAACTGTAGTTTTAATGTACATCTTATGCACATTAAATTTTAACCTATAGTTTTAAATATGAATCACATTCACATTTAAATTAATATTTGAACTCTTTCAAATATTTAATTCTCTCGTATAATTTAATATGAATCATATTCACATTAAATTTATATTATAAAGTTCCAAAACTTTATATTATAACGTATCTATAAACATTAATGTTTATTCCCTAATGAATTTGAACATTTCAAATTCAAACGATCTAAGAACTCTTTACGAGCTACAAGGTGGACCTAATGGACCTACAGATCAGAAGCTTCAACGATACGAGATTACTCGGTTAATCTCATTAACCTCCTAATCAACATTCGTTAACTGCGGGAACACTTCACTAAAGTCCCCCCAATTGTACTCTTCTCACTGTAGATATATTTCTGTGTCCACGGATATTGACCAATAATAGCAAGTCAATCCTTCACAAATGTTCGTAATACCAGCTTGGTCAAATTACGTTTTACCCCTGGGTTACATCTTGTACCTTAAGTAACAGTGCTCCTCTAATGAACAATTTGTTTGTTGTCCTACCAACAAACAAAAGTCCCTCTCAGGCCAATCAGAGGGTCGAGCCTTTTGTTCAAGTCTTGGAGATACGACTTAAGGGAGCCTTCATCTACTTACCCTAGTAGGCGAGAAGGAGTGAATTCCATCTTTCTAAGTTAAGTCCCTAGCCGCTCACTCGGTCTTGTCCTGAAGAACGTAGGCATATTGAGTCGGCGAATCTAGTCACTCTCACCCATACTAGTCAAAGGACAATCTCTCACAAACAGGAGTTTGTAACCTGCTAAGGATTGAGATCAAATTTCCTAGATCATCCTAGTGAAATAGAAACCTAGCTAGTCAACAGAGTTACATCTAGTGGTTACTATTTCGCGGTCCGGTTTTATGTAATCTCATTACATAGGATATCCCCACTCACATGTCATCTACACGAACACGTTAGGATCACAGTGTTTGTGTCATATACAAAGTGGGCCACATCCATAGTGTTACCAGGGTAAGGTACCAAAACCTTATCCCCTTACTATAGACCCTTTAGGTTGTATCTCAAACCGAGATCCTTTATATGTACACTAAATTCAGTTCAAGTGACATTTTACAGCCTTGGATGTTAGTTTATTGGATTTTGGGTTAAAACAAAGGGAAATCTCATAAATAACTAACAATAACTTTTTATTGAAGTAATAATTCTTTAATACATAAAAGTAGAACAAAAATACAAACTACGAGTTTTAGGGCGTAAACCCCAACAGATGAAACATTACCGATGTAACTTGTTTTGATAAGTTATCCATCTACAAGGGCATAAATGAGAGATAGCTCTTATGCAAGCAAAGTACACCGACCATTACGACAAACGTTCAAAGTGTTAGGTTTTATGCCCTAAAACTCGTAGTTTGTATTTTTTTTGTAATTTGTTCCAATTCATTCAATAAAATGCTATTGTTCATTCAAATGTTAGTGATATCCAAATGTTTGCCTAATCCAATAAACTAACATCATAGGTTGTATTATGTGTCTTGGCTTGTGTGTAGAGACATACAGGGATCAAGGTTCAAGAAACAGTTTAAAGGGTATATAGTATATAGATGAGGTTGGGTATCTTATCCTGGTGACACTATGGATACGACCGACTTTGTATTTGATACAAACACAGTGATTCAATGCGTTCGTGTAGGTGACAAGCGAGTGAGGGTATCCTATGTGATGAGTTCACATAAGATCGAACCACGAAATAGTAACTGATAGATGTAACTCCATTAACTAATTATTTTTCTATTTTAATAGGATGACCTAGACAACTTGATCTTAATCCTGAGCAGGTTACGAACTCCTGTTTGTGAGGGATTGCCCTTTGACTAGTATGGGTGAAAGTGGTCTGAGGCACTGACTCAATAAACCTACCATCTTGGGGACGAAACCACGTGGGTAACTGGGGACTTAACCTAACAAGATGGAATTCACTCCTTCCCAAACATAAGGTAAGGAGTTGAGTGTTCCCTTAACTGGTACCTCCACGACTTGAACAAAGGGTCCTACCCTCTCGCTGGTGTGGGAGAAACATCTGTTTATTGGTTGAACCATAAACAGGTTGCTCATTAGAAGAGCACTGGTACTTAAGGTTATAGATGTAATCCAGAGGTAAAACGGTAATTTGACCCAGGTGGTGTTATGAACACTCCTGAAGGATTGACTTGTTATTATTGGTTTTTTATCCATGAACACAGAAACATATCTGCAGTGAGAAGAGTGCAGTTGCGAGTCTTTAGTGGAGTGTACCCGCAGTTAACGAATGTTGATTAAGCGGTTAATGAGATTAGCCAATTAATCTTATACTGTTGGAGCTTCTGATTTTTAGGTCCATAAGGTCCACTTCCTAGCTCGTAAAAGGTTTTAATATTGCTAGATCTTGATTAGAATTTGAAATGCTCAAATTTACTTTGGGAATTAATTTAATGTGTGGAGATACATTATAATATAAAGTTTTTATGTATATTAAAACTTTTTTTATATTTTGGATATGATTCAAAATTAATTTACAAGAGAATTAAATATTTGAAAGAATTCAAGTATTGTTATAATGTTAATAGTATTCATATCAACCAATAGATTAAATTTTAATATACATAAGATGTACATTAAAACTATAGGTTAAAGGGAGGTTGATTAAATATGATTTAATCATGATAACCAAAATTAAATATGTGAAACTTACAAATTAATTAATTCTCTATTTAATTAATTCATAAATTAAATATGTGATATTTAATTTATGAATTAATTAATTAGAGAATTAATTAATTTGTAAGTTTAATTATGTTAATTAAAATTGATTTAATTAAATTAATTAAAACTATAGGTTATGTGAGATATGCATCTAAATATGATTTAAATATCAATGAAATTTAATTTAATTTTGTAATCTCGCGATTAAAACTTCAATCCAATAAACTAAGCTCTAGGATTATGTTTATGAGACCTTGAATAGTGTGTAGCGAACACACAAGAAGGATCATGTTCATGTCAATGACCTAAATGGTGTATTATACATGGATAGGGTTGAGAACCTCATCCTGGTAACACTATGTATGCGACCCACTTTGTATTTAATACAAACGAGGCGATTTAACTCCTTCATATAGTTGATATGCGAGTGAGGGCATCCTATGAGATGAGATTGTACAAGACCGAACCGAGAATTATTAGACTATTGTACTAACACCGTTAACAACTTAGTTCTAATAATTTACAGATGACCATCAGTGACTCAACCTAAATCTTGAGCGAGTTATGAACTCCTGTCTATGGGAGTTTGTCCTTAGACTAGTGTGGGTGAGAGTGGTCAGAGTTGTCGACTCAATATGTCTACCTTCTCATAAATGAAACCTCGTAGGGAGCTGGAAACTTAACTCCGCAAGAAGGAATTCACTCGTTCGTGAGCTAGGAAATTTAGATAGATTGTTCCCTTAAGGACTGAATCCAGGTCTGGAACAACGGGGCATCACTCTCTCACTGGCTCGAGAAGGACATTGTTTATGGTAGGACTATAAACTGGTTGTTCATTAGAGGATCTGTGGTACTTAAGAAACAAGAGATAGTCACAAGGGTGGTAATTTTACCCAGTTGTGACTACGAACGACCTGTGAAGGGTTGACTCACATGCATTAGTTATATCGATGGACACAACTTCTCCTACAGTGAGGAGAGTACTGCAACTACGAGTCTATTGTGAAGTGACCTGTAGTTAATGAATGTTAATTAACGGGATCAAAGAGTTTGATCAGTTAATCTCAAATCACTAGAGCTCCTGATCTATAGGTCCATTAGATCCCTCGGTTGGCTCAATATGAAATTAATGAGGGTATAAAGTTTTGGAATGAATTTTAAGCGTTCAAATTCATATAAGGGATTTATTCAATTATATGATATAATATATAGTTTAATGTGAATATGATTCATGATAAACTATATTATTGCTTAATTATGAAATTATTGAATAATTAGACGCATTAAACATGAGAGATATGAAAATTGAATATGATTCAATTTATAATGCAGATTATGCAAATATGATTTGCATAATAAGGTATAAGATACCTTATATTATGCAAATATTATTTGCATAATGCATGATATATGCATTTAGTGGGTTAGTGGGTGGAGAATTTTTCTCCAATTTCAATCCCTATATAAGGATGTATTTGGATGCATTTGGCAACAAAAGTTCTCACTTTTTCGAAATTGAGATTTCCATAACAAGAGAATTCTCTCTATTCCTCTCAAATCTCTCCTTTCTCCAAAAAAGAATCCCATATATTCTCCATCTCCTAGAGAACAACCGTGAAGTCCTTTTGGTGGTCTTCGAAGTGTTCGTGATGGTAGAGAACGAAGGGAGCACAAAAGAGGAGAAAAACTAGAAGAAAGGTCTTCAAAGGTGATCATTTTCTTCTCCCTAATTCATGCTTAACCTTGTTTAGCTTTTGTTGAAATTAACATGATGGAATTGTGAGCAAAGCGATTCAAAACGCTTCCGCATCAGGATTCGATCCCTTCAACAATCAAAATGTGTCTTTATCCAAACAAACATTCATTCAAAATTTACATTATATACCTCTTAAAATTGATATAAAACATACAGTTTAACAATCTAGTTCACAAAAATAGATATAGTAATGAATATCATCAACTTTGGGATGACACAAAATATTAGGTTTATCAATCACTATTCATTCAATTACAAAATGTGTTTTACTATTTAAAATCAAAATATATAATTCGAGCTAGTAGTGTTTGTGGCTATGAACTTCCAATGATATTCTTTCATCAACCCAAAAAAATCATCAAGAAATAATAAAAAAGAATATTTACTCAAATAAAATAATTATTAACAAATTAATAATTTTAAGTAATAATACATAAATGTGCATATTCATTAAAACTTTGTAAAAAGGTTGTGCCACTGCACTACCAATAACATATTCATGTATGTCATTTTTTCGTTGGTTCTCCATAAAAATGCATCCAATTTCATTGACAAGTCTGCCCAAACTCTTACATTTTGTGGACTGAGAGGAACATGACAACATTTTCTATAACTCTCCCAAATTTTAATCTAATTAAGGGAACGCCACTAAGCTAACAACCTATATGCCCCAAAAATTTTGACAGTGAAAGGATGTAACTACAACAATACCAAAAATTTTACCTAGCACCTGTTGGTAAAAAAGATAATACTTCTATATTCATATTAACAAAACCACGACTTCCAATTCTAACTCGCGTCGTTATGGAAGATTCACAAATGAACCAACATTCTAAATGTGTAAAGTACTAGACCAATTCATTAATTTCCAACAAACACAATCCAAAAAGTAAAGCATCTTAATGTCTACGTTAAACTTTCAACACAAATAATACACCTAAGATATCATTCAGTCAAACTTAACTTTTTAAGAATGATGGGACACTCTAACTAGCGTGTACTTCAAAACCATCTTCAACAAGTGTGTTGTTGAATATACATGAAAAGACATTTAAAACCAACACTCTAAACACTTTACAAAAGTACCAAGAAAACAAGAATGATAAAAAGCAAAGGAAATAATACACTTGAATCCAACCAAAACCACATAGAAGATGATGGAATCAAGGGTAAAAAAACTATTACAATTTTCCAAATGAGCAAAAAGGAAAGAAAAAACTATCAGCAAAAAGGAAGGTATATTTCATTCACGACCAAGAGATTTGTCTAAGGAAAACCTATTTAAACCAATTCATTCACTAGAAATTCTAGCAAAACTAACATGTGGAAAAGTATAAACATAATCCAAGGAATTAAACCAGAAAGAAGGTTCAATCTATAATATAGTGTCCCTGAATATATACTAAGGGATTGAAGTTTACTACCAACTCCCTAAATAAGCTTACATTGTCAATCAACTTCCAAAATAAACTTTGCATTGTCAATCAACTTCAAAAGTGAACGTGTATTGTCAATCAAACTTAATATTACAAAGCACCCAATCTAAACCTTCAACCAATAAGGTATGGAATGACTTTTTTTTTTTTTTTTTTGTAGTAAAGCCTTTTTCACCTCTCCTAAATTAAGTGAAATCTAACAACCTATGACTCCTATGAATATAACTGAACAAAATCCGTACTTCATTATGAAGGAGAGGATTCTAGGCTCAAAGAAGCAAACACATAAACTAAAGAGAGATAAAAATCGAAGTTATTGAATCTACTTTTTTTTTTTTTTTATAACGGAATTACCTAATTTATTAAATAATGGAAATCTAAAACACTACATTTAATTAACAAATTTCTTGAGTAATCATGTGATAGGAATCTCGTTGAGAATTTTCCTGAATTTAGTACCGAGATTCTTGTCAAAGGTCGCGACGAACTGATTCGAAGCATGTGGCACCTTGAGCCTCTACTTGAAAATCCTCCTTTTTTGAACTTGAACAACGTCCATCCATTTAACGAATCGTGTACGATCCCTGTTAATAGATGTTATCCGAACAACAAAATAAACATAAATCTTAAAGTGTTTGGAGAATTTTTAATTGAATAGGTTCTTAAAATGGTATGATATAAGGTTTAATTTGAAAGAAAAGAAGTAGCTAACTACCCATTGTTGGTAGGTAATGAAAGAGAGGAGCAACAGTTACTAACAAACCAGCAATACAACTTAGCAAACAAGCTACAAAAGCTATGAACACATCATCAAATCAATCTACCTTAGCCACAAGTATGTCATCAAAACAAACTAGAGAATAAATTAGAATCTCTAGCTCTCAATTAGATGTAATTGAAAATTTAAGGATCAATTAGTCATTAATAAACAATTAATAAGACAATGCTTACTTTTATAAACTAAATCATAGTTCTTCAAATTCTTCTTCATCTCCTTCGTTCTCAAGCCTCTTGAATTCTTTCCTCCAAATTTCCATATGAAAATTACCATATTTCATGTATTGGTCCAAGAAAAAAATGAAGTGAACTTATCCATGCAAGGATAAAGATCATGAATTAGCGACTACAAGATTAAAGTAAATATGTTAACTGCCACTTTTCTTAGCATTAATTTAAAGAGAATAGCATCACAATGAAACTAGAATCCTTAGCATGTGTAGAAACCACATAGAAAATGAACAACAGGAACAAACTATTCTACCTCGTAGTTTGCAATTGTAATTGTTCTGCAACAAATGGAATATTCTTATAGGATCCCAATGCCAATTTTTTGCCTAATTTCCTTGCAAAGTCCTCGAGGACAATCATTTCCACCAAAAACCGTTGCTCATAAAAAAAAAAAAAAAATCCATCCACTTCACTGTACTTGTATTAGACTGTAACAAGAATTATACAAATGGTAGCATGTTTAGAGAGGTAGAGAAGCAATTGAAAGACAGATAAATATACCTCAATGCAAATAATGCAAACTAACATGGACTTAATTCAATTTCAACCAACCAACAAGGTAATTCACCTAGGAAATAACTTCCTTTCTTAGCCAAGTTACTAACAATAAATAGAACATTTTCAAAATCTACCAAAGTTTTACTAGGAAGTCCCTGAAATACAATAAGAAAATAAAAACTAAGTATTTCACTATTTATCCCCACATTATTACTCTACTCCAAACTTAATTTCTTTCATCTGTTGTACAAAAGCATTCATCACCTGCATCACCCATATTCTCGGTCGGTCTCCCCGAACACCTCTACTGTAAATTTCTAGTCGTATATCTTAGGGCTCCAATGGGACATGACTGAAAATGTTGCCTCTTGGAATCTCTGCCCCACTGCCTGATAAACATCAAATCATATTCCGAAATGGATTTTATAAATTTGCAATTGATTATTATGAACCCATTGTTTGCCCGATCCATTTCATAAACATAGATTAATATATTTATGAACCTTATAGCTGAAAGCAATATGATTACACGATATTATTTGAACGTGTTTTAACTTTAACTAAAATAGTTAAATGGTAAACGCTGGTAGATTAAGCGTGATAAAAGCTCAAATTAGTAGAATTTCCAAATATATATCTCTTCATATATAAAAATTTGAAGATCTTGAACCGGTCTTTTAAAAACATAGTCGGGAGACATGTCGAATATTATTAATGAAATGGGTCAGTGAAGCCTATATGGTCTAGTATCCATTCCATCTGATAGCAACACAACTGACCCAAATAAGAGGAATGTTAGCGAAAGGAAAAAAGTGGAAAAAAAAACTTGAACAAGGATTAGAATTGCAAATTGATGGGATGTGATCCCGCAGCGGAAACTATGTGAATCACATTGCCCCGTTGCGTTACACAAAAATTACTTAAAATTGCATACAACACTCGTAGACTAGGTTAAGCATGAGGAAGAATGAAAGGTTACAACGATAAATACCTCTTGAAGAAACATTTTCTTCTCGTTTTCCTCCTCCCGTGTCACGATCTCTACGATCTCCACGAACCGACACCACCACTAAGCCTTCTCGGTTGTTCTCCAGCGGATGAGGGAGAATAGGTCGGATTTCCTTTGGAGTTTTCGGTATGGAGAGAATTTAGAGAGGATTGAGAGAAATCTATAGAGCGATTTTGGTGGAAACCAAAAAATGAGAGAATGATTTGTGAGATGCTTCTAAAATCATCTTTATATAGTGGTGTGGGGTGAATACAAATTCTCCACCTATTCACCATTTTACCACAACTATATAGTATAAGTTATCATATACCTTATTATACAAATCTCATTTGTGGAATTTAAAATTGAATCACATTCAATTTTATTTATCTCATATCAATTTATCCAACTTAAGCTTTAATTCAATAATTAGGCTTATAGTATAGTTTAATATGAATCTCGTTCACATCAAACTATATATTATGTCAACTATATCTTATATAAAAGACATAAATACCCTTAATGTGAAATTGAACACTTCAAATTCACTCTAAACTATATACCCTCATTCAATTAATAATTGGGCAAACCAAGAGACCTAATGGACCTACAGATCATGAGCTCCAATGATTTGAGATTAACTGACCAAACTATTAGATCCCGTTAATCAACATTCATTAACTACGGGTTCACTCCACTATAGACATGTAGCTGCACTCTCCTCACTATAGGACAAGTTGTGTCCATCGTAACCAATCCCCATGAGTCGACCCTTCACAGGTTGTTCATAGTCACAATTAGGTCAAATTACAGTTTTACCCATGTGCCTACCTCTTGCTCCTTAAGTCCCACTGATCCTCTAATGAACAACTTTGTTTATGGTCCTACCATAAACAATGTCCCTCTCGGGCCTGTGAGAGGGCAGGACCCCATCGTTTAAGCCCTGGAGTCAGCACTTAAGAGAACAACCCATCTAGTTTCCTAGCTCGGGAATGAGTGAATTCCTTCTTGCGTAGTTAAGTTCCCAGTTACCCACGTGGGTCTTCCCCTTAGAAGGTAGGCATATTGAGCGAGCAACACAGACCATTCTCACCCTTACTAGTCAAAAGACACACCCCGCAGACAGGAGTCCGTAACACACTCAGGATTAAGATCGAGTCATTAATGGTCATCTACGAATTTATTAGTCCTAAACTGTCAACGGTGTTACATCAGTTGATCTAATAGTTCACGGTTCGGTCTTGTACAATCTTATTGCACAGGATGCCCCCACTCGCATGCCAACTACATGAACGAGCTGGATCGCCTCGTTTGTATCCAATACAAAGTGGGTTGCATCCACAGTATTACCAGAATGAGGTTCCCAGCCGTATCCATATACTATAGACCATTCAGGTCAATTACTCGAACGTGATCCTACTTGTTTGTCCACTACACGCCGTACAAGATTTCATAAATAAGTATGACCCTAGAGCTTAGTTTAGTGGATAATGTTTAAAATGTGAGATACAAGGTTTATTGAAAAAATAACTTTTATTTATCACTACATCAACAGTTACGAATGACACGAGTTTAGGGCATACATCCCAACAAACTCCCACTTGAACTAAAGCTAGTGGAGTACATATACATTTTTCAAATGGAAATAATACAATAAACTAGGGCATTGAATACCCCTTTACAATACTCCCACTTTCCCTATTTAGGAATTACTCGTAGACTTAGACTCTCTAGGTGACCCTCAAACACCTTAGCCGTGAGAGCCTTTGCAAACAGATCAGCAACATTACGCTCCAAAGCTATCTTCGTGACAGTCACGTCTCCGCGATGCACAATCTCTCGTATTAGGTGATACTTCCGTTCAATGTGCTTGCCCCTCTTATGTCTCCGAGTTCCCTCGAGTTGGCTATTGCACCACTATTATCACAGTATAGGGTGACTGGCAAGTTCATGTTTGGAACAACTTCCAAATCCATCATGAACTTCCTAAGCCAAACAACCTCCTTAGGTGTTTCACAAGCTGCTACATATTCGACCTCCATCGTGGAATCCAGGATGCATCCCTGTTTGATGCTTCGCCAAATACAACCCCTCCGTTAAGAGTGAACAAGGACCCCGATGTGCATTGCCTAGAATCCTTATCAGTTTGAAAGTTAGAGTATGTGTATCCCGTAAAGATCAAATCCCTATTTCCATACACGAGCATGTAGTCCCTCGTTCTCCTAAGATACTTGAGGATTACCTTTATGGTTGTCCAGTGATCAAATCTTGGATTGGATTGATACCTACTGACTATCCCAACTGCATAACAGATGTTGAGCCTAGTACACAATGTGGCGTACATAAGGGCACCCTACAGCTGAAGCATAAGGGATCCGTCTCATATCCTCAACATCTTGAGGTGCCTTAGGACACTGTTCTTTAGACAGGTGAACCACATGCCTAAAAGGCAGCAAACCCTTCTTGGAGTTTTGCATCTTATATCGTATTAATATCTTGTTGATATAAGACACCTGAGACATGGCTAGTGTTTTTTTCTTCCAATTCCGGACAATCTGGATAACTAGAAGATACTACGCTTCTCACAAATCTTTCATTTGGAATTGTGTAGCTAATCATTCCTTAACATTAGTAAGGAAACCTACATCATTCCCAATGAGTAGGATATCATCCACGTACAATATCAGAAAAGTGATAGTACTGTTGGTGATATTCTTGTAGACACAAGGTTCATGAACATTTGTGTTAAATCCATAAGATTTGATAGCCTCATCAAACCTTATATTCCAAGACTTCGTCGCCTGATTCAGTTCATAAATAGATTGTTGAAGCCTACAAACCTTTTGCTTCTGGCCTTGTACAATGAACCCTTTGGGTTGGTCCATGTATATGTTCTCGTCAAGATTGCCATTCACGAAGGTCATCTTGACATCCATCTGCCATACCTCATAGTCATAATAGGCGGCAATAGCAAGAAGGATTCTGATAGACTTTACCATGGCAACAGGAGAAAAGGTTTCCTCATAGTCAACCCCTTATCATTGGGTAAAATCCTTTGCCACTAGTCTAGCTTTGAAGGTCTGCACCTTTCCATCTACACCACGTTTACGCTTGTAGATTAATTTGTAACCTATAGGCTTTACCGCATCAGGTTAGTCTACAAGCTCTTAAACATAATTGAAGTACATAGACTCCATTTCTTGGTCCATGGCTTTAATCCATTCGTCTTTGTCAACATCATCCATTGCCTGATCATACACCAATGGATCCTCACAGTCATCACCAGGTATGACGACTTGGGTTTCATCCAAACCCATGTAACTTTCAAGTTGTCTAACAACCCTCTCACTACGCCGAGTCATTCTCAACTCTTGAGAATGACGTACTTGACTAGACGAGCGAGGATCAACAACACTGTTGGGGTGTATGCCCTAAGCTCGTGTTTCTCGTAACAGTTCTTGAATTAATGAATAAAGGTTATTTATTATTCAATCATTGTATCTCGCATTTTATAAACTTAATCCAATAAATTAAGCTTCAGGGGCATACTTATGAGAACTTGAACGGTGTGTAGTGGGCACACAGGGAGGATCAGTTCAAGTTATTGACTTGAACGGTCTACAGTATATGAATAGAATTGGAAACCTCATCCTGGACAATTGTGGATGCCCCCCACTTTGTATTAGATACAAACGAGGTAATTCAGCTCGTTCATGTGGTTGACATGCGAGTGGGAGCATCCTGTGCAATGAGATTGTACAAGACCGGACCGTTAATTATTAGACTTATTGATGTAACACCGTTACTAGTATAGCACTAATAAATTCGTAGATGACCATTAGTGACTCGTCTTTAATCCTAAGGGTGTTACGGACTCCTGTTAAGGGTGGTTGTGTTGCTCGCCTAATATGCCTACCTTCTCAAGGGCCGATCCACGGATGGTACTGGAAACTTGACTACGCAAGATGGAATCACTCGTTCCCGAGCTAGGAAACTAGAGGGGTTGTTCCCTTAAGTGTTGTCTTCAGGGCTTGAACGACGGGGCCCCACCCTCTCACTGGCCTTAGAAGGATGTTGTTTATGGTAGAACCATACAACAAAATTGTTCATTAGAGGAGCAGTGGGACTTAAGGAGCAAGAGGTTGACACAGGGGTAAAATAGTAATTTGACCTAGTTGTGACTACGAGCAACCTGTGAAGGGTCGACTCACGTGATTGGTTATATCAATGGACACAACTTGTCCTACAATGAGGAGAGTGCAGCTATGGGGCTATAGTGGAGTGACCCCGTAGTTAATGAATGTTGATTAATCGGATCAAAGAGTTTGATCAATTAATCTCGGTTTATTGGAGCTCATGATCTGTAGGTCCATTAGATCCCTCGGTTGGTTCAATTTGGACTTAATGAGGGTATACAGTTTGGAGTGAATTTGAAGTGTTCAAATTCATGAAAAGGGTATTTACATCATTTTTATGAGATATGATTGACATAATATTTAGTTTAATGTGATTGAGATTCATAATAAACTATAGTGTAGCCTAATTATTTAATTAGGGCTTAATTGGAGAAATTGATTTTGAGAGAAATTAAATTGAATGTGATTCAATTTTAAATTCCACAATGATGCAAATGAGATTTGTATAATAAAGTATGTCATACCTTATATTGTATGATATGTAAATATGATTTGCATATTATATAGTTGTGGTAAAGTGGTAAATTGGTGAAGATTTTACCTCCACCATAAACCACTATTTAAAGGTTGAATGAAAGGATTTTCATAACTCATTATCTCATTTTTTGGATTTCCACCAAAAGGAGAAAGCTCTCTTCTCTCTCAATTCTCTCATTCTCTCCATAACCCAAATCCAAAGGGAGTCCCACCTACTCTCCCTCATCCACCGGAGAACAATCGAGAAGATCAAGTGAAGGTGTCCTTTGGATCGAGATCCGGTTCGTGGTTCGATCGTTGAGATCGTGACCGATAGAAGGAAAACACGAAGAACGGTTCTTCAAGAGGTTGATATTACGTGCTGTAATTTCCTTCTTAAAGCATGCGTAGCATAGATTTGTATGTGATACATTTCAATTTTAAGAAATTCAGTAACATAACGAAAACAACGTGATTCAGTCGCTTCCGCTGCGGGATTCAATCCCTTCAAACACTTGTTGACGTACTAGCACCATCAGCAACACTTGTTCATGAACAATCCATTTCACTCAACACAATCTTACTCTTTTGGTTTGTCGTCCCTGATGTGATCTTCATCAAGGAATGTGGTGTTTGTCGACATAAGTACCCTATTTTCCTTTAGAACAAAAAATAGACCACCTCTCATTTCCTTTGGGTAACCTACAAAGAGGCACGACTTCAAACGAGGTTCCAACTTTTTCGGGTTTGTCACCAACACATGGGGCGGGCATCCCCAAATCCTGAAATGACGTAAACTACCATTACGACCATTCTAGAGGTTGAAAGGTGTTTCAAAAACACTTTTCGACAGAACGTTGTTCAAAATGTATTGTAGTCTCCACTGCATAATCCCAAAACGAGTCAGGGAGATGAACATTAACTCATCATCGACCGAACCATGTCCAACAGGGTTCTATTCCTCCTCTCCGATACACTATTCTGTTGTGGCATACCAAGTGTTGAGAGTTGGGGTGTAATTCCATATTCTTTCATATAGTCCTGGAATTCAAGGTCCATATTGAAGGGAATGAAAATCCCCACGCAGCGGAAGACGATCGAATTGTCAAGGTATCGTTACGCTATTTGAAATTTATTAAAATGTTCTAACACTTAGATCTAAGTTAAACATACAATTCTATGGAAGAAAAACAACAAGAAGAAATTTACTTACTTGTTGAAGACTCTCTTCAAAGTTTCTTCCAATTGATCATGAACACTTCACAAAACTCGGACTTCTCGAACTCTCGATCAAGCACGAACACCACCAATTGGAACCTTGGTTGTTCTTCTTTTGGAAAGAAGGAGAATGGTGGGATTCTTTTGTGTTTTGGTGAGGAGAGAGTTAGAGAGAAAATGAGACTCTTCTCTTTGGTGAAATCCAAAAAATGAGAGTGCGATAGATACAATCCTTCTTGCAAGAAAAGTTTAAATAGTGGAATAATCATGGAGTTAAAATCTCCACATTATTACAATTTTACCAGAACCATAGGTTATGCAAATCATATTTGCATAACCATATAATATAAGATATCTAATATCATATATTGCAAATCACATTTGCAATAATTGTGGATTAAATAAATTGAATCACATCCAATTTAATCTCTCTTAATTAATTTCTCCAATTAGCCCTAATTCAACAATTAGGCTAATCTATAGTTTATTATGAATCTCATTCATATTAAACTATATATTATATCACTCATATCTCATATAAATGATATAAATTACTCTAAGCGAAATTGAACACTTAAATTTCATACCAAAACTCTAACCCTTCTTTTAACCTAGATGGAGCCAACCGAGGGACCTAATGGACCTACAGTGACGAGCTCCAATGATCCGAGATTAACCTATCAAACTCTTTGACCCGGTTAATCAACATTCATTAGCTACGGTAACACTCCACTAAAGCCCGTAGTTGCACTCCCGTCAGTGCAGAATATTACGTGTCCACTGATATAACCAATGCCCATGAGGCAACCCTTCAAAGGTTGTTCGTAGACACTACTAGGTCAAATTACCATTTTACCCCAGTGTCTACCTCTTGTTCCTTAAGTCCCCACTGCTCCTCTAATGAACAACATATCGTGATGGTCCAACCATACATCAGTAGGTCTAATAATTCACGGTCCGATCTTGTACAATCTCATTGCACAGGATGCCCCCACTCGCATGTCAACCACATGAACGAGTCAGATCACCTCGTTTGTATCTAATACAAAGCGGGCCGCATCCATAGTGTATCCAGGATTAGGTCCCAACCCTAACTATATACTGTAGACCGTTCGGGTCATTAACTCGAATGTGATCCTCCCTGTGTGTCCACTACGCACCGTTCAAGTTCTAGTTCTCTCATAAATTCAATGACCCTGGACCTTAGTTTATTCGAAAAGTTTGTAAATATTGCGAGACACAAAGTAATGAAATAAATAACTCTTATTAATTTCAAATAGTAATTTACAAACACGAGATTAGGACAAAAATCCCAACACATATACTCTCCACATCGATCTGATCGAAGTGTCTTAATCGTTTTACCTAATTGGTTCTCAACCTCAGTCTTATACTCCTTGAACTTTTCAAGAGCTTCAGACTTATAATGCATTAGGCAAACGTACACATATCGTGAATAGTCATTTATAAAAGAGATGAAGTATTCATAGCCTCCTTGGGCTTTAACACTCAACGGACCACAAAGGTCAGAGTATATAAGCTCCAAAGGTTTTTTGGCTCTATAATCTTTTCCATTTAAAGGTTGTTTGGCCATTTTGTCTTCAACGCATGCTTCACATACTAGTAACGAATTTTCTTCTAACTCGCTTAGAAGTCCATTCCTCAATAGTCTCTCAATCCTATTGAGATTAATCTGACCTTACCTTAGATGCCCAAGATGGGTATTTTCTTTAGGAGAAATATTTAATCTCTTAGTTTGCATTTTTGTTGTTTTAAACAATTTAGTATTCAAAACCCTTTTGACCGAATTAGGCCTTAAAGCATACAAATTTTTCTCAAGTGAAGCAGAACAAATTTCAACTTCTTTGACAAAAATAACACATTATTCATATCTAATGAAACAGAAATACATTGTTCTATTAGACAGAAAATAGAAACAAGGTTTCTAGTAAACCCTGGAACTATGTACAAATTTTCCAGCAAAAGATGCTTCCTGCCGAAATGCAGCTTCACCATGCCCACTGCTACGCCTGAGACAACCTCCCTAGATCCAACCCTCAGCGTTATCTCCCCTTCTTGCAGTCGCTGCCAGAAACTAATTCACTAAAAGAAAGAACAAACATGGTTAATAGTGTCTGAATCAAGTCTAGAGAGAGTCACTACTCTCCACTAAACAAATTTCTACAACAAGTAAATCACATTTACCTTCTTTCTTCTTGTCGGTAAGGAATTTGGGTAGTTCCGTTTCCAGTGCCCATGATGTGAATCAAGCCATTGATCCATCGCATGTACCTGAAGGAGCCATAACAAGAAGTAAGGCCAAGAAGATTCAAGAGGCTTTCACATTGCATCTCCAAAAGCTCGTTGATGCATAAGAAGAGACAATGATTTTTTAGCCCAAAATTATTTATAATGTTAGTTCAATGAGTCAAGATGAAAATGGAGTGAAGATGGCACGAAGGACAGAAAAAGTGTGCAGAAAATGTGAACAGGTGGTTGTCCAGATTGCACCTGTTGGGATTTCGTGATGTCAAACTTCGTCTAATGATATCTTCATGCATGGCGTATCCTACAGTAGATATTTAAGACAATTTAAAGCATTTCTATGTTTTTTGTTCCATATTTAGAGCTCTCAAACGTTCTGCAATTAAGTTTTAATTTCCTAGGTCAAACTTTCTTCATTTCACATTTAATGCTTTTGGTCTTTTGGTGTTTTGCACGACCACTTTGGCCTATTTAAAGGCTTGTATTGGCATGTTAAAGGGAGAACCTTTATGAAAAAAATTTGTGTTTTGTTTAGCCCCATTTGGTGTTAACTCTTGGGATTTATGCCCCAAACTTGTGTAATTTTGATCAATTAAATAAAGTGTTATTGGTTTTGATAAGATTACAGTCTTGCTTTTATAAATCCAATAAACTAAGCTCCAAGGTTATAACGTTTATCTTGAAATCAGTGTAGTGGACACTAATTGGGTTGAATTCAAGATTATAACCTAAATAGTCTATGGTATATGAATAAGGTTGGAAACCTCATTCTGGTAACACCATGGATGCGACCCACTTTGTAATTAGTACAAATGAGGTAATCCAACTCATTCATGTAGTTGACATGCGAGTGGGGGCATCCTGTATGAAGAGTTCATACAAGATCGGATCATGAAATTATTAGTCTAACCAAAGATAACACCGTTAATGAGATAAGACTAGTAATTTATAGATGGTCATTAGTGACTTGACTGAATCCCGAGCAAGTTAAGAACTCCCGCTATAGGGGTTTGTTCTTAGACTAGTATGGGTGAGAGTGGCACATGGCCGACTCAATAAGCCTACCTTCTCGTGACGAACCTCGTGGTAGGTAGCTTGGAACTTAACTGTGCAAGATGGAATTCACTCATTCCTCTCTCGAGGAATTAGATAGGTTGTTCCCTTAAGAACTGACTCCAGGTCTTGAACAATGGGGCCCCGCCCTCTATGAGGGTATGAGTCTAAGGTAGGACCTTAGACTTGTTGTTCATTAGAGGATCAGTGGTGCTTAAGGAGCAAAGAGGTAATCAAAGGGGTAAAACGGTAATTTGACCTAACTGTGATTACGAACAACCTGTGAAGGGTCGACTCATGGGTAATGACTATATCAGTAGAACACAATATATCCACAGTGAGGAGAGTGCAGCTACAAGTCTATAGTGGAGTGACTTGTAGTTAATGAATATTGATTAACTAGATCAAAGAGTTTGATCAGTTAATCTCACATCATTGGAGCTCATGATTTGTAGGTCCATTAGATCCCTCCGTTGGCTCAACATGGTAATATTGAGGGTATAAAGTTAGGAGATAAATTGAAGTGTTCAATTTTATACATGAGGAATTATATCAATTATATATGATATAATTGATATAATATATAGTTTAATGTGAATTAGATTCATATATAAACTATATACTAAAGAGAGATAAAACGAGGGGTAGGATGGTCATTTCCATCCTATTTCCCTATATATATGGTTGCATGAGATGCAACTAGGTTAAGTTATTTTTTAGAAGTGATTTTGGAAATCATTCTAAGTTATTCCTAGCCTCCTTGTTGTGTTGTTGGAAGAGTTCCAAAACACACATCTCTCTCACAAAATACCTCACCACTCCTAAAGGGAACACACCTTCCTCCCTCACCTAGAGAACAACGGAGAAGATCCGATTGTGGTGTCGGTATTTGTACGAGTTCGTGTTGGGTTGATCTTGATCGTGAAGAGAGGAGGAGCACTTGAAGAAAGGTTCTTCAAAGGTAAATACTTGTTGTCCAAACTCTTATTTTATGCTTAATCTATGTTTTACGTTCTTGAATTTTTCATTGTAACTAAATCAAGAGCGCGCGATTCGCAATCACTTCCGCTGCGGGGATTTCGGTTCCCTTCCATTGGTATCCGAGCCCAATTGCGTTCTTGATTTATGTTCTAGATTTTTCAAGAACAAGGTGGGATTTACTGTTTTTGCATGAGATGTATGAACGGTTTTTTGCGAAATTAGATGTTTTCAATTTTTGACACTTAAATTTACAATTTCCATTGAAATGTTCAATGTAAGGGCCCGGTGTTTTGGTAAAATTTAATTGTAAATCGAGTCTGTAAGTCCGTGTCGATCGAAGCAAGGCGGTTGCTGAGAAGAACTGAGCGAAAACGAGCAAAGGAATGGTGATTCTCAATGTCGTCGTATGCGCGTTACAGTAACGCTGCTCATCGGCGTTGCAACGCCGCGCGCTTGCGAGAAGGCGTGCGCGGCGGAGGTAACGCGTTACGCTTCTCAGTAACGACAAAAGCGGCGTTAACGCCGCTATCGCATACGGTAACGCGGATCACGCGTTTCACGCGAGGAACAACGGGCAGAAACATTTTTTTATTATTTATATTAATTATAAAAACGTTTTATTTTAATATATTTAATAATTTTAATTTTAATTAATATAATTAGATTATATTAATTAAAATTATTTCTAGGGTGCCAAAATTGGTCTAATATTTACTATTTTAATTATGCAATTGTTGTGTAATTATTGCCATGCATAGTGTAGGCTTGTATTTTAGAAATCTCACCTTAGGTTAAGCATTTTCATGCATCATTTATAATATAAGGAGTTATATTATATAGTTTGCATGATTAATTAATATAAGGTTGTTATATTAATTTTTTGACAGTATTGACATGCATTATTTTTCATGCGATGAATATGCTATGAATGTCTTATTATTCATGTGATGAATGATCAAGCACTATAACATAGTATGCATGTCACCTAAGGTTAATAGCGTTTAGAACTTGGAAATAATAGACCTTAGGTTATTTGGTTCTAATTCGATTAGAATTAGGAACCAAGTAATTTATAAGCTATGATTAAAAAAGGAACTCTGTCTAAGGAAAGTTCTGTCTAGGTTGGGGTATTTAAGCTGACGGAAACGGAACACCGCTACACAGAACCGACACGGGAGTGAAATTTAATCAGAGAGTCTTATAAATTACAGTAGCGTCAGCGGGTTTATTAAGGGGTTAATAAACTAGAAATCCTAGGTTTAATATAAGGAGTTATATTAACAAACTTAGGATAAAATCAATATAAGAGTTATATTGATCATCAATATAAGAGTTATGTTGATAGAGTTAGGTAAAACCATTAGTCGGGTTTTAACCTAAGAAAGATTCCTATAGACTTAAAATATTCAGTGGGAGGAAAAAGTGTATGAGATACATATTTTTCCACCTACGCTATCTCCAGGAAGTTCACACCGTGAGACTCATACTTGGCCTCGTGGCACAAACGGGAGCGTCCCCCTTCGGATGGTGTTTGTATGAGTCAATATCAAGGTGAATGGAGAGGGTACTTATAGTGAGTGGGAGAAGGTTTAGTGAAAACAAAACCTACGGTCTCTTTTGTCGTTTTACACCGTTAGACCACTATGGTCAGCCTGCTAGTTTGGCCTGGACCAGACAATCCTTCCCGGAGGGCTTGATCATAGGGGATCTAACACAAAGAGAGACACCCGAAAGGGATAAAGATGTCCTTAGACTATTTTCCAATCTAGTCCTCCTTCACGGGATTTTATTGGATCGAGACTCTGGATCTAAAGACAAAGGGTTACACTCACGGGGTACATAAGTTGTGTATGTATCCAGACCGAAAATGGTAATTAAAACCTATAGGAATAAGAGTTATTCTGGTGTTAGGTTTTGGTAAAGAGTGTCTTGATCTAGAGGAGGAGTGTTTTTTATTACCCTTCGGTGTCATACATTCTAAACCTTTGGAGTATCATTGCAAATTATAAATGGCCTAGGAATCATTTGATAATTAGCTAAAACATGATTGGATTAGAGTTATAGAAAGAAACTCATATAAGTTTGGTGCAAATTAAAAATGTCTATTTCTATAATCTCCTTATTGGGTGCGGAAAAGTTAACCAGAGAGAACATGATGACATGGAAAAACAAACTCAACACTATTTTGGTAGTGGATGATCTGAAGTTTGTGCTAACTGAGGAGTGTCCTCAGGTGTCATGCTCGAATGCGTCACGAAATGTTCGTGATGCATATGATCGATGGATCAAGACCAATGATAAGGCTAAGGTCTACATGCTGGCAAGTATGTCTGACATATTAGCCAAGAAGCATGAGGGCATGATTACCGCCAAGGAAATCATGGAGTCTGTGCAGGGTATGTTTGGACAACAGTCCACATAAGCCCGACATAATGCCCTAAAGTACATATTCAACTCGAGGATGCCAGAGGGTACATATGTTCGAGATCATGTCTTGGATATGATGATACACTTTAACATCGCAGAGTCGAATTTCATCGATGAGTCGAGCGAGTCGACTTCATTCGAAAACCCTTCCGGATAGTTTCTAGATTTAGAAGTAATGTTGTTATGAACAAGCTTACTTTTAATCTTACCTCCCTTCTAAATGAACTCCAGACGTTTCAATCTTTGATGAAAATTCAGGGATCGAAAGGTGAGGCAAATGTTGCCAGCAGGAGTTATCACAGAGGTTTGACCTTTGGGACAAAAACAGTGGCTTCATCTTCTTCTAACCTGAGAGGTAAGAAGAAGAACATGAAGAAGGTTAGTAAAGGGAAACAAGTCGACAAAGCTCTTTTGCCTGAAGGGCAAGAAAGTCAAAGACGTTGCTGACAAAGGAAAGTGTTTCCACTGCAACGAAGACGGGCATTGGAAACGGAACTGTCCGAAGTACATTGCAGAAAAGAAGAAGGAAGGTAAATATGATTTACTTTTCCTAGAAGCTTGTTTAGTGGATAATGATAAAACAGCTTGGATACTTGATTCAGGCGCCACTAATCATGTTTGTTCTTCTTTTCGAGAATTGATTCTGGCAAAGCAGCTACTACAACAAGGAGAGATAACGCTCCAAGTTGGAAATGGAGAAGTCGTCTCAACTGTAGCAGTAGGCACAATGAAGCTTTATTTTGGCAAGAAATATGTATTGTTAGACAATATATTAGTGATACCAGGGTTTACTAGAAACCTTATTTCCATTTCTTGCCTCATTGAACAATGTATTTCTGTTTCCTTTTCTATGAATAAAGTGTTTATTTTAAAGAAAGGTTTAGAAATATGTTCAGCTTCATTAGAAAATGGATGGTATGTTTTAAGGCCTAATTCAATCAAAATGGTTTTGAACACTGAATTATTTAAAACTGCAAACACACAAACTAAGAAACGTAAAATTTCTCCTAAAGAAAATGCTAATCTTTGGCATCTAAGATTGAGTCACATTAATCTCAATAGGATTGAGAGATTGGTAAAGAACGAACTTCTAAACGAGTTAGAAGAAAATTCCTTGGCAGGATTCCAGTATGTGAATCTTGCCTAGAAGGCAAGATGACTAAAAGACCTTTTAGTGGAAAAGGTTATAGAGCCAAAGATCCTCTAGAGCTTATACATTCAGACCTTTGTGGTCCGATGAATGTTAAAGCCAGGGGAGGATATGTTCATCTCTTTTATAGATGATTATTTCAGATATGGGTATATTTACCTAATGCACCACAAGTCTAAAGCACTTGAAAAGTTCAAGGAATTCAAGGCTGAGGTTGAAAATCAATTAGGTAAAAGAGTTAAAACACTTCGATCGGATCGAGGTGGAGAGTACATGGATTTAAAATTCCAGAACTATATGATAGAACATGGAATTACATCCCAACTCTCAGCTCCCGACACACCACAACAAAATGGTGTATCGAAAAAGAGAAATAGAACCTTGTTGGACATGGTTCGATCAATGATGAGTTATGCTCATCTCCCTAGTTCCTTTTGGGGTTATGCAGTAGAGACTGCAGCATACATTTTGAATAGTGTGTCCTCCAAAAGTGTTTCTGAAACACCTTTTGAACACTGGAAAGGACGTAAAGGTAGTTTATGTCACTTCAGAATATGGGAATGTCCAGCACATGTGCTTTCGACAAATCCAAAGAAGTTGGATTCACGTTCAAAGTTGTGCCTATTCGTAGGATACCCAAAAGAAACAAGAGGTGGTTTATTCTATGATCCTAAGGAAGATAAGGTCTTTGTGTCGACAAATGCCACTTTCTTGGAGGAGGACCACATAAGGGACCACAAACCAAAAAGTAAGGTAGTGTTGAGTGAATTAGACGGAACAATAGCAAAGGTTGCTAATAAGAACACTAGTACGTCAACAAGAGTTGTTGATACTAGTTTGTCTAGTCAAGAGGGTCCATCTCAAGAGTTGAGTATGCATCGACGTAGTGGGAGGGTTGTGATACAGCCTGACCGTTACATGGGTTTAGCTGAAACCCAAGTTGTTATACCAGATGACAACTGCGAGGATCCATTGACTTATAATCAAGCAATGGTTGACATTGACAAAGACAAATGGGTCATAGCCATGGACCAAGAAATGGAGTCTATGCAGTTCAATTCTGTTTGGGATCTTGTAGATAAGCCTGATAGGGTAAAACCTATAGGTTGTAAGTGGATCTACAAGAGAAAACGTGGTGTAGATGGGAAGGTGCAAATCTTTAAAGCTAGACTAGTAGCAAAAGGTTATACCCAGGTTGAAGGGGTTGACTTTGAGGAAACCTTTTCCCCTGTTGCTATGGTAAAGTCTATCCGTATTCTTCTTGTCATTGCCGCATATTATGACTATGAGGTATGGCAAATGGATGTCAAAACAACCTTTTTGAATGGCAATCTTGAAGAAACCATCTACATGGACCAACCCAAAGGGTTCATTAGACCAGGACAAGAGCAAAAGGTTTGCAGGCTTAAAAGGTCGATTTATGGACTGAAACAAGCCTCTAGGTCCTGGAATATAAGATTTGATGAGGCTATCAGATCTTATGGTTTTGACCAGAATGATGATGAACCTTGTGTATATAAGAAAATCATCAATAGTTCTGTCGCATTCCTAATTTTCTATGTGGATGATATCCTACTCATTGGGAATGATGTAGGTTATCTTACTGACATCAAGGAATGACTAGCAACGCAATTCCAAATGAAGGATTTGGGTGATGCGCAGTTTGTTCTTGGGATTCAGATTGTCCGGAACCGCAAGAATAAAACACTAGCCTTGTCTCAAGCATCATACATAGACAAAGTGTTGTCAAGGTTTAAGATGCAAGATTCCAAAAAGGGCTTGTTGCCTTTTAGACATGGAATCCATTTGTCTAAGGAACACTGTCCTAAGACACCTCAAGGAGTTGAGGATATGAGACGGATTCCTTACGCATCAGCTGTTGGAAGCTTGATGTACCCCATGTTGTGTACTAGGTCTGACATCTGTTTTGCAGTTGGGATGGTAAGTAGGTATCAATCCAATCCAGGACTTGAACACTAGACAACGGTTGAAACAATACTTAAGTATCTTCGGAGAACAATGAACTACATGCTTGTGTATGGGGCTAAGGATTTGATCCTTACAAGATACATGGATTCTGATTTTCAGACTGATAAAGATTCTCGAAAATCTACATCACGGTCAGTTTTCAATCTTAACGGAGGAGTTGTAATATGGCGAAGCGTCAAGCAAGGATGCATCGCTGATTCCACCATGGAGGTCGAATATGTAGCAGCTAAGGAGGTCATTTGGTTCAGGAAATTTATGCTAAATTTGGAAGTTGTTCCAAATATGACTTTGCCCACCACATCAATGCTGTATTGCGATAACGGTGGTGCGTTAGCAAATTCGAGGAACCCCAAGTCACAAGAGGGAAAAACACATAGAGCAGAAGTATCATCTCATCCGGGAGATCGTGCATAGAGGAGACGTGATTGTCACGAAGATAGCCTCAGAGCACAACATTGCTGATCCTTTTACAAAGGCTCTCACGGCTAAAGTATTTGAGAGTCACCTAGAAGGTCTAGGTTTACAAGTCTTCCCCAACTAGGGCAAGTGGGAGTATTTTGTACAAAGGGGTCTAAATGCCCTAGTTTATTGTATTTACATTAATGTAATGTTTAGTACTCCACAAGCTTTAGGTCAAGTGGGAGATTGTTGGGATTTATGCCCCAAACTTGTGTAATTTTGACCAATTAAATAAAGTGTTATTTGTTTTGATAAGATTGCAGTCTTAATTACTTTTATAAATCCAATAAACTAAGCTCCAAGATTATAACGTTTATCTTGAAATCAGTGTAGTGGACACTAATTGGGTTGAATTCAAGATTATAACCTAAATAGTCTTTGATATAAGAATAAGGTTGGAAACCTCATTCTGGTAACAACATGGATGCGACCCACTTTGTAATTAGTACAAATAAGGTAATCCAACTAATTCATGTAGTTGACATGCGAGTGGGGGCATCCTGTATGAAGAGTTCATATAAGACTGGATCGCAAATTATTAGGCTAATCAGTATAACACGCAATGTGACATAAGACTAGTAATTTATAGATGGTCATTAGTGACTTGACTCAATCTGAGCAAGTTAAGAACTCCTGCCTTATAGGGGTTTGTCCTTAGACTAGTATGGGTGAGAGTGGCTTGTAGCCGACTCAATAAGCCTACCTTCTCAGAGACAGAACCTCGTAGGTAGCTGGAAACTTAACTGTGCAAGATGGAATTCACTCATTCCTCTATTGAGGAATTAGATAGGTTGTTCCCTTAAGAACTGACTCCAGGTCTTGAAGAATGGGGCCCCGCCCTCTATGAGGGTATGAGTCTAAGGTAGGACCTTAGACTTGTTGTTCATTAGAGGATCGGTGGTGCTTAGGAGCAAAGAAGTAACCATAGGGGTAAACGATAATTTGACCCACCGATTACTGAACAACTGTGTGAAGGGTCGACTCATGGGTAATGACTATATCGGTGGACACAATAGTATCTACACAAGTGAGAAGAGTGCAAATGATAAGTCTATAGTGGAGTGACTTGTAGTTAATGAATATTGATTAAGCGGATCAAAGAGTTTGATCGATTAATCTCACATCATTGGAGCTCATGATCTGTAGGTCCATTAGATCCCTCCGTTGGCTCAACATGGTAATATTGAGGGTATAAAGTTAGGAGATAAATTGAAGTGTTCAATTTTTTACATGAGGAATTATATCAATTATATATGATATAATTGATATAATATTTAGTTTAATGTGAATTAGATTCATATATAAACTATATACTAAAGAGAGATAAAAGGAAGGATAGGATAGTCATTTTCACCCTATTTCCCTATATATATGGTTGCATGAGATGCAACTAGGTTAAGTTATTTTTTAGAAGTGATTTTGGAAATCATTCTAAGTTATTCCTAGCCTCCTTGTTGTGTTGTTGGAAGAGTTCCAAAACACACATCTCTCTCACAAAATACCTCACCACTCCTAAAGGGAACCCACCTTCCTCCCTCACCTAGGGAATAACAGAGAAGATCCAGTGGTGGTGTCGGTGTTCGTACGAGTTCGTGTTGCGTTGATCTTGATCGTGAAGAGAGGAGGAGCACTTCAAGAAAGGTTATTCAAAGGTAAATACTTGCTGTCCAAACTCTTATTTTATGCTTAATCTATGTTTTACGTTCTTGAATTTTTCGTTGTAACTAAATCAAGAGCGCGCGATTCGCAATCGCTTCCGCTGCCGGGACTTCGATTCCCTTCATTAACTTCTTTCAAATCTTGCTTTAGATTTGATGTTTCACCGATTCATTGGATTAGCCCCGATCAAGCTAATTCTGGAGTGAGTCGTCTTAGGATCTAGGAGTGACCATCCTTATTCTAAGTTTGATCTAAGAGTTATTCATCTTCTAACTAAACTCTTGGATGGAATCAATTGTTAACGTAACCTTGTTTGTGACGTTTGCAAAGATCCTAAAAGTTCCTCTAGCTTTGTTAAACCGACAAGTTCAACGCTTAACATTTGGTACCAGAGCTCGTTGGTGGACATCCTTTGGTCGATTCTCTGGAGGTGAAATATCTTCAATTTGCTTTACTTTTTTCTGTCATTTTTTTATCATTTACAAAGTGTAATACAAGGCATCCTACAACTTTTCTTCCATTTCTTTGTGTTTAGTTCTTAGATAAAAAAAAAACAGTAGCAAAAAGATAAAAAAAAAACAGTAGCAAAAAGTGAAAAAAACCAGTAGCAAAAAGTGAAAAAAAATAGTAGCAAAAAAAACAAAAAAAAAGTATTCAAGGATCCAAGACACACAAAAGTTCTTAATTTTAAATTTTATTTGCTCAAAACTTTGAGTTGTAGATCCTTAGGATGAGTTTCTCTAGTCTTAGCTTGTGAAAGGTTATCATTGATTTAGTTTATATCAAGTTGAAAAGCAAGGTTGCACAAAGTTTTTAAACGAACCCTTACATCTTTGACCTAGTACTAAAAGCCTACCATTTAGTGATAAACACGAGTGTCCTTGAGTGATATCTTGGTGAGAAGTGTGGAGAGATCCTTATAAAAAAATGTCACAAGATAATAAAGAAAAAGTTCCGGAAGTGGTAGATTAAAATAGGGTTATTCTCTAAGCAATTCAAGTTATGATGGAGATGATGAGGGAAGAAAGGGAAGAAAGGAGAGCACAACAACAAAGAGAAGAACGAATCTTGCAAGAAGATGAAAGCTTGTTTGACTTACAGGTATAAGAAAGAAACTTAGGAGGAAGAGGAAATGTGAGGAGAAGAGGAAGAATTAACGTTGCAAACATTGTGCAACCTATAAGAGTGGAAAGAGTGAATGAAGACAGGGATAGCGGAGTGAAACTCAGAATTCCACCCTTTAGTGGTACGACGGACTCCGAGGCATACTTGCAATGGGAAAGAAAAATAAAACATGTATTTGATTGCAATACATATAGTGAGAATAAGAAGATGAAACTTGTCATTTCCGAATTCACCAATCATGCGGGAGAATGGTATCAACATCTCAAATCCGAGAGAAGAAGGAAAGATGAGGATCCAATAGAAACTTGGGAAGAACTTAAAGAAGCCATGAGAAAGAGGTATGTTCCAAAACATTATGAAAGAAATTTGAAAACTAAATTGCAATCTTTGAGACAGGGAACAAAAAGTGTTGTTGAATATTATCAAGAGATGGAGTCCTTGATGGAAAGAGCAAAAATTCGAGAAGAAGAAGAAGACACCATGTCTCGATTCCTTGGAGGTTTGGATCGAAAAATTGCTCATCCGGTTGATAGAAATCCACCACCTTACCTTGAAACTATGTATGATTATGCTATCAAAATTGAAGCTCAATTGAAGGAAGCAAAAGAGCATTCAAAAAGGTATACACCTAAAGCTAGTACCTTTTCAAATTCTAATGCATGGAACAAGGATAGTTTTGTGAATAGGAATGAACCGACACAACAAAGAAGCAAGTTTGTTGCTGCCAAAAGAGTGGAGGTCGAAAGCTCCAATGCTAAAAAGAATGAAGCTTCAAAGTATGTAAGGGACAAGTCTAATTCTATTCAATGTTGGAAGTGCAAAGGGTTTGGACACATGAGCAAAGAATGTGTCAATAAAAGAGTTATGGTGATAAGAAATGGTGTAGTTGATTCGGAGGATGAATGTGAGGAGCATGATGCACCACTTGAGGAAGAATCTGAAATATGTGATGATGAGTATGTTGAAGAAGGTAACTCCATATCGTGGATCACAAGAAGGGTCCTTAGTATGCAAATCAAGGAAGACAAAGTTGTAGACCAAAGGGAAAACTTGTTTCACACAAAGATACCTAATTAAAAGAAGCCTATGCAGTTTGGTGATTGATAGTGGGAGTTGCACAAATGTGGTAAGTAGTTTTCTTGTAAAGAGACTTCAACTTACTACCCTTCCACATCCAAAACCGAACAAACATCAATGGTTGACAAACAAAGGAGAACTTAATGTAAATTCTCAAGTTCTTATTCCTTTTACTTTGGGAGGATATAAGGATGAAGTATTTTGTGATGTTTTACCTATGCATGCGGGGGATATATTGTTAGGGCGACCTTGGCAATATGATAGAGAGGTCACATTTGATGGAGTAAAAAATGAGTATTCTTTTACTTTCAACAGGAAGAAATTTACTTTACTTCCATTGTCTCCATACAAAGTACATTGTGATCACTTGAAGTTAGAAAAGAAAAGAAAAAAGTTTGAAGAAAAAGAGAGGAGAGAAGAAAGTAAGCTAAAAGAAAAAGAGAAGAGTGAAAAGAAAGAGAGAAGTGAGAGGCAAAAGGTGAGTGAAAACGAAGAGAGAAAAAACAGTGATTTTGAGGAAAAAAGAAAGAATGTGAGTTTGGTTATAAGAAAGGGGGAAGTAATGAATGTGTTGTTGGCACAAAAACTAAAATTTATACTTATGTGCAAAGGAATATGTTTAACATCTAACCCAAAATCTAATGATGTTTTGCCAAGTTCTTTTAAGTTTCTTTTGCAGGAATGTAATGATATGTTTCCACATGAAGATGCACCTACGGGTTTACCTCCTTTAAAAGGGATTGAACATCAAATTGACTTCATACCCGAGGCAACTCTTCCAAATATAGCAGCCTTTAGGACCAATCCAACCGAGACTAAGGAGATTCAACGGCAAGTGGAAGAACTCATGGATAAAGGTTATGTTAGAGAAAGCATGAGTTCTTGCTCATTTCCGGTGATTTTGGTACCCAAGAAGGATGGCACATGGAGAATGTTTGTTGATTGTCGAGCCATCAACAAGATAACGGTAAAGTATCGACATCCCATTCCTAGATTGGATGACATGCTAGATGAATTACATGATGCTAATTTGTTTTCAAAAATAGATCTTAAAAGTGGTTATCATCAAATTTGAATGCATGTTGGAGATGAGTGGAAAACAACTTTCAAAACTAAATTTGGACTTTATGAGTGGCTTGTTATGCCATTTGGCCTTACTAATGCACCAAGTACTTTTATGAGGGTAATGAATCATGTGTTGAGAGAGTATATTGGAAAATTTGTTGTTGTGTACTTTGATGATATTCTTGTTTACTCAAAAAGATTGAATGATCATATTTTACATGTTAAGACAATTTTACTTAAACTTAGAGAAGAGGAGCTATATGCCAACTTCAAAAAGTGCAGTTTTTGTCTACACCAAGTCAATTTCCTAGGTTTCATTGTTGGAAGGGATGGAGTGCAAGTTGATGAAGAAAATGTAAAGGCTATCCGAGAGTGGCCAACACCTACCAATGCAAATGAGGTTAGATCTTTTCATGGTTTGGCTAGTTTTATAGGAGGTTTATTAAGAATTTCAGTAGTATATCCTCACCATTAAATGAACTTGTCAAAAAGCATGTGAAGTTTGAATGGACAGAAAAGCAAAAGAATGCATTCAATGAATTAAAAGATAAATTGACCAATGCACCTTGTCTTGCTTTACCTAACTTTGACAAATCTTTTGAGATTGAATGTGTTGCAAGTGGGATAGGTATAGGAGTTGTTTTGATGGAAGAAAAGAGGTCAATCATGTTCTTTAGTGAGAAGCTAAATGGAGCACAACTCAACTACTCGACATATGACAAAGAACTACATGCACTTATGAGGACTTTGCAAGTTTGGCAACATTACTTGTGGCCAAAAGAGTTTTTCATCCACATTGATCATGAAAGTTTGAACCACCTCAAAAGTCAAACAAAGCTAAATAGGAGGCATGCGAAATGAGTAGAATTCATCGAGACATTTCCTTATGTCATTCATTACAAGAAAGGTAAGGATAATGTGGTGGCCGATGCATTATCAAGAAGGTATACATTATTTTCTGTCCTTAGTGCAAACATTCTTGGTTTTAAACACATGATTGAGCTTTACAAAGTTGAGATATCTGAATTTCATGATGTGTATATGCAATATTTAGGAGGGAACAACGTACATGATCATGTTGTATTTGATGGTATGCTTTTTAGAAAGGGTAAACTTTGCATTCCTAAGTGTTCCATTCGAGAGTTACTTGTGAAGGAGGCTCATGGGGGAAGTCATATGGGACATTTTGGGGAATTTAAAACATACATCATGTTGTGTGAACACTTTTATTGGTTGAAAATGAGGAAGGATGTGAATAAAGTTTGCAAGCAATGTTTCCAATGTAAGGAAGCTAAGTCTAAAACACAACCACATGGCCTTTACACACCTTTAGATGTTCCTAGTGAACCATGGGTTGACATTAGCATGGATTTTGTTCTAGGATTGCCAAAAACTAGGAGACATCATGATAACATTTTTGTGGTGGTTGATAGGTTTAGTAAAATGGCACATTTCATTCCATGTAACAAAACAGATGATGCAACTAACATAGCTAATCTATTATTTAGGGAAGCGGTTAGATTGCATGGCATTCCAAAAACCATTGTAAGTGATAGAGATGCCAAATTTTTAAGTCATTTTTGGAAAGTTTTGTGCGAAAATTGGGAACTAAGTTTTTGTTTTCTACAACTTGTCACGCCCAAACTGATGGGCAAACTGGGGTGGTTAATAGAACATTAGGGGCATTGCTTAGATCGCTAATTTCTAAGAATCTTAAGTCTTGGGAAGAGACTTTACCTTTTGTGGAGTTTGTATACAATAGAGTGATACATAACACCACTCATTGTTCACCTTTTGAGATTGTATATGGATTTAATCCCTTAACTCCTGTAAATTTATCACGTTTACCACCTAATATGTTTTCTAGTAATGCAGTTGTTCTAAAGCTGAATAGATAAAAAATTTGCACAAACAAGTCAAGGAAATGATTGAAAAGAAGAATCAAAAGCTAGTCACTCAAAAGAACCAAGGGAGAAAGAAATTGATTTTTAAGTCGGGTGAATGGGTTTGGGTTCATCTACGAAAGGAAAGGATCCGGGATCAAAGGAAGTCTAAACTTCAACCAAGGGGAGATGGTCCATTTCAAGTATTAGAGCTGGTTAATGACAATGCATACAAACTAGATCTCCGAGGTGAGTACAATGTAAGTTCTACTTTTAATGCGGCTGATTTGACTCCTTTTGATGTAGGAAATAAAGACTTTGATTTGAGAACAAATCCTTTTAAAGAAAGGGGGGATGATGTGAATCAAGCCATTGATCCATTGCATGTACCTGAAGGAGCCATACCAAGAAGCAAGACTAAGAAGATTCAAGAGGCTTTCACATTGCATCTCCAAAAGCTCGTTGATGCACAAAAAGAGACAATGATGTTTTAGCCCAAAATTGTTTATAATGTTAGTTCAACGAGTCAAGATGAAAATGGAGTGAAGATGGCACAGGAAAAGTGTGCAGAAAATGTGAACAGGTGGCTGTCTAGATTGCACCTCTTGGGATTTTGTGATGTCAAACCTCGTCTAACGATATCTTCATGCATGGCGGATCCTACAGTAGATATTGAAGACAATTTAAAGCATTTTTATGTTTTTTGTTCCATATTTAGAGCTATCAAACGTTGTGCAATCAAGTTTTAATTTCCTAGGTCAAATTTTCTTCATTTCACATGTAATGCTTTTGGTCTTTTGGTGCTTTGCACGACCACTATGGCCTATTTAAAGGCTTGTATTGGCATGTTAAAGGGAGAACCTTTATGAAAAATCTTGTGTTTTTTTTAGCCCCATTTGGTGTTAACTTCTTTCAAATCTTGCTTTAGATTTGATGTTTAACCGATTCATTGGATTAGCCCCGATCAAGCTAATTCTGGAGTGAGTCGTCTTAGGATATAGAAGTGACCATCCTTATTCTAAGTTTGATCTAAGAGTGATTCATCTTCTAACTAAACTCTTGGTTGGAATCAATTCGTTAAGTTAGCCTTGTTCGCAACGTTTGCAAAGATCCTAGAAGTTCCTCTAACTTTGTTAAACCAATAAGTTCGGTGCTTATCAGCCCGCCCCCGTTGCATTAGAAAGATTTTCCTTTATCTTCAACCTTCTTGACCTTTTTTCCCTTGTGGGCGGCAACGTGATCATCTTTCCCAGCCTTCTTCTATAGGGAATGAGAATCCCCGTGCAGTGGAAGACGATCGAATCGTCGAGGTATTGTTACGCTACTCGAATTTCATTAAAATCAATTATCAAATAATTTAGGCTAAACATGCTAGGAAAGAAAGAAAACATGCTAGGAAAGAAAGAAAAAAACAGCAAGTTGTTGTTACTTACTTGTTGAAGACTATCTTCACAATCCTTTCCCGCGTTTCACGAACTCTTCGTGCAATCCCGATCTCAACGAAATCTTCTCTCAAACAAAAGTCGAACACAACCAACAGTCTTCTCGGTTGTTCTTCCTTTAGAAGAAGGAAAGTAGTGGGACTTTTAGTTTTGGAGAGGGAGGAGAGTTGAGAGAGTAGAGAGAAAAATTTATCTTCTTTTTGGTTAGAATCCAAAAAATGAGAGATTAGCTTAGGAAATTCTTCTTGCAAAGGGTTTAAATAGTAGAAATTGATGGAGTTAAAATCTCCACATTATTAGCACTTTACCACAACCATAGGTTATGCAAATCATATTTGCATAACCATATATTATAAGATATCTCATATCTCATATTACAAATCACATTTGCAATAATGTGGATTTATTAAATTGAATCACATTCAATTTAATTTCTCTCAATTAATTTCTCCAATTAGCCCTAATTCAACAATTAGGCTAACCTATAATTTATTATGAATCTCATTCACATTAAACTATATATTATATCATTCATATCTCATATAAATGACATAAATGCCATTTAAGTGAAATTAAACACTTTAATTTCATACAAAAACATTAACCCTTCTTTTAACCTATATTGAGCCAACCGAGAGACCTAATGGACCTATAGTGACGAGCTCCAATGATCCGAGATTAACCTATCAAACTCTTTGACCCGGTTAATCAACATTCATTAGCTACGGTAACACTCCACTAAAGCCCGTAGCTGCACTCCCGTCAGTGCAGAATATTACGTGTCCACTAATATAACCAATAACCATTTAGTAAACGTTACAGTGACAATCTCACTCACATGCTTACTTAATTAACTTTGGGGCTTTCTAATGCAATCAATAACTCGTTGAAAGTTCTAAGTCATGGTAGGAGTAACCCAAACTTAGGTCTCCTTTGGTTGTCGTGATACATGAACTGTTTCATAAAACTTTACCAATTTTATTACAAAAATGCTCCAAAAATTTCGGCAGCATAACTGTAAGCCCTAAACCCTATTCTCTTTTATCATTGAGCACTCGTTCATGATGTTTTGAAATATGCAAAATCGTATAGGTTGCACAAAACGATGTCGTGATCGAATTTGGGAATCTATTGAATTTGGAGCTACAATGTGTCTAAATTTCATAAGGGGATAGGTAAACCATTGAAATAAGCATATTAAAAGTTGCATTGAAGTAAGTTTAAATCATTAGCAAATTGGAGAAGTTTTAGGTGCATCAAGTATTGAATGGAAGATCATATGTCTCACAAACTTAGGATAAGTTGGCTAAATGCTTACGGTTTATTTTCACACTTATTTTGTTGTTTTAAAAAGGTGATTATGATGTAAATACTGAAGAAGGAGCTGGCCAAAGGAGGTGAAGGCTCGAAGTTAAGTTTGGCAAGAAGGTGGTGTCAAATTCTTACTAAGACAGCAAGAAGCTGGAAAATGGGCCAACTTCAATCGATCATATCTCTCTGTCTACTGAACCAAATTCGATGATTTTTGTGTCAAAATCTCATAAATTGAGTGTAGAAGACGAAACCGGTCGGCTTTGCAGAAAAGACCAGGAGGAAGAAAGAGAAAAGTGCAGAACAGTGAAGGGTGTTCAAGTTTCTCGGGTAGCAGAGCAGTATGAGGAGATCAGTCTGTTTTGAGCTCTTGAGGAGGAATTAGAAGCTGAAATTTTGAGGTAAGTAAGCTAAGATGTTGTCCTTGAGGTTTATCAAAAAATATTTGGTGGTTGTGTTGATAAATGTTGAGGAACCCAAGCTGGAAGTTGAACTTGTAATTTTAGGTGAAAGGGAAAAACTTCTAGCAAGAGATTGAAGGAGATTCTCTTCCATTTCTATATACCTTACAACCAATTGTGTGTATGGCTATTCTTAATTGAGTTATGAGACTGAATTAGACCTGTTTCTTAGGTGCATAAGGAAAGGAATTGATGTTACTGTTTTGTTAAGAGGAAGGCGGAAGACAGTAGTATGCTGTCAAATCCGGGAAGTCTCTGATGTTTTGGTTGTTCTGATCTGCATACTTGGAGTTAGAAGCTCTAATTGGTATGGTTCGAAAGCTTATTGAATTTCCTACAACCTTTGTGAAGAAATCGTGAGTAGAAAATGTCTACGAGATGTCTTAAATATCAGATTAAATTTGTTGTGCAGCAGGCAATCCGAATTTGAAAACAGCAGAAGTCTGTTTTGAGGAAAGTAGCTGTCGAGGTATTTCTGAACAAATCCGTTTGGAATTTCAATTTCATGTCTTCATATGATTTTTAGAGGTTCAAAAGGAAGAGTTTGATATAAATTACATTATTTTTGGATAAGTAATGAAGAAGTTATGGCTGTCTGAATACAGGGCATAAAATCTAAAAATGCTGGAAAATTTAAAAGTGTGTTTTCTTGCAAGTTTTAAGGTTAAAAATCATGAGCTCGAGGTTCTAATGGTTGAGTTGGTTTGTTTGACAGGCCAAGAGCAAATAGGTCAAGTTTACAAGCCAAGGTTCTAATTCTAATACTGTGAGTGACTCTATCTTAGAACTATGCTTGACCTATGTTTTTCTTATAAAACATAATTGTTGATCATTGAATCTTGTTTGAACTAATTATGTATAGCTTCATAGAGTTCCTAACATAAAGTTCATGATGGAACCTAAGCATGCTTTGAATTAGTTGTAACTATAAATCCAAGTATGGAAACTAAATTATGAAAGTATGCTTTCCTTTAGTGAATGTTTTGTGTAAATCCACTTGGGAACATGTTTAGATGATAATATGAAATTGTCATGAAATTGTTGTATGTGTTATAAAGACATGATTTCCATGGTAAACAAGTTATGCCCTTGATCTTGGTTAACCCCTAATCTTGAAGGACATTCGAGAAGGTACTTAGGGGAATGAATCATAATTTCCGATCTTCAAGGACAATGAGAAGGTATTCGGGTAGTAAATGGTCTTACCTTAATCTTGAAGGACATAGAGAAGGTATTAGGGAAAACCAAAGGGCCAAAGGTATTCCACGTGCACGTGAGAGAGGTATGAACCTTATTGGTACAAATATAACTCTACCACCTCTATGGTTCGAAAGTGGTATCATGCTATGTGTTTTATTGTTATGAGCTTCTACATTATTGATCTATCTACATTCAATATAATACTACATTATGAGTTATGTGTTATGCATAAGTGGTGACTTAAACCTGTAAATTGGAAGCATGGTTTGTTTATGTTAAGCTATTTTCTACTTATAATCTGCAATTATTATGCTTCACCTTTGAGCTTATAATAGACACTCACTGAGCTTCCTAGCTCACGTTTTGTTTATGTCTACTCTTCCTGTGCGAGACGAGTTTCAGGTGCTTAGCCTTCACAAGACCTATTTGCCACCACGCCATTTAGCTCCTTGTATATACACTTTCTTTGTATATGGTTTGTAGTGAGAACATATTAGATGGGTTGTAATAAACTTAGAAACTTTATGACTATCTAAAGAACATAGTAAAGGAAGTGAATGTGTTTCATATTTAAGTGTATATCAGTGCTTAACTTTGCTTATTCAAACATGATGTGTTACGTCTATTTTAAGTTAAGTCTTGGGTTAGTCAAGGAAAGCCAATAAGAGGTTTTGTTATCTTTGTCTTTGCATCTCTTCCTAGGTTAGGCAAGTAAGCTGGGACGGGGTGTGACAACTTGGTATCAGAGCAAAAGGTTTTGGGAAGGGAACTAGGTTCATGCATTAAATTAGGAGCTTGTTGTCTTACTTATATTAATAAGATTGTATAATTTAGGACCATGGCTCGAGGTGGCAAACGAGGCAGGCAAGTGGAGACTGGAACTCAAGAAGCTACTGGTGATAGAGGAAGAGAGGTATCAGAGGGAGAGTCTAGTCATCCTCGGCAAGAGGTGAATATGGAGGAACAGATCTTTACAAGGATAACTCAAAGATTAGCTGAAAGTGTTGGATCGGCCTGGCGAGATCCGAGAAAAAAGTATGGCATTGAAAGACCGAAAGCCTTAGGTGCAACGACATTTGAAGGCACGACAGATCCTCGCTGATGCCGAGGTTTGGTTAAATCGATTGAGAAGTGCTTTAGGGTCATGCGATGCCCGAAGGCAGGAAGGTCGATTTAGCGACATTCTTACTCCGAGAAGGAGCGGATGATTGGTGGAAGATAACGAGAGCGAGAAAAGGGGATGCTTGGAGCCGGAAAGAGTTTCAAAGGCCTTTGAAGATAAGTATTACCCGAGCTCATATCGTGATGCGAAGAGGAACGAGTTTCTAGGACTCGTTCGAGGTCGATGACTATAATAGAATATGAGAAGAAGTTCACGAGTTATCAAAGTATGCTAGCACTATTGTTGCAAGCGAGATAGATCGATGCAAGAGGTTCGAGGATGGTTTACGAGCAGAGATCCGAACACCTGTGACAGCAAGTTCTGAGTGGGTTGAGTTCTCCAAGCTTGTGGAGACGGCATTACGAGTAGAGCGAAGCCTAGTAGATGACAGAATGGGAAAAGGAGTCGTGTGGGTGGTGGTCATACCACTTATTCTCGTTGGTTTACCACGAGACCGATTCCAATGAGGAGATAATAGGAGATTCACTCCGGTATCTCTGGAAAAGGAAGCTTTAAACCCCATCGTGGTGGGCAAACTACTCAAGGACTGAGTGCAGTGGGCGTGGGGAAAGACAGAGGCAGCAGGGATCAAGTTTTCTGATAGGATCAGCAAGGGACTCCCGTACAGGGCAACCCAGTGAGTCAGTAGCTAGTTCAGCAAGGAAACCTTTGTGCAGCACTTGTGGAAAGTATCATTGGGGTCGATGTTTGAGTGGCGGAAATGTATGTTTTCAAGCGTGGGCAAGGTGGTCACTTCAAAAGGGAATGCCTCCAATTAATGCAAGAAGGCATGGTGGGACAGAGAACTACATCGCATCATCGTGAACCAAAGAAAGAAAATATTGGGGCAAATGGAGGAGAAGGCACTAGTAGTGCTAAGCAAAAGGCGGCGTAGGTCGACCCAGCAACGAGGGAAAAGATTTACGCCATGACACAAACGGGGAGGCGGGGACGATGCACCGTGTTGTTACGGGTACACTTTCTATCTATAGTAAACCTACACATGCATTACTAGATCCAGGAGCTACACATTCTTTTATTTCTAAAATGTTTGCTGCTAGCATTGTTGCGAAGTTAGAACCTTTATCTGAGGAACTGTGTATTTATACTCCTATTGGTGATATGTCGATAGTTTGTAGTGTTTATGCTAATTGTATGGTGGAAGTGAATGGTATGACCATGACAATCGAATCGATTCCCTTAGATCTCCAAGAGTTCGACGTTATTTTGGGGATGGATTTCTTATCTAGGTATCATGCCTTAATGGACCGCCATAGGAAGGAAGTTGTGTTGAGGAAATCAAAGCACCTTGAGGTTGTGTTTAAGGGACATAGGAAGATATTGTCTACTTGTATGATATCAACTATTAAAGTGGGGAAATTATTGAAGAAAGGTTGTACAAAGATATCTTGCATATGTAGTTTGTGCACCAGTGAGTAAATCGTAACTTTGAAGACATTCCAAGTATGTGAGTATTTAGATGTCTTCCCGGAAGAGCTAACTGGGTTACCACCGATAGAGAGGTGGAGTTTACCATAGACCGATGCCGAGAATGAGCGCCAATATCTCAAGCCCCGTATAGGATGGCCCCAAGGAATTGAAGGAATTGAAAACTTCGATTCACGGAGTTGGTGGATAAGGGTTATATTCGACCAGTGTATATCTCAGTGGGAGCACTGTGTGTTGTTTGTTAAAAGAAGGATGGGACATTACGATTATGTATTGATTACCGACAATGAATAAGGTAACAATACGTAACAAATATCCTTTGCCCGCATAGATGACTGTTCGATCAACTAAAGGGTGCCTCGGTGTTTTCCAAAATTGATTTACGATCGGATACCATCAACTTAAGATCAATAATTACGATGTACCAAAAACGACTTTTCGGGACAAGGTATGGGCATTATGAATTCTTGGTAATGCCATTCGGGTTAACTAATGCCCAGCGAAGATTCATGGATCTCATGAATCGGGTATTTCATCCTTACCTTGATCGGTTTGTGATAGTATTTATTGATGACATCTTGGTGTACTCGGGAAGTGGAGAAAAGCATGCGAGAACATCTCGAAATAGTGCTACGCACATTACGAGATCGGAAGTTGTATGCTAAATTTAGTAAATGTGAGTTTTGGTGGAACAGGTTGTGTTTTTGGGACACGTAGTATCGGCAATTTGGAGTACAAGTGGATCCTCGAAAGACGGAAGCTATAGTTAAGTGGGAACAACCAACTTCAATAACGGAAGTCCGTAGTTTTTGGGCCTTGCAGATATACTATCGACGTTTTGTCGAGGGGTTTTCAAGATAGCTCATCCATTAACCAGTTTGACAAAGAAGAATACGAAGTTCGAGTGGAGTGAAAAGTGTGGAAAAAGTTTTCAAGAGTTAAAGAAACAGACTTGTCACCATGCCGGTACTAACTCTACCCACCACGGAAAAGAGTTTGAGGTTTCTTGTGATGCCTCACATCGGGGCCTTGGGTGTGTGTACTTATGCGGGATGGGAAAGTGATTGCTTATACCTCAAGACAGTTAAAAACATGAATGTAATTATCCTACTCATGATCCGGAGCTCATGTGATTGTGTTAGCTTTAAAAATTTGGAGGCATTATCTGTTTGGTGAGAAGTGTTGTATTTACACAGATCATAAAAGTTTAAAATACATCTTCGAACAGAAAGAGTTGAATTTGAGACAACGGCGGTGGCTTGAATTGATAAAAGATTATGACTGCACGATCGAATACCACCCAGGGAAGGCTAATCTCAGAGTGATGCACCGAGTAGGAAGTCGAAGCAACGTAAGGGGTTCACTTAATCTGTGTTAGAATGGCTCTATTTGAGGAACTCAAGAGTTCTAATGCAAAAGTGTATGTTGGTGACAAAGGGAACTTGTTAGCTCATTTTCAGGTAAGACCTACCTTAATTAATGATGTTATCACAAGTCAAGCTAAAGACCCTACCCTGAAGAAATTGATAGAAGAGGTGAACTTGAATCAGAGAGCAGATTACGAAGTAAGGCGTGATGGAGCGTTGATGAAGTATGGTAGATTTTGTGTATCTAAAGATGAAACTTTGAGAAATGCGATACTAGAAGAAGCACATAGTTCAGCCTATGCGATGCATCCAGGAGGTACAAAGATGTATCGGACCTTAAAGAACCATTATTGGTGGCGGGAATGAAACGAGAAATAGCAGAGAGTATGTCTCTAAATGTCTAATTTGTCGCCAGTGAAACTGAACTAAGAAACCAGGAGGGCTTCTAAATCCACTCCCAATACCTGAATGGAAGTGGGAGCATGTAACGATGGATTTCTTATTTGGACTTCCCCAAACACCGAGTGGTTATGACGGGATTTGGGTGATAGTGGACAGATTGACTAAGACTGCTCGATTTTTACCCGTCAAGGTAACTTTTACTCTGGATAAACTTGCTAAAGTATATGTTGACAGGATTGTAAGCCAATACGGAGCCCCAGTATCTATTGTGTCGGATAGGGATTCGAGATTTACTTCCAGTTCGCCGAGTCTCCAAGAGGCCTTGGGAACTAAGTTGCACTTTAGTACAACATTTCATCTACAAACCGATGGTCACCGTAAAAGAACCATTCGGACTCTCGAAGACATGCTTGAGCATGCGTCTTCGCAATATAAAGGAAGTCGAGACTCACCTATCATTGATGGAGTTTGCATACAATAATAGTTATCATTCTAGCATGGGAATGGCACCGTACGAAGCATTATATGGGAGAAAATGTAGAACCCCTATTTGCTGGGGGGAGGTGGGAGAAAGGAAGCTGATAGGGCCAGAGTTGGTCCAAGTTACCTCGGAGAATGTTAAATTTATCAGGGAAAGACTGAAAACAACACAAGATAGACAAAAGTGCTACGCTGACAAACGAAGAAGAGATTTAGAATTCGAAATCGGAGACAAAGTTTTCCTGAGACTATCCCCATGGAAGAGTATTTTGCGGTTCGGAAGGAAGGGAAAACGAGCCCGAGATATATAGGGCCTTACGAGATTCTCGAACGTGTAGGGCCATCGACTTGTGATTAGCTTTGCCGATAGAATTGTCTCTGGTACATAATGTTTTCCATGTATCATTTGTTGAGGAAATACATTTTTGATCTGTCACATGTGCTCAAGGTAGAACCAATACAACTTAAGGAGAATCTATCATATGAGGAAGAACCTCTACAAGTACTGGATCGGAAAGAACAGGTGCTTAGGAACAAGACAATACCACTGGTAAAGGTCTTGTGGAGAAATCACAACGTCGAGGAAGCAACATGGGAAAGCGAAGACACAATGAAAGAAAAGTACCCACAACTTTTCTCGTGCTAAATTTCGAGGGCGAAATTCCTCTTAAGGGGGTAGTAAATTGTAAGCCCTAAACCCTATTCTCTTTTATCATTGAGCACTCGTTCATGATGTTTTGAAATATGCAAAATCGTATAGGTTGCACTAAACGATGTCGTGATCGAATTTGGGAATCTATTGAATTTGGAGCTACAATGTGTCTAAATTTCATAAGGGGATAGGTAAACCATTGAAATAAGCATATTAAAAGTTGCATTGAAGTAAGTTTAAATCATTAGCAAATTGGAGAAGTTTTAGGTGCATCAAGTATTGAATGGAAGATCATATGTCTCACAAACTTAGGATAAGTTGGCTAAATGCTTACGGTTTATTTTCACACTTATTTTGTTGTTTTAAAAAGGTGATTATGATGTAAATACTGAAGAAGGAGCTGGCCAAAGGAGGTGAAGGCTCGAAGTTAAGTTTGGCAAGAAGGTGGTGTCAAATTCTTACTAAGACAGCAAGCAGCTGGAAAATGGGCCAACTTCAATCGATCATATCTCTCTGTCTACTGAACCAAATTCGATGATTTTTGTGTCAAAATCTCATAAATTCAGTGTAGAAGACGAAACCGGTCGGCTTTGCAGAAAATACCAGGAGGACGAAAGAGAAAAGTGCAGAACAGTGAAGGGTATTCAAGTTTCTCGGGTAGCAGAGCAGTATGAGGAGATCAGTCTGTTTTGAGCTCTTGAGGAGGAATTAGAAGCTGAAATTTTGAGGTAAGTAAGCTAAGATGTTGTCCTTGAGGTTTATCAAAAAATATTTGGTGGTTGTGTTGATAAATGTTGAGGAACCCAAGCTGGAAGTTGAACTTGTAATTTTAGGTGAAAGGGAAAAACTTCTAGCAAGAGATTGAAGGAGATTCTCTTCCATTTCTATATACCTTACAACCAATTGTGTGTATGGCTATTCTTAATTGAGTTATGAGACTGAATTAGACCTGTTTCTTAGGTGCATAAGGAAAGGAATTGATGTTACTGTTTTGTTAAGAGGAAGGCAGAAGACAGAAGTATGCTGTCAAATCCGGGAAGTCTCTGATGTTTTGGTTGTTTTGATCTGCATACTTGGAGTTAGAAGCTCTAATTGGTATGGTTCGAAAGCTTATTGAATTTCCTACAACCTTTGTGAAGAAATCGTGAGTAGAAAATGTCTAGGAGATGTCTTAAATATCAGATTAAATTTGTTGTGCAGCAGGCAATCCGAATTTGAAAACAGCAGAAGTCTGTTTTGAGGAAAGTAGCTGTCGAGGTATTTCTGAACAAATCCGTTTGGAATTTCAATTTCATGTCTTCATATGATTTTTAAAGGGTTCAAAAAGGAAGAGTTTGATATAAATTACATTATTTTTGGATAAGTAATGAAGAAGTTATGGCTGTCTGAATACAGGGCATAAAATCTAAAAATGCTGGAAAATTTAAAAGTGTGTTTTCTTGCAAGTTTTAAGGTTAAAAATCATGAGCTCGAGGTTCTAATGGTTGAGTTGGTTTGTTTGATAGGCCAAGAGCAAATAGGTCAAGTTTACAAGCCAAGGTTCTAATTCTAATACTGTGAGTGACTCTATCTTAGAACTATGCTTGGCCTATGTTTTTCTTATAAAACATAATTTTTGATCATTGAATCTTGTTTGAACTAATTATGTATAGCTTCATAGAGTTCCTAACATAAAGTTCATGATGGAACCTAAGCATGCTTTGAATTAGTTGTAACTATAAATCCAAGTATGGAAACTAAATTATGAAAGTATGCTTTCCTTTAGTGAATGTTTTGTGTAAATTCACTTGGGAACATGTTTAGATGATAATATGAAATTGTCATGAAATTGTTGTATGTGTTATAAAGACATGATTTCCATGGTAAACAAGTTATGCCCTTGATCTTGGTTAACCCCTAATACTGAAGGACATTCGAGAAGGTACTTAGGGGGGAATGAATCATAATTTCCCGATACTGAAGGACAATGAGAAGGTATTCGGGTAGTAAATGGTCTTACCTTAATCTTTGAAGGACATAGAGAAGGTATTAGGGAAAACCAAAGGGCCAAAGGTATTCCACGTGCACGTGAGAGAGGTATGAACCTTATTGGTACAAATGTAACTCTACCACCTCTATAGTTCGAAAGTGGTATCATGCTATGTGTTTTATTGTTATGAGGTTCTACATTATTGATCTATCTACATTCAATATAATACTACATTATGAGTTATGTGCTATGCATAAGTGGTGACTTAAACCTGTAAATTGGAAGCATGGTTTGTTTATGTTAAGTTATTTTCTACTTATAATCGCCATTATTATGCTTCACCTTTGAGCTTATAATAGACACTCACCGAGCTTCCTAGCTCACGTTTTCTTTATGTCTACTCTTCCCGGTGTGAGGCGAGTTTCCAGTGCTTAGCCTTCACAAGACCTATTTGCCACCACGCCATTTAGCTCCTTGTATATACACTTTCTTTGTATATGGTTTGTAGTGAGAACATATTAGATGGGTTGTAATAAACTTAGAAACTTTATGACTATCTAAAGAACATAGTAAAGGAAGTGAATGTGTTTCATATTTAAGTGTATATCAGTGCTTAACTTTGCTTATTCAAACATGATGTGTTACGTCTATTTTAAGTTAAGTCTTGGGTTAGTCAAGGAAAGCCAATAAGAGGTTTTGTTATCTTTGTCTTTTCATCTCTTCCTAGGTTAGGCAAGTAAGCTGGGACGGGGTGTGACATAACGACATAACTACAACAAAACCAAAATTTTCCCTAACACCTGTTTAACAGTAATTGCACTTCTAAAATCAGACAACCAACTAGTCACGCCTCCAAACTTCATTTCAAGATTTACTAAGAGTTCAGAACACACAATACATAGGAATGTTGAACAAACGAATATAAGTGAAACTAAGTTTCTTTAATCGTAAACAATGATTCTTCAAAGACAAAATAATCTAACAATCAGATTGCGACATCAACTTTAAAACAAACTTTAGAAGAGTGTACTGAAATTCTCTTGACTTACCTTGTTTTAGAGACTAAACATTTATAGGTTATCGCATTAAGTGCCAAATTTTTTTTTTACAAGTTCTAGGAAACAGAATGAACCATTTAAAGCAAGTTATTCATGATACCACTCGTACTCTATCTCTTTTAACCTTTCCTCAGCCTATGGCACGACGCAACAGTCATTCATATCACTCTCCTTTAAAATAACTCAATCGATAACAATTTCGATACTAAGCGATCTTGCCAAAAATGAATATAGTCTTTTAAACTCATTCTCCCTTTACCTTCCATCTCCTTAAATAACTTGTTCGGTGATCACTCGAATGTAATGAAATTTCCTTATCACCCATAGGGTTGGACACTTTAGAATGACACCCACTACATCCTTTAACTTTTCCGTTTCTTTTGTCGTAAAACCCTAACCTTCAGATTTTGAATACGAACACTTCACTTAACACCTCTAGACTTTGACTTTTCAAGAAATTATAGTATTCCTTTACCAAGGTTCTACTTATGGAACTTAGTTGTTCAAAGTTTCATGGAAGACTTTCACATCGCAACGTCCTCTCTTTCCCTCTTCTGTCCAAACTAGCTCTTTTAATAACGTGCAGGTGAGTGTCTAATCTTGACAAAATTTCTCTTAAGTCTTACACCTTCAACCCAGACATTTCCTTTCTAACACCAAACGCCTAAGGTCACCTATTCGTCTCCTCCTAGCTCAACAAATTTCATTATGCGCATCTTTTGAAATTTACTTGGACACGTAACTCCTTGGTGACCATTCAACTACTTTCACCTCTTAGGACTTACTCTTCCCTCCTTTTGTTTAAAACAATCCTTTCAAATTTTCTTTTCTGCCCCTTCTTAGACAGGGTAAAAACTAAAATGTCTTCAGCAACTTAATCACAACAATGTTTTACTCTTTTCTTGAGCACTAAATCCATCAAGTCTATAAACATTAGGGGTACTTAAGTCAAATCTCTATGATCTTCATGATGTTCGTAAAGTGATTTGGAAGTTGTCTCGGAATCTCTAATCCCTGGTTCATGACAGGCGCTAACTTGACTCCAAAATCACCTTAAGGAACACTATGCTCCTCGTACTGGTGGAATAGGTCGTTCACCTAAAGACGAAAGTATTTATTCTTAGCAACCACTTTCTTCCACTTCTCATCTCCTATGCACAAGCATAAGGATACAACTTTCTCCTTTACGCACCACACTAATACTTCTTATGGCGATAAACTACTATTAACTCTTATATAGAAGGTTATGTACTTATGACTTGAGTTCTTTTAACTTTACTAGAAGCATTCCGTAAGGAGTATTAGAAAAATTATTGATACTCTCTACTTTTAATTCCATACTTAAGTCTGTCTCTTGTGTTAGGGGTAACCTTAAAAGATAAAACCTTCCTTATCTAACACTAACGCATTGTTCCTCATGCTCACTCTCCTTAAACTTGACTTTGTTCTTTTAGTAAGATTAAGGACTTTCTCAACTATCCGTACTAGTTTGGTTATAATGTCAAATTCACTAAAACCTCTCTTAAGAAACCATCAACCTAGCCTTTACTAAAGGAACCTTATAGTTTCATGTTTCTAATGGTCGCTCGACCACTACCACTATACACTTTACTAATTGAAAGGAGTTCCTCAGCTTGACTGCTACATAGCGAAGGAGAGATTCAAATCACTTTCCTCTATTAACCGAATCCTCTCCCCTTAATCCTCTGATCGGAAAAAGAAACTTTACTACCTCAGAGTTCAAGGTTAACACCTCATGTTATCTCTTTCAAGTTGTACACATATATCTAGTCCAACAGGTAGAAATTAGTGGCAAGGTTCCTTATATACATTCTACAAGCTTGAATACACAAGTGATCATATGAATGTCAACTCGTGCACAAGTTTCTGTAGTCCCGACAATCAATTCTCTTGTGTTCTCAAACTAAAACTCTAACTCCTTACTTTTCCTCTTTATACTTGTCTTTATTAAGTTTATTTAGTTTATGGTATCGTTTTTGAAACTTCGTATCATGCCTATTTGCAGTAACACATTAATTGTGTATATCTTTGTAGCTTTCCTATCAGAGCAATGGTATAAATAAAATCGAAGTGTTTCAAGTATTTTGAAAAATTTAATTTCCATCTCAACACTAACAATCTATTTTTCCCTTTACCTCTCGAGCCCATTTTCAGAAACACTCTTGCCCTCTTTACTTTTCAACTCCTTAAATACTATAGTTATGTATTCACTTGAAGATGAAGGGAATTTATTTAGGAACCAACAAAGTCGAAAACTCCAAAGTGGTACGTTTACTAAATCTCATACCCTTTTATCCAATTGTTCCAGCATGAATGAATGAGACCACTAACCTCTTACCGAACACATTCAAACTTTGAACTTCTCATGAGTAGTCTTAACCTTTATTTTTGAAAACTATACTTAAGTAATCTAGTCGCTTAGCAACCTTTAACACTCTAACCTCTTAAGTCTTACTCTTCACTCCCTTGGCCAAAGCGGACCTTTTAATAATCCACAACACGTGTTTTACGGCTATAAAACTTCATTTTTAGCGTAAACATTCTTAAGTATAACATTTTCCTTTCTATCGTCAATAGCAGGGATCACATGTATTCTCTTTCTTTTCGGCGTAAAAACACGTCAACTTTTACTTACATATACGCATATAGATTCACATATAAGCATTTCCTTTATGCATTTCCTTTTTTATAGACATAGAGCTTAGCTCATACATTCTCATTCTTTCTTAGTTTGGAAATTCATTAAACTCGATTTTTATATACAAATAACTTTACATAGAAACCTAATTTTCTTTTCATGAACAAATAAAACTTTAGTTCAAAGGCATACCTGGCGGTGACCTGGAGTTGCTACTTAGCCATGGGATACTTGTTGCTTACTCTGTAAGCGAGTCTACAAGACCTATAACCTTGGGCTCTGATACCAACTGTAACGCCCCTACTTTTATAACATAAATTCCTAGGGACATTACTACTCATGCATGCATTCGAGGCCCTAATTGACTTAAATAAGTAAAAGTTGATAAGTAAAAATCATTTTAATTTGGGATCCCATAAAAATACAAAACGTTTATAAGAAACATAACTAAGTTCGGCCTCTAGGTTCAAAACTCCATGTTACATAAGCGGAAGACAATAATCATTTAAAAATTCTTTCTAAATCATGGATGCGGAATTCATGACTCGGTTCCCATGGCTTCTGTAGCGCATCCCTGCCACTCGCCTGGTATGCTCTCGCCTTTACCTGAAAACATTTTAAAACAGAGAAAATACAACAAAGGTAAAGGGGTGAGTATTATACAATACCCAGTAAGTGGGGGTCGGGAAATGCAAACACATGCGACATGACTTTCTTTTAAACATGACTTTTATACATGACTGTGGTTCGTGACTTTTGAGATCATAAAACTTTCTGTAATGGGACCTAAAACTTTCTTTCATGAAATCATGACTTTTTCTCTTTGGCTATACGTGGTCAATTGAGTCTACTTGAGTATTTTCATGTTGAGTCCCTCACAGACCCCTATAGGTTTGAGTCCCTCACAGACACCTATAAGATTTGAGTCCCTCACAGACCCCTATAAGAATTGAGTCCCTCACAGACCCCTATAAGTTGAGTCCCTCACAGACCCCTATAAGTTGAGTCCCTCACAGACTCCTATAAGATTTGACCCATAGGGTCTCTGATGCATGTTTTACCATGCATAAATTCTCAGGAGACCAATTGCCCACAGCCTACGTAACATTTTCATATACATACAATATGCATGAGGTCCCATTCTTCAATCACATATACATATGCATTCAAAGTGATGCAACAATCAGATAAATCATAAAATCATGGCATAACTTTTATAACTTTAAACTCGAGTCAATCAATCATGAATCATAATTACATTTACATTATCAAATACGTATCCTTCACAACGACATAACTGAAAATGCTCAATATACATGAATATGCGTAACCGTGTCAAAACTCATTTTTTTTTCAATACTTTGAAATCCTTTCTATTCGGGTCTTTTGAAATCATTTCTATTCGGGGCCTCTCAAACCAAACCTTTAAATTATATGAAATTCTCTTAAAATCAAACCATGCATTGAATGTCCTCTCAAACCCTATCGAATAATAAATCTTGGGAAAATTATTCCTGAAATAAATTATTGAGATCCTTCTTTTGAGGCAAATCCTTGAAGTTCATCATTTTAAACTAAATCCTTCAAAACATATATATTTCCCTTTTTCAAATTAATTCGTAGAAAATCCCTTACCTTGGGTTTCGATCAAAGATCTCCAAGAGCTCCTAACATCTTGTCTTTTCTTTCACGTTCAACTCGACACTCAAATTTCAAACTCTCCACTAACAAAAACTTGAAACAGACTCGGGGAACGAAACGGAGGAAATTTTCCAGGTCTGGAGTGCGGCGGCGCGTATGGCGGCGCGTCTTAGCGCGTGGAGTACAGATCTGGGATGCCCACTTGTCGATCTACTCGAAACCGGCGCTCTCTCACTCAAAACCGATCTAAAATTTGACGAACCATTTGAACCAAACCCAAGACCCATTCGTAGACCGGCGGCTGAAGGTAGGTGGTTGCAGATCTGGAACCGGCGGCGGAGCTTCCGACTCCAACCTGACAGGTCTGAGGCGCCACTCGTGTTCAACTGCGACGGCGTTCCTTGGTCCACTTGAAGTAGCTGACGGCTTCGTCTGGGTTTCCCGGTGAGGTTCCATAGTGACATAAGTCGACGGCGACGGCGAGGAGCTCGAACTCGGCTTGCAGCGGCAGCTTCGATCGGTCGGCTGGGCAGGCTTCGATGGGCGACGTCCAGCGTGGCTTGGTCTGGGCTGTCGGACGGTTGCTGCTGAGGTCGTGAGGTCGATCGGGCGGCGAGTCCTCCATGAAGTTGTCATGAAGGCATGGTGAAGAAGATGAGGGAGAAGGCTCCTTGGTTTGCGTGCATCAATAGGGACAAAATGTTCCTTTTTGCAAAAACCCTAAGTCCCTTTTTGTTCTTTTTCCTAAAATGCCCTTCTTCTTAAAATCAAACTACAACCATGCCCTTAGCCTTGATAATCCAACTTAACTTATATATACGAAATACTCATATATATAATCACTTAAATTTTCAAAACTTACCAAAATAATAATAATAGCTCCAATGCTCGACTCATTTAATTTCCATTAAATTAATCCAAGTACAACCTAAAAGGTACTTGAAAATTTCGGGACGTTACACAACTGTTCACTTAAAAAGATTAATAGCTTTAAGGGCTTGTTTGGCCCACGGGTTATTATAACTCGTGTTATAATAACCTGTGAAATACTCTATACCCCAAACACAGACTATTATAACCTCATACTATATTACTTTGCATTTTAAATAATATTATATGTTTCACAGACTATAATAACCCACATACTAGTATAACTCCCTATTATTATAACCTACTCAGTGCCCCAAACAACCCTTAAATGGGTTAAATTAGCCATTCACATTTCTACATGCCAACTGAGTTCATTCCAAAATTTGTATTATCAGGTAAATTAGTAGATGTTTTTTGGATTCTATAGAAGTTTTAGTATGTCATCTCCTGCCAACAATTTAAAGAAGCATGTTGCAGCTGAGGTTTGTCCATGCTGATGGAAAAATTAAGTGGCTACATTGAGGCTTTTCCAATGTAATGCTATCAAAAACTGGAAAGCTTCATATTCTCGACTTCCTCGAAATTTTACTGTGGCCAGATAAGCTTTTCCACCTTATGTTTGGAAGCTGGCTAGAGTACAATCTAGTAGATTTTTAGTTGATGTTAGATTCAGCTTTCAAGACACTGTTGCTTTTAAATCTGCATGGATAAGAGTGGCCAAATAGACTTATTTTGAATAGTAATAACAGGATGATATTGGTCTGTATATAACCGAGTGAGGCCTTGAAAATTAGAAGTAGATACAACAGTGCCATGGTTTTTGTAATCTGTTGTTTTGTTTTCTTATTCAGTGGAGAACTATTTAAAATAAAATGTTCCTCACACTTCTTGACCCCCTCTTTTATTTGTCTTGATAGAGCTTAAATGTTGAAGAAGTTTTACAGTTAATTTGGGGATGCAAAATTCTTAAGAGCCCATAAGATACTTTTGAAGATTCGAGGGGTTGGTTGTTTGCCTAAATTTTAGTTCATGAACTCTTTAGGTTTCTTTAAGCGTGAACATAAGACTTAAACTCCTTTTATATACTTTTTTGTAACTTTGTAAGTTTCATAGGTACTTTTTAGGTCGTTTTGAGTTATTTTTAGCCTAAAAGTATCTTAAGAGCCCTTAAGATACTTTTGAAGATTCGATGGTTTGGTTGTTTGCCTAAATTTTAGTTTAGGAACTCTTTAGGTTTCTTTGAGTGTGAACATGAGACTTAAACTCCTTTTATATACTTTTTTTGTAACTTTGTAAGTTTCATAGGTACTTTTTAGGTCGTTTTGAGTTATTTTTTGTCCTCAAAGTATACTTAATTAAACATTCAAGTAATTGATGTCTTGGATTGCATTAAAGACTTTACCTTGTGATTTGTGTTTGTTGAAATTAATGGATTGGTCTAATACTTTACATATTTAGAATATTGGTTCATTTATGAATCTTCGATGATTTTGTGAGTTATAGTTGAAAGTCGTGGTTGGTTAATCTGGACATAGAATTGTTATCTTTTATTACCAACAGGTGCTAAGTAAAATTTTTTGTTTTGTTATAGTTACGTCGTTGTGTTGTCGAAATTTTCGAAACATATAGGTTGTTAGCTTAGTGGTGTTCCTTAGATAAGGTTAACATTGTTGGGATTTATGCCTTAAACTTGTGTAATTTTGGTCAAATAAATAAACGGTTATTTGTTTTGATAAAATTATATTCTTGCTTTATAAATCCAATAAACTAAGCTCCAAGGTTATCATATATCTTGAACATCAGTGTAATGGACACTATTTAGATTGTGTTCAAGAATATAACCTAAATGGTCAATGGTATAAGAATACGGTTGGAAACCTCATTCTGGTAACACCATGGATGCAGCCCACTTTGTAATTAGTACAAATGAGGTAATCCAACTCATTCATGTAGTTGATATGCGAGTGGGGGCATCCTGTATGAAGAGTTCATACAAGACCGGACTACAAATTATAAGTCTAACCAGTATAACACCGTTAACAGGGTAAGACCGATAATTTATAGATGGTCATTAGTGACTCGACCTAAATCCTGAGTAAGTTAAGAACTCCTTCTTATAGGGGTTTGTCCTTAGACTAGTATGGGTGAGAGTGGCCTGTAGCCGACTCAATAAGCCTACCTTCTCAGGGACAGAATCTCGTAGGTAGTTGGGGACTTAACTGTACAAGATGGAATTCACTCATTCCTACACTAAGAAATTAGATAGGTTGTTCCCTTAAGAACTGATTCCAGGTCTTGAACAACGGGGCTCCGCCCTCTATGAGGGTATGAGTCTATGGTAGGACCTTCGACTTATTGTTCATTAGAGGATTAGTGGTGCTTAAGGAACAAAGAGGTAATAAAAGGGGTAAAACGATAATTTGACCCAACCGTGATTACGAACAACCTGTGAAGGGTCGACTCATGGGTAATGATTATATCAGTGGACACAATATAATCTACAGTGAGGAGAGTGCAGCTACAAGTCTATAGTGGAGTGACTTGTAGTTAATGAATATTGATTAACTGGATCAAAGAGTGTGATCAGTTAATCTCACATCATTGGAGCTCATGAACTGTAGGTCCATTAGGTCTCTCCGTTGGCTCAACATGGTTATATTGAGGGTATACAGTTAGGAATGAAATTGAAGTGTTCAATTTCATATATGAGATATCATATCAATTATATGGGATATAATTGATATAATATAAAGTTTTAATGTGAATTAGATTCACATATTAACTATATACTAAAGAGAGAATGAAAGAGGGATATGATGGTAATTTCCATCCCTATCTCCTTATATATATAGTTGCATAAGATGCAACTAGGTTATGAGAAGCAACCTAAGCTTTGGCAAACCCTAGTGTGCCATTTGGTTGTGTTGTTGGAAAGGTTCCAAAACACATTCTCTCTCTCACAAACATCTCATCTCACCTAAAGGGAACCCACCTTCCTCCCCCACCTAGAGAACAACGGAGAAGATCTGGTGGTAGTGTACGTGATCGCTTGGGTTCGTGTTGTTGAGATCGTATCAGTGGGAGAAGGAGCACTCGAAGAACGCGCGATTCACAATCGCTTCCGCTGCGGGATTATCTCGATGTCCATATTGTTAATATTTGCTTAATCTAGTTAAGTTTGTTCTTGATTGATATTCGTGTAACTAAATTAAGAACGCGCGATTCACAATCACTTCCGCTGCGGGATTCGATTCCCTTCAATTGGTATCAGAGCCGAATTGCGTTCTTGATTTACGTTCTGGATTTTTCAAGAACGAGGTGGGATTTACTGTTATGCATGAGATGTATGAACGGTTTGCAATTTAGATGTTTTCAATTTTGGCACTTAGATTTACAATTTTTTCATTGAATCGTTCATTGTAAGGGCTCGGTGTTTTAGGCAATTTTAATTGTAAATCGAGTCTGTAAGTCCGTGCGATCGAGGCAAGGTTGTTGCTGAGAAAATCGGAGCGAAAACGAGCAAGAAATGGAGATTTCACCATGTTGTCTGTGTGTAGTGTTGCAACGTTGTTCATTGGCGATGCAACGCAGCGCTTGCGGAAGGAGGCGCGCATCAGAGGCAGTGTTGCAACGCTGCCCAGCGTTGCAACGCTGAAGGCGTTTCGCAACGCGCTCAAATGGGCAGAAACGGACAAGGCACAGCGTTGCAACACTGCCATCAGCATTGCAACGCCGAAGGCGTTTCAGCGAACTTTCAAACGGGCGAAAATGTTTTTTTTAATTTATATATTAATTATAAAAACGTTTTATATTTAATATATTTATTTTATTTGATTTTAATTAATATAATTAGATTATATTAATTAAAATTAAATTTAGGATGCCAAAATTGGTCTAATATTGCTATGTAAATTATGCAATTGTTGTGTAATTATTGCCATGCATAATTTATGCTTTCAATTTAGAAATCTCACCTTAGGTTAAGCATTTTCATGCATCATTTATAATAAAAAGAGTTATATTATATAGTTTGCATGATTAATTAATATAAAGTGTTATATTTATTTATGGACAACATTGACATGCATTATATATCATGAGATGATTATGCTATGTATGTCTTACTATTCATGAGATGAATGATCAAGCACTATGACATAGTATGCATGTCACCTAAGGTTAATTACTAGTTTTAAAATGTTTAGAACTTGGAAATAATATATCTTAGGTTATCTAGTTCTAATTGGATTAGAATTAGGAACCAAGTGGTTTATAAACAATGATTAAAAGAGGAACTTTGTCTAAGGAAAGTTACTGCTCTAGGTCAGTATTTAAGTTTATTGTAAACGGAACACCACTACCTGGAAACTGACTTGGGAGTGAAATTTAATCAGAGGGTTTATAAATCATAGTAGCGCCAGCGAGTTTGTTAAGGGGTTAATAAATTAGAAATCCTAGGCTTAATATAAAAGTTATATTAGCAAACTTAGGATAAAATCAATATATGAGTTACATTGATTATAGATATAAGAGTTATATTGATGACTTTAGGTAAAACCATTAGCCGGATTTAGCATAAGTAAGATTCCTATAGATCTAAAGTATCCAGTGGGAGGGAAAGTGTATATGATACATATTTTTCCACATACGTATCTCCGGGAAGTTCACACCATGAGACTCATACTTGGCCTCATGGCGCAAACGGGAGCGTCCCCCTTCGGATGGTGTTTATATGAGTTAATATCAAGGTGAATGGAGAGGGTACTTATCGTGAGTGGGAGCAGGTTTAGTGAAAACAAAGCCTATGGTCTCTTCAGTCGGTTTACACCGTAAGATCACTATGGTCAGCCTGCTAGTTTTGCCTTGACCAGACAATCCCTTCGGAGGGCTTGATCATAGGGGATGAAACACAGTAGACACCCGAAAAGAATAAAGGTTTCCTTAGTCTGTTTTTCAATCTCGTCCTCCCTTTGGTGGATTTTATTGGATGGGGACTCTGGGATCTAAAGACAGAGGGTTACACTCACAAGGTACATAAGATGTGTATGTATCCTGACCGAAAAATGGTAACTAAAGCCTTTAGGAATAAGAGTTATTCTGGAATTAGGTTTTGGACAAGAACGTCTTGATCCAGAGGAGGAGTGTTTTTTATTACCCTTCGGTGTCATACATTCTAAACCTTTGGGGTATCATTGCAAATTATAAATGACCTAGGAATCATTTGATAATAGTTAAACCATGATAGGATTAGAGTTATAGCAAGAAACCCATACAAGTTTGTTTGTAAATTTTTCAGCAAAAATGTCTAGCTCTATTATTTCCTTATTGTGTGCGGAAAAGTTAACCGGAGAGAATATGATAACGTGGAAAAACAAACTGAACACTATATTGGTAGTGGATGATCTGAAGTTTGTGCTAACTGAGGAGTGTTCTCAGGTGCCAGGCTCGAATTTATCACGAAATGTTCGTGATGCATGTGATCGATGGATTAAGGTCAATGATAAGGCCAAGGTCTACATGCTGGCAAGTATGTCTGACATATTAGCCAAGAAGCATGAGGGCATGATAACCGCCGAGGAAATCATGGATTCCGTGCAGGGTATGTTTGAACAATAATCCACATAGGCCCGACACAATGCTCTAAAGTACATATTCAACTCAAGGATGCTAGAGGGTACATCTGTTCGGGATCATGTCCTGGATATGATGGTGTACTTTAACATTAAGGATCGAATGGTGCTTCCATCGATAAATCGAACCAGGTTAGCTTCATTCTGGAAATCCTTCCAGATAGTTTCCTACAGTTTAGAAGTAATGTTGTTATGAACAAGCTTACATTTAATCTTACCTCCCTTCTGAATGAACTCCAGACCTTTCAATCTTTGATGAAAATTCAGGGATCGAAAGGTGAGGCAAATGTTGCCAGTAGGAGTTATCACAGAGGTTCGACCTCTGGTACAAAAACAGTGGCTTCATCTTCTTCTAACATGAAAGAGAAGAAGAAGAATATGAAGAAGGTTGGCAAAAGAAAACGAGCTGACAAAGCTGCCGCCCAGAAGGGCAATAAAGTCAAAGATGTTGCTGATAAAGGAAAGTGTTTCCACTGCAACGAAGACGAGTATTAGAAACGAAACTGTCTGAAGTACATTGCAGAAAAGAAAAAGGAAGGTAAATATGATTTACTTTGCCTAGAAGCTTGTTTAGTGGATAATGATAAAACGGCTTGGATACTTGATTCATGCGCCACTAATCATGTTTGCTCTTCTTTTCAGGGAATTGATTCCTGGCAGCAGCTACAGAAAGGAGTGATAACGCTTTGGGTTGGAAATGGAGAAGTCGTCTCAGTTGTAACAGTAGGCTCGATGAAGCTTTATTTTGGCAAGAAATATATGTTGTTGGACAATATATTAGTGATACCACGGTTTACTAGAAACATTATTTCAATTTCTTGCCTTATAGAACAATGTATTTTTGTTTCTTTCTCAATGAATAAAGTGTTTATTTTAAAGAAATGTATGGAAATATGTTCAACTTCATTAGAAAATGGGTTGTATGTTTTAAGGCCTAATTCAGTCAAAATGGTTTTGAACACTGAATTATTTAAAACTGCAAACGCACAAACTAAGAAACGTAAAATTTCTCCTAAAGAAAATGCTCATCTTTGGCATCTTAGATTGGGTCACATTAATCTCAATGGGATTGAGAGATTGGTAAAGAATGGACTTTTAAATGAGTTAGAAGAAAATACTTTACCTGTATGTGAATCCTGCCTAGAAGGCAAAATGACTAAAAGACCTTTTAGTGGAAAAGGTTGAGACCTTTGTGGACCGATGAATGTTAAAGCCAGAGGAGGTTATGATTATTTCATCTCCTTTGTAGATGATTATTCCAGATTTGGGCATATTTACCTAATACAACATAAGATTGAAGCACTTGATGAAGGGAATCAAAGTCCCCGCAGCAGAAGCGATTGCGGATCGCGCGCTCTTAATTTAGTTACAATGGAAATTTCAAGAATGTAAAACATGGATTAAGCATAAAATAAGAGTTTGGACAACAAGAGTTTACCTTTGAAGAACGTTTCTTCAAGTGCTCCTCTCTCCACGGTCACGATCTCAGCAACAAGAACTCCAACGTGTGAAGACTCGACCACCGGATCTTCTCCGTTAATCTCTAGGTGAGGGAGGAAGGTGGGTTCCCTTTAAGAGATGTGAGGTATTTTGAGAGAGATGTGTGTTTTGGAACCCTTCCAACAACACAACAAGGAGGCTAGTGATTCTATGAAAAAAACCCTTAACCTAGTTGCATCTCATGCAACCATATATATAGAGAATTGGGATGGAAATGACCATCCTACCCCTCCTTTAATCTCTCTTTAGTATATAGTCTAAATTACATTAAAACTATATATTATATCAATTATATCATATATAATTGATATAACTCCTCATGTATGAAATTGAACACTTCAATTTCACTCCTAACTTTATACCCTCTATATTACCATGTTGAGCCAACGGAGGGATCTAATGGACCTACTGCATCATGAGCTCCAATGATGTGAAATTAACTCGATCAAACTCTTTGATTCGAGTTAATCAATATTCATTAACTACAAGTCACTCCACTATAGACTTGTAGCTGCACTCTCTCTCATCAGAGATATTATTGTGTCCACCGATATAGTCATTGCCCATGAGTCGACCCTTCACAGGTTGTTCGTAAGCACACCGGGTGAAATTACCGCTTTACCCCGTGTGATTACCTCTTTGCTCCTTAAGTACCACCGATCCTCTAATGAACAACAAGTCTAAGGTCCTACCTTAGACTCATACCCTCATAGAGGCGGGGCCCCGTTGTTCAAGACACGAGTCGCCTTAAGGGAACAACCTATCTAATTCCTCAATAGAGGAATGAGTTAATTCCATCTTGCACGCTTAAGTTCCCACTACCTACGAGGTTCTGTCACCCGAGAAGGTAGGCTTATTGAGTCGGCCACAGCCACTCTCACCCATACTAGTCTAAGGACAAACCCCTATAAGCGGGAGTTCTTAACTTGCTCAGATTCAGTCAAGTCACTAATGACCATCTATAAATTACTAGTCTTATCCTCATTAACGGTGTTATCTTTGGTTAGACTAATAATTTCGCGATCCAGTCTTGTATGAACTCTTCATACAGGATGCCCCCACTCGCATGTCAACTACATGAATGAGTTGGATTACCTCATTTGTACTAATTATAAAGTAGGCTGCATCCATGGTGTTACCAGAATGAGGTTTCCAACCTTATTCTTATACCATAGACTATTTAGGTTATAATCTTGAATTCAACCCAATTAGTGTCCACTACACTGATTTCAAGATAAACGTTATAACCTTGGAGCTTAGTTTATTGGATTTATAAAAGCAAGACTGTAATCTTATCAAAACAAATAACATTTTATTTAATTGATCAAAATTACACAAGTTTGGGGCATAAATCCCAACAATCTCCCACTTGACCTAAAGCTTGTGGAGTACTAAACATTACATTAATGTAAATACAATAAACTAGGGCATTTAAACCCCTTTGTACAAAATAATCCCACTTGCCCTAGTTGGGGAAGACTTGGAAACCTAGACCTTCTAGGTGACTCTCAAATACTTTAGCCGTGAGAGCCTTTGTAAAAGGATCAACAATGTTGTGCTCTGAGGCTATCTTCGTGACAATCACGTCTCCTCTGTGCACGATCTCCCGGATGAGATGATACTTCCACTCTATGTGCTTTTCCCTCTTGTGACTTCGGGGTTCCCTCGAATTCCCCTCTTACAATCTATAGGTTTTACCCCATCAGGCTTATCTACAAGATCCCAAACAGAATTGAAGTGCATAGACTCCATTTCTTGGTCCATGGCTATGACCCATTTGTCTTGGTCAATGTCAACCATTGCTTGATTATAAGTCAATGGATCCTCGCAGTTGTCATCTGGTATAACAACTTGGGTTTCAGCTAAACCCATGTAACGGTCAGGCTGTATCACAACCCTCCCACTACGTCGAGGCATACTCAACTCTTGAGATGGACCATCTTGACTTGACAAACTAGTATCAACAACTCTTGTTGATGTACTAGTGTTCTTATTAGCAACCTTTTTTTATTGTTCCGTCTAACTCACTCAACACTACCTTACTTTTTGGTTTGTGGTCCCTTATGTGGTCCTCCTCCAAGAAAGTGGCATTTGTCGACACAAAGACCTTATCTTCCTTAGGATCATAGAATAAACCACCTCTTGTTTCTTTTGGGTATCCTACGAATAGGCACAACTTTGAACGTGAATCCAACTTCTTTGGATTTGTCACAAGCACATGTGTGCTGGATAGCCCCATATTCTGAAGTGACATAAACTACCTTTACGTCATTTCCAGCGTTCAAAAGGTGTTTCAGAAACACTTTTGGAGGGCACACTATTCAATATGTATATTGCAGCCTCCACTGCATAACCCCAAATGGAACTTGGGAGATGAGCATAACTCATCATTGATCGAACCATGTCCAACAAGGCTCTATTTCTCCTTTCCGATACACCGCTTTCTTTGTGGTGTCTTTGAGAGTGAGAGTTGGGATGTAATTCCATGTTCTATCATATAGTTCTGGAATTTTAAATCCATGTACTCTCCACCTCGATCCGATCGAAGTGTTTTAACTCTTTTACCTAATTGATTTTCAACCTCAGCCTTGAATTCCTTGAACTTTTCAAGTGCTTCAGACTTGTGGTGCATTAAGTAAATATGCCCATATCTAGAATAATCATTTATAAAAGAGATGAAATATCCATATCCTCCCCTGGCTTTAACATTCATCGGACCACAAAGGTCTGAATGTATAAGCTCTAGAGGATCTTTGGCTCTATAACCTTTTCCACTAAAAGGTCTTTTAGTCATTTTGCCTTCTAGGCAGGATTCACATACTGGTAAGGAATTTTCTTCTAACTCGTTTAGAAGTTCATTCTTTACCAATCTCTCAATCCTATTGAGATTAATGTGACCCAATCTTAGATGCCAAAGATGAGCATTTTCCTTAGGAGAAATTTTACGTTTCTTAGTTTGTGCGTTTGCAGTTTTAAATAATTTAATGTTCAAAACCATTTTGATTGAATTAGGCCTTAAAACATACAATCCATTTTCTAATGAAGCTGAACATATTTCTAAACCTTTCTTTAAAATAAACACTTTATTCATAGAAAAGGAAACAGAAATACATTGTTCAATGAGGCAAGAAATGGAAATAAGGTTTCTACTAAACCTTTGTATCACTAATATATTGTCCAACAATACATATTTCTTGGCTAAATAAACCTTCATTGTGCCTACTGCTACAGCTGATACGACTTCTCCATTTCCAACCCGGAGCGTTATCTCTCCTTGTTGTAGCTGTTGCCAGGAATCAATTCCCTGAAAAGAAGAACAAACATGATTAGTGGCGCCTGAATCAAGTATCCAAGTTGTTTTATCATTATCCACTAAACAAGCTTCTAGGCAAAATAAATCATATTTACCTTCCTTCTTCTTTTCTGCAATGTACTTCAGACAGTTCTGTTTCCAATGCCTGTCTTCGTTGTAGTGGATACACATTCCTTTGTCAGCAACGTCTTTGACTTTCTTGCCCTTCTGGGCGGCAGCTTTGTCAGCTTGTTTCCCTTTACCAACCTTCTTCATGTTCTTCTTCTTACCTCTCAGGTTAGAAGAAGATGAAGCTACTATTTTGTCCCAGAGGTCGAACCTCTATGATAACTCCTACTTGAAGGGATTTTGAATTCCCGCAGCGGAAGACGTTGTGAAACGTCGTTGATCCGTTGTGTAATTCCTATCTTAAAATTGAATCTATCTCATAGATCCTAGGCTAAACATGAAAAATAGTAGAGAAAACAGTAAGTATAATGAATACTAACCTCTTGAAGAACACTTCTTCAACGTTTTCTCCTTCTTCGGTCACGATCTCTCTCGATCCAACTATCTCCTCGAACACGAACCTCGATCCGAACACAGAGACACTTCCAAAGGGTCTTCTCGGTTGTTCTCGGGAGGTTGAGGGAGATTAGGTGGGACTCCCTTTGGTTTTGGGTGAGGAGAAGTTTTAGAGAGAATTGAGAGAGTTCTAGAGAGAATTGTGTTGCTCTCTTTGGATGGAAATCCAAAAAATGGCAAAATGCATACCAAAGGCTTCTTGCAAAGCCTTTAAATACTATTGTGTGGTGGAGTAAAAACCTCCACCAAATCACAATTTTACCACAACCATATAATATACAAATCACATTTGCATATTATATAATATAAGGTATCTCATACCTTATTATACAAATCTCATTTGCATAAATGTGGAATTATGAATTGAATCACATTCAATTTAATTTCTCTCAATTCAATTTCTCCAATTAGCACTAATTAATCAATTAGGCTATACTATAGTTTATTATGAATCTCATTCACATCAAACTATATATTATGTCATCTATATCTCATATAAACGACATAAATACCCAAATAATGAATTTGAACACTTCAAATTCACACCAAACTGTAAACCCTCAATTTGTCCAATTTGAGCCAACCGAGGGACCTAATGGACCTACACGTGACGAGCTCCAATGATCCGAGACTAACCTTTCAAACTCTTTGACCCGGTTATTCAACATTCATTAGCTACGGTAACACACCACTAAAGCCCGTAGCTGCACTCTCATCACGGTAAGACAAGTTGTGTCCATCGATATAACCAATACCCATGAGTCAACCCTTCACAGGTTGTTCGTAGTCACAGCTGGATCAAATTATCGTTTTACCCCTGTGTCTACCTCTTGCTCCTTAAGTCCCACTGCTCCTCTAATGAACAACTATGTTGCATGGTCCAACCATAAACAACAACTCTCTCAGGCCAATGAGAGAGTGGGGCCCCGTTGTTCATGCCCGGAGACAAAGACTTAAGGGAACAACCCTCTAGTTTCCCTAAGTCGGGAACGAGTGAATTCCTTCTTGCGTAGTCAAGTTCCCATCTCCCCACGTGGTCCTGCCCCTGAGAAGATAGGCATATTGGGTGAGCAACAGTGGCCACCCTCACCCGTACTAGTCAAAGGGACGGACCCCGCATGATGTGAGTCCGTGAAACGCTCGTGGGATTAAGGTCGAGTCACTAATGGTCATCTACGAATTTATTAGCTCTATACATTATTAACGGTGTTACATCAGTAAGTCTAATAATTCACGGTCCGGTCTTGTACAAGCTCATTGCACAAGATGCCCCCACTCGCATGTCAACCACATGAACGAGTCAGATCACCTCGTTTGTATTCAATACAAAGCGGGCCGCATCCACGATGTATTCGTGGATTAGGTCTCCAACCCTATCCATATATCAGAGACCGCTTTGGGTCATTAACTCGAACGTGATCCTCCCCTGTGTCCACTGTCCACTACACACCGCTCAATTTCTTACTTCTCTCATAATGCAATGACCCTGGAGCTTAGTTTATTGGATTAAGTTTATGAAAAATGTGAGACACAAAGTTTAAATAAATAACTCTTATTTATTACACAATGTTGAAATAAATAACTCTTATTCATTTACAACATGAAATATTACAAACTACACGAGGAAGTAATACATGATAGTGGAGTACATGATACATTTCTCAAATGTACAGTAAAGTAATACAATAAACTAGGGCATTGAATACCCCTTTACAATACTCCCACTTGCCCTAGTCAGGAAGCACTCGAAGACCTAGACTCTCTAAGTGACCCTCAAACACCTTAGCCGTGAGGGCCTTTGTAAATGGATCAGCAACGTTGTGCTCAAAGCTATCTCGCGTGGATCGCCACGTCTCCGCAGTGCACAATCTCCCGTATCAAGTGATACTTACGCTCTATATGCTTGCCCCTTTTATGACTCCGAGGTTCTCTCGAGTTGGCTACTGCACCATTGTTGTCACAAAATAGTGTGATTGGCAAGTTCATATTTGGAACAACTTCCAAATCCGTCATGAACTTCCTGAGCCAAACAGCTTCCTTTGCAGCTTCACAAGCCGCAACATACTCGGCTTCCATCGTGGAATCAGCGATGCATCCCTGTTTGATGCTTCGCCACACTACAGCTCCTCCATTCAGAATGAAGGTTGACCCCGAAGTGGATTTCCTAGAATCCATATCGGTCTGAAAGTCAGAATTTGTGTATCCCGTAAGGATCAAATCCCCACTCCCATACAAAAGGCTGTAGTTCCTCGTTCTCCTAAGATACTTGAGGATTGCCTTTACGGCTGTCCAGTTATCAAATCCTGGATTGGATTGATACCTACTGACAATCCCAACTACATAACAGATGTCGGGCCTAGTACACAACATGGCATACATCAGGCTCCCTACAGCTGAAGCATAGGGGATTCGTCTAAACTCCTCAACCTCTTGAGGTGTCTTAGGACATTGATCCTTAGACAGGTGAACTCCATGCCCGAAAGGCAACAAGCCCTTCTTGGAGTTCTGCATCTTATACCTAGACAACATCGTGTCAATGTAAGATGCCTGAGACATGGCTAGCGTTCTGTTCTTCCGGTTCTGGACTATCTGGATACCTAGAACATACTGTGCCTCTCCCAAATCTTTCATTTGGAATTGCGGCTTTCCATTCCTTAATGTCGGTAAGAAATCCTACCTCATTCCCAATGAGAAGGATATCATCCACATACAATATAAGAAATGCGACAGTTTTGTCGACGATTTTCTTGTAGACACAAGGCTCGTCAACATTTTGATCAAAGCCATAAGATTTGATCGCCTCATCAAACCTTATATTCCAAGACCTCGAGGCTTGTTTCACCATAAATAGACCTTTTAAGCCGGCAAACTCTTTGCTCTTGGCCTTGGGCAATGAACCCTCAATGGGTCCATGTAGATGGTCTCGTCAAGGTTGTCATTCGTAGAAGGCGGTCTTGACATCCATCCGCCATACCTCATAGTCATAATATGCGGCAATGGCGGAAGGATTCTAATCGACTTTACCATGGCAACAGGTGAAAAGGTTTCCTCATAGTCAACCCCTTCCACCTGGGTAAAACCCTTTGCCACTAGTCGAGCTTTGAAGGTCTGCACCTTCCCATCTACGCCACGTTTACGCTTGTAGATCCACTTGCAACCAATAGGTTTAACCCCATCCGGTTGGTCCACAAGCTCCCGCACGGAATTGAAGTACATCGACTCCATTTCTGGTCCATAGCTTTAATCCATTCGTCTTTGTCAACGCGGCCATTGCCCGATCATAGGTCAATGGATCCTCACGATCATCATCAAGAGTGACGACTGGGTTTCAAATTTAAACCCATGTAACGTTCAGGCTGTCTCACAACCCTCCCACTACGTCGAGGCATTCCCAACTCTTGGGAACGGACTTGACTAAACGAGCTAGGATCAACAACACTTGTTGTCGTACTAGCACCATCAAGAACTCTTGGCGATGAACCGCCATTTCATTTAACACAATCTTACTCCTTGGTAAGTGTTCCCGATGTGGTCTTCCTCAAGAAAAGTTGTGTTTGTCGCACAAGCACCCTATTATCCTTAGGATCGTAAAAGTAACCACCTCTAGTCTCTTTTGGGTAACCTACAAAGAGGCACAACTTTGAACGGGTTCCAACTTCTTCTGGTTTGACACCAACACATGGGTCTGCATCCCCAAATTCTCAAATGATGTAAACCGGTTTCTACGACCATGCCGTAGTTCGAAAGGTGTTTCACAAACACTCTTCGACTTTAACGGTGTTCAAAATGTAAACCGCATCTCCACCGCGTAACCCCAAAAAGAATCGGGAGACGAGCATAGCTCATCATCGACCGAACCATGTCCAACAAGGTTCTCGCTTTCTCCTCTCCGATACACCATTCTCACTTGTGGCATACCAGTCTTGAGAGTTGGGACGTAATTCCATGTTCTATCATATAGTCCGGAATTCGGTGTCCATATACTCTCCACCTCGATCCGATCGAAGTGTTTTAATCGATTTACCTAACAGTTCTCAACCTCGATCTTGAACTCCTTGAACTTTTCAAGTGTTTGGACTTCCTATGCATTAGGTAAATATACCCATACCTCGAATAGTCATCTATGAAAGATACGAAGTATTCGTAACCTCCTCGTGCTTTAACATTCATCGGACCACGAGAGGTCGAATGTATAAGCTCAAGGGGCTCCTTGGCTCTATATCCTTTTCCACTAAAAGGGCGTTTGGTCATTTTGCCTTCAAGGCATGACTCACATATACCAGTAAAGAGTTTTCTTCCAACTCGCGCTTAGAAGTCCACTCTTCACTAGTCTCTCAATCCTATTGAGATTAATGTGGCCTAACCGTAGATGCCAAAGATGGGCACTTTCTTTTGGAGAAACTTTTAATCTCTTAGTTCAAGGCGTTTGGCTTTTAAACAATTCGGTGTTCAAAACACTTTTGACCGAAATTTGGGTTCAAAACATATAGATTGCTCTCAAGCGCGAAACAAATCAAATTTCCATTTCGAGAAATAAATGCTTTATTACTCTTGAAAGAAACAAAAATATTTTGTTCTAATAGGCAGAAATGTAAAACTAGGTTTCTCGTAAACCCGTGAACTATGCACATATTATCCAATAATAAGTACTTCCCGCCAAAGAACAACTTTTTACTGCGTGCTATTGCTTGCAATTTGAGACAACTTCTCCATATCCAACCCTAAGTGATATCTCACCCTCTTGCAGCCGCTGCCAGGAACTTAATCCTTGAAAAGAAGAGCAAACATGGTTAATGGCGCCTGAATCCAATATCCAAGCAGAGTCATTACTCTCCACTAAACAAGTTTCTGTGACAAGTAAATCACATTTACCTGTCTTCTTCTTTTCATTAAGAAACTTGGGACAACTCCTTTTCAGGTGTCTGTCCCCGTTGCAGTAGAAACACTTTCTGGCAACATCCTTGATTTCTTTGCCTTTTAGGGCGGCAGCGCGGTCAATCTTAACTTCCTTCAACTTCTCCTTCTTCCCCTTAGGGCCTGAAGAGTCTACAAACTTTATCCCAGAGGTCATACCCCTGTGAAAAGGTCTTAAGGCAACACTTGCCTCGACCTTCCCGTCCCTAGTTTGCACCAAGGACCGAAAGGTTTGTAGATTGTTGAATAGGATCATGAACCGGCACCGAGGGCCTCTCCTCGGTGAGTGCGAACTCTTGGTCGTCATTTACCAAAATCGTGTCTATATTATTTTTCCACGAAATACTATCGCCGACTAACTTAACGGAAGCTAAAGGAGTGTTAAAAGCGTTTGACATTTTGTTGCTTAAATAATATGAAAAACTTTGTATTAGTCTCGCAAAAACTTTTGAAAATCCAATCAGGTTTTACCAAATTTTTATCCTATGATCCCTAGGTCATTTAAAAATTTGCAATGATACCCTAAAGGTTTAGAATGACCGCCACCGTAGGGTAGACAAACCCACTCCTCCTCTAGGACGAGACTCTCTCGATCATGCCCTCATGCTTCTTGGCTAATATGTCAGACATACTTGCCAGCATGTAGACCTTGGCCTTATTATTGGCCTTGATCCATCGATCATATGAATCACGAACAATTCGTGACGCATTCGAGCCTGGCACCTGAGGACACTCCCCAGTTAGCACAAACTTCAGATCATCCACTACCAAAATAGTATTGAGTTTGTTTTTCCATGTCATGATATTCTCTCCGGTTAACTTTTCCGCACCCAATAAGGAAATTATAGAGCTAGACATTTTTGCTGAAAATTTACAAACAAACTTGTATGAGTTTCTTGCTATAACTCCAATCCAATCATGTTTTAGCTAATTATCAAATGATTCCTAGGCCATTTATAATTTTCAATGATACTCCAAAGGTTTAGAATGTATGACACCGAAAGGTAATTAAAAACACTCCTCCTCTGGATCAAGACATTCTTGACCAAAACCTAACACCAGAATAACTCTTATTCCTATAGGTTTTAGTTACCATTTTTCGGTCTGGATACATATACAACTTATGTACCCCGTGAGTGTAACCCTTTGTCTTTAGATCTCAGAGTCTCGATCCAATAAAATTCGCTGAAGGGAGGACTAGATTGGAAAATAGTCTAAGGAAATCTTTATCCCTTTCGGGTGTCTACTGTGTTAGATCCCCGTTTGCGCCACGAGGCCAAGTATGAGTCTCACGGTGTGAACTTCCCGGAGATAGCGTAGGTGGAAAAATATGTATCTCATACATTTTTTCCTCCCACTGAATACATTAAGTCTATAGGAATCTTTCTTAGGCTAAAACCCGGCTAATGGTTTTACCTAACTCTATCAACATAACTCTTATTAGATAATCAATATAACTCTTATATTGATTTTATCGTAAGTTTGTTAATATAACTCCTTATATTAAACCTAGGATTTCTAGTTTATTAACCCCTTAATAAACCCGCTGACGCTACTGTAATTTATAAGACTCTCTGATTAAATTTCACTCCCGGGTCGGTTCCCGGTAGGGGTATTCCGCTTCACAATCACTTAAATACCCTGACCTAGACAAAACTTTCCTTAGACAGAGTTCCTCTTTTAATCATAGCTTATAAATTACTTGGTTCCTAATTCTAATCTAATTACAACTAGATAACCTAAGGTCTATTATTTCCAAGTTCTAAACACTTTAAAACTAATAATTAACCTTAGGCAACATGCATACTATGTTATAGTGCTTGATCATTCATCACATGAATAATAAAACATTCATAGCATATTCATCTCATGAAATATAACGCATGTCAATGCTGTCCAAAAATTAATATAACAACCTTATATTAATTAATCATGCAAACTATATAATATAACTCCTTATATTATAAATGATGCATGAAAATGCTTAACCTAAGGTGGGATTTCTAAAATACAAGCATACACTATGCATGGCAATAATTACACAATAATTGCATAATTAAAATAGCAAAAATTAGACCAATTTTGGCACCCTAGAAATAATTTTAATTAATATAATCTAACTATATTAATTAAAATTAAAATTATTAAATATATTAAAATAAAAAGTTTTTATAATTAATATAAATAATAAAATTTTGATTTTCTCGCTCATTGCTCTCGCCTTGCGTGAAATGGCTTCGCGTTATAACGTGATAGCGGCGTTACTGCAACGCTTTGTCGTTTTACGAAAGGCGTTGCGCAACACCACAGCATTGCAACGCGAGGGCGCTGCGTGCAACGCCGCTGCCTTCTTCTCGATCATGCACTTGCCGCAGTAGCGTTTCAACGCCGAAGACAGCGTTGCAATACCATTCATAGAACAGCCATAGGAATCTCCATTCCTTGCTCGTTTTCGCTCCGATCTTCTCAGCAACCGCTTTGCCTCGATCGACATGGACTTACAGACTCGATTTACAATTAAATTTGCCCAAAACACCGGGCCCGTACATTGAACATTTCAATGAAAAATTGTAAATCTAAGTGCCAAAATCGAAAACATCTAATTTCGCAAAACTGTTCATACATCACATGCAAAATCAGTAAATCCCACCTTGTTCTTGAAAAATCCAGAACATAAATCAAGAACGCAATTGGGCTCGGATAGCAATTGAAGGGAATCGAAGTCCCCGCAGCGAAAGCGATTGCGAATAACGCGCTCTTGATTTAGTTACAATGGAAATTTCAAGAATGTAAAACATGGATTAAGCATAAAATAAGAGTTTGGACAGCAAGAGTTACCTTTGAAGAACGTTTTTTCAAGTGCTCCTCTCTCCACGGTCACGATCTCAGCAACAAAAACTCCAACGTGCGAAGACACGACCACTGGATCTTCTCCATTGTTCTCTAGGTGAGGGAGGAATGTGGGTTCCCTTTAGGACATGTGAGGTATTTTGAGAGAGATGTGTGTTTTGGAACCCTTCCAACAACACAACAAGGAGGCTAGTGATTCTATGAAAAAAACCCTTAACCTAGTTGCATCTCATGCAACCATATATATAGAGAATTGGGATGGAAATGACCATCCTACCCCTCCTTTAATCTCCCTTTAGTATACAGTCTAAATTACATTAAAACTATATATTATATCAATTATATCATATATAATTGATATAACTCCTCATGTATGAAATTGAACACTTCAATTTCACTCCTAACTTTATACCCTCTATATTACCATGTTGACCCAACGGAGGGATCTAATGGACCTACAGATCATGAGCTCCAATGATGTGAAATTAACTGATCAAACTCTTTGATCTAGATAATCAATATTTATTAACTACAAGTCACTCCACTATAGACTTGTAGTTGCACTCTCCTCACTGTAGATATTATTGTGTCTACTGATATTGTCATTGCCCATGAGTCGACTCTTCACTGGTTGTTCGTAAGCACAGCTGGGTGAAATTACCGTTTTACCCCTGTGATTACCTCTTTGCTCCTTAAGCACCACCGATCCTCTAATGAACAACAAGTCTAAGGTCCTACCTTGAGACTCATACCCTCATAGAGGCGGGGCCCGTTGTTCAAGACACGGAGTAAGTTCTTAAGAGAACAACCTATCTAATTCCTCGATGAGAGGAATGAGTGAATTCCATCTTGCACGCTTAAGTTCCCAGCTACCTAACGAGGTTCTCTCCCGGAGAAGGTAGGCTTATTGAGTCGCCTCACAGCCACTCTCACCCATACTAGTCTAAGGACAAACCCCTATAAGCGGGAGTTCTTAACTTGCTCGGGATTCAGTCAAGTCACTAATGACCATCTATAAATTACTAGTCTTATCCTCATTAACGATGTTATCTTTGGTTAGACTAATAATTTCGCGATCCAATCTTGTATGAACTCTTCATACAGGATGCCCCCACTCGCATGTCAACTACATGAATGAGTTGGATTACCTCATTTGTACTAATTACAAAGTGGGTCGCATCCATGGTGTTACCAAAATGAGGTTTCCAACCTTATTCTTATACCATAGACTATTTAAGTTATAATCTTGAATTCAACCCAAATAGTGTCCACTACACTGATTTCAAGATAAACGTTATAACCTTGGAGCTTAGTTTATTGGATTTATAAAAGCAAGACTGTAATCTTATCAAAACAAATAACATTTTATTTAATTGAACAAGATTACACAAGTTTAGGGCATAAATCCTAACACTTGAAAGTTCAAGGAATTCAAGACTGAGGTTGAAAATCAATTGGGTAAAACAATTAAAACGCTTCGATCAGATCGAGGTGGGAGAGTACATGGATTAAAATTCTAGAACTATATGATAAAACATGGAATTACATCCCAACTCTCGGCTCCCGGTACGCCACAACAAAACGGTGTATCAGAAAGGAGAAATAGAACCTTATTGGACATGGTTTGATTAATGATGAGTTATGCTCATCTCCCTAGTTCATTTTGGGGATATGCAGTTGAGACTACGGTATACATTTTGAAAAATGTGCCCTCAAAAAGTATTTCTGAAACACCTTTTGAACTCTGGAAAGGACGTAAAGGTAGTTTATGTTATTTCAGAATTTGGGGTTGTCCAGCACATGTGCTTGTGACAAATCCAAAGAAGTTGGATTCACGTTGAAAATTGTGCCTATTCATAGACTACCCAAAAGAATCAAGAGGTGGTTTATTCTATGATCCTAAGGAAGTTAAGGTTTTTGTGTTGACAAATGTCACTTTCATAGAGGAGGACCACATAAGGGACCACAACCCAAGAAGTAAAATTGTGTTGAGTGAGTTAAACGGAACAATAGCAAAGGTTGCTAATAAAACTAGTACGTCAACAAGAGTTGTTGATACTAGCTTGTCTAGTCAAGAGAGTCCATCTCAAGAGTTGAGTATGCCTCGACGTAGTGGGAGGGTTATAACACAACCTGACCGTTACATGGGTTGATCTGAAACCCAAGTTGTTATACCAGATGACAACTGCAAGTATCCATTGACTTATAATCAAGCGATGGTTGACAAGGACAAAGACAAATGGGTCATAGCCATGGACCAAGAAATGGAGTATATGCACTTCAATTCTATTTGGGATCTTGTAGATAAGCCTGATGGGGTAAAACCTATAGGTTGTAAGTGGATTTACAAAAGAAAGCGTGGTGTAGATGGGAAGGTGCAAACCTTTAAAGCTAGACTAGTAGCAAAGGCTTATACCCAGGTTGAAGGGGTTGACTATGAGGAAACCTTTTCACTGTTGCTATGGTAAAAAAATCTATCAGATCCTACTTGCCATTGCCGCATATTATGACTATGAGGTATGGCAAATGGATGTCAAGACGACCTTTTTGAATGACAATCTTGAGGAAAACGTCTACATGGACCAACTCAAAGGGTTCATTGAACCAGGACAAGAGCAAAAGGTTTGCAGGCTTAAAAGATCAATTTATGGACTGAAACAAGCCTCCAGGTCCTGGAATATAAGATTTGATGATGCAATCAAATCTTATGGTTTTGACCAGAATGATGATGAACCTTGTGTCTACAAGAAAATCATCAATAGTTCTGTCGCATTCCTAGTTCTATATGTGGATGATATCCTACTCATTGGGAATGATGTAGGATATCTTATTGACATTAAAAATTGGCTAGCTACGCAATTCCAAATGAAAGATTTGGGTGATGCACAGTTTGTTCTTGGGATCCAGATTGTCTGAAATCGCAAGAATAAAATACTAGCCTTGTCTCAAACATCTTACATAGACAAAGTGTTGTCAAGGTTTATGATGCAAGACTCCAGAAAGGGCTTATTGCCTTTTAGACATGGAGTCCATTTGTCTAAGGAACAGTGTCCTAAGACACCTCAAGGAGTTGAGGATATGAGACAGATTCCTTATGCATCAGTTGTTGGGAGTCTGATGTACGCCATGTTCTATACTAGGCCTGACATCTGTTTTGCAGTTGGGATGGTCAGTAGGTATCAATCCAATCCAGGACTTGAACACTGGAAAGCCATAAAAACAATCCTTAAGTATCTACGGAGAACAAGGAACTACATGCTTGTGCATGGGGCTAAAGATTTGATCCTTACAGGATACACGGATTCTGACTTTCAGACTGATAAAGATTCTCGAAAATCTACATCAGGGTAAGTATTTACTCTTAACGGAAGAGTTGTAGTATGGCGAATAGTCAAGCAAGGATGCATCGCTGATTCCACCATGGAGGCCGAATATGTAGCAGCTTGTGAAGCAGCTAAAGAGGTCGTTTGGTTAAGGAAATTCATGCTATATTTGGAAGTTGTTCCAAATATGACTTTGCCAATCACGATGTATTGCGATAACAGTGGTGAAGTGGCAAATTCGAGGGAACCCCAAAGTCACAAGGCTCTCACGGCTAAAGTATTTGAGAGTCACCTAGAAGGTCTAGGTTTACAAGTCTTCCCCAACTAGGGCAAGTGGGAGAATTTTGTACAAAGGGTTTAAATGCCCTAGTTTATTGTATTTACATTACTATAATGTTTTAGTACTCCACAAGCTTTAGGTCAAGTGGGAGATTGTTGGGATTTAGGCCCTAAACTTGTGTAATTTTGATCAAATAAATAAAGGGTTATTTGTTTTGATAAAATTATATTCTTGCTTTATAAATCCAATAAACTAAGCTCCAAGGTTATGATATATCTTGAACATCAGTGTAGTGGACACTATTTTGATTGTGTTCAAGAACATAACCTAAATGGTCTATGGTATAAGAATAAGGTTGGAAACCTCATTCTTGTAACACCATGGATGCGACCCACTTTGTTATTAGTACAAATGAGGTAATCCAACTCATTCATGTAGTTGACATGCGAGTGGGGGCATCCTGTATGAAGAGTTCATACAAGATCGGACTGCAAATTATTAGTCTAACAAGTATAACACCGTTAACAGGGTAAGACCGATAATTTATAGATGGTCATAAGTGACTCGACCGTAATCCAGAGCAAGTTAAGAACTTCTGCTTATAGGGGTTTGTCCTTAGACTAGTATAGGTGAGAGTGGCCTGTAGCCGACTCAATAAGCCTACCTTCTCATGGACAGAATCTCGTAGGTAGCTGGGGACTTAACTGTGCAAGATGGAATTCACTCATTCCTACACTAAGGAATTAGATAGGTTGTTCCCTTAAGAAATGACTCAAGGTCTTGAACAACGGGGCCCCGCCCTCTATGAGGGTATGAGTCTATGGTAGGACCTTAGACTTGTTGTTCATTAGAGGATCAGTGGTGCTTAAGGAACAAAGAGGTAATCATAGGGGTAAAACGGTAATTTGACCAAGCCGTGATTACGAACAACCTGTGAAGGGTCGACTCATGGGTAATGATTAATTCAGTGGACACAATATAATCTACAGTGATGAGAGTGCAGCTACAAGTCTATAGTGGAGTGACTTGTAGTTAATGAATATTTATTAACTGGATCAAAGAGTTTGATCACTTAATCTCACATCATTAGAGCTCATGAACTGTAGGTCCATTAGGTCCCTCCGTTGGCTCAACATGGTTATATTGATGGTATAAAGTTAGGAATGAAATTGAAGTGTTCAATTTCATATATGAGATATCATATCAATTATATGTGATATAATTGATATAATATATAGTTTTAATGTGAATTAGATTCACATATTAACTATATACTAAAGAGAGAATGAAAGAGGGATATAATGGTAATTTCCATCCCTATCTCCTTATATATATATAGTTGCATAAGATGCAACTAGGTTATGAGAAGCAACCTTTGCTTTGGCAAACCCTAGTGTGCCATTTGGTTGTGTTGTTGGAAAGGTTCCAAAGCACATTCTCTCTCTCACAAACATCTCATCTCACCTAATGGGAACCCACCTTCCTCCCTCACCTAGAGAATAACGGATAAGATCCGGTGGTAGTGTCCGTGATCGCTTGGGTTCGTGTTGCTGAGATCGTAGCAATGGGAGAAGGAGCACTCGAAGAAAGGTTCTTCAAAGGTAATATCTCGTTGTCCATATTGTTAATATTTTCTTAATCTAGTTAAGTTTCTTCTTGATTGATATCCGTGTAACAAAATTAAGAACGCGCGATTCACAATCGCTTCCGCTGCGGAATTCGATTCCCTTAAAACATTTGGGGGAGTTAGCTTTGTGCTATTTGTAGTTCAGTTGCATGACATTTTGACAAAGTTTAAATCACTATGTACATTTATGTATTATTATTTAAAATTATTGATTTGTTTAATAATTATTTTATTTGATTAAATATTCTTCTTTATTTCTTTCTTGATAATTTTTTGTAGCTTGATGACAGAATATCATGGGAAGTTCTTGGCCACAAAAACAACTAGCTCGAGAGTTATATATTTTGATATTGAATAGTGAAACATTTTCTAATTTAATGAATAGTATTTGACAAATCTATATTTAGTGTCATCCGAAAGTTGATGTTCATTACTATATTTATTTTGGGAGCAATAGATTGTTATGTTTTGTATCAATTTAAGTAGGATAATGTAAACCTTGAATGGAATGTAATTTGCTTGGATTAATGACACATACACTCATTGTATAACTAATCTTGTAGATCATTTACTTATTATTTTACTTCTAATTTGAACTAAGGTAGGAAACATGAATAATACCATTATGAATAATTTCAAAAGCCATCAAAGCTACAACAATAGCAAAAATTTTACAATTCAAAAGTATATTATAACTTTAATTTAAGTTTAAAAATAGCTACACATAAATGTTATAATTACTAAAACGCTATCGTAGATTACTACAATATTATTATAACATTTATAAAATGCTATCATTAATTTTAAAAAGCGGAAATTATGCTATTAAAACACTTTTGATATAACATTTTTTATAACCTTTATAAAATGCTATAAAAAGTCTAGTTTTTATAGCTTTTATAAAATGTTGTAAAAAGTCTAATCTTTTACAGCTTTTATAAAATATTGTAAAAAGTCACAGACTTTTAATAGCATGGGTTGTCATGACTCTACAGAAAAAAAACTATAAAAGGCCTATTACAACATTTTTTTGAAGTTATCGTAGACCTTTTTTTCCTGTAGTGTGTTGGAGGTTTTCCACCAAACCAAGATCTAAGTGGAATCCAGAGGATATGGGGTTTTCCAAGTGGTGTTGTCCTATTGGAAAGGAAGAACAGAGGAAAGAGTTATTGTTGTGCAAATTGGAAGCAAGGTGTTGTTGTGATTGAAAAACTACAAAGGTAATTAGTTCATTCCCTTTTTAGTTTAAGACTTTCATGTATATGTTTGTATGCTTAATTCCATGCTTTAATTAGATTAAATTGTTTGTTCTCTGTATGTTACCAATGTATTAGTATTTGAAGTAAACCAAGAACAAACAAGCAAATTGCTCTATAAAATCACGTTTTCGCTGCTCACGGGGATCAGATTCCCTTCAATTGGTATCCGAGCTAGGTTTGTTTTGTTTTGGTTGAAACAAATTTTCATTGGTTAGGTGGGAATTGCATTTGGTTTGTTGTAAAACTAGTTAGAAAATTTTGGCCTTAGTTTTAATTTCAATTTGATCAAATTAAATGTATAGGCCCTTTCGTTTTGGGCAATTAAGTGCATAATCGAGTCTGTAATAGTATTATGAGTCGTTCTTGATAAGTTTCAAGCAACTCGGATGAGTATCGGGTGAGAATTTACCAATGGAAGTTGTTGTTTTTTGAAGGAAAAGTTGCTGGTAGAACCAGGAGCGTTGCAATGCTACTAGTGGCGTTGCAACTGATGGAGATCTGATCTCCTTGAGCAGTGGAAACGTGTTTGGGATCGTAATTGCAAGATTGTTTTGCTTGAAACAAAAACCCATGCATTGACAAAAACAGAACAAGCATGGAAATTTTAATCCTATTAGACATGGATAATAGCATATATGCAAAAATATTAAGTTTAATAATTAAACGAAAGGGAAGAAGGAATTACCTTTGTAGTTTAGCAGAACAGCAACTCCTTGGTCCAATGTTCAGCAACTCAAGAACTTCAAAAGTTCTTCTGTTTTTCACCAACAGAACACCACCAATTTGGAAAACCCTCTATGTCTCTGAGTGTTAAGATCTCTCCTTTGTGGGAAGGATTCAAACAATTTGGAAGAATTAGGGAATTCTAGAGATTGAGAGAGAGAGAGATTTTTGCCTTATTGCACCAAATGATCAATCTATCATCAAATGAACAACCCCCTTCTCCCTGTTAAACTGTCGATAGGGAGAAGGGGAGGGGTAGTGGGGAACGTGTCTGGATGACACGTTCCCTTATTTTTATTATTAAAATAATAATAATAATATAATTAAATCATATTTAATTATTAATTTAAATCATATTTAAATAATACAAATTAAATATCATATATTTAATTTAGATTAAATCTCATTTAATCATATTACCCCTTTAACCTGTAGTTTTAATGTACATCCAGTGCACATTAAATTTAAACCTATAGTTTTCAAATATGAATCACATTCACACTTGAGTTCAATATTTGAACTCTTTCAAATATTTAATTCTCTCACAAAATTTAATATGAATCATATCCACATTAAATTTATAATATATAGTTCCAAAACTATATATTATATTGTATCAATATACATTAAGTTTATTCCCTAATGAACTTGAACATTTCAAATTCAAATGTTCTAAGAACCCTTTACGAGCTAGAAGGTGGACCTTATAGACCTACAGATCAGAAGCTCCGACGATACGAGATTGCTCGGTTAATCTCATTAACCTCCCAATCAACATTTGTTAACTGCAGGAACACTCCACTAAAGTCCCACAGCTGCACTCTTCTCACTGCAGATATATTTCTGTGTCCATGGATATTGACCAATAACAGCAAGTCAATCCTTCACAAATGTTCGTAACACCAGCTGGGTCAAATTACCGTTTTACCCCTGGGTTACATCTTGTTCCTTAAGTACCAATGCTCCTCTAATGAACAATTAGTTTGTGGTCCTACCAACAAACATAGTCCCCCTCGGGCCAATGAGAGGGTCGGGCCCTTTGTTCAAGTCCCGGAGACACCACTTAAGGGAACATTCCTCTACTTATCCTACTAGGCGAGAAGGAGTGAATTCCATCTTGCTAAGTTAAGTTCCTAGCTGCTCACTCGGTCTTGTCCCCAAGAAGGTAGGCATATTGAGTCGGCGAATCTGGCCACTCTCACCCATACTAGTTAAAGGACAATCCCTCGCGAACAGGAGTTTGTAACCTTCTCAGGATTGAGATCAAGTTGCCTAGGTCATCCTAGTGAAATAGAAACCTAACTAGTCAACGGAGTTACAGCTAGAGGTTACTATTTCGTGGTCCGGTCTTATGTAATCTCATTACATAGGATATCCCCACTCACATGTTATCTACATGAACACGTTAGAATCACAGTGTTTGTATCAAATACAAAGTGGGCCACATCCATAGTTTAACCAAAGTAAGGTACCCAAACCTTATCCCCTAACTATAGACCCTTTAGGTTGTATCTCGAACCGAGATCCTTTTGTTTTATGTACATAACATTTAGTTAAAGATTTATTTAACAGCCTTGGATGTTTAGTTTATTGGATTTATGGTTTAAATAAAGGCAAACTCGTAGATAACGAACAATAACACTTTATTGAAATAATAACACTTTATTATATTAATTAGAACATAATTACAAACTACGAATTTTAGGGCACAAATCCTAACAAACTCCCACTTGAACTAAAACTCTAGTGGGGTACATCATAATCTAAAAAATGGGTTACAAGAGATACAAATACAATAAACTAGGGCAACCATATACCACATTACATATCTCCCACTTGCCCTAGATTATCCTATGTACATTTCTCGTAGACCCAGACTTTCCTGATGACCCTCGAACACTTTAGCCGTGAGAGTCTTTGTAAACGGATCAGCAATATTGTGCTTCGAAGTGATCGTCGTGACTGTCACATCTCTTCGTTGCACTATTTCTCGTATCAGGTGATACTTCCTCTCGATGTGCTTACCTCGCTTATGGTTGCGAGGTTCCTTGAGATTTGGCTACTGCACCACTTGTTGTCACACGATTACAAGGTGATGGGAGATGCCATATTTTGAACAACTTCCAAATCAGTAAGGAATTTCCTTAGCCAAACAACCTCTTTAGCTGCTTCACAAGCAGCGACATACTCAGCCTCCATTGTGGAGTCAGCGATGCATCCTTGCTTGATGCTTCGCCATACTATAGCTCCCCCGTTGGGTAAAACCCTTTGCTACCATCCTAGCCTTAAAGGTCTGTACCTTTCCGGCTGCGTCTCTCTTTCTCTTATAGATCCATTTACACCCTATGGGTCTAACCTCGTCAGGTTGGTCTACAAGTTCCCATACTGAATTGAAGTCCATTGACTCCATTTCAAGGTTCATGGCTTTGATCCATTGGTCCTTGTCTACGTCATTCATTGCCTGTTTATAAGACAATGGATCTTCTACGCCGTCATCATGTATGACAACTTGAGTTTCAGCTAAACCCAAGTAGCGGTCAGGTTGGGAAACAACCCTCCCACTACGTCGAGGCATTCCCAACGATTGAGAAGGACGAGACTGACTTGAGGTGCTGGCTCCTCCATCAACTCTTGATGAAGGTCTAGCTTGATCAACAACTCTTGTTGGTTCATGTGTAGCTTCATTTAGTACTAATTTACTACGTGGTTTGGGGTTCCTCATGTGATCTTCCTCTAATAACGTGGTATTTGTCGATACAATCACCTTATTTTCTTGTGGGTCGTAGGAAAGACCACCTCTCGTTTCTTTGGGATAGCCAACAAATTGGCACAAACTTGAACGAGGTTCCAGTTTCTTTGGGTTTGTCACGAGCACGTGTGCCGGACAACCCCAAATCCTGAAGTGTTGTAAACTAGGTTACGCCCCTTCCAAAGTTCAAAAGGTGTTTCAAAACACCTTTTGATGGAATCTTGTTCAAGATTTGAATCTGTAGTCTCTCTGCGCGTATCCCCAAAAACAAGGCGAGCAATCGAGCATAGCTCATCATAGAACGAACCATGTCCAACAAGGTTCTATTTCTCCTTTCTCGATACACCATTTTGCTGTGGTGTATTAGGTGCTGAGAGTTGAGATTTAATTCCATGTTCTATCATATAGTCCTGGAATCTCAAATCCATATACTCTCCACCTCGATCGAATCGAAGTGTTTTAATGGTTTTCCCTAATGCATTCTCTACTTCAGCCTTATACTCTTTGAACTTTTCAAGAGCTTCAGACTTGTGATGCATTAGGTATAGATAACCATACCTCGAATAATCATCTATGAAAGAGATGAAATATTCGTACCCTCCTCGAGCTTTGACATTCACCAGACCACAAAGATCCGAATGTACAAGTTCTAAGGGCTCTATGACTCTGTAACCTTTTCCAGTAAAAGATCGCTTGGTCATTTTACCTTCCAAGCAAGACTCGCAAGGCGGTAAAGAATCATCTTCTAACTTATTTAGAAGTCCATTCTTAGAGAGTCTCTCAATCCGGTTGAGATTAATATGACCAAGTCTAAGATGCCATAGATAGGTATTATTATTTGGAGAAATTCTTTACCTTTTATTTTGGGTGTTAGCATTCTTAAACATCTCATGATTTAAAATTGCTTTGGTTTTATTCGTTTTCAGTACGTACAAGCCATTTTTCAATTTAGTAGAACAAATATTGACACCCTCTTTCAAAATGAACGCTTCATTAATTGAAAAAGAAATACAATAACCAAGTTCTATTAAACAAGAGATAGAAATTAAGTTCCTTTTTAACTTAGGAACTATATACAGATGTTTTAATAAAAGAAATCTATCTCCGAAAAACAGCTTGGCATCTCCCACTGCACGAGCTGAGACGACGTCTCCCGTTCCGACGCTGAGCGTCATCTCACCCTCTTCGAGCTCTTTGAAGGAACTAGTTTCCTGAAATGAAGAGCAAACGTGATTAGTGGCTCCTGAATCAAGTATCCAGGTCAAATCATCATTTTCCACTAAACAAGTTTCAAGAATAAGTAAATCTAATTTACCTCTCTTCTCTTTGAGCTCAGCAAGGTATTTTGGGCAGTTTCGCTTCCAGTACCCATCCATGTTGCAGTGGAAACATTTTCCTTTATCTGCAACCTTGGCTTTTTCCTTGCCTCTGTCAGCAGCAGGTGCCTTCCCTTTCCCTCCTATTTTCTTCTTTTGGGTCTTCTTAAGCCCAGAATATGAGCTACAGGACTTAGTCCCAGAGGATGAACCCTTCTGGAACCTTCTGGAATGGGCAAACAGATTTGTCTCTCCATCAGCCTGTCCCTTATTCTTCATAAGAGACTGGAAATTTTGTAGTTCATTTAGGAGAGTGGTCAAGTTATACTCTATCTTGTTCATTACCGCATTGCTGCGAAATTGCAGGAAACTCTTCAGAAGAGATTCCTGAATGAACGATACCTGACTTTGCTCGTCAATGACCGCTCCGTTCATCTCTGCCACGTTGAAGTGGACCATCAGATTGAGAACATGTTCTCTCACCGATGACCCCTTCTTCATACGGGAGTTATAAACGTATTTGAGGGATTCATGCCGAATCTGTCCAAACGGTTGTCCAAACATTTCCTGCAGTGAACTTATGATCTCACGAGCTGAGACCATGCCCTTGTGCTTTTTGGCCAGAACTTCAGAAACACTAGCCAAAATGTAGACATTGGCCTTATCATTGGCCTTGATCCAGCGGTCGTACGCCTCCTTAACAGATTGAGGAGCGTTACGAGCAGGGATCTGAGGACATTCCTCAGTCAGTACATACCGTAGGTCGTGAACAACCAGAATCGTATTCAGGTTGAATTTCCACGTAGTAAAATTCTCACCAGTTAAACGGTCGCTTTTAAGTAAGGCTATTATAGAGGACGACATGCTGAAAATCAAAAATAGTTTTAATTAGTTATGCCTTTTAACCCATTGTAAAAACCAATCAAATTTAGAAAAATTATTAAAGAACCCTAGTGTTTAAACTAAACCCAATGTTTAAATTAAACCTTTAATTTTGCAACGATACTTCAAGGGTTTAGAACAAAAGCCTCCGTCGGGCGGTCAGTCATTCCTCCCTTGAATTGAGACTTTCTCAGCCAATTCTCACTACCAGAATATCTCATGTCCCAATGATCCTTAGCTACCGTTTGTTTGGTCAAGGACTTGTTAACTAGCTTAACTCATTCCGTAAATGTGACCCTACCATTTTCAGATCCAATAGGCCCGAGCCAACAGGCTACTATTAAGAAAGAAAACTGTTGGCAAACAACCTAAGAGACCCTATCCATTTCTGGAGTTCGCGGTGTTTCGATCCCTATAGTTAGGCCCTTCGTAGGGTTTGGCTGTTCCAGGACAACCTAGCAGGCGGTCTATAGAAATCTCACGGTGCGACTTAATGGAGGAGACCGTAGGATACGTTGACACGCGTCCTGGTCCCATTTACTATGGATACTTCCCTCATTCACCTTGGTATTGAACCATGCAAACACATACCATAGGGGGACGCCCTATTGACGCCACATAGCCGAGCATGGAACTCACGGTGTGAACTTTTGAGGACGTGTGAGTAAACTCGATGCGAACATCTTGTTTTCTCCCACTGAAGCTCCTATGATTAAGGTATAGGTTTAACTTAGTCGGATTCTGGCTAAAAGAATCTATCTAAGTCTATGCCTATTATAACTATTATAACTAGGTCTTAAAACCTTATGTCTAGGTGAATAAACATTTTAATTACCTAGAGATAAAATAGAACTAAGAGTTATTCAACTCGGGTTAAGGTCGGTTCAGTGTAGGAGGTGTTAAGTTAACTGTCAGTCAGTAAGTACTACCCCATTTAGACAGAACTTCACCGGTAGAATTCCCTTATAACCAAAGTTCTAATGTCCTACTAGATTTTAAACTATTTAAAATACTACGTAAGACTAACTTCTAATCCTTTTAGAAATTAAAACTTAGGTCTAAATTAATTTTAAATGATTTAAAACTAATTTAAATTTTAACCCAAGTTCCTATGTTTGCATGCATTTCTTTATTATAGGTTATGGTTTCTAAAACCCCTTTAATTTATAACTTTTATAAATTTAATAATTAACCTATGAAAGAAACTATATTATAAATCCAACAATCATTATTCAAATTGGAATTATAAAAGGAATTCAACTAATTGAATTATAAAATTACTTAAACAAAATAACATTTATTTTAAACTAAGTAATTTCATGCTCCATGCAATTTATATTCATATAATCTAATTATAACGCTTATAATTAATTACTCATGAAATATAAATTAATCATGCATTTTCAATCATATTCATATAACATTTATACAAATAAAATGCATGAACATGCTTATCCTAAGGTGGGAATATTCTAAATGACATTCATAAAGATAAATAGCTGTAAAACCGGAATAATTTGGCCCCTAAAGTCAAAAATAAAATTAGATTAATTTTATTTCATGAAACCGGTCCAAAAACTCCCTGAATCGGCCTTGAACCGCTCGAACCGGACCAAAACCAACGAACCAGCTGAACCGGTCTGCAGTTGCTGGAATGCCCCACGGCGTTATGCCCGCTTTGTCCTTTTGCGTGCCTTCTATCGGGATGGCGTTGCAACGCCGAGGCGAGCGCGGCGTTAACGCCACCGACTTCTTGAGCGCCCGCGTCGATAGGGGACACTGGTGTTGTGACGCCGCTTTCTTGGCGTTACTGCAACGCTACTTCTTGGTAGCGTTACAACGCCGCTGCTTTGCTTCAGCGATGGCGAAATCCACGAACACAATGACTTCCAATTGCAATTTCTCCCTCGATTCTCCACCAAAAGGCTTGAAATTGGTCCCGAATGACTCGTAACTCATTTACAGACTGAATAATGCATTTTTTGCCCAAAAACGCAGGGGCATTTACATATAATTTGATAAAATCAAAAGTAAACTATGGCCAAAAAACTCCTAAACAGTTTTACAGCAAACCAAATGCATTTCCCACCAAATCAATGCAATTTTGTTTCAAAACAAAATAATACAAGCATTGCTCTGATACCAATTGATGGAGATCTAATCTCCTTGAGCAGCGGAAACGTGTTTGGGATCGTAATTGCAAGATTGTTTTGCTTGAAACAAAAATCCATACATTGACAAAAACAGAACAAGCATGGAAATTTTAATCCTATTAGACATGGATAAGCATACATGCAAACATATTAAGTTTAACAATTAAACTAAAGGGAAGAAGGAATTACCTTTGTAGTTTAGCAGAACAGCAACTCCTTGCTCCAATGTTCAGCAACTCAAGAACTTCAAAAGTTCTTCTGTTTTTCACCAACAGAACACCACCAATTTGGAAAACCCTCTATGTCTCTGAGTGTTTAGATCTCTCCTTTGTGGGAAGGATTCAAACAATTTGGAAGAATTAGGGAATTCTAGAGATTGAGAGAGAGAAAGATTTTTGCCTTCTTGCACCAAATGATCAATCGATCATCAAATGAACAACCCCCTTCTCCCTGTTAAACTGTCGATAGGGAGAAGGGGATGGGTAGTGGGGAACGTGTCTGGATGACACGTTCCGTTATTTTTATTATTAAAATAATAATAATAATAATAATATAATTAAATCATATTTAATTATTAATTTAAATCATATTTAAATAATACAAATTGATTAAATCTCATTTAATCATATTACCCCTTTAACCTATAGTTTTAATGTACATCCAGTGCACATTTAATTTTAACCTATAGTTTTCAAATATGAATCACATTCACACTTGAGTTCAATATTTGAACTCTTTCAAATATTTAATTCTCTCACAAAATTTAATATGAATCATATCCATATTAAATTTATAATATATAGTTCCAAAACTATATATTATATTGTATAAATATACATTAAGTTTATTCCCTAATGAATTTGAACATTTCAAATTCAAATGATCTAAGAACCCTTTACGAGCTAGAAGGTGGACCTTATGGACCTACAGGATGGAGAAAACTCCAACGATACGAGATTGCTTGGTTAATCTCATTAACTTCCCAATCAACATTCGTTAACTGCAGGAACACTCCACTAAAGTTCAACAGCTGCACCCTTCACACTGCAGATATATTTCTATGTCCATGATATTGACCAATAACAGCAAGTCAATCCTTCACGAATATTCGTAACACACCACCGGGTCAAATTCTTTGCTTTACCCCCGGGTTACATCTTGTGCCTTAAGTACCAAAGTGCTCTCTCTAATGAACAATTTGTTTGTGGTCCTACCAACAAACATAGTCCCTCTCTCGTGCCAATGAGAAGGTCGGGCCCTTTGTTCAAGTCCCGAGAGACACCACTTAAGGGAACATTCCTCTACTTACCCTAGTAGGTGGGAAGGAGTGAATTCCATCTTGCTAAGTTAAGTTCCCAGCCGCTCATTCGGTCTTGTCTCCAAGATGGTAGGCATATTGAGTCGCCGAATCTGGCCACTCTCACCCATACTAGTCAAAGGACAATCCCTCGGGAACAGGAGTTCGTAACCTGCTCAGGATTGAGATCAAGATGCCTAGGTCATCCTAGTGAAATAGAAACCTAACTAGTCAACGGAGTTACAGCTAGAGGTTACTATTTCGTGGTCTGGTCTTATGTACTCTCATTACATAGGATATCCCCACTCACATGTCATCTACACGAACACGTTAGGATCATAGTGTCTGTATCAAATACAAAGTGGCCCACATCCATAGTTTAACCAGAGTAAGGTACCCAAACCTTATCCCCTAACTATAGACCCTTTAGGCTGTATCTCGAACAGAGATCCTTTTTTTTTATGTACATTACATTCAGTTAAAGATTCATTTAACAGCCTTGGATGTTTCGTTTATTGGATTTAGGGTTTAAATAAAGGCAAACTCGTAGATAACGAACAATAACACTTTATTGAAATAATAACACTTTATTACATTAATTAGAACATAATTACAAACTACGAGTTTTAGGGCACAAATCCCAACAGCAACGTCGTTCATCAGCGTCACAACGCCGAAGCCCCTATCGACAAGAAATCCAAGGGGTTAGCAGCATTGCAACGTTGTTTCATGGCGTTGCAACGCTACCTCGATGCCTGCTGCGAGCGCTTGAGGAGCGACATTGCAACGTCGTGTCGACTACTGGAAGTGGCATACCGATTCAACGGCGGTTCGAGCGGTTCGGGTCGAGGATGGTCCGATTCGAGCAGTCTGAGCCTTGTTCAAAGTGTTTTAGACCGATTTTTTAATAAAATTAATTTTATTATTTTTTGCACTTTAGGGGCCAAATTTTTCCAGTTGTTTTCTTTATGAATGTCATTTAGAATTTTTTCCACCTTAGGATAAGCATGTTCATGCATTTTATTTGTATAATTGTTATATAAATATGATAGAAATGCATGATTTAATTTATTTTTCTTGAGTAATTAATTATAATTGTTATAATTAGATTATATGAAAAATAAATAGCATGGAGCATGAAATTACATAGTTTAAAATAAAGTGTTACTTTATTTAAGTAATTTGCATAATTCAAGTAGTTGAATGTAATTCCAATTAGAAATTGTTTATTGGAGTTATAATATAGTTCGTCGTCATAGGTTTTTTTTTTAATTTATAAAAGCTATAAATGGGTTTTAGAAACTATAACCTATAACAAAGAACTGCATGCAAACATAGGAGCTTGGGTTAATTTGAAATTAGTTTTAAATCGTTTAAAATTAATTTAGACCTAAGTTTATTTTCCAATAGGATTAGATGTTAGTCTTACATAGTATTTTAAATAGTTTAAAATATAGTAGGACAATAAGGCATTGGATATAAGGGAACTCTATCAGTGATGTTCTGTCTAAGGTTGGGGGTACTTAAGCTGAAGGTTAATGGAACACCTCCTGCCTGGAAACTAACCTGTAGCTTGAGTTGAATTAACCATTGTCCTGTGTTATATCTAGGTAATTAAAACGTTTATTCACCTAGACATAAGGTTAAAAGATCTAGTTATAAAAGTTATAATAGGCATAGACTTAGATAGATTCTTTTAGCCAGAAATCGACTAACTTAAACCTACACCCTACCCTTAGGAGCTTCAGTGGGAGAAAACGAGGTGTTTGCATTGAGTTTACTCTCATGTCCTCAAGAGTTCACACTGTGAGTTCCATGCTCGGCTACGGGGCGTCAATAGAGTGTCCCCCTACGATAAGTGTTTGCATGGTTCAATATCAAGGTGAATGGAGGGAAGTATCCATAGTAAACGGGAACAGGACACGTGTCAACGTATCCTACGGTCTCCTTCATTAGGTTGCACCGTGAGATTTCTATAGTCCGCCTGCTAGGTTGTCCTGGAACAACCAGTCCCTACGGAGGGCTTGAATATAGGGATCGGAACACCACGAATCTAGAAATGGATAGGGTCTCTTAGGTAATTTGCCAACAGTTGTCTTTCTTGATAGTAGCCTGTTGGCTCGGACCTATTGGATTTGAAAATGGTAGGGTCACATTTATGGGATAAGTTAAGCTAGTTAACGAGTCATTGACCAAACAAACGGTAGGTAAGAATCATTGGGACATGAGATGTTCTTGTAGTGAGAATTAGCTGAGATAGTCTCAATTCAGGGGAGGAGTGACTGACCACCCGACGGTGGCTTTTGTTCTAAACCCTTGAAGTATCGTTGTAAAATTAAGTGTTTAATTTAAACACTAGGGTTCTTTAATAATTTTGCTAAAATTGATTGGTTTGTAATGGGTTAAAGGCATAACTAATTAGAACTATTTTTGAAATTTCAGCATGTCGCCCTCAATAATACCCTTATTCAAAAGTGAACGTTTAACTAGCAAGAATTATACTATGTTGAAGTCCAACCTGAATACGATTCTGGTTGTTGACTGATGAGTAGAAATTAATTATACTTATTATATCTAATTTCCTTACATTCTAAGTGAATAAAATGTTTAATTGTCGAAATTGTGTCCAATTTAGTTTAGGTGATAAATTATCATTATTTAGTGAAACTAGTCTAAAAAGTACTTTTTAGTTCAAATTCGTAAATTGAAATAAAAATTGAAAAATTAGAAAACAAAATAATGAGAGAATTAAAAATAAAAAAAATAATTAAAGAAATTGGAAAAAAATAACATAAAAAATGAAAAGGAAAAAGATGAAAGTTTATTATCTAATTTTTTCTTTTGTTTCTTTTTTCTTTGTGTAGGTGGCATGCATGCATGGAGTCTTCCATGAGAAATGCAAGGGAGAAATTATCTTGTGGCTTGACACACATTGTGGAGCAAGAAATGGCACATTTAAGGGACCTATTTTTTGTCATTTTCAAGTATAAAAGGAGGGCAATGCATTGAGCAAAGGGAGTGCAGAGTTTTAGTGTTCTCTACAAAAACAAAAGTTTAGAGAGTGTTCTATATTTTTTTTTTTTAATCCTATTTTATGTTTTATCCCCTTTACAGTTATTCTTGCTTTTCCACCATGTGTGGCTAAGCTTTAATTTCTGATTCAAGGGTTATTTAATTTCCAATTGTAATTTTGTGAGGCTTTAGACCTAATTGAAATTTTGTTTCTAATTTAAGAATTCTTTGTTTGTTGTTTTATTTTTATGATTGATCGTTACTAATTAAATCGACGCCTTAATTTAGTTTCAATCAATTTATTGCTATCCATGATTTTGTGATCCGTAATTGTCACAAATGATTGAAAAAAATGTAGCAAGGGGTTGGCTTATGTGTGTGTAATTAATGGCTTTTCCATTTTACATAGCTTGCATAATAGACTCTAGGGAAACAAAGAAACAAAATTAATTAAGTTGTAGTTATCTCAATTAGTTAATTTTGGTTTAGTCCTCTAATTGTTTTTAATGCTATTATTTAATCCATATGGAACGCTATCGTACCCAATGTTTTAAATTATAAGTTTTGATTTTGATGCTTGGTTAAGTTCAATTAAATTAGGAGAGTTTATATTTATTTCGGCTTTTCCGAGTAAATTGACTGAGTTCTTGAATTAGCAAAATTAAAATTGATTTATTTTTTTCCTTTTGAAGCCTATGATCAAGATTACAATTGGATGAAATTTACATCCTTGAATTGGAGGTTGCATAAAATTATCTTTTACCTTTTTTTAATTTCATTTTTGTTCGACAATTCAAAACCCCTTTATTTTTGTTATTATTATTATTTTTAACTTTGAGAAATTAATTTGATTGGTTCCTTGGGATTCGACACGGTCCACTATTTCTACAAGTTAGATCTAGAAAACCAGTAAATATTTTGGAGGGCTTCGACAACCCGACCAAAATTTGGCACCGTTGCCGGGGAACCATTGTTAGTTTCTCAATGTTAGATTTGTTATAAAAAAAGAATTTTCTGTATTTTATTATTTTTTCCTATACCTGTTCTTACATGGTAGAAAACCTTCATTATTATTATGCATTTGGTAGAGTTGCATCGTATGCTGATGAGGTTAATGAGCTCAAAACTCAAATTTTTGAATTAACTTCTATTCTTCTACAAGTAGTTGTAGGGATGTTACAAGCACTCGAGACATGCAAATTATGCTCGCTTCAAGGACACCCCACAGAAGCATGCCCTCGACTGCAGCGAAACTTTATTCCTAACTCCTGCATCTTGAGAGAATTTCATGGCCATCAAGTAAAGTACGAGTCTTTGGATCACTACTATTCTGAATGGGATCAATCCAACTATGGATATGGATACCAGGTGGAGTAGAAAAACACATGCCATCAGACTTCAGACTCAGGTATGTCTCTAGAGGCTATAGTATATGAACTTGCTAACAGTACTCTTCAATTTCAAGAGGAGACTCGAGCTGGAATGCAGAGCTTGGATGACCAAATTACCCAAGTGGCTAATTCAGTGAGAAGATTGGAGAGTCAACGAGAGCATCAATATATCGAGACCAATGAGGTTGAAGTCGCGATGTACATGGATGACGACGATGTTGAGCTTGAGAATTTTATGACATGCGAGGTCCAGGTTTGTGAGAAAAAGGAAGAAAATGAGCCTCACCACGAAAAGAAGATTCAAGTGATAGAGTTTGAGGCTGAAAAACCTTCGTCTATTCTATTCCCTTGCATTTTTCTTGATTTTGAATTGTCTTTTCTTTATTCTCATGAGTTTGTAGAATCTCTTATTTCTTTTAAGTCAGTTGAGTCTTATTTTATGTCTTTCATTCCTTATATAAAAAAATTTAAAAAATAATGAGTTTTCAGGTACCCTAGAAAAACAGGTGAGCCTTTTAGACTTCGAAGGCTACATTGATTCGAGGAAGAAGGGACCAAAGAAAATTGAAGAATTTTATGTGCCTTGACATGCACAAAAGTCTCGTTGAGCAAAATGACGTTAAATAATTGCGCTTATTGGGAGGCAACCCAATGTTTTCTTTACTTTTTCTTCTTTTTATTGTCAGTTTGTTTTCTTTCTTTTTTCTTTCAATTTATCCTAATTCTATATTTTTTTTGCAGGGCATTAATTTTTTATAAAGCATGGTCACCCATTCTTTCAACACCCCAAACTATACCAGTTCAAGTTGTTCACAAATCAGGGGAATTTAATTTTCTTTCTTTTCTTTTGTGAGCAATATTCTATTCATACATTGAGGACAATGTATAGTTTAGGTGTGGGGGAGGTTTTTATTATACAATTCATTTTTTTAAAAAAAAATTTTTTTTGCTTTGAATTTAGCATGTCTTAATTCGTACATGTTAATTTTTTTGAAACCTTCAATGTTTATTAATATCTTTTAATGCTTTGTAAGTTAAAGATGCATCTTTAGTTTGAATTTCAATGCATGAGAGAGATGAGCATGATTAGTGTTTTTCCTTCAAAATTATATGATAGTGTCTCACTGATTTATTGATTGAAAAGTGCACAAGACTTGATGCAAATTACACAACCCATTGAGTTTTTTGAGCCTATGAGCATTTCATTATATTTTGCTCAATTTATTTCTCGTTGAGTGTTATCGAACTTAGTATGCTTATTCTAGAACTTGCTTGTGAATACATTTTGAGACTACATTTTTTGGATTGATGCTTTAATATGATAAGGGCAAATTAGGATTAACCAATTTTTGGACCTCTAAAAATATCCACCTTTATGTTTTTTCCCTCTAGTTAGCCATTTTGAGCCTATTTCCTTTTTTTTCTTGCTTCAAACACATTATATTCAACCTATGACCATTTTGTTTGTTAGCCTCAACATTTGTACCTTTTCTCAGGACAAGAGAAAATATTGCATGGTAATTAATGTGTTCAGTGAAAAAAAAAATAAAAAGAAAAATTGTGAAAAAAGTAAGGCAAAAAAAAACAAAAAATAAAAAACAAAAAAAAAGGCCTTAGCGTCAAAAAAAAAAAAAGAAGAAAAGGAAAAGAAAAAAAAGAGAAAAAATTTTGGAGAAAAATTTGCCAAAAGCATTTGAATTATTAAAATGCTACTTCTCCAACATTCTTAGTGCTTAAATGAGATGTAGGAATAAGGTTCAATGTCTTGGGTAATGTGTGATTGTTATGTGACATTGATATCATGTATACAACTCTTGGTCTTGATTGTGAAACACAAAATTTTCCTCCTACCATACCTTTACCTAAGCCCCATTACAACCCTTATTAAATCCCTTCGATTTTTGCATCCAATTCATCTAAGTGGTAGAGATTTGATTCATTTGCAAGCTTATGGTAATAACATGCTAGGTTTTGATTTTGAGAGTAAAAGCACCCTAAATACTTTGAGTGTATTGAGTGAAACCGCGTGAGGGTGTTAAGTCTTGTTGCATGTGATTTTGGTGAATTGATGAGATGCTTGAGTTTTTTATAAAATGTTTCCTATGAGTGCTCATTCTCTTGATTGTCACTACAATTCAACATTGATGTGTAATTGGCTTTATTGGTATTTTTGGATATTGAGAAATATGAAAAGGGAGTAAAGAGGAGGTTCATATGTTGAGTTAAGGCATGCTTGAGGACAAGCATGGATTAGGTGTGGGGGAATTTGATGAGTAGAAATTAATTATACTTATTATATCTAATTTCCTTACATTCTAAGTGAATAAAATGTTTAATTGTCGAAATTATGTCCAATTTAGTTTAGGTGATAAATTATCATTATTTAGTGAAACTAGTCTAAAAGTACTTTTAGTTCAAATTAAATAAATTGAAATAAAAATTGAAAAATTAGAAAACAAAATAATGAGAGAATTGAAAATAAAAAAATAATTTAAAAAATTGGAAAAAAATAACATAAAAAATGAAAAGGAAAAAGATGAAAGTTTATTATCTAATTTTTTCTTTTGTTTCTTTTTTCTTTGTGTAGGTGGCATGCATGCATGCATGAGTCTTCCATGAGAAATGCAAGGAGAAATTATCTTGTGGCTTGACACACATTGTGGAGCAAGAAATGGCACATTTAAGGGACCTATTTTTTGTCATTTTCAAGTATAAAAGGAGGGCAATGCATTGAGCAAAGGGAGTGCAGAGTTTTAGTGTTCTCTACAAAAACAAAAGTTTAGAGAGTGCTCTATAATTTTTTTTTTAATCCTATTTTATGTTTTATCCCCTTTACAGTTATTCTTGCTTTTCCACCATGTGTGGCTAAGCTTTAATTTCTGATTCAAGGGTCATTTAATTTCCAATTGTAATTTTGTGAGGCTTTAGACCTAATTGAAATTTTGTTTCTAATTTAAGAATTCTTTGTTTATTGTTTTATTTTTATGATTGATCGTTACTAATTAAATCGACGCCTTAATTTAGTTTCAATCAATTTATTGCTATCCATAATTTTGTGATCCGTAATTGTCACAAATGATTGAAAAAAATGTAGCAAGGGGTTGGCTTATGTGTGTGTAATTAATGGCTTTTCCATTTTACATAGCTTGCATAATAGACTCTAGGGAAACAAAGAAACAAAATTAATTAATTTGTAGTTATCTCAATTAGTTAATTTTGGTTTAGTCCTCTCATTGTTTTTAATGCTATTATTTAATCCATATGGAACGCTATCGCACTAATGGATTAAATTATAAGTTTTGATTTTGATGCTTGGTTAAGATCAATTAAATTAGGAGAGTTTATATTTATTTCGCTTTTTTAGAGTAAATTGACTGAGTTCTTGAATTAGCAAAATTAAAATTGATTTATTTTTTTCCTTTTGAAGCCTATGATCAAGATTACAATTGGATGAAATTTACATCCTTGAATTGGAGGTTGCATAAAATTATCTTTTTACCTTTTTTTTTAATTTCATTTTTTGTTCGACAATTCAAAACCCCCTTTATTTTTGTTATTATTGTTATTTTTAACTTTGAGAAATTAATTTGATTGGTTCCCTTGGGATTCGACCTGGTCCACTATTTCTACAAGTTAGATCTAGAAAACCAGTAAATATTTTGGAGGGCTTCGACAACCCGACCATTGACAACTTATGGTTTGTACTTACTAAGGAGTGTCCTCATGTCCTTGCTCGAAACGCTCCTTAATCTGTTAAGGATGCGTACAACCGTTGGGTCAAGGCCAATGACAAGGCCAAAGTCTACATTTTGGCTAGTGTTTCTGATGTTCTGGCCAAAAAGCACGAGGACATGGTCTCAGCTCGTGAGATCATGAGTTTGTTGCGGAATATGTTTGGACAACCGTCTGGACAGCTTCGGCACGAATCCCTCAAGTACGTTTATAACTCTTGTATGGAGGGATCGTCGGTGAGAGAAGATGTTCTCGATCCGATGGTCCACTTCAATGTGGATGAAATGAACGACACGGTCATTGAGGAGCAAAATCATGTGTCTTTCATCCTGGAATCTCTTCCGAAGAGTTTCTTGTAATTCCGCAGCAATGCGGTGATGAACAAGATAGAGTTCAACTTGACTACTTCCTCAATGAACTGCAGACTTTCCAGTCCCTTATGAAAAATAAGGGGCAGGCTGGTGGAGAAGCAAATCTTTTTGCCCATTCTAAAAGGGTCCAGATGGGTTCATCCTCTGGAACCAAGTCCTGCGGTTCTTCTTCTAGGATTAAGAAGACTCAGAAGAAGAGGAAAGGAGGAAATGGGAAAGCTTCTCCTACTACAGACAGTGAGCTCAAAGAGAAGAAAGGTAAATGTGATTTACTCGTTCTTGAAACTTATTTAGTGGAAAATAATGACTTTACCTGGATACTTGATTCAGGGGTTACTAACCATGTTTGCTTTTCTTTACAGGAAACTAGTTCCTTAAAAGAGCTCGAAGAGGGTGAGATGACGCTCAAGGTTGGAACGGGAGACGTCGTCTCAGCTCGTGCAGTGGGGGATGCCAAGCTATTTTTTAGAGATAGATTTTTATTTTTAGAAAATTTGTACGTAGTTCCCAAGATTAAGAGGAACTTGATATCTATCTCTTGTCTAATTGAATGCGGATATTGTATTTCTTTTTCAATCAATGAAGTATTCATTTCGAAAAAGGGTGTCAATATTTGTTCTGCTAAATTAGAAAATGACTTGTATATACTTAAATCGAACCAAACTAAAGCAATTTTAAATCATGAGATGTTTAAAACTGTGAATACTCAAAGTAAAAGACAAAGAATTTATCCTAATAATAATACCTATCTTTGGCATCTTAGACTTGGTCACATAAATCTCAACCGGATTGAGAGATTATCTAAGAATGGACTTCTAAACAAGTTAGAAGATGATTCTCTACCTCCTTGCGAATCATGCTTGGAACGAAAGATGACTAAGCGACCCTTTACTGGAAAAGGTTATAGAGCCAAAGAACCCTTAAAACTTATACATTCGGATCTTTGTGGTCCGGTGAATGTTAAAACTCGAGGAGGGTACGAATATTTGATCTCTTTCATAGATGATTATTCGAGGTATGGTTATCTATACCTAATGCATCATAAGTCTGAGACTCTTGAAAAGTTCAAAGAGTATAAGGCCGAAGTAGAGAATGCATTAAGGAAAACCATCAAGACACTTTGATCCGATCGAGGTGGAGAGTATATGGATCTAAGATTCCAGGACTATTTGATTGAACATGGAATCCAATCTCAATGCTCGACACCTAATACACCTCAGCAGAATAGTGTATCTGAAAGGAGAAATAGAACCTTGTTAGACATGGTTCGATCTATGATGAGCTATGCTCAGTTGCCTGCTGATAGCACACAAAAGGTGCTATCCTTAGGCTTAATTATTGCTAGTTTTGTAATGATTTCAGAGCTTTTACGTGTTTAAAGTATTCAATTTCAGGTTAAGAGCACAAACAAGACAATTGGAGACATTTTGGATCACTCGAGATCGAAATGAGGATTTTTAGAGCTTAAAATAACATTAATTGGAAGGAAAAAGATCATCCCAAGCTAGAAGACCCGAAGTGATGGCGTTGCAACGCTGTCCATAGCGTTGCAATGCCGAGCGTATTGTGTAGATGCGTTGAAGGCATATGCAGGTAGCGTTGGAACGCTACCTTTTAGCGTTGCAACGCTATCTCGATAAGGGATCAGGCACGAGGAACCGTGGCGAGGGCGTTGCAACGTTGCCTTTTAGCGTTGCACGCTAGATCGATAGGAGGCGCACGCGTTAAGGTAGCAGCGTTGCAACGTTGTCCCTAGCGTTGCAACGCTGCCGACTGTTGCCATATATACCACGCGGTTAGGGTACATCGTTGCAACGCTGTCCCTAGCGTTGCAACGCTGTACCGAAGAACATTATAAATATGTCCTTACATCCTTTTGCAAAGGGAGTCGAATTTGGTAGATTTTTGCCCCTATTTTTGAAATACACTTTGTAAGGAGAGAAAAGAGAGTGTTTTTGGAGCCAAAGCATCCGTGGAGGTTCGAGATCGAAGACGGGAGCTCAGAGACGAAGGACCGACATTGAAACATAAGTTTAATTTCCTTTTCTTTCAAATTGTAATACCGTTCTAAGACGTTTTCTACATGTTTAGCTTGATTTTCATGTGATTTAGAGTAGCTAAATGTTGTAGTTAGGATTTGCTTTACTTGTTAAGACTTTCTTACTATGAATTGAAGTATGTTTTGTTCTTATTTTTGGCAATTCGTTCTTAACTCTTAATTTGTTGGCTTAAGTGGACTCGAGAGATAAAACTTGAATTAGAGCAAAGTTGTCAAAACCATTAGAAATCTGGCATGAGAATGACCTAGAAATCTTAGGGAAACACATAAAGAAGTTGCTTAACGTTGTGCATGTCGTAGGTTCATATAGAGACTATGGAGTTTATTCCATGTGCGAGGCTCACTAAGAATCGAGAGATTTTCTTGAGTATTTTACTTCTTGTTTATAAATTCATCTCATTGGTTCATTGCATGTGTGAGTTAAGTCATTAACTTGTAAAATCACTTTCCTCAAATCTATCAATTCGTTTCTCCGCATGTTAGTCTGTTGTTTCTCTTTATTTTCATTCACCTATCCATGTTATGTTTCTTTAGCTAAAATTGAGAATTAATATCTTAGTAATTAATTAATCTAGAAACCCATTCCCGAGGACGATACTTGGACTCTTAAATCACTATACTAAAACTTGACCCGTACACTACGGTATTGCAATATTATTTTACGCAACAAGTGTAAACCCGATCTCTTTGGAACTTCCTTATTAACAAGCAACAAAAAGAAAGAAGAAATGAATGTTTAAAACTTGGTTGTTCCATGTTAAAAAAGGAAAGAAATGAAGTGAAAGGCAAAAGGAAAACAAGGAAGGAAAGTTTAAACCATTTTGGTTTGGATTGCTTTTAAGACAAAAGAAGAAAAGGAAATGAAACAATGTTTAATATACTAAGTTTGCCTTGTTTTTTGCAAAGAAAAGATAAGAAATGAAAAGATAAAGGAAGGAAAAAGAAAAGAAAAGAAAAGAAAGGAAAGGAAAGATGGATGGATGGTGGATGGTGGGACCCCACCTTGTTTCTCTCTTTTTAAAAAGGCTATCCCCATCGATTTCTCCTCATTTTATGAAGTAAAGACAAGGGTTTCCATGGGAGAAGCTTTAAGGAAGAAGAAGAAGGTCGTTTTGGAGCTGGATTTGCAGAAGAGAGGGAGAGAACTCAAGAGGATTCTTTTTGACAGCAAGGTAATCACTCTGCCATGTTCTGCTATTTTGTTCATCACGAGCTCCACAGAAAGAGGTAAGAGCTGAAATTTTGTTTCATGAAAGTTAACTCATATTGGAACAAAAGTCGTGAAGGAAGCTTGAGCCAATTCTGATGTTAAGTTGCTGTTTTGTGAAGAGGAAGACAGAAGACAGAATTTGCTGTCAAATCCGAGAAGTCTCTGATGTTTTGGTTGTACTGACCTGTAGAATTTGAATCAGAAGCTCTATTAGGTATGGTTGGAAAGCTTATTGAATTTCCTACAACTTCCATGAAGGAATCGTGATTAGAAAATGATTATAAGATGTTGTAAATAGCAGGTCAAGTTTCGGGTTGCAGCAGAAAATCGATTCTGGAATAGCAGAAGTTGGTTCCGGGGAAAGAAGCTTTCGAGGTATTTCTGAACCAATCTATTGGGAATCTCATTTTCATGTCTTCATAATAGTTTTAGAGGGTTCAAAAAGGAAGAGTTTGGTATAAAGTACATTATTTTTGGATAAGTAATAAAGAAGTTATGAATATCTGAATACAGGGCATAAAATCTGTTAAATGCTGGAATTTTTGAAAGTGTGTTTTCTTGTAAGTTTAAGGTTAAAAAGCATGAGCTCGAGGTTCTAATGGTTGAATTTGGTTTGTTTGACAGGCCAAGAGCAAATAAGTCGAGTGTACGGGTCAAGACTCTAGTTCTAACACTGTGAGTGACAAAACGAACCTTGAAAATGGTTTATAGGCTTGTATTATGCTTATGAAATACAAGGTTTTGCTAAAACGAAATGGTTTAGATGTTTATTGCTTTCTTGAACACTTGTTTATGAGCATTCATGATTTCTTAGAAATGTTTTAAAGTGTTCATGATGAGCCTAAAAGTCTTTATAAAGTTTATACATGAGCATATGTCCAATGGTTGCCAAAACTTATGAAAATGTGATGATTTCAAACAAGCATGTACTAGCAAGTATGTTTTAAAGATTTCTAGTTTTATGAACAAGCTAAGTAAGCTTGAGTTTTATGAAAGAAAAAGATAAGCTGGCATGTTCAAATGTTTTCATGTGATCTTCTGAGATATTGAGCCCGAGGCTATGTAGTACCGCAGTGCACAGTGTCTTATTCTGTTGTCGACGCTGAGTGTACTCGTGACAACAACGCTGTCGTGAGTCTTTGGGCGGGCCCCACTACGACAAAGACGATGGGAGTCTTTGGGCGGGCCCCACTACATCAGAGAATAAACGTTGGTGTCTCGGGCGTGTCTCTACTACACAACGTAGATGGTGACATGTTTTAAAAAGAGTTTATATCATTTACATGCCTTACGAGATTTTAATCTGTCTTGCTAGTTTTCATGAAAAGCTAGAATGATTACACGATTACTTTTAACGCTTGATTACGGATGCATATGCTCATAGATGGCGGTGTGATATGATTTACGAGTTAATAGCTTTCTTTTAAACTCAAGTCACTCACTTCGAGCTTTATAGCTCATTCTTTCAGTTGTTCTTCCACTTTTCGTGAGAGATCGAGCTCCTGCACGAGAACTGCCATAGTCTGCTGAAGCTTCACATGTTTGATATTTTGTACGTGGTCGTGTGGTTTAGCAAGTCCATATGTCTCAGAAATTATTTTAAGAGAACTATGTAGTTATAGTCGTATGTGCTTTAGAGGTTGTGGTTGCTTAATTAGTGGTTTGGACTGTTTGTGGTTCTGATGTTCTTGCTCATCTTAGTTTCCAAGAGAGACTTAAGAAGAGTTTCTCCTCATGTACGTCTTATAGATGTCCAGTTTCCGCTGAGTTAAGTTTAAGTGTTCCATATGCGAACATAGTTTGTTTTCAGGTAAAGTAGTGTCAGCAGGTATTGTTAAGAGATAACAATGTCTGTTGGCTTCATGTCGTCTCCCGGGCTAAGTTAGCAAGTGGTTCGGGAGGGGGTGTGACAACTTGGTATCAGAGCAGTTAGCTCCATGGGAATGAGACAGAGCAAGTTAGCTCTAGAAGAAACTGAAAAGTAAATAGCAAGTTATTGAATTAGTTCACTAGAACTAGTAGAGCATGGTCCAAGTAAGGACAAGAGTAAGTCCAGTCAGGACTAGAATGTGAACACAAGTCTAGAATTGTGCATTTGAGTTGAGTACTCATTACATGTCTAGTATGTTAATATGTTATAGAAGTCATGCCACCACGTACTAGCGAGCATGCGATGCGTGCAAGATCGGATCGGGACGCGAGATCCTACCCAAGATCAATCCCGGTGGAGATCTAGTGCCCCGAGAGTTCGGGACGGGGCCGAGTTAAGCGAGATGCTAATTCCTCACGGAGAGGTAGGTAAGCCATAGGGAGCGGGGGCTAAGTAATCCGAGATAAGACATATAGAATAGATCACCTAAAAGAATTAGGAGCCACAGTGTTTGAGGGTTCCAAAGATCCAGATTGAAGTTTCGAGGTTTGGCTAAATAAGCTTGATAAATGTTTTGATGTTATGAGTTGCTCGAGAGGAGCTAAATGTTAAGTTGGCCACATTCTTGCTACTAAAAAAAGCGGAAGGATGATGGAAATCGATGTTAGCTTGAGCTTGTAGTGATGCACGTACTTCACACCAGCAAACTTTTAGAAGTATATTTGAAAATAAATATTACCTTAGCACGTCTTAGAGGCAAAGAGGATGAATTTTTAGAACTAAAACAAGAGACACTTCCAGTGGCTGAGTATGAGAGAAGATATACCGAGTTGTCGCGGTATGTTGATGTGATTGTGGCATCTAAGAGCGACAGGTGTCGACGAATTGAAAGAGGGTTACGATCTGAGATACGTACCCCAGTTACAACCATTGCTAAGTGGACTGACTTCTCTCAGCTGGTAGAGACTGCTCTACGTGTTGAGCAGAGTATAGCAGAGGAGAAGTCGATGAGTGAAGCCTAGTTGTGAAGGCTTCGACAACAAGCAGTTTCCAAGGTCGTGAGCAGCAGAGGTTCACACTTGGAGTAAATGCTTCTAAGTCAATATGACTTTAAGGAGCAAGCTATTTGCCAAGTAGCCAGGCATCGAGGCAGATGATTGTGGGTAGTGCCTATCAGAGGCAGAGTTAAAAAGAACCTAATTAGTTTGTTTGATTAGCAGCAAGACTCGCAAAGAGGGCAAGAGTCTATTGCCGATTATAGCAAGGAAAACTCCATGTATGATCTCATTGCAAGAATCATCAAGGTCATTGTCTTGTGAGTGTTGGTACATGCTACCAAAGGTCTTGACAACCGGGACATGTCAAGAGGGATTGTCCACGGCTATGGACACCGCATGCAGAGGACTAGGAGTTGAGTCCCGCATGTGAGAGCAAACGAGAGTTTCAGTGAGGCGCAAGACAGGGGCACACCAGTGGTGTTAGACTAAAGAGAGTTGTAGGGAGGCCTAGGCAACACGGAAAGGTCTAGGTTATGACTCAAAGAAGAAGTCGAGGATGCACCATATGATTATTGGTACAATTACTATTTGAAATGTACCACACACTGCTTTTAATAGAACAAGGTACTACACATTTCTTTGCTTTGGTATATTCTTGACTAAGTTGAATGGAAAGCTAGAACCTTTATGTAAAAGGTTAGTTATATACACTCTAGTTGGTGATGTGTTACTAGTCAATTCAAAGATGCGACTGTGAGGTCTTAGTAGAAGGTCTCAACATGTTAGTGGATCTTCTTCCACTAGACTTGCAGTGTGAGATGCAATCTTAAAGATGGATTTCCTATTTACTCATTATGCTTCCAGAGATTGCCATATAAAGGAAGTTGTTTTCAAGAAACCAGATTAGTGAAGTGGTTTTATGGGATGAAAGAAAGACTATCCCTACGAGTTTGTTTTCGAGCATTCAAAGCTCGAAGTTATTGAGGAAAGGTTGCACAACGCTTTCTGCACATGTAGTTGAGGTGCAGGAAGAAAAGCTAAAACAGGAAAATGTTTTTGTTGTGAATGAATTTTCTTGTTGTTTATCTAGCAGATCTATCAGGATTGCCACCTGATAGGGAAGTTGAGTTCACCATTGAACTGCTACCAGGAATAGCACCTATTCGCAAGCGCCGTATTGAATGGCTCCAAGTGAGCTCAGAGAGCTGAAGATGCAGTTACAAGAACTAGTTGATAAGGGATACATAAGACCTAGTGTATCGCCTTGGAGAGCTCCAGTGTTATCTATGAAAAAGAAAGATGGTATCCGTAGATTATGCATTGATTATAGATAGTTAAACAAAGTCACGATACGTAATAAGTATCCTTTACCCTGAATAGATGACTTGTTTGACCAGTTAAGAGGTGCATCGATGTTTTGTAAGATTAATTTAAGATCAGGATATCATAAGTTAAAGGTCAGAGAATCAGACATTCCTAAGACGTTAATCACAATGAGGTACGAGCATTACGAGTGTTTACTAATGCCATTCGGTTCAACAAGGTACTAGCAGTTTCCATGGACCTCATGGGGAGGTTTTCCACCAGTATTTGGATAACTTTGTAATAATAATTATTGATGATATACTAGTTTACTCAGTTGACAGGAAAGCCTATGAGGAACACATGAGTATTATTCTGCAAACACTACGAGATAAACAGTTGTACGCTAAATTCACCAAATGTGAGTTTTGGTTGAACCAGGTAATGTTTTGGGGGCATGTTACCTCAGCAAATGGTGTTATTGTGGATCCAAATAAAGTTAAAGTTATAGTCAACTGGGAGAGACCAGCTTAGTACGACAGAGGTAATGTAGTTTCCTAGGCTTGCGCAGATACTGCAGATGATTTGTTGAGAACTTCTCACGATTAGTATTACCCTACAGCTTATAACAAGAAAGAATGCTAAGTTTAAATGGTCGATAAGTGTGAACAAAGTTTTTCAAGAGTCGAAAAGAGATTAGTTACAACACTTATTCTCGACACTTCCCGTGAATAGGAAAAGAGTATGTAATTTCTTGTGATGCTTGAGGCAAGGTTTGGGTTGTGTGCTCATGCAAGAGGGTAAAGTAATAGCTTATGCATCAAGGCAATTGAAAAAGCACGAATGTAATTACCCTACCCATGATCTTGAGTTAGCGACATTTGTTTTAGCAATCAAGACACGGAGACATTACTTGTTTGGTGAAAGGTGTCACATTTACACGCATCATAAGAGTCCAAAATATATCTTTGATCGAGGAAGATGAATATGAGACAACGAAGATGGTTAGATTTGATTAAAGATTGTGATTGTACCATATAATACCATCTTGGTAAGGTGAATGTGGTAGTGATGCATTGAGCGAAGTCAAGACTTCCTAGGGATGCCTTGTGTGGTATTCGAGCAACATTTTTTTTTAAAGTACTCTAAGGGATTCTAAGGCGGTTGTAATCACAGAGAATTCAGAGAGGGTCTTTAGTTTAATTTCGATCGAGCCTTCACTCATAATAGAGATTGTGAGAAGACAATCGAGAGAATAGTAATTTGCAAAAGATGTTTAGAAAGTCCAAATAGGGCCAAGAAGCAAAATTTAAAATGAGATCGAGGCGGAGCCATAGAGAAACAAGGAAGACTATGCGTTAAAGTGTTAGTGAGCTTAAGAATGTTATTCTAGAAGAAGCTCACGAGTCATTTACGCTATGCATCCGAGAAGCACCAAGATGTGTAAAACCTTGAATGAGACTTATTGGTGACACGGGATGAAGCGGAGATAGTTGATTATGTGATAGATGTTTAATCATCCGCCAGTTAAACCAGCTTAGACGGAAGCAAAAAGGACTCCTTAACCCATTGCTAGTGTCGGAATGGAAATGGGAGCGTATTACTATGGTTTTTCGTGTAGATTACCACGTACTTCAAATGGACATGATGGTACTTGGGTAATGGTGGATAGACTCACTAAGACAACACGGTTTGTACCGATTATAAATGATGTCTCACGCTTAATCACCTAGCTAAGCTATGCGTCGACGCACTGTGAGACAATACGGAGTGCTGTGTCCATAGTTTTAGATAGGGATCCGAGATTTACTTCTAAGTTTTGGCCTAGTTTAAAGAAGGCTATGGGGACAAAGTGAGTTTTAGTACTGACGCTCCATTCTCGAGACAGATGGTCATCGAAAAGGACCATCCAGACCTAAAAGACATGTTGAAAGCATGTGTCCTTCAAGTTAAGGGAGTTGGGATACACACCTATCGCTTATGGAATTTGCTTACAATAATAAATACTACCATCGAGTATTGGCATGGCACCATTTGAGGCTCTGGATAAAAGACCGTGTAGAACGCTAGTATATTGAAATGAACTAGAAGAGCGGAAGCTAATCGGTCCCGAGTTGGTGCAAGTTATGACAAACAATATTAACGTGTCGAGAGAATGAAGGGTAGCACAAGACCGTCAGAAGAGTTATGCAGATAAGCGACGAAAGGACTTGGAATTCCAGATCGGAGATCAAGTTTTCTTGAAGTTATCTCCATGGAGAAGTGTTCTTCGTTTTGATAAGAAAGGTAAACTAAGCCCTAGATATATTGGTCCTTATCAAGTAACGGGACAAGTTGGGCCAAAGCGTGACCTCTGAGACTAAAATTGCCAGTGAGAACTATCTTGAGTACATGATGTTTTTCATGTGTTCATGTTGAGAAAGTATATTCCAGATCTGACACATGTGCTACAAGCACAACCCGTTGAGCTGAAAAAGACATGAGCTACGCAGAGGATGCAGTTCAAATCCTCGACAGAAAAGAACAAGTTTTAAGAAACAAGACGATCCCACTCGTGAAGTTTCGTTGGAGACATCACGGAGTGGAGGAGGCAACCTGAGAGTTAGAAGACTAAATGAGGAGGAAGTATCCGATGTTTTTCACCTAAAGACTACTAAATTTCGAGGACGAAATTTCCTAAGGGGGAGGTAAGTTGTAAACCCGATCTCTTTGGAACTTCCTTATTAACAAGCAACAAAAAGAAAGAAGAAATGAATGTTTAAAACTTGGTTGTTCCATGTTAAAAAAGGAAAGAAATGAAGTGAAAGGCAAAAGGAAAACAAGGAAGGAAAGTTTAAACCATTTTGGTTTGGATTGCTTTTAAGACAAAAGAAGAAAAGGAAATGAAACAATGTTTAATATACTAAGTTTGCCTTGTTTTGCAAAGAAAAGATAAGAAATGAAAAGATAAAGGAAGGAAAAAGAAAAGAAAAGAAAAGAAAGGAAAGGAAAGATGGATGGTGGATGGTGGGACCCCACCTTGTTTCTCTCTTTTTAAAAAGGCTATCCCCATCGATTTCTCCTCATTTTATGAAGTAAAGACAAGGGTTTCCATGGGAGAAGCTTTAAGGAAGAAGAAGAAGGTCGTTTTGGAGCTGGATTTGCAGAAGAGAGGGAGAGAACTCAAGAGGATTCTTTTTGACAGCAAGGTAATCACTCTGCCATGTTCTGCTATTTTGTTCATCACGAGCTCCACAGAAAGAGGTAAGAGCTGAAATTTTGTTTCATGAAAGTTAACTCATATTGGAACAAAAGTCGTGAAGGAAGCTTGAGCCAATTCTGATGTTAAGTTGCTGTTTTGTGAAGAGGAAGACAGAAGACAGAATTTACTGTCAAATCCGAGAAGTCTCTGATGTTTTGGTTGTACTGACCTGTAGAATTTGAATCAGAAGCTCTATTAGGTATGGTTGGAAAGCTTATTGAATTTCCTACAACTTCCATGAAGGAATCGTGATTAGAAAATGATTATAAGATGTTGTAAATAGCAGGTCAAGTTTCGGGTTGCAGCAGAAAATCGATTCTGGAATAGCAGAAGTTGGTTCCGGGGAAAGAAGCTTTCGAGGTATTTCTGAACCAATCTATTGGGAATCTCATTTTCATGTCTTCATAATAGTTTTAGAGGGTTCAAAAAAGAAGAGTTTGGTATAAAGTACATTATTTTTGGATAAGTAATAAAGAAGTTATGAATATCTGAATACAGGGCATAAAATCTGTTAAATGCTGGAATTTTTGAAAGTGTGTTTTCTTGTAAGTTTAAGGTTAAAAAGCATGAGCTCGAGGTTCTAATGGTTGAATTTGGTTTGTTTGACAGGCCAAGAGCAAATAAGTCGAGTGTACGGGTCAAGACTCTAGTTCTAACACTGTGAGTGACAAAACGAACCTTGAAAATGGTTTATAGGCTTGTATTATGCTTATGAAATACAAGGTTTTGCTAAAACGAAATGGTTTAGATGTTTATTGCTTTCTTGAACACTTGTTTATGAGCATTCATGATTTCTTAGAAATGTTTTAAAGTGTTCATGATGAGCCTAAAAGTCTTTATAAAGTTTATACATGAGCATATGTCCAATGGTTGCCAAAACTTATGAAAATGTGATGATTTCAAACAAGCATGTACTAGCAAGTATGTTTTAAAGATTTCTAGTTTTATGAACAAGCTAAAGTAAGCTTGAGTTTTATGAAAGAAAAGATAAGTGGCATGTTCAAATGTTTTCATGTGATCTTCCGAGATATTGAGCCCGAGGCTATGTAGTACCGTGCACACAGTCTTATTCTCGTTGTCGACGTTGAGTGTACTCGTGACAACAACGCTGTGAGTGAGTCTTTGGCGGGCCCCACTACGACAAAGACGATGGGAGTCTTTGGGCGGGCCCCACTACATCGTAGAATAAACGTTGGTGTCTTTGGCGTGCCTACACAACGTAGATGGTGACATGTTTTAAAAAGAGTTTATATCATTTACATGCCTTACGAGATTTTAACGGTGTCTTGCTAGTTTTCATGAAAAGCTAGAATGATTACACGATTACTTTTAACGCTTGATTACAGATGCATATGCTCATAGATGGCCAGGTGATATGATTTACGAGTTAATAGCTTTCTTTTAAACTCAAGTCACTCACTGAGCTTTATAGCTCATTCTTTCAGTGTTCTTCCACTTTTCAGGTAGAGATCGAGCTCCCGGTGCCTGAGAACCTGCCATAGTCTGCTGAAGCTTCACATGTTTGATATTTTGTACGTGGCTGGTGTGGTTTAGCAAGTCCATATGTCTGTAAATTATTTTAAGAGAACTATGTATTTATAGTCGTATGTGCTTTAGAGGTTGTGGTTGCTTAATTAGTGGTTTGGACTGTTTGTGGTTCTGATGTTCTTGCTCATCTTAGTTTCCAAGAGAGACTTAAGAAGAGTTTCTCCTCATGTACGTCTTATAGATGTCCAGCTCACTGAGTTAAGTTTAAGTGTTCCATATGCGAACATAGTTTGTTTTCGTAGTAAAGTAGTAGTCACGTGGTATTGTTAAGAGATAACAATGTCTGTTGGCTTCATGTCGTCTCCCGGGCTAAGTTAGCAAGTGGTTCGGGAGGGGGTGTGACAACAAGTTTTTGGCGTCGTTGTCGGGGAATGACGATTATTTAGGTTAATTAATACTAGAAGAAAATTTGAAATTTTAGACTAAAGTTTGTTTGTGTGTCTTTGCTTATTTGTTTTGTGTGTTGTTTGTTTCCTTATTTGTTTTATTTTAGTTTTGTGTTGTTTTTGAGTCTTTGTCCCCTATTTTTGGTTGTGTGCTATTGTGTAGAAGTCTTGATCTGAATTACTAATTTTTTTTCAAGTATGACTTTGCATGATTTCAATTCTCCATCATTCTATTGTCCCTCCCAAGACCCTAGGTATGTGTATCATGATTTCTCTGAATTCCATTTGTCTAATTTTAACCATTCTATACCTGAAATTGATAAACATTCATGTGATGGTAGTTATTTAGGCACTTGGAACTATAATTTTTCGTACCTTGACCAACCTAATGAAAAATCTTCTCTTATGGACCAATTGATGGAATATACCTTAGAATTGAAAATTAAAAATTTGGTTCATAATGAATTAGAAAGGTTGAATAGGTTAGAAACTGAGGTGGTAGGACTTTGGAAAATAGTACAGGATAGAGCTCAGTATCTTAACAAACTAGTAATTTCCCTTAAGGCCTTACAGGAACAATTTCTTATCCTTACCACTCAGGAGGTGCCACCTAGGAGGATTTGTTCATATGATAGTCAGGATGAGTTGGAGGAGACTGAAACACACCAGAAACAGGTTTGTGAGGTAGACAATGGTAATACAATCACTTCCACAGAAGGAATTCAGGTGATAGAGTTTGAGGCTGAAAAGTCTCCCCTCCCTTTATCTCCAAACGTTTCTTTTAATCTTCATAACCATTTTTCCTATACTCACGAGTCTTGTTTTGATTTTTATTCTTTTATTTCGATCAACAAAAATAACAAAAATATTTTTCTTTCAGGTGCCCAGGAAAAACAAGATAGCCTTTTAGACTTAGAAGGCTATATCGATTCAAGCAAGAAGGGCCCGAAGAAATACGAGCAGTTTTACGTGCCTTGATGTCAATCATAAGATACAGTCTAGCTAAAGACGTTAAAGAAAGAGCTTCTTTGGAGGCAACACAAGCTTTACATCTTTGTTGTTTTCTTTCTTTAGTTTGTTTTAGTTATTTTTTCAGTTCTTAGTTTATAGTTTGTTTTTCTTTGTAGGTTGTGATGATGTCATCCTTTGTTGAAATCCATGCTCCTGTTCTGAGGAACTCCAACACACATGTTGTCGCTATTCAAGGAACTCAGAAAGATCTCCATAACTCAGGACAGTATTGTTCACTCTTACCCTTATACTTAATTTGTGCTTATTTCTGCAAACATTGGGGACAATGTTTAGTTTAAGTTTGGGGGTGGGATGTTGTTAATTTGTTGTGACTGTCCTGAGTAGGTGCTAAATTGATGATTGATCTTTTAAATAAGTATGATCATGATAGCCTAGGATGAGATTTAATTAGAAATTCTTGTGATTCTGCTGAAACTTGAGAGCATGATATGAATTTGAGTTAATTTAAAAATTTTCTTGAGTTTTTCCTGCACTATTATGCACATAGTCTGTGTTCCTGTAGTTTTGAAATGATTAGAACAAAGTTATTAGGTTTAGAAGTTTGATGTCACCTCGATAGGTCTAAGAACTAATTTGAGAGTTTAACTGCAGGATAGGGTGAATAACAATATGAAGTGCATGACCTGTATAGTATGTGAAATAGTTGGTTTTTGTTGTTTGTTTGCTAAAGAAAAAATTTGTGAAGGCAAAAAGAGCTACATTCATTGTGATCAGTTAGGCCACTCATTGAGCGAGTGCTCTGGGTAAGGGTCTCTGCAGTGGATGTGTGAAAGCTAGTGTCCTTGCACAAAATCAAGAAGAAAATAAAAAAAAATGATAAAAAGTGAGTAAGTGATGAGTAGAGTTATTTAATTCTTGAATGTGGGGAGGCTCAAAGATTAGTAATTAAGACCAATGTAGGGGGAAGTTGAATGGAGATCCTAATAAAGTTGATCCGGGCTTAGTAAAAATGAAGGGAACATAGGCTAAACACACACACACGTAGGAACACTTAGGAAAAGTTCTAAATTGCTTGTTGAAGTGTTATGTTTGAGTGTTTCCTGTGATTGCCAAATTTTCTCTTAAATCTTTGAGGTTTGAATCAAATATATGTATAAGAACAATCTGATGTTTAATTCTGTTTTTGCTCGGGACTAGCAAAAGTTTAAGTTTGGGGGTGTTTGATAGCACACAAAAAGTGTTATCCTTAGGCTTAATTACTACTAGTTTTGTAATAATTTCAGAGCTTTTACGTGTTTAAAGTATTCAATTTCAGGTTAAGAGCACAAACAAGACAATTGGAGACATTTCGGATCCCTCGGGATCGAAACGAGGCTTTTTAGAGCTGAAAATAACATTAATTGGAAGGAAAAAGATCATCCCAAGCTAGAAGACCCGAAGTGATGATGTTGCAACGCTATCCATAGCGTTGCAACGCCGAGCGTGCTGTGTAGATGCGTTGAAGGCATATGCAGGTAGCGTTGCAACGCTACCTTTTAGCGTTGCAACGCTATCTCAATAAGCGATCAGGCACGAGGAACCGTGGCGAGAGTGTTGCAACGCTGGCTTTTAGCGTTGCAACGCCAGATCGATAGGAGGCGCGCGCGTTAAGCTAACAGCGTTGCAACGCTGTCTCTAGCATTGTAACGCTACCGACTGTTGCCATATATACCACGCGGTTAGGGTACAGCGTTGTAACATTGTACCGAAGAACACTATAAATATGTCCTTACATCCTCTTGCAAAGAGAGTCAAATTTGGTAGATTTTTGCCCCTATTTTCGAAATACACTTTGTAAGGAGAGAAAAGAGAGCGTTTTTGGAGCCAAAGCATCCGTGGAGGTTCGAGATCGAAGACGAGAGCTCGGAGACGAAAAGACCGGCATCGACACATAAGTTTAATTTTCTTTTCTTTCATATTATAATACCGTTCTAAGACGTTTTCTACATGTTTAGCTTGATTTTCATGTGATTTAGAGTAGCTAAATGTTGTAGTTAGGATTTGCTTTACTTGTTAAGACTTTCTTACTATGAATTAAAGCATGTTTTGTTCTTTTTTTGGCAATTCGTTCTTAACTCTTAATTTGTTGGTTTAAGTGGACTCGAGAGATAAAACTTGAATTAGAGCAAAGTTGTCAAAACCATTAGAAATCTAGCATGAGAATGACCTAGAAATCTTAGGGAAACACATAAGGAAGTTGCTTAATGTCGTGCATGTCGTAGGTTCATATGGAGACTATGGAGTTTATTACATGTGTGAGGCTCACTAAGAATCGAGAGATTTTCTTGAGTATTTTACTTCTTGTTTATAAATTCATCTCATTGGTTCATTGCATGTGTGAGTTAAGTCATTAACTTGTAAAATCACTTTCTCCAAATCTATCAATTCATGTCTCCACATGTTAGTCTGTTGTTTGTCTTTATTTTCATTCACCTATCCATGTTATGTTTCTTTAGCTAAAATTGAGAATTAATATCTAAGTAATTAATTAATCTAGAAACCCATTCCCGAGGACAATACTTGGACTCTTAAATCACTATACTAAAACTTGACTCGTACACTGTGGTATTGCAATATTATTTTATGCAACACCTGCCTCATTTTGGGGTTACACAGTAAAGACTGCGGTTCAAATCTTGAACATTGTTCCTTCAAAGAGTGTTTTAGAAACACCTTTTGAGTTGTGGAAGGGGTGTAAACCTAGTTTACAACACTTCAAGATTTGGGGTTGTCCGACACACGTGCTGGTGACAAACCCAAAGAAACTGGAACTTCGTTCAAGATTTTGCCAATTTGTTGGCTATCCCAAAGAAACGAGAGGTGGTCTTTTCTACGACCCACAAGAAAATAAGGTGATTGTATCAACAAACGTCACTTTCTTGGAGGAAAATCACATGAGGAACCACAAACGGCGTAGTAAGTTAGTATTAATGAGTCAACAAGAGTTGTTGATCAAGCTGGACCTTCATCAAGAGTTGATGAAGAAGCTGACACATCGAGTCAATCTTGTCTTTCTCAATAGTTGGGAATACCTCGACGCAGTGGGAGAGTTCTTTCCCAACCTGAAAATAAATGTACAATTGGAGACACGAATATGATAGAATTGAAAGAAGATGATTTCACAAGTTAATTCCTTATTTAACACATGCAATGAACTAATATTATGAATTCATAAACAAGAAGTGAAAATACTCAAGAGAATCTCTAGATCCGTAGTGAGCCTCACACACACGATAAATTCTAAAGTTTCCTTATGAATTTTAAAAGCATGCACGACATTAATCAACTTCTTTATGTGTTTCCCTTAGACTTCTAGGTCATTCTCATGCCAGACTTATAAGAGTTTTGACAACTTTGCTCTAATCTAAGTTTCTTTCTCTCGAGTCCACTTAAACCAACAAAATCAAAGAATTGAAGAACAAATTGCCAAAAATAAATAACAAAACATAGTTCAATACATAAGCAAATAAGTCTTAAACATGCAAATCAAATCCTAGCTACAACGTTTAGCCACTCAAAATCACAATAAAACCAAGATAAAGTTATAGATACATCTTTAAACGGTGTTACAATCAAAAAGAAAGAGAAAATAAACTTATGTGTCGATGTCGGTCTCTCGTCCCCGAGCTCTCGTCACGATCTCCCTCCATGAATGCTTTGGTTCCCAAGGAATGCTCTTCTTTCTCCTCTTAGAGAGTATATTTCGATATTATGGTGCAAAAACTATAAAATCCGGCTCCCTTTGAACGTTGGACAAAGTGTTGTATTTATAGTGCAATCGGCACAACGTTGCAACGTTGACCCTAGGCGGGTAACATATATGGAAATACTCGGCGGCGTTGCAACGCTAGGGTCAGCATTGCAACGTCGCTACCCTAAGCGCGCGCCTCGCATATCGAACTGGCGTTGCAACACCCTCGCCACGGTCCTTCAAGATGGATTTCTTATCGAGATAGCGTTGCGACGCTGCAAAGCAGCGTTGCAATGCTATCGACATGGATCTTCTATGCACAACAATAGTAAGCATGGCATTGCGACACTCTGCAGGGCGTTGCAACGCCATCACCTCGGGTCTGCTAGCTTAGAATGGTCATTCTTCTTCTAATTGATGTCATTTTAAGCTCCAAAAAGTCTCGATTTGATCCCGAGTGATCCAAAATGTCTCCAAATGTTATGTTTAATTCTTATCCTAAAATTCAATGATTAAAACACATAAAAGCCCTGAAATTATCATAAAACTAGCAAATTATAAGTCTAGAGATAGCACATTTTGTGTGCTATCAAACACCCCCAAACTTAGACTTTTGCTAGTCCCGAGCAAAAACAGAATTAAATATGAGATCTTTCTTACACATACATCTGATTCAAGCCTCAAAGATTTAAAAGGAAATTTTGGCACTCACGAGAAACAATCAAACATGATATTTCAACAAGCAATTTAAAACTCTTCCTAAGTGTTCCTACGTTTGTGTGTGATTAGCCTATGTTTCCTTCATCTTTACTACGCCCGAATCAACTTTATTTGGTTTCCATTCAACTTCCTCCTATAGTGGTCATAATTTCTAATCTTTGAATCTCCCCATATTAAAGAAATAAACAACTTTACTCAATACTTAATCACTTTTTTTATTTCACTTTTTCTAATTTCTTCTTCTTTTTTTTTTTTTTGTGTGCAAGGACACTAGCTTTCACACATCCACTGCAGGGACCCTTACCCAGAGCACTCGCTCAATGAGTGGCCTAACTGATCACAGTGAAGGTACTATTTTTGCCCTCACGATTTTTTCTTTTTTAACAAGCAAACAACAAAAACAGACGACAACTCTTTCACATAATGCACACATTATACAAATCATGCACTTCATATTGTCATTCACCCTATCCTGCAGTTTAACTCTCAAATCAGTTCTCAGACCTATCGAGGTGACATCAAACTTCTAAATCTAATAATTTTGTTCTAAGCATTTCAAAACTATAGGAACACAGGTTATGTGCATAATAGTGCAGGAAAAGCTCAAGAAAATTTTTAAATTAACTCAAATTCATATCATGCTCTCAAGTTTCAGCAGAATCACAAAAAATTTCAATTAAATCTCGTCCTAAACCATCATGATCATACTTATGTATAAGATCAATCAACAATTCAAAACATACTCAGGACAGTCACAACAGATAAACACATCCACCCCCAAACTTAAACTAAACATTGCCCCCAATGTTTGCAAAATAAGCTCAAAGAAAGTAAGAATGGTAGAGTGAACAATAGTGTCCTGAGTAATGGAGATTTTCATTTTTCTTAAAAAACGGGAGCATGAGTTTCACGAGGGAGACATCAGCACAACCTAACAAAACAAAAACAATGAAAACTAAGAACTAGGCAAACAAATAAAATAACTAAAGCAAAATAAAAACGTAAATGAAATGTAAAGCTTAGGTTGCCTCCCAAGAAGCGCTTTCTTTCACGTCTTTAGCTAGACCGGACACATGGTTGGCACCAAGGCATGTAAAATTGATCATATTTCTTCGGGCCCTTCTTGCTTGAGTCAATATAGCCTTCTAAGTCTAAAAGGCTCTTTTGTTTTTCTTGGACACCTGAAAGATAAATATTTTTGTTATTTTTGTTTACTAAAATAAAATAACAAAATTCAAAACAAGACTCGTGAGTATAGGAAAAATGGTTATCAAGATTAAAAGAAACTTTTGGAGATAAAGGGAAGGGAGACTTTTCAGCCTCGAACTCTATCACCTGGATTTCTTTTGTGGAAGTGATTGCATTACCATACTCGACCTCACAAACCTGTTTTTGGTGTGTTTCAGTCTCCTCCAACTCATCCTCACCATCATATGCATAAGTCCTCCTAGGTTGCTCTTCCTCAGTAGCAAGAATAAGAATTTGCTCCTGTAGGACCTTAAGGGATTCTATCAGTTGATTAAGATGATGAGTCTTTTCATGTATTATTGCCTCAAGTTCTACCACTTTAACTTCTAACCTATCCAACCTTTCTAATTCAGCATGACACAAATTTTTAACCCTCAACTCCAAAGTATATTCCATTAAATCCACAAGAGAAAAGTTTTCTATAGATTAGTTGGGGTAGGAAAAATTTTTATTCCAAGTGCCTATATGATTACCAACAAAAGAATTTTCATAAATCATAGATTCAGAATGGTAAGGATTAGACATTTGGTATCCAGAGAAATCATGATTAACATACCTAGGGGTCCAGAGAAGGATAGTACATTGGCGAAGAATTAAAATCATGGAAAGTCATACTTTAAATCACAACAATTCAAAACAAAACTTTTACACAAAATAACCACAACCAAAACAAGAGACAAAGACTCGAACAACACACAAGACTAAATTAAGAAAAAAAACACAAAAATAAATAAGGAGAAAAAAAACAAAAAAGGAAAAGAAAACACAAAATAAAAAAATAAATAAGGAAACTAAACCCAAAAGGAAAAAAATAAAGAAAAAAATAAATAAGGAAACAAACAAAAAGGAAAAAATAAGGAAAAACAACAAATAAGGAATAAAAACAAGTAAGGAAACAAAACACAAAATGAAAGAAAATAAATAAGGAAAAAATAAATAAGGAAAAAAATAAATAAAGAAAAGAAAAAATAAAAACGGATAAAAACAAAAAAGGAAAAAAAAACACAAAAGGGAAAAAAACTTTAGTCCAAAATCTCGAATTTTCTCTCAATATTAATCAATCTAAATAATCGTCAATCCCCGACAACGGCGCCAAAAACTTGTTGCGTAAAATTATATTGCAATACTGCAAGTGTACGGGTCAAGTTTTAATATAGTGATTTGAGTACAGAGTATCGTCCTCAGGAATGGGTTTTCTAGATTAATTAATTACCAAGATACTTATTCTTAATTTTAGCTAAAGCAAAAAAACTTTGATGGATAGTGAAAACAAATATAGAAAATAAATGTACAATTGGAGACACGAATATGATAGAATTGAAAGAAGATGATTTCACAAGTTAATTCCTTATTTAACACATGCAATGAACTAATATTATGAATTCATAAACAAGAAGTGAAAATACTCAAGAGAATCTCTCGATCCGTAGTGAGCCTCGCACACACGATAAATTCTAAAGTTTCCTTATGAATTTTAAAAGCATGCACGACATTAATCAACTTCTTTATGTGTTTCCCTTATACTTCTAGGTCATTCTCATGCCAGACTTCTAAGAGTTTTGACAACTTTGCTCTAATCTAAGTTTCTTTCTCTCGAGTCCACTTAAACCAACAAAATCAAAGAATTGAAGAACGAATTGCCAAAAATAAATAACCAAACATAGTTCAATACATAAGCAAATAAGTTTTAAACATGCAAATCAAATTCTAGCTACAACATTTAACCACTGAAAATCACAATAAAACCAAGCTAAAGTTATAGATACGTCTTTAAACGGTGTTACAATCTAAAAGAAAGAGAAAATAAACTTATGTGTCGATGTCGATCCCTTGTCTCCGAGCTCCTGTCACGATCTCGAACCTCCACGAATACTTTGGTTCCAAAGGAATGCTCTTCTTTCTCCTCTTAGAGAGTGTATTTCGAAATTATGGTGCAAAAACTATCAAATTCGACTTCCTTTAAAAGTTGGACAAAGTGTTGTATTTATTATGCAATCGGCACAACGTTGCAACGCTACGAACAGTGTTGCAATGTTGTGCCCTAGGCGGTAACAGATATGGAAATACTCGGCGGCATTGCAACGCTAGGGTCAGCGTTGCAACACCGCTACCCTAAGCGTGCGCCTCGCTTATCGAACTGGCGTTGCAATGCTAATAAGTTGCGTTGCAACGCCCTCGCTACGGTCCTTCAAGATGGATTTCTTATCGAGATAGCGTCGCAACGCTATCGACATGGATCTTCTATACACAAAAACAGCAAGCATGGTGTTGCGACGCTCTGCAGGGCGTTGCAATGCCATCACCTCGGGTCTACTAGCTTGGAATGGTCATTCTTCTTTCAATTGATGTTATTTTAAGCTCCAAAAAATCTCGATTTGATCCCGAGTGGTCCAAAATATCTCCAAATGTTCTGTTTAGGTTCTTATCTTGAAATTCAATGATTAAAACACATAAAACCCCTGAAATTATCATAAAACTAGAAAATTATAAGTCTAGAGATAGCACATTTTGTGTGCTATCAATATTTGAAAGAGTTCAAATATTAATTTAAATGTGAATGAGATTCATATTTGAAAACTATAGGTTAAAATTTAATGTACATAAGATGTTCATTAAAACTATAGGTTAGAGGGGAAATGATTAAATATGGTTTAATCATATTTAAAGATAAGATATTTAATATAATTTTGATTAAATTTGATTTAATTAAAATATAATATATATATATATATATAATTAAATAAGATTTAATTATTTATATATTTATTGAATTATTTAATTAATAAATAATTAAAATGTTTAATTATTTATTATTTTAATAATGGGAACGTGTCACATTGACACGTTCCCACAACTCACTCAACTCTCTATCGATAGGGAGTGGGGAGTTTCCCTCTGTAGCCTTCTTCTTCACATTTGGAAGATGGTTGTGTTTTAATCGATCAATTGAATTGATTGTGAAATTCTTTTCTCTCTAAAAATTCCCTTATCTACCAAATTGTTGGAGGGTTTCAACCAAACCAAGATCTAAGTGGAATCTAGAGGATAGGGAGTTTTCCAAGTGGTGTTGTCCTATTGAAAAAGAAGAACAGAGGAAAGAGTTGTTGTTGTGTTGCTGTGCAAATTGGAAGCAAGGTCTTGTTGTGATTGAAAAACTACAAAGGTAATTAGTTCATTTCCTTTTTAGTTTAAGACTTTCATGTATATGTTTTTATGCTTAATTTCATGCTTTAATTAGATTAAAATTGCATGTTCTCTGTATTTTACCAATGTATTGGTATTTGAAATAAACCAAGAACAAACAAACAAATCGATCTATAAAATCATGTTTCCGCTGCTCACGGGGATCATATTCCCTTCACTATTCCAAAACGTTTTCCCTACGATTTTTTAAGAAAGGAAAAAATATGTTGGTGCAGCGTTGCAACACTATGTCTATAGATCTACAAGGTTGAAAGGTTTTCAAATGGTGTTGCAATGTTATGCCTTCAGGCCCAATTGCTTTGTCCTTCCTCTTCACTTTTGGATCCTCAAAGTTGTTAAATTTTGTCCAAATATTGCATCATTCTTTAGTTTTACTCCAAATTCTCGGTTTCTAAGAAATCGACATAAAAACACATGAAAGGTTACACAACCATAGCAAAACTAGCATAAAACTAAGCCAAGTAATAACACTATTTTGTCGACTATCAGTTACTCGATCAGTAATTACCTGATAGTCTATCATGAGCATGATTTTGTTTGATTTTTCTGAAGACGGGTATTGAACGATGAGTTTTATATAAGTAGGGAGCAATTAGAGAGGTTAGATGCACACTAGGATTAAATTAGTGGGGAAGTAAAAGTTGATGGTCTTTATTTGTTAGTAAAGTTAGTTCATAAGTGTTATTTTTTTTTATTCTCACGAGTCCGTGTTAGAGACTATTTATTTTGATCTTTTTCCTTTTATGCTTTTATTTTCTAAAAAGACCAAAAATATTTATGCTCAAGGTCCCACGACAAGCTAATGATATTGCTAGCATCGATTTGCTTTGTGACTCAAGGAAGAGAGGCCCAAAGAAATGGGAGAACATTTATATACCTTGAAAGGCCACATGAGCCATGTCTAGCTAAAGATGATAAATAAACGCTTCTAGGGAGGAAACCCAAGCTTTTTGCCTTTGCTCTCTTTCTTTTAGTTTTCTTCACATTGTTGTTTTTCAGTTTTCCTTTTGTTGTTTTATGTTTATCTCGTGTTTTTGTTAGGTGATATTTTTAGGAGCTCGATAATAATTTCTGTCATAGGTTGAATCGAGGATTCTCTCGCACCCTAGGGTCGCATTTTTCCTCCCTTTATTTCTTTTTAATTGCCCTTAGTCATGCTTATTAGTTGGGTATTTTATACATTAAGGACAATGTATACTTTAAGTGTGGGGAGACGTGTGTTATTATGAGTTGAGCTGGATTGAAAATTTTATAAATAATATGTTGACTTTGTTACATTGTGTATGATGAGAACAACGTATGACATGTTCTGAACTGTGTGATTCATGCCATTAATTTCTGTGAACTATGACAACATGCCTAAGAATTAAGTAAATTTAAAATTTTTCTTGGAATTCCTTTCAATTATTGAGCAGTTGGCCTACCTATTAGTGGTTTTGAACACTTTGAACAATTTTATCTAATCTAGATGTTCATGGTTACCCCAATAAGCTTAAGTCTAGTTTGAAGGATGTATTGCATGATAGTTTGTAATGTTGCGCTTAAGAGGAAAATCATGTTTATCTACCTTTTAGAAAGAAAGGAAAGAAAGAAAAAGAATTGATTGATGAGAAGAAAAAGAGAATAAAATAACTTGTATTTATTGATTAAGAGAAAAAAGAGTTATCTCTATTATGATAAGTTAGGTCACTCATTGAGCAAGTGCTCTTACTAAGGGGTCCTTGCAACAGTAGTTTGAAAGCTAGTGTCATTTAATTTTAAATAAAAATGCAAGTTTGGGGGAGCACTACCCTGAAGGGAATGAAAATCCCGCGCAGCGGAAGACGATTGAATCGTCAAGGTATAATATGCAACATAGTTTTGTTAAAATTGATCTAACACTAGACCTAGGCTAAACATGCTTAAAAGAAGAAGAAAATTACAACAAATAAAGTTTACTTACTTGTTGAAGACTTTCTTCAAAGTTTCTTCTTCAAATCACGAACTCTTCGTGCTCCTCGAACTCAACGAACACTTCCCACGAATGGAACCCGAACACAACCAAATGGCCTTCTCGGTTGTTCTCTTTTGGAGAAGGGAAGATGGTGGGATCTTTTGTGTTTTGGAGAGGGAGGAGAATTGAGAGAGAATTGAGAGAATTCCTCTTCTCTTCTTTGATGAAAAATCAAAAAATGAGAGATTAAGCTTCCATCCTTCTTGCAAGAAGGGTTTATATAGTGGAATTGATGGAGTTAAAATTTTCACATAATTACCACTTTACCACAACCATACGTTATGCAAATCTCATTTGCATAACCACATAAGATAAGATATCTCATATCTCATATTGCAAATCTCATTTGCAATAATTGTGGATTAATTAAATTGAATCACATCCAATTTAATTTCTCTCAATCAATTTCTCCAATTAGCCCTAATTCAACAATTAGGCTAACCTATAGTTTATTATGAATCTCATTCACATTAAACTATATATTATATCATTCATATCTCATACAAATGACATAAATGCCCTTAAAGTGAAATTGAACACTTCAATTTCATACCAAAACATTAACCCTTCTTTTAACCCAGATTGAGCCAATCGAGGGACCTAATGGACCTACAGTGACGAGCTCCAATGATGCGAGATTAACCTGTCAAACTCTTTGACCCGGTTAACCAACATTCATTAGCTACGGTAATACTCCACTATAGCCCGTAGCTGCACTCCCGTCGGTCACGAGAATATTACGTGTACACCGATATAACCAATACCCATGAGTCGACCCTTCACAGGTTGTTCGTGAGACACGATCGGGTCAAATTACCGCTTTACCCTTGTGTCTACCTCTTGTTCCTTAAGTCCCCACCGCTCCTCTAATGAACAACATATTGTGATGGTCCAACCATACACAACACCCTTCTCGGCCGGTGAGAAGGTGGCGCCCGTTGTCCAAGCCACGGAGACAAAGACTTAAGGGAACAACCCTCTAGTTTCCCTAAAGGCGGGAACGAGTGAATTCCATCTCGCGTAGTTAAGTTCCCGCTCCCTACTTGGTTCTCACACGAGAAGATAGGTATATTGGGCGAGTAATCGTGACCACCATCACCCGTGCTAGTCAAAGAAAAGACCTCGCATGAGCGAGTCCGTAACACGCTCGTGATTCGTGTCGAGTCACTAATGGTCATCTCACGAAGTTATTAGTCCTTCATCACAACGGTGTTACATCGGTGAGGTCTAATAAATCACGGTCCGGTCTTATACAATCTCATTGCACAAGATGCTCCCACTCGCATGTCAACTACATGAACGAGTTAGATCACCTCGTTTGTATCTAATACAAAGCGGGTCGCATCCACAGTATATCCAGGATTAGGTCTCCAGCTCTATCCATATACTGTAGACCGTTCGGGTCATTAATTCGAACGTGATCCTCCCTATGTGTCCACTACACACCGTTCAAGTTCTAGTTCTCTCATAAATTCAATGACCCTGGAGCTTAGTTTATTGGAAAAGTTTATAAACATTGTGAGACACAAAGTGATGAAATGAATAACTCTTATTAATTTCAAACAATATATTACAAACACGAGATTAGGACAAAAATCTCAACAAACTCCCACTTGGACTAAGCTAGTGGGGAAAATACATTTCAGAAATGTCCATAAATTACAATGAAGTAATACAATAAACTAGGGCATTGAATACCCGTTTACACATCTCCCACTTGCCCTAATCAGGAAGCTCTCGAAGACCTAGACTCTCTAGGTGACCCTTAAACACCTTAGCCGTGAGGGGCTTTGTAAATGGATCAGCTACGTTGTGCTCCGACGCTATCTGCGTGACCGTCACGTCTCCGCGGTGCACAATCTCCCGTATCAGATGATACTTGCGCTCAATGTGTTTGCCTCTCTTATGGCTCCGAGGCTCACGTGAGTTGGCTACTGCACCACTGTTATCACAGAACAGTGTGATCGATAAGTTCATGTTAGGAACAACTTCCAAATCTGTCATGAACTTCCTAAGCCAAACAACTTCCTTTGCAACTTCACAAGCCGCAATATACTCTGCTTCCATAGTGGAATCAGCGATGCATCCCTGCTTGATGCTTCGCCATACTACAGCTCCTCCATTCAGAATGAAGGCTGACCCCGAGGTGGATTTCCTAGAATCCTTATCGGTCTGAAAATCAGAATCCGTGTATCCCGTAAAGATCAAATCCCCACTACCATACACCAAGTTGTAGTTCCTCGTTCTCCTAAGATACTTGAGTATTGCCTTTACGGCTGTCCAGTGATCTAATCCTGGATTGGACTGATATCTACTGACAATTCCTACTGCATATTAGATGTCGGGCCTAGTACACAACATGGCATACATCAGGCTCCCTACAGCTGAAACATATGGAATCCGTCTCATATCCTCAACATCTTGAGGAGTCTTAGGACACTGATCCTTAGACAAGTGAACCCCATGCCTGAAAGGCAGCAAGCCCTTCTTGGAGTTCTGCATCTTATATCTAGGCAACATCTTGTCAATATAAGACGCTTTGAGACAGGGCTAGCGTTACTTCTTCCTGCCCTGGACAATGCGGATACCTAGAACATACTGAGCTTCTCCCAAATCTTTCATTTGGAATTGCGAAGCTAGCCACTTTTTAACGTCAGTAAGAAATTCTACCTCATTCCCAATGAGAAGAATATCGTCCACGTACAACACCAAAAATGCGACAGTTTTGTCAACGATTTTCTTGTAGACACAAGGCTCGTCGACATTTTGATTAAAGCCATAAGATTTTATCGCCTCATCAATCCTTATATTCCAAGACCTCGAACCTTGTTTCAGTCCATAAATGGACCTATGAAGCCGGCAAACCTTTTGCTCTTGGCCTTGGGCGATGAACCCTTTGGGCTGGTCCTTGTAGATGGTCTCATCAAGTTTTCCATTCAGAAAGACTATCTTGACGTCCATCTGCCATACCTCGTAGTCATAATACGCGGCAATGGCCAGAAGGATCCTGATCGACTTTACCATGGCAACAGGTGAAAAGGTCTCCTCATAGTCAACTCATTCAACCTGGGTAAAACCCTTTGCTACTAGTCGGGCTTTGAAGGTCTGCACCTTCCCATCTACGCCACGTTTACGCTTGTAGATCCATTTGCAACCAATAGGTTTTACCTCATCCGGTTGATCCACAAGCTCCCATACATAATTGAAGTACATAGACTCCATTTCCTGGTCCATAGCTTTAACCCACTCGTCTTTGTCAACATCAACCATTGCCTGATCATAGGTCAATGGATCCTCACAGTCATCATCAGGAGCGACAACTGAGGTTTCAGCTAAACCCATGTAGCGATCAGGCTGTGTCACAGCCCTCCCACTACGTCGAGGCATTCCCAACTCTTGGGAACGGATTTGACTAGACGTGCTAGGATCAACAACACTTGTTGACGTACTAGCCCCATCAACAACTCTTGCTGATGTATTGTCCATTTCATTTAATACAATTTTACTCCTTGGTAAATGATCCCTGACGTGGTCTTCCTCTAGGAAAGTGGCGTTTGTCGACACAAGCACCCTATTTTCCCTATGATCGTAAAATAGACCACCCCTAGTCTCTTTAGGGTAACCTACGAATAGACACAATTTCGAACGGGGTTCCAACTTTTTCGGGTTTGACACCAACACGTGGGTCGGGCATCCCCAAATCCTGAAGTGATATAAACTTCCTTTACGTCCACTCTAGAGCTCGAAAGGTGTTTCACAAACACTCTTCGATGGAACGTTGTTCAAAATATAAACCGCAGTCTCCACTGCGTACCCCCAAAAAGAATTAGGGAGCCGAGCATAGCTCATCATCGACTAAACCATGTCCAACAAGGTTCTGTTTCTCCTCTCCGATACACCATTCTGCTGTGGCATACCAGGCGCTGAGAGTTGGGACATAATTCCGTGTTCTATCACATAGTCCTAGAATTCAGTGTCCATGTACTCTCCACCACGATCCGATCGAAGTGTTTTAAGCGATTTACCTAAGAGGTTCTCAACCTCAGTCTTGTACTCCTTGAACTTTTCAAGAGTTTCAGACTTCTTGTGCATTAGGTAAATATACCCATATCTGCAGTAATCGTCTATGAAAGACACGAAATACTCATAACCGCCTCGAGCTTTAACATTCATCGGACCACAGAGGTCAGAATGCACTAACTCAAGAGGCTCTTTGGCTCTATATCCTTTTTCACTAAAAGGACGTTTGGTCATTTTGCCCTCAAGGCATGACTCACACACCTGCAAAGCTTTTCTTCAAACTCGTTTAGAAGTCCACTCTTCACTAGTTTCTCAATTCTATTGAGATTAATGTGGCCTAACCGAAGAGGCCAAAGTTGGGTATTTTCTTTTGGAGAAACTTTTGCTTTCTTAGTTCGTGTTTCTGCAGTTTTAAACAATTCAGTATTCAAAACACTTTTGACCGAATTGGGTTTCAAAACATACAGATTATTTTCGAGTGAAGCTGAACAAATAACATTCCCTTTGAAAGAAATAAACGCTTTATTCAATTCAAAAGAAACTGAAATACATTGTTCAATTAAGCAGGAAATTGAAACAAGGTTTCTAGTAAACCTTGGAACTACGTACAGATTGTCCAACAATAAGTACTTCCCGCCAAAATGCAGCTTCACCGTGTCGATCGTTGCAGCAGAGACAAGCTCTCCGGATCCAATCCGTAGAGTCACCTCACCCTCTCGCAGCGAAATTGCCAGAATCAATCCTCGAAAGAAGAACAAACGCGGTTAGTGGCGCCCGAATCCAATATCTAGGCAGAGTCACTATTCTACACTAAACATGTTTCAGTCACAAGTAAATCACATTTACCTTGATTCTTCCTCTCGGCCAGGAATTTGAGACAGTTTTGTTTCCAGTGACGCCCCCATTGCAAAGATGAAACACTTTCCTTTCTCTACAACCTCTTTGACCTTCTTGCCCTTGTGGGCGGCGGCCGACGGCCGGCTTTACCCTCTTCATCCTCTTCTTCCCTTTCGGGCGTGAAGGAGCAACGAGTTTCGTCGCAGGTCGAACCCCAGTGATAAGACACAGTAGGCAATATTTGCCTCGCATTCCTTGACCACTGTTCAAGGATTAGAAATTCTCAGAGCTCATTGAGGAGGGTAGTCGGTGTGTAGCTAATTTTGTTCATACAACATTGCTCTGGCCCAAGGAAACTCTTCTGAGGGTCTCCAAAATAAAACTGACCTGGTTTGACTCGTCAATCGAAACCCCATTCATCTCAGCCAGATGAAAGTGGGTCATCATGTCTAGAACGTGTTCACGGACGCATTTACCCTCCTTCATCCGTGCGCGTTGAAAACGTATTTGAGTGAGTCATGTCGGACTGAAAGGATCATTTTGTCCAAACATTTCTGCGCAAGGACTCCATGATTTCCTTAGCGAAACCATCACCTCATGCTTCTTTGCCAAGAAATCAGACATGCTGGCAATTATGTAGACCTTGGCCTTTTCATTGGCCCTGATCCAACGATGGTACGCATCGCAAACACTTCGCGACGCGGTCGAGCCCGGCATCTGAGGACACTCCTCAGATAACACGAAGTTTATGTCGTCTTGTACCAAAATTGTATTAATGTTGTTTTTCCAACTCTGGTAATTATCTCCCACTAACTTATCCGAAGCGAGTAAAGTTATTATTGCGCTAGACATTTTTAGCTGAAAAATAAGAAAAACCTTTGTATTAGTCTCGCAAAAAAAAAACTTTTGAAAACCAATCAAGTTTTAGCAAAAAATGTTTCATGATCCCTAGGTCATTCAAAATTTTGCAATGATACCCTAAAGGTTTAGAATGACCGCCATTGAAGGGTGAACAGAACACTCCTTCTCTAGGATGAGACTTTCTCGATCAGACCCTAATCCCAGAATAACTCTTATTCCATTAGTCGTCTAATTACCATTGTTCGGTCGAATTCATTAACACTTAACGAATTCTGTGAGTGTCACCCTCAATCTTTAAGTTTCCAAGTATCCGTCCAAACAATAGCCACCGAAGGGTGAACCAAGAAGGAAAACCAACCAGAAATCAGATCCCTTTCGAAATTCACGGTGTTCCGACTCCCATGATCAAGCCCTCCGAAGGGATTGTTTGGTCTAGGCCAAACTAGCAGGCAGATCATAGGGGTCTCACGGTGTGAATCGAAAGAAGAGACCGTGGGTCTCGTTTTTCACAAGTCCCGCTCCCACTCACTATAAGTACTCTCTCCATCCACGATGATATTGACCTATACAAATGCCATCCGAAGGGGGACGCTCCCATTTGCGCCACGAGGCCGAGTATAGATCTCACGGTGCGGACTTAAAAGAGATTTGTGGTTGGAAATTCAAATGTATCTCATACACTATATTTTCTCCCACTCAGCACTTTAATTTTTAATAGGGATTGACCTAGATAAACCGGCTAAAATTTACCTAAGTCTACCAATATAACTCTTATATGATATTAACCTAAGTTTATAATCACATTATTAACTTAGGTCTATGTGAGTAAATTAATTAACACTTAATTAACGGCACTCACGAGAATATAACCTAAGAATCTCCGGACCGAATTCACTCCCAGGTCGGTTTTCAGGTAGGGGTGTTCTGCAAGCGTCAACTTAAATACCCCAGCCTTGGACAAAACCTTCCTTAGACAGAGTTACTTATCAGTCTCCATTCAAAAGTTATATTTGATTTCCTAAATTTCTAATCTTATTAGAAAATTAGAAAACCTAAGTCTAATTATTCAAGTTCTAAACACTTTAAAACTAATAATTAACTTAGGTTGCATGCATTTCTATGTTATAGTGCTTGATCATCCATCACATGAATAATACTATTATACTATAACATAATATAATTCATCACATGAATTAAATGCATGGGCATGCTTTTAATTTTAAAAAAAATATAACACTTATATTTAAATAAATTAAAACATGCAAACATTATATTATAACTCTTATAATATAATCCTATCATGCATACTATGTATTATAACTCTTATAATATAAATGATGCATGAAATGTTTAACCTAAGGTGGGATTTTAAATCTATATGGCATACATTATGCACATAGAAATTAATTAAAATATACATCTCATGCATAAAATAATTAAATAGCAAAAATGGACCGATTTTTGGCACCTAGGGATAATTATTTAATTAAATAACATTAATATAACAATTATATTAATATTATTTAATAAAATAATTAAATAAATAAATAAAATTAATTAAATAAAACGAAAATAACCGCCCCACTATTCCAAATTCACGCCCACGTCTCGCAATAAAGCCGCCAGGAACTGCCCTCAACGTGTGCAGCGTTGCAACGCTGTGGGCAGTGTTGCAACGATGTCGCCTACTGCGTTGAGTCGCGTTCTCAACGCCAGCGGCGTTGCAACGCTACGCCCAGCGTTGCAACGCTACTCTGCAGCAACGCCTCCGCCCGCGAGAACAACGTTGAGACGCCGTTAGGCAGCGTTGAGACGCCATCGACAGAACAACAAACACTTTGTTGTTCTTCCACCGATTTTCGCCTGTTTCCGCTTCGATTTCTTCACAGCAACTCTTGCCACGAACGACCCGGACTTACAGATTCGATTTACAATAAAAATGCCCAAAAACAACGGGCCCTTACATTGATCTCATCAACATAATTGTAAATATAAAATGCCAAAAACCGTAAACATCCATTTAAGCAAACCAAACATTCATCTCATGAATTATGGCAAAACACCCACCAAATTTTAATAAAACAGTGCATAAATGAAGAACCATCGAGATGGCTCTGATACCAATTGAAGGGAATGAAAATCCCGCGCAGCGGAAGATGATTGAATCGTCGAGGTATCAATATGCAACATAGTTTTGTTAAAATTGATCTAACACTAGATCTAGGCTAAACATGCTTAAAAGAAGAAGAAAATTACAGCAATTAAAGTTTACTTACTTGTTGAAGACTTTCTTCAAAGTTTCTTCTTCAAATCACGAACTCTTCGTGCTCCTCGAACTCAACGAACACTTCCCACGAATGAAACCCGAACACAACCAAATGGCCTTCTCGGTTGTTCTCTTTTGGAGAAGGGAAGATGGTGGGATCTTTTGTGTTTTGGAGAGGGAGGAGAATTGAGAGAGAATTGAGAGAATTCCTCTACTCTTCTTTGATGAAAAATAAAAAAATGAGAGATTAAGCTTCCATCCTTCCTGCAAGAAGGGTTTATATAGTGGAATTGATGGAGTTAAAATCTCCACATAATTACCACTTTACCACAACCATAGGTTATGCAAATCTCATTTGCATAACCACATAATATAAGATATCTCATATCTCATATTCAAAATCTCATTTGCAATAATTGTGGATTAATTAAATTGAATTACAGTCAATTTAATTTCTCTCAATCAATTTCTCCAATTAGCCCTAATTCAACAATTAGGCTAACCTATAGTTTATTATGAATCTCATTCACATTAAACTATATATTATATCATTCATATCTCATATAAATGACATAAATGCCCTTAGAGTGAAATTGAACACTTCAATCTCATACCAAAACTTTATCCTTTCTTAAATCCAGATGGAGCCAACCGAGGGACCTAATGGACCTACAGTGACGGGCTCCAATGATCCGAGATTAACCTGCCAAACTCTTTGACACGGTTAACCAACATTCATTAGCTACGGTAACACTCCACTATAGCCCGTAGTTGCACTCCCGTCGGTCACGAGAATATTACGTGTCCACCGATATAACCAATACCCATGAGTCGACCCTTCACGGGTTGTTCGTGAGACACACCGGGGTCAAATTACCGCTTTACCCCGTGTGTCTACCTCTTGTTCCTTAAGTCCCCACTTTGCTCCTCTAATGAACAACATATTGTGATGGTCCAACCATACACAACACCCTTCTCGGGCGGTGAGAAGGTGGGCGCCGTTGTCCAAGCCCTAGAGACAACGACTTAAGGAACAATCCTCTAGTTTCCCTAAAGGCGGGAACGAGTGAATTCCATCTCGCGTAGTTAAGTTCCCAGCTCCCTACTTGGTTCTCGTCCCGAGAAGATAGGCATATTGGGCGAGTAATCGTGACCACCCTCACCCGTGCATTTAGTCAAAGAAACGGACCCTCGCAGATGCGGAGTCCGTAACACGCCTTTCGAGGATTCGTGTCGAGTCACTAATGGTCATCTACGGTTATTAGTCCTTACTCACAACGGCGTTACATCAAGAGTCTAATAAATCACGGTCCTGGTCTTGTACAATCTCATTGCACAGATGCCTTCACTCGCATGTCAACTACATGAACGAGTCGATCACCTCGCTTGTATCTAATACAAAGCGGTCGCATCCATAGTGTATCCGAGGATTAGGTCTCCAACCCTATCCATATATCAGAGACCGTTCGGGTCATTAACTCGAACGTGATCCTCCCTATGTGTCCACTACACGCCGTTCAAGTTCTAGTTCTCTCATAAATTCAATGACCCTGGAGCTTAGTTTATTGGAAAAGTTTATAAACATTGCGAGACATAAAGTGATGAAATGAATAACTCTTATTAATTTCAAACAATATATTACAAACACGAGATTAGGACAAAAATCCCAACAAACTCCCACTTGGACTAAGCTAGTGGAGAAAATACATTTCAGAAATGTACATAAATTACAATGAAGTAATACAATAAACTAGGGCATTGAATACCCGTTTACACATACCCCTCATAATTTCAAACATCCTAGTTAAATATTATTATCTTGAGTGTTGGGATGCTGGAGAATTATTATCTAAGATCAGTGTAGAGGAGAGTGAATGGGGGATTCTATAAATCTTTGTAGACTAGCTAGTAGGGTGCCAATAAGGAAGGCTATGCACATATTTGCAAGGAATGAAAAGTTTGAGGTTAAATTTATTTAATGAATTGGTGTTTAAGTATTTCTGTTAACTGTGATTGTTTTTGCTATTTAGAAATTCGAGGTATGAGTCATTACCATGCAATAATTGTTGATTCATATGTAGGTTTTGATTCATATGTAATTATGTTATCTCATTTCTTATTAATTATGCTAGTTTTATGCTTAAAATGTATGCTTTGTTGAGAAATAAATTTTAAACGTTTATTTGTAACATTTAGTGGTGCATTTTATTATTACAACGCTTTTGAGTTGTTAAAGTTATGAGAGTTATGTGAGTTATATGAGTTTTGAGAGTGATGTGATTTAGGAGAATTAATGTCATTTATAGTTTTTTAACAAATCGTTAGTTTTTGTAAGCGTATATAAAGGCATGCCCATTTGAATGAAAAATATCTCCTTTCATATCTTGTCCTCCACATTTGTTTCTAACAAAGTGGTATCAGAGGCTAGTTAAAAAAATTGAGAGGAAAAAAATGGCCAACGGTGGGTTGAGTTCCCTTCAATTATCGATGCTTACCAAGCTAAACTATGATAGCTGGAGCATCAAGATAAGTGTTACTAGGAGCACAAGACATGTGGGAGATCGTGGAGAATGGTTTCCAAGAGTTGGAACCTGAAGCCAATCAAGTGCAAAGAGACGCATTAAAGGAGACAAGAAGGAAGGACAAGAAAGTCCTCTTTATCTTGTACCAATCAGTGGACGAAGATACATTTGAGACCATCGCTAATGCCGAGACATCAAAGGCGGCATGGGATAAACTTCAATCGACTCATAAAGGAGCCGATCGTGTGAAAAAGGTACGGTTGCAATCTTTACGTGGTGAGTTTGAATCATTACAGATGAAAGAAACGGAGGTGATAGCAGAATATCACACAAAAGTAATGACCGTTGTAAACCAATTGAGACGGAACGGTGAAGAAATTACTGATGTTCGTGTCATGAAAAAGATTTTAAGGAGCCTAAATACTAAGTTCGAGATTATCGCCACGACAATCGAGGAGACACAATATCTCGATAATATGACAATTGAACAATTTATAGGCTCGTTGCAAGCCTATGAGGAGAAAAAGAAAAGAAAGATGGAGCAAACGGAGACCCTTGAACAACTTCTCCAACTCAAACTCAAGGAGGAGAATAGTCGTGGACATGGAAGAGGTCGCAGTGGTCGAGGCCATAGTGGAAGAGGTGAAACCAACACCGATATTTCTCAAAATTCCTGTGTATCCCCAAGAGGAAGAGGAGGTCGAGGTCGTGGAAGACGTGGTGGAAGGTTCGGGAGAGATAAATCCCAAGTAAAATGTTATAATTGTAATAAATATGGACATTATGCAAATGAGTGTTACTCATCTCAATCAGAGTCGATCGATCGAAAGAATCAGGACCAGTCAAATGCTGAGACATCTAAAGCCCATCAAGGGCAGTCTAATTATGCGGAAGAGAATGAGACCTTATTTATGGTGTCAAAGGGAGAAGAAGAGAGTCGAGATACTATGTGGTATCTTGGCAGTGGAGTCTCAAATCATATATGTGGAAAACGCGAGATGTTTGCAGAATTGAGCGAGATGGAGAAAGGTAATATTACCTTTGGAGACAATTCTTTGGCCGCCATCAAAGGAATAGGTAAAATTCTCATTCGGTTAAAAAATGGAGAAAATCAATATATCTCTAATGTTTATTACATTCCAAATGTAAAAAACAATATATTGAGTGTAGGACAATTATTAGAGAAAGGTTTTGAAGTTCAAATGAAAAATAATTATTTGTATTTGAGGGATAATCATGAGAAACTTGTTGCTAAAGTTTCCATGACCAAAAATCGAATGTTTCCTTTGAATATATGTAATGATGTTCCAAAATGCTTGAGGACGTGTTATGAGGATCTCTCTTGGCTATGGCATCTACGGTTCGGACACCTCAATTTTGGAAGTCTAGAAGATTTGTCGAAGAAGAAGATGGTGCGGGGTTTACCACACATTCACAAGCCGAATCAAGTTTGTGAAGGTTGCCTACTTGGAAAACATCATCGAAGTAGTTTTCCAAAAGAGTCTATGACAAGGGCCAAGAAACCTCTAGAACTCATCCATGCCGACGTGTGTGGAATGATTAAACCAGAGTCTCATGGTAAAAGTAAATACTTCCTTCTCTTTATTGATGATTTTTCTAGAAAAACGTGGGTGTACTTTTTGAAGGAAAAATTAGAAGTATTTGAGATCTTCAAAAGATTTAAGGCACGAGTGGAGAATGAAAGCAACCTTACAATCAAGGCCATGAGAACTGATCGAGGTGGTGAATTCACATCAAATGAATTCAAACAATTTTGTGATGAAAAAGGCATCCGACGTCCATTAACAGTGCCAAGGACACCACAACAAAATGGTGTGGTGGAGAGGAAGAATCGAACAGTCTTGAACATGGCAAGAAGCATGCTAAAGACGAAAAAGATGTCGAGGGAATTTTGGGCAGAAGTCGTAGCTTGTGCGGTCTATTTGATAAATCGAGCCCAACCAAAAGTGTGCTTGACAAAACGCCTCAATAAGCATGGAATGGAAGAAAACCCGGAATTGGTCACTTAAAGGTGTTTGGGAGTATTGCATATGCTCATGTGTCGGAAGAAAAAAGGACCAAGCTCGACGATCGAAGCAAGAAACTCATCTTCATCGGCTATGATGCAAGTTCAAAGGGTTATCGTCTTTACAATCCTTTGAATGGGAAGATAATTATTAGTCGTGATGTTGTTTTTTATGAGCAAGCTTCTTGGGATTGGAATATACAGGAGGAAAAATATGATTTCTTTCCATACTTTCAAGAAGATGATGAAAATGAGCCAACCGGAGATGAAATGAGTGAAGTTTTGACCATTCCATGCCCACAACTTTCACAAATCCATCATCATCCGAAAGTTCATCCAAATGATTCGGAGAACGAAATTGGTCCAAGAGGAACTCAAGCCTCACGGAACTTAATGAGGTAAATGAAAATCAAGATGACATAATTCTCTATTGTCTTTTTGGTGATTGTGAGCCCATTAGTTTTCAAGAAGCCATTGCAAACAAAAAATGGAAGGAAGCAATGGATGAAGAAATTCGAGCGATAGAGAAAAATGACACATGGGAATTGACCAAACTTCCAAAAGGACATAAACCGATCGGAGTGAAGTGGGTATACAAGACAAAGAGAAAAGCCAATGGTGATATTGAGAGGCACAAGGCAAGATTAGTGGTGAAACGGTATAGTCAACGTCATGGCATCGACTATGATGAGGTATTTGCCCCTGTTGTTCGCCTTGAAACTATTCGTTTGATTATTGCTTTGGCAGCTCATAATCATTGGAAGATACATCAAATGGATGTCAAATCGGCATTCTTGAATGGAATTCTTGGGGAGGAGATATATGTCGAACAACCATTAGGTTATAAAGTCAAGGATGAAGAAGACAAAGTGCTTCGATTGAAGAAGGCTCTTTATGGTTTGAAGCAAGCGCCAAGAGCATGGAATTCAAAGATTGACAAGTACTTTCAAGATAGGAAGTACATGAAGTGTCCTTATGAGCATGCCCTCTACATCAAAATGCAAGGTGAAAACATACTAATCATTTGTTTATATGTTGATGATTTAGTATTTACTGGAAATAATCCTAGCATGTTTGATGAGTTCAAAAGAGAGATGGAAAATGAGTTTGAAATGACGGACATTGGTCTCATGAGTTACTATCTTGGAATTGAGATCAAACAAGGTGAAAATGGGATCTTTATATCCCAAGAGGGTTATACTAAAGAAATGGTAAAAAAGTTCAACATGGATGATGTTAATCCGGTTAGAACACCAATGGAATGTGGAGTCAAAATCACCAAGCAAGGTGGAGGAGTGAAAGTAGATTCTACATATTTCAAAATCCTGGTTGGAAGTATGAGATACTTGACATGCACAAGACCGGATATTCTTTATTCAGTTGGAATTATTAGTCGATTTGTGGAAGAGCCAACAACAACACATTGCAAAATGGCAAAATGGATACTTCGCTACATCAAAGGGACGATTGGGTATGGTCTATCTTATGTCTCTTCTAGCAATTATGATATTGTTGGTTATTGTGATAGTGATTGGAGTAGTGACTTGGATGATCGAAAGAGCACTACAGGGTTTGTGTTTTTTATCGATGAAACGGCGTTCACATGGATGTCAAAGAAGCAACCCATTGTCACATTATCAACATGTGAGGCGGAGTATGTCGCGGCAACTTCATGTGTATGTCATGCAATTTGGTTAAGAAACTTAGTGAAGGAGTTGAAGTTTCAAATGGAAGGTCCAATGGAGATTTTTGTTGACAAAAAATCGGCCATTGCCTTAGCCAAAAATCCTGTATTTCATGGGAGGAGTAAGCACATTGATACTCGTTTTCATTATATTCGAGATTGCATTACGAAGAAAGAAGTAGAACTCAAATATATCAAGTCACAAGACCAAGCGGCAGACATTTTCACAAAACCCCTCAAGTTGGAGACTTTTATCAGAATGAGGAGTTTACTTGGTGTAACAAATCAAGTTTAAGGGGGGGTGTTGAGAAATAAATTTTAAACGTTTATTTGTAACATTTAGTGTGACATTTTATTATTACAACGCTTTTGAGTTATTTGAGTTGTTAAAGTTATGAGAGTTATGTGAGTTATATGAGTTTTGAGAGTTATGTGATTTAGGAGAATTAATGTCATTTATAGTTTTTAACAAATCGTTAGTTTTTGTAGGCCTATATAAAGGCATGCCCATTTGAATGAAAAATATCTCCTTTCATATCTTGTCCTCCACATTTGTTTCTAACATGCTTTAAATGTCTTTTTATCTTGATTTCGTAGAAACCGATCTTGAGAAGTAAAATTGAGTGTTTATAGTATATTGGAGTCTTTTGGAGCCATGTTGAAGGTCGAATAAGAGAATAGATATTTTCGCAAAAGAACTAGTGGGAAGAGTGTTTAGACCTTTTAAATGGTGTCTAGATGTCACATTTGAAGTGTCAAACTCAAGAGCAAGCGTCGAGACGCTATCCTCTAGCGTCTAAACGCTCAAAACAAGTGCAAGAAGAACGATGAAGTTTAGTCCACGTTACTTCGATAGAGACATAAAAATATTGGTTCCTTTTCGTCCAAGGACAAACCATTTGAAGGGTTGAAGCACAAATCTCAATTCCATACCATAATTGAGAGTAAGGGTTTAGGGTTTAGGAGCATTTATCAGTGTTTTGGAGTAGATTTGCAGACTTGGGAGCTTGAGTTCGAGATTCATCACATTGGGAACACGAAAACGTCAATTGTTTGTATTTTCCTTTCCGTTTCTTTCAAATGTAGTTACTTTTGTGACTGTAATTAAGGATTTATGAGTTGTAGTTATTGAATATTAGTTCATCCTTAAAAATTATATGGGTTGTAATTATTAGGCTATTGCACTTAATTTTACTTAATTTAGTTTGTGATTTTGATTTGACTAAGTGTTTATGTTCATTTATGCAGTTTAGGTTTAATGCCTTTAAATTATGTTAGTTAATTAATTGAGGAGGTAAACCTAGGTTGAGTTCAATGGAGGATTTCTTGTTAGCTTAATACATATACCCTTAAATTATGTATTAAGCTAACAAGGGTCATAATGCCTTGTATGATTTACCTAGCGTTAAGGGACACCCATGTTAGCTAATAATACTCGAGAAATAGAGGAGAGTGACAAGAGATTCTATGAGCCTAGGCTTCTAGATTTATGAATTGAGTACTTGTTTTTGCCTATTTCGCTAGCTTAATTGAGTAAAGTAAGGTCCAAGGACACAATCAGGACCCAGAGAATTAAATTACTTATCGATGTGTCTCTCATTTCATATAGCTTTCTAGAATTAGTTGTTATTTTCATGTTCTCTTACTTTCAATTCTCTAATAAAATTAAGTTGCAATAACTTAATTAAATTAAAAAACAATCTGATACTCGACACTCTTGTGTTATTTTATTATTATTTCGATCACATGTGCTTGCATGTACATCCGATCACCTCCACCCAATCTTATTTTTCTCGGACCATAGCAAGATTTGCAACCACTTTCATTTTCTTCATGAGGCTTGTGTCGATGCCACCTCCAGGTTTTCATCTCCATCCATAAAAGGAGCATTTGTCAGCCATCCCTTCCTAGAAATCCTGCCTCCATTGCCTTCAACACCTTCCCAATCCTCTCGAAGGTATTCGTGGATTTTCTGGCAACCTTGTCTTCGCATTCTTCCTGCACCTTTTTTGTGCAGCCCAATTTTCTTCCATGACGAATTTCGAGAAGTAACAAAATCTGAAAGATAACAAATTACCAAGAAACAAAATATCTACACATTCTCATTGATAATTTCATAAATTCTGAGAGATTCAACAGTTGATTTGGAGAATTCGATGGGGTCTCTCTTCTGTTGTGGACATCAAATAGATCACATGATACATAATTAGCAATCCTTCGCTAATGAAAGGTTGAAAGTTTACTATCAGACAAACAAGTTGCATAATACAATAGTACACATCCTGCCTCATCAAAACAGGATCCTATTAACTAACACCCTAAACTGACCTTGTTTCTCTTTTAAGAATTGAAAAGCAGAGGGCATTAATGGCGAAAATCAGGCAGTTGGGACTTGGCCAATGCCCGACCGACAGGATAGAGATTGCTCCTGCTGAATTTTCAGCCAAACTTAATGTCTTCCAGAAGACCAATCAGGAGATTTGGTTAAATTAGAGGTCCAGAATCAAACACATCCAGATTTACATATAGCCATAATGTAGAAAGAAACTGAATTTGACAGTGTCACTTGTCAGATGCAAGAAACATCAACAAACAAAAGGATCCTCTTTCTTCCAGTGCTTTAGAGAAGATTGGGAATCTATAAAAGAATATTGACAAACAATTGCAAGCTTCATTTAACATACAAAATGATTCTCCTCCTTTTGAGTGCTGTGGAGAAGATTGTGAATCTGTGAAGTAATGTCTGCGAGGGCAACAGTCATTCAAATTTTAAACATATAAACATAGAAATTAATAACTGAATCAATTTATCCTTACACTATGAATGTAAATTTTTTAAGAGGTAAAAAAACAAAAAACCTAGCAGGTTCTTGAATGTCAACATAGGCATAACGTATAATCTGATTTGTTTATGCAGTGATCAAATGATCTATGAAAATGATATCCTGATTACTTTCTTCAGGTACCACCACATGCTACATTACCGTGCCAGCAAATACCTGAAATTCTGAAGTAACTGCTGCCTCACAGAGAATGAAAGTTGTTTGTTTGCACAGTATTTGACAAATATCTCAATCTTCCATGAACTGACAATTGTGGAGCCAGGGTTGAAGAAACACGCATATTAAGTTTTCTTTCATCACATTTTCCAGCAACCAAAGTATGACAAAAACAATAATACACGACGGGAGAAAAAGGAAGGAAATGACTTAAGAACAGGACAAGAGGAAGGAGACATAGGAGAACATGATTGTCCAGAAATCGTTGAGGTGACTTGGCCTCCATTTTGAAGAGTCAAACTATGGCATTGTCTGTGTCAAATTAAAGAACAAAAAAAAACAATAACAGATACAAACAAATGATCTAAAATGAGATGTACTCCATTTACAAGTTAGGGGCTGCAGGTTTTGATAGATAGCATCAAGGGCCATAGTAGGTGGAAAATCAATCCCCAGAACGATATTTAACTCACTAGGGAGAGAACACATTCATAGCCCCTTTGATGAACGATATTAAACCCCTTGGATGAGTTTTTTTTTTCAAAGTTGGGGTGAATGATGTGGGATAATAATACATTAGATTATTCTTTTATTTAGTCAAGTAATTACATTATGCATTAGTATTTTAGCTTTAAATATTTTATATTATCTTGTAAGGGCTATAATAACCCCTCTTGGAATTGTAACAGATAGTTGTTGATAATATTATTCAATAGAGTTTCTTAGAGAGTTTACTCTCAAATTTGAGGGATTTCTTCAATGTTCTCGGTATGAATTTCCCAGTTCTTTACGGCCATTGATGCTGTCTATCTAAATCCGCTGCATCAGGTTCACATCTAATCAAAAAAAGTTCAACCAAGTGTTTTCTGCAGACACTGAAAGCAAACAAACAAATTAATTCTGGAGGTCATGCAACATTACCACCAGTCAGGATCTATCAAGATATTTATAAACTAAAAGGAGTGGAAAACTCTGATATAACAAATGAAAGTATATCAATCAAATCCTAGTCTATTCAGATGGAACTATAGGCCATGCATAACTCACATTCACTTGATAACCTTTTAGTCTATACACCTACCAAATAGAAAGAATTAAGGTTTGATATGTTCTGTATCAGGCAGCCATACCTAGCGTGGTCTAGTTCCCTCAACTTCATACATACTAAAACAGGATAAGGTAATGAAAAGTAACTTGAAGTTCATTTGAGAAAAAGAACCAAAGAGTGGTTATACAAACATTATTACCCAGGAACATATTTTGAAGCTCCATTTGGTCTGGTATTCTTTCTAATAAATAATAAAAATTTTAAACTCTTGAAAATATAGTTTCATAACATCAGCATAGCATGATTCCCTGCATTTGTTTCCAACCATTTTACCTTTATATGTTATTTGATTTTCATTAGATTTTCGTGAACTGAAATGTTGGTTGTTTAATTAATTAAAACCTAGGTGCTCATACTTCCTAAACCTGCTTTGCTCAAGTATCTTCACTCTCTCAAATTATTCCCCTCTTTCCTCCCTTGCAGCACCCCAAACAAAAAAAAAGAAAAATTAAAGAACACAAATAAGGGATGTGCCACCCCAATGCAGGTGCAGGAACTGAGTAATATCATTGAACATAAACAAATAATTTTGCTCCCTATGCCCCTAACCCCAGTGAACAGACATGTTGGCCTAAATTTCGATCAAGCTTATGGTTATCACTGTAAGAACCCTTCATAAATAACACATTCTATCATTCATAACTTATCATATTCAGATAAAGAAAACACATGACTATCACACTCATGCAAAGGTGAAAAAAAAGAAAGCTCAATAACAACCAGAAACAAGCACCTTTCAACACCCTGTATAAAACATGAACCGCATTTCTAAATTCATGTGTCCAAGAAATTTGGAAAGGCTACAACTAGTGTGATATTAATAAATTCAGTCAAATCACGGAAAGGGAAATAAATTGTGCCTGTAGTATGAAGTGTTTAATGACGCCTTATATGACCTCGTTAAGTGTAACTGAGCTCCCAATTATAAACAGAATGGTAAACCCCTCTCCTATAGTGGATACAATGAATCAAATTAAACACACTCCATTTGGGACTTCTTTTTCTGAAGTTTATTCTTTACACAGCTTGTGCCAATGGTCTTATGAAGAATCCCCCGACTTCGGTTGAACTATTGTAATGGAAGACGAGTGGCAAAAAAATGACCTTCATACTGAAAGAAGTAGATGCAAATCTAACAACTTTACTAGAATTTAATAATGATAGATTGAAAAATATTTTCAGATAACAGTCAAACTTACAAAAATAAGCTTCAAAGTAAAATCTTAGACGCCCTTCAGATAAGTACAATTCCAATTCCAATTCCTTCTTACGATGAGTGTCAAGCAGACTCGAATATTCCTGGACCCTCAATGTTCTAAAAAGAGCGACACAAATAGTCGTCAAAGTGAACCGGACACGCGCAGCTTATCGAATATTGTCAAAAAGACGAAGTAAGCAAATCTGTTCTCCAAAGGTAATTACAGCAATTCAATTCCTTAATCAAGAAAACCTGTTCGTCTCCAAACAGCATTGCGAACCTGGCGAAGATCCCTGCCCTTTAACGTCCTTCCTGCTCCCTCAAGCACGGAGCAAGACAACATTGGCGATTGAGCCAAACTTCTGGCCACAATTTCATGCGGCGGCAACATCTCCCCATCTCCTTCATCAACATCCTCCACATCTATCTCTTGGTGTCTCTGAACCGCCTTCGACATCATAGGGACATTGACCGGAGCCGACTGGTACTTCAAGGAGGAAGAAATCGGCAATCGCTCGAGAGGAGGTTTAGGGATCGTCGGAATCATCCGAGAAGACGAAGGGGACGAAGAGGAGGAGGAGGAAACAGAGGCCTTGTGATAGAAATGCGAAGAGTTCCGAAGACTGGAGGGCGCCTCGTTCTCGGGGAGCGCAGCGAGGATTCCGAAGGTCTCGGGCTGGGGAAAACCCTTGTGATGCTGAAGGTGATGAATATGGTGACGAGGAGTAGAAGAGGAGGAGGAGGAGGGAGTGGAGTGGGTATGGTGGGCGGAATCGGCAGCGAAATCGCCGGTCCAGAAGACGTCGTCCTCATTGAGCTCGTTATCGTCGTCGAGGCCGTTGGTGGAGCTAGGGTTTGAAGGGCGGGCGGCCGGAGAAGGGAAGGAGGCGAGAAAGTGTTCGGAGGAGGGGGATTTGCGGTGGCGGAAACGGGAGGAAGGAAGGTTGAGGTCCATAGGAATGGCAATGGCAATGGCAATGGCAATGGCAATGGCGGGTCCGTATGAAAATCAGAGTTTCAGAACAGAAGGAATACAGCCGCCGTCGTCCAATCCGTGAGAGGGACGCAGGGTTCTTTTTCTTTTTTTTTTTTTCCCAATTTTATATGACGCGAATTTTGTAGACAAAAGGGCAATAAGAAGAAGGAGGTCTTGGTTTACTTTTTGGAAATAGAGATAGGATCGTTAAAAGAATCCAAATCAAAATCTATTGGAATAAGATTACCATATCACTTTTTTTAGTTTATGTAATAAATAGTCCCTCATCCATCATTCATCCTTTAGATAATTTTTATTTTAAACTCGCATCCAGCCAAGGCCACCAAGTCTACCTAAAAGTAAACCTAGCAAAGGACCAACAACATTATTATGCTCAAGGTCCCTAACTATTGCCATAAGGTACAATCTAGGGTCGAAAAGACCAACCCAAGCTGACCAAGCCCATTATGCTCGACGGGCTAATGTAGGGCTAATGAAGCATGCTTTAGTCGACTCGAGCTAGACATACTAAATTGGTGCTATATCGATCAAGTCCATTATGACCAAAGGTCCAATCTAGAGTTAATAAGGCATGCCCTGGTCGACTCAAGCTTGATAGACCATATTGCCCAATACAATATGATATCAAATGCATCTCCAAAATCCTAAGTTGCTCCTATAAATAGTAAAAATGTGACCGCCTCCCTGATATTTCACAAAATATCCTAACTCTTTTTTACACCTCTCATAAAATCTTATATGAATTAAGCATCAGAGTGTGTGGGGCTAACAGTACACTAGTACTTAACTATCTATTTTGCAAGTAATCTAATCTCATTTCTTAGTTAAGATCATGCAAACCCACCTATGGCGGATTCGTGCATCAACAACTTGCAATGATTGTGGGGATGAGTGCTCTGCCCACGAGAATGAGCAAGAATGTGAGCAATGCAAATCGAGCAGTTGAAGAAGAGGTGTCTGACCAAAATCAACACACTTACAAAAGTGGGAACTAGAGTGGAAACTCCTCAGATTCTCCAAAACCCTAAGGACCATTTGTTGGATTTTATGCCCTAAAATTCATAGATAGTAAATGTAATAAATTTGTTATCTTCTTCAATAAAGTATTGATTGAGTTTATTCAATAAAGGTTATTGAATGTGCATTAGTTTTTGTTTGGTTTTATGTCCTTTTGTAACGCCCCTACTATTATGAACTAAAAATTCCTAGGGACACTACTAAACATGCATGCACTTTTAGGCCAACAGTTAAAGTAAAAGCAATTTAAACTTAAAACATTCTAAAACGTTTTTAGGGATCCCAAAAACGTCAAACATTTGAAATAACATTTCTAAATTGGCCTACTCAAAATCCTGGAACAAATTTCCATAAATCAAAGTTCTTTAACATCAACTATAACTATAAAAGAAAATGCGAAAATCATGACTTTTCCCATGGTGTTGGTAACGCGTCCCCGTCACTCGCCCAATACACCCTTGCCTTTACCTGAAAACATTTAAAACAAAAGGGTGAGTATTATAAAATAATGCTCAGTAAGTGACCTCGCTACCGAGGTTTGGGTCATGCATACACATACAAACATGACTTTTTAACTTTACATAAAACTTTCACATGTGGGACCTAAAACTTTCTCATAGTAAACATAACTGAAATACATGACTTTCTTTTAACTTAAGCGGTCAATTGGTCGCCTGAGTCTTTTCATTTTGAGTCCTCACAGCACTCCCTATAGTTTGAGTCCCTCACGGACCCCTATAAGCTTTGAGTCCCTCACAGACCCCTATATGTTTTGAGTCTCTCACAGACTCCTATAAGCTGACCCATAGGGTCTCGAATGCATGTCTGACCATGCATAAATCTCAGGAGGCCAATTGACACACTTTCCTTTATTAACAATTCATGACACACATACAATGCATGAGGTCCCATCTACTTATCATGACTATAATGTACATAACATGGGTGCAGTAATCATAATTAACATTCATGGCATACTTACATAACGGGACTACAATAATACTTTAACATAATGGATTTCAACCATGTACATAATAAAATACTTTTGAAATAAAATGTCGAAACTCTTTTTCTTTATGTCCCATTTTCGAAAGTTCGGCATGAGGTCCCTTACCTCGACTCAGATTCCAACCCGAATCTTTATCCTAGTTCTTAGTGTGTGCGCTTCTTTTGAAGGACCTGTTTCACAAGTAACCTTCGAAATCATACTCCGAGCATAACTCACCTACATAATTATATACAAAAAGGAACAACTTTCTCCGCTTACCTCAACTCCTAAATGTAAGTCGAATACTCCCTAGCTCGTTCCAACGCTCGAAGTCTTGACTCCGCCCTACGTTTGAGTCTTAAAGTTATGCTCCAACAATATGAAGGCCAAATTCCATTTGATATTTATCAACTCAGTTATGCAGTCCAAAAATTCATTCCAAAAACAGAGGAGTATTCGTGCAAGCTCACCTGGTCGGAATTACAGTTCTAATTAACCTTCGACGGTAGTGTAACGACGGTAGACGGCGGCGACGTTGAGGAGCTTCGGTCAATGACTATTTTAACGGCGGTGCAGGGCGTTCACGGATGTTTGTTATGGCTGGAAAACGAGGGAGAAGGAAATCGGAGTAACCTTTCGGCGAGACCTTCTTGCTCGGATGTTTCTCTCGCCGATGACTGGGTTGCACTTCCGACGGTTAAATGACGCAGGACAAGGGTTGCGAACGACCGGCGGCGGGTCTGCGAGGACCGATGCTGTGACGTTCGGAAGGTCACCTTTGCAGCGTCTGGAGGTGCCGCTCGGCTGCTGGAACATGATGACGTAAGCTCCTTGGTCGGCGGCTCGTGTGGTTCTTCTAGTCGATGGTAGTCGACACTTAGGGTTTCTTTTGGTTGGCCAATCGATGAGGGAAAATGTGGCTACTAGGGTTTTGATGTCTCTCCACAATAGTAACCCTGATTCTTCACTTTAATTCCCAAAATTGCCCTTTAACCTACATACTTATTAATAAAATGCCATTGGGTAATTTTCTGGTGCAGTAATAAGGCCTAAGTTTATAAACCCTCAATTAAACAGTGTTACACAAGAAAAATTCATAGTTTACGCTATGAAGGACACGAATCTCGTCTAAACGACCCAACATATAGGTTGCTAGAAAAATAAAATAAGAAAACTGAAGGGAATCGAAGTCCCCGCAGCGGAAGCGATTGCGAATCGCGCGCTCTTGATTTAGTTACAACGATTAATTCAAGAACATATAACAAAGATTAAGCATAAAATAAGAGTATGGACAACAAGAATATGGACAACAAGAATTTACCTTTGAAGAACCTTTCTTCAAGTGCTCCTCCTCTCTTCACGATCAAGATCAACGCAATACGAACTCGTACGAACACCGACACCACCACTGGATCTTCTCCGTTGTTCTCTATGTGAGGGAGGAAGGTGGGTTCCCTTTAGGAATAATGAGGTGTTTTTGTGAGAGAGATCTTTGTTGTCTTGGAACCTTTCCAACAACAAAAGAATAGGATACACTTAGAATGTCTTGGAAATGTCTTGACCTAGTTGCATCTCATGCAACCATATATATAGGGGAATGGGATGGAAATGACCATCCTACCCCTCCTTTAATCTCTCTTTAGTATATAGTTTATATATGAATCTAATTCACATTAAAACTATATATTATATCAACTACATCATATATAATTGATATAACTCCTCATGTACGAAATTGAACACTTCAATTCCACTTCTAACTTTATACCCTCAATATTACCATATTGAGCCAACGGAGGGATCTAATGGACCTACAGATCATGAGCTCCAATGATGTGAGATCAACTGATCAAACTCTTTGATCCAGTTAATGAATATTCATTAACTACAAGTCACTCCACTATAGACTTGTAGTTGCACTCTCCTCATTGTAGATATTATTGTGTCCACTTGATATAGTCATTACCCATGAGTCGACCCTTCACAAAGTTGTTCATAATCACAAACCGGTCAAATTACCGTTTTACCCCCAGCGATTACCTCTTTGCTCCTTAAGCACCACCGATCCTCTAATGAACAACAAGTCTAAGGTCCTACCTTGGACTCATACCCTCATAGAGGCGGGGCCTCGTTGTTCAAGACACGGAGTCGGTTCTTAAGGGAACAACCTATCTAATTCCTCAGTAGAGGAATGAGCGAATTCCATCTTGCACAGTTAAGTTCCCAGCTACCTACGAGGTTCTGTCCCAGAGAAGGTTAGCTTATTGAGTCGGCTACAGGTCACTCTCACCCATACTAGTCTAAGGACAAACCTCTATAAGCGGGGAGTTCTTAACTTGCTCAGGGCTTGTGTCGAGTCACTAATGACCATCTATAAATTACTAGTCTTATCCTCATTAACGGTTGTTATCTTTGGTTAAACTAATAATTTGCAATCCAGTCTTGTATGAACTCTTCATACAGGATGCCCCCACTCGCATGTCAACTACATGAATGAGTTGGATTACCTCATTTGTACTAATTACAAAGTGGGTCGCATCCATGGTGTTACCAGAATGAGGTTTCCAACCTTATTCTTATACCATAGACTATTTAGGTTATAATCTTGAACTCAACCCAAATAGTGTCCACTACACTGATTTCAAGATAAATGTTATAACCTTGGAGCTTAGTTTATTGGATTTATAAAAGCAAGACTGTAATCTTATCAAAACAAATAACACTTTATTTAATTGATCAAAATTACACAAGTTTAGGGCATAAATCCCAACAATCTCCCACTTGACCTAAAGCTTGTGGAGTACTAAACATTACATTAATGTAAATACAATAAACTAGGGCATTTAAACCCCTTTGTACAAAATACTCCCACTTGCCCTAGTTGGGGAAGACTTGTAAACCTAGGCCTTCTAGGTGATTCTCAAAAACTTTAGCCATGAGAGCCTTTGTAAAAGGATCAGCAATGTTGTGCTCTGAGGCTATCTTCGTGACAATCACGTCTCCTCTATGCACGATCTCCCGGATGAGATGATACTTCCGCTCTATGTGCTTTCCCCTCTTGTGACTTCGGGGTTCCCTCGAATTTGCCACTACACCACTGTTATCGCAATACAGTGTGATGGGCAAAGTCATATTTGGAACAACTTCCAAATTTAGCATAAATTTCCTTAACCAAACGGCCTCCTTAGTTGCTGACAAGGCTGCTACATATTCGGCCTCCATGGTGGAATCGATGCATCCTTGCTTGACGCCGCCATACTACGACTCCTCCGTTAAGAGTGAAAATCGACCACGATGTAGATTTCCGAGAATTTTATCGATCCGAGAGTCGAAATTTGTGTATCCTGTAAGGATCAAATCCTTAGCCCCATACACAAGCATGTAGTTCCTTGTTCTCCGAAGATACTTAAGGATCATTTTAACCGTACATTGTCCGGTGTTCAAGTCTGGGATTGAATTGATACCTCATGACCATCCCAATCGCAAAATGATGTCGGGCCTAGTACACAACATGGCGTACATTAGGTTCCCAACAAATTGCGTAAGAATCTGTCTCTCATATCCTCAACTCCTTGAGGTGTCTTGAGACACTGCCTCCTTAGACAAATGGATTCCATGTCTAAAAGGCAACAAACCCTTTTTGGAATCTTGCATCTTAAATCTTGACAATACTTTGTCTATGTATGATGCTTGAGACAAGGCTAGTGTTTTATTCTTGCGGTTCCGGACAATCTGGATCCCAAGAACAAACTGCGCATCACCCAAATCTTTCATTTGGAATTGCGTAGCTAGCCATTCCTTGATGTCAGTAAGATAACCTACATCATTCCCAATGAGTAGGATATCATCCACATAGAGAATTAGGAATGCGACAGAACTATTGATAATTTTCTTGTATACACAAAGTTCATCATCATTCTAGTCAAAACTATAAGATCTGATAGCCTCATCAAATCTTATATTCCAGGACCTAGAGGCTTGTTTCAGTCCATAAATCGACCTTTTAAGCTTGCAAACCTTTTGCTCTTGTCCTGGTTTAATGAACACTTTGGGTGAAGGGATTTTGAATTCCCGCAGCGGAAGACGTTGTGAAACGTCGTTGATCCGTTGTGTAAAACATGTCTTAAAATTGAATCTATCTTATAGATCCTAGGCTAAACATGCAAAGAAGAAGAAGAAAACAGTAAGTAAAAAGTACTAACCTCTTGAAGAACTCTTCTTCAACGTTTTCTCTTTCTCCGGTCACGATCTCCCTCGATCCAACGTTCTCCTCGAACACGAACCTCGATCAGTGTTGCAAGACACTTCCAAAAAGTCTTCTCGATTGTTCTCGGGAGGTTGAGGGAGAATGAGTGGGACTCCCTTTGGTTTTGGGTGAGGAGAGAATTTTAGAGAATTGAGAGAGAATTTGAGAGAGAATTTGAGAGAGAATTGTCTTGCTCTCTTTGGATGGAAATCCAAAAAATGGCAAATGGCACACCAAAGGCTTCTTGCAAAGCCTTTAAATACTATTGTGTGATGGAGTTAAAACCTGCACCAAATCACAATTTTACCACAACCATATAATATACAAATCACATTTGCATATTATATAATATAAGGTATCTCATACCTTATTATACAAATCTCATTTGCATAAATGTGGGATTATAAATTGAATCACATTCAATTTAATTTCTCTCAATTCAATTTCTCCAAATAGCACTAATTAATCAATTAGGCTATACCATAGTTTATTATGAATCTCATTCACATCAAACTATATATTATGTCATCTATATCTCATATAAATGACATAAATACCCAAATAATAAATTTGAACACTTCAAATTCACACCAAACTGTAAACCCTGAATTTGTCCAATTTGAGCCAACCGAAGGACCTAATGGACCTACACGTGACGATCTCCAATGATCCGAGACTAACCTGTCAAACTCTTTGACCCGGTTATTCAACATTCATTACTACGGTAACACTCCACTAAAGCCCGTAGCTGCACTCTCATCACTGTAGGACAAGTTGTGTCCATTGATATAACCAATACCCATGAGTCGACCATTCACAGGTTGTTCGTAGTCACAGCTGGATCAAATTACCGTTATGCCCCTGTGTCTACCTCTTGCTCCTTAAGTCCCACTGCTCCTCTAATGAACAACTACGTTGCATGGTCCAACCATAAACAACAACCCTCTCGTGCCAATGAGAGAGTGGGGCCCGTTGTTCAAGCCACGAGAGACGACACTTAAGGGAACAACCTCTACTTTCCCCCTAAGTCGAACGCAGTGAATTCCTTCTTGCGTAGTCAAGTTCCCAGCTCCCACGTGGTCCCGTCACACGAGAAGATAGGCATATTGGGCGAGCAACAAAGTGGCCACCCTCACCCGTACTAGTCAAAGGACGGACCCGCAGATGCGAGTCCGTGACACGCTCGGGATTAAGGTCGAGTCACTAATGGTCATCTACGAATTTATTAGCTCTATATCATTAATGGTGTTGCATCGGTAAGTCTAATAATTCACGGTCCTGGCCTTGTACAATCTCATTGCACAGATGCCCCCACTCGCATGTCAACCACATGAATGAGTCGATCACCTCGTTTGTATCTAATACAAAGCGGGCCGCATCCACAAAGTGTGTATCCGTGGATTAGGTCTCCAACCCTATCCATATCACGTAGACCGCTCGGGTCATTAACTCGAACGTGATCCTCCATGTATGTCCACTGCACACCGTTCAAGTTCTTAGTTCTCTCATAATGCAATGACCCTGGAGCTTAGTTTATTGGATTAAGTTTATGAAAAATGCGAGACACAAAGTTTAAATAAATAACGCTTATTTATTACACAATGTTGAAATAAATAACTCTTATTCATTTACAACTTGGAATATTACAAACTACACGAGATGAGGACATACATCCCAACAAATGGGTTGGTCCATGTAGATGGTTTCTTCAAGATTGCCATTCAAAAAGGTTGTCTTGACATCCATTTGTTATACCTCATAGTCATAATATGCGGCAATGGCAAGAAGGATACGGATTGACTTTACCATAGCAACAGGTGAAAAGGTCTCCTCATAGTCAACCCCTTCAACCTGGGTATAACCCTTTGCTACTAGTCTAGCTTTAAAGGTTTGCACCTTCCCATCTACACCACGTTTTCTCTTGTAGATCCACTTACAACCTATAGGTTTTACCCCATCAGGCTTATCTACAAGATCCCAAACAGAATTGAAGTGCATAGACTCCATTTCTTGGTCCATGGCTATGACCCATTTGTCTTTGTCAATGTCAACCATTGCTTGATTATAAGTCAATGGATCCTCGCAGTTGTCATCTGGTATAACAACTTGGATTTCAATTAAACCCATGTAACAGTCAAAGTCAGATCACAACCCCACTACGTCGAGGCATACTCAACTCTTGAGTTGGACCCTATTGACTAGACAAACTAGTATCAACAACTCTTGTTGACGTACTAGTGTTCTTATTAGCAACCTTTGCTATTGTTCCGTCTAACTCACTCAACACTACCTTACTTTTTGGTTTGTGGTCCCTTATGTAGTCCTCCTCCAAGAAAGTGGCATTTGTCGACACAAAGACCTTATCTTCCTTAGGATCATAGAATAAACCACCTCTTGTTTCTTTTGGGTATCCTACGAATAGGCACAACTTTGAACGTGAATCTAACTTCTTTGGATTTGTCACAAGCACATGTGCTGGACAACCCCATATTCTGAAGTGACATAAACTATCTTTACGTCCTTTCCATAGTTCAAAAGGTGTTTCAGAAACACTTTTGGAGGGCACACTATTCAAAATGTATACTGCAGTCTCTACTGCATAACCCCAAAAGGAACTAGGGAGATGAGCATAACTCATCATTGATCGAACCATGCCCAATAAGGTTCTATTTCTCCTTTCCGATACACCGTTTTGTTGTGGTGTGCCGGGAGCTGAGAGTTGGGATGTAATTCCATGTTCTATCATATAGTTCTGGAATTTTAAATCCATGTACTCTCCACCTCGATCCGATCGAAGTGTTTTAACTCTTTTACCTAATTGATTTTCAACCTTAGTCTTGAATTCCTTGAACTTTTTAAGTGCTTCCGACTTGTGGTGCATTAGGTAAATATGCCCATATCTGGAATAATCATCTATAAAAGAGATGAAATATTCATATCCTCCCCTGACTTTAACATTCATCGGACCACAAAGGTCTGAATGTATAAGTTCTAGAGTATCTTTGACTCTATAACCTTTTCCACTAAAAGGTCTTTTAGTCATCTTGCCTTCTAGGCAGGATTCACATACTCGCAAGGAATTTTCTTCTAACTGTTTAGAAGTCCGTTCTTTACCAATCTCTCAATCCTATTGAGATTAATGTGACCCAATCTTAGATGCCAAAGATGAGCATTTTCTTTAGGAGAAATTTTACGTTTCTTAGTTTGTGCGTTTGCAGTTTTAAATAATTCAGTGCAAAACCATTTTGACTGAATTAGGCCTTAAAACATACAATCCATTTTCTAATGAAGCTAAACATATTTCTAAACCTTTCTTTAAAATAAACACTTTATTCATAGAAAAGGAAACATAAATACATTGTTCAATAAGCCAAGAAATGGAAATGAGGTTTCTAGTAAACCCTTGTATCACTAATATATTGTCCAACAATACATATTTCTTGCCAAAATAAAGCTTCATTGTGCCTACTGCTACAACTGAGACGACTTCTCCATTTCCAATCCGAGCGTTATCTCTCCTCTCTGAGTAGTCTGCTAAGAATCAATTCCTTGAAAAGAAGAGCAAACATGATTAGTGGCGCCTGAATCAAGTATCCAAGCTGTTTTATCATTATCCACTAAACAAACTTCTAGGCAAAGTAAATCATATTTACCTTTCTTCTTCTTTTCTGCAATGTACTTCGGACAGTTCCGTTTCCAATGTTCGTCTTCTTTGCAGTGGAAACACTTTCCTTTATCAAAGAACGTCTTTGATCTTTGCCCCTTCCAGGCGGCAGACTTTGTCGACTGTTTCCCTTTACCAACCTTTCTTCATGTTCTTCTTCTTACCTCCGAGATTAGAAGAAGATGAAGCCACCGCTTTTGTCCTGTGGGTCGAACCTCTGTGATAACTCCTATCGGCAACATTTGCCTCACCTTTCGATCCTCGAATTTTCATCAAAGACCAAAGGTCCGGAGTTCATTCGTAAGGAGGTAAGATTAAAAGTAAGCTTGTTCATAACAACATTACTTCTAAAAGCTGCGAGAAACTATCTCGGAAGGATTTCGAATGAAGTCGACTTCGACTCGACTCATCGATGGAAGACCATTCAACACCGCGATGTTAAAGTGCACCATCATATCCAGGACATGATCCCGAACAGATGTACCCTCTGGCATCCTCGAGTTGAATATGTACTTTAGGACATTATGTCGGGCTTGTGTGGGATCAGTGTCCAAACATACCGCACGAAATCCATGATTTCCTTAGCGGTAATCATGCCTCATGCTTCTTGGCTAATATGTCGGACATACTTGCGGCATGTAGACCTTGGCCTTATCATTGGCCTTGATCCATCGATCATATGCATCACGAACATTTCGTGACGCATTCGAGCCTGGCACATGAGGACATTCCTCAGTTAGCACAACTTCAGCTCATCCACTACCAAAATAGTGTTGAGTTTGTTTTTCCATGTCATCATATTCTCTCCGGTTAACTTTTCCGCACCCAATAAGGAAATTATAGAGCTAGACATTTTTGCTGAAAAATTACAAACAAACTTGTATGAGTTTCTTGCTATAACTCTAATCCAATCATGTTTTAGCTAATTATCAAATGATTCCTAGGCCATTTATAATTTGCAATGATACTCCAAAGGTTTAGAATGTATGACACCGAAGGGTAATAAAAAACACTCCTCCTCTGGATCAAGACATTCTTGACCAAAACCTAACACCAGAATAACTCTTATTCCTATAGGTTTTAGTTACCGTTTTTCAGTCTGGATACATACACAACTTATGTACCCCGTGAGTGTAACCGTTTGTCTTTAGATCCCAGAGTCTCGATCCAATAAAATCCACCGAAGGGAGGACTAGATTGGAAAATAGTCTAAGGAAATCTTTATCCCTTTCGGGTGTCTACTGTGTTAGATCCCCTATGATCAAGCCCTCCGAAGGGATTGTCTAGTCCAGACCAAACTAGCAGGCTGACCATAGTGGTCTAACGGTGAAACCGATAAAAGAGACCGTAGGTTTTGTTTTCACTAAACCTGCTCCCACTCACTATAAGTACCCTCTCCATTCACCTTGGTACTGACTCATACAAACACCATCCGAAGGGGGACGCTCTCGTTTGCGCCACGAGGCCAAGTATGAGTCTCATGGTGTGAACTTCCCGGAGATAGCGTAGCTGGAAAAATATGTATCTCATACACTTTTCCTCACACTGAATACTTTAAGTCTATAGGAATCTTTCTTAGGCTAAAACCCGGCTAATGGTTTTACCTAATTCTATCAACATAACTCTTTATATTGATGATCAATATAACTCTTATATTGATTTTATCCTAAGTTTGTTAATATAACTCCTTATATTAAATCTAGGATTTCTAGTTTATTAACCCCTTAATAAACCATGGCCGACGCTCATCAGTAATTTATAAGACTCTCTGATTAAATTTCACTCCCAGGTCAGTTCCCAGGTAGGGGTGTTTCGTTTCCGTCAGCTTAAATACCCCAACCTAGACAAAACTTTCCTTAGACAGAGTTCCTCTTTTAATCATAGCTTATAAATTACTTGGTTCCTAATTCTAATCTAATTAGAACTAGATAACCTAAGGTCTATTATTTCCATGTTCTAAACACTTTAAAACTAATAATTAACCTTAGGTGACATGCATACTATGTTATAGTGCTTGATCATTCATCACATGAATAATAAGACATTCATAGCATATTCATCTCATGAAAAATAATGCATGTCAATGCTGTCCAAAATTAACATAACAACCTTATATTAATTAATCATGCAAACTATATAATATAACTCCTTATATTATAAATGATGCATGAAAATGCTTAACCTAAGGTGGGATTTCTAAAATACAAGCATACTTTATGCATGGCAATAATTACACAACAATTGCATAATTAAAATAGCAAAAATTAGACCAATTTTGGCACCCTAATTTTAATTTTAAATAATATAATCTAATTATATTAATTAAAATTAATTAATTAAATATAAATTAAATATAAAATATTTTTATATTTAATATATAATAAAATTAACGTTTACGCCCGCTTCTTTGCCTTGCGTGAAAGCGGCTCCAAGTTACTGCGCGATAACGATGTTACAACGCCGCTTTTGTCGTCTTCGCGTCGAGCGCGTTGCGCGCGCCTCGCCATTGTTACGCCGCACCTTCTCTTCTATAGCGCTGCGTGCTGCGCGATGGCGTTACAACGCTGATGAACAGCGTTGCAACGCCATTCACAGAACAATACATGGAATCACCATTCCTTGCTCGTTTTCGCTCCGATCTTCGCAGCAACCGCTTTGGCTCGATCGACACGGACTTACAGACTCGATTTATAATTAAATTTGTCCAAAACACTGGGCCCTTACATTGAACATTTCAATGGAAATTGTAAATCTAAGTGCCAAAATTGAAAACATCTAATTTTGCAAAAACCGTTCATACATCTCATGCAAAAACAGTAAATCCCACCTTGTTTTTCAAAAATCCAGAACATAAATCAAGAACGCAATTGGGCTCGATACCAATTGAAGGAATCGAAGTCCTCAGTGAGGCGATTGCGAATCGCGCTCTTGATTTAGTTACAACGATTAATTCAAGAACATATAACAAAGATTAAGCATAAAATAAGAGTATGGACAACAAGAATTTACCTTTGAAGAACCTTTCTTCAAGTGCTCATCCTCTCTTCACGATCAAGATCAACGCAACACGAACTCGTACGAACACCGACACCACCACCGGATCTTCTCCGTTGTTCTCTAGGTGAGGGCAGAAGATGGGTTCCCTTTAGGAATAATGAGGTGTTTTTGTGAGAGAGATCTTTGTTGTCTTGGAACCTTTCCAACAACAAGAGACTAGGATACACTTAGAATGTCTTGGAAATGTCTTGGAAATGTCTTGACCTAGTTGCATCTCATGCAACAATATAGATAGGGGAATGGGATGGAAATGACCATCCTACCCCTCCTTTAATCTCTCTTTAGTACATAGTTTATATATGAATCTAACTCACATTAAAACTATATATTATATCAATTACATCATATATAATTGATATAACTCCTCATGTATGAAATTGAACACTTCAATTTCACTCCTAACTTTATACCCTCAATATTACCATATTGAGCCAATGGAGGGATCTAATGGACCTACAGATCATGAGCTCCAATGATGTGAGATCAACTGATCAAACTCTTTGATCCAGTTAATGAATATTCATTAACTACAAGTCACTCCACTATAGACTTGTAGCTGCACTCTCCTCACTGTAGATATTATTGTGTCCACTGATATAGTCATTACCCATGAGTCGACCCTTCACAAGTTGTTCGTAGTCACAGCTGGGTCAAATTACCGTTTTACCCATGTGATTACCTCTTTGCTCCTTAAGCACCACTGATCCTCTAATGAACAACAAGTCTAAGGTCCTACCTTAGACTCATACCCTCATAGAGGGCGGGGCCCCGTTGTTCAAGACACAGTCGATTCTTGAGGGAACAACCTATCTAATTCCTCAGTAGAGGAATGAGTGAATTCCATCTTGCACAGTTAAGTTCCCAGCTACCTACGAGGTTCTATCCCTGAGAAGGTAGGCTTATTGAGTCGGCTACAGGCCACTCTCACCCATACTAGTCTAAGGACAAACCTCTATAAGCAGGAGTTCTTAACTTGCTCAGGATTCAGGTCGAGTCACTAATGACCATCTATAAATTACTAGTCTTATCCTGTTAACGGTGTTATACTAGTTAGACTAATAATTTGCGATCCAGTCTTGTATGAACTCTTCATACAGGATGCCCCCACTCGCATGTCAACTACATGAATGAGTTGGATTACCTCATTTGTACTAATTACAAAGTGGGCCGCATCCATGGTGTTACCAGAATGAAGTTTCCATCCTTATTCTTATACCATAGACTATTTAGGTTATAATCTTGAACTCAACCCAAATAGTGTCCACTACACTGATTTCAAGATAAATGTTATAACCTTGGAGCTTAGTTTATTGGATTTATAAAAGTAAGACTGTAATCTTATCAAAACAAATAACACTTTATTTAATTGATCAAAATTACACAAGTTTAGGGCATAAATCCCAACAAAAACTAATACATGTGGTTGTGGGTCGTCACAATCTTCCCTCCTTAAGAACTTTCGCCCTCGAAAGTTCCTACTCTTGGAATAGCTCTGGATAATTAGCTCGCACTTCTTCTTCTCGTTCCCAAGTAGCTTCCTCCGTGCGGTGATTTTGCCACAACACTTTAACTAGGTTGATCTCACGGTTACGAAGAGTCTTTCGATCTCTCGCAATAATCTGTACAGGTCGTTCGCCGTAACTTAGGTCCTCTGACAAGTGTAAGGGTTCAAAGTCTATCACGTGAGTTGGGTCCGCTACATATTTTCTCAACATGGAGACATGGAACACATTATGAACTGCGGATAGGGATGGTGACAATGCCAATCTGTAGGCCACAGAGCCAATCTTGTCTAGAATCTCAAACGACCCTATAAAGCGCGGACTCAACTTTCCCTTCCGGCCAAATCTCAATATTCCTTTCATTGGGGCCACTTTGAGGAACACATGGTCCCCAATTTCGAACTCTAGGTCTCTTCGTCTCAAATCAGCATAACTCTTTTGTCTGTTCTGGGCAGTTCACATTCTCACCTTGATTTTCTGAATCTCATCTTTCGTGATCTGCACCAGTTCTGGACCCAACAGTTGACGCTCTCCAACCTCCTCCCAATAGACGGGAGTTCTACACCGCTTCCCATAAAGAGCTTCAAAGGGCGCCATTCCGATGGTTGCCTGGTAACTGTTATTGTATGCAAACTCCATCAGGTGCAAATGAGTGTCCCAACTATCAGAAAAATCCAAAGCACAAGCTCCCAACATGTCTTCTATAATCTGATTTAAACGTTCTGTCTGTCCGTCAGTCTGGGGGTGGAATGTTGTGCTGAAGTCCAACTGTGTACCTAGCGCCTTCTGTAAGCTCCTCCAAAAATTAGAGGTGAAACGTGGATCTCTGTCTGAGATAATCTTGGCTGGAATCCCATGCAAGCAGACTATCTCCTCTAGGTATAACCGCGCCCATTTATCCGAAGAGTAGGTGGGCTTCCCTAGCACGAAGTGTGCTGACTTTGTTAACCTGTCGACAATGACCCAAACTACTGAAGAACCACGTAAGGTTCTGGGCAAATTGACTATGAAGTCCATAGAGATCTCCTCTCATTTCCACTGTGGAACGTGCAGGGGTTGTAGTAATCCTGCAGGTTTCTATCTAGGTGCCTTCACCTGCTGACAAGTCAAGCACCTACTCACAAATTCTGCCACGTCTCGCTTCATGTTACACCACCAGAATAGTTGTTTTAGGTCTTGATACATCTTGGTACTACTAGGGTGCATCGAAAATTGTGAGTTATGAGCTTCGTTTAAGATCTCAGTCTTCAGTTTATCGTCGTCTAGAACACATAATCGTCCCTGAAATAGTAGTCCTCCGTCCGCGGTTAGCGAAAACTCTGTCGACTGATGTGTAGTTGCTGCATTGAACTTCTCTACTAACTTAGGGTCCCCCTGTTGGGAATCCACAATGCGCGGTTTCAGAGTTGGCTGAACGGTCAACCGGGCTAACTGAACGGTGGCTTCACCCACCAATACTACAATTTCAGCTCGAATAAAGTCTTCTTGTACTTCTACTCGGTCAGTAACCTGGGTTGAAGTATGAACTGGTTTCCTATTGAGAGCATCTGCAACGATATTTGCCTTACTGGGATGGTATTGAATATCGATGTCATAGTCTTTCACCAGTTCCAACCATCTGCGTTGCCTCATATTTAATTCTTTCTGGGTGAACAAATATTTCAGGCTTTTATGATCCGTGAATATCTGAATCTTTTCGCCGTACAAGTAGTGCCTCCAAATCTTTAGTGCAAAAACTACAGCTGCCAACTCCAAGTCATGAGTTGGATAGTTTCGCTTGTGAGTCTTTAGTTGTCGGGATGCATAGGCTACTACTTTACCATGTTGCATTAACACACAACCCAAACCCTTCTTAGAAGCATCACTATAGATCACAAAACTTCCTGTTCCCTCAGGGACCGTAAGGATCAGGGCTGACACTAATATCTGCTTGAGTTAATGGAAGCTCGTCTCACATGCGTCATCCCATATAAATGAGTTACCCTTGCGCGTCAGCCGAGTCATAAGCATGGCTATCCTGGCAAAATCCTGCACAAAACGCCTGTAATAACTCCAGCAAGACCAGTGCTGCGCGCACTCAGCAACGGTGATCGGACGAGAGCCACCGTGTCATTTTCTTCCACCTTCGCAGGATCAACAGAGACCCCTGCTTTGGACACCACATATCCTAGAAAGGATACTTGTCTGAGCCAAAACTCACATTTGGAAAATTTTGCATACAACTCATTCCTCCTCAGCATTAACAGAACTTTCCTCAAATGTCCTTCCTGTTCCTCATCTGACCGGGAGTATATCAGAATGTCGTCAATGAACACAATTACAAACGTGTCCAGAAATTCTTTGAATATTCTATTCATCAAGTCCATGAAAGCTGCGGGGGCATTGGTTAAACCAAATGGCATCACCGTGAACTCGTAATGCCCATAACGTGACCTGAAGGCTGTCTTAGGGATGTCTTCCTCTCTGATTCTCAGTTGGTGGTATCCTGACCTTAGATCAATTTTTGAAAACACAGTTGCCCCCTGTAATTGATCAAATAAATCATCTATTCTAGGGAGGGGATACTTATTCTTGATTGTAACTTTATTCAGTTCTCGGTAATCTATGCACAAGCGCATAGATCCATCTTTCTTCTTCACAAATAACACAGGAGCTCCCCAGGGTGAAACACTAGGGCGTATGAACCCTTTATCTAGTAAGTCTTGTAATTGTAGTTTAAGTTCTTTCAACTCTGCTGGTGCCATCCTGTACGGAGCCTTGGATATAGGAGTTGTCCCTGACTCTAATCCTATACTGAAATCCACTTCCCTGACAGGTCTTGACGAAAAACGTCTGGAAATTCGTTCAGACCCATAATGAAACGTTTTGTTTTCTAAGCCTCTGTATCCACTAACTCGGGAGCAAAACGTAACAGTCTAGTGAATTCTCTCTCATATACCTCAACTGTCCTCTTGTTTTGACAAAGCTGCAGGAATTCTGCTTGCTTCCTATAACGAGCTGCAGTCGGGTAAAATTTCCGCCAGAAAGCCTCCTTAAATAAATTCCAGGTGATCGGCCCTCCGTTGGTGTCTATGGTCCTCTGAGCGGACTCCCACCACAAATAGGCGTCGTCTCTCAGCATGAAAGCTACACAAGACACATCAGTCTGAAAAATATTCTCGATGGAGGATAACCACAGTTCAGCCACAGTGGGGTCACTAGAAGACCCATCAAAAGATCGGGGGTCATACTTTCTGAAATCTTTCAGATATCGGGACTCTACAGTTGCATCATTCCGTACCTGGCTTGCTTGAGCCAACTGAGTGGCTAGTGTAGCCCGTACCAGGGCCTGCATCGCCTGTACCATCATGGTCGTGACATTTGGGTTACCCTGGTCTGCTGTTGGGGCTACTATAGGGACATCCCCTTGGCGATCTTGTTGATCCCCTGGAAGGTTTGGTATGGGTGGAGCAATCTCTTCCTGTTCTGGTGGCATCTCTGGTGGTGGGGTATCAATTCTTCCTGCCCTTCGACCCCTACCACGCCCCTACCTCGTCCTCAATCTCTAGGTGGCATTTTTGTCAGTACTACAACACAGAGAATTGCTAATTCAGTCTCAACATTTTCTAATTATAAGGTAGGGTCATATTTAAATCTTTAGTTCAATCTCATTTATAAAACATGTTCATAATGCAATAACTTATTGTACTTATAAATCTTAGAAGCGTACCTGGCGGTGACTGGAACTTGTTACTCAACCATGGGACTATTCTGTGCTTACGGTGTAAGCGAGTCTTAAGAACCATTAACCTAGGGCTCTCATACCAACTGTAACACCCCTACTATTATGAACTAAAAATTCCTAGGGACACTACTAAACATTCATGCACTTTTAGGCCAACAGTTAAAGTAAAAGCAATTTAAACTTAAAACATTCTAAAATGTCTTTAGGGATCCCAAAAACGTCAAACATTTGAAATAACATTTCTAAATTGGCCTACTCAGAATCTTGGAACAAATTTCCATAAATCAAAGTTCTTTAACATCAACTATAACTGTAAAAGAAAATGCGGAAATCATGACTTTTCCCATGGTGTTAGTAACGCGTCCCCGTCACTCGCCCAATACACCCTTGCCTTTACCTGAAAACATTTAAAACAAAAGGGTGAGTATTATAAAATAATACTCGGTAAGTGACCTCGCTACCGAGGTTTGGGTCATGCATACACATACAAACATGACTTTTAAACTTTACATAAAACTTTCACATGTGGGACCTAAAACTTTCTCATAGTAAACATAACTGAAATACATGACTTTCTTTTAACTTAAGCGGTCAATTGGTCGCCCAGAGTCTTTTCATTTTGAGTCCCTCACAGACCCCTATAGTTTGAGTCCCTCACAGACCCCTATAAGCTTTGAGTCCCTCACAGACCCCTATATGTTTTGAGTCCCTCACAGACTCCTATAAGCTGACCCATAGGGTCTCGAATGCATGTATGACCATGCATAAATCTCAGGAGGCCAATTGACACGCTTTCCTTTATTAACAATTCATGACACACATACAATGCATGAGGTCCCATCTACTTATCATGACTATAATGTACATAACATGGGTGCAGTAATCATAATTAACATTCATGGCATACTTACATAACGGGTCTACAATAATACTTTAACATAATGGATTTCAACCATGTACATAATAAAATACTTTTGAAATAAAATGTCGAAACTCTTTTTCTTTATGTCCCATTTTCGAAAGTTTGGCATGAGGTCCCTTACCTCGACTCAGATTCCAACCCGAATCTTAATCCTAGTTCTTAGTGTGTGTGCTTCTTTTGAAGGACCTGTTTCACAAGTAACCTTCGAAATCATACTCCGAGCATAACTCACCTATATAATTATATACAAAAAGGAACAACTTTCTCCGCTTACCTCAACTCCTAAATGTAAGTCGAATACTCCCTAGCTCGTTCCAAAGCTTGAAGTCTTGACTTCGCCCTACGTTTGAGTCTTAAAGTTATGCTCCAACAATATGAAACCCAAATTCCATTTGATATTTATCAACTCAGTTATGCAGTCCAAAAATTCATTCCAAAAATAGAGGAGTATTCGTGCAAGCTCACCTGGTCGGAATTACAGTTCTGATTAACCTCCGACGGCAGTGTAACGGCGGTAGACGGCGGCGACGTTGAGGAGCTTCGGTCAATGACTATTTTAACGGCGGTGCAGGGCGTTCACGGACGTTGGTTAAGGTCGGAAAATGAGGGAGAAGGAAATCAGAGTAACCTTTCGGCAAGAACTTCTTGCTCGGATGTTTCTCTCGCCGGCGACTGGGTTGCACTTCCGGCGGTTAAACGACGCAGGACAAGGGTTGCGAACGACCGGCGGTGGCTCTGCGAGGATCGATGCTGTCGACGTTCGGAAGGTCACCTTTGCAGCGTCTGGAGGTGCCGCTCGGCTGCTGGAAGATGATGACGTAAGCTCCTTGGCCGGCGGCTCGTGTGGTTCTTCTAGTCGATGGTAGTCGACACTTAGGGTTTCTTTTGGTTGGCCAATCGATGAGGGAGAAGGTGGCTACTAGGGTTTTGATGTCTCTCCACAATAGTAACCCTAATTCTTCACTTTAATTCCCAAAATTGCCCTTTAACCTACTTACTTATTAATAAAATTTCATTGGGTAATTTTCTGGTGCAATAATAAGGCCTAAGTCTATAAACCCCCAATCAAACAGTGCTACACAAGAAATATTCACAGTTTACGCTACGAAGGACACGAATCTCGTCTAAACGACCCAACATATAGGTTGGTAGAAAAATAAAATAAGAAAACTAATACCTGTGGCTGTGGGTCGTCACACCTTTTGCAATTTTTGTAATTTGTTCCAATTCATTCAATAATATTGTTATTACTGTTCATTCAAATGTTGTTTAATTTCATGTAGTTTGCCTTAAATTAACCCTAAATCCAATAAAATAACATCCTAAGTTGTATTATATGTCATGAACTATGTGGAGACATATAGGGATCAAGGTTCAAGAAACAGACTAAAGGGTCTAGTATAGGGATGAGGTTGGGTACCTTATCCTGGTGACACTATGGATACGACTCACTTTGTATTTGATACAAACACAGTGATCCAACGCGTTCGTGTAGGTGACATGCAACTGGGGGTATCCTATGTGATGAGTTCACATAAGATCCACCACGAAATAGTAACCGATAGATGTAACTCTATTAACTAATTAGGTTTCTATTTCAATAGGATGATCTAGGCAACTTGATCTTAACCCTGAGCATGTTACGAACTCCTGTCTGTGAGGGATTGTGCTTTGAAAAATATGGGTGAGAGTGGCTCGAGACGCCGACTCGATTAGCCTACGTTCTTGGGGACCAAACCTCGTGGGCAATTGGGGACTTAACCTAGTAAGATGGAGTTCACTCCTTCCCAACTCAAGGTAAGTAGATGAGTGTTCCCTTAAGTAGTGCCTCCAGGACTTGAACAAAGGGTTCTACCCTCTAACTGGCCCGAGAGAGGTTTCTGTTTATTGGTTGGACCATAAACAAGTTGTGAAGGGAATCGAAGTCCTGCAGCGGAAGCGACTGTGAATCGCACGCTCTTGATTTAGTTACAACGATTATATTCAAGAACATATACAACTAGATTAATCATAAAAACATAATGGACAACAAGAAAACATTACCTTTGAAGAACCTTTCTTCAAGTGCTCCTCTCTCCCATGATCTCGATCTCAGCAACTCGAACACGAACGGACGAAGACACGACCACTGGATCTTCTCCGTTGTTCTCTAGGTGAGGGAGGAATGTGGGTTCCCTTTAGGAGAGGTGAGGTATTTTGTGAGAGAGATGTTTTGTGTTTTGGAACCTTTCCAACAACACAACAAAAGCTTGGAATGACTTTTTTTTCTAGTTGCATCTCATGCAACCATATATATAGGGAAATAGGATGGAAATGACCATCCTACCCCTCCTTTTATCTCTCTTTAGTATATAGTTTATATGTGAATCTAATTCACATTAAAACTATATATTATATTAATTATATCGTATATAATTGATATAACACCTCATATATGAAATTGAACACTTCAATTTCATTCCTAACTTTATACCCTCAATATAACCTTGTGGAGCCAACGGAGGGACCTAATGGACCTACAGTTCATGAGCTCCAATGATATGAGATTAACTGATCAAACTCTTTAATCCAGTTAATCAATATTCATTAACTACAAGTCACTCCACTATAGACTTGTAGCTGCACTCTCCTCACTGTAGATAATATTGTGTCCACTGATATAGTCATTACCCATGAGTCGACCCTTCACAGGTTGTTCGTAATTACAGCTGGGTCAAATTACCGTTTTACTCCTGTGATTACCTCTTTGTTCCTTAAGCACCACTGATCCTTTAATGAACAACAAGTCTAAGGTCCTACCTTAGACTCGTACCCTCATAGAGGGCGGGGCCCCGTTGTTCAAGACTTGGAGTCAGTTCTTAAGGGAACAACCTATCTAATTCCTTATTGTAGGAATGAGTGAATTCCATCTTGCACAATTAAGTTCCCAGCTACCTACGAGGTTCTGTCCCTGAGAAGGTAGGCTTATTGAGTCGGCTACAGGCCACTCTCACCCATACTAGTTTAAGGACAAACCCCTATAAGCACGAGTTCTTAACTTGCTCAGGATTCAGGTCGAGTCACTAATGCCATCTATAAATTACTAGTCTTATCCTGTTAACGGTGTTACACTGGTTAGACTAATAATTTGTGGTCCGGTCTTGTATGAACTCTTCATACAGGATGCCCCCACTCGCATGTCAACTACATGAATGAGTTGGATTTCCTCATTTGTACTAATTACAAAATGGGCCGCATCCATGGTGTTTCCAGAATGAGGTTTCCAACCTTATTCTTATACCATAAACCATTTAGGTTATATTCTTGATATGAATCCTATCGTGCGATCAAGACCAAAGAAAAGCTTCAAAAATTGAGTTGAAATAAATGTTGTTAAACTTCATTTATGCTGAACTAATGATGCATTTAATGAACTAAAGTGCAATTTATGCTTCATTAAGGACAAGTCAAGCTTCATTTATGCAACAAGAGTTTCAAGCTACTTCAAGTGGGGCTCCATTTAAGTATGAGAAGTTACAAACTTTGGGGTTGTTTGGCGCGCTGTGTTGGAATCAGAAACCCTGGGGTTTCTTGGCTGGAATCAGAAACACTAGAATTGCAGAAAACAATGTTTGGAGCGCAGGGTTGTGTTAGGCTGTGTTGTAGAAAACAGTGTTTGGGGTGCAGTGTTGTGCTGGAATGGGTTGCATAAAACAGTGTTTGGGGTGCAGTGTTGTGTTGGGTTAGGTGTGTGCAGTCTGTTTTTTTCTAAAATAAATACTTAATATTTTTTAAATCTAGTAATTTTGTCTTCTTACTTTATTTTTTTAACTTCATAACTACATAATTACCTATCAACATGTCACACCCCCTCCCGAACCTCCTGCTAACTTAGCCCGGAAAGAGGCGTGAAGCGAACAAACATTGATTACCTTTTAACAATATCTGAAGACCCTGTTCTACCTGATAAACATGTTATGCTCGTATATGGTAAACTTTAACATCACACAACGGAAACTTGATAACTACTAAACATACATAGGGAGAAACATTTCTTAAGTCTCTCATTTGAAAACTTAAACGAGCAAGAGCATCACAACTCAGAACATGCCAACCCACTGTTTATACAACCTCTTATGTACAAACAACTATAACTACATAACGACTTGCTATACAACGCCAGCCACGTACAAACTATCAACTTATGAAACTTCCAAAGCAGACTATGGCGGGATGTCGTGCACAGGAGCTTGATCTCTACAAAAGGTTTGAAAACATTGAAAGAATGAGCTAAAAAGCTCAGTGAGTGTCTATCTTTAAAACATTATAAGCTCACAGGTGAATCATAACAATGGCAGATTATAAGTAGAAAATAGCTTAACATCTGTTTGTAAACATAAACAAACCATGCTTCCAATTTGAGGTTTTAAGTCACCACTTTTGCATAGCACACAACTCGATATGTACAATCGTATCGAGGGTAGATAGATCAATAATATAGAAGCTCATAACAATAAAACACATGACATGATACCACATCAAACCATAGAGGTGGTAGAGTTACATTTATACCAATAAGGTTCATACCTCTCTCTCTCACGTGCACGTGGAATACCTTTTAGTCGCTTGGTTTTCCTAATACCTTCTCTGTGTCCTTCAAGATTAAGGTAAAACCATTTACTACCCGAATACCTTCTCATTGTCCTTCAAGATAAGGTAAAACCATTTACTACCCTGATACCTTCTCATTGTCCTTCAATGATCGGGATATCATGGTTCATTTTCCCCCTAAGTACCTTCTCTCTCAATGTCCTTCATGTTAGGGGTTAACCACAAACAAGAGCATAATTTGTTTACCATGGAAATCATGTCTTTATAATACATACAACAATTTCTTGACATTTTCACATTATCATCTAAACATGTTCCCAAGTGGATTTACACAAAACATTCTCTAAAGGAAAGCATACTTTCATAATTTAGTTTCCATACTTTGATTTATAGTTACAACTAATTTCAAGCATGCTTAGGTTCCATCATGAACTTTATGTTAGAAACTCCATGAAGCTATACATAATTAGTTCAAACAAGACTCAATGATCAACAATTATGTTTTTTAAGAAAAACATAGGTCAAGCATGATTCTAAAATAGAGTCACTCACAGTATTAGAATTAGAACCTTGGCTTGTAAACTTGACCTATTTGCTCTTGGCCTGTCAAACAAACCAACTCAACCATTAGAACCTCGAGCTCATGATTTTTTACCTTAAAACTTGCAAGAAAACACACTTTCAAATTTCCAAAGATTTTTAGATTTTTCTCGCTTTGTTTTGAATGACAGCCATAACTTCTTCATTACCTATCCGAAAATAATGTAATTTATACCAAACTCTTCCTTTTTGAACCCTCTAAAAATCATAGGAGGACATGAAATTGAAATTCCAAACGGATTTGTTCAGAAATACCTCGAAAGCTACTTTCCTCAAAATAGACTTCTGTTGTTTCCAGATTCGTATTTCCTGCTGCACAACAAATTTAACCTGATATTTAGAACATCTTCTAGACATTTTCTACTCACGATTTCTTCACGAAAGTTGTAGGAAATTCAATAAGCTTTCGAACCATACCAATTAGAGCTTCTAACTTCAAGTATGCAGATCAGAACAACGAAAACATCAGAGACTTCCCAGATTTGACAGCAAACTTCTGTCTTCTGCCTTCCTCTTAACAAAACAGTAACTTAACATAAGAATTTGCTCGAGCTTCAGCTCCTTCATGAACTTTGCTTAAAAATGAGTTAGCTTTCAGGAAAAGCAAACTTCAACACTTACCTCTTCTTGTAGAGCTCTAGAAGATCAAAACATCAGAACTGGTTTGAGTTGATCATCTTGCTGTTATACAAACCAAGTTGAGTTCTCCTCCCTTCTTCTGCAACTCCACCTCCAAAATCACAAAAATGGCTTTCTTCTTCTTCCTTTCTCCTTCTCCCACGAAGCTATGTCTTTTCTTTTGATAAAATGAGAAGGAAAATGGAGAGATAAATCTTTAAAAAAAAGGCAAACGGTGGAAAAGGTATTTTGTCTTTTTTCCCTTTTTGCTTTTTGCTTTTCTTTTCTTTTTCCTTTTCTCTTTTCTTTCCTTTATCCCTTTCTTTCTTTTCTTTTCTTTTCTTTTCTTAACAAAACAAAACTTAATATATTAAACATTTGTTTCATTTTCTTTTCTTCTTTTGTCTTTAAAACAATCCAAACCAAAATGGTTTAAACTTTCCTTCCTTGTTTTCCTTTTGTCTTTCACTTCATTTCTTCTTTCCGTTTGTTGTTTTTTAATAAGGAAGTTCCAAAGAGATTGAGTTTACACAACAATTTATCTAATGTATCTAATTTAAGTTTATAATACTTTGTAGGAGTATATATTATATTTATAATCCACTTCACTCATGATGACATAAAGTAAAACAACTAACTATATGTTGTAATGTGTAATGTAAGAACTGTGGCGTCAATGATAAAGTAAAACAACCGATGTATAGAAATATGTTGGTTAAAGATAACATGTTACGCTGACTGAAATAAATAATAAAAAAGTAGAGATAGTTGTCAAATGAAGTTCAGCTAAACATAAAATTCTAAAAAAGTCATAAAGAGTGGTAGATGGAAATAGAATTAGGTTCCCGGTGCTTTCCCTAGAACTTCCACACAGTAATCATACTTCCAATTTGGAGTGGTTCATGCAAGAAAGAGTTCAATATCATACTATTCGAGAGAAGCGTTTTTGCAACAACCATGCAGTCCTGCCTTGTCATCCCTGGGATTGCCTTCAATTTTGCATATAGCTCGTTCACTCGAGCTACTAATATTATATTAATAATATTTACAACCAAAAATATTATCCACCACAATGTATGTAGTGCATATATACAAAATCTAATCAATATATATATATATATATGTTTAATTCAACAATCGTCAATTCCCATTCCAATTCATCCATATATGGTTTGCGACATGTTCCCTCCATTCAGTCCAGACATCTGTTGTCTCTACAAATCCAACGTTGTTTGTGTTCATCCCAGTTGAATCGAGGTCACTTGTGTGTGCCTCCCCGAATGTGGGATCTGGGTCCATCTTTTGTATAATTAAGTTGTGCGACAAACAACATACAGTTATAGTCCTGCACTAGACTTCTACTGGGTAAATAGACTTTCCTCTTAGTATCGCCCATCGACCCTTCAGCATTACCTAATGCTCTCTCAATGACATTTCGAGCGGATGAATGTCTCATGTTGAAAACTCTTTCAGATTGGCGGTGGTTGGGGCATCAAAGTATCAAGTTGTTTGGGTGGTCGAGTCGCAGGGGCGATCGTTAAATTAATCTATAGAGTTTTCATTGTAGTTATCGATGAAGGTAATCGTCGCGATGGACAGGTCGTCGGTGTGATCGTTGAAGTTTTCATTACCGATAGTGATCAGGCAGTCATCGGAGTTGCCATTAGAGTTAGTCGGTCGCCGGTGTAGTCGTCGAAATTATCATCGGAGTTGGTCATGGGGTCGTCGGTGTGGTCGTCGGAATTGTCATCGAAGTTGGTCGGGATCGCCAGTATGGTCGTTGGAATTTTCATCATAGTTGGTTGGGGTCGCCGGTGTGGTCGTTGGAATTGTCATCGGAGTTGGTCGGGGTTATCGGTATGATTGTCGGAATTGTCACCGGAGTTGGTCAGGCACCGGAGTTGGTCAGGCACCGGTGTGGTCGTCAGAATTGTCATCAGAGTTGGTCGGGATCGCCGGTGTGGTCGTCGAAATTGTCATCGGAGTTGGTCGGGGGGTCGCCGGTATGGTCGTCGGAATTGTCATCGGAGTTGGTCAGGGTCGCCGGTGTGGTCGTCAAAATTGTCGTCAGAGTTTGTCGGGGTCGCCGGTGTGGTCGTCGGAATTGTCATCGGAGTTGGTTGGGGTCACCGGTGTAGTCGTTGGAATTGTTATCGGAGTTGGACGGGGTTGTCGGTGTGGTTGTCGGAATTGTCATCGGAGTTGGTCGGGATCGCTGGTGTGGTCGTCGGAATTGTCATCGGAGTTGGTCGGGGTCGCAGGTGTGGTCGTCGAAATTGTCATCGGAGTTGGTCGGGTCGCCGGTGCGGTCGTCGGAATTTTCATCAGAGTTGGTCGAGTCGTCGGTGTGATTATCGAAGTTTTCATCGGAGTTGGTTGAGTTGCTAGTGTAATCGTCGGAGTTGTCGTTGTTGGTGGTCGTTTGAGTTGTCATCGGAGTTGGTCGGGTCAGCGGTGTAGTCGTCGGAGTTGTTGTCGAAGTTGTCATCGAAATTATTGTTGAAGTGGTCATCGAAAATGAAAAACGGCAAATAGAAGTGGAAAACATGGTACAAAACCCATGGGGTTGTGTTTCAAAACCCATGGGGTTGTGTTTTCAACTCCAACCATTTGTACCAAACATGGTGTTGGGTTTGAAACCCAACACCACCCTAACCCAAACCAATGGGCCAAACACCCCCTTTATGAGAGTGATTAAAAATATCAATTCTCAGATTTATGGAATTTTGATGTAATTTTAGATTTTAAAGTCTTGTTTTCAATGATTTAGGTTACAAAATAGCTAGTGGAGATTACGGTATTGATGGGGATGTAAGTTACAACCTTTCAATAGACCATATGTTACTTTAGGGTTAATTTTGAGGCTATATAAAGCCATGTAACTTGTAAAAAGAAAAAAAAAAAGATTAAGAATGTAATCAAAAGAGGCCTTTGTGCTTTTTTATAGCCTTGAGCTATGTTTTTGCAATTATATGTAGATTAGGTTGCATGCTTAGAATCATTCAAGCTTGACTTGATCAATCTTGCTTGTGAAGTGATTCGGATCTCATACAAGTTCTCTTGCCTTGAGATGTTTGATCGACAAGGTAATCCGGTTTTACTTTCCTTGAGTTGATTTTCAAACTTGGTTTTGGGGTCTTTGAGATTGAGTCATCTAAAGGTCTTGTTTCTTTAAGTAAGGTTGTTAGATCCAATTGTCAAGGGTTCTTTAACATTTTGACATTAGAATCTTTGGCTTCTTTGGTTTCATTTTGATTTTGACATTTTTGGAGTTTTAGATCTAATAGTCTTGTTTGTTATTAACAAGGTAGATTAGATTTTTTTCAAATTTCTTTTAAATTTCTCATCAATTCTTGAACATAATCCAAATAGTGTCCACTACATTGATGTTCAAGATTTATGTTATAACCTTGGAGCTTAGTTTATTGGATTTATAAAGCAAGACTGTAATTCTATCAAAACAAATAACACTTTATTTAATTGATCAAAATTACAAAAGTTTAGGGCATAAATCCCAACAAGTTGTTCATTAGAGGAGGACTGGTACTTAAGGCCATAGATGTAATCCAGGGATAAAATGGTAATTTGACCCAACTAGTGTTACAAACACTCGTGAATGATTGACTTGTTGTTATTGATTTTTATCCATGGACACACAAAAAAAAATTTGCAGGGAGAATAGTGCAGTTGCGGGTCTTTAGTAGAGTGTACCCGCGGAGAACAAATGTCAATTAAGCAGTTAATGAGATTAGTCAATTAATCTTGTATCGTTGTAGCTTCTGATCTGTGGATCCATTAGATCCACTTCCTAGCTCGTAAAGGATTTTGAGATTGCTAGATCTTAGTTAGAATTTGAAATGTTCAAATTCAGTTTGGGAATTAATTTAATGTATGAAGGTACATTATAATATAAAGTTTTTATATTGATTAAAACTTTATTATGTAAATTTAATTTTGGATATGATTCAAAATTAAAGTTTGAGAGAATTAAATATTTGAAAGAGTTCAAGTATTGTTTTAATGTGAATAGGATTCATATTAAAAACTATAGATTAAATTTTTAATGCACATGAGATATACATTACAACTATAGGTTAAGAGAGAATGGTTAAATGCGATTTAATTATAATAACCTAAATTAAATATATGATATTTTATTAGAAATTAATTAATTAGAGAATTAATTAATTTGTAAGTATAATTACTTTAATTAAATTTTGTTTAATTAAAATAATTAAAACTATAAGTGATGAGAGATATGCATTTAAATATGATTTAGATGTAAATTAATTTAATTAATAGTTAATTAAATTAATTAAATTAATTAATTTTAATTAATTAGTATTATTTTATTAATTAAATAATGGAAACATGCATTATGCATGTTCCTCCATATTCTCTCCCTCGCTTCCTCTCTCTTCATCCTCTTCTATCGATAAAACAGAGGAGGTTGAAGGATTGATGATGAATTTTTTTCCCTTTCTTGTTCGAGACACCAAATTCATCTTTTGTCTCTAAAAAATTCTTAAGTAAAATTGAGATAGGTTCCCACAAACCTAAAAAGAACTCAGAGGATAGGAAGTTCTCTTAGTTGGTGGTGTCCTGAAAGAATTTTTGGAGTTGGTCTTACTGCTTTCACTGGCAACCTCTTTGTTGTGTAGAATTCCAGAAGCCAAAAGATAAAAATTCTAAACCGTTTTAGTTTAAAATTAATTCTAAAATGGTTATGAATTTACAATCATGCTTTTACTGCTTATCAATATACTTTTTTTCAATGTACTGGTATTTCTTATTGTCAAATGAAAAACGAGTAAAAAGATCCAATTGGCTTCCCCTGTGCATTTTGGTTTTTCGAAACGCAATGATCTAACACGTTCATGTAATGGACATGCGAGTGGAGGTATTCGATGCAATAAGTTTGCATAAGATCGAACCTCGAATTATTAACCAGCTGATGTAACACCGTTAAATAGCTTTAGGTTTAATAATTCATAGATAACCTTTAGTAACTCGACCTTAATCCTGAGCGGGTTACGAATTTTTATTGTTAGAGTATGTCCTTTGATTAGTATGGATGATAGTGGCCTCAGACGACAACTAAATAAGCCTACCTTCTTGGGCACAAAAACTAGTGGGTGGCTAGGAACGTAGCTTAGCAAGATGAAATTCACTCATTCACGTGCTTAGGAAATTTAGATAAGTTTTTTTCCTTAAGTGTTGATTCGGGACTTGAACAACGGGGTTCCAACCTCTCACTGGCCTGAAAGAGACTTTGTTTATAGTAAGACCATAAACAGATTGTTCATTAGAAGATCAGTGGTACTTAAGGTGCAAGATGTAGTCATAGGGGTAAAATGGTTATTTTGACCCATCTATGACTACGAACGCCTTGTGAAGGGTCGATTTACGAGTATGAGTTATATCGATGGACACAACTTGTCCTATAGTGGGGAAACTATAGCTACGAGTCTTTAGTGGAGTGGTTCGTAGTTAATGAATGTTGGTCAGCTTGGGTCAAAGAGTTTGATCGGTTGACCTTGTATCATTGGAGCTCATGGTTTGTTGGTCCATTAGGTCCCTCCGTTGGCTCAACATGAGAATATTATAGGATATAAAGTTTTAGAGCCAATTTGAAGAGTTCAAATTTGTAAATAGGATTTATATCCATTATATGTGATATAATTGATAAAACCTATAGTTAATGTGGATATTATTTACATTAAACTATATATTGTATTTGGACTAGGTTCAAAATGGTCCATTTAATATGAAATAGTTTTATCATAAATACTATAGGGAATATAAGAGATGTTAAATTGATTATGATTCAATTTAAGGGAACTAAGGTATATGATACCTTATATTATGCAATTATGTAAATATGATTTGCATAATGCATTAATTATGCAAATTTGATTTGCATAATGCATTAATCATGCAATTAGTGGATGAGTGGAGTGGTTTCATTCCCACACTATATAATAATGCATTCGGATGTCCTTGTGGTTGAGAAATCTCACTTTTTGGAATTGAGACTTCCAAAGCATTCTACAATTCTCTCTAACCTCCCTAAAGTGAAAGTTCTCTCGAAACATGAAGAATTTTTTCTCCCAATCAAAAGAGATTCCACAATCCTCCCAATTCCAATGGAACAATGGAGAAGATCAAATGGAGGTGTCCGATTTGTGAGATCGAGACCGAGATTCGAGAATTTGAAAATTGAGGAGAAGGATTACAAGAAGAAGTGTTCTTCAAAGGTAATTTCATTCATCTTTTTGTTCATTGTTTAACCTTAGGATTTTTGTGCAAATTCTACAACAATTTTTTAGAGCAAAAACGATCACATGCTTCTGCACAAGGATTCGATCCCTACACCATCCTCTTATGAATCCAACCTGACCACCCCCGAGGAAGAGGTCATCTAAAGGAAAAGTATGTAACTTTAGAGTTGAAGGTCTAGGGGATGGACCCAAACTTGACCTTTATTTTGGAGATCTTGGAGCATTGAATCCAATCATGAAAGCCCTGATGAAAAAGGCTAACCAAGTTGAATGAGTGCTAGGTCATGGTCACATCAAAGGAAAAGCCACAATGAATGAAGGCGCTAATGAATCACGTGTCCTAGTTCGTTGGAGGCTAAACTAAGGTGGGAATGAACAAGCAAGAACGATGGAGGACCAACACAATAGGACCAACCTAGACATCATTTGGAGGACTGGATCACAAACAAACCATATGGCAGTGAGGTCGACCCACTTTGAAAGAAAATGCCTCGGGGAGGAAGACTAGGACCATACAATGTTTGCCCATGATCTAGCCAAGGGAAAGACCTCTATGCACGAAAAGCTGAACCTAGGTTGAAACGATTGAATGTGACCTCAAGAAACCATCACACCGAAATGAATCGAGTCGACGATCGAAGGTAGTAATGCGTACCATCCGTTAGAGTTGAGGTTGAGGCAAAATCGAACTACAAGCAACAAAAGTAAGCCTATTCTGTTGGGATGTATGCCCTAATCTCTTACATGTTTGTAATATTACTTATAGAAATAAATAAGAGTTATTTTTTCATCACTTTGTGTCTCGCATATTTACAAACTTTATCCAATAAACTAAGCTCCAGGGTCATTGAATTTTGAGAGAACTAGAACTTGAACGGTGTGTAGTAGACACACAGGGAAGATCATGTTCGAGTTTATGACCCGAACAGTCTACAATATACAGATAGGGTTGGAGACCTAATCCTGGATATGTTGTGGATGCAACCCACTTTGTATTAGATACAAACGAGTTGATCCAACTCGTTCATGTAATTGACATGTTGGGGGCATCCTGTGCAATGAGATTGTACAAGATGAGACCGTGAATTATTAGACCTATCGATGTAATAACTTCGTAGATGACCAATAGTGACTCGACCTTAATCCTAAGTGTGGTGCGAACTCCTGTCTGCAGGGGTCTGTCCTTTGACTAGTATGAGTGAGGGTGGTCACAGTTACTCACCCAATATGCCTATCTTCTTAGGGACAACACCACGTGGGGAGCTGGGAACTTGACTACGCGAGATGGAATTCACTCGTTCCCGACTTAGAGAAATTAGAGGGGTTGTTCCCTTAAGTGCAGTCACCAGGGCTTGGACAACGGGCACCCACCCTCTCACTGACCCAAGAGGGGTGTTGTTTATGGTTGGACCATACAACGTTGTTGTTCATTAAAGGAGTAGTGAGACTTAAGGGGCAAGAGGTAGACATAGGGGTAAAACGATAATTTGACCCAACAGTGTCTACGAACAATCTTTGAAGGGTCGACTCACGGGCATTGGTTATATCAATGGACACAACTTGTCCTACAGTGATGGGAGTGCAGCTACGAGATTTAGTGGAGTGTTACCGTAGCTAATGAATGTTGAATAATCGGGTCAAAGAGTTTGACAGGTAAATCTCGGATCATTGGAGCTCGTCATTATTGGGATGTTTGTCCTAATCTCGTTCAGTTTGTAAATTACTATTTGAAATTAATAAAGAGTTATTTATTTCATCTTTTGTGTCTCGCATTTATTACAATTTTTGTCCAATAAACTAAGCTTCAGGGTCATTAAATATATGAGAGAACTAGAACTTGAACGGTGTATAGTGGACACACAAGGATGATCACGTTCGAGTAAATGGCCCGAACGGTCTACAATATATGGATAGGGTTGGAGACCTAATCTTGGATACACTATGGATGCGACCCGCTTTGTATTAAGATACAAACGAGGTGATCTGACTCGTTCATTTGGTTGACATGCGAGTGGGGGCATCCTGTACAATGAGATTGTACAAGACCGGGCCATGAATTATTAGACCTACTGATGTAACACCGTTGACAGTAAGGACTAATAACTTCGTAGATGACCATTAGTGACTCGACTTGAATCCTGAGCGTGTTACGGACTCATGTCTGCAAGGGTCTGTCCTTTGACTAGTACGAGTGAGGGTGGTCACAGTTACTCACCCAATATGCCTATCTTCTCAGGGCAGGACCAAATAGGGAGCTGGGAACTTAACTACGCGAGATGGAATTCACTCGTTCCCGCCTTTAGGGAAACTAGAGGGTTGTTCCCTTAAGTGCTGTTCCAGGGCTTGGATAACGGGCACCCACCCTCTCACTAGCATGAGAGGGTTGTTGTGTATGGTTGGACCATTACAACGTTGTTGTTCATTAGAAGAGCCGTGGAGACTTAAGGAGCAAGAAGTAGACATAGGGGTAAAATGATAATTTGATCCAGCAGTGTCTACGAACAACCTGTGAAGGGTCGACTCATGGGCATTGGTTATATCAGTGGACACGTAATATCTTGCACTGACGGGAGTGCAACTACGGGCCTTAGTGGAGTGTTACCGTAGTTAATGAAGTTTGATTAACCGGGTCAAAGAGTTTGATAGGTTAATCTCGGATCATTGGAGCTCGTCATTTTAGGTTCATAAGGTCCCTCGGTTGGCCCAAACTGGACAAAAAGAAGGTTTACAATTTTTGGTGTGAATTGAAGTGTTCAAGTTCACTAAAGGGTATTTATGTCATTTATATGAGATATGAATGATATAATATATAGTTTAATGTGAATGAGATTCATAATAAACTATAGGTTAGCATAATTGATGTATTATGGCTAATTTGGAGAAATTAGATTGAGAGATATTAAATTGGATGTGATTCAATTTAATAAATCCACAATTATACAAATGTGATTTGTAAAATGAGGTATGAGATATCTTATAATATATGGTTATGCAAATATGATTTGCATAACCTATAGTTGTGGTAAAATGGTAAATAGGTGGAGATTTCAACTTCATCTATCTCCATTATTTAAACCCCTTTGTAAGAAGGGTTCTTTACTCATTTGCTCATTTTTGGAAATTTCACCAAAAGAAGCAAAGTGACTTCTCTCCAAAAGCTCTCTCTCTCAATCCCTCCTCCCTACACCAAAAAGAAGAGAATCCCACCATTCTCCTTCTTCCAAAAGAAGAACAACCGAGAAACCAAGTGGTAGTGTTCAGTCAGTGTTCGTGAGAAGAGTTCGAGATCGAGGAAAACACGAAGAGTTCGTGAACGGAAAGGAAGCCTTGAAGAACGTATTCAACAAGTAAGTAACAAAAACTTGTTGTTTTTCCTTTCATTCTATGCATGTTTAGCCTATTAAGTGTTAGATAGTTTTAACGAAATTAAGTAGCACAACATCACCGCGACGATTCGATCGTCTTCTGCTGCACGAGGAGCTTCATTCCCTGCAATTGGTATCAGAGCCAATCGTTGGTTCTTGTTGTGCACTGATTTTCGTTAAAATTAGGTGGGTATTACCTTTAATTCACGAGATGAATGTTGGTTTGCCAAAATGGATGTTTTCGGTTTTGGTATTGTTTTTAGATTTACATTTCTTGTTGATTTGATCAATGTAAAGGCCTGTTGTTTTTTGGCCATTTTAATGTAAATCGAGTCTGTAAGTCTAAGTCGTTCGTGGCAAGAGTTGTTGTGAAGCAATCGGAGCGAAAACGGGCAAGAATCGACGAAAAACAACAAGAGGAGCTTGTTGTTCTGTCGACAGCGTTAAGATGCGGTTCATCGGCGTCTCAACGTTGCGCATGCGGTCGGAGGCCTAGCTGCAAAGCAACGTTGCAACGCTAGGCGTAGCGTTGCAACGCCGAGGGGTGGAGCACGCGGGGCGTGCGCTACAGCGTAGTGGGCAGTTGGACGAGGCGCGCGCGCGAGTTCGTGGGCGGTTGAAGGATTTTATCAACGTGGGGCATTTACTTTTTAGTTTTTAATTACTTTTTATTTTTAAAATGTATTTAATTTTAGTTATTTAATTTATTTTATTAAATAATATTAATATAAATGTTATATTAATGTTATTTAATTAAATAAATACCCCTAAGTGCCAAAATCGATCTATTTTTGCTATTTAATTATTTTTATGCATGAGATGTATGATTTAAGTAAATTCTATGTGCATAATGTATGTCATATAGATTTAAAATCCCACCTTAGGTTAAACATATTCATGCATCATTTATATTATAAGTGTTATAATATATAGTTTGCATGATAGGTTATATTATAAGTGTTATAATATAATTAAATGCATGTTTTTAATTTAATTAATGTAAGTGTTATATTTTTAGATTAAAGTATGCTCATGCATTTTAATATCATGTGATGAATTATTATGTTATGATATAGTTATTCATGTGATGAATGATCAAGCACTATAACATAGAAATGCATGTAACCTAAGTTAATTATTAGTTTTAAAGTGTTTAAAACTTGAATAATTAGATTTAGGTTTTCTAGTTCTAATAAGATTAGAATTAGGAAATCAAAATGTAATCATTGAATGGTGACTGATAAGTAACTCTGTCTAAGGAAGGTTTTGTTTAAGGCTGGGGTATTTAAGTTGACGCTTGCGGAACACCCTACATGGAAACCGACCTGGGAGTGAATTCGGTCCGGAGATTCTTAGATTTTATTTTTTGTGAGTGCCGTTAATGTTGGGATGTTTTGTCCTAATCTCGTATAGTTTGTAAATTACTATTTGAAATTAATAAAGAGTTATTTATTTCATCTTTTGTATCTCGCATTTATTACAAACTTTGTCCAATAAACTAAGCTCCAGGGTCATTGAATACATGAGAGAACTAGAACTTGAACGGTGTGTAGTGAAAACACAGGGAGGATCAAGTTCGAGTTAATGACCCGAACGGTCTACAGTATATGGATGGAGTTGTAGACCTAATCCTTGATATACTGTGGATGCGACCCGCTTTGTATTAAGATACAAACGAGGTGATCTGACTCGTTATGTGGTTGACATGCGAGTGGGGGCATCCTGTACAATGAGATTGTACAAGACCGGACCGTGAATTATTAGACCTACTGATGTAACACTGTTGACAGTAAAGACTAATAACTTTGTAGATGACCATTAGTGACTCGACACGAATCACGGAAGCGTGTTATGGACTCCTCATCTGCGGGTGCGTCCTTTGACTAGTACGGGTGAGGGTGGTCACAGTTACTCGCCCAATATGCCTATCTTCTCAGAAGGGGGATCGCACTCATTTGCTCATTTTTGGATTTCTCACCAAAAGGTAAATTGAATTCTCTTTCAAACTCAAATCTCTCTCAAAATTCTCCTCCCTTCACCAAATTGAAGATCCCACCATCTTCCTTCTTCTAAAAGAAGAACAACCGAGAAGCCAAGTGGTGGTGTTCGGTTTACGTTCGTGAGAAGAGTTCGAGATCGTTGAGATCGAGGAAAGCACGAAGAGTTCGTGGATCTGGAAAGGAATCTTGAAGAAGGTCTTCAACAAGTAAGTACTATTCACAACCTTACTGATTTCTTTCCTTAGTATGCATGTTTAGCCTATTCTAAGTGTTAGATAATTTTAGTAAAATTTAGTAGCACAACATCACCGCGACGATTCGATCGTCTTCCGCTGCGCGGGGAGTTTCATTCCCTTCAATTGGTATTAGAGCAAGTTGTTGGTTCTTGTTGTGCACTGATTTTTGTTAAAATTAGATGAGTATTGGAAAAATGGATGCTTTCGGTTTTGGCATTAGTTTAGATTTACATTTTATGTTGATTAGGTCAATGTAAGGGCCCGTTGTTTTTTAGCATTTTAATGTAAATCGAGTCTGTAAGTCCAATTCGTTCGTGACAAGAGTTCCTGTGAAGAAATCAGAGGGGAAACGGGTGAGAATCGACGTAGAACAGCAAGAGGTGCTTGCCGCTCGCGATACGGCGGCGTTGAGACGTTGTTTATCGGTGTCTCAACGCCGCATATGCGTCGAGGGCCTAGGCTGACAGAGCGCGGCGTTAACGCGCACCGGCATGGAGCACGTGGGGCGTGACGCCAAATGCTTTGCGAAGATTACAACGCCGCCACGACGTTGCAACGCTTCTGACGTAGTAGGGGCGATTAAGGCGGCGCGCACGCGAAGGGGGAAGTTACTTAAGTGGCGGTTTTTAACGTGATTGCTTTTATTTTAATTATAAAATGTATTTCTTTTTCTTTTATTTAATTTATTTTATTAAATAATATTAATATAAAAGTTATATTAATGTTATTTATTTAAATAAATGCCCCTAGGTGCCAAAACCGGTCCATTTTTGCTATTTAATTATTTTTATAAATGAGATGTATGATTTAATTAAATTTCTATGTGCATAATGTATGTCATATAGATTTAAAATTCCACCTTAGGTTAAACATTTCATGCATCATTTATATTATAAGTGTTATAATATATAGTTTGCATGATAGGTTATATTATAAGAGTTATAATATAATTAAATGCATGTTTTAATTTTATTAATATAAGTGTTATATTTTAGATTAAAGTATGCTCATGCATTTTAATTTCATGTGATGAATAATGTTATAGTATAGTTATTCATGTGATGAATGATCAAGCACTATAACATAGAAATGCATGTAACCTAAGTTAATTATTAGTTTTAAAGTGTTTAGAACTTGAATAATTAGACTTAGGTTTTCTAGTTCTAATAAGATTAGAATTAGAAAATTAAAATGTAATCTTTGAATGGTGACTGATAAGTAACTCTGTCTAAGGAAGGTTTTGTCTAAGGTTGGAGTATTTAAGTTGACGCTTGCGGAACACCCCTACCTGGAAACCGACCTGGGAGTGAATACGGTCCGGGGATTCTTAGATTATATTTTTTCGTGAGTGCCGTTAATTAAAAGGTGATTAATTTACTCACATATACCTAAGTAATAATGTGATTATAAACTTAGGTTAAATACCATATAAGAGTTATATTTGTAGATTTAGGTAAATTTTAGCCAGTTTATCTAAGTCAGTCCTGAAAATTATAAAGTGCTGATTGGGAGGAAATATAGCGTATAAGATACATTTAATTTCCGACCACAAATCTCCGTTAAGTCCGCACCGTGAGATCCATACTCGGCCTCGTGGCGCAAATGGGAGCGTCCCCCTTCGGATGGTATTTGTATGGGCAATATCAAAGTGGATGGAGACAGTACTTATAGTGAGTGGGAGCGGGTCGTGTGAAAATGGGACCCACAGTCTCTTCTTTCGATTCACACCGTGAGACCCCTATGATTCGCCTGCTAGTTTTGCTGGACCGGACAAATCCCTTCGGAGGGCCTTGATCATGGGAGTCTAACACCGTGAATTCTCGAAAGGATACGCTTTCCTTGATGGTTTTCCTTCGTGGTTCACCCTTCCGGTGGCTATTGTTTGACGGATACTTGGAAACTTAAAGATTGAGGGTGGCACTCACGGATTAGTTAATCGTTAATGAATTCGACCAAATAATGTTAATCGGGCGCCTAATGGAATATGAGTTATTCGGGATTAGGTCCAGTCGAGAAAGTCTCGTCCTAGAGGAGGAGTGTTTCTGTTAATCTTTCGGTGGCGGTCATTCTAAACCTTTAGGATATCATTGCAATTTTTAAATGACCTATGGATCATAGGATTAAATTTTGCTAAAACCTGATTGGACTAAAAAGTTTTTTGCGAGACTGACACAAAATTTTTTGATTTTTTTTCAGCTAAAAAAATGTCTAGCTCAATAATTACTTTACTCGCTTTCGACAAATTAGTGGGAGATAACTTCCAAACGTGGAATAATAACAAAAACACGATTCTAGTAACTGATGACCTAAAGTTCATGCTTACTGAGGAATGTCCTTAGTTGTCGAGCTCGGCTGCATCACGAAGTATTCGTGATGCATACGATCGATCAGGGCCAATGAAAAGGCCAAGGTCTATATAATTGCCAGCTTATCTGAAGTTTTAACTTTCTGTTTTTCTTCTCTACAAAGCATGTTTAGCCTAGGATTTTTGTGATAAATTCGATTTTAAGAAACGTTTTTCACAACGAACACCACGACGATTCAAGGTCGTTTCCGCTGCGAGAGTTTATTCCCTTCAATTGGTATTAGAGTCAATCGTTGGCTTCTTTGTTGTGCAAACTGTTTTTCTTAAAATTAGATGGGTATGTTTTCATTTCATGAGATGAATTGATGGTATTGCATGTTGGATGTTTCGATTTTGGCACTTGATTTTTAAATTTACATTTCGTTGATGAGATTGATGTAAGAGCCCGTTGTTTTGGGCAATTTTAATGTAAATCGAGTCTGTAAATCCGTGTCGTTTGTGGCAAGAGTTGCTGTGAAGAAATCGGAGCAGAATCGGGCAAAAATCGACAAGAACAACAAAGGAGTTTGTTGTTCTATCGACGACGTTGAGACGCTGTTCTTCGGCGTCTCAACGCAGTCCATGCGGTGATTGAAGCTGCTGCAGTGCAGCGTTGCGACGCAAGGGGTTCCGTTGCAACGCCACTTGCGTTGAGAACGCAAGCCTTGATGGTTGACGCTGCAGCGTTGCAACGCTGGCCACAGCGTTGCAACGCTATAACGTTAGTGGAGCAATTCACAAGAAAAACGCGCGGTAGTGGCAAAAAGGGGCATTCAGTGTGGCGGTTCCAGTTGTGCAAGCAACTATTTTTTTATTTCATTTTTCATTTATTTGTAAATGTAATTATTTTAATAATTTTATTAATTAATATTAATATAAATGTTATATTAATGTTAATTAATTTAATTAAAGTCCCTAGGGTGTCAAAACCGGTCCAATATTGTTATTTAATTTATTTTATGCATGTGATGTATGAAATTTATTGTTCTATGTGCATATTGTATGTTATATAGATTAAAATCTCATCTTAGGTTAAACATTTCATGCATCATAATTATATTATAAGATTTATAATATATAGTATGCATGATAGGATTATATTATAAGTGTTATAATATGATGCATGTTTGAATTTAATTAATATAAGTGTTATATTTCTTATATTAAAAGCATGGACATGCATTTATTCATGTGATGAATGTATGTTATATAGTTTATTATTCATGTGATGAATGATCAAGTACTATAACATAGAAATGCATGTAACCTAAGTTAATTATTAGTTTTAAATTGTTTAGAACTTGAATAATTAGACTTAGGTTTTCTAGTTCTAATAAGATTAGAATTGAGAAATCAATATGACTTATGAATGATGACTAATTAGTAACTCTGTCTAAGGAACGTTTTGTCTAAGGCTGGGTTATTTAAGCTAACGCTTTGCGGAACACCCCTACCTGAGAACCGACTTGAGAGTGAATTTGGTTCGGAGATTCATAGTAGGGGTGTGCATCAGTCGTTTTCTGAATAAAAGAAACCGATGGCCTTTTTTGGAGGTATAAACCGACCGACCGGCCGACTGGTCAGTCGGTCGATTTGTCGGTTTATACCTCGGGTTTTTTTTTTTTTAAAAAAAACCTAATAGAATTCAATTTGGTTCTTTCTTGTCTTGAATTTGCTCATTTGAATTTCGAATTTTGAACTTTGAAGTTACAATGTATCTTTTCTCTTCAATTTTTTTTTATCTTACTTTTACTATTTTAGATTTAAACCCTTATTAGTAATTTAGTTAATAGTTATCATCCATACTCCACTCCATAGTACTTTAATTGCAATTGGTTCATTTTTTCCTTGAATTTGCTCATTTGAAGTTCGAATTTTGAACTTTGAAGTTACACTATAGTTTCACTATTCAAGTTTTTTTTGTTCCTTTTACTTTTTAGATTTAAACCCTTATTAGTTATCATCCATACTCCATAGTACTTTAATTGCAATTATCATACTCTAGTTCGTAATTGCAATTATAATATACAATAGGAATAGGAGTCATAACTCATAATAACATAAATAGACAAAATAACAATTCACAACATTCTTCAAGAACAAAAGTCTTTCAAATCACCAACTTTGAAAAGTCAAGGAGGTCTTTCAAATCTTTTTCTCCATTCATAACAACATTGTAATCTATAATAAAAAAAAAATGAAGACAACATTATTAACTATTAGGATATATAAATTAAAAATTTTTTTAAAAAAAGTTAAAATCAATACCTTCTTCAAACATTGCATCTTCCTCCAAATCTTGATGAAATTTAAGGTCTATTGGATTAGAATCTAGCCAATTTTGAGTGCATATAAGAGCTTCTACCATTCTTGGAGCCAATGAACAAACAAGATGATCGAACTACACACCCTCCAATACTGAAAGCTGACTCAGATGCTACTGTAGATACTGGAATTGCCAAAATATCTCTACTTATACGACTAAGAACTTCAAATCGATGCCCATTTTGCTTCCACCAAACAAGAATGTCAAAAGTACTACCGTCCTGATCAGAAAGGGTTTCTAACAAATATACATCAATTTCTGACTCTTTATCGAAAGTAGCATTATCAACACTCTTAAATGCAGGCCTTACATCATAATCTACCTCCAAATCCAAATCTGCCTCCAAATCCACATCAAAATCTTCATCAAAATCTTCATCTAAATTCACATCCTCAACTATTGGTGAATATGTGCTTGTACTAGTACTATGACTAGCACGAGCACTAGGCTTACTAGCAGTAGAACTAAAACAAGCAGTGACACTGGCACTGACACTGACACTAGCACAAACACTGGCAGTAGCACTAGCACTAGCACTAGGTCCAACAATGTTGTATGCATGAAAGAGACGTCTCAGAACATACTCCACTGTCTTTGTCAAACTTTCGCTAATGTCTCGTCCAAAAAAATTGTTCCAACAATATGATAAAAACTTCAATTCATATCGAGGATCCAACACCACAACAATGCACAGTAACATGTTATTTTTCTTCAATCTCTCATTATCGATATATCCCCAATATTTCTCAAATTTAGCCTTCATGTTCTTAGCCATACTAGAAAGCATTTTATTTGAACTACAAGAATTCACTTGTATACAATTTTGAATCAGAGAGATCTGGTGGAAAATCAAATTAGAAGTAGTATACAAATAGCCTGAGACTGTCAATGTGACATTATAAAAAACTTTCAAAAACCTAATCAACATCCTAGCATTTGCTCAATCCAATTTAGTAGGTGGTGAATCATTCCTATAAGCATCATCTTCATCCTCTAATCTATCAAATGCTTTTGCAAACGTTATAGCTTCCTCAAGCATCATATATGTAGAGTTCCATCTAGTTGGGACATTAAGACATACAACACTCTTACAATAAATCTTTTCATGCTCAACACACTTCTTAAATTTCAACAAACGTGCAGGAGAAGACCTTACAAATCTAACAACATTGCGAATCCTACTAATGCATTCATAATGTTCCTTCAAAACATTACATACAATAAGATTTAATATGTGTGCACAACATCTAACATGTACATATTCACCATTAAATATCAACCCCTTATTGAATCTCTTGATCAGAAAAGCAATAGCAGTATCATTTGAACTGACGTTATCAATCGTTACAGTCATTATCTTTTCAATACCCCAATCTTTCAAATTATTTTCAATAGTCTTACCAATTGTAACCCCTTTATGATTCTCAACTTGAGAAAAACTAAGAATCCTTTTATGTAATTTCCAATCCGAATCAATGAAATGTGCAGTCAATACCATATAGTTAATGTTTTGTTCTGAAGCCCAACAATCAGTAGTGAGAGAAACTCTATATTTCTTATTCATAAACATTTCCTTCAAACGTTTCTTCTCACTCACATATATGTTAAGAACATCTCTAGCAATTATAAATCGCGATGGAACCACAAATATATGTTCAATTGGACTTCCACATGTTAACTTATTGACAAATTTCTGAAAACCTTTACGTTCTACAAACTTAAAAGGCACTTCATCTAGAATTATCATTTCAACCAAAGCTTCCCGACAACTCTGCAAATCAAATGACTCACATACAACTTGACATTCCCCACCCCCAGTAGCTCCAGTTTCTATATGTTTGAAAACTAATGTCTTTTGGGTTCGATCTCTCTTCTTTTGATAAGGATATTTCTTACAATTGTCTAAGTGATTTTTCATACTCCCAGTACCATTACGTTTAGAATGACATGCATAAGTAGCTCCACAATATTTACACTTAGTATAAGGATCATTAGGATGACCTTCTAACCGCTCAAAATGATCCCACACCATTGATTGTTTGGGGTTCTTACGTTGCCCTTCTTACTTGGATTTTCAGTTTTGGATCAAGATCGACATCTTTGCTTTTTGTAGTCTCCTTCGAGCTAGTTGTCTCTCTCTACATTGGAATCCATATTTACGCTACAAAATAATAATGTATGTAACAATTAACAAATTAGTAAGTATACAAAATGTATGAAACTTAGTTTAGACTTTTGCAAATTCTGACCAAATTTCTTCATTTCCTCAACTTTTTTATATCCAAAATTCTTCATAACTCTTACTATTTGTACTTTTAGGATAAAGCTCAAAAGAATGTAAATATCGTTTTTTAAATAAAAGAAATGACAAACTTTGGATATGGACTTAGTGAAAAATTACCAAAAAATAAGTTCCCAAGCATGAAATTTTACAAATGCACTCATTATAAAATTAGTATAAGATCTATACTCTTCCCAAAATGTATGCCCCTCATATAGTAAAAAAAATCCTAAATCATTTCACGAAATTAACAAAAAGCAAAAACATTGAATCTAATTTTTCAACCATTACCCAATTTCTAGATTTTTCCCAACAACTCCTATATAATCACTTTGGCCAGATCATGCCACACCTTTTTCTTTCTAAACAACAGGATTGCCTTAATTTCACTTCTGCTACTCTACTGTGATTCTCCATTTTTAACACAAGCCAAGGAGATTAAAAGAAAGCCCCACAAAGTGAAAAGTTGAAAACCATCATCTGAGTGACTGAGTCAGAGAGGTTGAGCCGGCAGAACAAAGAGGAGCAGTTAGATGTTGAGAGTTGAGACCAACAGTTTTGGCAGGCGTCGGTGACGGCGAGACGGACGGAAGCGATGGAAGCAGCGTCTGGCATCGGCGACTCGGCAGCAAGCGAAGACGAAGAAGGAAAACAAGCGTCTCGGCAGAAGTCAACGAAGACGAAGAAGGAAAACAACAGTCGAAACGCCGAAGACGAAGAAGGAAGGCAGGGCAGCGCGCCGAGGGTTTCCGTTTCCTTTCGTCTTTCCTTTCAATTTTATTTAATATAATAATATATTTATATACTAAATATTAAATAAATCTTAAATAAATAATTAAATATAATAATTTATATCGGTTGGTCGGTCGGTTCATTAAATATCGAACCAGCCGATCGACCGATCGGTCGGTTAATTTTTAAAAAACTAAAACCGATCGCCTCTATCATTGCATTCACCCGGCCGACGCTCGGTTCGGTAGGTTTCGATCGGTCATGTCGGTTTTCGACATTTTTTCGTTCACCCCTAATTCATAGGTTATATTCTCGTGAGTGCCGTTAATTAAGTGTTAATTAATTTACTCACATAGACCTAAGTTAATAATGTGATTATAGACTTAGGCTAATCCAATATAAGAGTTATATTGGTAGACTTAGGTAAATATTAGCCGATTTATCTTGGTCAATCCTGATTAACTTAAAGTGCTGGGTGAGAGAAAATAAAGTGTATAAGATACATTTAATTTTTCAACCACAAATCTCCGTTAAGTTCACATCGTGAGATCCATACTTGGCCTCGTGGCGCAAATGGGAGCGTCCCCCTTCGGATGGTATTTGTATGGGTCAATATCAACGTGAATAGAAAGAGTACTTATAGTGAGTGGGAGCGGGACCTGTGAAAACGGGACCCACGGTCTCTTCTTTCTATTCACACCGTGAGACGCCTATGATCTGCCTGCTAGTTTGGCCTGGACCAGACAATCCCTTCGGAGGGCCTCGATCATGGGAGTCGGAACACCGTGAATTCCCGAAAGGGATTCAATTTCCTTATTTCTTTTCCTACTTGGTTCACCCTTCGGTGGCTATTGTTTGGACGGATACTTGGAAATTTAAAGATAGAGGGTGACACTCACGGAATTCGTTATGAGTTAATGGATTCTGACGGAATAATGGTAACTGGATGCCTAATGGAATAAGAGTTATTTTGGTATTAGGGTATGGTCGAGAAAGTCTCGTCCCAGAGTAGGAGTGTTTCTGTTCACCCTTCGGTGGCAGTCATTCTAAACCTTTGAGGTATCATTGCAATTTTTAATGACCTAGGGATCATAGAATAAAACTTGCTAAAACATGATTGGATTTTCAAAGTTTTTGCGAGACTAATATAAAGTTTTTCTTATTTTCAACAAACAAAAATGTCTAGTTCAATAGTTGCACTCTTAGCTTCAGACAAACTCGTAGGAGATGACTTTCAAACGTGGAAGAATAATATCAACACGATTTTGGTAACTGACGACCTAAAGTTCGTGCTCACTGAGAAGTGTCCTCAGGTGCTGGGTTCGACCGCATCGCGAAGTGTTCGTGATGTGTACGATCGGTGGATCAAGGCCAATGAAAAGGCCAAGGCCTACATCATTGTCGGCTTATCTGAAGTTTTGGCAAAGAAGCATAAGGTGATGATCACCGCTAAGGCGATCATGGAGTCTCTGCAGGAAATGTTTGGATAACAGTCCTTTCAGGTCCGACACGATTCCCTCAAACACGTCTTCAATTCTAGGATGAAAGAGGGGACGTTTGCCCGTGAACACGTTCTGGACATGATGACCCACTTTAATATGGCAGAGATGAACGAGACTTCGATCGACGAGTCGAGCCAGGTCAGCTTTATTATGGAGACTCTTTCGAAGAGTTTCCTTCAGTTTCGTAGCAATGTTGTTACGAACAAAATTAGCTACACTCTGACCACCCTTCTCAATGAACTACAGAACTTCCAGTCCTTGATGAGGATCAGGACACTGGAAGCTGAGGTAAACGTTGCCTTCAGGTCCTTTCACAGGGGTTCGACCTCTAGGACAAAATCTGTAGGCTCTTCAAGCCCGAAAGGGAAGAAGAAAAAGTTGAAGAAGGGCAAAGCTGACCGTGCTGTCGCCCAGAAGGGCAAGAAGGTCAAGGAAGTTGCGGAGAAAGGAAAATGTTTCCACTGCAACAGGGATGGTCACTGGAAGAGAAACTGTCCCAAGTTCTTTGCCGACAGGAGGAAAGAAGGTAAATGTGATTTACTAGTAACTGAAACTTGTTTAGTGGAGAGTAATGACTCTGCTTGGATACTGGATTCAGGCGCCACTAACCATGTTTGTTCTTCTTTTCAGGGAATTAGTTTCAGGCAACAACTGTGAGAGGGTGAGATAACACTACGGGTTGGATCCGGGGAGGGTTGTCTCTGCTGCAGCGGTCGGCATGGTGAAGCTCTGTTTTGGCGGGAAGTACTTATGATTACATAATTTGTACATTGTGCTAGAGTTTACTAGAAACCTTGTTTCCATTTCCTGCCTTATTGAACATTGTATATCTGTTAACTTTGAATTAAATAAAGCGTTTATTTGTTTCAAAGACAACTTGATTTGTTCTGCTTCACTTGAGAATAATTTATACGTTTTGAAACCTAATTCGGTCAAAAGTGTTTTAAATACTGAATTATTTAAAACGATTGAAACACAAACTAAAAGAGTAAAGGTTTCTCCTAAAGAAAATGTCCATCTTTGGCATCTAAGGTTAGGCCACATTAATCTCAAATAGGATTGAGAGACTGGTGAAGAGTGGCCTTCTAAGCGAGTTGGAAGAAAACTCTTTACCAGTATGTGAGTCATGCCTTGAAGGCAAAATGTCCAAACATCCTTTTAGTGGAAAAGGATATAGAGCCAAAGAGCCTTTGGAGCTTATACATTCTAATCTTTGTGGTCCAATGAGTGTTAAAGCACGAGGAGGTTACGAATACTTTGTATCTTTCATAGATGACTATTCAAGGTGTGGGTATATTTACCTAATGCATAGGAAGTCTGAAACTCTTGAAAAGTTCAAGGAGTACAAGACTGAGGGTGAGAACCTGTTAGGTAAAACAATTAAAACACTTTGATCGGATCGAGGTGGAGAGTATATGGATAGTGAATTTCAGAACTATATGATAGAACATGGAATTACGTCCCAACTCTCAGCACCCGGTATGCCACAGTAGAATGGTATATCGGAAAGGAGAAACAGAACCTTGTTAGACATGGTTTCAGTCGATGATGAGCTATGCTCGTCTCCCGGCTTCTTTTTGGGGTTACGCAGTGGAGACTGCGGTTTATATTTTGAACAACGTTCTGTCGAAGAGTGTTTGTGAAACACCTTTCGAACTCTGAAATGGACATAAAGGGAGTTTACGCCATTTCAGAATTTGGGGATGCCCCACCCATGTGTTGGTGTCAAACCCGAACAAGTTGGAACCCCGTTCAAAATTGTGCCTTTTTGTAGGTTACCCAAAAGAGACTAGGGGTGGTCTGTTTTACGATCCTAAGGAAAATAGGGTGCTTGTGTCGACAAACACCACTTTTCTTGAGGAAGACCACATCAGGGATCACTTACCAAGGAGTAAGATTGTGTTAAATGAAATGGACAGTACATCAGCAAGAGTTGCTGATGGGACTAGTACGTCAACAAGTGTTGTTGATCCTAGCTCGTCTAGTCATGTTTGTTCTCAAGAGTTGAGAATGCCTCGACCTAGTGGGAGGGTTGTGAGACAGCCTGAACGTTACATGGGTTTAGCTGAAACCCAAGTCATCACCCCTGATGATGATTGTGAGGATCCATTGACCTATGATCAAGCAATGGCAGACGTTGACAAAAACGAATGGATTAAAGCTATGGACCAGGAAATGGAGTCGATGTACTTCAATTCTATCTGGGAGCTTGTGGATCAACCAGATGGGGTAAAACCTATGGGTTGTAATTGGATCTACAAGCGTAAATGTGGCGTAGATGGGAAGGTGCAGACCTTCAAAGCCTGACTAGTGGCAAAGGGTCTTACCCATGTTTTTTACTATGAGGAAACTTTTTCTCCTGTTGTCATAGTTAAGTCGATCAAGATCATTCTGGCCATTGCCGCATATTATGACTATGAGGTATGACAGATGGATGTCAAGACAGCCTTTCTGAATTGCAATCTTGATGAAACCATCTACATGGAGCAACCCAAAGGGTTCATTTCCCAAGGCAAAGAGCAAAAGGTTTGCCAGCTTCATAGGTCTATTTATGGACTGAAACAAGCCTCGAGGTCTTGGAATATAAGGTTTGATGAGACGATCAATTCTTCTGGCTTTGATCAGAATGTTGACGAGCCTTGTGTCTACAAGAAAATCGTCAACAGTACTGTCGCATTTCTGATATTGTATGTGGATGATATCCTTCTCAATGAGGTAGGATTTCTTACTGACATTAAGGAATGGCTAGCTTCACCATTCCAAATGAAAGTTTTGGGAGAAGCTCAGTATGTTCTAGGTATCCAGATAGTCCGGAACCGGAAGAACAGGACGCTAGCCATGTCTCAGGCGTCTTATATTGACAAGATGTTGTCTAGATATAAGATGCAGAACTCCAAGAAGGACTTGTTGTCTTTCAGGCATGGGGTTTACCTGTCTAAGGATCAATGTCCTAAGACTCCTCAAGAGGTTGAGGATATGAGACGAATCCCTTATGCTTCAATTGTTGGGAGTCTCATGTATGCCATGCTAAGTACTAGGCTCGACATTTGTTCTGCAGTTGGGATTGTCAATAGGTATCAATCCAATCCAGGATTAGATCACTAGAAGACAGTAAAGGCAATCCTCAAGTATCTTAGGAGAACAAGGAACTACAACCTTGTGTATGAGAGTGAGAATTTGATCCTTACGGGATACACAAACTCTGACTTTCAGACCGATAAGAATTCTAGAAAATCCACTTTGGGGTCAACCTTCATTCTGAATGAAGGAGTTGTAGTGTGGCGAAGCATCAAGAAGGGATGCATCGCTGATTCCACGATGGAAGCCGAGTATGTTGTGCCTTGTGAAGCTGCAAAAGAAGCTGTTTGGCTTAGGAAGTTCATGATGGATTTGGAAGTTGTTCCAAATATGAACTTGTCGATTACCCTGTTTTGTGACAACAGTGGTGCAGTAGCCAACTCGAGAGAACCTCGGAGTCATAAGAGGGGCAAACACATTGAGTGGAAGTATCACCTGATACGGAAGATTGTGCACCGCGGAGACGTGACAGTCAAGCAGATAGCGTCGGAGCACAACGTTGCTGATCCATTTACAAAGCCCCTCACGACTAAGGTGTTTGAGGGTCACCTAGAGAGTCTAGGTCTTCGAGTGCTTCCTGACTAGGGCAAGTGGGAGTAATGTAAAGGGTATTCAATGCCCTAGTTTATTGTATTTTATTGTACATTTGAGAAATGTATTTTGTACTCCACAAGCTTAGTCCAAGTGGGAGTTTGTAGGGATGTATGTCCTAATCTCGTACATGTTTGTAATATTAATTATTGAATAAAATAAGAATTATTTTTTCATCACTTTGTGTCTCACATATTTACAAACTTTATCCAATTAACTAAGTTCCAAGGTCATTGAATTTTGAGAGAACTAGAACTTGAACGGTGTGTAGTGGACACACAGGGAGGATCACGCTCGAGTTTATGATCCGAACGGTCTACAGTATACGGATAGAGTTGGAGACCTAATCCTGGATCGCTGTGGATGTGACCCGTTTTGTATTAGATACAAATGACCAATTCGTTCATGTGGTTGACATGCGAGTGGGGGCATCTTGTGCAATGAGATTGTACAAGACCGAACCGTGAATTATTAGACCTACTGATGTAACACCGTTAACAGTATAGGACTAATAACTTCGTAGATGACTAATAGTGACTCTGAAGGGAATAAAACTCTCGCAGCAGAAAAACGATGAATCATCGTGGTTTCGTTGTGAAAACATTTCTTAAAATCAATTCTATCCTATAGAAATTAGGCTAAACATGCATAAGAAGGAAAAACCAGTAAGAGATGTACTTACTTGTTGAAGAACCTTTCTTCACGATTTCCTTCTACGGTCACGAACTCTTCGCATTCTCGATCTCCACGTTCACGAACTCACCAAACCTCGAACAATCGGACACCTCCGAAAGGACTTCTCGATTGTTCTCCTTAGGTAGAAGGAGAGTGGTGGGACTCCTTTGGTAAAGGGATGGAGAGAATGTTTTAGAGAAGGAGAGAGAATTTTGAGAGCTCTTTTGGTGTGAAATCCAAAAAATGAGCATTCAAGTTACCAATCCTTCTATCAAAGGAGTTTATATAATGGTAATAGGTGGAGTTGAAATCTCCACCTATTTATCATTTTTCCACAACCATAGGTTATGCAAATCATATTTGCATAACCACATATAATAAGATATCTCATACCTTATAATACAAATCACATTTGTATAATTGCAGATTTTAAATTGAATCACATTCAATTTAATTTCTCTCAATCCAATTTCTCTAAATTAGCCCTAATTAAGCAATTAGGCTAACCTATAGTTTATTATAAATCTCATTCACATTAAACTATATAATATGTCAATTATATCTCATATAAATGACATAAATACCCTTTTAATGAATTTGAGCACTTCAAATCCACACCAAACTGTAAACCCTCTATGTATCCAATTTGAGCCAACCGAGGGACCTAATGGACCTACAGATGACGAGCTCCAATGATCCGAGACTAACCTGTCAAACTCTTTGACCCGGTTAATCAACATTCATTTGCTACGGTAACACTGCACTAAAGCCCGTAGTTAAACTCCCATCACTGTAGGATAAGTTGTGTCCATTGATATAACCAATACCCATGAGACGACCCTTCACAGGTTGTTTGTAGATACTGTTGGGTCAAAATACCGTTTTACCCCTATGTCTACTTCTTGCTCCTTAAGTCCCCACTGCTCCTCTAATGAACAACAACGTTGTATAGTCCAACCATAAACAGCACCCCTCTCGGGCCAGTGAGAGGGTGGGCACCCGTTGTCCAAGCTCTGGAGACAACACTTAAGGGAACAACCCCTCTAGTTGCCCTAAAGTCGGGAATGAGTGAATTCCATCTTGCGTAGTCAAGCTCCCAGCTCCCCACGTGGTCTTGTCCCGAGAAGATAGACATATTGTGAGTAACTTTTACCACCCTCACTCGTACTATTCAAAGGACAAACCCCCACAGACAGGAGTCTGTAACACGCTCAGGATTAAGGTCGAGTCACTAGTGGTCATCTATAAAGTTATTAGTCATATACTGTCAACGGTGTTACATCAGTAGGTCTAATAATTCACGGTCCGGTCTTGTACAATCTCATTGCACAGGATGCCCCCACTCGCATGTCAACCACATGAACGAGTTGGATCACCTCGTTTGTATCTAATACAAAGTGGGTCGCATCCACAGCGTATCCAAGATTAGGTGTCCAACCCTATCCATATACTGTAGACCGTTCGAGTCATTTACTTGAACGTGATCCTCCTTTTGTGTCCACTACACACCGTTCAAGTTCTAGTTCTCTCATAATTTAATGACCCTGAAGCTTAGTTTATTGGACAAAGTTTGTAAAAATGCGAGACACAAAGTGATAAAAGAAATAACTCTTATTTATTTCAATTGGTAATATTACAAACAAAAACGAGATTAGGACATACATCCCAACAAACTCCCACTTGGACTAAGCTAGTGGAGTACAAAATACATTTCTCAAATGTACAATAAAATAACAATAAACTAGGGCATTAAATACCCTTTACAATACTCCCACTTGCCCTAGTTAGGAAGCACTCGAAGACCTAGACTCTCTAGGAGACCCTCAAACACCTTAGTCGTGAGGGCCTTTGTAAATGGATCAGCAACGTTGTGCTCCAACGCTATCAGCGTGACTGTCACGTCTCTGCGGTGCACAATCTCCCGTATCAAATGATACTTCCGCTCAATGTGCTTGCCCCTCTTATGACTCCGAGGTTCTCTTGAGTTGGATATTGCACCACTGTTGTAACAAAACAGCGTGATCGACAAGTTCATATTTGGAACAACTTCCAAATCTTTCATGAACATCCTAAGCCAAACAACTTCCTTTGCAGCTTCACAAGCCAAAACATACTCGGCTTCCGTCGTGGAATCAATGATGCATCCCTGTTTGATGCTTCACCACACTACAACTCCTCCATTTAGAATGAAGGTTGACCCCGAAGTGGATTTCCTAGAATCCTTATTGGTCTGAAAGTCAGAATCTGTGTATCCCGTAAGGATAAAATCCCCACTCCCATACACAAGGCTGTAGTTCCTCGTTCTCTTAAGATAATTGAAGATTGTCTTTATGGTTGTTTAGTGATCTAATCCTGGATTGGATTGATACGTACTGACAATCCCAACTGCAGAACAGATGTCGAGCCTAGTACACAGCACGACATACATGAGACTCCCAACAACTGAAGCATAAAGGATTCGTCTCATATCCTCAACCTCTTGAGGAGTCTTAGGACATTAATCCTTAGACAGGTGAACCCCATGCCTGAAAGGCAACAAACCACTCTTGGAGTTCTGCATCTTATATCTAGACAACATCTTGTCAATATAAGACGCCTGAGACATGGCTAGCGTCCTGTTCTTCTGGTTCCGGACTATCTGGATACCTAGAACATACTGAGCTTCTCCCAAATCTTTCATTTGGAATTGTGAAGCTAGTCATTTCTTTACGTCAGTAAAAAATCCTACCTCATTCCCAATGAGAAGGATATTATCCACATATAATATTAGAAATGCGACAGTACTTTTGACGATTTTCTTGTAGACACAAAGCTCATCAACATTCTGATCAAAGCCATAAGATTTAATCGCCTCATAAAACCTTATATTCCAAGACCTCGAGGCTTATTTCAGTCCATAAATAGACCTATGAAGCCGACAAACCTTTTGCTCTTGGCCTTGGGCTGGTCCATGTAGATGGTCTCGTCAAGTTTGTCATTAAGAAAGGATGTCTTGACATCTATCTGCCATACCTCATAGTCATAATATGCGACAATGGCCAGAAGGATCCTGATCGACTTTACCATGGCAACAGGTGAAAAGGTTTCCTCATAGTTAACCCCTTCAACCTTGGTAAAACCCTTTGCCACTAGTCGTGCTTTGATGGTCTGCACCTTCCCATCTACGCCACGTTTACGCTTGTAGATCCATTTACAACCTATAGGTTTTACCCCATCCGGTTGATCCACAAGCTCCCAGACATAATTGAAGTACATCGACTCCATTTCCTGGTCCATAGCTTTAATCCATTTGTCTTTGTCAACGTCTGCCATTGCCTGATGATAGGTCAATTGATCCTCGCAATCATCATCAAGGGTGACGACTTGGGTTTCAGCTAAACCCATGTAACGTTCAGGTTGTCTCAAAACTCTCCCACTACGTTGAGGCATTCTCAACTCTTGAGAACGGACTTGACTAGACGAACCAGGATCAACAACACTTGTTGACGTACTAGCCCCACCAGCAACTCTTGCTGATGTACTGCCCATTTCGTTTAGGTCCCTTGGTTGGCTCAAACTGGATAAATTGAGGGTTTACAGTTTGGTGTGGATTTGAAGTGTCCAAATTCATTAAAATGGTATTTATGTCATTTATATGAGATATGATTAACATATTATATAGTTTAATGTGAATGAGATTCATAATAAACTATAGGTTAGCCTAATTAATTAATTAGTGCTAATTTAGAGAAATTGAATTGAGAGAAATTAAATTGAATGTGATTCAATTTAAAATCCACAATTATACAAATATGATTTGTATAATAAGGTATGAGATAACTTATTATATGTGTTATGCAAATATGATTTGCATAACCTAATGTTGTGGTAAAATGGTAAATAGGTGGAGGTTTCAACTCCACCTATCACCATTATAAAAGGCCATTGTGAGAAAGCTTTGTAAGTTCAATTGGCTCTTTTTTGGCCATTTTTTGGAATCTCACCAAAAAAGAGCACTCTCTTCTCTCAATCTCTCTCAATTTTTCTCTCTATCCCAAGCCAAAGGGAGGTCCACCACTCTCCCTCTACCGACCGAGAACAATCGAGAAGATCTTTCGGAGGTGTCATTGTTCGGTTCGAGGGATCGTGATTGTAGAGATCGAAAGGCACGAAGAGTTCGTGATCGGAGAAGGAATTCGTGAAGAAGGGTTCTTCAACAAGTAAGTGTTACTTTTAACTTGTTGTTTTTCTTTTCTACAAAGCATGTTTAGCCTAGGATTTATGTGATAAATTCGATTTTAAGAAACGTTTTTCACAACGAACACCACGATGATTCAAAGTCATTTCCGCTGCGGGAGTTTCATTCCCTTCATATTCGACCAATCAACTTGACATCCTTTATAGGAAATGAGTCAAACACTCCTAAAAAAAGAAAGACCGAGCCAAATACAATACGATCAGTGCCTTCAACGAACAACGAGTCAAATGTTGAAGGAAAAAGTAAAGCCAACCAGGTCCTACCCCCTCCACCCTACAAAAAGGAATGTGGTCGACTAGGTCTTCATCACCAAGGAAGAGTAGGGGACCTACCAAGTTCCTGTTATCATGGAAAGACATGAGGTTGATCAGGTTTTCATTGCCATGAAAAAGCACGATTCTAACCATGTCTCCATTACCAGAGGAAAGCATGAGGCTAGCACTACGCCGACTAGGTGTCCATCATTAAGGAGGAACGCAAGGCTAACCAAGTCACATCGTCAAAGAAGAAAACAAAATCGATCATGTCTCAATCACCAAAGAAGAGCATGAGGTCGACCAAGTATGCATCACCAAAGGAAAACATGAGGTTTATTAAGTCTCTATAGTGAAGGAAAAGTACGAGGTCGATAGAGTCTTCGTCATCGAGGGCGACAAGATCCTTGTTGAAGGGATCGAATCTTGCAGTAGAAGCGAATTGAATCGCGTGATCTCGATTACATTACTAGAATTAAACTCAAACATGCATAATCTAGGTTAAGCAATTAGGGAGGAAAAGAAGTTTACCTTTGAATAATCGTTCTTCTTGTAATCCTCTTTTCTTCTATCGATCTTAACGATCTCTCCGTGATCTCGAACTGAACACGAGTTGGACACTTCCAAGAAGTCTTCTCGGTTGTTCTCAACGTGAAGGAGGATTGTGGGATCCTTTTTTAGAAAGAGAATTTTAGAGTTTGGAACTTGCAAATCCCAAAAGTGAGATTGAATGTTACAAAGTGAGATTGAATGTTACAAAGTGCATCTCAATGCACTTATTTATAGTGGGTGAGGGTGGAGAGAAATTCTCCACCCATTTTCCCACTAATTCCACAAATTATATAATACGCAAATCATATGTGCATAATTACATAATATAATGTATCAAATACCTTGTTATACAAATCACATTTGCATAATGTGAAATTAAATTGAATCATATTCAATTTTACACCTCTCATAATTAATTTCTCTAATTATGCCATAACTCCATAATTAGGCAATAGGATAGTTTATTATGAATCACATTCACATCAAACTATATATTATATCAATTATATCACATATAATTGACATAAAGTCCATTTGACTGAACTTGAACACTTAAAATTCATTCCAAAACTTTATACCCTCACTAATTCCATATTAAGCCAATCAAGGGACCTAATGGACCTACAGATCATGAGGCTTAACAATTCAAGATTAACTAATCAAACTTTTTGATCCTGTTAATCAACATTCATTAACTACGAGTCACTCCACTACAGACTCAAAGTTGCACTCTCCTCACTGTAGGACAAATTGTGTCCATTGATATAACCAATGCCCGTGAGTCAACTCTTCGCAGGTTGTTCGTAGTCACAACTAGGTCAAATTACTATTTACCCCTGTGACTACTTCTTGCACCTTAAGTACCACTAATACTCTAATGAACAACATGTTTATGGTCCTACCATAAACAACGTCTCTCTCAGGCCAATGAGAGGGTGGGACCCCATTGTTCAAGACTTGGATTCAACCCTTAAGGGAACAACCTATCTAAATTTTCTAGCTCGGGAATGAGTGAATTCCATCGTGCGAAGTTAAGTTCTTATCTACCTAGAAAGTTCTGTCCCTAAGAAGGTAGGCATATTGAGTCAGCATCTCTGGCCACTCTCACTCGTACTAGCCTAAGAACAAAGCCCCGCAGACAGGAGTCCGTAACTCACTCAGGATTAAGGTCGAGTCACTAATGGTCATCTACGAATTATTAGTCCTAATCTGTCAACGGTGTTACTACAGTAGTCTAACTATTGAAGGGAATCGAAACCCCATGAGCAGCGAAAACGTGTAATTAGAACGTAATTGCTCGATTTGTTTTGGTTTACTCCAAAAATCCATATATTGGCAAAAAAAAACAAAGATAAGCAATTCTAAATTAAGCATGGATTAAAACATAAATTAACATGTCGTATTTTTCTAAACTAGAAAGGAAATAACAATTACCTTTGTAGTCTCAATAAATCAAGAACTCCTTGCTCTTACGGTCTTACACAACAACACAACAAAGTTCTTCTCTTCACAACAGGGCATTACCAAAAGCAGAACACCTCCTATGTCTCTGAGTTCTACTTAGATCTATCATTGGTCGGAAGGATTTCAACAATTGGAAGAAGAAGATATTTTTTAGTACAGAGAGAATAGGGAAAAAACACCAAGTTTTCTAGAAAAACAAATTGATCGATCAATCAACTATTCTCCCAACTCCCTACACATATCAATTGGGAGTGGAGACAAGGCAGAGAGGTGGGGAACATGTCATCGACACGTTCTCCTTTTTATTTATTTATTTATTTAATAAATAATAAAATTAATTATTAAATAATATAATAACTAAATCATATTTAATTAATATTAAATTAAATATCATATATTTAATTAAGATTAAATCACATTTAATCATTTTCCCCTTTTAACCTATAGTTTTAATGCACATCTTATGCACATTAAATTAAACCTATAGTTTTAAATATGAATCTCATCCACATTTAAATAATATTTGAACTCTTTCAAATATTTAATTCTCTCAATTAATTTAATATGAATCATATTCAAATTAAATTATACTATAAAGTTTTAATGCACATCTTTTACCTTAAGTCCCAGTGCTCCTCTAATGAACAATCTGTTTGTGTTCCTACCAACAACCAGAAGTCCCTCTCGGGCCAATGAGAGGGTCAACCCATTTGTTCATGTCCCGGAGACACAACTTAAGAGAACATTCATCTACTTACCCTAGTAGGCGGGAATGAGTGAATTCTATCTTGCTAGGTTAAGTCTCAAGCTGCCTGGTCGGTCTTGTCCCCAAGAAGGTAGGCTTATTGAGTCGACGACTCAGACCACTTTTACCCATACTAGTCAAAGGACAATCCCTCGCAAAGAGGAGTTCATAACCTGTACATGATTGAGATCAAGTTGCCTAGGTCTTCCTATTGAATTAGAAACCTAACTAGTCAACAGAGTTACACCTAGTGGTTACTAATTTGCGGTCCGGTCTTATGCAATCTCATTATATAGGATGTCCCCACTCACATGTCGTCTACATGAACACGTTAGGATCACTGTGTTTGGATCACATACAAAGTGGGTCATATCCATAGTATTACCAGGGTAAGGTACCCAAGCCTTATCCCCTTACTATAAACCCTTTAGGCTATATCTCGAGCTGAGATGCCTATATGTACACTATATTCAGTTCAAGAGACATGTTACAACCTTGGATGTTAGTTTATTGGATTTAGGGTTAATTTAAGGCAATGTAGTAAATAATGACAATAACTCATTATTTACAAACTTGTTTAGGATGCCAAAATCGGTCCAATTTTATGTTTGTTTTTTTTATACATTATGAATGTGTTTAATTGTTTAAATCTTTATTGTGCATAAAGTATGCCATGTAGAATTAAACTCCCACCATAGGTTAATATGCACATGGATTGAAAGTATTTTAAATAATTATAATATATATAGTATGCATGTTGGATTTCATGAATTAATGTAAAAGTTATATATAATTCATGATTTCTTTAAGTAACTTAATATGGTAATTTATTAATTAAATGTTTAATTTATTAATTTAATTTCATTAAATTAAGTAAATTAAATTCATATTAATTTTTCATTATATAATTGTTATGTAATGAATGTGGAATGTATGTTATAGATTTGTCAATTCCTTTTATAAGTGTTATAAAATCAATTAGACTCCTTAAATCTATAACAAAGATAAGATGCATGCTCACTTAGGGTTAACCATCGGGCAATCCATTTTCTCATAGAAAATAGGTCGATATCTTGTAAAATCGAAGTTATAAGAAAACTCACCCGACAAAATCTTGACAAAAAGTCAAATAAGATGACTAAGGTTGAAAGGTTTTTAAGTTGACGGTTCACGCAACACCTTCTACCTGGAGATCGAGTCGACGTTTGAGTTAGGTTAAATCGATTTTATGAGCATGTGTGAGCAGTGTGAGGTAATAAAATTTGTTTATTACCTAGACATCGTAGGTTAAAATCTAGTATAAAAGTTATTACTCGGATGTTTCACCTAAACTTAGGATATGTTTTAGTCAGCCAAAATATATTGCTAAGTAATTTATACCCTAACTGTCTAGAACACTTTAGCTGGAGAGAAGTAATGTACTTTTAACTCTAGCGTCCCAAAGAGTTCACACCGCGAGATTCATGTTTGGCTTTGGGCCGCCCTGGGAGCGGACTCCATTCGGAGAGTGTTTGCATGAGTCAATATCAAGGTGAATAGGGGAAGTCGTTCATAGTAAGTGGGAGAAGGAAGTGTGTCAACGCATCCTACGGTCTCTTCCATTAGGTCGCACCGTGAGATTCTATAGTGCACATGCATGTCTGCTTGGAGCGACCTTACCGATCGAAGGGTTGTATTATAGAATTCGGAACACCGCGAACTCTAGAAATAGATAAGGTCTCTCAGGTTCGTTTTCATTCTTGTCTTTCCAATTTCAGGAGCATAATGATCCTGATCTTTGAGGTCTGAAAATTGAAGGTTACACTTACTAGAATTACTAAGTGTTAGTAAATTCTCGACGAAAGTAGCGATAACTAAGTTTCTATAGGAATAAGAGTTATTCAGGTGATTGTATTTAGTCAAGATAGTCTCGATTCAACGGAGGAATAATCGTTCGCCCCTCGGTGAATGTTATTCTAACCACTAAAATATCGTTGCAAACATAATAATGATGGGTACATTATTTTTGCTAAACTTGATTGGATTTTAAAGGTTAATGTTTTTTTACTAAAAATGATATGTTTTTTTTCAGCATGACTAGCTCTTTAGTTCAACTATTAGCTTCTGAAAAACTTAATGACGACAACTACACACCATGGAAAACAAATCTCAATACAGTACTAGTAATAGATGACCTGAGATTTGGCTTAACTAAGGAATGTCCTCAGGCCCCTACCTCGAATGCTAACCGAACTAGTTGGGAAGCTTATGATCGATGGGTTAAGGCTAACGATAAAGCCCGTGTCTATATTCTTGCCAGCATGACTGATGCATTGGCGAAGAAATACGACTCCTTGGGTATAGCTAAGGCTATCATGGATTCGTTAAAAGAGATGTTTGGGCAACCGTCATCAATTCTAAGACACGAGGCTATTAAGTACATTTACAACAAGCGTATGAAGGAAAGGACCTCTATTAGAGAACATGTCCTGGACAGAATGGTCCACTTCAATATTGCTGAAGTAAATGGCGGTGCCATCGACGAGGCAAATCAGGTTAGCTTTATTATGGAGTCTCTTCCGAAGAGCTTCATACCATTTTAGACGAATGCTTCTCTGAATAAGATAGAGTTTAATCTGACAACACTTCTAAATGAGCTCCAACGTTTTCAAACTCTTACAAAGTCTAAGGAGAAAGAGGTGGAGGCAAATGTTTTCACCAGAAAGAAAGTTTTAAGAGGATCGCCCTCTAAAACCAAAGTTGGACCTTCAAAGAATAAGAGTGTTCAAATGAAAAAGAAGGGCAAGAGAAAGGCTCCCATGAAAAACAAGGGATATAATGTTGCAGAAAAAGGAAAATATTTTCACTGCAACCAAAACGGGTACTAGAAGAGGAACTGCCCGAAGTACCTTACTGAGAAAAAAGTAGATAAAGAAGCACAAGGTAAATATGATTTTGTATTTGTTGAAACATGTTTAGTGGAGTATGATACCTCAACTTGGATATTGGATTCAGGGGCCACTAATCATATTTGCTTCTCTTTTCAGGAAACTAGTTCCTGAAAAAAGCTAGAAGAAGGCAAGATGACCCTCAAGGTTGGAACAGGAGAGGTTGTCTCGACCGACGCAGTGGGAGACTTGAAGTTGTATTTCGACGATAGATATATCATACTTAAAGATGTTTTTTATGCTCCTAAAATGAAACAAAATTTAATATCTATCACATGTATATTAGAACAAATGTATAAAATATCCTTTGAAATTAATGAAGCGTTCATTTTTAGAAAAGGTATTCAAATTTGTTCTGCTATACAAGAAAACAACATATATAAGTTAAGACCAACTAACGCAAAATTTGTCTTAAATACTGAGATGTTTAGAACAACCGAAACTCAGAATAAAAGACAAAAAGTTTCTTCCAATGCCTATTTATAGCACTTAAGACTTGGTCACATAAATCTCAATAGGATTGGGAGATTGGTTAAAAATGGACTCCTAAATCAGTTAGAAGACAATTCTTTACCTCCATGTGAGTCTTGTCTTGAGGTAAAAATGACTAAGAGATCTTTTACTGGAAAAGGTCTCAGAGCCACAATACCCTTAGAGCTCATACATTTGAACCTCTATGGATCGATGAATGTCAAAGCTCGAGGTGGGTATGAATATTTCATCAGCTTCATTGATGATTATTCAAGGTATGGTCATATTTACCTAATGCATCACAAGTCTGATTCTTATGAAAAGTTCAAAGAATATAAGACTGAAGTGTTGGGATTTCTGTCCTAATCTCGTGTTTGTAAAATAATGTTTTGAAATTAATAAGAGTTATTTATTTCTTTACTTTGTGTCTCGCAATATTTTAAACATTTCCAATAAACTAAGCTCCAGGGTCATTGAATATATAAGAAAACTAGAACTTGAATGGTGTGTAGTTGACACACAAGGAGGATCACGTTCGAGTTAATGACCCGAATGGTCTCTGATATAAAGATGAGGTTGGAGACCTAATCCTGATACACTTGTGGATGCGGCCGCTTTGTATTAGATACAAACGAGGTGATCGACTCGTTCATGTGGTTGACATGCGAGTGGGGCATCCTGTATAATGAGATTGTACAAGATCGGGCCGTGAATTAGTAGACTTACCGATATAACACCGCTGATGATGAAAGACTAATAAATTCATAGATGACCATTAGTGACTCGACACGAATCCACGAGCGTATTACGGACTCCTGCTTTGCGAAGGTCCGTCCCTTTTGACTAGTACGGGTGAGGTGGTCTCGATTACTTGCCCAATATGCCTATCTTCTCGGGGACGAGAACCAAGTAGAGAGTTGGGAACCTAACTACGCGAGATGGAATTCACTCGTTCCCGCCTATAGGGAATCTAGAGGTTTGTTCACTTAAGTCTTGTCTCCAAGGCTTGGACAACGCGCCCACCTTCTCACTCGCCCGAGAAGGGTGTTGTGTATGGTTGGACCATCACAATATGTTGTTCATTAGAGGAGCAAAGGGGGACTTAAGGAACAAGAAGTAGACACGAGTTGAAGGGGTTGACTATGAGGAGACCTTTTCACCGTTGCCATGGTAAAGTCAATCAGATCCTTCCGGTCATCGCCACAGTATTATGACTACGAGGTATGGCGGATGGATGTCAAGACAACCTTTTCGAATGGCAAACTTGTTGAGACCATCTACATGGACCACCCCAAGGGTTCATTGCCCAAGGCCAAGAGCAAAAGGTTTGCTTGGCTTTCATAGGTCCATTTATGGATGTAAACAAGCTTCATGCGGTCTTGGAATATAAGATTTGATGAGGCAATCAAGTCTTATGGCTTTGATCAAAATGCCGACGAGCCTTGTGTCTACAAGAAAATCGTTGACAAACTGTCGCATTTTTGGTGTTGTATGTGGATCGATATTCTTCTCATTGGGAATGAGGTAGAATTTCTTCTTGACGTTAAGATGTGGCTACCTTCACAATTCCAAATGAAAGATTTGGGAGAAGCTCAGATGTTCTAGGTATCCGGATAGTCCGGAACCTAAGAAGAAAGATGCTAGCCTTGTCTCAAAGTCATATATTGACAAGATGTTGTCTAGATATAAGATGCGAGAACTCAAGAAGGGCTTGCTTTGCCTTTTAGGCATGGGGTTCACTTGTCTAAGGATCGGTGTCCTAAGACTCCTCAAGATGTTGAGGATATGAGACGCATTCCATATGCTTCACTATGGGAGCTTGATGTATGCAATGCGTGTACTAGGCCCTACATCCATTTATGCAAGAGGAATTGTCGGTGAGATATCACCCAATCCAGATTAGATCACCGGACACCGTAGTAAAGACAATCCTCAAGTATCTTAGGAGAACGAGGAACTACGACTTAGTGTATGGGCGTGGGGATTTGATCTCTTACAGGATACACTGATTACGATTTCGACCGATAAGGATTCTAGGAAATCCACTTCGGGTCACCTTCGTCTTGAATGGAGGAGCTGTAGTATGGCGAAACATCAAGCAGGGATGCATTGCTGATTCCACTATGGAAGCAGAGTATGTTGCGGCTTGTGAAGCTTCAAAGGAAGCTGTTTGGCTTAGGAAGTTCATGACGGATTTGGAAGTTGTTCCAAATATGAACTTGTCAATCACGTTGTTCTGTGATAACAGTGGTGCAGTAGCCAACTCACGTGAGCCTCGAAGCCATAAAAGAGGTAAACACATTGAGCGCAAGTATCATCTGATACGGGAAATTGTGCACCGCGGAGACGTGACAGTCACGCAGATAGCATCGGAGCACAATATAGCTGATCCATTTACAAAGCCCCTCACGGCTAAAGTGTTTGAGGGTCACCTAGAGAGTCTAGGTATTCGAGAGCTTCCTGACTAGGGCAAGTGGGAGATGTGTAAACGGGTATTCAATGCCCTAGTTTATTGTATTTTTTATTGTAACTCAAATACATTTTTGGAAATGTATCTTCTCCACTAGCTTAGTCCAAGTGGGAGTTTGTTGGGATTTCTTTCCTAATCTCGTGTTTGTAAAATATTGTTTTGAAATTAATAAGAGTTATTCATTTCTTTACTTTGTGTCTCACAATATTTTAAACCTTTCCAATAAACTAAGCTCCAGGGTCATTGAATATATAAGAAAACTAGAACTTGAACGGTGTGTAGTTGACACACGAGGATCACGTTCGAGTTAATGACCCGAACGGTCTACAGTATAAGGATGAAGTTGGAGACCTAATCCTGGATACACTGTGGATGCGACCAGCTTTGTATTAGATACAAACGAGGTGATCTGACTCGTTCATGTGGTTGACATGCGAGTGGGGCATCCTGTATAATGAGATTGTACAAGATCGAACAAGTGAATTATTAGACTTCACCGATATAACACCGCTGACATGAAGACTAATAAATTCATAGATGACCATTAGTGACTCGACACGAATCTCGAGCGTATTACGGACTCACATGCATGGTGCCGTCCTTTGACTAGTACGGGAGAGTGGTCTCAACTACTTGCCCTATATGCCTATCTTCTCGTGACGGGAACCAAGTAGAGAGCGAGAGAACCTAACTACGCGAGATGGAATTCACTCGTTCCCTTTATAGGGAATCTAGAGGGTTGTTCCCTTAAGTCTTTGTCTCCGGGCTTAGACAACAGCGCCCACCTTCTCACCGCCCGAGAAGGGTGTTGTGTATGGTTGGACCATCACAATATGTTGTTCATTAGAGGAGCGGTGGGGACTTAAGGAACAAGAAGTAGACACGAGGGTAAAGCGATAATTTGACCCGACCATGTCTACGAACAACCCGTGAAGGGGTCGACTCATGGGCATTGGTTATATCGGTGGACACGTAATATTCTACAACGATGGGAGTACAAATTTCTAGGGCTATAGTGGAATATTCTGTAGCTAATGAATATTGGTTGACTGGTCAAAGAGTTTGACAGTTAACCTCATATCATTGGAGCAGTCACCATCAGAGGTCCATTAGGTCCCTTGGTTGGCTCAATATGGGATAAAAGAAGGATTAATGTTTTGGCATGAAATTGAAGTGTTCAATTTCACTTTTAAGAGTATTTATATCATTTATATAGATGATATAATATATAGTTTAATATGAATGAGATTCATAATAAACTATATGTTAGCATAATTGTTGAATCAATGGCTAAATGGAGAAATTAATTGAGAGAAATTAAATTGGATGTGATTCAATTTAATTAATACACAATTATTGAGATATGAGATATCTTATATTATGTGATTATGTAAATGAGATTTACATAACCTATAGTTGTGGTAAAGTGGTAATAATGTGAAGTTTTGAACTCCATCATTCCACTATTTAAACCCGTTTGCAAAAGGGTTTTGGTAAGCTAAGCTAAGTGAAGCCAAGTTGTCTTTTTGGATTTTGCCCTAAGAATCCAAATGTCATATTCTCTCTACTCTCTCAATTCTCTTCACCTTCCAAAACACAAAAGTTCCCACCAACTTCCCTTCTCCAAAAGAGAACAACCAAGAAGATCTATTTTGGTAGTGTTTGGGATCCGATCGTGGGAAGAGTTCGTTGAGATCGAGGAGCACGAAGAATCGTGATCTGCAGGAGAGATTGCTGAATTGGTCTACAACAAGTAAGTATGTTCTTCTTGCTGTACAATTTAGCATGCTTAGCCTAGATCTAATCATTTTAATAAACACATGTTGCATGATGATACCATGACGATTCGATCATCTTCCGCTGCGCGGGGATTCTCACTCCCTTCATGAAGTTGAGAACTAGTAAGGTAAAATGATTAAGACACTTCGATCAGATCGAGGTGGGAGTACATGGACTTAAGATTCCATGACTATATGATAGAACACGGAATCAAGTCACAACTCTGTGCACCTAATGTGCCTCAGCGGAATGTTGTATCTGAAAGAAGAAACAAAACCTTGTTGGACATGGTTCGCTCAATGATGAGCTTTGCTAAGTTACCTAATTCCTTTTGGGGACAGGCATTAGAAACTGTTGTCTATATTTTGAATAACTATCCCTCTAAAAGTGTTTGAGAAACACCTTATGAGCTATGGAAAGGGTGTAAAGGCAGTTTACATCAGTTTAAGATTTGGGGATGCCCAACACACGTGTTGGTGCAAAATCCTAAAATATTAGAATGTCTTTCAAAATTATGCCTATTTGTAGGGTATCCAAAAGAAACAAAGGTAGTCTATTTTATGATCCTCAAGAGAATAAGGTGTTTGTGTCGACAAATGCCACATTTTTAGAGGAAGACCACATCATAAGTCATCAACCTCGCAGTAGACTAGTATTGAATGAACATTCCAAAGACGCTACAGATAGAGCTAGTTCATCTACTAAAGTAGTAGATAAAACTAGTACATCTGGTCAGTCACATCCTTTTCAAGAGTTGAGAATACCTCGACGTAGTGGGAGGGTTGTTCATCAGCCTGACCATTACTTGGGTTTATCAATCCAATCCTGGATATGATCATTGGGTTGTCGTTAAGAATATCCTCAAGTATCTTAGGAGAACGAGGAACTACATGCTCATGTATGGTGCTAAGGATTTGATCCTTACTGGATACGCTGACTCTGATTTCCAGATCGATAAAGATGCAAGAAAATCCACATCGAGATCGGTGCTCATTATGAATGGAGGAGCAGTAGTGTGAAGCAAAACTTTATTGCAGACTCCACAGTGGAAGCTGAATGCATAAGCAGCATGTGAAGCAACAAAGGAAGCGGTATGGTTGAGGAAATTCTTGAAAGATTTGGAAGTCGTTCCAAATATGCATCTACCTATCACCCTATATTGTCATAACAATAGTACAGTTGCAAATCCAAGAGAACCAAGAAGCCATAAGCGCAACAAGCATATTGAATGGAAATACCATCTTATCTTGGAGATTGTACATAGTGGAGACGTTGTAGCGACCCACATATCTTATGAGCAAAACATTGTTGATCCTTTTACAAAAACCCTCATGGCTAAAGTGTTTGAAGGTCACCTACAGTCTCTAGGTCTACGAAGTTAGTAAACTAGGACGAGTGGGAGAACTTTTGGGTATATGCCCTAGTTCATTATATTCATATGTTTATTGTACTCATATGTTTCTCACTTAAATTCAACATTGTGATATTCCACTAGGAGTTTTAGTCCAAATGGGAGTTTGTTGGATTTTATGTCCTAAAACTCGTAGTTTGTAATTGATAAACATTTTTCATGTCTCTTTTTCGATAACATTGTTATTGAATTAGTATACTATAATCTTGAATCCAATAAACAAAGGTCCCGAGGCTATTTAATGTAGACTTGAATGTAGACTTGAACTTTATGTGATGACATAAAACATGGATCAAGTTCGAGTATATAGCCTGAAATGGTCTATAGTATAGGGATAAGGTTGGGCGCCATATTCTGGGGACACTATGGATGTGGCCTACTTTGTAGTTAGTACAAACGATGTGATCCTGAATCGTTCATATATAGATATGTAAATGGGGCATCCTATGCAATGAGTTTGTATAAGACTGGACAACGACTTAGTCACTTTTGCTTTATAACATCGTTTACTTTATAAAACTAACTAATTCAAATTTGATGACCTAGGTAACTTGATCTCAATCCTAAGCTAACTATGAACAGTTCGGAATTATCCTTAGATTTGCATGGGTGAGAGTAGTTCAACAGCGCTGGCTCAATAAGCCTTTTATTTCAGGGGTAAGGCCAGGTAAATAGCTGGGGACATAGGGTGCAAGACAAAATTCACTCCTAACCGATTCTAGGGATAGTAGATAGGTTGTTCCCTTAAGTGTTGACTTCGGAACTAGAACAAGGGGCCCCAACCTCTCACTAGGCTAAGAGGGACTGGATTTGTTGGTTGGACCACAAATCAATTTTTCTATAGAGGTTCAGTGGGACTTAAGGAACAAGAAGTGTTCTCGGAGGTAAAACGGTATTTTGACCTAGCCGAGACCACGAACAACCTATGAAAGATTGACTTACTGGTTACGATTATATCAGGTGGACAGAAATATATCTACAGTGAGGGGAGTGCAACTACGAGACTTTAGTGGAGTGACCCGTTAGTTAACAAATGTTGATTAATTAGGTTAAAGAGTTTGACCAGTTTTGTTGGATTTTATGTCCTAAAACTCGTAGTTTGTAATTGATAAACATTTTTCGTGTTTCTTTTTCGATAAAATTGTTATTGAATTAGTATACTATAATATTGAATCCAATAAACTAAGGTCCATAGGCTATTTAATATAGACTTGAACTTTATGTGATGACATAAAACATGAATCAAGTTTGAGTATATAGCCTGAAATGGTCTATAGTATAGAGATAAGGTTGGGCACCTTATTCTGGGGACACTATGGATGCAACCTACTTTGTAGTTGGTACAAACGATGTGATCCTAAATCATTCATATAGAGATATGTAAGTGGGCTCATCCTATGCAATGAGTTTGTATAAGACTAGACCACGACTTAGTCACTTTTGCTTTATAACACCGTTTACTGTATAAAGCTGACTAATTCAAATTTTGATGACCTAGGTAACTCGATCTCAATCCTGAGCTAACTATGAACTCTCGTTTATTCGAGATTATCCTTAGATCTCCATGGGTGAGAGCAGTTTAACTGCGCTGGCTCAATAAGTCTCCCATTTTAGGGGTAAGACTGGGTAGATAGCTGGGGACATAGGGTGCAAGACAAAATTCACTCCTACTCGACTCTAGGGATAGTAGATAGTTTGTTCCCTTAAGTGTTGACTTCAGAACTAAAAGAAGGGCCCCTACACTCTCACTAGGCTGAGAGGGACAAGATTTTTTGGTTGGACCACAAATCAATTGTTCTATAAAGGTTTAGTGGGACTTAAGGAACAAGAAGTGTTCTGTTGGGATTTGTGCCCTAAAACTCGTAGTTTGTAATTATGTTCTAATTAATGTAATAAAGTGTTATTATTTCAATAAAGTGTTATTATTTCAATAAAGTGTTATTGTTCGTTATCTACGAGTTTGCCTTTATTTAAAGCCTAAATCCAATAAACTAAACATCCAAGGCTGTTAAATGAATCTTTAACTGAATGTAATGTACATAAAAAGGATCTCGATTCGAGACACAACCTAAAGGGTCTATAGTTAGGGGATAAGGTTTGGGTACCTTACCCTGGTAAAACTATGGATGTGGCCCACTTTGTATTTGATACAAACACTGTGATCCTAACATGTTCGTGTAGATGACATGTGAGTGGGGATATCCTATGTAATGAGATTACATAAGACTGGACCACGAAATAGTAACCTCTAGCTGTAACTCAGTTGACTAGTTAGGTTTCTATTTCACTAGGATGACCTAGGCAACTTGATCTCAATCCCGAGCGGTGTTACTTAACTCCTATTCGCGAGGGATTGTCCTTTGACTAGTATGGGTGAGAGTGGCGGTTCGCCGACTCAATATGCCTACCTTCTTGGGGACAAGACCGAGTGAGCGGCTGAGAACTTAACTTAGCAAGATGGAATTCACTCCTTCCCACCTACTAGGGTAAGTAGAGGAATGTTCTCTTACGTGGTGTCTCCGGGACTTGAACAATGGGCCCGACCCTCTCATTGGCCCGAGAGGGACTCTGTTTGTTGGTAGGACCACAAACAAATTGTTCATTAGAGGAGCACTGGTACTTAAGGCACAAGATGTAACCCAGGGGTAAAACGATAATTTGACCCAGCAGGTGTTACGAACATTCGTGAAGGATTGACTTGCTTTTATTCGCAATATCCATGGACACAGAAATATATCTGCAGTGAGAAGAGTGCAGCTGTGGGACTTTAGTGGAGTGTTCCCGCAATTAACGAATGTTGATTGGGAGGTTAATGAGATTAACCGAACAATCTCGTATCGTTGGAGCTTCTGATCTGTAGGTCCATTAGGTCCACCTTCTAGCTCGTAAAGGGTTCTTAGATCATTTGAATTTGAAATGTTTAAATTCATTAGAGAATAAATATAATGTATATTGATACGATATAATATATAGTTTTGGAACTATATATTATAAATTTAATGTGAATAGGATTCATATTAAATTACTTGAGACAATTAAAATATTTGAAAGAGTTCAAATATTAAAATCAAATGTGAATGTCATTCATATTTGAAAACTATAGGTTAAAACATAATGTGCATGAGATGTACATTAAACTATAGGTTAAAGGGTAAAATGATTAAATATGATTTAATCAATTTAATTAATATTATAATTGAATTAAATGTGATTTGATTTAATGTAATTAATTAATATTTGATTAATTAATATAATATTAATTGGGAACGTGTCAGGAGGACACGTTCCCACTACTCCCCAACTCCCCCTCGATAGGGAGTGAGGAGTTACCCAGTGAAGTCCTTCTCCTGGTGAGAAGGACAGATGAATATGATTATTCAATCGATTGATTTCGATGAAAAAAAAAGGAAACACAGAAAGAATTCTCTCTCTCTCCCGCTCTCAAATTTCCTTCATCTTCCAAAAGTTGGAATCCTTCCCACCAAGGAGGATCTAAGTAGAACTCAAAGATATAGAAGGTTCTCCTGTTGGTAGTGTTCTTCTTGGAGAAAAACAGAGAAGTTCTGCTGTTTGCTGAAAAGCTAGGAGCAAGGCGTTGCTGGAGAATTAGAAACTACAAAGGTAATTATTTCTTCTTTCTCCCTTTTAGTTTAATTGTTAAACTCAGTATGTTTGTATGCAATTAATCCATGCCTAATTAGATTAGAGTTAATTATATGCTTGTTCTATTTTATTTATCAATGTACTGGTTTTTGTTTCAATTAAAACAATCAAGCACTTTAACGATCCCAAACACGTTTCCGCTGCTCAAGGAGATCAGATCTCCATCATGTTCTTGGGGGTAAAACGATACTTTGACCACGTCGAGACCACGAACAACCTGTGAAAGATTGACTTATTGGTTACGGTTATATTAGGTGGACATAAATATATCTACAGTGAGAGAGTGCAACTACGAGACTTTAGTGGAATGACTCGTTAGTTAACAAATGTTGATTAATTAGGTTAAAGAGTTTGGCCGGTTAATCTCGGATTGTTCGAGCCCATGATCTATAGGTCCATTAGGTCCCCCTGCTAGCTCATATGGATTAAACTTAGAACAATATGTTGGATTAATTCGAATTGTTCGAATTAGGAAATGAGTTTTAAACCGACAAGTATATGTGATATAACTATCGATTTTTGTATGGGACACTATATTCAAATGTGATTTGAATTTCAAAAATATGAATGCAAATTCATGTTCGGGAGGTCAAAATTAGTCCAGAGGGTCAAAATCGTAAAAAGTCAAAGGATTGACTTTTTTGGCTCGGGAAAAGTCAAAGTTTAACTTTGACCAAATGGAAAGGACCATCTTACCCTTGACTAGAGTTAGTGGAATTATCCAATTTTTTGTTGGACAATCCCACTAACTTAAGTGGACTATGTGTAAACATTATAGAATGACACATAACCCACTTTAGTTAGTGTTTTGTGAGGTGCTGCAATTTGGTGAGCTTTGACATGCATTTGATGCATGTAATTGTTTTATAATAGTAATGGTTTTAGAACAAACGGTTTCCTCTTGCTGAATTTTATGTTTTTTTTCAAAAAGAGTCTCACCAAAAATTTCTTCTTCCTTTCCTCACTTAAACCTTTGAACCTCTCATTTTTCCTTTTCATTCCTTCATTCACTGGGTCCCACAATTCGATTCTGAGTCCAGAGGATAGCAGGGAAGCTCTAGTGGTGGTCCGGTTTGTGTTCGGTTTGTGCTTAGGCATGGAGATCGTGAAGAAATCGAGCTACAAAGGTTGTAATTTCTTCCCTTTTTAGTTCACTATTTTTGGCTTGTTTGCATGTTAATTTCTATTTAACTTAGATACAATTAGAGTTTCATTAGATCCTTTTTCCATTGCGTATGTCTCGTGTTCCATGAAAAGAGATCATGGTGTCATGAATACCCCTGATTACTCGACTTAATAAGGATAGAGGAGTACCTCTCTTGTAATGCCCGACACAATTCAGGTATGATTTAAAATTTTATTTTTGGAGTTTAGTTAATGGTGGGATTAATTTCATGTTTAAGTATGTTGAAGTTGAAATTAAGGAACTTATATGAGGGGCACATTAGTTATTTAATAGAGCTTTAGCCAAGCCCAAAACTCAAGCTAACCCTATCTCTCTCTTTATTCTATAATCACGAAGCCTTAGGAAGCCAAAGTCAAGCCATCACTCCTCCATCTTCTCCTTCTTCCTCCTCGCTGCGTCAGAACTGATTTGTGTTTTTTGTTTTTAAATGCAGCAGAGCCTCAACGTGTCGCTCGTCGTTGCAGACTCGCTAGTCATGTCTCCTACCATCCCGCCGTCGTTATAGACCTGCCAGCCTTATGCCTTCTGACCATTGGGTCCGTCGCTGCCGTTTTGCAGATCTACGAGCAGGCTTTCGTAGAGATCGTTTCTGTCGTTCGATTCTTGACTCATTTTGATTTAGGCCTCCATTTGGTCAGTATATTTTTTTTTGTACTGATTTCATGGTTTTTAATTAGAGTTGGGTTGTTTAATATGAGTTAATTTGGGCGAGATTTATTCTAGGAGATTCGTCGATATTCGAATTAGAGATAACGGAACTTGAGAAAAGGCAATGTCATTATGGACTACAACTTAGACTTGAGATATTTGGAACGAAATCATTAGACCCATAGGTTCTGTGACTAACGTTGTTGTTTTGCCGAATCATAATCTTGAAAATTTTGTTAAGTAGGTTCGAGCCAGAGCCTTCTGCAACGACTTAGGAATTTTGAATTTTTCTATTAAGGCTAAGGTAAGGGAACCCATATCGAACTTTTAAATTAAGATTTAAATTTTAAAGTCGTGATTTCTAAGAAATATTTTAATGTAAATTTCTCCTTTAAATGTCACGTCTTTTTCTAAATTCTTTGATTTTAATACTTGAGAAATTCCTGAGCCATGAATCTTGTATCGTTATCTGAATGAAGATGTACTGTCTGATTTTATGCTCATTCTGATTATTGCATCATCATTTACTGAACATGTTGGGACCTCATCCATGTATGTATGTTTCATGAAAAAGAAAAGAAAAATGTTTATGAACGTTGTGGCAAATAACCTCATGTTGTAGTTTTATATGCAAGCCATGAATGAATTAGAGTCGGCTCGAACTAAGAGACCATGACTGAGGAGAATTTATTTGTCCACTAAAAGCTGAAGAGAAAGGTCATGACTCATTTTTCCTTCTAGAATGTTTTAGGTCCTAGTCACAAAAGTTTAAAACCATGATTGTATGTGATTTCATATCCCAAAAACTGATGAGAAATTTAAAGAGGAATTTTAAAAAAACTAACAACCTTGTTTATAAAACAAGACATTTAGATCACAAATCCAAAAACCCCAAATCAAAATGAAATCAAAGAAGCCATAGATTCCCATGTCAAAAATATTAAGTCACCTTTGACAATTGGATCTAACAACCTTGCTTAAAGAAACAAGACCTTTAGAACTCAATCACAAAGACCCCAAAACGAATTTTGAAAATCAACTCAAGGAAAGTAAAATCGGATTACCTTGTTGATCAAACATCTCAAGGCAAGAAAACTTACTTGAGATCTAAATCACTCCACAAGCAAGATTAATCAAGTCAAACTTGAATGATTCTAAGCATACAACCTAATCTACATAGAATTTCAACGAAACTTTAGCACTAAGCTAAAATAAAGCTCAAAGGCTCATTTGATTACATTTTCAAATCTTTTTTTTTCTCTCCAAGTTACATGGCTTTATAACATCTCAAAATCAACCCTAGAGTAACCTATGACCAATTAAAGAGTTGTAACATTCATTCCTATCAATAACATTATGTCCACTAGCAACATTGTAACTTAAAACATAGAAAACATTACTTCAAAACTGAAAATTACATCAAAACCTCTATAAATCCGAGAATTAAACTTCTATTAAGCCTATCAATACTTTGTAACCATCCATGAATAAATGAAGACCCACTTGAAGTACCTTGAAGTATAAATGTCGCTGGACTTGTATTTAATGAAGCATGAGTTGCACTTGAGTTAATTAAATGCAACTTGAGTTCGTCATAAATGAAGCTTGACAATATTTAATTCAACTCCATCTTGAAGCTTTTCAAGTCTTGAATAGCATGATATGATTCATAACATTCTCTCCTTGTAGCGCAAACTTATAATTATTTAAGTCTTTAGTCTTGCTCTCTTAGATTTATTATTTCTATCTTTTTGTCATCCAATAAATTTAAATGATTCGTGGAACATGCTAGAAAAGAAAGTAAAGTAACAAGAAAATGGATATTTCCTCACTCCCTTGCATGTTTACACTCGAAGATGTTGGGATTTATGCCCTAAACTTGTGTAATTTTGATCAAATAAATAAAGAGTTATTTGTTTTGATAAAATTATATTCTTTCTTTATAAATCCAATAAACTAAGCTCCAAGGTTATAATATATCTTGAACATCAGTGTAGTGGACACTATTTGGATTGTGTTCAAGAATATAACTTAAATGGTCTATGGTATAAGAATAAGGTTGGAAACCTCATCCTGGTAACACCATGGATGCGACCCACTTTGTAATTAGTACAAATGAGGTAATCCAACTCATTCATGTGGTTGACATGCGAGTGGGGGCATCCTGTATGAAGAGTTCATACAAGACCGAACTGCAAATTATTAGTCTAACCAATGTAACACCGTTAACAGGATAAGACTGATAATTTATAGATGGACATTAGTAACTCGACCTGAATACTGAGTAAGTTAAGAACTCCTGCTTATAGGGGTTTGTCCTTAGACTAGTATGGGTGAGAGTGGCCTGTAGCCGACTCAATAAGCCTACCTTCTCAGGGACAGAAGCTCGTAGGTAGCTGGGGACTTAACTATACAAGATTGAATTCACTCATTCCTACACTAAGGAATTAGATAGGTTATTCCCTTAAGAACTGACTCCAGGTTTTGAACAACGGGGCCCCACCCTCTATGAGGGTATGAGTCTATGGTAGGGCCTTAGACTTGTTTTTCATTAGAGGATCAGTGGTGCTTAAGGAACAAAGAGGTAATCACAGGGGTAAAACGGTAATTTGACCCAGTCGTGATTACGAACAACCTGTGAAGGGTCGACTCATGGGTAATGATTATATCATTGGACACAATATAATCTATAGTATAAAGTCAATATAAGAGTTATATTGATAAGTTTTGGTAAAACCATTAGCCGAGTTCTCAACCTAAGTAAATTTCCTATAGATTTAAAGTATCTAGTGGGAGGAAAAGTGTATATGATACATATTTTTCCACCTACGTATCTCCGGGAAGTTCACACCGTGAGATTCATACTTGGCCTCGTGGTGTAAATGGAAGTGTCCCCCTTCGGATGGTGTTTGTATGAGTCAATATCAAGGTGAATGGAGAGGGCACTTATAGTGAGTGAGAACAGGTTTAGTGAAAACAATACCTATGGTCTCTTCTGTCGGTTTACACCGTAAGATTACTATGGTCAGCCTACTAGTTTGGCTTGGACCAGACAATCCCTTCGGAGGGCTTGATCATAGGGGATCGAACACAGTAGACACCCGAAAGAGATAAAAATTTCCTTAGTCTGTTTTTCAATCTAGTCCTCCCTTCGACAGATTTTATTGGATGGGGACTCTGGGGTCTAAAGACAGAGGGTTACACTCACAAGGTACATAAGAAGTGTATGTATCCTGACCGAATAATGGTAACTAAAGCCTATAAGAATAAGAGTTATTCTAACATTAGGTTTTGGTCAAGAGCGTCTTGATCCAAAGGAGGAGTGTTTTTATTACCCTTCGGTGTCATACATTCTAAACCTTTGGAGTATCATTCAAATTATAAATGACCTAGGAATCATTTAATAAGTAGCTAAAACATGATTGGATTAGACAATTATCGCAAGAAGCTTATACAAGTTTTCTTTTATTTTTCAGCAAAATGTCTAGCTCTATAATTTCCTTATTGAGTGCGGAAAAATTAACCGGAGAGAATATGATGACGTGGAAAAACAAACTTAACACGATATTAGTAGTGGACGATCTGAAGTTTGTGCTGACTGATGAGTGTCCTCAGGTGCCAGGCTCGAATGCTACATGAAATGTTCGTGATGCATATGATTGATGGATCAAGGCCAATGATAAGGCCAAGGTCTATATGCTGGCAAGTATGTCTGACATATTAGCCAAGAAGCACGAGGGCATGATGACCGCTAAGGAAATCATGGATTCAGTGCAGGGTATGTTTGGACAACAGTCTACACAAGCCTGGCACAATGCCCTCAAGTATATATTCAACTCGAGGATGCCAGAGGGTACATCTGTTCGGGACCATGTCTTTGATATGATGGTACACTTTAACCTCGCTGAGTCGAATGGTGCTTCCATCGATGAATCGAGCCAAGCCAGCTTTATTCTGGAAACTCTTCCAGATAGTTTCCTATAGTTTAGAAGTAATGTTGTTATGAACAAGCTTACTTTTAATCTTACCTCCTTTCTGAATGAACTCTAGACCTTTCAATCTTTGATGAAAATTAAGGGATCGAAAGGTGAGGTAAATGTTACCAATAGGAGTTATCATAGAGGTTCGACCTCTGGATAAAAAATAGTGGCTTCATCTTCTTCTAACCTGAAAGGGAAGAAGAAGAACATGAAGAAGGTTGGTAAAGGGAAACGAGCTGACAAAGCTGCCGCTCAGAAGGGCAAGAATATCAAAGAAGTTGCAGACAAAGGAAAGTGTTTCCATTGCAACGAAGACGAGCGTTGGAAATGGAACTGTCCGAAGTACATTGCAGAAAATAAGAAGGAAGGTAAATATGATTTACTTTGCTTAGAAGGTTGTTTAGTGGATAATGATAAAACTGCTTGGATACTTGATTCAGGCGCCACTAATCATGTTTGCTTTTCTTTTCAGGGAATTGATTCCTGGAAGCAACTACAGAAGGGAGAGATAACGCTCCAGTTGGAAATGGAGAAGTCGTCTCAACTATAACAATAGGCACGATGAAGCTTAATTTTGGCAAGAAATATATGTTGTTAGACAATATATTAGTGATACAAGGGTTTACTAGAAACCTTATTTCATTTTCTTGCCTTATAGAACAATGTATTTATGTTTCTTTTTCTTTGAATAAAGTGTTTATTTTAAAGAAAGGTGTGGAAATATGTTCAACTTCATTAGGAAGTGGGTTGTATGTTTTAAGGTCTAATTCATTCAAAATGGTTTTGAATACTGAATTATTTAAAACTGTAAACACACAAATTAAGAAATGTAAAATTTCTCCTAAAGAAAATGCTCATCTTTGGCATCTTAGATTGGGTCACATTAACCTCAATAGGATTGAGAGATTGGTAAAGAATGGACTTCTAAATGAGTTAGAAGAAAATGCTTTACCTGTATGTGAATCCTGCCTAGAAGGCAAAATGACTAAAAGACCTTTTAGTGGAAAAAGTTATAGAGCCAAAGAACCTCTTGAGCTTATACATTCAGACCTTTGTGGTCCGATGAGTGTTAAAGCCAGAGGAGGTTATGAATATTTCATCTCATTTATAGATGATTATTCTAGATTTGGGCATATTTACCTAATGCATCATAAGTCTGAAGCACTTGAAATGTTCAAGGAATTCAAGACTGAAGTTGAAAACCATTTAGGTAAAATAATTAAAACACTTCGATCAGATCGAGGTGGAGAGTGCGTGGATTTAAAATTCCAGAACTATATGATAGAACATGGAATTACATGCCAACTCTCAGCTCTCGGTACACCATAACAAAACGGTGTATCGGAAAGGAGAAATAGAACCTTGTTGGACATGGTTCGATCAATGATGAGTTATGCTCATCTCTTTAATTCCTTTTGGGGTTATGCAATAGAGACTGCGGGATACATTTTGAACAATGTGCCATAAAAAAACGTTTCTAAAACTTCTTTTAAACTCTGGAAAGGACATAAAGGTAGTTTATGTAATTTCAGAATTTTGGGTTGTCCAACACATGTGCTTGTGACAAATCCAAAGAAGTTGGATTCACGTTCAAAATTGTGCCTATTCGTAGGTTACCCAAAAGAAACGAGAGGTGGTTTATTCTATGATCCTAAGGAAGATAAGGTTTTTGTGTCGACAAATGCCACTTTCTTAGAGGAGGACCACAAACCAAGAAGTAAAATTGTGTTAAGTGAGTTAGACGGAACAATAGCAAAGGTTGCTAATAAAACTAGTACGTCAACAAAAGTTGTTGATACTAGCTTGTCTAGTCAAAAGAGTCCATCTCAAGAGTTGAGTATGCCTCGACATCGTGGGAGGGTTATAACACAACCTGACCGTTACATGGGTTTATCAGAAACCCAAGTTGTTATACCAGATGACGACTGTGAGGATCCATTGACTTATAATCAAGCGATGGTTGACAAAGACAAAGACAAATGGGTCATAGCCATGGACCAAGAAATGAAGTCTATGTACTTTAATTCTGTTTGGGATCTTGTAGATAAATCGGATGGGGTAAAACCTATAGGTTGTAAGTGGATCTACAACAGAAAGCGTGGTGTAGATGGGAAGGTGCAAACCTTTAAAGCTAGACTAGTAGCAAAGGGTTATACCTAGGTTGAAGGGGTTGACTATGAGGAAACCTTTTCACCTATTGCTTTGGTAAAGTCTATCCGTATCCTACTTGTCATTGCCGCATATTATGACTATGAGGTATGGCAAATGGATGTCAAGATAGCTTTTTTGAATGGCAATCTTGACGAGAACATCTACATGAACCAACCCAAATGGTTCATTTAACCAGGACAAGAGCAAAATGATTTGATGATGCAATCAAATCTTTTGGCTTTGATCAGAATGATGATGAACCTTGTGTTTAGAAGAAAATCATCAATAGTTCTGTCGCATTCCTAGTTCTATATGTGGATGATATCCTACTCATTGGGAATGATGTAGGATATCTTACTGACATCAAGAAATGGCTAGCTACGCAATTCCAAATGAAAGATTTGGGTGAAGCGTAGTTTGTTCTTGGGATCCAGATTGTCCGGAACAGCAAGAATAAAACATTAGCCTTATCTCAGACATCTTACATCGACAAAGTGCTGTCGAGTTTTAGATGCAAGACTCCAAAAAGGGTTTATTGCCTTTTAGATATGGAGTTCATTTGTCTAAGGAACATTGTCCTAAGACACCTCAAGGATTTGAGGATATGAGACAGATTCCTTATGCATCAGCTGTTGGGAGCCTGATGTACACCATGTTGTGTACTAGGCCAGACATCCGCTTTGCGAGATGGAATGGTCGATGAGGTATCAATCCAATCCAGACTCGAACACCGGGGCGTGGGTTAAAACAATCCTTAAGTATCTTCGGAGAACAAGGAACTACATGCTTGTTTATGAGGCTAAGGAGGAGCTGTAGTATGGCGAAGCGTCAAGCAAGGATGCATCGTTGATTCTACCATGGAGGTCGAATATGTAGCGGCTTGTGAAGCAGCAAAAGAGGTTGTTTGGTTAAGAAAATTTATGTTAAATTTGGAAGTAGTTCCAAATATGAGTTTGCCCATCACGTTGTATTGTGATAACAGTGGTGCCATGACAAATTCAAGGGTACCCCGAAGTCACAAGAGGGGAAAGCATATTGAGCGGAAATATCATCTCATTCGGAAGATCGTGCATCAAGGCGACATGATCGTCACGAAGATAGTCTCGGAGCACAACATTGTTGATCCTTTTACAAAGGCTCTTACGGCTAAAATATTTGAGAGTCACCCAAAAGGTCTAGGTTTACAAGTCTTCCCCAACTAGGGCAAGTGGGAGTATATTGTACAAAGGGTTTAAATGCCCTAGTTTATTGTATTTACATTATTGTAATGTTTTAATACTCTACAAGCTTTAGGTCAAGTAGGAGATTGTTGGGATTTGTGGCCTAAACTTATGTAATTTTGATCAAATAAATAAAGAGTTATTTGTTTTAATAAAATTATATTCTTGCTCTATAAATCCAATAAACTAAGCTCCAAGGTTATAATGTATCTTGAACATCAGTGTAGTAGACACTATTTCGATTGTGTTCAAGAGTATAGCCTAAAGGGTCTATGGTATAAGAATAAGGTTGGAAACCTTATTCTGGTAACACCGTGGATGCGACCCACTTTGTAATTAGTAGAAATGAGGTAATCCAACTCATTCATGTGGATTGACATGCGAGTGGGGGCATCCTGTATGAAGAGTTCATACAAGACTGGACTACAAATTATTAGTCTAACCAGTATAACGTCGTTAACAGGATAAGACAGATAATTTATAGATGCTCATTAGTGACTCGACCTGAATCCTGAGCAAGTTAAGAACTCCTGGTTATAGGGGTTTGTCCTTAGACTAGTATGGATGAGAGTGGCTTGTAGCCGACTCAATAAGCCTACCTTCTCAGGGACAGAACCTCGTAGGTAGCTGGGGACTTAACTATGCAAGATGAAATTCACTCATTCCTACACTAAGGAATTAGATAGGTTGTTCCCTTAAGAACTGACTCCAGGTCTACAACAACGGGGCCCCGCCCTCTAAGAGGGTATGAGTCTATGGTAGGACCTTAGACTTGTTGTTCATTAGAGGATCAGTGGTGCTTAAGGAACATAGAGGTAATTACAGGGGTAAAACGATAATTTGACCCAGCCGTGATTACGAACATTCACAGGTTGTTCGTAGTCACAGCTGGGTCAAATTACCATTTTACCCATGTGTCTACCTCTTGCTCCTTAAGTCTCACTGCTCCTCTAATGAACAACTTAGTTGCATGGTCCAGCCATAAACAACATCCCTCTCGAGCCAGTGAGAGGGTAAGGCCCCGTTGTTCAAGCTCTGGAGATAACACTTAAGGGAACAACCTCTCAGTTTCCCTAGCTCGGGAACGAGGGAATTTCTTCTTGCGTAGTTAAGCTCCCAGCTCCCCATGTGGTTCGCCCCTAAGAAGATAGACTTATTGGGCGAGCAACACAAACCACCCTCACCCATACTAGTCAAAGAAATACCTTCGCAGACATGAGCCCGTAACACGCTCAAGATTAAAGATGAGTCACTAATGGTCATCTACGAATTTATTGGCCCTATGCTGTTAATGTTTTTACATCAGTAGGTCTAATAATTCACGGTCGGGTCTTGAACGTGATCCTCCCTGTGTAAGATGCATGAGACATGACTAGTGTCTTGTTCTTCTGGTTTCAGACTATCTAGATACCTAGAACATAATGTGCTTCTCTCAAATCTTTCATTTGGAAATTGGAAGCTAGCCATTCCTTAACGTCGGTAAGGAAACCTACATCATTCCCAATGAGTAGGATATCATCCAATAATATCATAAATGTGAAAGTGTTGTTGATGATTTTGATAGCACGCAAAATGTGTTATCCTTAGGCTTAATTATTGCTAGTTTTATAATGATTTCAGAGCTTTTACGTGTTTAAATTACTCAATTCAAGGTTAAGAGCTTAAACATAACAATTTGAGACATTTTGGATCACTCGGGATCGAAACAAGGCTATTTGGAGCGAAAAATAACATTAATTGGAAGAGGAAAGACCAATCCAATCATGAAGACCCGAGGTGATGGCGTTGCAACGCTACCCTTAGCGTTGCAACGCCGAGCGCGTTGTGTTGATGCGTTGAAGGCATATGTAGGTATCGTTGCAACGCTACCTTAGGGCGTTGCAACGCTATATCGATAAGGGAACAAGCATGAAGAACCGCACAGAGGGCATTGCAATGCTGCCTTGCAGCATCGCAACACTACTTCGATAGAGAGGCGCGCGCGTTAGGGTAGCGGCGTTGCAACGCTGCCCTCAGTGTTGCAACTGTTGGGTTTTATGTCCTAAAACTCGTGAGTTTGTAAATTGAATGTATAATCTATTTTGCAATAAAGTTGTTATTGAGATTTATTCAGTAAAGGTGTTATTGAATAAAGTGAATTGTATATTTTGAAACCCTAATCCAATAAAGAACCCTTGGCTATAAGGTGTATACTTGAACTTTATGTGTGACATAAAAGTGGATCAGGTTCAAGTTATAGCCAGAACGGTCTATAGTATAGGGATAAGACTGGGTACCTTATCCTGGGGACACTATGAACGCGGCCCACTTTGTAAAGTACAAACGATGTGATCCTGAATCGTTCATGTGGAGACATGTGAGTGGGGGCGTCCTATGCAATGAGTTTGCATAAGACTGGATCCGTTTACTGTCTTAACTGACTATATTCATATGATGACCTAGGTAACTCGATCTTAATCCTGAGCGTTCTATGGACTCCTGTTTATTCTTGGATTATCCTTAGATTTGCATGGGTGAGAGTGGCTCGAGACTCGCGACTCACTAAGCCTCCCATTTCGTGGATATAAACTGGGTAGATAGTTGGAAACATAGTTCTCGCAAGATGGAATTCACTCCTACCCGCTTTAGGGATTAGTAGAGAGGTTGTTCCCTTAAGTCTTGACTTGGGTCTTGAACAATGGGCCCACCCTCTCATTGGCCCAAGAGGGATTCGGTTTCTTTGGTTGGACCACAAACCAATTGTTCATTAGAGGATCGGTGGGACTTAAGAGGCAGAGGTAATTACAGGGGGTAAAACGATAATTTTGACCAAAATTGTAATTACTGAACGACTGTGAAGGATCGACTTACTAATCATGGTTATATCGAGTGGGCGTAAATATATCTACAAAGGAGGAGAGTGCAACCACCGGACTTTAGTGGAGTGTCCGGTGGTTAACGAAATGTTGATTAGCTAGGCTAAAGAGTTTGGCCTGTTAATCTCGTGACGTTGGAGCTCATGATCTGCAGAGGTCCATTAGGTCCCCCTAATAAGCTCGGACTAAGCCTTGTAACATTTTGAGAGAAAAGAATTTGAATTGTTCAAATTCGAGTTTGGGAGAAAGCGTTAATTATATGTGATATATTTAACGAATCATAGCTTAATAATGAATTAAACTATGATTAATAGGAGGTGTATATATTTAAATATGATTTAAATATTGGATCGGTTTATACCATGAATAAAGATTCATGTTCAGAAAATCGATCGGGATCGGGCAATTTATTGAATTTAATATTTGATATTAAATTAAATTAAAAATTAATTAATTAAATTAATTATTTAATAATTTAATTAATTAAATTAATTTTAATTAAAAATCAATTTAATCTTGATTTTTAAATTAAAATTAAATGAAAATTAGTGGATTTTCAAGGATTTTCAATAAAATCTAAAGTACAACTTGCCCAATCCCTCTCATCTTCAAAATTCATTAAAATTGGCCACCTTCATCTCAAAGCATCCTCATCACCCTTGAGTTGTCACTCAATTGAAGCTTTCTGAAGCTTTATATAATGGTGATTTGAGGGATGTTGAGAGAATTTTACATAAAATTCTAAATTCTCGAATTAGTGACCTTTGAGGTTTTTTCTTCCAAATTCTCTCAACCTAGGATCCCACAATCCGTTCTAAGTCCTGAGCATAGTAGGGAAGACTCTAACGGTCGTCCACGAAGTGTTCGTGCTGAAAACCATCCACCGGGTGAAGAGAATTTGATCTTCAAAATTGAGTTTTCTATCCCTCTATTTTTCCAGTTTTGAGCATGCATTTTATTTTATAAAATTGATCAACTTAGAGTATTCAAGATCCAAAATGGCTTCCACTTTCTTAATCTTTCAATTGGTATCAGAGCAATTTTGGGCACTCAATTTGATCAATTGTGTCTTGTGGTGGGTGTTTTTTGAAATACAATTTTTCTGGGCGTTTAAAGTATTCTTCTGGTATTGACATTTAAATTGAGCATCTATTTGTGCTTTATTTTCAAATTTCTCAAGTGTGTTTGAGCCTTAATGTGTGTAGAATAAGCTGTAAAAATTTCAAGTCAATTAAAGTTCGGGAAGGCCTTCAATTTGAAGAAAGAAGCTCAGATGGTCATAAAAACTGGAAACAGAGGCAGATGCTAGATTTTTCCTTCATTTTCTGCTACAGGAAGCTTCAGCCCGTGTGAATTAAAATTTGAAATTGGAGAAGATGAGTTGACTGTTGACCGGTTCATTGACCTTTGACCTGTTCAATGGTCTTTGGACCGGTTCGGCTCAATTTTTGTTCGGTTCGAGTGTTTTTAGACCGGTTCTGACTATTTCGAGGCCGATTTTTCCATTTTGGAGGTTCGTTTCACCAATTGGAGGCTCGGTTCATCCTTTTACAACCCGGTTCAACCTTTTGAAGGTCCGGTTCACACATTTGCAAGCTGGTTCGACACAAATTCGAAATGTTCGAAGTGGTTCGATATTATTTCTAGATTATTATTGTAATAATTTAGTAGTTTGCTTCCATTAGATGCCAAAACCAGTCCACTTTAGTGTGTTTAATTAATTATGCATTGTGAATGTATGTTTTAATTAAAATCCCTGATTATATGAGCATAAAGTATGCCATATAGATTTTAAAATCCCACCATAGAAAGCATGCTCCATGCATTGAAAGTATGTTATAAGTGTTATAATATATTGTATGCATGTTTATTGGGTTTCATAAGAATTAATATAAGTGTTATATTAAATTATGAAACAAAAATTATATGTTTTAATTATAATTAATATAAGAGTTCTATTAATTAAAAATTAAACATATAATTGCTATGCATTTTTCATGTGATGGATTTGTTATAAATGTATGTGTTCTTCATGTGATGAATGATCAATCAATTTATAACATAGAAATGCATGTAGCTTAAGGTTAATTAATTAGTTTTAAAATGGTTTTAGAACTGGAAATTAATTAGACCTAAGGTTATCTAGTTCTAATAAGATTAGAATTAGGAAACCAATAATTTATAAACTTTGATTAAAGAGGGACTCTGACTAAGGAAGGTTCTGGCTAGGTTGGGGTACTTAAGCTGACGCAAACGGAACACCCCTACCTGGGACCTAACCTGGAGGTGAATTTAATCCATAGGTTTATAAATTATCTTTCGTGAGTGGCGTTTATTAAAAGTTAATAAATTAAACTCATAGACCTAGGTTTATTAAAAGGTTAATAGACTTAGGTAATTCCCGTATAATTGTTATATTGGTAGACTTAGGTTATATTGTTTTAGCCGGAATATGCGTAAGTAAAAGTATACCCAAACAGTTTAAAATACTTAGTGGGAGTGAAAAGGTATATATGATATATCAATTTTCTCTTACGCTTTCCACGAAGTTCACACCGTGAGATTTATGCTCGGCCTCGTGATGTCAATAGGGCATCCCCATTAGGATGGTGTTTGCATAAATCAAGAGTAAGGTGAATGGAGAAAGTATTTATAGTAAGTGAGCGAAGGAAGTGTGTCAACACATCCTACGGTCTCCTCCATTAGGTTGGACCGTGAGATTCCCATGTTGCGCCTGCAGGTTGCCCGTAGTAGCACCATCCATTCGGAGGGATGTAACATGGGATTCGGAACAACTCAAACTCCAGAAATGGATAGAGTCTCTTAGGTCCATTCCCAGCATTGACTTTCCAATTCGGTAGTATTGTTGGGGTCGACCTCTAAGATCTAAAAATGGCGGGTCACACTTACAAGAATTGCTAAGTGTTAGTAAGCTCTTGACCAAAGTAACGATAACTAGAATGTTATAGGAATAAGAGTTATTCCGGTATTAACATTTAGTCAATAATGTCTTGGTTCAGTGAAGGAGTGATTGACTGCCCCTCGGTAGCGGTTGCTCTGACTCACTGAAGTATCGTTGCAAAAACAATAATGAGTGTATGGGTACATTATTACTTTTGCTAAATTCTTAAATTGGATAGTTACAAACAATTCACTAATAGAATTCATTCTTTTTCAGCATGTGTTACTAGCCTTCAATAAACTTAACGACGATAATTATGGAACCTGGAAATCAAACTTGAATACGATTCTTGTTCTTGATGATTTGAGGTTCGTCTTAACTGAGGAATGTCCTCCCCCTCCCAGCTCGACTGCAAACCGAATTATTCGGGATGCTTATGACAGATGGATTAGGGCTAATGAGTAGGCCCGAGTCTACATCTTAGCCAGCATATCTGATGTGTTGTCTAAGAAACATGAGACCGTGGTCACCGCAAAGGAGATCATGGGATCATTATAGGCGATGCTTGGACAACCATCCTCATTAGTCCATTATGATGCTGTCAAATACGTTTACAACACCCGTATGAATGAGGGAGCCTCTGTTAGGGAACATGTCCTTGACATGATGACCCACTTCAACGTGGCTGAAGTAAATGGGGCAGTCATAGATGAGAAAAGTTAGGTAACCTTTATTATGGAATCTCTTCCGAAGAGTTTTCTGCCATTCCGCACAAATGCGGTGATGAATAAAATAGAGTATAACCTGACTACTCTCCTCAACGAGCTACAGACTTTTGAGTCCCTCATGAAATCAAAAGGAAAAGAGAAGGAGGCAAATGTTGTCACTTCGAAGAAGTTCCTAAGAGGATCCTCCTCTGGGACCAAGTCTGGTCCTTCTTTTTCCAAGAATAAGGGTATTCAGAAGAAGAAGGACAAAGGGAAGGGACCAGCTCCCACGCGCAAGGCTAAGGCCACAGGAAAATGTTTCCATTATGGTGGTGACGGGCACTGGAAGAGGAACTGCCCGAAATACCTTGCAGAAAAGAAAGCTGAGAAAGAAAACAAGGTAAATATGATTTACTCATTATTGAAACATGTTTAGTGGAACATGATGATTCTGCCTGGATATTAGATTCAGGAGCCACTAACCATGTTTGTTTTTTTTGAGAAACTAGTTCTGGCAAAGAGACTTCTTTGGTGGGGAGATATCGCTCAGGGTTGGAACGGGAGAGGTTGTCTCAGCCAAAGCAGTGGGAGCTGTGAAGTTGTTGTTTAGAGACATATTTATTTTATTAGAATATGTACTTTTGGTTCCTGGAATCAAAAGAAATCTTGTATCTATCTCTTGTTTGCTTGAACATCTGTATAAAATATCTTTTGATCATAATGAAGCGTTCATTTGCAAAAGAGGTGTACGAATATGTTCTGCTAAACTGGAAAATAACTTATATGTGTTAAGACCAACAGAAGTAAAAGCTATTTTGAATACCAAGATGTTTAAAACAGCTGATACTCAAAATAAAAAGCAGAAGCTTTCTCCTAGTACCTATCTTTGGCACTTGAGACTAGGCCACATTAATCTCAATAGGATTGGGAGATTGGTCAAGAGTGGTCTCCTAAGTCAGTTAGAGGACAACTATTTACCACCATGTGAGTCATGTCTTGAGGGAAAAATGACTAAAAGACCTTTTTTTGAAAAAGGTTATAGAGCCAAAGAGCCCTTGGAACTCGTGCATTCGAACCTTTGTGGTCCTATGAATGTCAAGGCACGAGGAGGGTATGAATACTTCATCAGTTTTATTGATGATTATTCAAGGTATGACTATCTTTACCTAATGCATCATAAGTCTGAAACCCTTGAAAAGTTCAAGGAGTATAAGGCAGAAGTTGAGAACACATTAGGTAAAACGATTAAAACACTTCGATCAGATCGAGGTGGAGAGTATATGGATTTGAGATTCCAAGACTATATGATAGAACATGGAATGGTATCCCAACTCTCAGCGCCCAGTACACCTCAGCAAAATGGTGTATCTGAGAGGAGAAATAGAACCCTGTTAGACATGGTTCGATTGATGAGTTATGCTTAGCTGCCTAATTCGTTTTGGGGATATGCAGTAGAAGCTGCTGCATATATTTTGAACATGGTTCCCTCTAAGAGTGTTTCAGAAACACCCTATGAGTTATGGAAAGGGCGTAAAGGTAGTTTACGTCACTTCAGGATTTGGGGATGTCCGACACATATGTTGGTGTCCAATCCAAAGAAATTGGAATATCGTTCAAAATTATGCCTATCCGTAGGGTACTCCAAAGAAACGAAAGGTGGTCTATTTTATGATCCTCAAGAGGACAAGGTGCTTGTGTCGACAAATGCCACGTTCTTAGAGGAAGACCACATGAAAGATCATCGGCCTCGAAGCAGGATTATCTTGAGCGAAATTTCCAGGGAAGCTACAGATAAATCAACAAGAGTTGTTGATGAAGCTGGTCCTTCTCAAGAGTTGAGAATGCCTCGACGTAGTGGGAGGGATGTTAGACAACCCGACCGTTACATGGGTTTGACTGAAACCCAGGTCGTCATACTTGATGATGACATTGAGGATCCATTGACCTATAAACAGGCAATGAATGATATAGATAGGGACCAGTGGATTAAAGCCATGGACCTTGAAATGGAGTCAATGTACTTCAATTCAGTCTGGGAACTTGTAGATCAACCAGATGGTGAAAGACCTATCGGTTGCAAGGGGATCTACAAGAGGAAACGAGATCAAACCGGTAAGGTGCAAACCTTTAAGGCTCGACTTGTGGCAAAGGGTTATACCCAAAGGGAAGGGATAGACTATGAAGAAACCTTCTCTCCTGTTGCCATGCTTAAGTCCATTAGAATACTCTTGTCCATTGCCACGTTTTATGACTATGAAATTTGGTAAATGGATGTCAAGACAACCTTTTTGAATGACAATCTTGAAGAGAGTATCTATATGGATCAACCAGAGGGGTTCATAGTTCAGGGTCAAGAGAAAAAAGTTTGCAAGCTTAAACGATCCATTTATGGATTGAAACAAGCGTCTAGATCCTGGAATATAAGATTTGATACTGCGATCAAATCTTATGGATTTGAACAGAATATTGACGAGCCTTGTGTTTACAAGAACATAGTCAATACCACAGTAGCTTTCTTAGTTCTATACGTAGACGATATCTTGCTCATTGGGAATGATGCAGGGTTTCTGACTGGCGTTAAACAATGGCTAGCAACCCAATTCCAAATGAAAGATTTGGGAGAGGCTCAGTTTGTTCTTGGAATCTAAATCGTTCGAATCGCAAGAACAAAACGCTAGCATCGCCTCGCATCTTATATTGACAAGATGTTGGTTAGATATAAGATGTAAAATTCCAAGAAGAGTTCATTACCTTTCAGGCATGGAATTCATTTGTCTAAGGAACAGTGTCCTAAGACACCTCAAGAAGTTGAGGATATGAGACGCATTCCCTATGCATCTGTTGTCGGTAGTCTGATGTATGCCATGTTATGTACTCGACCCGACATATGCTATGCGAGTGGGAATAGTCGTGAGATATCGCCTAATCCGAGATATGATCACCGGATCGGCGCCGTTAAGAACATCCTCAAGTATCTTAGGAGAACGAGGGACTATATGCTTGTGTATGGCGCAAAGGATTTGATCCTTGCGAGGATACACCGACTCGATTTTCAGATCGATGTAGATTCGAGAAAATCCACATCAGGATCAGTCTTCACTCTTAACGGAGGAGCTATAGTATGGAGGAGTATAAAGCAAGGTTGTATTGCTGACTCCACCATGGAGGCTGAGTATGTCGCAGCTTGCGAAGCAGCGAAAGAGGTTGTATGACTTAGAAAGTTCTTGACTGATTTGGAAGTTGTTCCAAATATGAATTCGCCTATCACCCTTTATTGTGATAATAGTGGTGCAGTAGCAAATTCTAAAGAACCTAGAAGCCATAAGCGCGGAAAGCATATAGAGCGCAAATATCATCTCATCAGGGAGATTGTGCAACGAGGAGACGTGATCGTCACGCAGATTGCTTCGGAGCAAAACATTGTTGATCCGTTTACAAAGCCCCTGACGGCTAAAGTGTTTGAGGGACACCTAGAGAGTCTAGGACTTCGGGTTGTCTGATGAGGACAATTTTTTCTTGCTCAAAGATGTTTGACTCCACCGACGTTTTAGTCCAAGTGGGAGTTTGTTGGTTTTATGTGTCCTAAAACTCGTGAGTTTGTAAATTGAATGTATATTCTATTTTGCAATAAAGTTGTTATTGAGATTTATTCAGTAAAGGTGTTATTGAATAAAGTGAATTGTATATTTTGAAACCCTAATCCAATAAAGAACCCTTGGCTATAAGATGTGTACTTGAACTTTATGTGTGACATAAAAGTGAAGGAATGAGAATCCCCGCGCAGCGGAAGACGATCGAATCGTCATGGTATTATCATGCAACATGTGTTTATTAAAATGATCTAAGTATTAGATCTAGGCTAAACATGCTAAATTGTACAGCAAGAAGAACATACTTACTTGTTGTAGACCAATTCAGCAATCTCTCCTGCAGATCACGATTCTTCGTGCTCCTCGATCTCAACGAACTCTTCCCACGATCGGATCTCAAAAACTACCAAAATAGATCTTCTTGGTTGTTCTCTTTTGGAGAAGGGAAGTTGGTGGGAACTTTTGTGTTTTGGAAGGTGAAGAGAATTGAGAGAGTAGAGAGAATATGACTTTTGGATTCTTAGGGCAAAATCCAAAAATGACAACTTGGCTTCACTTAGGTTTCCAAAACCCTTTTGCAAAGGGGTTTAAATAGTGGAATGATGGAGTTCAAAACTTCACATTATTACCACTTTACCACAACTATAGGTTATGTAAATCTCATTTACATAATCACATAATATAAGATATCTCATATCTTAATAATTGTGTATTAATTAAATTGAATCACATCTAATTTAATTTCTCTCAATTAATTTCTCCATTTAGCCATTGATTCAACAATTAGGCTAACACATAGATTATTATGAATCTCATTCATATTAAACTATATATTATATCATCTATATCTCATATAAATGATATAAATACTCTTAAAAGTGAAATTCAACACTTCAATTTCATGCCAAAACATTAATCCTTCTTTTATCCCATATTGAGCCAACCAAGGGACCTAATGGACCTATAGTGACGGGCTCCAATGATATGAGGTTAACCAGTCAAACTCTTTGACCTAGTCAACCAATATTCATTAGCTACAGTAACATTCCACTATAGCTTTGTAGTCAGACTCCCATCGAGTGTAGTATATTACGTGTCCACCGATATAACCAATGCCCATGAGTCGACCCTTCACGGGTTGTTCGTGAGACATGGTCAAGTCAAATTACCGCTTTACCCTCTGTGTCTACTTCTTGTTCCTTAAGTCCCCACTGCTCCTCTAATGAACAACATATTGTGATGGTCCAACCATACACAATACCCTTCTCAGGCCAGTGAGAAGGTGGGTGCCCGTTGTCCAAGCCCTGGAGACAGCACTTAAGGGAACAACCCCTCTAGATTCCTTATAGGCGGGAACGAGTGAATTCCATCTCGCGTAGTTAGGTTCCCAGCTCTCTACTTGGTTCTGTCCCTGAGAAGATAGGCATATTGGGCAAGTAACTGAGACCACCCTCACCCGTACTAGTTAAAGGACGGACCCCATGAGGCGAGTCGTCCGTAATACGCTCAAGATTCAGGTCGAGTCACTAATGGTCATCTATGAATTTATTAGTCTTTACTGTCAGCGGTGTTATATCAGTAAGTCTAATAATTCATGGTTCGGTCTTGTACAATCTCATTGTACAGGATGCCCCCACTCGCATGTCAACCACATGAACGAGTCATATCACCTCGTTTGTATCTAATACAAAGCGGGCCGCATCCACAGTGTATCCAGGATTAGGTCTCCAACCTCATCCTTATATCAGAGACCCTTCTGTCATTAACTCGAACGTGATCCTCCTTGTGTGTCAACTACACACCGTTCAACTTCTAGTTTTCTTATATATTCAATGACCCTGGAGCTTAGTTTATTGGAAAGGTTTAAAATACTGCGAGACACAAAGTAAAGAAATGAATAACTCTTATTAATTTCAAAACAATATTTTACAAACACGAGATTAGGACAGAAATCCCAACAAAAAGTGGATCAGGTTCAAGTTATAGCCAGAACGGTCTATAGTATAGGGATAGGACTGGGTACTTTATCCTGGGGACACTATGGACGCGACCCACTTTGTAAGGTACAAACGATGTGATCTTGAATCGTTCATGTGGAGACATGCGAGTGGGGGCATCCTATGCAATGAATTTGCATAAGACTGGACCGAGAAATAGTCACTTAGACTTTATAACTCCGTTTACTGTCTTAATTGACTATATTCATACGATGACCTAGGTAACTCGATCTTAATCCTGAGCGTTCTATGGACTCCTGTTTATTCGGATTATCCTTAGATTTGCATGGGTGAGAATAGCTCGAGACTGCCGACTCAATAAGCCTCCCATTTCGAGGGATAAAACCGGGTAGATAGCTGGGAACATAGTTCTGCAAGATGGAATTCACTCCTACCCGCTTTAGGAATTAGTAGAGAGGTTGTTCCCTTAAGTACTGACTTTGGGTCTTGAACAATGGGCCCACCCCTCTCATTGGCCCGAGAGGGATTCGGTTTGCTGGTTTGACCACAAACTAATTGTTCATTAGAGGATCAGTGGGACTTAAGGAACAGAGGTAATTAGAGGGGTAAAACGGTAATTTTGACCCAGCTGTAATTACGAACGACCTGTGAAGGATCGACTTACTAATCATGGTTATATCGAGTGGACAAATATATATATCTACAAGGAGGAGAGTGCAACCACCGGACTTTAGTGGAGTGTCCCTGTGGTTAACGAATGTTGATTAGCTAGGCTAAAGAGTTTGGTCGGTTAATCTCGTATCGTTGGAGCTCATGATCCAGAGGTCCATTAGGTCCCCTTACTAGCTCGGACTAAGCCTTGTAACATTTTGAGAGAAAAGAATTTGAATTGTTCAAATTCGAGTTTGGGAGAAAGCGTTAATTATATGTGATATATTTAACTAATCATAAACTTAATTATGAATTAAACTATGATTAATAGAGGTGTATATATTTAAATATGATTTAAATATTGGATCGGTTTATAACATGAATAAAGATTCATGTTCTAAAATCGATTGGGATCGGGCAATTTATTGAATTTAATATTTGATATTAAATTAAATAAAAATTAATTAATTAAATTAATTATTTAATAATTAAATTAATTAAATTAATTTTAATTAAAAATCAATTTAATATTGATTTTTAAATTAAAATTAAATGAAAATTAGTGGATTTTCATGGATTTTCATAAAATCCAAAGTACAACTTGCCCAATCCTCTCATCTTCAAAATTCACCAAAATTGGCCACCTCCATCTCAAAGCATCCTCATCACCCTTGAGTTGTCACTCCATTGAAGCTTTTTTGAGCTTTATATAATGGTGATTTGAGGATGTTGAGAGAATTTTGAGAAAATTCTAAATTCTGAATTAGTGACCTTTGAGGATTTTTCTTCCAAATTCTCTCAACCTAGGATCCTACAATCCGTTCTAAGGCCCGAGGATAGTAGGGAAGACTCTAACGATGGCGTCCACACGAAGTGTTCGTCTTTGAAAACCATCCACCGTGAAGAGAATTTGATCTTCAAAGTTGAGTTTTCTATCCTCTCTGTTTTTCCACTTTGAGCATGCATTTTATTTTACAAAATTGATCAACTTAAAGTGTTCAAGATCCAAAATTGCTTCCGCTTTCTTAATCTAGACTCTTTCAGCAACGCCATCGAGACATTCCATATATGCCAGCCGCCTAGGGCACAACATTGCAACGCTGTCCCTAGCGTTGCAACGCTGTACCGATTGAGCCTATAAATGCAACCTTATGATTCCATTGCAAGAGAGCTGAATTTGAGAGAGAATTAACCCTAATTTCGAAATACACTTTATAAGAAGAGAAAAGAGAGTGTTTTTGGGAGCCAAAGCATTCGTGGAATTTCGAGATCGAAGATGGGAGCTCGAAGACGAAGCACCGACATCGACACATAAGTTTAATTTCCTTTTCTTTCAAATTGTAATACCGTTTTAAGATGTTTTCTACATGTTTAGCTTGGTTTTCATGTGATTTAGAGTAGCTAAATGTTGTAGTTAGGATTTATTTTGCTTGTTAAGACTTATTTGCTATGTATTGAAGCATGTCTTGTTCTTATTTTTGGCAATTCGTAACTTAACTCTTGATATTGTGGTTTAAGTGGACTCGAGAGATACAAATTGAATTAAAGCAAAGTTGTCAAAACCCTTAGGAGTCTGACATGAGGATGACCTAGAAATCTAAGGGAAACACATAAAGATGTTGTTTAATGTCGTGCATGTTTTAGATTTCTTAAGGAGACTTAGAATTTATTACATGTGCGAGGCTCACTAAAAATCGAGAGATTTTCTTGAGAATCTTATTTCTTGTTTATAAATTCATCTCTTTGGTTCATTGCATGTGTTGAGTAAGTCATTAACTTGTAAAGACATTTTCCTCAAATCTATAAATTCGTGTCTCCACGTGTTTGTTTGTCTTTAATTCTTTCTTCACCACCTATCCATGTTATGTTTCTTTAGCTAAAATTGAGAATTAGTATCTCGATAATTAATTAATCTAGAAACTCATTCCCGAGGACGATACTTGGACTCTTAAATCACTACACTAAAACTTGACCTGTACACTGCGATATTGCATTAATAAAATTTACGCAACAAGTTTTTGGCGCCATTGCCGGGGAATGACGATTATTTAGATTAATTAATATTAGGAGAAAATTTGAGGTTTTAGACTAAAGTTTGTTTGTGTTGTCTACTAAAGTTTGTTTGTGTTGTCTTTCCTTATTTGTTTTTGTGTGTTTATTTGCTTCCTTATTTGTTCTATTTTAGTTTTGTGTGTTTTTGAGTCTTTGTTCCCTGTTTTGGTTGTGTTGCTATTGTTCAAAAGTCTTGATTTGAATTACTAATATCTGAAGTATGACTTTGCATGAGTTTGATCTTCCACCATGGTACTGCCCCCCACAGGATCCTAGGTCTGTGTCGTATGATTTTTCTTGAAACCACTTGTCTAATTTTTACCATTCTGACTCCATGATTGATGAAAATTCACGTGATGGTAGTTATTTGGGCACTTGGAACCATAATTTTTCGTACCTTGACCAACCTAATGAAAAATGTTCTCTTGTGAACCAATTAATGGAATATACCTTGGAATTGAAAATTAAAAATTTGGTTCATAATGAATTACAGAGGTTGGATAGGTTAGAAGCTAAGGTGGTAGGAGTTCGGGAAATAGTATAGGAAAGAGATCTGTATCTTAATCAACTAGTAATTTCTCTTAAGGCCTTACAGGAACAATTTCTTATCCTTACCATTGAGAATGTGCACCCTGGAGGACTTATCCATACGATAGTGAGGATAGTTTGGAGGAGACTGAGACACACCATAGTCAGGGTGGTGAGGTAGATATTGGTGATACAACCACTTCCACGGGGGAGATTCAGGTGATAGAGGTCGAGTCTGAGAAGTCCTTCTCCCTTTTGTCTCCAGAAATTTCCTTTAATCTTCATAGCCAATTGTCCTATACTCACGAGTCTTGTTTTGATTTTTGTTCTTTTATGTTGATAAACAAAAATACCAAAAATATTTCTCTCTCTGGTACCCATGAAAAGCAGGATAACCTTTTAGACTTAGAAGGCTACATCGATTCAAACAAGAAGTGCCCAAAAAAATATGAGCAGTTTTATGTGGCCTGATAAGTCACCGTCTAGCTAAAGACGTTATAGAAAGCGCTTCTTGGGAGGCAACCCAAGCTTTATATTTTTGGTTATCTGTTTTTATGTCTTCTTTCTTTTTATGTTTTCTTTCCTTTGCTAGTGCTTTTCTAACTCTTATCTTTTTGTACCTCCAGGTGTATGCCCAAAGGGAGAACTGCAGATTTGCACCCTTTTGATCCTGAGATCGAGAGGACCTGTAGGAGACTCCTAAGGGAAGGAAGAGTAGAACCTCAGACTATGGTTGATCAGGAGTTAATCAATAACCCTAAACCAATCAGGGAGTATTTCCAACCTGTGTTTGATTCTGAATAGGCTGGAATAATCTATGCCCCCATAAATGCTAACAATTTTGAACTTAAGACATGACTTATACAGATGGTTAGGGAAGGTGCTTTCAGAGGATTAGCCACAGAAGATCCTAACTCACACCTGCAAAATTTCTTAGAAATCTGTGGTACAATTAAAATGAATGGTATCTTTGCTGATAATATTCGCTTACGTCTCTTTCATTTCTCTCTGCAGGGTAGAGCTAAAGAATGGCTGGGTCCCTTCCCTCAAGCAGTATCACTTCATTGGAGGAGTTGGCCCAAGCCTTCATGATTAAATTCTTTCCACCCTATGAAAGCTGCAAAGTTAAGGACGAAGATAGGAACATTCAGGCAGTAGGAGGGAGAGCATCTATTTGAGGCTTGGGAACGGTACAAAAACATGCTCAGGAGGTGCCCATAGCATGGCTACCCAGAGTGGCTCCAGGTACAACTGTTTTATAATGGACTGAAAGGTAAGACCAAGACCATTTTGGATGCCACTGCTGGAGAAGCTTTCATGGCAAAGACCGTGCAAGAAGTACGTGCTCTCCTCAAGAAAGTGTCAACTGCCAGCTACCAGTGGCCTACAGACAATGACAGATCTAAGCTAGTAGCTGGATTGTATCAACTGGATGAGGTAACCTCCCTTAGATCTCATATGACATCTCTCACTCATGATCTGAATAATTTTGCAGGATCACCACAAACAGGGACGCCCTCTCAATACTCCCAGCCTAATGGAGAATCCACTTTGGAGCAATTACATTACCTGAACAACAGAAGCAATAACTATGGAGAAAACCAGACTCAGAATAACCTCCCAACACATTATAACCCAGGTTTGAGGTATCATGAAAATTTCTCTTATGCTAACAATAAAAATGGATCCTCATAGTCATTGTCTGATCATAAGTCGATGGATCCTCACAGTCATCATTAGGTATGACGACTTGGGTTTTAGCCAAACTCATGTAACGTTCAGGCTGTCTCACAACCCTCCTACTACATCGAGGCATTCTCAACTCTTTAGAAGGACGTACTTGACTAGACGAGCTAGGGTCAACAACACTTGTTGACGTACTAGCACCATCAGCAACTCTTACTGACGAACTAGCCATTTTGCTCAACACTACCTTACTCTTTGGTTTATGATCCCTGATGTGATCATCCTCAAGGAATGTGCTGTTTTTCGACACAAGCACCCTATTTTCCTTAGGATCGTAAAATAGACCACCTCTCGTTTCCTTTAGGTAACCTACAAAGAGGCATAACTTCAAACGAGGTTCCAACTTCTTTGGGTTTGACACCAACACATGGGTCGACCATCCCCAAATCCTGAAATGACGTAAACTGCCTTTACGACAATTCCAGAGTTCGAAAGTGTTGGGATATGTGCCCTAAAACTTATGTAATTTTAGTTAAATAAATAAAGAGTTATTTGTTTTGATAAAATTATATTCTCGCTTTATAAATCCAATAAACTAAGCTCCAAGGTTATAATATATCTTGAACATCAGTGTAGTAGACATTATTTGGATTGTGTTCAAGAGCATAACCTAAATGGTTTATGGTATAAGAATAAGGATGGAAACCTTATTCCGGTAACACCATGGATGCAACCCACTTTGTAGTTAGTACAAATGAGGTAATCTGACTTATTCATGTGGATGACATGCGAGTGGGGGCATCCTGTATGAAGAGTTCATACAAGACTGTGTTGGGGTTTGTGCCCTAAAACTCGTAGTTTGTAATTTTGTTCTAATTATTGTAATAAAAAGTTATTATTTGCAATAAAGAGTTATTGTTCGATATTCACATTATTGCCCTTGTATTAACCCTAAATCCAATAAACTAAACATCCAAGGATCTCGGTTCTCTTGTACTGAATGTAGTGTACATAAAAAGGATCTTGGTTTGAGATACAACCTCAAGGGTCTATAGTAAGGGGATAAGGTTTGGGTATCTTACCCTGGTAATACTATGGATGTGGCCCACTTTGTATATGATACAAACACTGTGATCCTAATGTGTTTGTGTAGATGACATGTGAGTGAGGATATCCTATGTAATGAGATTACATAAGATCAGACCGCGAAATAGTAACCACTAGGTGTAACTCCGTTGACTAGTTAGGTTTCTATTCCACTAGGATAACCTAGACAACTTGATTTCAATCCTGAGCAGGTTACGAACTTCTTTTTGCGAGGGATTGTCCTTTGACTAGTATGGGTGAGAGTGGCCAAGTATGCCGACTCAATATGCCTACCTTCTTGGGGACAAGATAGAGTGAGCAACTAGGGACTTAACTTAGCAAGATGAAATTCACTCCTTCCCGTCTATTAGAGTAAGTAGAGGAATGTTCCCTTAAGTGGTGTCTTCGGGACTTGAACAAAGGGCCTGACCATCTCATTGGTCCGAGAGGAACTTCCTTTTGTTGGTAAGACCACAAACAAATTGTTCATTAGAGGAGCACTGGTACTTAAGGTACAAGATGTAACCCAGGGGTAAAACGGTATTTTGACCCAGCTGGTGTTACGAACATTCGTGAAGGATTTACTTGTCGTTATTGGTTAATATCTGTGGACACAGAAATATATCTGCAGTGTGAAGAGTGCAGCTGCGGGACTTTAGTGGAGTGTTCCCGCGGTTAACGAATGTTGATTAGGAGGTTAATGAAATTAACCGAGTAATCTCGTATCATTGGAGCTTCTGATTTGTAGGTCCATTAAGTCCACCTTCAAGCTCGTAAAGGGTTCTTAGATCGTTTGAACTTGAAATGTTCAAATTCATTAGAGAATAAATTTTACGTATATGGATACATTATAATATAAAGTTTAGGAACTTTATATTATAAATTTAATGTGAATATGATTCATATTATATTATATGAGATGATTAAATATTTGAAAGAGTTCAAATATTAATTTAAATGTGAATGAGATTCATATTTGGGAAACTATAGGTTAAAATTTAATGTGCATAAGATGTGCATTAAAACTATAGGTTAGAGAAGAATATGATTAAATATGATTTAATCTCAATTAAATATATGATATTTAAACCTTAATTAAATATATGATATTTAATTAAAATTAATTTAATTAATTTAATTATTAAATTAATTTAAATGGTGGGAACGTGACATGAGGACACGTCCCCCACCTTCCTACTTCCTCCCATTCGATAGGGAGTGGGGGTAGTGCTCCACTTCCCTTTATCTTCTCGTTGGATAGATGTTTTTGGTTAATCGATCAAGTTGAGCAATCGTTGAATTACTGTTAGAATTCTCTCTCTCTGAAATTCCCTTCCTTTGATCAACTTTTGATTCCTTCCCACCAAGGATAGATCCAGGAACTCAGAGAATAGGAGGTGCTCTTCGTGGTTGTGTTCTGTTGGAAAAGAATAACAGAGGAGTTTTATTTGTTGCTGAGTTTCTGTGCAATTGGAGCAAGGGTTGCTGAATTTAGAAACTATAAAGGTAATTGTTACTCACTTTTAGTTTAAGTTTTTACAACATATGTTTGCATGCTTAGTTCCATGCCTAATTAGATTAGGAATTAAGTTGCTTATTCTCTGTTTTTACCAATGTATTTGTATTTCTGTTTAACCAAAACAATCAAGCAAAATCGATCCATAAAACACGTTTTCGCTGTTCAAGGGGACCAGATTCTCATCAATTGGTATCAGAGCAATGCTTGTTTTGTTTTGGTTGAAACAAATTTGCATTGGATAGGTGAGAATTGCATTTGCTTTGTTGTAAAACTTGTTTAGGAAATTTTTGCCTTAGATTTATTTGGTTTTATCAAATTAAATGTAAAGGCCCATGCATTTTGGGCAAATAAGTGCATAATATAGTCTGTAATTGAGTTGTGAGTTGTTCGAGACTAGTTTCATGCAATTCAGATGAATATCGAGGGAGAAATTGGCATTTGAAGTTCTTGTGTTCGAAGGAAAAGTCACATTGCGAAGCGGCGCGTTACCGCGCTACTCCAGCGAAGATTACAACGCCGTTCATCAGCGTTGTAACGCTGAGGAATGGCGTCGCAACGCCGAACCTCCTATCGATGCAGAAGACCGAGGGGTCAGCAGCATTGCAACGCCGATGTCAGGCGCGCGCGCGCGAGATGAGGCGGTGTTGCAATGCTCTCTTCAGCGTTGCAACACCGTAACGCCAACTTGAAGGAGCAGACCGGTTTGGGCGGTTCGTGTCGATTTTGGTCCAGTTCGAGTGGTCTGAGCTCGGTTCCAAATGTTTTAGACCGGTTTTGTAATAAGATTAGTGTAATTTTATTATTTTTGCACTTTAGGGGCCAAATTTTTCTGGTTTTACAGCTATTTTTCTTTATGAATGTCACTTAGAATTTTTTCCCACCTTAGGATAAGCATGTTCATGCATTTTTTTGTATAAATGTTATATAAATATGGTAGAAATGGATGGTTTATTTTATTTTCATAAGTAATTAATTATAATTGTTATAATTAGATTATATGGAAAATAAAGTGCATGGAGCATGAAATTACTTAGTTTAAAATAAATGTTATTTTATTTAAGTAATTTGCCTTATTCAATTAGTTGAATGTTATTTATAATTCGAATTTGAAATTGTTTGTTGGTTTTATAATATAGTTCCTTGTCATCGGTAAATTATTAAAATTTATAAAAGTTATAAATAAAGGGGGTTTAGAAACCATAACCTATAACAAAGAATTGCATGCAAACATAGGGACTTGGGTTTAATTAAATTAGTTTTAAATTGTTTAAAATTAATTTAGACCTAAGTTCAATTTCTAATAGGATTAGAAGGTTGTCTTACATAGTATTTTAAATAGCTTAAAATATAGTAGGACCATAGGACACTGGTTATAAGGGAACTCTACCAGTGATGTTCTGTCTAAGGCTGGGGGTACTTAAGCTGACGGTTAACGAAACACCTCCTACCTGGGAACTGACCTGGAACTTTAGTTGAATTAACCATAGTCTTATTTTATATCTAGGTAATTAATATGTTTATTCACCTAGACATAAGGTTAATAAACCTAGTTATAATAGTTATAATAGGCATAGACTTAGATAGATTCTTTTAGCCATAATCCAACTAAGTTAAACCTACACCCTAACCTTAGGAGCTTCAATAGGAGGAAACGAGATGTTCGCATCGAGTTTACTCTCACGTCCTCAAGAGTTCACATCGTGAGATTCATGCTCGGCTACGTGGCGTCAATAGGGCGTCCCCCTATGGTAAGTGTTTGCATGGTTCAATACCAAGGTGAATGAGGGAAGTATCCATAGTAAATGGAAGCAAGACGCGTGTCAACGTATCCTACGGTCTCCTCCATTAGGTCGCACAGTGAGATTTCTATTGGGACATGAGATGTTCTGGTAGTGAGAATTAGCTGAGATAGTCTCAATTCAGGGGACAAGTGATTGACCACCCGACGGTGGCTTTTGTTCTAAACCATTGAAGTATCGTTGCAAAATTAAAGGTTTAATTTAAACACTAGGGTTCTTTAATAATTTTGCTAAATTTGATTGGTTTGTAATGGGTTAAAGGCATAACTAATTTGAACTACTTTTTTAATTTCAACATGTCGTCCTCTATAATAGCCTTACTCAAAAGCGAGCGTTTAACTGTTGAAAATTATACTACGTGGAAGTCCAACCTGAATACGATTCTCATTGTCGACAACCTTCGATTTGTACTGACTGAGGAATGTCCTCACGTCCCTGCTCGAAACGCTCCTCAATCTGTTAAGGATGCGTACGACCGCTGGATTAAGGCCAATGATAAGGCCAAGGTCTACATTTTGGCTAGTGTTTCTTACGTTCTAGTCAAAAAGCACGAGGGCATGGTCTCAGCTCGTGAGATCATGAGTTCGTTGCAGAATATGTTTGGACAACCGTCTGGACAGCTTCGACACGAATCCCTCAAGTACGTTTATAACTCCCGCATGAAGGAAGGGTCGTCAGTGAGAGAACACGTTCTCGATCTGATGGTCTACTTCAGCATGGTTGAAATGAACCACACGGTCATAGACAAGCAAAGTCAGGTATCGTTCATCCTGGAATCTCTTCCGAAGAGCTTCCTACAATTCCGCAGCAATGCAGTGATGAACAAGATAAAGTATAACCTGACTACTCTCCTCAATGAACTACAGATTTCCAGTCCCTTATGAAGAATAAGGGGCAGGCTGATGGAGGGGCAAATCTGTTTGCCCATTCCAGAAGGTTCCAGAAGGGTTCATCCTCTAGAGCCAAGTCTTGTGATCCATCTTCTGGGCTTAAGAAAACCCAAAAGACGAAGATAGGAGGGAAAGGGAAGGCACCTGCTGCTGATAAGGGCAAGGGAAAGGCCAAGGTTGCAGACAAAGGAAAGTGTTTCCACTGCAACGTGGAAGGGCACTGGAAGCCAAACTGCCCAAAGTACCTTGCTGTGCTCAAAGAGAAGAAAGGTAAATTTGATTTACTTGTTCTTGAAACTTGCTTAGTGAAAAATGATGATTTTACTTGGATACTTGATTCAGGAGCCACTAATCACATTTGCTCTTCTTTACAGGAAACTAGTTCCTTCAAGGAGCTCGAAGAGTGTGAGATGACGCTCAGGGTCAGAACAGGAGACATCATCTCAACTCGTGCAGTGGGAGATGTCAAGCTGTTTTTTAGAGATAGGTTTTTATATTTAAATCTGTACATAGTTCCTAAGATTAAGAGGAACTTTATTTCTATCTCTTGCTTAATTGAACTTGATTATTGTATTTCCCTTTCAAGTTATGAAGCGTTCATTTCAAAGAAAGGTGTCAATATTTGTTCTGCTAAGTTAGAAAATAGCTTGTATGTACTTAAACTGAATCAAACTAAGGCAATTTTAAATCATGAGATGTTTAAAACTACAAATATTCAAAGTAAAAGGCATAGAATTTCTCCAAACTAATAATACCTATCTTTGGCATCTTAGACTTGGTCATATAAATCTCAACCGAATTGAGAGACTATCAAAGAATGGACTTCTAAAGAAGTTAGAAGATGATTCTCTACCTCCTTGCGAATCATGCTTGGAAAGTAAGATGACTAAGCGACCTTTTAGTGGAAAAGGTTGTAGAGTCGTAGAGCCCTTAGAGCTTATACATTCAGATCTTTGTGGTTCGGTGAATGTTAAAGCTTGTGGAGGGTACGAATATTTCATCTCCTTCATAGATGATTGTTCGAGGTATGGTTATCTATATCTAATGCATCATAAGTCTGAAGCTCTTGAAAAGTTCAAAGAGTATAAGGCTGAAGTAGAGAATGCATTAGGGAAAACCATTAAAACATTTTGATCTGATCGAGGTGGAGAGTATATGGATTTGAGATTCCAGGACTATTTGATAGAACATGGAATAAAATCTCAACTCTCAGCACCTAATACACAAGAACAAAATGGTGTGTCAGAAAGGAGAAATAGAACCTTGTTAGACATTGTTCAGTCTATGATGAGTTATGCTCAATTCAATTGCCTGCCTCATTTTGGGGTTACGCAGTAGAAACTGCAGTTCAAATCTTGAAAACTGTTCCATCAAAAAGAGTGTTTCAGAAACACCCTTTGAGTTATGGAAGAGGTGTAAACCTAGTTTACAACACTTCAGGATTTGGGGTTGTCCGGCACACGTGCTGGCGACAAACCCAAAGAAACTGGATTCTCGTTCAAGATTATGTCAATTTGTTAGCTATCCCAAAGAAACGAGAGGTGGTCTTTTCTACGACCCACAAGAAAACAAGGTGGTTGTATCGACAAACACCACTTTCTTGTAGGAAGATCACATGAGGAACCATAAACCACGTAGTAAACTAGTACTAAATGAAGCTACAGATGAGTCAACAAGAGTTGTTGATCAAGTTGGACCTTCATCAAGAATTGATGAAGAAGCCAGCACATGAAGTCAGTCTCATCCTTCTCAATCGTTGGTAATGCCTCGACGTAGTGGGAGGGTTGTTTCCCAACCTGACCGCTACTTGGGTTTAGCTTAAACTCAAGTTGTCATACCTGATGACGATAGATCCATTGTCTTATAAACAGGCAATGAATGACGTAGAGAAGGACCAATGGATTAAAGCCATACCTTGAAATGGAGTCAATGTACTTCAATTCAGTTTGGGAACTTGTAGACCAGCCTGACGGGGTAAGACACATAGGGTGCAAATAGATCTATAAGAGAAAGAGAGATGCAGTCGAAAAGGTACATACCTTTATGTTGGGATGTTTGTCCTAATCTCGTTTAGTTTGTAAATATACATTTGAAATTAATAAAGGTTATTTATTTCATCATTTTGTGTCTCGCATTTCTTACAAACCTTGTCCAATAAAGTAAGCTCCAGGGTCATTGAATATATGAGAAAACTAGAACTTGAACAGTGTGTAGTGGACACAAAGGGAGGATCACATTCGAGTAAATGACACGAACGGTCTACAGTATATGGATGGGGTTGGAGACCTAATCCTTCGCTGTGAATGCGGCCCGCGTTGTATTAAGATACAAACGAGGTGATCTGACTCGTTCATGTAGTTGACATGCGAGTGGGGGCATCCTGTACAATAAGATTGTACAAGACCGGACCGTGAATTATTAGACCTCACGATGTAACACACGATTAACGATATGGACTAATAACTTCAGAGATGACCATTCATCGACTCGACACAAATCTCGAGCGTGTTATGGACTCCTATCTGCGGGGGTCTGTCCTTTGACTAGTACGGGTGAGGGTGGTCACAGTTACTCACCCAATATGTCAATCTTCTCAGGGACAGGACCAAGTAGGGAGCTGGGAACTACGCGAGATGGAATTCACTCGTTCCCGCCTTTAAGGAAACTAGAGGGGTTGTTCCCTCAAGTGCTGTCTCCAGGGCTTGGACAACAGGCACCCACCCTTTCACTGGCACGAGGGGGTTGTTGTGTATGGTTAGACCATTACAACGTTGTTGTTCATTAGAGGAGTAGTGGAGACTTAAGGAGCAAGAAATAGACACAGGGGTAAAACGGTAATTTGACCCAGCAGTGTCTACGAACAACCTGTGAAGGGTCGACTCATGGGTAGTGGTTATATTAGTGGACATATCTTGTCTTACAATCCTCCTTCTTCCTAAAGTAGAACAACCGAGATTCCAAGTGGTGGTGTTCCATCGGTGTTCAAGTGAAGAGTACGAGATCGTTGAGATCGAGGAGAGAACGAAGAATTCGTGAACGGAAAGGAAACTTTGAAGATTGTCTTCAACAAGTATGTATCATTCTAACTTGTTGTTTTCTTTTTAGAATTGCATGTTTAATCTATAACTATATGATAGTTTAATTTTAACGTAATTAAGTTGCACAACAACACCACGACGATTCGATCGTCTTCCGCTGCGCTGGGACTTTAATTCCCTTGACTTTAAGGCCAGACTTGTAGCAAAGGGTTTTACCCAAAGGGAAGGAGTTGACTATGAGGAAACGTTTTCCCTTGTTGCTATGCTTAAGTCAATAAGGATACTCTTGTCCATAGCCGTATTTTATGATTATGAGATTTGGCAAATGGATGTCAAGACTACCTTTTGAATGGTAATCTTGACGAGAGCATCTATATGTCTCAGCCCGAAGGGTTCATAACCCAAGGTCAAGAGCAAAAAGTTTGCCAACTCAATCGATCCATTTATGGGTTGAAACAAACATCCAAATAATGGAATATAAGGTTTGATACTGCGATCAAGTCTTATGGCTTTGACCAAAACATTGATGAGTCTTGCGTTTACAAAAGGATCATCAACAACAAAGTAGCTTTCTTAGTACTTTATGTGGATGATATCGTACTCATTGGGAATGACGTAAGATACCTAACTGGCATAAAGGAATGATTGACATCCCAATTCCAAATGAAAGATTTGGGAGAGGCGCAGTATGTTCTTGGGATTCAAATTTTCAGGAATCGCAAGAACAGAACGCTAGCTCGGTCTCAAGCATCTTATATTGACAAAATGTTGACCCGATATTCAATGCAAAATTCCAAGAGGTGCTTATTGCCCTTCAGGCATGGAGTTCACCTATCTAAGGAATATTGTCCTAAGACACCTCAAGAGGTTGAGGATATGAGACGTATTTCCTATGTCTCTGCAGTAGGTAGCTTAATGTATGTTATGTTGTGCACGAGGCCAGACATTTGTTATGTAGTGGGAATAGTCAGTAGGTACCAATCCACTCCAGGGTTAGACCACTGGATCGCAGTTAAAAATATCCTCGAGTATCTTAGGAGAACGAGGGATTATACACTTGTGTATGGAACTAAAGATTTGATCCTTACTAGATACACTAATTCTGATTTTCAAACCGATAAGGATTCTAGGAAATCTACATCGGGATCAGTTTTCACCCTTAACGGGGGAGCTATAGTATGGCGAAGCATCAAGTAGGGATGCATCGTTGACTCCAGGATGGAGGCTGAGTATGTCGTTGCTTATGAAGCAGCTAAAGAGGCTGTTTGGATAAGGAAATTTCTTACTGATTTGGAAGTTGTTCCAAATAAGGACTTTCCCATCACCTTATACTGTGATAACAGTGGTGTCGTAACCAATTCGAAGGAACCTTGCAGCCAAGAGCAAGGCTAGCACATCCAGAGGAAGTATCACCTGATACTAGAAATAGTGTAACGAGGAGATGTGACAGTCACAAAAATCTCTTCGGAGCATAACATTGTTGATTCATTTACAAAAACTCTCACGGCTAAAGTGTTCGAGGGTCATCTGGAAAGTCTAGGTCTACGAGATATGTACATAGGCTAATCTAGGGTAAGTGGGAGATATGTAACGGGTATATGGATGCCCTAGTTTATTATATTTGTATCTTTGTAACCCCTGTTTTAGATTGTAATGTACCCCACTAGAGTTTTAGTTCAAGTGAGAGTTTGTTGGGGTTTGTGCCCTAAAACTCGTAGTATGTAATTTTGTTCTAATTATTATAATAAAAAGTTATTATTTGCAATAAAGAGTTATTGTTCGATATTCACATTATTGTCCTTGTATTAACCCGAAATCCAATAAACTAAACATACAAGGCTGTAAGATGTCTATTGTATTGAATGTAGTGTACATCAAAAGGATCTCGGTTCGAAATACAACCTAAAGAGTTTGTAGTAAGGGAGGTTTGGGTACCTTACCCTGTTAATACTATGGATGTGGCCCACTTTGTATATGATATAAACACTGTGATCCTAACGTGTTCATGTAGATGATATGTGAGTGGAGATATCCTATGTAATGAGATTACATAAGACCGGACCGCAAAATAGTAACCACTAGGTGTAACACCGTTGAGTAGTTAGGTTGCTATTTTACTAGGATGACCTAGACAACTTGATCTAAATCCTGAGCAAGTTACGAACTGCTGTTTGCGAGGGATTGTCCTTTGACTAGTATGGGGGAGAGTGGCCAAGTACGCCGACTCAATATGCCTACCTTCTTGGGGACAAGATCGAGTGAGCAGTTGGGGACTTAACTTAACAAGATGAAATTCACTCCTTCCCGCCTATTAGGGTAAGTAGAGGAATGTTCCCTTAAGTGGTGTCTCCGAGACTTGAACAAAGGGCCCGACCCTCTCATTGGCGCGAGAGGGACTTCCGTTTGTTTGTAGGACCACAAACAAATTGTTCATTAAAGGAGCACTGGTACTTAAGGTACAATATGTAACCTAGGGGTAAAACAGTATTTTGACCTAGCTGGTGTTACGAACATTCGTGAAGGATTGACTTGTCGTTATGGGTCAATATCCGTGGACACAGAAATATATCTACTGTGAGAAGAGTGCAGCTGCAGGACTTTAGTAGATTGTTCCCGCAGTTAACGAATGTTGATTAGGAGGTTAATGAGATTAACTAAGTAATCTCGTGTCGTTGGAGCTTCTGATCAGTAGGTCCATTAGTTCCATCTTCTAGCTCGTAAATGGTTCTTAGACCGTTTGAATTTGAAATGTTCAAATTCATTAGGGAATAAATTTTATGTATATGGATACATTATAATATAAAGTTTAGGAACTTTATATTATAAATTTAATGTGAATATGATTCATATTATATTATATGAGAGGATTAAATAGTTGTAAGAGTTCAAATATTAATTTAAGTGTGAATGAGATTCATATTTGGGAAACTATAGGTTAAAATTTAATGTGCATAAGATGTGTATTAAAACTATACGTTGGAGGAGAATATGATTAAATATGATTTAATCTCAATTAAATATATGATATTTAAACCTTAATTAAATATATGATATTCAATTGATAATTGATTAAATATATGATATTTAATTAAAATTAATTTAATTATTAAATTAATTTAAATAGTAGAAACGTGTCAAGAGGACACGTTCCCCACTTCCCCACTTCCTCCCTATCGATAAGGAGTGGGGAATTGCTCCTCTTCCCTTTATCTTCTCGTTGGACAGAAGTTTTGGGTTAATCGATCAAGTTGATCAATAGTTGAATTGTTGTTAGAATTCTCTCTCTCTAAAATTCCCTTCCTTCGATCAACTGTTGATTCCTTCCCACCAAGGATAGATCCAGGAACTCATAGAATAAGAGGTATTCTTTGTGGTTGTGTTCTGTTGGAAAAGAAGAACAGATGAGTTTTACTTGTTGCTGAGTTATTGTGCAATTGGAGCAAGGGTTGCTGAATTGAGAAACTATAAAAGTAATTGTTACTCACTTTTAGTTTACGTTTTTACAACATATGTTTGCATGCTTAGTTCCATGCCTAATTAGATTAGTAATTAAGTTGCTTATATTCTGTTTTTACCAATGTATTGGTATTCCTTTTTAACCAAAACAAACAAACAAAATCGATCCATAAAACACGTTTCTGCTGCTCAAGGGGATCAGATTCCCATCAGACCGGACTACAAATTATTAGTCTAACAAGTATAACGTCGTTAACAAGATAAGACTGATAATTTATACATGGTCATTAGTGACTCGACCTGAATCCTGAGCAGTTAAGAACTTCTGCTTATAGGGTTTGTCCTTAAACTAGTATGGGTGAGAGTGGCCTGTAGCCGACTCAATAAGCCTACCTTTTCAGGGACACAACCTCGTAGGTAGCTTGGGGGACTTAACTATGCAAGATGGAATTCACTCATTCCTAAACTAAGGAATTAGACAGGTTGTTCCCTTAAAAACTGAGTCCAGGTCTTGAACAACGGGGTCCCACCCTCTAGACTAGTTTAAGAGGGTTTGAGTTTATGGTAAGATCATAGACTTGTTGTTCATTAGAGGATCAGTGGTGCTTAAGGAACAAAAAGATAATCAAAGGGGTAAAACAATAATTCGACCTAACTGTGATTACGAACAACCTGGGAAGGGTCGACTCATGGGTAATGATTATATCAATGGACATAATATAATCTACAGTGAGGAGAGTGCAATTACAAGTCTATAGTGGAGTGACTTGTAGTTAATGAATATTGATTAACCGGATCAAAGAGTTTGATTAGTTAATCTCACATCATTGGAGTTCATGAACTGTAGGTCCATTAGGTCCCTCCTTTGGCTCAACATGTAATATTGAGGGTATAAAGTTAGGAATGAGATTGAAGTGTTCAATTTCATATATGAGGTGTTATATCAATTATATGTAATATAATTGATATAATATATAGTTTTAATGTGAATTAGATTCACATATTAACTATATACTAATGAGAGAATGAATGAGGGATAGGATGGTAAAATTTCTATCATATTTCCCTATAAATAGTTGCATAAGATGCAACTTTGAGATAAGTTTTTTTGGTAACCCTAGAGTTCTAAATTGTGTGTTGTTGGAAAGAGTTCCAAACAGAATCTCTCTCAAATTCCACACCTCATCCTAAAGGAACCCACATTCCTTCCTCACCTAGAGAACAACGGAGAACATCTAGTGGTAGATCTACACACGTGTCGGGTTCACATTGCTGAGATCGTGATCGTTGGAGGAGGAGCTCGTGAAGAAAGTGTTTTTCAAAGGTAAATATCTTGTTGTCGTATCTTTAGAATTGCATGCTTAATCTAAGTTATTTGTTCTAGCATGAGATCTATGTAACGAAATCATGAACACGCGATTAACAATCGCTTCCGCTGCGGGATTCGATCCCTTCAGGAAGGTGTTTCAGAAACACTCTTCGACGGAACGTTGTTCAAAATGTATACCACAATCTCCACTACGTAACCACAAAACGAGTTAGAGAGATGAGTGTAACTCATCATCGACCGAACCATGTCCAACAGGGTTCTGTTTCTCCTCTCCGATACACCATTCTGCTGTGGCATACCTGGTGTTGAGAGTTGGGACGTAATTCCATGTTCTACCATATAGTCTTGGAATTCAGTGTCCATATACTCTCCACCTCGATTCGATCGAAATGTTTTAATCGTTTTAACTAAATGGTTCTCAACCTCAGTTTTGTACTCCTTGAACTTTTCAAGAGCTTCAGACTTGTGATGCATTAGGTAAACGTACCCATATCTCGAATAGTCATCTATAAAGGAGATGAGTATTCGTAACCTCCCCGGACTTTAACACTCATCGGACCACAAAGAACAGAATGTATACGAAGGAAATCAAATTCCATTGAGCAGCGGAAACGTGGTTTAAATCGTAATTTGCTTGTTTTGTTTTGGTTTACTTCAAAAACTCATACATTGGCAAAACAACAGAGATAAGCATAATTAAACATGAATTAAAGCAATATAGACATGCTGTAAAAATATAAACTAAAGGGAAACGAGTATTACCTTTGTAGTTACACAAATGTCAGCAACTTTTTGCTTCAAGAATTGAACAGTACAACAACGGGAACTTCCAAATTTCTTCTCTTCTCAGTAAGACAATACCAATAGTGAGAACCTCCTATCCTCTCAATCCTTAGACCAAGGCTTGGTGGGAAACTTCCAACAATTGGGAGGGAGAGAGAATTATCTAAGTTGAGAGAGAGAGTTTTTGTTTCAGCAATTTCAACTCAAATTGCTAAATCCATCAATCAATGCTTTCCTTCTCACACTGGAGAAGAAGAAGGAAAAGCAGGGTAACTCCCCACTACCTATCAAGAGTGAATTGGGGAGGTGTGAGAACGTGTCATCGTGACACGTTCCCAATTAATAATTAAATCATTTTTAATTATTAATTAATTAATATAATTAATTAAATCTCATTTAATTATATTAATTTTAATTTTAATTTTAATTAAATCACATTTAGTTAAAATAAATTAAATATCCTATATTTAATTATGATTAAATCACATTTAATCATTTTACCCTTTAACCTATAGTTTTAATGTACATCTTATGCACATTAAATTTAACCGATAGTTTTAAATATGAATCTCATTCACATTTTAAATAATATTTGAACTCTTTCAAATATTTAATTCTCTCATATAATTTAATATGAATCATATTCAAATTAAATTTATAATATAAAGTTCTAATGCACATGAAAACTTTATATTATAATATATCTCTAAACATCATTGTTATTCCCTAATTGAATTTGAACATTTAAAATTCAAATGATTTAAGAACCTTTTACGAGCTAGGAGGTGGACCTAATGGACCGATAGATTAGAAGCTCTAACGATACAAGATTATTCAGTTAATCTCATTAACCTCCTCATCAACATTCGTTAACTGCGGGAACACTCCATTAAAGTCTCCCAATTGCACTCTTCTCACTGCAGATATATTTCTGTGTCCATGGATATCGACCAATAACACACTAGTAGAAAAAAGGGTTTTGATGACGGGCGCGCGTCCGTCATCTAAGCGAGCGAGTGTCATTGTATGTTACAATGATTTGCCGATTTTAATGACGAGCATTGCGTCATTTTAAAAAAACGACCGTCATTGTAACATATAATAACGATCATTTAATGACGAGCAATGCCCGTCATTAAAAGGTGTCAAATTTTGGGTTGGCATCCACTTTTAATGACGATTTTTGCCCGTCATGAAAGTAACTTTTAATGACGGGCAATGCCCGTCATCTTTTATCAATAATTAAATAAAAACATTGTTGCAAATGTTCCTAACCAACAATTCTCTTTCTTTACATACAAAATAAAATTCCAATAGTTATTACATTTTTATACAACAAATAACTTCACAAAAATTCAAAGAAAACTACATTAGTGGAAGATCCAAACAACTAGGAATTTCCAGTTACATTAGTGGAAGATCCTAATCATCAACACAAACATTCCCAGTTACAATCTTTCAATAGAAATTCAAGTATTTCATATTTAATTTCCAAACAACTAGAAAAAGTAGAGAAAAAAGCAGAATAAAGATAAAAAAATTATCAATTCTCATGTCTTCAATAAACTGAGTTCAAGCAATTTGAGGGCTTTTTGAAAGCAATCGTGTGTTTCCTTGTTAGGGCATTAAGCAATGATGACTTCCCGACATTCGATCTTCCTAGCATGAAAGAAGATTGAAAGCAACATTACTTCAAAATATCCAAGAAAATTTCAAAATATTGCATAACAAAGTATTAACAACTATATATAGTAACTTTTTTACTTTTGTTGTGTTTACAGAAGCCACATGCAAGCATAGATATTTGTCGAAAGGAACAAAGCTTAAGACTTCAGAAAACCAAACAAAAAGTTTGCCTGATAAAAAATTAGATCCCCAAGAATTAATATCGATTTGTAGAGAGAAGAAGAGACTTACGATGCTTGAGAAAAAAATCAACTTTATTGCAAATACATCCTGTGTGAAAAAAACCCAAAATATACCTAATAATTCCTTGTTGATTAGCCTCAAAGCCTGAACATGGAAAATGTCATTTACATCATTAACAACTAGATAATGAAGACTAGATAATATTCTAACTATCAGTGTCTCCCAACCATTTTAGATACAGATTTTTTGAAACTAAGTGACAGAATGACACTGTTCTTATTCTGTTCATATCTTAGTTATTTTCCAAATGGTTGAGGCAATGATCTAACTATCAGTGTCTTCATCAAAGTGAATCCATGAAGCATAAAACTCAACTTGACTAATGAACTTTTAAACAGGTTCAATTGTATTGCATGGAGACTTCCACAGGAAAACACATGAGAGGATATGTATTGCATCAAACACTCAGTGAGACAAAAGAAATGGAAAAAGAAATAGAATGCTTGAGAACCAAAAACATAAAAGTTGTAAACAAATTTTCATGCATACTTCTGAATGCAACAACATTCTCTCATCAAAGGCTATTGTCGTGGAACGATTAGATGTCGATACTTGTGAAACCATGCCAACAAATAAAACATAAGAATAATTGCAGTTATACTCTTGAAAGTAATAAATAATGACTAACTGAAGATTCTTGGTTCTTATTGTCTTCTAACAAATTCCACATCACAATACAAATAAGATGTCAAAGAAAAATGAATTTAAAGTATAGAAAAATGACCTGCCCATAAATTTTGACCATAAATTTATGGTCAAAATTCCACATCAGCACCCTCCATAAATTTTGACCTTTCCATTACCAAAGAAAAATGAAATGTCAAAACAAAAATCTTAAAACAACGTGAAGTTTAAAGTATAAACACCAACCTACACTTAAAACCATTCATTCGCTACCATAACTGCAGGATAGCCATAGAACCATATTCAATAATCTCCAAATAAGAGTTGCATTGAAATATAGTAAAACTCCTACAACAAATAAGAGTTGAAGGAAAAAATTAAAGAGAGCATCAAATTAGCATGAGGGCAGACTATCGAACATATGTTAAATTTATTGTAGTGTTCGCCAACTTCCCTATACCTTGCCCAATTCTTTAAGTGTTGGTCCACGAGTAAAGCTTCAATGGAGATTATAAGGTAAATATAGCAAAAGGTAACTAACTGCTCTACATGAAAATTAACAAAAGCACCAAAATATACATTACATATCTCTTAGCTTTAAAGAAAAGAACTAGAATATAAGAGAAAAAAAAATAATTTGCAGATCTAAGTTGGGTGTCACCTGGAGTTAATAGATCCACGTTGGTAGAAGTTTGTCTAAAAGGAAATCACTACAGATCTGAGTGTGCACCCAAATTCATCCAACGAGAATAAGGTAAATAACAGTTTCAAATATAAAAATCACATCATTGTATCAAAGTTGAGAATCTAAAATCTTAAACTACAAAAAAATTAAAATCAGCTCAGTAAATAATGAACAAGTATAAAAGAAGATTTTAAACACTAAAAGCTAAGTTTTTGAGAAAAGCTTAAAACCATCCCTAAGTTGAAAAAATTGCTTTCATAGACACATCCTTTGCAAGTTTTTGGTTTGGCTTAGAAATATTTTCAAGACCTAAAAAGGAGTATACTCAGGTACTACCACAAGGAGATTCTGCAATATTCAAATTTATTTCTTTGAATGCATAACGTTTTTCAATTTCATGATATATAATTTTGATTTTGAGCCTTCTTAAATCTATGGGAATGTCAGATCTTAAGATCTCTAACACGTTGGTATGATTATGGTCATGTAACTTCATTGTCTAATTGTGGTTCTTATACCTTATTTTCATAATTATCAGTCTCAGTACAAGATTCCACTTACGAACAAACAAATAATGCTCAACAATAATTAAAAGTCCACTTAAAATAAACATATAATAAAAATCAAGCATTAAACATACACAACACTCCATAAGTGAGGAACCACTTACTTCTGAATCTTCACAACTCTAAAAATCTCACTTAACTGAAAAAATCTTAAGATAGACAAAAACAAAGTTTCATATATACCAAATAAATTCTAAATTGAAAGGGCCTAAATAGACCCTAAAGTTCTAGATTAACGAGGTTTTACCGTCAAAATTGAGTGGGATATTTACTAGTTTAAGTCTGAATAGGTTCGATGTTGCAGATCTTACATTAGAGGCATGTGGGTGTTTGGACTTAAAAGCCTCCTGTGCCAACTAGCGATTTTAGTATAGATCTGGTTGTGGATTGTTCTTCCTTCAAGAATCAGATTGGAAAAGGTATTAGAATCATAGACAGAATATTGATTGATAATAAGACTAGAATATTGATTGATAATAAGATTGAGAACAACCATAGTTAGTGGGTTTGTAAGCCCATCTCTAATACTCCCTAAAGAACCCAATAAGAGGAGCAACTTACCATTGCATCACTATATATGAAAAGCCCACTTTTATCCTTTCCCATAATGCCTTCCTAAGAAAATACAAAGCCACCAATGCCCAAGTCCCTATTCAGGTCAAAGTCTTCTGCATTTAACCTTCAATTTAATACTAGCAAAATTAAGGCCAATACTAGCAAAACTGAGTGCCTTATGAATGGCACAAAGTGAAGTCAACTAATTAAGATAGGTGGAAACAATAAAAACCATCAAATACAGTGAGGTCGAATGGTGAGCATACATTAAAAATTTTCTTTTTGCCATTGAAGTTCGATGCATCCCATCCATTTATTGCTACCAGTGAACACAATTTAGCATCCTCAAATATAAATTTGGAAAAAAAAGAACCATCAGCTCCCCCCAAAAAAACCTTTGCTAAAGTAGTGGTGGTTTCTGTTAAATTCCATTATTCATTCCACAAGAATCTAAATCTATTTAAAAACTTGATACCAAACCTACTATGAAGGGTATGATTTGGATATTTTTAGACAAGCCATTGCCAATTCGAGACTAGAAATCAATGTTCCAACAACAATTTATTCTATTTAAAGGATATCTTTCATGACGGGTAATGATCATTGCATAAGAAATTTGCATGTAACATGATCAATCTCAAAGCGGCCCAACATTTTGCAATTATTTAATGACAGTTCAATATTTGTAAAAGGATTATTATTCAACTTCTCCCAACACAATCAAACCACCAAACTCAAAACAAAATTTCATCACAAACATGAAAAGGGATCAAACAAACAATTTCAACTCAACCAAAACAAGAAAGAACAACTTAAATAGAAGACATAGCAGAGAGCTCACTTCTTCAACATCGGTAAGAACCCAACCAACACCAAGTTTACTCATTGTGTGAATGTGTTTTGTGGACATAAAATTATTTTTGCATTCTCTATTTGATTCAGTAAATAAATTCAACAACTCAATTCATTTTTCACAAATATTAATATTCCTCAACATTTAAATTTGAACCTTCAACTTGAGTAAATTAATCATTTATTCAAAACCAACCAATCAAACAGAGGTTTAATAAATAAAAATGACCAAACCTTGTCATAAAAATACTGAAATCAAGTAGCAAAAAAAACATATAATCCAACACCAAACCATCGTAACTCCTCCCAAAAAAATGTCCAAGATAACCATAAGGAGTAACAGGAGCTAAAGAAAGTCATAAATCACAATAATTTCTAAAATAGTTGAAATTTCAAAATGAAAAATAGTTATATGAGAAGATACCAACCTCCCCAGTGGCAAGACTGCATAATATCAAATTAAACAATTGTGGTTTATAATAATTTCAACAATCCAGCCTTCTATACGAGCATCCTCATATGCAACAATGGCAAATCAAGAACAATCCTCCACTATTTTAAGAAAGTTTGGATAATTCCATACCTCTCATGCTTCCTCATCACCGTCGCTTGCATCTACACAATCCTCTTCTCAAACATCGAGATATTGAGGTTCAACACCAATGAGGTGCTGGAGAGGCTACGATGAAAGAAGGTGACATTTGTTTGTGACTCTTAAAATCAAACGTAGTGCGAACATCGATCTATGTGTTGATGAAAGGAGTGAAGAAGAAAAAGGTTTAATTTGACAAGGGAATCTAGGGTTCCAAGATTTTTTATCGAGAGGAGAATGGAAATCCAAGGCAACCATCTTGAAAAGAAAAAAGGTAGCTAGGGTTTTACGAAAGAAGGAGAAGGCGCTAAAAATGAAAATTTGACCGCCCGCGTCGTATTTTCTAAAAAAACTTCAAATATAATGACGGCCAAAGACCGACATTAAAAATAATGTACAAATGTCCGTCATCATAACATCAATTTCTCCAAATTTTACGTACTATGCGCGTTTTTTCTACCGTCCGTCATTATTTCCATGCGTAAAAATTTTAAGACTGTCATTAAAAGTCTAATTTGTTGTAGTGAACAACAAGTCAATCCTTCACGAATGTTCGTAACACCAGTTGGGTCAAATTACCGCTTTACCCCTAGGTTACATCTTTTACCTTAAGTCCTAGTGCTCCTCTAATGAACAACTTGTTTGTGGTCCTACCAACAAACAGAAGTCCCTCTCGGGACAATGAGAGAGTTAGGCCCTTTGTTCAAGTTTCGGAGACACCATTTAAGGGAACATTTATCTACTTATCCTAATAGGCGAGAAAGAGTGAATTCCTTCTTGTTAGGTTAAGTCTCCAACTGCCTGCTCGGTCTTGTCCCCATAAAGGTAGGCATATTGAGTCGGTGAATCTGGCCACTCTCACCCATACTAGTCAAAGGACAATCCCTCGCAAACAGGAGTTCGTAACCTGCTCAGGATTGAGATCATGTTGCTTATGTCACCCTATTGAAATAGAAACCTAACTAGTGAACAGAGTTACATCTAGTGATTACTATTTCGTGGTCCGGTCTTATGCAACTCATTACATAGGATATCCCCACTCACATGTCTTCTACACGAACACGTTAGGATCACTATGTTTGTAACAAATACAAAGTGGTCATATCCATAGTATTACCAGGGTAAGGTACCCAAGCCTTATCCCCTTACTATAGACCCTTTAGGTTGTATCTCGAACTGAGATTCTTATATGTCCACTACATTCAATTCAAGAGACATACCTTGGATGATAATTTATTGGATTTAGGGTTAATTTAAGGCAATACAAATAACGATAAACAATAAGTCTTTATTGTATAACAATAACTCTTCATTGATTTAATTAGAACATTATTTACAAACTACGAGCTTTAGGGCATAAATCCCAACAGTATAAGCTCCAGAGGCTCTTTCGCTCTATAACCTTTTCCACTAAAAGGTCATTTGGTCATTTTGCCTTCAAGGTATGACTCACAAACCGATAAAGAATTTTCTTTTAACTCGCTTAGAAGTTCATTTTTCACTAGTCTCTCAATCCGATTGAGATTTATGTGGCCTAACCTTAGATGTCAAAGATGGACGTTTTCTTTTGGAGAAGCTTTTAACCTTTCCGTTCGCGTTTCAACAATTTTAAACAATTCAATATTCAAAACACTTTTAACCGAATTAGGTTTACAAGTTATTCTCAAGTGAAGCTAAACATAACTCAACACCTTTGAAAGAAATAAACGTTTTATTATATTCAAAGATAACAGAGATACAGTGTTCAATCAGGCAGAAAACTGAAAAAAGGTTTCTAGTAAACCCCGGAACTATGTACAAATTATCCAATAATAAGTACTTCCCGCCGAAATACAGCTTCATTGTGCCAACTGCAACTGAGACAACTTCTCTAAATCCAACCCTAAGTGTTATCTCTCCCTCCTGCAGTCGCTGCCAGGAACTAATTCCCTGAAAGGAAGAACAAACGTGGTAAGTGGCGCTTGAATCAAGTATCCAGACAGAGTCACTACTCTCTACTAAACAAGTTTCTGTAATAAGTAAATTACAAATACTTTCTTCTTATTGGGATTTATGCCCTAAACTTGTGTAATTTTGATCAAATAAATAAAGGGTTATTTGTTTTGATAAAATTATATTATTGCTTTATAAATCCAATAAACTAAGCTCCATGGTTATAATATATCTTGAACATCAGTGTAGTGGACACTATTTGGATTGTGTTCAAGAATATAACCTAAATGGTCTATGGTATAAGAATAAGGTTGGAAACCTTATTCAGGTAATACCATGGATGCGACCCATTTTGTAATTAGTACAAATGAGGTAATCCAACTCATTCATGTGGTTGACATGCGAGTGGAGGCATCCTGTATGAAGAGTTCATACAAGACCGGACTGCAAATTATTAGTCTAACTAGTGTAACGCCGTTAACAGGATAAGACTGATAATTTATAGATAGTCATTAGTGACTCGACCTGAATCCTAAGCAAGTTAAGAACTCCTACTTATAAGGGTTTGTCCTTAGACTAGTATGGGTGAGAGTGGCCTGTAGCCGACTCAATAAGCCTACCTTCTCAGGTACAGAATCTCGTAGGTAGCTGGGGACTTAACTGTGCAAGATGGAATTCACTCATTCCTACACTAAGAAATTAGATAGGTTGTTCCCTTAATAACTGACTCCAGGTCTTGAACAACGGGGTCCCGCTCTCTATGAGGGTATGAGTCTATGGTAGGACCTTAGACTTATTGTTCATTAGAGGATCGGTGGTGCTTAAGGAACAAAGAGGTAATCACAGGGGTAAAACGGTAATTTGACCCAGCCGTGATTACGAACAAACCTGTGAAGGGTCGACTCATGGGTAATGATTATATTAGTGGACACAATATAATCTACAGTGAGGAAAGTGCAGCTACAAGTCTATAGTGGAGTGACTTGTAGTTAATGAATATTGATTAACTGGATCAAAGAGTTTGATCAGTTAATTTCACATCATTGGAGCTCATGAACTGTAGGTCCATTAGGTCCCTCCGTTGGCTCAACATGGTAATATTGAGGGTATAAAGTTAGGAATGAAATTAAAGTGTTCAATTTCATACATGAGGTATTATATCAATTATATATGACATAATCAATATAATATATGGTTTTAATGTGAATTAGATTCACATATAAATCATATAATAGTGGGAGAATATAAGAGGGATAGGATGGTAATTTCCATCCTATTTCCCTATATATATAGTTGCATGAGATGCAACTAGGTTAAGCATGTGATTCCATCTCTTTGAGAAACCCTAGAGAATTCTCCCACATAGTGTTGAAAAAAGTTCCAACTAGTTTTTCACAAAACACCTCATCTCACCTAAAGGGAACCCACCTTCCACCCTCACCTAGAGAACAACAAAGAAGATCCGGTGGCAGTATCAATAAACGTGCGAGTTCGTGTTGCTGAGATCGTGGTCGTGGGAGAAGGAGCACTTGAAGAAAGGTTCTTCAAAGGTAATACCTCGCTGTCCATATTGTTATTATATGCTTAATCTAGATAGAATTGTTCTTGAATGTAATCTTTGTAACAAAATTAAGAACGCACGATTCACAATCGTTTCCGTTGTGGGATTCGATTCCCTTCAATTGGTATCAGAGCCCAATTGCGTTCTTAATTTATGTTCTGGATTTTTGAAGAACGAGGTGGGATTATTGTTTTGCATGTGATGTATGAACGGTTTGCAATTTAGACGTTTTCAATTTTGGCACATAGATTTACAATTTTTCATTGAATCGTTCAATGTAAGGGTCCGGTGTTGGGCAATTTTAATTGTAAATCGAGTCTGAAAGTCCGTGTCGATCGAGGCAAGGTGGTTGCTGAGAACATCAGAACGAAAACGAGCAACGAATGGAGATTCCACATGTTGTTTTGTGAATGGCGTTGCAATGTTGTTCTATAGCGTTGCAACGCCACAAATGGCAAAGCGCGGGCGGGAAGACGGCAGCGTTACGTAACGCCGCGCCGCCAACAGCGTTACACGCGCTGCGGCGTTGTGTAACGCAGCAGCTGGGGCACGCTTCAATGGGTGGAAACGGACAAGGCGCAGCGTTGCAACGCCACAGGCGTTTCACGCGAAGGAACAACGGGCGAAAAAATGAAATATTAATTTATATATTAATTATAAAAATATTTTATATTTAATATATTTATTTTATTTTATTTTAATTAATATAATTAGAATATATTAATTAAAATTAAATTTTAGAGTGCCAAAATTGGTCTAATATTGCTATTTAAATTATGCAATTATTGTGTAAGTATTGCCATGCATAGTGTATGCTTTTAATTAGATATCCCACCTTAGGTTAAACATTTTCATGCATCATTTATAATATAAAGAGTTATATTATATAGTTTGCATGATTAGTTAATATAAAATTGTTATATTAATTTATGGACAGCATTGACATGCATTATATATCATGAGATAATTATGGTATGTATGTCTTATTATTCATGAGATGAATGATCAAACACTATAACATAGTATGCATGTCACCTAAGGTTAATTATTAGTTTTGAAATGTTTAGAACTTGGAAATAATATACCTTAGGTTATCTAGTTCTAATTAGATTAGAATTAGGAACCAGGTGATTTATAAACAATGATTAAAAGAGGAACTCTATCTAAGGAAAGTTCTGTCTAGGTTGGGGTATTTAAGCTGACGGAAATGGAACACCCCTAACTGGAAACTGACCTGGGAATGAAATTTAATCAGAGGGTTCATAAATCATAGTAGCGTCAGCGGGTTTATTAAGGGGTTAATAAACTAGAAATCCTAGGCTTAATATAAAAGTTATATTAGCAAACTTAGGATAAAATCAATATAAGAGTTACATTGATTATCGATATAAGAGTTATATTGATACCTTAAGGTAAAACCATTAGTTGGGTTTAGCCTAAGTAAGATTCCTATAGATTTAAAGTATCCAGTGGGAGGAAAAAATGTATATGATACATATTTTTCCACCTACGTATCTCTAGGAAGTTCACACCGTGAGACTCATACTTGGCCTCGTGGCGCAAACGGGAGCGTCCCTTTTTGGATGGTGTTTGTATGAGTCAATATCAAGGTGAATGGAGAGGGTACTTATAGTGAGTAGGAGCAGGTTTAGTGAAAACAAAACCTATGATCTCTTCAGTCGGTTTACACCGTAAGATCACTATGGTCAGCCTGCTAGTTTGGCCTGGACCAGACAATCCCTTCGGAGGGCTTGATCATAGGGGATCGAACACAGTAGACACCCGAAAGGGATAAAGATTTTCTTAGTCTGTTTTTCAATCTAGTCCTCCATTCGGCAAATTTTATTGGATGGGGACTCTGGGATCTAAAGACAGAGGGTCACACTCACGAGGTACATAAGTTATGTATGTATCCTGACCGAATAATGGTAACTAAAGCCTATAAGAATAAGAGTTATTCTGGCATTAGGTTTTGGTCAAGAGTGTCTTGATCCAGAGGAGGAGTGTTTTTTATTACCCTTCGGTGTCATACATTCTAAACCTTTGGAGTATCATTGCAAATTATAAATGACCTAGGAATCATTTGATAATTAGCTAAATCATGATTGGATTAGAATTATAGCAAGAAACTCATAAAAGTTTGTTTGTAAATTTTCAGCAAAAATGTCTAGCTCTATTATTTCCTTATTGGGTGCGGAAAAGTTAACCGGAGAGAATATGATGATATAGAAAAACAAACTGAACACTATATTGGTAGTGGATGAGCTGAAGTTTGTGCTAACTGAGGAGTGTCCTCAGGTGCCAGGCTCGAATGCGTCACGAAATGTTCGTGATGCATATGATCGATGGATCAAGGCCAATGATCAGCCAAGGTCTACATGTTGGCAAGTATGTCTGACATATTAGCCAAGAAGCATGAGGGCGTGATAACCGTCAAGGAAATCATGGATTTTGTGCAGGGTATGTTTGGACAACAGTCCACACAGGCCCGGCACAATGCCCTAAAGTACATATTCAACTCGAGGATGCCAGAGGGTACATTTGTTCGGGATCATGTCCTGGATATGATGGTACACTTTAACATCGCGGAGTCGAATGGTGTTTCCATCGATGAATCGAGTCAGGTCAGCTTCATTCTGGAAACCCTTCCAGATAGTTTCCTATAGTTTAGAAGTAATGCTGTTATGAACAAGGTTACTTTTAACCTTACCTCCTTTCTGAATGAACTCCAGACCTTTGAATCTTTGATGAAAATTCAGGGATCGAAAGGTGAGGCAAATGTTGCCAGTAGGAGTTATCAAAGAGGTTCGACCTCTGGAACAAAAACAATGGCTTCATCTTCTTCTAACCTGAAAGGGAAGAAGAAGAACATGAATAAGGTTGGTAAAAGGAAACGAGCTGACAAAACTGCCGCCCAAAAGGGCAAGAAAGTCAAAGATGTTGCTGACAGAGGAAAGTGTTTCCACTGCAACGAAGACGAGCATTGGAAACAGAACTGTCCGAAGTACATTGAGGAAAAGAAGAACGAAGGTAAATATGATTTACTTTGCCTAGAAGCTTGTTTAGTGGATAATGATAAAACTGCTTGGATACTTGATTCAGGCGCCACTAATCATATTTGCTCTTCTTTTCGTGGAATTGATTCTGGCAAAGCAGCTACGAAAAGGAGAGATAACGCTCGGGTTGGAAATGGAGAAGTCGTCTCACCAGAGTGTGATGAAGCACGATGAAGCTTTACTTTGGCAAGAAATATATGTTGTTGGACAATATTTTAGTGATACCAGGGTTTACTAGAAACCTTATTTCAATTTCTTGCCTTATAGAACAATGTATTTCTGTTTCTTTCTCAATGAATAAAGTGTTTATTTTAAAGAAAGGTATGGAAATATGTTCAGCTTCATTAGAAAATGGGTTGTATGTTTTAAGGCCTAATTCAGTCAAAATGGTTTTGAATATTGAATTATTTAAAACTGCAAACGCACAAACTAAAAAACGTAAAATTTCTCCTAAAGAAAATGTCCATCTTTGGCATCGTAGATTGGGTCACATTAATCTCAATAGGATTGAGAGATTGGTAAAGAATGAACTTCTAAATGAGTTAGAAGAAAATACTTTACATGTATGTGAATCCTGCCTAGAAGGCAAAATGACTAAAAGACCTTTTAGTGGAAAAGGTTATAGAGCCAAAGAACCTCTTGAGCTTATACATTCAGATCTTTGTGGTCCGATGAGTGTTAAAGCTAGAGGAGGTTATGAATATTTCATCCCCTTTGTAGATGATTATTCCAGATTTGGGCATATTTACCTAATACAACATAAGTCTGAAGCACTTGAAAAGTTTAAGGAATTCAAGACTGAGGTTGAAAATCAATTGGGTAAAACAATTAAAACGCTTCGATCAGATCGAGGTGGAGAGTACATGGATTGAAAATTTCAGAACTATATGATAGAACATGGAATTACATCCCAACTCTCGGCTCCCAGTACACCACAACAAAACGGTGTATCGGAAAGGAGAAATAGAACCTTGTTGGACATGGTTCGATCAATTATGAGTTATGCTCATCTCCCAAGTTCATTTTGGGGTTACGCAGTAGAGACTGCGGTATACATTTTGAATAATGTGCCCTCAAAAAGGTTTCTAAAACACGTTTTGAACTCTGGAAAGGACGTAAAGGTAGTTTATGTCATTTCAGAATATGGGGTTGTCCAGCACATGTGCTTGTGACAAATCCAAAAAAGTTGGATTCACGTTCAAAACTGTGCCTACTCGTAGACTACCCAAAAGAAACAAGAGATGGTTTATTCTATGATCCTAAGAAAGATAAGGTTTTTGTGTCGACAAATGCCACTTTCATAAAAGAGGACCACATAAGGGACCACCAACCAAGAAGTAAAATTGTGTTGAGTGAGTTAGACGGAATAATAGCAAAGGTTGCTAATAAAACTAGTACGTCAACAAAAGTTGTTGATACTAGCTTGTCTAGTCAAGAGAGTCCATCTTAAGAGTTGAGTATGGCTCGACGTAGTGGGAGGATTATAACACAACCTGACTGTTACATGGGTTTATCTGAAACTCAAGTTGTTATACCAGATGACAACTGCGAGGATCCATTGACTTATAATCAAGCGATGGTTGACAAAGACAAAGACAAATAGGTCATAGCCATGGCCCAAGAAATGGAGTCTATGTACTTCAATTCTGTTTGGGATCTTATAGATAAACCTGATGGGGTAAAACCTATAGGTTGTAAGTGGATCTACAAGAGAAAGCGTGGTGTGGATGGAAAGGTGCAAACTTTTAAAGCTAGACTAGTAGCAAAGGGTTATACCCAGGTTGAAGGGGTTGACTATGAGGAAACCTTTTCACCTGTTCCTATGGTAAAGTCTATCCATATCCTACTTGTCATTGCCGCATATTATGACTATGAGGTATGGCAAATGGATGTCAAGACAGCCTTTTTGAATGGCAAACTTGAAGAAAACATCTACATGGACCAACCTAAAGGGTTCATTGAACCAGGATAAGAGCAAAAGATTTGTAGGCTTAAAAGGTCAATTTATGGACTGAAACAAGCCTCTAGGTCTCAGAATATAAGATTTGATGAGGCAATCAAATCTTATGGTTTTTACCAGAATGATGATGAACCTTGTGTCTACAAGAAAATCATCAATAGTTATGTCGCATTCCTAGTTCTATATGTGGATGATATCCTACTCATTGGGAATGAAGTAGAATATCTTACTGACATTAAAAATTGGCTAGCTATAAAATTCCAAATGAAAGATTTGGGCGATGCACAGTTTGTTCTTGAGATCCAGATTGTCCGGAACCGCAAGAATAAAACACTAGCCTTGTCTCAATCATCTTACATAGACAAAGTGTTGTCAAGGTTTAAGATGCAAGACTCCAAAAAGGGCTTATTGCCTTTTAGACATGGAGTCCATTTGTCTAAGGAACAGTGTCCTAAGACACCTCAAGGAGTTGAGGATATGAGACGGATTCGTTATGCATCAGCTGTTGGGAGCCTGATGTACGCCATGTTGTATACTAGGCCTGACATCTCTTTTGCAGTTGGAATGGTCAGTAGGTATCAATCCAATTCAGGACTTGAACACTGGACAACGGTTAAAACAATCCTTAAGTATCTACGGAGAACAAGGAACTACATGCTTGTGTATGGGGCTAAGGATTTGATCCTTACAGGATACACGGATTCTGACTTTCAGACTGATAAAGATTGTCGGAAATCTACATCAGGGTCAGTATTTACTCTTAACGGAGGAGTTGTACTATGGTGAAGCGTCAAGCAAGGATGCATCGCTGATTCCACCATGGAGGCCGAATATGTAGCAGCTTGTGAAGTAGCTAAAGAGGTCGTTTGGTTAAGGAAATTCATGCTAAATTTGGAAGTTGTTCCAAATATAACTTTGCCCATCACGCTGTATTGCGATAACAGTAGTGCAGTGGCAAATTCGAGGGAACCCCGAAGTCACAAGAGGAGAAAGCACATTGAGCAGAAATATCATCTCATCCAGAAGATCGTGCATAGAGGAGACATGATTGTCACGATTATAGCCTCAGAGCACAACGTTGCTGATCCTTTTACAAAAGCTCTCATGGCTAAAGTATTTGAGAGTCACCTAGAAGGTTTAAGTTTACAAATCTTCCCCAACTAGGGCAAGTGGGAGTATTTTGTACAAAGAGTATAAATGCCCTAGTTTATTGTATTTATATTACTGTAATGTTTTAGTACTCCACAAGCTTTAGGTCAAGTGGGAGTTTGTTGGGATTTATGCCCTAAGCTTATGTAATTTTGATCAAATAAATAAAGGGTTATTTGTTTTGATAAAATTATATTCTTGCTTTATAAATCCAATAAACTAAGCTCCAAGGTTATAATATATCTTGAACATCAGTGTAGTGGAAACTATTTGGATTGTGTTCAAGAATATAACCTAAATGGTCAACGGTATAAGAATAAGGTTGGAAACCTTATTCTGGTAACACCATGGATGCGACCCATTTTGTAATTAGTACAAATGAGGTAATCCAACTCATTCATGTGGTTGACATGCGAGTGAGGGCATCCTGTATGAAGAGTTCATACAAGACCGGACTGCAAATTATTAGTCTAACCAGTGTAATGCCGTTAACAGGATAAGACTGATAATTTATAGATAGTCAATAGTGACTCGACCTGAATCCTGAGCAAGTTAAGAACTCCTGCTTATAGGGGTTTGTCCTTAGACTAGTATGGGTGAGAGTGGCCCATACCCGACTCAATAAGCCTACCTTCTCAGGGACAGAATCTCGTAGGTAGCTGGAGACTTAACTGTGCAAGATGGAATTCACTCATTCCTACACTAAGGAATTAGATAGGTTGTTCCCTTAGGAACTGACTCTAGGTCTTGAACAACGGGGGCCCGTCCTCTATGAGGGTATGAGTCTATGGTAGGACCTTAGACTTGTTGTTCATTAGAGGATCAGTGGTGCTTAAGGAACAAAGAGGTAATCACAGGGGTAAAATGGTAATTTGACCCAGCCGTGATTACGAACAACCTATGAAGGGTCGACTCATGGGTAATGATTATATCAGTGGACAATATAATCTACAATGAGAGAGAGTGCAACTACACAAGTCTATAGTGGAGTGACTTGTAGTTAATGAATATTGATTAACTGGATCAAAGAGTTTGATCAGTTAATTTCACATCATTGGAGCTCATGAACTGTAGGTCCATTAGGTCCCTCTGTTGGCTTAACATGGTAATATTGAGGGTATAAATTTAGGAATGAAATTAAAGTGTTCAATTTCATACATGAGGTGTTATATCAATTATATATGATATAATCGATATAATATATGGTTTTAATGTGAATTAGATTCACATATAAACCATATAATAGTGGGAGAATATAAGTGGGATAGGATGGTAATTTCTATCCTATTTTCCTATATATATAGTTGCATGAGATGCAACTAGGTTAAGCAAGTGATTCCATCTCTTTGAGAAACCCTAGAGAATTCTCCCACATAGTGTTGGAAAAAGTTCCAACTAGTTTTTCACAAAATACCTCATCTCACCTAAAGGGAACCTACCTTCCTCCCTCACCTAGAGAACAACGGAGAAGATCCGATGGTAGTGTCGGTAAACGTGCGGGTTCGTGTTGCTGAGATCGTGGTCGTGGGAGAAGGAGCACATAAAGAAAGGTTCTTCAAAGGTAATATCTCGTTGTCCATATTGTTATTATATGCTTAATCTAGATAGAATTGTTCTTGAATGTAATCTTTGTAACAAAATAAGAACGCGCGATTCACAATCGCTTCCACTGCTGGATTCGATTCCCTTCACTTCTTCTTCTCAATAAGGAATTTGGGACAGTTTCTCTTCCAGTGTTCGCCCCCGTTGCAGGAGAAACACTTTCCTTTATCAGCAACTTCCTTGACCTTCTTGCCCTTCTAGGCGGCAACGCGTTCAACTTTTCCAACCTTTTTCAACTTCTTCTTCTTCCCTTTCTAACCTGAAGATGAAACTACAGAATTTGTCCTGAGGTTGAGCCCTTGTAAAAGGACCTGAAGGCAACATTTGCCTCAGCTTCCTGTCCTTTGAATCTCATCAAGGACTAGAAGGTTTGTAGTTCGTTGAGGAGGATGGTTAGATTGTAGCTAATTTTGTTCATAGCTACGAGACTGAAGGAAACTCTTCGGAAGAGTCTCCATAATGAAGCTGACCTGGCTCGACTCGTCGATAGAAACACCGTTCATCTCCGCCAGATTAAAGTGGACCATCATTTCGAGAACATGTTTCTTGACAGACGTTCCCTCTTTCATCCAGGCGTTGAATACGTGCTTGAGAGTGTCGTGCCTCTCCTAAAAGGACTGTTGTCCAAACATGTTTTGTAACAACTCCATGATCTCCTTAGCGGTGACCATGTTCTCGTGTTTCTTAGCCAAAACTTTAGATAAGTTGGCTAAGATGTAACCTTGGCCTTTTCATTAGCCTTAGTCCACCTAGCGTACACATCACGAACACTTCTTGATGTGGTCGGGTCGGACACCTGAGGACACTCCTCAATGAGCGCGAATTTTAGGTCATCAATAACCAAGATCGTGTTGATATTGTTTTTCTACGTTTGGTAATTATCGCCTATAAGTTTGTCGGAAGCTAAAAGAGCTATTATTGAACTTGACATGTTTGCTGAAAAATAAAACTTTGTATTAGTTTCTCGCAAAAACTTTTTGAAAATCCAATAATTTTCTAGCAAATTTTAATTTATGATCTCTATGTTATTTAAAATTGCAATGATACCCCAAAGGTTTAGAATGACCGCCACCAAAGGGTAGACAAAATCACTCCTCCTCTGGGACGAGACTTTCTCGACCAGACCCTAATTCCAGAATAACTCTTATTCTTATAGGCATCCAGTTATAATTTTTCGGTCGGACTCATTAACTCTTAATGATTCACGTGAGTGTAACCCTCTATCTTTAAACCCCCAGAGTTCCAATCCAAACAATAGTCGTCGAAGGGAGGACTACGTAGGAAAACAAACTAAGGTGATTGTATCTCTTTCGAGAATTCACGGTGTTCTGACCCCCATGATCAAGGCCCTCCGAAGGGATTGTCTAGTCCAGGCAAAACTAGCAAACAAATCATAGGTGTTTCACAATGTGAATCGATAGAAAAGACCGTGGGTCTCGTTTTCACAAGTCCCGCTCCAACTCACTATAAGTACTCTCTCCATTCACCTTGAATATTGACTCATACAAATGCCATCCGAAGGGGGGTGCTCCCATTTGCGCCACGAGGCCGAGTATGGATCTCACGTGTGAACTTATGGAGATTTGTGGGTGGAAATTAAATGTATCTCATACACTATTTATCCTTCCACTCTCAACACTTTAGATTATCGGGATTGACCTAGATAAACAACTATATTTACCTAAGTCTACCAATATAACTCTCATATTGGATTAACTTAAGTCTATAACAACTTATTAACTTATGTCTAGGTGAGTTCGAAATATTAACACTTAATTATCACCACTCACGAAAATATAATCTATGAATCTTCGGACCAAATTCACTCCCAGGTCAGTTCCTAGGTAGGGGTGCTCCGTAAACCGTCAGCTTAAATACCCCAACCTTAGACAGAACCTTCCTTAGACAGAGTTACTAATCGGTCACCATTCATAAATCATATTTGATTTCCTCATTCTAATCTTATTAGAACTAGAAAACCTAAGTCTAATTAATCAAGTTCTCAACCATTTAATACTAATTAATTAACTTAGATTGCATGCATTTCTATGTTATATTGGTTGATCATTCATCACATGAATAACATACTATATAACATACATTCATCACATGAATAAATGCATGTCAATGCAATTATCTAATTAATATAACACTTACATTAATTAAACATGCATACCTTATATTATAACACTTATAATATAAATTAATCATGTATACTATATATTATAACACTTATAATATAAACATGATGCATGATATGCTTAACCTAAGGTGGGATTTTAAACTATATGACATATATTATGCATATAATAATTCATACAACACTTGCATAAATTTAAATAGCAAATTGGACCGGTTTTAGCACCCTTAGGGACATTAATTTAATTAATTAATTAACATTAATATAAGAAGTATATTAATAATAATTAAATTAAATTAAATTAAAACTTAATTTTATAAAATAAAAATAAACTAAAATTACACATTTTTGGAAATAACCACCAAAAACTACCCCTTATGCCACTTTCGCGCGAAATTCTCACGCAAGTTGCCCACTATGCAGCTGCGTTGCAACGTCGTGGCCAACGTTTCAACTCCAGTTACGTTGCAATGCCACATCTTGCATTGCAACGCTGGATCTACAGCAAGTCAGTTCCCACAAGCATGGCGTTGCAACCCTATCAAACAGCGTTGCAACGTCGTGCTTTGTACAACAACAGAACGCTTCTATTTTCGCCTGTTTCCCGCTCCGTTTCTTCACAGCAACGCCTTTCCACGAATGACACGGACTTACAGACTTGATTTACATTAAATTTTCCCAAAACAACAGACTCTTACATTGATCTTATCAACGAAAAGATGTAAATCTAACTAGGTGCCAAGAACCGAAAACTTTCAATTGCAAAACCATTAACACCGTCTCATGAAAATTAATGAAACCCACCTAATTTAAAGAAATTTACCGAACCAACAACGAATTGCAACGTTCAACACTGATACCAATTGAAGGGAATGGATTTCCCGCAACGGAAACGCGATGTGAATCGCGTTGTTTCATTGTATTTCTAAATTTCTTAAAATTGAAACGTATCACATACGGTCTAGGCTAAGCATGCTGAATAGAAGGAAAAACAGTAGCAAGTTACGATAACCTACCTCTTGAACAACCGTTCTTCGAGTTTTCCTTCTCCGATCATGAACTCAACGTTGCAACGATCTCTCCAATTGAACCATGAACGGATCCAAGTGACACCTCCACTTTATCTTCTCGGTTGTTCTCCAGCGAATGAGAGAGACTGTGTGGGACTCCCTTTGGATTTAGGGGAATGAGAATTGTGGAGAGAGTTGAGAGAATGGATAGCTCTTTTTGGATTGAATTCCAAAAAATGGCCAAAAAACTTACTTAGTGCTTCTCCAAGCACCTATTTATAATGGTGTGTGGTGGAGTTAAAATCTCCACCAATTTACCATTACACCACAACTTATAATATACAAATATTATTTGCATATCATATAATATAAGGTATCACATACCTTATTATACAAATCTCATTTGTATAATTGTGGAATTTAGAATTGAATCATATTCAATTTAATTTCTCTCAAATCAATTTCTCCAAATAAGCCTTAGTTAAATAATTAGGCTATACTATAGTTTATTATGAATCTAATTCACATTAATCTATATATTATGTTAATCTTATCTCATATGAATGACATAAATACCTTTTTCATGAATTTGAACACTTCAAATCCACTCCAAACTGTATACCCTCATTCAGTCCAAATTGAGTCAATCGAGTGACCTAATATACCTACAGATCATGAGCTCAAATGATCCGAGATTAATCAATCAAACTCTTTGACCCGATTAATCAGCATTCATTAACTACGGGGGCACTCCACTATAGCCCCGTTGCTGCACTCTCCTCACTTTAGGACAAGTTGTGTCCATCGATATAACCAAAACTCGTGAGTCGACCCTTCACAGGTCACAGTTACTCAACCAATATGCCTGTCTTCTCAGGGACAGGACCACGTGGGGAGCTGGGAACTTGACTAATGAATGTGAAGCATTCCATGAGGATTCTCTCTTTTTTTTTCCACCAAAGAGAACTCTCTCAACTATCTCAATTCTCTCTAATCTCTCCATACCAAAACTCCAGAGGGAATCTCACATATTCTCCATCATCCGTTGAAGAACAACCAAGAAAAATCTTTTGGAAGTGTTCCAACAACGAGATCGTTCGGGAGATAGGGAGATCGTAGAGATCGTGACTAGAGAGAAGGATTTTCGTGAAGAACGGTTCTTCAAGATGTTAGTATTCGTGGTACTTTTCCATCTCCTTCCATGCTTAGCCTAGATATTCATGTGATGTATGTCAATTTTAAGAAAAACGATAACACAATGAAAAGCAACGCGATTCACGTCACTTCCGCTGCGGGATTCAATCCCATCACTACAGTCAGCACTTATGGGAACAACGCGATTCATGTCACTTCTGCTGCGGGATTCAATCTCATCACTACAGTCAGCACTTATGGGAACAACCCCTCTAGTTTCCATATCTCGGGAACGAGTGAATTCCATTTTGCGTAGTCAAGTTCCCAACTCCCCACGTGGTTCTGCCCCTGAGAAGGTAGGCATATTGAGCGAGCAACATAGGTCACTCTCACCCGTACTAGTCAAAGGACAGACCCCCACAGACAAGAGTACGTAACACGCTCAGGATTAAGATCGAGTCACTAATGGTCATCTACGAATTTATTAGTCCTAAGCTACTAACGGTATTACATCAGTTTGTCTAATAATTCACGGTCCGGTCTTGTACAATCTCATTGTACAAGATGCCCCCATTTGCATGTCAACTACATGAACGAGCTGGATCTTCTGGATACACCACATTGTTGCCAGGATGAGGTTTTCAACCCTATCCATATACTGTAGACCATTCACTAACTCAAACGTGATCCAACATGTGTGTCCACTACACACCGTTCAAGTTCTCATAAGCATGACCCTGGTGCTTAGTTTATTGGATTAAGTTTAAAATGCGAGATACAAGGTTTATTGAAAAATAACTTTTATTTATCAATACAATAATTGTTACAAGTGACAAGAGTTTAGGGTATACACCCCAACAAACTCTCACTTGAACTAAAGCTAGTGGAGTACAAATACATTTCAGAAATGCAAAAATAATACAATAAACTAGGGCATTGAATACACATTTACAATACTCTCACTTGCCCTAGTTAGGAATAACTCGTAGACCTAGACTCTCTAGGTGACCCTCAAACACCTTAGTCGTGTGAGCCTTTGTAAACAGATCAACAACATTGTGCTCCAAAGCAATCTTCGTGACGATCACGTCTCCGTGAAGCACAATTTCCCGTATCAGGTGATACTTTCGTTCAATGTGCTTGCCCTGAAAGAGTGCATATTAAGAAAGCGGAAGCAATTTTGGATCTTGAACACTCTAAGTTGATTAATTTTACAAAACAAAAAACATGCCCAAATATGGAAAAACAGAGAATAAGAACTCATACCTTTGTACCTCAAAATTGTCTTAATCTGTGGGTAATTGCTTGTTACAAATACTTTGTAGACAACCTCTAGTATCTTCCCTACTATCTTCAGGTCTTGGAATGGATTGTGGGATCCAAAGTTGAGAGAATTTGAAAGAAGAGTGACAAATGGTCAAAATCGAGAAAAAAAATAAATTTTCTGTAAAATTTCATTTATCCTCTTCAATTCATCTTCAATTAAAGCTTCATCAAGCCTTGTGAAGATGCCAACACATGAATGATGAGGATTAATAAAAAAGAAGGTGTTGAATTATGGTGAATTTGACATTCAAAGTTGCTTGTTCACTATTTATGTGTTTGGTCCAATTGAAAACCCAAAATTCAATTTGAATTTCCATTTAATTTTAATTCAAAATTAATATAAAATTAATTTTAAATTAAAATCAATTTATTAATTTAATTAATTAATTTTAAATAATTATTTAATTTAATATCAAATATCAAATTAAATAATTGGACCAATCGTGATTTCTTAAATCGACCGTTCGATCATGAATCCCTATTTATAAACTGAACCAATATTTAAATCATATTTAAATACGTCCATCTCTTCTTTATCATAGTTTAATTTATAATTAATCTATGACACGTTAAGTATATCACATATAATTAACGTTTTCTCCCGAAATCGAATTTGAACTTTCCCTCAAATGTTACAAGGCTTAGTCCGAGCTAGTAAGGGGATCTAATGGACCTACAGATCATGAGCTCCAACGATACGAGATTAACTGGCCAAACTCTTTTGTCTAGCTAATCAACATTTGTTAACCACCGGGACACGCCACTAAAGCCCAGTGGTTGCACTTTCCTCACTGTAGATATATTTCTGTCCACTCGATATAATCATGATTAGTAAGTCAATCATTCACATGTCGTTCGTAATTACAGCTGGGTCAAAAATATCATTTTACCCATGTAATTACTTCTTGTTCCTTAAGTCCCACTGATCCTCAAATGAACAATTGGTTTGTGGTCCAACCAACAAACCGAATCCCTCTCGGCCCAATGAGAGGGGTGGACCCTTTGTTCAAGGCCCAGAGTCAGCACTTAAGGGAACAACCTCTCTACTAATCCCTAAAGCGGGTAGGAGTGAATTCCATCTTGCAGAACTATGTTCCCAGCTATCTACCCGATCTTATCCCTAAAATGGGGGGCTTATTGAGTCGGCAATCTCGGGCCGCTCTCACCCATGCAAATCTAAGGATAATCTGAATAAACAGAAATTCATGGCACGCTCAGGATTAAGATCGAGTTACCTAGGTCATCGTATGAATATAGTCAGTTAAAACAGTAAACGGAGTTATAAAGTCTAAGTGACTATTTCTCGGTCCAGTGTTATGTAAACTCATTGCATAGGACACCTCCACTCGCATGTCTCCGCATGAATGATTCAGGATCACATCGTTTGTACTTTACAAAGTGGGTCGCGTCCATAGTGTCCCCAGGATAAGGTACCCAACCCTAAACTTATACTATAGACCATTTTGGCTATAACTTGAACCTGATCCATTTTTATGTCACACATAAAGTTCAAGTATACATCCTATAGCCATGGGTTCTTTATTGGATTAGGGTTAAAATATACGATTCACTTTATTCAATAACACCTTTATTTTAATAAATCTCAATAACATCTTTATTGCAAAATAGAATATACATTTAGTTTACAAACCCACGAGTCTTCGGACATAAAACCCAACATGCCCCTCTTATGACTCCGAGGTTCCCTCAAGTTGGTTACTGTTGTTGGGATTTTTGTCCTAATCTCGTGTTTGTAAATTACTATTTGAAATTAATAAGGAGTTATTCATTTCATCATTTTGTGTCTCGCATTTTATACAAAGTTTGACCAATAAACTAAGCTCCAGGGTCATTGAAAATATGAGAGAACTAGAACTTGAACGGTGTGTAGTGGACATACAGGGAGAATCACGTTCGAGTAAATGACCCGAACGATCTACAGTATATGGATGGGGTTGGAGACCTAATCCTGGATACACTGTGGATGCGGGCCGCTTTGTATTAAGATACAAACGAGGCGATCTGACTCGTTCATGTGGTTGACATGCGAGTTGGGGCATCCTGTACAATGAGATTGTACAAGACCGGACCGTGAATTATTAAACCTACTGATGTAACATCGTTGACATTAAGGACTAATAACTTCGTAGATGACCATTAGTGACTCAACTTGAATCCTGAGCGTGTTACGGACTCCTGTCTGCGGAGGTCTGTCCTTTGACTAGTACGGGTGAGGGTGGTCACAGTTACTCGCCCAATATGCCTACTTTCTCAGGGACAGAACCAAGTAAGTAGTTGGGAACTTAACTACGCGAGAAGGAATTCACTCGTTCCCGCCTTTAGGAAAACTAGAGGGGTTGTTCGCTTAAGTGTTGTCTTCAAGGCTTGGACAACGGGCGCCCACCCTCTCACTGGCACGAGAGGGTTGTTGTGAATGGTTGGACCATTACAACGTTGTTGTTCATTAGAGGAGCAGTGGGGACTTAAGGAGCAAGAAGTAGACACAGGGGTAAAACGATAATTTGACCCAGCAGTGTCTACGAACAACCTGTGAAAGGTCGACTCATGGGCATTAGTTATATCAGTGGACACGTAATATCTTGCACTGACGGGAGTGCAACTACGGGCTTTAGTGGAGTGTTACCGTAGCTAATGAAGGTTGATTAACTGGGTCAAAGAGTTTGATAGTTTAATCTCGGATCATTGGAGCTCGTCACTGTAGGTCCATTAGGTCCCTCGGTTGGCTCAATCTAGGTTAAAAGAAAGGTTACTGTTTTGGTGTGAATTGAAGTGTTCAATTTCACTAAAGGGCATTTATGTCATCTATATGAGATATGAATGATATAATATATAGTTTAATGTGAATGAGATTCATAATAAACTATAGGTTAGCCTAATTGTTGAATTAGGGCTAATTGGAGAAATTAGGTTGAGAGATATTAAATTGGATGTGATTCAATTTAATAAATCCACAATATTGTAAATGTGATTTGTAATATGAGATATGAGATATCTTATAATCTATGGTTATGCAAATATGATTTGCATAACCTATAGTTGTGGTAAAATGGTAAATAGGTGGAGATTTCAACTCCACCTATCTCCATTATTTAAACCCTTCTTGCAAGAAGGGTTGCAGGTCATTTCTCTCATTTTTGGATTTTCACCAAAAGAAGAGATCACTCTCTCACACAAATTCTCTCAAGCTTTCTTCTCTCAAAAACCAAAACACAAAGAAGATCCGACCATCTTCCTTCTTCCAAAAGAAGAACAACCGAGAAGCCGAAGGGTTGTGTTCGTTCTTGGTCGAAAGAAGGGTTCGAGATCGTTGAGTTCGAGAAAGCATGAATTGTGGATCATTGGAAGGAATTTTGAAGCACGTCTTCAACAAGTAAGTACTTGGTGTATTTTCTTTCCAATTTATACATGTTTAACCTATAATCTAAGTGTTAGACTGTTTTAACGAATAATAGTTGCATAACTTCACCACGACGATTCGATCGTCTTCCGCTGCATGGGAGTTTCGTTCCCTTCAATTGGTATTAGAGCCATACGTTGGTTTTTTGTTGTGCACTATTTTTCGTTAAAATTAGGTGGGTATCGCCTTAATTAATGAGATAAATTGTTGGTTTGCATAATGGATATTTATGGTTTTTGCATTAGAATAGATTTACAATTTTATGTTTATATGATCAATGTAAGGGCCCGTTGTTTTTGGACATTAAATCGAGTATGTAAGTCTAAGTTGTTCGTGGCAAGAGTTGCTGTGAAGAAATCAGAGTAGAAACGGGCGAGAATCGATGAAAAACAGCAAGAGGAGCTTGTTGTTCTGTCGACAGCGTTGAGACGTTGTTCATCGGCGTCTCAACGCTGCTCATGAGGGCGGAGGCTGGGTTGCAGAGCAGCGTTGCAACGCTAGGCATAGCGTTGCAATGCCGAGGCGTGGAGCGCGCGGGGCGCAACGCTGAGCACCGCAGCGTTGCAACGCTGCCCACGGCATTGCAACGCTATGTGCGTTAAGGGCGGTTCCAGCGCCCAGTTCGCAAGACGTGGGAGCATGGCAGTTTTTCTCTTCGTGGGGCTTATTTTAAATTAGTTTTTAATTAATTTTAATTGTAAAATATATTTATATTTTATTTATTTATTTATTTTATTAAATCATATTAATATAAAAGTTATATTAATGTTATTTAATTAAATAAATGCCCCTAAGTGCCAAAACCGGTCCATTTTTGCTATTTTATTATTTTATGCATGTGATGTATAATTTAATGAATTTCTATGTGCATAATGTATATCATATAGATTTAAAATCTCACCTTAGGTTAAACATTTCATGCATCATATATATTATAAGAGTTATAATATATAGTTTGCATGATAGGTTATATTATAAGAGTTATAATATAATTAAATGCATGTTTTAATTTAATTAATATAAGGGTTATATTTTTTAGATTAAAGTATTTTCATGCATTTTATTTCATGTGATGAATTATTTATGTTATAGTATATAGTTATTCATGTGATGAATGATCAAGCACTATAACATAGAAATGCATGCAACCTAAGTTAATTATTAGTTTTAAAGTGTTTAGAACTTGAATAATTAGACTTAGGTTTTCTAGTTTTAATAAGATTAGAATTAGGAAATCAAAGTATAGTCTTTGAATGGTGACTGATAAATAACTCTGTCAAAGGAAGGTTTTGTCTAAGGTTGGGGTATTTAAGTTGACGCTTTCGGAACACCCCTACCTGGAAACCGACCTGAGAGTGAATTCAGTCCGGAGATTCTTAGATTATATTTTTCGTGAGTGCCGTTAATTAAAAGTTGATTAATTTACTCACATAGACCTAAGTAATAATGTGATTATAAACTTAGGCTAAATACCATATAAGAGTTATATTGGTAGACTTAGATAAATTTTAGTTTGTTTATCTACGTCAATTCCGAAAATAATAAAGTGTTGAGTGGGAGAAAATAAAGTGTATAAGATACATTTAGTTTTCTGACCACAAATCTCCGTTAAGTCAGCATCGTGAGATCCATACTCAGCCTTGTGGCGCAAATGGGAGTGTCCCCCTTCGGATGGTATTTGTATGGATCAATATCAAAGTGGATGGAGAGAGTACTTATAGTGAGTGGGAGCGGGAATTGTGAAAACGGGACCCACGGTCTCTTCTTTTGACTCACACCGTGAGACCCCTATGATCCGCCTGCTAGTTTGGCCTGGACCAGACAATCCCTTCGGAAGGCCTTGATCATGGGAGTCGGAACACCGTGAATTCCCGAAAGAGATACAGTTTCCTTGTTGGTTTTCCTTCGTGGTTCACCCTTCGGTGGCTATTGTTTGGACGGATACTTGGAAACTTAAAAATTGAGGGTGACACTCACAAACTTCGTTAAGTGTTAATGAATTTAACCAAATAATGGTAACTGGACACCTAAAGGAATAAGAGTTATTCTGGGATTAGGGTCTGGTCGAGAAAGTCTTGTCCTAGAGAAGGAGTGTTTTTGTTCACCCTTCGGTGGCGGTCATTCTAAACCTTTAGGATATCATTGCAATTTTTAAATGACCTAGGGATCATAGGATTAAATTTTGCTAAAACTTGATTGATTTTCAAAAAGTTTATGCGAGACTGACACAAATTTTTTTAATTTTTTCAGCTAAATATATGTCTAGCTCAATAATCGCTTTACTAGCTTCTGACAAACTAGTGAGAGATAACTTCCAAACATGGAAGAATAATATTAACACGATTCTAGTAACTCACGACCTGAAGTTTGTGCTTACAGAGGAGTGTCCTCAGTTGCCGAGCTCGACTGCATCACAAAGTGTTCGTGATGCATACGATCGATGGATCAGGGCCAATGAAAAGGCCAAGGTCTATATCATTGCCAGCTTATCTGAAGTATTGGCAAAAAGGCACGAGTTAATGATCACCGCTAAGGAGATCATGGAGTCGTTGCAAGACATGTTTAGACAACAGTCCTTTTAGGTCAGACACGATTCACTCAAACACGTCTTCAACGCGCGGATGAAAGAAGGGACGTCTGACCGAGAACACGTTCTAGACATGATGACCTACTTTAATCTGGCAGAGATGAACGGGGCTTCGATCGACGAGTCGAGCCAGGTCAGCTTTATTTTGGAGACTCTTCCGAAGAGTTTCCTTCAGTTTCGTAGCAACGTTGTTATGAACAAGATAAGCTACACTCTGACTACCCTCCTCAATGAGCTATAGAATTTCCAATCCTTGATGAGGATCAGGGCACCGGAAGCTGAGGCAAATGTTGCCTACAGATCTTATCATAGGGGTTCGACCTCTAGGACTACACCTGTTGCTCCTTCTCGCTCGAAAGGGAAGAAGAAGATGAAGAGGGGTAAAGTTGACTGAGTTTCTGCCCAAAAGGGCAAGAAGGTCAAGGAAGTTGCAGAGAAAGGAAAGTGTTTCCACTGCAATGGGGACGGCCATTGGAAGAGAAACTGTCCCAAGTTCCTTACCGAGAGAAAGAATCAAGGTAAATCTGATTTACTGGTAACTGAAACATGTTTAGTGGAGAGTAGTGACTCTGCCTGGATTTTGGATTCGGGCGCCACTAACCACGTTTGTTCTTCTTTTCAGGGAATTGATTCATTGTAGCCGCTGCGAGAGGGTGAGGTGACTCTACGATTTGGATCCGGAGAGATAGTCTCTGCTACAGCGATCAGCAAAGTGAAGCTCTATTTTGGCAGGAATTACTTATTGTTGTACAATATGTATATAGTCCCAAGGTTTACTAGAAACCTTGTTTCAATTTCCTGTCTTATTGAACACTGTATTTCAATTTCCTTTGATAATAATAAAGCGTTTATTTCTTTCAAAGGTAATTTGATTTGTTCAACTTCACTTGAGTCTAATTTGTATGTTTTAAAACCAAATTCAGTCAAAAGCGTTTTGAACACTGAGTTATTTAAAACTACAGAAACGCGAACTAAGAGAGTTAAGGTTTCTCCAAAAGAAAATGTCCATTTTTGGCATCTAAGGTTAGGCCACATTAATCTCAATCGGATTGAGAGACTAGTGAAGAGTGGACTTCTAAGTCAGTTGGAAGAAAACTCTTTACCGGTGTGTGAGTCATGCCTCGAAGACAAAATGACCAAACGTCATTTTAGTGGAAAATGATATAGAGCCAAGGAGCCCCTTGAGCTTATACATTCGGACCTCTGTGGTCCGATGAGTGTTAAAGCACGAGGTGGTTACGAATACTTCATTTCTTTCATTGATGATTATTCGAGGTATGGGTATATTTACCTAATGCATAGGAAGTCTGAAACTCTTGAAAAGTTCAAGGAGTACAAGACTGAGGTTGAAAACCTGTTAGGTAAAATGATAAAACACTTCGATCGAATCGAGGTGGAGAGTACATGGACACTTAATTCTAGGACTATATGATAGAACATGGAATTACGTCCCAACTCTCAGCACCTGGTATGCCACAGCAGAATGGCGTATCGGAGAGGAGAAACAGAACCCTGTTGGACATGGTTCGGTCGATGATGAGCTATGCTTGTCTCCCTGATTCCTTTTGGGGTTACGCAGTGGAGACTGAGGTGTATATTTTGAACAACGTTCCGTCGAATAGTGTTTGTGAAACACCTTTCGAACTATGGAGTGGACGTAAAGGTAGTTTACACCATTTAAGAATTTGGGGATTCCCGACCCACGTGTTTGTGTCAAACCCGAAGAAATTGGAACTCTGTTCAAAATTGTGCCTATTCGTAGGTTATCCAAAAGAGACCAGAGGTGGTCTATTTTACGATCCTAAGGAAAATAGGGTGCTTGTATCGACAAACGCCACTTTCCTTCAGGAAGACCATATCAGGAATCATTTTCCTGGAAGCAAAATCGTGTTGAACGAAATGGACAGTACATCAGCAAGAGTTGCTGATGGGGCTAGTACGTCAACAAGTTTTGTTCATCCTAGCACGTCAAGTCAAGTCCGTTCCCAAGAGTTGGGAATGCCTCGACGTAGTGGGAGGGTTGTTAGACTGCCTGAACGTTACATGGGTTTAGCTGAAACCCAAGTCATCAATCCTGATGATGACTGCGAGGATCCATTGACCTATGATCAGGCAATGGCTGATGTTGACAAGGACGAATGGATTAAAGCTATGGACCCGGAAATGGAGTCGATGTACTTCAATTATGTCTGGGAGCTTGTGGATCAATCGGATGGGGTAAAACCTATTGGTTGCAAATAGATCCACAAGCGTAAACGTGGCGTAGATGGGAAGATGCAGACCTTCAAAGCACGACTAGTGGCAAAGGGTTTTACCCAGGTCGAAGGGGTTGACTATGAGAAAACCTTTTCACCTGTTGCCATGGTAATGTCGATCAGGATCCTTCTGGCCATTACCGCGTATTATGACTACGAGGTATGACAGATGGATGTCAAGACCGCCATTCTGAATGGCAACCTTGACGAAACCATCTACATGGACCAGCCCAAAGGGTTCATAACCCAAGGCCAAGAGGAAAAGGTTTGTCGGCTTCATAGGTCCATTTATGGACTGAAACAAGCCTCAAGGTCTTGGAATATAAGGTTTGATGAGGCAATCAAATCTTATGACTTTGATCAGAATGTTGACGAGCCTTGTGTATATAAGAAAATCGTTGACAAAACTGTCGCATTTCTGATATTATACGTGGATGATATTCTTCTCATTGGGAATGAGGTAGAATTTCTTACTGACATAAAGAAATGGCTAGCTTCACAATTCCAAATGAAAGATTTGGGAGAAGCTCAGTATGTTCTAGGTATCCAGATTGTTCGAAACCGGAAGAACAGAACGTTGGCCATGTCTCAAGCGTCTTATATTGACAAGATGTTGTCTAGATATAAGATGCAGAACTCGAAGAAGGGCTTGCTGCCTTTCAGGCACGGGGTTCACTTGTCTAAGGATCAGTGTCCTAAGACTCCTCAATTGGTTGAGGATATGAGACGGATCCCCTAAGCTTCAGCTATAGGGAGCCTGATGTATGCCATGCTGTGTACTAGGCCCGACATCTGTTATGCAGTAGAGATTGTCAGTAGGTATCATTCAATCCAGGATTAGATCACTGGACAGCCGTAAAGGCAATCCTCAAGTATCTTAGGAGAACGAGGAACTACCTCTTAGTGTATGGCGGTGGGGATTTGACCCTTACGGGATACACAGATTTTGACTTTCAGACAGATAAAGATTCTATGAAATCCACTTCGGGGTCAGCCTTCATTTTGAATGGAGGAGCTGTAGTATGGCGAAGCATCAAGCAGGGATGCATCGTTGATTCCATAATGGAAGCATAGTACGTTGCGGCTTGTGAAGCTGCAAAGGAAGTTGTTTGGCTTACGAAATTCATGACAGATTTGGAAGTTGTTCCAAATATGAACTTGTCAATCACACAGTTTTGTGACAACAGTGGTGCAGTAGCCAACTCTAGGGAGCCTCGGAGCCGTAAGAGAGGCAAACACATTGAGCGGAAGTATCATCTGATACGGGAGATTATGCACCGCGGCGACGTGACAGTCATGCAGATAGCCTCGGAGCCCAACGTAGCTGATCCATTTACAAAGATCGTCACGGCTAAGGTGTTTGAGGGTCACCTAGAGAGTCTAGGTCTTCGAGTACTTCCTGACTAGGGCAAGTGGGAGATATGTAAACGGGTATTCAATGCCCTAGTTTATTGTATTACTTCATTGTAATTTATGTACATTTCAGAAATGTATTTGATCCACTAGCTTAGTCCAAGTGGGAGTTTGTTGGGATTTTTGTCCTAATCTCGTGTTTGTAAATTACTATTTAAAATTAATAAAGAGTTATTCATTTTATCATTTTGTGTCTCGCATTTTATACAAAGTTTGACCAATAAACTAAGCTCCAGGGTCATTGAATATATGAGAGAACTAGAACTTGAACGGTGTGTAGTGGACACACAAGGAAGATCACGTTCGAGTAAATGACCCGAACGGTCTACAGTATATGGATAGGGTTGGAGACCTAATCCTAGATACACTGTGGATGCGGCCCGGTTTGTATTAAGATACAAACGAGCTGATCTGACTCGTTCATGTGGTTGGGGGCATCATGTACAATGAGATTGTACAAGATCGAACCGTGAATTATTAGACCTACTGATGTAACACCGTTGAAAGTAAGGACTAATAACTTCGTAGATGACCATTAGTGACTCGACCTGAATCCTGAGCGTGTTACGGACTCCACATCTGCGAGTGTCATCCTTTGAATAGTACGGGTGAGGTGGTCACGATTACTCGCCCAATATGCCTACCTTCTCGTGGGCCAGAACCAAGTAGGGAGCTGGGAACTTAACTACGCGAGAAGGAATTCACTCGTTCCCGCCTTTAGGGAAACTAGAGGGGTTGTTCCCTTAAATGTTGTCTCCAGGACTTGGACAACGGGCGCCCACCCTCTCACTGGCACGAGTGGGTTGTTGTGTATGGTTGCACCATTACAACGTTGTTGTTCATTAGAGAAGCAGTGGGGACTTAAGGAGCAAGAAGTAGACACAGGGGTAAAACGATAATTTGACCCAGCAGTGTCTACGAACAACCTGTGAAGGGTCGACTAATGGGCATTGGTTATATCAGTGGACACGTAATATCTTGCAATGACGGGAGTGCAGCTACGGGCTTTAGTGGAGTGGTACCGTAGCTAATGAAGGTTGATTAACCGAGTCAAAGAGTTTGATAGGTTAATCCCGGATCATTGGAGCTCGTCAATGTAGGTCCATTAGGTCCCTCGGTTGGCTCAATCTAGGTTAAAAGAAGGGTTACTGTTTTGGTGTGAATTAAAGTGTTCAATTTTACTAAAGGGCATTTATGTCATTTATATGAGATATGAATGATATAATATATAGTTTAATGTGAATGAGATTCATAATAAACTATAGGTTAGCCTAATTGTTGAATTAGGGCTAATTGGAGAAATTAGGTTGAGAGATATTAAATTGGATGTGATTCAATTTAATAAATCCACAATATTGTAAATGTGATTTGTAATATGAGATATGAGATATCTTATAATATATGGTTATGCAAATATGATTTGTGTAACCTATAGTTGTGGTAAAATGGTAAATAGGTGGAGATTTCAACTCCACCTATCTCCATTATTTAAACCCTTCTTGCAAGAAGGGTTGCAGGCCATTTCTCTCATTTTTGGATTTTCACCAAAAGAAGAGATCACTCTCTCTCACAAATTCTCTCAAGCTTTCGCCTCTCAAAAACCAAAACACAAAGAAGATCCCACCATCTTCTTTCTTCCAAAAGAAGAACAACCGAGAAGTCGAAGGGTTGTGTTCGTTCTTGTTCGAGAGAAGGGTTCGAGATCGTTGAGTTCGAGAAAGCACGAAAAGTTTGTGGATCGTTGGAAGGAATTTTGAAGCATGTCTTCAACAAGTAAGTACTTGCTGTATTTTCTTTCCAATTTATGCATGTTTAACCTATAATCTAAGTGTTAGACTGTTTTAACGAATAATAGTTGCACAACTTCACCACGACGATTCGATTGTCTTCCGCTGCGTGGGAGTTTCATTCCCTTCAATTGCACCACTGTTATAACAATAAAGGGTGACTGACAAGTTCATATTTGGAATAACTTCCAAATCTATCACGAACTTCCTAAGCCAAACAGCCTCCTTAGTTGCTTCATAAGCTGCTACATATTCGGCCTCCATCGTGGAATCTGCGATGTATCCCTTCTTCATGCTTCGCCACACTACAACTCCTCTTTTAAGAGTGAACACTTACCCAACGTGGATTTCCTAGAATCCTTATCGGTCTGAAAGTCGGAGTTTGTTTATCCCGTAAGGATCAAATCCCTACTCTCATACACATACATGTAGTCTCTCGTTCTCCTAAGATACTTGAGGATTGCCTTTACGGTTGTCCAGTGATCTAATCCTGGATTGGATTGATACCTACTGACAATCTTAACTGCACAACAGATGTTGGGTCTAGTACACAGTATGGCGTACATGAGGCTCCCTACAACTGAAGCATACGGGATCATCTCATATCCCCAACCTCTTGAGGTGTCTTAGGACACTGTTTCTTGGACAGGTGAACCCCATGCCTGAAAGACAACAAACTCTTCTTGGAGTTCTGCATCTTATACCGTATCAACATCTTGTCAATATAAGACGTTTGAGACATGGCTAGCGTTTTGTTCTTTCGGTTCCAGACTATCTGGATACCAAGAACATATTGCGCTTCTCCGAAATCATTCGTTTGGAATTGCGTAGCTAGCCATTACTTAACGTCAGTAAGGAAACCTACATCATTCCCAATGAGTAGGATATCATCTACGTACAATATCATAAATGTGACAGTATTGTTGATGATTTTCTTATAGACACAAGGTTCATCAACATTTTGATTAAAGCCATAAGATTTGATAGCCTAATCAAACTTATATTTCAAGACCTTGAGGCTTGTTTCAGTCCATAGATAAACCTTTGAAGCCTGCAAACCTTTTTCTCTTGGCCTTGCTCAATGAACCATTTGGGATGGTCCATGTAGATGTTCTCGTCAAGATTTCCATTCAGAAAAGTCGTCTTGACATCCATATGTCATACCTCATAGCCATAATATGCGACAATAGCTAGAAGGATTCTAATAAACTTTACCATGACAACAGGAGAAAAGGTTTCCTCATAGTCAACCCCTTCTCGTTGGGTAAAACTCTTTGCCACTAGTTTATCTTTGAAGGTCCCCACCTTCCCATCTACACCATGTTTATGCTTGTAGATCCACTTGCAACCTATAGGTTTTACCCCATCAGGTTGGTCCACAAGCTCCCAAACAGAATTGAAGTACATAGACTCCATTTCTTGGTCCATTGAGCAAGGCCAGGAGAGTGCAACTACAGGCTTTAGTGGAGTTTTACTGTAATTAATGAATGTTGATTTTTCGGGTCAAAGAGTTTGATCGGTTAATCTCATATCATTGGAGTTCATCATCTATAGGTCCATTAGGTCCCTTGGTTGGCTCAAATTGGACTAAATGAAGGTTTATAGTTTGGAGTGGATTTAAGTGTTCAAATTCATTAAAAGGGCATTTATGTCATTTATATGTGATATAATGGACATAATATATAGCTTAATGTGAATGGGATTCATAATAAACTATATGTAGCCTAATTATTTAATTAGGGCTAATTTAGAGAAATTGATTTGAGAGAAATTAAATTGAATAAGATTCCATTTAAAATTCTACAATTATGCAAATGTGATTTGTATAATAAGGTATGAGATACATTATATTATGTGATATGCAAATATGATTTGCATATTATATAGTTGTGGTAAAATGGTAAATGGTGGAGATTTTAACTCTACCACATGACACTATATATTGGTGGAATGTAAGACATTCCATAAGCTTGTCTCTCATTTTTTTGGAATTCTATCCAAAAGAGAAAGAAACTCTCTCTCAACTCTCTCTCAATTCTCTACAATTCTCTCCAACCCAAAATCCAAAGGGAGTCTCACCACTCTCCCTCATCCTCCCGACAACAACCGAGAAGATCAAGTGGAGGTGCCCCCTTGAATCGGTTCGTGACTTTCGTTGGAGAGTTCGTTGGATCGTTGAGATCGTGATAGGAGAAGGAAAACTCGAAGAACGGTTCTTCAAGAGGTAGGTTCTCGAACCTTTGCTTCCTGTTTTTCTTCTCAAAAGCAGCTTAATCTAGATTGTATGTTGGTACTTTCAATTTTAAGAAAATTAGAACAACAACGAAACAACGGTGATTCATAAAACAAAGTGTAATGATCGTTGGATGTATCATATTGAAAGAAGTTTACGAACATTGAAATAATATGTACGAAACAGGGCACGCCCCGAGGATTCTATAGCAGAGGCTTTTATAATTAATGAATCATTGAATTTTTTTTCATTATATCTAACTGGAGTTAAAACAAGGTTCAACAGAGACGAACAAAATGATGATAGAATTCTCGAGAATGAGATATGCAGTGAATTTATATTATTTAGACATAGTGCACAACCATTAGGGAGATCAATCTTGAGGACCCTATCAGTGGATGAGAGAAGAATTGCACATTGGTATATGTTGAATAATTGTGTTGAGATACAATCTTATTGAAGGTATGTTTTTAACTGAGTATTGCTCAATTAAGATCCAGCATTTCAATTCAAAATTTGAATCACACCCTTGGCTTCAATTTATGAATAGGCAACATCTGAGGTTACTCCACCATGAAGCACATAACTCTGAAGACTTGTCTAAGAGACATCAACAAACATTTCCTACTTGGTTTAAAGCATATGTGAGTGTTAGTTTAAAAGTTGACACAAACTTCATTTTTATGATGAGTTTCATTAATAACTTGTAATGAACACACAGGTTCTCTCATTAAATGAGCAAGGAAATACGTCTGATGATTTGTACTCACTAGCAATGGGGCCGACTTCTGAGGCACATTCCTATAGTTCGTGCATTGTTAATGGGGTACGTTTTCATAACACAAAGCGTAATGATCGTCGGACTACTGAAAACAGTGAAATCATGGTGTCTGAAGAAAGTGAAAGCGGAGGTGATGAGGGTAACTTCTATGGTATTTTAGATGAAGTTTTGGACTTCGAATTTGCCCATAGAATGTGTTATTATGTTTAACTATAGGTGGTTCGACACAGGACCAAAAAAGAATAGATCACACATAGATTTAGGGCTTAGGTCGATTAATATATCTCGATTCTGGTATGTTGATGACCCTTTTATTTTTGCTAATCAAGCACAACAAGTTTTTTATATCAACAATCTGAAATATAGTATTAACTGGAAGGTAGTTCAAGTAGTTCAAATAAACGTATATGGATGTGCCGGAAGCAGACGATATTCAGAATGACCAACTTGAGTTACTAGAAGTTGTTTGTTGAACCAGAGTTGAAGGGTCCATTGAGAATAATGAATTGTGTAGAAATGACGTTGATCCGATAATCGTAGATCAACAAATTCTTCACAGCACAATGTCGATGATTTTATCAATGACGAAGAAGAGGATACTAACACTTTCATGATAGTGAATAGCGATGTAATTGTATTAAGTATTTCATTTTTTGTTTCTTACAACTATATATATCGAATATACGTTATAATAATTGTCTTTTTTGTATAGAATCATTTCTCTTTTGATTTCTCTAAGCCAAAAGTCGTTAAATTTATCGAATGAAAAATGTAAACGACGTTTAAAGAGTATGGAGTTGAGTTACACAACCACTACAAGAGTTTTGACACTTCTAAGCAGGCACGTGTTAATCCACCTACACGGTTGAAGAAAGCCATTGAAGACTGACATGCTTTAGGTTCGAGGACCCTAAATTTTAGGTATGTATGCATTCACAACAATATTATTTTATATTGCGTACGGTTTTTAACTAATCCTTTATTTCTTTAGGAAAAATTAAAGAGTAGACAAAAGAGTCGGGTGACTCTAACATTCAACCACACATGTGGATTGAAGACTTTCATCATTGTGCAGCAAGATGCGGTAGGTTGAATAACTTAAACTCTCGTTCTTTCATGTTATTTAAAAATCTTTTATAATATAATTTCCTTTTGACTTGAGTTGTAGAAAGAGAAAGAAGATCGAGATATAAGACATGTTGACCTATTCCATCTGACACATTCAAAACATGGAAAGTGGGTCAATCCGGCTGCTGAGGATGCACATGTCAGTCTGTTTTCGGTAAAGGTTATTTGTATTTATCGATTCAATGATTGGCAATCATATGCTTATTTCAATATTACAGAATAAAATAATTCAGTTGCAAGAATCATTCAGTCAAGAAGAGGTTGAACCATGTTGGAAAGTAGAAATTTACGAGTCAGTGTTAGGGAGACGTCCAGGCCACGTTAAAGGCCTTGGTTGGGGATCGAAGCCTGCTAAATCAATTAGGAGATTGATTAGTAGTTCATTAGGTGGGTCCTCAAGTCGAGAAGTTGACGAGCTAAAGGAGCACCTGGCAGAAGCAAATGAAAAATTGGCCAAGGTTGAAGAAATGATTGAGGAAAGGTTGGAACAACGGATGGAGCAACATCGAGCAGAAATGCAAGAACTGATTAAGAAGATGATGGAGTCACGAGGAGAACCATGCAAATAGGTATAAATTCCTTTCTCACGTTGTAGTTGATTGATTATCAGTCTTTTGAGTCTTAATATATTATAAGTTTTGTTTTAGTAAACTTGTGATCTTAGCTTTTCTTAGAAATTTCTTGTGTATGTGGATTTATTCTGGTAACTTTTGAAGGGATCGAATCCCGCAGCGGAAGCGATTGTTAATCGCGTGTTCTTAATTTTGTTTCACGAATTTCAATCAAGAACAATCTAAGTACGATCAAGCATGCTATATAACAAGGACGGTAAGATGATTACCTTCGAAGAACTCTTTCTTCACGTGCTCCGTCTCCCACGATCACGATCTCAGCAACTCGAACCCGAACGTATGAAGATACCAACACTAGATCTTCTCCGTTGTTCTCTGGGTGAGGGAGCAAGGTGGGTTCCTTTTAGGGTGAGATGTGGAGGTTATGAGAGAAGATGTGTTTGTGGAACTTTTCCAACAACACATATATTTGATAATCTAGGGTTTCCAAAGGATTGATCCCAAAGTTGCATCTTAGGCAACTATTTATAGGCAAATAGGATGGAAATTACCATCCTATCCCTCCTTCATTCTCTCATTAGTATATAGTTAATATGTGAATCTAATTCACATTAAAACTATATATTATATCAATTATATCACATATGACTGATATAACACCTCATATATGAAATTGAACACTTCAATTTAATTCTTAACTTTATACCCTCAATATTACCATGTTGAGCAAATGGAGGGACCTAATGGACCTACAGTTCATGAGCTCCAATGATGTGAGATTAACTGATCAAACTCTTTGATCCAGTTAATCAATATTCATTAACTACAAGTCACTCCACTATACACTTGTAACTGCACTCTCCTCACTATAGATTATATTGTGTCCATTGATATAATCATTACCTATGAGTCGACCCTTCACAGGTTGTTCGTAATCACAGTTGGGTCAAATTACCGTTTTACCCCTGTGATTACCTCTTTGTTCCTTAAGCACCATTGATCCTCTAATAAACAACAAGTCTAAGGTCCTACCATAGACTCATACCCTCTTAAGTCAGTTTAGAGGGTGGGGCCCCGTTGTTCAAGACCTAGACTCAGTTCTTAAGGGAACAACCTATCTAATTCCTTAGTGTAGGAATGAGTGAATTCCATCTTGCATAGTTAAGTCCCCACTACCTCACGAGGTTACGTCACCAGAAGGTAGGCTTATTGAGTCGACTCATGACCACTCTCACCCATACTAGTCTAAGGACAAACCCCTATGAGCGGGGATTTCTTAACTTGCTCGTGAGTTGAGTCGAGTCACTAATGACCATCTATAAATTATCGGTCTTATCCTCATTAACGGCGTTATCTTGGTTAGACTAATAATTTACTATCCGATCTTGTATGAACTCTTCATACAGGATGCCCCCACTCGCATGTCAATCCACATGAATGAGTTGGATTACCTCATTTGTACTAATTACAAAGTGGGTCGCATCCATGGTGTTACCAAAATAAGGTTTCCAACCTTATTCTTATACCATAGACCCTTTAGGTTATACTCTTAAACACAATCCAAATAGTGTCTACTACACTGATGTTCAAGATACATTATACCCTTGGAACTTAGTTTATTGGATTTATAGAGCAATAATATAATTTTATCAAAACAAATAACTCTTTATTTATTTGATCAAAATTATATAAGTTTAGGGCACAAATCCCAACAACTTTATGGATATGAAGTCCAACCTGTTTGTAATTGAAGTTTGGAGGAGGTTGGGCATCCTTTTATGAACTTAAGAAGTGTCTTCTCTTATTCAGGTTATATAGAATTTTGGTTTCCCCCTAGTTATGTCGTTATGCTGCCGAAATTTCGATCGTAATTGGGTGCAATCTCAAATTATTTTTGTTGGAGTTTGAGTTTAGTCTTTTGTTGGAGTTTGAGATTGTTTTGTTGGGGTGTATACCCTAATCTCGTGTAGTGTATAATCATTGTTGTAAATAAATAAGAGTTATTAATTCGAACTTTGTGTCTCGTATATTTTAATTCGAACTTTGTGTCTCGTATATTTCATAAACTTAATCCAATAAACTAAGCTCCAGGGTCATTGTATTATGAGATAACTAAGAACTTGAACGGTGTGTAGTGGACACACGGGGAGGATCACGTTCGAGTTAATGACCCGAACAGTTTACAGTATACGGATAGGGTTGGAAACCTAATCCTGAATACACTGTGGATGCAACCCACTTTGTATTAGATACAAACAAGGTGATCCAGCTCGTTCATGTGGTTGACATGCGAGTGGGGGCATCCGGTGCAATGAGATTGTACAAGACCGAACCGTGAATTATTAGACTTACTAATGTAACACCGTTAACAGTATAGGACTAATAAATTTGTAGATGACCATTAGTGACTCGACCTTAATCCTGGGCGTGTTACGGACTCCTGTCTACGGGGGTAGGTTCTTTGACTAGTACGGGTGAGGGTGGTCACAGTTGCTCGTCCAATATGTCTATCTTCTTAGGGACAGAACCACGTAGGGAGCTGGGAACTTGACTACGCAAGAAGGAATTCACTCGTTCCCGATTTAGGGAAACTAGAGGGGTTGTTCCCTTAAGTGCTGACTTCAGGGCTTGAACAACGGGGCCCCACCCTCTCACTGGCCCGAGAGGGTTGTTGTTTATGGTTGGACCATACGACGTTGTTGTTCATTAGAGGAGCAGTGGGGACTTAAGGAGCAAGAGGTAAACACAGGAGTAAAATGGTAATTTGACCCAGCTGTGACTACGAACAACCTGTGAAGAGTCGACTCACGGGTATTGGTTATATCGATGAAAACAACTTGTCCTACAGTGATGAGAGTGCAGCTACGGACTTTAGTGGAGTGTTATCGTAGCTAATGAATGTTGAATAACCAGGTCAAAGAGTTTGGCAGGTTAGTTTCGGATCATTGGAGCTCATCATCTGTAGGTCTATTAAGTCCCTTGGTTGGCTCAAATTGGACAAATTGAGGGTTTACAGTTTGGTGTGAATTTGAAGTGTTCAAATTCATTATTTGGGTATTTATGTCATTTATATGTGATATAGATGACATAATATATAGTTTGATGTAAATGAGATTCATAATAAACTATAGTATAGCCTAATTGATTAATTAGTGCTAATTGGAGAAATTGAATTGAGAGAAATTAAATTGAATGTGATTCAATTTAAAATTCCACAATTATACAAATGAGATTTGTATAATAAGGTATGAGATACCTTATATTATGTGATATGCAAATATGATCTGCTTATCATATGGTTGTGGTAAAATGGTGGAGGTTTTAACTCCACCACACACTAGTATTTAAAGGGCTTGCAAGAAGCCTTTGGTAAGCCATTTTGCCATTTTTTGGATTTTCATCCAAAGAGAGCAAAAGCTACTTCTCTCAATTCTCTCTAAAACTCTCCTCACCCAAAACTAAAGTGAGTCCCACATACTCTCCCTCAACCTCCCGAGAACAACCGAGAAGACATTTTGGAAGTGTCTTATCGTTCGGTTCGAGGATCGAGTTCGTAGAGACCGTTGGTTCGAAAGGGATCGTGACCGGAGAAGGAAAGCTTTGAAGAAGAGTTCTTCAACAAGTAAGTAACGAGTTACTCACTATTTTTCTTCTCTTTGTGCATGTTTAGCCTAGAATTAAAGTAGTTTAATTCAATTTTAAAATATGAATTACATAACGAAACAACGACGTTTCACAACGTCTTCCGCTGCGGGAATTTCAAATCCCTTCATGTTTGACAACTTAGATTTTAATTTGTTTGTTGATGGTAGGTGTTGGAACTTGGAGTTATGTTGTTTGTTGAATGTTCGAATTTGAATTTAACTACTTATAGGTTTGAGGTTAGTTGTATGTTGGAGGTCTGAGGTTGAGTATAGTTGTTTGTTAGACTTCGCTGTGATTGTTTGAATGTGTTATGATTATTTGAATGTGTTAAATTTAGTTGTTATTAGATGTTAGATTGAGTTTATTTTAATAAGTTTTTGATTTATTATTAATGAACTTTCGAACTTTATTTAGTTTATTTTGATACCAAATGTTCTATTAATGACATTTTGAACTTTATAATTCATTATATGGTGTTGTTTATGTGAATTACTGTAACTAAAGTATTAATAAGAATTTCTTTTATTTTTAGGTTCTACGAGGACAAGTAATATTACGCACGCGAAATTTGAAGATAGATCTACGAGTGCCTCTTTTGTTTACTTTATGTAATTTTATTATCTATCTCTAATTTTGAATTATGATACTTTAGTATTATTTTATATATAAAAACAAGTTTTTAAGAATTATAGTTTGATTTTTTATTTAATGCATATTATGTTTCAAATACCTTTTAGGTTCTATTTTATTTTATGTTCATTCAACAAGGTTGAAATTAGAGTTTAAGGTTAGAGAAATTAAAAAGCTTAAGAAGGAAAAAAAAAACTATTTTGTCTATGCCTACACATTTATGTTGTGTGTCGGCATAGACATTCAATGCCAACGCCAGACCCCACACGTCGGTGTAGACCATACAAGGACCCTATGTCGACGCATGTATCGACCGCGTCGGCATAGGGGGCTTTCCCGACACAAATATTAACGCGTCGGCAAATAGTCTACGAAATAGACTCTACCGACGTGTACTTATGCGCATCAGCATAAATGATCTATGTCAACGCCTGTACACTGTTGCGTCGGAAATATCTTTGCTGACACAGCTATGCCGACGCGTACGATGACGTCGACAAAGCCTATGCTGATGCGAATTGTAAACTATCCTGATGTTTTGACGCGTCAGGAAAGACCAATTTTCTTGCAGTGTAGAGAAAGATTGTGTTTCTCTCGCTTGGTTTTCCATTGAACTTGATTAGGTTTCTTGATTGAAAGAAACTTTTACTTCATTAGGTAGGGAGAGGACCAATCGCTAGGTTTTTATCTTTATATACACTTTTCCATCATGGTGCTTAAATTAGGAAAATTATCTTTTACTTAATTGGTCCACTTTATCAGTAAACCCAAAACATAAAATCTAAATAAATGTTAATGGGTCACATTAATACTTATTTTATATTTAAATAATTTAACATCCTTCAGTTGGTGCGATGGACGGACAAATGGTCTAGCTCATGAAGCTGCAAAAATGGTGTGGGGTATGCAACACGAAGTGAGATGGATGGAGCAGGAGCCAGATGCCCACACATTTTCAATGCCAATTTGACTAGATATAAGTAGAGGTACATCCAGAAATTATATAAATTAGTTAAAAATGATATCACTAATACTCTGTTTGGCAAATAGATTTGGTAAGAAATGATCTTAAATTCCAAAATTTTAAAAGATGGAAATGATTTCGAATTCCTCATTGTGTTTGGAACCAAATTGATTTGAAATCATCAAAATTAAAATTTTTTTATTGGATGCTAACGAGAAGAAAAGAAAGTATAATATTTTACTTTTATGCCCTTATGTTTTTGCATTAGATTATTTTAATTATAACAATATATTTTAATATCAATTGATATCAAATAACAATGTTGTACTAAAAAAATAACAATGTCAAATGTATATAACCATGAAAATATACCATTAATCGAAACAAACAAACTTATTAAATTGAAATTTTCTAATATGATCATTATTGTAAAAAAGAAAAATAAAAAAAAAGTTACAAATAAAGAAAAAATTGAACTCAGTCGAATCAAAACAAAGCTCATTATTGTCATCCATTCTCCAACTAATAAATAAAAAATGTTTAAAAAGACTTACAAAGCCAAAAAAAAAAAAAAAAACTTACTTCTAGCTTGCTTAGCTAAAAAAATAAAAATTGATGGAATCAAAGTTGTGTTGAAACAAAATTATTATTATTAGTCAAAAAGAAAAAAAATATATAGTAAAGAAACAAAATAGAAACATAACCTCAAGTTTACTTGATTTTTTAGTCTGAATAGAGAAGAAACAATAGATAGATATGAACTACGCATGAAGGTGTATGAAAGAAAACTATTATGAAAGGTTGATTAAAAAAAACTCTAGGGGTAAAGTTGGAAACAAATTTCATAATGTTTAAATTCCTATCAAATCCGACCATTTCGAGATGAATTTTTTTTTTAAGAAAACATGATTTGAAATCAATTGTGATTTGAAATCCTTTTTTTTTTTTATGCACCCAAATACGTAAAAGGATTTGAAATCAATTATGATTTGAAATCTTCCCAAATTCATTCCTTTCGAACAAGGGGTAAGAGATTCTAGTTTAAACAAAAACAATATATCATTTTAAAGAATTACCAACACAAAGAAGGAAAAAGAATGGCCCGACTACTTTTCTTACGACTCAAGTGTCGATTGAAAAAAGTTGTTTGAAATTCTCAGCTTTTAAGGGTTGTTTAGAGCGTTGAGTTGGTTGTAATAACATGTGTTATAATAGTCTTGGGTTATTATAATCTATGAAATCATATACAAAGTTATTTAGTATAAGATTATAATAATTTGTGTTTAGGGTGAGTATTCTACAGGTTATTATAATTTGTTCCCCAAACAGGCCCTTATTCACTTTCAAATTAGATTTAATAGAATAAAACCGAGATAGATTGACCGGAATCCATAATAATCTTTCAGTATTACTCAAATGGGAATTGTGGAGAATGTCTACAAATAAAAGAGGTTAATGAAATATGTTTAAAATCATTTCAATTAATATAATGTTGATTTTCCAAAATATCATGGATGGGCATTCATATTTGTCATCTTTAACTAACTTTTAGATTCTATTTTGAAAGAAAATAACGATTTAAAAAAAAATCAAGTTCAACTAATTATATATATATATAACAAATATTTGGTTGAAGGCATCCAACCACCAAAAAAAGGAAGGAAAGAAACGACTATCTTGAGAAGCAAACAAATACTTGAAGAAGTCAGTTGGAGACCTCGAAATCATTTAGCAAGACAATTGAGAACCTTCAATCTCAAGTGTAAAGGTATGCAGATAAGGGTTTAAGTGCATGACATGTTTTAGGACTTGATTGTATAAACAAAAATTGGATTCATTAAAAGAGACGATAAGGTTTTTAAATACGCCATTAATAGGGGGCAGTATAATAATTATTCCTATTTACCACTAATCAACATTTGGTAGGTGATTTTGTGATTTAGGGATTCTAAATCTTGTTTTCTTACCTACTTTTAGTAGATAAATGAAAATACCTGAGGATAGAGACCTCGACCGGATGCTTATCTAGGGTATCAAAAGAGATATACAAGGGTTGTTGTTTTGTAGTTAAGGATACTGAAAGGGATATACAAAGATTGTTGTTTTGTCGTTGATATTGTGTTCTAGATATTAATATATACAAGAATGGGGTAAGTCTAAAGGAACTAATAAGTATAAGGAAATACCATCAAAATATGCCCTCCTATATTATAGGTCAGGATATCGAAAAGGGATGTACAAAGATTGTTGTTTTTTCATTCATATTGTGTTGTAGATACTAATATATACAGGAACAAGGTAAATATAAAGAAATTAGTAAGCACGAGAAATACTATAAATTGAGCAGGGTGGAGTTATTGTAAGTGAAAACTCAAAGATATAAACATTTCTTGGAATTTGTTGGAGATAGAGACATAGAGTAGACACAATAAGATAGACACATTTATAATCATCTATATTAACTTACATAATTAAGATCATTGTTTTCATTTTCGGTCATCTGTAATTTGTGTGTTTTTACTTGTTTTTAATAGTTTTATGGTGTATTCTAGTGTTCTAGTTTAATTGGAGTTAATTTGAAGTGTTGAAGCAAATTAAAGTTGTTAATTGCATCTAACAAAAAAATCATCATCTTTGTTCTCCTGTTTTGTCTATTTTTAAGGATTTTATTTGGTTTTTATAAAAAGAGAAAATATAGATTTGTTGGTTTAAATTTCATTGAGTTGTTATAATGGAGAAAATGTAAATTTGTTTGTTTTTTTTAGGATTTCATTTAGTTGAGAAAAAATGTAGGTAGGGCATTCATGTCCAACAATAATTAATAAAATAATTAAAACTTAAGTTTAAACATTTTTTAGAAAAAATAGATGTGTAGTTATTTTTCAACTTGTGGTATTAGATATTAGTATTCTTCTAATTACCCCTCGCTCAAAACTCCACATTAATAATGAATTAGTTGTTGTAAAAATAAGATGAAAACTGGTTATAATTTTACCAATATTTACATAGTAATATAATATATTATTAATAATAATAATACTACTAATAATAATAATCAAGTACTTATGAAATGAAATATATATAATGAAGGGAATCGAAGTCCCCGCAACGGAAGCGATTGCGAATTGCGCGCTCTTGATTTAGTTACAACGATTAATTCAAGAACATAAAACACTAGATTAAGCATGTAAAATAGAATGGACAGCAAGAAATTACCTTTAAAGAACCTTTCTTCGAGTGCTCCTCTCTCCCAAGATCACGATCTTAGCAACAGGAACTCCAACGTACGAAGACACGACCACCGGATCTTCTCCGTTGTTCTCTAGGTGAGGGAGGAAGGTGGGTTCCCTTTAGGAGAGGTGAGGTATTTTGAGAGAGATGTGTGCTTTGGAACTCTTCCAACAACACAACAAGAGAGCTTGTAAAATTGCTTAACCTATTTGCATCTCATGCAACCATATATATAGAGAAATAGGATGGAAATGACCATCCTACCCCTGCTTTAATCTCTCTTTAGTATATAGTTTATATATGAATCGAATTCACATTAAAACTATATATTATATCAATTATATCATATATAATCGATATAACACCTCATGTATGAAATTAAACACTTCAATTTCACTCCTAACTTTATACCCTCAATATTACCATATTGAGCCAACGGAGGGATCTAATGGACCTACAGTTCATGAGCTCCAATGATGTGAGATTAACTGATCAAACTCTTTGATCCAGTTAATCAATATTCATTAACTACAAGTCACTCCACTATAGACTTGTAGCTGCACTCTCCTCACTGTAGATAATATTGTGTCCACTGATATAATCATTACCCATGAGTCGACCTTTCACAGGTTGTTCGTAATCACAGTTGGGTCAAATTACCGTTTTACCCCTATGATTACCTCTTTGCTCCTTAAGCACCACTGATCCTCTAATGAACAACAAGTCTAAGGTCCTACCTTAGACTCATACCCTCATAGAGGGCGGGGCCCCATTGTTCAAGACTTGGAGTCAGTTCTTAAGAGAAAAACCTATTTAATTCCTCAGTAGAGGAATGAGTGAATTCCATCTTGCACAGTTAAGTTCCCAACTACCTACGAGGTTCTGTCCCTGAGAAGGTAGGCTTATTGAGTCGGCTACAGGCCACTCTCACCCATACTAATCTAAGGACAAACCCTTATAAGCAGGAGTTCTTAGCTTGCTCAGGATTCAGGTCGAGTCACTAATGACCATCTATAAATTACTAGTCTTATCTTGTTAACGGTGTTACACTAGTTAGACTAATAATTTGCGATCCAGTCTTGTATGAACTCTTCATACAGGATGCCCCCACTAGCATGTCAACTACATGAATGAGTTGTATTACCTCATTTGTACTAATTACAAAGTGGGTCGCATCCATGGTGTTACCAGAATGAGGTTTCCAACCTTATTCTTATACCATAAACTATTTAGGTTATATTCTTGAACTCAACCCAAATAGTGTCCACTACACTGATGTTCAAAATAAAAGTTATAACCTTGGAGCTTAGTTTATTGGATTTATAAAGCAAGACTGTAATTCTATCAAAACAAATAACACTTTATTTAATTGATCAAAATTACACAAGTTTAGGGCATAAATCTCAACAATCTCCCACTTGACCTAAAGCTTGAGGAGTATTAAAACATTACAGTAATGTAAATACAATAAACTAGGGCATTTAAACCCCTTTGTACAAAATGTTGAAGGGAATGAGAATCCCCGCGCAGCGGAAGACGATCGAATCGTCATGGTATCATTACGCAACTTGGTTTTGTTAAAACGATCTACTAAAGAACTAGGCTAAACGTGCTGGAAAAAGGAAGAAAAACAGCAAGTTTAGAGATACTTACTTGTTGAAGACTCTCTTCAAGGTTTCTTCCTCAGATCACGAACTCTTCGTGCTTCTCGATCTCAACGAACTCTTCCTATGAACGGAACCCGAACACCACCACTTGGAGTCTCGGTTGTTCTCTTTTAGAAAAGGGAAGTTTTGTGGGAACTTTAGTGTTTTGGAGAGGGAGGAGAATTGAGAGAGAGTAGAGAGAATTCTTCTTCTCTTCTTTGATGAAAATCAAAAAAATGAGAGAATGGTTACATTCCTTCTTGCAAGAAGGGATTATATAGTGGAATGATGGAGTTAAAATCTCCACATTATTACCACTTTACCATTAACCATATAGGTTATGCAAATCTCATTTGCATAACCACATAATATAAGATATCTCATATCTCATATTGCAAATCTCATTTGCATTAATTGTGGATTAATTAAATTGAATCACATCCAATTTAATTTCTCTCAATTAAATTCTCCAATTAGCCCAAATTCAACAATTAGGCTAACCTATAGTTTATTATTAATCTCATTCACATTAAACTATATATTATATCATTCATATCTCATATAAATGACATAAATGCCCTTAAAGTGAAATTGAACACTTCAATTTCATACCAAAACATTAACCCTTCTTTTAACCCAGATTGAGCCAACCGAGGACCTAATTGACCTCTGATGTGATTTGCTCCAATGATCCGAGAGATTAACTGTCAAACTCTTTGACCCGGTTAACCAACATTCATTAGCTACGGTAACACTCCACTATAGCCCGTGAGTTGCACTCCCGTCGGTCACGAGAATATTACATGTCCACCGATATAACCAATGCCCATGAGTCGACCCTTCACGGGTTGTTCGTGAGACACTACCGATTAAATTACTTGCTTTACCCACTGTGTCTACCTCTTGTTCCTTAAGTCCCCATTACTCCTCTAATGAACAATATATTGTGATGGTCCAACCATACACAACACCCTTCTCGGGCGAGTGAGAAGGTGGGTGCCCGTTGTCCAAGTCCTGGAGACAACACTTAAGGGAACAACCCTCTAGTTTCCTAAAAGCGGAACGAGTGAATTTCATCTCGCGTAGTTAAGTTCCAGCCTCCTACTTGGTTCGTCCCTTAGAAGATAGGCATATTGGGCGAGTAATCGTGACCACCCTCACCCGTACTAGTCAAAGGACGGACCCGCATGAGACGAGTCCGTAACACGCTCGAGATTCGTGTCGAGTCACTAATGGTCATCTCGAAGTTATTAGTCCATCACATCAGCGGTGTTACATCGGTGGGTCTAATAATTCACGGTCCGGTCTTGTACAATCTCATTGCACATGATGCCCCACTCGCATGTCAACCACATGAACGAGTCGAGATCACCTCGTTTTATCTAATACAAAGCGGGTCGCATCCACGATTGTATCCGAGGATTAGGTCTCCAACCCTATCCATATCATCGTGAGACCGCTTCGTGTCATTAACTCGAACGTGATTCTCCCCGTGTGTCCACTACACACCGCTCAAGTTTTAGTTCTCTCATAAATTCAATGGCCCTGGAGCTTAGTTTATTGGAAAAGTTTATGAATATGGCGAGACACAAAGTGATGAATTGAATAACTCTTATTAATTTCAAACAATATATTACAAACAAGAGATTAGGACAAAAATCCCAACAAACTCCCACTTGGACTAAGCTAGTGGAGAAAATACATTTATGAAATGTACATAAATTACAATGAAGTAATACAATAAACTAGGGCATTGAATACCCGTTTACACATCTCCCACTTGCCCTAGTCAGGTAACCCTCAAACACCTTAGTCGTGAGGAGTTTTGTAAATTGATCAGCTACGTTGTGCTCCGACGCTATTTGCGTGACCGTCACGTCTCCGCGGTGCACAATCTCCTGTATCAGATGATACTTACGCTCAATGTGTTTGCCTCTCTTATGGCTCACGAGGCTCACGTGAGTTGGCTCTTCGCCATCACCTTATCACGAGCGATTGTGATTGGCAAGTTCATATTTAGAACAACTTCCAAATCATCATGAATTTCCTAAGCCAAACGACTTCGCTTTGCGACTTCACAAGCCGCAACATACTCTGCTTCCATAGTGGAATCAGCGATGCATCCCTGCTTGATGCTTCGCCATACTACAGCTCCTCCATTCAGAATGAAGGTTGACCCTGAAGTGGATTTCCTAGAATCCTTATCGGTCCGAAAGTCGAAATCCGTGTATTTCGTGAGATCAAATCCCCACCGCCATACACTAAGTCGTAGTTCCTCGTTCTCCTAAGATACTTGAGGATTGCCTTTACGGTGTCCCAAAGATCTAATCTGGATTGGGTGATATCTACTGACAATTCCTACTGCATAACAGATGTCGGGCCTAGTACACAACATGGCATACATCAGGCTCCCTACAGCCGAAGCATATGGAATCTGTCTCATATCCTCAACATCTTGAGGAGTCTTAGGACATTGATCCTTAGACAAGTGAACTCCATGCCCGAAAGCGCGAAAGCCCTTCTTGGAGTTCTCGCATCTTATATCTAGACAACATTTTGTCAATATAAGACGCTGAGAGACAAGGCTAGCGTTACGTTTTCTTAGGTTCGGACAATGCGGATACCTAGAACATACTTGAGTTTCTCCCAAATCTTTCATTTGGAATTGCAAAGCTAGCCACTTCTTAACGTCAGTAAGAAATTCTACCTCATTCCCAATGAGAAGAATATCGTCCACATACAAGACTAAAAATGCGACAGTTTTGTTAACGATTTTCTTGTAGACACAAGACTCGTCGACATTTTGATCAAAACCATAAGATTTGATCGCCTCATCAAACCTTATATTCCAAGACCTCGAAGCTTGTTTCAGCCCATAAATGGACCTATGAAGCCGACAAACCTTTTGCTCTTGGCCTTGGGCAATCAACCCTTTGGGCTGGTCCATGTAGATGGTCTCATCAAGTTTTCAATTCAGAAAGGTTGTCTTGACGTCCATCTGCCATACCTCGTAGTCATAATACGCGGCAATGGCCAGAAGGATCCTGATCAACTTTACCATGGCAACAGGTGAAAAGGTCTCCTCATAGTCAACCTGGGTAAAACCCTTTGCCACTAGTCGGGCTTTGAAGGTCTGCACCTTCCCATCTACGTCACGTTTACGCTTGTAGATCCATTTGCAACCAATAGGTTTGACCCCATCCGGTTGATCCACAAGCTCCCAGACAGAATTGAAGTACATAGATTCCATTTCCTGGTCCATGGCTTTAATCCACTCGTTTTTGTCAACATCAACCATTGCCTGATCATAGGTCAATGGATCCTCACAGTCATCATCAGGAGCGACAACTAAGGTTTCAGCTAAACCCATGTAGCGATCAGGTTGTCTCACAACCCTCCCACTACGTCGAGGCATTCCCAACTCTTGGGAACGGATTTGACTAGACGTGCTAGGATCAACAACACTTGTTGACGTACTAGCCCCATCAACAACTCTTACTGATGCACTGTCCATTTCATTTAACACAATTTTACTCCTTGGTAAATGATCCCTGACGTGGTCTTCCTCTAGGAAAGTGGCGTATGTCGACACAAGCACTCTATTTTCCTTAGGATCGTAAAACATACCACCCCTAGTCTCTTTAGGGTAACCTACGAATAGGCACAATTTCGAACGGGGTTCCAACTTTTTCGGATTTGACACCAACACGTGGGTTGGGCATCCCCAAATCCTGAAATGATGTAAACTGCCTTTACGTCCACTCTAGAGCTCGAAAGGTGTTTCACAAACACTCTTCGATGGAACGTTCTTCAAAATATAAATTGCAGTCTCCACTGCGTACCCCCAAAAAGAATCAGGGAGATGAGCATAGCTCATCATCGATCGAACCACGTCCAACAAGGTTCTGTTTCTCCTCTCTGATACACCATTCTGCTGCAGCATACCAGTCTTTGAGAGTTGGGGCGTAATTAGTGTTCTATCATATAATCCTCGGAATTCAGTGTCCATGTACTCTCCACCTCGATCCGATCGAAATGTTTTAAGCGATTTACCTAAGAGGTTCTCAACCTCAGTCTTGTACTCCTTGAACTTTTCAAGAGTTTCAGACTTCTTGTGGTAAATATACCCATATTTGGAGTAATCGTCTATGAAAGACACGAAATACTCATAACCGCCCCGAGCTTTAACATTCATCGGACCACAGAGGTCAGAATGTACTAACTCAAGAGGCTCTTTGGCTCTATATCCTTTTCCACTAAAAGAACGTTTTGGTCATTTTGCCCTCAAGGCATGACTCACACACCGACAAAGAGTTTTCTTCCAACTCGTTTAGAAGTCCACTCTTCACTAGTTTCTCAATCCTATTGAGATTAATGTGGCATAACCATAGATGCCAAAGGTGGACATTTTCTTTTGAAGAAACTTTTGCTTTCTTAGTTCGTGTTTCTGCAGTCTTAAACAATTCAGTATTCAAAACACTTTTGACCGAATTAGGTTTCAAAACATACAGATCATGCTCGAGTGAAGCTGAACAAATAAGATTGCCTTTGAAAGAAATAAACGCTTTACTTGATTCAAAGGAAACAGATATACAATGTTCAATTAAGCAGGAAATGGAAATAAGGTTTCTAGTAAACCCTGGAACTATGTACAAATTGTCCAACAATAAGTACTTCCCGCCAAAATGTAGGTTCACCGTGCCGATCGTTGCGTGCGAGAGACAAGCTCCCGGATCCAACTCAGAGTCACCTCACCTCACCTTCTCGCAACGCGCCGAGAATCAATCCCCTGAAAAGAAGAACAAACGTGGTTAGTGGCGTTCGAATCCAATATCCAGGCAGAGTCACTACTCTCCACTAAACATGTTTCTGTCACAAGTAAATCACATTTACCTTGATTCTTCCTCTCGGCCAGGAATTTGGGACAGTTCCTCTTCCAGTGTTCGTCCCCATTGCAGTAGAAACATTTTTCTTTCTCTCAAACGCCCTTGACCTTCTTGCCCTTGTGGCGCAAAATCGGTCGATTTTACCCCTCTTCGTTCTCTTCTTCCCTTTCGGGTGTGAAGCAACAACAGTTTCGTCCTGCAGGTCGAACCCCAGTGATAAGACCTGTAGGCAACATTTGCCTCAGAATCCTTGACCTTGTTCAAGGATTGGAAATTCTGTAGCTCATTGAGGAGGGTAGTCAGAGTGTAGCTAATTTTGTTCATAACAACATTGCTACGAAACTGAAGGAAACTCTTCGGAAGAGTCTCTAAAATAAAATTGACCTGACTCGACTCGTCGATCGAAGCCCCGTTCATCTCGGCCCAGTTAAAGTGGGTCATCATGTCTAGAACATGTTCACGGACATTTACGACCCCTCCCTTCATTCGTGCATTGAAGACGTATTTGAGCGAGTCATGTCGGACTGAAAAGGATCGTTGTCCAAACATTTCCTGCAAGGACTCCATGATCTCCTTGGCGAAAACCATCACTCATGCTTCTTTGCCAAGACATCAGACATGCCGCAATTATGTAGACCTTGGCCTTTTCATTGGCTCGATCCACCATCGTGCGCATCACCGTGGCGCTGCGCGAGCTCGGCATCCGAGGCCACTCCTCGAGCAAGACGAACTTGATGTCGCCGATTACCAAAATCGTGTTAATGTTGTTTTTCCAACTTTGGTAATTATCTCCCACTAACTTATCGGATCACAGTAATGCTATTATTGCGCTAGACATTTTTAGTTGAAAATAAGAAAAATTTTGTATTAGTCTCAAAAAAACTTTTTGAAATCCAATCAAGTTTTAGCAAAATTGTTTCATGATCCCTAGGTCATTCAAAATTTTGCAATGATATCCTAAAGGTTTAGAATGACCCACACCAGAGGGTGAATGTAACACTCATCCTCTGGGGCGAGACTTTCGATCTCCTAATCCCGAATAACTCTTATTCCATTAGGCGTCCAATTACCATTGTTTGGTCGAATTCATTAACACTTAACGAATTCAGTGAGTGTCACCTCAATCTTTAAGTTTCCAAGCATCCGCCCAAACAATAGCCACCGGGGGTGAACCAAGAAGGAAAACCAACCAGAAAGCTGTATCCCTTTCGAGAATTCATGGTGTTCCAACTCCCATGATCAAGCCCTCCGAGGGGATTATCTCGTCCAGCCAAACTAGCGAAGCGGATCATAGGCGTCTCTCACGGTGTGAATCGAAAAGAAGAGACCGTGGGTCTCGTTTTCACAAGTCCCGCTCCCACTCACTATAAGTACTCTCTCCATCCACGATGATATTGACCTATACAAATGCCACCCGAAGAGGAACGCTCTCATTTGCGCCACGAGGCCGAGTATAGATCTCACGGTGCAGACTTAACGGAGATTTGTGGTTGGAAATTCAAATGTATCTCATACATTATATTTCCTCCCACTCAGCACTTTAATTTTAATAGGGATTGACCTAGATAAACCGACTACAATTTACCTAAGTCTACCAATATAACTCTTATATGGTATTTAGCCTAAGTTTATAATCACATTATTAACTTAGGTCTATGTGAGTAAATTAATTAACTCTTAATTAACGGCACTCACGAGAATATAACCTAAGAATCTCCAGACCGAATTCACTCCCGTGTCGGTTTCTGGTAGGGGTGTTCATGCAAGCGTCAACTTAAATACCCCCCTTTAGACAAAACTTTCCTTAGACAGAGTTACTAATCAGTCTCCATTCAAAGGTTATATTTGATTTCCTAATTTCTAATCTCATTATAAAATAGAAAACCTAAGTCTAATTATTCAAGTTCTAAACTCTTTAAAACTAATAATTAACTTAGGTTGCATGCATTTCTATGTTATAGTGCTTGATCATTCATCACATGAATAACTATATACTATAAGTGTAATATAATTCATCACATGAATAAAATGCATGAGCATGCTTTTAATTTAAAAATATAACACTTATATTTAAATAAATTAAAACATGCAAACATTATATTATAACTCTTATAATATATTCCTATCATGCATACTATATATTATAACTCTTATAATATAAATATGATGCATGAAATGTTTAATCTAAGGTGAGATTTTAAATCTATATGACATACATTATGCACATAGAAATTAATTAAAATATACATCTCATGTATAAAATAATTAAACAGCAAAAATGGACCGATTTTTGGCACCTAGGGGCAATTATTTAATTAAATAACATTAATATAACACTTATATTAACATTATTTAATAAAATAATTAAATACATAAAATAAATACATTTTACAAATTATAAAATAAATAAAAATTACAAAAAAAAAAAACGCCCCACTAAAACGTTCAGCCCACGTTCTCGCGAAACCGCCTCCAGCAACTGCTCCTCAACGCGTGCAGCGTTGCAACGTTGTCGCCTCCAGTGTCGAGTTACGTTCTCAACGCCAGCGGCATTGCAACTCTACGCCCAGCGTTGCAACTCTACGTCCAGCGTTGCAACGCTGCTCTGCTGCAGGGCCTCCGTCCGCAAGGACAGCGTTGAGACGCCAAAGGGCAGCGTCTCAACGTCATCGACAGAGCAACAAACTCTTTGTTGTTCTTCACCGAATTCCGTCTGTTTCCGCTCCGATTTCTTCACAACAACTCTTGCCACGAACGACCCGGACTTACAGACTCGATTTATTTTCTAAAATGCCCAAAAAACACGAGCCCTCTACATTTGATCTCATCAAACAGAAAATAAATCTAAAATGTCAAAAACCAAAAACATCCATTTAAGCAAACCAACATTCATCTCATGAAATTAAGGCAATTACCCACCTAATTTTAACAAAAATAGTGCATAAATGAAGAACCATCGAAATGGCTCTGATACCAGTTGAAGGGAATGAGAATCCCCGCGCAACGGAAGACGATCGAATCGTCATGGTATCATTACGCAACTTGGTTTTGTTAAAACGATCTACTAAAGATCTAGGCTAAACATGCTGGAAAAAGGAAGAAAAACAACAAGTTTAGAGATACTTACTTGTTGAAGACTCTCTTCAAGGTTTCTTCCTCAGATCACGAACTCTTCGTGCTTTTCGATCTCAACGAACTCTTCCCACGAACGGAACCCGAACACCACCACTTGGAGTCTCGGTTGTTCTCTTTTGGAAAAGGGAAGTTTTGTGGGAACTTTAGTGTTTTGGAGAGGGAGAAGAATTGAGAGAGAGTAGAGAGAATTCTTCTTCTCTTTTTTAATGAAAATCAAAAAAATGAGAGAATGGTTACATTCTTTCTTGCAAGAAGGGATTATATAGTGGAATGATGGAGTTAAAATCTCCACATTATTACCACTTTACCACAACCATAGGTTATGCAAATCTCATTTGCATAACCACATAATATAAGATATCTCATATCTCATATTGCAAATCTCATTTGCATTAATTGTGCATTAATTAAATTGAATCACATCCAATTTAATTGCTCTCAATTAAATTCTTCAATTAGCCCTAATTCAACAATTAGGCTAACCTATAGTTTATTATGAATCTCATTCACATTAAACTATATATTATATCATTCATATCTCATATAAATGACATAAATGTCCTTAAAGTGAAATTGAACACTTCAATTTCATACCAAAACATTAACCCTTCTTTTAACCCAGATTGAGCCAACCGAGGGACCTAATGGACCTACGATGGCGGGCTCCAATGATCCAAGATTAACTCACAAACTCTTTGACCTTGCTTAACCAACATTCATTAGCTACGGTAACACTCCACTATAGCCCGTAGGCCGCACTCCCGTCGGTCTGAGAATATTACGTGTCCACCGATATAACCAATGCCCATGAGTCGACCCTTCACGGGTTGTTCGTAGAGACACGGTTGGGTCAAATTACCGCTTTACTCCCGTGTCTACCTCTTGTTCCTTAAGTCTCCACCGCTCCTCTAATGAACAACATATTGTGATGGTCCAACCATACATAACACCCTTCTCGGGCGGTGAGAGAAGGTGGGCGCTGTTGTCCAAGCCCTGAGACAAAGACTTAAGGAACAACCCTTCTAGTTTCCTAAAAGCGAGAACGCAGTGAATTTCATCTCACGTAGTTAAGTTCCCGCCTCCTACTTGGTTACGTCACCCGAAGATAAGCATATTGGGCGAGTAAATCGTGACCACCACCTCACCTGTACTAGTCAAAGGACGCACCCCACAGCATGCGGAGTCCGTAACACGCTCGCGGATTCGGTCGAGTCACTAATGGTCATCTACGAAGTTATTAGTTCTTCACAACGGTGTTACATCGGTGGGGCTAATAATTCACGGTCCGGTCTTGTACAATCTCATTGCACAGGATGCCCTCACTCGCATGTCAATCACATGAACGAGTCAGATCACCTCGCTTGTATCTAATACAAAGCGGACCGCATCCACGGTGTATCCAAGATTAGGTCTCCAACCCTATCCATATACTGTAGACCGTTCGGGTCATTAACTCGAACGTGATTCTCCCTGTGTGTCCACTACACACCGTTCAAGTTTTAGTTCTCTCATAAATTCAATAACCCTAGAGCTTAATTTATTGAAAAAGTTTATGAATATTGCGAGACACAAAGTGATGAAATGAATAACTCTTATTAATTTCAAACAATATATTACAAACACGAGATTAGGACAATTTTAATCTGTAAGTCCATTAGGTCTCTCGATTGGCTCAATCTGGGTTAAAAGAAGGGTTAATGTTTTGGTATAATAATAATAATAATAATAATAATAATAATAATAATAATAATAATAATAATAATAATAATAATAATACTATTTTCTACTCTTTTAAATAAAATAATCTTAATCAAGTTTAAAGATAAAATGACATTTAACATTTTCCACGTTTATAAGAAAGAAGTGAAATGAATGGAATTAGAATTGTGGGGCACGTTTGTAATTCCACAATAGTACAGGAAGCATACTTGTTCATTGCACAATGTTTGTTTGCATGAAGAGGAAAAATAAACAAACATTGTTAGCATTGTTTGTTTTCATCTCCGAATATGAAATTTAGTTTAAAAAGTCAAATTTGTAATCATTCTATTTCTAACAACAAAAAGACCTATCCTCACTCGGATAAAAGCTTCCTCCTACAGCATTTAAATAACAATTGTGAGAGTGGGCATTGCCTTAACCAATTCATTTGACAAGTGTCTTGTCAAATGGATACCAACTAAATTACCCGTTCTACAGTTCAGCAACCTGAGACTCAAAAAAGTATGGGCAGGAGAACCACACTTACCAAAGTTTGATGTTGTAATTCTATCTAACTCTCCTTTTGCCTTTTGGTAACCTGTATTTGTTCTTCATCTAATGTAACATTATAACAAACATATAAGGTATGCAATGCACAGATTCTTTTCTCAAACAAACAATACAAATTACCCAAGTTAGATCGCTAAAATTCCATCCCTATTGCTAAACCATAAGGGCCTGTTTGGCCCACGGGTTATTATAACCCGTGTTATAATAACCTCTGAAATACTCTGCACCCCAAACACATACTATTATAACTCCAGACTATACTACTCTGCATTTTAAATAATATTATATGTTTCACAGACTATAATAACCCACAGACTATTATAACCCCTGGTTATTATAACCCACTCAGCTCCCCAAACAACCCCTAATAAGTTACTTGTTAATCACAATACGACATCCCCCATTACAAGTCTACAAAATGAAAATACTATTATACTCTCAAATTTACAACTATACATCTAAAGGTTACTGATTCTACACAATAATTTTCATTAAATTTTATCATCACCTGACTAGTGGTAATTCTTGGTTTGCACAATGCAACTCCCAAGATAAAGAATGATACGCTAACATCTCTCTTTCAAAATTCAACCCGAGTTATTATACCAACTAAAGGAATGTCTGCTTTGAATCCAGCCTATACTTTGTAATAATTTACAAGGCAGATAATTCAACTTCTTGATTGCAAGGACGATATGCCACAAAAGTGCTGTCATTAGTGAAGGAACCAGGATTGAAGCAAGTAATTCCGGTGTATTTGAATGCTTGTTGCTTACTTCTATCCCCTAGAACTATCTGCACAAGCCAAATAAAGATTGATATAATAATTCAAAAGTTTATGCAATGATAAAGTTCCATCGCAACATAACATTATCATCTATATGCAGTGATAGCTCATTATCTGTCTGCAGATGTGGTAGGAAAGGATATTCAACTTTGAATGGACAAGTAGATCATTTAAAACACTAGATTCAGATATGGGTGAGTACCACATGAGGAGTAGGATAAAGATGAAGACAGTGGTCATAGTTCCAGATAATTGGTTGAATAGCCAGAGGAAGAGGGCAGAGATGACTTTGATGAGTTATGGTAGCAACAAGCTGCAAAAGAATCATTATACCTTAGGGCCTCCACATATAAATGTCTAAAAGGGCTAGAATTAATATATAACGGATAACTAGACAAAATAGCAGATACATTAAAAGGAAGAAAAATCACATGCTCAAAAGGATCACTTGTTTCTTCTGTAGAAGGTGGTATGAGACAAGAACGACGCATTCTATAAAGTAGGTCCTGTCGGAAAAATACAATTTCCTGGGTGTAGAACCTTACCCTGCATCCAAATATGACAATTATCCACCTCAATGGCGTAAAGGCATGTCATTCACTAAAGAGAACATAATTTTCATCTGAAATAGGTTAAGTTCTTTTTAATCAAGTCAAAATTCAAAAACTCCTGTGGAGAACCATAAATTTTGTCCACCGTTAATAAATGAACTTTGTTTTTCTGCTTTTTGTAAATTCAATAAAGTTGATAAAACTGGGAAACTAAGTCCATAGCATTAACACTAGCCTTTAAACCTAGGGAGAATATCAAATTTTATCCCTAAACTTGTCAAGTTGTATCCATTTCTTTTCTTGTTTAACTTGTCAAGTTGTTTCATTTTTCACCCTCGACTCTCAATTTCCTCAAATTGAATCCTAGACTTAGATAACTGCAGCGACTTTCAACTATTCACCCACTAACTTTTTTCTTCTTAAAAAAAACAATGTGAAACTCTCTATTAACCCACTCATTTTAACAAGATCAAACTTTACACAAAATTAAGTTTGATAAATTCATAAATTAACGATTGAATAACTTTCTTAATACTCATAAATTTGAATAAAAATTTTGCTTTACTATCATTTATCTTAGAAATCCTATCACTTTTATTCCATACATATATTTTATAATTCATTGAACACATATAAGAGTACTTTTCTTTAATCATCTTTCAAATGAAAACTTATTAGAGGGTAAAAATTGTTACAACACATTTTCAAGTTTAAGGTTAAAATTGCAACTCTTAGACAAGATTGAGGTGGAATTTGATGAAATGAAAAGTTTGATCAAAATTGACAAACTGCCAAGTTTGGGGGTAAAAATAGTTATTTTCCCCCTCTTAAATCTTCAAATACAGTTCTGTTTGCTTATACCAAAGGGAAAAAAGGAGTCATTACTCAAGTAATCTACAGAAGTGAAACCCTGCAGAAGTGAAACCCAGCATGGAGCATAATACTACCGTTCAAGACTAGGAAGACCATTAAGGCATTTACAATTAATCGAAGTATTCACCTGCAAGGGTTACTTGAGAAGATGGCATTTGGGACATGCATCTGAAGCTCTTCGGTTAAATACTTTGGCAAAGCACACCTAGGTAGAACGGTTGATGTTCCTGTAAATTCAATGGGAACAAAAACGAAGAAAATCTCATGCATAGTTAAACTGAAGGCGAGGAACTTATTTACAAATAACAACACAAACCTGCATCATCTGGACCAGGAATAAAAAGAAACCTGCTATGCTCTTTTAATCGTGGATGAGCTGCTATCATTTTTCCTAGCTTACCAAATTGTGATCTGCACATTCTAACTCATTATTTCGCTGAACTCATGTCAATAACAGCCCATACATGCAGAAAACAGTTGTGATAATACTTACCTGAGACTTGAGAAAGAATTGAAGGCAAGATTACATGGACGAGAACAAAAATTCCCCATCAAAACAAACAAGGAAGGAACCACTTCCACATTCTCAAACCCATCAAGAATGGTCTCCAGTTTTCCCATAGCCTACCACATGAACAAACTGTTAAGGCAACCGACCAAAGCTTCACAAACACAAAATGCACGCGAAATATAAAGAGGTAATTCGTCACCTCTTCACTATCCAACCAAACATCAGAGAGTATGACAAACATATCATTAATGGCTTTCTTTTCCAGATCTGCAAGCCTGAGCTATTGATGATTAAGGGCAACAAGTTGATTTCATTGGATAGATGTGTGCACATCTTTAATAGCCAAAATTCAGTATAATAAGTCAACAAAATTCCTTCATTCCAACGTATATTACAAGATCCTTTTGATAGCAGAGTTCAATGTAAAAAACAAAAAAAAAAAGAGAAAAAAAAAACCTTTCCATAGCCCATAATAGGGATACAGTCTCCTCTTTAGTTAGAGCACCACCTCCAAAGAAGTCCTGGCCTGCTAGCAATTTAAGAGACTTGTCCCTGTCCTCTAATGGAGGAAACCCACATGTAATAACCTTAAGAGAATACCCCCAAAAAAAAAATCAGCATAGTAATATGAAGAACGGTATTTGAAATATTTATATGAAACAAGTGTTAGACATCTTCCAAAATGTTTCAGCAGGCATCCTTATGCTTGCTAGCAAATCAGAAAGAAAACCACAAGAATAAAATCCCACGCAAATTCAACTTTGAGAAGGTAGTATCCTTTGGATAAAGGAAGGACAGTTGCATCTTCACCCTCCGTTTAATTCCAAGATTTCAACCTTCGGAGAAGAGTGCCGAATTTGCCCAAAGAAACAAGAATGTGTTTATGAAAAGATTTCAAATCTCTCGGTGTAACCTATAACTTCAGAATATAACAAAAAATTAAATATCTAACCACAGGTTGGTATTAGGCACTAGCCAATTGAGAACTACATGAAATATAACTGAGTGAGGCAAAACTCTGACCAGGACCAAACAGAACTAAAATCCATACCATAGCATCGTATGAAAATCATCTCATACGCATGTACAAATTTCAGAAAATATTTAAATGGAAGGAACTTAATTCAGGCGATATCCAGTTGCATTATATGAACAAAAGGCCCATCTACTGTAAAAGTGCCTATAGTGCAAAGACAATTTTTGAAGTAATCAATCGCTTTAAAATAACAGAAGTATTGAACATTCTGTAAAGCAAGTACACATTAGCAAGAGGAAAATTGGGCGACCAGTAGAAAAAATAGCAATTATTTTTTAGTATTTGTGAGTGTTTGAACCAACTTATTCAAACCTTGACTATTCTCATGAGACAACCATATAACTCGACTACATTTGGTTGCTAAGGTAACTAATAAGATATTAAATACTAGGTAGGTGGCCACTGGCCACTATAAATTGATCTCATTTCTTCTAAGTCTTTTATTATTTACATGGGTCCTTATTGACTACTAGATGAACCCATATTGGGTTGGTAGAGAAAATAGCATAATTAATGCTACCATAAGTCTACAAGAAAGCAAGATCTCTGCAAAAAAAACAAAAATTTTAAATCCAACCAGCTTTTTATACAGAACTTAAAGGCTAATGCATGTCACAAACCTGGAAAACGTTCCCCATGAGCATCTTTCCTTCTGCTACAACGATGGTGTTCTCTGTAAATAGACCTGTAGTTATCTTGTGCTGATTGTTAAAGAAAATCACATTGCATGTCATCTTCAAAGACCAAACAAGTTCAGATTTATCAAATTTATAGAAGATGCTGGCAAAGGATATAGCACTAGATAAATCAATTTTCACAGATGCAGTAAGGTCCTCCAAGTAAAAGTGGCCATCCTCCATCTGAGAGATCACTCCCATGACCCATTTGCTCCCTGTTTGCCCCTCCAGAGATAGAATAGGAGAAATCTGTGAAACATATCATAAAAGAAATTACTGCAAATGATTGTGATCAATTGCAGAGGTACGAAGGTTATCTCATGGTCAAGAGAAATAGAGTACCTCACAACTTCCAAAAAGAGACATGCCAGTGTCAAAAGCGGGTTTGGAGAAATGCTCGTCTCGAGAAAGCCTTTGGGAAAGTAGGAGAAACCTATCTCTATATAAAGCAGCTTTAGCAGAAGCATCCCCATGAATTAGAAGGTTTCCTGTGTGCCTAAATTAAAAAAATAAAAAATAAAAAAATAAAATAAAATAAACGTGATCCAAGAACATTAGTTTCAAGTGCATCAAAAAGCAATGTTTTACATTGACGATAAGTTATCAGTTGAACTCCATTATATGTATATCTCTCTTTTTTGCAATGAGTTTCATCTCTTATCCCGTCTAATTATCCCAAGAGCCCAATTGGTGATTTCCATTCTTCAATCGTTCACCAATCACTCAAATAAATATAAAAGGTGAGAATACATACAGGTGGAAGATCTTCTTGATGGGATCATAACGAAACCTGGAGATATCAAAAGCGTCTATGATACAAAGAGCGGATGTACTAGTAATGGTGTCGGGACTTTCTTCTCCCACTTCATCAGCTGCAAGTAGAATGCTGACAACACGATGCACTGCATCCTTGTCTATTATCGAAGATTGCACTGCCATGGCAGCAAAAACAAAGAAATTATCCATGAGAAGGAATGAAGTGAATTGTAGTATGAAATAAAAAGGAGATATAGTAGTACAGGATTCGTCATGGAGATGGTCGAGAACCAAATCTATAGCGTCGTCTTCACAGCCATCGAAGCGAGAGGCAAAGGAAACAATTTCGGAGAGACCATCTAGTTTGATGCTGTAACCTCTGATTTTTGATTTCCTCTGCACCTTTCTCCTCAGAGTGGATTCATCCATGCGACAATCTGCGGAATGGAACGAATAGATGATGATGGAGTTGGAGAATGGAGGATTGATTGGCGGCAATTTGCATTCTTACAAGGGAAAAGCAAATTTAGTTATGCATCTAGCAGCTTCACTTACCCCTAATAATTTAGAACATTCTTTTAATTTCTCGGTTAAATGTCAAATGCGCAAAACTTACTTTCAAACTCTACTCCAATGAGGCACATTTCTGTTGTTTTTGTGATGTTTGAGATTTTATGCTTTTGATGAATACCCAATTGCTTTCAAGTGCAAACTATAAAGTTTAGGTAATGTTAAATTTCATTTTGATGTTTGTTCTTCGTTTTTCTCACTTTTGATTGATTTTACCCTCTAAACATATTGGGCAGTCATGTTAATGTTAGAGTTTGGTTTGGAAAGGAACAAAACACTACAGGGATCTTGGGATAACATTGTTTACCGGGAGCATATCATGCAATAATTCCAATAAAGCACTGAAACTTTTATCTGACCAACCATTTATCGCTTTAAGTTTATATAACGCTACAATGGCTGACATCTTTGTGAATTTTGTACACCCTGGGTATAAAGGAATCTTCACATTTTCCACTTTTTGATTACACTCATCATCAATACTTGATGAGCAAGGATCACCATTTACTTCTTCTCTTTCATATGTAGACCTATACATGTTCAATGCATCAAACATATATACGTCTTCAAATTCTTGCCTTACAAAAACCTCCTCCCCATGATGATACCAAGTCTTATATGTTGGATCCATTCCTTTGATAACTAAATGCTCATAAACAATATCAAATCTTTGATGACTCATGTTCCTACAATCTTTGCAAGGGCACATAATTGTTACGACATCTCCAACATCTTTTTTCACTTTCTCCACAAAATCCCATGCCCCTTTCATATACTCATCCGTTGCTCTAAATATTAAGGTGAAAAAGTCAATATGTAAACATGATAAATTATTACTAATTCATTGATACTTCAATTAAATAATAAATTTTGAACCTCGGTAGATGTATCCATTCCTTGTCAAACATTCTTCAAAATCAAGAACCTAAAAGTGTCAATTCCGCCCGTGAAACCTACAAAGTAGCAAAAAAGTACCTACACTGAAGAATAACAAAACTGCAAACCCTCGATGCTATGAAAGTGTCTTAAATGTGTTTATGCATATACTTTGAGGACAAAAATAACTTAAAAGGACCTAAAAGTGTCAACTACGACCTTGAAACCTAGAAAGTAGAAAAAAGTGGCTAAAAGGAGCTTAAGTGTCATTTTCACTATAAACAAAACTTAGAAAGTACCTAAACTAAAGAATAAGAGAACTACGAACTCCCGATGCTATGAAAGTGTCTTAAATGTGCTTATGCATATACTTTGAGGACAAAAATAACTTAAAAGGACCTAAAAGTGTCAACTACGCCCTTGAAACCTACAAAGAAGCAAAAAAGTGGCTAAAAGGAGCTTAAAGTCATTTTCACTATAAACAAAACTTAGAAAGTACCTAAACTGAAGAATAAGAGAACTACGAACTCCCGATGCTATGAAAGTGTCTTAAATGTGCTTATACATATACTTTGCGGACAAAAATAACTTAAAAGGACCTAAAAGTGTCAACTACGCCCTTGAAACCTACAAAGAAGCAAAAAAATGGCTAAAAGGAGCTTAAGGGTCATTTTGAATCTAAGAGAAGCTTAGAAAGTACCTAAACTGAAGAATAAGAGAACTACGAACTCCCGATGCTATGAAAGTGTCTTAAATGTGCTTATACATATACTTTGAGGACAAAAATAACTTAAAAGGACCTAAAAGTGTCAACTACGCCCTTGAAACCTACAAAGAAGCAAAAAAGTGGCTAAAAGGAGCTTAAGTGTCATTTTGAGTCTAAAAGAAGCTTAGAAAGTACCTAAACTGAAGAATAACAAAACTACAAACCCTCGATGCTATGAAAGTGTCTTAAATGTGCTTATGCATATACTTTGAGGACAAAAATAACTTAAAAGGACCTAAAAGTGTCAACTACGCCCTTGAAACCTACAAAGAAGCAAAAAAGTGGCTAAAAGGAGCTTAAGTGTCGTTTTGAATCTAAGAGATGCTTAGAAAGTACCTAAACTGAAGATTAACAAAACTACAAACCCTCGATGTTGTGAAAGTGTCTTAAATGTGCTTATGCATATACTTTGAGGACAAAAATAACTTAAAAGGACCTAAAAGTGTCAACTACGCCCTTGAAACCTACAAAGAAGCAAAAAAGTGGCTAAAAGGAGCTTAAGTGTCATTTTGAATCTAAGAGAAGCTTAGAAAGTACCTAAACTGAAGAATAAGAAAACTACGAACCCCTGTTGCTATGAAGTGTCTTAAATGTACTTATGCATATACTTTGAGGACAAAAATACCTCAAAAGTACCTAAAAGTGTCAACTACGACCTTGAAACCTAGAAAGTAGCAAAAAAGTGGCTAAAAGGAGCTTAAGTGTCATTTTCACTATAAACAAAACTTAGAAAGTACCTAAACTGAAGAATAAGAGAACTACGAACACCCGATGCTATGAAAGTGTCTTAAATGTGCTTATACATATACTTTGAGGACAAAAATAACTCAAAATGACCTAAAAATGTCAACTACGACCTTGAAACCTACAGAGTAGCAAAAAAGTGGCTAAAAGGAGCTTAAGTGTCATTTTCACTCTAAACAAAACTTAGAAAGTACCTAAACTGAAGAATAAGAAAGCTACGAACCCCCGATGTTATGAAAGTGTCTTAAATGTGCTTATGCATATACTTTGAGGACAAAAACAACTCAAAATGACCTAAAAGTGCCAACTACGACCTTGAAACCTACAAAGTAGCAAAGAAGTGGCTAAAAGGAGCTTAAGTGTCATTTTCACTCTAAACAAAACTTAGAAAGTACCTAAACTGAAGAACAAGAAAACTATGAACCTCGATGCTATGAAAGTGTCTTAAATGTCCTTATGCATATTCTTTGAGGACAAAAATAACTCAAAAGGACCTAAAAATGTCAACTACGACCTTGAAACCTCTGAGTAGCAGCAAAAAGTGGCTAAAAGGAGCTTAAGTGTCATTTTCACTCTAAATGTAACTTAGAAAGTACCTAAATCAAGAATAAGAAAACTACGAACCCCCGATGCTATGAAAGTGTCTTAAACGTGCTTATATATATACTTTGAGGACAAAAATAACTCAAAAGGACCTAAAAGTGTCAACTACGTCCTTGAAACCGACAAAGTAGCAAAAAAGTGGCTAAAAGGAGCTTAAGTGTCATTTTGACTCTAAGAGAAGCTTAGAAAGTACCTAAACTGAAGATTAAGAAAACTACGAACCCCGATGCTATGAAAGTGTCTTAAATGTCCTTATGCATATACTTTGAGGACAAACATAACTCAAAAGGACCTAAAATTGTCAACTACGACCTTAAAACCTACAGAGTAGCAAAAAAGTGGCTAAAAGGAGCTTAAGTGTCAGTTTGAATCTTAAAGAAACTTACAAAGTTCCTAAAGTTCCTAAACTGAAGATTATGAAAACTAAGAACCCTTGTTGCTATGAAAGTGTCTTAAACGTGCTTAAGCATAGACTTTGAGGACAAAAATAACTAAAAATAACCTAAAAGTGTGAACTTCACCCTTGAAACCTACATAGTAACAAAAAAGTTACTAAAAAAAGCTTAATTGTCATTTTGACTACTAAAGAAACTTAGAAAATACCTAAAGTGAAGATTAAGAAAACAACGAATCCTCGATGATACAAAAGTGTTATAAAGGTTCTTAAGCATATACTTTGAGGATCAGAGTAACTCAAAATGACCTAAAAGTTTCAACTTCACCCTTGAAACCTAAAAAGTGATAAAAATGATCTAAAAGTGTCAAGTTTTCCAAGATTCATTTCCATAGCGGAATCGATTTTATTAACCATTTCTCAAATTCAACCACAACAAGCACTTACACTAAAAGCAGCATCAAAACATCAGAAACATTCTCAACAAAACACTATCTAAGAGTGGATCCTATAAGCCTTGCACCAATTCCATCAAGCTTCTTTAAAGATGCCACAACTTTCAAATTCCCCGAATGCCTTTTTTCAACTTTCACAAGGTAAATTTTATTGTTTTTTTAACAAGCAACCAGCGCATTCCAATTTCACAAGATAAATTTCAACGGATAAAAACCATGCTTCTGCAACAAAAAAGCACAAGATAATTTCGCATAAACAACAAGTTTTCAGAGATTCATTTCCATGGAGGAATCGATTTTATTAACTAATTCTCAAATGCACGACGCAGAAACACACTTACACTATGCAAGCATCAAAACACAGAAACATTCTCAACAAAACAGAGATACCTCCGATAGACAGATGGAGGGATTGAGAAACTTAGGTGTATGCGCCGGAGTGAAGCTGAGATCGATTGAAGTTGAGGTCGATTGAAGCTGAGATCGAGGCGTCTGCTCGCAGAGAGCAAATGGATTTGGGGGATTTCCGAGCGAGAGAGAGTCTGGAGTGAAGACTGCGGTGCGAGACGAGTGTGGATGAATCGGGAAGAGTCTGCCGAGAGCTAATTGAAAATGAACACAGCACTCGATCGATGGGAGGAAGACGAATCGTGAAACGCGAATGGGTGAAGACGAATCGATGAAACACGAATCGTTGTGTACTCGATCGATGGGAGGAAGATGAACCGCTCACGGTATTGTGTATTCGATTGAAGACGACCGGTGAAACGATTGGGTGAAAACGCGAACTAGGAGGAAGACGAACTCGTGAAACGATTGTACACGAACCGGTACTCGATTGTACACGAATCGGGAGGAAGACGAGCGGATGAAAGCAGCGTCACAGTGAAGATGAACGGATGAAACACGATTGAAGACGAACTGAGAAGGATGACAATCGCCGAATTTTGTTGTGTACTCGATCGATGGGAGGAAGATGATTTGGGTGGAACGCGAAGGTGAAACAATCGGATGGGTGTTGCTTTTTCTTTTATTTTTCGCAAATATAATTGCAGTGGCGCCCAATTTCCCGCCGAAATTTTTAATGTTTTTTATAGCTTTTTGTAAAAAGGTTATTATTAAAAGCTATATTTGATATAATTTGTTGTAGTGAAATTAAAATCAATCAAACCAAAGTAAGTTATTCCCTTATCTTGAGTAACACTAATTTGGACTATGTGGATATAGATTATGTTAGAGAAGATTATGAACGAGTTCAAATTCGTAGAAACATGAGTGGGGTTGAATTTTAGTTTCTTTAATTATTTGTTGTTTTTTCTCTTGATTTAATTGACTTTAGTCTTGTTTTTTCTCTTGATTTAATTGACTTTAGTCTTAGATAGTGTGAGTTACTTTTTTTTGATTTTGTTATCTACTTTCCTCTTTGCTTACTTGAAATTTTTGTTGATTAATGTTAAGGAAGTAGTTTTAGGGGGAAAGGATAACTAAGTTTATGAGGTGATTTCTCTTTTTCATTTGTTTAGAAAGATTCCTCTTATTTCATGAACATTTACAAAGTATTTGCTTCAAATTTCATACGTAGCATGAGTATATTTCAATTGATAGTGTAAACTTGGTTTGGCTAAATTGTTTATTATATTCATTTAGTTCTTTCTTAACCATTTTTTTGTAGGTTGATAAAAGAATTACTTCATAAGAATGGAAGAATGTCTTGGCTACAACACAACTAGCTTGAGTCATTTGGATTTCTTATAACATATTTTGTAATTTATGAACGTTATATCTGTAAAGTTTATGTTTTGTATCATCTCCAAGTTGATGATATTCATTACAATATCTATTTTTTTGTAAGGTGATGTGAATCTTGTATGAATATTTTATTTAGATGAAGACATTTTCACCGTGTCTATTTTTGTGGATAGTATATTTACTACTTGCAATTATGTAGCAGCGTACGTAACATGAACAATAGCATTATAAACACATTTAAAAAATTATAAAAGCACCCATTAAATGCTATAAAAAGTTGAACTCAAAAAATCCTCTAAACAGTTTATAAAGACTATAAATAGAAACAAAAAATTACCATACAAGCCTTTAATAGCTTCCATTTCATGTTATGAATAAATATTTATAGCTATTAAATAATGTCATCATTGAGAAAAACAATAGCCTTCTATTTTTGCCATAGAAAGATAGCTTTTATGAAATGCTATCACACATTTTTCGAATAGGGAGTTAAGCTATTGAATGGTTTTTATTATAGCATTTCCATAACCTAAAACGCTATAAAAAAATTAGACCTCTCACAGCATTTCTAAAATGCTATTAAAAATCTTATACTTTTTATAGCATGAACGGCTGAGAGACCCCAACTTGCCCAATGGCATCTTTACTTGAACTAAAATGGGTCATAGGGAGGTTCTTTCAAGGATTGATAGATTCTTTCTTTTGGCACCTTTGGTTGGAAAGGAATAGTAAAAGTTCAGGGATGTATTTTCTACTTTTGACAAATATCTTGAATTGATTCTTGCAAAGGCATTTTTATGGTATAAACTTATGCAACCTTTTAGACTCTATAGTTTATCCTTTTTAATCTCCAATGGGAGAACTTTGTTGTAATTTACTTAGAGGTGCTTTGAGATTTTCTCCTTATTTCATTCATCAATGAAATTGTTTCCTTATAAAAAAAAAGGATCAAATTCAACAAGGCAGTATGCTTATCACGAGAGAAACAACACAACATGCTACCAATTTCCAATTCATAATAGCACACTAAACACGTTCAATTCAAAGGACGATGCAATTCAACAAAGCATACATACATAAACAATTAGAGCACACACAACATGTTAACAAACAACAAACAAGCCCAACCAGTAGAATTCTACTTACCTATAACGTTTCTAAGATCGTCCAAGATATTCTGATGAAGGTAGGATTAGGGTAAAGTTAAGTAAATTCTCTAGGTTAATCTTTTTTACCCTCATTTGTATTTTAATCCCTTATAAATAGAGAATCCCTCCCATGTATTCGACACAACTTTCATTCTAATAAAGATCCTTGATTGATTCTTAGAGAATTATCTCCTTTAGTCTCATTTAGGCTACATCAATTTGGTATCAGAGCAATCGCCTGGGCCAACGTTGACTGCCGCTGGTGGAAGACCGAAAAACTCTTGGTGACGTCGATCGCAAGAGGGACCTTCGTGAGTTGTGCTCGTTGCCAAACAACACACCCTTATTTAGGGGGAACCCTATAGATTCAAGAAACTTGAAGAATTTTTCAAGAATTTGCAAGAATGAATAATTACCGTTCAAAGAAGATGACCAAGAAAAAATACAGCAGTTGGTATGGGCAAGAAAGTAAAAAATACTCTCAAAACCATTGCTGGAATTTTGATTCAAGTGATTCGGAAGAGGAATTTCAACATCACAACGTTGCTCATGCTCTATTTTATCAAAGAATCAATCAAGATCCGCATTGGAATTTTGATTATAGTGATTCTAGCGATTCCGACAAAGATTGCAATATAGTTTGGGACAAACTAACGAACCGATATTATCAAAGAGCTCTACGATCTAATCAAATAAGTTTTTCAAGAAATCGATGTGAGAATTTGGACTTGGATGATTTAGAAAGTGATTCAGAGGCTGAAACATTTTCAAGAAAACATCAATAGTCGGATCAAACCATGAATTGGGAGGAATTTCAAAAGGGAATGGATAAAATCCGACGTCGCTTGGAAAAAATTCAAGGAAGACAAGTTCAATGCAAAGAAGAATTCACGGATCATATGATAAAAATTCAAGAAAATGTAGCGGGAAGACCTCTTGAACATTAATTTTCAAGATTCATGAATCAAGATGATGAATGTTCGAAAAGAGAATATTTCTACCATGGAGATATATACCAAAATCGTGGAGATAATCAAGAAAAAATGCTGCAAAAACAGAAAGCCCACCTTCCAAGTTTTATTAGAAACCCTTTTCATCATGATGAACTCCAAGAATGCCAAAATGAAGGTTTCTTGGTTCCAAATTCCAAATTTTCCAGCAAAGAAGAAGAATTTTTTCATGGATTTGATGTTAACAATTTTGATTTTTCCAGCAAAGAAGAGGAATGTTTTCTAAAATTTGAAAATTATTTTGATGAGGAAGATGAAGTTGAAAAAGAATTGATAGAGACAGTTGATGACTCTTCTTTTTATTTGTCTCAATTGTTCTTTGAAGTTGAAGAGCAAGACTCCAGTGGGCATAGTTCTTTAATCTTTCAAGAATATGTACAAACAGAACAAGAAATTGAGAAGGAAAATGAGAAGGAAGCCAAACCAATTTCTCACAACAATCAGATGAGTTCAAATGAAACAGATGATGAATTTCTTTTGAATTTTATTGAATATTTTGACGGTGAGGATGAAATTTTATTTAGTTTGGATAAACTTTTTACTGTCATGGAAGACACCTTAGGGGTGGAGAACTATGAAATCAAAACCCATGAAGTTGAATTTGAGGAGAATTGTGTCGAAACCCGTGAGGTCAACGTTGGAAGAATTACAAATAAAATCAACATGGTTGAATTGGAAACTTCAAAAGGGTTTACAAGAAAATTCTCTCAAACATCCAATGTTGGCTTATTACATGAGAAAATTTTGCTTGAGTTGCAATTATTGAATTGGGAACCTCAAATTCTCGAAAGTCATTTTGGAAAACGTTCTATCATTGGGGAGGAAGTTAAAGGACCAAGAATTTCTTCTTTGGTTTGGCCGACAAATCGAGAGAGTTTAAAGAAAATCTTCCACAAATTTCACATGTCTGCTCTTTTGCAAATTATTTTTGTGAACAAGTTCGTGTATTTGGAGGAATTGTGGCAGTACCACAAGCAGTTGACTCAAGAACTTGCATTTCAAGAATTATTTTTCAGGATGATAAGCAATGACCAACTAGGTTGGCAAGTTGATGAATTCAGAAAGCAATTTTCAGTTGGAGTATTTGGCAACCATCGAATGAAGCTTATTTCTACTTTGTTTGTTTTCTTCTGTTTCCATTTTCTTTTTAAAACTCGAGGACGAGTTTTTTTTTGGAGGGATAGAATGATGAAGGTAGGATTAGGGTAAACTTAAGTAAATTCTCTAGGTTAATCTTTTTTACCCTTATTTGTATTTTAATCCCTTATAAATAGAGAATCCCTCCCATGTATTCGACACAACTTTCATTCTAATAAAGATCCTTGATTGATTCTTAGAGAATTATCTCCTTTAGTCTCATTTAGGCTACATCATATTCCTAAGCAACAAATTATAGATTTATAAATTAGAAAACAACTTGAAATCCTAGATTGAAACTAAAGGAGTGTGTAGGAGGATTTCCTACCAAAACAACTTCCAATCTTTTTTTTTAGGAAAACCAAACTTTCATTGAGATAAGAATAATAGAATACACAGACATACAAAAGAAAAACCCACAAAAAGGGAGTCGACTATTAAAAAGGGCTCCAATCAAGCAAGATGAGACTTAAGAAATAATTACAAAAAAGTTTTGACACCGACACCCAAAGAGAAACATAGAATCTAGCAAAAGACCACACTTCCATAGAAGAGATCTCTCTCCCCTAAAAGATTCTATTATTTCTCTCCCGCCCAAACTCCACAAAATAGCGCAAACCCCAGCTTGCCAAAAAAATAACCTTTTTCCCATGAAAAGGAAAACTAAGGAGAAGCTCTAAGAACAACTCTCTACTATCCAAGTTCCCAACAGTTGAACTACTGAAAGAAGGAGCTCCAAACCGCCTGAACAAAGTCACAAGACCAAAGGATATGATCAAGTTTCTCAGCTACCTTCCTGCAAAGAATACAACAGAACGACTTGACCAAAGGGGACCCCCTAGCTAGCAAACGATCCAAGGTGTTAGCACTTCCATGCCAAACCTGCCACACAAAAAACTTGGCCTTCTTTGGAATCTTCACCTTCCACAGAGAGGAGAACAAGGACCCACTCAACACGACCGGGCTAATTAAACATTTAAAGAGAGAATTACACGAAAAACCTCTAGAAGGAGGAGTCCAAAAACGGGCATCCCTCCAATGAGGACCGAAACGAAACTGACTAATCAGGGATAGCAAAAAGACAACAATCGTCGTTTCCCTATTGGTCAAATCTCGACAAAACCCAAGAAAAGGATAAGGACAGGACCGACTACATGAGGGGTGGAAGAAAGAGAGAGAACCGAAGCCATCGACTGGTTTTTGACCGAGGACAAATGATATAAATGAGGAAACAAAGAGCAAAGAGATCTATCCCCCACCCACTTCCAATCTTATTCAAACTTATTCCACAAGAATCAGGAATTAACTTAAAGCATCCTATTTAGGTTTGAGCTAGTTGAAACTTACTAATTTACTCAAACCAATCCCAAGATGATGTTGGTTGGTCTTTGAAGGGTCTCGACTGCGCAATTTGAACTCCCTAGTCAATGGGTGAACTATTTTAAGGTCGCCCGACAAGTGGGTCACAAGCCAAAGTGATTTCGAGTGCGTTTGAAGCTACAAACAGCATACATCCAAAGATTGGAGCCCATCCTACACTCTTAATTTACTTTGAAAGAATTTTAATGGCACTAAGACTTAACAAACTATGTTGAAAGACTCAAATACGAGCTAAACAGTGTTTGACAAAGCCTATTCCTAAAAAGTGGGAAACTCGAATTCTAGATCAATTTAACATGGTTCATAACCAAACCTCACTTAAAACAAGAAAACTCTGTTGATCGAACACTCACACTGAAGATATATTGACGTCGTTCATTTGTTGGGTCATCGGGCACGCTGCTCACAAGCACTGTCGAAAATGCAAACCAAATCGTTGTCGCTATCAGAGGACGACGGGGAGGAAGGCTTCAACAGTTTGAGTCGTCATGCGACTCAAGATTCATCCCTGTCTACTGGTTTCGCATCATCGGAACACGACCAAAAGGATAGGTCGTCGATGACGAACGGAGAAGGAGAATCGTGGGGGATGGCATGGTTGCGCGGCAACAAGGGAATAAGGAGTTGCCTGAGAACATGGTTGGAGAAGAAGACGGGAGAAGCTACCAGATTCTTGTGTGATAGAAGCCATCGAAGAAGAAAAATCGAGGAGAGGATGGGTGGCTGCTTGATTGCGTGAAGGAGAGGAGGAGAGGAAATTTGAGGGGATTGTTCTTTTTCTTTTTAATTTCTCATTTTTTTTTTTTTGAAGAGATAACAAAACTTTCATTGAAATAATGAAATAAGTACAAAAAGTAAGTAATCACTCCAAACAGGAGGAAGAAAGAAAAACACAGGAGAGAACACTAAAGGAACCAAAAAGAAAAAACTGAACATCAAAATAACCGATAAGTTCCCAGTGGACAAAAAACAAACTAGCAAGCTCTAAAAACCAGCCTTACAGAACACCAATAAGGCTTATTTTTCGAAAATAAAGGGTTGCCAACTTAAGAAAATATCAGAAGAGGCCTTGAGAAGACATGAAGAAAGTCTTGGAGAGAGCACACCAAGAAGAGGCCTTGAGAAGACATGAATCCAAAAGCAACGGCCAAGGTTGGAACTTGTCTTCAAAAACTCGTTGGTTCCTTTCGAACCAAAGCCCCTGAAGAATAGCCTTCACTCCATTCCTCCAAAGCAGCAAAGCTTTGTTCCCCAGCCTGGGCCCTTAGATCAACTGCTCTACCGTGTCAGGGACCGATTGAGAGAAGACCCATGCCATATCAAACTTCCTTAACAGACTGAACCAAACACTGGACGCATACTTGCAGTGAAAAAATAGATGGATCCCAGACTCAGAAGCCTTGTGGCAAAGAGAGCAGACTGATGGCCGAAGAACTGAAAAGGGGAGCTTCTTTTGAAGAAAATCATCTGTATTTAAGTGTCTGTGAATCATGATCCAGATTAGGAAATTTATCCGTCGAGGACAGAGGGTAGACCAAACTGCTTGGAAGAGCATATTATCCATAGGGTTCTCCTTTCGTAGGAAACACACCAAGGAGTTAACCGAAAACACGCCCTTTGCATCAGCAGACCATGATCGAGCATCATCTGATGAAGACGGTTTGCACGAATTTAGGAGAGATAACAAAGACAAAAGCTCCCACTCTTCCTCTTCTTTTAAATTTCTTCTAAAAACCAGGTTCCGGGAACCAATTTCAGCATCCCAAAAATTAAACACCCTTCCAGCTTTGTTGGTTGTAATGGCATACAAAGAGGGAAAGGCCATTCTAAAAGCCAAGTCTCCCTTCTAGATATCATCCCAAAACCGTATTGACAACCCATTACCCAACCTGAAATGCACCAAAGAGGATACTCTATCCCAATGCTTTACGATATTTACCCAAGGACTTCTCAAGCAACAGTGTTTAGCCTTTACAGGTCTCCATTCATCACGCCCCAATCCATGTATGCTCACAATGACTTGCTTCCATAGCGAGGATGTTTCACTGCCAAAACGCTAACCCCACTTAGCCAAGAGGGCTTGATTCTTCCTTCTCAAATCTCCTAACCCCAAGCCACCTGCCGATTCCTCCCTAGCAGCCCAATTCCACCTTACAAGGTGATTAATTCGGCTTCCGCTTCCTCCTTCCCAAAAGAAATTTCGGATCAATTTTTCCATTTCACCTAGAACTCCAACCGGCACTTCAAAGAGTGAAAAATAATAAAGAGGAATGTTGGATAAAACCAAAGAGCAAAGGGTCAATCTTCCGCCCCTTGATAATTTGAAACGTCTCACCGGTCCACTTTCATTCCTAAACCATCCTTGATCGGCTGCCAGAATTGGCCAGCCCGGGGATGCCCTCCAACCGACAACTCCAAAAGATAAAGGGGAAGCCTTCAGCTTTGCACCCAAAGCAATTTGCCACAACATCTACCCTTTCTTTAGTCACATTAACTCCTACAATAGATGATTTCTGCCAATTTATTTTTAAACCAGAACAAACCTCGAAAAGTTCAACCGTTTGGACTAGTATTTTGAGCATGTTGTCATCATCCTTGCAAAATAATAGTGTATCATCGGCAAACTGTAGAATGGAGACTTGAACCTTGTCCTTTCCCACCACGAAGCCTTCCAAGAGCCCGCTTTTCTCCACCCTTGCAACCAGAGACGATAGAACTTCAACCACTAAAAAGGAAGAGAAAGGGGGATAGGGGGTCCCCTTGCCTTAGCCCCTAGAAGATGAAAAGTGCCCCTTTGGACTTCCATTGAGGAGAATAAAGAGCTTGGGGCTTCTTACACACCCCATCATCCAAAGGATCCATTTTGGATCAAAACCTTTAAGTTTAAGAACTTCCTCCAAAAAATCCCAATCAACACAGTCAAAGGCTTTTTCAAAATCTAGCTTCAACACCCAACCACTCTTCTTCTTGATTCTATACTCCTCCACTACTTCATTTGCGATTAAGACAGGGTCAAGGATATTTCTTCCATGAATGAAGGCATTCTGAACTTTTGAGACAATGAAAGGCAGAACACTTCTAAGCCTCTAAGCCAAAACCTTTGCAAGGAGTTTATATGAAGAGGATACCAAACTGATTGGTCTGAAGTCTTTTACTGAGCAAGCAAACTCCTTTTTCTGAATTAAACAAACGAAAGTTTCCTTCTGTGTCGCATTGAGCTGCCCATTTACGGAGAATTCCTCAAAAAAGCTCATCAAATCCCCTTTCGACGAATGCCAAAACTTGAGATAAAACTCAGTAGAAAACCCATCCGGCCCCGGCACTTTATTTTTCCCCAAGCCTTTCAAAGCTTTCCAAATTTCCTCTTGTGAAAAGGGAGCACACAAAGTCGCATTGTGAGAGGCCTCCACAACATCCCAATCTAGTGGAAAAGGAACAAACCTTCTTCCTGGAACCCTAGAAAAAAGTGTGGAGAAGAAGCCAATAACCTCTTTTTCTATTAGCCAAGACGATCTCAGAAGTTCCCCGTTGGAGCCCTTCAACTCAGAGACTAAACGCCTTCTTTTCTTCGCTGCCAAAAACCTATGAAAGAACCCAGTATTTTCGTCCCCCTCCTTTAGCCATTGAAGCTTGCTCTTTTGTATCAAGTTCTTTCTTCTAGCACATAAAGGCTCAACAACTCCCCTTTGGCAAGGGCTAAGACAGATAACTCCTCATTGGACAAGGAACCCTTATCCGCTTTGGAATCCAGCCACTATATCTCATCAAGCAAGTCCTTTTCTTTGCTTTTCCTTGCTTTCTCATATTCCACAAACCATCTTTTTACTTCCAATTTGACCTTGCCAAGCTTCAAAGCAATTCGAAAACCTGCCCACCCAAAGAAATTATCGTTACTCAGAATCTTCTCAATCAGTCTCACACAGTCATCAATGGAGAGCCACGAATTGAGGAAACGAAAGGGGGTGGGGGGCCACTGGAAACCGCCAGCCTCCATCAGCAAAGGAAAGTGATCCGAAAAAATGTGCGCTTGGTCACCCTTGAGTCTACAAACTTTTCATCCCATTCCTTATTAATAAAGAAACGATCAATTAGAGATCTAGAGCCCTCATTTCCTGGTTTTGACCACGTAAAATCTCCATTTGAAATGGAAATTTCCAGCAAACCCAACTCAACAATAATCTTATTAAACATTTCCATACCCCTGGTCACCCTTCGTTGGAGAAGTCTTTCGTGTATCCATCGAGTAATGTTGAAATCCCCTCCCATGCACCAGGGCCCCTCACAGTACCCATACAAAGATCGACACTCTTCCCATAGGAATTTTCTTTCCCTGTAATGATTGGGTCCATAGAAGTTTGAAATCCACAGAAGGTCGTTGTGCTGATTGGCTAATAGCACCGAGAGGGAATATCCCCCATTGAGTATTTCTTTAACCGATACTTTACCCTCATCCCACATAATTAGCATTCCCCCAGACTTCCCCCAAGCTTCCACATGAACCCAACCAACATCCCTTGAACTCCACAAGGATTTAATTAAAATGGAATCTACCACTGCAAGTTTTGTCTCCTGAATCAACACTAAATCCGGGTTCATATTTAACACAAACTTCTTCAAGCTAAGCCTCTTGGAGTTGTCCCCAAGCCCTCTTGTGTTCCACAAAAGGATCTTCATTGCCTTACAGGGAAAACTTCCAGGACCTATTCCTTTAAATTGCAATCCACATGATTTAATGAGTGAGTCAAAACGCTGCAATTCTATAAAGGGAACAACCTCTTTCCCCGCTGGCACCTCCCCTTTTGAGACAGGGGATTGAAAGAGTGCTACAAGGTTGGCACAAGGAGAACCAGAAATTATCGTATTAGATGGAGGGGTTCTGATAACACTTACCTCAGGAGAACTTAGGCTTAATACGGAATCCAATTCATCCCCACTAATCGCTTCCTCATCTCTACCAACGAACGCTCTCGGCTTGCTTACCCTTTCCTGTGGCTTAAAGGAAGCTTTAAACAGAGCCTCCCCATTAGACAACCTTTGGCATTCTTCAAGCCGAAAAGCCCCTTACGACTGGCAAGGTGCTTCAATGGACTTAGTGGGAACCAACTCTTTCCTTGGTAGTATGCTGGCAAAATCTTCTTCCCTACGCTCTTCAAAAGACCAGGCTAGACGAGGATTAAAAACCACAAGTTTTGGTGAACCTTTTTTCCGAGAGTAATACTTAGCACAAAAGTTGTTTTTATCTCCCTTATTGTCCCTGAGAAGAAAGGGGAAGAAACCTTCCTTTGCCCACTGCCCTTTCCCCTGCCCAGAGGCGTTACTCTATTTTCCTCTGAATTCGAAGAGTCGGGAAGTTGCTCAGGGATCTCTTTCACATGATCTTCTAAAGCCACATTGGAATCTTCAACCAACCAACTATTCCCTGCTAAACTTAAATGAGGACACGAGGAGTCAGGAAGATCTTCTTCCAATGATTTATTCTCAACGGTAGCTTCCAACTGGCAACCACCCCTTGCTTCTTCGCCATTAATGCTTCTTAGGGGCAGCATTAAAGACTCTGTTACCTCTTCCGAGACTCCCTTTGTGTTGCAAAGAGACACCGGGGGGTCAAACACCAAATTTTCATTCTTCGATCCAATCGTACCCGACACCTCTGCAGTCAAAGATCCACGAAGACTTGGCTCCCCTGAGTCGTCCCCTGCCGATGAAAGAATGGTCTTATGGTGCACCACCTCGGCTGAGCCATTATCCATCTCAAAAACATCTTGAAGCACCTGTTCAATACGATTGAAATCCACAGAATTAGAAATATCTTTAACAATTAAAGAGTCTATAACTGAAGTCGGTTTTCCTTTCCCCAAATTCGTGACTTGAATATGAAATTTAGCACAAAAACCATCTTCAACTTCAATGAACGCAGGAAGAAATCCACATACATTTGGCTTGACTCTGATTATTGCAGACAAGTCCGTTAAATTTAGTGTCTTGGAAGCAATTTCTACCCGTTCTCCAAGGTGTTGCCCAATCGTTTAAAGATCTTCCTTTTCCACATGACCAACGACAAATTTTTTATGGACACCCACCCACCGTAGCTTTTAATTAAGTTTGTCACACTATGCTTGCATCTCACCCAACGTTCAATTTTAACGAAAGAAACCCCCAATAGCTGCCATTTTCCAAGGCGATCTGCCCACGAATTGGATCCCTCCTTCTTAATGAATAACAGAGCCTTGTCTTCTGTGAACGGGTTGATGAAGGCTTGCCCCCCAAAAGAGCCCTCGAAGGTTGATTTAATATCAACCCAGGAAATGCGCTGAAACAAACGCGATATAACGTACAAATTATTAAAATCCAAATCGAGTACGTCTACCTCCTTGCGAATCCACTGCTTACGAAAAGGCCCCAAGCTTTCTTCCTCCATTTGAGAACCAACGGTTGTGATCTTAGATGCCATTCCCATCTTCTCCCTTTGGCTAGTGATAACCGGTAGGTTCTCTTTTGGGCAAGCATTGAGAGTAGATAAAAAGTCACTCAACATATAGGTAAAAACCCTCCAGCCAATCTGAAATTCTCCGAGATCCACCAGAATCCTTTTGCGACCACCTGTGGGTGGCCAGAAAACACAACCCGCAACCCACGAAGCCTCCCTTTGAATCTTAAAAAGCCCAAGAACACCCAGTTCATCCCTAAATTTTCGTCGAAGGAAGAAAGAGTTGGTATGCGAGCACAACGAAACGAAACCTTCCAATAGCCATTGGAGTTGAACGAGAGAGAGAATCAAACTATCTTTCCCAGAACTGGACTCCAGACATCCCCCTTCCAACATCTGACTTACTTTAAAATTCACACTTCCGATGCAGTAGCTAAACGAGGCCAAGTCCAAGCCCCCGATAGTGCGAAACTATTGGGCTTCCGACTTATAGGTTCAAACGCAAAACCAGAGAAGGGAAAGGGAAAAGCTTTTTTAATTTCTCAATTAGAAAAATAACTCAATTACAAGCCTCAATTTCTCTACAATTTTTAAGGCAAATCTTCAGCAAGACAAATAACCTTTTACATTCTTTCTCTTCACCAAATATAACACTCTAAATAAGGAACCTAAGGGATTTTTTCCCAAAACTAATTACTAAGGAAATTTGAGTTTTATATTGGACTTGGAAATAAATCTAAAATTAAATTCTCAAACCTTGGTATTAACGATTTAAATATAAAAAAAAATTTAAAAAAAAAAACTTCTTTCCAAAATTATAGTAATTTAATTCACCAAACTTCAAGGGCTAAAGTTCAAGTTCTAATTTTTTTTAAATTAGAATGTTATAGATAACAAAGACTAATTACCATAAAACAGTCTAATTTCATAAAGCAAGTGTTACAATACTCGACAACACAAGAGCACATAACACCATCACAACACATAACCACAATAACAAAGCATGTATGCTTAACTAGTTCAGAACATAAATAATTCCAGTATAATGCTTATATGAACATACTATATTATAGAAATAAAACACACCGAATGCTTTAGACATTCAAATAGACTCAGAAAGATTCCTAAATTATATAAACAATGGTTAGAGATCAGTACTCAACTAAATCCTTAATCGAATCCAAAAGAATGCTCTTACCCAAAAACGGACTCAAACCTTGCTCGAACACTCCAAAACTAAAACCAGAGAGCTTCCAAACGTTAAAGAAAAAGTTGATCTAATTTAAACGTAGTTCGCAAGAGCTTAAACATAAAATTCTCATCCCTACCTACCAAAATAGACCTTAGTCCTTGTTGGATGGTACCCAACGTGTTCGATAGTGGTCCCAACCGACAAACAAAGGTTCCCATGAGTTAGAAACTGAATTATAGAACCTTAACTACAACCATTCAAAAGAGTTCGAAAGGATTTAAGGGACACTAAAACTTAACAAACTACACCAAACAAGCTTGATAGCTTGCGGGAAAGTGTTCTATGGAGTCTGAAGGGCCCTAAACCTATAGATTTGAAACTATTAGGAAGTGGGTAACTCAAAACTAAAGTTGATTTAGTGCGGAAAAAGGTCGGACCATACCAAAAAAGAAATAATACGTTGTTGCAAGCTGTCGGCGTGGCTGGTCGGACGGAGGAGAAGCGTTCGACGGAGACGACGACGCTGTCGGAAACTCGGTTGGCCGGCGGCTGGTCTGCTGGACGCTGCAGGAAGAAGAAAGAGGAACGTGAGGATGGGGGCGTTGCGTTCTGCGATTCTTCTTTTCCTTTCTTTTTTTTATTTCCTTATTGAAAACTTTCTTTTTCGTTTCCTGAAGTAAAACAAAAAATCTTTTGGTTCAATTGGAATTAAATATCCGTCATGATCAAGAGATTAGGGGTTTGAATCTCTCATTTTTTATGTACTAAAATAAAACAAAGAACTCTAACCTCTTGTTTGGAACTCTAGGATTTGGGATGATTTAAAATCATTTTTTTTTGGTGAGATCTATTTCTTCTATATTCAAATTCCAAAAGCAAATTCAATGTTAGATTTTTAGTTTATTTCTTCACTGTATTTTCTATTTTTTAAAGATAACAATAATTTCAATCTTCTGCCGTGATTTTTTTTGCTTTGTTCATCTTCTTAATTTTTTTATTTATTGATTTGACCCCTTTTTATATATATTAATTAAATGGATTGTTTCCCCGTATATTTTTTTAGTTTCGTGTTTTCATAACTTGGATTGAAGAAGAAATCAACCACAAAAAATATATTTTAATTTTTTTCTTCATTTGCACAAAACAAATCAAATCTCTTTCGATATATTTTGTTTAGATTGGGTTCAATCTTTATATATATATATATATAAATTAAGACATTTGAAATTTTTATTTTCATTTTTAATGATAATGATAACATTTGTAATTTTTAATATAATAAATTGACTTGTTTTGATTATTTGTATGTTTTCATGTTCATATGTATTTGATAATATTATTTGATATTGAAATATTTTATTACAAATTAAAATAATCTCCTATAAAATCCATAAGAGCATAATAATAAAATATTATACTTTCTTTTCATTTCTCATGGCCATCCAAACAAATAATTTTACTTTTAGTGATTTCAAATCAATTTAGTTCTAAATGCAAATATGAATTTGAAAAATCATTTCCATTTTTTAAAATTCTAGAATTTGAAATCATTTCTTACCAATTCCTTCCGTCAAACAGAGCATAAAGAAGAATTAAGGAAAGGAATTGGTACCTTAGTTTTCCGCTCCAAATGCTCGATATGAGCTCAATAAGCCGACCTCCATATTTATAGGCAACTATCAATAATTAGTTGGGCTCCTACAAGATCCACTAATTAATTCACCTGGCCCGAAAAATTTTAAAAATTACCAACAAGCCCATAATTAAATTCTGAAAGTTTAGAAAATTACCTGAAAAATTATCGGGTGTCACAGTCATTATGTTATTTGTCCTTATTCTGAGGTGATTAGTCAACCCCTCTTTATGAGGTATGGAGTTTACGTAGTAACGTGTTTAACTTAATTACCTTGTATCAGTTATTTTCATGTTCATCTCTGTATTCTTTTTCCTCTATTTAAGAGGAGTTCTTTCCCCTAAACACAGAAGATTCATACAATCAATCTCTTTTCTATGCTCAAAACTCAACTATTAGGTCGACTTGGGTTAAAGGGTTTTTTGTATCAACCCGAAATTTCAGGTTAGTTAATCCCCAACCCAATCAATCCTATGTATGAGAGCAACTCAACCAAACCTAACCTATATATTTTCAGGTTGGATTGGATATCGGGTTGTTCTTTTTTTAATTTAAATTTAAATTTATCCTCTGGAACCAAAAGGTTCCATAATAGTTCATAACATTTCGTCCTCTGGAACCAAGTTTGTAGGCTCAACTTCTAGTCTAAAAAAGATCCAAAAGAAAAGGAAAGGAGGAAAGGGGAAGGCTCTTGTTGTTGCTGCTCCGAGCAAGGGAAAGAAGGATGCAAATAAAGGAAAGTGTTTCCACTGCAAAGTCGACGAGCATTCGAAGCGCAACTGCCCGAAATACCTCGCAGAAAAGAAAAAGGAGAAAAAAGGTAAATATGATTTACTTGTCTTAGAAACCTGCTTAATGGAGAATGATGATTCTTCCTAGATACTTGATTTGGGGGCCACTAAGCATGTCTATTTTTCTTTGCAGGAAACTAGTTCTTTCTCGCAGCTTGAAAAGGGTGAGATGACTCTCAAGGTTGGAACGGGAGACATTGTCTCAGCTCACTCAATGAGAGATGTAGACTGTTTTTTAGAGATAGATTTTTATTTTTGAAAAATGTGTACATAGTTCCTAGAATTAAAAGGAACTTAATATCTATCTCTTCTTTACTTGAACAAGAATATTATGTACAATTTTTTTTTTAATGAAGTGTTCATTTTGAGAAAATATGTGTCTTTATTTGTTCTGCAAAGTTAGAAAATAATTTGTATGTATTAAGACCAACTGAAACTAAAGCAATTTTAAATCATGAGATGTTTAAAACTGCAAATACTCAAAGTAAAAGGCAAAAAAAATCTCCAAATAACGATACCTATCTTAGGCATTTAAGACTTGGTCACATTAATTTCAATAGGATTGAAAGATTGGTAAAAAATGGACTTCTAAGTGAGTTAGAATATGATTCATTACCTCCATGTCAATCTTGTCTTGAAGGAAAATGACAAAAACATCTTTTACTGGAAAAGGTTACAGAGCCAAAGAGCCCTTGGAGCTGATACATTCGGATCTCTGTGGTCCAATGGATGTAAAAGCTAGAGGAGGGTACGAATATTTTATCTCATTTATAGATGATTATTCGAGGTATGGTCACTTGTACCTATTGCAATATAAGTCTGAACCTCTTGAAAAGTTCAAAGAGTTTAAGATTGAAGTTGAGAATGCGTTAAGTAAGACCATTAAAACACTTCAATCCGATCGAGGTGGAGAGTATTAAATGAAGTTGCTGAAGAATCAACAAGAGTTGATGACCAAGCTAGGCCTTCTTCAAGAGTTGATGAAGGAGCCAACACATCTAGTTAATCTCGTCCTTCTCAATCGTTTGGAATGCATCGACACTGTGGGAGGGTTGTCTCACAATCTGACCGCTACTTGGGTTTAACTGAAACTTAGGTTGCCATACCTGATGATGGCGTAAAGGATCCATTGTCTTATAAACAGGCAATGAATGACGTAGACAAGAACCAATGGGTGAGAGCCATGGACCTTGAATTAGAGTCTATGTACTTCAATTTAGTATGGGAACTTGTAGAACAATCTGAAGAAGTAAGACCCATAGGGTGTAAATGGATCTATAAGAGAAAGAGAGATGCAACAGGAAAGGTACAAACCTTTAAAGCTAGACTTGTAGTAAAGGGTTTTACGGGAAGAGTTGACTATGAGAAAACTTTTTTCCCGATTGTTATGCTTAAGTCTATTAGAATTCTCTTATTCATAGCCACGTTTTATGATTATGAAATTTGGCAAATGGATGCCAAGACTGCTTTTCTGAATGACAATCTTGAGGAGAGCATTTATATGTCTCAGCCTGAAGGGTTCATAATCCAAGGTCAGGAGCAAAAAGTTTGAAAGCTAAATCGATTTATTTATAGGTTGAAGCAAGCATCCAGATCTTGGTTGGTTTTGACTAAAACGTTGATGTACAAAAAGATATCAACAACAAGATAGATTTCTTAGTACTTTATGTGGACGATATTGATGGGATCGAATCCCGAAGCGAAAGCGATTTGAATCGCGTGTTTTTGTAATATGTTGCGTAGATCAAATAAAAAACATATATAAAACCGATTAAGCATATAAATTAGAATTGGACAACAAGTATCTTACCTTTGCAGACCTTCTAGTGCTCCTCCTTGGTGATTTCAACAAACTCGCGTTCTCAACGAATCACGAACAGATCTGATCTCACGTTTCCAACGATCCGATGTAACCACTAAGTTTTCTCCATTGTATCTCTAGGAGAGGGAGGAAGGTGGGATTCCACTTTGGAAATTAGAGAGAGTTTTTTAGAGAAGAAAAACACTTTTCCAACTTTGAGAGCGCTAGGGTTTCTTGTCTAAGAATGCTTCGTAATCCATTACCAAATGTGCATCTCATGCACATTTTATAGGGAAATAGGGTGGAAATGACCATCCTACCCCTATAGTGCTCTTATAATGTATTTCTCATTTAGTATATAGACTGAACTATATACTATATCAGTTATATCACATAATTGAACACTTCAATTTCACTCCAAACTATAAACCCTAAATATTTCCATGTTGAGCCAATGGAGGGACCTAATGAACCTACAGATCATGAGCTCCAATGAGATGAGATTAATCGATCAAACTCTTTGATCTAATTAACCAACATTCATTAACTATGAGTCACTCCACTATAGACTCGTAGTTGTACTCTCCTCACTGTAGACTGTGTTGTATCCACTGATATAATCAATACCCGTGAGTTGACCCTTCACAGGTTGTTCGTAATCACAGTTGGGTCAAATTACCGTTTTACCCCTGTGATTACATCTTGCTCCTTAAGCTCCATTAATCCTCTAATGAACAACCAGTCTATGGTCCTATCATAACTTAATCCTTCTTAGGCCAGTAAGAAGGCGGGGCCCCGTTGTTCAAGACCTGGATTCAGTTCTTAAGAGAACAACCTATCTGATTCTCTAATTTAGGAATGAGTGAATTCCTTCTTGCAGAGTTAAGTTCCCAGCTACCTACAAGGTTTTGTCCCTGAGAAGGTAGGCTTATTGAGTCGGCTACAGACCACTCTCACCCCTACTAGTCTAAGGGCAAACCCCCATAAGCAGGAGTTCGTAACTTGCTCAGAATTTAGGTCAAGTCACTAATGATCATCTATAAATTATTAGACCTATCTTGTTAACGGTGTTACACCAGTAGATTAATAATTTCGGATTCGGTCTTGTATAATCTCATTATACAGGATGCCCCCACTCGAATGTCTACCACATGAACGAGTTGGATTACCTCGTTTGTACTAAATACAAAGCGGGCCACATCCATGGTGTTATCAGTATAAGGTTCCCAACCTTATGCATGTACCATAGATCATTCAGGTTATACTTGAACAACTTCATCCAACTTGTGTCCACTACACAATTGTTCAAGATCGATTATTATAACCTTGGAACTTAGTTTATTGGATTTAGGTTTATGTGCGAGAATGTAATAAATAACTCTTTATTTATTTGAAATATCATTATTATAAAACTACACTTGTTTAGGGCATAAACCCCAACAATCTCCCACTTGACCTAAAGCTAGTGGAGTACATAATGAACATTAAAGTAATGTAAATACAATAAACTAGAGCACTGAATACCCTTTGTACAACATACTTGAGGGGATTTTGAATTCCCGCAGCGGAAGACGTTGTGAAACGTCGTTGATCCGTTGTGTAAAACGTGTCTCAAAATTGAATCTATCTCATAGATCCTAGGCTAAACATGCAAATAGGAGAAGAAAACAGTAAGGAAAAATACTACTTACTTGTTGAAGAACACTTCTTCAATCCTCTTCTCCTCCGGTCATGATCTCTCTCGATCCAACGTTCTCCTCGAACACGAACCACAATCCGAACAGGGAGACACCTCCAAAGGGGCTTCTCGGTTGTTCTCGGGAGGTTGAGAGAGAATGAGTGGGACTCCCTTTGATTTTGGGTGAGGAGAGAATTTTGGAGAATTGAGAGAGTTCTTAGAGAGAAAACACTTGCTCTCTTTAGATGAAAATCCAAAAAATGGCAAATGGCACCCCAAAGGCTTCTTGCAAAGCCTTTAAATACTATTGTGTGATGGAGTTAAAACCTCCACCAAATCACAATTTTACCACAACCATATAATATACAAATCACATTTGCATATTATATAATATAAGGTATCTCATATCTTATTATACAAATATCATTTGCATAAATGTGGAATTATAAATTGAATCACATTCAATTTAATTTCTCTCAATTCAATTTCTCCAATTAGCACTAATTAATCAATTAGGCTATACTATAGTTTATTATGAATCTCATTCACATTAAACTATATATTATGTCATCTATATCTCATATAAATGACATAAATACTTCAAATAATGAATTTGAACACTTCAAATTCACACCAAATCTATAAACCCTCAATTTGTCCAATTTTAGCCAACCGAGGGACCTAATGGACCTACACGTGACGAGCTCCAATGATCCGAGACTAACTTTGTCAAACTCTTTGACCCTTGGTTATTCAACATTCATTAGCTACGGTAACACTCCACTAAAGCCCGTGTGTTGCACTCTCATCATCATCAGAGGACAAGTTGTGTCCATCGATATAACCAATACCCATGAGTCGACCCTTCACAGGTTGTTCGTAGTCACACCGGGTCAAATTACCGCTTTACCCCCGTGTCTACCTCTTGCTCCTTAAGTCCCACTTTGCTCCTCTAATGAACAACTACGTTGCATGGTGCAACCATAAACAACAACCCTCTCGTGCCAATGAGAGAGTGGGGCCCCGTTGTTCAAGCCACCGAGACAACACTTAAGGAACAACCCTTTAGTTTCCCTAAGTCGGAACAAGTGAATTCCTTCTTGCGTAGTCAAGTTCCCGACTCCCACGTGGTCCTCGCCCGAGAAGATAGGCATATTGGGCGAGCAACGGTGGCCACCCTCACCGCATTAGTCAAAGGATGACCCTGCTGCATGTGAGTCCGTAACACGCTCGGGGATTAAGGTCGAGTCACTAATGGTCATCTACGAATTTATTAGCTCTATACACATTAACGGTGTTACATCGCAAGTCTAATAATTCATGGTCCTGGTCTTGTACAATCTCATTGCACAGGATGCCCCCACTCGCATGTCAACCACATGAACGAGTCGAGATCACCTCGTTTGTATCTAATACAAAGCGGGTCGCATCCACAGTGTATCCGAGGATTAGGTCTCCAACCCTATCCATATATCATGGACCGCTCGGGTCATTAACTCGAACGTGATCTTCCCTGTGTGTCCACTACACACCGCTTCAAGTTCTTAGTTCTCTCATAATACAATGGCCCTGGAGCTTAGTTTATTGGATTAAGTTTATGAAAAATGCGAGACACAAAGTTTAAATAAATAACTCTTATTTATTACACAATGTTGAAATAAATAACTCTTATTCATTTACAACTTGAAATATTACAAACTACACGAGATGAGGACATACATCCCAACAAACTCCCACTTGGACTAAGCTAGTGGAGTACATGATACATTTCTCAAATGTACAGTAAAGTAATACAATAAAGTAATACAATAAACTAGGGCATTGAATACCCCTTTACAATACTCCCACTTGCCCTAGTCAAGAAGCACTCAAAGACCTAGACTCTCTAGGTGACCCTCAAACACCTTAGCTGCGAGGGCCTTTGTAAATGGATCAGCAACGTTGTGCTCCAAAGCTATCTCATGGATGGATCATCCACGTCTCCACGGTGCACAATCTCCCGTATCAAGTGATACTTACGCTCTATATGCTTGTCCCTTTTATGACTCCAAGGTTCTCTCGAGTTGGCTACTGCACCACTGTTGTCACAAAACAGTGTGATTAGCAAGTTCATATTTGGAACAACTTCCAAATCCGTCATGAACTTCCTGAGCCAAACAGCTTCCTTTGCAGCTTCACAAGCCGCAACATACTCGGCTTTCATCGTGGAATCTGCGATGCATCCTTACTTGATGCTTCGCCACACTACAACTCATCCATTCAGAATGAAGGTGACCACAAAGTGGATTTCCTAGAATCCTTATCGGTCTGAAAGTCAGAATCTGTGTATCCCGTAAGGATCAAATCTCCACTCCCATACACAAGGCTGTAGTTCCTCGTTCTCCTAAGATGCTTGAGGATTGCCTTTACGGCTGTCCAGTGATCTAATCCTAGATTGGATTGATACCTACTAACAATCCCAACTGCATAACAGATGTCGGGCCTAGTACACAGCATGGCATACATCAGGCTCCCTACAGCTGAAGCATAGGGGATTCGTCTCATATCCTCAACCTCTTGAGGCGTCTTAGGACATTGATCCTTAGACAGGTGAACCTCATGCTTGAAAGGCAGCAAGCTCTTCTTGGAGTTCTGCATCTTATATCTAGGCAACATCTTGTCAATATAAGACGTTTGAGACATGGCTAGCGTTCTGTTCTTCCAGTTCCAGACAATCTGGATACCTAGAACATACTGTGGCTTTCCCAAATCTTTCATTTGGAATTGCGAAGTCAGCCATTCCTTAATGTCAGTAAGAAATCCTACCTCATTCCCAATGAGAATGATATCATCCACATACAATATAAGAAACGCGGCCCAGTGCATTAATCGATTTTCTTGTAAACACAAGGCTCGTCAACATTTTGATCAAAGCCATAAGATTTGATCGCCTCATCAAACCTTATATTCCAAGACCTCGAGGCTTGTTTCAGTCCATAAATAGACCTTTGAAGCCGGCAAACCTTTTTCTCTTGGCCTTGGGCAATGAATCCCTTGGGTTGGTTCATGTAGATGGTCTCGTCAAGGTTGCCATTCAGAAAGGCGGTCTTGACATCCATCTGCCATACCTCATAGTCATAATATACGGCAATGGCCAGAAGGATTCTAATCGACTTTACCATGGCAACAGGTGAAAAGGTTTCCTCATAGTCAACCCCTTCCACCTGGGTAAAACCCTTTGCCACTAGTCAAGCTTTGAAGGTATGCACCTTCCCATCTACGCCACGTTTACGCTTGTAGATCCACTTGCAACCAATAGGTTTAACCCCATCCGGTTGGTCCACAAGCTCGCAGACGGAATTGAAGTACATCGACTTCATTTCCTGGTCCATGGCTTTAATCCATTCGTCTTTGTCAACGTCTGCCATTGCCTGATCATAGGTCAATGGATCCTCGCAGTCATCATCAAGAGTGACAACTTGGGTTTCAGCTAAACCCATGTAACGTTCATGCTGTCTCACAACCCTCCCACTACGTCGAGGCATTCCCAAATCTTGGGAATGGACTTGACTAGACGAGCTAGAATCAACAACACTTGTTGACGTACTAGCACCATCAATAACTCTTGCTGATGAACTGTCTATTTCATTCAACACAATCTTACTCTTTGGTAAGTGATCCCTAATGTGGTCTTCCTCAAGGAAAGTGGCGTTTGTCGACACAAGCACCCTATTATCCTTAGGATCGTAAAAGAAACCACCTCTAGTCTCTTTTGGGTAACCTACAAAGAGGCACAACTTTGAACGGGGTTCCAACTTCTTCGGCTTTGACACCAACACATGGGCCGGGCATCCCCAAATTCTGAAATGACGTAAACTGGTTTTACGACCATGCCATAGTTCGAAAGGTGTTTCACAAACACTTTTCGACGGAAATGTGTTAAAAATGTAAACCACAGTCTCCACTGCGTAACCCCAAAAAGAATCAGGGAGACGAGCATAGCTCAACATCGACCGAACCATGTCCAACGAGGTTCTGCTTTCTCTCTCTCTCGATACACCATTCTCACGTGGCATACCAGTCTTGAGAGTTGGGGCGTAATTTCATGTTCTATCATATAGTCCTGGAATTCAGTGTCCATATACTCTCCACCTCGATCCGATCGAAGTGTTTTTATCGTTTTACCTAACAGGTTCTCAACCTCAGTCTTGAACTCCTTGAACTTTTCAAGTGTTTCAGACTTCCTATGCATTAGGTAAATGTACCCATACCTCGAATAGTCATCTATGAAAGATAGGAAGTATTCGTAACCTCCTCGTGCTTTAACATTCATCCGGACCACGAGGTCGTAATGTATAAGCTCAAGGGCTCCTTGGCTCTATATCCTTTTCCACTAAAAGGACGTTTGGTCATTTTGCCTTCAAGGCATGACTCACATCTTTGTAAAGAGTTTTCTTCCAACTCGCTTAGATGTCCACTCTTCACTAGTCTCTCAATCCTATTGAGATTAATGTGGCCTAACCGTAGATGCCAAAGATGGGCACTTTCTTTTGGAGAAACTTTTAATCTCTTAGTTCGCGTTTCAGTTGTTTTAAACAATTCGGTGTTCAAAACACTTTTGACCGAATTTGGGTTCAAAACATATAGATTGCTCTCAAGCGGCGAAACAAATCAAATTTCCATTTCGAGAAATAAACGCTTTATTACTCTTGAATGAAATGAGAAATATTTTTGTTCTAATAGGCAGGAAATAGAAACTAGGTTTCTCGTAAACCCAGAAACTATGTACATATTATCCAATAATAAGTACTTCCCGCTAAAGAACAACTTCACCGTGCCTATTGCTGCAGCTGAGACAACTTCTCCTGATCCAACTCGAGTGTTATCTCACCTTTTGCAAACATTGCCGCCAGAACTTAATCCTTGAAAAGAAGAGCAAACATGGTTAGTGGCGCTGAATCCAATATCCAAGCGAGTCATTACTCTCCACTAAACAAGTTTCTGTGACAAGTAAATCACATTTACCTGTCATCTTCTTCATCAAGGAACTTGGGACTAGTCCTTTTCAGGTGTCCGTCCTCGTTGCAGTAGAAACACTTTCTGGCAACATCCTTGATTTCTTTGCCTTTTAGGGCGGCAAATATGGTCAACCTTAACTTCCTTCAACTTCTCCTTCTTCCCCTTAGGCTGAAGAGTCTAGAAACTTTATCCTGCAGGTCGCACTGTGAAAAGGTCTTAAGGCAACACTTACCTCAGCTTTCTGTCCCCTAGTTTGCACCAAGGACTGAAAGGTTTGTAGATTGTTGAATAGGACTGTTTAACCGGACACCTGAGGACCCTCCTCGATGTGCGAACTCTTGGTCGTCATTTACCAAAATCGTGTCTATATTGTTTTTCCACGAAATACTATCGCCACTAACTTAACTAAGCTAAAGGGGCATTAAAAGCGTTTGACATTTTGTTGCTGAAATAAAATGAAAAACTTTGTATTAGTCTCGCAAAAACTTTTTAAAATCCAATCGGGTTTTAGCAAATTTTTATCCTATAATTCTTAGGTCATTCAAAATTTGCAATGATACCCTAAAGGTTTAGAATGACCGCCACCATAGGGTAGACAAACCCACTCCTCCTCTAGGACGAGACTCTGTCGACTAGACCCTAATACCAGAATAACTCTTATTCCATTAGGCATCCAGTTACCATTTTTTGGTCAGAATCCATTTACTCTTAATGAATCTTGTGAGTGTCACCCTTAATCTTTAAATTTCCAAGATCCGTCCAAACAATAGCCATCGTAGGGAGAACTAAGAAGGAAAACCAACAAGGAAATCGTATCCCTTTCGGAAATTCACGGTGTTCCGACTCCCATGATCAAGGCCCTCCATAGGGATTGTCTAGTCCAGGCCAAACTAGCAGGCGGATCATAGGCGTCTCACAGTGTGAATCGAAAGAAGAGACCGTGGGTCCCATTTTCACAGGTCCCGCTCCCACTCACTATAAGTACTCTCTCCATTTACATTGATATTGACCCATACAATTGCCACCCGTAGGGGGACGCTCCCATTTGCGTCACGAGGTCGAGCATGGATCTCACGGTGCGAACTTAACGGAGATTTGTGGATGGAAAATTAAATGTATCTCATACACTTTATTTCCTCCCACTCAGCACTTTAAAATAATCGGGATTGACCTAGATAAACCGGCTAAAATTTACCTAAGTCTACCAATATAACTCTTATATTGGATTAGCCTAAGTCTATAATCACATTATTAACTTAGGTCTATGTGAGTAAATTAATTAACTCTTAATTAACGACACTCACGAGAATATAACCTAAGAATCTCCAGACCGAATTCACTCCTGTCGGTTTCGTGTAGGGGTGTTCATGGCGTCAACTTAAATACCCCAAAATTAGACAAAACATTCCTTAGACAGAGTTACTTATCGGTCTCCATTCAAAGGTCATATTTGATTTCCTAATTCTAATCTTATTAGAATTAGAAAACCTAAGTCTAATTATTCAAGTTCTAAACCATTTAAAACTAATAATTAACTTAGGTTACATGCATTTCTATGTCATAGTGCTTGATCATTCATCACATGAATAATACTATACTATAACATACATTAATCACATGAATTAAATGCATGAGCATGCTTTTAATTTAAAAATATAACACTTATATTAAATAAATTAAATCATGCAAACATTATATTATAACTCTTATAATATAATCCTATCATGCATACTATATATTATAACTCTTATAATATAAATATGATGCATGAAATGTTTAACCTAAGGTGGGATTTTAAATCTATATGGCATACTCTATGCACATAGAAATAATTAAATCATACATCTCATGCATAAAATAATTAAATAGCAATATTGGACCGATTTTTGGCACCCTAGGGACATAAAATTAAATTAATTAACATTAATATAACATTTATATTAATATTAATTAAAATAATTAAATAAAATACATTTATAAAATCAAATTTTACAAATAAATAAGTAATAAAAAAAATTAAAACGACAGTTGCAGCAACCCGGACTCGTACCGCAACCCACGATCACGCCGGCGAATTTCTCGCACTCCATGCACCACTACAACACGGCGTTGCAGCGTTGTTACTGTATTGCAACGCTAAAATCTATAGCGTTGCGCCTAGCGTTCTCAACGCTGTGGCGTTGTACTGTATTTGCCTTCGCAGCGACCTCCAAGGCAGAAGGATGGCGTCGCAACGCTGATGAACTTCCATCAAACAACTTTTGTTGTTTTTCACCGAAATCGCCCGTTTTTGCTTCGTTTTCTTCACGACAACTCTTGCCACGAACGACACGGACTTACAGACTCGATTTACATTAAAAATGCCCAAAATAACGGGCCCTTACAATGATCTCATCAACTTTAATGTAAATCTAAACTAGTGCCAAAAACCGAAAACATCCAAAATTGCAAACCATTAACATTAATCTCATGAAAATTAATGCTACCCACCTAATTTTAAGAATCCACAGAATACACAATGAAGAGCAACGATTGACTCTGATACCAATTGAGGAGATTTTGAATTCCCGCAGCGGAAGACGTTGTGAAACGTCGTTGATCCGCTGTGTAAAACGCGTGTCTTAAAATTGAATCTATCTCATAGATCCCGGGCTAAACATGCAAAGGAGGAGAAAAAGCGATGGGAAAAAATACTACTTACTTGTTGAAGAACACTTCTTCAATCCTCTTCTCTCTCGGTCCACGATCTCTCTCGATCCAACGTTCTCCTCGAACATGAACCACGATCCGAACAGGGAGACACCTCCAAAGAGTCTTCTCGGTTGTTCTCGGGAGGTTGAGGGAGAGTGAGTGAGACTCCCTTTGGTTTTGGGTGAGGAGAGAATTTTGGAGAATTGAGAAAGTTCTTAGAGAGAAAACACTTGCTCTATTTGGATGAAAATCCAAAAAATGGCAAATGACACCCCAAAGGCTTCTTGCAAAGCCTTTAAATACTATTGTGTGATGGAGTTAAAACCTCCACCAAATCACAATTTTACCACAACCATATAATATACAAATCACATTTGCATATTATATAATATAAGGTATCTCATACCTTATTATACAAATCTCATTTGCATAAATGTGGAATTATAAATTGAATCACATTCAATTTAATTTCTCTCAATTCAATTTCTCCAATTAGCACTAATTAATCAATTAGGCTATACTATAGTTTATTATGAATCTCATTCACATCAAACTATATATTATGTCATTTATATCTCATATAAATGACATAAATACTTCAAATAATGAATTTGAACACTTCAAATTCACACTAAATATAAACCCTCAATTTGTCCAATTTTAGCCAACCGAGGGACCTAATGGACCTACACGTGACGAGCTCCAATGATCCGAGACTAACTCACAAAACTCTTTGACCGGTTATTCAACATTCATTAGCTACGGTAACACTCCACTAAAGCCCGTGAGTTGCACTCTCATCATCAGGGACAAGTTGTGTCTATCGATATAACCAATACCCATGAGTCGACCCTTCACGGGTTGTTCGTAGTCACAAATGGGTCAAATTACCGTTTTACCCCTGTGTCTACCTCTTACTTCTTAAGTCTCACTGCTCCTCTAATGAACAACTACGTTGCATGGTCCAACCATAAACAACAACCCTCTCAGGCCAATGAGAGAGTGGGGCCCCGTTGTTCAAGCCCTTGAGACAACACTTAAGGGAACAACCCCTCTAGTTTCCCTAAGTCGGGAACGAGTGAATTCCTTCTTGCGTAGTCAAGTTTCCAGCTCCCCACGTGGTCCTGTGTTCCTTGAGAAGATAGGCATATTGGAGCAACAACGGCCACCCTCACCCGTACTAGTCAAAGGATAGACCCTGCAGATGCGAGTCCGTAACACGCTCAAGATTAAGGTCGAGTCACTAATGGTCATCTACGAATTTATTAGCTCTATACTGTTAACGGTGTTACATTAGTAAGTCTAATAATTCATGGTCCGGTCTTGTACAATCTCATTGCACAGGATGCCCCCACTCGCATGTCAACCACATGAACGAGTCAGATCACCTCGTTTGTATCTAATACAAAGCGGGCGCATCCACAGGTATGTATCCGGGATTAGGTCTCCAACCCTATCCATATCTCAGTAGACCGTTCGGGTCATTAACTCGAACGTGATCTTCCACTGTGTGTGTCCACTACACACCGCTCAAGTTCTTAGTTCTCTCATAATACAATGGCCCCGGAGCTTAGTTTATTGGATTAAGTTTATGAAAAATGCGAGACACAAAGTTTAAATAAATAACTCTTATTTATTACACAATGTTGAAATAAATAACTCTTATTCATTTACAACTTGAAATATTACAAACTACACGAGATGAGGACATACATCCCAACAAACTCCCACTTGGACTAAGCTAGTGGAGTACATGATACTTCCGCTTTGTGACGATCACGTCTCCTCGATGCACTATCTCCGCGATTAGGTGATACTTCCGCTCAATGTGTTTCCCCTCTTATGACTTTGGGGTTCTCTTGAATTTGCCACAACACCACTGTTATCACAATAAAGTGTGATTGGCGAACTCATGTTTGGAACAACTTCCAAATCCACCATGAATTTCCTTAGCTGTACGACCTCTTTAGCTGCTTCACAAGCTACTACATATTCGGCTTCCATAGTTGAATCTGCGATGCATCCCTGCTTGATGCTTCGCTAAACTATAGCTCCTCCGTTAAGAGTGAAAACTGACCCCGACGTAGATTTCCTAAAATCTTTGTCAGTTTGGAAGTTAGAATCTATGTTCATGTAAGGATCAAATCCTTAGCTCAATACACGAGCATGTAGACCCTCGTTCTCTGAAGATACTAGAGGATTGTTTTAACCATTGTCTAGTGTTCTAGTCCTGGGTTGGATTGATATCTACTGGCCATTCCTACTACAAAGCATATGTCTGGCCTAGTACACAACATAGCGTACATCAGGCTTCCCACAGGTTATGCATAAGGAATTCGTCTAATGTCCTCAACTTCTTGAGGTGTCTTAGGACGCTGTTCCTTAGACAAATGAACTCCATGCCTGAAAGGTAATAGGCCTTTCTTGGAGTCTTGCATCTTAAATCTTGACAACATTTTGTCGATATAAGATGTTTGAGACAATGCTAGAGTTTTGTTCTTGCGATTTCGGACAATCTGGATTCCAAGAATAAACTGGGCCTCTCCCAAATCATTCATTTGGAATTGCGTAGCTAGCCATTTCTTAATGTCAGTTCTGTTGGGATTTATGCCCTAAACAAGTGTAGTTTTGTAATAATCATATTTCAATAAATAAAGTTTTTATTTATTATATTCTCGCATATAAATCTAAATCCAATAAACTAAGTTCCAAGGTTATAATGATAGATCTTGAACATTTATGTAGTAGACATAAGTTGGATTAAGTTGTTCAAAGTATAACCTAAAAGGTCTATGGTATATGCATAGGGTTGGGAACCCTGTACTGGTAACACCATGGATGCGACCCGCTTTAGATTTGGTACAAACGAGCTAATCCAACTCGTTCATGTGGTACACATGCGAGTGGGGACATCCTGTATAATGAGATTATACAAGACCGAACCGCGAATTATTAACCTACTAGAGTAACACCGTTATCAAGATAGGTATAATAATTCATAGATGATCATTAGTGACTTAACCTGAATCCTGAGCAAGCTATGAACTCCTGCTTATGAAGTTTGTCCTTAGACTAGTATGGGTGAGAGTGGCCTGTAGCCGACTCAATAAGCCTACCTTCTCAGGGACATAACTTTGTAAGTAGCTGGGAACTTAACTATGCAAGAAGGAATTCACTCATTCCTGAATTAGGGAATCAAATAGGTTGTTCTCTTAAGAACTGAATCCAAATCTTGAACAATGGGGCCCTGCCTTCTTACTGGCTTAAGAAGGATCAAGTTTATGGTAGGACCATAGACTGATTGTTCATTAGAGGATCAGTAGAGCTTAAGGAACAAGATGTATTCACAGGAGTAAAATGGTAATTTGACGTAGCTGTGATTATGAACAACCTGTGAAGGGTCGACTCACAAGTATTGATTACATCAGTGGATACAACATAGTCTAAAGTGAGGAGAGTGCAACTATGAGTCTATAGTGGAATGACTTATAGTTAATGAACGTTGATTAATTGAATCAAAGAGTTTGATCGATTAATCTTGTATCATTGGAGCTCATGATCTATAGATCCATTAGGTCCCTCCGTTGGCTCAACATGGAAATAAGAAGGGTTTATAAGTTTGGAGTGAAATTGAAATGTTCAATTTCATGTTTAAAGGGTATATCAATCATATATGATATAATTGATATAACATATGGTTTAAGCCATGAGAAATATATCATAAAAGCACTATAAAGGTAGAATGGTCATTTCCAGCACCATTTCCCTATAAATATGTGTGTATGAGATGCACATGATTTAACCTAATTCAAAAAGGCAACCCTAGTGTTCTTTTGATAAGTGTTTTTTATTGGAAAAGTTCCAAAGCACTTGTCTTCCTAAAAAATCCCTCCCAACTCCAAAAGAGGTTCCACCACCTTCCCTCTCCTAGAGATACAACGAAAAAGATCTAGCAGACGGATCGAAAACTACTTTGTAGTTTGTGGAGAACGCAAGATCGTTGAGATCGTGAGAACGAGAGGATCAAAAGGAGCACGTGTTGTTTTTGTCTACAAAGGTAATAGTACTACTGTCCAAATTCATATTAGCATGCTTAATCGCTTCATTATATGCTTTTGATTAGATCTGTGTAACATCTTACAAGATCACGCGATTTAAATCGCTTCCGCTACGAGATTCAATCCCATCAATGGTATCAGAGTCAATTGTGTTCTTGTTTTTGTTCTAGATCTATAAAAAACATAGGTGGGATTACATTTTATTTATGAGATGAATGAAGGTTTGCAAAATTAGATGTTTACATTTTTTGAACTTAGATTTGTAATTTTTTAATTGAATTGTCCAATGTAAGGGATCGATGTTTTGGGAAATTTTAATTGTAAATCGAGTCTGTAAGTCCGTGTCGATCGAGGTAAAGTGGTTGTTGAGAAGAATGGAGGAAATCGGGCAAAAAATGAGACATCACCATTCTGTTCTGTGAACGGCGTTGCAACGCTGTTCATTGGCGTTGCAACGCCACTACGGCAGGCGCGTGGTTGAGAAGACGACAGCGTTGCAACATCATCCTCAGCGTTGCAACGCTGATGGTGAGGCGCGCTTTAACAGTCAGAAACGGACAAAGGACAGCGTTGCAATGCTGGTATCAGCGTTGCAATGCCGTAGGCGTTTACGGAGAGCAACAACGAGCAGAAAAATATTTTTTTAATATTATTTAATATATAAAATATTTTTATATTAATTAATATTAATATTATTTATTTTAATTAAATTAGATTATATTAATTAAAATTATTTTTAGGGTGCCAAAAATGGTCTAATTTTTGCTATTTATTTTTATGCAATTGTTGTATAATTATATCCATGCATAATGTATGCTATTTAGAAAATTCCACATTAGGTTAAGCATTTTCATGCATCATTTATAATATAAAGTGTTATATTATATAGTTTGCATGAAATATTAATATAAGATGTTATATTAATTTTGGATAACATTAACATGCATTATGATTCATGAGATGAATATGCTATGTATGTTTATTATTCATGTGATGGATGATCAAACAAATATAACATAGTATGCATGACACCTAAGGTTAATTATTAGTTTTAAAATGTTTAGAACTTGGAATTAATAGACCTTAGGTTATCTAGTTCTAATTAGATTAGAATTAGGAACCATGTAATTTATAAACAATGATTAAAAGAGGAACTCTGTCTAAGGAAGGTTCTGTCTAGGCTGAAGTATTTAAGCTGACGGAAACGAAACACCCCTACCTGGGAACTGACCTGGAAGTGAATTTTAATCAGAGAGTTTGTAAATCATAGTAGCGTCAGCGAGTTTATTAAAGGGTTAATAAACTATAAATCCTAGGTTTAATATAAAAGTTATATTAGCAAACTTAGGATAAAAATCAATGTAAGTGTTATATTGATTATCAGTATAAGTGTTATATTGATAAGTTTAGGTAAAACCATTAGCCGGGTTTAGTCTAGGTAAATTTCTTATAGAGTTAAAGTATCCAGTGGGAGGAAAAGTGTATATGATACATATATTTTCACCTACATATCTCCGGAAAATTCACACTCTGAGATCCATACTTGGTCTCGTGGCGCAAATGGGAGCGTCTCCCTTCGGATGGTGTTTGTATGGATCAATAGCACAAGGTGAATGGAGAGGGTACTTATAGTGAGTGAGAGCAGGTTTAGTGAAAACAAAACCTATGGTCTCTTTTATCGGTTCACACCGTGAGATTACTATGATCAACCTGCTAGTTTGGCCTGGACCAGACAATCCCTTCGGAGGGCTTTGATCATAGAAATCGGAACACAATGAACACTTGAACAAGAATAAAGATTACCTTAGTTTATTTTCCAACCTAGTCCTCCCTTCGACGGATTTTGTTGGATCGGGACTCTGGAATCCAAAGAGAAAGGGTTACACTCATAGGATACATTAGTTGAAATTGTATCTAGACCAAATAATGGTAACTAAAGCCTATAGGAATAAGAGTTATTCTGGCATTAGGTTTTGGTCAAGATTGTCTTGATCTAGAGGAGGAGTGTTTTTTATTACCCTTCGGTGTCATACATTCTAAACCTTTGGAGTATCATTGCGAATTATTAATGACTTAGGAATCATTAGATAATTAGCTAAAAATGATTGGATTAATTGAAGGTTTAGCGAGAAACTAATACAAGTATTTTGTATTTCAGCAATATGAATAACTCAATCATTTCCTTATTGGCTACTGAGAAATTAACCAGAGAAAATATGATGACCTGGAAAAACAATCTTAATATCATCTTGGTTGTGAACGATCTAAAGTTTGTGTTTACTGAGGAGTGTCCTCAGGTGCCAAGCTTGAATGCGTCACAAAATGTTCGTGATGTATACGATAGTGGATCAAGGCCAATGACAAGGCCAAGGTCTACATCTTGGCAAGTATGTCAGTCATACTAGCCAAGAAGCCGAGGGCATGATGACCGCCAAGGAAATCATGGATTCGTTGCAGGGCATGTTTGGACAACAGTTTGTTCAAGTCAGGCACAATGCCCTCAAGTACATCTTCAACGCTAGAATGGCGGAGGGATCATCTGTTCGAGATCATGTTCTCGATATGATGGTTCACTTCAACACGACAAAGTCGAATGGTGCTTCTATCGACGAATCGAGCCAGGTCAACTTTATATTAGAAACTCTACTAGAGAGTTTTCTACAGTTTCGAAATAACGCTGTTATGAACAAGCTTACTTTTAACCCTACCTCTCTTCTGAATGAACTCCAAAATTTTCAATCTCTGATGAAAATCAAGGGATTGAAAGGTAAGACAAATGTTTCCAGTAGGAGTAATCACGGAGGTTCAACCTCTGGAACAAAATCAGTCGCTTCCTCAAGCCTGAAGGGCAAGAAGAAGAAAATGAAGAAGGTTGGTAAGGGGAAACAGACTGATAAAACTATCGCCCAGAAGAGTAAGAAGGTCAAAGAAGTTGCTGACAAAGGAAAATGTTTCCATTGCAATGAAGACGGACATTGGAAACGGAACTGTCCGAAGTACACTGCAGAAAAGAAGAAAGAAGGTAAATATGATTTACTTTGCTTATAAGCTTGTTTAGTGGATGATGATAATTCTGCCTGGATATTGGATTCAGGAGCCACTAATCATGTCTGTTCTTCTTTTTAGGGAATTAGTTCCTGGCAGCAGCTACAAGAAGGAGAAATAACACTCCGTGTTGGAAATGGAGAAGTTGTCTCAGCTGTAGCAGTGGGCACCATGAAGCTATTGTTTGGCAAGAAACATATGTTGTTGAACAATGTACTAGTGATACCAGGGTTTACTAGAAACCTAATTTCAATTTCTTGCCTAATAGAAAAATGTATTTCAATATCATTTTCTTATAATAAAGTGTTTATTTTTAAGAATGATATTGAAATATGTGTAGCTTCATTAGAAAATGGGTTGTATGTTTTAAGGCCTAATTCAGTCAAAATGGTTTTGAACACTGAATTATTTAAAACTGCAAACACACAAACTAAGAAACGTAAAATTTCTCCTAAAGAAAATACTCAACTTTGGCACTTTCGGTTAGGTTACATTAACCTCAATAGGATTGAGAGATTGGTAAGAATTGGACTTCTAAATGAGTTAGAAGAAAATGTCTTACCAGTATGTGAGTCCTGCTTAAAGGGAAAAATGACTAAAAGGCCTTTTAGTGGAAAAGGTTATGGAGGCAAAGAACCTCTTGAGCTTGTACATTCTGACCTTTGTGGTCCGATGAATGTTAAAACTAGAGGAGGTTATGAATATTTTATCTCTTTTATAGATGATTATTCAAGATTTGGGCATATTTACCTAATGCATCATAAGTCTGAAGCACTTGAAAAGTTCAAGGAATTCAAGACTGAAGTTGAGAATCAATTAGGTAAAACAATTAAAACACTTCGATCGGATCGAGGTGGGGAGTATATGGATTTAAAATTTCAAGACTATATGATAGAACATGGAATTACATCCCAACTCTCTGCACCTGGTACGCCTCACACAAAACGGTGTATCAGAAAGGAGAAATAGAACCTTGTTGGACATGGTTCGATCAATGATGAGTTATACTCATCTCCCTAACTCGTTCTGGGGATACGCAGTAGAGACTGCTGTATACATTTTGAATAATGTTCCATCAAAAAGTGTTTTAGAAACACCATTTGAACTCTGGAAAAAGCGTAAAGGTAGTTTACGTCATTTCAGAATTTGAGAATGTCCAACACATGTGCTCGTGACAAAACCAAAGAAATTGGAATCACGTTCAAAATTATGCCTTTTTGTAGGATACCCAAAACAAACGAGAGGTGGATTATTCTATGATCCTAAGGAAGATAAGGTACTTGTGTCGACAAATGCCACTTTCTTAGAAGAGGACCACATAAGGGATCACCAACCAAAAAGTAAAGTTGTGCTAAGTGAGTTAGACGGAACAACAACAAAGTTGTCAAGTCCACCTCAAGAGTTGAGAGTGCCTCGACGTAGTGGAGAGTTTTAACACAACCTGACCGTTACATGGGTTTAATTTAAACCAAAATTGTCATATCAAATGATGATTGCGAGGATTCATTAACTTATAATCAAGCAATGGTCGACAAAGACAAAGACAAATGGGTCATAGCCATGAACCAAGAAATGGAGTCTATGCACTTCAATTCTATTTGGGATCCTATAGATAAACCTAATGGGGTAAAACCTGTAGGTTGTGAGTGGATCTACAAGAGAAAATGTGGTGTAGATGGAAAAGTGCAAACTTTTAAGGCTAGACTAGTAGCAAAGGGTTATACCCAGGTAGAAGGGGTGGACTATGAGGAAACCTTTTCACCTGTTGCTATGGTAAAGTCTATCCGTATTCTACTTGCCATTGCCGCATATTATGACTATGAGGTATTGCAAATGGATGTCAAGACAACATTCTTAAATCGGAATCTTGACGAAAACATCTACATGGAGCAACCCAAAGGGTTCATATACCTAGGACTAGAGCAAAAAGTTTGCAAGCTTAAAAGGTCCATCTATGGACTGAAACAAACTTCTAGGTCCTGGAATATAAGATTTGATGAGGCAGTCAAATTTTATGGCTTTGATCAAAATAATGATGAACCTTGTGTCTACAAGAAAATCATTAATAGTTCTGTCGCTTTCCTAATCTTATATGTAGATGATATTCTACTCATTGGGAATGATGTAGGTTATCTTACTGACATTAAGAAATGGCTAGGTACGCAATTCCAAAGGAAAGATTTGGGAGAGGCGCAGTTTGTTCTTGGAATCCAGATTGTCCAGAATCACAAGAACAAAACTCTAGCATTGTCTCAAACATCTTATATCGACAATGTATTGTCAAGATTTAAGATGCAAGATTCCAAGAAAGGTTTATTACCTTTCAGGCATGAAGTTCATTTGTCTAAGGAACAATGTCCTAAGACGCCTCAAGAAGTTGAGGATATGAGACGAATTCCTTATGCATCAGCTATTGGTAGCCTGATGTACGCAATGTTGTGTACTAGGCCAGACATATGCTTTGCAGTAGGAATGGTCAGTAGATATCAATCTAATCCAGGTTCAGAACACTGGACAACGGTTAAGACAATCCTCAAGTATCTTCGGAGAACGAGGAACTACATGCTTGTGTATGGAGCTAATGATTTGATCCTTACAAGATACACATATTATGACTTCCAAACGGACAAAGATTCGAGGAAATCTACGTCGGGGTCAGTTTTCACTCTTAACGGAGGGGCTATAGTTTGGCGAAGCATCAAGCAAGGATGCATCACAGATTCAACTATGGAAGTCGAATATGAAGCAGTTTGTGAAGCAGCTAAGGAAGTCGTATGACTAAGGAAATTCATGATGGATTTGGAAATTGTTCCAAACATAAGTTTGCCAATCACACTTTATTGTGATAACAGTGGTGCTGTGGCAAATTCAAGAGAACCCCGAAGTCACAAGAGGGATAAACACATTGAGCGAAAGTATCACCTAATCAGTGAGATAGTGCATCAAGGAGATGTGATCGTCATAAAGACAGCTTCGGAGCACAATACTGCTGACCCATTTACAAAGGCTCTCTCGGCTAAAGTATTTGAGAGTCACCTAGAAGGTCTAGGACTACGTATCTTACCTTAACTAGGGCAAGTGGGAGTATGTTTTACAAAGGGTATTCAGTGCCCTAGTTTATTGTATTTACATTATTGTAATGTTCATTATGTACTCCACTAGCTTTAGGACAAGTGGGAGATTGTTGGAATTTATGCCCTAAATAAGTGTAGTTTTGTAATAATCATATTTCAATAAATAAAGTTGTTATTTACTATATTCTCGCATATAAATCTAAATCCAATAAACTAAGTTTCAAGGTTATAATGATAGATCTTGAACATTTATGTAGTAGACATAAGTTGGATTAAGTTATTCAAAGTATAACCTAAAAGGTCTATGGTATATTCATAGGGTTGGGTACCCTGTACTGGTAACACTATGGATGCGACCCGCTTTGGATTTGGTACAAACGAGGTAATCCAACTCGTTCATGTGGTAGACATGCGAGTGGGGGCATCTTGTATAATGAGATTATATAAGACCAGGCCGCGAATTATTAACCTACTAGAGTAACACCGTTATCAAGATAGGTATAATAATTCATAGATGATCATTAGTGACTTGACCTGAATCTTGAGCAAGCTACGAACTCCTGCTTATGAGGTTTGTCCTTAGACTAGTATGGGTGAGAGTGGCTTGTAGCCGACTCAATAAGCCTACATTCTCAAGGACATAACTTTATAAGTAGCTGGGAACTTAACTATGCAAGAAGGAATTCACTCATTCCTGAATTAGAGAATCAGATAGGTTGTTCTCTTAAGAACTGAATCCAGGTTTTGAACAATGGGGCCCCGCCTTCTTACTGGTTTAAGAAGGATCAAGTTTATGGTAGGACCATAGACTGATTGTTCATTAGAGGATCAGTAGAGCTTAAGGAACAAGATGTATTCACAGGGGTAAAATGGTAATTTGACCCAACTGTGATTACAAACAACCTGTGAAGGGTCGACTCACAAGTATTGATTAAATCAGTGGATACAACATAGTCTACAGTGAGGAGAGTGCAACTATAAGTCTATAGTGGAATGACTTATAGTTAATGAATGTTGATTAATTGAATCAAAGAGTTTGATCGATTAATCTCGTTGTTGGGGTTTGTGCCCTAAAACTCGTAGTTTGTATTTTTGTTCTAATTATTTGTAATAAAGTGTTATTACTTCAATAAAGTGTTATTGTTCATAATCTATTATATTGCCTTTGTTTTAACCCTAAATCCAATAAACTAAACATCCAAGGCTGTAAAATGAATCTTTAACTGTTTGTAGTGTACATATAAAGGATCTCAGTTCGAGATACAACCTAAAGGGTCTATAGTAAGGGGATTAAGTTTGGGTACCTTACCCTGGTAAAACTATGGATGTGACCCACTTTGTATATGATACAAATATTGTGATCCTAACGTGTTCGTGTAGATGACATGTGAGTGGGTCCTGTGTAATGAGATTACATAAGACCGGACTGCGAAATAGTAACCACTAGATGTAACTCCGTTGATTAGTTAGGTTTCTATTTCACTAGGATGACCTAGGCAACTTGATCTCGATCTTGAAGCGGATTTACTGAACTCCTGTTCGCGAGGGATTGTCCTTTGACTAGTATGGGTGAGAGTGGTCAGATTCGCCGACTCAATATGCCTACCTTCTTGGGGACAAGACCGAGTGAGCGGCTGGAAACTTAACTTAGCAAGATGGAATTCACTCATTCCCGCCTACTAGGGTAAGTAGAGGAATGTTCCCTTAAGTGGTGTCTCCGAGACTTGAACAAAGAGCCCGACCCTCTCATTGGCCCAAGAGGGACTCTGTTTGTTGGTAGGACCACAAACAAATTGTTCATTAGAGGAGCACTGGTACTTAAGGTACAAGATGTAATGCAAGGGTAAAACGGTAATTTGACCCAGCTGGTGTTACGAACATTTGTGAAGGATTGACTTGCTGTTATTGGTCAATATCCGTGGACACAGAAATATATCTACAGTGAGAAGAGTGCAACTGCAGGACTTTAGTGGAGTGTTCTGCGATTAACGAATGTTGATTGGGAGGTTAATGAGATTAGCAGAGCAATCTCGTATCGTTGGAGCTTACGATCCAGAGGTCCATTAGGTCTACCTTCTAGCTCGTAAAGGGTTCTTAGATCATTTGAATTTGAAATGTTCAAATTCATTAGGGAATAAGCTTAATGTATATAGTTACAATATAATATATAGTTTTGGAACTATATATTATAAATTTAATGTGGATATGATTCATATTAAATTTTGTGAGAGAATTAAATATTTGAAAGAGTTCAAATATTAAATTCAAATGTGAATATGATTCATATTTGTAAACTATAGGTTAAATCTTAATGTGCATGAGATGTACATTAAACTATAGGATAAAGGGTAAAATGATTAAATGTGATTTAATCATTTAATTAATATTATATTTGAATTAAATATGATTTAATTTAATGAAATTAATTAATTAATTAATTAATATAATATAAGATTAATTGGAAACGTGTCAGGAGGACACGTTACCACTACTCCCCAACTCCCCCTCGATAGGGAGTGGGGAGTTACCCATTGAAGTGTACTTCTCCTGGTGAGAAGGGGCAAGCTTGAATCGATCGATCAATTGCTTGAATCGAAAACACACAAGAATTCTCTCTCTCACTGAGTTACCCACTGAAGTGTACTTCTCCTGGTGAGAAGGGGCAAGCTTGAATCGATCGATCAATTGCTTGAATTGAAAACACACAAGAATTCTCTCTCTCACTCTCTGTATTCTCAAAAACATTGTTCCAATTGTTGGAATTCCTTCCCACAAAGGAATTGGTCTAAGCACTCAGAGAATAGGAGGTTCTCTCTTTTGGTGGTGTCCTGTTGTAGAAGCAGAGAAGCAGAGAAGTCACTACTACAAAAACTATATTTCTTGACGCTTATAAAATGTCAAATTTTGTTTTACTTGACGTTTTTCAAACCGTCAAAGAATCCACCGTCAAGAATAATATACAATACTTTACACTTATAAAGTGTTATGTATAGTCTTTTTTTACGCTTATGATGTGTCATTTTTAACATGAAAGCTTGACACTTTTTATTCGTCAAATGTAATTTTATCTTGACTTTGAAAAAGTTTCAAATTTGTATTAATACTTGACATTTTCTCTGTGTCAAATATATGTTTCTCTTGACGTTTCAAGAATGTCAAATATAAACTACTTGACAATTTAAATGAGTCAAATATAATTTTATCTTGACGTTTCAAAAATGTCAATAGGAATTAGATCTTACACATGTCTTGTTGGTTTGTGTTTTTTTTTCAATCTATTAAATATTCCCTATTATCTTGAATTTTCTGCACTGTGTTCCAATAATTTGTTATATTGAAAAATGCATAATTTCATCAACCAATCTTCCACACTTTAACAAAATTCACATCTTTAACAATATCAAACTATTAAGCTCATGAACAATTCTAAAATTACAAGAACTTATCAAACCTCATGTCAACAATTCAAAAATTACAAGAACTATTGTAACGATCCTAAGCCATAAACTCAACTAACATTCAAGGAGGTTTACAAAACAAGAGAACTTTACATTCACTAGCCTAACACATTGTAAAGGGTTTAAACATGAAACTTATTGGCAACATTATGACCAAAACTTTAAAAACGTCACCATAATTCTACAACATCTTTGTCACCTGCCAAGTAGTTGAGTATTACCTGCAAAACACAACATTAAGTAACAAGGGTGAGCATAAACATACTAAGTAAGCAACCTACCTCTAATAATTCAGAACTCTAAAACATGCAACAAGTGAATTTACTCAATCATGCAACCCTCACGCTAATCCTAAGAAGCATGCTCAAAGGGAGGGAATGAGATCTAGTCTAATGTCATAAACGTCAACCAAGGAGGATTAAGACGATTAACATACTTACAACACTTACAGGGGTTCGAAAAAGATTAAAATGCACTTAGCCTTACCAAAATGGCTCAAAGCCTCGCTAGTTGATGCTCGGATCAACTTCCTTTTGCTAAATCGACTTCCATGGCTTATGGTTAAACAAAATGAACCTATTCGTGTTATGACCCATAGATGAAAGTATTAAAATCTACAATTAAAAGGTATTCGAGCAATAGAACCAATGTAGGATAATTTAATCTAGTTTGAATGAGCTTAAACGGACTAACCTGTTTTAACATCAGACACGTCGTTCACTCCGAAATTTTGGCAGCATAACGACGCTACTAGGACTTTTCTAAAATTTCAATGACCTGTTTCAAGATCAGAAACACTTCAAAAATAAACCATTCTTCCCAGCCACCCTTTAACTTCAAATACACAAGGGCTGGGGTTCAACAATCAGATATTTCTCAGCAGAACATGACTAATTTCATAAATGCTCAAAACACGACTTATGACTTAAAACATGCCAAGAAAGTTCAGCAGAACAAGTAATCCTAAGTCTCATATTCCTAAGGATAGGATTGAAATCAGAGAAACAACTTACTAGAGCATTTGTTCAACGTTAGCAACCTAAGAGTTACAAACTCAGAAGAAGCGAGAAGGAACTCACAATTAAACATCAACCGACTTTTAAAAATTCAATCGCAATATAGCAAGCTCACAATCAAGATTCAAAATATGCATTCAAAAGAATCACGAACACTAGCATCAAACAGAAACGCAGTTTCAATATTGTACCTCTCACGAAAAACTCCACAACAACAAGGCATCAAGTTAGAAAATGATAAGGAGAATCCATGCCCTCTTCTAATATTGCTTACAACCTTGCATGAACTGAAAAACGATATTTTAGAAGTACCTTTTCTCTTGCTTAGAAATACAACACCTAAAGCTTAGAAATCAATTCATAATCTTAAATCAAAACTGCGAGAGTGGTCAAGAAGGTCTTTCTTACCCAAATTACGCTTTGGACCTTAATCGAACACTCCGAACTTAGTTCTAATTTACAAACACAAGCTTCGAAGGATTAGGGACGGATCTAAAACATCCTACTTGAGTTTGAAGTATTTTAGAAAGCATTGTTATCTGAATGCCACCAAGCCTTGGAACCTTATTGGTCGGGGTGTGAAGATGTTAAAATAGGTTTGAAACTACAAACAAAGTTTTAGAGATTGATTTAAACTAGTTTAATCGGGTTAAAAGGGACCTATAAGGAACTTTACCACTTGATTCTTACTGAAATGGAAGACGTTTGCCTTTACTGAAAGGTGATAAAAAAAATGTTCGATTTTGTAGAACACAAACTATTTGGCTATAGATAACTCAAATCGAAGCCATTTGAAGAGTGGGCCACAAATCAGAGTGATTTCGAGGCTTAATTTCTAGTGTGTATTGCTAAAACTTGTGAATCCTTGTGTGGTCGTTGTTGTCCAAATCTGTGCTATACAACACAACCAAAACAACTTTGACTTGTAAGTAAGATTTAGATTTACTAGATAAGAAGATAGGCTAGAACATCTAAAACAACCAAAACTATAGCAACCCATATTCAAATAAGACTACATAGGAAAATTCTAAACAAAGCCAAAACAAACTAAAGCTCTAAAAGATGACTAAAAAACCAACTAAGCCCCTCGAATCTTCAAATGCTACAAATGTGTCTTCTAGGTGATTAAAAACAACCTAAAAGTTTCTACTTCCCGTCGTGGGAGCTACGAAGTGTGGAAAAAATAGCTAAAAAGAGTTTAAGTGTTGTTTTGAAACTTAGAAAGTGCCTAAAGTGAGCACACAACTAACCCCCATTGCAACAAAAGTGTATTCAAGGTGCTTAAGTATTTTTGACGTTGAAAACTAATTTAAAACAAAATATAAGAGTTACAAACTTAGCAACCTAAGAGTTACAAACTTAGAAGAAGCGAGAAGGAGCTCACAATTAAACATCAACCGACTTTTAAAAATTCGATCGCAATATAGAAATCTCAAAATCAAGATTCAAAATATGCATTCAAAAGAATCACGAACAAAGCATACTTTATCTAAATTTTCTTATTATGAACTGAAATGCACACAAACAAAGTCATGTACAAGCACTGAAGAATTTGCGTATTGTGTTAAAAATACCTCCTCACTAGCCTTATCCTCATCATTCACTTCAGATTTCGACCTCTCTGATTCTTCGTCATCTACTGCGCGAGCCTATTCCCAGATAAAAGTGTGTATAAGCACTTAAAGTTCGGGGTCATGTTATCACATGACCTATATAAATCGATTGATGCACAAAATACATAACACACCTACCTTCTTTCTGTCATATGCCCTCATAAGCTTTTCATATTCAGCCTTCTTCTTAGTCGCCTTGGCTTCATATGGTGCTTTTTCATTTTAAGCCAACAAGTTGTTATTAAATGAGAAAACCCAATAAGTAAAAACTAATCAAATCCAAAGGCAAGATAAAGAACTATTTGGTAGGCAATCTAGATTTTATTTTATATTATCGGATTCATTGAGTTCAGTGAAAACCCATATAGTATTTTATGTTATAAACTCAATTTATTTTTGTTAGGTTAAAATATATCGAATATAATATATTATAAATTATATGATATCGTAAAATAATAATTATACAAAATTTTATAACAAAACAATGTTCATAAATTAATTAATAATAGTTTATATTCAACCAAATATTTAATTTTACAACTACAACTGATTTCGTGGCCTACAAATATATTATAGAACGCACGTTTTCAACAATGGCTTAATTTAAAATACAATTTCTGAATTTGCTACCCAAACAACTATGTTTTCATTGAATCCTTTGTTTTCAAAATTCTATTTTTAGATGGTCTACCAAACCGGCCTAAAGTTTTCAAGACTTAGCATCAATACAAAAACATGTCTAGAAACAAAGTTTCCTTCCTCCAAATCATTCATACATGCAGGACAAAATGAATGAGGTAATTATTTTAAGCCTTGCTTCAATTTTTATGTAATACACAACATTACTTACAACATGACTCAGGGATTTCCACTTCGCTCCTCCAGCTTTTCCAACCTGCAGGTGTGGAGAAAATGTAAACAATTTACTTACATTTGCATATCAAGTTGAGTGAATCTTTAGAACAAGTTCACTGATCACATACTGCAGATACTGCCTTCACATTAGGATTTACCCTTTTGTACTCCTTTCTGAACTCCTCACTGTAGTTTACACACATGAGAAAATTTTCTTTCAAGACCCTATCATCCATTGGGCAAAAGAAAATTTTACCCTCAAGTTCGTTTTGTCTGAGATGAAGGAAATTCAGTTCCCTCAATCTTCCAATGCTCACCGAAATTTCCCCACTGAACCGATTCCCAAAGAAATCAATCATCTGCAAGTTTGTGCAATTCCCCAACTCGAAAGGAATTTTCCTAGATAGCTGATTGTCGAAGAGATACAAAATTTCAAGTTCCCTAAGCATGCCAATCTCACGTGGTAGCTCGCCCTGCAGATTGTTATGATACAGAGCCAAAGTCTTCAAATTGTTGAAGTTTGCAATCGATGACGAAATCGAACCCACTAAGTTGTTGTTATGAATGAGGATATCAGTCAAGCCACTTAATTCATAAAACTCATTCGGAATCGACCCATTTAGTCCATTGTTCAACAAATCAATCTGCGTCAGTATCGACACTCAATCAACTCCATCGGAATCTGGCTGGAGATTTGTATCTGAGAAAGCATCAGGTGCTCCAAAATGGAAGTATTAGAATCGGTGATCGATATTTTAATTTTTTAAAAAGGAAAATATGTGTTTTCCCTTCGTGGTTGGACGGTGGCGTTTCGAAGGAGACGGTGCGGCTGGCCGACAGGGTACTTGCGCAGAGAAGAAAATAGAAGAAGAAGAAGATGGTTGGGGTGGCTCACTCACGAAAAGAGGGAGGAGAAGGAGGATTTAGGGTTTTTTTCGTTGAAGATCGCTGAAGAAGAAAAAGATTGTTGAAGATCCTGTTGGGGTTTGTGCCCTAAAACTCATAGTTTGTATTTTTGTTCTAATTATTTTTAATAAATTGTTATTACTACAATAAAGAGTTATTGTTTCGTTATCTACGAATTTGCTTTTGTTTAAACCCTAAATCCAATAAACTAAACATCCAAGGCTGTAAAATGAATCTTTAACTGAATGTAGTGTACATATAAATGATCTCGGTTCGAGATACAACCTAAAGGGTCTATAGTTATGGGGATAAGGTTTGGGTACCTTACCCTGGTAAAACTATGGATGTAACCCACTTTGTATGTGATACAAACACTGTGATCCTAACGTGTTCGTGTAGATGACATGTGGATAGGAATATCCTGTGTAATGAGATTACATAAAACCGGACCGCGAAATAGTAACCACTAGATGTAACTCCGTTGACTAGTTAGGTTTCTATTTCACTAGGATGACCTAGGCAACTTGATCTAATACTGAGCATGTTATGAACTCCTGTTCGCGAGGGATTGTCCTTTGATTAGTATGGGTGAGAGTGGTCAGATTCGCCGACTCAATATGCCTACCTTCTTGGGGACAAGACCGAGTGAGCGGCTGGGAACTTAACTTAGCAAGATGGAATTCACTCATTCCCGCCTACTAGGGTAAGTAGAGGAATGCTCCCTTAAGTGGTGTCTCCGGGACTTGAACAAAGAGCCCGACTCTCTCATTGGTCCGAGAGGGACTCTGTTTGTTGGTAGGACTACAAACAAATTGTTCATTAGAGGAGCATTGGTACTTAAGGTACAAGATGTAACCCAGGGGTAAAACTGTAATTTGACCTAACTGGTGTTACGCACATTCGTGAAGGATTGACTTGCTGTTATTGGTCAATATCTGTGGACACAGAAATATATCTGCAGTGAGAATAGTGCAGCTGCGGGACTTTAGTGGAGTGTTCCTGCAGTTAACGAATGTTGATTGGGAGGTTAATGAGATTAACCGAGCAATCTCGTTGGAGCTTCTGATCTGTAGGTCCATTAGGTCCATCTTCTAGCTCGTAAAGGGTTCATAGATCATTTAAATTTGAAATGTTTCAATTCATAAGGGAATAAACTTAATGTATGTTGATACGATATAATATATAGTTTTGGAACTATATATTATAAATTTATAAATGTGGATATGATTCATATTAAATTAAATGAGAGAATTAAATATTTGAAAGAGTTCAAATATTAAATTCAAATGTGAATGTGGTTCATATTTGAAAACTATATGTTAAAATTTAAGTGTATTTGATGTACATTAAACTATAAGTTAAGGGGTAAAATGATTAAATAAGATTTAATCATTTAGTATTTAATTAAATTAGATTTAATTAAATGAATTAATTAATTAGGGAACGTATCATGATGACACGTTTCCACTACTCCCCAACTCCCCCTAGATAGGGAGTGGGGAGTTACCCTCTGTGATGCTTTTCTCTTGGTGAGAAGGGGCAAAAATCGATCGATCAATTGATTGAAGATCTTACAGAAGAATTCTCTCACTCTCTCAATTCCCAAAAAGATTGTTCCAATTATTGGAATTCTTTCCCACAAAGGAATTGGTCTAAGCACTCAGAGAATAGAAGGTTCTCCTGTTGGTAGTGTTCTGTTGGAGAAACTCAGAGAATTTTTGACTGTTGTTGTGTTGCTGTGAACCTTAGAGCAAGGAGTTGCTATTCCGTGGAATTCAACAAAGGTATTGTTTCTTCCTTTTAGTTTAATGGTTAAACAAAGTATGTTTGAATGTTAATTTCCATGTCTAATTAGATTAGAAAATGCATGTTTGTTCTGTTTTTATTAATGTATCGGTTTTTTCTTTTCAACCAAAACAAGCTTGCAAATTACGATTCCAAACACGTTTCCGCTACTTAAGGAGATCGGATCTCCATCAGATCCAATCTAGCAGGTTTTTCGTTGCAAAGGGTCGAGGGCTTTCGTTTGTGGAACGAGTGTTTCTTTGTTTCGTTTAGAAAATTGAGCGCTTCTTCCATTTTGTTTTGCTTTAAAATAAGACATGAAAATTAGATTTACACTTGACGCTTTTTAAATATCAAGTAAATGTAAGCCAGAAAAAATCCAAATTTTTTGTCAACCTCCGTGTTTTTTTAATTTTTCTTGACGTTTTTCTTTAAAAACTTCATCCTACTTGATGTTTTTTCATAAAAACGTCAAGTATTTAAAACTTGCAAGGATCAAGAAATATATAATTTGTAGTAGTGAGTTCCTGTGTTGCTGTAAAGCTTGGAGCAAGGAGTTGCTGAGGAAAATCTACAAAGGTATTCCTTCTTCCTTTTAGTTTAACGGTTAAACGAAGTATGTTTGCATGTTAATTTCCATGTCTAATTAGATTAGAAGACATGTTTATCTCTGTTTATTTTCAATGTATTGGTTTTTGTTTTTCAACCAAAACAAGCTTGCAAATTACGATTCCAAACACGTTTCCACTGCTCAAGGAGATCGAATCTCCATCACTTGTATCATTGGAGCTCATGATCTGTAGATCCATTAGGTCCCTCCGTTGGCTCAACATGGAAATAAGAAGGGTTTATAAGTTTGGAGTGAAATTGAAATGTTCAATTTCATGTTTAAAAGGTATATCAATCATATATGATATAATTGATATAACATATGGTTTAAACCATGAGAAATATATCATGAAAGCACTATAAGGGTAGGATGGTCATTTCCATCATATTTCCCTATAAATATGTGTGCATGAGATGCACATGATTTAACCAAATTCAAAAAGGCAACCCTAGTGTTCTTTTGATAAGTGTTTTTTGTTGGAAAAGTTCCAAAGCACTTGTCTTCCTCAAAAATCCCTCCCAACTCCAAAAAAGGTTCAACCACCTTCCCTCTCCTAGAGATATAACGGAGAAGATCTAGCGAACGAATCAAAAACTACTTTGTAGTTTGTGGAGAACGCGAGATCGTGAGAACGAGAGGATGAAAAGGAGCACGCGTTGTTTTTGTCTACAAGGGTAATATCACTGCTGTCCAAATTTATATTGGCATGCTTAATCGCTTTCATTATATGCTTTTGATTAGATATGTGTAACATCTTACAAGAACACGCGATCTAAATCGCTTTCGCTACGGTATTCAATCCCATTATGTTAGATAACCTACACCATTCGTAATGAGTAGGATATCATCCACATATAAGACTAGGAAAGCGACATAATTATTGATGATTTTCTTGTAGACATAAGGTTCATCATCATTTTGGTCAAACCCATAAGATTTGACTGCCTAATCAAACCTTCTGTTCCAGAATCTAGAAGCTTGTTTCAGTCCATAAATGGACCTTTTAAGCTTGCAAACCTTTTACTCTTGTTCTAGTTCTATGAACCCTTTGGGTTGGTCCATGTAGATGTTTTCGTCAAGATTGTCTTGACGTCCATCTGTCATACCTCATAGTCATAATATTCGACAATGGAAAGGAGGATACGGATAGACTTTACCATAGCAACATGTGAAGAGGTTTTCTCATAGTTCACTCCTTCTACCTGGGTATAGTCCTTTGCTACTAGTCTAGCCTTGAAGGTTTGCACCTTTCCATCTACACAACGTTTTCACTTGTAGATCCACTTACAAATTATAGGTTTTACCCCAAACAGAATTGAAGTGCATAAACTCCATTTCTTGGTCCATGGTTATGACCCATTAGTCTTTATCTTTGTCAACCATTGCCTGATTATAAGTCAATGGATTCTCACAGTCATCATCTGGTATGACAACTTGGGTTTCAGTTAAACCCATGTAACGGTAGGGTTGTGTTATAACCCTCCCACTACGTCGAGGCACTCTCAACTCTTGAAGTGGACTTGGCAAACTAGTATCAACAACTCTTGTTGATGTACTAGTGGTATCAATAAATTTTGTTGTTGTTTCGTCTAACTCACTTAACACAACTTTACTTCTTAGTTTATGATCCCTCATGTGGTCCTCCTCTAAGAAAGTGACATTTGTCGACACAAGTACCTTATCTTCCTTAGGATCATAGAATAACTCACCTCTCATTCTTTTGGGTAGCCTACAAATAGGCATAATTTTGAACGTGATTCCAATTTCTTTGGATTTGTCACAAGCACATGTGTTGGACATCCCCAGATTCTAAAATGACGTAAACTACCTTTACGTCATTTCCATAGTTCAAATGGTGTTTCTGAAACACTCTTTGATGGAACGTTATTCAAAATATAAACTGCAGTCTCCACTACATGACCCCAGAACGAGTTAGGGAGATGAGCGTAACTCATCATTGATCGAACCATGTCCAACAGGGTTCTATTTCTCCTTTCTGATACGTCGTTTTGTTGAGGCGTACCAGGTGCTGAGAGTTGGGTTGTAATTCCATGTTCTATCATATAACCCTGGAATTCCAAATCCATGTACTCTCCACCTCGATCAGATCGAAGTGTTTTAATAGTTTTACCTAATTGGTTTTCAACTTCATCCTTGAATTCCTCGAACTTTTCAAGTGTTTCAGACTTGTGATGCATTAGGTAAATATGCCAATATCTTGAATACTCATCTATAAAGGAGATGAAATATTCATACCCTCCTCTAGCTTTAACATTTATCGGGCCACAAAGATCTGAATGGATTGAATCCTGCAGCGGAAGCGATTGTGAATCGCGTGTTCATGATTTTGTTACATAGATCTAAAATACAAGAACAATATACTAAGATTAAGTATGCTTTACGAAATATAGGACAACAAGAATTCACCTTTGAAGAATACTTTCTTCACGATTTCCTCCTCCAACGATCACGATCTCAGCAATAAACCCGAGCCGTATGAAGATTTACCACTAGGTCTTCTCTGTTGTTCTCTAGGTGAGGGAGAAATGTGGGTTCCTTTAGGATGAGGTGTGAAGGTTTTGAGAGAAGTTGTGTTTTGGTACTTTTCCAACAACACAACAATGTGGAACTCTAGGGTTACAACCAAAAGCTTACCTTAAAGTTACATCTAATGCAACTATTTATAGGGAAATAGGATGAAAATTACCATCCTATCCCTTCTTAATTCTCTCATTAGTATATATTTAATGTGTGAATCTAATTCACATTATAACTATATATTATATAAATTATATCACATATAATTGATATAACACCTCATATATGAAATTGAACACTTCAATCTCATTCCTAACTTTATACCCTCAATATTACCATGTTGAGCCAACGAAGGGACCTAATGGACCTACAGTTCATGAGCTCTAATGATGTGAGATTAACTGATCAAACTCTTTGATCCAGTTAATCAATATTCATTAACTACAAGTCACTCCACTATAGACTTGTAGCTGCACTATCCTCACTGTAGATTATATTGTGTCTATTGATATAATCATTACCCAGGAGTCAGCCCTTCACAGGTTGTTCGTAATCACAGTTGGATCAAATAACCGTTTTACCCCTGTGATTACTTTTTTGTTCCTTAAGCACCAATGATCCTGTAATATGAACAAAAAATCTATGGTCCTACCATAAAATCATACCCTCTTAAGCTAGTTTAGAGGGCGGGGCCCCGTTGTTCAAGACCTGGACTCAGTTCTTAAGGGAACAACCTATCTAATTTTTTAGTGTAGGAATGAGTGAATTCCATCTTGCATAGTTAAGTCCCCAGCTACCTACGAGGTTCTGTCCCTGAGAAGGTAGGCTTATTGAGTCGACTGCAGGCCACTCTCACCCATACTAGTCTAAGGACAAACCCCTATAAGTAGGAGTTCTTAACTTGCTCAGGATTCAGGTCGAGTCACTAATGACCATCTATAAATTATCAGTCTTATCTTGTTAACAGCGTTATACTGGTTAGACTAATAATTTGCAGTCTGGTCTTGTATGAACTCTTCATACAGGATGCCCCCACTCGCATGTCATCCACATGAATGAGTTGGATTACCTCATTTGTACTAATTAAAAAGTGGGTCGCATCCATGGTGTTACCAGAATAAGGTTTCCAACCTTATTCATATACCATAAACCATTTAGGTTATACTTTTGAACACAATCCAAATAGTGTGTACTACACTGATGTTCAAGATATATTATAACCTTGGAGCTTAGTTTATTAGATTTTATAAAGCGAGAATATAATTTTATCAAAACAAATAACTCTTTATTTATTTGACAAAAATTACATATGTTTTAGGGCACATATCCCAACAAAAAGGTCTTTTAGTCATTTATCCTCTAGGTAGGACTCACATACTGATAAAGCATTTTCTTCTAACTCATTTAGAAGTCAATTCTTTACCAATCTCTCAATCCTATTGAGATTAATGTGGCCTAACCTAAGGTGTCAAAGTTGAGATTTTCTTTAGGAGAAATTTTACGTTTCTTAGTTTATGTGTTTTCAGTTTTAAATAATTCAACATTCAAAACCATTTTGATTGAATTAGGTCTCAAAACATACAAACCACTTTCTAATGAAGTTGCACGAATTTTAACACAATTCTTTAAAATAAACACTTTATTATGAGAAAAATGATATTAAAATACACTGTTCGACTAGGCAAGAAATTGAAATGAGGTTTCTAGTAAACCCTGGTATCACAAATACATTGTCTAACAACATATGTTTCTTCTCAAACAACAGCTTCATCGTGCCTACTGCTACAACTGAGACAACTTCCCCATTTCCAACACGAAGTGTTATTTCCCCTTCTTGTAGCTGCTGTCAGGAACTAATTCTCTGAAAAGAAGAACATACATGATTAGTGGCGGTCGAATCCAATATCCAGGCAGTGTTATCATCATCCACTAAAGAAGCTTCTAAGCAAAGTAAATCATATTTAACTTCTTTCTTCTTTTCGGCAATGTACTTCGGGCAGTTCCGTTTCCAGTGCCCGTCTTCATTTTAGTGGAAACATTTTCCTTTGTCTGCAACTTCTTTGACCTTTTTTTCCCTTATGGGCGGCAACTTTGTCAACCAGTTTTCCTTTACCAACCTTCTTCATTTTCTTTTTCTTGCCTTTCAGGCCTGAAGGAGATGAAACCACTGATTTTTTTCCAGAGATCGAACCTCCGTGATGACTCCTACTAGCAATATTTGCCTCACCTTTCGATCCCTTGATTTTCATCAGAGATTGAAAGGTTTGGAGTTCATTTAGAAGGGGGGTAAAATTGAAAGTAAGCTTGTTCATAATAGCATTACTTGGAAACTGTAGAAAACTCTCTGGAAGAGTTTCTAATATAAAGCTGACCTGACTCGATTCATCAATAGAAGCACCATTCGACTCCGTCGTGTTGAAGTGAACCATCATATCGAGAACATGATCCTGAACAAATGATCCCTCCGTCATTCTAACGTTGAAGATGTACTTGAGGGCATTGTGCTTGACCTGAACAGACTATTGTCTAAACATGTCTTGCAACGAATCCATGATTTCCTTAGCGATCATCACGCCCTCGTGCTTCTTGGCTAGTATGTCAGACATACTTGCCAAGATGTAGACCTTGATCTTATCATTAGCCTTGATCCATCTATCGTATGCATCACGAACATTTCGTGTTGCATTCGAGCTTGGCACCTGAGGACACTCCTTAGTAAGCACAAACTTAAGATCGTATGCTACCAAGATAATGTTAAGGTCATTTTGCCAAGCCATTATGTTTTTCTCGGTTAATTTTTCGATTGCCAATAAGGAAATGATTGAGCTATTCATTTTGCTGAAATACAAATTACATGTATTAGTTTCTCGCTAAACCCTTAATTAATCCAATCAGTTTTAGCTAATTATCTAATGATTCCTAAGTCATTAATAATTCGCAACGATACTCCAAAGGTTTAGAATGTATGACAACGAAGGGTAATCATAAACACTCCTCCTCTAGATCAAGACATTCTTGATCAAAACCTAATGCCAGAATAACTCTTATTCCCATAGGCTTTAGTGTTGGGTTTTACGTCCTAAAACTCGTGGTTTCGTAAACTGAATGTATATTTTATTTTGCAATAAAGTTGTTATTGAGGTTTATTCAGTAAGTGTGTTATTGAATAAAGTGAATTGTGTTTTTGAAACCCTAATCCAATAAATAAGAACCCTTGGCTATAAGATGTATACTTGAACTTTATGTGTGACATAAAAGTGGATCAAGTTCAAGTTATAGCCAGAACGGTCTATAGTATAATGATAGAGTTGGATATATACCTTATCTTGGGGACACTATGGACGCGACCCACTTTGTAAAGTACAAACGATGTGATCCTAAATCGTTCATGTGGAGACATGCGAGTGGGGGCGTCCTATGCAATGAGTTTGCATAAGAATGGACCGCGAAATAGTCACTTAGACTTTATAACTCCGTTTATTGTCTTAATTGATTATATTCATACGTTGACCTAGGTAACTCGATCTTAATCCTGAGTATGTTATGAACTCCTGTTTATTCGGATTATCCTTAGATTTGCATGGGTGAGAGTGGCCCGAGATTGCCGACTCAATAAGCCTCCCATTTCAAGGATAACGTCGGATAGATAGCTGGGAACATAGTTCTACAAGATGTAATTCACTCCTACCCACTTTAGGGATTAGTAGAGAGGTTGTTCCCTTAAGTGCTGACTCCAGGTCTTGAACAAAGGGCCCACCCCTCCCATTGGCCTGAGAGGGATTTAGTTTGCTGGTTGGACCACAAACCAATTGTTCATTAGAGGATCAGTGAGACTTAAGGAACAAGAAGTAATTACAGGGGTAAAACAGTAATTTTGACCCAACTATAATTACGAACAACCTGTGAAGGATCGACGTACTAATCATGGTTATATCGAGTGTATAGAAATATATCTACAGTGAGGAGAATGCAACCACTGGACTTTAGTAGAGTGTCTCGGTGGTTAACGAATGTTGATTAGCTAGGTTAAAGAGTTTGATCGGTTAATCTTGTATTGTTGGAGCTCATGATCTGTAGGTCCATTAGGTCCTCCTTACTAGCTTAGACTAAGCCTTGTAACAATTTGAGAGAAAAAAATTTGAATTGTTCAAATTCGATTTTGGGAGAAAGCGTTAATTATATGCGATATATTTAATGTTTCATGGTTTAATTATGAATTAAACTATGATAAAGATGAGATGAACATATTTAAATTTGATTTAAATATTGGTTCGGTTTAAAACATAAATAGGGATTCATGTTCGAACGATCGATTTAAGAAATCAGGATTGGTCCAATTATTTAATTTGATATTTGATATTAAATTAAATAATTATTTAAAATTAATTAATTAAAATGTTTAATTAATTAAATTAAAAATTTATTTTAATTTAAAATTAATTTAATATTGATTTTGAATTAAAGTTAAAAGGAAATTAAAAATTTATTTTTAAATTTGGACCAAGTTCATTTTTAGGTGAGTTACCTCCTTGGTTTCTCAAAAAGTTGTCCAATCCTTCTCATCTTTTTGTTGGCTTCTTCTCCTAGCTTAAAGAAGCTAGACATGACCTTTAATTAGAAAAGAAATCAGAAGGGTTGTAGAATTTTGAAGAAAATTCTAATTTTCTTGGTTTTGAACCTTTCTCCCTTTCTCTTCCAAATTATCTCAACTTTGGATCCCACAATCCGTTCCAAGCCCTGAGGATAGTAGGGAAGTCTCTAAGAGTGGTCCACGAAGTGTTCGTGATCAGAATTATCCCACAAATTTGGAGAATTTTGAGTTAGAAAGGTATGTGTTCTTACTCTTTGTTTTTCCAGATTTGAGCATGCTTTTTATTTTGTAAAATTGATCAACTTAGAGTGTTCAAGATCCAAAATTGCTTCCGCTTTCTTAACATAGACTATTTCATTTAGTTACTATTATTTTGGTCTGGCTACAATTACAACTAATGTATCCCGTGAGTGTAACCCTCCATCTTTAGATTCCAGAGTCTCGATCCAACAAAATCGCCGAAGAGAGGACTAGGTTGGAAAATGAACTAAGGTAACCCTTATCCTTTTTAGGTGTACACTGTGTTCAGATACCTATGATCAAAGCCCTCCGAAGGGATTGTCTGGTCCAGGCCAAACTAGCAGGCTGATCAGAGTGATCTCACAATGTGAACCAATAGAAGAGACCGTGGCTTTTGTTTTCACAGTTTCCGCTCCCACTCACTATAAATACCCTCTCCATTCACCTTGATATTGACCCATACAAACACCATTCGAAGGGAGACACACCACTTTGTGCCACGAGATCAAGTATGGAACTCACGGTGTGAATTTTCTGAAGATATGTAGGTGGAAAAATCAATGTATCATATACACCTTTTTCCTCCCACAAAGTACTTTAAGTGTTTTAGGAAATTTACCTAGGTTAAATCCGGCTAATGATTTTACCTAAGTCTATCAACATAACCCCTTTATATTGAATCTTACCTCAGTATGTATACCTAGGGTTTCTAGTTTATTAACCCCTTAATAAATTGTGGTGACGTTTTAATAATTTATAGACTCTTAGATTAAATTCACTCCCAGGTCAGTTCCCAGGTAGGGGTATTCCGTTTCCGTCAGCTTAAATACCCCAGCCTAGACAAAACCTTCCTTAGACAGAGTTCCTCTTTAATCATTGTCTATAAATCATTCGGTCCCTAATTCTAATCTTGAAGGAAATCAATTTCCCGCAGCGGAATACATCGTGAAACGTCGTTGATTCGTTGTGTGTGTGTAATTTCTTAAAAAATAGAATTTATCACATAAAAATTATGTTAAACATGCCGATTTGAGAATGAAAACAGTAAGTAAATGTTTTACTAACCTCTTGTAGACAACTTCTAGCAATTCATTCTCGATCTCTCACGATCCAACGATCCTTACGAATAACGACACCTCCAAAAGATCTTCTCGATTGTTCTCGGAAGGTAGAGGGAGAGTTGTGTAACTCCCTTTGAAATTTGGGATGGAGAGAAAGTATAGAGAATTGAGAGAGATTAGAGAGAGAGCTTTCTTTCTCTTTTGGTGGAATTCCAAAAATGAGAACCATTCTCTTACCAAGTGCTTCACAAAACACCTATTTATAATGATGAGTGGTGGAGTTAAAATCTCCACCAATTCACCGTTTTACCACAACCATATTGTTGGGATGTTTGTCCTAATCTCGTTTAGTTTGTAAATATACGTTTGAAATTAATAAAAATTATTTATTTCATCATTTTGTGTCTCGCATTTATTACAAACTTTGTCCAATAAACTAAGCTCCAGGATCATTGAATATATGAGAGAACTAGAACTTGAACGGTGTGTAGTGGACACACAAGGAGGATCACGTTCGAGTAAATGACCCGAACGGTCTACAGTATATGGATGAGGTTGGAGACCTAATCTCGGATACACGGTGTGGATGCGCCTTTGCTTTGTATTAAGATACTAACGAGGTGATCGACTCGTTCATCATGTGGTTGACATGCGAGTGGGGCATCTGTACAATGAGATTGTACAAGACCGAACTGGCGAATTATTAGACCTCATCGATGTACACACGCTAACAAGCGATGCGGACTAATAACTTCGTAGATGACCATTAGTGACTCGACACAAATCCTCGGCGTGTTACGGACTCCTGCTCGAAGTCCGTCCTTTGACTAGTCTGCGGGTGAGGGTGGTCACGATTACTCACCTAATATACCTATCTTCTCGTGGACAAGACCAAGTAGGGAGCTGGGAACTTAACTACGCGAGATGGAATTCACTCGTTCCCGCTTTAGGGAAACTAGAGGGGTTGTTCCCTTAAGTGTTGTCTCCGGGCTTGGACAACGCGCCCACCTTCTCACAGCACGGCACGAGAGGGTTGTTGTGTATGGTTGGACCATTACAACGTTGTTGTTCATTAGAGGAGCAGTGGGGACTTAAAGAGCAAGAAGTAGACACAGGGGTAAAACGGTAATTAGACCCAACAATGTCTACGAACAACCTGTGAAGGGTCGACTCATGGGCATTGGTTATATCAGTGGACACATAATATCTTACACTGACGGGAGTGCAGCTATGGGCTTTAGCGGAGTGTTACCGTAGCTAATGAATGTTGATTAACCAAGTCAAAGAGTTTGATAGGTTAATCTCGGATCATTGGAGCTCGTCACTGTAGGTCCATAAGGTCCCTCAGTTGGCTCAAACTGGATTAAAAGAAGGTTTACTGTTTTGGTGTGAATTGAAGTGTTCAAGTTCACTAAAGAGCATTTATGTCATTTATATGAGATATGAATGATATAATATATAATTTAATGTGAATGAGATTCATAATAAATTATAGGTTAGCCTAATTGTTTAATTAAGGCTAATTAGGAGAAATTAGATTGAGAGATATTAAATTGGATGTGATTCAATTTAAAAATCTACAATATTGCAAATGTGATTTGTAAAATGAGATATGAGATATCTTATAATATGTGCTTATGCAAATATGATTTGCATAACCTATGGTTGTGGTAAATTGGTAAATAGGTGGAGATTTCAACTCCACCTATCTCCATTATATAAACCCCTTTTGCAAGAAGGGTTGTAAGGTTTTAAGCTCATTTTTGGAATTCTCACCAAAAGAAGCTTTCCTCTCTCTCACAAATTCTCTCTAGTTTCCTCCTCCCAAAACCAAAAAGGAAGGATCCCACAATCCTCCTTCTTCCAAAAGAAGAACAACCGAGAAACCAAGTGGTGGTGTTCGGTCGGTGTTCGTGAGAAGAGTTCGAGATCGTTGAGATCGAGGAAAGCACGAAGAGTTCGTGATTGGAAAGGAAGCTTTAAAGAACGTCTTCAACAAGTAAGTAGACCTATCTTACTGTTTTCCTTTCATTATATGCATGTTTAGCCTAATTCTAAGTGGTAGATAGTTTTAATGAAATTGAATTGCACAACATCACCACGACGATTCGATCGTCTTCCGCTGCACGGGGAGTTTCATTCCCTTCACATATGATATGCAAATCATATTTGCATATCACATAATGTAAGGTATCTCATACCTTATTATACAAATCCTATTTGCATAATTGTGGAATAATTAATTGAATCACATGCAATTTAATCTCTCTCAATTCAATTTCTCCAATTTAGCACTAATTAATCAATTAGACTATTATGTAGTTTATTATGAATCTAATTCACATCAAACTATATATAATGTCAACTATATCACATATAATTGACATAGCTACCCAATTAATGAATTTGAACTCTTCAAACCCACTCCAAACTATAAACCCTCAATTTGTCCAATTGAGCCAACCGAGGGACCTAATGGACCTACACATGATGAGCTCCAATGATATGAGATTAACCGATCAAACTCTTTGATCCGATTAATCACTATTCATTAGCTACAGTAACACTCCACTAAAGCCCGTAGCTGAACTCCCATCACTGTAGGACAGGTTGTGTCCATCGATATAACCAATCCCCGCGAGTCGTCCCTTCACAGGTTGTTCGTAGCCACTGTTGGGTCAAATTACCGTTTTACCCCTGTGTCTACTTCTTGTTCCTTAAGTCCCACTGCTTTTCTAATGAACAACTTTGTTGTATGGTCCAACCATAAACAATGTCCCTCTCGGGCCAGTGAGAGGGCGGGCGCCCATTGTTCAAGCCCCGGAGACAACACTTAAGGGAACAACCTCTCTAGATTCCCTAGGTCAGGAACGAGTGAATTCCTTCTTGCATAGTCAAGTTCCCAGCTCCCCACGAGGTTCTGTCCTCCAGAAGATAGGCATATTGGGTGTATCCAGACCACCCTCACCCGTACTAGTCAAAGGACAGACCCCTGCAGACAGGAGTTCGTGACATGCTCAGGATTCAGGACGAGTCACTAATGGTCATCTACGAAGTCATTAGTCTTACTGTTAATGGTGTTACATTAGTAGGTTTAATGATTCACGGTCCGGTCTTGTACAATCTCATTGCACAGGATGCCCCCACTCGCATGTCAATCACATGAACGAGCTGGATCAACTCGTTTGTATCTAATACAAAGCGGGTCGCATCCACAGTGTAACCAGGATGAGGTTTCCAACCCTATCCATATACTGTAGACCGTTCGGGTCACTAACTCAAACGCGATCCTACCCGTGTGTCAACTACACACCGTTCAAGTACAATAATATGACCTTGGAGCTTAGTTTATTGGATTAAGTTTTATAAAATGTAAGATACAAAGTTTTGACAAAACAATAACTATTATTCATTAAAAACAACTGTATTACAAACTTCACGAGATTAGGGCAAAAACCCCAACAATCTCCCACTTGAACTAAGCTAGTGGAGTACATATACATTTCTCAAACACCTTAGCCGTGAGGGCCTTTATAAACGGATCAACAACGTTGTGCTCTGAAGCTATCTGTGTGACTGCCACGTCTTTGCGGTGCACAATCTCCCGTATCAGGTGATATTTGCGTTCAATATGCTTGCACCTCTTATGACTTCGAGGTTCTCTCGAGTTGCCTACTGGTCCACTGTTGTCACAAAACAGGGTCACTGGCACGTTCATATTTGGAACAACTTCTAAATCTAGCATGAAATTCCTAAGTCAAACAACTTCTTTTGCAGCTTCACAAGTTGCTACATACTCGACTTCCATCATGGAATCAACGATGCATCTCTATTTGATGCTTCGCCACACTACAGCTCCTTCGTTGAGGGTGAACACTGACCCCGATGTGGATTTCCTAGAATCCTTATCGGTCTGAAAGTCAGAGTCTATGTATCCCGTGAGGATCAAATCCCTACTTCCATACACCAGCATGTAGTCCCTCGTTCTCCTAAGATACTTAGGATTGCCTTTATGGTTGTCTAGTGATCTAATCCTGGATTGGATTGATATCTATTGACAATCCCGACTGCATAACAGATGTCGGGCCTAGTACACAATATTGCATACATAAGACTCCCCACAGCTGAAGCATAAGGGATGCGTCTCATATCCTCAACTTCTTGAGGTGTCTTAGGACATTGATCATTAGACAAGTGAACCTCATGCCTGAAAGACAATAATCCCTTCTTGGAGTTCTGCATACTATATCGGGACAACATTTTGTCGATATAGGATGCTTGAGACATGGCTAGCGTCCTATTCTTCCGGTTCCGAACTATCTGGATACCTAGAACATATTGTGCTTCTCCCAAATCTTTCATTTTGAATTGCGAAGCTAGCCATTTCTTAATGTCAGTTAGAAATCCTACGTCATTCCCAATGAGTAGGATATCATGACGTAGGATATCATCCACATACAATATAAGAAATGTGACAGTGTTGTTGATGATTTTCTTGTAGACACAAGGCTCATCAACATTTTGATTAAAGCCATAAGATTTAATTGCCTAATCAAATCTTATATTCCAAGACCTTGAAGCTTGTTTCAGTCCATAAATAGACCTTTTAAGCCTGCAAACTTTTTGCTCTTGGCCTTGGGCAATTAACCCCTTGGGCTGGTCCATGTAGATGGTCTCGTAAAGATTGTCAATGAGAAAGGTTGTCTTGACATCCATCTGCCATACCTCATAGTTATAATATGCGACAATGGCTAGAAAGATCCTTATAGACTTTACCATGGCAACAGGAGAAAAGGTTTCCTCATAGTCAACCCTTTCTCTCTGGGTAAAACCCTTTGCCACTAGTCTGGCTTTGAAGGTCTGTACCTTCCCATCTACGCCACGTTTACGCTTGTAGATCCACTTACAACCAATATATTTGACTCCATCCGGTTGGTCCACAAGCTCCCAGATGGAATTGAAGTACATAAACTCCATTTCCTGGTCCATGACTTTAATCCATTCGTCTTTGTCAACATCATTCATTGCCTGATCATAGGTCAATGGATCCTCGCAGTCATCATCAGGTATGACAACTTGGGTTTCAGCCAAACCCATGTAACGTTCAGGCTGTTTGACAACCCTCCCACTATGTCGAGGCATTCTCAACTCTTGAGAATGGACTTGACTAGACGAGCTAGGATCAACAACATTTGTTGACGTACTAGCTTCATCAACAACTTTTGCTGATGAATTGTCCATTTCATTCACCACAATCTTACTCCTTGGTTTATGGTCCCTAATGTGATCCTCCTCAAGGAACGTGGCGTTTGTCGATATAAACACCCTATTCTCCTTAGGATCATAAAAGAAACCACCCCTTATTTCCTTTGAGTAGCCTACGAATAGGCATAATTTTGAACGGGGTTCCTTCGGGTTTGACACCAACGCATAGGTCGAGCATCTCCAAATCGTGAAGTGGCGTAAACTTGTTTTACGACCAAACCAGAGTTCGAATGGTGTTTCAGAAACACTCTTTGACGAAACAATGTTCAAAATATATACAACAGTCTCCACTGCATAATCCCAAAACAAATTAGGGAGATGAGCATAACTCATCATCGATCGAACCATGTCCAACAAGGTTCTGTTTCTCCTCTCCGATACATCATTCTGCTGTGGCATACCAGGTGCTGAGAGCTGGGACATAATTCCATGCTCTATCATATAGTCTTGGAATTCAATGTCCATGTACTCTCCACCTCGATCCGATCGAAGCGTTTTAATTGTTTTACCTAATTGGTTCTCAACCTCGGTCTTGTACTCCATGAACTTTTCAAGAGTTTCAGACTTTCGATGCATTAGGTAAATGTACCCATATCTCGAGTAGTCATCTATAAATGATATAAAGTACTCGTAACCTCCACGTGTTTTAACATTCATCGGACCACAGAGGTCAGAATGTACAAGCTCAAGAGGCTCCTTGGCTCTATAACTTTTTCCACTAAAATGTCTTATGGTCATTTTGCATTCAAGACATGACTCACAGACTGGTAATGAGTTTTCTTCTAACTCGCTTAGAAGTCCACTCTTTACAAGTCTCTCAATCCTATTGAGATTTATGTGGCCTAACCTTAGATGCCAAAGATGGACGTTTTCTTTTGGAGAAACTTTTAATTTCATAGTTCGCGTTTCAGCTATTTTAAACAGTTCAGTATTCAAAACACTTTTGACTGAGTTTGGTTTTAAAACATACAAATTATTCTCAAGTGAAGCTGAACATAACACATTTCCATTTCAAGAAATAAACGCTTTATTGCTCATAAAAGAAACAAAAATTGATTGTTCTAACAGAGAGGAAATTGAAACAAGGTTTCTAGTAAACCCTGGTACTATGTACATGTTATCTAATAAAATGTACTTCTCGCCGAAGTAAAGCTTCACTGTGCCTACAGTGTTGAGATTTTTGTCCTAATCTCGTGTTTGTAAAATATTGTTTTGAAATTAATAAGAGTTATTATTTTCTTCACTTTGTGTCTCGCAAATATTTTAAACCTTTCCAATAAACTAAGCTCCAGGGTCATTGAATATATGAGAAAACTAGAACTTGAACGGTGTGTAGTTGACACACAAGGAGGATCACGTTCGAGTTAATGACCCGAACGGTCTACAGTATAAGGATGGGGTTGGAGACCTAATCCTGGATACACTGTGGATGCGACCCGCTTTGTATTAGATACAAACGAGGTGATCTGACTCGTTCATGTGGTTGACATGCGAGTGGGGGCATCCTGTACAATGAGATTGTACAAGACCGGACCGTGAATTATTAGACTTACTGATATAACACCGTTAACAGTAAAAGACTAATAAATTCGTAGATGACCATTAGTGACTCGACCTGAATCCTGAGCGTATTACGGACTCCTGTCTGCCGGGGTCTGTCCTTTGATTAGTACGGGTGAGGGTGGTCCCAGTCACTCGCCCAATATGCCTATCTTCTCAGGGACAGAACCAAGTAGAGAGCTGGGAACCTAATTACGCGAGATGGAATTCACTCGTTCCCGCCTATAGGGAAACTAGAGGGGTTGTTCCCTTGAAGTCTTTGTCTCGTGGCTTGGACAACGGGCGCCCACCTTCTCACTGGCCCGAGAAGGGTGTTGTGTATGGTTGGACCATCACAATATGTTGTTCATTAGAGGAGCAGTGGGGACTTAAGGAACAAGATATAGACACAGGGGTAAAACGGTAATTTGACCCAATCGTGTCTATGAACAACCTGTGAAGGGTCGACTCATGAGCATTGGTTATATCAGTGGACACGTAATATTCTACACTGATGGGAGTACAACTACAGGCTTTAGTGGAGTGTCACTGTAGCTAATGAATATTGGTTGACCGGGTCAAAGAGTTTGACTGATTAAGCTCAGATCATTGGAGCCCGCCATCAGTGGGTCCATTAGGTCCCTTGGTTGGCTCAATCTGGATAAAAGAAGGGTTAAAGTTTTGGTATGAAATTGAAGTGTTCAATTTCACTTTAAGAGTGATTATATCATATAGATGATATAATATATAGTTTAATATGAATGAGATTCATAATAAACTATATGTTAGCCTAATTGTTGAATTAAAGGCTAATTGGAGAAATTGATAGAGAGAAAATAAATTGAATGTGATTCAATTTGATTAAATCCACAATTATTGCAAATGAGATTTGCAACATAAGATATGAGATATCTTATATTATATAATTATGTGAATGAGATTTACATAACATATGGTTGTGGTAAAGTGGTAATTATGTGAAGTTGTGAACTTCATCATTCCACTATTTAAACCCTTTGTTAGATGGGTTTGGTAAGCCAAGTTGTCATTTTTGGATTTTGACCTAAGAATCCAAAAGTGCTTTCTCTCTATTCTCTCATTTCTCCACCTCTTCCAAAACAAAAGGAAGTTCCCACCAACTTCCCTTCTCCTAAAGAGAACAACCAAGAAGATCTATTTTGGTAGTGTTCGAGATCCGTTCGTGGGAAGAGTTCGTGGAGATCGAGGAGCGCCAAGAGTTCGTGATCTGCAGGAGAGGTTGTTTGAATCGATCTACAACAAGTAAGTTATCCTCATCGTTGTAATCTTTTCAACATGTTTAGCCTAGATCTAATAGGTAGATCGATTTTAATAAGTACATTGCATGATGATACCATGACGATTCAATCGTCTTCCGCTGCGCGGGGATTCTAATTCCCTTCATACAGCTGCAGCCGAGACACCCTCTCCGGTTCCAACCCTGAGCGTTATCTCACCTTCCTGTAGTCGCCGCCAGGAACTAATTCCCTAAAAATAAGAACAAACATGGTTAGTGGCGCCTGAATCAAGTATCCATACAGAGTCACTACTCTCCACTAAACAAGTTTCTACAACAAGTAAATCATATTTACCTTCTTTCTTTTTCTCGGCAAGGTACTTGGGACAATTCTTCTTCTAGTGACCATCCCCGTTGCAGTGGAAACACTTTCCTTTCTCCGCAACAACCTTGACCTTTTTTCTTTTGAGGGCGGCAACACGATCAGTTTTACCCACCTTCTTCTTCTTTTCCCTTTCGGTCCAGAAGGAGCTACGAACTTTGTCCCTGAGGTCGAACCCCTTTGATAGGACCTGAAGGCAACGTTTGCCTCAACTTCTTGTCCCCTGACTTTCATCAAGGACTGAAAGGTCTGTAACTCGTTAAGAAGGGTAGTCAGAGTGTAGCTTATCTTGTTCATAACAACGTTGCTACGAAATTGAAGGAAACTCTTCGGAAGAGTCTCCATTATAAAACTGACTTGGCTCGACTCATCGATCGAAGCTCCATTCATCTCTGCTAAGTTGAAGTGGGTCATCATGTCGAGAACATGTTCCCTAACAGATGTGCCCTCCTTCATCCTAGCGTTGAATATATGTTTGAGTGAATCATGCCTAACCTGGAAGGACTGTTGTCCAAATATGTTTTGCAACGATTCCATGATCTCCTTGACGGTGACCATGACCTCATGCATCTAAGCCAAAACTTCAGATACGCTGGCTATAATGTAGACCTTGGCCTTTTCATTGGCCTGGATCCACCGATCGTACACATCACGAACACTTCGTGATGCGGTCGAGCTCGACACCTGAGGACATTTCTCAGTGAGCGCGAACTTAAGGTTGTATGTTACCAAGATTGTGTTTATATTATTTTTCCACGATTTGTAATTGTCACCTACGAGTTTATCTGAAGCGAAAAAGGCTATAATTGAACTCGACATTTTGCTGAAAGAAGAAAAACTTTGTATAAGTTCACGCAAAAAACGTTTTCAAAAAAATCCAATCATATTTTAGGGAATTTTATCCTATGATTCCCAGGACATTTAAAATTAGAATGACCACCACCGTAGGGTGAACAGAATCACTTCTCCTCTGGAACGAGACTTTCTCGACCAGACCCTAATTCCAGAATAACTCTAATTCCATTAGGCATCTAGTTACCATTATTCGGTCTGAATTCATTAACTCTTAATGAATCCCGTGAGTGTCATTCTCAATCTTTAGATTTCCAAGTATCGTCCAAATAATAGCCACCATAGGGAGGACTATGAAGGGTAATCAACAAGAAAATCGTATCCCTTTTGAGAATTCACGGTGTTTCGACTCCCATGATCAAAGCCCTCCGTAGGGATTGTCTGGGCCAGGCCAAACTAGCAGGCAGATCATGGGCGTCTCATGGTGTGAATCGAAAGAAGAGACCGTGGGTCCCGTTTTCACAGGTCCCGCTCCCACTCACTATAAGTACTCTCTACATTCACCTTGAATGTTGACCCATACAAATGCACCCGTAGGGGGACGCTCCCATTTGCGCCACGAGGCCGAGTATGGATCTCACGGTGTGAATTTCATGGGGATTTGTGGATGAAAACATAAATGTATCTTATACACTTAATTTTCTCCCACTCAACACTTTATATTAACGGGATTGACCTAGATAAATCGGCTAATATTTACCTAAGTCTACCAATATAACTCTTATATTGGATTAACCTAAGTCTATAATCATATTATTAACTTAGGTCTATGTGAGTATATTCAATTAACGATTAATTAACGACACTCACTCGTAATATAACCTATGGATCTCCGGACCAAATTCACTCCCAGGTCGGTGATGGAGATCCGATCTCCTTGAGCAGCGGAAACGTGTTTGGAATCGTAATTTGCAAGCTTGTTTTAGTTGAAAAGCAAGAACCGATACATTGATAAAAACAGAACAAAAATGCATTTTCTAATCTAATTAGACATGAAAATTAACATGCAAACATACTTTTTTTAACCATTAAACTAAAAGGAAGAAACAATACCTTTGTTGAATTCCACAGAATATCAACTCCTTGCTCCAAGGTTCACAGCAACACAACAACAACAAAAAATTCTCTGAGTTTCTCCAACAGAACACTACTAACAGGAGAACCTTCTATTCTCTGAGTGCTTAGACCAATTCCTTTGTGGGAAGGAATTCTAACAATTGGAACAATCTATTTGGGAATTGAGAGAGTGAGAGAATTCTTCTGTAAGATCTTCAACCAATTGATCGATCGATTTTTGTCCCTTCTCACAAGGAGAAAAGCATCACAGAGCGTAACTCCCCACTCCCTATCGAGGGGGAGATGGGGAGTAGTGGGAACGTGTCATGATGACACGTTCCCTAATTAATTAATAAAATAATTAATTAACTCATTTAATTTAATCTAATTTAATTAAATACTAAATGATTAAATCTTATTTAATCATTTTACCCATTAACTATAGTTTAATGTACATCAAATGCACATTAAATTTTAACCTATAGTTTTCAAATATGAACCACATTCACATTTGAATTTAATATTTGAACTCTTTCAAATATTTAATTCTCTCATGTAATTTAATATGAATCATATCCACATTAAATTTATAATATATAGTTCCAAAACTATATATTATATCGTATCAACATACATTAAGTTTATTCCCTTATGAATTTGAACATTTCAAATTCAAATGATCTAAGAACCCTTTACGAGCTAGAAGAGGGACCTAATGGACCTACAGATCAGAAGCTCCAACGATACGAGATTGCTCGGTTAATCTCATTAACCTCCCAATCAACATTCGTTAACTGCAGGAACACTCCACTAAAGTCCCGCAGCTGCACTCTTCTCACTGCAGATATATTTCTGTGTCCACGGATATTGACTAATAACAGCAAGTCAATCCTTCACGAATGTTCGTAATACCAGCTGGGTCAAATTGCCGTTTTACCCCTGGGTTACATCTTGTACCTTAAGTACCAGTGCTTTTCTAATGAACAATTTGTTTGTGGTTCTACCAACAAACAGAGTCCATCTCGGGCCAATGAGAGGGTCGGGCCCTTTGTTCAAGTCCCGGAGACACCACTTAAGGGAACATTCCTCTACTTACCCTAGTAGGCGGGAAGGAGTGAATTCCATCTTGCTACGTTAAGTTTCCAGCCGCTCACTCGGTCTTGTCCCCAAGAAGGTAGGCATATTGAGTCGGCGAATCTGGACACTCTCACCCATACTAGTCAAAGGGCAATCCCTCGCGAACAGGAGTTCGTAACCTGCTTAGGATTGAGATCAAGTTGCCTAGGTCATCCTAGTGAAATAGAAACCTAACTAGTCAACGGAGTTACATCTAGTGGTTACTATTTTGCGGTCCGGTCTTATGTAATCTCATTACACAGGATATCCCCACTCACATGTCATCTACACGAACACGTTAGGATCACAGTGTTTGTATCATATACAAACTGGGCCACATTCATAGTTTTATCAGGGTAAGGTACCCTAACTATAGACCCTTTAGGTTGTATCTCGAACCGAGAACCTTTATATGTACACTACATTCAGTTAAAGATTCATTTTACAGCCTTGGATGTTTAGTTTATTTGATTTAGGGTTTAAACAAAAGCAAATTCGTAGATAACGAAACAATAACTCTTTATTGTAGTAATAACAATTTATTACAAATAATTTGAACAAAAATACAAACTACGAGTTTTAGGGCACAAACCCCAACAAACTCACACTTGAACTAAAACTCTAGTGGGGTACATCATAATCTAAAACAATGGTTATAGAGATAGAAATATAATAAACTAGGGCATCCATATACCCCATTACATATCTCCCACTTGCCCTAGATTAGCCTATGTACATGTCTCGTAGACCTAGACTCTCCAGATGACCCTCGAACACTTTAGCCGTGAGAGTCTTTGTAAAGGAATCAACAATATTGTGCTCTAAAGCGATCTTCGTGGATCACATCATCCTTTCGTTGCACTATTTCTCGTATCAGGTGATACTTCCTCTCGATGTGCTTGCCTCGCTTATGGCTGCGAGGTTCCTTCGAATTGGCTACCACACCACTGTTGTCACAGTATAAGGTGATGGGAAATTCGATATTTGGAACAACTTCTAAATCAGTAAGGAATTTCCTTAGCCAAACAACCTTTTTGGCTACTTCACAAGCAGCGACATACTCAACCTCCATTGTGGAGTCAGCGATGCATCCTTGCTTGATGCTTCGCCATACTATAGCTCCCCCGTTAAGGGTGAAAACTGATCCCGATGTGGATTTCCAAGAATCCTTATCGGTTTGAAATTCAGAATCAGTGTATCCAGTAAGGATCAAATCCTTAGTCCCATACACAAGCGTATAGTCCTCGTTACGCTAAGATACTTGAGGATATTTTTAATCGTCGTCCCGGTGGGTCTAACCTGGATTGGGTGAGTACCTCACCGACTATTCCCACTGCATAAAAAATGTCTTGCCTCGTGCACAACATAACATACATTAAGCAACCTACTGCAGAGGCATAGGGAATACGTCTCATATCCTCAACTTCTTGAGGTGTCTTAGGACACAGTTCCTTAGACAGATGAACTCCATGCCTGAAGGGAAACAAACCCCTCTTGGAATTATGCATCGAATATCGGGACAACTGATAGCACACAAAGTGTGCTATCATTAGGCTTAATAATTGCTTGTTTTATGATAATTTCATGGCTTTGATGTGTTTAAATCATTGAATTTCAGGTAAAGAGCCAAACCAAGACATTTGGAGACATTTGGATCACTCGGGATCGTAACGAGGCTATTTGGAGTTAAAAATAATACCAATTGGAAGAGAAAGGATCAATCCAAGCATGATAACCCGAAGTGATGGCGTTGCAACGCCCAGCAGAGCATTGCAACGTCGTGATTGCTGTTTGGAGGCATTGAATACCCCAGGCGATAGTGTTGCAACGCTGCCTTGCAGCGTCGCAATGCTATCTCGATAAGGAAGCATATATGAAGGACCGCACAGAGGGCGTTGCAACGCTGCCTTGCAGCGTCGCAACACCACATTGATAGAAAGGCGCGTGCGTTAGGGTAGCGACGTTGCAACGCTGCCCTCAGCGTTGCAACGCCATCGAGATATTCCATATATGACCTGCCGCCTAGGGTACAGCGTTGCAACGCTGTATCGATTGAGCCTATAAATAGAACATGTTGTTCTCATTACGATGGAGCCGAATTTGGTAGATTTTCCACCCTAATTTCGAAATACATTTTGTAAGAAGAGAGAAAAGAGTATTTTTTGAGAGCCAAAGCATTCGTGGAGGTTCGAGATCGAAGACGGGAGCTCGGAGACGAAGGACCGACATCGACACATAAGTTTAATTTCCTTTTCTTTCAGATTGTAACTCCGTCTGAGACGTTTTCTACTTTTTTAGCTTGGTTTTCATGTGATTTAGAGTAGATAGACATTGTAGTTAGGATTTGATTTACTTGTTAAGACTAAATTGCTATGCATTGAAGCATGTTTTGTTCTTATTTTTGGCAGTTCGTTCTTTAACTCTTAATTCTGTTGGTTTAAGTGGACTCAGAGATAAAACTTGAATTAGAGCAAAATTGTCAAAACCTTTAGGAGTCTGGCATGAGAATGACCTAGAAGTCTAAGAGAAACACATAAAGAAGTTACTTAATGTCGTGCATGTCGTAGGTTCATATGGAGACTATGGAGTTTATTGCATGTGTGAGGCTCACTAAGAATCGAGAGGTTTTCTTGAGTATTTTACTTCTTGTTTATAAATTCATCTCATTGGTTCATTGCATGTGTTAATTGAGTCATTAACTTGTATAATCACTTTCCTCAAATCTATCAATTCGTGTCTTCACATGTTAGTCTGTTGTTAGTTTTTACTTTCAATCACTTATCCATGTTATGTTTCTTTAGCTAAAATTGAGAATTAGTATCTTAGTAATTAATTAATCTAGAAACCTATTCCCGAGGACGATTCTTGGACTCTTAAATGACTATACTAAAACTTGACCCGTACACTGCGGTATTGCAATAAAATTCATGCAACAAGTTTTTGGCGCCGTTGTCGGGGAATGACGATTATTTAGATTAATTAATATTAGGAGAAAGTTTGAAATTTTAGACTAAAGTGTGTTTGTGTGTTTTCCCTATTTGTTTTATTTCATTGTTTGTTTATTTCCTTTTTTATTTTATTTTAGTTGTTGTTTTGAGTCTTAGTCCCCTGCTTTTGGTTGTGTTGCTATTCTGTAGAAGTCTTGATCTGAATTACTAATTTTTCAAGTATGACTTTGCATGATTTTGAGTTTCCACCATTCTATTGTCCATCTCAGGACCCTAGGTATGTGCATCATGATTTATCTGAATACCATGTGTCTAATTTTTACCATTCTGTACCCAAAATTGATAAAAATTCTTATGATGATAGTTATTTAGGCACTCGGGACCATAAATTTTTGTACCCTGACTAACCATTAGAAAAATTTTCTCTTGCGGACCAATTAAATGAATATATCTTAGAGTTGAAAATTAAAAATTTGGTTCATAATGAATTAGAGAGGTTGAATAGGTTAGAAGCTGAGGTGGTTGGACTTTGGGAAATAGTACAGGATAGAGCTCATTATCTCAATCAACTAGTAATTTTCCTTAAGGCCTTACAGGAATAATTTCTTATCCTTACCATTGAGCAGGTGCCACCTAGGAGGACTTGTTCATACGATAGTGAGGATAGTTTGGGAGAAACTGAGGCACACCATAATCAGGTTTTGGTGATATAATCATTCCCAAAAGGGAAACTCAGGTGATAGAGGTCGAGACTGAGAAGCCCTTTCCCTTTTGTCCCCAGAAATTTCCTTTAATAGTCAATTGTCCTACACTCATAAGTCTTTTTTTGATTTTTGTTCTTTTGTGTTGATAAACGAAAATACCAAAAATATATCTCTCTCTGGTGCCCACGAAAAGCAGGATAGCCTTTTAGACCTAGAAGGCTATATCGATTCAAGCAAGAAGGGCCCAAAGAAATATGAGCAGTTTTATGTGCCCTGATAAGTCACCGTTTAGCTAAAGACGTTAAAGAAAGCGCTTCTTGGGAGGTAACCCAATTTTTATGTTTTATGTTCTCTGTTTTTTTTTTTTTATGTTTTATGTTTTACTTCATTTTCCAGTTTTTGTTGTTTTTATCTAATTTCTTATCTTTTTGTACCTCCAGGTGTATGCCCAAAGGGAGAGCTGCAGACTTGCCCCCTTTTGATCCTGAGATCGAGAGGACCTGTAGGAGACTCCTAAGGGAAGGAAGAGCAGAACCTCAGACTATGGCTGTGAAGGGAATGAGAATCTCATGCAGCGGAAGACGATTGAATCGTCGAGGTATCACTATGCAACTTGTGTTTATTAAAATTGATCTAACACTTAGATCTAGGCTAAACATGCTTGAAGAAGAAGAAATTTACAGCAAATAGAGTTTTTACTTACTTGTTGTAGACAAACTCAACAATTTCTTCCTCGGGTCACGAACTCTTCGTGCTACTCGATCTCAACGAAATCTTCCCACAAAACGAACTCAAACACGACCAAATGGCCTTCTCGGTTGTTCTCTTTTGGAGAAGGGAAGTTGGTGGGAACTTCTTTGTGTTTTGGAGAGGGACGAGAAATGAGAGAGTAGAGAGAATTCTCTTTTCTTCTCTTTGGTGAAAAACAAAAAATGAGAAGAGTCCCTACCAATCCCTTCTTGCAAAGGGTTTAAATAGTGGAATGAGGAAGTTAACATCTCCTCATTATTACCACTTTACCACAATCATAGGTTATCCAAATCTCATTTGCATAACCACATAATATAAGATATCTCATATCTCATATTGCAAATCTCATTTGCAATAATTGTGGATTAATTAAATTGAATCACATCCAATTTAATTTCACTCATTTAATTTCTCCAATTAGCCCTAATTCAACAATTAGGCTAACCTATAGTTTATTATGAATCTCATTCACATTAAACTATATATTATATCATTCATATCTCATATAAATGACATAAATGCCTTTTAAAGTGAAATTGAACACTTCAATTTCATACCAAAACATTAACCCTTCTTTTAACCTGTGTGGAGCCAACCGAGGGACCTAATGGACCTACGAAGGCGGGCTCCAATGATTCGAGATTAACTCACAAACTCTTTGACCCTTGTTAACCAACATTCATTAGCTACGGTAACACTCCACTATAGCCCGTAGCCGCACTCCCGCCGGTCACGAGTAATATTACGTGTCCACCGATATAACCAATGCCCATGAGTCGACCCTTCACAGGTTGTTCGTGAGACACTACCGGGTCAAATTATCGCTTTACCCCGTGTCTACCTCTTGTTCCTTAAGTCCACCGCTCCTCTAATGAACAACATATTGTGATGGTCCAACCATACACAACACCCTTCTCGGGCTAGTGAGAAGGTGGGCGCCGTGTCCAAGCCACGGAGACAACACTCAAGGAACAACCCCTCTAGTTTCCCTAAAGGCGGGACGAGTGAATTCCATCTCGCGTAGTTAAGTTCCCAGCTCCCTACTAGGTTCTCACCGAGAAGATAGGCATATTGGGCGAGTAATCGTGACCACCCTTACCCGTACTAGTCAAAGAATGCACTCACTCATGGGCGAGTCCGTGTAACACGCTCGAGATTCGTGTCGAGTCACTAATGGTTATCTCACGAAGTTATTAGTCTCTACTGCAATCTGGTGTTACATCGGTGAGGTCTAATAAATCACGACCAGCCTTGTACAATCTCATTGCACAGGATGCCCCCACTCGCATGTCAACGACATGAACGAGTCAGATCACCTCGTTTGTATCTAATACAAAGCGGGCCGCATCCACAGTGTATCCAGGATTAGGTCTCCAACCCTATCCATATACTAGACCGTTCGGGTCATTAACTCGAACGTGATCCTCCCTGTGTGTCCACTACACACCGTTCAAGCTTTAGTTCTCTCATAAATTCAATAACCCTGGAGCTTAGTTTATTGGAAAAGTTTATAAATATTGCGAGACACAAAGTGATGAAATGAATAACTCTTATTAATTTCAAACAATATGTTACAAACACGAGATTAGGACAAAAATCCCAACAAACTCCCACTTGGACTAAGCTAGTGGAGAAAATACATTTTAAAATGTACATAAATTACAATGAAGTAATACAATAAACTAGGGCATTGAATACCCGCTTACATCTCCCACTTGCCCTAGTCGTGAAGCTCTCAAGACCTAGACTCTCTAGGTGACCCTCAAACACCTTAGTCGTGAGGGGCTTTGTAAATGGATCAGCTACGTTGTGTTCGACGCTATCTGCGTGTCCGTCACGTCTCTGCGGTGCAAAATCTCCCGTATCAAATGATACTTGCGCTCAATGTGTTTGCCTCTCTTATGGCTCCGAGGCTTATGAGGTGGCTACTGCACCACTGTTATCACAGAACAGTGTGATCGGCAAGTTCATGTTTGGAACAACTTCCAAATCTATCATGAACTTCCTAAGCCAAACAGCTTCCTTTGCAGCTTCACAAGCCGCAACATACTCCGCTTCCATAGTGGAATCGTGATGCATCCTCGCTGATGCTTCGCCATACTACTGACTCCTCCATTCGAATGAAGATCGACCACGAAGTGGATTTCCTAGAATCCTTATCGGTCTGAAAATCAGAATCCGTGTATCCCGTAAGGATCAAATCCCCATTACCATACACTAAGCTGTAGTTCCCCGTTCTCCTAAGATACTTGAGGATTGCCTTTACGGCTGTCCAGTGATCTAATCCTAGATTGGACTGATATCTACTGACAATTCCTACTGCATAACAGATGTCGGGCCTAGTACACAACATGGCATACATGAGGCTCCCTACAGCTGAAGCATATGGAATCCGTCTCATATCCTCAACATCTTGAGGAGTCTTAGGACACTGATCCTTAGACAAGTGAACCCCATGCCCGAAAGCGCAAACCCCTTCTTGGAGTTCTGCACTTATATATCTAGACAACATCTTGTCAATATAAGACGCTGAGACAAGGCTAACGTTCGTTCTTCCTGTTACGGACAATCTGGATACCTAGAACATACCGAGCTTCTCCCAAATCTTTCATTTGGAATTGCGAAGCTAGCCACTTCTTAACGCCGAGAAGAAATTCTACCTCATTCCCAATGAGAAAAATATCGTCCACATACAACACCAAAATGCGCGATGCTTTGTCAACGATTTTCTTGTAGACACAAGGCTCGTCGACATTTTGATCAAAACCATAAGATTTGATCGCCTCATCAAACCTTATATTCCAAGACCTCGAAAGCTCGTTTTCACCCATAAATGGACCTATGAAGGTTGGCAAACCTTTTGCTCTTGGCCTTTGGCAATGAACCCTTTGGGCCGGGTCCATGTAGATGGTCTCATCAAGTTTGCCATTCGAAAGGCTGGTCTTGACGTCCATCTGCCATACCTCGTAGTCATAATACGCGGCAATGGCAGAAGGATCCTGATCGACTTTACCATGGCAACAGTGTGAAAAGGTCTCTCATAGTCAACCCTTCAACCGGGTAAAACCCTTTGCCAGTAGTAGGGCTTTGAAGGTCTGCACCTTCCCATCTATGCCACGTTTACGCTTGTAGATCCATTTGTAACCTATAGGTTTTTCCCATCGGGTTGATCTACAAGCTCCCAGACAGAATTGAAGTACATCGACTCAATTTCCTGGTCCATAGCTTTAATCCATTTGTTTTTGTCATCGTCTGTCATTGCCTAATCATAGGACAATGGATCCTTGCAATCATCCTCAGGGGTGACGACTTGGATTCCAGCTAAACCCATGTAACGTTCAGGCTGTCTCACAACCCTCCCACTACGTCGAGGCATTCTCAATGAAGGGATTTGAAATTCCCACAGAAGAAGACGTTGTGAAACGTCGTTGTTTCGTTGTGTAAAACGTATCTTAAAATTGAACCTATCTCATGAAGGGAATCGAAGTCCCCGCAGCGGAAGCGATTGCGAATCGCGCGCTCTTGATTTAGTCACAACGGAAAAGGTCTCCTCATAGTCAACTTGGGTAAAACCCTTTGCCACTAGTCGGGATTTGAAGGTCTGCACCTTCCCATCTACGCCACGTTTACGCTTGTAGATCCATTTGCATCCAATAGGTTTTACCCCATCCGGTTGATCCACAAGCTCCCATATAGAATTAAAGTACATAGACTCCATTTCCTGGTCCATAGCTTTAATCCACTCGTCTTTGTCAACATCAACCATTGCCTGATCATAGGTCAATGGATCCTCACAGTCATCATCAGGAGCGACAACTGAGGTTTTAGCTAAACCCATGTAGCGATCAGGCTGTCTCACAGCCCTCCCACTACGTCGAGGCATTCCCAACTCTTGGGAACGGATTTGACTAGACGTGCTAGGATCAACAACACTTGTTGACGTACTAGCCCCATCAGCAACTCTTCTTTGATGTACCGCCCATTTCATTTAATACAATTTTACTCCTTGGTAAATGATCCCTGAAGTGGTCTTCCTCTAGGAAAGTGGCGTTTGTCGACACAAGCACCCTATTTTCCCTAGGATCGTAAAATAGACCACCTCTAGTCTCTTTGGGGTAACCTACGAATAGGCACAATTTCGAGCGGGTTCCAACTTTTTCTGGTTTGACACCAACACATGGGTCGGGCATCCCCAAATCCTGAGGTGATGTAAACTGCCTTTACGTCCACTCCAGAGCTCGAAAGGTATTTCACAAACACTCTTCGACGGAAAGTTGTTCAAAATATAAACCGCAGTCTCCACTGCGTACCCCCAAAAAGAATCATGGAGACGAGCATAGCTAATCATCGACCGAACCATGTCCAACAAGGTTCTGTTTCTCCTCTCCGATACACCATTCTGCTGTGGCATACAAGGCGCTGAGAGTTGGGACGTAATTCCGTGTTCTATCATATAGTCCTGGAATTCAGTGTCCATGTACTCTCCACCTCGATCCGATCGAAGTGTTTTACGTGATTTACCTAAGAGGTTCTCAACCTCAGTCTTGTACTCTTTGAACTTTTCAAGACTTTCAGACTTCTTGTGCATTAGGTAAATATACCCATATCTGGAGTAATCGTCTATGAAAGACACGAAATATTCATAACCGCCCCGAGCTTTAACATTCATCGGACCACGAGAGTCGAATGTACTAACTCAAGAGGCTCTTTGGCTCTATATCCTTTTCCACTAAAAGGACGTTTGGTCATTTTGCCCTCAAGGAATGACTCACACACCGACAAAGAGTTTTCTTCCAACTCGTTTAGAAGTCCACTCTTCACTAGTTTCTCAATCCTATTGAGATTAATGTGGCCTAACCGAAGATGCCAAAGGTGGGCATTTTCTTTTGGAGAAACTTTTGCTTTCTTAGTTCGTGTTTCTGTAGTTTTAAACAATTCAGTATTCAAAACACTTTTGACCGATTTGGGTTTCAAAACATACAGATTATTTCGAGTGAAGCTGAACAAATAACATTCCTTTTGAAAGAAATAAACGCTTTATTCAATTCAAAAGAAACGGAAATACAATGTTCAATTAAGCAGGAAATGGAAACAAGGTTTCTAGTAAATCCTGGAACTATGTACAAATTGTCCAACAATAAGTACTTCCCGCCAAATTGTAGCTTCATCTGTGCAATCGCATTTGCAGAGAGACAAGCTCTCCTGGATCCAACCCGTAGAGTCACCTCACCCCTAGCGGCACGCGCGAATCAATCCTCGAAAGAAGAACAAACGTGGTTAGTGGCGCCGAATCCAATATCCAGCAGAGTCACTACTCTCCACTAAACATGTTTCAGTCACAAGTAAATCACAATTACCTTGATTCTTCCTCTCGGCCAGAATTTGGGACGCTTTCTCTTCCAAAGGACCGCCCCATCATGCGGTGGAAACACTTTCCTTTATCTACAACCTCCTTGACCTTCTTGCCCTTGTGGGCAACACTGGCCGATTTTACCCTTCTTCATCCTCTTCTTCCCTTTTCGGGCGTGAAGGAGCAACAGTTTCGTCCCCGCAGGTCGAACCCCGTGATAAGACCCAGTGAGGCAACATTTGCCTCAGATTCCTTGACCTGCTTCAAGGATTGGAAATTTTGTAGCTCATTGAGGAGGGTAGTCGAGTGTAGCTAATTTTTTCATAACAAAGATTGCTATTCTGGCCAAGGAAACTCTTCTAAGAGTCTCCAAAATAAAATCGACTGCTCGACTCGTCGATCGAAGCCCCGTTCATCTCGGCCGATGAAAGTTGGTCATCATGTCTAGAACGTGTTCACGGACGGGCGACCCTCTTTCATCCGTGCGTTGAAAACGTATTTGAGCGAGTCATGCCGGACCTGAAAGGACTGCTGTCCAAACATTTCCTGCAAGGACTCCATGATCTCCTTAGCGGAAACCATCAGCTCATGCTTCTTTACCAAGACATCGGATATGCCGGCAATTATGTAGACCTTAGCCTTTTCATTGGCCCCGATCCGGCGATCGTGACGCGCATCGCGAACACTTCATGACGCTGTCGAGCCCGACATCCGAGGACACTCCTCGATAGCACGAACTTTATGTCGCCTTGTACCAAAATTGTATTAATGTTGTTTTTCCAACTCGTAATTATCTCCCACTAACTTATCCGGCGAGAGTAAAGCTATTATTGCGCTAGACATTTTTAGCTGAAAAATAAGAAAAACTTTGTATTAGTCTCGCAAAAAACTTTTGAAATCCAATCAAGTTTTAGCAAAAATTGTTTCATGATGCCTAGGTCATTCAAAATTTTGCAATGATACCCTAAACGTTTAGAATGACCGCCACCGAAGGGTGAACAAAACACTCTTCTCTCTAGGACGAGACTTTCTCGATCGGACCCTAATCCCGAATAACTCTTATTCCATTAGGCGTCCAATTACCATTGTTCGGTCGAATTCATTAACACTTAACGAATTCGTGAGTGTCACCTCATCTTTAAGTTCCAAGTATCCGTCCAAACAATAGCCACCGAAGGGTGAACCAAGAAGGAAAACCAACCAGGAAACCGTATCCCTTTCGAGAATTCACGGTGTTCCGACTCCCATGATCAAGCCCTCCGAAGGGATTGTCTGGTCCAGGCCAAACTAGCAGGCAGATCATAGGCGTCTCACGGTGTGAATCGAAAGAAGAGACCGTGGGTCTCGTTTTCACAAGTCCCACTCCCACTCACTATAAGTACTCTCTCCATCCACGATGATATTGATCTATACAAATGCCATCCGAAGGGGACGCTCCCATTTGCGCCACGCAGGTCGAGTATAGATCTCACGGTGTGACTTAAAGGAGATTTGTGGTTGGAAATTCAAATGTATCTCATACACTTTATTTCCTCCCACTCAAAGACTTTGATTTTTAATAGGGATTGACCTAGATAAACCTAGCTAAAAATTTACCTAAGTCTACCAATATAACTTTTATATGGTATTAACCTAAGTTTATAATCACATTATTAACTTAGGTCTATGTGAGTAAATTAATTAACACTTAATTAACGACACTCACGAGAATATAACCTAAGAATCTCCGGACCGAATTCACTCCCAGGTCGGTTTCCAGGTAGGGGTGTTCCGCAAGCGTCAACTTAAATACCCCAGCCTTAGACAAAACCTTCCTTAGACAGAGTTACTTATCAGTCTCCATTCAAAGGTCATATTTGATTTCCTAAATTTCTAATCTCATTAGAAAATTAGAAAACCTAAGTCTAATTATTCAAGTTCTAAACTCTTTAAAACTAATAATTAACTTAGGTTGCATGTATTTCTATGTTATAGTGCTTGATCATCCATCACATGAATAATACTATACTATAACATACATTCATCATATGAATTAAATGCATGAGCATGCTTTTAATAACACTTATATTTAAATAAATTAAAACATGCATACATTATATTATAACTCTTATAATATAATCCTATCATGCATACTATATATTATAACTCTTATAATATAAATGATGCATGAAATGTTTATCCTAAGGTGGGATTTTAAATCTATATGACATACATTATGCACATAGAAATTAATTAAAATATACATCACATGCATAAAATAATTAAATAGCAAAAATGGACCGATTTTTGGCACCTAAGGGCAATTATTTAATTAAATAACATTAATATAACATTTATATTAATATTATTTAATAAAATAATTAAATTAAATAAATAAATACATTTTATAAATTAGAAAATAAATAAAAAACGAGAAAACTACCCACTATGAGGAAATGCACGTCCCACTCCTCGCGAAACTGCCGCAACCGCTCCTCACGTGTGCGGCGTTACAGTAACGCTGCGGCGGCAACGTTGTAACGCTGCCGCCTCCTCCAATGTCGAGCCACGTTCTCAACGCCCGGTGGCGTTGGTAACGCCGCTCTGCAGCAATGCCTCCGCTTTGAAGAACAACGCTTGAGACGCCGCGGCGCCGCCTCAACGCCATCGGCGTGAACAACAAACACTTTGCCGTTCTTCCATCGATTTCACTTTGTTCCGCTCCGATTTCTTCACAGCAACTCTCGCCACAAACGACCCGGACTTACAGACTCGATTTACAACAAAATGCCCAAAAACAACGGGCCCTTACATTGATCTTATCAACATAATTGTAAATCTAATCTAGTGCCAAAAACCGTAAACATCCATAATGCAAACCAAGTAATCATCTCATGAAATTATGGCAAAATACCCACCTAATTTTAACAAAACAGTGCATAAATGAAGTACCAACGAGATGACTCTGATACCAATTGAAGGGAATGAGAATCCCACGCAGCGGAAGACGATTGAATCGTCGAGGTATCACTATGCAACTTGTGTTTATTAAAATTGATCTAACACTTAGATCTAGGCTAAACATGCTTGAAGAAGAAGAAATTTACAACAAATAGAGTTTTTACTTACTTGTTGTAGACAAACTCAACAATTTCTTCCTCGGGTCACGAACTCTTCGTGCTACTCGATCTCAACGAAATCTTCCCACAAAACGAACTCAAACACGACCAAATGGCCTTCTCGGTTGTTCTCTTTTTGAGAAGGGAAGTTGGTGGGAACTTCTTTGTGTTTTGGAGAGGGAGGAGAAATGAGAGAGTAGAGAGAATTCTCTTTTCTTCTCTTTGGTGAAAAACAAAAAATGAGAAGAGTCCCTACCAATCCCTTCTTGCAAAGGGTTTAAATAGTGGAATGAGGAAGTTAACATCTCCTCATTATTACCACTTTACCCTTAACCATAGGTTATGCAAATCTCATTTGCATAACCACATAATATAAGATATCTCATATCTCATATTGCAAATCTCATTTGCAATAATTGTGGATTAATTAAATTGAATCACATCCAATTTAATTTCTCTCATTTAATTTCTCCAATTAGCCCTAATTCAACAATTAGGCTAACCTATAGTTTATTATGAATCTCATTCACATTAAACTATATATTATATCATTCATATCTCATATAAATGACATAAATGTTTTTAAAGTGAAATTGAACACTTCAATTTCATACCAAAACATTAACCCTTCTTTTAACCTGTGGAGCCAACCGAGGACCTAATGGACCTACAAAGTGACGGCCCAATGATCCGAGATTAACTCACAAACTCTTTGACCCGGTTAACCAACATTCATTAGCTACGGTAACACTCCACTATAGCCCGTAGCCGCACTCCCGCCGGTCACGCATATTACGTGTCCACCGATATAACCAATGCCCATGAGTCGACCCTTCACAGTTGTTCGTGAGACACTACTGGGTCAAATTATCGCTTTACCCCTCGTGTCACCTCTTGTTCCTTAAGTCCCCACCGCTCCTCCTCTAATGAACAACATATTGTGATGGTCCAACCATACACAACACCCTTCTCGGACCAAAGTGAGAAGGTGGGCGCCCGCTGTCCAAGCCTTGGAGACAAAGACTCAAGGGAACAACCCTCTAGTTTCCCTAAAGGCGGGAGCGAGTGAATTCCATCTCGCGTAGTTAAGTTCCCACTCCCTACTAGGTTCTCGTCCCCCGAGAAGATAGGCATATTGGGCGAGTAATCGTGACCACCCTCACCCGTATTAGTCAAAGAATGCACTCGCAGACAGGAGTCCGTAACACGCTCGTGATTCGTGTCGAGTCACTAATGGTCATCTATGAAGTTATTAGTCTTTAATGTCAACGGTGTTACATCATCGAGGTCTAATAAATCACGGTCCGCCTTGTACAATCTCATTGCACAGATGCCCCCACTCGTATGTCAACCACATGAACGAAGTCGATCACCTCGTTTGTATCTAATACAAAGCGGGCGCATCCACGAGTGTATCCGGATTAGGTCTCCAACCCTATCCATATCATCAGAGACCGCTCGGGTCATTAACTCGAACGTGATCCTCCCCGTGTCCACTACACACCGCTTAAGCTCTAGTTCTCTCATAAATTCAATGACCCTAGAGCTTAGTTTATTGGAAAAGTTTATAAATATTGCGAGACACAAAGTGATGAAATGAATAACTCTTATTAATTTCTAACAATATGTTACAAACACAAGATTAGGACAAAAATTCCAATAGGCTGATCAGGAACTCATCAATAACCCTAAACCCATCAGGGAGTATTTCCAACCTGTGTTTGATTCTGAGCAGGCTGGAATAATCTATGCCCCTATAAATGCTAACAATTTTGAACTTAAGACAAGACTTATACAGATGGTTATGGAGGGGGCTTTTCAAGGCTTAGCCACAGAAGATCATAACTCACACTTGCAAAACTTCTTAGAAATTTGTGGTACAGTTAAAATGAATGGTATCTCTGCTGATAATATTCGCTTACGTCTCTTTCCTTTCTCTTTGCAGGGTAGAGCTAAGGAATGACTAGGGTCCCTTCCCTCAGGCAGTATCACTTTCTGGGAGGAGTTGGCCCAAGCCTTCATGACCAAATTCTTTCCACCTGTGAAGGCTGGAAAGTTAAGGACTGAGATAGGAACATTTAGGCAATAGGAGGGAGAGTAGCTATTTGAGGCATGAGAAAGGTACAAGGACATGCTCAGGAGGTGCCCACAACATGGTTACCCAGATTGGCTCCAGGTACATCTGTTTTATAATGGGCTGGAAGGTAAGACAATGACCATTCTGGATGCCACTGCTGGAGGGGCTTTCATGACGAAAACTGTGCCAGAAGCACGTGCCCTCCTTGAGGAAGTGTCAATCGCCAATTTACCAAAGGGCCTCTGAGAGAATGACAGAACTAAGCCAGTAGCTGGATTGTATCAACTTGATGATGTAACTTCTCTTAAATCTCATATGGCATCTCTCACTCATGCTCTGAATAATTTTGCAGGATCACCACAAACAGGGATGTCCTCTCAATGCTCCCAACCCAATGGAGAATCCACTATGGAGCAATTACACTACCTGAACAATAGAAGCAACAACTATGGAGGAAGCCAAACTCAGAATAACCTCCCAACACATATAATTCAGGTTTGAGGTATCATGAAAATCTCTCTTATGCTAATAATAAGAATGTGTTGAATCCTCCTACAGGGTATGCTTCTACATCAAAGAGGAAACCATCTCTGGAAGAGACATTGCACTCCTTCATAGCTGAATCCAGAAGTAGGTCTAACCAGCTGGAGAATGCAGTCACCAGTCTATCTGGTATAATAACTAGTCATGGAGCTGCAATAAAGAACATTGAGACCCAGATCAGTTAGATGAATACATCACTCCGAACACTGCATGATAGAAAAGAAACACCTGAAGGGAATCGAATCCCGTAGCGGAAGTGATTGTGAATCGCGCGTTCTTAATTTCATTACATGGATTACATTCAAGAACAAATCTAACTAGATTAAGCATACAATAGCAAGATGGATAGCAAGAATAATACCTTTGAAGAACCTTTCTTCGAGTGTTCCTTCTCCCACGATCACGATCTCAGCAACACGAACCCAAGCGATCACAGACACTACCACCGGATCTTCTCCGTTGTTCTCTAGGTGAGGGAGGAAGGTGGGTTCCCTTTAGGTGAGATGAGATGTTTGTGAGAGAAACTGTGTTTTGGAACCTTTCCAACAACACAACAAAATGACACACTAGGGTTTTTCCAAGGCTTAGGTTAAAGTTGCATTTCATGCAACTATATATATAGGGAAATAAGGTGGAAATTACCATCCTATCCCTCTTTCATTCTCTCTTTAGTATATAGTTAATATGTGAATCTAATTCACATTAAAACTATATATTATATCAATTATATCACATATAACTGATATGACATCTCATATATGAAATTGAACACTTCAATTTCATTCATAACCTTATACCCTCAATATAACTATGTTGAGCCAACGGAGGGACCTAATGGACCTACAGTTCATGAGCTTCAATGATGTGAGATTAAGTGCATGTTTGGGAATGATTTTAGAAATATTGATTTTAGTATAATTGATTTGTCTATAATTGATTTATTAAAAGTGATTTTCTTATAATCATTTTCATGTTTGGTTTTATACTTTTAATAGTGATTTTGGTATGGAAAAAATTCACCTTTTTATGAAAATTTATGAATTTTGACAAAAGATTACAGTTTTTACTCGTCATTAAAAGTATACTATTTTTAAAAACAAATAATAGTTATTTTAAATTACAATCACTTGACAAAAATCAAGTGGGAATCACCTCCCAGGTGATTGAAAGAGAATCACTTCAAATGATTTTGGATTATTCCAAAATCACTTGCTTAATATTGCCAAACATCACACTTTGGGTAGGAAAGTGATTTTAGACATGTTAAAAGTGATTTTGGTCATTCCAAAATCACTCCCAAACATGCCCTAACTGATCAAACTCTTTGATCCAGTTAATCAATATTCATTAACTACAAGTCATTCCACTATAGACTTGTAGCTGCAGTCTCCTCACTGTAGATTATATTGTGTCCACTGATATAATCATTACCCATGAATCGACCCTTCACAGGTTGTTCGTAATCACAGCTGGGTCAAATTACCGTTTTATCCCTTTGTTTACCTCATTGTTCCTTAAGCACCACTGATCCTCTAATGAACAACAAGTCTAAGGTCCTACCATAGACTCATACCCTCATAGAGGGCGGGGCCCCATTGTTCAAAACCCGAGTCGGGCTCTTAGGGAACAACCTATCTAATTCCTTAGTGTAGGAATGAGTGAATTCCATCTTGTATAGGTAAGTCCCCAGCTACCTACGAGGTTCTGTCCGTGAGAAGGTAGGCTTATTGAGTCGACTACATGCCACTCTCACCCATACTAGTCTAAGGACAAACCCCTATAAGCAGGAGTTCTTAACTTACTCAGGATTCAGGTTGAGTCACTAATGACCATCTATAAATTATCAGTCTTATCCTGTTAACGGTTTTACACTGGTTAGACTAATAATTTGCGATGCGGTCTTGTATGAACTCTTCATACAGATGCCCCCACCAGCATGTCAACCACATGAATGAGTTGAATTACCTCATTTGTACTAATTACAAAGAGGGTCGCATCCATGGTGTTACCAGAATGAGGTTTCCAACCTTATTCTTATACCATAGACCATTTAGGTTATATTTTTGAACACAATCCAAATAGTGTCTACTACACTGATGTTCAAGATATATTATAACCTTTGAGCTTAGTTTATTGGATTTATAAAGCAAGAATATAATTTTATCAAAAATAAATAACTCTTTATTTATTTGATCAAAATTACACAAGTTTAGGGCATAAATTCCAACAATCTCTCACTTGACCTAAAGCTTGTGGAATACTAAAACATTACAGTAATGTAAATACAATAAACTAGGGCATTTAAACTCTTTGTACAAAATACTCCCACTTGCCCTAGTTGGGGAAGACTTGTAAACCTAGACCTTCTAGGTGACTCTCAAACATTTAGCCGTGAGAGCCTTTGTAAAAGGATCAACAACGTTGTGTTCCGAGGCTATCTTCGTGACGATCACAACTTCTCGATGCACGATCTCCCGGATGAGATGATATTTGCGCTCAATATGCTTTCCCCTCTTGTGACTTCGAGGTTCCTTTGAATTTGCCACTGCACCACTGTTATCGCAATACAACGTGATGGGCAAAGTCATATTTGGAACAACTTCCAAATTTAGCATGAACTTCCTTAACCAAACGACCTCTTTAGCTGTTTCACAAGCTGCTACATATTCGACCTCCATGGTGGAATCAGCGATGCATCCTTGCTTGACGCTTCGCCATACTACAACTCCTCCGTTAAGAGTGAATACTGACCCTGATGTAGATTTCTGAGAATCTTTATCAGTTTGAAAGTCAGAATCCGTGTATCCTGTAAGGATTAAATCCTTAGCCTCATACACAAGCATGTAGTTCCTTGTTCTCCGTAGATACTTAAGGATTGTTTTAACCGCTGTCCAGTGTTCAAGTCCTGGATTGGATTGATACCTACTGACCATTCCAACTGCAAAACAAATGTCTGGCCTAGTACATAACATGGCGTACATTAGGCTCCCAACTGCTGATGCGTAAGGAATCCGTCTCATATCCTCAACTCCTTGAGGTGTCTTAGGACACTATTCCTTAGACAAATGAACTCCATGTCTAAAAGGCAATAAACCCTTTTTGGAGTCTTGCATCTTAAACCTCAACAACACTTTGTCGATGTAAGATGTCTGAGACAGGGCTAGTGTTTTATTCTTGCGGTTCCGGACAATCTGGATCCCAAGAACAAACTGTGCATTACCTAAATCTTTCATTTGGAATCGCGTAGCTAGCCAATTCTTAATGTCAGTAAGATATCCTACATCATTCCCAATGAGTAGGATATCATCCACATATAGAAGTAGGAATGCGACAGAACTATTGATGATTTTCATGTAGACACAAGGTTCATCATCATTCTGATCAAAGTCATAAGATTTGATTGCCTCATCAAATCTTATATTCCACGACCTAGAGGCTTGTTTCAGTCCATATATTGACCTTTTAAGCCTGCAAACCTTTTGCTCTAGTCCTAGTTCAACGAACCCTTTGGGTTGATCCATGTAGATGTTTTTCTCAAGATTGTCATTCAAAAAAGCTGTCTTGACATCCATTTTCCATAACTCATAGTCATAATATGCGGCAATGACAAGTAAGATACTGATAGACTTCACCATAGCAACAGGTGAAAAGGTTTCCTCATAGTCAACCCCTTCAACCTTGGTATAACCCTTTGCTACTAGTCTAGCTTTAAAGGTTTGCACCTTCCCATCTACACCATGTTTTCTCTTGTAGATCCACTTACAACCTATAAGTTTTACCCCATCAGGTTTATCTACAAGATCCAAAACAGAATTGAAGTGCATAGACTCCATTTCTTGATCAATGGCTATGACCCATTTGTCTTTGTCTTTCTCAACCATCGCTTGATTATAAGTCGATGGATCCTCACAGTTGTCATCTGGTATAACAACTTGGGTTTCAGATAAACCCATGTAACGGTCAGGTTGTGTTATAACTCTCCCACTACGTCGAGGCATACTTAACTCTTGAGATGGACTCTCTTGACTAGACAAGCTAGTATCAACAACTTTTGTTGACGTACTAGTTTTATTAGCAACCTTTGCTATCGTTCCATTTAACTCATTCAACATAATTTTACTTCTTGGTTTATGGTCCCTTATGTGGTTCTCCTCTAGGAAAGTGACATTTGTCGACACAAAAACCTTATCTTCCTTAGGGTCATAGAATAAACCACATCTTGTTTCTTTTTGGTATCCTACGAATAGGCACAATTTTGAACGTGAATCCAACTTTTTTGGATTTGTCACAAGCACATGTGCTAGACAGTCCCATATTCTGAAACGACATAAACTACCTTTACGTCCTTTCCAGAGTTCAAAAGGTGTTTCAGAAACACTTTTTGATGGCACATTGTTCAAAATGTATACCGCAGTCTCCACTGCGTAACCCCAAAAGGAACTAGGGAGATGAGCATACCTCATCATTGATCGAACCATGTCCAACAGGGTTCTATTTTTCCTTTCCGATACACCGTTTTGTTGTGGTGTACCAGGAGCCGAGAGTTGGGATGTAATTCCATGTTCTATCATATAATTTTGGAATTTTAAATCCATGTATTCTCCACCTCGATTCGATTGAAGTTTCTTAATCGTTTTACCTAATTGATTTTCAACTTCAGTCTTGAATTCCTTGAACTTTTCAAGTGCTTCAGACTTATGTTGTATTAGGTAAATATGCCCAAATCTAGAATAATCATCTATAAAGGAGATGAAATATTCATAACCTCCTCTGGCTTTAACATTCATCGGACCACAAAGGTCTGAATGTAAAGCTCAAGAGGTTGTTTGGCTCTATAACCTTTTTCACTAAAAGGTCTTTTAGTCATTTTGCCTTCTAGGCAGGATTCACATACAGGTAAAGTATTTTCTTCTAACTCATTTAGAAGTCCATTCTTTACCAATCTCTCAATCCTATTGATATAATAAGATATACATAGCATAATCATCTCATGAAATATAATGCATGTCAATGCTGTCCATAAATTAATATAACACTTTATATTAATTAATCATGCAAACTATATAATATAACTCTTTATATTATAAATGATGCATGGAAATGCTTAACCTAAGGTGGGATTTCTAAATTAAAAGCATACATTATGCATGACAATAATTACACAACAATTGCATAATTTAAATAGCAAAATTAGACCAATTTTGGCACCCTAAATTAAATTTTAATTAATATAATCTAATTATATTAATTAAAATTAAATAAATTAAATATAAAACGTTTTTATATTTAATATATAACTAAAAAAAACTTTTTTTGTCCGTTGAAGAAGTCCTGAAACGCCTTCGGCGTTGCAACGCTGCGCCTTGTCCATTTCTATCCGTTGGAGCGCGCCTCATCTCAAGCGTTGCACAACGCCTCAGCCACAGTAACGCCGAGGACAAACGTTGCAACACTGCCTCTCGCTCTCTCGCTTTGCGCTGCTTTGCGCTGCGTTACGCTAAAGAAAACGGCGTTGCAACGCCATTCACAGAATAGCAACTCCAATTTTTTCATCTTGCTCGATTTTGTTCCGTTCTTCTCAGCAACCACTTTGCCTCGATCGACACGGACTTACAGACTCGATTTACATAATAAAATGCCCAAAACAATAGGCCCTTACATTGAACAATTCAACGAAATTATATAAATCTAAGTGCCAAAATCGAAACTATCTAATTTGCAAATCGTTCATTCATCTCATGAAAAACAGTAAATCCCACCTCTTTCTTGATAAATCCAGAACGAAATTAAGAACACAATTGGGCTCTGATACTAATTGAAGGGAATCGAATCCCGTAGAGGAAACGATTATGAATCGCGCGTTCTTAATTTCATTACATGGATTACATTCAAGAACAAATCTAACTAGATTAAGCATACAATAGCAAGATGGACACCAAGAATAATACCTTTGAAGAACTTTTCTTCGAGTGCTCCTTCTCCCACGATCACGATCTCAGCAACACGAACCCAAGCGATCACGGACACTACCACCGGATCTTCTCTGTTGTTCTCTAGGTGAGGGAGGAAGGTGGGTTCCCTTTAGGTGAGATGAGATGTTTGTGAGAGAGATTGTGTTTTGGAACCTTTCCAACAACATAACAAAATGACACACTAGGGTTTTTACAAGGCTTAGGTTAAAGTTGCATTTCATGCAACTATATATATAGGGAAATAAGGTGGAAATTACAATCCTATCACTCTTTCATTCTCTCTTTAGTATATAGTTAATATGTGAATCTAATTCACATTAAAACTATATATTATATCAATTATATCACATATAACTGATATGACATCTCATCTATGAAATTGAACACTTCAATTTCATTTCTAACTTTATACCCTCAATATAACCATGTTGAGCCAACGGAGGGACCTAATGGACCTACAGTTCATGAGCTCCAATGATGTGAGATTAACTGATCAAACTCTTTGTTCCAGTTAATCAATATTCATTAACTACAAGTCATTCCACTATAGACTTGTAGCTGCACTCTTCTCACTGTAGATTATATTGTGTCCACTGATATAATCATTACCCATGAGTCGACCCTTCACAGGTTGATCGTAATCACAACTGGGTCAAATTACCGTTTTACCCCTGTGATTACCTTTTTGTTCCTTAAACACCACTGATCTTCTAATGAACAACAAGTTTAAGGTCCCACCATAGACTCATACCCTCATAGAGGGCGGGGCCCCGTTGTTCAAGACCTGGAATCATTTCTTAAGGGAACAACCTATCTAATTTCTTAATGTAGGAATGAGTGAATTTCATCTTGTATAGTTAAGTCCCTAGCTACCTACGAGGTTCTGTCCTTGAGAAGGTAGGCTTATTGAGTCGGCTACGGGCCACTCTCAACCACACTAGTCTAAGGAAAAACCCCTATACGCAGGAGTTCTTAACTTACTCAGAATTCAGGTCGAGTCACTAATGACCATCTATAAATTATCAGTCTTATCCTGTTAACGGTTTTACACTGGTTAGACTAATAATTTGCAGTTCGGTCTTGTATGAACTCTTCATACAGGATGCTTCCACCGCATGTCAATCACATGAATGAGTTGATTACCTCATTTGTACTAATTACAAACTGGGTCGCATCCATGGTGTTACCAGAATGAGGTTTCCAACCTTATTCTTATACCATAGACCATTTAGGTTATATTCTTGAACACAATCTAAAGAGTGTCTACTACACTAATGTTCAAGATATATTATAACCTTGGAGCTTAGTTTATTGGATTTATAAAACAAGAATATAATTTTATCAAAAACAAATAACTCTTTATTTATTTGATCAAAATTACACAAGTTTAGGGCATAAATCCCAACAACAGCTTGAAGGAGTACAGTCTAGCTAAAAACGTTAAACAAAACACTTCTTGGGAGGCAACCCAAGCTTTACAGTTTTGTTTTATTTTAGTTTGTTTTAGTTGTTCGCTATTTACTTACTAGTAAGTTTTACTTTGTAGGTTGTGATGATGTCTGCATTCGTTAAAATCCATGCTCCCGTTCTAAGGAACTCCAACACACATGTTTTGGCTATCCAAGGAACTCAGAAAGATCTCCATCACCCAGGACAATATTGTTCACTCTTACCCTTCTACTTCATTTGTGCTTATTTCTGCAAACATTGGGGACAATGTATAGTTTAAGTTTGGGGGTGGGATGTTATTTATTTGTGTGACTGTCCTGAGTATGTGCTGAATTACTGATTGATCTTTGCATAAGTATGATTATGATAGCCTAGGATGAGAATTAATTGAAAATTTTTGTGATTCTGCTGAAACTTGAGAGCATGATATGAATTTGAGTTAATTTAAAAATTTTCTTGAGTTTTTCCTGCACCATTATGCACATAGCCTGTGTTCCTATAGTTTTGAAATGCTTTGAACAAAGTTATTAGGTTTAGAAGTTTGATGTCACCTCGATAGGTCTGAGAACTAATTTGAGAGTTGTTGCGTATAATTATGAATATGCAATACCGCAGTGTACGGGTCAAGTTTTAGTATAGTGATTTATGAGTCAAAGTATTGTCCTCGGGAATGGGTTTCTAGATTAATTAATTACTAAGATACTAATTTTCAATTTACGCTAAAGAAACATAACATGGATAGTTGATTGAAAGTAACGACAAACAAACAAACAAACATGTGGAGACACGAATTGATAAATTTGAGGGAAGTGATTATACAAGTTAATGACTTAATTAACACATGCAATGAACCAACGAGATGAATTTATAAACAAGAAGTAAAATACTCAAGAAAATCTCTCGATTCTTAGTGAGCCTCACACATGCAATCAACTCCATAGTCTCCATATGAACCTACGACATGCATGGCATTAAGCAACTTCTTTATGTGTTTCCCTAAGATTTCTAAGTCATTCTCATACCAGATTTCTAAGGGTTTTGACAATTTTGCTCTAATTCAAGCTTTATCTCTCGAGTCCACTTAAACTAACAAATTAAAAAGTAAAGAACGAATTGCCAAAAATAAGGACAAAACATGCTTCATTACATAGAAAAAAAGTCATAACAAGTAAATCAAATCCTAAGTACAATGTCTACTCTAAATCACATAAAAATCAAACTAAACAAGTAGAAAATGTCTTAGAACGCTATTACAAATTGAAAGAAAAGGAAATTAAACTTATGTGTCGACGCCGGTCCTTCGTCTCCGAACTCCCGTCTTCGATCTCAAACCTCCACGAATGCTTTGGCTCCAAAAACGCTCTTTTCTCTCTTCTTACAAAGTGTATTTCGAAATGAGGGTGGAAGATCTACCAAATTCGACCCCCTTTACAAGAATGCATAATGATATATTTATAGGTTCAATCGGTCAGCATTGCAACGCTAGGGACAGCGTTGCAACGTTGTACCCTAGGCGACTGGTAAATAAGGAAACTCTCGATGGCATTGCAACGCTGAGGGCAGCGTTGCAACGCCGCTACCCTAACGCGTGCGCCTTCCTATCGATACGACGTTGCGAGGCTTCAAGGCAGTGTTGCAACGCTCTCTGTGTGGTCCTTCATGTGCGCCTTCTTATCGATATAGTGTTGCGACGCTGCAAATCAGCATTGCAACGCTATCGCCTGGGGCTTCAACGCCGCTTGGTTGCACATCCGGCGTTGCAACGCTCTACATGGCGTTGCAACGCCATCACCTCGGGTCTCAAGCTTGGATTGATCCTTTCTCTTCCAATTGATCTTATTTTTAGCTCCTAATAGCCTCGTTTCGATCCCGAGTGATCCAAATTGTCTCCAATAGCTCTGTTTAAGCTCTTAACCTGAAATTGAGTGATTTAAACATGTAAAAGCCCTGCAATCATTATAAAACTAGCAATTATTAAGCCTAAAGATAGCACATTTTGTGTGCTATCAAACACCCCCAAACTTAACCTTTTGCTAGTCCCGAGCAAAAACAGAATTAAACATTAGATTGTTCTTATACATACATTTGATTCAAGCCTCAAAGATTTAAGAGAAAATCTTGCAATCACAGGAAACATTCAAACATAACACTTCAGCAAGCAATTTAAAACTTTTCCTAAGTGTTCCTACGTGTGTGTGTGATTAGCCTATGTTCCCTTCATTTTTACTAAGCCCGGATCAACTTTATTAGGCTGACATTCAACTTCCCCCTACACTGGTCATAATTACTAATCTTTGAGCCTCCCCACATTCAAGAACTAAATAACCCTACTTAGCACGTAATCCTTTTTTTATCATTTTTTCTATTTTTTTTGTGTAAGGACACTAGCTTTCACACATCCACTCCAGGGACCCTTACCCAGAGCACTCGCTCAATGAGTGGCCTAACTGATCACAGTGAAGGTAGCTCTTTTTGCCCTCACGATTTTTTTCTTTAGCAAACAAACAACAAAAACAAACTATTTCACATATTATACAGATCATGCACTTCATAATGTCATTTACCCTATCCTGCAGTTTAACTCTCAAATCAGTTCTCAGACCTATCGAGGTGACATCAAACTTCTAAACCTAATAACTTTGTTCTAAGCATTTCAAAACTACAGGAACACAGACTATGTGCATAATGGTGTAGGAAAAATTCAAGAAAAATTTTAAATTAACTCGAATTCATGTCATGCTCTCAAGTTTCAGCAGAATCACAAGAATTTCCAATTAAATCTCATCCTAGGCTATCATGATCACACTTATGTAAAAATACAATCAACAGTTCTAGCACATATTTAGGACAGTCACAACAATTAAACAACATCCCACCCCCAAACATAAACTAAACATTGTACCCAATGTTTGCAGAAATAAGCACAAATTAAATATAATGGGAAGAGTGAACAATACTGTTCTGAGTTATGGAGATCTTTCTGAGTTCCTTGGGTAGCCAAAGCATGTGTGTTGGAGTTTCTCAGAACGGGAGCATGGATTTTAACGAAGGATGACATCGTCAAAACCTACAAAGCAAAACAAACAAACTAGTAAATACTAAGAATTGGAAAAAACAACTAAAGCAAGAAAACAACAAAATAAGTGAAGCTTGGGTTACCTCACAAGAAGCGCTTTGTTTAACATCTTTTAGCTAGACTGTACTCCCTCAAGGTGTTTCTTTCCTTACTTGCAGTGCCTGGAGTGATGTGTTCATTTGGCCAATCTGGGTCTCTATGTTCTTTATTGCAGCTCCATGACTTGTCACTATACCAGATAGACTGATGATTGCATTTCCCAGCTGGTTGGACCGACTTCTGGATTCTGCTATGAAGGAGTGCAATGTGTCTTCCATAGATGGTTTCCTTTCTGATGTAGAAGCATGCCCTGTAGGAGGATTCAACACATTTTTGTTGTTAGCATAAGAGAAATTCTCATGATACCTTAAACCTAGATTGTAATGTGTTGGTAGGTTACTCTAAGTCTGATTTCCCCCATAGGTGTTGCTTCTGTTGTTCAGGTAGTGTAATTGCTCCATAGTGGATTCTCCATTAGGCTGGGAGCATTGAGAGGACATCCCTGTCTGTGGTGATCCTGCAAAGTTATTCAGCGCATGAGTGAGAGATGCCATATGAGATCTAAGAGAGGTTACCTCATCAAGTTGATACAATCCAGCTACTGGCTTAGATCTGTCATTGTCTGTGAGGCCACTAGTAGTGGCGCTGACACTTCCTCTGGGAGGGCACGTGTTTCGCACGCCTTAGCGCCATGAAAGCCCCTCCAGCAGTGGCATCCAGAATGGTCCTGGTCTTACCTTCCAGTCCATTATAAAATAGTTGTACCTAGAGCCAATCTGGGTAGCCATGCTGTGGGCACCTCCTGAGCATGTCCTTGTACCTTTCCCATGCCTCAAATAGTTGCTCTCCCTCCTGCTGCCTGAATGTTCCTATCTCAGTCCTTAACTTTGCAGTTTTCACAGGTGGAAATAATTTGGTCATTAAGGCTTAGGCCAACTCCTCCCAGGAAGTGATATTACCTAAGGGAAGGGACCCTAGCCATTCTTTGGCTCTACCCTGCAAAGAGAAAGGAAAGAGGTTTAAGCGAATATTATCAGCAGAGATACCATTCATTTTAACTGTACCACAGATTTCTAAGAAATTTTGAAGATGAGAATTAGGATCTTCTGTGGCTAATCCTCTGAAAGCACCTTCCCTAACCTTTTGTATCAGCCCTGTCTTAAGTTCAAAATTATTAGCATTTATAGGGGCATGGACTATTCCAGCATGCTAAGAATTAAACACAGGTTGGAAATACTCCCTGATAGGTTTAGTGTTGTTGATGAGCTCTTGATCAGCCATAGTATGCGTTTCTGCCTTTCCTTCCCTTAGGAGTATCCTACAGGTCCTCTCGATCTCAGGATCAAAAGGGTGCAAGTCTGTAGCTCTCTCCTTGGACATACACCTGGAGGAACAAAAAGAAAGAAATTAGACAAAAAAACACAAACAACTAGAAAATAAAACAAAAAAAGAAAAAAATACATAAAATAAAGATATGAAACATAAAACTTGGGTTGCCTCCCAAGAAGCACTTTCTTTAACGTCTTTAGCTAGACGGTGACTTATCAGGGCACATAAAGCTGCTCATATTTCTTTGGGCCCTTTTTGCTCGAATCGATATAACCTTCTAAGTCTAAAAGGCTATTCTGTTTTTTTTGAGCCCCAGACAGAAAATTATTTTTGGTATTTTTGTTTATCAAAATATAAGAACAAAAATCAAAACAAGACTCCTGAGTGTAAGACAATTGGTTATAAAAAATAAAGGAATTTTCTGGGGATAAAAGGAAAGAAGACCTCTCAGCCTCTAACTCTATCACCTGAGATTCCTCTATGGAAATTACTATATTCCCAATGTCTACCTCACTAACCTGGTTATGGTGTGCCTCAGTCTCTCCCAAACTATCCTTACTAACATATGAACACATCCTCCTAGGTGGCACCTTCTGAGTGGTAAGGATAAGAAATTGTTGATGTAAGGCCTTAAGGGAAATTACTAGCTGGTTAAGATACTGAGTTCTATCCTGCACTATTTCCCAAAGTCGTACCACCTCAGTTTCTAACCTATCCAACCTCTCTAATTCACTATGAACCAAATTTTTAAATTTCAATTCTAAGGTATATTCTGCCAATTGGTCCATAAGAGAAGATTTTTCTACGGGTTGGTTAAGGTACGAAAAACTATGGTTCCAAGTGCCTAAATAGCTACCCTCATGTGAATTTTCATATATGTCAGGTACAGAATGGTAAAAATTAGACACATGGTATTCAGAAAAATCATGATGCGCAAAACTAGGGTTCTGAGAGAGACAATAGAATGGTGAAAACTCAAAATCATGCAAAGTCATACTTGAAAAATCAGTAATTCAAATCAAGACTTTTACACAATAGCAACACAACCAAAAAAGGGTATACGGACTCAAAAACACACAAATAAAATAGAACAAATACGGAAACAAACAAACACACAAAAATGGAAAACAAATAAGGAAAAACACACAAACACACTTTAGTCTAAAATTTCAAATTTTCTCCTAATATTAATTAATCTAAATAATCGTCATTCCCCAACAACGACGCCAAAACTTGTTGCGTATAATTATGAATATGCAATACCGTAGTGTACGGGTCAAGTTTTAGTATAGTGATTTATGGGTCCAAGTATCGTCCTCGGGAATGAGTTTCTAGATTAATTAATTACTAAGATACTAATTTTCAATTTAAGCTAAAGAAACATAACATGGATAGTTGATTGAAAGTAACGACAAGCAAACAAACAAACATGTGGAGACACGAATTGATAGATTTGAGGGAAGTGATTGTACAAGTTAATGACTTAATTAACACTTGCAATGAACCAATGAGATGAATTTATAAACAAGAAGTAAAATACTCAAGAAAATTTCTCGATTCTTAGTGAGCCTCACACATGCAATCAACTCCATAGTCTCCATATGAACCTACGACATGCATGGCATTAAGCAGCTTCTTTATGTGTTTCCCTAAGATTTCTAAGTCATTCTCATACCAGATTTCTAAGGGTTTTGACAATTTTACTCTAATTCAAGCTTTATCTCTCGAGTCCACTTAAACTAACAAATTAAAAAGTAAAGAACGAATTGCCAAAAATAAGGACAAAACATGCTTCATTACATAACAAAAACGTCATAACAAGTAAATCAAATCCTAACTACAATGTCTAGCTACTCTAAATCACATAAAAATCAAACTAAACAAGTAGAAAATGTCTTAGAACGCTATTACAAATTGAAAGAAAAGGAAATTAAACTTATGTGTCGACGCCGGTCCTTCGTCTCCGAACTCCCGTCTTCGATCTCAAACCTCCACGAATGCTTTGGCTCCAAAAACGCTCTTTTCTCTCTTCTTACAAAGTGTATTTCAAAATTAGCGTGGAAAATCTACCAAATTCGACCCCCTTTACAAGAATGCATAATGATATATTTATAGGTTCAATCGGTGCAGCGTTGCAACGCTAGGGACAGCATTGCAACGCTGTACCCTAGGCAACTGGTAAATAAGGAAACTCTCGATGGCGTTGCAACGCTGCCGCTACCCTAACGCGCGCGCCTTCCTGCTCGATACGAGCGTTGCGGCGCTTTGCAAAGCGGCGTTGCAGCGCTCGCTCTCTCTTGATCCTTTCATGTGCGCCAGATATCGATATAGCGTTGCGACGCTGAAAAGCAACGTTGCAACGCTATCGCCTGGGGCTTCAATGCATCTTGGTTGCACATTCGGCGTTGCAACGCTCTACATGGCGTTGCAACGCCATCACCTCGGGTCTTCAAGCTTGGATTGATCCTTTCTCTTCCAATTGATGTTATTTTTAGCTCCTAATAGCCTCGTTTCAATCCCGAGTGATCCAAATTGTCTCCAATAGCTCTGTTTAAGCTCTTAACTTGAAATTTAGTGATTTAAACATGTAAAATCCCTGAAATCATTATAAAACTAGCAATTATTAAGCCTAAAGATAACACATTTTGTGTGCTATCAAGAGTTAAACTGTAGGATAGGGTAAATGACAATATGAAGTGCATGATCTGTATAGTATGTGAAATAGTTTGTTTTTGTTGTTTATTTGCTAAAGAAAAAAATTCGTGAGGGCAAAAAGAGCTACCTTCACAATGATCAGTTAGGCCACTCATTGAGCGAGTGCTCTGGGTAATGGTCCCTGCAGTGGATGTGTGAAAGCTAGTGTCCTTGCAAAAAAAATAAAATAAAATAAGTAATGTAAAAAAATATAGTGATAAAGCGCTTAGTGGAGTTATTTAATTCTTGAATGTGGGGAGGCTCAAAGATTAGTAATTATGACCAGTGTAGGGGGAAGTTGAATGGAGAGCCTAATAAAGTTGATCCGGGCTTAGTAGAAATGAAGGGAACATAGGCTAATCACACACACACGTAGGAACACTTAGGAACACTTAGGAAAAGTTTTAAATTGCTTCCTGAAGTGTTATGTTTGAATGTTTCCTGTGATTACTAGATTTCTTCTTAAATCTTTGAGGCTTGAATCAAATGCATGTATAAGAACAATCTGATGTTTAATTCTGTTTTTGCTCGGACTAGCAAAAGTTTAAGTTAGGGGGTGTTTGATAGCACACAAAATGTGCTATCATTAGGCTTAATAATTACTAGTTTTATGATAATTTCAGGGCTTTGATGTGTTTAAATTATTGAATTTCAGGTAAAGAGCCCAACCAAGACATTTGGAGACAATTTGGATCACTCGAGATCGAAACGAGGCTATTTGGAGTTAAAAATAATACCAATTGGAAGAGAAAGGATCAATCCAAGCATGATGACCCGAAGTGATGGTGTTGCAAAGCCCAGCAGAGCGTTGCAACGTCGTGATTGCTGTTTGGAGGCATTGAAGACCCCAGGCGATAGCTTTGCAACGCTGCTTTGCAGCGTCGCAACGCTATCTCGATAAGGCAGCATATATGAAGGATCGCACAGAGGGCGTTGCAACGCTGCCTTGCAGCGTCGCAACGCCACATCGATAGAAAGGCGCGCACGTTTAGGATAGCGGCGTTGCAACGCTGCCCTCAGTGTTGCAACACCATCGAGATATTCCATATATGACCAGCCGCCTAGGGTACAACGTTGCAACAATGTCCCTAGCATTGTAACGCTGTACCGATTGAGCCTATAAATAGAACATGTTGTTCTCATTATAATGGAGCCGAATTTGGTAGATTTTTCACCCTAATTTCGAAATACATCTTGTAAGAACAGAGAAAAGAGTATTTTTTGGGAGCCAAAGCATCCGTGGATGTTCAAGATCGAAGACGGGAGCTCAAAGACGAAGGACCGACATCGACACATAAGTTTAATTTCCTTTTCTTTCAGGTTGTAACTCCGTTTGAGACGTTTTCTACTTGTCTAACTTGGTTTTCATGTGATTTAGAGTAGCTAGACATTGTAGTTAGTATTTGATTTACTTGTTAAGACTAAATTGCTATGTATTGAAGCATGTTTTGTTCTTATTTTTGGCAATTCGTTCTTTAACTCTTAATTCTGTTGGTTTAAGTGGACTCGAGAGATAAAACTTGAATTAGAGCAAAGTTGTCAATTTAATTTCTCTCAATTCAATTTCTCGAAATAGCACTAATTAATCAATTAGGCTACACTATAGTTTATTATGAATCTCATTCAGATCAAACTATATATTATGTCATCTATATCTCATATAAACGACATAAATACTCAAATAATGAATTTGAATACTTCAAATTCACACCAAACTGTAAACCCTCAATTTGTCCAATTTGAGCCAACCGAGGGACCTAATGGACCTACATATGACGAGCTCCAATGATCCGAGACTAACTCACAAACTCTCCTCCCTAGGTTATTCAACATTCATTAGCTACGGTAACACTCTACTAAAGCCCGTAGCTGCACTCTCATCACCGTAGGACAAGTTGTGTCCATCAATATAACCAATACCCATGGTCGACACTTCACAGGTTGTTTGTAATCACAGTTGGGTCAAATTACCGTTTTACCCCTGTGTCTACCTCTTTCTCCTTAAGTCCCACTGCTCCTCTAATGAACAACTACGTTGCATGGTCCAACCATAAACAACAACCCTCTCAGGCCAATGAGAGAGTGAGGCCCCGTTGTTCAAGCCCCGAGACAACACTTAAGGAAACAACCCTCTAGTTTCCCTAAGTCGAACGAGTGAATTCCTTCTTGCGTAGTCAAGTTCCCGACTCTCCACGTGGTCCTCGCCCCGAGAAGATAGGCATATTGGGCGAGCAACGGTGGCCACCCTCACCAGTACTAGTCGGAAGGATGGACCCGCAGATGCGAGTCCGTGACACGCTCAAGATTAAGGTCGAGTCACTAATGCTCATCTACGAATTTATTAGCTCTATACTGTTAACGGTGTTACATCAGTAAGTCTAATAATTCACGGTCCGGTCTTATACAATCTCATTGCACAGGATGCCCATCACTCGCATGTCAACCACATGAACGAGTCAGATCACCTCGTTTGTATCTAATACAAAGCGGGCCGCATCCACAGTGTATCCAGGATTAGGTCTCCAACCCTATCCATATACTATAGACCGTTCGGGTCATTAACTCGAACGTGATCCTCCCTGTGTGTCCACTACACACCGTTCAAGTTCTTAGTTCTCTCATAATGCAATGACCCTGGAGCTTAGTTTATTGGATTAAGTTTATGAAACATGCGAGACACAAAGTTTAAATAAATAACTCTTATTTATTACACAATTATGAAATAAATAACTCTTATTCATTTACAACTTGGAATATTACAAACTACACGAGATGAGGACATACATCCCAACAAACCCCCACTTGGACTAAGCTAGTGGAGTACATGATACATTTCTCAAATGTACAGTAAAGTAATACAATAAAGTAGTATAATAAACTAGGGCATTGAATACCCCTTTACAATACTCCCACTTACCCTAGTCAGGAAGCACTCGAAGACCTAGTCTCTCTAGGTGACCCTCAAACACCTTAGCCGTGAGGGCCTTTATAAATGGATCAGCAACGTTGTGCTCCGAAGCTATCTGCGTGACTGTCACGTCTCTGCCATGCATAATCTCCCGTATCAGGTGATACTTACGCTCTATATTCTTGCCCCTTTTATGACTCCGAGGTTCTCTCAAGTTGGCTACTGCACCACTGTTATCACAAAACAGTGTGATTGGCAAGTTCATATTTGGAACAACTTCCAAATCCGTCATGAACTTCCTGAGCCAAACAACTTCCTTTGCAGCTTCACAAGCCGCAACATACTCGGCTTCCATCGTGGAATCAGCGATGCATCCCTGCTTGATGCTCCGCCACACTACAACTCCTCCATTCAGAATGAAGGTTGACCCCGAAGTGGATTTCCTAGAATCCTTATCGGTGCAATGTCGAAATCCGTATCCCGTAAGGATCAAATCCCCACTCCCATACACAAGGTTGTAGTTCCTCGTTCTCCTAAGATACTTGAGGATTGCCTTTACGGTTGTCCAGTGATCTAATCCTGGATTGGATTGATACCTACTGACAATCCCAACTGCATAACAGATGTCGGGCCTAGTACACAACATGGCATACATTAGGCTCGCTACAGCTGAAGCATAGGGGATTCGTCTCATATCCTCAACCTCTTGAGGCGTCTTAGGACATTGATCCTTAGACAGATGAACCCCATGCCTGAAAGACAGCAAGCCCTTCTTGGAGTTCTGCATCTTATATCTAGACAATATCTTGTCAATATAAGACGCCTGAGACATGGCTAGCATTCTATTCTTCCGGTTTCAGACTATTTGGATACCTAGAAATTACTATGCCTCTCCCAAATCTTTCATTTGGAATTGCGAAACCAGCCATTCCTTAAAGTGAGTAAGAAATCCTACCTCATTCCCAATGAGAAGGATATCATCCACATACAATATAAGAAATGTGACAGTACTTGCAACCAATAGGTCTAACCTCATCCGGTTGGTCCACAAGCTCCCAGACGGAATTGAAGTACATCAACTCCATTTCCTGGTCCATAACTTTAATCCATTCGTCTTTGTCAACGTCAGCCATTTCCTCATCATAGGTCAATGGATCCTCACAGTCATCATCAGGGTGACGACTTGGGTTTCAGCTAAACCCATGTAACGTTCAGGCTGTCTCACAGCCCTCCCACTACGTCGAGGCATTCTCACCTCTTGGGAACGGACTTGACTAGACGAGTTAGGATCAACAACACTTGTTGACATACTAGCACCATCAGCATAGCTCATCATCGACCGAACCATGTCCAACAAGGTTCTGTTTCTCCTCTCCGATACACCATTCTGCTGTGGCATACCAGGTGCTTAGAGTTGGGACGTAATTCCATGTTCTATCATATAGTCCTGGAATTCAGTGTCCATATACTCTCCACCTCGATCCGAACGAAGTGTTTTTATCGTTTTACCTAACAGGTTCTCAACCTCAGTCTTGAACTCCTTGAACTTTTCAAGTGTTTCAGACTTCCTATGCATTAGGTAAATGTACCCATACCTCGAATAGTCATCTATGAAAGATACGAAGTATTCGTAACGTCCTCGTGCTTTAACATTCATCGGACCACAGAGGTCAGAATGTATGAGCTCAAGGGGCTCCTTGGCTCTATATCCTTTTCCACTAAAAGGACGTTTGGTCATTTTGCCTTCAAGGCATGACTCACATACCGGTAAATATTTTTCTTCCAACTCGCTTAGAAGTCCACTCTTCACTAGTCTCTGAATCCTATTGAGATTAATGTGGCCTAACCGAAGATGCCAAAGATTGACACTTTCTTTTGGAGAAACTTTTAATCTCTTAGTTCGCGTTTCAACTGTTTTAAACAATTCGGTGTTCAAAACACTTTTGACTGAATTAGGGTTCAAAACATACAAATTTCTCTCAAGCGAAGCAAAACAAATCAAATTTCCATTTCAAGAAATAAACGCTTTATTTCTCTTGAAAGAAACGAAAATATTTTGTTCTAATAGGCAGGAAATAGAAACTAGGTTTCTCGTAAACCCATGAACAATGTACATATTATCCAATAATAAGTACTTCCCGCCAAAGAACAGCTTCACCGTGCCTATTGCTGCAGCCGAGACATCTTCTCCGGATCCAACCCTGAGTGTTATCTTACCCTCTTGCAGCCGCTGCTAGGAACTTAATCCTTGAAAAGAAGAGCAAACAGGGTTAGTGGCGCCTGAATCCAATATCCAAACAGAGTCATTACTCTCCACTAAACAAGTTTCTGTGACAAGTAAATCACATTTACCTGTCATCTTCTTTTCATCAAGGAACTTGGGACAACTCCTTTTAAGGTGTCCGTCCCCGTTGCAGTAGAAACACTTTCTGGAAACATCCTTGATTTCTTTGCCTTTTAGGGCGGCAGCGTGGTCAACACTATCCTTTTTCAACTTCTCCTTCTTTCCATTAGGGCCTGAAGAGCCTACAAACTTTGTCCCAGAGGTCATACCCCTGTGAAAAGGTCTTAAGGCAACACTTGCCTCAGTTTCCTGTCCCCTAGTTTGCACCAAGGACTGAAAGGTTTGTAGATTGTTGAATAGGATCATTGAACAGGCACACGAGGACCCTCCTCAGTGAGCGCGAACTCTTGGTCGTCATTTACCAAAATCGTGTCTATATTATTTTTCCATGAAATATTATCGCCGACTAACTTAACGGAAGCTAAAAGGGCGTTAAAAGCGTTTGACATTTTGTTGCTGAAATAAAATGAAAAACTTTTTATTAGTCTCGCAAAAACTTTTTAAAATCCAATCGGGTTTTAGCAAATTTTTATCCTATGAGCCCTAGGTCATTCAAAATTTGCAATGATACCCTAAAGGTTTAGAATGACCGCCACCGTAGGGTAGACAAACCCACTCCTCCTCTAGGACGAGACTCTCTCGACTGCACTTCTAATACCGTAATAACTCTTATTCCATTAGGCATCCAGTTATCATTTTTCTGGTCAGAATCCATTAACTCTTAATGAATCTCGTGAGTGTCACCCTCAATCTTTAAATTTCCAAGTATCCGTCCAAACAATAGCCGTCGCAGGGAGGACTAAGAAGGAAAACCAACAAGGAAATTGTATCCCTTTCGGGAATTCACGGTATTCCGAATCCTATGATCAAGGCCCTCCGTAGGGATTGTCTGGTCCAGGCAAAACTAGCAGACGGATCATAGGCGTCTCACGGTGTGAATCGAAAGAAGAGACCGTGGGTCCCGTTTTCACAGATCTCGCTCCCACTCACTATATGTACTCTCTCCATTCACGTTGATATTGACCCATACAAATGCCACCCGTAGGGGGACGCTCCCATTTGCGCCACGAGGCCGAGCATGGATCTCACGGTGCGAACTTAACGGAGAATTGTGGATGGAAAATTAAATGTATCTCATACACTTTATTTCCTCCCACTCAACACTTTAAAATAATCGGGATTGACCTAGATAAATCGGCTAAAATTTACCTAAGTCTACCAATATAACTCTTATATTGGATTAGCCTAAGTTTATAATCACATTATTAACTTAGGTCTATGTGAGTAAATTAATTAACTCTTAATTAACGGCATTCACGAGAATATAACATAAGAATCTTCGGACCGAATTTACTCCCGTGTGTCGTTTTCTAGGTAGTGTTGTTCATGGCGTCAACTTAAATACCCGAGCGTTAGAGAAAACCTTCCTTAGACAGAGTTACTTATCGCTCCATTCAAAGGTCATATTTGATTTCCTAATTCTAATCTTATTAGAATTAGAAAACCTAAGTCTAATTATTCAACTTTTAAACATTTTAAAACTAATAATTAACTTAGGTTACATGCATTTCTATGTTATAGTGCTTGATCATTCATCAATAGAATAATACTAAACTATAACATACATTCATCACATGAATTAAATGCATGAGCATGCTTTTAATCTAAGAAATATAACACTTATATTAAATAAATTAAAACATGAATACATTATATTATAACTCTTATATATAAATATGATGCATGAAATGTTTAACCTAAGGTGAGATTTTAAATCTATATGGCATACTCTATGCACATAGAAATAATTAAATCATACATCTCATGCATAAAATAATTAAATAGCAATATTGAACCGATTTTTGGCACCCTAGGGACATAAAATTAAATTAATTAACATTAATATAACTCTTATATTAATATTAATTAAAATAATTAAATAAAATACATTTATAAAATCAATTTTACAAAAAAATAAATAATAAAAAAAATAAAACAACAGTTGCACAACCCCAGGCTCGAAACGCCGACCACGTAGCACGCTCCCGCAATCCCCGGGCTCCATGCACCACATGTTGCAACGCTATAATGTATAGCGTCGTGCCCAGCGTTCTCAACGCTGTGGCGTTGCAATGCTGCACTGCAGTAGCCTCCAGCAGCATGGCTGGCGTCGCAACGCTTATGAACAGCGCCGCAACGCTGATGAACTTCCAGCAACACAACTTTTGCTGTTTTTCACAAAAATCGCCCGTTTTTGCTCCATTTTCTTCACGACAACTCTTGCCACGAACGACACGGACTTACAGGCTCGATTTACATTAAAAAATGCTCAAAACAACGGGCTCTTACATTGATCTCATCAACTTTAATGTAAATCTAAAAAGTGCCAAAAATCAAAAACATCCAAAATTGCAAACCATTAACATTCATCTCATGAAAATTAATGCTACCAACCTAATTTTAAGAATTCACAGAATACACAACGAAGAGCAACAACTTGGATCTGATACCAATTGAAGGGATTTTGAATTCCCGCAGTGGAAGACGTTGTGAAACGTCGTTGATCCGTTGTGTAAAACGTGTCTTAAAATTGAATCTATCTCATAGATTCTAGGCTAAACATGCAAAATAATAGAGAAAACAGTAAGTATAATGGATACTAACTTCTTGAAGAACATTTCTTCAATGTTTTCTCCTTCTCCGATCACGATCTCTCTCGATCCAACGTTCTCCTCGAACACGAACCACGATCCGAACAGGGAGACACCTCCAAAGGGTCTTCTCGGTTGTTCTTGGGAGGTTGAGGGAGAGTGAGTGGGACTCCCTTTGGTTTTTGGTGAGGAGAGAATTTTTGAGAATTGAGAGAGTTCTTAGAGAGAAATGCCTTGCTCTCTTTGGATGGAAATCCAAAAAATGGCAAATGGCATACCAAAGGCTTCTTGCAAAGCCTTTAAATACTATTATGTGATGGAGTTAAAACCTCCACCAAATCACAATTTTACCACAACTATATAATATACAAATCACATTTGCATATTATATAATATAAGGTATCTCATACCTTGTTATACAAATCTCATTTGCACAAATGTGGAATTATAAATTGAATCACATTCAATTTAATCTCTCAATTCAATTTCTCCAAATAACACTAATTAATCAATTAGGCTACACTATAGTTTATTATGAATCTCATTCACATCAAACTATATATAATGTCATCTATATCTCATATAAACGACATAAATACCCAAATAATGAATTTGAACACTTCAAATTCACACCAAACTGTAAACCCTCAATTTGTCCAATTTGAGCCAACGAGGGACCTAATGGACCTACACGTGACGAGCTCCAATGATCCGAGACTAACCTGTCAAACTCTTTGACCGGTTATTCAACATTCATTAGCTACAATAACACTCCACTAAAGCCCGTAGCTGCACTCTCATCACCGTAGGACAAGTTGTGTCCATCGATATAACCAATACCCATGAGTCGACCCTTCACAGGTTGTTCGTAGTCACAGCTGGGTCAAATTACCGTTTTACCCCTGTGTCTACCTCTTGCTCCTTAAGTCCCACTGCTCCTCTAATGAACAACTACGTTGCATGGTCCAACCATAATCAACAACCCTCTCAGGCCAATGGGAGAGTGGGGCCCCGTTGTTCAAGCCCTAGAGACAACACTTAAGGGAACAACCCCTCTAGTTTCCCTAAGTCGGGAACGAGTGAATTCCTTCTGGCGTAGTCAAGTTCCCAGCTCCCCACGTGGTTCTGCCCCTGAGAAGATAGACATATTGGGCGAGCAACAGTGGCCACCCTCACCCGTACTAGTCAGAGGACAGACCCCCTTAGACAGGAGTCCGTGACACGCTCAGGATTAAGGACGAGTCACTAATGGTCATCTACAAATTTATTAGCTCTATGTTGTTAACGGCGTTACATCAGTAAGTCTAATAATTCACGGTCCGGCCTTGTACAATCTCATTGCACATGATGCTCCCACTCGCATGTCAACCACATGAACGAGTCAGATCACCTAATTTGTATCTAATACAAAGCGGGTCACATCCACAGTGTATCCAGGATTAGGTCTCCAACCCTATCCATATACTGTAGACCATTCGGGTCATTAACTCGAACGTGATCCTCTCTGTGTGTCCACTACACACCATTCAAGTTCTTAGTTCTCTCATAATGAATGGTGGAGCTTAGTTTATTGGATTAAGTTTATGAAAAATGCGAGACACAAAGTTTAAATAAATAACTCTTATTTATTACACAATGTTGAAATAAATAACTCTTATTCATTTACAACATGGAATATTACAAACTACACGAGATGAGGACATACATCCCAACAAACTCTCACTTGGACTAAGCTAGTGGAGTACATGATACATTTCTCAAATGTATAGTAAAGTAATACAACAAACTAGGGCATTGAGTACCCCTTTACAATACTCCCACTTGCCCTAGTCAGGAAGCACTCGAAGACCTAGACTCTCTAGGTGACCCACAAACACCTTAGCCGTGAGGGCCTTTGTAAATGGATCAAAACGTTGTGCTCAAGCTATCTCGCGTGGTCATCCACGTCTCATGGTGCACAATCTCCCATATCAGGTGATACTTACGCTCTATATGCTTGTCCCTTTTATGACTCCGAGGTTCTCTTGAGTTGGCTACTGCACCACTGTTGTCACAAAACAGTGTGATTGGCAAGTTCATATTTGGAACAACTTCCAAATCCATCATGAACTTCCTGAGCCAAACAGCTTCCTTTGCAGCTTCACAAGCCGCAACATACTCGGCTTCCATCGTGGAATCAGCGATGCATCCCTGCTTGATGCTTCACCACACTACAACTCCTTCATTCAGAATGAAGGCTGACCCCGAAGTGGATTTCCTAGAATCCTTATCGGTCTGAAAATCAGAACTTGTGTATCCCGTAAGGATCAAATCCCCACTCCCATACACAAGGTTGTAGTTCCTCGTTCTCCTAAGATACTTGAGGATTGCCTTTACGGTTGCCCAGTGATCTAATCCTGGATTGGATTGATACCTACTGACAATCCCAACTGCATAACAGATGTCGGGCCTGGTACACAGCATGGCATAAATCAGGCTCCCTACAGTTGAAGCATAGGGGATTCGTCTCATATCCTCAACCTCTTGAGGCGTCCTAGGACATTGATCCTTAGACAGGTGAACCCCATGCCTGAAAGACAGCAAGCCCTTCTTGGAGTTCTGCATCTTATATCTAGACAACATCTTGTCAATATCAGACGCTTAAGACATGGCTAGCGTTCTGTTCTTCCAGTTTCGGACAATCTGGATACCTAGAACATACTGTGCCTCTCCCAAATCTTTCATTTGGAATTGTGAAGCCAACCATTCCTTAATGTCAGTAAGAAACCTACCTCATTCCCAATGAGAAGGATATCATCCACATACAATATAAGAAACGCGACAGTACTGTTAACGATTTTCTTGTAGACACAAGGCTCGTCAACATTTTGATCAAAGCCATAAGATTTAATCGCCTTATCAAACCTTATATTCCAAGACCTCGAGGCTTGTTTCAGGTCATAAATAGACTTTTTAAGCCGGAAAACTCTTTGCTCTTGGCCTTGGGCAAAGAACCCCTTGGGTTGGTCCATGTAGATGGTCTCGTCAAGGTTGCCATTCAGAAAGGCGGTCTTGACATCTATCTGCCATACCTCATAGTCATAATATGCGGAAATGGCCAGAAGGATTCTAATCGACTTTACCATGGCAACAAGTGAAAAGGTTTCCTCATAGTCAACCCCTTCCACCTGGGTAAAACCCTTTGCCACTAGTCGAGCTTTGAAGGTCTGCACCTTTCCATCTACACCACGTTTACGCTTGTAGATCCACTTGCAACCAATAGATTTTACCCCATCCAGTTGGTCCACAAGTTCCTAGACGGAATTGAAGTACATCGACTCCATCTCCTGGTCCATAACTTTAATCCATTCATCTTTGTCAACGTCAGCCATTGCCTGATCATAGGTCAATGGATCCTCACAGTCATCATCAGGGTGACGACTTGGGTTTAACCTAAACCCATGTAACGTGCAGGCTGTCTCACAGCCCTCTCACTACGTCGAGGTATTCCCAACTCTTGGTATTGGACTTGACTAGACGAGCTAGGATCAACAACACTTGTTGACGTACTAGCACAATCAGCAACTCTTGCTGATGTACTGTCCATTTCATTTAACACAATCTTACTCCTTGGTAAGTGATCCTTGATGTGGTCTTCCTCAAGGAAAGTGACATTTGTCGACATAAGCACCCTATTATCCTTAGGATCATAAAAGTAACCACCTCTAGTCTCTTTTGGGTAACCTACAAAGAGGCACAACTTTGAACGGGGTTCCAGCTTCTTCGGGTTTGACACCAACACATGGGTCGGGCATCCCCAAATTACGAAATGACGTAAAGCGGTTTCTGACCATGCCAGAGTTCGAAAGGTATTTCACAAACACTTTTCGATGGAACTGTGTTCAAAATGTAAACCGCAGTCTCCACTACGTAACCCCAAAAGGAATAAGGGAGATGAGCATAGCTCATCATCGATCGAACCATGTCCAACAAGGTTTTGTTTCTCCTTTCCGATACACCATTCTGCTGTGGCATACCAGGTGCTGAGAGTTGGGACGTAATTCCATGTTTTATCATATAGTCCTGGAATTCAGTGTCCATATACTCTCCACCTCGATCCGATCGAAGTGGTTTTATCGTTTTACCTAACAGGTTCTCAACCTCAGTCTTATATTCCTTGAACTTTTCAAGTGTTTCAAACTTCCTATGCATTAGGTAAATGTACCCATACCTCGAATAGTCATCTATAAAAGATACGAAGTATTCGTAACCTCCTCGTGCTTTAACATTCATCGGACCACAAAGGTCAGAATGTATAAGCTCAAGAGGCTCCTTGGCTCTATATCCTTTTCCACAAAAAGGAGGTTTGGTCATTTTGCCTTCAAGGCATGACTCACACACCGGTAAAGAGTTTTCTTCCAACTCGCTTGGAAGTCCACTCTTCACTAGTCTCTCGATCCTATTGAGATTAATGTGGCCTAACCGAAGATGCCAAAGATGGGCACTTTCTTTTGGAGAAACTTTTAGGGCCTGTTTGGTAGACAATCCGAAAACATAAATTTGAAAACAAGGGATTCAATGAAAACAAAGTTGTATTTCATGTTTTCAGATAAGTGTTTGGTAACAGATTTAGAAATTTAATTCCATTTTAAACAGTAGTTTAAAGTGTGTCCTATAATATATTTATATATCATAAAATTAGTGGTAGTTTCAAAGCTAAATATTAGGTCAAATATAAGACATTATTAATTGATTTTATGAACATGTTTTTTTTAATAAATTTTATATAATAATTATTTTATAATATAATATTTTTATATTTTATAATATATTATATTATACATATTTTAATTTAACAAAAGTAAATTAAGTTTATAAACATGAAATACTATATTTATTGAGATTTTATCTTTGTTTAATACAATTCTTCATTTCAAAATTTCAAATTCAGAATCTGGATACAATGAAAACATAAAAATATTGTTTTCAGAATTCCTACTATTTGAATAACAGAATCCGAAAACAGTTTTCGAAAACACGTGTGCCAAACACGTATTCACTGAATTCAGTGAATCCGAAAACATAAAACAAAATCTGGATTGCCTACCAAACAAGCCCTTAATCTCTTAGTTCGCGTTTTAGCTGTTTTAAACAATTCGATGTTCAAAACACTTTTGACCGAATTAGGGTTCAAAACATATAAATTACTCTCAAGCGAAGCAGACCAAATCAAATTTCCATTTCGAGAAATAAACGCTTTATTACTCTAGAAAGAAACGAAAATATTTTGTTCTAATAGGCAGGAAATAGAAACTAGGTTTCTCGTAAACCTAGGAACTATGTACATCCAATAATAAGTACTTCCCACCAAAGAACAACTTCACCGTGCCTATTGCTGCAGCCGAGACAACTTCTCCGGATCCAACCCTGAGTGTTATCTCACCCTCTTTCAGCCGCTGCCAGGAACTTAATCCTTGAAAAGAAGAGCAAACATGGTTAGTGGCGCTTGAATCCAATATCCAAGCAGAGTCATTACTCTCCACTAAACAAGTTTCTGTGACAAGTAAATCACATTTACCTGTCATCTTCTTTTCATCAAGGAACTTGGGACAACTCCTTTTCAGGTGTCCGTCCCCGTTGTAGTAGAAACACTTTCTGGCAATATCCTTGATTTCTTTGCCTTTTAGGGCGGCAGCGTGGTCAACCTTAACTTCCTACAACTCCTCCTTCTTCCCCTTAGGGCCTGAAGAGTTTACAAACTTAGTCTCAAAGGTCAAACCCCTGTGAAAAGGTCTTGGTGCAACACTTTCTCGACTTTTCTGTCCCTAGTTTGCACCAAGGACCGGAAGGTTTGTAGATCGTTGAATAGGATCATTGAAACCGCACACCGAGGACCCTTCTCGGTGGCGCGAACTCTTGGTCGTCATTTACCAAAATCGTGTCTATATTGTTTTTCCACGAAATACTATCGCCGACTAACTTAACGGAAGTTAAAGGGGCGTTAAAAGCGTTTGACATTTTGTTGCTGAAAAAATGAAAAAAAACTTTGTATTAGTCTCGCAAAAACTTTTGAAAATCCAATCGAGTTTTAGCAAATTTTTATCCTATGATTCCTAGATCATTCAAAATTTGCAATGATACCCTAGATGTTTAGAATGACCGCCACCTTAGGGTAGACAAACCCACTCCTCCTCTAGGACGAGACTTTCTCGACTAGACTCTAATACCAGAATAACTCTTATTCCATTAGGTATCCAGTTACCATTTTTCAGTCAGAATCCATTAACTCTTAAAGAATCCTGTGAGTGTCACCCTCAATCTTTAAATTTCCAAGTATCCGTCCAAACAATAGCCGCCGTAGGGAGGACTAAGAAGGAAAACCAACAAGGAAATCGTATCCCTTTCGGAAATTCACGGTGTTCCAACTCCCATGATCAAGGCCCTCTGTAGGGATTGTCTGGTCCAGGCCAAACTAGCAGGCGGATCATAGGCGTCTCACGGTGTGAATCGAAAGAAGAGACCGTGGGTCCCGTTTTCACAGATCCCGCTCCAACTCACTATAAGTACTCTCTCCATTCACGTTGATATTGACCCATACAAATGCCACCCGTAGGGGGACGCTCCCATTTGCACCACGTGGCCGAGCATGGATCTCACGGTGCGAACTTAACGAAGATTTGTGGATGGAAAATTAAATTTATCTCATACACTTTATTTCCTCCCACTCAACACTTTAAATTAATCGGGATTGACCTAGATAAACTGGCTAAAATTTACCTAAGTCTACCAATATAACTCTTATATTGGATTAGCCTTAGTCTATAATCACATTATTAACTTAGGTCTATGTGAGTAAATTAATTAACTCTTAATTAATGGCACTCACGAGAATATACCTAAGAATCTCCGGACCGAATTCACCCCCAGGTCGGTTTCTAGGTAGGGGTATTCCGCAAGCGCCAACTTAAATACCTCAGCCTTAGACAAAACCTTCCTTAGACAGAGTTACTTATCAGTCTCCATTCAAAGGTCATATTTGATTTCCTAATTCTAATCTTATTAGAATTAGAAAACCTAAGTCTAATTATTCAAGTTCTAAACATTTTAAAACTAATAATTAACTTAGGTTACATGCATTTCTATGTTATAGTGCTTGATCATTCATCACATGAATAATACTATACTATAACATACATTCATCATATGAATTAAATGCATGAGCATGCTTTTAATTTAAAAATATAACACTTATATTAAATAAATTAAATCATGCAAACATTATATTATAACTCTTATAATATAATCCTATCATGCATACTATATATTATAACACTTATAATATAAATATGATGCATGAAATGTTTAACCTAAGGTGGGATTTTAAATCTATATGGCATACTCTATGCACATAAAAATAATTAAATCATACATCTCATTCATAAAATAATTAAAAAAGCAATATTGGACCGATTTTTGGCACCCTAGGGACATAAAATTAAATTAATTAACATTAATATAACATTTATATTAATATTAATTAAAATAATTAAATAAAATATATTTATAAAATTATTTTTATGAAAACGACAGTTGCATCAGCCCAAACTCGAACCGCTGCCCACAAACCACACACCTGGATTTCTTGTGCTTCACGCACCACTACACCACGACGTTGCAACGTTGTTCTTGGGTTGCAACGCTATAATGTATAGCGTCTTGCCTGGCGTTCTCAATGTTGTGGCGTTGCAACGCTGCACTGCAGCAGCCTCCAGCAGCATGGATGGCGTCGCAACGCTGATGAACAGCGTCGCGTCGCTGATGAACTTCCAGCAAACAACTTTTGCTATTTTTTACCAAAATCGCCCGTTTTTGCTCCATTTTCTTCACGAACGACACGGACTTACAGACTCGATTTACATTAAAAAATGCCCAAAACAACGGGCCCTTACATTGATCTCATCAACTTTAATGTAAATCTAAAAAAATGCCAAAATCCGAAAACATCCAAAATTGCAAACCATTAACATTCATCTCATGAAAATTAATGCTACCCACCTAATTTTAAGAATCCACAGAATATACAACGAAGAGCAACAACCTGGCTCTGATACCAATTGAAGGGATTTTGAATTCCCGCAGCGGAAGACGTTGTGAAACGTCGTTGATCCGTTGTGTAATTCCTATCTTAAAATTGAATCTATCTCATAGATCCTAGGCTAAACATGCAAAGAAGAAGAAGAAAACAATAAGTAAAAGGTACTAACCTCTTGAAGAACTCTTCTTCAACGTTGTCTCTTTATCCGGTTACGATCTCTCTCATACCAACGAACTCCTCGAACTCGATCCTTGATCCGAACAGGGAGACACCTCCAAAACGTCTTCTCGGTTGTTCTTGGGAGGTTGAGGGAGAGTGAGTGGGACTCCCTTGGGTTTTGGGTGAGGAGAGAATTTTGGAGATTTGAGAGAAGATTTGAGAGAGAATCCCTTGCTCTCTTTGGATGGAAATCCAAAAAATGGCAAGGTGCCCTGCCAAAGGCTTCTTGCAAAGCCTTTAAATACTATTATGTGATAGAGTTAAAACCTCCACCAAATCACAATTTTACCACAACCATATAATATACAAATCACATTTGCATATTATATAATATAAGGTATCTCATACCTTATTATACAATTCTCATTTGCATAAATGTGGAATTATAAATTGAATCACATTCAATTTAATTTCTCTCAATTCAATTTCTCCAAATAGCACTAATTAATCAATTAGGCTATACTATAGTTTATTATGAATCTCATTCACATCAAACTATATATTATGTCATCTATATCTCATATAAACGACATAAATACCCAAATAATGAATTTGAACACTTCAAATTCATACCAAACTGTAAACCCTCAATTTGTCCAATTTGAGCCAACCGAAGGACCTAATGGACCTACACGTGACGAGCTCCAATGATCCGAGACTAACTCACAAAACTCTTTGACCTTGTTATTCAACATTCATTAGCTACTGAAACCTCCACTAAAGCCCGTAGCTACACTCTCATCACTGTAGGACAAGTGGTGTCCATCGATATAACCAATACCCATGAGTCAACCCTTCACAGGTTGTTCGTAGTCACAGTTGGGTCAAATTACCGTTTTACCCTTGTGTCTACCTCTTGCTCCTTAAGTCCCACTGCTCCTCTAATGAACAACTACGTTGCATGGTCCAACCATAAACAACAACCCTCTCAGGCCAATGAGAGAGTGGGGCCCCGTTGTTCAAGCCTTGGAGACAACACTTAAGGGAACAACCTCTCTAGTTTTCCTAAGTCGGGAACGAGTGAATTCCTTCTTGCGTAGTCAAGTTCCTAGCTCCCCACGTGGTCCTGCCCCTGAGAAGATAGGTATATTGGGCGAGCAACAGTGGCCACCCTCACCGGTACTAGTCAAAGGATAGACCTCCGCAAACAGGAGTCCGTGACACGCTCCGGATTAAGGTCGAGTCACTAATGGTCATCTACGAAATTATTAGCTCTATACTGTTAACGGTGTTACATCAGTAAGTCTAATAATTCACAGTTCCGGTCTTGTACAATCTCATTGCACAGGATGCCCCCACTCGCATGTCAACCACATGAACGAGTCAGATCACCTCGTTTGTATCTAATACAAAGCGGGCCACATCCACAGTGTATCCAGGATTAGGTCTCCAACCCTATCCATATCCTGTAGACCGTTCGAGTCATTAACTCGAACGTGATCCTCCCTGTGTGTCCACTACACACCATTCAAGTTTTAGTTCTCTCATTAATACAATGACCCTGGAACTTAGTTTATTGGATTAAGTTTATGAAATATGCAAGACACAAAGTTTAAATAAATAACTCTTATTTATTACATAATGTTGAAATAAATAACTCTTATTCATTTACAACTTGGAATATTACAAACTACACGAGATGAGGACATACATCCCAACACGAATAACAGCTTGACATCTCCCACTGCACGAGCTGAGACGACGTCTCCCGTTCTGACCCTGAGCGTCATCTCACCCTCTTCGAGCTCCTTGAAGGAACTAGTTCCCTGAAAAGAAGAGTAAACGTGATTAGTGGCTCCTGAATCAAGTATCCAGGTAAAATCATTATTTTCCACTAAGTAAGTTTCAAGAACAAGTAAATCTGATTTACCTTTCTTCTCTTTGAGCTCAATGTCTGCAGTAGCAGAAGCTTTCCCTCTTCCTTCTTTCATCTTCTTCCGAGTCTTCTTAATCCAAGAAGAAGAACCGAAGGGCTTGGTTCTAGAGGATGAACCCATCTGGATCCTTTTGGAATGACGAAACTGATTTGCCTATCCATCAACTTGTCCCTTATTATCCATAAGAGACTGGTAAGTCTGCAGTTCATTTAGAAGGGAAGTCAGGTTATACTCCTTTTTGTCCATCTCCGCATTGCTACAAAATGGTAGGAAACTCTTCGGAAGAGATTTCATGATGAAAAAGACCTGACTTTGCTCGTCAATGAACGCTCCGTTCATCTCAACCACGTTGAAGTGGACCATCAGATCGAGAACGTGTTCTCTCACCGATGGCCCCTTGATAGCACACAAAATGTGTTATACTTAGGCTTAATAATTGCTAGTTTTACGATGATTTCAGGGCTTTCACATGTTTAAATCATTTAATTTCAGGATAAGAGCGTAAACAGAACAATTGGAGATATTTTGGATCAATCGGGATCAAAACGAGATTAATTGGAGCTTAAAATAACATCAATTGGAACTGAAAGGACCAAACCAAGCTAATGGACCCGAAGTGATGGCGCGGTAACGCCGCTTCATAGCGTTGCCATGCCGAGCGTCTTTGTGAAGTATTTGAAGACTACGGGAGATATAGCGCGTAACGCCGCTGCCTTAGGGCGTTGCAACGCTATCTCGATAAGAAGGCATGCACGAGAAGCCACACAGAGGGCGTTGCAATGCTGCTTCGCAGCGTCGCAACGCCATTTCGATAAGGAGCGCGTGCGTTAGGGTAGTGGCATTGCAACACTGCCCTCAGCGTTGGAACGCCGTCGACTATTTCCTTATTTACCAGCTGCTTAGGGTACAACGTTGCAACGCTGTCCCTAGCGTTGCAACGCTGCACCGATTCCATCTATAAATATATCCTTATGTCATTACAAGGGGAGCCGAATTTTGTAGATTTTCCACCCTAAATTCGAAATACACCTTGTAAGAAGAGAGAAAAGAGCGTTTTTGGAGCCAAAGCATTCGTGGAGGTTCGAGATCGAAAACGGGAGCTCGGAGATGAAGGACCGGCATCGACACATATGTTTAATTTCCTTTTCTTTCAATTTGTAATAGCGTTCTAAGACGTTTTCTACTTGTTTAATTTGATTTTCATGTGATTTAGAGTAGCTAAACATTGTAGTCAGAATTTGATTTACTTGTTATGACTTTCTTGCTATGTATTGAAGCATGTTTTGTCCTTATTTTTGACAGTTCGTTCTTTACTTCTTAATTTGTTGGTTTAAGTGGACTCAAGAGATCAAGCTTGAATTAGAGCAAAATTGTCAAAACCCTTAGAAATCTGGCATGAGATGACTTAGAAATCTTAGGGAAACACATAAAGAAGTTGCTTAATGCCATGCATGCCATAGGTTCATATGGAGACTATGAAGTTTATTGCATGTGTGAGGCTCACTAAGAATCGAGAGATTTTCTTGAGTATTTTACTTCTTGTTTATAAATTCATCTCATTGGTTCATTGCATGTGTTAATTGAGTTATTAACTTGTATAATCTCTTCCCTCAATCTATCAATTCGTGTCTCCACATGTTTTTTTGTTTGCTTGTCTTTACTTTCAATCAACTATCCATGTTATGTTTCTTTAACTAAAATCGAAAATAAGTATCTTAGTAATTAATTAATCTAGAAACCCATTCCCGAGGATGATACTTGGACTCATAAATCACTATACTAAAACTTGACCCGTACACTGCGGTATTGCATATCCATAATTATACGCAACACCCCTCCTTCATACGAGAGTTATAAACATATTTGAGGGATTCATGCCGAATTTGTTCAGACGGTTGTCCAGACAAATTTTGCAGATAACCCATGATCTCACGAGTTGAGACCATACCCTCCAACTTCCTGGCCAAAACATCAGATATGCCAGCCAGGATATAGGCCTTGATCCATCCGGGGCCGTGCGCCTCAATGATTGAGGCGTTTTTGAGCGGACCCTGAGGACATTCCTCGGTCGAGACAAAGAGAGAAGGTCGTCAACAACGAGAATCGTATTTAGGTTGGACTTCCACGCAGTAAAATTCTCACCAGTTAAATGATCACTTTTTAATAAGGCTATTATTGAGGACGACATGCTGAAAATCCAAAATAGTTCTAATTAGTTATGTCTTTTAACCCATTAAAAACCAATCAAATTTAGCAAAATTATTAAAGAACCCTAGTGTTTAAATTAAACCTTTAATTTTGCAACGATAATTCAAGGGTTTAGAACAAAAGCCTCTGTCGGGCGGTCAGTCATTCCTCCCTCGAATTAAGACTTTCTCAGCCAATTCCCACTACCAGAACATCTCATGTCCCTGTTGGGATGTTTGTCCTAATCTCGTTCAGTTTGTAAATTACTATTTGAAATTAATAAAGTGTTATTCATTTCATCATTTTATGTCTCACATTTTATACAAACTTTGTCCAATAAACTAAGCTCCAGGGTCATTGAATATATGAGAGAACTAGAACTTGAACGGTGTATAGTGGACACACAGGGAGGATCACGTTCGAGTTAATGACCCGAACGGTCTACAATATATGGATGGGATTGGACCTAATCCTTGATACACTGTGGATGCGACCTGCTTTGTATTAAGATGCAAACGAGGTGATCTGACTCGTTCATGTGGTTGACATGCGACTGGGGGCATTCTGCATAATGAGATTGTACAAGACCGGACCGTGAATTATTAGACCCATCGATGTAACACCGCTGACAAGATGGGACTAATAACTTCGTGAGATGACCATTAGTGACTCGACCTTAATCCCGAGCGTGTTACGGACTCCACATCTGCGGGAGTCCGTCCTTTGACTAGTACGGGTGAGGGTGGTCACAGTTACTTGCCTAATATGCCTATCTTCTTAGGGACAGGACCAAGTAGAGAGTTGGGAACTTAACTACGTGAGATGGAATTCATTCGTTCCTGCCTTTAGGGAAACTAGAGGGGTTGTTCCCTTAAGTGTTGTCTCCAGGGCTTGGACAACCGGCGCCCACCCTCTCACTGACTAGAAAGGGTTGTTGTGTATGATTGGACCATAACAACGTTGTTGTTCATTAGAGGAGCAGTGTGGACTTAAGGAGCAAGAAGTAGACACAGGGGTAAAACGATAATTTGACCCAATAGTGTCTACGAACAACCTGTGAAGGGTCGACTCATGGACATTGGTTATATCAGCGGACACGTAATATTCTGCACTGACGGGAATGCAGCTACGAGCTTTAGTGGAGTGTTACCGTAGCCAATGAAGGTTGATTAACCGGGTCAAAGAGTTTGATAGGTTAATCTCGGATCATTGGAGCTCGTCACTGTAGGTCCATTAGGTCTCTCGGTTGGCTCAAACTGGGTTAAAATAAGGTTAATGTTTTGGTGTGAATTGAAGTGTTCAAGTTCACTAAAAGGGCATTTATGTCATTTATATGAGATATGAATGATATAATATATAGTTTAATGTGAATGAGATTCATAATAAACTATAGGTTAGCCTAATTGTTGAATTAGGGCTAATTAGGAGAAATTAGATTGAGAGATATTAAATTGGATGTGATTCACTTTAATAAATCCACAATATTGCAAATGTGATTTGTAATATGAGATATGAGATATCTTATAATATATGGTTATGCAAATATGATTTGCATAACCTATAGTTGTGGTAAAATGGTAAATAGGTGGAGAATTCAACTCCAACTATCTCCATTATTTAAACCCTTCTTGCAAGAAGGGTTGGAACTCACTCTCTCATTTTTTGGAAATTTCACCAAAAAGAAGAGAACTCCTCCTCTCAATTTTCTCTATACATTTCTCCTATAAAAAACCAAAACACTAAAATCCCACTATCTTCCTTCTTCCAAAAGAAGAACAACCGAGAAGCCAGGTGGTGTTGTTTTTGTTCATGAGAAGGATTTGAGATCGTTGAGTTCGAGAAAGCACGAACAGTTCATGGATCGTTGGAAGGAATTGTGAAGAAAGTCTTCAACATGTAAGTACTATATTTAACTTACTGTTTTTTCTTCCAAATTTATGCATGTTTAACTTAGATCTAATGGATTCAGACCGAAAAATGGTAACTGGGCACCTAATGGAATAAGAGTTATTATGGGATTAGGGTCTGGTCGAGAAAGTCTCGTCCTAGAGGAGGAGTGTTTCTGTTCACCCTTCGGTGCAGTCATTCTAAACCCTTAGGATATCATTGCAATTTTTAAATGACCTAGGGATCATAGAATTAAATTTTGCTAAAACCTGATTGGACTCAAAAGTTTTTTGCGAGACTGACACAAAATTATTTGATTTTTTCAGCTAAAAAATGTCTAACTCAGCTTTACTCACTTCCGACAAACTAGTGGATAACTTCCAAACGTGGAAGAATAATATCAACACGATTTTAGTAACTGACGACCTGAAGTTCGTGCTTACTGGGGAATGTCCTCAGTTGTCGAGCTCGACTGCATCACGAAGTGTTCGTGATGCATACGATCGATGGATCAGGGCCAATGAAAAGGCCAAGGTCTATATCATTGGCAGCTTGTCTGAAGTATTGGCAAAGAAGGATGAGTTGATGGTCGCCGCTAAGTAGATCATGGATTCGTTACGGGACATGTTTGGACAACAGTCCTTTCAGGACAGGCACGATTCACTCAAACACGTCTTCAACGCACGGATGAAAGAGGGGTCGTCTGTCCGTGAACATGTTCTAGACATGATGACCCACTTTAATCTAGCGGAGATGAACGGGGCTTCGATCGACGAGTCGAGCCAGGTCAGCTTTATTTTGGAGACTCTTCCGAAGAGTTTCCTTCAGTTTCGTAGCAACGCTATTATGAACAAGATAAGCTACACTCTGACTACCCTACTCAATGAGCTACATAATTTCCAGTCCTTGATGAGGATCAGGGCACCGGAAGCTGAGGCAAATGTTGCCTACAGGTCTTATCATATGGGTTCGACCTCTGGGACTAAACCTGTTGTTCCTTCTCGCCTAAAAGGGAAGAAGAAGATGAAGAGGGGTAAAGCTGACCGAGCTGCCGCCCAAAAGGGCAAGAAGGTCAAGGAAGTTACAGAGAAAGGAAAGTGTTTCCACTGCAATGGGGATAACCATTGGAAGAGAAACTGTCCCAAGTTCCTTGCCGAAAGGAAGAATCAAGGTAAATGCGATTTACTAGTAACTGAAACATGTTTAGTGGAGAGTAGTGACTCTGCGTGGATTTTGGATTCGGGCGCCACTAACTACGTTTGTTCTTCTTTTCAGGGAATTGATTCCTGGCAGCCGCTGCAAGAGGGTGAGGTGACTCTACGGATTGGATCCGGGGAGATAGTCTCTGCTGCAACGATCGACAAAGTGAAGCTCTATTTTGGCAAGAATTACTTATTGTTGGACAATATGTATATAGTCCCAGGGTTTACTAGAGGTTTCTATTTCCTATCTTATTGAACACTGCATTTTAATTTCCTTTGATAATAATAAAGCGTTTATTTCTTTCAAAGGTAATTTGATTTGTTCAGCTTCACTTGAGTCTAATCTGTATGTTTTAAAACCAAATTCAGTCAAAAGCGTTTTGAATACTGAGTTATTTAAAACTGCAGAAATGCGAACTAAGAGAGTTAAGGTTTCTCCGAAAGAAAATGCCCATCTTTGCCATCTAAGGTTAAGCCACATTAATCTCAATCGGATTGAGAGACTAGTGAAGAGTGGACTTCGAAATCAGTTGGAAGAAAACTCTTTACCGGTGTGTGAGTCATGCCTCGAAGGCAAAATGACCAAACGTCCTTTTAGTGGAAAAGGATATAGAGCCAAGGAGCCCCTTGAGCTTATACATTATGACCTCTATGGTCCGATGAGTGTTAAAGCACGAGGTGATTATGAATACTTCGTTTCTTTCATTGATGATTATTTGAGGTATGGGTATATTTTCCTAATGCATAGGAAGTCTGAAACTCTTGAAAAGTTCAAGGAGTGCAAGACTGAGGTTGAGAACCTGTTAGGTAAAATGATAAAAACACTTCGATCGGATCGAGGTGGAGAGTATATGGACACTGAATTCCAGGACTATATGATAGAACACGGAATTATGTCCCAACTCTCAGCACCTGGTATGCCACAGTAGAATGGTGTATCGGAGAGGAGAAATAGAACCCTGTTGGACATGGATCGGTCGATGATGAACTATGCTCGTCTCCCTGATTCTTTTTGGGGTTACGCAGTGGAGACGGCGGTTTATATTTTGAACAACGTTCCGTCGAAGGGTGTTTGTGAAACACCTTTCGAACTCTAGACTGGACGCAAAGGTAGTTTACACCGTTTCAGAATTTGGGGATGCCCGACCCATGTGTTGGTGTCAAACCCGAAAAATTGGAACTCTAGACTATTCGTAGGTTACACAAAAGAGACCAGAGGTGGTCTGTTTTTCGATCCTAAGGAAAATAGGGTGCTTGTGTCGACAAACGCCACTTTCCTTGAGTAAGACCACATCAGGGATCATTTACCTAGAAGCAAAATCGTGTTAAACGAAATGGAGAGTACATCAGCAAGAGTTGCTAATAGGGCTAGTACGTCAACAAGTGTTGTTGATCCTAGCACGTCAAGTCAAGTCCGTTCCCAAGAGTTGGGAATGCCCCGACGTAGTGGGAGGGTTGTGAGACAACCTGAACGTTACATGGGTTAAGCTGAAACCCAAGTCGTCAATCCTGATAATGACTGCGAGGATCCATTGACCTATGATCAGGCTATGGCTGATGTTGACAAGGACGAATGGATTAAAGCTATGGACCAGGAAATGGAGTCGATGTACTTCAATTCTGTCTGGGAGCTTGTGGATCAACGTAATGGGGTAAAACCTATTGGTAACGAATGGATTAAAGCTATGGACTAGGAAATGGAGTCGATGTACTTCAATTTTGTCTGGGAGCTTGTGGATCAACGTAATGGGGTAAAACCTATTGGTTGCAAATGGATCTACAAGCGTAAACGTGGGGTAGATGGGAAGGTGCAGACCTTCAAAGCATGACTAGTGGCAAAAGGGTTTTACCCAGGTCGAAAGGGTTGACTATGAGGAAACCTTTTCACCTGTTGCCATGGTAAAGTCGATCAGGATCCTTCTGGCCATTGTCGCATATTATGACTATGAGGTTTGGCAGATGGATGTCAAAATCGCCTTTCTGAATGGCAACCTTGTGTTTACAAGAAAATCGTTAACAAAACTGTCGCATTTCTGATATTATACATGGATGATATTCTTCTCATTGGGAATGAGGTAGAATTTCTTACTGACGTAAGGAAGTGGCTAGCTTCGCAATTCCAAATGAAAGATTTGGGAGAAGCTCAATATGTTCTAGGTATCCGTTATGTCCGGCCGGAAGAAACGAAACGCTAGCCATGTCTCAAGCGTCTTATATTGACAAGATGTTGTCTAGATATAAGATGCAGAACTCCAAGAAGGGCTTACTTCCTTTCAGGCACGGGGTTTATCTGTCTAAGGATCAGTGTCCTAAGACTCCTCAAGAGGTTGAGGATATGAGACGGATCCGCTATGCTTCAGCATTAGGGAGCCTCATGTATGCCATGCTGTGTACTAGGCCCGACATCTGTTATGCAGTAGGGATTGTCAGTAGGTATCACTCTAATCCACGATTAGATCACTGGACAGTCGTAAAGGCAATCCTCAAGTATCTTAGGAGAACGAGGAACTACAACTTAGTGTATGACGGTGGGGATTTGATCCTTACGGGATAAACAGATTCTGACTTTCAGACCGATAAGGATTCTAGGAAATCCACTTCGGGGTCAGCCTTCATTCTAAATGGAGGAGCTGTAGTATGGCGAAGCATCAAGCAGGGATGCATCGCTGATTCCACTGTGTAAGTGGAGTACGTTGCGGCTTGTGAAGCTGCAAAGAAAGCTGTTTGGCTTAGAAAGTTCATAACAAATTTGGAAGTTATTCCAAATATGAACTTGTCTATCACACTGTTTTGTGACAACAGTGGTGCAGTAGCCAACTCCAGGGAGCCTCAGAGCCATAAGAGAGGCAAACACATTGAGCAGAAGTATCACCTGATACGGGAGATTGTGCAACGCGGCGACGTGACGGTCACACAGATAGCGTCGGAGCACAACGTAGCTGATCCATTTACAAAGCTCCTCACGGCTAAGTTGTAAACCCGAGATCATTCTTTGGAAATCAAGAAAGAAAAGAAAAAAAAACAAAGCAAAAGGAATAAAGAAAATGAAGGAAATGTTTGGTTTTGGTTTTGTTTTAAAACAAAAGAAGGAAAAGAAAGGAAAAAGAAAAATGAAAAAGGGAAAAGGAAAGTGGATGGTGGGACCCCACCTTTGTTTTTTTTTTTTAAATTAACACATATCCCTTCGATTTTCTTCTCATTTAAACAAGGAGAAGCATAGGGCTTCGTGGGAGAAGCGGAAAGGAAGAGGAAGAAGGTGGTTTTTGGGTTGAAGTTGCAGAAGAAAGGAGAAGAACTCAAAGTTTGTTTGTGTAGCAGCAAGGTGAACAACTCAGACCAGTTCTCATATTTTGTTCATCTCGAGCTCCACAAGAAGAGGTAAGTGTTGAAGTTTGCTTTTCTTGAAAGCTAACTAATTTTTTAATAAAGTTCGTGAAGGAATCTTGAGCCAATTCTGATTTTATGTTGCTGTTTTGTGAAGAGGAAGGCAGAAGACAGAATTTGCTGTCAAATCCGAGAAGCTTCTGATTTTTTGGTTGTTCTGATCTATATACTTGGAGTTAGAAGCTCTAATTGGTATGGTTCGAAAGCTTATTGAATTTCCTACAACGTTTGTGAAGAAATCGTGAGTAGAAAATGTCTAGAAGATATTTTAAATATCAGGTTAAATTTGTTGTGCAACAGGAAATTCGAATCTGGAAACAGCAGAAGTTTGTTTTTAGGAAAGTAGCTTTCGTGGTATTTCTGAACCCATCTGTTGGGAATTTAAATTTCATGTCTTCATATGATTTTTAGAGGGTTCAAATAGGAAGAGTTTGGTATAAATTACATTATTTTTGGATAAGTAATGAAGAAGTTATGGTTGTCTGAAAATAGGGCAGAAAATCTGAAAATGCTAGAAAATTTGAAAGTGTGTTTTCTTGTAATTTTAAGGTTAAAAAGCATGAGGTCGAGGTTCTAATGGTTGAATTTGGTTTGTTTGACAGGCCAAGAGCAAATAGGTCGAGTGTACGAGCCAAGGTTCTAGTTTTAATACTGTGAGTGACAAAACGAACTTCAAAAGTGTTTATATGCTTGAATTATGTTTTAAGAAATGCAAGTTTTGCTAGAATGAAAGTTTTCAATGCTTTATGCTTTCTTTTTGAACACATGTTTATGAGTATTCATGTTTTCCTAGAAATGTTTTCAAGTATTCATTGTGAGCCTAAATGTCTTGATAAATTTATACATGAGCATATGTTTATTGAATTTCCAAAGTTTATGGAAATGTTATGATTTCGAGCAAGTATGTTTTAGCAAGTATGATTTAAAGATTTCTTGTTTTATGAACAAGCTGAGTAAGCTTGAGTTTTATGAAAGAAAAGATAAGTAGGCATGTTCAAATGTTTTCATGTGTTTTTCTGAGATATTGAGCCCGAGGCTTTATGGTACCGTGTGCACACAGGTCTTATTCTGTTGTCGACATTGAGTGTACTCCGTGACAACAGCGCTGTCGTGAGTGCTTGGCGGGCCCCACTACGACAAAGACGATGGGAGTGTTGGGCGGGCCCCACTACATCGTAGAATAAACGTTGGTTGTACTGGGTGTGCCCTACACAACGTAGATTGTGACATGTTTTAAAAAGAGTTTATATCATTTACATACCTTACGAGATTTTAACGATATACTTGTTGGTTTTCCTGAAAAGCTATTATGATTACACAGTTACTTTTAACGTTTGATTACAGATGCATATGCTTATAGATGGCTAGGTGATATGATTTACGAGTTAATAGTTTTCTTTTAAACTCAAGTCACTCACTTAGCTTCATAGCTCATTCTTTCAGTGTTTTTCCCTCTTTCAGTGTTTTTCCCACTTTTCAGGTAGAGATCGAGCTCCCAGTGCCTGATAACCTGCCATAGTCTGCTGGAAGCTCCACAAGTTTGATATGTTGTACGTGGGTGGAGTTGTATAGGAAGTCTCTATGTATAGAAGAAGGACTATGAAGTTATGTTTATGTGTACATTTTAGGTTGTGGTTGTGTAAACCATGGTTGGGTATGTTTTTGGTTGTGATGTTCACATACGTTTGCTTTTCGTGAGAGTCTTAAGTAGGGTTACTCCTTACGTAGGTTACGTAATTGTCAATATTCTGATGTGTTATGTTTAAAGTGTTTCTTATACAAGTATAGTATGCTTATCAGGCAAAGCAGGGTCAACAAGTATCGTTAGAGAGGTGAACGATGACTGTTGGCTTCACGCCGTCTGTCGGGCTAAGTTAGCAGGTAGTTCGGGAGGGGGTGTGTCAACTTGGTATCAGAGCAGTTAACTCCATGGGAATGAGATAGAGCAAGTTAGCTCTAGAAGAAACTGAAAAGTAAATAGCAAGTTATTGAGTTAGTTCAATAGAACTAGCAGAGCATGATCCAAGTAAGGATAATAGTAAGTCCAGTCAGGACTAGAATGTGAACACAAGTCTAGAATTGTGCATTTGAGAGTATTCATTACATGTCTAGTATGTTGATATGTTAGAGAAGTCGTGCCACCACGTACTAGCAGACGGTGTAGTCAGGATCAGGACGGGACGCAGGATCCTACCCAAGATCAATCCCAGTGGGGATCTAGTGCCCTGAGAGTCCAGATAGGGGCTAAAATTAAGTAGCATGCTAATTCCTCACAGGAGGTAGGTAAGCCATAGGGAGCAGGGCTAAGTAATCCAGACAAGACATATAGAATAGATCACCTAAAAGAATTAGGAGCCACAGTGTTTGAGGGTTCCAAAGATCCAGCTGAAGCTGAGGTTTGGCTGAATAAGTTCGATAAATGTTTTGATGTGATGAGTTGCTCTGTGGAGCGAAATGTTAAGTTGGCCACATTCTTGCTGCTAAAGAAGGCAGAAGGATGATGGAAATCGATGTTAGCCAGTTGTAGTGATGCACGTACTTTACACTGGCAAACTTTCGTAAGTATATTTGAAGATAAATATTACCCTAGCACGCACTTCTGAGAGGCAAAGAGGGATGAATTTTTAGAGCTGAAGCAAGGGACACTTTCAGTGGTTGAGTATGAGAGAAGGTATACCGAGTTGTCGCGGTATGTTGATGTGATTGTGGCATCTGAGAGTGACAGGTATCGAAGATTTGAAAAACGGTTACGTTCTGAGATACGTACCCCAGTCACAGCCATTGCAAAGTGGACTGATTTTTTTTCCCTGCTAGTAGAAACCGCTTCTACATGTTGAGCGGACTATAGTAGAGAGAGAAGTCGTGAGTGAAGCCTAGTTGTGGGGCTTCGACAACAAGCGCTTTCAAGGTCGTGAGCGCGGAGGTTCACACTTGGAGTAAATGTTTCCAAGTCAATAAGACTTTAAGGATCGAGCTAGTAGCCGGGCATCGAGGCAGATGAATGTGGGTAGTGCCTATCAGAGGCAGAGTTAAAGAGGACCTAGTTAGTTTGTTTGATTGGCAACAAGTTGCAGAGAGGGCAAGAGTCTATTGCCAGTATAGCAAGGAAAACTCCATGTGTGATTTGTTGCAAGAATCATCAAGATCATTGTCTTGTGAGGGTTGGTACGTGCTACCAGTGCGGCAACCAGGACATGTCAAGAGGGATTGACCACAGTTATGGACAACCGCACAGAGGGACTAGGGAGTTGAGTCCCAAACAGTTAAGCAACCAAGAGTTTCAGTAGCTGCAAGAGACGGCACCAGCGGTGTCAGACTAAAGAGAATTGTAGGGAGACCTAAGCAACACGGAAAGGTCTACGCTATGACTCAGTAAGAAGCAGAAGATGCATCATATGTCATTACTGGTCAATTAGTATTTGTAATGTACCTACACCTGTTTTAATAGAACCAGGTGCTACACATTTCTTTGTTTTTAGTATGTTCTTGACTAAGTTGAATGGGAAGCTAGAACCTTTATGTAAAAGGTTAGTTATATACACTCTAGTTGGTGATGTGTTACTAGTCAATGCAAAGTGTTATGGACTCGTGAGGTCTTAATAGAAGGTCTCAATATGTTAGTGGATCTTCTTCCACTAGACTTGCAGGTGTGAGATGCAATCTTAAGGATGGATTTCATATTTACTCATTATGCTTCCAGAGATTTCCATATAAAGGAAGTTGTTTTCAAGAAAATAGGATTAGTTGAAGTGGTTTTATGGGATGAAAGAGAGATTATCCCTACGAGTTTGATTTCAGCATTAAGAGCTGAGAAGTTATTGAGGAAAGGTTGCACGACGTTTCTTGCACATGTAGTAGAGGTGCAGGAGGAAAAGCTTAAACCAGACAATGTTCTTGTTGTGAACGAATTTCTTGATGTTTTTCCCAACAGATCTATCAGGGGTTGCCACCTGATAGGGAAGTAGAGTTCACTATTGAATTGCTACCAGAAACAACACCTATTTCGCAAGCGCCGTATAGAATGGCTCCAAGTGAACTCAAGGAGCTAAAGATGTAATTACAAGAATTAGTTGATAAGGGATACATCAGACCTAGTGTATCGCCTTGGGGAGCTCTAGTGTTATTTGTGAAGAAGAAAGATGGTACCTTTAGTTTATGCATTTATTATACACAGTTAAACAAAGTCAGGATACGTAACAAGTATCCTTTACCCTGAATAGATGACTTGTTTGACCAGTTAAGAGGTGCATCGGTGTTTTGTAAGATTGATTTAAGATCATGATATCATTAGTTAAAGGTAAGAGAATCAGACATTCCTAAGACATTATTCAGAATGAGGTACGAGCATTATTATGAGTGTTTAGTAATGCCATTCGGTTTAACAATGCACTAGAAGTTTTCATGGACCTCATGGACAGGTTTTCCACCAGTATTTGGATAAGTTTGTGATAGTATTCACTGATGATATACTAGTTTATTCGATTGACAGGAAAGCCCACAAGGAACACATGAGTATTATTCTACAAACACTATGCGATAAACAGTTGTACGCTAAATTCACCAAATGTGAGTTTTGGTTGAATCAGGTAGTGTTTGGGGTAAGTTGTTTCAACAGATGGAGTTGGTATGGATCCGCATAAAGGTAAAAGCTATGGTCAACTTAGAGACACCAGCTAATGCGACAGAGGTACGTAGTTTCCTAAGCTTGGCAGGATACTGCAGATGATTTGTTGAGAACTTCTCACGATTAGTATTACCCTTAATAGCTTTAACAAGGAAGAATGCTAAGTTTGAATGGTCGGATAAGTGTGAACAGAGTTTTCAGGAGCTGAAAAGAAGATTAATTACATCATATATTCTAACACTTCCTGTAACAGGAAAAGAGTATGTGATTTACTGTGATGCCTCGAGGCAAGGTTTAGGGTGTGTGCTCATGCAAGAAGGAAAAGTAATAGCTTATGCGTCAAGGCAATTGAAAAAGCACGAATGTAATTACCCTACCCATGATCTTGAGCTAGCAACAGTTGTTTTAGCATTGAAGATTTAGAGACATTATTTGTTTGGTGAGAGGTGTCAAATCTTTACATATCATAAGAGTCTGAAATATATCTTTGATCAGAATGAGTTGAATATGAGACAGAGAAGATGGTTAGAACTGATTAAAGATTATGATTGTACCATAGAATACCATCCAAGTAAGGCGAATGTGATAGCAGATGCTTTGAGCAGGAAGTCAAGACTTCCTAGGGATGCCTTGTGTGGTATTCGAGCAACATTTTTAAGTACTCTAAGGGATTCTAAGGCAGCTGTAATTGCAGAGAATTCAGGGGGTCTCTTAGCTCAATTCCAAGTCAGGCCTTCACTTATAACAGAGATTGTGAGAAGACAACCAGAGGATAGTAACCTGCAGAAAATGTTTGGAAAGTCCAAACAGGGCCCAGAAGCAGAGTTTAAGATGAGATCAGACGGGGCCATAGAGAGGCAAGGAAGACTATGTGTTCCGAGTGTTAGTGAGCTTAAAGATGTTATTCTAGAGGAAGCTCACAGTTCAGCTTACGCTATGCATCCAGGAAGCACCAAGATGTATAAAACTTTGAAGGGGACGTATTGGTGGCCTGGGATGAAGCGGGAGATAGCTGAATATGTTGATAGATGTTTGATCCGCCAACAAAGTTAAACCGCTTAGACAGAGACCGTATGGACTCCTTAATCCATTGCCAATCTTTAATGGAAATGGGAGCATATCACTATAGATTTTCTTTTTGGATTACCACGTACTTCATGTGGACATGATGGTATTTGGGTAATTGTGGATAGACTCACTAAGACAGCACGATTTATACCAATTAAATCGACGTCTACACTTGATCAGCTTGCTAAGCTATACGTCGACAAAGTTGTGAGTCAATACGGAGTGCCAGTGTCCATAGTTTCAGATAGAGATCCGAGATTTACTTCTAAGTTTTGGCCTAGCTTACAGAAAGCTATGTGGGACAAAGCTGAGCTTTAGTACAACGCTCCATCCTCAGATAAATGGTCAGTCAAAAAGGACCATCCAGACCCTAGAAGACATGTTGAGAGCATGTGTCCTTCAAGTTAAGGGAAGTTGGGATACACACCTATCACTTATGGAATTCGCTTATAATAACAATTATCAGTCTAGTTTTGACATGGCACCATTTGAGGCTCTGGATAAAAGACCCTGTAGAACAATCATATATTGGAATGAACTAGGAGAGAGGAAGCTAATCGGTCTTGAGTTGGTGCAAATTACAACGAACAACATTAAGGTAAGCAGAAAGAATTTGAAGATAACTCAAGACTGTCAAAGAATTATGTAGATAAGCAATGGAAGGGCTTAGAATTCCAGGTCGGAGATCAAGTTTTCTTGAAGTTATCTCCATGGAGAGGTGTCTTTCGTTTTGGAAAGAAAGGTAAGCTAAGTCCCAGATATATTGATCCTTATCAAGTAATGGGACGAGTTGGGCTAGAAGCCTACAGACTGGAGTTTCCAACGGAACTATCTCGAGTACATGATGTTTTTCATGTGTCCATGTTGAGGAAGTATATTCCAGATCCGACACATGTGTTGCAAGCACAACCAGTTGAACTAAAAGAAGACATGAGTTACGTAGAGGATGCAGTTCAAATCCTCGACAAGAAAGAATAAATTTTGAGAAACGAGACGATCCCACTCGTGAAGGTTCGTTGGAGACATCACGGACTGGAGGAGGCAACCTGGGAATTAGAGGACCAAATGAAGAGGAAATATCCGACGATCTTCACCTAAGGACTACTAAATTTCAAGGACGAAATTTCTTAAGGGGGAGGTAAGTTGTAAACCCAAGATCATTCTTTGGAAATCAAGAAAGAAAAGAAAAAAAAACAAAGCAAAAGAAATACAGAAAATGAAGGAAATGTTTGGTTTTGGTTTTGTTTTAAAAGAAAAGAAAGGAAAAGGAAAAATGAAAAAGGGAAAAAGAAAGTGGATGGTGGGACCCCACCTTTGTTTTTTTTTAAATTAACACATATCCCTTCGATTTTCTTCTCATTTCAACAAGGAGAAGCATAGGGCTTCGTGGGAGAAGCAGAAAGGAAGAGGAAGAAGGTGGTTTTTGGGTTGAAGTTGCAGAAGAAAGGAGAAGAACTCAAAGTTTGTTTGTGTAGAACCAAGGTGAACAACTCAGACCAGTTCTGATATTTTGTTCATCTCGAGCTCCACAAGAAGAGGAAAGTGTTGAAGTTTGCTTTTCTTGAAAGCTAACTAATATTTGAAGAAAGTTCATAAAGGAAGCTCGAGCCAATTCTGATTTTATGTTGCTGTTTTGTGAAGAGGAAGGCAGAAAGTTCATAAAGGAAGCTCTAATTGGTATGGTTCGAAAGCTTATTGAATTTCCTACAACTTTCGTGAAGAAATCGTGAGTAGAAAATATCTTGAAGATGTTTTAAATATCAGGTTAAATTTATTGTGCAAAGAGAAATCCGAATCTGAAACAATAGGTCCTGCTTTTTAGGAAAGTAGCTTTCTAGAGGTATTTCTCAACCTATCTGTTGGGAATTTCAATTTTATGTCTTCATATGATTTTTAGAGGTTCAAAAAAGAAGAGTTTTGTATAAATTACATTATTTTTGGATAAGTAATGAAGAAGTTATGGTGTCTCAAAACAAAGTGTAAAATCAAAATGCCGGAAAATTTGAAAGTGTGTTTTCTTGTAATTTTAAGGTTAAAAAGCATGAGGTCGAGATTCTAATGGTTGAATTTGGTTTGTTTGACAGGCCAAGAGCAAATAGGTCGAGTGTACGGGCCAAGGTTCTAGTTTTAATACTGTGAGTGACAAAACGAACTTCAAAAGTGTTTATATGCTTGAATTATGTTTTAAGAAATGCAAGTTTTGCTAGAATGAAAGTTTTCAATGCTTTATGCTTTCTTTTTGAACACATGTTTATGAGTATTCATGTTTTCCTAGAAATATTTTCAGGTATTCATTGTGAGCCTAAATGTCTTGATAAATTTATACATGAGCATATGTTTATTGAATTTCCAAAGTTTATGAAAATACTATGATTTCGAGCAAGTATGTTTTAGCAAGTATGATTTAAAGATTTCTTATTTTATGAACAAGCTGAGTAAGCTTGAGTTTTATGAAAGAAAAGATAAGCAGGCATGTTCAAATGTTTTCATGTGATTTTCTGAGATATTGAGCCCGAGGCTTTATGGTACCGTGTGCACACAGGTCTTATTCTCATTGTCGACGTTGAGTGTACTCCGTGACAACAGCACTATCGTGAGTGCTGGGCGGGCCCCACTACGACAATAACGATGGGAGTGCTAGGCGGGCCCCACTACATCGTAGAATAAACGATGGTTGTACTGGGCGTGCCCTACACAACGTAGATTGTGACATGTTTTAAAAAGAGTTTATATCATTTACATGCCTTACGAGATTTTAACGATATACTTGCTGGTTTTCCCGAAAACTATTATGATTACACGCTTACTTTTAACGCTTGATTACGATGCATATGCTCATAGATGGCGGTGATATGATTTACGAGTTAATAGTTTTTTTAAACTCAAGTCACTCACCGAGCTTCATAGCTCATTCTTTCGATGTTTTTCCCACTTTTCGTAGAGATCGAGCTCCCAGTGCCTGATAACCTGCCATAGTCTGCTGGAAGCTCCACAAGTTTGATATGTTGTACGTGGGTGGAGTTGTATAGGAAGTCTCTATGTATAGAAGAAGGACTATGAAGTTATATTTATGTGTACATTTTAGGTTGTGGTTGTGTAAACCATGGTTGGGTATGTTTTTTGTTATGATGTTCACATACGTTTCAGTTTTCCAGAGAGTCTTAAGTAGGGTTACTCCTTACGTAGGTTACGCAATTGTCAATATTCTGCTGTGTTATGTTTAAAGTGTTTCTTATACAAGTATAGTATGCTTATCAGGTAAAGCAGGGTCAACAGGTATCGTTAGAGAGGTGAACGATGACTGTGTGCTTCACGCCGTCTGCCAGGCTAATTTAGCAGGTAGTTTGGGAGGGGGTGTGTCATAAGGTGTTTGAGGGTCACCTAGAGAGTCTAGGTCTTCGAGTACTTCCTGATTAGGGCAAGTGGGAGATATGTAAACGGGTATTCAATGCCCTAGTTTATTGTATTACTTCATTGTATTTTATGATGGAGATCTGATCTTCTTGAGCAGTGGAAACGTGTTTGGGATCTTAATTACTTGATTGTTTTGCTTAAAACAAAAACCAGTACATTGATAAAAAATACAGAACAAGCATGGATTCTAATCCTATTAGACATGGATTAATTGCATACAAACATGCTACAAGTTTAACGATTAAACTAATAAAAGAGAGCGATACCTTTGTAGACTTTCTCCAGCAACTTGTTGCTCTAAATCTTGTACAGCAAATCAATTGTCCAGTGACTTCTCTGTTTTCTTCCAGCAAGAACATAACTACCAGAGATCACCCTCTATATCTCTGAGTTCTTAGATCTTCCTTGGTGGGTAGAATCCAACAATTGGAGGTTTTAGGAATTAGAGAGTGAGAGAGAGAATTCCAGGAAGTTGCAATTTCTCAATTGCAAAAATTATCGATCCAATCCATTGAGCAACCTTCTTCTCCCTGTTAATCTGTCGATAGGGAGAAGGGGAAGGGTAGTGGGGAACGTGTCTGGATGACACGTTCCCTCATTTATTATTAAAATAATAATAATAATAATTTTAATAATAATAATATAATTAAATCAAATTTATTTATTCATTTAAATCATATTTAAATAATAAAAATTAAATATCATATATTTAATTTGAATTAAATCTCACTTAATCACATTACCCCTTTAACCTATAGTTTTAATGTACAACCAGTGCACATTAAATTTTATCATATAGTTTGCAAATGTGAATCATATTCACATTTAATATAATATTTGAACTCTTTCAAATATTCAATTCTCTCATATAATTTCATATGAATCATATTCACATTAAATTTATAATATATAGTTCCAAAACTATATATTATACCGTATCTAAATACATTAAATATATTCCTTAATGAATTTGAACATTTCAAATTCAAATGATCTAAGAACCCTTTACGAGCTAGAAGGTGGACCTAATGGACCTACAGATCAGAAGCTCCAACGATACGAGATTGCTCGGCTAATCTCATTAACCTCCCAATCAACATTCGTCAACTGCGGGAACACTCCACTAAAGTCCCACAGCTCCACTCTTCTCACTGCAGATGTATTTCTGTGTCCATGGATATTGACCAATAACAGCAAGTCAATCCTTCACGAATGCTCGTAACACTAGCTGGGTCAAATTACCGTTTTACCCCTGGGTTACATCTTGTGCCTTAAGTACCAGTGCTCCTCTAATGAACAATTTGTTTGTGGTCCTACCAACAAACAGAGTCCCTCTCGGACCAATGAGAGGGTCGGGCCCTTTGTTCAAGTCCCGGAGACACCACTTAAGGGAACATTCCTCTACTTATCCTAGTAGGCGGGAAGGAGTGAATTCCATCTTGCTAAGTTAAGTCCCCAGCCGCTCACTCGGTCTTGTCCCCAAGAAGGTAGGCTTATTGAGTCGGCAAATTTGGCCACTCTCATCCATACTAGTCAAAGGACAATCCCTCGCGAACAGGAGTTCGTAACTTGCTAAGGAATGAGATCAAGTTGCCTAGGTCATCCTAATGAAATAGAAACCTAACTAGTCAACGGAGTTACAGCCAGAGGTTACTATTTCGTGGTCCGGTCTTATGTAATCTCATTACATAAGATATTCTCACTCACATGTCATCTACACGAACACGTTAGGATCACAGTATTTTTATCAAATACAAAGTGGGCCACATCCATAGTTTAACTAGGGTAAGGTACCCAAACCTTATCCCCTAACTATAGACCCTTTAGGCTGTATCTCGAACCGAGATCCCTTTTATGTACATTACATTCAGTTAAAGATTCATTTAACAGCCTTGGATGTTTAGTTTATTAGATTTAGGGTTTTAAATAAAGGCAAACTCGTAGATAACGAACAATAACAATTTATTGAAATAATAACACTTTATTACATTAATAAGAACAAAATTACAAACTACGAGTTTTAGGGCACAAATCCCAACAAACTCCCACTTGAACTAAAACTCTAGTGGGGTACATCATAATCTAAAACAGTGGTTACAAGAGATAGAAATACAATAAACTAGGGCATCCATATACCCCATTACATATCTCCCACTCGTCCCTAGATTAGCTTATGTACATATCTCGTGAGACCTGCACTTTCCAGTTACCCTCGAACACTTTAGCCGTGAGAGTCTTTGTAAGCGGATCAACAATATTGTGCTCCGAAGCGATCTTCGTGACTGTCACATCTCCTCGTTGCACTATTTCTCGTATCAGGTGATACTTCCTCTCGATGTGCTTTCCTCGCTTATGGTTGTGAGGTTCCTTCGAATTGGCTACCGTACTCACCGTTGTCACAAAGATAAGGTGATGGGAGATTCCATATTTGGAACAACTTCCAAATCAAGAAGGAATTTCCTTAGACAAACAACCTCTTTAGCCGCTTCACAAGCGGCGACATACTCAAATTTCCTCCATTGTGGAGTCGATGCATCCCTGCTTGATGCTTCGCCATACTATAGCTCCCCGTTAAGGGTGAAAATCGATCCCGATGTGGATTTTCGAGAATCCTTATCGGTCTGAAAATCGTAATCGGTGTATCCAGATGAGGTTCGCATCCTTAGACCCATACACAAGCATATAATCCCTCGTTCTCCTTAGATACTTGAGGATATTTTTAATCGTTGTCCAAAGCTGGTCTAACCTCGATTGGATCGGTACCTCACCGACTATTCCCACTTTGCATAACAAATGTCCGGCCTCGTGCATAGCATAGCATACATTAAGCTACCTACTGTAGAGGCATAGGGAATATGTCTCATATCCTCAACTTCTTGAGATGTCTTGGGACACTGCTCCTGAGATGGATGAACTCCGTGCTCAAGGGTAATAAGCCCCTCTTGGAATTCTCGCATCGAATATCCGGACAACATTTTGTCGATATAAGACGCTTGAGACAAGAGCATAGCGTTACTGTTCTTGCGATTCCTAAAGATCTCAATCCCAAGAACATATTGCGCCTCTCCCAAATCTTTCATTTGGAATTGGGTCGCAAGCCAATTCTTTATGTCAGTTAGGTATCCTACATCATTCCCAATGAGTAGGATATCATCCACATAAAGTACTAACAAAGCTACTTTGTCGTTGATGATCCTCTTGTAAACATAAGGCTCATCAACGTTTTGGTCAAAGCCGTAAGACTTGATCGCAGTATCAAATCTTATATTCCAAGATCTTGACGCTTGTTTCAATCCATAAATGGATCGATTAAGCTTGCAAACTTTTTGCTCCTGACCTTGGGCTATGAACCCTTCGGGCTGAGACATGTAGATGCTCTCGTCAAGATTACCATTCAAAAGCGATCTTGACGTCCATTTGCCAAATTTCATAATCATAAAATGCGGCTATGGACAAGAGTATCCTTATAGACTTCAAAGATAGCAACAGGGAAAAAGTTTCTTCATAGTCAACTCCTTCCCTTTGGGTAAAAACCTTTGCTACAAGCCTAGCCTTAAAGGTCCATGCACTTTTCCTGTTGCATCTCTCTTTCTCTTATAGATCCATTTACACCCTATGGGTCTAACCCCTTCAGTTGGTCTACAAGTTCCCATACCGAATTGAAGTCCATTGACTCCATTTCAAGGTCCATGGCTTTGATCCATTGGTCCTTGTCTCACGCCATTCATTGCTGTTTATAAGACAATGGATCTTCTACGCCGTCATCGGTATGACAACTTGAGTTTCAACTAAACCCAAGTAGCGGTCGGGTTGGGAAACAACCTCCCAACGCGTCGAGGCATTCCCAACGATTGAGAAGGACGAGACTGACTTGAGGTGCTAGCTCTTCCATCAACTCTTGATGAAGGTCCAGCTTGATCAACAACTCTTGTTGGTTCATGTGTAGCTTCATTTAGTACTAATTTACTAAGCGGTGTGTGGTTCCTCATGTGATCTTCCTCCAAGAACGTTGTGTTTGTCGATACAATCACCTTGTTTTCTTGTGGGTCGTAGAAAAGACCACCTCTCGTTTCTTTGGGATAGCCAACATATTGGCACAATCTTGAACGAGGTTCCAGTTCCTTTGGGTTTAACACGAGCACGTGTGCCGGACAACCCCAAATCATGAAGTGTTGTAAACTAGGTTTACACCCCTTCCAAAGTTCAAAAGGTGTTTCTGAAACACTTTTTGATGGAACACTATTCAAGATTTGAACTGCAGTCTCTACTGCGTATCCCCAAAACGAGGCAAGCAATTGAACATAGCTCATCATAGAACGAACCATATCTAACAAGGTTCTATTTCTCCTTTCTGGCACACCATTTTGCTGTGGTGTATTAGGTGCAGAGAATTGAGATTTAATTCCATGTTCTATCATATAGTCTTGAATCTCAAATCCATGTACTCTCCACCTCGATCTGATCGAAGTGTTTTAATTGTTTTCCCTAATGCATTCTCTACTTCAGCCTTATACTCTTTGAACTTTTCAAGAGCTTCAGACTTGTGATGCATTAGGTATAGATAACCATACCTCGAATAATCATCTATGAAAGAGATGAAATATTCGTACCCTCCTCGAGCTTTAACATTCACCGGATCACAAAGATTCGAATGCACAAGTTCTAGGGGTTCTACGGCTCGATAACCTTTTCCAGTAAAAGGTCGTTTGGTCATTTTACCTTCCAAGCAAGACTCGCAAGGCGGTAAAGAATCATCTTCTAACTTATTTAGAAGTCCATTCTTAGAGAGTCTCTCAATCTGGTTGAGATTAATATGACCAAGCCTAAGATGCCATAGATAGGTATTATTATTTGGAAAAATTCTTTGCCTTTTATTTTGAGTGTTAGCATTTTTAAACATCTCATGATTTAAAATTGCTTTCGTTTTGTTCGGTTTCAGTACATACAAGCCATTTTTCAATTTAGCAGAACAAATATTGACACCTTCTTTCAAAATGAACGCTTCATTAATTGAAAAAGAAATACAATATCCAAGTTCTATTAAACAAGAGATAGAAATTAAGTTCCTTTTAAGCTTAGAAACTATATACAGATTTTTTAAAGAAAGAAATCTATCTCCGAAAAATAACTTGGCATCTCCCACTGCACGAGCTGAGACGACGTCTCCCGTTCCAACCCTGAGCGTCTCTCACCCTCTTCGAGCTCCTTGAAGGAACTAGTTTCCTGAAATGAAGAGCAAACGTGATTAGTGGCTCCTGAATCAAGTATCCAGGTAAAATCATCATTTTCCACTAAACAAGTTTCAAGAACAAGTAAATCAAATTTACCTTTCTTCTCTTTGAGCTCAGCAAGGTATTTTGGGCAGTTTCTCTTCCAGTGCCCATCCATATTGCAGTGGAAACATTTTCCTTTATCTACAAGCTTGGATTTTCCCTTGCCTTTGTCAGCAAGAGGTGCCTTCCTTTTCCCTCCTATTTTCTTCTTTTGGGTCTTCTTAAGCCCAGAATATGAGCTACAGGACTTAGTCCCAGAGGATGAACCCTTCTGGAACCTTCTTGAATGGGCAAACAGATTTGCCTCTCCATCAGCCTGCCCCTTATTCTTCATAAGAGGCTGGAAAGTCTGTAGTTCATTAAGGAGAATAGGCAGGTTATACTCTATCTTGTTCATCACCGCATTGATGCGGAATTGCAGGAAACTCTTCAGAAGAGATTCCAGGATGAACGATACCTGACTTTGCTCGTCAATGACCGCACCGTTCATCTCAGCCACGTTGAAGTGGACCATCAGATCAAGAACGTGTTCTCTCACCGATGACCCCTCCTTCATACGGGAGTTATAAACGTATTTGAGTGATTCGTGTCGAATCTGTCCAGACGGTTGTCCAAACATTTCCTGCAGCGAACTCATGATCTCACGAGCTAAGACCATGCCCTCGTGCTTTTTGGCCAGAACTTCAAAAACACTAGCCAAAATGTAGACCTTGGCCTTATCATTGGCCTTGATCCAGCGGTTGTACGCCTCCTTAACAGATTGAGGAGCGTTACGAGCAGGGATTTGAGGACATTCCTCAATTAGACAAATCGTAGGTCGTCAACAACGAGAATCGTATTCAAGTTGAACTTCCACGTAGTAAAATTCTCACCAGTTAAACGGTCGCTTTTAAGTGAGGCTATTATTGAGGACGACATGCTGAAAATCCAAAATAGTTCTAATTAGTTATGCCTTTTAAACCCATTGTAAAAACCAATCTAATTTAGCAAAATCGTTAAAGAACCCTAGTGTTTAAACTAAACCCACTGTTTAAGTTAAACCTTTAATTTTTGCAACGATACTTCAAGGGTTTAGAACAAAAGCCTCCGCTCAAGCGGTCATCATTCCTCCTTGAATTGAGACTTTTTCACCAATTCTCATTACCAGAACATCTCATGTCCCAATGGTCCTTAGCTACCGTTTGTTTGGTCAAGGACTTATTAACTAACTTAACTCATCCTATAAATGTGACCCTACCATTTTCAGATCCAATAGGCCCGAGCCAACATGCTACTATTAAGAAAGACAACTGCTGGCAAACAACCTAAGTGACCCTATCCATTTCTGGAGTTTGCGGTGTTCTGATCCCTATAGTCAGGCCCTCCGTAGGGTTTGGCTGTTCCAAGACAACCTAGCAGCGGACTATAGAAATCTCATGGTGCGACCTAATGAAGGAGATCAGAGGATACGTTGACACGCGCGTCCCGCTCCCCATTTACTATGGATACTTCCCTCATTCACCATGGTATTAAACCATGCAAACACATACCGTAAGGGGACGCCCTATTGACGCCACGTAGCCGAGCATGGAACTCACGGTGTGAGCTCTTGAGGACGTGAGAGAAAACTCGATGCGAACATCTCGTTTTCTTCCACTGAAGTTCCTAAGATTAGGGTATAGTTTAAACTTAGTCGGATTTTGGCTAAAAGAATCTATCTAAGTCTATGCCTATTATAACTATTATAACTAGGTCTTAAAACCTTATGTCTAGGTGAAAAAATATTTTAACTACCTAGAGATAAAAATAGAACTAAGGTTAATTCAACTCAGTTCCTGGATCGCCTCCCGGTGGAGGTGTTAGTTAACCGCCAACTTAAGTACCCCACCTTAGATGCGAACTTCACCCAGAGAGTTCCATTATAACTAAAGTCCTAAAGTCATACTATATTTTAAACTATTTAAAATACTACGTAAGACTAATTTCTAATCCTATTAGAAATTGAAACTTAGGTCTAAATTGATTTTAAAGGATTTAAAACTAACTAAAGTTTAACCCAAGTTCCTATGTTTGCATGCATTTCTTTATTATAGATTATGGTTTCTAAAACCCCTTTAATTTATAACTTTTATAAATTTTAATAATTAACCTATGATAAAGAAACTATATTATAAATCCAACAATCAATATTCAAATTGGAATTATAAAAGGAATTTAACTAATTGAATTATAAAATTACTTAAACAAAATAACATTTATTTTAAACTAAGTAATTTCATGTTCCATGCAATTTATTTTCCATATAATCTAATTATAACACTTATAATTAATTACTCATGAAAAAATAAATTAGTCATGCATTCAACCATACTCATATAACATTTATATAAATAAAATGCATGAACATGTTTATCCTAAGGTGGGAATAATTTAAATGACATTCATAAAGATAAATAGTTGTAAAACCGGAATAATTTGGCCCCTAAAGTGCAAAAAAAATAGATTACATTAATTTATTTCATAAAACCGATCCAAAAATACCCTGAACCGGCCTTGAACCGCTCGAATCGGAAAAAAATAATTGAACCAACCGAACCGGTCTGCAGCTGCTGGAATATCCCACGGCGTTGCAACGTTGAGGCCAGCGTTGCAACGCCCGTTTCGTCGTCTTGTGCGCCTGGTATCGGGGTAGCGTTGCAACGCTGAGGGGCAGCGTTGCAACGGTTCTGACTCCTTGATCGCCCGCGTCGATAGGGAATGCTGGCGTTGTGACGCTGTTCTTCAGCGTTGCAACGCTGCTGCTTTGGCAATAGCTTTCTTCCATGAACACAGCAGCTTCAACTTACAATTTCTCCTTCGATCCTCAACCGAAATGCTTGAAATTGGTCCCGAACGACTCGTGACTCAATTACAAGCTCAATTTTGCACTTTTTGCCCAAAAACGCAAGGGCCTTTACATCCAATTTAAACAAAATCGAAGTAAACTAAGGCCAAAACATTCCTAAACAAGTTTTACAGCAAACCAAATGCATTTCCCACCAAATCAATGCAATTTTGTTTCAAAACAAAACAAATCAAGCATGGCTCTCATACCAATTGATGGAGATCTGATCTCCTTGAGCAGCGAAAACGTGTTTGGGATCTTAATTACTTGATTGTTTTGCTTAAAATAAAAACCAGTACATTGATCAAAAATACAGAACAAGCATGGATTCTAATCCTATTAGACATGGATTAATTGCATACAAACATGCTACAAGTTTAACGATTAAACTAATAAAAGAGAGCGATACCTTTGTAGACTTTCTCCCGCAACTTGTTGCTCCAAAACTTGTACAGCAAATCAATTGTCCAGTGAGTTCTCTGTTTTCTTCCAGCAAGAACACAACCACCAGAGATCACCTTCTATATCTCTGAGTTCTTAGATCTTCCTTGGTGGGAAGGATCCAACAATTGGAGGTTTTAGGAATTAGAGAGTGAGAGAGAGAATTCCAGGAAGTTGCAATTTCTCAATTGCAAAAATGATCGATCCAATCCATTGAGCAACCCCCTTCTCCCTGTAAAACTGTCGATAGGGACAAGGGTAAGGATAGTGGGGAACGTGTCTAGATGATACATTCCCTCATTTATTATTAAAATAATAATAATAATTTTAATAATAATAATATAATTAAATCAAATTTAATTATTCATTTAAATCATATTTAAATAATACAAATTAAATATCATATATTTAATTGGATTAAATCTCATTTAATCACATTACCCCTTTAACCTATAGTTTTAATCTACAACCAGTGCACATTAAATATTATCCTATAGTTTGCAAATGTGAATCACATTCACATTTAATATAATATTTGAACTCTTTCAAATATTCAATTCTCTCATATAATTTAATATGAATCATATTCACATTAAATTTATAATATATAGTTCCAAAACTATATATTATACCGTATCTAAATACATTAAATATATTCCCTAATGAATTTGAACATTTAAAATTCAAATGATCTAAGAACCCTTTACGAGCTAGAAGGTGGACCTAATGGACCTACAGATCAGAAGCTCCAACGATACGAGATTGCTCGGTTAATCTCATTATCCTCCCAATCAACATTTGTTAACTGCGGGAACACTCCACTAAAGTCCCACAGCTCCACTCTTCTCACTGCAGATGTATTTCTGTGTCCATGGATATTGACCAATAACAGCAAGTCAATCCTTCACGAATGTTCGTAACACCACCGGGTCAAATTACATCGCTTTACCCCAGGTTACATCTTGTGCCTTAAGTACCAGTGCTCCTCTAATGAACAAATTGTTTGTGGTCCTACCATTAAACAGAGCCCTTCTTGGACCAATGAGAGGGTCGGGCCCTTTGTTCAAGTCCCGGAGACACCACTTAAGGGAACATTCCTTTACTTACCCTAGTAGGCGGGAATGAGTGAATTCCATCTTGCTAAGTTAAGTCCCCAGCCGCTCACTCGGTCTTGTCCCCAAGAAGGTAGGCTTATTGAGTCGGCGAATCCGCCACTCTCACCCATACTAGTCAAAGGATAATCCCTCGCGAGCAGAGTTCGTAACTTTGCTCGAGATTGAGATCAAGTTGCCTAGGTCATCCTAGTGAAATAGAAACCTAACTAGTCAACGGAGTTACACTAGAGGTTACTATTTCGTGGTCCTATCTTATGTAATCTCATTACATAGGATATCCCCACTCACATGTCATCTACACGAACACGTTAGGATCACAAATGTTTTGTATCAAATACAAAGTGGGCCACATCCATAGTTTTATCGGGTAAGGTACCCAAACCTTATCCCCAACTATAGGCCCTTTAGGTTGTATCTCGAACAGAGATCCCTTTTATGTACATTACATTGATTAAAGATTCATTTAATGACCTTGGATGTTTAGTTTATTGGATTTAGGGTTTTAAATAAAGGCAAACTCGTAGATAACTAACAATAACACTTTATTGAAATAATAACATTTTATTACATTAATTAGAACAAAATTACAAACTACGAGTTTTAGGGCACAAATCCCAACAATTTATGTACATTTCAGAAATGTATTTTGCTTCACTAGCTTAGTCCAAGTGGGAGTTTGTTGGAATTTTTGTCCTAATCTCGTGTTTGTAAATATACATTTGAAATTAATAAAGAGTTGTTCATTTCATTATTTTGTGTCTCGCATTTAATACAAACTTTGACCAATAAACTAAGCTCCAGGGTCATTGAATATATGAGAGAACTAGAACTTGAACGGTGTGTAGTGGACACACCGGGAGGATCACGTTCGAGTTAATGACCCGAACGGTCTACAGTATATGGATGGGGTTGGAGACCTAATCCTGGATACACTGTGGATGCGGCCTGCTTTGTATTAAGATACAAACGAGGAGATCTGACTCGTTCATGTGGTTGACATGCGAGTGGGGGCATCCTGTACAATGAGATTGTACAAGACCGGACTGTGAATTATTAGACCTACTGATGTAACACCGTTGACAGTAAGAACTAATAACTTCGTAGATGACCATTAGTGACTCGACACAATCTCCGAGCGTGTTACGGACACCGCCTGCGCGGGGTCCGTCCTTTTGACTAGTACGGGTGAGGGTGGTCACGAGCATTACTTGCCCAATATGCCTATCTTCTCAGGGACAGGACAAAGTAGGGAGCTGGGAACTTAACTACGCGAGATGGAAATCACTCGTTCCCGCCTTTAGTGAAACTAGAGGGGTTGTTCCCTTAAGTACTATGTTTAACTTACTGTTTTTTCTTCCAAATTTATGCATGTTTAACTTAGATCTAAATGTTAGATTGATTTTAACGAATAACGGTTGCACAACTTCACCACGACGACTCGATCGTCGTCCGCTGCGTGGGAGTTTTATTCCCTTCAGTCCCAATGGTCCTTAGCTACCGTTTGTTTGGTCAAGGACTCGTTAACTAGCTTAACTCATCCCGTAAATGTGACCCTACCATTTTCAGATCCAATTGGTCGAAGCCAACATGCTACAATTAAGAAAGACAACTGTTGGCAAATTACCTAAGAGAACCTATCCATTTCTGGAGTTTGCGGTGTTCCGATCCCTATAGTCAGGCCCTCCGTAGGGTTTGGCTGTTCCAGGACAACCTAGCAGGCGGACTATAGAAATCTCACGGTGCAACCTAATGGAGGAGACCATAGGATACTTTGACACGCGTCCTGCTCCCATTTACTATGAATACTTCCCTCATTCACATTGGTATTGAACCATGCAAACACATACCGTAGGGGGACGCTCTATTAACGCCACGTAGCCGAGCATGGAACTCACGGTGTCAACTCTTGAGGACGTGAGAGTAAACTTGATGTGAACATCTCGTTTTCTCCCACTGAAGCTCCTAAGATTAGGGTATAGGTTTAACTTAGTCGGATTCTGGCTAAAAGAATCTATCTAAGTGTATGCCTATTATAACTATTATAACAAGGTCTTTTAATCTTATGTCTGAGTGAATAAACATTTTAATTACCTAAATATAAAATAGAACTAAGGTTAATTCAACTCAGCTCTGGATCAGTTTCCAGGTAGGAGGTGTTCCGTTAACCGTCAGCTTAAGTACCCCCAACCTTAGACAGAACTTCACCAGTAGAGTTCCCTTATAACCAAAGTCCTAATGTCCTACTATATTTTAAACTATTTGAAATTTAGGTCTAAATTCATTTTACACAATTTAAAACTAATTTTAATTTTAACCCAAGTTCCTATGTTTGCATGCAATTCTTTGTTATATCAGTGGACTGGTTTCTAAAACCCCTTTAATTTATAACACTTATAAATTTTAGTAATTAACCTATGACAAAGAACTATATTATAAAACCAATATTGGAATTAAAAAAAAATTATTCAACTAATTGAATAATTAAATTACTTAAATAAAATAACAATTATTTTAAACTAAGTAATTTCATGCTCCATGCAATTTATTTTCCATATAATCTAATTATAACATTTAAAATTAATTACTCATGAAAAATAAATTAATCATGCATCTAAACCATATTCATATAACAATTATACAAATAAAATGCATGAACATGCTTATCCTAAGGTGGGAAAAAATCTAAATGACATTCATAAAGAAATACAGTTGTAAAACGGGAATAAATTGGCCCCTAAAGTGCAAAATCATAAAATTACTCTAACTTTATTACATAAACCGGTCCAAAACTTCTTGAACCGGGCTTGAACCGCTCGAACTGGACCACAAACCAACTCAAAAACTGAACCGGTCTACAGCTTCTGAAAATGCATCACGGCGTTGCAACGCTGATGAGGGCGTTGCAACGCCGGCCTTGTCCGCGCGCGCACCTGCTATCGGGGTGACGTTGCAACGCTGAGGGGTAGCGTTGTAACGCTGCTGGACCATGGATCTCCCGCGTCGATAGGGAGGTCCTGCGTTGCGACGCCGTTTCTCAGCGTTGCAACACTCATGAACGGCGTTGCAACGCTGCTGCTTCGGCAACAACTTTCTCCTTCGAACATAACAACTTCAATCTTCAATTTCTCCTTCGATTCTTAACCAAACTACACTAAACTGGTCCCGAACCACTCTTAACTCGAATACAGACTCGATAATGTACTTAATTGCCCAAAAACACAGGGGCCTTTACATTTAAATTGATCAAATCAATGAAAAACTAAGGTCAACTATTCCTAAACAGTTTTACAGCAAACCAAATGCAATTCCCACCAAATCAATGCAATTTTGTTTCAACAAAAACAAAACAAACATTGCTCGCGGAAACGTGTTTGGAATCGTAATTTGCAAGCTTGTTTTAGTTGAAAAGCAAAAATCGATACATTGATAAAAACAGAACAAACATGCATTTTCTAATCTAATTAGACATGGAAATTAACATGCAAACATATTTTGTTTAACCATTAAACTAAAAGGAAGAAACAATACCTTTGTTGAATTCCACAGAATAGCAACTCCTTGCTCCAAGGTTCACAGCAACACAGCAACAGCCAAAAATTCTCTAAGTTTCTCCAATAGAACACTACCAACAGAAGAACCTTCTATTCTCTGAGTGCTTAGACTAATTCGTTTGTAGGAAGGAATTCCAACAATTGGAACAATCTTTTTGGAAATTAGGAGAGTGAGAGAATTCTTCTGTAAGATCTACAATCAATTGATCGATCGATTTTTGCCCCTTCTCACCAGGAGAAAAGCATCACAGAGGGTAACTCCCCACTCCCTATCAAGAGGGAGTTGGGGAATAGTGGGAACGTGTCATCATGACACGTTCCCTAATTAATTAATAAAATAATTAATTAATTTATTTAATTAAATCAAATTTAATTAAATACTAAATTATTAAATCTTATTTAATCATTTTACCCCTTAACATATAGTTTAATGTACATCAAATGCACATTAAATTTTAACCTATAATTTTTAAATATGAACCACATTCACATTTGAATTTAATATTTGAACTCTTTCAAATATTTAATTCTCTCATGTAATTTAATATGAATCATATCCACATTAAATTTATAATATATAGTTCCAAAACTATATATTATATCGTATCAACAGACATTAAGTTTATTCCTTTATGAATTTAAACATCTCAAATTCAAATGATCTAAGAACCCTTTACGAGCTAGAAGGTGAACCTAATGGACCTACAGATCAGAAGCTCCAACGATACGAGATTACTTGGTTAATCTCATTAACCTCCCAATCAACATTCGTTAACTGTAGGAACACTCCACTAAAGTCCCGCAGCTGCACTCTTCTCACTGCAGATATATTTCTGTGTCTACGGATATTGATCAATAACAGCAAGTCAATCCTTCACGAATGTTCGTAACACCAACTGGGTCAAATTACCATTTTACCCGTAGATTACATCTTGTACCTTAAGTACCAGTGCTCCTCTAATGAACAATTTGTTTGTGGTCCTACCAACAAACAGAGTCCCTCTCGGGCCAATGAGTGGGTCGGACCCTTTGTTCAAGTCCCGAAGACACCACTTAAGGGAACATTCCTCTACTTACCCTAGTAGGCTGGAATGAGTGAATTTCATCTTGCTAATTTAAGTTCCCAGTCGCTCACTCTGTCTTGTCCCCAAGAAGGTAGGCATATTGAGTCGGCGAATCTGCCACTCTCACCCATACTAGTCAAAGGACAATCTCTCGCGAACAGGAGTTCGTAACCTGCTAAGGATTGAGATCAAGTTGCCTAGGTCATCCTAGTGAAATAGAAACCTAACTAGTCAACGGAGTTACATCTAGTGGTTACTATTCCGCGGTCCGGTCTTATGTAATCTCATTACACAGGATATCCCCACTCACATGTCATCTACACGAATACGTTAGGATCACAGTGTTTGTATCATATACAAAGTGGGTCACATCCATAGTTTTATCAGGGTAAGGTATCCAAACCTTATCCCCTAACTATAGACCCTTTAGTCTGTATCTCGAACCGAGAACCTTTATATGTACACTACATTCAGTTAAAGATTCATTTTACAGCCTTGGATGTTTAGTTTATTGGATTTAGGGTTTAAGAAAAAGCAAATTCGTAGATAACGAAACAATAACTCTTTATTGTAGTAATAACAATTTATTACAAATAATTAGAACAAAAATACAAACTACGAGTTTTATGGCACAAACCCCAATGCTTGGTTCCTGTGTAGGGTGTTCATGCATAAGCGTCGACTTAAATACTGACCTTAGAAAAAACCTTCCTTAGACAGAGTTACTAATTAGTCACCATCCATTAGTTATATTTTGATTTTCTAATTCTAATCTTATTAGAAAAAGAAAACCTAAGTCTAATTATTTAAGTTCAAAACCATTTAAAACTAATAATTAACTTAGGTTACATGCATTTCTATGTTATTGTGCTTGATCATTCATCACATAAATAATTAAACTATAACAAGTATACATCACATGTATAAATGCATGTCAATGCTTTTAATCTAAGTAAATAACTCTTATATTAACTAAACTAAAACATGCATTTTATTATAACTCTAATAATAAAACCCTATCATGCATACTATATATTATAACATTTATAATATAAATATGATGCATGAAATGCTTAACCTAAGGTGGGATTTTAAGACTATATGACATACATTATGCATATAATTAAATCATACAACACTTGCATAATTAAATAAGATAGAAAAAATGGACCGATTTTGGCACCCTAGGGACATTAATTTAATTAATTAACATTAATATAACACTTATATTAACATTAATTAAATTAAATTAATTAAAACTCAAATTACATAAATATATATTAAATTAAAAATAGAAAAATGGAGAAAGTGGCCTTCAGAACCGCTAAATGAACTCCCCATTATCCCTCTTTCGCGCGAAAAGAATGTTGAAACTGCCCACTATCGAAGTAACATTGTAACGTCGTGGGCAGCGTTGCAACGTTGCACACAATGCACGTCTCCTGCGCGCGCTTCGCACATAGCGTTGCAACGCCGCCACTGGCGTCGCAACGTTGAGTATGTTGTGCGCGCCTCCACGCTCTTCAGCGTTGCAATGCTTTCCTGCTGCAAGCCGCCCATCCACATGAATAGCGTTGCAACGGTGATGAACAACGTTGCAACACTATCCTCTTTCCAGCAACTCTACTTTGAGTTCTTCGCCCGTTTTCGCTTCGTTTCTTCACAGCAACTCATGCCACGAACGACCCGGACTTACAGACTCGATTTATATATAATAATGCCCAAAACAACGGGCCCTTACATCGATCTCATCAATGAAAAATGTAAATCTAGTCTAAGTGCCCAAACCGAAAAACATCCATTTTGCAAACCATTAACATTCATCTCATGAAATTAATGCTATCTACCTTAATTTTAAGAAATTACAGAATGCACAACGAACAACCAACGTTGGGCTCTGATACCAATTGAAGGGAATCGATTTCCTGCAGAGGAAGATGTCGTGAAACGTCGTTGATTCGTTGTGTGTGTGTAATTTCTTAAAAAACAGAATTTATCACATAAAAACTATGTTAAGCATGCTGATTTGAGAAGGAAAATAGTAAGTAAATGTTTTACTAACCTCTTGTAGACAACTTCTAGCAATTCTTTCTCGATCACTCACGATCCAACGATCCTTACGAACAATTACACCTCCAAAGATCTTCTCGGTTGTTCTCAGAAGGTAGAGGGAGAGTTGTGGAACTCCCTTTGGAATTTGAGATGGAGAGAAAGTATAGAGAATTGAGAGAGATTATAGAGAGAGCTTTCTTTCTCTTTTGGTGGAATTCCAAAAATGAGAACTCTTGTCTTACCAAGTGCTTCACAAAACACCTATTTATAATGATGAGTGATGGAGTTAAAATCTCCACCAATTCACCATTTTAACACAACCATATGATATGCAAATCATATTTGCATATCACATAATGTAAGGTATCTCATACCTTATTATACAAATCCTATTTGCATAATTGTGTAATAATTAATTGAATCACATTCAATTTAATCTCTCTCAAATCAATTTCTCCAATTTAGCACTAATTAATCAATTAGGCTATTCTATAGTTTATTATGAATCTAATTGACATCAAACTATATATAATGTCAACTCTATCACATATAATTGACATAGCTACCCAATTAATGAATTTTGACTCTTCAAACCCACATCAAACTATAAACCCTCAATTTGTCCAATTGAGCCAACCAAGGGACCTAATGGGCCTACACCTGATGAGCTCCAATGATATGAGATTAACCGATCAAACTCTTTGATCCGGTTAATGATCATTATTCATTACCTACGGTAACACTCCACTAAAGCTCGTAGCTGAACTCCCATCACTGTAGGACATGTGTGTCCATCGATATAACCAATCCCCACGAGTTGTCCCTTCATAGGTTGTTTGTAGCCACTGTTGGGTCAAATTACAATTTTACCCATGTGTCTATTTCTTGTTCCTTGAGTCCCACTGCTCCTCTAATGAACAACTTTGTTGTATGGTCCAACCATAAACAATGTCCCTCTCAGGCCAGTGAGAGGGCGGGCACCCATTGTTGAAGCCTAGGAGACAACACTTAAGGGAATAACCTCTCTTGATTCCCTAGGTCGGGAACAAGTGAATTCCTTCTTGCGTAGTCAAGTTCCCAGCTCCCCACAAGGTTTTGTCCCCAAAAACATAGACATATTGGGTGTATCCAGACCACCCTCACCCGTACTAGTCAAAGGACAGACCCTCGCAGACCGGAATTCGTGACATGCTCAGAATTTAGGACGAGTCATTAATGGTCATCTACGAAGTCATTAGTCCTACTGTTAATGGTGTTACATCAGTAGGTCTAATGATTCACGATCTGGTCTTGTACAATCTTATTGCACAGGATGCCCCCATTCGCATGTCAATCACATGAACGAGCTGGATCAACTCGTTTGTATCTAATACAAAGCGGGCCACATACACAGTATAACCAGGATGAGGTTTCCAATCCTATCCATATACTGTAGACCGTTCGGGTCATTAACTCAAACGTGATCCTACCCGTGTGTCAACTACACACCGTTCAAGTACAATAATATGACCCTGGAGCTTAGTTTATTGGATTAAGTTTTATAAAATGCGAGATACAAAGTTTTGACAAAACAATAACTTTTATTCATTAAAAACAACTGTATTACAAACTTCACGAGATTGGGCAAAAGCCCCAACAAATCTAATTAGAACTAGATAACCTAAGGTCTATGAATACCAAGTTCTAAACATTTTAAAACTAATTAATTAACCTTAGGTTACATGCATACTATGTTATAATTGTTTGATCATCCATCACATGAATAATAAACATACATAACATATTCATCTCATGAATCATAATGCATGTCAATGTTATCTAAAATTTAATATAACATTTATACTAATTTATCGTGCAAACTATATAATATACCTCCTTATATTATAAATGATGCATGAATATGCTTAACCTAAGGTGAAAATTTTCTAAATAGCATACATTATGCATGTAAATAATTACACAACAATTGCATAAAAATAAATAGCAAAATTAGACCATTTTTGGCACCCTAAAATTAATTTTAATTAATAAATCTAATTATATTAATTAAAATTAATAATAATAAATTAAAATTTAAATATAAAACATTTTTTATGAATAAATTAATAAAAAAAACATTTTATATATTGAATATAATAAATAAAAACGCAAAATGTCGTTTTCTGCCATTGTTGCACGCGTAACTATTGCGGCGTTGCAACGCTGGTCCACCTTACGCCAAAATGCGCAATCAGCGTTACAACGCCGCCGCCTCTTCACCCAAAATCTCAGCATATGGTGGCATTGCAACGCTAATACAGCGTTGCAATGCCATTCACAGAAACAACAATACTTTCTTCTGTTTTTGCTCCGTTCATCTCAGCAACGAATTTGCCTCGATCGACATGGACTTACAGACTCGATTTACAATTAAAATTGCCCAAAACACCCGCCCTTTATATTGAACATTTTAATGAAAAAATTGTCAATCTAAGTGCCAAAAATGAAAACATCTAATTTGCAAACCGAACATTAATCTCATGAATTTCATGCAATCTCACCTATGTTTTTTACAGATCTAGAATAGAAAACAAGAACACAATTGGCTCTGATACCAATTGATGAGATCGAATTCCAAAGCGGAAGCGATTTGAATCTTGTGTTCTTGTAATATGTTACGTAGATCAAATCAAAACATATATAAAACAGATTAAGCATATAAATTAGAATTGGACAACAAGTATATTACCTTTGCATACCTCCTAGTGCTTCTCTTTGGTGATATCAACAAACTCACGTTTTCAACGAATCACGAACAGATCTGATCTCACATTTCCAATGCGATGTAACCACTAAGTCTTCTCCGATGTATCTCTAGGAGAGGGAGGAATGTGGGATTCCACTTTGGAGATTAGAGAGAGTTTTTAAGAGAAGGAAAACACTTTTCCAACTTTGAGAGCACTAGAGTTTCTTGTCTAAGAATGCTTTGGAATCCATTACCAAATGTGCATCTCATGCACATATTTATAGGGAAATAGGGTGGAAATTTCCATCCTACCCCTATAGTGCTCTTATAATGTATTTCTCATTTAGTATATAGATTGAACTAGATACTATATCAATTATATCACATATCATTGATATATCTCGTTATATATGAAATTGAACACTTCAATTTCACTCCAAACTATAAACCTTCAATATTTTCCATGTTGAGCCAATGGAGGGACCTAATGGACCTACAGATCATGAGCTCCAATGATACGAGATTAATCGTGTTGAGTTTTATGTCCTAAAACTCGTGGTTTTGTAAACTGAATGTATATTCTATTTTGCAATAAAGATGTGATTGAGATTTATTTAGTAAAGGTGTTATTGAATAAAGTGAATTATGTATTGTGTAACAAGAACCCTTGGCCCTAGGATGAATACTTGAACTTTATGTGTGACATAAAAATGGATGAAGTTCAAGTTATAGCCAGAACGGTCTATAGTATAAGGATAGGGTTGGGTACCTTATCCTGGGGATACTATGGATGCAACCCACTTTGTAAAGTACAAACGATGTGATCCTAAATCGTTCATGTGGAGACATGTGAGTGAGGGTGTTCTATGCAATGAGTTTGCATAAGACTAGACCGCGAAACAGTCACTTAGACTTTATAACTCCGTTTACTGTCTTAACTGACTATATTCATACGATGACCTAGGTAACTCGATCTTAATCCTGAGCGTGCTATGAACTCTTGTTTATTCGGATTATCCTTAGATTTTCATGGGTGAGAGTGGTCTGAGATTGCTGACTCAATAAGCCTCCCATTTCAGGGATAAGACCGGGTAGATAGTTGGGAACATAGTTCTACAAGATGGAATTCATTCCTACCCGTTTTAGGGATTAATAGAAGGGTTGTTCCCTTAAGTGCTGACTTCAGGTCTTTAAGAAAGGGCCAACCCCTCTCATTGGCCCGAGAAGGATTTAGTTTGCTGATTGGACAACAAACCAATTGTTGATTAGAGGATCAGTGAGACTTAAGGAACAATAAGTAATTACAAGGGTAAAACGGTAATTTTGACCCAGCTGTAATTACGATCGACCTATGAAGGATTGACTTACTAATCATGGTTATATCGAGTGGATAGAAATATATCTACAGTGAGGAGAGTGCAACCATTGGACTTTAGTGGAGTGCCCCGGTAGTTAACGAATGTTGATTAGCTAGGTTAAAGAGTTTGGTCGGTTAATCTCGTATCGTTAGAGCTCATGATCTGTAGGTCCATTAGGTCCTCCTTACTAGCTCGGACTAAGCCTTGTAACATTTTGAGGAAAAGAATTTGAATTGTTCAAATTCGATTTTGGGAGAAAGCGTTAATTATATGCGATATATTTAACGAGTCATAACTTAATTGTGAATTAAACTATGATTAAAATTAGGTTGATATATTTAAATATAATTTAAATATTGGATCAGTTTATAGCATGAATAAGGATTTATGTTTGAAAAATCGATCGGGATTAGACAATTTATTTAATTTAATATTTGATATTAAATTAAATTAAAAAATTAATTAATTAAATTAATTATTTAAATTATTTAATTAATTAAATCAATTTTAATTTAAAATCAATTTAATATTAATTTTTGAATTAAAATTTAAAAGAAAAAAATTAGATTTTCATGGATTTTCCATAGATTGCAACTTGCCAAATTGCCCAAGATGAGTCATCTTCAAAATTGGCCAAAATTGGCCACCTCCATCTCAAGTTATTCTCATCACACTTGAGTTGTCACTCTAATGAAGCTTGAAGAAGCTTTATTTAATGGTGATGACACTAGCGGTGGTTCACGAAGTGTTCATGTTGCAAATCATCCACCGGGTGAAGAGAATTTGATCTTCAAAGGTGAGTTTCTTCACTCTCAGTTTTTCCAGCTTTGAGCATGCGTTTTATTTTGAAAAATTGATCAACTTAGAGTGTTCAAGATCCTAAATTGCTTTCACTTTCTTATTATAGACTCTTTTAAAGGATATGACCCTAGAGCTTAGTTTATTGGATTAAGTTTATAAAAATGCGAGACACAAAGTTTGAATAATAAACAACCTTTATTTGTTAAAACAATGAATATTACAAACTTCACGAGATTAGGGCATACACCCCAACAAACTCCCACTTGAACTAAGCTAATGGAGTACATAATACATTTCTCAAATGTACAGTAAAACATAAAAGTAATACAATAAACTAGGGAATTGAATATCCTTTTACAATACTCCCATTTGCCCTAGTCAGGAAGCACTCGTAGACCTAGACTCTCTAGGTGACCCTCAAACACCTTAGCCATGAGGGCCTTTGTAAATGGATCAGCAACGTTGTGCTCCGAAGCTATTTGCGTGACCGTCACGTCTCCGCGGTGCACAATCTCCCGTATTAGGTGATACTTACGCTCAATGTGCTTGCCCCTCTTATGACTCTGAGGTTCTCTCGAGTTGGCTACTACACCACTGTTGTCACAAAACAGGGTTACTGGCAGGTTCATATTTGGCACCACTTCCAAATCCAGCATGAACTCCCTAAGCCAAATAACATCCTTTGCAGCTTCACAAGCCGCAACATACTCGGCTTCCATCGTGGAATCAACGATCCATCCCATCTTGATGCTTCGCCACACTACAGCTCCTCCGTTAAGAATGAACACTAACCCTGATGTGGACTTCCTAGAATCCTTATCGGTCTGAAAGTCAGAGTCTATGTATCCCGTAAGGATCAAATCCCCACTTCTATACGCAAGCATTGTTGGGATGTATGTCCTAATCTCGTATATGTTTGTAATATTCATTATTGAAATAAATAAGAGTTATTTTTTCATCACTTTGTGTCTCGCATATTTACAAACTTTATCCAATAAACTAAGCTCCAGGGTCATTGAATTATGAGAGAACTAGAACTTGAATGGTGTGTAGTGGACACATAGGGAGGATCACGTTCGAGTTAATTACCTGAACGGTCTACAGTGTACGGATAGGGTTGGAGACCTAATCTTGGATACGCTGTGGATGCGGCCTGCTTTGTATTAGATACAAACGAGGTGATCCAGCTCATTCATGTGGTTTACATGCGAGTGGGGGCATCCTGTGCAATGAGATTGTACAAGACCGGATCGTGAATTATTAGACCTACTGATGTAACACCGTTAACAGTATAGGACTAATAACATCGTAGATGACCAATAGTGTCTCGACCTTAATCTTAAGCATGTTACGGACTTTTGTCTGCGGGGGTCTGTCCTTTGACTAGTACGGGTGAGGGTGGTCATAGTTACTCGCCCAATATGCCTATCTTCTCAGGGAAAGGACCACGTGGGGAGCTGGGAATTTGACTACGCGAGATGAAATTCACTTGTTCCCGACTTAGGAAAACTAGGGGATTGTTCCCTTAAGTGTTGTCTCTAGAGCATGGACAACGGGCACCCACCCTCTCACTGGCCCGAGAGGGGTGTTGTTTATGGTTGGACCATACAACGTTGTTGTTAATTAGAGGAGCAGTGGGGACTTAAGGAGCAAGAAGTAGACATAGGGGTAAAACGGTAATTTGACCTAGCAGTGTCTACGAACAACCTGTGAAAGGTTGACTCACGGACATTGGTTATATGAATGGACACAACTTGTCCTACAGTGATGGGAGTGCAACTACGGGCTTTAGTGGAGTGTTACCGTAGCTAATGAATGTTGAATAACCGGGTCAAAGAGTTTGACAGGTTAGTCTCGGATCATTGGAGCTCGTCATCTGTAGGTACATTAGGTCCCTCGGTTGGCTCAAACTGGATATAATGAGGGTTTACAGTTTGTTGTGGATTTGAAGTGTTCAAATTCATTAAAAGGGTTTTTATGTCATTTATATGAGATATGATTGACATAATATATAGTTTAATGTGAATGAGATTCATATTAAACTATAGGTTAGCCTAATTGATTAATTAGTGCTAATTTAGAGAAATTGGATTGAGAGAAATTAAAATTCAATGTGATTCAATTTAAAATCCACAATTATACAAATGTGATTGGTATAATAAGATATGAGATATTTTATTATATGTGTTAGTAAATATGATTTACATAACCTAATGTTGTGGTAAAATGGTAAATAAGTGGAGATATCAACTCCACCTATCACCATTATATAAGGCCTTTGTGAGAAGGCTTTGTAAGGCTCATTGGTCATTTTTTGGAATCTCACCAAAAGCTTCTCTCTAAAACTCTATCAATCTCTCTAAAGTTCTCTCTACCCCAAACCAAAGGGAGTCACACTACTCTCCCTCTACCGACCAAGAACAACCGAGAAGATCAATTGGAGGTGTCCAATCCGTTCTGTTCGAGAGATCGTGATCGTAGAGATCGAGGGCACGAAGAGTTCGTTATCGGAGAAGGAAATCTCGAAGAAGTGTTCTTCAACAAATAAGTAATCGTTGTTCACTATTTTTCTTTCGTTTTAAGCATGTTTAGCCTAGGATTTATGTGATAAATTCAGTTTTAAGAAAACGTTTTTCACAACGAACACCACGACGATTCAAATTCGTTTTCGCTGCGGGATTTTCATTCCCTTCAAGCATATAATCTCTCGTTCTCCTAAGATACTTGAGGATTACCTTTACGGTTGCCCAGTGATCTAATCCTGGATTGGATTAATACCTACTGACAATCCCAACTGCATAATAGATGTCGGGTCTAGTACACAGCATGACGTACATCAGGCTCCCTATTGCTGAAGCATAAGGGATCTGTCTCATATCCTAAACCTCTTGAGGCGTCTTAGGACACTGATCCTTAGACAGGTGAACCCCATGCCTGAAAGGCAGTAAACCCTTCTTGGAGTTCTGCATCTTATACCGTGACAACATCTTGTCAATATAAGAGGCCTGAGACATGGCTAGCGTTCGATTTTTCCGGTTTCGGACTATCTGGATACCTAGAACATATTGTTCTTCTCCCAAATCTTTCATTTGGAATTACGAAGCAAGTCATTCCTTAATTTCAGTAAGGAATCCTACATCATTCCCAATGAGTAGGATATCATGCACATACAATATCAGAAATGCGACAGTGTTGTTGATGATTTTCTTGTAGACACAAGGTTGATCAACATTCTGATTAAAACCATAAGATTTGATCACCTCATCAAACCTTATATTCCAAGACTTCGAGGCTTGTTTCAGTCCATAAATAGATCTTTGAAGCCTGCAAACCTTTTGCTTTTGGCCTTGGGTAATGAACCCCTTGGGTTGATCCATGTAGATGGTTTTGTCAAGATTGTCATTGAGAAAGACCGTCTTGACATCCATCTACCATACCTCATAGTCATAATATGCGCTGATGGCCAGAAGGATCCTGATAGACTTTACCATGGCAACAGGAGAAAAGGTTTCCTCATAGTCAACCCCTTCTCGCTAGGTAAAACCCTTTGATACTAGTCTGGCTTTGAAGATCTGCACCTTCCCATCTACGCCACGTTTACGCTTGTAGATCCACTTGCAACTAATAGGTTTAACCCCATCCGGTTGGTCCACAAGCTCCCAGACGAAATTGAAGTACATAGACTCTATTTCCTGGTCCATGGCTTTAATCCATTCGTCCTTGTCAATGTCATTCATTGGTAGATCATAGGTTAATGGATCCTCACAGTCATCATCAGGGGTGACGACTTAGGTTTCAGCCAAACCCATGTAACGTTCAGGTTGTCTTAAAATCCTCCCACTACGTCGAGACGTTCTCAACTCTTAAGAACGAACTTGACTAGACGAGCTAGGATCAACAACACTTGTTCAAGTACTAGCACCATCAACAACACTTGCTGATGAACTGCCCATTTCGCTTAACACAATCTTATTCTATGGTTGATGATCCCTGATGCGGTCCTCCTCAAGGAATGTGGCGTTTGTCTACACAAGCACCATATTTTCCTTAGGATCGTAAAACAAACCACCTCTCGTCTCTTTTGGGTAACCTACAAAGAGGCACAACTTTGAACGAGGTTCCAACTTCTTCGGGTTTGACACTAACACATGGGTCGGGGCATCCCCAAATCCTGAAATGGCGTAAACTAGTTTTACGACCATATCAGAGCTTGAAAGGTGTTTCAGAAACACTCTTCGATGGAACAGTGTTCAAAATGTATACCGCAGTCTCCACTGCATAACCCCAAAAATAATCAGGAAGACGAGCATAACTCATCATCGACCGAACCATATCCAACAAGGTTCTATTTCTCCTCTCCGATACACCATTCTGTTGTGGCATACCGGGTGCTGAGAGTTGGAATGTAATTTCATATTCTATCATATAGTCCTAGAATTCAGTGTCCATATACACTCCACCTCGATCTGATCAAAGTGTTTTAATCGTTTTACCTAATAGGTTCTCAACCTCAGTCTTGTACTCGTTGAACTTTTCAAGAGTTTCAGACTTTCGATGCATTAGGTAAACGTAACCATATCTCGAATAGTCATCTATGAAATATACAAAGTATTCGTAACCTCCCCTTGCTTTAACATTCATCGGACCATAGAGGTCAAAATGTATAAGTTCAAGTGGCTCTTTGGCTCTATAACCTTTTCCACTAAAAGTTCGTTTGGTCATTTTGCCTTCAAGGCATGACTCATAAACCGATAAAGAGTTTTCTTCCAACTCGCTTAGAAATCCACTCTTCACTAGTCTCTCAACCCTATTGAGATTTATGTGGCCTAACCTTAGATGCCAAAGATGGGTGTTTTCTGTTTTAAATAATTAAGTATTCAAAACACTTTTGACTGAATTTGGCTTTAAAACGTATAAATTACTCTCAAGTGAAGCAGAACATAACAAATTTCCATTTCGAGAAATAAACGCTTTATTACTCTTAAAAGAAACGAAAATACATTGTTCTAATAGACAGGAAATTGAAACAAGGTTTCTAGTAAACCCTGGAACTATGTACATGTGATCTAATAAAATGTACTTCTTGCTAAAGAAAAGCTTCAACATGTCGATCGCTGCAGCCGAGACAACTTCTCTGGAACCAACCCTGAGCGTTATCTCACTCTTCTCCAGTCGCTGCCAGGAACTAATTCCCTGAAAAGAAGAACAAACATGGTTAGTGGCGTCTGAATCAAGTATCCAAACAGAGTCACTACTCTCCACTAAATAAGTTTTAACAACAAGTAAATCACATTTATCTTCCTTCTTCTTCTCGGAAAGGAACTTGGGACAATTCCTCTTCCAGTTATCGTCCCCGTTGCAGTGGAAACACTTTCCTTTTTCCACAACATCCTTGATTATTAGGTGTGTTGAACGTCTCAAGACAGGTTCTTAGGTGTCAAACACTCCTCGAAGGTCAAAGACTCTTTCAAGCCTTCAATGTCGAGAACAAGCTCTTCAGCTCTCGTGTGACACACGTACAAAAGAGACAATCATAGGATTATACTTAGAGATTGTATTCCACATTCATAACATCAATATAAACCAAGTTCATTTACTCATGTCTCATTTCTTTCTACTTTGAAATCATGTGTGAACACATGAGTTTATAGAACAAAGTTGTTACAAATTGAACCGAGGAACCAAAAATGTGTCTTTTCATCTACAACTTATGAAATTAGTTTATACTTTGATTTTTCCTTTTCCTTCCATTTTTAGCTTTTTACTTTGGAACTTTTCTTCAACTTTAATTTAAATAAAATTAAATTTTTGAAAACTTGCTTCTGTTTACTTTTTCAAAATTGGGAGATTTTCAAAAAATGTTTTTTAGATTACATTAGATAATAAATAAAAAATGTCATTAAATCAACCTGATTTTCAATTGAAAACTAAAATTAAAAATACTATCTTCTTAAAGGTAAAATCGAAACTCTCGCAACATGAAAAAAATAAACAAATAATAAACTAAAAAAGGTTTGTTTGTTTCATGATGTTTGTGATGGTTTTTGAGACAGACATGGAATATGCTAATTAGTTTTACAGATTTCTTGCTTTTAAAATCCATGATATTATTATTTAGAGAAACTAAAAATTCAACCAACATAGATTTTCTAAAAACTTTCATTTATGTGAGATTTTTATACAAGGAGATTAACAATAAAAATATAACACAAATAATTATTAATATCAATATATTATTTAGACTTAATAAATTTTGACTAACACGTTTATAATTAATATTTTATATTATCTTAAACATTTAATATAAACATTTATTATTAATTTAATTATTTATTATTACAATTTTAATTAGTTTATATTTATTTAATTATTTTTTATTAAATAAATTAAATTATTTAAGTTCGCTTGATCATCATTAGTTTTTTTTTTTTTTTTGTTTCTTGTTAGTTTTTAGGCTTGGAAAGTGACTAATTTCTCCATAAAGTTTTAAAAATAGTTTTAAATAATCTATGAAATAGTGACGGATCCAGAACTTTAAGTTAAGGGGTCTTGAATTAATATAACAATTATTTTGAACGCATTAATATTAGTTGTATATAACCTCATTTCATTTTTATAGTTTACTGATAAGAAATTGAACTTTGAAAGTATAGAGACTAAAATAAAACAAACCACTAACTACATGGATGAAAATGAAATCTTAATATGATTAAATTTGTTTACATAAGTAAACTGTATATTAGAAAAAATTGTAAATAATAAGATTTTTTTGTTTAATAAGAACTCGTAAAATAATATTTTCTTTTATGTAGTTAACTTTTTAAAATAATTTTCTAAAAATTAAAAAATATTTGCATTCATTTTTATTTATATTTGATATCAAGAAGAAAAAAACTTAAAAACAAATAATTTTAGTAATACATTACAACAAAAAGTATGAGCAAAAAGAGTATAACTCAATTGGCATATCGAATCCTCTTAACCCCTATTGTACTTAAAAAAATAAAAAAGTATGATATATATTTTCTTAATTAGATATATTTAAATTGTTTACCAAAGGTAAAGAAATATGATTTATTGTACTAAAAATAGAAATATGATTTATTAGATTTTTTTAAAATGCATATGGAATCCTCCCATCCCTATTGTACTTTACAAAAAATAAAAAGTATGATATATATTTTTTTAATTAGATATATTTAAATTATTTACAAGAGGTGAAGAAATATAATTTATTGTACTAAAAAAGAATTATGATTCATTAATTTTTTTTAAAATGCATATCGAATCCTCTCAACCCCTATTGTACTTTAAAAAATAAAAAGTATGATATATATTTTTTTTAATTAGATATATTTAAATTATTTACCAGAGGTGAAGTAATATGATTTATTGTACTAAAAAAAGAAATATGATTTATTAGATTTTTTTAAAATGCATATCGAATCCTCCGAACCTTATTGTACTTTACAAAAAAATAAAAAGTATGATATATATTTTTTTAATTAGATATATTTAAATTATTTATAAGAGGTAAAGAAATATAATTTATTGTACTAAATAAGAAATATGATTCATTAATTTTTTTTTAAAAAAATGCATATCGAATCCTCCCAACCCCTGTTGTACTTAAAAAAAAATAAAAAGTATGATATATTTTTAATTAGATATAGTTAAATTATTTACCGGATGTGAAGAAATATAATTTATTGTATTAAAAAAAAGAAATGTGATATATTAGATTTTTTAAAAATAGAATTTAAAGTATTAAGATTTTTTTTTCATTGAGTGAAATATATAAAATAAAATGTAAAATTATACAAATATTCCAAAAGTTGTATAAGCTGAACCTGGGCGTAAGAAAAATGAGGAAAAAATCAGGAGGGGTTACCACTACGCCAAAATAAAATTAGTATATCGATATAGCATTTTATATATACAAACTTAGCTCCTCAAAAGTTGAGGGGGACTCGAGCCCCTTCTGTACCCTTCTTAAATCCACCCTTACTATGAAATGAACCTGATAAATAGCTAAGTTAATAATGTTTGGTAACGCTATGACCATAGTTGTAGAGAATTCAAATTTTCCATTGAAAGGAGACACGACACAAATGGTTGTATGTGTCTATGGCCATCAGCAAATTAAGGGAGAGAACTGGGAAAGGAGTGAAGGGAGAAATTAGACGAGGGGAAGGGAGAGAGGAAAGAAAAAGTAGAGACAATAAAAGTTATCAATAACTATTTCCGAAGCTAACTATATTATAAACCTTATAAATTTTGCCACGTCAACCAACCACACCAGCTAAGTATTGTCACATAGTTTCCAATCAAATTTGTAACAGTGGCACATCGTTATTTAATGCGTCACTAATGATAATACCAACTTTTCTTTCCTCGAGTATAATTCGTTGCAAAGTTAGTTAGAAATTTCAACTTACAACTTCTTAAAAGGAGTAGGTTAAACTATATTAAAATTGTTAAAATAAGATTTTGGTTCTTTTACTCTAATTTGACCATGGTTCCATTTTGATCCTTATACTTTCAAATGTTCAATTTTAGTCCATATACTTTTAATAAAGTTTAAAATTGGTCCCTACTATTAGTTTATTGTTAATTTTTCTTAAAAAAAAAGCTAGCCTTTATTAGATTTTCCTCTATAAATTTTGAAAGTATGTTCACATTATGTCTTAGTATGTTCACATTGTGCCTTTTCTTGTATTGAAATTATTATTATTATGTAACAAACTTTGATAAAAAATAACTACAAACTTATCATAGGGACCAATTTTAAGCTTTATTAAAAGTATAAAGACTAAAATTTGACATTTGAAAGTACAGAGATCAAAATATAACAAAGTTCAGAGTGTAGGGACCAAAATAGTATTTTAACCTATAAAAAACTACTTTAAACTTTTCATTTTATTTTAAATATACCTTTCTTCTTTCAAATGTTGCTAATATTTGATGTTTATTACTTTTGAAGAGTAATACTAGAAATCTATTTGAATGTTGGATGAAAAGTCAATGTTGCAGAATGTAGGTAAGTGCTCCAGTAGTCACCACCACATCGACTTTTTATCAAAAATTCTATTGTATTTCTACTCTAGTAGTACTTTTGAAATGTTTATAGTAGGCCAAAGATAATATTGTAATATTTGAAAGAGTAGAGAGATTTTTTACATAAAAGACAAAGTTTAGAGTATACCTTTAATAATTTAGCCAAAGATATATTCACCTAAGCCCATATTGACACTAATGAATATAATGGCTCCAAGGAATAGTTAAAAAACTATTTCTTAAATATCAATGTTTGCATGTGATTTTTTAAACTTAATAGGCATGAAGTGATGCTTGAAAATAAGAATGATTATCTATCCTTTGATTATTTTTGAAACAGGTTATGCACTAAAAGAAAAGAAAAAGGTGTCATTTTGTGGTAAATAATAGAAATCGACCATAAGAGAAGAAGTTTCTAAATTAAAACGAGCCCCAAAGATTTTAGAGAACTACTAGGACTCTTTTTAGTTTAAAAATTTTTAGTTAAGATTCAAATTTTTTTAACACAATCAATGAAAATGTGGCATTAAAATAGAAAACTAAAAACAAAATTCTAACGGAACTTAAAAAAATCAATATGCCTATCATATAATTATTAATTGCAACGTTAATTTTGAGGGTAAATTTTCTGGTATCATATTAGGAAGTTTCTGAATTGTAGCATATAATTATTAATTGCAACTTTCGTTTACAATGAATTTTCTGGTACTATGTTAAGGAAATTTATCAGCTGTGGAGTAAAACCAAAATGCATTTAGTACCAACTACTTAATGAGGCCATAGGACACTTTTGCCTTAAATTTCTTGTAATCTTCCTCACCTTTATGGCTTCATTTATAGGGCTGCATTATCTTGCTGGTTTGCTTCACTGCACATGCCTTGACTTTGAGCACTAATCTATGGCTTCTCTAATTAAGCTCTTCATTATTCCTTTGCTCTTGCTCATGGTTCTTGCAACAACTCAACTTGCACAATGCAACACTTTGAAGGCCAACATCTCTTGCCTTGACTGTCAATCCAACTATGACTTCTCAGGTCTTTGCTAAGCTTACGATGTATTACTTTTATATTGTTGTTTTTATTTCACCCTTTTTGTTTCTTGTTTCTTAATATTTTTAGGTGGAAAAATAAAAACATGTTTCACAATCATTTAATGTGTATTTAACATTTCATTTATGTTCTATTTGGCGGATGGATTTGATAAGAAATGTTTTCGAATTCTAAGATTTTAAAAGATGGAAATGATTTTTAATTCTTATTTGCGTTTGGTATCAAATTGATTTGAAATTCTCAAAATTATAACTTTTTTTGTTTGGATGCTCACAAGAAATGAAAATAAAGTATAACATTTTACTATTATGCACTTATAATTCTGCAATAAATTATTAAAAAGATTTTTTTTCGGTAACCTATTGAAAATTTAATCTAAGAAATGTATACATAAAAATCAAGAAAAAAAATTGTATCAATATATAAAAAGGAAAAATAAAATAAAATAAATTATTCTTATCCGATCAATTAAAAAGGAGTTTGAGAGAGCAACAAAGCAAGAAAAAAAAAACTAACCTCTAGCTTGATTGGTCATAAAAAACTTGTTGGAATTGGGTAATGTATTGAAAAGAATGAAATTATTTTAATCTATTAAAAAAATTGTAAAATAAGATGGAGAAATAAAATGGAAATTAACCTAGCCTTGAATTTGCTTCAATGGTGTACAAGGAAGAAACTATGATATACAATGGAGTGGTGCATGGAGAGTTTTATTCGTAATGAAGTTGTGAAAAACTATTGGAAGATATAAATTTTAAAACAATGATGGGAGTAAAATTGGAAAGAATTATTTTTCAGTTTAAAATCTTGTCAAATCCGACCTATTTGAAACAATTTTTTTTTTCGAAAAACAAGATTCCAAATGATTTCAATACATTACTTTTTTTAGACATCCAAACACGTGAAATGATCCTCTCAAATCATGAGACTCCAAACAAAGAGTTAGAGTGTTTATTGAAATTCGTAGTATATTTGGTTAAAATGGAATAAAGTGTTGTCCACGAATTATAATTTTTTTTTATTTTTGAAAATAAGAAATGGTTAGAAAAAATTTTAAAATGTATACAAAAAGCACTTAAAGTATCTTCAGAGGGAGCATTTAATTAATTTTCTTTTGAAAATGCTTACCTAATAAGTGTTTCAAATAATATATGTATGTTCATTTCTAGACCTAACTCTTTAGTGTGGTTGAAACAAACGTGCCGTTGAACGGAACAAACAAAACCTTAGATTAAAAAAATGATGAACCAAGACTAAATTTCATGAAAAAAAAGTTTCAATCCAAATGATTCTTTTTCTGGCAAAATAAATAACCAATTTGTTTATAGCAAAATTTTGATATATATATATATATATATATACCTATATCACACAAAAAGAAAAAAAGAAGACACAAAAACATTATTAAATTGTTCATCTTCAAATATATTTATTTTTCTCTTAGGAAATATGATCGCAGTAAAGTGCGACAAAGTGAAAAACCTAACCGTATCAATTACCAAAGTGGATGGATCATTTGAAACTAGGCTTCCTTCCAACAACGACTCCCAAGCAGCTCGTCCCAAGTGCATAGCCAAGCTTGTAGGGGGACCTCATCAGCTCTACGCTTCAAGGAAAGACATGGTTTCCCCTATCATCAAGGCAACAAACTCAAACTTCTTCACCATTGCCACTGCTCTCAAGTTCTCCACATGCAAACAAAATAGAAAGTGCTTATCCATGAAAGAGTTAATTGTAGATTCAAAGACCATTGATTTGCCTCTGCCACCTGAGTGGGGCCTGCCACCCACAAGCTACTATTTTCCTGTGCTTCCCATCATAGGCATCCCTTGAGTATTAATTGTTGCTTGCAATAATGAGGGGATTTGGTGGGATCTTATTTGGGAATTTAGGGTTTATCTTTGTGATAAAATGTTATGTTGTTATATTGTAATTAAGTTTGGAAGTACTGAATCAATATCGCTATGTATTTCTAGTATATATATATATATATAACAAATATGTGGGGAGAGGTTTGAATCTCCAAGCTCGAAGAAAAGCATAGGTATCTTAGTACTGAGTTATACTCATATTTAGTTGATATGACTATGTGTTATCTACTTTTATTATATGGTTTAAATATGTTGGTAGTCATGACTACAAGAAAGGGGAAACTTTTAACGGCTCACCACAACAAAAATTATATTACTTGACGTTTATGGAATGTTAAAGTTTGATATACCCTTGACGGAAGCTACCATCTCAAGAATAAGGTGTCCAACTTGACAAACGAGAAGCGTCAAGATACATTTTCTTTGATGTTTTCAAAATGTCAAGAATATTACACGCATTGGCAGGTATAAAACGCCAATTGTATAAATTCTTGACACTTATTCTGTATCATTTCTATTACAACTTGACGGTTTTAATGTGTCAAATGTATTTTTATTTTGACGTTGCATGAATGTCAATTTAGTTAATTCTTGGCGTATTTTTGCATGCTATGTTTGTTTGTATGTTTGTTTGTGAATTTTTTTTTTTCAATTCTAATAACTGTTCCCTATTATCTTGAATCTACTCCATTGTGTTATAATAATTTGATATACTGAAAAGGCATAAATTCATAAACCAAACTTCCACACTTCAACAAATCTTATATCTTCAACAATATCAAACTATCAAATTCATGAACAATTCCAAAATTATAAGACTTATCAACCTCAGGTAAACAATTCAAAAAATTACAAGAACTATTGAAATTACCCTGAGCTATAAACTTAACTACCACCGACCTTTATCTACCTAGAGTCTCTCAAACACGAAATTCTACCGCATAACAACGTAGAATCAAAAATAAAAATTTTTAGAGAACATGGGAGACAAAACACACATTTCTATGCATTAGAGACTAAAGCTCAACACCTGCCAAACTATGAAATTGAAAGTTGAGTTGATGTGATGCGTGCGTGTCAAAAATAGTTACAAATTAATTACAGACACACCTCAGAATATGCAAGTATACATAGTCTTGTTGCAGGAAGTAATAAGTATAAGAGTATCGTCTCCACAGGGACTAAATGTGATTCTTAGTCAAGTTCAAGTCTTTTACAGTTAATTAAAGGTAAGCAAAAGGAAAAGAAAATGATAGAGGTGGTTTTGGAAAATGAATTTAAATGACAAGAAAGTAAACACAAGGAAGGTAAATGAAAGCAAATAAATGAAAACGATAAAGGAAATCGAGTAAATGAAAGCAAGTAAAGAAAGCAAGATATATGACAAGGAAAATAAAGGAAAACAAATAAATGACAAGAAATAAATATTCAAAAGGTGGGGATGCTTGGGTTCATTTTAAAGACAAATAGACACAAACTAAAGAATTCTTATGTAGCTAATTGTTTCCAATTAAGCCTATGCAAACCTCTTGATATCATAACAAGTGTTTTTGGGAGTTTTTCTCAAAACTTACCTAAATTTTCAGCAAATGAACTCTCATTCGAAATGTCTAATACGTGCTTACTAGTATTCTAGGACACAAGATCGTTTTCAATCTTCCCTTTTTGACACAAGATTACTCTTAGTGCTTTATCCTAGAATGGAGATGGTAAATCAGTTTCATCTTCTCCCCAAAAGCAAGAAACAGGATGAAAATTAAATTGGCCAAATCTAATCCCAACATTAGTAAATTAAAACAACGTATCTTCCAACATCAAGAGACATACATACACCCAATAACAACCAAATAACTTCACAAAGTCTTTTAATCATAACCATAAACATGAAAGTGCATATTCTTTACAAATTAGATGATAGAAATGAAGTTCATCACAACTACAAGCTCTCGACTACAAGGATTCATACAAGAGAGGAAAGGGTTCAAGATGGAAAGTGAAATCTATGATAAAGAAAGCAATGCAAAGATGACTCTAAGTAAAAACTGTTGGGCTTTGTGCCCTAAAACTCGTAGTTTGTATTTTTTGTTCTAATTATTGTAATAAATTGTTATTACTTCAATAAAGTGTTATTATTCGTTATTTACGATATTGCCTTTGTTTTAACCATAAATCGAATAAACTAAACATCCAAGGCTGTAAAATGTATCTTTAACTGAATGTAGTGTAGTTATAAAGGATCTCGGTTCGAGATACAACCTAAATGGTCTATAGTTAGGGGATAAGGTTTGGGTACCTTACCCTGGTAAAATTATGGATGTGACCCACTTTGTATATGATACAAACACTGTGATCCTAACGTGTTCGTGTAGATGACATGTGAGTAGGGATATATTATGTAATGAGATTACATAAGACCGGACCACGAAATAGTAACCTCTAGATGTAACTCCGTTGACTAGTTAGGTTTCTATTTCACTAGGATGACCTAGGCAACTTGATCTCAATCTTGAGCAGGTTACTTAACTCCTGCTTGCAGGATTGTCCTTTGACTAGTATGGGTGAGAGTGGCCAATTTCCCCGACTCAATATGCCTACTTTCTTGGGGACAAGACCGAGTGAGTGGCTGGGAACTTAACTTAGCAAGATGGAATTCAATCCTTCGCGCCTACTAGGATAAGTAGAAGAATGTTCCTTTAAGTGGTGTCTCCGGAGCTTGAACAAAGAGTCTGGCCCTCTCATTCGCCCGAGAGGGACTCTGTTTGTTGGTAGGACCACAAACAAATTGTTCATTAGAGGAGCACTGGTACTTAAGGTATGTTGTGCAAAAACTCACTACGCAAGCATACGCAATCGTAGGTAGTAATTGGTGAACAAGGTCGATCCCACAGGGACTAATGTTTGCAAAAGTTTGAGAAGATAAGTAATACTAAACACTTAAAGCGCCTAAATAACTCAAAAGCAACAAGAATGAGCTTAGCAAAAGAGGTACTAAATCTAGCTATCTAAGAACGATAAACAACTCAAATGGACAATGAACGGACTGAGAATTAAGTGAAGAAAACACTGGAATTATGGAGATGAACTTCTAAATTCTCATTGCCTCTAATGTCAGAGTAATGCTACCACACCACTGCGAATCGCTATAATCTTTGAAAGAAACGGGAAATTATGCAGAAATTCTGAAAATTATTTCTAACTTCGAATTTTAGCCTAAAAGCAAAGTTTAACATATGTCTATGAATACCCAACTTTCAAACATAAAATTAACACAAATTTCCCCAAATTTACAAGCCAAAAGCATATGTCTATACCTTTGGAGCCCTTTCCTTTTTTCAAGAGAAGGACAAACATGCTTTGCTTATGCTGTTTCCATCCATTTCAACCTTTTCAGAATTAAAACGAACTAATATTCAATCCTAAGGTGATCAATCTTAAGAAGAACATTAAACAACAAATACCCATAAGCAAACTTCACAAGTACAACAATCCTCCAACAAAAGGTCTTTGAGAATTTAGTAATTCATTCCATAAATTCCAGCATAAGAGAGATTAGTTCATGGCTACTACATAAAACCTAAGAACAAAATGCTTAAGACTGTTACACATACCAAAATATAGTTCAAGTCACTACAAGAAGGACAAAGGCACAAGTAAGAGAAAAACAAGCTAGAAAAGAGAGAAGAAAATAAACGAGCTGGGAGTAGATGAGGCAGCAGCTTCTCTTCTTCTTCAAGGGTCTTGACAGAGGTTTTTCTTTTTCTTCTGCTGCTGAATGATCGCAAAATGGTGGCTGCCCTTTTCGATCCCTCCCTCTTTCCTCATTAGGTTAGATTTTCTGCAACTTTCTTTTTTTTTTCTTTTTGCATCCTTGGTCCTCTAAGATGTCCTAAAATCTCAACAAAGCCCAAATCTAACGATTTAGACCAGAAAGAGGTGCCACCAAGTCATCCCGAAAGGTGGGCCCTACTTTGACTTTTCTCGCGCCCGACCTGATGTCACGCCATGTCGCGACATAGCCGCTTACATGGTGAATTTTCCTTCTCGCTCTTAGAAATCGCACTTAACAAAGTTTGTGGGCATTGATGTTTGCCACACTTAATGATCTTCTTCTCCCTACACCAAACATAAGCATAAACAACAAAGACAACCTACACACAAAACTCACAAAGAAAGCCTAAGGAACACATCGGTTCTAAAGCCACTACATAGACACAAAGTACCAAAGTTAACCCTACACAATGAGAAAAAGGAACAAATTTAGACACTAAAACCGACACACTCTGGGACTCAACAAAATCATACAAAGAAATCGACTAAAACACGCTAACCACTCAATTTTTAGTAGAAATAAGCAAAGGAAAGTGCCACCAATAATCCCATTTCATGGGATTATCAAGGTACAAGATGTAGCCTAGGGTTAAAACGGTAATTTGACCCAGCTGGTGTTACGAACATTCGTGAAGGATTGACTTGTCATTATTGGTCAATATCCGTGGACACGTAAATATATCTACAAAGTGAGAAGAGTGCAAAATGCGGGACTTTAGTGGAGTGTTCCATGCTTAACGAATGTTGATTAGGGCGTTAATGAGATTAACAGAGTAATCTTGTATCGTTGGAGCTTCTGATCTTTAGGTCCATTAGGTCCACCTTCTAGCTCGTAAAGGGTTCTTAGATCGTTTAAATTTGAAATGTTCAAATTCATTAGGGAATAAATTTAATGTATATAGATATGATATAATATATAGTTTTGGAACTATATATTATAAATTTAATGTGAATATGATTCATATTAAATTGTAGGAGAGAATTAAATATTTGAAAGAGTTCAAATATTAATTTAAATGTGAATGTGATTCATATTTGAAAACAATAGGTTAAAATTTAATGTGCATTAGATGTACATTAAAAATATAGTTTAAAAGGAAATATGATTAAATGTGATTTAATCTTATTTAAATATAAGATATTTAAATTTGATTTAATATAATAATTAATTAGATCAATTATTATTATTATTAATGTGGGAACGTGTCACAAGGACATATCCCCACTCCCCACCATTTCCTTATCGTAAGGAAGTGGGAAGTTTTCCCACGGTCTTCTTCTTCCTCTCATTTGAGAGAAGAAAGGTAAGAGACTTGCTGTGCAATTGTGAATTGTAGTACCAAAAAAGGAAAATTCTCTCTCTCAATTTCCCTCTCTTCTTCCAAAAGTTGGAGCCCTTCCCACCTAGGGTGATCTAAACATCCAGAGGATAGAAGGTTTTACTCGTGGTGTTGTCCTGTTGGAGAAAACAGAGAAGTTTTCTGGTATTGCTGGGTTGTTGTGCAAATTTGGAGCAATGAGTTGTTGTTGAGAAAAACTACAAAGGTAATCTTTCTTTATTTTAGTTTAATTGTTAAATACAACATGTTTGCATGTAAATATCCATGCCTAATTAGATTAGAAATGCATGTTTATCTCTGTTATTTTCAATGCACTGGTTTTTGCTTTTCAACCAAAATATGCTTGCAATTACAATACCAAACTTGTTTCCGCTACTCAAGGGGATTAGATCTCTATCAATTTGTATCAGAGCAATGCTTGATTTGTTTTGGTTGAAACAAAATTACATTGATTTGGTGGGAATTGCATTTAGTTTGCTGTAAAATTGTTTAGGAATATTTGGCCTTAGTTTTCTATTGATTTGATCAATTTAAATGTAAAAGCCCCTGTGTTTTTGGGCAATTATGTGCATTATCGAGTCTATAATCGAGTTAAGAGTCGTTCGGGACCAGTTTCGTGCAAATCAGATGAGTATCGAAGGAGAATTTCTTGTTTGAAGTTGTTGTGTTCGAAGGTGAAAGCTGCTGCCGAAGCAACAGCGTTGCAACGTCGTTCATCAACATTGCAACGCTGAGGAACGGCGTCGCAACGCCAACATTCCCTATCGACACGGATTCTCCAGGGGTCAGCAGCGTTGCAACGCTGGCCCTCAGCATTGCAACGCTACCCTGATAGCAAGCGCGCGCGCGGACAAAGTCGGCGTTGCAACGCTCCCATCAGCGTTGCAACGCCATGATGCCAATTCCGAAGCTGCAGACCGGTCTGAGGCGGTTCAGTTAGTTTTCGGTCCGGTTCAAGTGGTTCGAGTCCGGTTCAAGGAGTACTGGACCGATTTTGTAATAAAATTAGAGTAATTTTATTATATTTGTACTTTAGAGGGCCAAATTTTTCCAGTTTTACAACTATTTCTCTTTATGAATGTTATTTAGATTTTTTCTCACTTTAGGATAAGCATGTTCATGCATTTTATTTGTATAATTGTCATATAAATACGGTAGAAATGCATGATTTAATTTATTTTTCATATGCATTTATTTATAATTGTTATAATTAGATAAATGTGGAAAATAAATTGCATGGAGCATGAAATTACTTAGCTTAAAATAATTGTTATTTTATTTAAGTAATTTTATTATTCAATTAGTTGAATAATTTTTTTTTATAATTCTATTTTGGTTTTATAATATAGTTATTTGTCATAGGTTAATTATTAAAATTTGTAAGTGTTATAAATTAAAGGGGTTTTAGAAACCATAACCTATAACAAAGAAATGCATGCAAACATAAGAACTTGGGTTAAAAATTAAATTAGTTTTAAATTGTTTAAAATTAATTTAGACCTAAGTTTTAATTTCTAATAGGATTAGAATTTTGTCTTACAGTATTTTAAATAGTTTAAAGTATAGTAGGACATTAGGACTTTGGTTATAAGGGAACTCTACTGGTGAAGTTCTGTCTAAGGTTGGGGTACTTCTTGACTAATCAGTTAATCTAACACCTCCTACACGGAACCGACCGGAGCTTGAGTTGAATTAACCTTAGTTCTATTTTATATCTAGGTAATTAAAATGTTTATTCACCTAGACATAAGGTTAAAAGACCTAGTTATAATAGTTATAATAGGCATAGACTTAGATTCTTTTAGCCTGAATCCGACTAAGTTAAACCTATACCCTAATCTTAGGAGCTTTAGTGGGAGAAAACTAGATGTTCGCATCGAGTTTACTCTCACGTCCTCAAGAGTTCACATCGTTAGTTCCATGCTCGACTACGTGGCGTCAATAGGGCGTACCCCTACGGTATGTGTTTGCATGGTTCAATACCAAGGTGACTGAGGGAAGTATCCATAGTAAATGGGAGCAGGACGCGTGTCAACGTATCCAACGGTCTCCTTCATTAGATCGCACAGTGAGATTTCTATAGTCCGCCTGCTAGGTTGTCATGAAACAGCCAAACTCTACGGAGGGCCTGACTATAGGGATCGGAACACCGCGAACTCTAGAAATGGATAGGGTATCTTAGGTAATTTGCCAACAGTTGTCTTTCTTAATAGTAGCCTGTTGGCTCGGACCTATTGGATCTGAAAATGGTAGGGTCACATTTATGGGATAAGTTAAGCTAGTTAATAAGTCCTTAACCAAACAAACGGTAGCTAAGGACCATTGGGATATGAGATGTTTTGGTAGTGAGAATTGGTTGAGAAAGTCTCAATTCAGGGGAGAAATGACTGACCATTCGACGGAGGCTTTTGTTCTAAACCCTTGAAATATCGTTGCAAAATTGAAGGTTTAATTTAAACACTGGGCTTAGTTTAAACACTAGGGTTCTTCAATAATTTTGCTAAAATTGATTGATTTATAATGGGTTAAAGGCATAACTAATTAGAACTATTTTGGATTTTCAACATGTCGTCCTCGTATATAGCCTTACTAAAAATTGAACGTTTAACTTGTGAAAACTTTACTATGTGGAAGTCCAACCTAGATGCGATTCTTATTGTTGACGACCTTCGTTTTTACTGACTGAAGAATGTCCTCAGGTCCCTGCTCAAAACGCACCTCAATCAGTTAAGGATGCGTTTGACCGCTGGTCCAAGGCCAATGAAAAGACCAAGGCCTATATCCTGGTTGGCATATCTAATGTTTTGGCTAGGAAGTTGGAGGGTATGGTCTCAGCTCGTGAGATCATGGGTTATCTGCAGAGTTTGTTTGGACAACCGTCTGAACAAATTCGGCACGAATCCCTCAAATACATTTATAACGCACGCATGAAGGAGGAAACTTCAATGAGAGAATATGTTCTCGATCTTATAGTTCACTTCAACGTGGCCGAAATGAACGGAGCGGTCTTGGATGAGCAAAGTCAGGTATTCTTCATCCTGGAATCTCTTCCGAAGAGTTTCCAGCCATTCCGTAGCAATGCGGAGATGAACAAAAAAGAGTATAACCTGACTTCCTTCCTAAATGAATTGCAGACTTACCAGTCTCTTATGGACAATAAGGGAAAGGTGATGGAGAGGCAAAACAGTTTGCCCATTCCAAAAGGGTCCAGATGGGTTCATCCTCTGGTACCAAGTCCTGCAATTCTTCTTCTGGGATTAAGAAGACTCGGAAGAAGAGGAAAGGAGGAAAAGGGAAAGTTTCTGCTACTGCAGACATTGAGCTCGAAGAGACTTGTTCTTGAAACTTACTTAGTGGAAAATGATGATTTTACCTTGATACTTGATTCAGGAGCCACTAATCACGTTTGCTCTTCTTTTCAGGAAACTAGTTCCTTCAAGGAGCTCAAGAGAGGTGAGATGACGCTTAGGGTCTGAACTGAGACGCCGCCTCACTGTGGCAAAGCGGAGATGCCAAGCTGTTTTTTAGAGATAGATTTTTATTTTTAGAAAATCTGTATATAGTTTCTAAGATTAAAATGAACTTAATATCTATCTCTTGTTTAATTGAACTTGGCTACTGTATTACCTTTTCATTTAATTAAGCGTTCATTTCAAAAAAATGTGTCAATGTTTATTATGCTAAGTTAGAAAACGACTTATATGTACTTAAACCGAATAGAACTAAAGCAAAAGGCAAAGAATTTCTCATAATAATATCATAGTTTGTATTATTAACCGTTGGGTTTTGTGCCCTAAAACTCGTAGTTTGTATTTTTTGTTCTAATTATTGTAATAAATTGTTATTACTTCAATAAAGTGTTATTATTCGTTATTTACGATATTGCCTTTATTTTAACCCTAAATCTAATAAACTAAACATTCAAGGCTGTAAAATATTTCTTTAACTGAATGTAGTGTACATATAAGGATCTCGATTCGAGATACAACCTAAATGGTCTATAATTAGGGGATAAGATTTGGGTACTTTACCCTGGTAAAACTATGGATGTGGCCCACTTTGTATATGATACAATCACTTTGATCCTAACGTGTTCGTGTAGATGACATGTGAGTGGGGATATCCTATGTAATGAGATTACATAAGATCGGACGACGAAATAGTAACCTCTAGATGTAACTCCATTGACTAGTTAGGTTTCTATTTCACTATGATGACCTAGGCAACTTGATCTCAATCATGAGCAGGTTACGAACTCCTCGCTTATGCGGATTGTCCTTTGACTAGTATGGGTGAGAGTGGCGGCCAGCCACACTCAAATATGCCTACCTTCTTGGGAACAAGACCGAATGAGCGGCTGAGAACTTAACTTAGCAAGATGAAATTCACTCCTTCCCGCCTACTAGGGTAAGTAGAGGAATGTTCCCTTAAGCGGTGTCTCCTGGACTTAACAAAGGGCCCGACCCTCTCATTGGCTCGAGAGGGACTCTGTTTGTTGGTAGGACGACAAACAAAGTGTTCATTAGAGGAGCACTGATACTTAAGGTACAAGATGTAGCCCAGGGGTAAAATGGTAATTTAACCCAACTGGTGTTACGAACATTCGTGAAGGATTTACTTGCTGTTATTGGTCAATATCCGTGGACACAGAAATATATCTGTAGTGAGAAGAGTGAAGTTGCGGGACTTTAGTGGAGTGTTCCCGCAGTTAACGAATGTTGATTAAGAGTTTAATGAGATTAACCGAGTAATCTTGTATCATTGGAGCTTCTGATTTTTAGGTCCATTAGGTCCACCTTCTAGCTCGTAAAAGGTTCTTAGATTGTTTGAATTTGAAATGTTCAAATTCATTAGGGAATAAATTTAATGTATATAGATACGATATAATATATAGTTTAGAACTATATATTATAAATTTAATGTGAATATGATTCATATTAAATTGTATGAGAGAATTAAATATTTGAAAGAGTTCAAATATTAATTTAAATGTGAATGTGATTCATATTTGAAAACGATAAGTTAAAATTTAATGTGCATTAGATGTACATTAAAACTATAATTTAAAAGGAAATATGATTAAATGTGATTTAATCTTATTTAAATATAAGATATTTAAATTTGATTTAATATAATAATTAATTATATTAATTATTATTATTATTAATGTGGGAACGTGTCACAAGGACACATCCCCACTCCCCACCATTTCCTTATCGTAAGGAAGTGGGAAGTTTTCCCACGGTCTTCTTCTTCCTCTCATTTGAGAGAAGAAAGGTAAGAGACTTGCTGTGTAATTGTGAATTGTAGTACCAACAGACTTTCTGGTACTGTTGGGTTGTTGTGTAAATTTGGAGTAAGGAGTTGCTGTTGAGAAAAACTACAAAGGAAATCTTTCTTTATTTTAGTGTAATGGTTAAACACAGCATGTTTGCATGTAAATATCCATGCTTAATTAGATTAGAAATCCATGTTTATCTCTGTTATTTTCAATGCACTGGTTTTTGCTTTTCAACCAAAATAAGCTTGCAATTACGATGTCAAACTCGTTTCCGCTGCTCAAGGGGATTAGATCTCCATCAAAATCTCCCTTTTTGATAAAGCTTTCAAACCACACGTTTCCTCCTTGATCTTCCTTCTTGGTTTTCTTCCTTGGAGAACAATGCCCTAACCGAAAATGATATCCAAATGTCTCACACTCTTCAAATGATAGAATGCAATGGTTTATAAGCTCCAAATGAACCCTGACTAAGGTTAAGTCAACCCTAACAAAAGTCCAAGTACTTCTAACTAGGGTTAGATGTGGTAAAGAGATCAATCACGTGTTCAATTTGAGAAAATCTCGTGCAGGTGCTATAGTAACTGTCAAATACAACATTTTAGATTGTTGAAGCAAAGTTTTCCAGAATAGCCTTTAGCTTTTCCAAAGCTTCTCTTTCCAACTTTCTTCTTCCTAAACAAGAAAAATAGCTCCATTAAGATACAAATATCATAATTTCACTCATTGCTAATGTTAAAGTCAAGTAATGATTAAAACACAAGTAACATGGACAATTTAGGAAGAGAGATTGTTAAAAGGCACGCACAATAATGCAAAGTTTAGTAGTGAGAATAGAGATAAATAACTCTCTATTGCAGAGTTATTATGAACCTAAACCGAGTACACATCACAAGCATTTTCAAGGAGGTTTACAAAACAATAGAATTTCACATTCACTAGTCTAGCACACTGCAAAGAGTTTAAACAGGAAACTTATTTACAACAATATGACTTAAACTTTGAAAACATCACCATAATTCTGCTAGACCAACACCTTTGTCACCTGCCATGTAGCTGAGTATTACCTACAAAACACAACATTAAGCAACAAGGGTGAGCATAAGATACTAAGTATGCAACCTACCTAAGAATCCATAACTTCAAATCATAAAATGAGTGAATCTAATCAATCACACCAACCCCTCTTAAAATGCAACAACCTCCAATAATAGCTACCCACCTGCCTACTCCACTCACATCTCCACTCACATCCCGAACTAGTGAAGGAAAGTAATCCTAACACATTCCGATGATCTATATCCTAAGAATTGTGCTCAAAGGGAGGGAAAAGAGACTCTAGCCTAATGCTTATTCCTCGCCACCACATACCATGATCATCAAATAGTAACTTTCGCATCTAGCTGCCCTTTGGCATCTCAGTCATGGTTCAACCTGCGACCTTAGAGGACCAAAACAAACAACTGCTACTAGCCAACCACCACCTTAAGATCAGGGTCGAGCAAAAGTATTCAACAATTACGCATTCAATGCATTAGCTAAGCAATTAGTTAAAACTAACCACACAAGTCTTAAATAGAGATCTTACATATAAAACCTTAACAAGGAAAACTACCAAAGCTACTTACCTTCCCAGTAGCACACTAAACCCAACAACCTTTCCTCTTTTTCTTACGAAGTTCTCAGCTCTCCCCTAACCATCCAACCACCAGAATTCAAGCATTCTCATATTGATAACTACTCCCCCTCCCTCCCAACCACCCACACAACTTTTGTAACGACCCCAAAACTTTGCCTAATCTAATAGACACGGCTAGATTTACTGTTAAAAACGAAAGCAATAGATAACGAAGAGTCACAAAAGAAAATCAACACACAAAATTTACGTGGTTTACAAACGTTGTGTTAGCTACATCCACGGGCGGAGGGAGAGTAATTTTATTAACTGAATGAGAGAACAAAATTACACAGTAACATATTAATTCTAGATAGGAGTTTAAGGGGTTTATATATGTCACCCCTCCTAAACCCTAATACAGAGTCGTCCCAATAAGCCCAATATACGAAAAATAAACTGATTTACTTGGTCATTCGAACCGCCAGATAACAGATTCAAGGCATCTCTACACTTACAATCAAAATGCTCTAGAAATTTCAGCAACATAGTGATGTAACTACAACAATACCAACATTTTTCTAATACCTGTTAAAAAAAATCACACTTCTATACTCAGATTACCAAACAACCAACCAAAATCCATCTCCATAACCATTAACGGTTCATAATTTCTCAACATCCTTGAGAAAAAAACCAAAGTAAACTGCTTCAACAACTTGATTCTTTTAATTGGTTTTCTGGCCATTTAACCATTTATTTGCATAGATTGCATGGACCTTGTGATGTTATAAGAACTCTGAAGAGTAAGATGCAATACCTTGTGTATTGAGCTTGACATTCTGAAGAACTTTGAGTCTATGAAATCATTAAATTAGATTTCTTTCTTCTATTGGCAATCTCTATTGTAAGCATACAAATTGGTTTTTGCAATCATCACACTTCAAGACCTTTCTGGTTGCGCTATCTATTTATTATGCGATAGACTTTCTAATAGCTATAACACATCATGATCACAAATCAAGCTCAACGAGGCAACATGCTTATTATAAAAATATAACGAAACATGCTTATCATTCCCTCTCCAAGAACCAACACTAATCACGTTAGAATCATAAATACATTGAAGACAAGAAATGCAAAGTTGGAAAGGTTGAGCTTAATGGAGGTTAAACTCTTGACAACATATGATATTGGTATTTGCAACTACTGTTGAAATAGAAGTCTAATATCTTAAATTTCACAGTGTCTTTAGAATGTGCATAGACAAATGATTGTAATTTACTTAAAGTAGGATCCAAACAATACAATTCAACTTGTTCCATCATCTCATTACAACTTTTGTAATATTCTCATAAGTCAATGCAAATTGCATTCCCTAAGTGTAAGCATGTTATCGGTGGTAGTCTTGAATTTTAGTGAGCATTTACCCCTATGGAAAAAGGTAACAATTTTATTTTAAGTTTCATTTCGCTCTGATATTATAACATGAAAGAAAGATATCTTGCACAAATGAAAGGAAAAGGAGAAATGTAAGCACAATAAAGGGCACATGTTTACTTCAGCCTCAACTGCAAAATTCATAAATACAAAAATTTCTTAGGAAATAGGAATGGTAGATTCAAAAGAAGAGAAAAATGTGCTTGGAAAAAAACATGTACATGTGATTTCTAGAAAGCACCATACATTTTTTGTTCCAGAAAAAACTATACATTTTTTGGAGTATTGGAAAAGTAATTAACATCCTCTGCAAAAGTACTTAGTTTGGAATAGAACTATTAGGTCAATAATTAAATTCATCACATTATCAGGAAATACAATGAGTGGTAACAAGAACTCATAAAATTTACCCTAAAATCATAAAATTCAAAACCTAGTAACTTGTATCAGTGGGGTATTTTGTAGTTAAAAAATTATTTAATTTTAATAATATTAACTAAAGTTATTCTATGGATAAACACATTTAAACGAAGCAGTAACTTAAAAAAAAAAAAGTAAAGTGTACCTGTGGATAAAAAAAAAAAAGAGGAAAACTTGGTGATCAATTACTTTTCTTCCTACCGTTGTGCACAATCGTGTTTTTACGCTTTGAAACATAGAGAAAATCTACACAAAAGTTAATGCACTAGAACAATTTAAGATACAAATGATTTCATAGTTTAAAACTAAAAACAGAGCATCACCCATAGCATGAGGAAAAGGAAAATTCTAGCAGAAAAGACAAAAACCTAAACGATAGTTTATAAGGCACAATCATATTCCCATACCTTGTAGAAGAAAGCTCGCCCTTAAGTAAGAAGCCACCTATTTTAGAAATTCTTAAATGAACATCCGGCTAGATAAAACAAGATAATAAAATAACAATACAAACCAATAAAAAATAAGTAGAGCAAAATCTAAATTTGATCACTCACCACCTAGACCACTTTGAAAACAAGAAAAAGGAATCCACATAATAAAAGACTCCTACAGTCGCACTTACTATGAAAATGGTTTAAGGGTTCTGCAAAGGGATTTGATGAACCGGGCTACTAAAAGGAAACAAATTGAGAAAAATTGTAAAAGATAGCAAAATTCCAAAATTTGCCCAAAAAAATTGCACTAGACATAGGCTTTAAGACGATCTAAAGCAATGTTTTGCACAAGGATTTCAGATGGCAAGAATGGTGTGCTTCTCCCTTTCAGTCGACCTGAGGGGCATGGTGGTGAGCATAGGTTGAAGAAGATAGAGGATAAAGATCGACAATGGTGGACGATGAAGAGGTTGTGATGTGCGTGTTTGAGAAAGAGAAATGAGGGTGAAGTGTGGAAAGTGAAAAGTGGTGCAAAAGAATGGTGAGGTTACTCGAGCGAGGACAAGGGTTTTACTGACACACCTTTTCTTTTTTTATTATTATTTTATTCTAAACTAAATTATCCTTGACGTCCAAATCCAAACCCATATGTTGGAGCAAGGTGTTCTAAATCCTTGTTTTGAAACTCATTCTCATGGGTTACAACAATACAACCCCACTGTGGATTCTAATAGTGTAATCTCACTGGAATTTGTTCAATGTTTTTCATCCATTTGTTCACTACTTCGACAATTCCGATAAAAACTTCTACGCGACCACCACGCGACCATCGATAACGACAACTCGATAAAAACTCCAAATGACCACCGACAAATGAAAAACTCGATAAAAACTCCGACGATCGCATTGACGCGACCACTTTGGCAACAACTCCTCCGGTGATAACTCAAGACGATCACTCAACAACCACCGATAACGACAACTCCGACGCATCCGTCTGCGGCGACCACTTTGGCAACAACTCCGCGACAACTCCGGCGACCACCCGACACCATCGACAACGACAACTCCGACGACCACACCACGACTAGCGCTGATCATGACTGCCTCCAAAAACACTTGATTTTCCATTTCCTCTTCAATTTTTCGTTTTTCATTTTTGGTGACCGCTTCGACAATAACTCCGATGACAACTCCAAGCGACCATCCGACAACGACAACTACAACTACAACGATCACATCAGGGACTCAACCACCGTTGACGGTTACCTCTTGCGACCACTTAGTTTCCCATTTCCTCTTTCATTTGTCGTTACCATTTTTCAGCCACCACTTCGACAACAACTCCAGTGACAACTCCGGCGACCACAGACAACGACAACTCTGACGACCACATCGGCGACTAGCCACCACTGATGGTTGCCTCAACGACCTTTTCAACAACAACTCTGACGACCCGACGACCACCAACAATCAAAAATCCAACGACCACCTCGACAATCCCACCACCTCATCAACTTGACCACTCCAACAATCCGACAATCTAGTCAATTTTTTAAAAGGTTAAAATAAAACTAAAAAATGGCTAATAAACATTTTTTATGTTATTCTCAACACGTTTGAATTTTGTGAAATTTTTATTTTAAAAAAAAAGTAAAAACAACTTGGTATTTTTTTTAATTTACACTCAAATGGCTCAATTTTGTAATTTCTTTTTTAAAAGTTAGAAAAAATGAAATATTTTTTTTTCTTTCGCACAAAGGCGCTTTATATTCTTTTGTTTCGTGTTAGTTGCAACACTTTTGGACGATGTATTTGTATGCATAAACTTGTTGTAGGGGTGTTCAAAAAACTACCTAAATTGAAAGTTTCATGGAAAGATTACTTAAAAAATTGATTCATGTTAGACATTAACTTCTACAATTCACATAAGATCAATTACAAAAATTTGAAAGGAATAAAATAGCTAAAAGAAAAAAGGTGAAACAAAATTGTACCAAACCTAGAGTTGAAAACTCGCACTCCAAAACACAACCTTCTCTCGATTCCTGGGCTTGAAACACTCGCACCCCAAACACAAAGTTTGATTCCCGAAGCTTGAGACCCCTCAGACAAACCCTCCGGCTCTTCGATTCCAAACTCGCGCCCAAACAACCCCTCAGAATCATGATAAATCTTCACATTTATGAAATGTCAAGTTCTAGGTTGGTGTGACAAAATCAAAAAAGTTCATCAACCTCCGTCTTTTTTTCATGTTCTTGACGCTTTATTGTTTAAAATTCATTTTACTTGACATTTTCTCATAAAAACATCAAGTAATTAAAAGTAACAAGTGTCAAGTAATAAAGAATTTGTAGTAGTGGCTTTGTATAACGCCCAACGATTTTTAATAATAGTGAGTTTCTAATTTATGTGTAAATCTTTAATTTATCTCTCGAGTTCGTTTGTGTTGCCTTGGGATTGGTGGTGAAGTTCAAGTTGTGAAGTTGGAGTCCCAAGCAAGTTAAGTTGAATTACCCAAGCATTTGGAGGTAGTTGAGTTTCTGAGGTTAGAAAATATAGAAGTGTTGTTAAGAGAAAAGAAGTGGAGGAATAAAAATTGGTATTGAAAGGCTTTGAAATAGGGTTGTTGTTTTAAAAATAAAATAAATCAAAACAAAAAGAGAAAAAAAAACTTGGATGAGAGGTTGTGTATACCCGATTTCCCTTTCTTCTTATTCTTCTTCTGTCAACTCCCTCTCCCCGTCGACTCCATCTTCCGTTGTTGAATACACCAAGCACACCGCACATCACTGTTGTTGACCCCGTCGCCACTTGTCGTAGATCAGGCCAGCCGCTCACCTTCGTTCCCTCTCTTTCCTCGCGTCTTTTTCTCTCTCTCGCATCTTCCCCTCTCCATATGGGCTTTTGGATAACATGTTGATTGTAGCCAAAATAATGCTATTTTTTACTTGATTTTATACTATTTTTTCTATGATTTCATGATCTTTCATGTGTGTTTATATTGATTTCTTAGGAATCGATATTTGAAGCAAAACTAGAGAATTGTAAGATAATTGGACAAATTTGAACAACTTAAGGCTATATTTGAGGATTTAAGTTTTGAAGAAGAGGAACAAGACATTTGGACAGAGGGTATTTCAAGGGAATGGATTTCTCGCAGTGGAAGTGCGATGTGAATCGCGTTGTTTCGTTGTGGTACCAAATTTCTTAAGATTGAAAGTATAACATACGATCTAGGCTAAACATGTTGTTTGGACAAGAAAAATAGTAAGTATTACTAACTTCTTGAAGAACCGTTCTTCGAGTTTTCCTTCTCATATCACGATCTCAACGATTTCTCCAACAAGTCACGAACCGACACTCGATTCAAGTGACACCTCCACTTGATCTTCTCGGTTGTTCTCCGACAGATGAGGGAGAGTAGGTGGGACTTCTTTTGGTTTAGGTAATGGAGAATCATAGAGAGAATTAAGAGAGAATGAGAGAGTTCTCAAAGTTAGAAATCCAAAAAATGAATGGAACGGTTCATGAATGTCTCACATTCCACAAATATATAATGGTATGTGGTTGAGGTAAAATCTCCACCAATTTACCACTTTACCACAACCATATAATATACAAATCATATTTGCATATCATATAATATAAGGTATCACATACCTTATTATACAAATCTCATTTGCATAATTGTGGAATTAAAATTGAATCACATTCAATTTAATTTCTCTCAATTCAATTTATCCAATTATGCCTTAATTAAATAATTAGGTTATACTATAGTTTATTATGAATCTCATTCACATTAAACTATATATTATGTCAATCATATCTCATATAAATGACATAAATACCCTTTCCATAAATTTGAACACTTCAAATTCAGTCCAAACTGTATACCCTCATTAAATTCAAATTGAGCCAACCGAGGGACCTAATGGACCTACAGATCATGGGCTCCAATGATCTGAGATTAACTGATCAAACTGTTTGACCCGATTAATCAACATTCATTAACAACAGGGTCACTCCACTAAAGCCCCGTAGCTGCACTATCCTCACTGTAGGAAAAGTTGTGCTCATTGATATAACCAATACCCGTGAGTCGACCCTTCACAGGTTGTTCGTACTCACAGCTAGGTCTAATTACCGTTTTACCCCTGTGTCTATCGCTTGCTCCTTAAGTCCCACTGCTCCTCTAATAAACAACTTTGTTGCATGGTTCTACCATAAACAACTTCCTTCTCGGGCCAGTGAGAGGGTGGGGCCCCGTTGTTCAAGCCCTGGAAACATCACTTAAGGAAACAATCCCTCTAGTTTCTCTAGCATGGGAATGGGTGAATTCCATCTTGCGTAATCAAGTTTCCAGCTTCCCACGTATTTCTATCCCTGAGAAAGTAGCATATTGGGTGAGCAACTCAAGCCACCCTCACCTGTACTAGTCAAAAGATAAACCTGTTGGGATTTGTGCCCTAAACTTATGTAATTTTGATCAAATAAATAAAGAGTTATTTGTTTTGATAAAATTATATTCTTGCTTTATAAATCCAATAAACTAAGCTCCAAGGTTATAATGTATCTTGAACATCAGTGTAGTAGACACTATTTGGATTGTGTTCAAGACTATAACCTAAATGGTCTACGGTATAAGAATAAGGTTGGAAACCTTATTCTTGTAACACCATGGATGCAACCAACTTTGTAATTAATACAAATGAGGTAATCCAACTCATTCATGTGGTTGACATGCGAGTGGGGGCATCCTGTATGAAGAGTTCATACAAGACCGGACTGCAAATTATTAGTCTAACCAGTATAACGCCATTAACAGGATAAGACTAATAATTTATAGATGGTCATTAGGACCTGAATCCTGAGCAAGTTAAGAACTCCTGCTTATAGGGGTTTGTCCTTAGACTAGTATGTGGTGAGAGTGGCCTGTAGCTGACTCAATAAGCCTACCTTCTCAAGGACAGAACCTCGTAGGTAGCTGGGAACTTAACTATGCGAGATGGAATTCACTCATTACTACACTAAGGAATTAGATAGGTTGTTCCTTTAAGAACTGAATCCAGGTCTTGAACAATGGGGCCCTGCCCTCTAAACTGGCTTAAGAGGATGTGAGCTTATGGTAGGACCATAGACTTGTTGTTCATTAGAGGATCAGTGGTGCTTAAGGAACAAAGAGATAATCACAGGGGTAACATGGTAATTTGGCCCAACTGTGATTACGAACAACCTGTGAAGGGTCGACTCATGGGTAATGATTATATCAATGGACACAATATAATCTACAGTGAGGAGAGTGCAACTAAAAGTCTATAGTGGAGTGACTTGTAGTTAATGAATATTGATTAACTGGATCAAAGAGTTTGATCAGTTAATCTCACATCATTGGAGCTCATGAACTGTAGGTCCATTAGGTCCCTCCGTTGGCTCAACATGGTAATATTGAGGGTATAAAGTTAGGAATGAAATTGAAGTGTTCAATTTCTTATATGAGATGTTATATAAATTATATGTGATATAATTGATATAATATATGGTTTTTTATGTGAATTAGATTCACATATTAACTATATACTAATGAGAGAATGAAAGAGGGATAAGATGATAATTTCCATCCTATTTCCCTATAAATAGTTGCATGAGATGCAACTTTGAGACTAAGTTTTTGTAACCCTAGAGTTCCACATTGTTGGGTTGTTGGAAAAGTTCTAAACACAACTTCTCTAAAAAACGTCTACACCTCATCCTAAAGGAACCCACATTCCTCCCTCACCTAGAGAATACCGGAGAAGATCTAGTGGCGGAATATCATACGGATCGGGTTCGTTTTGCTTAGATCGTGATCGTTGGAGAAGAAACTCGAGAAGAAAGCATTCTTCAAAGGTAATTTTCTTGTTGTCCTATGTTGTAAAGCATGCTTAATTTTATATATTTTGTTCTTGAATGAAATATGTGTAACAAAATAAAGAATACGCGATTAACAATCGCTTCCGCTGCGGGATTCGATCCCTTCAAGACTCCCATAGACAAGAGTCCGTAACACGCTCAGGATTAAGGACGAGTCACTAATGGTCATCTACGAATTTATTAGTCCTATATTGTTAGCGGTGTTATATCAGTATGTCTAATAATTCACAGCCCGGTCTTGTACAATCTGATTGCATTGGATGCCCCCACTCGCATGTCAACCACATGAACGAGTTGGATCGCCTCGTTTATATCTAATACAAAGTGGGTTGCATCCACAGTGTTGCCAGAATGAGGTTCCCAACCCTATCCATATATACTGTAGACCGTTTGGGTCAATGACTCGAACGTGATCCTCCCTGTGTGTCCACTACACGCCATTCAAGTTCTCATAAGTATGACCCTGGAGCTTAGTTTATTGGATTAAGTTTATAAAATGCGAGATACAAAGTTTGAGTAATAAATAACATTTATTCATTAAATCAGCAACTGTTATAAACTACACGAGATTATGGATACACCCCAACAAACTCCCACTTGGACTAAGCTAGTGGAGTACATAGTACATTTCTCAAATGTAAAGTAATACAATAAACTACAGCATTGAATACCCCTTTACAATACTCCCACTTGCCCTAGTCAGGAAGCACTCGTAGACCTAGACTTTCTAGGTGACCCTCAAACACCTTAGCTGTGAGGGCCTTTGTAAATGGATCAACAACATTGTGCTCCGAAGCTATCTGCGTGACGGTTACGTCTCCGCGATGCCCAATCTCCCGTATCAGGTGATACTTTCGTTCAATATGCTTGCCCTTTTTATGACTATAAGGTTCTCTCGAGTTGGCTACTGCACCACTGTTGTCACAAATAAGGGTCACTGGCAAGTTCATATTTGGAACAACTTCCAAATCCATCATGAACTTCCTAAGCCAAACAACATCCTTAGCTGCTTCACAAGCTGCTACATACTCGACCTCCATCGTGGAATCAACGATGCATCCCTGCTTGATGCTTCACCACACTACAACTCCTCCGTTAAGAGTGAACACTGACCTCGATGTGGACTTCTTTGAATCCTTATCGGTCTGAAAGTCAGAGTCTGTGTATCCCATAAGGATCAAATCCCCACTTCCGTACACAAGCATGTAGTCCCTCGTTCTCTTTAGATACTTGAGGATTGCCTTTGTGGCTGTCTAGTGATCTAATCCTAGATTGGATTGATACCTACTGACAATCCCAACTGCATAATAGATGTCGGGCCTAGTACACAACATGGCGTACATAAGGCTCCCTACAGTTGAAGCATAAGGGATTCGTATCATATCTTCAACTTCTTGAGGTTTCGTAGGATACTGTTCCTTAGACAAGTGAACCCCATGCCTGAAAGGCAACAAACCCTTCTTGGAGTTCATAATCTTATACCGTGACAACATCTTGTCAATATAAGATGCCTGAGACATGGCTAACGTCTTGTTCTTTCGGTTTCAGAGTATATGGATACCTAATACATACTGCGCTTCTCCCAAATCTTTCATTTGTTATTGCATAACTAGCCATTCCTTAACGTCAGTAAGGAAACCTACATCATTCCCAATGAGTAGGATATCATCCACGTATAATATCAGAAATGCGACAGTGTTGTTGATGATTTTCTTGTAGACAAAAAGCTCATCAACATTCTAAATTAAAGCCATAAGATTTGATAGTTTCATCAAACCTTATATTCCAAGACCTCGAGGCTTGTTTCAGTCCATAAATAGACCTTTGAAGCCTGCAAACCTTTTGCTCCTGGCCTTGAGTGATGAACCTGAAGGGAATGAAAATCCCGTGCAGCGGAAGACGATTGAATCGTCGATGTATCAATATGCAACATAGTTTCATTAAAATTGATCTAACACTAGATCTAGGCTAAACATGTTTGTAAGAAGAAGAAAAATACAACAAGTAGAATTTACTTACTTGTTGAAGACTTTCTTCAAGAATTCTTCTTCAAATCACGAACTCTTCGTGCTCCTCGTACTCAACGAACACCTTCAACGAAAGGTCTTGAACACCACCAAAAAGCCTTCTCGGTTGTTCTCTTTTGGAGAAGAGAAGATTGTGGGATCTTGTGAGTTTTGGAGAGGGAGGAGAATTGAGAGAGAATTGAGAGAGTTTCTCTTCTCTTCTTTGTGAAAATCTAAAAAAATGAGAGAAGTTCTTACCATCCTTCTTACAAGAAGGGTTTATATAGTGGAATTGGTGGAGTTAAAATGTCCACATAATTACCACTTTACCACAACCATAGGTTATACAAATCTCATTTGCATAACCACATAATATAAGATATCTCATATCTCATATTGCAAATCTCATTTGCATTAATTGTGTATTAATTAAATTGAATCACATCCAATTTAATTTCTCTCAATCAAATTCTCCAATTAGCCCTAATTCAACAATTGGGCTAACCTATAGTTTATTATGAATCTCATTCACATTAAACTATATATTGTATCATTCATATCTCATATAAATGACATAAATGCCCTTAGAGTGAAATTGAACACTTCAATTTCATACTAAAACTTTATCCTTTCTTAAATCCAGATGGAGCCAACCGAGGGACCTAATGGACCTACAGTGACGGGCTCCAATGATCCGAGATTAACTCGCCAAACTCTTTGACCGGTTAACCAACATTCATTAGCTACGGTAACACTCCACTATAGCCCGTAGCTGCACTCCCGTCAGTGTAGAATATTACGTGTCCACTGATATAACCAATGCCCATGAGTCGACCCTTCACAGTTGTTCGTGAGACACGGTTGGGTCAAATTACCGCTTTACCCTCGTGTCTACCTCTTGTTCCTTAAGTCCCCACCGCTCCTCTAATGAACAACATATTGTGATGGTCCAACCATACACAACACCCTTCTCGGGCGGTGAGAAGGTGGCGCGCGCTTGTCCAAGCCCCGGAGACAACACTTAAGGGAACAACCCTCTAGTTTCCTAAAAAGCGGGAACGAGTGAATTCCATCTCGCGTAGTTAAGTTCCCAACTCCCTACTTGGTTCTCGTCACACGAGAAGATAGGCATATTGGGCAAGTAATCGTGACCACCTCACCTGCGTACTAGTCAAAGAACAGATCCTCGCATGATGAGTCCGTAACACGCTCGAGATTCAAGTCGAGTCACTAATGGTCATCTCACGGTTATTAGTCCTTCTTCAACAGCGGTGTTACATCGATGAGGTCTAATAAATCACGGTCCGGTCTTGTACAATCTCATTGCACAGATGCCCCCACTCGCATGTCAACTACATGAACGAAGTCGATCACCTCGTTTGTATCTAATACAAAGCGAGCCGCATCCACAAGTGTATCCAGGATTAGGTCTCCAACCCCATCCATATCATCAGAGACCATTCGAGTCATTAACTCGAACGTGATCTTCCCCGTGTGTCCACTACACACCGCTCAAGTTCTAGTTCTCTCATGTATACAATGACCCTGGAGCTTAGTTTATTGGAAAAGTTTATAAATATTGCGAGACACAAAGTGATGAAATAAATAACTCTTATTAATTTCAAACAATATATTACAAACACGAGATTAGGACAAAAATTCCAACAGAACCCTTTGGGTTGGTTCATGTAGATGTTCACGTCAAGATTGCCATTCAGAAAGGTCGTCTTGGCATCCATCTGCCATACCTCATAGTCAAAATGTGCGGCAATGGCCAGAAGGATTCTGATAGACTTTACCATGACAACAGGAGAAAAGGTTTCCTCATAGTTAACCTCTTCTCCCTTGGTAAAACCCTTTGCCACTAATTTGGCTTTGAAGGTCTGCACCTTCTCATCTACACCAGTTTACGCTTGTAGATCTACTTGCAACCAATAGGTTTCACCCCATCCGATTGTCCACAAGCTCCCACACGGAATTGAAGTACATAACATCATTTCTTAGTCCATGACTTTAATCCATTCATCTTTGTCAACATCATTCATTGCCTGATCATAGGTCAATGGATCCTCACAGTCATCATCAGATATGACGACTTGGGTTTCAACCAACCCCATGTAACGTTCAGGTTGTCTAACATGTTGGGGTTTATGCCCTAAACAAGTATAGTTTTGTAATAATTATATTTCAAATAAATAAAGAGTTATTTGTTATATTCTCGCACATAAACCTAAATCCAATAAACTAAGTTTCAAGATTATAATGATCGATCTTGAACAATTGTATAGTTGACACAAGTTGGATAATGTTGTTCAAGTATAACCGAAACGGTCTATGGTATATGCATAGGGTTGGGAACCTTATACTGGTAACACCATGGATGCAACCCGTTTTGTATTTAGTACAAACGAGGTAATCCAACTCATTCATGTGGTAGACATGCGAGTGGGGGCATCCTGTATAATGAGATTATACAAGACCGAACTGCAAATTATTAACCTACTAGTGTAACACCGTTAGCAAGATAGGTCTAATAATTTATAGATGATCATTAGTGACTTGACCTGAATCCTAAGCAAGTTAAGGACTCCGACTTATAGGGTTTGCCCTTAGACTAGTGAGTCTGTAGCCGACTCAATAAGCCTACCTTCTCTGGGAACTTAACTCTGCAAGATGGAATTCACTCATTCGTAAATTAGGGAATCAGATAGGTTTTTCTCTTAAGAACTGAATCCAGGTCTTGAACAATGGGGTCCCGCCTTCTTACTGGTCTAAGAAGGATTAAGTTTATGGTAGGACCATAAACTGGTTGTTCATTAGAGGATCAATGGTGCTTAAGGAGCAAGATGTAGTCACAGGGGTAAAATTGTAATTTGACTCAGCTGTGATTACGAACAACCTGTGAAGGGTCAACTTGTTTGGATTTATGCCCTAAACTTGTGTAATTTTGATAAAATAAATAAAGAGTTATTTGTTTTGATAAAATTATATTCTTGCTTTATAAATAATAAACTAAGCTCCAATGTTATAATATATCTTGAACATCAGTGTAGTGGACACTATTTGGATTGTGTTCAAGAATATAACCTAAATGGTCTATGGTATAAGAATGAGGTTGGAAACCTTATTCTGGTAACACCATGGATGCGACCCACTTTGTAATTAGTACAAATGAGGTAATCTAACTCATTCATGTGGTTGACATGCGAGTGGGGGCATCCTGTATGAAGAGTTCATACAAGACCGAACTGCAAATTATTAGTCTAACCAATGTAACACCGTTAACAGGATAAGACTGATAATTTATCGATGGTCATTAGTGACTTGACCTGAATCCTGAGTAAGTTAAGAACTCCTTCTTATAGGGGTTTGTTCTTAGACTAGTATGGGTGAGAGTGACCTGTAGCCGACTCAATAAGCCTAACTTCTCAGGGACAGAACCTCGTAGGTAGCTGGGGACTTAACTATACAAGATGGAATTCACTCATTCCTACACTAAGGAATTAGATAAATTGTTCCCTTAAGAACTGACTCCAAGTCTTGAACAACGGGGCCCCGCCCTCTAACTGACTTAAGAGGGTATGAGTCTGTGGTAGGACCTTAGACTTATTGTTCATTAGAGGATCAGTGGTGCTTAAGGAACAAAGAGGTAATCACAGGGGTAAAACGGTAATTTGACTCAGCTGTGATTACGAACAACCTGTGAAGGGTCGACACATGGGTAATGATTGTATCAATGGACACAATATAATCTACAGTGAGAACAGTGCAACTACAAGTCTATAGTGGAGTGACTTGTGGTTAATGAATATTGATTAACTGGATCAAAGAGTTTGGTCAGTTAATCTCATATCATTGGAGCTCATGAACTCTAGGTCCATTAGCTCCCTCCGTTGGCTCAACATGGTTATATATTGAGAGTATAAAGTTAGAAATGAAATTGAAGTGTTCAATTTTATATATGAGGTATTATATCAGTTATATATGATATAATTGATATAATATATGGTTTTAATGTGAATTAGATTCACAAATAAACCATATAATAGTGGGAGAATAAAGGAGGGATAGGATGGTAATTTCTATCCTATTTCCCTATTATATATATAGTTGCATGAGATGCAATTTGAGGCAAACATCTTGGAAAACCCTAGATTGTAAGTGTTTTGTCTTGTTGGAAAAGTTCCACAAAAACAAAAACACAATCTCTCTCACATTCTCACCTCATCCTAAAGGAACCCACCTTCCTCCCTCACCTAGAGAACAACGGAGAAGATTCAGTGGTAGTGTTGGTGATTGTTCGGGTTCGTGTTGCTGAGATCGTGAACGTGGGAGAAGGAGCACTTGAAGAAAGAGTTCTTCAAAGGTAATATCTTGTTGTCCATCTTGTAGAAATGCATGCTTAATCTAGTTAGATTAGTTCTTGATTGTAATCCATGTAACTAAATTAAGAACACGCGATGTACAATCGCTTCCGTTGCGGTATTCGATCCCTTTAATTGGTAGCAGAGCCTAATTGTGTTCTTAATTTTCGTTCTGGATTTATCAAGAACGAGGTGGGATTTACTGTTTTCATGAGATGAATGAACGGTTTGCGAATTAGACGTTTTCAATTTTGGCAGTTAGATTTACAATTTTTTCATTGAATCGTTCAATGTAAGGGCCTGGTGTTTTGGGCAATTTTAATTGTAAATCGAGTCTGTAAGTCCGTGTCGATCGAGGCAAAGTGGTTGCTAAGAAGAACGGAGCAAAAACAAGCAAGTAATTAGAAGTGAAGTTGCTGTTTTGTGAATGGCGTTGCAACGCTATTCTTTAGCGTTGCAACGCCACTACGGCAGGCGTGCGACTGAGAAGACGACAGCGTTGCAACGCTGAGGCGTTGTGCAACGCTTCTACTGGGGCGTGCTTCAACGGACAGAAGAGGATAAATCGTAGCGTTGCAACGCCACAGACGTTTCACGCGAAGGAGCAACGGGCAGAAAATCGAATTTATTATATATAATAAATATAAAAATATTTTATATTTATTTTATATTTAATTTATTTAATTTTAATTAATATAATTAGATTATATTAATTAAAATATATTTTAGGGTGCCAAAATTGGTCTAATTTGGCTATTTAAATTATGCAATTGTTGTGTAATTATTGTCATGCATAATGTATGCTTTTAATTTAGAAATCCCACCTTAGGTTAAGCATTTTCATGTATCATTTATAATATAAAGAGTTATATTATATAGTTTGCATGATTAATTAATATATAATGTTATATTAATTTATGAACAACATTGACATGCATTATATTTCATGAGATGATTATGCTATGTATGTCTTATTATTCATGAGATGAATGATCAAGTACTATAACATAGTATGCATTTCATCTAAGGTTAATTATTAGTTTTAAAATGTTTAGAACTTTGAAATAATAGACCTTAGGTTATCTAGTTCTAATTAGATTAGAATTAGGAACCAAGTAATTTATAAACAATGATTAAAAGAGGAACTTTGTCTAAGGAAAGTTCTGTCTAGGCTGGGGGTATTTAAGGTGACGAAAGCGGAACACCTCTACCTGGAAACTAATCTGGGAGTGAAATTTAATCAGAGAGTTTATAAATTATAGTAACGTTAGCGGGTTTGTTTATTAAGGGGTTAATAAACTAGAAATCCTAGGCTTAATATAAAGAGTTATATTAGTATAATTAGGATAAAATCAATATAAGAGTTATATTGATTATAAATATAAGAGTTATATTGATAAGTTTAGGTAAAACCATTAGCTAGGTTTTAGCCTAAGTAAGATTCCTATAGCTTTAAAGTATCCAGTTGAAGGAAAAGTGTATATGATACATATTTTTCCACCTACGTATCTCTGGGAAGTTCACACCGTGAGACTCATACTTGGCCTCGTGGCGCAAACGGGAACGCCCCCCCCTTCGGATGGTGTTTGTATGAGTCAATATCAAGGCGAATGGAGAGGGTACTTATAGTGAGTGGGAGCAGGTTTAGTGAAAACAAAACTTATGGTCTTTTCAGTCGGTTTACACCGTAAGATCACTATGGTCAGCCTGCTAGTTTGGCCTGGACCAGACAATCCCTTCGGAGGGCTTGATCATAGGGGATCAAACACAATAGACACCCAAAAGGGATAAAGATTTTCTTAGTCTGTTTTTCAATCTAGCCCTTCCTTCGGCGGATTTTATTGGATGGGGACTCTGGGGTCTAAAGAAAGAGAGTTACACTCACGAGGTACATAAGTAGTGTATGTATCCTGACCGAATAATGGTAACTAAAGCCTATAGGAATAAGAGTTATTCTGGCATTAGGTTTTGGTCAAGAGTGTCTTGATCCAAAGGAGGAGTGTTTTTTATTACCCTTCGGTGTCCTACATTCTAAACCTTTGGAGTATCATTGCAAATTATGAATGACCTAGGAATCATTTGGTAATTAGCTAAAACATAATTGGATTAGAATTATAGCAAGAAACTCATACAAGTTTTGTTTGTAAATTTTCAGCAAAATGTCTAGCTCTATAATTTCCTTATTGGGTGCGGAAAAGTTAACCGGAGAGAATATGATGAAATGGAAAAACAAACTCAACACTATATTGGTAGTGGATGATCTGAAGTTTGTGCTAACTGAGGAGTGTCCTCAGGTGTCAGGCTCGAATGCGTCACGAAATGTTCGTGATGCATATGATCAATGGATCAAGACCAATGACAAGGCCAAGGTCTACATGCTGGCAAGTATGTCTGACATATGAGCCAAGAAGCATGAGGGCATGATGATTGCTAAGGAAATCATGGATTCCGTGCAGGGTATGTTTGCACACTAGTCCACACAGGCCCGCCACAATGCCCTCAAGTACATATTCAACTCAAGGATGGTAGAGGGTTCATCTGTTCGGGATCATGTCCTGGATATGATGGTACACTTTAACATCGCGGAGTCGAGTGGTGCTTACATCGATGAATCAAGCCAGGTCAGCTTCATTCTGGAAACTCTTGCAGATAGTTTCCTACAGTTTAGAAGTAACGTTGTTATGGACAAGCTTACTTTTAATCTCACCTCCCTTCTAAATGAACTCCAGACCTTTCAATCTTTGATGAAAATTTAGGGATCAAAAGGTCAGGCAAATGTTGCCAGTTGGAGTTATCACAGAGGTTCGACCTCTTGAACAAAATCAGTGGCTTCATCTTCTTCTAACCTTAAAGGGAAGAAGAAAAACATGAAGAAGGTTGGTAAAGGGAAACGAGCTGACAAAGCTGCCGCCCAGAAGGGAAAGAAATTCAAAGAAGTTGCGGACAAAGGAAAGTGTTTCCACTACAACGAAGACGGGCATTGGAAACGGAACTGTCCGAAGTACATTGCAGAAAAGAAGAAGGAAGGTAAATATGATTCACTTTGCTTAGAAGCTTGTTTAGTTGATAATGATAAAACTGCTTGGATACTTGATTCAGGCGCCACTAATCATGTTTGCTCTTCTTTTTAGGGAATTGATTCCTGACAGTAGCTACAGAAAGGAGAGATAACGCTCCGAGTTGGAAATGGAGAAGTCGTCTCAGCTGTAGCAGTAGGCACGATGAATCTTTATTTTGGCAAGAAATATATGTTGTTAGACAATATATTAGTGATACCAGGGTTTACTAGAAACCTTATTTCAATTTCTTGCCTTATAGAACAATGTATTTTTGTTTCTTTCTCTATGAATAAATTGTTTATTTTGAAGAAAGGAGTCGAAAAATGTTCAGCTTCATTAGAAAATGGGTTGTATGTTTTAAGGCCTAATTCAGTCAAAATGGTTTTGAACACTGAATTATTTAAAACTGTAAACACACAAGCTAAGAAACATAAAATTTCTCCTAAAAGAAAATGCTCATTTTTGGCATCTTTGATTGGGTCACATTAATCTCAATAGGATTGAGAGATTAGTATGCAATAGACTTCTAAATGAGTTAGAATAAAATACTTTACCTGTATGCGAATCCTCCCTAGAAGGAAAAATGACTAAATGACCTTTTAGTGGAAAAGGTTATAGAGCCAAAGAACCTCTTGAGCTTATACATTTAGACCTTTGTGGTCCGATGAATGTTAAGGCCAGAGGAGGTTATGAATATTTCATCTCTTTTATAGATGATTATTCTAGATTTGGGCATATTTACCTAATGCATCACAAGTCTGAAGCACTTGAAAAGTTCAAGGAATTCAAGACTGAAGTTGAAAATCAATTACGTAAAACGATTAAGTCACTTCGATCTGATCGAGGTGGAGAGTACGTGGATTTAAAATTCCAGAACTATATGATAGAACATGAAATTACATCCCAACTCTCAGCTCCCGGTACACCACAACAAAACGGTGTATCGGAAAGGAGAAATAGAACCCTGTTGGACATGGTTCGATTAATGATGAGTTATGCTCATTGATAACTCACTATAAGGGAGTTATTTTACTAGAATTTTAGTATTTAATCCACTTGAATTGCATTTAATTTAGTGATCCTCATGTTATTTTATCCCTAAATTATGTGTGTTAGCTTTAAAATCTTGAATTTGAGCATTAGGTGCAAAAAGAATTAATTTTGATGTTTTTGTGCTTTAATTAAGAAATTTAAGAAAATAAGCTAACGGTTAATTAAAGACCAAAATTTGAGATTTTTCTTAACTCAAAAAATCCTTGCATATTTAGTTTCATTCATAATTGACTTCATAAATTTATTTGGAATTTTTCTGTGTGTAGGAGATGTTTAAAATTACAAGAGTCTCTTAGGGCATTTTAGACATTTTACCTGAAGGGTAATATGGTCTTTTTACCCTTAAGGGCATTTTTGTAATTTGTGGAGTTAGGGCAACACCATCTTGTATAAGGAGGCTTGGGTTTACAAGTGTGGGAGAAGGAGAGAATTGATGACAAGAGAAAGAGACCGAGGAGAGAAGGAGAACCAAGCTATTGCTACAGCAAATGTGTGCATTGGAGAGACAAATCATGAAGATGTATTTGTTGTAGCAATCGTGTGGTTCATCCATTGCTGAAGCAATTGTGGTCGGCGTGGTGAGAATTGCTACAGCAAAGCCAAGAGAGGATTCGTGAAGGGCTTCGATTTGCTAAAGCATTTAGAGGACAGAGGCGCTGAAGCATTTGGAGGACGAGGCACTTCGATTTGCTGTAGCAATTTCGAGGTGCGGCATCGGGAGAGCTGACCCATCAATTTGCTGAAGCAATTGCGAAGGAAGGTCAATGGAGCGATTTGCTACAGCAATAGGCGTGAGCTTGCTGAGAGGTTGCTGATTGCCAAGAGTTGCTGAAGCAATCGTTGGAAGAAAAAAGGATTTTCCGAGAGGTTTGCTGAAACAATTGCTTGGCTGCTGTTTGCTGAAGCAAAACTGGGGGGTTGTCCTTGCTGCTATCGAGAGCTACCATTACTGTAGCAAAACATGGAGCATCGGTGTGCCATTGCTATAGAAAACTGAGACATCAAGGTGCCATTGTTGTAGCAAAACCCGAAAGCATCAGTGCAGTTCGGTTTTTCACAGACGACGCTCACAAAGTTGCTATTTCGCTGAAGTTTCCACCGTTGGATTTAGTTGAAATTTTTTCAGCTTGTTCGGGGCTCAACAGGCTTGATTTTGAACGGTTGGATCGTTGTTTGGCGCTTTGGGTCATCAGATATTGCTATCAATCTGAACTAGAAAAACAAGGCCACCTGTTGTGTAACGTTTTCCTATCTTGAAGTGCTTTTGTTCACTATTTTTGCTAAATTAACACAACTTTTGTTGGATGCTTTACATTAATTAGTAGTCGATTTGCCCGCTGTTTAGACGAATTGTGTGGCTGTTTTTGGACTTTTATTTTTATACAATTCCATTGATTAGTGAAAGCATGCTTAACTTAAAGATGTGTAATTTGACTCCAAGCATGAGCTAAATTCTTCTAGGCACGGGTTAGGCTGTTCTTTAATGTATAAATTGTAATAAATTAGTGGTTGATGCCATGGTTGGATTTATGAGATTTTAATGTTTTTAACGTGCATGAGAATTAAATTTGGCCTTTTTAACTTCACTATAATTCATAACTTGGGAAAGCTAATGAATTAGAAAACTAAAACTTCATTCTAGGATTATTGAGTTGATTAGGGATAATTAACCCACCTAGAACCTAAAATCATGGGCATAATGTAGATCACAATTGGAAAATTGTAGGTTTTAAAACTTAGTGATTTTGGAAAGAATCATTTGAATGCATGTGTAGGTAAATTCAAGGCATCACTCAAAATTTATTCCAATTGAACATTAGAACTCTAACCTCACCCGAGCCTATTTTTCATTACAAATCTCATCTCTTGTATCTGCCCTCTTGTTTGCATTCTCCTCTCCCCTCATTTAAATTTCGTTATTTTCTTGCATCTTACCTTATCTTTCTTACTTATCGTATCAACTTATTTATTTAAACAGTAAATTGCACACTCATGCATTGCACTAAAATAAGGAAAATTTGATAGGACACTCAATCATTTAGATTCAGCTAGTCCTCGTGGATCGATACTTAACTTATCACTTGTTGCACTCGACCGTGTATACTTGCACGTCATAAAAGTGTCAGAGTCTTATTCTAATTTGTATTAATTTAGGGCACTCGATATTTTCGCATCACTCATCTCCCTAGTTTCTTTTGGGGTTACGCAGTAGAGACTGCGGTATACATTTTGAACAATGTGCCATCAAAAAGTGTTTCTGAAACACCTTTTGAACTCTGAAAAGGACGTAAAGGTAGTTTATGTCATTTCAGAATATGGGGTTGTGCAACACATGTGCTTGTGACAAATCCAAAGAAGTTGGATTCACGTTCAAAATTGTGCCCATTCGTAGGCTAGCCAAAAGAAACAAGAGGTGGTTTATTCTATGATCCTAAGGAAGATAAGGTTTTTGTGTCTACAAATGCCACTTTCTTAGAGGAAGACCACATAAGGGACCACAAACCAAGAAGTAAAATTGTGTTAAGTGAGTTAGACCGAACAATAACAAAGGTTGCTAATAAAACTAGTACGTCAACAAGAGTTGTTAATACTAGCTTGCCTAGTCAAGAGAGTCCATCTCAAGAGTTGAGTATGCTTTGACGTAGTGGGAGGGTTATAACACAACCTGACCGTTACATGGGTTAATCTAAAACCCAAGTTATTATACCAGATGACGACTGCGAGGATCCATCGACTTTCAATCTAACGATCGTTGACAAAGACAAAGACAAGTGGGTCATAGCCATGGACCAAGAAATGGAGCCTATGCACTTCAATTCTATTTGAAATCTTGTAGATAATCCTGATGGGGTAAAACCTATAAGTTGTAAGTAGATATACAAGAGAAAGTGTGGTGTAGATGGAAAGGTGCAAACCTTTAAAGCTACACTAGTAGCAAAGGGTTATACCCAGGTTGAAGGGGTTGACTATGAGGAAACCTTTTCACCTGTTGCTATGGTAAAGTCTATCCGTATCCTACATGCCATTGACGCATATTATGACTATGAGGTATGGTAAATGGATGTCAAGACAACCTTTTTGAATGACAGTCTTGAGGAAAACATCTACATGGACCAACCCAAAGGGTTCATTGAACCAGGACAAGAGCAAAAGGTTTGCAGGCTTAAAAGGTCAATTTATGGACTAAAACAAGCCTCTAGGTCCTGGAACATAAGATTTGATGAGGCAATCAAATCTTTTGGCTTTGATCAGAATGATGATGAACCTTGTGTCTACAAGAAAATCATTAATAGTTCTGTCGCATTCCTAGTTCTATATGTGGATGATATCCTACTCACTAGGAATGAGGTAGGGTATCTTACTGACATTAAGAATTGGCTAGCTACACAATTCCAAATGAAAGATTTGGGTGAAGCATAGTTTGTTCTTGGGATCCAGATTGTCCGGAACTGCAAGAATAAAACACTAGCCCTGTCTCAGACATCTTACATCGATAAAGTGTTGTTGAGGTTTAAGATGCAAGACTCCAAAAAGGGCTTATTGCCTGTTAGACATGGAGTTCATTTGTGTAAAGAACAGTGTTCTAATACACCTCAAGGAGTTGAAGATATGAGATGGATTCCTTACGCATCAGTTGTTGGGAGCCTGATGTACGCCATGTTGTGTACTAGGCCGAACATCTGTTTTGCGGTTGGAATGGTCAGTAGGTATCAATCCAATCCAGGAACTGAACACTGGACAACGGTTAAAACAATCCTTAAGTATCTACGGAGAACAAGGAACTACATGCTTGTGTATGGGGCTAAGGATTTGATCCTTACAGGATAGACGGATTCTGACTTTCAGACTGATAAAGATTCTCAAAAATCTACATTAGGGTCAGTATTCACTCTTAACAGAGGAGCTGTAGTATGGCGAAGCGTCAAGCAGGGATGCATCGCTGATTCCACCATGGAGGCTGAATATGTAGCAACTTGAAACAGCTAAAGAGGCCGTTTGGTTAAGGAAATTCATGCAAAATTTGGAAGTTATTCCAAATATGAGTATGCCCATCACGCTGTATTGTGATAACAGTGGTGTCGTGGCAAATTCAAGGGAACCCCGAAGTCACAAGAGGGGAAAACATATTGAGCAAAAATATCATCTCATCCGGGAGATCGTGCATCGAGGAGACGTGATCGTCACGAAGATAGCCTTGGTGATGGAGATCTAATCTCCTTGAGCAGCGAAAACGTGTTTGGGATCGTTAATGTGCTTGATTGTTTTAATTGAAAAACAAAAACCAGTACATTGATAAATAACAGAACAAGCATGGAAATTCTAATCCTATTAGACATGGATAATAACATACATGCAAACGTGATTAATGTTTAACAATTAAACAAAAAATAATGGAAAGGAAATTACCTTTGTAGATTCCAATTCTCCAGCACAACAACTCCTTGCTCCAAGCTTTTCAACAATACAACATAACTCCTCTGTTTTTCTCCAAGAAAGACACCACCACTTAGATCACCTCCTATATCTCCGAGTTCTACTAAGATCCTCCTTGGTGGGAAGGATTCCAACTTTTGGAAGAGCTTTGAGAATTAGAGAGTGAGAGAGAGAGAGGGAGCGATTCTCAAATTGCAGATCGATCGAACCCTTCCTCTCCTCCATTGGAGAGGAATAAAACGAGGGATCACCTCCCCACTCCCTATCGATGGGGAGGGAGGTGGAGAACGTGTCCTTCTGACACGTTCCCATTAATTTAATATTAAATTAAATTAAATATTAATTAAATCATATTTAATTAATCAAATTAAATATCTTATATTTAATTAAGATTAAATCATATTTAATCATATTCTTCCCTCTAACCCATAGTCTTAATGCACATCTAATGCACATTAAATTTTAACCTATAGTTTTCAAATATGAATCACATTCACACTTGAATATAATATTTGAACTCTTTCAAATATTCAGTTCTCTCATATAATTTAATATAAATCATATTCACATTAAATTTATAATGTATAGTTTCAAAAGTATATATTCCCTAATGAATTTGAACATTTCAAATTCAAATGATCTAAGAACCCTTTACGAGCTAGAAGGTGGACCTAATGGACCTACAAATCAGAAGCTCCAACGATACGAGATTGCTCATTAACCTCCCAATCAACATTCGTTAACTGCGGGAACACTCCACTAAAGTCCCACAGCTGCACTCTTCTCACTGCAGATATATTTCTATGTCCATGGATATTGACCAATAACAGCAAGTCAATCCTTCACGAATGTTCGTAACACCAGCTGGGTCAAATTATTGTTTTACCCCTAGGTTACATCTTGTACCTTAAGTACCATTGCTCCTCTAATGAACAATTTGTTGTGGTCCTACTAACAAACAGAGTCCCTCTCGAGCCAATGAGAGGGTCGAGCCCTTTGTTCAAGTCCCGGAGACACCACTTAAGGGAACATTCCTCTACTTATCCTAGTAGGCGGGAAGGAGTGAATTCCATCTTGCTATGTTAAGTTCCCAGCCGCTCACTCGGTCTTGTCCCCAAGAAGGTAGGCATATTGAGTTGGCGAATCTGGCCACTCTCACCCATACTAGTCAAAGGACAATCCCTAGCGAGCAGAGTTCGTAACTCCGCTCGAGATTGAGATCAAGTTGCCTAGGTCATCCTAGTGAAATAGAAACCTAACTAGTCAACGGAGTTACAGCTAGAGGTTACTATTTCGTGGTCCGGTCTTATGTAATCTCATTACATAGGATATCCTCATTCACATGTCATCTACACGAACACGTTAGGATCACAGTGTTTGTATCAAATACAAAGTGGGCCACATCCATAGTTTAACCAGGGTAAGTTACCCAAACCTTATCCCCTAACTATAGACCCTTTAGGCTATATCTCGAACCGAGATCCTTTTTATGTAAATTACATTCAGTTAGAGATTCATTTAACAACCTTGGATGTTTAGTTTATTGGATTTAGGGTTTGAATGAAGGCAAACTCGTAGATAACGAACAATAACACTTTATTGAAATAATAACACTTTATTACAATAATTAGAACATAATTACAAACTACGAGTTTTAGGGCACAAATCCCAGCACTCAGAGCACAACGTTGTTGATCCTTTTACAAAGGGTCTCATGGCTAAAGTGATTGAGAGTCACCTAGAAGGTCTAGGTTTACAAGTCTTCCCCAACTAGGGCAAGTGGGAGTATTCAGTACAAAGGGTTAAATGTCCTAGTTTATTGTATTTACATTACTGTAATGTTTTAGTACTCCACAAGTTTTAGGTCAAGTGGGAGATTGTTGGGATTAATGCCCTAAACTTGTGTAATTTTGATCAAATAAATAAAGAGTTATTTGTTTTGATAAAATTATATTCTTGCTTTATATATCTAATAAACTAAGCTCCAAGGTTATAATATATCTTGAATATAAGTGTAGTGGACACTATTTGGATTGTGTTCAAGAATATAACCTAAATGATCTATGGTATAAGAATAAGGTTGGAAACCTTATTCTAGTAACACCATGGTTGCGAGCCACTTTGTAATTAGTACAAATGAGGTAATCCAACTCATTTATGTGGTTGACATGCGAGTGGGGGCATCCTGTCTGAAGAGTTCATACAAGACAGGACTACAAATTATTAGTCTAACCAGTGTAACACCGTTAAGAGGATAAGACTGATAATTTATAGATGGTCATTAGTGACTCGACCTGAATCCTGAGTAAGTTAAGAACTCCTGCTTATAGGGTTTGTCCTTAGACTAGTATGGATGAGAGTGGCCTGTAGCCGACCCAATAAGCCTACCTTCTCAGGGACAGAACCTCGTAGATAGCTGGGGACTTAACTATACAAGATGAAATTCACTCATTCCTACACTAAGGAATTAGATAGGTTGTTCCCTTAAGAAGTGACTACAGGTCTTGAACAACGGGGCCCCACCTTCTAACTGACTTAAGAGGGTATGAGTCTATGGTAGGACCTTAGACTTGTTGTTCATTAGAGGATCAGTGGTGCTTATGGAACAAAGAGGTAATCATAGGGGTAAAACGGTAATTTGACCCAGCTGTGATTACGAACAACCTGTGAAGGGTCGACTCATGGGTAATGATTATATCAATGAACACAATATAATCTAAAGTGTGGAGAGTGCAGTTACAAGTCTATAGTGGAGTGACTTGTGGTTAATGAATATTGATTAATTGGATCAAAGAGTTTGGTCAGTTAATCTCATATCATTGGAGTTCATGAACTGTAGGTCCATTAGCTCCCTCCGTTGGCTCAACATAGTTATATATTGAGGGTATAAAGTTAGGAATGAAATTGAAGTGTTCAATTTCATATATGAGGTATTATATCAGTTATATATGATATAATTGATATAATATATGATTTAATGTGAATTAGATTCACAAATAAACAATATAATAGTGGGAGAATAAAGGAGGGATTGGATTGTAATTTCCATCCTATTTTCCTATATATATATATATATATATAGTTGCATGAGATGCAATTTGAGGCAAGCAACATCTTGGAAAACCCCTAGATTGTATGTGTTTTGTCCTGTTGGAAAAGTTCCACAAAAACAAAAACACAATCTCTCTCACAATCTCACCTCATCCTAACGGAACCCACCTTCCTCCATCACCTAGAGAATAATGGAGAAGATCCGGTGTAATGTCGGTGATTATTCGGATTCGTGTTGCTGAGATCGTGAACGTGAGAGAAGGAACACTTGAAGAAACAGTTCTTCAAAGGTAATATCTTGCTGTCCATCTTGTAGAAATGCATGCTTAATCTAGTTAGATTAGTTCTTGATTGTAATCCATGGAACTAAATTAAGAACACGCGATGTACAATCGCTTCCGTTGCGGGATTCGATCCCTTCACAACTCACGGCTATTGATTATATGAATGCATACAACACAGTCTACAGTGAGGAGAGTGCAACTATGAGTCTATAGTGGAGTGGCTCGTTGTTAATGAATATTGTTTATTTAGATCAAAGAGTTTGATCAGTTAATCTTGTATCATTGGAGCTCATGATTTGTAGGTCCATTAGGTTCCTCCGTTGGCTTAACATGGAAATATTGAGGGTTTATAGTTTGGAGTGAAATTGAAGTGTTGAATTTCATATATAAGGAGATATATCAATTATATATCATATAATTGATAAAATATATAGTTTAATCTATATACAAAAGGAGAAATGCATTATAAGAGCACTATGGGGGTATGATGGTCATTTCCACCATATTTTCCTATAAATATGTGCATGAGATGCACATTTGACAAGCAATTTTTGACAAGAGAAACCCTAGTTCTCTCAAAGTTGGAAAAGAGTTTTCCTTCTTTCAAAAGTCTCTCCCATACTCCAAAGAGGAATCCCAAATTCCTCATTCTCCTAGAGATACAACGGAGAAGATCTAGCGGCCGTGTCAAAGCTAGTTCGAAGTTTGTGGAGAACGCGAGATCGTTGAGATCGTGAGAACGAGAGGAGCGAAGGAGCATGCACTGTTTCTAGTCTACAAAGGTAACATACTTGCTGTCCATATTTTAGTTTATGCTTAATCTTAGTATATTTGTGTTTTTGAATTGATCTACGTAACGAAGTTCAAGAACATATAATTCAAATCGCTTCTGCTGTGGGATTCGATCCCATCAATTGGTATCAGAGCCAATTGTGTTCTTGTTTTCGTTCTAGATCTTTCAAAAACATAGGTGGGATTGCATGAAATTCATGAGATGAATGTTCGGTTTGCAAATTAGATGTTTTCTTTTTTTGCACTTAGATTTACAATTTTTCATTGAATCGTTCAATGTAAGGGGCCCGATGTTTTAGGCATTTTAAATTGTAAATCGAGTATGTAAGTTTGTGTCGATCGAGGCAAAGTAGTTGCTGAGAAGAACAGAGCGAAATCGAGCAAAAATAGAGAAATGAATTGTTGTTCTGTGCACGGTCTTCAACGTTGCAACGCCGGTGATGTTGTTCTTGGTTGGAGAAGACGCGGCGTTGCAACGGGAGCATCAACGTTGCAACAACAATTCCATAACGCGCGAGTAAAGGAGGATCGGTGGAGTAACGCGCACAACGACTTTCTACGACGTTTTTTTATATATTTAATATATAAAACTGTTTTTATATTTTATTAATTTTAATTAATATAATTAGATTATATTAATTAAAATTAATTTTAGAGTGCCAAAAATGGTCTAATTTTGCTATTTATTTTTATGAAATTGTCGTATAATATATTTCCACGCATATTGTATGCTATTAAGAAAAACCCACCTTAGGTTAAGCATATTCATGCATCATTTATAATATAAGGAGTTATATTATATAGTTTGCATGATAAATTAGTATAAGTGTTATATTAATTTTGGATAACATTGACATGCATATTATTTCATGAGATGAATATGTTGTTGTTGCGTAAAATTAATAGTGCAATACCGCAAGTGTACGGGTCAAGTTTTAGTATAGTGATTTAAAGTTCCAAGTATCGTCTTCAGGAATGGGTTCTTAGATTAATTAATTACCAAGATACTAATTAGCAATTTTAGCTAAAGTAACATAACATGGATAAATGGTGAAAACAAAGATAAAAAAATAACAGACAAGTGGAGACATAAATATGATAGATTTGAAGGAATTTGATTTCATAAGTTAACACTTATTTAACGCATGCAATGAACTAACATAATGAATTTATAAACAAGAAGTAAGATACTCAAGAAAATCTCTCGATTCTTAGTGAGCCTCGCACACACATTAAATTCTATAGTCTCCATATGAATCTAAAAGCATGCACGACATTAAACAACTTCTTTATGTATTTTCCTTAGACTTCTAGGTCAATCTCATGCAAGACTTCTAAGAGTTTTGACAACTTTGCTCTAATCTAAGCTTTTTCTTTTGAGTCCACTTAAACCAACAATATCAAAGAATTAAAGAACCTTTTGCCAAAAATAAATAACAAAACATAATTCAATACATAATCAACAAGTATTAAACATGTGAATCAAATCCTAACTACAACTTTTAGCCACTCTAAATCACAATAAAACCAAGCTAAAGTTATAGAAAATGTCTTAAAACAGTGTTACAATCTGAAAGAAAGAGGAAATAAACTTATGTGCCGATGCCGATCCCTCATCCCTGAGCTCCCGTCATGATCTCGAACCTCCACGAATGCTTTGGCTCCCAAGGAATGGTCTCTTTTCTCTTCTTACAGGGTGTATTTCGAAATTACGGTGCAATCTCTATCAATTTTGGCTCCCATTGCAAGAAGAAATCATGTTTGAAGGGAATCGAAGTCCCCGCAGCGGAAGCGATTGCGAATCGCGCACTCTTGATTTAGTTACAGCGATTAATTCAAGAACATCAAACATAGATTAAGCATATATAAAAGAATGGACAGCAAGAATGTTACCTTTGAAGAACATTTCTTCAAGTGCTCCTCCTCTCTCACGATAAAGATCACCGCAACACGAACTCATACGAACACCGACACTCCACCAGATCTTCTCCGTTATTCTCTAGGTGAGGGAGGAATGTGGGTTCCCTTTAGAAGAGGTGAGGTTTTGTGAGAGATGTGTGTTTTGGAACTCTTCCAACTACACAACAAGAGAGGGCTTGTGGTTCTTATCAAAACCTTAACCTAGTTGTATCTCATGCAACCATATATATAGGGGATTGAGATGGAAATGACCATCCTACCCCTCCTTTATTCTCTCTTTAGTATATAGTTTATATATGAATCTAATTCACATTAAAACTATATATTATATCAATTATATCATATATAATTGATATAACTCCTCATGTATGAAATTGAACACTTCAATTTCACTCCTAACTTTATACCCTCAATTTTACCATATTGAGCCAACGAAGGGATCTAATGGACCTACAGATCATGAGCTCCAATGATGTGAGATTAACAGATCAAACTCTTTGATCCAGTTAATCAATATTCATTAACTACAAGTCACTCCACTATAGACTAGTAGCTGCACTCTCCTCACTGTAGATATTATTGTGTCCACCGATATAGTCATTACCCATGAGTCGACCCTTCACGGGTTGTTCAGTAATCACAAACGGGTCAAAATACCATTTTACCCCTGTGATTACCTCTTTGCTCCTTAAGCACCACTGATCCTCTAATGAACAACAAGTCTAAGGTCCTACCTTTAGACTCATACCCTCATAGAGGGCGGAGCCCCGTTGTTCAAGACACAGGAGTTAGTTCTTAAGGAAACAACCTATCTAATTCCTCGATGAGAGAATGAGTGAATTCCATCTTGCACAGCTTAAGTTCCCGGCTACCTACGAGGTTACTCGTCCCGAGAAAGGTAGGGTTATTGAGAGTCGACTACAGTGCCACTCTCATCCATACTAGTCTAAGGACAAACCCTATAAGCGGGAGTTCTTAACTTACTCGAGGATTCAGTCGAGTCACTAATGACCATCTATAAATTATCGGTCTTATCCTCTTAACGGTGTTACACTGGTTAGACTAATAATTTGTAGTCCTGTCTTGTATGAACTCTTCAGACAGGATGCCCCCACTCGCATGTCAACTACATGAATGAGTTGGATTACCTCATTTGTACTAATTACAAAGTGGGTCGCATCCATGGTGTTACCAGAATGAGGTTTCCAACCTTATTCTTATACCATAGACTATTTAGGTTATAATCTTGAAATCAACCCAAATAGTGTCCACTACACTGATTTCAAGATAAATGTTATAACCATGGAGCTTAGTTTATTGGATTTATAAAAGCAAGACTGTAATCTTATCAAAACAAATAACTTTTTATTTAATTGATCAAAATTACACAAGTTTTGGGCATAAATCCCAACAATGTTGTATTTATAGGAGCAATCAGTAAAGCGTTGCAATGTTGTGCCCTAGGCTCGTATCACATATGGAAATTGTCAACAGCGTTGCAACGCTGCTACCTTAACACGCACCTCTTCTATCGATCTGGTGTTGCAACACTAGTAAGCAGCGTTGCAACGCCCTCGCCACGACTCTTAACGCTAGTCTTCTTATCGAGATAGCGTTGCAACGCTATCGTCATGGCTCTTCTATGCTTTAAAATAGAAAGCTGGGCGTTGCAACGCTCTGCATGGCGTTGCAACGCCATCACTTCGGGTCTACTAGCTTGGGTAGGGCCTTCTACTTCCAGTTTTGATATTATTTTTAGCTCCAAAAAGCCTCGTTTCGATCCCGAGTGATCCAAAATGTCTCTAATTGTCCTGTTTACGCTCTTAACCTTAAATTCAATGATTAACACACATAAAAGTCCTGAAATTATCATAAAACTAGCAATAATTAAGCCTAAGGATAACACATTTTGTGTGTTATCAATTATGTATGTGATATTATTCATGTGATGAATGATCAAACACTTATAACATAGAATTGCATGTCACTTAAGGTTAATTAATTAGTTTCAAAATGTTTAGAACTTGGTATTAATAGACCTTAGGTTATCTAGTTCTAGTTAGATTAGAATTAGGGACCAAATAATTTATAGACTATGATTAACGAGGAACTCTTTCCAAGGAAGGTTCTCTCTAGGCTGGGGTATTTAAGCTGACGGAAACGGAACACCCCTACCTGGGAGTGAATTTAATCTAAGAGTCTATAAATTATTAAAATGTTAGCACACTTTATTAAGGGGTTAATAAACTAGAAATTCTAGGTTTATATACTTAGGTAAGATTCAATATGAAGGGGTTATATTGATAGACTTACGTAAAAATCATTAGCCGGATTTAACCTAGGTAAATTTCCTAAAACACTTAAAGTACTTAATGAGAGGAAAATGGTGTATATGATAAATCAATTTTTCCACCTACATATCTCTAGAAATTTCACACCTTGAGATCCATACCTGGCCTCGTGGCGCAAATGGGAGCGTCCCCTTTCGGATGGTGTTTGTATGAGTCAATATCAAGGTGAATGGAGAGGATACTTATAGTGAGTGTATTTATAGTGAGTGGGAGCAGGAACTGTGAGAACAAAACCCATGGTCTCTTCTATTGGTTCACACCGTGAGAAGATCGCTATGATCAACCTGCTAGTTTGGCCTGGACCAGAAAATCCCTTCGGAGGGCTTTGATCATAGGGATCGGAACACAGTGAACACCTGAAAAGGATAAAGGTTACCTTAGTATATTTTCCAACCTAGTCCTCCTTTGGACAGATTTTGTTGGATCGGGACTCTGTAATCTAAAGATAGAGGGTTACACTCACAGGATATATTAGTTGTAATTGTATCCAGACCAAATAATGGTAACTAAAGCCTATAGGAATAAAAGTTAGTCTGACATTAGGTTTTGGTAAAAAATGTCCTGATCCAGATGAAAAGTGTTTTTTATTACCCTTCGGTGTCATACATTCTAAACCTTTGGAGTATCATTGCAAATTATTAATGACCTAGGAGTCATTAGATAACTAGCTAAAATTGATTGGATAAAGGGTTTAGCGAGAAACTAATACAAGTAATTTATTTTTCAGCAAAATGAATAGCTCAATCATTTCCTTATTGGCTACCGAGAAATTAACCGGGAAAACATGATGACTTGGAAAAACAACCTTAACATTATCTTGGTAGCAGACAATCTAAAGTTTGTGCTTATTGAGAAATGTTCTCAGGTGCCAAGCTCGAATGCAACGCGAAATGTTCGTGATGCATACAGTAGATGGATCAAGGCCAATGATAAGGCCAAGGTCTACATCTTGGCAAGTATGTCTGACATACTAGCCAAGAAACACGAGGGCATGATGACCGCTAAGGAAATCATGGATTGATTGCAAGGCATGTTCGGACAACAGTATGTTCAGGCCAGGCACAATGTCCTCAAGTACATCTTCAACGCTAGAATAGCGGAGGGATCATCTGTTCGGGATCATGTTCTCGATATGATGGTTCACTTCAACACGACGGAGTCGAATGGCGCTTCTATCGATGAATCGAGTCAGGCCAGCTTTATATTAGAAAGTCTTCCAAAGAGTTTTCTACAGTTTCGAAGTAATGTTGTTATGAACAAACTTACTTTTAACCTTACCACCCTTCTAAATGAACTTCAAACCTTCCAATCTCTAATGAAAATCAAGGGATCGAAAGGTGAGGCAAATGCTGCCAGTAGGAGTTATCACGGAGGTTCAACCTCTAGGACAAAATCAGTGGCTTCATCTTCTTCAGGCCTGAAAGGCAAGAAGAAGAACATGAAAAAGGTTTGAAAAAGGGGGAAACAGGTTGACAAAGCTGCCTCCCAGAAGGGAAAGAAGGTCAAAGAAGTTGTAGACAAAGGAAAATGTTTCCACTGCAATGAAGATGGGCACTTGAAATGGAACTGTCCGAAGTACAGTGCCGAAAAGAAGAAAAAAGGTAAATATGATTTACTTTGCTTAGAAGGTTTTTTAGTGGATGATGATAACATTGCCTGGATATTTGATTCGGACGCCAATAATCACGTTTGTTCTTCTTTTCAAGGAATTAGTTCCTGGCAGCAGCTACAAGAAGGGGAGATAACACTCCGTGTTGAAAATGGGGAAGTTGTCTCAGTTGTAGCAGTAGGCACAATGAAGTTGTTGTTTGACAAGAAATATATGTTGTTAAACAATGTATTAGTGATACCATGGTTTACCAAAAACCTCATCTCAATTTCTTGCCTAGTCGAACAGTGTATTTCAATATCATTTTCTTATAATAAAGTGTTTATTTTAAAGAATGGTGTTGAAATATGTGCAACTTCATTAGAAAGTGGTTTGTATGTTTTGAGACCTAATTCAGTCATGCTGAATTATTTAAAACTGCAAACACGCAAACTAAGAAACGTAAAATTTCTCCTAAAGAAAATGCTCAACTTTGGCACCTTAGGTTAGGCCACATTAATCTCAATAGGATTGAAAGATTGGTAAAGAATGGACTTCTAAAGCAGTGAGAAAAAAATGCTTTATGAGTATGTTAGTCCTTGATAGGGCGAAAACGCGCAAGCGCACGCGATCAAAGTAATATAAAACTGGAGTATTCCAAAGTATCGAATCCAAGGGAGCGGAGTAATAAAATAAATTATAGTGTGACAACTTATGGATAAAATGCACGATGGTAACCAGGAGTGAAAATTGTGTGTGGTGGTTGTGTCTAAGTATAAATGCAATAATAAGAAAAGGGGATTCAGAATGTTAAGTCCGCTAATGAGAGACAACACAACTCGAGGCAATTGCCTCACGTGATAGTTACACCTTGCAGCGCAGGGCGACAATGGCACGACAATCGGATATACTAGCTCACGAAGGCAAAACAGTGCAATTGCCTTGCGCTGCCTTGCCGCTAGTTGTATTCTCCTATCGCCGCAACGCAATTGCCTTGTACTGCATCAACGATTAACTGCCAAGCGATGTAATCCGTTTAAACTCTCCAAGCAAGTAAACCAAGCCCTACTCCCATTTGACCTTTTGTGAAGTATCGTTAGGAGGCTGAGTGATTGATCCTATATGTCTATGATCAATCTATCTCAGGTGTTCATAACCATGGCTCTATGGTCTTGGAGTCTTGGCCTATGCCTAGGAACAACGTTCAGGTCTTATGTCTAAGCCCCTTTACTCCATTACTTTTGGAAACTCCACTTTAGTTCAACCCTTTCGGTACCGAACTCAAACTTAATAGGTCACCTTAGATAGCCAACTAAGACTTCCCACAATAAAATCACCAAAAGTAAACTTACTTGGAGGTGTAACCAAATTGCTCTTGCTTTAGAGTTTTGTTGTCTTCCCTTAGGGCATTCACATTCCGAATCCCTAAGGGAAGTTAACTCCTCATAGATAAAACAGTAAAGAAAATACAAACTGAGTAGATAAAAACAACATCTCAAGTCACCATTCTCAATCTACCACTTTTAAGCATGAACCGAGAGGGTACCAAAGTTGTAAATGAAGAACACTTTCAAAACAGGAACTTAACGGAATGATTAACTTTTATTGAAAGTAATAAGCAAGGTCACGAAACACAAAGTACAGATGGGATGAAACTAGATTACTAAACTAGAATAACAAAAGCTAAAACAACTAGCGATGTTACTGTAATACATAATGGAAATAAACTTCAAGAACTGAACTGAAACTAAGAACGAAACAAAACACAAAGTTCAGAACTTGGACACTGCAAAAACTGAATTACAACAGTGAGAAAAACAACAGAACGACGACAGTGATTTAAGTGCAGAATTCCTCTCTTCCGCCTCTCTTTCTCGAGTGCTTGCTCTCTTATTTATAGAGTGGCTTGTCCTTAGGGTTTCCATCGACCACTTCGCATTATTTCTCGTGATTTCTGGCTTGACTTCCGCATTTAGCCTTTTCCTTGATTCCTGCAGTCAAATTATATCATGTGAGTTCTCTTTTTAACTTTCGGGAAAATGTTGCAATTTTTGTACGAACTTCTTCTTCTTCTGCCTATTTTTTAATCAATTTCAAATAATAAGCTATCAATAATGGTCTAAATAACTCGCATAAATGAGAGTTATCACACCCCTGAACTTGAATCATTACTTGTCCTTAAGCAATTCACGTGCCTTCTCAATCCGTTTATCCTTCCAGAGTTCCTGGTTACCTATTTTTCTTGATCTCTCAGACGGTCTTCCCCTCCTAATACCATATTGTTACCACAATCTCGACCTTTCCCTGTTTGTCAAGATTACTTGTCATTTCTTATTGTCTTTTCTCGTTTCCTTCCAACTTTATGGTTCTCGAATTTTTGTCTTGGAAACATGTTTCTCTAGTCAATCACACCTTCGTTCGAACTCACTAATACTTTGTGGTATCAATGTTTGGCTACGAGTTCCCATCACTATGTGGAACTGCCTTTGCCTGCTCTTTTCTTAGTTGTTTTTTCATGCAAGGTTAATCACGGGTGTCATGACTTTCCTTGATTACTTCATCTTCATTGAAGGTAGAGCATCTTTCCCTTTTTTTTTCTCTTTTCAGAACCATTGTCACTTTGAACCAGACTAGATACTACCCCCCACACTTGGAATGGACAATGCCCCCATTGTACCTGTTTTTAGGAGTATTAAAATGAAAAATGACAAGTAATTTAATTTTAAGGTTTAGGTGCGATTGCGACTACAAAAAGTTGGTGTTTAAGTTACTTGTATTCCTAAAATCATCACTGAGATCGCAAAAATCTGTACGCCTGGATCCCTATTTTTTAAAACAGATTGGTCGAGCAACGATTTGCTAGTCCAACCGTATTTCAAGTAACTGATTGATAAGTCTATTATTTTCCATAGTATTCACAACAAGCAAATAGGCAGAGAACAAATATTGAATTATATCATTGAAGAAAAATACTGGATCAAAAAAGAATTAAATGAGAAAGACAATGTAAACCCGAGATCATTCTTCGGAATTCAAGAAAGAAAAGGTTAATGTATTATGGTTGGATTTGTTTTGAAAAGAAAAGAAAAGAAAAGAAAAGAAAGGAAAAAGGAAAAGAATGAAAAAGGGAAAGTGGGAGGTGGGAGGTGGGACCCCCACCTTTGTTTTCTTTTTAAAAACTCTTCCTCCATCGATCTTCTTCTTCATTTATCAAAAGGAAGGTAAGGGTTTCGTGGGAGAAGCTTAAAGGAAGAGGAAGAAGGCGATTTTGGAGCTGGAATTGCAGAAGAGAAGGAGGAGAACTCAAAGTTTGATTATATAGCAACAAGGTGATCAACTCAACCCTGTTCTGGTTTTCTGTTCATCTCGAGCTCCACAGGAAGAGGTAAGAGTTGAGGTTTAGTTTTCTTGAAATCTATTTGATTTTTGAACAAAGTTCGTGAAGGCTGCTTGAGCCAATTCTGACCTTAAGTTGATGTTTTATGAAGAGGAAGGCAGAAGACAGAAATTTGTTATCAAATCCGAGAAGTCTCTGGTTTTTTGGTTGTCCTGATCTGTAGGGTTTGAATCAGAAGCTCTAATAGGTATGGTTGGAAGGCTTATTTAATTTTCTACAACTCTCGTGAAGAAATCGTGAATAGAAAAGGATTGAAAGATGTTGTAAATATCGAGTCCAGCTTTCAGTTGCGTGGAAATCGAATCAACGGAATAGCAGAAGTTAGTTCCTGGGGAAGAAGCTTTCGAGGTATTTTCAAATAAATCCGTTGGGAAATTCAATTTCATGTCTTCATAAGATTTTTAGAGGGTTCAAAAAGGAAGCGTTTGGTATAAATTACATTATTTTTGGATAAGTAATGAAGAAGTTATGGCTGTCTGAAAACAGGGCAGAAAATCTGAAAATGCTAGAAAATTTGAAAGTGTGTTTTCTTGTAATTTTAGAGGGCGTTTGGATTGAGAAGTTGGGGGGAGTGGAGTTGGGAGGAGTTAATAACTCCCTCTAACTCCTTGTTTGGCCCAAGGAGTTATTAACTCATTCTTGTAGGCCCCACAGCTTTATTAACTCTTTCTCCAACTCTTTTTTATGGGCCCCACAGATTTTTATCTCCTTTTTGTGGGCCCCACAGACTTCTTTACTCCTACCCCTTACAACTCCTACTCTCCCCAACTCCTCAATCCAAACGACCCCTTAAGGTTAAAAAGCATGAGCTCGAGGTTCTAATGGTTGAATTTAGTTTGTTTGATAGGCCAAGAGCAAATAGGTCGAGTGTACGGGCCAAGGTTCTAGTTTTAATACTGTGAGTGACAAAACGAACTTCAAAAGTGTTTATATGCTTGAATTATGTTTTAAGAAATGCAAGTTTTGCTAGAATGGAAGTTTCAATGCTTTATGCTTTCTTTTTGAACACATGTTTATGAGTATTCATGTTTTCCTAGAAATGTTTTCAAGTATTCATTGTGAGCCTAAATGTCTTGATAAATTTATACATGAGCATATGTTTATTGAATTTCCAAAGTTTATGGAAATGCTATGATTTCGAGCGAGTATGTTTTAGCAAGTATGATTTAAAGATTTCTTGTTTTATGAACAAGCTGAGTAAGCTTGAGTTTTATGAAAGAAAAGATAAGCAGGCATGTTCAAATGTTTTCATGTGATTTTCTGAGATATTGAGCCCGAGGCTTTATGGTACCGCAGTGTGCACACAGTCTTATTCTCGTTGTCGACGTTGAGTGTACTCCGTGACAACAACGCTGTCGTGTGAGTCTTTGGCGGGCCCCACTACATCGTGAGAGTAAACGTTGGTTGTCTTTGGCGTGCCTACTACACAACGTGGATTGTGACATGTTTTAAAAAAAGTTTATATAATTTACATGCCTTACGAGATTTTAACGATATACTTGCTGGTTTTCCTGAAAAGCTATTATGATTACACAGTTACTTTTAACATTTGATTACAGATGCATATGCTCATAGATGGCCAGGTGATATGATTTACGAGTTAATAGTTTTCTTTTAAACTCAAGTCACTCACTGAGCTTCATAGCTCATTCTTTCAGTGTTTTTCCCACTTTTGAGGTAGAGATCGAGCTCCCAGTGCCTGATAACCTGTCATAGTCTGCTGGAAGCTCCACAAGTTTGATATGTTGTACGTGGGTGGAGTTGTATAGAAAGTCTCTATGTATAGAAGGACTATGAAGTTATGTTTATGTGTACATTTTAGGTTGTGATTGTGTAAACCATGGTTGGGTATGTTTTTGGTTGTGATGTTCACATACGTTTCAGTTTTCCAGAGAGTCTTAAGTAGGGTTACTCCTTACGTAGGTTACGTAATTGTCAATATTCCGCTATGTTATGTTTAAAGTGTTTCTTATACAAGTATAGTATGCTTATCTGGTAAAGCAGGAACAACAGGTATCGTTAGAGAGGTGAACGATGACTGTTGGTTTCACGCCGTCTGCCGGGCTAAGTTAGCAGGTAGTTCGGGAGGGGGTGTGACAGACAAAATCCTAGAAGTAAAGTCAGCAAGAGTTTTAAAAAAAACAAATTCCAAATAAAAGTACAGCAGGGCATAACGAGACCAACACTTCCCTAGGTTGTTGATGAAGCATCTTCATGCTGATCTGCCTCTTCCTGCCTCAGTTCCTCAAGGAAATCTGGGATTGGTATCCCTTTTCCTTTTGATAACAACACAAGGTTCTGCCTCAACGCTTCATCCCTTCTTTGAACATAGGCCCAGTAGAGTGCATTCTTCTTTTCATTCGTTCCAGCGCAACCTGTATTTCCTGTAGTTGTATGGCCATTGCCTTACCCTCAGGTTCTGTCGTCTGTTTGCCTTCTGGTTTACCTTGTTTCTTCATCTTTCGATTATTATGCAGGATCAGTGAACGGATTCCAGTGTCGTCTAAACGCTTTGTGCTCATTTGATGGTCAATCGCAACTACACCTACCGACCTGCATAGCTCAGTAATCAATGAAGGAAAGAACAATTTTCCGATTGTCTTCTTGGCTCCTAATCTGATCTCGTTGGAGATTAACTTTCCGACATTGAGCTTCAGGCCTTTATGCATGCAGTAAAGCAACATTACCCTTTTTTGTGCGATCTTTGCTCCGTGTGTGGTCTGTAAGATGCGGTTGCGAATGAAGTTTAACCAGACTGTTGGTTCGCTCTTCAGATCACCTGGCAGCAGATGCTTTTTACCACAATGCGCAATCTGCCACTGCGTTCCTTCAGGTGTAAGCATCTGCAGTGCCTCTTGAAGTTGTTTATCAGACGACTCCTCTATAGCTCTATTCCCCCTGACATTTTTATAGGACAACAAGGCAAACATTATGTTAATTGCCTTGCTAGAGCAGCTTACCTTTTTCCCGTTCATTGTAACCTTGTCTGATGCTTCTTCAATTCGTGCGTAGAATTCGGTTACTAATGTCAGGTTTGCCGGTGGGGGGTGCTGGCATAGTTTCTCCCAGCCTTGGGCTTTGATCATGGTTGTTATAAATTTGGGGAGACCGCCCGCGTTGATGCAAAATTATGGATAATGCAATACCGCAGTGTACGGGTCAAGTTTTAGTATAGTGATTTATGAGTCCAAGTATCGTCCTCGGAAATGAGTTTCTAGATTAATTAATTACTAAGGTACTAAGTCTCAAATTTAGCTAAAGAAACATAACATGGATAGGTGGTTGAAAGTAAAGACAAGCAAACAAACAAACATGTGGAAACACGAATTGATAGATTTGAGGAAAGTGATTATACAAGTTAATGATTCAATTAACACATGCAATGAACCAATGAGATGAATTTATAGACAAGAAGTAAAATACTCAAGAAAATCTCTCGATTCTTAGTGAGCCTCACACATGCAATAAACTCCATAGTCTCCATATGAACCTACAACATGCATGGCATTAAGCAACTTCTTTATGTGTTTCCCTAAGATTTCTAGGTCATTCTCATGCCAGATTTCTCAAGGTTTTGACAACTTTGATCTAATTTAAGCTTTATCTCTCGAGTCCACTTAAATCAACAAATTAAGAAGTAAGGAACGAATTTCAAAAAATAAAGACAAAACATGCTTCATTACATAGCAAGAAAGTCATCACAAGTACATCAAATCCTAACTACAATGTTTAGCTACTCTAAATCACATGAAAATCAAACTAAACAAGTAGAAAACGTCTTAGAACGCTACTAAAAATTGAAAGAAAAGGAAATTAAACTTATGTGTCGATGCCGGTCCTTCGTCTCCGAGCTCCCGTCTTCGATCTCGAACCTCCACGGATGCTTTGGCTCCCAAAAACGCTCTTTTCTCTCTTCTTACAAAGTGTATTTCAAAATTAGGGTGAAAAATCTACCAAATTCGGCTCCCCTTACACAAATGCATAATGTTGTATTGATAGGCATAATCAACACAGCGTTGCAACGCTAGGGACAGCGTTGCAACGCTGTGCCCTAGGCGACTGGTAAATAAGGAAATTGTCGACAACGTTGCAACGCTTAGGGGACGACAAGCAGTAACGCCGCTACCCGCGCGCGCCTCTCCTTGATATATGGCGTTGCGACGACGCTGAAAGCGCGCGTGCAACGCCCGTTGTGCGGCTTCTCATACGTGCTTTCCTATCGAGGTAGCGTTGCGACGCTGCTAGGCAGCGTTGCAACGCTATCGCCTGATGTCTTCAATGTCTTTAATCAGCACGCTCGACGTTGCAACGCTATATATGGCGTTGCAACGCCATCTCCTCAGGTCTTCAAGCTTGGTTTGGTCCTTTCACTTCTAATTGATGTTATTTTTAGCTCCAAAAAACCTCGTTTCGATCCCGAGTGATCCAATTTGTCTCCAATCGCTCCATTTAAACTCTTAACCTGAAATTTAATGAATTAAACACGTAAAAGCCCAAAAATCATCATAAAACTAGCAATTATTAAGCCTAAGGATAACACATTTTGTGTGCTATCAGCCCGCCTGTGGAGAGAAGCCACGCTCCCCAATGAATCCGAGTTTGGCTATCGCGTTCTTCCTACTCTCAACTTCAGCCTTGGTGTTGGGGGTGTCTACTTCTCTTTCTTTTCTCTTCCGTCTACTAGATCTTGTTCCTGCCTTCTTTGGTTTAATTTGTTTTCTTTCTTCAGATTCTTTTTCTTCAACCTCTACTTCCTTCCTGCTATCTTCCTTCTCGTGGTTCTGTTCTTCTTGTTCTTGGCTCTCTATCTCCATTGCGTCCTCAACTGGGATTTCTTGTTCCTGTCTTTCTACTTCTTCTTGTGGTGTTCTTCTTTTGGAAGTACTGTGAGACTGGACATCTTCTGAATCCCAATCGTCAGCAAAATGCTCTATGTTAAATGAAAGAGAGCCTGATGATGCTATCTCATGAATCGATCTTAGTTCAGGGATCCCTTCTGGTTTGTTTCCCTACTCGTCCACATCACTAGAAGACCATTTAGAAGGTCTTTTGTCCTGTTCTCCCGAAGCCCTCAGCTGTTGGGTGAATTGTTCTGCCACTCTTTTGACCTTCTCAATTGCCTCCTTCACCATGCTTCATTCTCCAGCCTTTTTTGTTCTTCTTCTGCCTTTTTCTTCAACATTTTCTCTTCAATTTTCTGTCTATTCTTTTCTTCTTTCTCCCTTAGTTTCTTCAGCCTCTCTTCCTCTGCTTTCTTTTTCAATCTCCCTTCCCCTTCTCTCTATTTTCTCACTCTTTCTTCCTCTTCTTTATGTCTTTTCGATTTTTCTTCCTCCCTCTTCACTCTCAACTCTTTTTCTTCGCTTTTTCTCATCTATTCTTCTTCTTTTTGTTGGGATATATGTCCTAATCACGTGAAATTTGTAATATTCCATGTTGTAAATAAATAAGAGTTATTTATTTGAACTTTGTGTCTCACATATTTCATAAACATAATCAAATAAACTAAGCTCTAGGGTCATTGTATTATGAGAGAACTAGAACTTGAACGGTGTGTAGTGGACACACAGGGAGGATCACGTTCGAGTAAATGACCCGAACGGTCTATAGTATACGGATAGGGTTGGAGACCTAATCCTGGATACGCTGTGGATGCGACCCGCTTTGTATCAGATACAAACAAGGTGATCTAGCTCGTCATGTGGTTGATATGCGAGTGGGGGCATCTTTGTTGGGATTTGTGCCCTAAACTTGTGTAATTTTGATCAAATAAATAAAGAGTTATTTGTTTTGATAAAATTATATTCTTGCTTTATAAATCCAATAAACTAAGCTCCAAGGTTATAATGTATCTTGAACATCAGTGTAGTAGATACTATTTGAATTGTGTTCAAGAATATAACCTAAATGGTTTATGGTATAAGAATAAGGTTGGAAACCTTATTCTGGTAACACCATAGATGCGACCCACTTTGTAGTTAGTACAAATGAGGTAATCCAACTCATTCATGTGGTTGACATGCGAGTGGGGGCTTCCTGTATGAAGAGTTCATATAAGACCGGGCTGCAAATTATTAGTCTAGCAAGTATAACACCGTTAACAGGATAAGACTGATAATTTATAGATGGTCATTAGTGACTCGACCTGAATCCTGAGTAAGTTAAGAACTCCTGCTTATAGGGGTTTGTCCTTAGACTAGTATGAGTGAGAGTGGCCTGTAGCCGACTCAATAAGCCTACCTTCTCAGGGACATAACCTCGTAAGTAGCTGGGGACTTAACTATACAAGATGGAACTCACTCATTCCTACACTAAGGAATTAGATAGGTTGTTCCCTTAAGAACTCACTCCAAGTCTTGAACAATGGGGCCTGCTCTCTAACTGACTTAAGAGGGTATGAGTCTATTGTAGGACCTTAGACTTGTTGTTCATTAGAGGATCAGTAGTGCTTAAGGAACAAAGAGGTAATCACAGGGGTAAAACGGTAATTTGACCTAACTGTGATTAAGAACAACCTGTGAAGGGTCGACTCATGGGTAATGATTATACAATGGGCACAATATAATCTACAGTGAGGAGAGTGCAACTACAAGTCTATAGTGGAGTGACTTGTAGTTAATGAATATTGATTAACTGGATTAAAGAGTTTGGTCAGTTAATCTCACAACATTGGAGCTCATGAACTGTAGGTCCATTAGGTCCCTCCGTTGGCTCAACATGGTTATATTGAGGGTATAAAGTTAGGAATGAAATTGAAGTGTTCAATTTCATACATGAGGTGTTATATCAATTATATATGATATAATTGATATAATATATGGTTTTAATGTGAATTAGATTCACATATAAACCATATAATAGTGGGAGAATAAATGAGGGATAGGATGGTAATTTCCATCCTATTTCCCTTTATATATAGTTGCATGAGATGCAACTTAAAGACCAATCTCTTGGAGAAACCCTAGTGCATTCTCTCATAGTGTTGGAAAGAGTTCCAACTACATCTTGATAAGATCATCTCACCTCACCTAAAAGGAACCCACTTTCCTCCCTCATCTAGAGAACAACGGAGAAGATCCGGTGGTAGTGTCCGTGATCGTTCAGGTTCGTGTTGCTGAGATCGTGATCGTGGGAGAAGGAGCACTTGAAGAAGGAGTTCTTCAAAGGTATAATTCTTGTTGTCCAATGTGTTATTGTATGCTTAATCTTAGTTAGATTTTTTCTTGATTGATGTCCATGTAACAAAATTAAGAACACGCGATTCACAATCGCTTCCGCTGCGGGAATCGTATCTCATCAATTGGTATCAGAGTCCAATTGTGTTCTTAATTTTCGTACTGGATTTATCAAGAATAAGGTGGGATTTACTGTTTTTCATGTGACGAGTAAACGATTTGCAAATTAGTTGTTTTCAATTTTGGCTCATAGATTTACATAATTTCGTTGAATTGTTCAATGTAAGGGCATATTGTTTTGGGCATTTTATTATGTAAATCGAGTCTGTAACTCCGTGTCGATCGAGGCAAGGTGGTTGTTGAGAAGAACGGAGCAAAAACGAGCAAGAAAATAGAAGAGGATTTTCTTTTTTGTGAATGGTGTTACAACGCTGTTCATTGGCGTTGCAACGCCACTGCGGCAGGCGCGCGACATAGAAGACGACAACATTGTGCAACGCAGAAGCTGAGGCGCGCTTCAACGGGCAGAAACGGACAAGGCGCAACGTTGCAACGCCGAAGGCATTTCAACAGTGTTCAAACGGGCGAAAAACGTTTATTTTAATATATATATTAAATATAAAAATATTTATTTTATTTAATTTTAATTAATATAATTAGATTAGATTAATTAAAATTAATTTTAGGGTGCCAAAATTGGTCTAATTTTGCTATTTAAATTATGCAATTGTTGTGTAATTATTGCCATGCATAATGTATGCTTTTAATTTAGATATCCCACCTTAGGTTAAACATTTCCATGCATCATTTATAATATAAAGTGTTATATTATATAGTTTTCATGAATAATTAATATAAAGAGTTATATTAATTTATGGACAACATTGACATGCATTATAATTCATGAGATGTTTATGCTATGTATGTTTTATTGTTCATGAGATGAATGATCAAGCACTATGACATAGTATGCATGTCACCGAAGGTTAATTATTAGTTTTAAAATGTTTAGAACTTGGAAATAATAGACCTTAGGTTATCTAGTTCTAATTAGATTAGAATTAGAAACCAAGTAATTTATAAACAATGATTAAAAGATGATCTCTATCTAAGGAAGGTTCTGTCTAGGTTGGGTATTTAAGCTGACGGAAACGGAACACCTCTACCTGGGAACTGACTTGGGAGTGAAATTTAATTAGAGTGTTTATAAATTATAGTAGTGTCAGCGAGTTTAAGGGGTTAATAAACTAGAAATCCTAGGCTTAATATAAAGATTTATATTAGCAAACTTAGGATAAAATCAATATAAGAGTTATATTGATTTTCAATATAAGAGTTATATTGATAAGTTTAGGTAAAACCATTAGCCAGGTTTTTAGCCTAAATAAGATTCCTATAGATTTAAAGTATCCAGTGGGAGGAAAAATGTATATGATACATATTTTTCCACCTACGTATCTCCGAGAAGTTTACATCGTGAGACTCATACTTGGCCTCGTGGCACAAACGGGAGCATCCCCCTTCGGATGGTGTTTGTATGAGTCAATATCAAGGTGAATGGAGAGGGTACTTATAGTGAGTGGGACCAGGTTTAGTGAAAACAAAACTTATGGTCTCTTCTGTCGATTTACACCATAAGATCACTATGGTCAGCCTGCTAGTTTGGCCTGGACAAGACAATCCCTTCGGAGGGCTTAATCATAGGGGATCGAACACAGTAGACACCTGAAGGGGATAAAGATTTCCTTAGTCTGTTTTTCAATCTAGTCCTCCCTTCGACGGATTTTATTTGATGGGGACTCTGGGATCTAAAGACAGAGGGTTACACGCACAAGGTACATAAGAAGTGTATGTATCCTGACCGAAAAATGTTAACTAAAGCCTATAGGAATAAGAATTATTCTGGCATTAGGTTTTGGTCAAGAGTGTCTTGATCCAGAGGAGGAGTGTTTTTTATTACCCTTCGGTGTCATACATTCTAAACCCTTGGAGTATCATTGCAAATTATAAATGACCTAGGAATCATTTGATAATTAGCTAAAACATGATTGTATTAGACAATTATAGCAAAAACTCATACAAGTTTTGTTTGTAAATTTTCAGCAAAATGTCTAGCTCTATAATTTCCTTATTGGGTGCGAAAAAATTAACCGGAGAGAATATGATGACGTGAAAAAGCAAACTCAACACTATATTGGTTGAGGAGTGTCCTCTGGTGCAAGGCTCGAACGCTTCACGAAATGTTCGTGATGCATAAGATCAATGGATCAAGGCCAATGATAAGGCCAAGGTCTACATGCTGGCAAGTATGTCTGAGATATTAGCCAAGAAGCATGAGGGCATGATAGCCGCTAAGGAAATCATGGATTCAGTGCAGGGTATGTTTGGACAACAGTCCACACAGGCCCGACACAATGCCCTTAAATACATATTCAACTCGAGGATGCCAAATGGTTCATCTGTTCGGGATCATGTCTTAGATATGATGATACACTTTAACATCGCGAAGTCGAATGGTGCTTCATTCTGAAAACCCTTCCAGATAGTTTCCTACAGTTTAGAAGTAATGCTGTTATGAACAAGCTTACTTTTAATCTCACCTCCCTTATGAATGAACTCTAGACCTTTCAATCTTTGATGAAAATTCAGGGATCGAAAGGTGAGACAAATGTTGCCAGTAGGAGTTATCACAGAGGTTTGACCTCTGGAACAAAAACAGTGGCTTTATCTTCTTCTAATCTTAAAGGAAAGAAGAAGAACATGAAGAAGGTTGGTAAAGGGAAACAAGCTGACAAAGCTGCCGCCCAGAAGGGCAAGAAAGACAAAGAAGTTGCAGACAAAGGAAAGTGTTTCCACTGCAACGAAGACGGACATTGGAAACAGAACTGTCCGAAGTACATTGCAGAAAAGAAGAAGGAAGGTAAATATGATTTACTTTGCTTAGAAACTTGTTTAGTCGATAATGATAAAACTGCTTGGATACTTGATTCAGGCGCCACTAATCATGTTTGCTCTTCTTTTCAGGGAATTGATTCATGGCAGCAGCTACAGAAAGGAGAGATAACGCTCCGGGTTGGAAATGGAGAAATCGTCTCAACTGTAGTAATAGGCACGATGAAGCATAATTTTGGCAAGAAATATATGTTGTTGGACAATATATTAGTGATACCAGGGTTTACTAGAAACTTTATTTCAATTTCTTGCCTTATAGAACAATGTATTTCTATTTCTTTCTCTATGAATAAAATGTTTATTTTGAAAAAAGGTGTGGAAATATGTTCAGCTTCATTAGAAAATGGGTTGTATGTTTTAAGGCCTAATTCAGTCAAAATGGTTTTGAACACTCGAAATTATTTAAAAGCTATGAACACACAAACTAAGAAACGTAAAATTTCTCCTAAAGAAAATGCTCATCTTTAACATCTTAGATTGAGTCACATTAATCTCAATAGGATTGAGAGATTGGTAAAGAATAGACTTCTAAATGAGTTAGAAGAAAATACTTTACCTGTATGTGAATCTTGTCTAGAAGGCAAAATGACTAAAAGACCTTTCAGTGGAAAAGGTTATAGAGCCAAAGAACTTCTTGAGCTTATACATTCAGACCTTTGTGGTCCAATGAGTGTTAAAGCTAGAGGAGGTTATGAATATTTCATCTCTTTTATAGATGATTATTCTAGATTTGGGCATATTTACCTAATACAACATAAGTCTGGAGCACTTGAAAACTTCAAGGAATTCAAGACTGAAGTTGAAAATCAATTAGGTAAAACAATTAAAACGCTTTGATCAAATCGAGGTGGAGAGTACATGGATTTAAAATTCCAGAGCTATATGATAGAACATGGAATTACATCCCAACTCTCAGCTCTCGGTTCACCACAACAAAACGATGTATCAGAAAGGAGAAATAGAACCTTGTTGGACATGATTCGATCAATGATGAGCTACACTCATTCCCTAGTTCCTTTTGGGGTTACGCAGTAGAGACTGCGGTATACATTTTGAATAATGTGCCATAAAAAAGTGTTTCTGAAACACCTTTTGAACTCTGGAAAGGACGTAAAGGTAGTTTATGTCATTTCAGAATATGAGGCTTTCCAAAACATGTGCTTGTGACAAATCGAAACAAGTTGGATTCACGTTCAAAATTGTGCCTATTCGTAGGATACCCAAAAGAAACAAGAGGTGGTTTATTCTATGATCCTAAGGAAGATAAGGTTTTTGTGTCGACAAATGCGACATTCTTAGAGGAGGACCACATAAGGGACCACAAACCAAGTAAAATTGTGTTAAGTGAGTTAGACGGAACAATAGCAAAGGTTGCTAATAAAACTAGTACGTCAACAAAAGTTGTTGATACTAGCTTGTCTAGTCAAGAGAGTCCATCTCACGAGTTGAGTATGCCTCGATGTAGTGGGAGGATTATAACACAACATGACCGTTACATGGGTTTATCTGAAATCCAAGTTGTTATACCAGATGACGAATGTGAGGATCCATCGACTTATAATCAAGCCATGGTTGACAAAACAAAGACAAATGGGCCATAGCCATGGACCAAGAAATGGAGTCTATGTACTTCAATTCTGTTTGGGATCTTGTAGATAAACCTGATGGGGTAAAACCTATAGGTTGTAAGTGGATCTACAAGAGAAAGCATGGTGTAGATGGAAAGGTGCAAACCTTTAAAGATAGACTAGTAGCAAAGGGTTATACCCAGGTTGAAGGGGTTGACTATGAGGAAACCTTTTCACCTGTTGCTATGGTAAAGTCTATCCGTATCCTACTTTCCATTGCCGCATATTATGACTATGAGGTATGACAAATGGATATCAAGACAACCTTTTTGAATGGCAATCTTGAGGAAAACATCTACATGGACCAACCCAAAGGGTTCATTGAACCAAGACAAGAGCAAAAGGTTTGCAAGCATAAAAGGTCAATCTACGGACTGAAACAAGCCTCTAGGTCCTGGAATATAAGATTTGATGAGGCAATCAAATCTTTTTGCTTTGATCAGAATGATGATGAACCTTATGTCTACAAGAAAATCATCAAAAGTTCTGTCGCATTCCTTGTTCTATATATGGATGATATCCTACTCATTCGGAATGATGTAGGTTATCTTACTGACATTAAGAATTGGTTAGCTATGCAATTCCAAATGAAAGATTTGGGAGAAGCACAGTTTGTTTATGGGATCCAGATTGTCTGAAACCGCAAGAATAAAACACTAGCCCTGTCTCAAACATCTTACATCGACAAAGTGTTGTTTACGTTTAAGATGCAAGACTCCAAAAAGGGTTTATTGTCTTTTAGATATGGAGTTCATTTGTCTAAGGAACAGTGTCCTAAGACACCTCAAGGAGTTGAGGATATGAGACGAATTCCTTATGCGTCAGCTGTTGGGAGCCTTATGTACGCTATGTTGTGTACTAGGCCAGACATCTGTTTAACAGTTGGAATGGTCAGTAGATATCAATCCAATCCAAGACCTGAACACTGGACAACGGTTAAAACAATCCTTAAGTATCTACGGAGAATAAGGAACTACATGCTTGTGTATGGGGCTAAGGATTTGATCCTTACAGGATACACGAATTCTGACTTTCAAACTGATAAAGATTCTCGGAAATCTACATCAGGGTTAGTATTTACTCTTAACGGAGGAGTTGTAGTATGGCAAAGCGTCAATTAAGGATGCATCGTTGATTCCACCATGGAGGCCGAATATGTAGCAGCTTGTGAAGAAGCTAAAGAGACCATTTGGTTAAGGAAATTCATCTTGGATTTGAAAGTTGTTCAAAATATCAATTTGCCCATCACGCTGCATTATGATAACAGTGGTGCCGTGGCAAATTCAAGGGAACCCCGAAGTCACAAGAGGGGAAAGCATATTGAGCGTAAATATCATCTCACTCAGGAGATCGTGCATCGAGGAGATGTGATCGTCACAAAGATAGCCTCAGAGCACAACATTGCTGATCCTTTTACAAAGGCTCTCACGACTAAAGTATTTTAGGGTCACCTAGAAGGTCTAGGTTTACAAGTCTTCCCCAACTAGAGCAAGTGGGAGTATATTGTACAAAGGGTTTAAATGCCCTAGTTTACTATACTTACATTATTGTAATGTATTAATACTCCACAAGCTTTAGGTCAAGTGGGAGATTGTTGGGATTTGTGCCCTAAACTTATGTAATTTTAATCAAATAAATAAAGAGTTATTTGTTTTGATAAAATTATATTCTTGCTTTATAAATCCAATAAACTAAGCTCCAATGTTATAATGTATCTTGAACATCAATGTAGAGACACTATTTGGATTGTGTTCAAGAGTATAACCTAAATGGTCTTTGGTATAAGAATAAGGTTGGAAACCTTATTCTCGTAACCCATGGATGCGACTCACTTTGTAATTAGTACAAATGAGGTAATCAAACTCATTCATGTGGTTGACATGGAAGTGGGGGCATCCTGTATGAAGAGTTAATACAAGACCAGATTGTAAATTATTAGTCTAACAAGTATAACGTCGTTAACAGGATAAGACTAATAATTTATAGATGGTCATTAGTCACTCGACCTGAATCCTGAGCAAGTTAAGAACTCTTTCTTATAATGGTTTGTCCTTAGACTAGTATCGGTGAGAGTGGCCTGTAGCTGACTCAATAAGCCTACATTCTCAGGGACAGAACCTTATAAGTAGCTGGGGACTTAACTATGCAAGAAGGAATTCACTCATTCCTACACTAAGAAATTAGATAGGTTGTTCCCTTAAGAACTGAGTCCAGGTCTTGAACAACGGGGCCCCGCCCTCTCAACTGGCTTAAGAGGGTATGAGTCTATGGTAGGATCATAGACTTGTTGTTCATTAGAGGATCAGTGGTGCTTAAGGAACAAAGAGGTAATCACAGGGAAAAAATGGTAATTTGACCCAGCTGTGATTACGAACAACCTATGAAGGGTCGACTCATGAGTAATGATTATATCAATGGACACAATATAATCTACAGTGAGGAGAGTGCAGCTACAAGTCTATAGTGGAGTGACTTGTAGTTAATAAATATTGATTAACGAGATCAAAGAGTTTGATCAGTTAATCTCACATCATTGGAGCTCATGAACTGTAGGTCCATTAGGTCCCTCCGTTGGCTTAACATGGTAATATTGAGGGTATAAAGTTAGGAATGAAATTGAAGAGTTCAATTTCATATATGAGGTGTCATATCAATTATATGTGATATAATTGATATAATATATGGTTTTAATGTGAATTAAATTCACATATTAACTATATACTAATGAGAGAATGAAGGAGGGATAAGATGGTAATTTCCATCCTATTTCCTTAAAAATAGTTGCATGAGATGCAATTTTGAGATCAATCTTTGGTAACCCTAGAATACCACACTATTGTGTTGTTGGTAAAGTTCCAAACACAACTTCTCTCTTAACCTTCATATCTCACCCTAAAAGGAACCCACCTTCCTCCCTCACCTAGAGAACAACAAAGAAGATCTAATGGTGGTATCTTCACACGTTCGGGTTTGAGTTACTGAGAACGTGACTGTGGGAGAAAGAGTTCGAGAAGAAAGCGTTCTTCAAAGGTAGTTTTCTTGTTCTCCTTGTTGTAAAGCATGCTTAATCATATATGTTTTGTTCTTGATTGAAATCTATGTAACTAAATAAAGAACATGCGATTCACAATCTCTTCCGCTGCGGAATTCGATCCCTTCACCCTCTAATTGGCTCGAGAGGGACTTCTGTTTGTTAGTAAGACCACAAACAAATTGTTCATTAGAGAAGCACTGGTACTTAAGGTACAAGATGTAACCTAGGGGTAAAACGGTAATTTGATCTAGCTGGTGTTATGAACATTCGTGAAGTATTGACTTGTTGTTATTGGTCAATATCCGTGCATACAGAAATATATCTGCAGTGAGAAGAGTGCAACTGCGGGACTTTAGTGGAGTGTTCCTGCAGTTAACGAATGTTGAATAGGAGGTTAATGAGATTAACCGAATAATTTTGTATCGTTGGACTTCTGATCTGTAGGTCCATTAGGTCCACCTTCTAGCTCGTAAAGGGTTCTTAGATCGTTTGAATTCGAAATGTTCAAATTCATTAGGGAATAAATTTAATGTATATAGATACGTTATAATATAAAATTTTGGAACTTTATATTATAAATTTAATGTGAATATGATTCACATTAAATTATATGAGAGAATTAAATATTTGAAAAAGTTGAAATATTATTTTAAATGTGAATGTGATTCATATTTAAAAACTATAAGTTAAAATTTAATGTACATGAGATGCACATTAAAACTATAGGTTAAGGGGTAAAATGATTAAATGAGATTTAATTGGTTTTAATTAAATGTGATTTAATAATTTATTTTGATTAATTATATTATTTAATTAATTAAATGGGAAACGTGTGTGAGACACGTTTCCCACTACCCCTATCTCTCCCACACCCATCAATAAGTATGGGAGGGAAGAGAGAGCTTGGGTTGTTCGATCATTTGTTTGAGCAATTACTGAATTGCTGCAAGAATTCTCTCCCTTTCCAAATTCTCTTCTCCTTCCAAATCAGTTGGAATCCTTCCTACCAAGGATTGGATCTAAGTAGAATCCAGAGACTTCGAAGGTTTTCCTGTTGGTGGTGTCCTATTGGAGGAAAAGAACAGAGAAGGTTCTTGTTGCTGAGTTGTTGTGCAATTGGAGCAAGGGTTGCTGGATTGTGAAAATACAAAGGTAAATTTCGAATTTCCTTCAGTTTAATTATATTGTAAAATTTGTTTGCATGTTTAGCTCCATGCCTAATTAGATTAGGAATTAAGTTTCTTATTCTCTGTTTTTACCAATGTATTGGTATTTGTGTTTAACCAAAAACAAACAAGCAAAATCGATCCATAAACACATTTCCGCTCCTCAAAGGGATCAGATTCCCATCAGTTCGATAGTTAACCCTAAGTGAGCATACATCTTATCTTTGTTATAGATTTAAAAAGTCTAATTGATTTTATAACACTTATAAAAAGAATTGACAAACCTATAACAAACATTCCACATTCATTACATAATAATTATATAATGAAAATTTAATATGGATTTAATTGACTTAATTTAATCAAATTAAATTAAACAAATTAAATTAATTAATTAAACATTTAATTAATAAATTACCATATTAAGTTACTTAAAGAAATCATGAATTATATATAACATTCACATTAATTCATGAAATCCAACATTCATACTATATATATTATAACCATTATAACATACTTTCAATGCATGTGCATGTTAACTTATGGTGGGAGTTGAAATCTGCACGGCATACTTTATGCACAATAAAGATTTAAACAATTAAACACATTCATAATGCATAAAAAAAAATAAAACAAAAAATTGGAACGGTTTTGGCATCCTACACAAGCAATTAACTAAATTATTACTATAATAATTTGAAAACAAGCTCCAAACCAATCTCGAACCCTTCAAACCGGCCCAAACCAGCTTGAAAACAACAACTTCACAAAAACAGCGGCTGGAAAATCGTTCCAAATAAAACAACACAGTGCAGTTTTTTTTGGCAATGCGCAACGTCCGTTGAAACTCCAATTACAACCTAATTTAAACTCTATTGACTCCCAAATTTTACAGAATCCTTAGGCAAACATTGAGGCTCAAAACCCATCAATAAATTACAAATTATAACAAGAAAATAAAGCCTAACAGATACTAAAACAGTGAGTCAATTTTAGCTTCCAACAATTTTCATCACATAAAAAAAACAACCCACCATATGCAAGTGAGTGAAATTAAAGCATGCTCTGATACAACATGATGGAACGCGAGACATACACAACGGAAAATGGATCTAATGACACTCTAATTTCATCTAACTTAATAGAAATTAACATGCAAACAAACCAAAAAATAGTGAACTAGAAAAAAGGAAGAGAGTACAACCTTTGTAGCTCGATTTCTTCACAATCTCCTTGCCTAAGCACAATCCGATCACAACCAGACAACCACTAGAGCTTTCCCGCTATCCTCTGGACACAGAACCGTGTTGTGGGACCCGACGAATGAAGGAAAGAAAAGGAAGAATGGGAGGTTCAAAAGTTTAAGTGAGGAAAGGAAAAGAAGAGCTTTTGGTGAGACTCTTTTTGAAAAAACTCAAATTTTCCGCAAGAAGAAATCTTTGTTTTAAAACCAATCCTATTTATAAAACAATTACATGCATTAAATGCATGTCAAACCTCACAAAAATGCAACACCTCACAAAACACTAACTAAAGTGGGTTATGTGCCATTCTATAATGTTTACACATAGTCCACTTAAGTTAGTGGAATTGTCCAAAAAAAAGTTGGATAATTCCACTAACTCTAGTCAAGGGTAAAATTGTCTTTTCAATTTGGTCAAAGTCAAACTTTAACTTTTCCCGAGCAAAAAAGTCAACCCTTTGACTTTTTACAGTTTTTACCCTCTTGACTAATTTTGACCTCCCGAACATGAATCCACATTCATATTTTTTAAATTCAAATCACATTTAGTGTGTCATAAAAAACTGATAACTATATCACATATACTTGTCGGTTAAAAACTCATTTTCTAATTCGAACAATTCGAATTAATCCAACATACTGTTCTAAATTTAATCCATATGAGCTAGCAGGGGGACATAATGGACCTACAGATCATGGATTCCAACAATTCGAGATTAACCGATCAAACTCTTTAGCCTAATTAATCAACATTAGTTAACTAACGAGTCATTCCACTAAAGTCACGTAGTTACACTCCCTTACTGTAGATATATTTCTTTCCACCTGATATAACCGTAACCAGTAAGTCAATCTTTCCCAGGTTTTTTTGGTCTCGGCTGGGTCAAAATATCGTTTTACCCACGAGAACACTTCTTGTTCCTTAAGCCCGATTAAACCTCTATAGAACAATTAATTTGTGGTCCAACCAATAAATCTAGTCCCTCTCAGCCTAGTGAGAGGGTGGGGCCCCTTGTTCTAGTTCCGAAGTCAACACTTATGGGAACAACCTATCTACTATCCCTAGAGTCGGGTAGGATTGAATTCCGTCTTGCACCCTATGTCCCCAATTATTTACCCGGTCTTACCCCTTAAATGGGAGGCTTATTGAGCCAACGCTATTGAGCTGCTCTCACCCATGCAGATCTAAGGATAATCTCGAAGAAACAGGAGTTCATAGTTAACTCAGGATTGAGGTCGAGTTACCTAGTCATCAAAATTGAATTAGTCAGTTTTATACAGTAAACGATGTCATAAAGCAAAAGTGACTAAGTCGTGGTCTAGTCTTATACAAACTCATTGCATAGGATACCCCTCCTTACATATCTCTATATGAACGATTCAAGATTGCATCATTTGTACTAACTACAAAGTAGATCGCATCCATAGTGTCCCCAGAATAAGGCGCCCAACCTTATCCCTATACTATGACCATTTCAGGCTATATGCTCGAACATGATCCATGTTTTATATCATCACATAAAGTTCAAGTCTACATTAAATAGCCTCGGGGCCTTAGTTTATTGGATTCAAGATTATAATATACTAATTCAATAACAATTTTATCGAAAAAGAAACACAAAAAAATGTTTATGAATTACAAACTACGGGCTTTATTATGTCAATCATATCTCATATAAATGACATAAATACCTTTTTCATGAATTTGAACACTTCAAATCCACTCCAAACTATATACCCTAATTTAGTTAGAATTGAGCCAACCGAGGGACTTAATGGACCTACAGATCATGAGCTCCAATGATTCGAGATTAACCGATCAAACTCTCTGACCAAGTTAATCAACATTCATTAACTAAAGGGGCACTCCACAATAGCCCCGTAACTGCACTCTCCTCACTGTAGGGCAAGTTGTGTCTATCGATATAACCAATGTCCGTGAGTCGACCCTTCATAGGTTGTTCGTAGTCACAGTTGGGTCAAATTACCGTTTTATCTCTGTGTCTACCTCTTGCTCCTTCTGTCCCCACTGCTCCTCTAATGAACAACTTGTTGCATGGTCCTACCATAAACAACATCCCTCTCGAGCTAGTGAGAGGGTGGAGCCCCGTTGTTCAAGCCTTGGAGACAACTTAAGGGAACAACCCCTCTAGTTTCCCTAGATCGTGAACGCGTGAATTTCACCTTGCGTAGTTAAGTTCTCAGCTCCCCACGTTGTTTTACCTCTAAGAAGGTAGCCATATTGGGCGAGCAACGCAGGCCACCCTCATTTGTATTAGTCAAAGGATAGACCCCAACAGATAGGAGTCTGTAACACGCTCGGAATTAAGGACGAGTCACTAATGGTCATCTACGAATTTGTTAGTCAGATACTGTTAACGGTGTTACATTAGTAGGTCTAATAATTCACGGTCCAGTCTTGTACAATCTCATTGCAAAGGATGCCCCCACTCGCATGTCAACCACATGAACGAGTTGGATCACCTCGTTTGTATCTAATACAAAATGGGTTGCATCCAGAGTGTAGCAAAGATGAGGTTTCCAACCCTATCCATATACAGTAGACCGTTTAGGTTAATAAATTGAACGTGATCCTCCTTGTGTGTCCACTACACACCGTTCAAGTTTTCATAAATATGACCCTGGAGCTTCGTTTATTGGATTACGTTTATAAAATGCGAGATAAAATGTTTGAGTAATAGATAACCTTTATTCATTAAATCAACAACTGTTACAAACTACATGAGATTAGGGCATACACACCAACACACTCCCACTTGAACTAAGCTAGTGGAGTACAAAGTACATTTCTTAAACGTAAAATAATACAATAAACTAGGAAATTGAATACCCCTTTACAATACTCTCACTCGCCCTAGTCAGGATCCCGATGAGCAGTGGAAACATGTGATTAAATCGAATTACTTGTTCGTTCTTGGTTTACTTCAAAAACCAGTGCATTGGAAAAAATAACAGAGATAAACAAAACATGAATTAAAAGCATGGATTAAACTAAAACTTTATATACTAAAGTAATAGAATTGTTACCTTTGTAGTTCAAATTTCCCAGCAACTCCTTGCTTCTTGGAATGTACAACAACACTTCTCTTCCTCTGTAAAACAGGACAACACCACTTGGAGAACCTTCTATTCTTTGAATTCTTTCGATCCCTCCTTGGCGAGAAGGAGATCCAACAATTTGGAAGAGGTAAGAGAATTATTGAGAGAGAGAGAATTTTTTACAATAAAAATTCAACAATTGCACATAATGATCAATCGTCCAAATTCAACTAATCCCCCTTCTCCCTGTTATCTATCGATAGGGAGAAGAAGAGGGGTCGTGGAAACGTGTCTGGATGACACGTTCCCTTAACTAAATTAATTAATTAAAATAATCACATTATTTAATTAATTTAATTAACGATATAATTAAATCATATTTAATTATGTAATAATATAATTTCAATTAAATCACATTTAATTAAAATAAATTAAATATCATATATTTAATTTAGATTAAATCATATTCAATCAATTTTCCCTTTATCCTAGAGTTTTAATACACATCTTATGTACATAAAATTTTAACCTATAGTTCTAAATATGAATCTCATTCACATTTAAATTAATATTTGAACTCTTTCAAATATTTAATTCCCTCATATAATTTAATATGAATCATATTTATATTAAATTTATAATATAAAGTTCCAAAACTTTATATTATAATGCATCTTTATACATTGATGTTTATTCCCTAGTTGAATTTGAACATTTCAAATTCAAATGATCTAAGAACCCTTTACGAGCTAGAAGGTGGACTTAATGGACTTACAGATAGAAGCTCAAACGATACCAAATTATTCGGTTAATCTCATTAACATCTTAATCAACATTCGTTAACTGCGAGATCACTCCACTAAAGTCCTGCAGTTGCACTCTTCTCACTGTAGATATATTTCTGTGTCCATGGATATTTGAAGGAAATAAAACTCCCGCAGCAGAAAACGAATTTGAATTGTGGTGATTTTCGTTGTGAAAACTATTTTTAAAGTTAATTCTATCCTATAGAACTTAGATTAAACATGCTTTAGAGAAGAAAAAAAAAATAGTAAGGAATAATACTTACTTGTTGAAGAACCGTTCTTCACGAAATCCTTTTCCGTTCACGAACTCTTGGCGCTATCGATCTCTACGATCACGAACTCTCCGAACAACGAACAATCAGACACCTCCGAAAGATCTTCTCGGTTGTTCTCCTTTGGTAAAGGGAGAGTGGTGGGACTCCTTTGGTAAAGGGGAAGAGAGAAATTTGAGAGAAGAGTTGAGAGAATGAGAGAATACTTTTTGGTTAGAATCCAAAAAATGAGCATTTACCTGCCAAATGCTTTCTCACAAAGGTTTTAAATAATGGTGATAGTGAAGGGAATCGAAGTCCCCGCAGCGGAAGCGATTGCGAATCGCGCGCTCTTGATTTAGTTACAACGATTAACTCAAGAACATACATAACAAGATTAAGCATAAAATCAGAATGGACAACAATAATTTTACCTTTGAAGAACTTTTCTTCGAGTGCTTCTCTCTCCCACGGTCATGATCTCAGTAACAGGAACTCCAACATGCGAAGACACGACCACCGGATCTTCTCTGTTGTTCTCTAGGTGAGGGAGGAAGGTGGGTTCCCTTTAGGAGAGGTGAGGTATTTTGAGAGAGATGTGTGTGTCTTGGAACCTTTCCAACAACACAACAAAGAGCTTGTAATTCCTTAGAATTTCATAACCTAGTTGCATCTCATGCAACCATATATATAAGGGAATGAGATGGAATTGACCATCCTACCCCTCCTTTATTCTCTCTTTAGTATATAGTTTATATATGAATCTAATTCACATTAAAACTATATATTATATCAATTATATCATATATAATTGATATAACACCTCATGTATGAAATTGAACACTTCAATTTCACTCCTAACTAATTTATAGCCTCAATATTACCATGTTGAGCCAACGGAGGGATCTAATGGACGTACAGTTCATGAGCTCCAATGATGTGAGATTAACTGATCAAACTCTTTTGATCTAGTTAATCAATATTCATTAACTACAAGTCACTCCACTATAGACTTGTAGCTGCACTCTCCTCACTGTAGATATTATTGTGTCCACTGATATAGTCATTACCCATGAGTTGACCCTTCACAGGTTGTTCGTAATCACAGCTGGGTCAAATTACCGTTTTACCCCTGTGATTACCTCTTTGCTCCTTAAGCACCACTGATCCTCTAATGAACAACAAGTCTAAGGTCCTACCTTAAACTCATACCCTCATAGAGGGCGGGGCACCGTTGTTCAAGACCTGGAGTCAGTTCTTAAGGGAACAACCTATCTAATTCCTCAGTAGAGGAATGAGTGAATTCCATCTTGCACAGTTAAGTTCCCAGCTACCTATGAGGTTCTGTCCCTGGGAAGGTAGGCTTATTGAGGCGCTCAGCCACTCTCACCCATACTAGTCTAAGGACAAACCCCTATAGCGAAAGTTCTTAACTTGCTCAGGATTCAGGTCGAGTCACTAATGACCATCTATAAATTACTAGTTTTATCCTATTAACGGTGTTACACTTGTTAGACTAATAATTTGCGATCCAGTCTTGTATGAACTCTTCATACAGGATGCCCCCACTCGCATGTCAACTACACGAATGAGTTGGATTACCTCATTTGTACTAATTACAAAGTGGGTCGCATCCATGGTGTTACCAGAATGAGGTTTCCAACCTTATTCTTATACCATAGACTATTTAGGTTATAATCTTGAACTCAACCCAAATAGTGTCCACTACACTGATTTCAAGACAAATGTTATAACCTTGGAGCTTAGTTTATTGGATTTATAAAAGCAAGACTGTAATCTTATAAAAACAAATAACACTTGGTTTAATTGATCAAAATTACACAAGTTTAGGGCATAAATCCCAACAGATAGTGGAGTTGAATCTCCACCTATTTACCATTTTACCACAACCATAGGGTATGCAAATCATATTTGCATAACCACATATAATAAGATATTTCATACCTTATAATACAAATCACATTTGTATAATTATGGATCTTAAATTGAACCACATTCAATTTAATTTCTCTAAATCTAATTTCTCTAAATTAACCCTAATTATTCAATTAGGCTAACCTATAGTTTATTATGAATCTCATTCACATTAAACTATATAATATGTCAATCATATCTCATATAATTTACATAAATACCCTTTTAATGAATTTGAACACTTCAAATCCACACCAAACTGTAAACCCTCTATAATTCCAGTTTGAGCCAACCGAGAGACCTAATGGACCTACAGGTGACGAGCTCCAATGATCCGAGACTAAGCTGTCAAACTCTTTGACCCGATTAATCAACATTCATTAGCTACGGTAACACTCCACTAAAATCCGTAGCTGCACTCCTGTCACTGTAAGACAAGTTGTGTCCATTGATATAACCAATGCTCGTGAGTCGACCCTTCACAGGTTGTTCGTAGATACTGTTGGGTCAAATTATTGTTTTACCCCTGTGTCTACCTCTTGCTCCTTAAGTCCCCACTGCTCCTCTAATAAACAACAACATTGTATGGTCCAACCATAAACAATACCCCTCTCGGGCCAGTGAGAGGGTGGGCACCCGTTGTCAAAGTCTTGGAGACAACACTTAAGGGAACAACCCCTCTAGTTTCCTTAAAGCGGGAACGAGTGAATTCCATCTCGCGTAGTCAACTTCCCAGCTCCCCACGTGGTCCTGTCCCTGAGAAGATAGGCATATTGGGCGAGTAACTGTGACCACCCTCACCCATACTAGTCAAAGGACAGACCCCCGCAGACAGGAGTCCGTAACACACTCAGGATTAAGGTCGAGTCACTATTGGTCATCTCACGAGTTATTAGACCTATCTTTGCTAACGGTGTTACATCGATGAGGTCTAATAATTCATGGTCCGGTCTTGTACAATCTCATTGCACAAGATGCCCCCACTCGCATGTCAACCACATGAACGAGTTGGATCACCTTGTTTGTATCTTATACGAAACGGGCCGCATCCATAGCATATCCAGGATTAGGTCTCCAACCCTATCCGTATACTATTGACCGTTCTGGTCATTTACTCGAACGTGATCCTCCTTGTGTGTCCACTACACACCGTTAAAGTTCTAGTTCTCTCATAATTCAATTACCCTGGTGCTTAGTTTATTGGACAAAGTTTGTAAACAGCGAGACACAAAGTGATGAAAAAAATTACTCTTATTTATTTCAATAGTGAATATTACAAACATGTATGAGATTAGGACATACATCCCAACAAACTCCCACTTGGACTAAGCTAGTGAAGTACAAAATACATTTTTCAAATGTATAGTAAAATTACAATAAACTACGACATTGAATACCCTTTACAATACTCCCACTTGCCCTAGTCAGGAAGCACCCGAAGACCTAAACTCTTTAGGTGACCCTCAAACACCTTAGCCGTGAGGGCTTTTGTAAATAGATCAGGAACGTTGTGCTCTGACGCTATCTGGGTGACTGACACGTCTCCGCGTGCACAATCTCCCGTATCAGATGATACTTCCGCTCAATGTGCTTGCCCCTCTTATGACTCCGAGGCTCTCTCGAGTTGGCTACTGCACCACTGTTGTCCCAAAATAGGGTAATCGAAAAGTTCATATTTGGAACAACATCCAAATGCATCATGAACTTTCTAAGACAAACAACTTCCTTTGCAGCTTCACAAGCCGCAAAATACTTGGCTTCCATCGTGGAATCAGCGATGCATCCCTGCTTGATGCTTCACCACACTACAACTCCTCCATTCAGAATGAAGGTTGATCACGAAGTGGATTTCCTAGAATCCTTATCGGTCTGAAAGTCAGAATCTTTGTATCCCGTAAGGATCAAATCCCCACTCCCAGACACAAGGTTGTAGTTCCTCGTTCTCCTAAGATACTTGAGGATTGCCTTTAGAGTTTTCCAGTGATCTAATCCTAGATTGGATTGATACCTACTGACAATCCCAACTGCATAACAGATGTCGGGCCTAGTACACAGCATGACATACATGAGGCTCCCAACAGCTGAAGCATAAGGGATTCGTCTCATATCTGCAACCTCTTAAGGAGTAATAGGACATTGATCCTTAGACAGGTGAACCCCATGCCTGGAAGACAGCAAGCCCTTCTTGGAGTTCTGCATCTTATATCTAGACAACATCTTGTCAATATAAGACACCTGAGACATGGCCAATGTTCTGTTCTTCCGGTTCCGGACGATCTGGATACCTAGAACATACTGAAAAGGATATCAGTAAGAAATCCTACCTCATTCCCAATGAGAAGGATATCATCCCCGTACAATATCGGAAATGCGGCAGTGTTGTTGACAATTTTCTTGTAGACACAAGGCTCGCCAACATTCTGATCAAAGCCATAAGATTTGATCGCCTCATCAAACCTTATATTCCAAGACCTCGAGACTTGTTTTAGTCCATAAATAGACTTATGAAGCCGACAAACCTTTTGCTCTTGGCCTTGGGTAATGAACCCCTTGGGTTGGTCCGTGAAAGGTTGCCATTCAGAAAGGCGGTCTTGACATCCATCTGCCATACCTCATAGTCATAATATGCGGCAATGGCCAGAAGGATCTTGATCGAAATTACGATGGCAACAGGTGAAAAGCTTTCCTCATAGTCAACCCCTTCAACCTGGGTAAGACCCTTTGCTACTAGTCGTGCTTTGAAGTGTTGGGATTTTTTGTCCTAATCTCGTATAGTTTGTAAATTACTACTTGAAATTAATAAAGAGTTATTTGTTTCATCTTTTGTGTCTCGCATTTTATACAAACTTTGTCCAATAAACTAAGCTCCAGGGTCATTGAATTTATGAGAGAACTAGAACTTGAACGGTGTGTAGTGGACACACAGGGAGGATCACGTTCGAGTAAATGACCCGAACGATCTACAGTATATGGATGAGGTTTGAGACCTAATCCTGGATACACTGTGGATGCGACCCGCTTTGTATTAAGATACAAACGAGGTGATCTGACTCGTTCATGTGGTTGACATGCGAGTGGGGGCAACCTGTACAATGAGATTGTACAAGACCGGACCGTGAATTATTAGAGCTACTGATGTAACACCGTTGACAGTAAGGACTAATAACTTCGTAGATGACCATTAGTGTCTCAACCTGAATCCTGAGCGTGTTACGGACTCCTGTCTGCGGGGGTCTGTCCTTTGACTAGTACGGGTGAGGGTGGTCACAGTTACTCACCCAATATGCCTATTTTCTCAGGGACAAAACCAAGTAGGGAACTGGGAACTTAACTACGCGAGATGGAATTCACTCGTTCCCGCCTTTAGGGAAACTAGAGTGGTTGTTCCCTTAAGTGTTGTCTCCACGACTTGGACAACGAGCGCCCACCCTCTCACTGGCACGAGAGGGTTGTTGTTTATGGTTGGACCATTACAACGTAGTTGTTGTTGGGATTTATGTCCTAAACTTGTGTAATTTTGATCAATTAAATAAAGTGTTATTTGTTTTGATAAAATTATAGTCTTGTTTTATAAATCCAATAAACTAAGCTCCAAGGTTATAACATTTATCTTGAACATCAGTGTAGTGAACACTATTTGGGTTGAGTTCAAGTATATAACCTAAATAGTCTATGGTATAAGAATAAGATTGGAAAGCTCATTCTGGTAACACCATGGATGAGACCCACTTTGTAATTAGTACAAATGAGGTAATCCAACTCATTCATGTAGTTGACATGCGAGTTGGGGGCATCCTTGAAGGGAATGAGAATCCCCGCGCAGCGGAAGACGATCGAATCGTCATGGTATCATTATGCTACTCGAATTTTGTCAAAACAATCTAACTATTAGATCTAGGCTAAACATGCAATAAAAGGAAGAAATTTACAGCGAGAAGAATGTACTTACTTGTTGTAGACAATTCTTCAAAATCTTCCTTGATCACGAACACTTTGTGCCTCTCGATCTCAACGAACGCTTCCCTCAAACGGAATCCGAACACTACCAATAGCCTTCTCGGTTGTTCTTCCTTTGAAAGAAGGAGAGTTGTGGGACTCTAGTGGTTTGGAGAGGGAGGAGACTTGAGAGAGTATGTAGAGAGAAAAAACTCTTCTTTTTGGGTGAGAATCCAAAAAATGAGAGTCTTACTTCAATTCCATCTTGCAAGAAGGGATTATATAGGTGGAAATAATGGAGTTAAAATCTCCACATTATTACCAGTTTACCACAACCATAGGTTATGCAAATCACATTTGCATAACCACATATAATATAAGATATCTCATATCTCATATTGCAAATCTCATTTGCAATAATTGTGGTTTAATTAAATTGAATCACATCCAATTTAATTTCTCTCAATTAATTTCTACAATTAACCCTAATTCAACAATTAGGCTAACCTATAGTTTATTATGAATCTCATTCACATTAAACTATATATTATATCATTTATATCTCATATAAATGACATAAAATCCTTTTAAGTGAAATTGAACACTTCAATTTCATACCAAAACATTAACCCTTCTATTAACCCAGATTGAGCCAACCGAGGGACCTAATGGACCTACAGTGACGGGCTCCAATGATACGTGATTAACCTGTCAAACCCTTTGACCCGGTTAATCAACCTTCATTAGCTACGGTAACACTCCACTATAGCCCGTAGCTGCACTCCCGTAGACACGGCTGGGTCAAATTACCATTTTACCCCTGTGTCTACCTCTTGTTCCTTAAGTCCCCACTGCTCCTCTAATGAACAACATATTGTGATGGTCCAACCATACACAACACCCTTCTCGGGCGGTGAAAGGTGGGCGCCGTTGTCCAAGCCCCGAGACAAAGACTTAAGGGAACAACCCCTCTAGTTTCCCTGAAGGCGGGAATGAGTGAATTCCATCTCGCGTAGTTAAGTTCCCAGCTCCCTACTTGTTCCTATCCCTGAGAAGATAGACATATTGGGCGAGTAACTGTGACCACCCTCACCCGTATTAGTCAAAGGACAAACCCCCGCAGATAGGAGTCCGTAACATGCTCAGGATTCAAGTCGAGTCACTAATGGTCATCTACGAAGTTATTAGTCCTTACTGTCAATGGTGTTACATCAGTAGGTCTAATAATTCACAGTCCGGTCTTGTACAATCTCATTGCACAGGATGTCCCCACTCGCATTTCAACCACATGAACGAGTCAGATCACCTCGTTTGTATCTAATACAAAGCGAGCCGCATCCACAGTGTAACAAGGATTAGGTCTCCAACCCTATCCATATACTGTAGACCGTTCGGGTCATTTACTCGAACGTGATCCGCCCTGTGTGTCCACTACACACCGTTCAAGTTCTAGTTCTCTCATAAATTCAATGACCCTGGAGCTTTGTTTATTGAAAAAGTTTATGAATCTTGCGAGACACAAAGTAATGAAATAAATAACTCTTATTAATTTCAAATAGTAATTTACAAACACGAGATTAGGACAAAAATCTCAAGAATCCGGTATGAAGAGTTCATACAAGACTGGATCGCAAATTATTAGTCTAACCAATGTAACACCGTTAATAGGATAAGACTAGTAATTTATAGAGGGTCATTAGTGACTCGACCTGAATCCTGAGCAAGTTAAAAACTCCTGCTTATAGTTGTTCGTCCTTAGACTAGTATGGGAGAGAGTGGCCTGTAGCCGACTCAATAAGCCTACCTTCTCAGGGATAGAACCCAGTAGGTAGTTGGGAACTTAACTGTGGAAGATGGAATTCACTCATTCCTACACTAAGGAATTAGATAGGTTGTTCCCTTAAGAATTGACTCCAGGTCTTGAACAACGGAGGCCCGCCCTCTATGAGGGTATGAGTCGAAGGTAGGACCTTAGACTTGTTGTTCATTAGAGGATCAGTGATTCTTAAGGAGTAAAGAGGTAATCACAAGGGTAAAACGGTAATTTGATCCAACTGTGATTACGAATAACCTGTGAAGGGTCGCCTCATGGGTAATGACTATATCGGTGGACACAATATTATCTACAGTAAGGAGAGTGCAACTACAAGTCTATAGTGGAGTGACTTATAGTTAATGAATATTGATTAACTGGATCAAAGAGTTTGATCAGTTAATCTCACATCATTGGAGCTCATGAACTGTAGGTCCATTAGATCCCTCCGTTGGCTCAATATGTTAATATTAAGGGTATAAAGTTAGGAATGAAATTGAAGTGTTCAATTTCATACATGAGGTGTTATATCAATTATATATGATATAATTGATATAATACATAGTTTTAATGTGAATTAGATTCATATATAAACTATATACTAAAGAGAGAATAAAGGAGGGGTAGGATGGTTATTTCCATCCTATTTCCCTATATATATGGTTGCATGAGATGCAACTAGGTTAAGTGATTCAAAGCTTTTGTTTGTTGGGATTTATGCCCCAAAACTTGTGTAATTTTGATCAATCAAATAAAATGTTATTTGTTTTGAAAGAATTACAGTCTTGCTTTATAAATCCAATAAACTAAGCTCCAAGGTTATAACTTTTATCTTGAACATCAGTGTAGTGGACACTATTTGGGCTGAGTTCAAGATTATAACCTAAATAATTTATTGTATAAGAAGAATAAGGTTGGAAATCTCATTCTGGTAACACCATGGATGTGACCCAGTTTGTAATTAGTACAAATGAGGTAATCCAACTCATTCATGTAGTTGACATGCGAGTGGGGGCATCCTGTATGAAGAGTTCATACAAGACTGGATCGCAAATTATTAGTCTAACCAATGTAACACTGTTAACATCATAATGAGATAAGACTAGTAATTTATAGATGGTCATTAGTGACTCGACCTGAATCCTGAGCAAGTTAAAAACTCCTGCTTATAGTGGTTCGTCCTTAGACTAGTATGGGAGAGAGTGGTCTGTAACCGACTCAATAAGCCTACCTTCTCAGGGATAGAACCTAGTAGGTAGTTGGGAACTTAACTGTGGAAGATGGAATTCACTCATTCCTACACTAAGGAATTAGATAGGTTGTTCTCTTAAGAACTGACTCCAAGTCTTGAACAACGGGGCCCCGCCCTCCATGAGGGTATGAGTCTAAGGTAGGACCTTAGACTTGTTGTTCATTAGAGGATCAGTGATCCTTAAGGAGCAAAGAGGTAATCACAGGGGTAAAACGATAATTTGACTCATCTGTGATTACGAACAACCTGTGAAGGGTCGACTCATAGGTAATGACTATATCAGTGGACACAATATTATCTACAGTGAGGAGAGTGCAGCTACAAGTCTATAGTGGAGTGACTTGTAGTTAATGAATATTGATTAACTGGATCAAAGAGTTTGATCAGTTAATCTCACATCATTAGAGCTCATGAACTGTAGGTCCATTAGATCCCTCCGTTGGCTCAATATGGTAATATTGAGGGTATAAAGTTAGGAGTGAAATTGAAGTGTTCAATTTCATACATGAGGTGTTTTATCAATTATATATGATATAATTGATATAATATATAGTTTTAATGTGAATTAGATTCATATATAAACTATATACTAAAGAGAGATTAAAAGAGGGGTAGGATGGTCATTTTCATCCTATTTCTCTATATATATGGTTACATGAGATGCAACTAGATTAAGCAATTTTACAAGCTCTCTTGTTGTATTGTTGGAAGAGTTCCAAAACACACATCTCTCTCACAAAAATACCTCACCTCTCTTAAAGGGAACCCACCTTCCTCCCTCACCTAGAGAACAACGGAGAAGATCCGGTGGTCGTGTCTTCGTACGTTGGAGTTCCTGTTGCTGAGATTGTGATCGTGGGAGAGAGGAGCACTCGAAGAAAGGTTCTTCAAAGGTAACTTTCTTGCTGTCCATTCTATTAACATGCTTAATCTAGTGTTTTATGTGCTTGAATAAATTCGTTGTAACTAAATCAAGAGTGTGCGATTCGCAATCGCTTCCGCTGCGGGACTTCGATTCCCTTCAATTGATATCAGAGCCCAATTGTGTTCTTGATTTTTCAAGAACAAGGTGGGATGTACTGTTTTTGCATGAGATGTATGAACGGTTTTGCAAAATTAGATGTTTTCAATTTTGACACTTAGATTTACAATTTCCATTGAATCGTTCAATGTAAAAACCCGATGTTTTAGGCAATTTTAATTGTAAATCGAGTCTGTAAGTCCGTATCGATCGAGGCAAAGCGGTTGCTGAGAAGATCGGAGCGAAAACGAGTAAGGAATAGTGGATTCTCATTGTTGTCTGTGTGCAACGTTGTAACGACGTTCATCGACGTTGCAACGCTGTGCTTCCGGGAGAAGGCACGCACAGGAGGTAGCGTTGAAACGCAGCCTCTAGCGTTGCAATGCTGTAGCGTTGCACATTGCTCGGTAGAAGACGACAAGAAGCAGCGTTGCAATGCCGATACGTTTATGCAAATGAGCAACGTGCAGAAAATGTTTTTTTTATTATATATTAATTATAAAAATGTTTAATATTTAATATATTTAATATATTTAATTTTAATTAATATAATTAGATTATATTAATTAAAATTATTTCTAGGGTGCCAAAATTGATATAATTGATATAATATATAGTTTTAATGTGAATTAGATTCATATATAAACTATATACTAAAGAGAGATTAAAAGAGGGACAGGATGGTCATTTTCATCCTATTTCTCTAATATATGGTTGCATGAGATGCAACTAGATTAAGCAATTTTACAAGCTCTCTTGTTGTGTTGTTGGAAGAGTTCCAAAACACACATCTCTCTCACAAAAATACCTCACCTCTCTTAAAGGGAACCCACATTCCTCTTTCACCTAGAGAACAACGGAGAAGATCCGGTGGTCGTGTCTTCGTACGTTGGAGTTCCTGTTGCTGAGATCGTGATCGTGGGAGAGAGGAGCACTCGAAGAAAGGTTCTTCAAAGGTAACTTTCTTGCTGTCCATTCTATTAACATGCTTAATCTAGTGTTTTATGTTCTTGAATTAATTCGTTGTAACTAAATCAAGAGTGTGCGCGATTCGCAATCGCTCTTTCATTTGACTTCGATTCCCTTCAATTGATATCAGAGCCCAATTGCGTTCTTGATTTATGTTCTGGATTTTTCAAGAACAAGGTGGGATTTACTATTTTTGCATGAGATGTATGAACGGTTTTGCAAAATTAGATGTTTTCAATTTTGGCACTTAGATTTATAATTTCCATTGAATCGTTCAATATAAAGACCCGGTGTTTTGGGCAATTTTAATTGTAAATCGAGTCTGTAAGTCCGTATCGATTGAGGCAAAGCGGTTGCTGAGAAGATCGGAGCGAAAACGAGCAAGGAATAGTGAATTCTCATTGTTGTCTGTGTGCAACGTTGTAACGACGTTCATCGGCGTTGCAACGCTGCGCTTCCGGGAGAAGGCGCGCACAGGAGGTAGCGTTGCAACGCTCGGTAAAAGACGACAAGAAGCAGCGTCGCAACGCCAGATACGTTTATGCAAATGAGTAACAGGCAGAAAACGTTTTTTTATTATATATTAATGATAAAAATGTTTTATATTTAATATATATAATATATTTATATTTAATTAATATAATTAGATTATATTAATTAAAATTATTTCTAGGGTGCCAAAATTGGTCTAATCTTTGCTATTTTAATTATGCAAGTGTTGTGTAATTATTGTCATGCATAGTGTATGCTTGAATTTTAGAAATCTCACCTTAGGTTAAGCATTTTCATGCATCATCTATAATATAAGGAGTTATATTATATAGTTTGCATGATTAATTAATATAGGGTTGTTATATTAATTTATGGACAACGTTGACATGCATTATATATCATGAGATGAATATGCTATGCATGTCACCTAAGGTTAATTATTAGTTTTAAAGTGTTTAGAACTTGGAAATAATAGACCTTAGGTTATCTAGTTCTAATTAGATTAGAATTAGGAACCAAGTAATTTATAAACTATGATTAAAAGAGGAACTCTGTCGAAGGAAAGTTCTGTCTAGGCTGGGGTATTTAAGCTGACGGAAACGGAACACCCCTACCTGGGAACTGACCTGGGAGTGAAATTTAATCATAGAGTTTTGTAAATTACAGTAGCGTCAACGGGTTTATTAAGGGGTTAATAAACTAGAAATCCTAGGTTTAATATAAGGAGTTATATTAACAAACTTAGGATAAAATAAATATAAGAGTTATATTGATTATCAATATAAGAGTTATGTTGATAGAGTTAGGTAAAATCATTAACCGGGTTTTAGCCTAAGTTAGATTCCTATAAACTTTAAAGTATTCAGTGGGAGGAAAAAGTGTATGAGATACATATTTTTCTACCTACGCTATCTCCGGGAAGTTCACACCATGAGACTCATACTTGGCCTCGTGGCGCAAACGGGAGCGTCCCCCTTTCGGATGGTGTTTGTATGAGTCAATATCGAGGTGAATGGAGAGGGTACTTATAGTGAGTGGGAGCAGATTTAGTGAAAACAAAACCTACGTTCTCTTTTGTCGATTTACACCGTTAGACCACTATGGTCAGCCTGCTAGTTTGGCCTGGACCAGACAGTCCCTTCGGAGGGCTTGATCATAGGTGATCAAACACAGTAGACACTGGAAAGGGATAAAGATTTCCTTAGACTATTTTCCAATCTAGTCCTCCCTTCGGCGGATTTTATGTGATCGAGACTCTGGGATCTAAAGACAGAAGGTTACACTCACGGGGTACATAAGTTGTTTATGTATCCTGACCAAAAAATGGTAACTAAAACCTATAGGAATAAGAGTTATTCTGGTATTAGGTTTTGGTCAAGAATGTCTTGATTCAGATGAGGAGTGTTTTTTATTACCCTTCGGTGTCATACATTCTAAACCTTTGGAGTATCATTGCAAATTATAAATGGCCTAGGAATCATTTGATAATTAGCTAAAACAAGATTGGATTAGAGTTATAGCAAGAAACTCATACAAGTTTGTTTGTAAAATTTACAGCAAAAATGTCTAGCTCTATAATTTCCTTATTGGGTGCGAAAAAGTTAACCGGAGAGAATATGATGACATGGAAAAACAAACTCAACACTATATTGGTAGTGGATGATCTGAAGTTTGTGCTAACTGAGGAGTGTCCTCATGTGCCAGGCTTGAATGCATCACGAAATGTTCGTGATGCATATGATCGATGGATCAAGGCCAATGATAAGGCCAAGGTCTACATGCTGGCAAGTATGTCTGACATATTAGCCAAGAAGCATGAGGGCATGATTACCGCCAAGGAAATCATGGATTCTTTGTAGAGTATGTTTGGACAACAGTCCACACAGGCCCGACATAATGCCCTAAAGTACATATTCAACTCGAGGATGCAAGAGGGTACATCTGTTCGGGATCATGTCCTAGATATGATGGTGCACTTTAACATCGCGGAGTCGAATGGTGCTTCCATCGATGAATCGAGCCAGGACAACTTTATTCTGGAAACCCTTCCAGATAGTTTCCTGTAGTTTAGAAGTAATGCTGTTATGAAAAAACTTACTTTTAATCTTACCTCCCTTCGGAATGAACTCCAGACCTTTCAGTCTTTGATGAAAATTCAGGGGTCGAAAGGTGAGGCAAATGTTGCCAGTAGGAGTTATCACAGAGGTTTGACCTCTGGGACAAAAACAATGGCTTCATCTTCTTCTAACATGAGAGGAAAGAAGAAGAACATGAAGAAGGTTGGTAAAGGGAAACAGGCTGACAAAGTTGCCGCCCAGAAGGGCAAGAAAGTCAAAGACGTTGCTGACAAAGGAAAGTGTTTCCACTGCAACGAAGACGAACATTGGAAACGGAACTGTCCGAAGTACATTGCAGAAAAGAAGAAGGAAGGTAAATATGATTTACTTTGCCTAGAAGCTTGTTTAGTGGATAATGATAAAACAGCTTGGATACTTGATTCAGCGCCACTAATCATGTTTGCTCTTCTTTTCGTGAATTGATTCTGGCGAAGAACTACAAAAGAGAGAGATAACGCTTCGGGTTGGAAATGGAGAAGTCATCTCAGTTGTAGCAGTAGGCACAATGAAGCTTTATTTTAGCAAGAAATATGTATTGTTGGACAATATATTAGTGATACCAGGGTTTACTAGAAACCTTATTTCCATTTCTTGCCTTATAGAACAATGTATTTCTGTTTCCTTTTCTATGAATAAAGTGTTTATTTTGAAGAAAGGTTTAGAAATATGTTCAGCTTCATTAGAAAATGGATTGTATGTTTTAAGGCCTAATTCAGTCAAAATGATTTTGAACACTGAATTATTTAAAACTGCAAACACACAAACTAAGAAACGTAAAATTTCTCCTAAAGAAAATGCTCATCTTTGGCATCTAAGATTGGGTCACATTAATCTCAATAGGATTGAGAAATTGGTAAAGAAAGGACTTCTAAACGAGTTAGAAGAAAATTCTTTGCCAGTATGTGAATCCTGCCTACAGGGCAAGATGACTAAAAGACCTTTTAGTGGAAAAGGTTATAGAGCCAAAGACCCTCTAGAGCTTATACATTCAGACCTTTGTGGTCCGATGAATGTTAAAGTCAGGGGAGGATATGAATATTTCATCTCTTTTATAGACGATTATTCTAGATTTGGGCATATTTACCTAATGCATCACAAGTCTGAAGCACTTGAAAAGTTCAAGGAATTCAAGACTGAGGTTGAAATTCAATTAGGTAAAACTATTAAAACACTTCGATCGGATCGAGGTGGAGAGTACATGGATTTAAAATTCCAGAACTATATGATAGAACATGGAATTACATCCCAACTCTCAGCTCCCGGCACACCACAACAAAACGGTGTATCCGAAAGGAGAAATAGAACCTTGTTGGACATGGTTCGATCAATGATGAGTTATGCTCATCTCCCTAGTTCTTTTTGGGATTACGCAGTGGAGACTGCAGTATACATTTTGAATAATGTGCCCTCAAAAAGTGGTTTTGAAACACCTTTTGAACTCTGGAAAGGACGTAAAGGTAGTTTATGTCACTTCAGAATATGGGGTTGTCCAGCACATGTGCTTGTGACAAATCCAAAGAAGTTGGATTTACGTTCAAAGTTATGCCTATTCGTAGAATACCCAAAAGAAACAAGAGGTGGTTTATTTTATGATCCTAAGGAAGATAAGGTTTTTGTGTCGACAAATGCCACTTTCTTGGAGGAGGACCACATAAGGGACCACAAACCAAAAAGGAAAATAGTGTTGAGTGAGTTAGAAGGAACAATAGCAAAGGTTGCTAATAAGAACACTAGTACGTCAACAAGAGTTGTTGATACTAGTTTGTCTAGTCAAGAGAGTCCATCTCAAGAGTTGAGTATGCCTCGACGTAGCAGAAGGGTTGTGATACAGCCTGACCGTTACATGGGTTTAGCTTAAACCCAAGTTATTATACCAGATGACAACTGCGAGGATCCATTGACTTATAAGCAAGCAATGGTTGACAAAGACAAAGAAAAATAGGTCATAGCCATGGACCAAGAAATAGAGTCGATGTACTTCAATTCTGTTTGGGATCTTGTAGATAAGCCTGATGGGGCAAAACCTATACGTTGTAAGTGGATCTACAAGAGAAAACGTGGTGTAGATGGGAAGGTGCAAACCTTTAAAGCTAGACTAGTAGCAAAGGGTTATACCCAGGTTGAAGGGGTTGACTATGAGGAAACCTTTTCACCTGTTGCTATGGTAAAGTCTATCCGTATCCTTCTTGGCATTGCCGCATATTATGACTATGAGGTATGGCAAATGGATGTTGATAACTCACCATAATTGAGTTATTTTACTAGAATTTTAGTGTTTAATCCACTTGAATTGCATTTAATTTAGCGATCCTCATGTTATTTTATCCCTAAATTATGTGTGTTAGCTTTAAAATCTTGAATTTAAGCATTATGTGCAAAAAAAATTCATTTTGATGTTTTTGTGTTTTAATTCAAGAAATTTAGGAAAATAAGCTAACAGTAAATTAAAGACCGAAATTTGAGATTTTTCTTAACTCCAAAAATCCTCGTGTATTTAGTTTGATTTATAATTGACTTCATTAATTTATTTGAGATTTTTCTGTGTGTAGGAGATGTTTAAAAATTACAAGAGTCTCAAAGGGCATTTTAGACATTTTACCCGAAGGGTTATATGGTCTTTTTACTCTTAAGGGTATTTTTGTAATTTATGGAGTTAGGGCAACACCATCTTGTATAAGGAGGCTAGGGTTTACAAGTAAAAAAGGGGAGTTGGAGTTGTGACAAGAGGAAGAGATCGAGAGAGAGAAGAGGAACCATCGATATTGCTACAACAATCAAGGGGAAAAACCGAGAGGATAAACTTAACAATGCTGTAGCATTAAGAGGGAAGAGCAGAGAGGAGTTGTCTGGGCGTTGCTGAAGCAATCAGTGGAACCTGTGCGTAAAGTACAATCTGAAGCCTCTTTGCTTTGAAGCAATAGACGTCACGATTGAGGAGAAGCCATCGGCATTCTTTGAAAACAAAATCGCGTTGTCCACTGCTTTATTATTGCTTGGCTATTCTTTGAAGCAATCATGCCGCTGTTGCAGCTGATGGTGTTGTCTGCTGTTTGCTGAAGCAATCGGTGGAACCAAGGGGTTGTTGCTGTTGTTGCGTGCCTTTCTTTGAAAGCAATTGGTCGCGATTCTTTCGGGCAAACCAAAGGGCTTTGCTTGAAGCAAAGTGCCTCTTCTGCACTACATCGCACGAGGGTTCCTGCTAGGCAATTGCTGTAGCAAAAGCTAGGCCACTTGCTGTGTAACCTTTTCCCCATCTCTAAGTTTTATTGCTTGTTGTAAACTACCAATTTAATACTGATTTTTTTGGTTGTTTATATAATGATTTAAACTACTTTTACTCACTATTTTAGGCCGAACTCGTGACTGGTTTAGGCTATAATTGTGGTTGATTTAGGCTATTTTAGTGAATGTTGTTGGTTGTTTTGCATGAACTCATTGATCAATAAAAGCATGCTTAATTTAGAGATGTGTGACTCGATTTTAATCATGAACTAAATTGTCTTAGGCAAAGGTTAGGTTGTGTTCAAATGTATATTTGGATTAAATTTATGGTTGATGCCATTGATTGAATTTAACGTTGCATGAGAATTAAAATTGACCTTTTTAACTTCTCTATAATTCATAAACTTGGGAAAGCTAATGAATTAGAAAACAAAAATTTCATTCTAGGATTACTGAGTTGATTAGGGATAATTAACCCACCTAGAACCTAAAATCATGGGCATAATTTAGATCATAATTGGAAAATTGTAGGTTTTAAAACTTAGTGATTTTGGAAAGAGTCATTTGAATGCATGTGTAGGTAAATTCAAGACATCACTCAAAATTTATTTCAATCGAACATTAGAACTCCAACCTAACCCGAGCCTATTTTTCATTACAAATCTCATCTCTTGTATCTTCCTTCTTGTTTGCATTCTCCTCTCCCCGCATTTAAATTCAGTTATTTTCTATGGTCTTATCTTATCTTTCTTACTTATCAATTTATTTAATTACAACAATAATTAGCACACTCATGCATTGCACCAAAATAAGGAAAATTTGCTAGGACACTCATTCATTTAGGGTCTAGCTAGTCCTCGTGGGATCGATACTTTAACTTATCACTTGTCTCAAGCATCATACATAGACAAAGTGTTGTCAAAGTTTAAGATGCAAGATTCCAAAAAGGGCTTGTTGCCTTTTAGACATGGAATCCAATTGTCTAAGGAACAGTGCCCTAAGACACCTCAAGGAGTTGAGGATATGAGATGGATTCCTTACGTATCAACTGTTGGGAGCCTGATGTACGCTATGTTGCGTACTAGGCCCGACATCTGTTTTGCAGTTGGGATGGTCAGTAGGTATCAAACCAATCCAGGACTTGAACACTGGACAACGGTTAAAACAATCCTTAAGTATCTTCGGAGAACAAGGAACTACATGCTTGTGTATGGGGCTAAGGATTTGATCCTTATAGGATACACGGATTCTGACTTTCAGACTGATAAAGATTCTCGGAAATCTACATCAGGGTCAGTATTAGCTCTTAACGGAGGAGCTGTAGTATGGCGAAGCGTCAAGTAAGGATGCATCGCTGATTCCACCATGGAGAACGAATATGTAGCAGCTTGTGAAGCAGCTAAGAAGGTTGTTTGGTTAAGGAAATTCATGCTAAATTTGGAAGTTGTTCCAAATATGACTTTGTCCATCACGCTGTAATGTGATAATAGTGGTGCAGTGGCAAATTCGAGGGAACCCCGAAGTCACAAGAGGAGAAAGCACATAGAGCGGAAGTATCATCTCATCCGGGAGATCGTGCATAGAGGAGACGTGATTGTCACAAAGATAGCCTCCGAGCACAACATTGCTGATCCTTTTACAAAGGCTCTCACGGCTAAAGTATTTGAGAGTCACCTAGAAGGTCTAGGTTTACAAGTCGTCCCCAACTAGGACAAGTGGGAGTAAATGCCCTAGTTTATTGTATTTACATTACTGTAATGTTTTAGTACTCCACAAGCTTTAGGTCAAGTGGGAGATTGTTGGGATTTATGCCCTAAACTTGTGTAATTTTGATCAATTAAATAAAGTGTTATTTGTTTTGATAAAATTACAGTCTTGCTTTATAAATCCAATAAACTGAGCTCCAAGGTTATAACATTTATCTTGAACATCAGTGTAGTGAACACTATTTGGGTTGAGTTCAAAAATATAACCTAAATAGTCTATGGTATAAGAATAAGGTTGGAAAGCTCATTCCGGTAACACCATGGATGCGACCCACTTTATAATTAGTATAAATGAGGTAATCCAACTCATTCATGTAGTTGACATGCGAGTGGGGACATCCTGTATGAAGAGTTCATACAAGACTGGATCGCAAATTATTAGTCTAACCAGTGTGAAACCGTTAACAGGATAAGACTAGTAATTTATAGATGGTCATTAGTGACTCGACCTGAATCCTTAGCAAGTTAAGAGCTCCTGCTTATAGGAGTTCGTCTTTAGACTAGTATGGGTGAGAGTGGCATGTAGCCGACTCAATAAGCCTACCTTCTCAGGAACAGAACCTCGTAGGTAGCTGGGAACTTAACTGTGCAAGATGAAATTCACTAATTCCTATTCCTACACTAAGGAATTAGATAGGTTGTTCCCTTAAGAACTGACTCCAGGTCTTGAACAACGGAGCCCCACCCTCTATGAGGGTATGAGTATAAGGTAGGACCTTAGACTTGTTGTTCATTAGAGGATCAATGGTCCTTAAGGAGTAAAGAGGTAATCACAGGGGTAAAATGGTAATTTGGCCCAGCTGTGATTAGGAACAACCTGTGAAGGGTCGACTCATGGGTAATGACTATATCGGTGGACACAATATTATCTACAGTGAGGAGAGTGCAACTACAAGTCTATAGTGGAGTGACTTGTAGTTAATGAATATTGATTAACTGGATCAAAGAGTTTGATCAGTTAATCTCACATCATTGGAGCTTATGAACTGTAGGTCCATTAGATCCCTCCGTTGGCTCAATATGGTAATATTGAGGGTATAAAGTTAGGTATGAAATTGAAGTGTTCAATTTCATACATGAGGTGTTATATCAATTATATATGATATAATTGATATAATATATAGTTTTAATGTGAATAAGATTCATATATAAACTATATACTAAAGAGAGAATAAATGAGGGGTAGGATCGTCATTTCCATCCTATTTCCCTATATATATGGTTGCATTAGATGCAACTAGGTTAAGTGATTCTAAGCTTTTGTTGTGTTGTTGGAAAGGTTCCAAGACACAAACATCTCTCTCACAAAACACCTTACCTCTCCTAAAGGGAACCCACCTTCCTCCCTCACCTAGAGAACAACGGAGAAGATTCGATGGTAGTGTCGGTGTTCGTTCGAGTTCGTGTTGCTAAGATCTTGATCGTGAGAGAGGAGGAGCACTTGAAGAAAGATTCTTTAGAGGTAACTTTCTTGCTGTCCATTCTATTATATGCTTAATCTAGTTATACATGTTCTTGAATTATATCAATGTAACTAAATTAAGAGCGCGTGATTCACAATCGCTTCTGCTGCGGGACTCGTATTCCCTTCAGTTGTTCATTAGAGGAGCAGTGGGGACTTAAGGAACAAGAAGTAGACACAGGGGTAAAACGATAATTTGACCCAGCAATGTCTACGAACAACCTGTGAAGGGTCGACTCATGGGCATTGGTTATATCAGTGGACACGTAATATCTTGCACTGACGGGAGTGTGATGCAGAAAATGTCACGTGTCCTAAACTAATGCAACTAGGATGAGCTCTGACTCTCCTTTGACGTGCAAGTATACAATGTCAGTGCAGCATGTGATAAGAAAAGTATCGATCCCACGAAGACTAGTAGAATCTAAATCAATGAGTGTCCTAGAAATTTGTCTCCTTATTATTTTATTGGTGCAATGCAATGGGCATGCAAATTTGTGTTAAAAAAAATCAGTGAATGCAATAATAGAATTTGATTTTTTTTATCTTGTTATTTGGATGAGTTAAGTATAACGAAGACTAATGCAATAATTCAAAGTACGTGAAAACGTTAAGAACATAAACTAGACGAGAGAAAACTAGGGCTTTTAGATTGAGAGATAGGCTACGGTTAAGGTGAAGTTTCATGTATAATTAGAATAACAAATATGTGGTTGATGCCTTGAATTTACCTACACATGTGATCAAGTGAATTTTTTCAAAATCACTAAGTTTTAAGACCAACAATTTCCCAATTGAGAGCTAAATTACGCTCATGTTTTCAAGGTTCCAAGTGGGTTAATTATCCCTAATTAACTCAAGATCCTAGAATGAAATTTTAATTTCCTAATTCACTAGCTTTTCCAAGTTTATGAATTTAAAGAGAAGTTAAAGTGACCAAATTTTAACCCTCATGCATCGTTGTAAACATTAAAATCTCATAAATTCAACTATGACATCAACCATTAATTTATTACAATTTATACATTGAAGAACAACTTAACCCGTGCCTAGGAGAATTTAGCTCATGATTAGAGTCAAATTACACAACTTAAGGTTAAACATGCTTTTCACTAATCGATGGAATCGTATAAAAATGTCAATCAAAACAGCCACACAATTAGGCTAAAACAGCGAGCAAATTGACTCCTAATTAATGAAAAGCATCAAGCAAAAACCGTGCAATTAATAGAAATTATAACGAGCAAATTCAAGATTGGAATGGTTACACAAGGATAAAGAAAGTATTTTTGCTTCAAAGAAGTCTCGGAGTTAAGCCCCCTGAAGTAATCGCCCACGATTGCTTGACAAATGGGGCATCTAGACATCACTACACACAAAGGCCACGCAATTGCTTCAAAGAATGCTCGGTAGACACTCACCACGCTGCGAATCTTTTGCAACAACAGTGGGCGATCCCTCGCAGAGCAAGCTCCTCGGTCCTCCTTCGCGATTGCTTCAACAATCGATGGGCTAAGCACAACGGCGCCTTCTTCCGATTGCTTCAGCAGAGTAGGGTGGATGGCTCTCCCGATACCTTCCCATTTTTCTCCCCTCGGCCTTGGTGTAGCAAAACGCCGAACCTCAGTCTCCCCTCACGATTGCTTCAGTAATCGACGGCAACCACCGTGTTCTCACTGCTCCTCTCGTTCCTGTCTCTCGGTCTTGCTGTAGCAACGCCCTACAAATTTCTTCTTTCGCGATTGCTTCAGCAAAAACAAGACTCTCTTCTCGCAAAAACGCCCCCTTGCAGCTCCCCTTTTCTTTTCCTTTTATCACAAGAAGATGTTGCCCTAGTTTGATAATTACAAACACGCCATTTAGGATATAAAGACCATTTTTCCTTCGGGTAAAATGTCTAAAATGCCCTTATGGGTTTTTGTAATTTTTTTTTCTTTTACACATCTCCTGCACACAGAAAAATCCTCATACATCATTATCAATCATAAATCAAACTAAATATGTAAAAGTTAAGAAAAATCTCAAATTGCGGTCTTTAATTACTTGTTAGCTAATTTCCCCAAATTAAAGCACAAAATCATCAAAATTAATTCTTTTAGAACCTAATGTTTAAATTCAAGATTTTAAACTAACATTCATAATTTAGGGATAAAATAACATGAAGCTCAATGAATTCTATGCAATTCAAGTTGATTAAGCACTGAAATTCTAGTAAAATAACTCTCCTATGGCGAGTTATCAAACCCCCAAACTTGAACTACTCATTGTCCTCAATGAGTTCTATTCCTTAAAAATTTTAAAGACCTTCCAAGACTCAAATCAATTGCGTTAACTGAACAAGAGTTAAAGACTTATGCTCTAAGTTGCAAGTTACTATTCATTCAATGCTTTCTAAGTGGTTCATCTAGAGTTTCCTACATAACACTTATTTCTTAGTACCAAGAGCAAACCGACTAGGATCTAGCACCTACCCTCAAGCTCAATCACTATAGTCCTAATCATTCAAATCAGGCAACCCATAGTTACAGATAAGTCACAATCCAAAACTCGCATGTCTTCAAATTCATGATCATTCCTTTTTATTTTATTATATATATATATATATATATATATATATATTTTAAACAAATATGTACATTACCCCTCCATTTCCTTAAACACAACTTAGGGCTAGTTTTTTTTATTTTTTTTATTTTTTTTCGACTCTCCCGTAGTTCTTAGAATGGCACACGTGGTTAGCGCAGCGCACCTAAGCAATGGGGTTCTCCCGTAGTTCTTAGAATGGCACACGTGGTTAGTGTAGCACACCTAAGCAATGGGTACAGGTTACTTGCTTGATACCTTCGCTCCAAGGGGCCAACATGGTTAGTGCCCAAACCCCCTGACATCGAGCACCAAGTTACTTGAATTGACTCTAAATAACAAAATAAATAATATTTTTCTTTCTAGCCCAACAATGTTTTAGGGTAATGGAAAGTTTGCACACTCTTTCTTTCTTTCTCTTTTTTTTTCTTTTTTTTTTTCTTAAAAATAAACACGAAGAATTTACCTTTCCCCCCAAACTTAGAGTACTCAATGTCCTCATTGAGTTAGGGAGGTCGGGTAACTCCCCCAAACTTGAAATGATCACAAATTTGGAATTTACTCATTTTGGAACATTCTAAACGATGTATGAGTTACCTAACTTGTCATGGCTTCTAGCTTTCGAACTTTTTGGCCTAGGAGTTGAATCTTAACTACTTTGATTGACACACCAACCATAAGCGCACTAAAGAACCCTAATGACAAGCTTCACCTTGAGAAACACCAAACAAGATAGCATACTCTTGCCTCAAACACAAGGAACAACTCTTATTTTCATTAACCATAAGATTTTTTTAACTTTTCAGTTCTAACGAGTTTCTCACCAAGTTTCTACAGAAGACAACATACTTTTTACCATTAAAAACATGCAGAAACTTAGTTTTTATAAAAGGGACAACAACCATCTTTTTTTTTTTTATTTCTACTTGCTTAAACATAGTAGATCAACTACCTACATCATGCATAACCAATCAACACGAAATATGGATTTCAGTAGTCAAAACAGAATATTTAGAAGTCTTAAAGCAAGTAAATAACAAAGAACTCTCAGCAGAAACCATTACACCCAACAAAACCTATATATGCTTATAAAAAGGGAATTAAATCAACAAATTGCAAAAAGGGCAGCAACAAATTATAAAGGAAAAGACAACAAGCAAAACAATTCATAATACTAAAGAGAAAAGGGAACAGGGCCTCCCCCTTTTGCTCTAGTAGTCATCCTCCTCGTTTTCCTCTTCTTGGGCTTCCTCCTCCTCCACGTTGTTCATCTCATCTTCTTCATCATCACCTGACTGCATCCAAGGCTGCAAAATGGAGTGGGGAAATTTGGGTAGGGGTTTGGAAAATTGGCTTGCATAGCGGCTCGGTGGGTTAAGTCTCTCTCTTGGGCATACTCCCAATAACAATGTGATTGATCTTGCATCATGCTCATCATTACATTGTTTTGGTGTATGAGTTGGTCCATACCTACCATTAACCCCATTCCTTTATTTGAACCAACTTGGGTGTGATGGTCTATAATGGTGTCTAAAGGCCCGCTAGCTAAGATTTTATCCTCCCAATTATAATAAGGAACCCCGATCCTAATGCAAAGAGAGGTTACTAAACTAGGGAAAAAGATTTTTTCACTCTTTTTCTTTGCACACCCTTCTATTTCCCTAGCTATTAGGTTTCCTACATCGATTTGTAATTCTGAGAGGATGGCATAAAGAAGCATGATTCGACTCCTCGAGACCGTTGAATCATGCGAAGTGGGCATGAGATTCAACTTCACGAAAGGAAAACACATGTGTGCTTCAGGAGCTAAATAGGAAGCTAACATAGTCCTCGCTCCCGTTGAGCTTACCATCCATTTCGCCCCATTGATCCCTACCGTTCTTAGGGCGACATTCATTTGAGTGTCGGATGGGGCCATTAACAACTCGTTTGTCCTACCGTAAAGTTGGCAAGGCAATTCGAGCATGGAGTTAATGGTATCCATGTCCCAATGAACATATCTACCCCTTACTATGGATACCATTTCTTCTAGATAGATGTTCGCATAGAACTCCCTAACTATGGTGGGGATGGCGGCCTCAGGTTCTTTACAAAACTTTTCCCAACCTAGATTTACTATATTTTGGGATAGGAAAGGAGGAATCTCTCTTGAGCATAGGTTGAAACCTCTCTCTAGCAAAAAAAAGCTTTTCTTCAACTTCTCATATTTAGTTCTTGCTCTTTCACCGATAAATCTCTCAGGGATATCTTCCTCACACAATACCTCCTTCATCACTTGGGATTGTCTTCCTAGTGTACCCTTTCTTCTTCTTTTTTTTTCTTCTCTTTGGACTTAGGTGCCGGTGGTTCAGGGGGCCTCCAAAGGATATGCATCCTCTAAGGGCCATTCACTAACCACCACTTTTCTTTACTCATGAGCGAGAGAAGAGGAGGAATGGGTGGGCGGTCTAGGATTGGATTGGCTCACTTCTACCATTACACTTTTCAATTTTTCTACTCTTTTCTTGCTTTTGTTTCTTTGTAGCCACATGATTAAATATGAAGCAAAAGAGAGAAAGGTACTAGAAAAATTCTAAGGAATGGACAAAGAGCTTCCTAAGCTAAGAAAGACTCTTCCTAAGCTAGATTTGGATCTCGATTGGTTTCTCCTAGCTCAAGTTTCATTAGGTTCCAAGACTAGGATTTCCTTTTACCCAAAAAAAACGACTAATCCCCAAAGCAACTTTTTTTTTTCTTTCTTTTTCCTTTTTCCACTAACTCCTATCCTTTATCCAACTTCCTAACCTAAAGTGCAAAAACATCTACCTAAAATAGGTCAACTTTGCAAAAAACAAAAAAAAAAAAAGAAAGCATAAAGTCAACATTTACTCATTCTTTTTAAGACATGCAATTAAAAATTAAAGGGAAGCATCAAACTAGGAATCTTATTATCCTAAAAAAATAGAGAAAATTGTATCCTAGCTTTTCACATGCTTCCATTCATCCTAGATTACATGCTAGAATGAAAATTCACATGCTTTAGATTTTTATTCTACTAAAAACACAAGTTAACCTATACTAGTATGTTGGAAAATTTTCAATAGGGAGAAAGAAAAAAAATTGTACTTAATTCAACCATACGAAATGAACAATCATGCTTGGTGATCGAGCAAGGGGAGAAAGAATTCTTACCTCTAACCTTTTGTATGCTTTAATTCTACATCCTAACGACACTTAATCAAAGATTAACTATATATGATAAAATAAAGAGCAAAACATGAAACAACTGGATCAAGAATCATATGAACAACTAAATCTCCTATCATGCATAGACAACGAATAAAAAAGAAAAAGAAAACAACCTAGCTAAGCTTTTTTTTTTTTTTTTTTTTTTTATAGAAGGATTCACTACACTTCATCATCACTCAACTTCCATGTGGACATGTTCCTTTGGAAGTCTTCACCCCAATAGTGTTTCAAACGTTGCCCATTAACAAGAAACTCTTTTCCATCCTACTCACATCGAAGCTTAATAGCCCCGTAGGAGAGAGTTTCGATCACTGTAAAGGGGCCTGACTATCTCTAAGCTTACCAGGAAAAAGTTTGAGGCGGGAATTGAATAATAAAACTCTTTGGCCTGCTTCAAAAGTCTTTGGAATGAGTCTCCTATCATGCCAAGCTTTAGTTCTTTCTTTGTAAAGCTTTGCATTCTCATAAGAAAATCTTCTAAACTCATCCAAATCATTCAATTGAAGTAGCCTCAGATCTCCTGCAGCAATTTAGATTTAGATTGAGTTCCTTTAAGGCCCGAATGCCTTATGCTCTAATTCTAAGGGTAGGTGACAAGCCTTACCAAACACAAGTCTATATGGGGACATTCCAATGGGGGTTTTAAAGGCGGTCCTATAAGCCCACAAAGCTTCATCCAGCCTGACAGACCAATCCTTTCTTTGAGGTTTTACAACCTTCTCAAGGATTCCTTTAATCTCCCTACTGGACACTTCAGCTTGTCCATTAGCTTGTGGATGGTACGGGGTGGAGATTCTGTGCTTTACATTATACCCGGCCGGAGGGTATTCATTGCCTTATTGACAAAATGAGGCCCTCATCACCGATTAAGACTCTAGGGGTCCCAAATCTCGTGAATATGTGCCTATGCAAGAATCGACCACCTGTTTTGGCGTCATTATTCGGGCACGCCATGGCTTCTACACACTTAGAGACATAATCTACTCGCCACTAAGATATACAAATTCCCTTAGAGGAGGAAAAGGGCCCATGAAGTCAATCCCCAAACATCAAAGAGCTCCACCTCTAAGATGTATGTCAAGGGCATTTCTCTCTCTTTCCTATATTACCTCTCCTCCTCGCATGTATCACATGTCTTGCTAAAAACATAGGCATCCTTAAAGACAGATGGCCAATAATAGCTGATCGGAACACCTTTGTCTGCAGTCCTTTGGCCACCAAATGGCCTCCATAAGGGGACGAATGACAATGCTCGAGAATAGATGGTATCTCGCTTTCGGTCATACATCTCCTAATCATACCATCTACACACTCGCCTATATAAACATGGATCGTCCCACGAAAAAATTTTGAGTCATGCAAGAATCTTTTTTTTTGTCATGTCTTTGACAAATCGTGGGGGAAGGATATTGCAAGCCAAGTAATTGGCATAGTCCGTGAACCAAGGGGGGTTGGTATTTTGGACCTCACCAACTAACAAGAGTTGCTCATCAGGGAAGTCATCCCTTATGTGGGAGTGTGAGGGTAAAGGCTCGTAGTTCTCAATCCTAGACAAATGGTCTGCCACCACATTCTCTGAACCCTTTTTATCTTTGATTTCCACTTCAAACTCCTGCAGAAGTAATACCCATCTAATCAATCTTGGTTTGACATCTTTCTTTGCCAACAAATACCTAATGGCAGCATGATCTGTGTAGACCACCACCTTAGTACCAACCATATATGGTCTAAACTTTTCAAAAGCAAAGACTAGTGCTAACAACTCCTTTTTAGTAGTTGTGTAGTTCATCTGAGCTTCATTTAAAGTTTTACTCGCATAATAAATTGGATGTATTACCTTCTCTTGCCTTTGTCCGAGCATAACACCCACAACATAGTCACTTGCATCACACATCAACTCGAATGGCAGTTGCCAATCAGGTGAAGACATAATAGGTGCAGTGACTAGGGCTGACTTGAGGACATTAAAGGCATGGAGACACTCCTCACTAAATATAAAGGGCTTGTTGACTTCCAGGAGATAGCACAATGACTTTGAGATTTTTGAGAAATCTTTGATGAATCTTCTATAGAACCCCGCATGTCCAAGGAAACTTCTCACTCCCTTGACATTTGTGGGTGGTTCCAATTTCTCAATAATCTCAATCTTCGCTCTATCTACTTCTATTCCCTTGCATGATATCTTATGCCCTAACACAATCCCCTCTCTAACAATGAAGTGACACTTTTCCCAATTTAGAACTAGGTGTGTCTCTTCACAACGCTGAAGTACTTTTCCCAAATTCTCTAAGCAAACCTCAAATGAGTTTCCAAAGACCGAGAAGTCATCCATGAAAACCTCCATGATGTCCTCTACATAGTCAGAGAAAATCGCCATCATGCACCTTTGAAAGGTCGCAGGAGCATTACATAGTCCAAATGGCATCCTTCGAAAAGCAAAGGTACCATATGGACATGTAAATGTTGTTTTCTCTTGGTCTTGTGGTGCAATGGTTATTTGGTTATAACCACTGTAACCATCAAGGAAATAATAGATGGCTTGATCTGCCAGTTTGTCCAACATTTGATCTATGAACGGGAGGAAAAAAATGTATTTCTGGTGGCCTTGTTTAGCCTCCTATAGTCCATACGACTCTCCAACCGCTCACTACCCTGGAAGGAATGATTTCATTGGCTTCATTAATAATTACTGTCATCCCTCCCTTCTTGGGAACACATTGGACTGGACTGACCCAACTGCTATCCGCTATGGGGTAGATAATTCCAGCATCCAGCCATTTAATGACTTCTTTCTTCACCACTTCTTTCATGGCTGGGTTAAGTCTTCTCTGGGGCTCTATGGATCTGAAAATCCCTTCCTCTAAGGTAATCTTGTACATGCAATAAGAAGGACTAATCCCTTGAATGTCAGCTAGAGTCCATCCTATGGCCTTCTTGTGTTGCTTAAGGACATTAAGCAACAACTGTTCGTCCTTAGGGGGTAGACTTGCTGATATGATAATGGGAAGAGTTTCCTTACCACCCAAGAATGCATACTTTAAGTGCTGGGGTAAGGGTTTCAATTCTAGTGTTGCGGGTTCTTGAACTGAGGGTATCATAGAAGGTCTCTCTCCTTCCTTCAGATCTAATGACTCAAAGATTTTTCTGAACATTGCTATTTCTGCTAGTTCTTCCAAACCCTGGGTCAACTCCTCTATTCCTGACTTCTCTAACTCACTCTGTCTCAGATCTCCAAATCTCATCTCATGGATTCCTTTCAATTATTCTCTGGCGGTTTCAGAAATAACTCCATCTAAGACATGAATTACAGAACAACTCTCTGTCCCATTAGGATACCTCACTGTATCATAGATGCTAAACTGGATCTCTTGATCATTCATTCTCAGCTTAATGGTCCCTCCATGAACATCTATCACGATTCTACTGTTTGTGAAAGGTCGCCCTAGGATAATAGGAACATCCTTGTCGACTTCATAATCCGGGATGATAAAATCCACCGGGAATATGAATTTATCCACTTGGACCGGGATGTCCTCTATTTTTCCTTCGAGGTAGGCTATGGATCTATCAAACTAGTCTGCAGGTCAGTCACTGTGGTGGGCCTCGCCTCCCCAATGCCTAATCCCTTATAAATAAAGAGAGGCATCAAGTTGATGCTAGCTCCTAAATCACATAGCGCCTCCCTAACTGTCTTCCACCAATAGACACAGTATGGTAAAAGATCCAGGATCCTTCTCCTTATGGGGTATCCTATTTACGAACATCGCACTTTCACTCCTCACTCAACAATATCACTTTGAACTCTTGGAACTTCTCTTTTGAGCAGATGTCCTTGAGAAACTTCAAGTAGTTGGGCATTTGCTTCAACGCATCAATCGCTGGTATGTTGATATGGACCTCCTTTAGCATATCCAGAAATTTTTCAAAATGGGCTTCCTTCTTCTGCTTTCCTCTTGATCTTTGAGGATAGGGTGGTGGGGTGGTTTGAACTCGAGCACCTTTGCTCATTGTTTCCTTGGAAGTGAGGCTTGTTGAGATTCTGGTTTATCCTCAATCCCATCGGTTCCCTGATGTTTTGGATCCACCATTTTCTCATCTTGCCCTTCCTCATCAACAGGGTCAGTTCGCTCATTTCTCTGGGTTTTCTCACAACTACCCTCTCCTAAAATTCTCCCACTCCTTAATTCTACTGCTAGAACATGTTCCTTCCCATCTCTCTTTGGGATTTCTGTGTCTGCAGGGAGCGTACCCAGTGGCCTTGCCTTTAGCTCATTTGCTAAATGGCCCACTTGCATTTCAAGATTTCTTAGAGAAGCTTGTTGACTCTGAATAATAGCATCATTGCGAGCTAAAATAGAATCATTGCGAGCTATGTATTCTTTGAACAAACTTTCTAGAGAATCCCCTGAAACTTGCTGGGAGGGTGTAGCCTTCTGTTGTGGTTGAAGGGCGGAGTTCCGATTCCCATAATTCTGATACCCTTGATTCCTAAAACCAGGTGGTTGATTCACTCTAGTTTGCATTTGAGGGGCTTGGGCATTGCTGCTTTGGCCTCCCCAAGATAGATTTGGGTGATTCCTCCATCTTGGGTTATAGGTGTTCGAATATGGGTTATTCCTAGATTGACCCTGGTTTGAGTTTCCTACATAACAGACCGATGCAGGGTTACTAGGGCATAACTCAAAGGTGTGTCCCTCGCCACAGTAGACACAGGATTCTAAATTCTCTTGAGGTGTAAAAGATAGGGTTGGAGCATTGGAAGAGATTTGGTTCACGTTACCCATAGTCAAATTCTTCAACATGGAAGCCATGGAAGAGATTTGAGCATTTATTGAGTTCAACGTGTCCAACTCAAGGACTCCTTTTGCTTTTCCTACCGAAGTTCTCCTCACATCCGCCCACTGGCAATTGTTGGATGAGATCCTCTCTAATATCTCGTAGGCCTCATTGTAAGTTTTGGCCAACAAAGCTCCATTAGCAGAGGCATCCACTACTTGCTTAGTGGAGGTGTTCAAACCATGGTAGAATGTCTCCATTTGGATGCAGTGAGGCAATCCATGGTGGGGACATTTACGCAAAAGATCCTTAAATCTCTCCCAGACCTCGCTTAGGGTTTCCTCATCACATTGTTGGAAAGCTACTATTTCATTCCTAAATCTCGCATTCCTAGTAGGTGGGAAGTATTTAATTAGGAATTTCTCCGCCAAGGAGTTCCAGGAATCTACTACACCTGGCGGAAGTGAATTCAACCAGTTCTTTGCAGCGTCCCTAAGGGAATAAGGGAATAAGCTCAATCTAATGGCGTCACTAGAGACTCCTGGCATGATAAAGGAATCGCTTACTCCCAGGAATGATTTCAAATGGAGATGGGGATCCTCAGCTGGTAAGCCATGGAATTGCCCAATCGTTTGGAGCATTTGAAACATAACTGGTTTTAGCTCAAAAGAAGTAGCTTGTATAACAGGTCTGATTATCCCTGGATTCAATTCATCCACTAAAGGGTTGGCATAGGTCCTAATGGCTCGCTCTCGGTCATTGGCTAGCTCTATCACATTAGTAGGACCCCCTGCCGGAAGGTTAAAAAGTGGATTGTCTCTAACATCTTGGGGTGCTCTAGGGTTATGATGTTGGGCTAGAGGATCTAAAGGGTCTCTAGGATTATTCTGGTTAGCCATGGCTAATTTTTGCTCTCTCAACCGCTTCCTAAAGGTCCTATCTATTTCGGGGTCAAAATCAAACTCTAACTGGCGACACACATTCATAAACTATCCTCAAGTACCTAAAATGCAGAAAAACCCAACTCAAGCAATGTTATGAAAAAGAAACTAATCCTAAAAAAAAAACTCAAAAGTAAAGAAAATTTCACAGAACTCACAGATAAGATGCAAAGCTAATCCCCGGCAACGGCGCCAAAAACTTGATGCAAAAAATGTCAGGTGTCCTAAACTAATGCAACTAGGATGAGACTCTGACTCTCCTTTGACGTGCAAGTATACACCGCCGGTCAAAACAAATGATAAGAAAAGTATCGATCCCACGAGGACTAGTAGAATCTAAATCAATGAGTGTCCTAGAAATTTGTCTCCTTATTATTTTTTTGGTGCAATGCAATGGGCATGCAAATTTGTGTTTAAAAAAATCAGTGAATGCAATAATAGAATTTGATTTTTTTTTATCTTGTTATTTGGATGAGTTAAGTATAACGAAGACTAATGCAATAATTCAAAGTACGTGAAAACGTTAAGAACATAAACTAGACGAGAGAAAACTAGGGCTTTTAGATTGAGAGATAGGCTAGGGTTAAGTTGAAGTTTCATGTATAATTAGAATAACAAATATGTGGTTGATGCCTTGAATTTACCTACACATGTGATCAAGTGAATTTTTCCAAAATCACTAAGTTTTAAGACCAACAATTTCCCAATTGAGACCTAAATTACGCTCATGATTTCAAGGTTTCAGGTGGGTTAATTATCCCTAATTAACTCAAGATCCTAGAATGAACTTTTAATTTCCTAATTCACTAGCTTTTCCAAGTTCATGAATTTAAAGAGAAGTTAAAGTGGCCAAATTTTAACCCTCATGCATCGTTGTAAACATTAAAATCTCATAAATTCAACTATGACATCAACCATTAATTTATTACAATTTATACATTGAAGAACAACTTAACCCGTGCCTAGGAGAATTTAGCTCATGATTGGAGTCAAATTACACAACTTAAGGTTAAACATGCTTTTCACTAAACGATGAAATCGTATAAAAATGCCAATCAAAACAGCCACACAATTAGGCTAAAACAGTGAGCAAATTGACTCCTAATTAATGAAAAGCATCAAGCAAAAACCGTGCAATTAACACAAATTATAACGAGAGCAAATTCAAGATTGGAATGGTTACACGGTGGATAAAGAAAGTATTTTTGCTTCAAAGAAAGGGAGTCTCTGTTAAGCCCTTTGAAGTCATCGCCCACGATTGCTTCAAAGAAATGGGGCGTCGGACATCGCTACACACAAAGCCACGCAATTGCTTCCAAAGAATGCTCACCGACACTCACCACGCGCGCGAATGCTCTACGAAGAAACGGCGGGCGATCCCTTGCACCTAATCGCACGGCAAAGCTCCTCGGTCCTCCTTTCGCGATTGCTTGGCGAATCGATGGGCTAAGCACAACGGCGCCTTCTTCCGATTGCTTCAGCAAAGTAGGGTGGATGGCTCTCCCGATACCTTCCCGTTTTTCTCCCCTCGACCTTGCTGTAGCAAAACGCCGAACCTTTGTCTCCCCTCACGATTGCTTTAGCAATCGACGACAACCACCATGTTCTCACTGCTCCTCTCGTTCTCGCTCTCTCGGTCTTGCACAGAGTAACGCCATACAAATTTCTTCTTTTCACGCGATTGCTTCAAAGAAAAATAAAGACTCTCTTCTCACAAAATCGCCCCCTTGCAGCTCCCCTTTTCTTTTCCTTTTATCACAAGAAGATGTTGCCCTAGTTTGATAATTACAAACACGCCATTTAGGGTATAAAGACCATTTTGCCCTTCGGGTAAAATGTCTAAAATGCCCTTATGGGCTTTTGTAATTTTTTTCTTTACACATCTCTCGCATTACAGAAAAAATCCTCATACATCATTATCAATCATAAATCAAACTAAATATGTAAAAGTTAAGAAAAATCTCAAATTGCGGTCTATAATTACTTGTTAGCTAATTTCCCAGAATTAAAGCACAAAATCATCAAAATTAATTCTTTTAGAACCTAATGCTTAAATTCAAGATTTTCAACTAACATTCATAATTTAGGGATAAAATAACATGAAGCTCAATGAATTCTATGCAATTCAAGTTGATTAAGCACTGAAATTCTAGTAAAATAACTCTCCTATGGCGAGTTATCATGCAACTATAGGCTTTAGTGGAGTATTACCGTAGCTAATGAAGGTTGATTAAACGGGTCAAAGAGTTTGATAGGTTAATCTCGGATCATTGGAGCTCGTCACTGTAGGTCCATTAGGTCCCTCGGTTGGCTCAAACTTGATTAAAAGAAGGTTTACATTTTTGGTGTGAATTAAAGTGTTCAAATTCACTAAAGGGCATTTATGTCATTTATATGAGATATGAATGATATAATATATAGTTTAATGTGAGTGAGATTCATAATAAACTATAGGTTAGCCTAATTGTTGAATTAGGGTTAATTTGGAGAAATTAGGTTGACAAATATTAAATTAGATGTGATTCAATTTAATAAATCCACAATATTGCAAATATAATTTGTAAAATGAGATATGTGATATCTTATAATATATGGTTATGCAACTATGCTTTGCATAACCTATAGTTGTGGTAAAATGGTAAATAGGTGGAGATTTCAACCCCATCTATCTCCATTACTTAAACCCCTTTACAAGAAGGGTTTTTTACACAATTTCTAATTTTTGGAAATCTCACCAAAAGAAGAAAAGTGATTTCTCTCAAAAGGCTCTCACTCTCATCCCAACCCAAAATCTAAGATTGCACCATCTTCCTTCTTCCAAAAGAAGAACGACCGAGAAGCCAAATGGTGGTGTTCGGTCTGTGTTCGTGAGAAGAGTTCGAGTTCGTTGAGATCGAGGAGAACACGAAGAGTTCGTGATCATCGTTGGAAGGAATCTTGAAGAAAGTCTTCAACTAGTAAGTATTACCTTTAACTTACTGTTTTTCTTCCATAAAATGCATGTTTAGCCTAATTCTAAGTGTTAGATAGTTTTAACGAAATTGAATTGCAACATCACTGCGACGATTCGATCGTCTTCCTCTTCGCGGGGAGTTTCATTCCCTTCAATTGGTATCAGAGTCACTCGTTGGTTCTTGTTGTCCACTGATTTTCGTTAAAATTAGGTGGGTATTGCCTTTAATTCATGAGATGAATGTTGGTTTTCAAAAATGGATGTGTTCGGTTTTGGCATTAGTTTAGATTTTCATTTTATGTAAGGGCCTGTTGTTTTGGGCATTTTAATGTAAATCGAGTCTATAAGTCCGAGTCGTTCGTGGCAAGAGTTGCGTTGAAGAAATCGAAGCGGAAATGAGAGATAATTGCCGAAGAACATCAAGAGGAGCTTGTTGTTTTGTCGACAGCGTTGAGACGTTGTTCATTGGTGTCTCAACGCTGCGCATGCGGTCGAAGGCCTAGCTGCCGAGCAGCGTTGCAACGCTGAGGTGTGGAGCACGGGGGGCGTGACGCTGGATGCTGCAACGTTGCAACGCTACATCGTAGTGGGGAGTTTGGCGAGGCACTCGAACGTTTTTCATGGGGCATTCTTCAAGTGGAAGACGTGGGAAGTTTTTTTATTTATTTTTAAATTGTAAAATTTATTTTTCTTTTAATTTAATTTATTTTATTAGATAATATTAATATAATTGTTATATTAATGTTATTTAATTAAATAAATGCTCCTAAGTGCCAAAACCGGTCCATTTTTGCTATTTAATTATTTTATGCATGTGATGTATGATTTAATTAAATTCTATGTGCATAATGTATATCATATAAATTTAAAATCCCACCTTAGGTTAAACATATTCATGCATCATTTATATTATAAATGTTATAATATATAGTTTGCATGATAGGTTATATTATAAGAGTTATAATATAATTAAATGCATGTTTTATTTTAATTAATATAAGTGTTATATTTATTAGATTAAAGTATGCTCATGCAATTTAATTTCATGTGATTAATAATTATGTTATAGAATAGTTATTTATGTGATGAATGATCAAGCACTATAACATAGAAATGTATGTAACCTAAGTTAATTATTAGTTTTAAAGTGTTTAGAACTGGAATAATTAGACTTAGGTTTTCTAGTTCTAATAAGATTAGAATTAGGAAATCAAAATGTAATCTTTGAATGGTGACTGATAAGTAACTCTATCTAAGGAAGGTTTTGTCTAAGCCTTGGGTATTTAAGTTGACGCTTGCGAAACACCCCTACCTGGAAACCGACCTGGGAGTGAATTCGGTCTGGAGATTCTTAGATTATATTTTTTGTGAGTGTCGTTAATTAAAAGTTGATTAATTTACTCACATAGATCTAAGTAATAATGTGATTATAAACTTAGGCTAAATACCATATAAGAGTTATATTGGTAGACTTAGGTAAATTTTAGTGGGTTTATCTAGGTCAATCCCGAAAATAATAAAGTGTTGAGTGGGAGGAAATAAAGTGTATAAGATACATTTAATTTTTCGACCACAAATCTCCGTTAAGTCCGTACCGTGAGATCCATACTCAAATTCGTGGGCGCAAATGGGAGCGTCCCCTCTTCGATGGTATTTGTATGGGTCAATATCAAAGTGGATGGAGAGAGTACTTATAGTGAGTGGGAGCGGGACCTGTGAAAACAGGACCCACGGTCTCTTCTTTCGATTCACACCGTGAGACCCATATGATCCGCCTGCTAGTTTGGCCTGGACCAGACAATCCCTTCGGAGGGCCTTGATCATGGGAGTCGGAATACCGTGAATTCTCGAAAGGGATACAACTTCCTTGTTGGTTTTCCTTCGTGGTTCACCCTTTGGTGGCTATTGTTTGGACGATTACTTGGAAACATAAAGATTGAGGGTGACACTCACGGGATTCGTTAAGTGTTAATGAATTCAACCAAATAATGGTAACTGGATGCCTAATGGAATAAGAGTTATTCTGAGATTAGGGTCTGGTCGAGAAAGTCTCGTCCTAGAGGAGGAGTGTTTCTGTTCACCCTTCGGTGGCAGTCATTCTAAACCTTTAGGATATCATTGCAAATTTTAAATGACCTAGGGATCATATGATTAAATTTTGCTAAAACTTAATTGGTTTTCAAAAACTATGCGAGACTGACACAAAAATTATTTGATTTTTTCAGCTAAAAAATGTCTAGCTCAATAATCGTTTTACTCGCTTTCGAAAAATTAGTGGGAGATAACTTTCAAACGTGGAATAATAACATAAACACGATTCTAGTAACTGACAACCTGAAGTTCGTGCTTACTGAGGACAGTCCTCAGTTGCCGAGCTCAACTTCATCACGAAGTGTTCGTGATGCATACGATGGATCCGGGCCAATGAAAAGGCCAAGGTCGATATCATTGCCAGCTTATCTGAAGTATTGGCAAAGAAGCACGAGTTGATGATCACCGCTAAGGAGATCATGGAGTCGTTGGAAGATATGTTTGGACAACAGTCCTTTCAGGTCAGGCACGATTCACTCAAACACGTCTTCAACGTCGGAATGAAAGAAGGGACGTCTGTCCGTGATCATGTTCTGGACATGATGACCCACTTTAATTTGTCGGAGATGAATGGGGATTCGATCGACGAGTCGAGCCAGGTCAGCTTTATTTTGGAGACTCTTCTGAAAAGTTTCCTTCAGTTTCGTAGCAATGCTGTTATGAACAAAATTAGCTACACTCTGACCACCCTTCTTAACGAGCTACAAAACTTTCAGTCCTTGATGAGGATCAGGACACCGGAAGCTGAGGCAAATGTTGCCTACAGGTCTTATCACAGGGGTTCAACCTCTGAGACTAAACCTGTTGCTCCTTCTCACCCGAAAGGGAAGAAGAAGAAAATGAAGAAGGGTAAAGCTGACCGAACTGTCGCCCAAAAGGGCAAGAAGATCAAGGAACTTGCAGAAAAAGGAAAGTGTTTCCACTGCAATGGGGACGACCACTGGAAGAGAAACTATCCCAAGTTCTTTGCCGAGAGGAAGAATCAAGGTAAATATGATTTACTGGTAACTAAAACTTGCTTAGTGGAGAGTAGTGACTCTTCCGGGATTTTGGATTCGGGCGCCACTAACCATGTTTGTTCTTCATTTCAGGGAATTGATTCTTGGCAGCAGCTGCGAGAGGGTGAGATGACTCTACGGATTGGATCCGGAGAGATAGTCTTTGTTGCAGCTATCGACAAAGTGAAGCTTTTCTTCGGCAGGAATTACTTATTGTTAGACAATTTGTACATAGTCCTAGGGTTTACTAGAAACCTTGTTTATATTTCCTGTCTTCTTGAACATTTAATTTCTGTAAATTTTTCTAGTAATAAAGCGTTTATTTCTAGAAATGGAATTTTTTTGCGTTCTGCTTCACTTAAGTCAAATTTGTATGTTTTAAAGCCTAATTCGGTCAAAAGCATTTTGAACACTGAATTATTTAAAACTGCAGAAACACGAACTAAGAGAGTTATAGTTTCTCCAATAGAAAATGCCCATCTTTGGAATCTAAGATTAGGCAACATTAATCTCAATCGGATTGTGAAGAGTGGACTTCTAAAGGAACAAGAAGTAGACACACGGGTAAAACGGTAATTTGACCCAGCAGTGTCTACGAACAACCTGTGCAGGGTCGACTCATGAGCATTGTTTATATTAGTGGACACGTAATATCTTGCCCTGACGGGAGTGCAGCTACGGGCTTTAGTGGAGTGTTACCGTAGCAAATGAAGGTTGATTAACCGGGTCAAAGAGTTTGATAGGTTAATCTCGGATCATTGGAGCTCGTCACTGTAGGTCCATTAGGTTCCTCGGTTGGCTCAAACTGCATTAAAAGAAGGTTTACATTTTTGGTTTGAATTGAAGTGTTCAAATTCACTAAAGGGCATTTACGTCATTTATATGAGAGATGAATGATATAATATATAGTTTAATGTGAGTGAGATTCATAATAAACTATAGGTTAGCCTAATTGTTGAATTAGGATTAATTTGGAGAAATTAGGTTGAGGGATATTAAATTGGATGTGATTCAATTTAATAAATCGACAATATTGAAAATGGAATTTGTAAAATGAGATATGAGATATCTTATAATAGATGGTTATGCAAATATGATTTGCATAACCTATAGTTGTGGTAAAATGGTAAATAGGTAGAGATTTCAACTCCACCTATCTCCATTATTTAAACCCCTTTGTAAGAAGGGTTCTTTACACAATTGCTCATTTTTGGAAATCTCACCAAAAGAAGCAAAGTGATTTCTTTCAAAAAGCTCTCTCTCTCAAAACTCTCCTCCCTACCCAAAATCTAAGATCTAGCCATCTTCCTTCTTCCAAAAGAAGAACAACCGAGAAGTCAAGTGGTGGTGTTCGGTCCTTGTTCGTGAGAAGAGTTGGAGTTCATTGAGATTGAGGAGAACACAAAGAGTTCGTGATCATCGTTGGAAGGAATTTTGAAGAAAGTCTTCAACAAGTAAGTATTACCTTTAACTTACTGTTTTTCTTCCATAAAATGCATGTTTAGCCTAATTCTAAGTGTTAGATGAATTTAACAAAATTGAATTGCACAACATCACCGCGAGAATTCGATCGTCTTCCGTTGCGCGGGGAGTTTCATTCCCTTCATGAAGGTCTGCACATTCCAATCTACGCCACGTTTACGCTTGTAGATCCATTTGCAACCTATAGGTTTTACCCCATCCGGTTGATCCACAAGCTCCCAAACAGAATTAAAGTACATCGACTCCATTTCCTAGTCCATATCTTTAATCCATTCGTCTTTGTCAACGTCTGCCATTGCCTGATTATAGGTCAATGGATCCTCGCAGTCATCATCATGGGTGACGACTTGGGATCACAACTACAAATTTGCCTTTTATTGACAGCTAAAAGCTGTCAACATTCACTTTAGTTGACATTTTTTGACCGTCATTGAAAGCGGTGTCAATAAAGCCAAGCGTCAATAAAAAGTTGATAGTTGACGGTCGTTAAATGTCAACGATTATGTTTTTATTGACGGATTTTAACTGTCAATAATATTAATGTTGACACTTATTAGCCATCAACTATGACGTAAATCTGTCAACAAAGACTTATTTATTGACACTTATTTGATGTCAACATAGGGTATAGTTGATGGTTTTTAGCCGTCAATATTTAGGTGCAAGCGTCAACAAAAACATTTTTATTGACACGTATGTGCCGTCAACATAGAGTATAGTTGATGGTTCTTAGCCATCAATATTTAGGTCTAAGCGTCAATAATAACCACTTTATTAACATCTGTGAGCCGTCAACATCAGGTATAGTTGATATTTTTTAACCGTCAACATTTTTAGCCAACCGTCATTAATACCCCTTTTATTGACACCTGTTGTATGTCAATATAAATATATCTTGACGTATTTTAGTTGTCATCTATGACATATATGTTGACAGTTTTGAACCGTCAATATTGCCAATTTTAATGTCATTTTTTAGCCGTCAACTTTAACTATTTATAAAAAATAAAAAAAAATGGATATTATTCACCCATCTTCTACTAACCTGCATCTGTATGAACATCACTATATAAGACAAATTTTATCAAAATAAACCATAATTGCAAATGAACTAAATCAAAGTTCTATCTACTAACTAAATAAGTTAAAACTACTACATATAGTTCTAAGCAAACTGTTAAAGAACATAATACTAGCTAACTCCTGAAAATCAAATAAATGAAGTTTGATAACAAAAATTCTCATAAAATCTTGCTTTTACAAATTCACATAACTCAACTCGTATCTCGTCCAACTCATCTTGGGTGTACTTATCTTTTCTCACAATCAAAACGAGAAAATAAGTGTACATGCATTAAAAATTGAATAAATCAAGAAATCAGAAAACATATAGATTAAGATCAAAGTATTACCATGTCTCATATCACTAGACTTCTCTGTGTACTATATCTCTCGAATAAACTTCATAGTATAGTAACCACACTCAGATACTCCCTGGTTGTTTAGCACACTATATAAATAGATTAAAACAAATAGTAAGCAAGACTCGAATAAATAAATAAAATGGTGAAAAAATGGTAGATTTGAAACAATTACCTGAACAGCTATCCAATTAAAAATTGGACTTCTAGCATTTGCTTGAGCATAGAACATCCTAATAGCCCTATACAAGTACAAATACATAAAAATAAGTGAATAACGATTTTTTATAAAAAAAAAAATATATCGATGGTAGAAGTTTCATAATACTTACGTATTAACTATATTTTTCACATAATCGCTTGATGCCATGTCCTATGGAGTCAATCGACCAAATTGTAGATGTTTTCAATGATATAACCACCAACAACCAATGGTGTCTAAATATAGAATTACCAACAAATAAGAGTTAGGAATATATACAAAATACAAGTAAATTAATAAGCACATGGTTTACGTACCCTGAATTACAAGGACAGATCAATAGTTTATTCGTGGTCTCTCGTAACCTATTACATAGGAATCGACAACGTTGCTCTTCAGGTCCAGAGGCATATGAAATCAAGGATGGTTGAAGGAATGCATATTGTTCTAATATGATAGGTTGAGATTGGCACAAGTACCTAACAATAAATAAAAAAATATTAAAGTTTAAAATATTACAATAAAAATTAATAATATATGATACAATGTACCTTTCTAAAACAAAAACACATTTCTAAACTCAACATCCAAATAACTCAATCAAACTCCAATTCACTAATCATTTTAACGATTCAATAACGCTAAACCACAAAAAATGATACAAAACATACACTCAACAACTTCAAAGCAAGTATAACTCACATGTCACAATTGCTAAGCAGAACTCAAAACTAACGAACTAGTTAATGTCTATCCTAAAGTGGAGTTTACTCTTAATTAAGTCTCAAAATTTCGTGAAGATAACAACATAATTACAACAATACCAAAATGTTACATGTACACATGCGAAAAAAAAACACTTCTAACCTCAACATCCGGATAACTCAATCAAACTCCAATTCACTAATCATTTTAACGATTCAAGAATACCCCTAAATTTGAGCAAAACATAACAACACGATTACAACAATACAAAAATTTAACATGTACTGTGCTTAACAAAAACACACTTCTATACTCAACATCCGGATAACTCAATCAAACTTCAATTCACTCCCATTTTAATGATTCAAGAATACTCAACCACCATAAACGAAACAAAACATACACTCAACAACTTCAAAAAAAGAATAACTCACATGTCATAATTTTTAAGCATAACTCAAAACTAACAAACCAGCTACTATGTATATCCTAAAGTGGTAAATAACGAGAATATCAAAGTCTACATAATTAAATAATACTTACACGATATAAGCATATATAACCGATTGCAAGTTCCTCCATCATGCAGAGTCACAGATGTCAGTCTTTCATTAAATGAAAGTTGAATTGATATCCAACACATGAGCAGATATTGGGATGTCTATATACTCGGTCTTCATGCCTTCAAGAATTTTGATCATGTATTTAACTGCAAGTGGCATATGCACTCGTGGCACATCATTTCTACCTCTCTTCTCCCTTAATGCCGCTAGCTCACGGTGGGGTTTCTTACGTTCCTACGAACACGATGTTATATATTAAAAATCATAGACATTAAGTTAAACAAGACATTAAGTGTTTTCAAATAAATTTACCTTTTCTATTTTATCTACTATTACAAGATTCTTTGGCCATGGAACGTGAGAACCAATCGCATTTGAAACTGTCCCAATACTCCCAGCTATCGGTATAGGCAATGCAACATTGAAATCAGATACAAGAGTGATAAGTACTCTTACATCGTTCGATCTGAGAGGCACACCGTACACAACTTCATGCGGACTTAACCTCTCATAAACCATTCCTGATGCCACAATATTGTTTATATTTTCAACAGCTAAATCACAAGATTTTCCCTACATAGTGTATTAAAAATTATGACTTAGTATTTATATACATTTTCTTAAAATTCAATTAACGAATATTTAGAAAAAGAGTTACCTGATCAAGATTTTCAGTAGATGTCGAAACAATGGATGGTTGTGCTTGGCAACTACCCCTATTTGGCAAGAGAGTGACATCACCACACCGTTTCTCTCCATCTTTTTCACGTGTTTGTTTTGTCGTCATTTGACCGTATGTCAGTCATCGCTTCTTTCTTTTCTTTCTTCCAACTCGTTTCTTCGTCAGTCATGACGTTACTTTTCTGAGTCGAAGGTGTGGGTTTATGAAAGAAGAATGAGGGTTTGATTAAACCTCCCACACCTCTTACACGTCCTGAGTGTTCAGAATACCTAATGCCTCAATGTAATATCATCATGCGCATTCTCTGGATCTTTTGCTAGCCGATCCTACAATTTAATAAAAATATAAATATATATTTACTACTTTAGTATAATGTCAATAAAGTATAAAAATATATGAACATTATTGCTTACAATTACATCGCAACGTCTCGCAATCTCTTCATTCAAGAATTTGCCATCCTTTCCTTGTCGAGCTTGTATCCATAGCTTAGCTCGATCTGCATCCAAATCTACTTGTCCTTTTTATTCTACAAACATATGTAGTCATCTAATTAATAAATGAGCAGGATATAACATACTAATGTATAAATTCGTAAATCAAAACATACCAACTCTTCCACAAAATTTGCGTATCCCTTACGAGCAAGCCTATGATTGTATTTATTTTTGAAATGTCTGTCCTTTTGCAAACTGCTTACTTTCTACATCACACAATTATAGCACAACACAAGGTTAATTAGTATTTTTGTGTAAACATGTATAAACAAAAAATAATTCATTTTTCAATACTTACTTGAAACTCCTCGGATAGAACTTTACCAACGAATTCATCCCAATGAACTTGCTCGATGTGGTTATATGTCGTGGTGGAGACTTCAAACATTGAGCATATCTTGAAATGGAATAATATATTTAGTCCTCAAAATGCTCTTAAATTGCCAGAACGAAATTCCAGCTTTCATCAATATGTCCTTCTTTGATTTACGATCTACTACGAAGGAATGCTGACAAAAAGAATATAATATATAAAAGTAATTTTCATTGAAACTAGTAGCACATGATATTTAATGAGTTAGTGAAATAATAGATTACCTCAATGCAAGAATAAATCTTTTCTTTCAATTCTCTTGGTACTTCAGTGCCACGAGTCATATGTAATTGGAATGTGGTGTCGCACACACGCGTTCAATATAGCTTATCATTTTCGTTGCATTCCTACCAATCCACTTGTCCATGAGCATTGTATTCAATCACTCTTCGATCGACTTCATTTTTAATTCCTGCAAGCTCGAGCATCGCAGTAGCGCCTCGAGTAGGGCGCACATTAGGAGGTTGCACCATATCATCATTCTCTGCCTCATCTTCAAGTGGCATGCGGTCATCGTCACTAGAATATTGATCCATAAGAGTATCCTGCTAAATACTTGCAGTACATTAGTTGAGTTAAATATAAATCATAAAAACATCAAATTGTATCAACATCTAAATTCAAAGCGGTGAAAAAGTTATACCATATAATTTATGCTCCATTTTCATTTTCGATCCAAATGCCATCACGATCGATCTGCGAACATATGTTGAACTATCATCGTCTATTTCATCAGATTCATTAGTAGTAAGAACGTAGTTAGAGTTATTGTAGTTTAAAATTAAGTCCCCGAGCTCGTCTTCGTTAATATGATCTTCGTACTCTCTATTTGGAGGATGCAACACAATAGACCATCGAGAGTCACTTGGATCTTCTATATAGAACACTTGTTTAGCTTGTGAAGCTAAAATGAAAGAATCGGATTTGTATCCAATACGTCTCAGATCAACTAGTTTAAATCCAAGTTCATCTGTTTTAACACCCCCATTACTTTCAACCCACTTACATTTGAACATTACAATCTTAAAATTATGGTAATTTAATTCCCATATCTCTTGAATCACACCATAAAAGACATGTTTGTGGTTATTAGATTTTTATCTTTTGCACTAGATACTTGCATCGTCATCGGCTACTAAACATACTCCACTATTTTGAACATTTCGAGTACCATCACGAAGCTCTGTATTGTAGCGAACACCATTCACTACGTAGCTTAAATAGGTTATCAAAGTGGGTGAAGGACCATGTGATACCCACCTCAATGTGTTAGATATAATATGATTTGGTACTTCAAGATCAGTAGCAACCTATACACATAAACCCCGTTAATATTTGAGTATAAGTCGTTAAAAACTAAAATGAAAAAAGAAAAATTAGCGAAATTGTTAAAACCATACTTGATCACGTATCCAAGAAATGAAGGTTCTATTGTGTTGATCTTGTAACCACTTCTGATTTCTTGATCTTGATGGATAGATACGTTTCAAATAGTTCATATGTTTTCTATAATATACATAGAATCATTAGTGTTAGTATATTAAATTTAAAGATTAATAAATTTAAAGATTAACTTTAAATTAGTATAAGAAGTGAACGTACTCTATGAAAGGTTGAACGTCATCTGTATTTTCTAAGACATATAGATGAGCCTGCTTGAGTTGTTCATTATCAGGCTTCATATGAGAAGCTGCTGATGCAGGTCTCCCAAATTCATCATCCTGAGCTCGTTCACTTGCCTTTCCGAGTCCAATAGGTTTTACATCATGCAAAAATTCGGTGCAAAACTCTATAGCTTCCTCGACAATATAACCTTCAGCAATACAACCTTCAGGTCGATTCCTATTTCTCACATATCCTTTAAGAACTTTCATGTATCTTTCAAAAGGATACATCCATCGAAGATACACAGGACCACAAAGTCGCACTTCTCTGACCAGATGTACTGTTAAGTGCATCATTATCGTGAAGAACGATGGAGGGAAGTATTTTTCAAACAGACACAGTACTACTACGATCTCGTGCTCCAACTCACTTAATTGTGAAACATCCACCACTTTATTGCATATTGCATTGAAAAACAAGCAGAATCGTGTGATAGCAATTCTCACATGCTTAGGTAGTGTAGATCGAATTGCAACTGATAACAATTGTTGCATGAGCACGTGACAATCATGTGACTTCAATCCATTAACTTTTAGATTATCGAGTGATACAAGGTTCTTTATATTGGAAGAATAATCTTCGTGAACTTTCATTTTTGACAATGATTGACAAACCGCACGCTTTCTCATTTTTCGATAATGTGTAGCAGTCAAGGCGGTATGAATGTCCTTCTTCCTATAACTTTTGGGGCCAACTCGAGACGAATACCTAATCGTTCTAAATCACGTCGAGTTTGTAATCCATCCTTTGTCTTACCGGGGATGTCGAGTAAAGTGCCTATTAAATTCATACAAACATTTTTCTCGATATGCATTACATCTAAGCAATGTCGAACATAAAGCTTCTTCCAATATTCAAGTTCAAAAAATATAGATTTTTTCTTCCAACACGAACGTAAGGCACCTATTGGTTTTTTCTCTTTTAACATATCTTCATTGGAACGTTCGTTGTTGGTGAATTTTTCAATAATTTCTTCTCCTGACAATGGTTGTGGAGCCTTTCCAAATTCTTTTTCATTATTGAATGCTTTCATCTGTCTTCTAAATGAATGAGCTAGTGGCAAAAATTTTCTATGTCCAAGATAAGCCATCTTCTTTCCAAATTTTAAATGCATAGCTGATGTGTGTTCACCACATATGGGGCATGCACAATATCCTTTGACACTACAAATGGCTAAATTACCATATGCGGGAAAATCGTTAATTGTCCACAACAACACTGCTTTTAATGTGAATACTTCATCTCGATATGCATCATAACAGGGAACTCCATCATTCCAAAGAATTTTTAAATCATCTATTAAAGGAGCCAAATACACATCTATGTTGTACCCCGGTTGCTTTGGCCCAGATATTATCATGGTTAGCATAAAAAATTTACGTCTCATACATAACCAAGGTGGGAGATTGTATGTTGTCAATATTACAGGCCAACAACTGTACTTGCTATTCATTTCACTATGAGGATTTATTCCATCAGGTGATAGAGCAAGACGAAGGTTTCTCTCTTCACTTTCAAATTCAGGCCACAAATGATCGATCAATTTCCAAGATGGAGTATCAGCAGGATGTCGTAACTTGCCATCAACTAATCTCTCATTAGCATGCCAAGTTAAATCCTTTGAAATTAACGTGCTATTGAACATCCTTTGAAATCGTGGAATTGGGGGAAAGTACCATATAATTTCACTTCCAACGAATTCTTACGTTTCATCCATCTTGACTCGTTACAGTGAGGACAATTAGATGCATCAGCGTATTCTTTCCTATATAAGCAACAATCATTGGGACATGCATGAATTTTTTCATACGTCATTCCCAAAGTGACTAACGTCTTCTTTGCTTCATACGTAGATGTCGGCAATTCATTCTTTTCAGGTAATATATCTTTCAATAAGGTCAACAACTCTGTAAAGCTAGTATCACTCCACTCAAATTTGGCTTTCAGGTGATACAATCTAACTAATGTACCTAACTTAGTTAATCTACTACATCCTGGATATAGATGTTTTTCAGCATCTGCAAGCAACTTCTTAAATATTTTTGGATCTTCTTCAAAATGTTGTTGTGCAGTTTCAACCATCTCCACAATGTTGTCATCAGAGTTCTCTTCATATACATGCTCATTAGTGGTGTAGTTTAAATTTGACTCTACATTGTTTCTAGAATGTCTATCAAGGGTTTCTCCATGCCAAATCCAATTATCATATCTTTGATCGATACCATACGCAATTAAGTGGTTCCTGACTATATTAATGTTGAGAATCTTCAGATTTACACACTTAACACACGGGCATCGTTTAAAAGGTTTACCACTCGCATGTTCGTGTGCAAACTGAATAAAAGTGTCTACACCTTCTTCATACTCTTTAGAGAATCTATCTTTCGACATCCATAATTTGTCCATTATGTTATAACCTAATTAAATGAAGTCAATAGATATTTTTCAATTAATAAAATCAATCTAAGTCCTAAAAAAAGTAGAATAAACTACATATTTTTTCATGTTAACCATAACCAACTACAAAGGACCCTAAAACTTAGGATGAACCTAATTAAGAAGGTTACTCGACCATGCCGTCTCACGCTGAAATTTCTAAGATATAACGACATAACTAGGAGATATCCAAAATTTCTCCAAAACCTGTAAATCCAAACAAGCACTCCTTAAGGTACAATAAATGCCCAACCTCCAACAGACTTCAACAAACATTAGGTTGGGCTTCAAAAAAACAGAAACTCAACATGCTTTACACTTGCAAATAGACAGAAAATTTGTAAGTTACACTACCTCATGAACTCATTACAAGCACTAGAACCATATTCTAGAAGAACATTCCTACAAGAAAATTTTAATTCATAACTTGACATTTTAATCAATCCAATCATATCTTATGAGCAGTGTGTGAGAATCAGATAATTGTTTCAGCCAATACCCAAAACAAAGAGATGCTCGTTTACAAATTTAGAGCAATTGTTAATGTTTCTTCTTAACATAATTGGTTTCAACACTAATGGATATCCACTTACGAAATTTAAATAGAAAGAGATGCTCATCTACATAATAATAAAAGTAGAAAAGATGCCCATAAATGAATTTCACATTTACAAAATTTAAACTCTATGAATTACACATTTTTTAAAATTTTGCATGTTCTTAATCTATCCTTAATCTATCAATGGTGTCTAAAGTATTGATTTGAGGATATTGGAGAGTAGCTGAAAATAGAAATTCAAATAACCTACCGGATAACACACCTGAGGGAGAGAGAATGGGGCTGAGAAACCTGAGAGACCGTGGCTGATTAGAAACTCGATAGAGAGAGACCCAGTGATTTTCTTTTCAATTTGAAAAAGAGGAGAAGCAACTTTCGACAAGGGGTTGTGAGATCCGATGAGGGGCTGCGAGATTCGGCTCAAGTCCGACAGTGATTTCCGGCGAGGGTATGGGACCGTGATATTGTAAGTGGGCCGTGATATGCGGCGGTGATTTCGGCGAGTATGCAACAACGCGCAACCTTGAGCGGCGGCGGCATTCGACCTTCACAACTTTCGACGGTGGCGACTTTCAAAGAACTTCAAAGACTTGAACGCAACCTTCAAAGAATAACGCAACCTTCAAAGAACTTGAGCGACTTGAGCGGCGGCGACAGCTCGACCTTCAAGTGAATCGGACGACTACAGCTCGACCTTCGACGGTGGCGACTTCACGGTCGAGCCTTGAAAGCGACTTGAACGATAGAGACACAACTCGACCTTCAGGTGAATCGGGCGGCAACGACAGTTCTGCCTTCCAAGTGATTCAGACGGCGACAACAACTTTGAGAGAGAGAGCTCGGCGAGCGAGGAGATGTGAGAGAGAGAGCTCGACGAGAGAGGGGAGTTCGGCGGTGGGGGCTTCGATCCATTAATGGGAAAAGGGTTTAGGGTTCCTTTTTTTTTTAATAATAGGAAAGGTAAAACGACGTCGTTTTACCTTTCCTAATTTTCGTTATTTTGTTTTAATTTTAAAAAGCTAAACGACGTCGTTTAGCTTCAACACGACGTCGTTTAGCATGTTTCATTGACGGGCATTACCCGTCAATGAAAGAGGGATATATTGACGTGTTTTAACCGTCAATGAAAGGTGTGTTTTTTTTAAAAATTATGAAAGCTAAACGACGTCGTTTAGCTTTAAAACGACGTCGTTTTGAAGATTTAGTTGACGGGCATTACCCGTCAATGAAACATACATATAATGACGGTTTCTAACCGTCAATGAAAGCTTCCACTATGCGTCAATAAAACGACCATTTATTGACGGATTTTAACCGTCAAGAAAGCTAAAACACGGGATTTTACTAATTTTGACGCAAAATTTTCGTAATTAACGTCAATAAAACTATATTTATTGACAGTTAATTGCAAAATTTTAAATTTATACATTTAATGACGCTTTATAACCATCAATACAAATGTTTTAAAATTAATAATGATTTTTAAAATGAATTTTGGCCTTTTGTTGACACTTCTTTTAGTCAAGCGTCAACAATTTGAAAAAGGAACGCGTCAATAAAGGCCTAATTTGTAGTAGTGGATTCAGCTAAACCCATGTAACGTTCAGGCTGTCTCACAACCCTCCCACTACGTCGAGGCATTCTCAACTCTTGAGAACGAACTTGACTAGACGAGCTAGGACCAACAACACTTGTTGACGTACTAGCCCCATAAAAAATCCTTGTTGATGATCTGTCCATTTCGTTTTACACTGTTGGGGTTTGTGCCCTAAAACTCGTAGTTTGTAATTATGTTCTAATTAATGTAATAAAGTGTTATTATTTCAATAAGGAGTTATTGTTCATTATTTGCGATATTGCCTTTGTTTTAACCCTAAATCCAATAAACTAAATATTCAAGGTTGTAACATTAATCTTTAACTGAATGTAGTGTACATATAAAGGATCTCGTTTCGAGATACAACCTAAAGGGTCTATAGTTAGGGGATAAGGTTTGGGTACCTTACCCTGGTAAAACTATGGATGTGGCCAACTTTGAATATGATACAAACACTGTGATCCTAACGTGTTCGTGTAAATGACATGTGACTGCGGATATCCTATGTAATGAGATTACATAAGACCGGATCGCGAAATAGTAACCACTAGATGTAACTCCGTTGACTAGTTAGGTTTCTATTTCACTAGGATGACCTAGGCAACTTGATCTCAATCCATAGCAGGTTACGAACTCCTGTTTGCGAGGGATTGACCTTTGACTAGTATAGGTGAGAGTGGCCAGATTCGCTGACTCAATATGCCTACCTTCTTGTGGACAAAACCAAGTGAGCGGCTGGGAACTTAACTTAGCAAGATGGAATTCACTCCTTCTCACCTACTAGGGTAAGTAGAGGAATGTTCCCTTAAGTGGTGTCTCTGAGACTTGAACAAAGGGCCCGACCCTCTCATTGGTCCGAGAGAGACTGTGTTTATTGGTAGTACCACAAACAAATTGTTCATAAGAGAAGCACTGGTACTTAAGGTACAAGATGTAACCCAGGGGTAAAACGGTAATTTGACCCAGCTGGTGTTACGAACATTTGTGAAGGATTGACTTGCTGTTATTGGTCAATATCTGTGGACACAGAAATATATCTGCCGTGAAAAGAGTGCTGCTGCGGGACTTTAGTGGAGTGTTCCCGCAGTTAACGAATGTTGATTGGGAGGTTAATGAGATTAACCGAGTAATCTCGTATCGTTGGAGCTTTTGATCTGTCGGTCCATTAGGTCCACCTTCTAGCTCGTAAAGGGTTCTTAGATCATTTGAATTTGAAATGTTCAAATTCATAAGGGAATAAATTTAATGTATATAGATATGATATAACGTATAGTTTTGGAACTATATATTATCAATTTAATATGGATATGATTCATATTAAATTATATGAGAGAATTAAATATTTGAAAGAGTTCAAATATTAAATTCCAATGTGAATGTGATTCATATTTGAAAACTATAGGTTAAAATTTAATGTGCATAAGATGTGCATTAAAACAATAGGTTAGAGAGAAAATTGATTAAATGTGATTTAATCCAAATTAAATATATGATATTTAATTTATAATTAATGAAATATGATTTGGTTAATTAATTATATTATTTAATTTAGTTTTATAATATAGTAAATAAATAAAAAAAGGAGGGGAACATGTGACACGTTCTTCACTTCCCTCCAACTCTGGGAAGTTTTCCCTCTGGATGGTTTTCTTCTCTTGGAGAGAAGAAATCATTGCATCGATCAATCGATTAGTTTTTCAGTCCATTGAAACACAGTAGAATTCTCTCATTCTTTCATTCCCAAAAATTCTTCCAATTGTTGGATTCCTTCCCACAAAGGAATTGGTCTAAGCACTCAAAGGATAGAAGGTTCTCTCTACTGGTTGTGTTCTGTTGGAGAAAATAAAGAAGTATTTTTGGGTTGCTGTGTTGCTGTAAAGCTTGGAGCAAGGAGTTGTTGTTCTGTGAAACTACAAAGGTATTTTGAATCCCTTTTCTAGTTTATTCTAAATTTCTAAAGCATGTTTGCATGTAAATATCTCCATGCCTAATTAGATTAGGATTATTGTATGCTTATTCTGTATGTTTCCCAATGTATGGGTATTTGATTTTCAACCAAAACAAAACTTGCAATTAAGATTTCCATCACGTTTCCGCTGCTCAAGGAGATCGGATCTCCATTAAACACAACTTTACTCCTAGGTAAATGATCCCTGATGTGGTCTTTCTCAAGGAAAGTGGCGTTTGTCGACACAAACACCCTATTTTCCTTAGGATCGTAAAACATACCACCCCTAGTCTCTTTTGGTTAACCTACAAAGAGGCACAATTTTGAACGGAGTTCCAACTTTTTCAGGTTTGTCACCAACACATGGCTGGGGAATCCCCAAATTCGTAAATGGTGTAAACTGCCTTTACGTCTATTCCAGTGTTCGAAAGTTGTTTCACAAACACTATTCAACGAAACGTTGTTCAAAATATAGACCGTAGTCTCTACTGCGTAACCCAAAAAGAATCAGGGAGACGAGCATAGCTCGTCATCGATCGAATCATGCCCAACAGGGTTTTGTCTCTCCTTTCTGATACACCATTCTGCTCTTGCATACCAGGTGCTGAGAGCTGAGACGTAATTCCATGTTCTATCATATAGTCCTGGAATTTAGTGTCCATATACTCTCCACCTCGATCCGATTGAAGTGTTTTAGTTGTTTTACCTAACAGGTTCTCAACCTGCCTTGTACTCCTTGAACTTTTAAAGAGTTTTAGACTTCCTATGCATTAGGTAAATGTACTCATACCTCGAATAATCATCTATAAAAGATACAAAGTATTCGTAACCTCCTCGTGCTTTAACACTCATCGGATCACATAGGTCAGAATGTAGAAGCTCAAGGGACTCTTTGGCTCTATATCCTTTTTTACTAAAAAGACGTTTGGTCATTTTGCCTTCATGGCATGACGTTAAGAGTTTTCTTCCAACTCGCTTAGAAGTCCACTCTTCACTAGACTCTTAATCCTATTGAGCTTAATGTGGGCTAACCTTAGATGCCAAAGATGGACATTTTCTGTAGGAGAAACGTTCACTCTCTTAGTTCGTGTTTCAGCCGTTTTGAAAAATTCAGTATTCAAAACACTTTTGAACGAATTAGGTTTCAAAACGTATAAATTATTCTCAAGCGAAGCAGAACATAGTAAGTTGCCTTTGAAAGAAATAAACACTTTATTAAATTCAAAAGAAACTGTAATACAATGTTCAATAAGGTAGGAAATGGAAACAAGGTTTCTAGTAAACCCTTGGACTATGTACAAATTATCCAATAATAAGTACTTCCCGCAAAAATAGAGCTTCACCGTGCCGACTGCTGCAGCAGAGACAACCTCCCTGGATCCAACCTGTAGTGTTATCTCACCCTCTCGCAGCTGCTGCGAGAAACTAATTCCCTAAAAAGAAGAACAAACATGGTTAGTGGCGCCCGAATCCAATATCCAGGCAGAGTCATTACTCTCAACTAAACAGGTTTATGTAACAAGTAAATTACATTTACCTTCTTTCTTCCTGTCGACAAAGAACTTGGGATAGTTACGCTTCCAGTGTCCGTCCCCATTGCAGTGGAAACACTTTCCTTTCTCTGCAACTTCCTTGACCTTTTTTCCCTTTTGGGCGGCAACACGGTAAGCTTTGCCCTTCTTCATTTTCTTCTTCTTCCCTTTCGAGCCTGAAGAACCTACAGACTTAGTCCTAGAGGTCGAAACCCTGTGAAAGGACCTGAACTCAATATTTGCCTGAGCTTCTGGTGTCCTAATCCTCATAACGGACTGAAAGTTCTATAGTTCATTGAGAAGGGTTGTCAAAGTGTGGCTAATTTTGTTCATGACAACATTGCTACGAAACTGAAGGAAACTCTTCGGAAGAGTCTCCAAAATAAAGCTGACCTGGCTCAACTCATCGATCGAAGCCCGATTCATCTCAGCCAGATTAAAGTGGGTCATCATGTCCAGAACATGTTCACGGACAGACGTCCCTTCTTTCATCCGCGCGTTGAAGACGTGTTTGAGTGAATCATGTCGGACCTGAAAGGACTGTTGTCCAAACATTTCCTGCAAGGATTCCATGATCTCCTTGGCGTTGATCATCAACTCATGCTTCTTTTCCAAGACTTCAGATAAGCTGGCAATTATATAGACCTTGGCCTTTTCATTGGCCCTGATCCATCGATCGTACGTATCATGAACAATTCGTGACGCGGTCGAGCCCGAAACCTGAGGACACTCCTCAGTGAGCACGAACTTTAGTTCATCAGTTACCAGAATTATGTTGATATTGTTTTTCCACGTTTGGAAATTATCTCCCACTAGTTTGTCGGAAGCTAAAAGTGCAATGATTGAGCTAGACATTTTTTGCTGAAAAACAAGTAAAACTTTGTGTCAGTCTCGCAAAAAATTTTGAAAATCCAATCAGTTTGAGCAAAAAATTATCCTATGATCCCTAGGTCATTAAATTTGCAATGATACCCCAAAGATTTAGAATGATCGACACCGAAAGGTGAACAGAAACACTTCTCTTTCGGGACGAGACTTTCTCGACCAGACCCTAATACCAGAATAACTCTTTTTCCGTTAGGCGTCCAGTTACCATTTTTCGGTCTGAATCCATTAACTCTTAATGAATCCCGTGAGTGTCACCCTCAATCTTTAATTTTCCAAGTATCCGTCCAAACAATAGCCACCAAAGGGTGAACCAAGAAGGAAAACCAACAAGGAAATTGTATCCCTTTCGAGAATTTACGGTGTTCCAACTCCTATGATCAAGGCCTTCCGAAGGGATTGTCTGGTCCAGGCCAAACTAGCAGGCAGATCATAGGCGTCTCATGGTGTGAATCGAAAGAAGAGACACTCCCATTTGCGCCACGAGACCGAGTATGGATCTCATGGTGTGAACTTTACGGAGATTTGTGGTCCAAAAATCATTTATCTTTTACATTTTATTTCCTCCCATTCAACACTTTAAATTGATCGAGATTGACCTAGATAAATCGACTAATATTTACCTAAGTCTACCAATATAACTCCTATATTGGATTAGCCTAAGTCTATAATCACATTATTAACTTAGGTCTATGTGAGTAAATTAATCAACTTTTAATTAACGACACTCACAATAATATAACCTATGAATCTCCAGACAAAATTCACTCCCAGGTCGGTTCCTAGGTAGGGGTGTTCCGCAAAGCGTCAGCTTAAATACCCAAGCCTTAGACAGAACCTTCCTTAGACAGAGTTACTTATTAGTCACCATTCATAAGTCATATTTGATTTTCTAATTCTAATCTTATTAGAACTAGAAAACCTAAGTCTAATTATTTAAGTTCTAAACATTTTAAAACTAATAATTAACTTAGGTTACATGCATTTCTATGTTATAGTGCTTGATCATTCATCACATGAATAATAAACTATAACATACATTCATCACATGAATAATATAAACTATAACACACATTCATAACTCTTATAATATAAACCTATTATGCATACTATATATTATAACTCTTATAATATAAACATGATGCATGTAATGTTTAACCTAAGGTAGAATTTTAATCTATATGACATACATTATGCACATAGAATAAATTAATTTCATACATCTCATGCATAAAATAAATTAAACAACAAAATTGGACCGGTTTTGGCACTTAGGGACATTAAATGAATTAATTAACATTAACATAACTATTATATTAATATTAATTAATAAATTTAAATAAAAATACATTTTACAAATAGAATAAATAATTAAAAATAAAAGAATTAACGTCCCACGTTGCAAACTCTTTCCATCAACGCCACTACGCGCAAAACCGCCTCACGAACAACCCACTACGCTCGCAGCGTTGCAACGCTGCAACGTGCCCAACGCCTCAGCGTTGCAACGCTACACCCAGCGTTGCAACGCTGACCTGTAGCTCAGCCTGGATCCGCGCGGACAACGTTGAAACGCCGAAGAAAAGCGTCTCAACGCCGTCGACATAACAACAAACTTCTTTGTTGTTCTTCGTTGTTTTTTGCCTGTTTCCGCTCCGATTTCTTCACAAAAACTCTTGCCATACAAGACAAGGACTTACAGACTCGTTTTACTTTCTAATTACCTAAAAAACACGGGCCTTTACATTGATCTCATCAACATAAAATAAATCTAAAAAAATGCCAAAATCGAAACATCCAAAATTGCAAACAACAATTTCATCTTATGAATTTGAAGAAAACCCACCTAATTTTAAGAAAATAATTTTGCACAACGAAGAAGCCAATGATTAGCTCTTATACCAATTGAAGGAAATAAAACTCCCACAGCGAAAAATGACTTTGAATCGTCGTGGTTTTCGTTGTGAAAACGATTCTTAAAATTAATTCTATCCTATATGACTTAGATTAAACATGATTTAGAGAAGGAAAAAAAAAGTAATGCATAATACTTACTTGTTGAAGAACAGTTCTCCACGAAATCCTTCTCCGTTCATGAACTCTTCGCGCTATCGATCTCTACGATCACGAATTCTCCGAACAACGAACAATCGGACACCTCCAAAAGATCTTCTCGGTTGTTCTCCTTTGGTAAAGGGAGAGTGTTGAGAGAACGAGTGAATACTTTTTGGTGAGAATCCAAAAAATGAGCATTCACCTGCCAAAAGCCTTCTCACAAAGGCTTTAAATAATGGTGATAGGTGGAGTTGAAATCTCCACCTATTTACCATTTTACCACAACCATAGGTTATGCAAATCATATTTGCATAACCACATATAATAAGATATCTCATACCTTATAATACAAATCACATTTGTATAATTGTGGATTTTAAATTGAACCACATTCAATTTAATTTCTCTCAATCCAATTTCTCTATATTAGCCCTAATTAAGCAATTAGGCTAACCTATAGTTGATTATGGTTCTCATTCACATTAAACTATATTATATGTCAATCATATCTCATATAAATGACATAAATACCCTTTTAATGAATTTGAACACTTCAAATCCACACCAAACAGTAAACCCTCTATAATTCCAGTTTGAGCCAACTGAGCGACCTAATGGACCTACAGGTGACGAGCTCCAATGATCCGAGACTAAGTTGTCAAACTCTTTGACCCGATTAATAAACATTCATTAGCTACGGTAATACTCCACTAAAGCCCGTAGTTGCACTCCCGTCACTGTAAGACAAGTTGTGTCCATTGATATAACCAATGCCCGTGAGTCGACCCTTCACAGGTTGTTCCTAGACACTGTTTGGTGAAATTATCGTTTGACCCCTGTGTCTACCTCTTGCTCCTTAAGTCCCCACTGCTCCTCTACTAAACAACAACATTTTATGGTCCAACAATAAACAACACCCCTCTCGAGCCAGTGAGAGGGTGGGCGCCCGTTGTCCAAGCCTTGGAGACAACACTTGAGGGAACAACCCCTCTAGTTTCCCTAAAGCGGGACCGAGTGAATTCCATCTCGTGTAGTCAAGTTCCCAGCTCCCCACGTGGTCCTGTCCCTGAGAAGATAGGCATATTGGTCGAGTAACTATGACCACCCTCACTCGTACTAGTCAAAGGACAGACCCCCGCAGACAGGAGTCCGTAACACGCTCTAGATTAAGGTCGAGTCACTATTTGTCATCTATGAAGTTATTAGACCTATATTGTTGACGGTGTCACATCAGTAGGTCTAATACTTCACGGTACGGTCTTGTACAATCTCATTGCACAAGATGCCCCCACTCACATGTCAACCACATGAACGAGTTGGATCACCTCGTTTGTATCTAATACAAAGCGACCGCATCCACAGCGTATCGAGGATTAGGTCTTCAACCCTATTCGTATATTGTAGATTGTTTGGGTCATTTACTCGAACGTGATCCTACCTGTGTGTCCACTACACACCGTTCAAGTTCTAGTTCTCTCATAATTCAATGACCCTGGAGCTTAATTTATTGGACAAAGTTTGTAAATATGCGAGACACAAAGTGATGAAAAAAAACTCTTATTTATTTCAATAGTGAATATTACAAACATGTGCGAGATTAGGACATACATCCCAACAATATTGACCAATAACAACAAGTCAATCCTTCACAAATGTTCGTAACACCAGCTGGGTCAAATTATCGTTTTACCCCTGGGTTACATCTTTTACCTTAAGTCCCAGTGCTCCTCTAATGAACAATTTCTTTGTGGTCCTACCAGCAAACAGAAGTCCCTCACGGGCCAATGAGAGGGTCGGGCCCTTTGTTCAAGTCTCGGAGACACCACTTAAGGGAACATTCATCTACTTACTCTAATCGGTGGGAAGGAGTGAATTCTATCTTGCTAGGTTAAGTCCCCAACTACCTACTTCGTCTTGTCCCCAAGAAGGTAGGCTTATTGAGTAAGCGACTTAGACCACTCTCACCTATACTAGTCATAGGACAATCCCTCGCAAACAGGAGTTCGTAACCTTCTCAGGATTGAGATCATGTTGCCTAGGCCATCCTAGTTAAATAGAAACCTAACTAGTCAACAGAGTTACACCTAGTGATTACTATTTCGTGGTCCGGACTTATTCAATATCATTACTAGGATATCCCCACTCACATGTCGTCTACACGAACACGTTAGGATCACTGTGCTTGTATCACATACAAAGGGGGCCACATCCATAGTATTACCTGGGTAAGGTACCCAAACCTTATCCCCTTACTATAGACCCTTTAGGTTGTATCTCGAACTGAGATCCTTATATGTACACTACATTTAGTTCAAGAGACATATTACAACCTTGGATGTTAGTTTATTTGATTTAGAGTTAATAAAAGGGCAATATCATAAATAATGAACAATAACTCTTTATTGATAATAATAACACTTTATTATATTAATTAGAACATTATTTACAAACTACGAGTTTTGGGGCACAAATCCCAACAAACTCCCACTTGAACTAAAACACCAGTGAGGTACATTACAATCTAAAATAATGGTTACAGAGATACAAAATACAATAAACTAGGGCAACCATGTTGGATTTTGTGCCCTAAAACTCGTAGTTTGTAATTATGTTCTAATTATTGTAATAAATTGTTATTACTTCAAATAAGTGTCATTGTTCGTTATTTACGATATTGCCATTTTTTTAACCCCAAATCCAATAAACTAAACATCCAAGGCTGTAAAATGTATCTTTAACTGAATGTAGTGTACATATAAAGGATCTCGGTTTGAGATATAGCCTAAAGGGTCTATAGTAAGGGGATAAGTTTTGGGTACCTTACTCTGGTAAAACTATGGATGTGGCCCACTTTGTATATGATACAAACACAATGATCCTAACGTGTTCGTGCAGATGACATGAGTGGGGATACCCTATGTAATGAGATTACATAAGACCGAACCACGAAATAGTGACCTCTAGATGTAACTTCGTTGACTAGTTAGGTTTCTATTTCACTAGGATGACCTAGGCAACTTGATCTCACTCCCGAGCGGTGTTACTTAACTCCTGCTTAGGGGATTGTCCTTTGACTAGTATGGGTGAGAGTGGCCAGATTCGGTGACTCAATATGCCTACCTTCTTGGGGGCAAGACCGAGTGAGCAGTTGGGGACTTAGCCTAGCAAGATGGAATTCACTCATTTCCGCCTACTAGGGTAAGTAGAGGAATGTTGCCTTAAGTGGTGTCTCCGGGACTTGAACAAAGGGTCCGACCCTCTCATTGGCCCGAGAGGGACTCTATTTGTTGGTAGGACCACAAACAAATTGTTCATTGGAGGAGCACTAGTACTTAAGGTACAGGATGTAACCTAGGGGTAAAACGGTAATTTGACCTAGCTGGTGTTACGAACATTCATGAAGGATTGACTTGCTGTTATTGGTCAATATTTGTGGACATAGAAATATATCTTCAGTGAGAAGAGTGCAGCTGTGGGACTTTAGTGGAGTGTTCCGCAGTTAACTAATATTGATTGGGAGGTTAATGAGATTAACCGAGTAATCTCGTATCGTTGGAGCTTCTGATCTGTCGGTCCATTAGGTCCACCTTCTAGCTCGTAAAGGGTTCTTAGATCATTTGAATTTGAAATGTTCAAATTGATAAGGGGATAAATTCAATGTATATAGATACGATATAATATATAGTTTTGGAACTATATATTATAAATTTAATGTGAATATGATTCATATTAAATTATTTGTGAGAATTAAATATTTGAAAGAGTGCAAATATTATTTTAAATGTGAATGTGATTCATATTTGAAAAACTATAGGTTATAATTTAATGTGCATAAGATGTGCATTAAAACTACACATTTAATCCAAATTAAATATATGATATTTAATTTATAATTAATTAAATATGATTTGATTAATTAATTATATTATTTAATTAATAATTTTATTATTTGTTTTATAATATAATAAATAAAAAAGAAAAAGAAAAAGGGGAACGTGTGGCACGCTCCCCACTTCTCTCGAACTCCCCATTGATAGGGAGTGGGGGAAGTTTTCCCCCTGATAGTTTTTTCATCTCCTTTCGAGAAGAAATCAATTGATGATTGATCGATCTGTGATTTGCTCACTGAAGAGAAAGTTTTCTCTCTCACCATTCCCTCTCTCTAACATTCCAATCGTTGGACTCCTTCCCACAAAGGAGAGATCTAAGTGGAACTTAGAGCCATAGGAGGTTTAATGAGTGGTGTTGTCCTATTAGAGAAAACAGAGGAGAACTTTTGGGTTGTTGTGTTGTTGTACACTTGGAGCAAGGAGTTGTTGTGAAACTACAAAGGTAATTACGAATTCTCATTTAGTTTAGTTATTTTTAAAGCATGTTTGCATGATTCTTCCATGTCTAATTAGATTAGAAATATATGCTTATCTCTGTTTTTACACCAATGTACTGGTTTTTGTTTTTCAACCAAAATGAACTTACAATTACGATTCCAAACACATTTTCGTTGCTCAAGGGGATAAGATCTCCATAAAACCATATACCCATTACATATCTCCCACTTGCCCTAGATCCTCCTATGTACATATCTCGTAGACCTAAACTCTCCAGATGCCCCTCGAACACTTTAGTCGTGAGAGTCTTCATAAATAGATCAACTATGTTGTGCTCCAAAGTGATCTTCGTGACTATCACGTCTCCTCGTTGCACTATCTCCCGAATGAGATGATACTTCCTCTCGATGTGCTTCCCTCGCTTATGGCTACGAGGTTCTTTTGAGTTGGCTACCACACCACTATTGTCACAATATAAGTGAAGGGATTAGGAATTCTAGTAAGGTACCACTATTTCCAGGCTAAACATGAAAATAATAAGAAAAAACAGTAAGGTAACATGTTACTTACTTGTGGAAGAACTCTTCTTCAACGCTTTCCTCCTCTGGTCACGATCCCTCACGAATGAACGATCTCTACGAACTCGATCCTCGAACCGAACAACAAGACACCTCCAAAGGATCTTCTCAGTTATTATCGGGAGGTTGAGGCAGAGTATGTGGGACTCCCATTGACTTTTGGGTGAGGAGAGTTTGAGAGAGAATGAGAGAAAGGTGAGAAACTCTCTTTTGATGAAAATCCAAAAAATGGAAATTACTTCCCCAAAAGCTTCTTGCAAAGCCTTTTAAGTACTATTGTATGATGGAGTTAAAACCTCCACCAAATCACAATTTTACCACAACTATATGATATGCAAATCATATTTGCATATCACATAATATAAGGTATCTCATACCTTATTATACAAATCTCATTTGCATAAATGTGGAATTTTAAATTGAATCACATTCAATTTAATTTCTCTCAATTCAATTTCTCTAATTAACACTAATTAATCAATTAGGCTATTCTATAGTTTATTATGAATCTCATTCACATCAAACTATATATTATGTCATCTATATCTCATATAAATGACATAAATACCCAAAAGATGAATTTGAACACTTCAAATTCACACCCAACTGAAAACCTTCAATTTGTCCAATTTGAGCCAACGAAGGGACCTAATGGACCTACAGATGACGAGCTCCAATGATCCGAGACTAACCTGTCAAACTCTTTGACCTGGTTATTCAACATTCATTAGCTACGATGACACTCCACTAAAGCCCGTAGGTGCACTCTCATCACTGTAGGACAAGTTGTGTCCATCAATATAACCAATGTCCGTGAGTCGACCCTTCACAGGTTGTTCGTAGACACTGCTGGATAAAATTACAATTTTACCCTGGTGTCTATCTCTTGCTCCTTAAGTCCCACTGCTCCTCTAATGAACAATAACGTTGTATGGTCCAACCATAAACAAAAACCTTCTCGGGCCAGTGAGAGGGTAGGGCCCCGTTCTTCAAGCCCTAGAGACAACACTTAAGGGAACGACCACTCTAGTCTCCCTAAATCGGGAACGAGTGAATTTCATCTCGCGTTGTCAAGTTCCCAACTCCCCATGTGGTTCTGCCCCTGAGAAGATAGGCATATTGGGCGAGAACAGTGGTCACCCTCATCCGTACTAATCAAAGGAGATACCCCGCAGACAAGAGTCTGTAACACGCTCAGGATTAAGGTCGAGTCACTAATGGTCATCTACGAATTTATTAGTCCTATACTGTCAACGATGTTACATCAGTAAGTCTATTAATTCACGATCCAGTCTTGTACAATCTCATTGCACAGGATTCTCCCACTCGCATGTCAACCACATGAACGAGCTGGATCACTTCGTTTGTATCTAATACAAAGCGCGTCGCATCCACTGTGTATCCAGGATTAGGTCTCCAACCCAATTCGTATACTGTAGATCGTTTGGGTCATTAACGCGAACGTGATCCTCCCTATGTCCACTACACACCGTTCAAGTTCTTAGCTCTCTCATTATACATGACCCTAGAGCTTAGTTTATTGGATCAACTTGGAATATTACAAACTTGACGAGATGAGGACATACAAACGAGGTGATCAAACACGTTCATGTGGTTGACATGCGAGTGGGGGCATCCTGTGCAATGAGATTGTACAAGACCGGACCGTGAATTATTAGACCTACTGATGTAACATCGTTAACAGTATGAGACTAATAACTTTGTAGATGACCAATAGTTACTTAACCTTAATCATGAGCGCGTTGCGGACTCCCATCTGCGGGGGTCTGTCATTTGGCTAGTACGGGTGAGGGTGGTCATAGTTACTCACACAATATGTCTATCTTCTTAGGGACAGGACCACGTGGGGAGCTGGGAACTTGACTACGCGAGATAGAATTCACTCGTTCCCAACTTTAGGGAAACTAGAGGGGTTGTTCCCCTAGGGGCCGTTTGGTTTAAGGTTTTATTGGATGGGAATGGGTAATAGATGTCTGGGAATAATAAATGCCTGGGAATAAGATGATTGTGTTTGGTTGTACATGGGAATGTTATCAGATTTTTATGTAAAAAAATGATATTTTATATTTATTTTACGAAATTAATATATAAGTCTTATGTAATATATACTTACGATCTAATAAATAATGTGCAAATTTATTTTATAATATTTATCTTATAAATTTTATATATTATTATTTATTATTAATAAAAGAATAAAAATACATTTAAAAAATATTAATTAATTAATATTTTTTAATAAAAAATAATTATTAATTGATCAAAAATAACTCGTCAATAATTAATTAAAATGATTATCTTTACCATAAATTAATAATATTTATAATTAATTGATTAATATAATATTAGTTAGTGATTTAATATTTTTATGATGAATTTTATAATGAATGTTTATGCTTGTTTGATGAAATTAATCTTAAAAAAAGTATTTTATTAACTAATCAAAATTAATGTCAACTAATAAAAATAAATTAATTAATTATAAATATTTGTAATTAAATAATTAATTGTGATTATTGAAACTAAATAAATAAATAAAAATAAATAAATATTAATAAAAAAGAGAGAGATATTAATAAAGAAGAGAGAGAAAGAGAAAGATGGATGGGTTTAAAGAAACCCTATCATTCTTGAAGGGTATAGGAAGCCCATCCACCATGGGAAAAAGTGATGCATGGGAATAAGTGATACCCATGCTCATGCTTACAAACCTTGTTCCAAACAAGGAGATTTAAAACCCTTTACCCATTCTCATCCACAAAACCTTGCACCAAACGACTCCTTAAGTGTTGTTTATAGGGCTTGGACAATTGGCGTCCACCCTTTCACTGGTCCGAGAGGGGTATTGTTTATGGTTGGACCACACAACGTTGTTGTTCATTAGAGGAGCAGTGGGGACTTAAGGAGCAAGAAGTGGACACAGGAGTAAAACGGTAATTTGACCCAACAGTGTTACAAAAAACCTGTGAAGGGTCGACTCACCGACATTGGTTATATCAGTGGACACAACTTGTCTTACAGTGACGGGAGTGCAGCTACGGGCTTTAGTGGAGTGTTACCGTAGCTAATGAATGTTGATTAACCGGGTCAAAGAGTTTGACAGGTTAGTCTCGGATCATTGGAGCTCGTCACCTGTAGGTTCATTAGGTCCCTCAGTTGGCTCAAACTAGATACATAGAGGGTCACAGTTTGGTGTAGATTTGAAGTGTTCAAATTCACTAAAAAGGTATTTATGTCATTTATAGGAGATATGATTGACATATTATATAGTTTAATGTGAATGAGATTCATAATAAACTATAGGTTAGCCTAATTGTTTAATTAGGGCTAATTTGGAGAAATTGGATTGAGAGAAATTAAATTGAATTAAATTCAATTTAAAATCCACAATTATACAAATGTGATTTGTATAATGAGATATGACATACCTTATTATATGTGGTTATGCAAATCAAATTTGCATAACCTATGGTTGTGGTAATGGTAAATTGGTGGATATTTCAACTCCATCTATCACCATTATATAAACGATTTACAAGAAGGCTTTGGTAAGTAATTGTTTCATTTTTTAGAATCTCACCAAAAGAAAACTTACAAATTCTCTCAACTTTCCTCTCTCAAATTCTCTCCTCCCTTTCAACAAAGGAGTCCCACAACTCTCCTTCTACCTAAGGAGAACAACCGAGAAGGCTTATCGGAGGTGTCCCATTGCTCAAGGTTCGGTGAGATCGTGATCGTTGAGATAGAGAACGTGAAGTAATCGTGACCGGAGTAGAAAATCGCAAAGAACGATTCTTCAACAAGTAAGTGTTACTTCTCACTGTTTTTCCTTCTTATATGCATGTTTAGCCTAGTTTTTATAGGATAGAAATGATTTTGAGAAAACATTTTTCATAACGAAACCATGACGATTCAATCATTTTTTCCGTTGTGGGAGTTTTATTCCCTTCAATTGGTATCAGAGCCAATCGTTGGATTCTTCGTCGTGCAAATGTTTTTCTTAAAATTAGGTGGGTTGTACTTCAATTTCATGTGATGAATTGTGGTTTGCGAAAATGGATGTTTCGGTTTTGGCATTTTTCTTTAGATTTATTTTCTATTGATTAGATCAATGTAAAGGCCTATGCATTTTGGACAATTAGAAAATAAATCGAGTCTGTAAGTCTAGGTCTTGTATGGCAAGAGTTGCTGTGAAGAAATCGGAGCGGAAACAGGCAAAAAACGATGAAGAACAGTAAAGGAGTTTGTTGTTTTGTCGACGGCGTTGAGACGCTTTTCTTCGGCGTCTCAATGCTGTCCGTGCGGTACCAGGCAGAGTTGCAGGTCGGCGTTGCAACACTGAGGCGTTGGGCGCGCTGAGGACAACGTTGTACGTTGCAGCGTTGCAACGCTGACCACGATGTTGCAATGCTGCGTGCGTTGAGGGGCAATTCGCGCGAGACGTGGCAAGAAGCAGTTTTTGATGCATCATGGGACGTTTTTTCAATTTTTGTTATTATTTATTTAATTTAATTTGTAACATGTATTTTATTAATTAATTAATTAACTAATAATAATATAAAAGTTATATTAATGTTAATTAATTCATTAATGTCCCTAAGTGCCAAAACCGGTCCATATTTTGCTATTTTATTTATAGTATGCATGATAAGTTTATATTATAAGAGTTATAATATAAAGTTTGAATGTTGTAATTTATTTTATAGAAGTGTTATATTTCTTATATTAAAAGCATGCACATGCATTTAATTCATGTGATGAATATATGTTATAGTATATTATTATTCATGTGATGAATGACCAAACACTATGACATAGAATGCATGTAACCTTATTTAATTATTAGTTTTAAAATGTTTAGAACTTGAATAATTAGACATAAGTTTTCTAGTTCTAATAAGATTAGAATTAGGAAATCAAATATGAACATTGAATGGTGACTGATAAGTAACTCTGTCTAAGGAAGGATCTGTCTAAGGCTGGGGTATTTAAGCTGATGTTTTGCGGAACACCCCTACCTGAGAACCGACCTGAGAGTGAATTTGGTCCGGAGATTCATAGTTATATTATCGTGAGCGTCATTAATTAAAAGTTGATTAATTTACTCACATAGACCTAAGTTTTTACTGTGATTATAGAATTAGGCTAATCCAATATAAGAGTTATATTGGTAGACTTAGATAAATATTAGTCGATTTATCTAGGTCAATCCCGATTAATATGAAGTGCTGAGTGGGAGGAAATAAAGTGTATAAGATACATTTCATTTTCTGACCACAAATCTCTGTAAAGTTCACACCGTGAGATCCATACTCGGCATCGTGGCGCAAATGGGACCGTCCCCTTCGGATGGTATTTGTATGGGTCAATATCAAAGTGGATGGAGAGAGTACTTATAGTGAGTGGGAGGGGGACCTGTAAAAACGGGACCCACGGTCTCTTCTTTCGATGTACACTGTGAGACCCCTATGATCCGCCTGCTAGTTTTGCCTGGACCAGACAATCCCTTCGAAGGGCCTTGATCATGGGAGTCGGAACACCGTGAATTCTCGAAAGGGATACAGATTCCTTGTTGGTTTTCCTTCCTTGTTCACCCTTCGGTGGCTATTGTTTGGACGAATACTTGGAAACTTAAAGATTGAGGGTGACACTCGCGGGATTCATTAAGAGTTAATGGATTCGCACCAAAAAATGGTAATCGGACGCCTAATGGAATAAGAGTTATTACGGTATTAGGTGCAGTCGAAAAGTCTCGTCCCAGAGGAGGAGTGTTTTTGTTCACCCTTCGGTGGCGGTCATTCTAAACCTTTGGGATATCATTGCAAATTTTTAATGACCTAGGGATCATGAGATAAATGTTTTGCTGAAACTTGATTGGATTTCAAATGTTTTTACGAGACTGACACAATGTTTTTACTTGTTTTTCAGCAAAATGCCTAGCTCAATAATAACTTTACTAGCTTCCGTCAAATTAGTGGGAGATAATTTTCAAACATGGGAAAATAATATAAACACAATTCTAGTAACTGTCGACCTAAAGTGCGTGCTAACTGAGGAGTGTCCTCTGGTGTCGGGCTCGACCGCATCACGAAGTGTTCGTGATGTGTACGATTGATGGATCAGGGCCAATGAAAAGGCCAACGTCTGTATCATTGCCAACTTGTCTGAAGTTTTGGCAAAGAAGCATGAGTTGATGGTCACCGCTAAGAAGATCATGGAATCCTTGCAGGAAATGTTTGGACAATAGTTCTTTCAGGTCCGAGATGATTCACTCAAACACGTCTTTAACGCTCGGATGAAAGAAGGGATGTCTGTCCGTGAACATGTTCTAGACATGATGACTCACTTTAATCTGGCTGGGATGAACGGGGCTTTGATCGATGAGTCGAGCCAGGTTAGCTTTATTCTGGAGACTCTTCCGAAGAGTTTCCTTTAGTTTCGTAGCATTGCTGTTATGAACAAAATTAACTACACTCTGACAACCCTTCTAAACGAACTACAAAACTTCCAGTCCTTGATGAGGATCACGATACCGGAAGCTGAGGCAAATGTTGCCTTCAGGTCCTTTCACAGGGGTTCGACCTCTGGCACTAAAACTTTAGCTCCTTCATACCCGAAAGGGAAGAAGAAGAAGATGAAGAAGGACAAAGCTGACCGTGTTGCCACCCAAACGGGCAAAAAGGTCAAGGAAGTTGCAGAGAAAGGAAAGTGTTTCCACTGCAATGGGGACGACCACTGGAAGCGTAACTGTCCCAAGTTCCTTACCGACACAAGGAAAGAAGGTAAATGTGATTTACTAGTAACTGAAACCTGTTTAGTGGAGAGTAATGACTCTGCCTGGATATTGGATTCGGGCGCCACTAACCATGTTTGTTCTTCTTTTCAGAGAATTAGTTCCTGGCACCAGCTACGAGAGGGTGAGATAACACTACGTGTTGGATCTGGGGAGGTTGTCTCTGCTGCAGCGGTCGGCACGGTGATACTGTATTTTGGCGGAAAATCAAATTTGTTGAAGACAATCTTCAAGCTTTCCTTTTCATTCACGAACTCTTCGTGTTCTCCCAATATCTCGAACTACTCGAACTCTTCTCACGATCATCGACCGAACACAACCACTCGATTACTCGGTTGTTCTTCTTTTGGAAGAAGGAAGGTGGTGGGATCTTCAATTTGGTTAGGGATGAGAAGAATTTGAGAGAGAACTTGAGAGAAGTTTGCTTCTTTTGGTGAGAAATCCAAAAATGAACAATTAATCTTCCAACCCTTCTTGCAAAAGGAGTTTAAATAATGGAGATAGGTGGAGTTGAAATCTCCACATGTTTACCATTTTACCACAACTATAGGTTATACAAATCATATTTGCATAACCATATATTATAAGATATCTCATATATAATTTTACAAATCACATTTGAAATATTGTGGATTTATTAAATTGAATCACATCCAATTTAATATCTCTCAACCTAATTTTTCCAAATTAGCCCTAATTCAACAATTAGGCTAATCTATAGTTTATTATGAATCTCGTTCACATTAAACTATATATTATATCATTCATATCTCATATAAATGACATAAATGCCCTTTAGTGAAATTGAACACTTCAATTCACACCAAAACAGTAACCCTTATTTTAATCCAAATTGAGCCAACCGAGGGACCTAATGGACCTACAATGACGAGCTCCAATGATCCGAGATTAACCTATCAAACTCTTTGACCCGGTTAACCAACATTCATTAGCTACGGTAACACTCCACTAAAGCTCGTAGTTGTACTCCCATCAGTGCAAGATATTACGTGTCCACTGATATAACCAATGCCCATGAGTCGACCCTTCACAGGTTGTTCGTAGACACTGCTAGGTCCAATTACCGTTTTACCCCTATGTCTACTTTTTGCTCCTTAAGTCCCCACTGCTCCTGTAATGAACAAAAACGTTGTAATGGCCCAACCTTACACAACAACCCTCTCGTGCCAGTGAGAGGGTGGGCACCCGTTGTCCAAGCCCTGGAGACAACACTTAAGGGAACAACCTCTATAGTTTCCCTAAAGGCGGGAACGAGTGAATTCGATCTCGCGTAGTTAAGTTCCCAGCTCCTTACTTGGTCTTGTCCCTGAGAAGATAGGCATATTGGGCGAGTAAATCGTGACCACCCTCACTGCATTTCAGTCAAAGGACGGACCCCGCAGAGCGAGTACGTGACACGCTCAGGATTTAGGTCGAGTCACTAATGGTCATCTATACAAAGTTATTAGTCCTTACTGTCAACGGTGTTACATCACTAGGTCTAATAATTCGCGGTCCGGTCTTGTACAATCTCATTGTACAGGATGCCTCACTCGCATGTCAACCACATGAACGAGTCAGATCACCTCGTTTGTATCTTAATACAAAGCGGGTCGCATCCACAATGTATCCAGGATTAGGTCTCCAACCTCATCCATATACTGTAGACCGTTCGGGTCATTAACTTGAACGTGATCTTCCCTTTGTGTCCACTACACACCGTTCAACTTCTAGTTCTCTCATATGTTCAATGACCGTGGAGCTTAGTTTATTGGTCAAAGGTTGTATATAATGTGAGACACAAAATGATGAAATGAATAACTCTTTATTAATTTCAAATAGTAATTTACAAACTAAACGAGATTAGGACAAACATCCTAACAAACTCCCACTTGGACTAAGCTAGTGGAGAAAATACATTTATGAAATGTACATAAATTACAATGAAGTAATGCAATAAACTAGGGCATTGAATACCCGTTTACATATCTCCCACTTGCCCTAGTCAGGAAGTACTCGAAGACCTAGACTCTCTAGGTGACCCTCAACACCTTAGCCGTGAGGGGCTTTGTAAATGGATCAGCTACGTTGTGCTCCAACGCTATCTGCGTGACTGTAACGTCATCGCGGTGCACAATCTCTCGAATCAGGTGATACTTTCGCTCAATGTGTTTGCCTTTCTTATGGCTCTGAGGCTCCCTGGAGTTGGCAACTGCACCACTGTTGTTATAAAACAGTGTGATCGACAAGTTCATATTTGGAACAACTTCCAAATCTGTCATGAACTTCCTAAGCCAAACAGCTTCCTTTGCAGCCAAGCCGCAACGTAGTCCGCTTCCATAGTGGAATCAGCGATGCATCCCTGCTTGATGCTTCGCCGTACTACAACTCCTCCATTTAGAATGAAGGTTGACCCTGAAGTGGATTTCCTAGAATCTTTATCGGTCTGAAAGTCAGAATCTGTGTATCCCGTGAGGATCAAATCCCCACCGCCATACACTAAGCTGTAGTTCCTCGTTCTCCTAAGATACTTGAGGTTTGCCTTTACGGCTGTCCTGTGATCTAATCCTGGATTGGATTGATACCTACTGACAATCCCTACTGCATAACAGATGTCGGGCCAAGTACACAGCATGACATACATCAGGCTCCCTACAGCTGAAGCATAGGGGATCCGTCTCATATCCTCAACCTCTTGAGGAGTCTTAGGACACTGATCCTTACACAGGTGAACCCCGTGCCTGAAAGGCAACAAGCCCTTCTTGGAGTTCTACATCTTATATCTAGACAACATCTTGTCAATATAAGACGCTTGAGACATGGCCAACGTTCTGTTCTTCCGGTTCCAAACAATCTGGATACCTAGAACATACTGAGTTTCTCCCAAATCTTTCAGTTGGAATTGCGAACCTAGCCATTTCTTTACGTCAGTAAGAAATTCTACCCCATTCCCAATGAGAAGAATATCATCCACGTATAATATAAGAAATGCGACAGTTTTGTCGATTATTTTCTTGTAGACACAAGGTTCGTCAACATTCTGATCAAAGCCATAAGATTTGATTGCCTAATCAAACCTTATATTCTGAGACCTTGAGGCTTGTTTCAGTCCATAAATAGACCTATGAAGCCGACAAACCTTTTGCTCTTGGCCTTGAGCAATGAACCCCTTCGGTTGGTCCATGTAGATGGTTTCGTCAAGGTTGCCATTTAGAAAGGCGGCCTTGACATCCATCTGCCATTCCTCGTAGTCATAATGCGCGGCAATGGCCAGAAGGATCCTGATCGATTTTACCATGGCAATAGGTGAAAAGGGTTCCTCATAGTCAACCCCTTCAACCTGGGTAAAACCCTTTGCCACTAGTCGTGCTTTGAAGGTCTGCAGCTTCCCATCTACGCCACGTTTACGCTTGTAGATCCATTTGCAACCTTTAGGTTTTACCCATAAGGTTGATCCACAAGCCCCCAGACAGAATTGAAGTACATCGACTCCATTTCCTGGTCGATAGCTTTAATCCATTCGTCCTTGTAAACATCAACAATTGCCTGATCATAGGTCAATCGATCCTCGCAGTCATCATCAGGATTGACGACTTGGGTTTCAGCTAAACCCATGTAACGTTCAGGTTGTCTCACAGTCCTCCCACTACGTCGAGGCATTCCCAACTCTCGGGAACGAACTTGACTTGACGTGCTAGGATCAACAACACTTGTTGATATACTAGCTCCATCAGCAACCCTTGTTGATGTACTGTGCATTTCATTCTGCACGATTTTGCTCCTAGGAAAATGATCGCTTATGTGGTCTTCCTCAAGGAATGTGGCGTTTGTCGACACAAGCACCCTATTTTCCTTAAGATCGTAAAACATACCACCTCTGGTCTCTTTTGGGTAACCTACGAATAGACAATATTTTGAACGGGGTTCCGATTTCTTCGGGTTTGACACCAACAACACGTGGGTCGGGCATCCCTAAATTCTGAAATGGTGTAAACTACCTTTACGACCATTCCAGAGTTCGAAAGGTGTTTCACAAACACTCTTCGACGGAACATTGTTCAAAATATAAACTGCAGTCTCCACTACGTAACCCCAAAAGGAATCAGGGAGACGAGCATAGCTCATCATCGACCGAACCATGTCCAACAGGGTTCTATTTCTCCTCTCTAATACACCATTCTGCTGTGGCATACCAGGTGCTGAGAGTTGGGACGTAATTTCGTGTTCTATCGATCGAAGTGTTTTTATAGGTTTACCTAACAAGTTCTCAACCTCAGTCTTGTACTCCTTGAACTTTTCAAGAGTTTCAGACTTTCTATGCATTAGGTAAATATACCCATACCTCGAATAATCATCAATGAAAGAAACGAAGTATTCGTAACCACCTCGTGCTTTAACACTCATCGGACCACAGAGGTCAGAACATATAAGCTCAAGGGGCTCCTTGGCTCTATATCCTTTTCCACTAAAAGGACGTTTGGTCATTTTGCCTTCAAGGCATGACTCACAGACCGGTAAAGAGTTTTCTTCCAACTGACTTAGAAGTCCACTCTTCACTAGTCTCTCATTTCGATTGAGATTAATGTGGCCTAACCTTAGATGCCAAAGATGGGCATTTTCTTTTGGAGAAACCTTAACTCTCTTAGTTCGCGTTTCTGCAGTTTTAAATAACTTAGTTGTAACGCCCGCACCATAAATCAGGTTTATGCTCCATTAAAGTATTTATTAATATTAGTAAAATCATACATTTAATTTGAGTTTTGACTTAGTCAAGGCCTTTTTGTGAATTGTAGGTGGTTGAGGGGCATTTTAGTAATCAAACCACAAGTAGGGTTTTTAAAAGAGGCCCTTTTGTCCTCTTATGCACGCAAATCGAGGTATTCATCTCCTCACCATCTCCCTCTCACGAAAAAACCCTAGCCGCCGCACCCCTGGGATTCCGAGCCGCCGTTCGTGCCGCCGTCCACCGCCTGCAGATCGTCGCGCGCTGGGGAAGTCTTCGCCGCGCCACCACCCGGTTGATTCTCGGGAAGCTTCGCGCACCACCTCGCGCCGCAGCGCGGCCAGCTCGCGCGCTCTCGTTGCCGTCAAGCTCCAGATCGCCGCATCCGTCGAAGCCTCCCGCCGTTCGCGCGCAGCCGATCGAAGCCTCCAGCCGCTCGTGCGCCGCCGATCGAAGCCTCCAGCCGCTCGTGCGCCGCCGATCGAGGTCTCCAGCCGCTCGACGCTGACGCTCCGCCAGACGGATCCGCGCCGCCGTACGCCTGAAGATCCGTTGCCAGCCCGCCTTCCGGCCATAGCGTCAGCTGCAGCTGCCGCCGCCATCGCCAACGCCTGCGCGCGCCGCCCCTCACATCGATGGCGAGATCATTTTGGTCTTCGCCGGATTCGCGGTGAGTGAGTTGCCATCTCTATGAAGGACTTGGATCGTAAGATTTGTTTAAGTTGAGATTTATTTAACCCATAGTTGTGTTAGGTATTCGTCGAAGTTGTGGGAAATTGCAGCAGACCTAAGCGGAATTCGTTTAGGGTTCGTAGGAGAAATTAACAACCCGGTTGCTAGCTGAGGCTAAGGTAAGGGAACCCATACAATTTTTAGATCCAGATTGAAAAGTTTGCTGAAAACATCCCACATGGTTGGAGGTTTTGGTTTGAAAAGCCATGTTGGATTGAGTATGACCTTTTTTTTGTTGATATTGTGAATGCTGGATTTATGCCATGAATGTTAGGTTCCTGTTGCCCTGTTGATATTGTGAATGCTGGATTTATGCCATGAATGTTAGACTTCTGTTGTCTTTGAAACTTTGCATGTTGATCTAGCCATGTTAATGCCATGAGATTTATTGTGTTCTAAATAGAACATCTAGGTAATCGAGGCCACGATCTTCGCCTCACTAAGTTTATTTCTGCGAAGGTCAGGTGAAATTTTCCTGGATTTATAATTACTTATTTTGAGATTCTCGGAGTCGACCCACTCAGAGGCCATGTTGTGGGAGGACTAGTTGTTCGTTAGAAGCCGAAGAGAAATTTAAATGAAATTGTTTACGAAGGCTTGACAACTAACCCCCCACTATTTAATGAATGTATGATTATATTAATGGGTCGACCCAGAATGGAGGCCATGGAACAGGAAGTAAAAATTTCCACAAAAAGCCGAAGAGAAAAGCCACGAACGTCTTTTATATTTTACTTGTATTTTTGTTAGGGTCCATGACTTTTGAACCCCGCCTGTGGGGACTCTTACTGAGTATTATGTATGTAATACTCACCCCCTTCTTTAAAATAAAAATGTTTTGAGTAAGGGCAAAGGCAAGATGGTTGAATGACCGGGAGCGCTACTCGAGCCATGGGATAAGAGAAGCCAGTTTCGCAAATTTGAGTCACATGTTTTTCTGTCGGCTAGTCTTTGGTTAAAACATTTCCTTTTCATTTATTCTTTGATTTAAATTTAGGGAGGCCAAGTCAAGTTAAATTCTTTGTTAAATAAATGTCATTTTCAATTCTTTTTATTGGGATCCCAAATGAACAATTGATTTATTTTTGATGAATAACTGTTTCGTTTTTTTTTTTTGCAACCTTTAACTTCAATCATTTAGGGGCCTCGATTCATGCATGTTTAGTAAAGACTCTAGGGTCAGGTTTAGCCAAAATCTTAGGGTCCTTACATTAGTGTTCAAAATGCTTTTGACTGAATTTAACTTTAAAACATACAAATTAGACTCAAGTGAAGCTAATCAAATCAAATTGCTTTTGAAAGAAATAAACGCTTTATTATAATTAAAGGAGTTTGAAATACACTGTTCAATAAGACAGGAAATGGAAACAAGGTTTCTAGTAAACCCTGGGACTATGTTCAAATTGTCTAACAATAAGTAATTCTTGCCGAAGAAAAGCTTCACTTTGTCGATCACTGCAGCAGAGACTATCTCTCCGGATCCAACTCGCAGAGTCACCTCACCCTCTCGCAACTGCTGCCAGGAATCAATTCCCTGAAAAGAAGAACAAACGTGGTTAGTGGCGCCCGAATCTAAAATCCAGGCAGAGTCACGACTCTCCACTCAACATGTTTCAGTTACCAGTAAATAACATTTACCTTGATTCTTCCTCTCGGCAAGGAACTTGGGACGAGCTTCTTCCAAAGACCATCCCCATTGCGAAAGGAACACACTTTCCTTTTTCTGCAACTTCCTTGACCTTCTTGCCCTTTTGGGCGGCAGCTCGGTCAGCTTTACCCTTCTTCATTTTCTTCTTCTTCCCTTTCGGGTGAGAAGGAGCAACAGATTTAGTCCCAGAGGTCGAACCCCTGTGATAAGCCTTTAGGCAACATTTGCCTTAGCTTCCGGTGTCCTGATCCGCATCAAGGACTGGAAGTTCTGTAGCTCGTTCAGAAGGGTGGTCAGAGTGTAGCTAATTTTGTTCATAACAAAGATTGCTCTGGCGAAGGAAACTCTTCGGAAGAGTTTCCAGAATAAAGTTGACCTGGCTTGACTCGTCGATCGAAGCCTCGTTCATCTCCGCCAAATTAAAGTGGGTCATCATGTCTAGAACGTGTTCAGGGACAGACGTCCCTTCTTTTATTCGGGCGTTGAAGACATGTTTGAGCGAATCGTGCTTGACCTGAAAGGACTGTTGTCCAAACATGTCCTGCAACGACTCCATGATCTCCTTGGCAGTGATCATCAACTCGTGCTTCTTTGCCAATACTTCAGACAAGCTGGCAATGATGTAGACCTTGGCCTTTTCATTGGCCTTGATCCATCAATCGTATGCATCACGAATTCGTTATGTAGTCGAGCTCGACAACTGAGGACAATCCTTAGTAAGCACGAACTTCAGGTCATCAGTTACTAAAATCGTGTTTATGTTGTTCTTCCACGTTTGGAAGTTATCTCCCACTAGTTTGTCGGAAGCAAGTAAAGCGATTATTGAGCTAGACATATTTTTAGTTTAAAAAATCAAATAATTTTGTGTCTGTCTCGCATAAACTTTTGAAAACCAATCAAGTTTTAGCAAAATTTAATCCTATGAACCCTAGATCATTTAAAAAATTGCAATGATATCCTAAAGGTTTATAATGACCGCCACGAAGGGTGAACAGAAACACTTCTCCTCTAGGACGAGAATTTCTCGACCAGACCCTAATCCCAGAATAACTCTTATTCCAATAGGCGTCCAGTTACAATTATTTGGTCGAATTCATTAACACTTAATGAGTTCTGTGAGTGTCACCCTCAATCTTTAAGTTTCCAAGTATCCGTCCAAACAACAGCCACCGAAGGGTGAACCACGAAGGAAAACCAACAAGGAAACTGTATCCCTTTCGGGAATTCACGGTGTTCCGACTCCCATGATCAAGGCCCTCCGAAAGGATTGTCCAGTCCAGCCAAACTAGCGAGATTTGATCATAGGGTCTCACGGTGTGAATCGAAAGAAGAGACCGTGGGTCCCATTTTCACAGGTTCCGCTCCCACTCACTATAAGTACTCTCTCCATCCACTTTGATATTGATCCATACAAATACCATCTGAAAGGGGACGCTCCCATTTGCGCCATGGAACCGAGTATGGATCTCACGGTGCGGACTTAACGGAGATTTGTGGTCAGAAAATTAAATGTATCTTATACACTTTATTTTCTCCCAGTCAGCACTTTATTATTTTCGGGTTTGACCTAGATAAACCGGCTAAAATTTACCTAAGTCTACCAATATAACTCTTATATGGTATTTAGCCCAAGTTTATAATCACATTATTACTTAGGTCTATGTGAGTAAATTAATCAACTTTTAATTAATGGCACTCACGAAAAATATAATCTAAGAATCTCTGGACCGAATTCACTCCCAGGTCGGTTTCGGTGTAGGGGTGTTCATAGCGTCAACTTAAATACTGACCTTAGACAAAACCTTTCTTAGACAGATTTACTAATCAGTCACCATCCAAAGTTTATACTCTTATTTTCTAATTCTAATCTTATTAGAACTAGAAAACCTAAGTCTAATTATTCAAGTTCTAAACACTTTAAAACTAAAAATTAACTTAGGTTACATGCATTTATATGTTATAGTGTTTGATCATTCATTACTTGAATAACTATAGACTATAACAAAATAATTCATCACATGAAATTAAAATGCATGAGCATACTTTAATCTAAAAATATAACACTTATATTAATTAAATTAAAACATGCATTTAATTATATTATAACACTTATAGTATAACCTATCATGCAAACTATATATTATAACACCTATAATATAAATGATGCATGAAAATGTTTAATCTAAGGTGGGATTTTAAATCCATATGACATACATTATGCACATATAAATTAATTAAATCATACTTCACATGCATAAAATAATTAAATAGCAAAAATTGACCGGTTTTGACACTTATGGGCATTTATTTAATTAAATAACATTAATATAACATTTATATTAATATTATTTAATAAATAAATTAAATAAAACAAAATAAATACATTTTTATAAAAAATTAAATAATAAAACACGTTAAAAAAAATGACCCACGAAAGCACAACCCCTTGAATTTCTCGCGCGTGCCTCGCCCAACCGCCCACTACGCTGTAGCGTTGCAACACCGTGGGCAGCGTTGCAACGCTGCAGCATCCAGCGTCACGCCCCGCGTGCTCCACGCCTCAGCGTTGCAACGCTGCTCTGCAGCTAGGCCTCTGACCGCATGTGCAGCGTTGAGACGCTGATGAAAAACATCTTAACGCTGTCGACAGAACAACAAGCTTCTCTTGCTGTTCTTCGTCAATTCTCGCCCATTTTCGCTCCGATTTCTTCACAGTAACTCTTGCCACGAACGACTCGGACTTACAAACTCGATTTACCATAAAATGCCCAAAAACAGCTGGCCCTTACATTGAACACATCAACATAAAAATGTAAATCTATTCAAATGCCAAAACCGAAAACATCCATCTTTGCAAACCACAATGCATCTCATAAATTAAGGCAATACCCAGCTAATTTTAACAAAAATCAATGCACAACAAGAACAAACGAATGGCTCTGATACCAATTGAAGGGAATGAAACTCCCCGCGCAGCGATAGACGATCGAATCGTCACGGTATTGTTGTGCTACTTAGTTTCGTTAATACTATCTAGCTCTTAGATATAGGCTAAACATACATAAAATTGAAAGGAATACAACAAGATCTCGTTACTTAATTGTTGAAGACAATCTTCAAGCTTTCCTTTTCGTTCACGAACTCTTCGTGTTCTCTCAATGATCTCGAACTCTTCTCACGATCATCGACCGAACACAACCACTCGATTACTCGATTGTTCTTCTTTTGGAAGAAGGAAGATGGTGGGATCTTCAATTTGGTTAGGGATGAGAGGAATTTGAGAGAGAACTTGAGAGAAGGAGTTTGCTTCTTTTGGTGAGAAATCCAAAAATGAGCAATCAATCTTCCAACCCTTCTTGCAAAAGGGGTTTAAATAATGGAGATAGGTGGAGTTGAAATCTCCACCAATTTACCATTTTACCACAATTATAGGTTATGCAAATCATATTTGTATAACCATATATTATAAGATATCTCATATCTCATTTTACAAATCACATTTGAAATATTGTGGATTTATTAAATTGAATCACATCCAATTTAATATCTCTCAACCTAATTTCGTCAAATTAGCCCTAATCGAACAATTAGGCTAACCTATAGTTTATTATGAATCTCATTCACATTAAACTATATATTATATCATTCATATCTCATATAAACGACATAAATGCCCTTTAGTGAAATTGAACACTTCAATTCACACTAAAACATTAACCCTTCTTTTAATCCAGATTGAGCCAACCGAGGAACCTAATGGACCTACAGTGACGAGCTCCAATGATCCGAGATTAACCTATCAAACTCTTTGACCCGGTTAACCACCATTCATTAGCTTGGTAACACTCCACTAAAGCCCGTAGTTGTACTCCCGTCAGTGCAAGATATTACGTGTCCACTTATATAACCAATGCCCATGAGTCGACCCTTCACAGGTTGTTCGTAGACACTGCTGGGTCAAATTACCGTTTTACCCCAGTGTCTACTTCTTTCTTCTTAAGTCCCCATTGCTCCTTTAATGAACAACAACGTTGTAATGGGCCAACCATACACAACAACCCTCTCGTGCCAGTGAGAGGGTTGGCACCCGTTGTCCAAGGCCTGGAGACAACACTTAAGGGAATAACCACTCTAGTTTCCCTAAAGGCGGGAACGAGTGAATTCCATCTCGCGTAGTTAAGTTTCCAGCTCCCTACTTGGTCCTATTCCTAAAAAGATAGGCATATTGGGCGAGTAACTGTGACCACCCTCACCCGTACTAGTCAAAGGACAAATCCCAGCAGACAGTTGTCTGTAACACGCTCAAGATTCAGGTCGAGTCACTAATGGTCATCTACGAAGTTATTAGTCCTTATTGTCAATGGTGTTACATCAGTAGGTCTAATTATTCATGATCCGGTCTTGTACAATCTCATTGTACAGGATGCCCCCACTCGCATGTCAACCACGTGAACGAGTCAGATCACCTCGTTTGTATCTTAATACAAATCGGGCCGCATCCACAGTGTATCCACGATTAGGTCTCAAACCCCATCCATATACTGTAGACCGTTCGGGTCATTAACTCGAACGTGATCTTCCCTGTGTGTCCACTATACACTGTTCATGTTTTAGTTCTCTCATATATTCAATGACTCTAAGCTTAGTTTATTGGTCAACGTTTGTATAAAATGCGAGACAGAAAATGATGAAATGAATAACTCTTTTTTAATTTCAAATAGTAATTTACAAACTGAACGAGATTAGGACAAACATCCCAATAGACGGAGTAGGAGGGCTGTGAGATAGCCTGAACGGTACATGGGTTTAGATGAGACCCAAGTCGTCACCCCTGATGATGACTGCGAGGATCCATTGACCTGTGATCAGGCAATGGCAGACGTTGACAAAGACCAATGGATTAAAGCTATGGACCAGGAAATGGAGTCGATGCACTTCAGTTCTGTCTCGGAACTTATGGATCAACCAGATGGGGTATAATCTATAGGTTGCAATGGATCTACAAGCGTAAACGTGGCGTAGATAGGAAGGTGCAGACCTTCAAAGCACGACTAGTGGCAAAGGGTTTTACCCAGATTGAAGGGGTTGACTATGATGGATCTTTTTCACCTGTTGCCATGGTAAAGTCGATCAGGATCCTTCTGGCCATTGTCGCATATTATGACTATGAGGTATGGCAGATGGATGTCAAGACTGCCTTTCTGAATGACAACCTTGACGAGACAATCTACATGGACCAAACTAAGGGGCTAATTACCCAAGGCCAATAGCAAAAGGTTTGCCAGCTTCATAGGTCTATTTATGGACTAAAACAAGCCTCGAGGTCTTGGAATATAAGGTTTGATGAGGCGATCAAATCTTATGGCTTTGATCAGAATGCTGACGAGCCTTGTGTCTACAAGAAAATCGTCAACAGTACTGTCGCATTTCTGATATTGTATGTGGATGATATCCTTCTCATTGTGAATGAGGTAGAATTTCTTACTGACATAAAGAAATGGTTGGCTTCACAATTCCAAATGAAAGATTTGGGAGAAGAATAGTATGTTCTAGGTATCCAGATAGTCAGGAACCGGAAGAACAGAACATTAGCCATGTCTCAGGCATCTTATATTGACAAGATGTTGTCTAGATATAAGATGCAGAACTCCAAGAAGGGCTTATTTCCTTTCTGGCATGGGGTTCACCTGTCTAAGGATCAATGTCCTAAGACTCATGTATGTCATGCTGTGTACTGGGCCCGACATCTGTCATGCAGTTTGGATTGAAAGTAGGTATCAATCCAATCTAGGATTAGATCACTGGACAACCGTAAAGACAATCCTCAAGTATCCTAGAAGAACGAGGAACTACAGCCTTGTGTATGGGAGTGGGGATTTGATCCTTACGGGATACACAGACAACTTCCTTTGCAGCTTCACAAGCCGCAAATACTCGCCATCATCACTGCATCCTCGCTTGATGCTTCCATCGAAGGTGACCCTGGAATCACCGATGCATCCCGTAAGGATCAAATCCCTACTCCCATACACAAGGTTGTAGTTCCTCGTTGTCCTAAGATACTTGAGGATTTCCTTTAAGGTTGTCCAGTGATCTAATCCTGGATTGGATTGATACCTACTGACAATCCCAACTGCATAACATATGTCGGGCCTAGTACACAACATGGCATACATCAGGCACCCTACAACTGAAGCATAGGGGATTCGTCTCATATCCTCAACCTCTTGAGGTGTCTTAGGACATTGATCCTTAGACAGGTGAACCCCATGCCTGAAAGGCAGCAAACCCTTCTTCGAGTCCTGCATCTTATACCTAGACAACATCTTATTTGGAATTGCGAAGCCAACCATTCCTTAATGTTAGTAAAAAATCCTACCTCATTCCCAATGAGAAGGATATCATCCACATACAATATCAGAAATGCGACAGTACTGTTGACGATTTTCTTGTAAACACAAGGCTCGTCAGATCAAAGCCATAAGAATTGATCGCCTCATCATACCTTATATTCCAAGACCTCGAGGCTTGTTTCAGTCCATAAATAGACTAAAGGGATTTTGAATTCCCACAGCGGAAGACGTTGTGAAACGTCGTTGATCCGTTGTGTAAAACGTGCCTTAAAATTGAATCTATCTCATAGATCCTAGGCTAAACATTTAAAGAAGAAGAAGAAATCAGTAAGTAAAAAGTACTAACCTCTTGAAGAACTCTTCTTCAACGTTTTCTCCTTCTTCGGTCACGATCTCTCTCGTACCAACGTTCTCCTCGAACACGAACCTCGATCAGTGTTGCAAGACACTTCCAAAAAGTCTTCTCGGTTGTTCTCGGGAGGTTGATGGAGAGTGAGTGGGACTCCCTTTGGTTTTGGGTGAGGAGACAATTTTGGGGAATGGAGAGAGAATTTGAGAGAGAAATGCCTTGCTCTCTTTGGATGGAAATCCAAAAAATGGCAAATGGCACACCAAAGGCTTCTTGTAAAGCCTTTAAATACTATTGTGTGATGGAGTTAAAACCTCCACAAAATCACAATGTTACCACAACCATATAATATACAAATCACATTTGCATAATATATAATATAAGGTATCTCATACATTATTATACAAATCTCATTTGCATAAATGTGGAATTATAAATTGAATCACATTCAATTTAATTTCTCTCAATTCAATTTCTCCAAATAGCACTAATTAATCAATTAGGCTATACTATAGTTTATTATGAATCTCATTCCCACCAAACTATATATTATGTCATCTATATCTCATATAAACGACATAAATACCCAAATAATGAATTTGAACACTTCAAATTCACACGAAACTGTAAACCCTAAATTTGTCAAATTCGAGCCAACCGAGGGACCTAATAGACCTACAAGTGACGAGCTCCAATGATTCGAGATTAACCTGTCAAACTCTTTGACTCGGTTATTCAACATTCATTAGCTACGGGAACACTCCACTAAAGCCCGTAGCTGCACTCTCATCACTGTAGGACAAGTTGTGTCCATGAATATAACCAATACCCATGAGTCGACCCTTCACAGGTTGTTCGTAGTCACACCGGATCAAATTCTTTGCTTTACCCCCGTGTCTACCTCTTGCTCCTTAAGTCCTTCCGCCGCTTCTAATGAACAACTACGTTGCATGGTCCAACCATAAACAACAACCCTCTCGGGCTAATGAGAGAGTGGGGCCCCGTTGTTCAAGCCACGGAGACAAAGACTTAAGGGAACAACCTCTCTAGTTTTCCTAAGTCGGGAATGAGTGAATTCCTTCTTGCGTAGTCAAGTTCCCAGCTCCCCACATGGTCCTGCCCCTGAGAAGATAGGCATATTGGGCGAGCAACAGTGGCCACCCTCACCCGTTCTAGTCAAAGGACAAACCCCCGCAGACAGGAGTCCGTGACACGCTCAGGATTAAAGTCGAGTCACTAATGGTCATCTACGAATTTATTAGCTCTATACTGTTAACGGTGTTACATCAGTAAGTCTAATAATTCACGGTCCGGTCTTGCACAATCTCATTGCACAGGATGCCCCCACTCGCATGTCAACCACATGAACGAGTCAGATCACCTCGTTTGTATCTAATGCAAAGCGGGCCGTATCCACAGTGTATCCAGGATTAGGTCTCCAACCCTATCCATATACTGTAGACCGTTTGGGTCATTAACTCGAACGTGATCCTCCCTGTGTTTCCACTACACACCGTTCAAGTTCTTAGTTCTCTCAAAATGCAATGACCCTGGAGCTTAGTTTATTGGATTAAGTTTATGAAAAATGCGAGACACAAAGTTTAAATAAATAACTCTTATTTATTATACAATGTTGAAATAAATAACTCTTATTCATTTACAACTTGGAATATTACAAACTACACGAGATGAGGGCATACATGCCAACAAACTCCCACTGGGACTAAATTAGTCGAGTACATGATACATTTCTCAAATGTACAGTAAAGTAATACAATAAAGTAATACAATAAACTAGGGCATTGAATACTATCTTACAATACTCCCACTTGCCCTAGTCAGGAAGCACTCGAAGACATAGACTCTCTAGGTGACCTCAAACACCTTAGCCGTGAGGGCCTTTGTAAATGGACCAACAACGTTGTGCTCCGAATCTATCTGCGTGACTGTCACGTATCACACGCTCATGGTGCACAATCTCCCGTATCAAGTGATACTTATGCTCTATATGCTTGCCCCTTTTATGACTCCGAGGTTCTCTCGAGTTGGCTACTGCACCACTGTTGTCACAAAACAGTGTGATTGGCAAGTTTATATTTCGAACAACTTCCAAATCCGTCATGAACATCCTGAGCCAAACAGCTTCCTTTGCAGCTTCACAAGCCGCAACATATTCGCCTTCCATCGTGGAATCAGCGATGCATCCCTGCTTGATGCTTCGCCACACTACAACTCCTCCATTCAGAATGAAGGTTGACCCTGAAGTGGATTTCCTAGAATCCTTATCAGTCTGAAAGTCAGAATTTGTGTATCTCGTAAGGATCAAATCCCCACTCCCATACACAAGGCTGTCGTTCCTCGTTCTCCTAAGATACTTGAGGATTGCCTTTACGGCTGTCCATGGATCTAATCGTTGATTGGATTGATACCTACTGACAATCCCAACGGCATAACAGATGTCGAGCCTAGTACACAGCATGGCATACATCAGGCTCCCTACAGCTGAAGCATAGGGGATTCGTCTCATATCCTCAACCTCTTGAGGTGTCTTAGAACATTGATCCTTAGACAGGTGAACCTCATGCCTGAAAGGCAGCAAGCCCTTCTTGGAGTTCTGCATCTTATATCTAGACAACATCCTGTCAATATAAGACGCTTGAGACATGGCTAGCGTTCTGTTCTTTCGGTTCCGGACAATCTGGATACCTAGAACATACTGTGCATCGACCAAATCTTTCATTTGGAATTGCAAAGCCAGCCATTCCTTAATGTCAGTAAGAAATCCTACCTCATTCCCAATGAGAAGGATATCATCCACATACAATATAAGAAACGCGATCAAGATCAAGTAACGATTTTCTTGTAAACACAAGGCTAGTCAACATTTTGATCAAAGCCATAAGATTTGATCGCCTCATCAAACCTTATATTCCAAGACCTCGAGGCTTGTTTCAGTCCATAAATAGACCTTTTAAGCCGACAAACTCTTTGCTCTTGGCCTTGGGCAACAAACCCCTTGGGTTGGTCCATGTAGATGGTCTCGTCAAGGTTGTCTTCAGAAAGGCGGTCTTGACATCCATCTGCCATTCCTCATAGTCATAATATGTGGCAATGGCCTGAAGGATTCTAATCGACTTTACCATGGTAAGAGGTGAAAAGGTTTCCTCATAGTCAACCCCTTCCACCTGGGTAAAACCCTTTGCCACTAGTCGAGCTTTGAAGGTCTTCACCTTCCCATCTACACCATGTTTACGCTTGTAGATCCACTTGTAACCAATAGGTTTTACCCCATCCGGTTGGTCCACAAGCTCCCAGATGGAATTGAAGTACATCGACTCCATTTCCTGGTCCATAGCTTTAATCCATTCGTCTTTGTCAACGTTAGCCATTGCCTGATCATAGGTCAATGGATCCTCGCAGTCATCATCAAGGGTGACGACTTGGGTTTCAGCTAAACTCATGTAACGTTCAGGCTGTCTCACAGTCCTCCCACTACGTCGAGGCATTCCGAACTCTTGGGAACGGACTTGACTAGACGAGCTAAGATCAACAACATTTGTTGACGTACTAGCACCATCAGCAACTCTTGCTGATGTACTGTCCATTTCATTTAACACAATCATACTCCTTGGTAAGTGATCCTTGATGTGGTCTTTCTCAAGGAAAGTGGCGTTTGTCGACACAAGCACCCTATTATCCTTAGGATCATAAAAGTAACCACCTCTAGTCTCTTTTGGGTAACCTACAAAGAGGCATAACCTTAAACGGGGTTCCAGCTTCTTTGGGTTTGACACCAACACATGGGTCGGGCATCCCCAAATTATGAAATGACGTAAACTGGTTTTACGACAATGCCAGAGTTCAAAAGGTGTTTCACAAACACTTTTCGATGGAACTGTGTTCAAAATGTAAACCGCAGTCTCCACTGCGTAACCCCAAAAGGAATCAGGGAGACGAGCATAGCTCATCATCGACCGAACCATGTTCAACAAGGTTCTGTTTCTCCTCCCCCGATACACCATTCTGCTGTGGCATACCAGGTGTTGAGAGTTGGGACGTAATTCCATGTTCTATCATATAGTCCTGGAATTTAGTGTCCATATACTCTCAGCCTCGACCCGATCGAAGTGTTTTTATCGTTTTACCTAACAGGTTCTCAACCTCAGTCTTGAACTCCTTTAACTTTTCAAGTGTTTCAGACTTCCTATGCATTAGGTAAATATACCCATACCTCGAATAGTCATCTATAAAAGATACAAAGTATTCGTAACCACCTCGTGCTTTAACATTCATCGGAGCACAAAGGTCAGAATGTATAAGCTCAAGGGGCTCCTTGGCTCTATATCTTTTTCCACTAAAAGGACGTTTGGTCATTTTGCCTTCAAGGCATGACTCACAAACCGGTAAAGAGTTTTCTTCCAACTCGCTTAGAAGTCCACTCTTCACTAGTCTCTCAACCCTATTGAGATTAATGTGGCCTAATCGAAGATGCCAAAGATGAGCACTTTCTTTTGGAGAAACTTTCAATCTCTTAGTTCGCGTTTCAGCTGTTTTAAACAATTCGGTGTTCAAAACACTTTTGACCGAATTAGGGTTCAAAACATATAAATTACTCTCAAGCGAAGCAGAACAAATCAAATTTCCATTTCTAGAAATAAAAGCTTTATTACTCTTGAAAGAAACAGAAATATTTTGTTCTAATAGGCAGGAAATAGAAACTAGGTTTCTCGTGAACCCAGGAACTATGTACATATTATCCAATAATAAGTACTTCCCACAAAAAAATAGCTTCATCGTGCCTATTGTTGCAGCCGAGACAACTTCTCCAGATCCAATCCTGAGTGCTATCTCACCCTCTTGCAGCCACTGCCAGGAACTTAATCCTTGAAAAGAAGAGCAAACATAGTTAGTGGCGCCTGAATCCAATATCCAAGCTGAGTCATTACTCTCCACTAAACAAGTTTCTGTGACAAGTAAATCACATTTACCTTTCATCTTCTTTTCATTAAGGAACTTGGGACAACTCCTCTTCAGGTGTCCGTCCCTGTTGCAGTAGAAACACTTTCTGGCAACATCCTTAATTTCTTTGCCTTTTAGGGCGGCAGCGCGATAAACCTTAACTTCCTTCAACTTCTCCTTCTTCCCCTTAGGGCCTGAAGAGTCTACAAACATTATCCCAGAGGTCGAACCTCTGTGAAAAGGTCTTAAGACAACACTTGCCTCAGCTTCCTGTCCCCTAGTTTGCACCAAGGACTAAAAGGTTTGTATATCGTTGAATAGGACTGTTAAACCGAGCACCTGAGGACCCTCCTCAGTGAGTGCAAACTCTTGGTCGTTATTTACCAAAATCGTGTCTATATTGTTTTTCCACGAAATACTATCGCTGACTAACTTAACGAAAGCTAAAAGAACGTTAAAAGCGTTTGACATTTTGTTACTGAAATAAAATGAAAAACTTTGTATTAGTCTCGCAAAAACTTTTAAAAATCCAATCGGGTTTTAGCAAATTTTTATCCTATGATCCCTAGGTCATTCAAAAATTTGCAATGATACCCTAAAGGTTTAGAATGACTGACACCGTAGGGTAGACAAAGCCACTCCTCCTCTAGGACGAGACTCTCTCGACAAGACCCTAATACCAGAATAACTCTTATTCCATTAGACATCCAGTTACCATTTTTCGGTCGGAATCCATTAACTCTTAAAGAATCCTGTGAGTGTCACCCTCAATCTTTAAATTTCCAAGTATTCGTCCAAGCAATAGCCGCCGTAGGGAGGACTAAGAAGGAAAACCAACAAGGAAATCGTATCCCTTTCGGGAATGCACGGTGTTCCGACTCCCATGATCAAGACCCTCCGTAGGGATTGTCTGGTCTAGGCCAAACTAGCAGGCGAATCATAGGTGTCTCATGGTGTGAATCGAAAGAAGAGACTGTGGGTCCCGTTTTCACAGGTCCCGCTCCCACTCACTATAAGTACTCTATCCATTCACGTTGATAATGACCCATACAAATGCCACCCGTAGGGGGACGCTCCCATTTGCGCCACGAGGCCGAGCATGGATCTCACGGTGCGAACTTAACGGAGATTTGTGGATGGAAAATTAAATGTATCTCATAGACTATATTTTCTCTCACTCAGCACTTTAAATTAATCGGGATTGACCTAGATAAATCGGCTAAAATTTACCTAAGTCTACCAATATAACTCTTATATTGGATTAGCCTAAGTTTATAATCACATTATTAACTTAGGTCTATGTGAGTAAATTAATTAACTCTTAATTAACGACACTCACGAGAATATAACCTAAGAATCTCCGGACCGAATTCACTCCCAGATCGGTTTCCAGGTAGGGGTGTTCCGCAAGCGTCAACTTAAATACCCAAACCTTAGACAAAACCTTTCTTAGACAGAGTTACTTATCAGTCTCCATTCAAAGGTTATATTTGATTTCCTAATTCTAATCTTATTAGAACTAGAAAACCTAAGTCTAATTATTCAAGTTCTAAACAATTTAAAACTAATAATTAACTTAGGTAACGTGCATTTCTATGTTATAGTGCTTGATCATTCATCACATGAATAATACTATACTATAACATACATTCATCACATGAATTAAATGCATGAGCATGCTTTTAATTTAAAAATATAACAATTATATTAAATAAATTAAAACATGCAAACATTATATTATAACTCTTATAATATAATCCTATCATGCTTACTATATATTATAACTCTTATAATATAAATATGATGCATGAAATGTTTAACCTAAGGTGGGATTTTAAACCTATATGGCATACTCTATGCACATAGAAATAATCAAATCATACATCTCATACATAAAATAATTAAATAGCAATATTGGACCGATTGTTTGCACCCTAGGGACATAAAAATTAAATTAATTAAAATAATTAAATAAAATACATTTATAAAATCAATTTTACAAATAAATAATAAAAAAAATAAAACGACAATTGCACAACCCCAAGCTCGAACCTCCGCCAACGTAGCACAACCCCGTAATTTTTGCACTTCACGCACCACTACGCCACGACATTGCAACATTGCTAGAATGTTGCAACGCTATAATGTATAGTGCGCGCCTAGCGTTCTCAACGCTGTGGCGTTGCAACGCCACCGCTAGCGTTGCAACGCTGCACTGCAGCAGCCTCCAGCAGCAAGGATGGCGTCGCAACGCTGAAGAACTTCCAACAAACAACTTTTGCTGTTTTTCATCGAAATCACCCGTTTTTGCTCCGTTTTCTTCACGACAACTCTTGCTACGAACGACACGGACTTACAGACTCGATTTACATTAAAAAATGCCCAAAACAATGGGCCCTTACATTGATCTCATCAACTTTAATGTAAATCTAAACTAGTGCCAATAACCGAAAACATCAAAAATTGCAAACCATTAACATTCATCTCATGAAAATTAATGCTACCCACCTAATTTTAAGAATTCACAGAATACACAACGAAGAGCAACGATTGGCTCTGATACCAATTGAAGGGATTTTGAATTCGCGCAGCGGAAGACATTGTGAAACGTCGTTGATCCGTTGTGTAAAACGTGCCTTAAAATTGAATCTATCTCATAGATCCTAGGCTAAACATGTAAAGAAGAAGAAGAAATCAGTAAGTAAAAAGTACTAACCTCTTGAAGAACTCTTCTTCAACGTTTTCTCCTTCTCCAGTCACGATCTCTCTCGTACCAACGTTCTCCTCGTACACGAACCTCGATCAGTGTTGCTAGACACTTCCAAAAAGTCTTCTCGGTTGTTCTCAGGAGGTTGAGGGAGAGTGAGTGGGACTCCCTTTGGTTTTGGGTGAGGAGAGAATTTTGGAGAATTGAGAGAGAATTTGAGAGAGAATTGCCTTGCTCTCTTTGGATGGAAATCCGAAAAATGGCAAATGGCACACCAAAGGCTTCTTGCAAAGCCTTAAAATACTATTGTGTAATGGAGTTAAAACCTCCACCAAATCACAATTTTACCACAACCATATAATATACAAATCACATTTGCATATTATATAATAGAAGGTATCTCATACCTTATTATACAAATCTCATTTGCATAAATGTGGAATTATAAATTGAATTACATTCAATTTAATTTCTCTCAATTCAATTTCTCCAAATAACACTAATTAATCAATTAGGCTATACTATAGTTTATTATGAATCTCATTCACATCAAACTATATATTATGTCATCTATATCTCATATAAACGACATAAATACCCAAATAATGAATTTGAACACTTCAAATTCACACCAAACTGTAAACCCTCAATTTGTCCAATTTGAGCAGACCGAGGGACCTAATGGACCTACAAGTGACGAGCTCCAATGATTCGAGACTAACCTGTCAAACTCTTTGACTCGGTTATTCAACAATCATTAGCTACGGTAACACTCCACTAAAGCCTGTAGCTGCACTCTCATCACTGTAGGAGAAGTTGTGTCCATCGATATAACCAATACCCATGAGTCGACCCTTCAGAGGTTGTTCGTAGTCATAGCTGGGTCAAATTACCATTTTACCTTTGTGTCTACCTCTTGCTCCTTAAGTCCCACTGCTCCTCTAATGAACAACTACGTTGCATGGTCCAACCATAAACAACAACCCTCTCAGGCCAATGAGAGAGTGGGGCCCCGTTGTTCAAGCCCTGGAGACAGCACTTAAGGGAACAACCTCTCTAGTTTTCCTAAGTCGGGAACGAGTGAATTCCTTCTTGCGTAGTCAAGTGTCCAGCTCCCCACGTGGTCCTGCCTCTGAGAAGATAAACATATTGGGTGAGCAACAGTGGCCGCCCTCACCCGCATTTAGTCAAAGGACGGACTTCGCAGATGTGAGTCCGTGACACGCTGTGGGATTAAGGTCGAGTCACTAATGGTCATATACAAATTTATTAGCTCTATACTGTTAACGGTGTTACATCAGTAAGTCTAATAATTCACGGTCCGGTCTTGTACAATCTCATTGCATAGGATGCCCCCACTCGCATGTCAACCACATGAACGAGTCAGATCACCTCGTTTGTATCTAATACAAAGCGGTCGCATCCACAGTGTATCTAGGATTAGGTCTCCTACCCTGTCCATATACTGTAGACCGTTCGGGTCATTAACTCGAACGTGATCCTCCCTGTGTGTCTACTACACACCGTTCAAGTTCTTAGTTCTCTCATAATGCAATGACCCTAGAGCTTAGTTTATATGATTAAGTTTATGAAAAATGCGAGACACAAAGTTTAAATAAATAACTCTTATTTATTACACAATGTTGAAATAAATAACTCTTATTCATTTACAACTTGGAATATTACAAACTACACGAGATGAGGACATACATCCCAACATAGACCTTTGAAGCCGGCAAACCCTTTCCTCTTTGCCTTGGAAAATGAACCCCTTGGGTTGGTGCATGTAGATGGTCTCGTCAAGGTTGCCATTCAGAAAGGTGGTCTTGACATCCATCTGCCATACCTCATAGTCATAATATGCGACAATGGCCAGAAGGATTCTGATAGACATTACCATGGCAACAGGAGAAAAGGTTTCTTCATAGTCAACCCCTTCAACCTGGGTAAAACCTTTTGCCACTAGTCTAGCTTTGAAGCTCTGCACCTTCCCATCTACGCCACATTTACACTTGTAGATCCACTTGCAACCAATAGGTTTAACCCTATCCGGTTGGTCCATGAGCTCCCAGACGGAATTGAACTACATCGACTCCATAAGCTCCCATTCGTCTTTGTCAACGTCTGCCATTGCCTAATCTTAGGTCAATGGATCCTCGCAATCATCATTATGAAGGGAGTCGAAGTCCCGCAACGAAAGCGATTGCGAATTGCGCGCTCTTAATTTAGTTACAACAAATTAATTCAAGAACATAAAAACTAGATTAAGCATACAAAACAGAATGGACAACAAGAAATTACCTTTGAAGAACCTTTCTTCGAGCGCTTCACTCTCCCACTATCACGATCTCAGCAACAGGAACACCAACGTATGAAAACGCGACCACCGGATCTTTTCTGTTGTTCTCTAGGTGAGAGAGGAATGTGAGTTTCCTTTAGGAGAGGTGAGGTATTTTGAGAGAGATGTGTGCTTTGGAACTCTTCCAACAACACAACAAGAGAGCTTGTAAAATTGCTTAACCTAGTTGCATCTCATGCAACCATATATATAGAGAAATAGGATGGAAATGACCATCCTACCCCTCCTTTAATCTCTCTTTAGTATATAGTTTATATATGAATATAATTCACATTAAAACTATATATTATATCAATTATATCATATATAATTGATATAACACCTCATGTATGAAATTGAACACTTCAATTTCACTCCTAACTTTATACCCTCAATATTACCATGTTGAGCCAACGGAGGGATCTAATGGACCTACAGTTCATGAGCTCCAATGATGTGAGATTAACTGATCAAACTCTTTGATCTAGTTAATTAATATTCATTAACTACAAGTCACTCCACTATAGACTTGTAGCTGCACTCTCCTCACTGTAGATATTATTGTGTCCACTAATATAGTCATTACCCATGAGTCGACCCTTCACATGTTGTTCGTAATCACAGCTGGGTCAAATTACCGTTTTACCCCTGTGATTACCTCTTTCCTCCTTAAGCACCACTGATCCTCTAATGAACAACAAGTCTAAGGTCTTACCTTAGACTCATACCCTCATGGAGGGCGGGGCCCCGTTGTTCAAGACCTGAAGTCAGTTCTTAAAAGAACAACCTATCTAATTCCTTAGTGTAGGAATGAGTGAATTCCATCTTGCATAGTTAAGTTCCCAGCTACCTATGAGGTTCTGTCCCTGATAAGGTAGGCTTATTGAGTTGGCTACAGGCCACTCTCACCCATACTAGTCTAACGACAAACCCCTATAAGCAGGAGTTCCTAACTTGCTCAGGATTCAGGTCAAATCACTAATGACCATCTATAAATTACTAGTCTTATCCTGTTAACGGTGTTACACTGGTTAGACTAATAATTTGCGATCCAGTCTTATATGAACTCCTCATACAGGATGCCCCCACTCGCATGTCAACTACATGAATGAGTTGGATTACCTCATTTGTACTAATTACAAAGTGGGTCGCATCCATGGTGTTACCAGAATGAGGTTTCCAACCTTATTCTTATACCATAGACCATTTAGGTTATATTCTTAAACTCAACCCAAATAGTGTCCACTACACTGATGTTCAAGATAAATGTTATAACCTTTGAGCTTAGTTTATTGGATTTATTAAAGCAAGACTGTAATTCTATCAAAAAAATAACACTTTATTAATTGATCAAAATTACACAAGTTTAGGGCATAAATCCCAACAATCTCCCACTTGACCTAAAGCTTGTGGAGTACTAAACATTACAGTAATGTAAATACAATAAACTAGGGCATTTAAACCCCTTTGTACAAAATACTCCCACTTGCCCTAGTTGGGGAAGGCTTGTAAACCTAGATCTTCTAGGTGACTCTCAAATACTTTAGCCGTGAGAGCCTTTGTAAAAGGATCGGCAATGTTGTGCTCTGAGGCTATCTTCATGACAATCACGTCTTCTCTATGCACGATCTCCCGGATGAGATGATACTTCTGCTCTATGTGCTTTCCCCTCTTGTGAGTTCGGGGTCCCTCGAATTTGCCAGTGCACCACTGTTATCGCAATACAGCGTGATGGGCAAAGTCATATTTGGAACAACTTTCAAATTTAACATGAATTTCCTTAACCAAACGACCTCTTTAGCTGCTTCATAAGCTGCTACATATTCGGCCTCCATGGTGGAATCAACGATGCATCATTGCTTGACGCTTCGCCATACTACAACTCCTCCGTTAAGAGTGAATACTCACCCTGATGTAGATTTCCGAGAATCTTTATCAGTCTGAAAGTCAGAATCCGTGTATCTTGTAAGGATCAAATCCTCAGTCCCATACACAATCATGTAGTTCCTTGTTCTCTAATGATACTTAAAGATTGTTCTAACCGTTGTCCAATGTTCAAGTCCTGGATTGGATTGATACCTACTTACCATCCCAACTGCAAAACAGATGTCGGGCCTAGTACACAACATGGCATACATCAGGCTCCCAACAACCGAAGCATAAGGAATCCGTCTCATGTCCTCAACTCCTTGAGGTTTCTTAGGACACTGTTCCTTAGACAAATGGATTCCATGTCTAAAAGGCAACAAGCCGTTTTTGGAATCTTGCATCTTAAACCTTGACAACATTTTGTCTATGTAAGATGCTTGAGACAAGGCTAGTGTTTTATTCTTGCGGTTTCGGACAATCTGGATCCCAAGAACAAACTTCGCATCACCCAAATCTTTCATTTGGAACTGCGTAGCTAGCCATTCCTTGATGTCAGTAAGATAACCTACATCATTCCCAATGAGTAGGATATCATCCTCATAGAGAATCAGGAAAGCGACAGAACTATTGATGATTTTCTTGTAGACACAAGGTTCATCATCATTTTGGTCAAAACCATAAGATCTGATAGCCTCATCAAATCTTATATTCCAGGACCTAGAGGCTTGTTTTAGTCCATAAATCGACCTTTTAAGCCTGCAAACCTTTTGTTCTTGTCCTGGTTTAATGAATCCTTTGGGTTGGTCCATGTAGATGGTTTCCTCAAGATTGCCATTCAAAAAGGCTATCTTGACATCCATTTGCCATACCTCATAGTCATAATATACGACAATGGCAAGAAGGATACGGATAGACTTTACCATAGCAACAGGTGAAAAGGTTTCTTCATAGTCAACCCCTTCAACCTTGGTATAACCCTTTGCTACTAGTCTAGCTTTAAAGGTTTGCACCTTCCCATCTACACCACGTTTTCTCTTGTAGATCCACTTACAACCTATAGGTTTTGCCCCATCAGGCTTATCTACAAGATCCCAAACAGAATTGAAGTACATCGACTCCATTTCTTGGTCCATGGCTATGACCCATTTGTCTTTGTCTTTGTCAACCATTGCTTGATTATAAGTCAATGGATCCTCGCAGTTGTCATCTGGTAGAACAACTTGGGTTTCAGCTAAACCCATGTAACGGTCAGGCTGTATCACAACCCTCCCACTACGTCGAGGCATACTCAACTCTTGAGATGAACTCTCTTGACTAGACAAACTGGTCTCAACAACTCTTGTTGATATACTAGTGTTCTTATTAGCAACCTTTCCTATTGTTCCATCTAACTCACTCAACACTACTTTGCTTTTTGGTTTGTGGTCCCTTATGTGGTCCTCCTCTAAGAAAGTGGCATTTGTCGACACAAAAACCTTATCTTCCTTAGGATCATAGAATAAATCACCTCTTGTTTCTTTTGGGTATCCTACGAATAGGCATAACTTTGAACGTGAATCCAACTTCTTTGGATTTGTCACAAGCACATGTGCTGGACAACACCATATTCTGAAGTGACATAAACTACCTTTACGTCCTTCCCAGAGTTCAAAAGGTGTTTCAGAAACACTTTTGGAGGGCATATTATTCAAAATGTATATTGCAGTCTCCACTGCGTAACCCCAAAAGGAACTAGGGAGATGAGCATAACTCATCATTGATCGAACCATGTCCAACAAGGTTCTATTTCTCCTTTCCGATACACCGTTTTGTTGTGGTGTGCCGGGAGCTGAGAGTTGGGATGTAATTCCATGTTCTATCATATAGTTCTGAAATTTTAAATCCATGTACTCTCCACCTCGATCCGATCGAAGCGTTTTAATAGTTTTACCTAATTGATTTTCAACTTCAGTCTTGAATTCCTTGAACTTTTCAAGTGCTTCAGACTTGTGGTGCATTAGGTAAATATGCCCAAATCTAGAATAATCATCTATAAAAGAGATGAAATATTCATATCCTCCCCTGGCTTTAACATTCATCGGACCACAAAGGTCTGAATGTATAAGCTCTAGAGGGTCTTTGGCTCTATAACCTTTTCCACTAAAAGGTCTTTTAGTCATTTTGCCTTCTAGGCAAGATTCACATACTGGCAAAGAATTTTCTTCTAACTCATTTAGATGACCTTTCATTATCAATCTCTCAATTCTATTGAGATTAATGTGACTAATCTTGGAAGCCAAAGATGAGCATTTTCTATAGGAGAAATTTTATGTTTCTTAGTTTGTGTGTTTGCAGTTTTAAATAATTCAGTGTTCAAAACAATTTTGACTGAATTAGGTCTTAAAACATACAATCCATTTTCTAATGACGCTGAACATATTTCTAAATCTTTCTTCAAAATAAACATTTTATTCATAGAAAAGGAGACAAAAATACATTGTTCTATAAGGCAAGAAATGGAAATAAGGTTTCTAGTAAACCCTGGTATCACTAATATATTGTCCAACAATACATATTTCTTGCCAAAATATAGCTTCATTGTGCCTACTGCTACAGTTGAAAGGACTTCTCCATTTCCAACCCGGAGCGTTATCTCTCCTTGCTGTAGCTGCTGCAAGGAATCAATTCCCTGAAAAGAAGAGCAAACATGATTAGTGGCGCCTGAATCAAGTATCCAAGTTGTTTTATCATTATCCACTATTTAAGCTTCTAGGCAAAGCAAATCATATTTACCTTCCTTCTTCTTTTCTGCAATGTACTTGGGACAGTTTCGTTTCCAATGCCCGTCTTCGTTGTCGTGGAAACACTTTCCTTTGTCAGCAACGTCTTTGACTTTCTTGCCCTTCTGGGCGGCAACTTTGTCAGCCTGTTTCCCCTTACCAACCTTCTTCATGTTCCTCTTCTTTCCTCTCAGGTTAGAAGAAGATGAAGCCACTGTTTTTGTCCTAGAGGTCGAACCTCTGTGATAACTCCTACTGGCAACATTTGCCTCACCTTTCGATCCCTAAATTTCCTTAAAGAATGAAAGGCCTGGAGTTTATTCAGAAGGGGGGTAAGATTAAAAGTAAGCTTGTTCATAACAACATTACTTCTAAACTGCAGGGAACTATATGGAAGGATTTCAAGAATGAAGCTGACCTGGCTCGACTCATCAATGGAAGCACCATTCGACTCCGCAATGTTAAAGTGCACCATCATATCCAGGACATGATCCCGAACAGATGTAACCTCTAGCATCCTCGAGTTGAATATGTACTTTAGGGCATTATGTCGGGCGTGTGTGGACTGTTGTCCAAATATACCCTGCACAGAATCCATGATTTCCTTAGCGGTAATCATGCCCTCATGCTTCTTGGCTAATATGTCAGACATACTTGCCAGCATGTAGACCTTGGCCTTATCATTGGCCTTGATCCATCGATCATATGCATCACGAACATTTCGTGACGCATTCGAGCCTGTCACCTAAGGACACTCCTCAGTTAGTACAAACTTCAAATCGTCCACTACCAAGATAGTGTTGAGTTTGTTTTTCCATGTCATCATATTCTCTCCGGTTAACTTTTAAGCACCCAATAAGGAAATTATAGAGCTAGACATTTTTGCTGAAAAATTTACAAACAAACTTGTATGAGTTTCTTGCTATAACTTTAATCCAATCATGTTTTAGCTAATTATCAAATGATTCCTAGGCCATTTATAATTTGCAATGATACTCCAAAGGTTTAGAATGTATGACACTGAAGGGTAATCAAAAACACTTCTCCACTAGATCAAGACATTCTTGACAAAAACCTAATACCAGAATAACTCTTATTCCTATAGGTCTTAGTTACCATTTTTCGGTCTGGATACATAAACAACTTATGTACCCCGTGAGTGTAACCATCGGTCTTTAGATCCGCCAAATGGAGGAGTAAATTGAAAAATAGTCTAAGGAAATCTTTATCCCTTTCGGGTGTCTACTGTGTTCGATCCCCTATGATCAAGCCCTCCGAAGGGATTGTCTTGTCCAAGTCAAACTAGCAGGCAGACCATAGTGGTCTAACGGTGTAAACCGACAAAAGAGACCGTAGGTTTTGTTCTCACTAAACCTTCTCCCACTCACTATAAGTACCCTCTCCATTCACCTTGATATTGACTCATACAAACACCATCCAAAGGCGGACGCTCCCGTTTGCACCACGAGGCCAAGTATGAGTCTAATGGTGTGAACTTCCCGGAGATAGCGTAGGTGGAAAAATATGTATCTCATACACTTTTCCTCCCACTGAGTACTTTAAAGTTTATAGGAATCTTACTTAGGCTAAAACCCGACTAATGGTTTTACCTAACTCTATCAATATAACTCTTATATCGATAACCAATATAACTCTTATATTGATTTTATCCTAAGTTTGTTAATATTACTCCTTATATTAAACCTAGGATTTCTAGTTTATTAACCCCTTAATAAACCCGTTGACACTACTGTAATTTATAAAGCTCTCTGATTAAATTTCACTCTCAGGTCAGTTCCAAGGTAGGGGTCTTCTGTTTCCGTCAGCTTAAATACCCCAACCTAGACAGAACTTTCCTTAGACAGAGTTCCTCTTTTAATCATAGCTTATAAATTACTTGGTTCCTAATTCTAATCTAATTAGAACTAGATAACCTAAGGTCTATTATTTCCAAGTTCTAAACATTTTAAAACTAATATTCAACCTTAGGTGACATGCATACTATGTTATAGTGCTTGATCATTCATCACATGAATAATAAGACATTCATATCATATTCATCTCATGAAATATAATGCATTTCAATGCTGCCCATAAATTAATATAACAACTTTATATTAATTAATCATGCAAACTATATAATATAACTCCTTATATTATAAAAGATGCATGAAAATACTTAACCTAATGTGGGATTTCTAAAATACAAGCATACACTATGCATGACAATAATTACACAACAATTGCATAATTAAAATAGCAAAAATAGACTAATTTTGGCACCCTAATTTTAATTTTAATTAATATAATCTAATTATATTAATTAAAATTAAATATATTAAATATAAAACGTTTTTATAATTAATATACATAATAAAAACTGATTTTCGCCCGTTGCTCCTTTGCGTGAAACGTATCTGGCGTTGCAACGCTACTCCTTGGCGTCTTCTGCCCAGCGTTGCAACACTAGAAGTTGCGTTGCAATGCTGCCTCCTGTGCGCGCCTTCTCCCGCAAGCGCAGCATTGCACCGATAAACAACGTTGCAACGCTGCACACAGACAACAACTTGGAATCCCCATTTCTTGCTCATTTTTGCTCCGATCTTCTCAACAACCGCTTTGCCTCGATCAACACGGACTTACAGACTCCATTTACAATTAAAATTGCTCAAAACATCGGGCCCTTACATTGAACGATTCAATAGAAATTGTAAATCTAAGTGTCAAAATTGAAAACATCTAATTTTGCAAAACTGTTCATACATCTCATGCAAAAACAGTAAATCCCACCTTGTTCTTGAAAAATCCAGAACATAAATCAAGAACGCAATTGGGCTCTGATACCAATTGAAGCGAATCGAAGTCCAGTAGCGGAAGCGATTGCGAATTGCGCGCTCTTGTTTAGTTACAACGAATTAATTCAAGAACATAAAAACTAGATTAAGCATATAAAACAGAATGAGCAGCAAGAAATTACCTTTGAAGAACCTTTCTTCGAGCGCTTCACTCTCCCACGATCACGATATCAGCAACAGGAACACCAACGTATGAAGACACGACCACCGGATCTTCTCCGTTGTTCTCTGGGTGAGGGAGGAAGGTGGGTTCCCTTTAGGAGAGGTGAGGTATTTTGAGAGAGATGTGTGCTTTGGAACTCTTCCAACAACACAACAAGAGAGCTTGTAAAATTGCTTAATCTAGTTGCATCTCATGCAACCATATATAGAGAAATAGGATGGAAATGACCATCCTACCCCTCCTTTAATCTCTCTTTAGTATATAGTTTATATATGAATATAATTCACATTAAAACTATATATTATATCAATTATATCATATATAATTGATATAACACCTCATGTATGAAATTGAACACTTCAATTTCACTCCTAACTTTATACCCTCAATATTACCATGTTGAGCCAACGGAGGGATCTAATGGACCTACAGTTCATGAGCTCCAATGATGTGAGATTAACTGATCAAACTCTTTGATTACGTTAATCAATATTCGTTAACTACAAGTCACTCCACTATAGACTTGTAGCTGCACTCTCCTCACTGTAGATATTATTGTGTCCACTGATATAGTCATTACCCATGAGTCGACCCTTCACAGGTTGTTCGTAATCACAGCTGGGTCAAATTACCGTTTTACCCCTGTGATTACCTCGTTGCTCCTTAAGCACCACTGATCCTCTAATGAACAACAAGTCTAAGGTCTTACCTTAGACTCATACCCTCATAGAGGGCGGGGCCCCGTTGTTCAAGACATGGAGTCAGTTCTTAAGAGAACAACCTATCTAATTCCTTAGTGTAGGAATGAGTGAATTCCATCTTGCATAGTTAAGTTCTCAGCTACCTACGAGGTTCTGTCCCTGAGAAGGTAGGCTTATTGAGTCGGCTATAGGTCATTCTCACCCATACTAGTTTAAGGACAAAGTCCTATAAGCAGGAGTTCTTAACTTGCTCAGGATTCAGGTCGAGACACTAATGACCATCTATAAATTACTAGTCTTATCCTGTTAACGATGTTACACTGGTTAGACTAATAATTTGCGATCCAGTCTTGTATGAACTCTTCATACAGGATGCCCCCACTCGCATGTCAACTACATGAATGAGTTGGATTACCTCATTTGTACTAATTACAAAGTGGGTCGCATCCATGGTGTTACCAGAATGAGGTTTCCAACCTTATTCTTATACCATAGACCATTTAGGTTATATTCTTGAACTCAACCCAAATAGTATCCACTACAATGATGTTCAAGATAAATTTTATAACCTTGGAGCTTAGTGTCACCCTCAATCTTTAATTTTCCAAGTATCCGTCCAAACAATAGCCACCAAAGGGTGAACCAAGAAGGAAAACAAACCAGGAAATTGTATCCCTTTCGGAAATTCACGGTGTTCAAACTCCTATGATCAAGGCCTTCCGAAGGGATTGTCTGGTCCAGGCCAAACTAGCAGGCGGATCATAGGCGTCTCACGGTGTGAATCGAAAGAATAGATCGTGGGTCCCGTTTTCACAAGTCCCGCTCCCACTCACTATAAGTACTCTCTCCATTCACGTTGAATATTGACACATACAAATGCCATCCGTAAGGGGACGCTCCCATTTGCGCCACAAGGCCGAGTATGGATCTCACGGTGTGAACTTAACGAAGATTTGTGAATGGAAAATTAAATATGTCTCATATACTTTATTTCCTCCCACTTAACACTTCAAATTAAACGGGATTGACCTATATAAATCGACTAAAATTTATCTAAGTCTTCCAATATAACTCTTATATTGGATTAGCCTAAGTCTATAATCACATTATTAACTTAGGTCTATGTGAGTAAATTAATTAACTCTTAATTAACTGCACTCACGAGAATATAACCTATGAATCTCCGGACCAAATTCACCCCAGGTTGGTTCCCATGTAGGGGTGTTCCGCATAGCGTAAGCTTAAATACCCCAACCTTAGACAGAACATTCCTTAGATAGAGTTACTAATCAGTCGTCATTCATAAGTCATATTGATTTCCTAATTCTAATCTTATTAGAACTCGAAAACCAAGTCTAATTATTCAGGTTCTAAACAATTTAAAACTAATAATTAACTTAGGTTACATGCATTTCTATGTTATAGTGCTTGATCATTCATCACATGAATAATAAACTATAACATACATTCATCACGTGAATTAAATGCATGTGCATGCTTTTAATCTAAGAAATATAACACTTATATTACATAAGTTAAAACATGCAAACCTTATATTACAACGCTAATAATATAATCCTATCATGCGTACTATATATTATAAGTCTTATAATATAAATATGATGCATGAAATGTTTAACCTAAGGTGGGATTTTAATCTATATGACATACATTATGCACATAGAAAATAATAAATCATACAACAGTTGTATAATTTAATAAGTAGCATAATTGGACCGATTTTTGGCACCCTAGGGACTTTAATTTAATTAATTAACATTAATATAACATTTATATTGATATTAATTAATAAAATTAATAAAATACATTTAATAAAACCATTTTACAAAAGAAAAAGAATTAAATTAAATAAAATGTTGTTGTTGGGGTTCGAAACCGTCACCCCACGTCCCCTTTCTTGCCACTACTTCGCGAACCGCACGCTAGAACTACTCACTACGCGGCAGCATTGCAACGCTGCAACGCCTAGTGTCACACTTTGCGTTCTTAACGCCCAAGCGTTGCAACGCCACGTCAGGCGTCGCAATGATGTGCCTACAGCGCGCCTGCATCCGCATGGACAACGTTGAGACGCCGAAGAACAGCGTCTCAACGCCGTCTACAGAACAACAAACTCCTTTGTTGTTTTTCACGTTTCCGCTCCGATTTCTTCAGAGCATCTCATGCCCTGAACGACACAGACTTACAGACTCGATTTACATTAAAAAAATGTCTAAAACACCGAGCCTTTACATTTATCTCATCAACATTAATGTAAATCTAACTAGTGCCAAAAATCAAAACATCCAAAAACGCAAACCAGAATTTCATCTCATGAATTTGAAGCAAAACCCACCTAATTTTAACATATCACAGAAAACATAACGAAGAACACCTTGCCTCTGATACCAATTGAAGGGATTAGAAATTCCCGTAGCGGAAGACATTGTGAAACGTCGTTGTTTTGTTGTGTAAATCTTATCTTAAAATCGAGCCTATCTCATAGATTTCTAGGCTAAACATGCAAATAAGAAGAAAAAACAGTAAGGTAACATGTTACTTACTTTTGAAGAACTCTTCTTCAACGCTTTCCTCCTACCGTCACGATCCCTCTCGAATCAACGATCTCTACGAACTCGATCCTCGAACCGAATAGAAGGACACCACGAAAGGGTCTTCTTGGTTGTTCTTGGGAGGTTGAGGGAGAGTATGTGGGACTCCTTTTGGCTTTTGGGTAAGGAGAGTTTGAGAGAGAATTGAGAGAGAATGAGAGAAAAGTGAGAACCTCTCTTTGGATGAAAATCTAAAAAATGGCAATGGCTTCACCAAAAGCTTCTTGCAAAGCCTTTAAGTACTATTGTGTGATGGAGTTAAAACCTCCACTAAATCAAAATTTAAGCACAACCATATGTTATGCAAATCATATTTGCATATCACATAATATAAGGTATCTCATACCTTATTATACAAATCTCATTTGCATAAATGTGGAATTTTAAATTGAATGACATTCAATTTAAATTCTCTTAATTTAATTTCTCCAATTAGCACTAATCAATCAATTCGGCTATTCTATAATTTATTATGAATCTCATTCACATCAAACTATATATTATGTCATATATATCTCATAGAATTGACATAAATACCTAAAAGATGAATTTGAACACTTCAAATTCACACCAAACTGTAAACCCTCAATTTGTCCAATTTGAGCCAACCGAGAGACCTAATGGACCTACAGATGACGAGCTCCAATTATCTGAGACTAACCTGTCAAACTCTTTGACCCGGTTATTCAACATTCATTAGCTACGGTAACACTCCACTAAAGCCCGTAGCTGCACTCTCATCACTGTAGGACAAGTTGTGTCCATCGATATAACAATGCCTGTGAGTCGACCCTTCACAGGTTGTTCGTAGACACTGTTGGGTCACATTACCATTTTACCCCTGTGTCTACCCCTTGCTCCTTAAGTCCCACTTCTCCTCTAATGAACAACAACGTTGTATGGTCCAACCATAAACAACAACCCTCTCGGGCCAGTGAGAGGGTAGGGCCTCGTTGTTCAAGCCCTAGAGAAAACACTTAAGGGAACAACCCCTCTAATTTCCCTAAATCGAGAACGAATGAATTTCATCTCGCGTAGTGAAGTTCCCAGCTCCCCATGTGGTTCTGTCCCTGACAAGATAGGCATATTGGGCGAACAACAGTGGCCACCCTCACCTGTACTAGTCAAAGGACAGACCCCCGCAGACAGGACTCCGTAACACGCTCAGGATTAATGTCGAGTCACTAATGGTCATCAATGAATTTATTAGTCCTATACTATCAATGGTGTTACATCAGTAAGTATAATAATTCACGGTCTAGTCTTGTACAATCTCATTGCACAAGATGCCCCCACTCGCATGTCAACCATATGAACGAGTTGGATCACCTCGTTTGTATCTAATACAAAGCAGGTTGCATCCACAGTGTATCAAGGATTAGGTCTCCAACCCTATCCGTATACTATTAACCGTTTGGGTCATTAACTCCAACGTGATCCTCTATGTGTGTCCACGACACACCGTTCAAGTTCTTAGCTTTCTCATTATACAATGACACTGGAGTTTAGTTCATTGGATTAAGTTTTGGAAATATGCGAGACACAATGTATTGAGAAAATAACTCTTATTTATTTCAACTTGGAATATTACAAACTTCACGAGATGAGGACATACATCTCAACAATAAGGTGATGGGAAATTCCATATTTGGAATAACTTCCAAATCAGTAAGGAATTTCCTTAGCCAAACAACCTCTTTAGCTGTTTCACAAGCAACTGTATACTCTGCCTCCATGGTAGAGTCAGCGATGCACCTTACTGGATGCTACACCACATTATAGCGCCCCCGTTAAGGGTGAAAATTGATCTAGATGTGGATTTCCTAGAATCCTTATCGGTCTGAAAATTAGAATTAGTGTATCTTGTAAGGATCAAATCCTTAGACCCATACACAAGCTTATAGTCCCTTGTTCTTCTAATATTTTTGGGGATATTTTTAACTGTGGTCCAGTGGCCTAATCATGGATTGGACTTGTACATACTGACTATTCCCACTGCATAAGAAATGTTTGGCCTTGTTCATAGCATAACATACATTAAGCTACCTACTGCCGAGGTATATTATATTCTCAAGTTCTTTAGGTGTCTTAGGACACTGTTCCTTAGACAGATGAATTCCATGCCTGAAAGGTAATAAACCCCTCCTACCTGCATTGGATATCGGAACAACATTTTGTCGATATAGGACGCTTGAAACTGAGCTAGCGTTCTGTTCTTGCGATTCCTGAAAATTTGAATCCCAAGAACATACTGCGCCTCTCCCAAATCTTTCATTTCGAATTGGGTCGCTAGCCAATTCTTTAGGTCAGTTAAGTATCCTACATCATTCCCAATGAGTAGGATATCATCCACATAATGTACTAAGAAAGCCACTTTTGAAAGGATTGGAATTCCTGCAGCGAAAGACGTTGTGAAACGCCATTTTTTCGTTGTTCAATTCCTTTCTTAAAATTGAACTTATCACATAAATTATAGGCTAAACATGCATAATATTTAGAAGGAAACATTAGGTAAACGTACTAACCTCTTGATGAACTCTTCTTCAACATTTTCTCCTTCTCGATCCTGATCCCTCTCGAACCAAGGATCTCTACGAACTCGATCCTCGAAGCGAACAAGACACTTCCAAATGGTCTTCTCGGGAGGTTGAGGGAGAGTTGTGGGACTCCCTTTGGTTTTGGATTTTTAGATAAATCTATTGAGAGAAAATTACACTTGCTTTGGGTGAAAATCCAAAAAAATGGCAAAGTGTCTCACCAAAGGCGTCTTGCAAGCCCTTTATATATCGGTGTGTGGTGGAGTTAAAACCTCCACCAAATCACCATTTTACCACAACCATATGATATGCAAATCATATTTGCATATCACATAATGTAAGGCATCTCATACCTTATTATACAAATCTAATTTGCATAATTGTGGAATTTTAAATTGAATCACTGATAGCACACAAAATGTGCTATCCTTAGGCTTAATAATTGCTAGTTTTATAATGATTTCAGGGTTTTTACGTGTTTAATTCATTCAATTTCAGGATAAGAGCATAAACAAAACTATTGGAGACAAATTGGATCACTCAGGATCGAAACGAGGTTATCTGGAGCTAAAAATAATACCAATTAGAAGTGAAAGGATCAATCCAAGCATGATGACCCAAAGTGATGGCGTTGTAACGCTGTCCATAGCGTTGCAACGCCGAGCGTGTTGTTTAAAGGCGTTGAAGACCACTACCGATAGCTTTGCAATGCTGCCTAGCACCGTCGCAACACTATCTCTATAAGGAAGTGCACATGAAGGACCGCAAAATGGGCGTTGCAACCTGTGTAAGGGAAGGAAGAGCAGAGCCTCAGACAATGGCTGATCAGGAGCTCATCAATAACCCTAAACCTATCAGGGAGTATTTCCAACCTCTGTTTAATTCTAAGCAGGCTGGAATAGTCCATGCCCCCTATAAATGCTAATAATTTTGAACTTAAGATAGGGCTGATACAGATGGTTAGGGAAGGTGCTTTGAGAGGCTTAGCCACGTAAGATCCCAACTCTCATCTTCAAAATTTTTAGAAATCAGTGGTACATTTAAAATGAATGGTATCTCTGCGATAGTATTAGTATTCGCTACGTCTTTTCCCTTTCTCTCTGCAGGGTAGAGCCAAAGAATGGCTAGGGTCTCTTCCCTCAGGTAGTATCACTTCCTGGGAGGAGTTGGCCCAAGCCTTCATGACCAAATTCTTTCCACCTGTGATGGCTGCAAAGTTAAAGACTGAGATTGGAACATTCAGGCAGCAGGAGGGAGAGAAGTTATTCGAGGCATGGGAAAGGTACAAGGATATGCTCAAGAGGTGCCTACAAAGATGGCTACCAGTTGGCTTCAGTACAATAACTGTTTTATAATGGACTGAAAGGTAAGACCAGGACCATTCTAGATGCCACTGCTGGAGGGGCTTTCATGGCGAAGACTGTGCCAGAAGCACGTGCCCTCCTCGAGGAAGTGTCAACTGCCAGTTACCACTGGCCTTCAGACAATGACAGATTTAAGCCAGTAGCTGGACTATATCAACTGGATGAGGTAACCTCCCTTAGATCTCATATGGCATCTCTCACTCATGCTTTGAATAATTTTGCAGGATCACCACATAAAGGGATGTCCTCTCAATGCTCCCAGCCAAATGGAGAATCCATTATGGAGCAATTGCACTACCTGAACAACAGAAGCAACACCTATGGAGGAAATAAGACTTAGAATAACCTTCCAACACATTACAATCTAGATTTGAGGTATCATGAGAATTTCTCTTATGCTAACAACAAAAATGTGTTGAATCCTCCTACAGGGCATGCTTCTACATCAGAGAGGAAACCATCTCTAGAAGATACATTGCACTCCTTCATAGCTGAATCCAGAAGTCGACCAACCAGCTGGAGAATGCAGTCACCAGTCTATCTGGTATTGATACTAGTCATGAGCTGCGATAAAGAATATAGAGACCCAGATTGGCCAAATGAACACATCACTCTAGGCACTGCAAGCAAGAAAGGAAACACCTTGAGGCAGTACAGTCTAGCTAAAGACGTTAAACAAAGCGCTTCTTGGGAGGCAACCCAAGCTTTACTTACTTTTGTTTTTTCTGTCTTTAGCTTGCTTTAGTTGTTGTTTTTCAATTCTTAGTTAGTTGTTGTTTTGCTTTGTAGGTTGTGACGATGCATTTCTTCGTTGAAATCCATGCTCCTGCCTCGAGAGAAACTCCAACACACATGCTTTGGCTATCCAAGGAACTCGAAAGATCTCCATAACTCGTGATAAGTCTGCTCACTCTTACCCTTATACTTAATTTGTGGTTATTTCTGCAAACATTGGGGACAATGTTTAGTTTAAGTTTGGGGGAGGGATGTTGTTTAATTGTTGTGACTGTCCTGAGTATGTGCGGAATTGTTGATTGATCTTTTACATAAGTATGATCATGATAGCGTAGGATGAGATATAATTTGAAATATTTGTGATTCTGCTGAAACTTGAGAGCATGACATGAATTCGAGTTAATTTAAAAAATTTTCTTGAGTTTTCCTGCACTATTATGCACATAGTCTGTGGTCCTATAGTTTTGAAATGATTAGAACAAAGTTATTAGGTTCAGAAGTTTGATGTCACTTCGATGGGTCTAAGAACTGATTTGAGAGTTAAACTGCAGGATAGGGTGAATAACAAAATGAAGTGCATGACCTGTATAATATGTGAATTAGTTGGCTTTTGTTATTTGTTTGCTAAAAAAAAAAATTCGTGAGGGCAAAAATAGCTACCTTCATTGTGATCAGTTAGGCCACTCATTGAGCGAGTGCTCTGGGTAAGGGTCCTTGCAGTGGATGTGTGAAAGCTAGTATCCTTGATAAAAAAAATGAGTAAGTACTGAGTAGAGTTATTTAATTCTTGAATGTAGGGAGACTCAAAGATTAGTAATTAAGATCAGTGTAGGGGGAAGTTGAATGGAGAGCCTAATAAAGTTGATCCGGGCTTAGGAAAAATGAAGGGAACATAGGCTAATCACACACACACGTAGGAACACCTAGGAAAAGTTTTAAAATGCTTGCTGAAGTGTTATGTTTGAATGTTTCCTGTGATTACTAGATTTCCTCTTAACTCTTTGACGCTTGAATCAAATGCATGTATAAGAAAAATCTGATATTTAATTCTGTTTTTGCTCGGGACTAGCAAAATTTTAAGTTTGGGGGTGTTTGATAGCACATAAAATGTGCTATCCTTAGGCTTAATAATTGTTAGTTTTATAATGATTTCAGGGATTTTACGTGTTTAATTCATTCAATTTAAGGATAAGATCATAAACAGAACTATTGGAGACAAATTGGATCACTCGGGATCGAAATGAGGCTATTTGGAGCGAAAAATAATACCAATTGGAAGAGAAAGGATCAATCCAAGCATGATGACCCGAAGTGATGGCGTTGCAACGCTGTCCATAGCGTTGCAACGCCGAGCGTGCTGTTTAAAGGCGTTGAAGACCACTGTTGATAGCGTTGCAACGCTACCTAGCAGCGTCCCAACGCTATCTCGATAAGGAAGCGCACATGAAGGACCGCACAACGGGCCAGCGTTGCAACGCCAGATCGATAAGGAACGTGCGCGTTAGGGTAGCGGCGTTGCAACGCTGCCCTCAGCGTTGCAACGCCATTGAGAGTTTCCTTATTTACCAGCTGCCTAGGGTACAATGTTGCAACGATGTCCCTAGCATTGCAACGCTGCACCGATTCCATCTATAAATATATCCTTATGATTTCATTACAAGCGGAGCCGAATTTGGTAGATTTTCCACCCTAATTTCGAAATTCACTTTGTAAGAAGAGAGAAAAGAGCGTTTTTTGGAGCCAAAGCATCCGTGGAGGTTCAAGATCGAAGATGGGAGCTCGGAGACGAAGGACCGGCATCGACACATAAGTTTAATTTCTCTTTCTTTCAATTTGTAATATCGTTCCAAGACGTTTCCTACATGTTTAGATTTGTTTTCATGTGATTTAGAGTAGGTAAAAATTGTAGTTAGGATTTGATTTGCTTATTAAGACTTCTTTGCCATGTATTGAAGTATGTTTTGATCTTTATTTTTGGCAATTCATTCTTAATTTCATTTATATCTTTGGTTTATGTGTACTCGAGAGAAAAAGCTTAAATTAGAACAAGGTTGTCAAAACTCTTAGAATTCTGGCATGAGAATGACTTAGAAGTTTAAGGAAAACACATAAAGAAGTTGCTTAATGTCGTGGATGCTTAGATTTTATATGGAGACTATAGGATTTATTGTATGTGCAAGGCTCTTGAGAGATCGAGAGTCTTTCTTGAGTAATTTACTTCTTGTTTATAAATTCATCTCATTTATTCATTGCATTTGTAATTAAGTGTTGAGTTGCAAGGTCAATTTCCTTTAAATCTATCAATTCGTGTCTCCACATGTTTGTTTGTCTTTAATTCTTGTTTCACCACCTATCCATGTTATGTTTCTTTAGCTAAAATTGAGAATTAGTATCTTAGTAATTAATTAATCGAGAAACCCATTCCCGAGGACGATACTTGGACTCATAAATTACTATACTAAAATCTGACCCGTACACTTTGGTATTGCATATCCATAATTTTACGAAACAACCACATTCAAATTAATTTCTCTCAATTTAATTTCTCCAATTATCACTAATTATTCAATTATGTTATACTATAGTTTATTATGAATCTCATTCACATCAAACTATATATTATGTCATCTATATCACATATAAATGACATAAATACCCAAAAAATGAATTTGAACACTTCAAATTCACACCAAACTGTAAATCCTCAATTTGTCCAATTTATGCCAACCGAGTGACCTAATGGATCTACAGATGACGAGCTCCAATGATCCGAGATTACCCTGTCAAACTCTTTGCCCGTTTATTCAAAATTCATTAGCTACGGTAACACTCCGCTAAAGCCCGTAGCTGCACTCACATCACTGTAGGACAAGTTATGCCCATCGATATAATTAGTACCCGTGAGTCCACCCTTCTCATGTTGTTCATAGCCATAGCCAGGTCAAATTACCGTTTTACCTCTGTCTCTACCTCTTGCTCCTTAAGTCCAACTACTCCTCTAATGAACAACTACGTTGCATGGTCCAACCATAAACAACAACCCTCTCGGGCCAGTGAGAGGGTGGGGCTCTGTTGTTCAAGCTTTGGAGTCAGCACTTAAGGGAACACCCCCTCTAGTTTTCCTAATTCGGGAATGAGTAAATTCCATCTCGTGTAGTCAAGTTCCCAACTCCCCACGTGGTAGTGTCCCTAAGAAGATAGGCATATTGGGCGAGCAACTGTGGCCACCCTCTCCCGTACTAGTCAAAGGACAGACCCCGCAGGCAGGAGTCCGTAACACGCTCAGGATTAAGGTCGAGTCACTAATGGTCATCCTCGAATTTATTAGTCCTATACTGTCGACGGTGTTACATCAGTAAGTCTAATAATTCACGGTCCAGTCTTGTACAATCTCATTGCACAGGATGCCCCCACTCGTATGTCACCACATGAACGAGTTGGATCACCTCGTTTGTATCTAATACAAAAGGGGTGTATCCACAGTGTATCCAGGATTATGTCTCCAACCCTATCCGTATACTGTAGAACGTTCAGGTCATTAACTCGAACATGATCCTCCCCGTGTGTCCACTACACACCGTTCAAGTTCTAGTTCTTTCATAATACAATGACCCTAGAGCTTAGTTTATTGGATTAAGTTTATAAAATATGCAAGACACAAAGCATTGAAAAAATAACGTTTATTTATTTTAAATTGGAATATTACAAACTTACCAAGATTTGGACATACATCCCAACAAACTCCCACTTGAACTAATCAAGTGGAGTATGTTACACATTTCTCAAATGTACAGTAATATAAAAAGTAATACAATAAACTAGGGCATTGAATACCCCTTTACAATACTCACACTTGCCTTAGTCACAAAGCACTCGAAGACCTAGACTCTCTAGGTGACCCTCAAACTTCTTAGTCGTGAGGGCCTTTGTAAATGGATAAAAAACGTTGTTCTTCGACGCTATCTGCGTGACTGTCACGTCTCCCTGGTGCACAATCTCCCGTACCAGGTGATACTTCTACTCAATATGCTTCCCCCTCTTATGACTCCGAGGTTCTCTCGAGTTGACTACTGCACCACTGTTGTCACAAAACAGGGTCCCTGGCAAGTTCATATTTGGAACAACTTCCAAATCTAACACGAACTTCCTTAGCAAAACAGCTTCCTATGCAGCTTCACAAGCCGCAACATACTCGGCTTTCATCGTGGAATCAGCGATGCATCCCTGCTTGATGCTCCTCCACACTACAGCTCCTCCATTCGGAATGAAGGCTGACCCAGAAGTGGATTTCCTAGAATCCTTATCGATCTGAAAGTCAGAGTTTGTGTATCCCGTAAAGATCAAATCCCCACTTCCATACACAAGGCTGTAGTTCCTCGTTCTCCTAAGATACTTGAGGATTGACTTTATGGCTGTCAAGTGATCTAATCCTTGATTGGATTGATACCTACTAACAATCCCAACTGCATAACAGATGTCGGGCCTAGTACACAACATGGCGTACATCAGGCTCCCTACAGCTGAAGCATAGGGGATTCGTCTCATATCCTCAACCTCTTGAGGCATCTTAGGAAATTGATCCTTAGACAAGTGAACCCCATGCCTGAAAGGCAGTAAACCCTTCTTCGAGTTCTGCATCTTAGATCTAGACAACATCCTTTCAATGTAGATTTGGTTGAGACATGGCTAGCGTTCTATTCTTTCGGTTCCAGACTATCAGGATACCTAGAACATACTGTGCCTCTCCCAAAACTTTCATTTGGAATTGCGAAGCCAACCAATCCTTAATGTCAGTAAAAAATCCTACGTCATTCCCAATGAGCAGAATATCATTCACATACAATATCAGTAATGTGACAGTGTTGTTAATGATTACACAAGGCTCATCAATATTCTGATTAAAGCCATAAGATTTGATCACCTCATCAAATCATATATTCCAAGACCTCGTGGCTTGTTTCAGTCCATAAATAGATCTTTTAAGCCGACAAACCTTTTGCTCCTGGCCTTGGTCAATGAACCCCTTGGGCTGGTCCATATAGATGTTCTCATCAAGGTTGCCATTCAGAAAGGTCCTCTTGACATCCATCTACCATACCTCATAGTCATAATATGGGACAATGGCCAGAAGGATTCTGATAGACTTTACAATGGCAACAGGAGAAAAGGTTTCCTCATAGTCAACCCCTTCAACCTTGGTAAAACCCTTTGCCACTAGTCTAGTTTTGAAGGTCTGCACCTTCCCATCTACGCCACGTTTACACTAGTAGATTCATTTGCAACCAATAGGTTTAACCCCATCCGGTTGGTCCACAAGCTCCCAAACGGAATTGATGTACATCGACTCCATTTCCTAGTCCATAGCTTTAATCCATTCGTCTTTATCAACGTCTGTCATTGCCTGATCATAGGTCAATGGATCCTCGCAGTCATCATTAGGGGTGACGACCTGGGTTTTAGCTAAACCCATGTAACGTTCAGGCTGTCACACAACCCTCCCACTACGTCGAGGCATTCGCAACTCTTGAGAATTGACTTGACTAGACGAGCTAGGATTAACAACTTGACTAGACGAGCTAGGATTAACAACACTTGTTGATGTACTAGCACCATCAACAACTCTTGCTGATGAACTGTCAATTTCATTTAACACAATCCTACTCCTTCGTAAGTGATCCCTGATGTGGTCTTCCTCAAGGAAAGTTGCGTTTGGCGACAGAAGCACCTTATTATCCTTAGGATCGTAAAACATACCACCCCTCGTCTCGTTTGGGTAACCTACAAAGAGGCACAACTTTGAACGGGGTTCAAACTTCTTCGGATTTGACACCAACACATGGGTCGGGCATCCCCAAATTATAAAATGTCGTAAAATGGTTTTACGACCATGGCAGAGCTCGAAAGGTGTTTCACAAACACTCTTCGACGGAACTGTGTTAAAAATATATAACGCAGTCTCTAATGTGTAACCCCAAAAAAATCAGGAAAACGAGCATAGCTCACCATCGACCGAACCATGTCCAATAGGGTTCGGTTTCACCTCTCCGATACACCATTCTGCTGTGGCATACAAGGTGCTGAGAGTTGGGATGTAATTCCAGTCCTTAAATTAAGTGTCCATGTACTCTCCACCTTGATCCGATCGAAGTGTTTTAATCGTTTTACCTAAAAGGTTCTCAACCTAAGTCTTGTACTCCTTGAACTTTTCAAGAGTTTCAGACTTCCTATGCATTAGGTAAACGTACCCATAACTTGAAGAGTCTTCTATAAAAGATACAAAGTATTCGTAACCTCCTTGTGCTTTAACATTCATCGGACCACAGAGGTCAGAATGTATAAGCTCAAGAGGCTCTTTGATTCTATATCCTTTTCCACTAAAGGGGCGTTTGGTCATTTTGCCTTCAAGGCATAAATCACAAACCGGTAAAGAGTTTTCTTCCAACTCGCTTAGAAGTCCGCTCTTTACTAGTCTCTCAATCCTATTGAGATTTATGTGGCCTAACCTTAGATGCCAACGATGAGCACTTTCTTTTGGAGAAACTTTTACTCTTTTCGTTCGCGTTTCTGCTGTTTTAAACAATTCGGCATTAAAAACACTTTTGACCGAATTAGGGTTCAAAACATACAAATTGCTCTCAAGCGAAGCAGAACATAACAAATTTTGATTTCGAGAAATAAACGCTTTATTACTCATGAAAAACACGAAAATATTTTGTTCTAATAAGCAGGAAATAGAAACTAGGTTTCTCGTAAACCCTGGAACTATGTACATATTATCTAATAATAAGTACTTCCCGCCAAAGAACAGTTTCACCGTACCGATCGCTGCAGGTGAGACAACTTCTCCGGATCTACACGTGACGAGCTCCAATGATCCGAGACTAACCTGTCATACTCTTTTACCCGGTTATTCAACATTCATAAGCTACGGTAACACTCCACTAAAGCTCGTAGCTACACTCTCATCACTGTAGGACAAGTTGTGTCCATCGATATAACCAATACCCATGAGTCGACCTTCACAGGTTGTTCGTAGACACTGCTGGGTCAAATTACCGTTTTACCCCTGTGTCTACCTCTTGCTCCCTAAGTCCCACTGCTCCTCTAATGAACAACTACGTTGCATGGTCCAACCATAACCAACAACCCCCTTGTGCCAGTGAGAGGGTGGGGCCCCATCGTTCAAGCCCTAGAGACAGCACTTAAAGGAACAACCCCTCTAGTCTCCCTAAGTCGAAAACGAGTGAATTCCTTCTCGCGTAGTAAAGTTCCCAGCTCCCCACGTGGTCCTGTCCCTGAGAAAATAGGCATATTGGGCGACCAACAGTGGCCACCCTCACCCGTACTAGTCAACCGACAGATCCCTGCAGACAAAAGTTCGTAACACGCTCAGAATTAAGGTCGAGTCACTAATTGTCATCTACGAAATTATAAGCCCTATACCGTTAACGGTGTTACATCAGTAAGTTTAATAATTCACGGTCCATTCTTGTACAATCTCATTGCATAGGATGCCCCACTCGCATGTCAACCACATGAACGAGTCATATCACCTCGTTTGTATCTATTACAAAGCAGGTCGTATCCACAGTGTATCAAGGATTAGGTCTCCAACCCCATCCATATACTGTAGACCGTTCGGGTCATTAACTAGAACGTGAGCCTCCCTGTGTGTCCACTACACACCGTTCAACTAAATAACTCTTATTTATTTATAACTTGGAATATTACAAAATACACGAGATGAGAACATACGTCCCAACAAACTCCCACTTGGACTAAGCTAGTGGAGTACATGATACATTTCTCAAATGTACAGTAAAGTAATACAATAAAGTAATATATTAAACTAGGGCATTGAATACCCCTTTACAATACTCCCATTTGCCCTAGTCAGGAAACACTTGAAGACCTAGACTCTCTAGGTGACCCTCAAACACCTTAGCCGTGAGGGTCTTTGTAAATGGATCAACAACATTGTGCTCCGAAGCTATCTACGTGACTGTCACGTCTCCGTGGTGCACAATCTCCCGTATCAGGTGATACTTACGCTCAATGTGCTTGCCCCTTTTATGACTCCGAGGTTCTCTCGAGTTGGCTACTGCACCACTGTTGTCACGAAACAACGTGATCGACAAGTTCATATTTGGAACAGCTTCCAAATCCGTCATAAACTTCCTAAGTCAAACAGCTTCCTTTGTAGCTTCATAAGCCTCAACATACTCGGCTTCCATCTGGGAATCAGCGATGCATCCTTGCTTGATGCATCGCCACACTACAGATCCTCCATTTAGAATGAAGGTTGACCCCGAAGTGGATTTCCTAGAATCCTTATCGGTCTGAAAGTTAGAGTATGTGTATCCCGTAAGGATCAAATCCCCACTCCCATACACAAGGTTGTAGTTCCTCGTTCTCCTAAGATACTTGAGGATTGCCTTTACGACTGTTCAGTGATCTAATCGTGGATTGGATTGATACCTAATGACAATCTCAACTGCATAACAGATATCGGGCCTAGTACACAGCAAGGCATACATCAGGCTCCCTACAGCTGAAGCATAGGGGATTCATCTCATATCCTCAACCTCTTGAGGAGTCATAGGACATTGATACTTAGACAGGTGAACCCCATGCCTGAAAGAAAACAAGCCCTTCTTGGAGTTCTGCATGTTATATCTAGACAACATCTTGTCAATATTAGACGGCTGAGACATGACTAGCATTCTGTTCTTCCGGTTTCGGACTATTTGGTTACCTAGAACATATTGTGCCTCAACCAAATCTTTCATATGGAATTGTGAAGCCAGCCATTCCTTAATGTCAGTAAGAAATCCTATCTCATTCCCAATGAGAAGGATATCATCCACATAAAATATTAGAAATGTAACAGTACTGTTGACGATTTTCTTGTAGACACAACGCTCGTCAACATTTTATTCAAAGCCATAAGATTTGATCGCCTCATCAAACTTTATATTCCAAGACTTCAAGAATTGTTTCAGTCCATAATTAGACCTTTGAAGCCGACAAACCTTTTGCTCGGTGCCTTGGGCAATGAACCCCCTTGGGTTGGTCCATGTAGATGGTTTCGTCAAGGTTTCCATTTAGAAAGGCAGTCTTGACATCCATCTGCCATACCTCATAGTCATAATATGTGGCAATGGCCAGATTGATTCTAATCGACTTTACCATAGAAATAGGTGAAAAGGTTTCCTCATAGTCAACCGGTTCCACCTGGGTAAAACCCTTTGCCACTAGTCGTGCTTTGAAGGTCTACACCTTCCCATCTACGCCACGTTTACGCTTGTAGATCCACTTGCAACCAATAGGTTTAACCCCATCCAGTTGGTCCACAAGCTCCCAGACGGAATTGAAGTACATCGACTCCATTTCCTGGTCCATAGCTTTAATCCATTCATTTTTGTCAACGTCTGCCATTGCCTGATCATAGGTCAATGGATCCTCGCAGTCATCATCAGGAGTGACGACTTGGGTTTCAGCTAAACCCATGTAACGTTCGGGCTGTCTCACAACCCTCTGACTACGTCGAGACATTCCCATCTCTTGGGAACGGACATGACTAGACGAGTAGGATCAACAACACTTGTTGACGTACTAGCACCATCAGCAACTCTTGCTGATGTACCGTCCATTTCATTTAACACAATCTTACTCCTTGGTAAGTGATTCCTAATGTGGTCTTCCTCAAGGAATGTGACGTTTGTCGACACAAGCACCCTATTATCCTTAGGATCGTAAAAGAAACCAACCCTAGTCTCTTTTGGGTAACCTACAAAGAGGCACAACTTTGAACGGGGTTTCAACTTCTTCGGGTTTTTCACAAACCCATGGGGCGGGCATTCCCAAATTCTGAAATGACGTAAACTGGTTTTATGACCATGCCAGCGTTTGAAAGGTGTTTCACAAACACTCTTCGACGGAATTGTGTTCAAAATGTATACTGCAGTCTCCACTGCGTAACCCCAAAAAGAATTATGGAGACGAGCATAGCTCATCATCGACCGAACCATGTCCAACAGGATTCTATTTCTCCTCTCCGATACACAATTCTGTTGTGGTATACCAGGTGCTGAAAGTTGGGACGTAATTCAATGTTCTATCATATAGTCTTGAAATCAAGTGTGCATATACTCTCCACCTCGATACAATCGAAGTGTTTTTATCGTTTTACCTAACAGGTTCTCAACCTCAGTCTTGAACTCCTTGAACTTTTCAAGTGTTTCAGACTTCCTATGCATTAGGTAAATATACTCATACCTCGAATAGTCATCAATGAAAGATACGAAGTATTCGTAACCTCCTCGTGCTTTAACATTTATCGGACAACAGAGGTCAGAATGTATATGCTCAAGGGTCTCCTTGGCTCTTTATCCTTTTCCACTAAAAGGACGTTTTGTCATTTTGCCTTCAAGGCATGACTCACAAACCTGTAAAGAGTTTTCTTCCAACTCGTTTAAAAGTCCACTCTTCACTAGTCTCTAAATCCTATTGAGATTTATATGGCCTAACCTTAGATGCCAATGATGGGCACTTTCTTTTGGAGAAACTTTTATTCTTTTCGTTCGCGTTTCTGCTGTTTTAAACAATTCGACATTCAAACACTTTGACCGAATTAGGGTTCAAAACATACAAATTGCTCTCAAGCGAAGCAGAACAAATCAAAATTCCATTTCGAGAAATAAATGCTTTATTGCTCTTGAATGAAACCGAAATATTTTGTTATAATAGGCAGGATATAGAATCTAGGTTTCTAGTAAACCCTGGAACTATGTACATATTATCCAACAATAAATACTTCCGCCAAAGAACAACTTCACCGTGCCTATTGCTTCAACTGAGACAACTTCTCCGGATCCAACCCTGAGTGTTATCTCACCCTCTTGCAGCTGCTGCCAAGAACTTAATCCTTGAAAAGAAGAGCAAACGTGGTTAGTGGCGCCTGAATCCAATATCCAGATAGAGTCACTACTCTCCACTAAACAAGTTTCTGTGACAAGTAAATCACATTTACCTGTCATCTTCTTTTCGTCAAGGAACTTGGGACAACTTCTTTTCAGGTGTCCGTCCCCGTTGTAGTAGAAACACTTTCTCGCAACATCCTTGATCTCTATGTCTTTTAGGGCGGCAACGCGGTCAACCTTAACCTCTTTCAACTTCTCCTTCTTCCCTTTTATTCCTGAAGAGTCTAAAAACTTTGTCCCAGAGGTTAAACCCCTGTGAAAGGTCTAAAGGCAACACTTGGCTCAGCTTCCTGTCCCTTGGTTTGCACCAAGGACTGGAAGGTTTGTAGATCGTTGAATAGGACTGTTAGACCGGGCACCTGGGGACCCTCCTTAGTGAGCGCGAACTCTAGGTCGTCATTTACCAAAATCGTGTCAATATTGTTTTTCCACGAAACTTTACCACCGACTAACTTAACAGAAGCTAAAGGACCGTTAAAAGCGTTTGACATTTTGTTGCTGAAAAAATTAAACTTTGTATTAGTCTCGCAAAAACTTTTGAATATCCAATATGGTTTTAGCAAATTTTTATCCAATAATCCCTAGGTCATTTAAAAATTGCAATGAGACCCCAAAGCTTTAAAATGACCACAACCGTAGGGTAGACAAAGCCACCCCTCCTCTAGGATGAGACTTTCTCGACTAGACTCTAATACCAGAATAACTCTTATTCCATTAGGCATCCAGTTACCATTTTTCGGTCTGAATCCATTAACTCTTAATGAATCCTGCGAGTGACACCCTCAATCTTTAAATTTCCAAGTATCGGTCCAAACAATAGCCGCCGTAAGGAGGACTAAGAAGGAAAACCAACAAGAAAATTCTATCCCTTTCGGGAATTCACGGTGTTTCAACTCCCATGATGAAGGCCCTCCGTAGGGATTGTCTTGTCCAGGCGAAACTAGCAAGCGGATCATAGGCGTCTCATGATGTGAATCGAAAGAAGAGACTGTGGGTCCCATTTTCACAGGTACCGCTCCCACTCACTATAAGTACTCTCTCCATTCACGTTGAATATTGACCCATATAATTGCCACCTGTAGGGGGACACTCCCATTTGCGCCACGAGGCCGAGCATGGATCTCACGGTATGAACTTAAAAGAGATTTGTGGATGGAAAATAAAATGTATCTCATACACTTTGTTTCCTCCCACTCCCCACTTTAAAATAAACGGGATTGACCTAGATAAACCGGCTAAAATTTACATAAGTCTACCAATATAACTCTTATATTGGATTAGCCTAAGTATATAATCACATTATTAACTAAGGTCTATGTGAGTAAATTAATTAACTCTTAATTAATGACACTCACGAGAATATAACCTATGAATCTCCAGATTGAAATAACTCTCAGGTCGGTTCCCAGGTAGGGGTGTTCCGCAAAGCGTCAGCTTAAATACCCCAGCCTTAGACAGAACCTTCCTTAGACAGAGTTACTTATCAGTCTCCATTCAAAGGTCATATTTGATTTCCTAATTCTAATCTTATTAGAACTACAAAACCTAAGTCTAATTATTCAAGTTCTAAACATTTTAAAACTAATTAAATAGCATTATTGGACCGATTTTTGGCACCCTAGGGACGTAAAATTAAATTAATTAACATTTATATAACATTTATATTAATATTAATTAAAATAATTATATAAAATACATTTAATAATACAATTTTACAAGAAAATAAAATAAAATAAAATAAATTAAAAACGGCAGCACGTCTCGAACCACTGCCCTTCAAGTCCCACTAAGCCACTACCGCACGAAATAACCGCTGGAACTGCCCACTACGCGGCAGTGTTGCAACGTCGTTGCGTTCAGCATTGCACTACGCGTTCTCAACGCTCGAGCGTTTCAACGCCATGCCTTGGCGTCGCAACGCTGTACCTGCATCGTGCCTCCATTAGCATGGACAACGTTCAGATGCCGATGAACAGCGTCTCAACGCTGTTGACAGAACAACAAATGCTTTGTTATTCTTCGTCATTCTTTTGCCTGTTATTCTTCGTCAAAAAATGCCCAAAACACCAGGCCTTTACATTGATCTCCTCAACTTTAATGTAAATCTAAACTAGTGCCAAAAATCGAAACCATCCAAAATTGCAAACCATTAACATTTATCTCATGAAAATTAATGTTACCCACCTAATTTTAAGAATTCACAAAATACACAAAGAAGAGCAACGATTGGCTCTGATACCAATTGAAGGGATTTGGAATTCCCGCAGCAGAAGACGGTGTGAAACGTCGTTGATCCATTGTGTAATTCTTATCTTAAAATCGAACTAAACTACTTTAATTCTAGGTTAAACATGCAAATAAGAGAGGAAAAGAGTAAGGTTATGCTACTTACTTATTGAAGAACCCTTCTTCAACGTTTTCCTCCTCCGATCATGATCTCCCTTGAACGGACGAACTCCTCGAACTCGATCCTCGAACAGTGTTGCAAGACACTTCAAAATATCTTCTCGGTTGTTCTGAGGAGGTTGAAGGAGAGTAGGTGGGGCTCCCTTCGGCTTTTGGGTGAGGAGAATTTGAGAGAGAATTGAGAGAGAATCCTTGCTCTTTTTTGATCAAAATCCAAAAAATGGCAAGAGGATGCCCCCACTCGCACGTCAACCACATACTGTTAATGGTGTTACATCAGTAAGTCTAATAATTCACGGTTCGGTCTTTTACAATCTCATTGCACAGGATGCCCCCACTCGCATGTCAATCACATGAACGAGTCAGATCACCTCGTTTGTATGTAATACAAAGCGGGTCACATCCACAATGTATCCAGGATTAGGTCCCAACCCTATCCATATGTTGGGATTTTTGTCCTAATCTCGTGTTTGTAAATTACTGTTTGAAATTAATAAAGAGTTATTCATTTCATCATTTTGTGTCTCGCATTTTATACAAACTTTGACCAATAAAATAAGCTTCAGGGTCATTGAGTATATGAGAGAACTAGAAATTGAACGGTATGTAGTGGACACACAGGGAGGATCACGTTCGAGTAAATGACCCGAACGGTCTACAGTATATGGATGGGGTTGGAGACCTAATCCTGGATACACTGTGGATGCGACCTGCTTTGTATTAAGATACAAACGAGATGATCTTACTCGTTCATGTGGTTGACATGCGAGTGGGGGCATCCTATACAATGAGATTATACAAGACCAGACCGTTATTTATTAGACCTACTGATGTAACACCTGTTGGGTTTTTATGTCCTAAAACTCGTGGTTTTGTAAACTTAATGAATATTCTATATCACAATAAAGTTGTTATTGAAATTTATTCAGTAAAAGTGTTATTGACTATTGTGTATTGTGTAACCTTAATCCAATAAAGAACCCTTGGCTATAGGATGAATACTTGAACTTTATGTGTGACATAAAAGTGGATCAAGTTCAAGTTATAGCGAATAGATCTATAGTATAAGGATAGGGTTGGGGACCTTATCCGGGGACACTATGGACGCGCCCACTTTGTAGAGAACAAACGATGTGATCCTTAATCGTTCATGTGGAGACATGTGAGTGGGGCGCCTATGCAATGAGTTTGCATAAGATCGACAGCGCAATAGTCACTTAGACTTTATAACTCCGCCATCGTCTTAATCGACTATATTCATCCGGATGACCTAGGTAACTCGATCTTAATCTCGAGCGTTCTATGGACTCCTGCTTTATTCGAATTATCCTTAGATTTACATGGGTGAGAGTGGCTCGAGACCGCCGACTCAATAAGCTGCCATTTCAAGGATAAAACGGGTAGATAGTCGGGAACATAGTTCGCAAGATGGAATTCATTCCTACCCGCTTTAGGGATTAGTAGAAAGGTTGTTCCCTTAATCTTGACTCGGGTCTTGAACAATGGGCCCATCCCTTCATTGGCTCGAGAGGGATTTGGTTTGCTGGTTGGACCACAAACCAATTGTTCATTAGAGGATCAAGTGGAACTTAAGGAACAAGAGGTAATTACAGGGGTAAAACGGTAATTTTGACCCAGCTGTAATTACGAATGACTGTGAAGGATCGACTTACTAATCATGGTTATATCGAGTGGACATAAATATATCTCACAAAGTGAGGAGAGTGCAACCACTTTGGGCTTTAGTGGAATGTCCGTGGTTAACGAATGTTGATTAGCTAGGCTAAAGAGTTTGGCTAGTTAATCTCGTATCGTTGAAGCTCATGATCTCAGTAGGTCCATTAGGTCCTCCTTACTAGCTCGGACTTAGCCTTATTACTTTTTGAGAGAAAAGAATTTGAATTGTTCAAATTCAAGTTTGGGAGAAAGCGTTATTTATATGTGATATATTTAACGAATCATAGCTTAATTATGAATTAAACTATGATTAATAAGAGGTGGATATATTTAAATATGATTTAAATATCGGGATCGGTTTATAGCATGAATAAGGATTCATGTTCAAAAATCGATCGAGATCGGCAATTTATTTAATTTAATATTTGATATTAAATTAAATTAAAAAATTAATTAATTAAATTAATTTTGAATTATTTAATTAATAATATTAATTTTAATTAAAAATCAATTTAATATTGATTTTTGAATTAAAATTAAATGTAAATGAGGGATTTTCATGATTTTCATGAAAAACAAGTTGCCAACTTGCCCAATCTTACTCATCTTCAAAATTCACCAAAATTGGCCACCTCCATCTCAAAACATCCTCATCACCCTTGAGTTGTCACTCCATTGAAGCTTTTTGAAGCTTTATATAATGGTGATTTGGGGTGTTTAGAGAGAATTACACGTAAAATTCAATATTCCCGAATTAGTGACCTTTGAGGTCTTTTCTTCCAAATTCTCTCAATCTAGGATCCCACAATCCGTTCTAAGGCCTGAGGGTAGTAGGGAAGACTCTAACGGTTGTCCACGAAGTGTTCGTCTTTGAAAACCATCAACCGGGGTGAAGAGAATTTTATCTTCAAAGTTGAGTTTTCTATCCTCTGCTTTTTCCACTTTGAGCATGCATTTTATTTTACAAAATTGATCAACTTAGAGTGTTCAAGATCCAAAATTGCTTCCGCTTTCTTAATCTAGACTCTTTCAATTGGTATCGAGCAATTTTGAGCACTCAATTTGATCTATTTTGTTACGTGGTGGGTGTGTTTTTGAAATACAATTTTTCCGGGTGTCTAAAGTGTTGTTCGACTTTGGCATTTAAATTGAGCATCAATTTGTGCTTTATTTTCAAATTGCTCACGTGTGTTTGAGCATTAATGTGTGTAGAATAAGCTGTAAAAATTTCAAGTCATTTGGAGTTCGGAAGACCTTCAATTTGAAGAGAGAAGCTCGAAAGGTCAAAGAAAACTCAAAATAGAGGCTTTTTTTTTAAATTTCTTCACTCTGATGAAATTTTCCTCTTCAAAATACGCGCGATTTCATATTTGAGAAGATGAAGTGACGTCGCAGACTTGTTTTATTTGATTTTTATGTTGACTTTGACCAGCTTTTGGTTGACTTGGACCGGTTCAATCAATTTTGGACCGGTTCGGCTCGTTTTTGGTCCTGGTTCGGGTGATTTTAGACCGGCTTACGACTAATTCGAGGCCGGTTTTTTCATTTTGGAGGTCCGTTTATCATTTGGAGGCCCGGTTCAGCTATTTACAGCCCGATTCAACCTTTTGAAGGTCCGGTTCACACATTTGCAAGCCGGTTCGACCCAAATTCGAAGAGTTCGAAGTGGTTCGATGATAATTCTAGATTATTATTGTAATAATTTAGTAGTTTGCTTGCATTAGATGCCAAAACCAGTCCACTTTAGTGTGTTTAATTAATTATGCATTGTGAATGTATGTTTTAATTAAAATCCTCGATTGTATGTGCATAAAGTATGCCATATAGATTTTAAAATCCCACCATAGGAAGTCATCTCCCATGCATTGAAAGTATGTTATAAGTGTTATAATATATTGTATGCATGTTTATTGGGTTTCATAAGAATTAATATAAGTGTTATATTAATTTATGAAACAAATATTATATGTTTTAATTATAATTAATATAAGGGTTATATTAATTAAAAATTAAACATATAATAACTATGCATTTTTCATGTGATGGATTTGTTATAAATGTATGTTTATTCATGTGATGAATGATGAAATAATTTATAACATAGAAATGCATGTAACCTAAGGTTAATTAATTAGTTTTAAAATGGTTTTAGAACCGAAATTAATTAGATCTAAGGTTATCTAGTTCTAATAAGATTAGAATTAGGAATCTAATAATTTATAAACTTTGATTAAAGAGGACTCGACTAAGGAAGGTTACGCTAGGTTGGGGTACTTAAGGTCGACGGAAACTAACACCCCTACACGGAACCGACTGGGGTGAATTTAATCCATAGGTTTATAAATTATCTTTCGTGAGTGGCGTTTATTAAAAGTTAATAAATTAAACTCATAGACCTAGGTTTATTAAAAGGTTAATAGACTTAGGTAATTCCAAAGATAATTGTTATATTGGTAGACTTAGGTGATATTGTTTTAGCCGGAATATGCCTAAGTAAAAGTATACCCAAACAGTTTAAAATACTTAGTGGGAGTGAAAAGGTATATATGATATATCAATTTCCTCTTACACTCTTCACAATGTTCACACCGTGAGATTTATGCTCGGCCTCGTGATGTCAATAGGGCATCCCCATTCTGGATGGTGTTTGCATAAATCAAGAGCAAGGTGAATGGAGAAAGTATTTATAGTAAGTGAGCGAAGGAGGTGTGTCAACACATCCTACGGTCTCTCCATTAGGTTGGACCGTGAGATTCCCATGTTGCGCTGCAGTTGCCCAAGTAGCACCATCCATTCGGAGGGATGTAACATGGGATTCGAACAACTCAAACTCCAGAAATGGATAGGTCTCTTAGGTCCATTTCCACTTTGTCTCTCCATTCGGTAGCATTGTTGGGGCCGACCTTTGAGGTCCGAAAATGGCGGGTTACACTTACAAGAATTGCTAAGTGTTAGTAAATTCTTGACCAAAGTTACGATAACTATAATGTTATAGGAATAAGAGTTATTCCTGTATTAACATTTAGTCAAGAATGTCTTGGTTCGATGAAGGAGTGATTGATCGTCCCTCAGTAGCGGTTGCTCGACTCACTGAAGTATCGTTGCAAAACAATAATGAGTTTATGGGTACATTATTACTTTTGCTAAATTCTTAAATTGGATAGGTTACAAACAATTCACTAATAGAATTCATTCTTTTTCAAAGATGTCGAACTCTTTTATCCAATTACTCGCCTTCAATAAACTTAGCGCGATAACTATGGAACTCGGAAGTCAAACTTGAATACAATTCTTGTTCTTGATGATCCGAGGTTCGTCTTAACGGAGGAATGTCCTCCCCCCACCACTCAACCAAAACCGAATGGTTCGGGATGCTTATGAAAGATGGATTAGGGCTAATGAGAAGGCCCGAGTCTATATCTTAGCCAAATATCCGATGTGTTGTCTAAGAAACATGAGACCATGGTCACAAAGAAAGGAGATCATGGGATCATTACAAAGCGATGTTTGGACAACCGCCCTCATCGGTCCATTATGATGTTGTCAAATACGCTTACAACTCCCGTATGAAGGAGGAGCCTCATTAGGGAACATGTCCTTGACATGATGACCCACTTCAACGTGGTCAAGTAAATGGGGCAATCATAGATGAGAGAAGTCAGGTAACTTTTATTATGGAATCTCTTCCGAAGAGTTTCCTGCCATTCCGCACAAATGCGGTAATGAATAAAATAGAGTATAACCTGACTACTCTCCTCAACGAGCTACAGACTTTTGAGTCCCTCATGAAATCAAAAGGAAAAGAGAAGGAGGCAAATGTTGTCACTTCGAAGAAGTTCCTTAGAGGATCGGTCCTCTGGGACCAAGTCTGGTCCTTCTTCTTCTAAAAATAAGGGTATTCGTAAAAGAAGAAGAAGGGACAAAGGGAAGGGACAGGTCCCACACGCAAGGCCAAAGCCACAGGAAAATGTTTCCACTGTGGTGCAGACGGGCACTGGAAGAGGAACTGCCCGAAATACCTTGCAGAAAAGAAAGCTGAGAAAGAAAAACAAGGTAAATATGATTTACTCGTTTTTGAAACATGTTTAGTGGAACATGATGATTCCGCCTGGATATTAGATTCAGGAGCCACTAACCATGTTTGTTCTTCTTTTCAGGAAACTAGTTCCTGGCAGCAGCTTGGTGATGGGGAGATATCTCTCAGGGTTGGAACGGGAGAGGTTGTCTCAGCCAAAGCAGTGGGAGCAGTGAAGCTGTTGTTTAGAGATAGATTTGTTTTATTAGAAAATGTACTTTTGGTTCCTGGAATCAAAAGAAATCTTGTATCTATCTCTTGTTTGCTTGAACATATGTATAAAGTATCTTTTGATCATAATGAAGCGTTCATTTGCAAAAGAGGTGTACGAATATGTTCTGCTAAACTTGAAAACAAACTTATATGTGTTAAGACCAACAGAGTAAAAGTCATTTTGAACACCGAGATGTTTAAAACAGTTGATACTCAAAATAAAAGGCGTAAACTTTCTCTCTAGTACCTATCTTTGGCACTTGAGACTAGGCCACATTAATCTCAATAGGATTGGGAGACTGGTCAAGAGTGGTCTCCTAAGTCGCTTAGAGACAACAACTCTTTACCACCATGTGAGTCATGTCTCGAAGGAAAAATGACTAAAAGACCTTTTTCTCAAAAGGTTATAGAGCCAAAGAGCCCTTTTACCAACTCGTGCATTCGGACCTTTGTGGTCCTATGAATGTCAAGGCACGAGGAGGATATGAATACTTCATCGCTTTTATTGATGATTATTCTAGATATGGTTATCTTTACCTAATGCATCATAAATCAAAAACCTTGAAAAGTTCAAGGAATATAAGGCGTAAGTTGAGAATACATTAGGTAAAACGATTAAAACACTTCGATCGGATCGAGGTGGAGAGTATATGGATTTGAGATTCCAAGACTATATGATAGAACATGGAATCGTATCCCAACTCTCAAAGACCTTGCAGGTACACCTCAAATGAATGGTGTATCCGAGAGGAGAAATAGAACCCTGTTAGACATGGTTCGATCCATGATGAGCTACGCCACCGCCTAGTTCGTTTTGGGGATATGCAGTGAAGTCTGCTGATATATTTTGAACATGGTTCCCTCTAAAAGTGTTTCGTAAACACCCTATGAGTTATGGAAAGGGCGTAAAAGGAGTTTACGCCACTTCGTGATTTGGGGATGTCCGACACATGTGTTGGTGTCCAATCCAAAGAAACCGGAACATCGTTCAAAATTATGCCTATTCGTAGGATACTCCAAGGAAACGAAAAGGTGGTCTGCTTTTATGATCCTCAAGAGGACAAGGTACTTGTGTCGACAAAACGCCACGCTTCTTGAGAGGAAGACCACATGAGAGATCATCGCCTCTCGTAGCGAGATTGTCTTAAGTGAAATTTCCAGGAAGTTACGATAAATCAACAAGAGTTGTTGATGAAGTTGGTCCTTCTCAAGAGTTGAGAATGCCTCGACGTAGTGGGAGGGATGTTAGACAACCCGACCGCACATGGGTTTGACCAAACCCAAGTCGTCATACCTAATGATGGCATTGAGGATCCGTTGACCTATAAACAGCAATGAATGATATAGATAGGGGCGAGTGGATTAAAGCCATGGACCTTGAAATGGAGTCAATGTACTTCAATTCATCTGGAAACTTGTAGATGAACCAGATGGTGAAAGACCTATCGGTTGCAAGTGGATCTACAAGAGGAAACGAGATCAAGCTTCTGTAGGTGCAAACCTTTAAGGCTCGACTTGTGGCAAAGGGTTATACCCAAAGGGAAGGGGTGGACTATGAAGAAACTTTTTCCCCATTGCCATGCTTAAGTCCATTAGAATACTCTTGTCCATTGCCACGTTTTATGACTATGAAATTTGGCAAATGGATGTCAAGACAAATGAGCTTCTAAATGGCAATCTTGAAGAGAGTATCTATATGGATCAACCGTAAGGTTCATAGTTCAGGTCAAGAGCAAAGGTTTGCAAGCTTAAACGATCCATCTATGGATTGAAACAAGCTTCTAGATCTCGGAATATAAGATTTGATATCGCGATCAAATCTTATGGCTTTGAAATGAGAATATTGACGAGCCTTGTGTTTACAAGAAGATAGTCAATACCATCGTAGCTTTCTTAGTTCTATACGTGAGCGATATCTTGCTCATTGGGAATAATACAGATTCTCGATCAGCGTTAAGCAATGGCTAGCGACCCAATTCCAAATGAAAGATTTGGGAGAGGCTCGGTTTGTTCTTGGAATCCAAATTGTTCTAATCGCAAGAACAAAACGCTAGCATTGTCACGAGGCATCTTATATTGACAAGATGTTGGTTAGATATAAGATGCGAGAATTCCAAGAAGGGTTTATTACCTTTCGGGCATGGAATTCATTTGTCTAAGGAACAGTGTCCTAAGACACCTCAAGAAGTTGAGGATATGAGACGCATTCCCTATGCATCCGCCGCCGGTAGTCCGATGTATGCCATGTTATGTACTCGACCCGACATATGCTATGCGAAGGGGAATAGTCACAGATATCGCCTAATCCGTGGATATGATCACCGGACTGCCAGTTAAGAACATCCTCAAATATCTTAGGAGAACGAGGGACTATATGCTTGTGTATGGCGCAAAGGATTTGATCCTTGCGAGGATACACCGACTGATTTTGATCGATGTGGATTCGAGGAAATCCACATCGGGATCGATGTTCACTCTTAACGGAGGAGCTATAGTATGGAGGAGTATAAAGCAAGGTTGTATTGCGACTCCACCATGGAGGTTTAGCACGTCGCGACTTGCGAAGCAATGAAGGAGGTCAGATGGCTTAGAAAGTTCTTGACTGATTTGGAAGTTGTTCCAAATATGAATTTGCCTATCACCCTTTATTGTGATAATAGTGGTGCAGTGGCAAATTCTAAAGAACCTAGAAGCCATAAGCGCGGAAAGCACATAGAGCGCAAATACCATCTCATCAGGGAGATTGTGCAACGAGGAGACGTGATCGTCACGCAGATCGCTTCGGAGCACAACATTGCTGATCCGTTTACAAAGCCCCTCACGGCTAAAGTATTTGAGGGACACCTAGAGAGTCTAGGACTACGGGTTGTACAAAGAGGCGCTTTTTCTTTGCTCAAAGATGTTTTACCCCACGCACGCTTTTAGTCCAAGTTGGAGATTGTTGGGTTTTTATGTCCTAAAACTCGTGGTTTTGTAAACTGAATGAATATTCTATATCACAATAAAGTTGTTATTAAAATTTATTCAGTAAAAGTGTTATTGACTATTGTGTATTGTGTAACCTTAATCCAATAAAGAACCCTTGGCTATAGGATGAATACTTGAACTTTATGTGTGACATAAAAGTGGATCAAGTTCAAGTTATAGCGAATAGTTCTATAGTATAAGGATAGGGTTGGGGACCTTATCCGGGGACACTATGGACGCGCCCACTTTGTAGAGAACAAACGATGTGATCCTTAATCGTTCATGTGGAGACATGTGAGTGGGGCGCCCTATGCAATGAGTTTGCATAAGATCGATCAGCGCAATAGTCACTTAGACTTTATAACTCCGTTTCATCGCCTTAATCGACTATATTCATCCGATGACCTAGGTAACTCGATCTTAATCTGAGCGTTCTATGGACTCCTGCTTATTCGAATTATCCTTAGATTTACATGGGTGAGAGTGGCTCGAGACCGCCGACTCAATAAGCTCCGCCATTTCAAGGATAAAACCGTAGATAGTCTGGGAACATAGTTCGGCAAGATGGAATTCATTCCTACCCGCTTTAGGGATTAGTAGAAAGGTTGTTCCCTTAAGTCATCGACTCGGGTCTTGAACAATGGGCCCATCCTCTCATTGGCTCGAGAGGGATTTGGTTTGTTGGTTGGACCACAAACCAATTGTTCATTAGAGGATCGGTGGAACTTAAGGAACAAGAGGTAATTACGAGGGTAAAACGGTAATTTTGACCAAATTGTATTACGAAATGACCTGTGAAAGGATCGACTTACTAATCATGGTTATATCGAGTGGACATAAATATATCTACGATTGAGGAGAGTGCAACACCGGGCTTTAGTGGAATGTCCCGGTGGTTAACGAATGTTGATTAGCTAGGCTAAAGAGTTTGGCTAGTTAATCTCGTATCGTTGAAGCTCATGATCTCAGAGGTCCATTAGGTCCTCCTTACTAGCTCGGACTTAGCCTTATTACTTTTTGAGAGAAAAGAATTTGAATTGTTCAAATTCAAGTTTGGGAGAAAGCGTTATTTATATGTGATATATTTAACGAATCATAGCTTAATTATGAATTAAACTATGATTAATAAGAGGTGGATATATTTAAATATGATTTAAATATCGGGATCGGTTTATAGCATGAATAAGGATTCATGTTCGAAAAATCGATCGAGATCGGGCAATTTATTTAATTTAATATTTGATATTAAATTAAATTAAAAAATTAATTAATTAAATTAATTTTGAATTATTTAATTAATAATATTAATTTTAATTAAAAATCAATTTAATATTGATTTTTGAATTAAAATTAAATGTAAAATGAGGGATTTTCATGATTTTCATGAAAAACAAGTTGCCAACTTGCCCAATCTTACTCATCTTCAAAATTCACCAAAATTGGCCACCTCCATCTCAAAACATCCTCATCACCCTTGAGTTGTCACTCCATTGAAGATTTTTGAAGCTTTATATAATGGTGATTTGGGGTGTTTAGAGAGAATTACACAGAAAATTCAATATTCCCGAATTAGTGACCTTTGAGGTCTTTTCTTCCAAATTCTCTCAATCTAGGATCCTGAATCCGTTCTAAGGCCTGAGGGTAGTAGGGGAAGACTCTAACGGTTGTCCACGAAGTGTTCGTCTTTGAAAACCATCAACCGGGTGAAGAGAATTTTATCTTCAAAGTTGAGTTTTCTATCCCTCTGTTTTTCCAGCTTTGAGCATGCATTTTATTTTACAAAATTGATCAACTTAGAGTGTTCAAGATCCAAAATTGCTTCCGCTTTCTTAATCTAGACTCTTTCAACACCGTCGACAGTAAGGACTAATAACTTTGTAGATGACCATTAGTGACTCGACCTGAATCCTGAGCGTGTTGAGGACTCCTCTCTGCGAGGGTCTGTCCTTTGACTTGTACGGGTGAGGGTGGTCACAGTTACTCGCCCAATATGCCTATCTTCTCAGGGACATGACCAAGTAGGGAGCTGGAAACTTAACTACGCGAGATGGAATTCACTCGTTCTCGCCTTTAGGGAAACTAGCGGGGTTGTTCCTTTAAGTGATGTCTCCAGGGCTTGGACAACGGGCGCCCACCCTCTCACTGGCATGAGAGGGTTGTTGTGTATGGTTGGACCATTACAACATTGTTGTTTATAAGAGGAGCAGTGGGGACTTAAGGAGCAAGAAGTAGACACAGGAGTAAAACGGTAATTTGACCCAACAGTGTCTACGAACAACCTGTGAAGGGTCGACTCATGGGCATTGGTTATATCAGTGGACACGTAATATCTTGCACTGACGGGAGTGCAGCTACGGGCTTTAGTGGAGTGCTACCGTAGCTAATGAATGTTTATTAACCGGGTCAAAGAGTTTGATAGGTTAATCTCGGATCATTGGAGCTCGTCACTGTAGGTCCATTAGATCCCTCGGTTGGCTCAATCTGGGTTAAAAGAAGGGTTAATGTTTTGGTGTGAATTGAAGTGTTCAAATTCACTAAAGGGCATTTATGTCATTTATATGAGATATGAGTGATATAATATATAGATTAATGTGAATGAGATTCATAATAAACTATAGGTTAGCCTAATTGTTGAATTAGGGTTAATTGGAGAAATTAGGTTGAGAGATATTAAATTGGATGTGATTCAATTTAATAAATCCACAATATTGCAAATGTGATTTGTAATATGAGATATGAGATATCTTATAATATATGGTTATGCAAATATGATTTGCATAACCTATAGTTGTGGTAAAATGGTAAATAGGTGGAGATTCCAAGAATTCTCTCATTTTTGGAAATTTCACCAAAAGAAGAGATCACTCTCTCTCACAAATTCTCTCAAACTTTCTCCTCTCAAAACCAAAACACAACCAAGATCCCACCATCTTCCTTCTTCCAAAAGAAACACAACTGAGAAGCCGAAGGGTTGTGTTCGTTCTTGATCGTGAGAAGGGTTCGAGATCGTTGAGTTCGAGAAAGCACGAAGAGTTCGTGAATCGTTGGAAGGAATTTTTAAGCACGTCTTCAACAAGTAAGTACTTATTGTTTTTCTTCCATCTTTTGCATGTTTAACCTATAGTCTAAGTGTTTGATTGTTTTAACGAATAATAGTTGCATAACTTCACCATGACGATTCAATCGTCTTCCGCTGCGTGGGAGTTACATTCTCTTCAATTGGTATCAGAGCCATACGTTGGTTCGATATTGTGCACTATTTTTTTCGTTAAAGTTTAGGTGGGTATTGCCTTAATTTATGAGATAAATTGTTGGTTTGCATAATGGATGTTTACGGTTTTGGCATTAATTTAGATTTATAATTTTTATGTTGATGTGATCAATGTAAGAGCCCGTTATTTTTGGGCATTTTGTATTAAATCGAGTCTGTAAGTCTGAGTCGTTCGTGGCAAGAGTTGCTGTGAAGAAATCGGAGCAAAATCGGGCGAGAAACGATGAAGAACTGCATTTGCTGCCATTGCTGGAGCAAGGCGCGCTGCAGTAGAGCGTTGGGAACGCTCGCACAACGTTGGACGCTGCAGTGTTGCAACGCTGGCCACGACATTGTTAGTGGGCAGTTCGCAAGGCTGATTCGCAAGACGTGTGGCGTGGAGTTTTTTCCTTCAACCTGGCCAGTTTTACATTTGTTTTTTTTATTTATTTTCTAAAATGTAAAATGTATTTTTATTTATTTAATTTATTTATTTTATTAAATAATGTTAATATAAAAGTTATATTAATGTTATTTAATTAAGTAAATGCCCCTAATGTGCCAAAATCGGTCCATTTTGCTATTTAATTATTTTATGCATGTGATGTATGATTTAATTATTTTCTATGTGCATAATGTATGTCATATAGATTTAAAATCCCACCTTAGGTTAAACATTTCATGCATCATTAATATTATAAGTGTTATAATATATAGTTTGCATGATAGGTTATATTATAAGAGTTGTGATATAATTAAATGCATGTTTTAATTTAATTAATATAAGTGTTATATTTTTTAGATTAAAGTATGCTCATGCATTTTATTTCATGTGTTGAATTATTTATGTTATAGTATATAGTTATTCATGTGATGAATGATCAAGCACTATAACAAAGAAATGCATGTAACCTAAGTTAATTATTAGTTTTAAAGTGTTTAGAACTTGAATAATTAGACTTCGGTTTTCTAGTTCTAATAAGATTAGAATTAGGAAATCAAAGTATAATCTTTGAATGGTGACTGATTAGTAACTCTGTCTAAGGAAGGTTTTGTCTAAGGCTGGGGTATTTAAGTTGACGCTTGCAGAACACCCCTACCTGGAAATCGACCTGGGAGTGAATTCGGTCCGAAGATTCTTAGAATATATTTTTCGTGAGTCCTGTTAATTAAAAGTTGATTAATTTACTCACATAGACCTAAGTAATAATGTGATTATAAACTTAGGCTAAATACCATATAAGAGTTATATTGGGAGACTTAGGTAAATTTTAGCCGGTTTATCTAGGTCAATCCCGAAAATAATAAAGTGCTGAGTGGGAGGAAATAAAGTGTATAAGATATATTTTATTTTCCGACCACAAATCTCCGTTAAGTTCGCACCGTGAGATCCATACTCGACCTCGTGGCGCAAATGGGAGCGTCCCCCTTCGGATGGTATTTGTATGGATCAATATCAAAGTGGATGGAGAGAGTACATATAGTGAATGGGAGCGGGACCTGTGAAAACGGGACCCACGGTCTCTTCTTTCGATTCACACCGTGAGACCCCTATGATCCGTCTGCTAGTTTGGCCTGGACCAAACAATCCCTTCGGAGGGCCTAGATCATGGGAGTCAGAACACCGTGAATTCCCGAAAGGGATATAGTTTCCTTGTTGGTTTTTCTTCGTGGTTCACCCTTCGGTGGCTATTGTTTGGATGGATACTTGGAAACTTAAAGATTGAGGGTGACACTCACAAAATTCGTTAAGTGTTAATGAATTTGACCAAATAATGGTAACTGGACACCTAATGGAATAAGAGTTATTATGGGATTAGGGTATGGTCGAGAAAGTCTCGTCCTAGAGGAGGAGTGTTTCTGTTCACCCTTCAGTGGCGATCATTCTAAACCTTTAGAATATCATTGCAATTTTTAAATGACCTAGGGATCATAGGATTAAATTTTGCTAAAACTTGATTGGTTTTCAAAAAGTTTATGCGAGACTGACACAAAATTTATTTGATTTTTCAGCTAAAAATATGTCTAGCTCAATAATAGCTTTACTTGCTTCCGACAAACTAGCGGGAGATAACTTCCAAACGTGGAAGAATAATATCAACACGATTTTAGTAACTGACGACCTGAAGTTCGTGCTTACTGAGGAGTGTCCTCAGTTGTCGAGCTCGACTGCATCACGAAGTGTTTCTGATGCATACGATCGATGGATCAGGTCCAATAAAAAGGCCAAGGTCTACATCATTTCCAGCTTATCTGAAGTATTGGCAAAGAAGCACGAGTTGATGATCAACACCAAGGAGATCATAGATTCGTTGCAGGACATGTTTTGACAATAGTCCTTTCACGTCAGGCACAATTCACTCAAACACGTCTTCAACGCCCGGATGAAAAAAGGGGCGTCTGTCCGAGAATACGTTCTAGACATGATGACCCACTTTAATCTGGCGGAGATGAACGGAGCTTCGATTGACGAGTCGAGCCAAGTCAGCTTTATACTGGAGATTCTTCCGAAGAGTTTCCTTCAGTTTCGTAGCAACGCTGTTATGAACAAGATAAGTTAGCAACGCTGTTATGAACAAGATAAGTTAGACTCTGACTTCCGTCCTCAATGAGCTACAGAATTTCCAGTCCTTGATGAGGATCAGGGCACCGGAAGCTGAGGCAAATGTTTCCTACAGGTCTTAATTATCATAGGGGTTCGACCTCTGGGACTAAACTTGTTGCTCCTTCTCGCCCGAAAGGGAAGAAGAAGATGAAGAGTTGTAAGGTTGACCGAGCTGCCGCCCAAAAGGGAAAGAAGGTCAAGGAAGTTGCAGAGAAAGGAAAGTGTTTCCATTGCAATGGGGATGGTCACTGGAAGAGAAACTGTCCCAAGTTCCTTGCTGAGAGGAAAAATCAAGGTAAATGTGATTTACTGGTAACTGAAACATGTTTAGTGGAGAGTAGTGACTCTGCCTGGATTTTAGTTTCGGGCGCCACTAACCACGTTTGTTCTTCTTTTCAGGGAATTAAGTCCTGACAGCCGCTGCGAGAGGGTGAAGTGACTCTACGGGTTGGATTCGGGGAGAAAGTCTCTGCTGCAACGATCGACAAAGTGAAGCTCTATTTCGACAGAAATTACTTATTGTTAGACAAATTGTAAATAATCCTAGGGTTTACTAGAAACCTTGTTTCTATTTCCTGTCTTATTGAACACTGTATTTCAATTTCCTTTGATAATAATAAAGCGTTTATTTCTTTCAAAGGTAATTTGATTTCTTCAGCTTCACTTGAGTCTAATTTGTATGTTTTAAAGCCAAATTCAGTCAAAAGCGTTTTGAACACTGAGTTATTTAAAACTGCAGAAACGCGAACTAAGAGAGTTAAAGTTTCTCCAAAAGAAAATGCCCATCTTTGCCATCTAAGGTTAGGCCACATTAATCTCAATCGGATTGAGAGACTAGTGAAGAGTGGACTTCTAAGTTAGCTAGAAGAAAACTCTTTACCGTTGTGTGAGACATGCCTCGAAGGCAAAATGACCAAACGTTCTTTTAGTGGAAATGGATATAGAGCCAAGGAGCCCCTTGAGCTTATACATTCTGACCTCTGTGGTCCGATGAGTGTTAAAGCACGAGGAGGTTATGAATACTTCGTTTCTTTCATTGATGATTATTCGAGGTATGGGTATATTTACCTAATGCATAGGAAGTCTGAAACTCTTGAAAAGTTCAAGGAGTACAAGACTGAGGTTTAGAACCTGTTAGGTAAAACCATAAAAACACTTCGATCAGATCAAGGTGGAGAGTATATGGACACTGAATTCCAGGACTATATGATGGAAGACGGAATCACGTCCCAACTCTCAGCACCTGGTATGCCACAACAGAATGGCGTATCGGAGAGGAGAAATAGAACCCTACTGGACATGCTTCGGTCAATGATGAGCTATGCTCGTCTCCCTGATTCTTTTTGGGGTTATGCAGTAGAGACTACGGTTTATATTTTGAACAACGTTCCGTCGAAGAGTGTTTGTGAAACACCTTTCAAACTCTGGAATGGTCGTAAAGGCAGTTTACACCATTTCAAAATTTGGGGATGGCCAACCCATGTGTTGGTGTCAAACCCGAAGAAATTGGAACCCCGTTCAAAATTGTACCTATTCGTAGGTTACCCAAAAGAGACCAGAGGTGGTCTATTTTTCGATCCTAAGGATAATAGGGTGCTGTGTCGACAAACGCCACTCTCTTTGAGGAAGACCATATCGGGGATCATTTGCCTAGAAGCAAAATCGTGTTGAACGAAATGGACAGTACATCAGCAAGAGTTGTTGATGGGGTAGTACGTCAACAAGTGTTGTTGATCCTAGCACGTCAAATCAAATCTGTTCCCAAGAGTTGGGAATGCCTCGACGTAGTGGGAGGGTTGTGAGACAGCCTGAACGTTACATGAGTTTAGCTAAAACCCAAGTCGTCAATCCTGATGATGGCTGTGAGGATCCATTGACCTATTATCAGGCAATGACTGATGTTGACAAAGACGAATGGATTAAAGCTATGGACAAGGAAATGGAGTCGATGTACTTCAACTCTGTCTGGGATCTTGTAAAACCTATAGGTTGTAAATGGTTCTACAAGCGTAAACGTGGCGTAGATGGGAAGGTGCAGACCTTCAAAGCACGACTAGTGGCAAAAGATTTTACCCAGGTCGAAGGGGTTGACTATGAGGAAACCTTTTCACTTGTTGCCATGGTAAAGTCGATCAGGATCCTTCTGGCCATTGTCGTGTATTATGACTATGAGGTATGACAGATATATGTCAAGACCGCCTTTCTAAATGGCAACTTTGACGAAACCATCTACATGGACCAGCCCAAGCGGTTCATTGCCCAAGGGCAAGAGCAAAAGGATTGCCGACTTCAGAGGTCCATTTATGGACTGAAACAAGCCTCGAGGTCTTGGAATATAAGGTTTGATGAAGCAATCAAATCTTATGGCTTTGATCAGAATGTTGACGAGCCTTGTGTCTACAAGAAAATCGTCGACAAAACAGTCGCATTTCTGATATTATACGTGGATGATATTCTTCTCATTGGGAATGAGATAAAATTTCTTACTGACGTAAAGATATGGCTGGCTTCGCAATTCCAAATGAAAGATTTGGGAGAAGCTCAGTATGTTCTAGGTATCCAGATAGTCTGGAACCTGAAGAACAAAATGCTAGCCATGTCTCAAGCGTCTTATATTGACAAGATGTTGTCTAGATATAAGATGCAGAACTCCAAGAAGGGCTTGCTGCCTTTCAGGCATGGGGTTCACTTATCTAAGGATCAGTGTCCTAAGACTCCTAAGGAGGTTGAGGATATGAGACGGATCCCCTATGCTTCTGCTGTAGGGAGCCTGATGTATGCCATGTTGTGTACTAGGCCCGACATCTGTTATGCAGTAGGGATAGTCAGTAGATATCAATCCAATCCAGGATTAGATCACTGGGCAACTGTAAAGGCAATCCTCAAGTATCTTAGGAGAACGAGGAACTACGCTTAGTGTATGGCGGTGGGGATTTGATCCTTACGGGATACACAGATTCTGACTTTCAGACCGATAAGGATTCTAGGAAATCCACTTCGGGGTCAGCCTTCATTTTGAATGGAAGAGCTGTAGCATGGTGAAGCATTAAGCAGGGATGCATCGCCGATTCCACTATGGAAGCGGAGTACGTTGCGGCTTGTGAAGTTGCAAAGGAAGTTGTTTGGCTAAGGAAGTTCATGACTGATTTGGAAGTTGTTCCAAATATGAACTTGTCGATCACACTGTTTTGTGACAACAGTGGTGCAGTAGCCAACTCCAGGGAGCCTCGGAGCCATAAGAGAGGCAAACACATTGAGCGAAAGTATCACCTGATACAAGAGATTGTGCACCGCGACGACGTGAAAGTCACGCAAATAGCATCGGAGCACAACGTAGCTGATCCATTTACATAGCACCTCACTTCTAAGGTGTTTGAGGGCCACCTAGAGAGTCTTGGTCTTCGAGTACTTCCTGACTAGAGCAAGTGGGAGATATGTAAACGAGTATTCAATGCCCTTGTTTATTGTATTACTTCATTGTAATATATGTACATTTCAAAAATGTATTTCCTCCACTAGCTTAGTCCAAGTGGGAGTTTGTTGGGATTTTTGTCCTAATCTCGTGTTTGTAAATTACTGCTTGAAATTAATAAAGAGTTATTCATTTCATCATTTTGTGTCTCGAATTTTATACAAACTTTGACCAATAAAATAAGCTCCAGCGACATTGAATATATGAGAGAACTAGAACTTGAATGGTGTGTAGTTGACACACAGGGAGGATCACGTTCGAGTAAATGACCGAACGGTCTACAGTATATGGATGGGGTTGGAGACCTAATCCTGGATACACTATGGATGTGGCTCGCTTTGTATTAAGATACAAACGAGGTGATCTGACTCATTCATGTGGTTGACATGCGAGTGAGGGCATCCTGTATAATGAGATTGTACAAGACTGGACCGTAAATTATTAGACCTACTGATGTAGCACCGTTGACAGTAAGGACTAATAACTTCGTAGATGACCATTAGTGTCTCGACCTGAATCCTGAGCGTGTTACGAACCCCTTCATGCGGGGGTCTATCTTCTCAGGTACAGGACCAAGTAGGGAGCTGGAAACTTAACTACACGAGATGGAATTCACTCGTTCCCGCCTTTAAGGAAACTAGAGGGGTTGTTCCCTTAACTGTTGTCTTCAGGGCTTGGACAACGGGCGCCCACTCTCTCACTAGCACGAGAGGGTTGTTGTGTATGGTTGGACCATTACAACGTTGTCGTTCATTAGAGGAGCAGTGGGGACTTAAGGAGCAAGAAATAGACACATGGGTAAAACGATAATTTGACCCAACAGTGTCTACGAACAACCTGTGAAGGGTCGACTCATGGACATTGGTTATATCAGTGGACACGTAATATCTTGCACTGACGGGAGTGCAACTACGGGCTTTTGTGGAGTGTTACCGTAGCTAATGAATGTTGATTAACCGGGTCAAAGAGTTTGATAGGTTAATCTCGAATCATTGGAGCTCGTTACTGTAGGTCCATTAGGCACTCGATTGGCTCAATATGGGTTAAAAGAAGGGTTACTGTTTTGGTGTGAATTGAAGTGTTCAAATTCACTAAAGGGAATTTATGTCATTTATATGAGATATGAATGATATAATATATAGTTTAATGTGAATGAGATTCATAATAAACTATAGGTTAGCCTAATTGTTGAATTAGGGCTAATTGAAGAAATTAGGTTGAGAGATATTAAATTGGATGTGATTCAATTTAATGAATCCACAATATTGCAAATGTGATTTGTAATATGAGATATGAGATATCTTATAATATATGGTATGATTTGCATAACCTATAGTTGTGCAATGGTAAATAGGTGGAGATTTCAACTCCACCTATCTCTATTATTTAAACCCTTCTTGCAAGAAGGGTTGTAAGAAATTCTCTCATTTTTTGAAATTTCACCAAAAGAAGAGATCACTCTCTCTCACAAATTCTCTCAAGCTTTCTGCTTTCAAAACCAAAACGCAAACAAGATCCCACCATCTTCCTTCTTCCAAAAGTAGAACAACCGAGAAGCCAAAGGGTTGTGTTTGTTCTTGATGGTGAGAAGGGTTCGAGATCGTTGAGTTCGAGAAAGCACGAAGAGTTCGTGAATCGTTGGAAGGAATTTTTAAGCACGTCTTCAACAAGTAAGTACTTACTGTTTTTCTTCCATCCTTTGCATGTTTAACCTATAATCTAAGTGTTAGATTGTTTTAACGAATAATAGTTGCATAACTTCACCATGACGATTCAATCGTCTTCCACTGGTGGGAGTTACATTCCCTTCACCATATAATGTAGATCGTTCGGGTCATTAACTCGAACGTGATCCTCCCTGTGTGTCCACTACACACTGTTTAAGTTCTTAGTTCTCTCATAAAGCAATGACCCTGGAGCTTAGTTTATTGGATTAAGTTTATGAAATATGCGAGACACAAAGTTCAAATAAATAACTCTTATTTATTTACAACTTGGAATATGACAAACTACACGAGATGAGGACATACATCCCAACAAAGAAGAGCAAACATGGTCACTGGCACTTGAATCTAATATCCAGACAGAGTCATTACTCTCCACTAAACAAGTTTCTGTAACAAGTAAATCACATTTACCTTCCTTCTTCTTTTCGACAAGGAACTTGGGACAACTCCTTTTCAGGTGATCGTCCCTGTTGTAGTAGAAACACTTTCTTGCAGCTTCCTTGATCTCTTTGCCCTTTTGGGCGGCAGTGCGGTTAACCTTAACCTCCTTCAACTTCTTTTCTTCCCTATCAGGCCTGAAGAATCTACAAACTTTGTCCTAGAGGTCGAACCCTTGTGAAAAGATCAAAAGGTAACACTTGCCTCAGCTTCTTGTCCCTTGATTTGTACCAAGGACTGGAAGGTCTGTAGTTCGTTGAATTGGATTGTTGGACCGGGCACCTGAGGACACTCCTTAGTGACCGCGAACTATAGGTTGTCATTTACAAAAATCGTGTCAATATTGTCCTTCCACGTTTGAAAAATATCGCCGACTAACTTATCGGAAGCTAAAAGAGCATTAAAGGCGTTTGACATTTTGTTACTGAAAAAATGACAAAACTTGGTATTAGTCTCACAAAAACTTTGAAAATCCAATTAGGTTTTAGTAAATTTTTATCCTATGATTCCTAGGTCATCAAAAATTGCAATGATACCCCAAAGGTTTAGAATGACCGCCATCGTAGGTAGACAAAGCCCCTCCTCCTCTAGGACGAGACTTTCTCGACCAGATCCTAATACCAGAATAACTCTTATTCCATTAGGCATCCAGTTACCATTTTTCGGTCTGAATCCATTAACTCTTAATGAATCTTGTGAGTGTCACCCTTTATCTTTAAATTTCCAAACAATAGCCACCATAGGGAGGACTACGAAGGAAAACCAACAACGAAATCGTATCCCTTTCGGAAATTCACGATGTTTCGACTCCCATAATCAAGACCCTCCGTATGGATTGTCTGGTCCAAGCAAAACTAGAAGGCGGATCATAGGCATCTCACGGTCTAAATCGAAAGAAGAGACCATGGGACTCGTTTTCACAGGTCTCGCTCCCACTCACTATAAGTACTTTCTCCATTCACATTGAATTTTGACCCATGCAAATACAACCCGTAGGGAGACGCTCTCATTTGCGCCACGAGACCGAGTATGGATCTCACGGTGTGAACTTAACGGAGATATGTGGATGAAAAATTAAATGTATCTCATACACTTTATTTCCTCCACTCAACACTTTAAATTAAACGCGATTGACCTAGATAAACCGGCTAAAATTTACCTAAGTCTGCAAATATAACTCTTATATTGGATTAGCCTAAGTCTATAATCACATTATTAACTTAGGTCTACGTGAGTAAATTAATTAACTCTTAATTAACGCCACTCACGACAATATAACCTATGAATCTTCAGACCAAATTCACTCCCAGGTCGGTTCCCAAGTAGGGGTGTTCTGCAAAGCGTCGGCTTAAATACCCCAGTCTTAGACAGAAACTTCCTTAGACAGAGTTACTAATTAGTCTCCATTCATAAGTCATATTGGTTTTCCTAATTCTAATCTTATTATAACTAGAAAACCTAAGTCTAATTATTCAAGTTCTAAACAATTTAAAACTAATAATTAACTTAGGTTACATGCATTTCTTGAAGGGAATGAGAATCCCCGCGCAGCGGAAGACGATCGAATCGTCATGGTATCATCATGCAACATGTGTTTATTAAAATGATCTAACTATTAGATCTAGGCTAAACATGCTAAATTGTACAGCAAGAAGAACATACTTACTTGTTGTAGACCAATTCAGCAATCTCTCCTGCAGATCACGATTCTTCGTGCTTCTCGATCTCAACGAACTCTTCCCACGATTGGATCCCAAACACTACCAAAATAGATCTTCTTGGTTGTTCTCTTTTGGAGAAGGGAAGTTGGTGGGAACTTTTGTGTTTTGGAAGGTGAAGAGAATTGAGAGAGTAGAGAGAATATTACTTTTGGATTCTTAGGGCAAAATCCAAAATGACAACTTGGCTTCACTTAGCTTACCAAAACCCTTTTGCAAAGAGGTTTAAATAGTGGAATGATGGAGTTCAAAACTTCACATTATTACCACTTTACCACAACTATAGGTTATGTAAATCTCATTTACATAATCACATAATATAAGATATCTCATATCTCAATAATTGTGTATTAATTAAATTGAATCACACCCAATTTCATCTCTCTCAATTAATTTCTCCATTTAGCCATTGATTCAACAATTAGGCTAACACATAGTTTATTATGAATCTCATTCATATTAAACTATATATTATATCATCTATATCTCATATAAATGATATAAATACTCTTAAAAGTGAAATTGAACACTTCAATTTCATGCCAAAACATTAATCATTCTTTTATCCCATATTGAGCCAACCAAGGGACCTAATGGACCTACAGTGACGGGCTCCAATGATATGAGGTTAACCAGTCAAACTCTTTGACCTAGTCAACCAATATTCATTAGCTACAGTAACATTCCACTATAGCCTGTAGCTATACTCCCATTAGTGTAGAATATTACGTGTCCACTGATATAACCAATGCCCATGAGTCGACCCTTCACAGGTTGTTCGTAGACATGGCTGGGTCAAATTACCGTTTTACCCATGTGTCTACTTCTTGTTCCTTAAGTCCCCACTGCTCCTCTAATGAACAACATATTGTGATGGTCCAACCATACACAACACCCTTCTCGGGCGGTGAGAAGGTGGGCGCCCGTGTCCAAGCCACCCGAGACAAAGACTTAAGGGAACAACCCCTCTAGATTCCCTATAGGCGGGAACGCAGTGAATTCCATCTCGCGTAGTTAGGTTCCCGACTCTCTACTTGGTTCTGTCCCTGAGAAGATAGGCATATTGGGTAAATGGCGAGACCACCCTCACCCTTACTAGTCAAAGGACGGACCCGCATGGCAGGAGTCCGTAATACGCTCGTGGATTTAGGTCGAGTCACTAATGGTCATCTATGAATTTATTAGTCTTTCATCACAACGGTGTTATATCGATGAAGTCTAATAATTCACTTGCTGGTCTTGTACAATTTCATTGTACAGGATGCCCCCACTCGCATGCCAACCACATGAACGAGTCAGATCATCTCGTTTGTATCTAATACAAAGCGGGCCGCATCCACAGTGTATCAAGGATTAGGTCTCCAACCTCATCCTTATACTGTAGACCGTTCGGGTCATTAACTCGAACGTGATCCTCCTTGTGTGTCAACTACACACCGTTCAAGTTCTAGTTTTCTTATATATTCAATGACCCTGGAGCATAGTTTATTGGAAAGGTTTAAAATATTGCGAGACACAAAGTAAAGAAATGAATAACTCTTATTAATTTCAAAATAATATTTTACAAACACGAGATTAGGACAGAAATCCCAACATTTCTATGTTATTGTGTTTGATCATTCATCACATGAATAATTAAACTATATAACATACATACATCTCATGTAGAAATGAATGTCAATGCTTTTAATCTAAGAAATATAACTCTTATATTAATTAAACTAAAACAAGCAAACTTTATATTATAACTCTTATAATATAATCCTATCATGCATACTATATATTATAACTCTTATAATATAAATGATGCATGAAATGTTTAACCTAAGGTGGGATTTTAATGTATATGACATACATTATGCACATAGAATATATAAATCATACAACAATTGCATAATTTAATAAATAACATAATTTGATCGATTTTTGGCACTCTAGAGAGATTAATTTAATTAATTAACATTAATATAACAATTATATTAATTAAAATTAAAATTAAATTAATTAAAAATTATTTTACAAAAGAAATGAATTAAAAATAAAAAATGGTTGTCAGCTGGTCTCGAACCGCTGACCTTTGAGTCCCTTTGAACAACTTCTTTGCCACTACGCTGGATTTTCTCGCAAACTACTACACACTCATCGCGTTGCAATTCCAGCGTCAAGCCTAGAGTTCTCAACGTTGCGGCAATGCAATGCAATCCTTGCGTCGCAACGCTGCACTGCAGCATCTTCTCCAACAGCATGGATGGCGTCGCAACGCCGAAAAACAACGTCGCGACGCTGATGAAATTGCAGCAAACATCCTTTGTTGTTTTTTACCAAAATTGCCCGTTTTCACTTCGTTTTCTTCACATAAACCCTTGCCACGAATGGCATGGACTGAAAGACTTGATTTACATTAAAAAAATGTCGAAAACAACGGGCCCTTACATTGATCTCATCAGCTTTAATGTAAACCTATCTAAGTGTCAAAATCCGAAAACATCCAAACATGCAAACCATTAACATTCATCTCATGAAAAAATTAATGTTACCCACCTAATTTTAAGAAATTATAGAATACACAACGAAGAGCAACAATTGGCTCTGATACCAATTGAAGGGATTGAAATTCCCGCAGTGGAAGACGTTGTAAAACGTCGTTGTTTCGTTGTGCAATTCCTTTCTTAAAATTGAACTTATCACATAAATTCTAGGCTAAATATGCATAATATTTAGAATAAAACAGTAGGTAAACGTACTAACCTCTTAAAGAACTCTTCTTCAACGTTTTCTCCTTCTCGATCTCAATCCCTCTCGAACCAAGGATCTCTACGAACTCGATCCTCGAATCGAACAACAAGATACTTCCAAAGGTCTTCTCGGTTTTTCTCGAGAGGCTGAGGGAGAGTTGTGGGACTCCCTTTTGTTTTGGGGATTTAGAGAAATCTAGAGGAATTGAGAGAGAACTCTTGAAAATAAAATTACAATACTTTTGGTGAAAATGCAAAAAAAATGGTAAACTGTATCACCAAAGGATTGTTGCAAGCCTTTTATATATTGGTAAGTGCTGGAGTTAAAACCTCCACTAAATCACCATTTTACCACAACCATATGATATGCAAATCATATTTGCATATCACATAATATAAGGTATCTCATACCTTATTATACAAATCACATTTGCATAATTGTGGAATTTTAAATTGAATCACATTCAATTTAATTTCTCTCAATTCAATTTCTCCATTTAGCACTAAGTAATCAATTAGGCTATACTATAGTTTATTATGAATCTCATTCACATCAAACTATATATTATGTCATCTATATCACATATAAATGACATAAATACCCAAATAATGAATTTAAACACTTCAAATTCACACCAAACTGTAAACCCTCAATTTGTCCAATTTGAGCCAATCGAGTGACCTAATGGACCTACAGATGACGAGCTCCAATGATCCGGGATTAACCTGTCAAACTCTTTGACCCTGTTATTCAACATTAATTAGCTACGGTAACACTCCACTAAAGCCCGTAGCTGCACTCCCATCACTGTAGAACAAGTTGTGCTCATCGATATAACCAATACCCATGAGTCGACCATTCATAGGTTGTTCATAGCCACAATAGGTCAAATTACTGTATTACCCATGTCTACCTCTTGCTCCTTAAGTGCCACTGCTCCTCTAATGAACAACAATGTTGCATGGTCCAACCATAAACAACAACCCTCTCGGGCCAGTGAGAGGGTGGGGCCCCGTTGTTCAAGCCCTAAAGTCAGCACTTAAGGGAACAACCCCTCTAGTTTCCCTAATTCGGGAATGAGTGAATTCTATCTCGCGTAGTCAAGTTCTCAGCTCCCCACGTGGTACTGTCCCTGAGAAGATAGGCATATTGGGCGAGCAACTGTGGCCACCCTAACCTGTACTACCCAAAGGACAGACCCCCGTACACAGGAGTCCGTAACACGCTCAGGATTAAGGTCGAGTCACTAATGGTCATCTACGAATATATTAGTCTTATACTCTCAACGGTGTTACATCAGTAAGTCAATAATTCATCGTTTGGTCTTGTACAATCTCATTGCATAGGATGCCCCCACTCGCATGTCAACCACATGAACGGACTGGATCACCTTGTTTTTATCTAATACAAAGTGGGTTGCATCCACAGTGTATCCAGGATTAGGTCTCCAACCCTATCCGTATACTGTAGACCGTTCGGGTCATTAACTCAAACGTTAACCTCCTCGTGTGTCCACTACACACCGTTCAAGTTCTAGTTCTCTCATAATATAATGACCCTGGAGCTTAGTTTATTGGATTATGTTTATAAAATATGCGAGACACAAAGCATTGAAAAAATAATTGTTATTTATTTCAAATTGGAATATTAAAAACTTGCACTAGATTAGGGCATACATCCCAACAACTTTGTCGTTGATGATCCTTTTGTAAACACAAGGCTCATCAACGTTTTGTCCAAAGCTATAAGACTTGATCGCAGTATCAAATCTTATGTTCCAAGATCTGGATGCTTGTTTCAACCCATAAATGGATCGATTGAGCTTGCAAACTTTTTGCTCCTGACCTTAGGCTATGAACCCTTCGGACTGAGACATATGATACTCTCGTCAAGATTACCATTAAAAAAGAAGTCTTATCATCCATTTTCCAGATCTCATAGTCTAAAAATGTGGCTATGGACAAGAGTACCATAATAGACTTCAACCTAGCAAAAAAATTCCTCACAGTCAACTCCTTCCCTTTGGGTTAAACCCTTTACTACAAGTCTAGCCTTAAAGGTATGTACCTTTCCGGTTGCATCTCTCTTTCTCTTTTAGACCCATTTGAACTCTATGGGTCTTACCCCTTCAGGCTGGTCTACAAGTTCCCAAACTGAATTAAAGTACATTGACTCCATTTCAAGGTCCATGTCTTTGATCCATTGGTTCTTAACTACGTCATTCATTGCCTGTTTATAAGACAATGGATCCTCTATGTCATCATCAAGCATGACAACTTGAGTTTCAGTTAAACCCAAGTAGAGGTCAGGTCGGGAAACAACCCTCCCACTGCGCGAGGCATTCCCAACGATTGAGAAGGACGAGACTGACTCGATGTGTCAGCTTCTTCATCAACTCTTGATGAAGGTCCAACCTGGTTAACAACTCTTGTTGGCCCTTATGTAGTTTCATTTAGTACTAATTTACTACGTGGTTTATGGTTTCTCATATGATCTTCCTCCAAGAAAGTGGTGTTTGTCGATATAATCACCTTGTTTTCTCGTGGGTCGTAGAAAAGACCACCTCTCGTTTCTTTGGGGAAGCCAACAAATTGACATAATTTTGAAAGAGGTTCCAATTTCATTGGGTTTATAACTAGCACGTGTGTTGTATAACCCCAAATCTTGAAGTGTTGTAAACTAGGTTTACGCCCCTTCCACAAGGCAAAAGTTGTTTCTGAAACACTTTTTGATGAAACAATGTTCAAGATTTGAACTGTAGTCTCTACTGCGTAACCCCAAAATGAGTCAATTGAGCATAGCGCATCATTGATCGAACCATGTCTAACAAGGTTCTGTTTCTCCTTTTAGATACACCATTCTGTTGTGGTGTATTTGGTGTTGAGAGTTAAGATTGAATTCCATGTTCTATCAAATAGTCCTGGAATCTCAGATCCATATACTCTCCACCTCGGTCAGATCGAAATGTCTTAATGGTTTTTCCAAATGCATTCTCTACTTCAGCCTTATACTCTTTGAACTTTTCAAGAGCTTCAGACTTATGATGCATTAGGTATAGATAACCATATCTTGAATAATCATCTATAAAAGAGATGAAATATTCGTACCATCCTCGAGCTTTAACATTCACCGGACCACAAAGATCCCAATGTATAAGCTCTAAGGGCTCTTTGGCTCTATAACCTTTTCCAGTAAAAGGTTGCTTAGTCATTTTACCTTCCAAGCATGACTCGCAAGGAGGTAAAGAATCAACTTCTAACTTGTTTAGAAGTCCATTCTTAGATGATCTCTCAATCCGGTTGAGATTTATATGACCAAGTCTTAAATGCCAAAGATAGGTATTGTCATTAGGAGAAACTCTTTGCCTTTTACTATGTGTATTCACAGTTTTAAACAACTCATGATTTAAAAATGCTTTAGTTTGGTTCGGTTTAAGTACATATAAGGAGTTTTCTAATTTGGCAAAACAAATATTGACACCTTTCTTTGAAATGAACGCTTCATTAGTTGAAAAGGAAATACAATATTTACATTCAATTATACAAGAGATAGAAATTAAGTTTTTCTTAATTTTAGAAACTATATACAGATTTTGCAAAAATAAAAATCTATCTCTAAAGAACAGCTTCGCATCTCCCACTACACGAGCTGAGACGACGTCTCCCGTTCCGATCCTGAGCGTCATCTCACCCTCTTCGAGCTGCTTGAAGGAACTAGTTTCCTGTAAAGAAGAGAAAACGTGGTTTGTTGCTCATGAATCAAGTATCCAGGTAAAGTCATCACTTTCCACTAAACAAGTTTCAAGAACGAGTACAACGAATTTACCTTTCTTCTATTTGAGCTTAGTAAGGTACTTTGTGCAGTTTCGCTTCCAGTGCCCCGTCCATGTTGCAATGAAAACACTTTCCTTTATCTGCAATCTTGGCCTTTCCCATGCCTTTATCAGCAGCAGCAGGTGCCTTTCCCTTCTTCTTCTTCTGGATGTTCTTGAGGCAAAAAGAGAAGCCACAGGACTTTGTTCGAGATGATGAACTCTTCTGGAACTTTCTGGAATGGGCAAAAAGATTTGCCTCTTCATCAACCTGCCCCTTATTCTTCATAAGAGACTGGAAAGTCAGCAGCCCGTTTAGGAGAGTAGTCAGGTTATACTCAGTTCATCATCGCATTTTTGCAGAATTGCAGGAAATTCTTCGGAAGAGATTCTAGGATGAACGACACCAGACGTTGCTCGTCGATCACCGCGTCGTTCATTTCTACCATGTTGAAGTGGACCATCAGATCGAGAACGTGTTGTCTCACCGAAGACCCCCTTCATACGGGAGTTGTAAACGTACTTGATGTTGGGATCCCTAAACTTGTGTAATTTTAGTCAAATGAATAAAGAGTTATTTGATTTGATGAAATTATATTATCGCTTTATAAATCCAATAAACTAAGCTCCAAGGTTAAAATACATCTTGAACATCAATGTAGTTGACACTATTTGGATTATGTTCAAGAGTATAACCTAAATGGTCTATGGTATAAGAATAAGGTTGGAAGCCTTATTCTGGTAACATCATGGATGCGACCAACTTTGTACTTAGTAAAAATGAAGTAATCTAACTCATTTATGTGGATGACGTGCAAATGGGGGCATCCTGTATGAAGAGTTCATACTAGACCGCACTGCAAATTATTAGTCTAACCAATATAACGTCGTTAACAGGATAAGATTGATAATTTATAGATGGTCATTAGTGACTCACCTGAATCCTGAGCAATTTAAGAACTCATGCTTAGAGGGGTTTGTCCTTAGACTAGTATGAGGAGATTGGCCTGTAGCCGACTGAATAAGCCTCTTGGTCCATGGCTATGACCCATTTGTCTTTGTCTTTGTCAACCATTGCTTGATTATAAGTCAATAGATCCTCGCATTTGTCATCTGGTATAACAACTTGGGTTTCAGTTAAACCCATGTAACGGTCAGGTTGTATTTTAACCCTCCCACTACGTCGAGGCATACTCAACTCTTGAGATGGACTCTCTTGAGTAGACAAACCAGTATCAACAACTCTTGTTGACGTACTAGTTTTATTAGCAACCTTTGTTATTGTTCCGTCTAACTCACTCAACACAACTTTACTCTTTGGTTTGTGGTCCCTTATGTGGCCCTCCTCTAAGAAGATGGCATTTGTCGACACAAAAACCTTATCTTCCTTAGGATCATAGAATAAACCACATCTTGTTTCTTTTGGGTATCCTACGAATAGGCATAACTTTGAACGTGAATCCAACCTCTTTGGATTTGTCACAAGCACATGTGCTGGAAAGCCCCATATCCTGAAGTGACATAAACTACCTTTACGTGCTTTCCAGTGTTCAAAAGGTGTTTCAGAAACACTTTTTGAGGGCACATTATTCAAAATGTATACTGCAGTATCCACTGTGTAACCCCAAAAGAAACTAGGGAGATGAGCATAACTCATCATTGATCGAACCATGTCCAACAAGGTTCTATTTCTCCTTTTCGATACACCGTTTTGCTGTGGTGTGTCGGGAGCTGAGAGTTGGGATGTAATTCCATGTTCTATCATATAGTTCTGTAATTTTAAATCAATGTACTCTCTACCTTGATCCGATCGAAGTGTATTAATAGTTTTACCTAATTGATTTTCAACCTCAGTCTTGAATTCCTTGAACTTTTCTAGTGCTTCAGACTTGTGGTGCATTAGGAAAATATGGCCAAATCTAGAATAATCATCTATAAAAGAGATGAAATATTCATGTCCTCCCATTGCTTTAACATTCATCGACCACAAAGGTTTGAATGTATAAGCTCTAGATCTTTGGCTCTATAACCTTTTCCACTAAAAAGTCTTTTAGTCATTTTGCCTTCTAGGCAGGATTCACATACTGGCAAAGAGTTTTCTTCTAACTCGTTTAGAAGTTCGTTCTTTACCAATCTCTCAATCCTATTGAGATTAATGTGACCCAATCTTAGATGCCAAACATGAGCATTTTCTTTAGGAGAAATTTTACGTTTTTTAGTTTGTGTGTTTGTAGTTTTAAATAGTTCAGTGTTCAAAACCATTTTGACTGAATTAGGCCTTAAAACATACAATCCATTTTCTAATGAAGCTGAACATATTTTTATACCTTTCTTCAAAATAAACACTTTATTCATTGACAAAGAAACAAAAATACAATGTTCTATGGGGCAAGAAATGGAAATAAGGTATCACTAGTATATTATCCAACAATACATATTTCTTACCAAAATAAAGCTTCATTGTGCCTACTGCTACAGCTGAGACGACTTCTCCATTTCCAACCCGGAGCGTTATCTCTCCTTTCTGTAGTTGCTACCAAGAATCAATTCCCTGAAAAGAAGAGCAAACATGATTAGTAGTGCCTGAATCAAGTATCCAAGCAGTTTTATCATTATCCACTAAACAAACTTCTAGGCAAAGTAAATCATATTTACCTTCCTTCTTCTTTTCTGCAATGTACTTCGGACAGTTCCGTTTCCAATGCCCGTCTTCGTTGCAGTGGAAACACTTTCCTTTGTCAGCAATTTCTTTGACTTTCTTGCCCTTCTGGGCGGCAACTTTGTCAACTTGTTTTCCTTTACCAACCTTCTTCATGTTCTTCTTCTTCCCTTTAATGTTAGAGGAAGATGAAGCCACTGTTTTCGTCCTAGAGGTCGAACCTCTGTGATAACTCCTACTTGCAACATTTACCTCACCTTTCGATCCTTGAATTTTCATCAAAGATTGAAAGGTCTGGAGTTCATTCAGAAGGGAGGTAAGGTTAAAAGTAAGCTTGTTCATAACAACATTACTTCTAAACTGTAGGAAACTATCTGGAAGGGTTTCCAGAATGAAGCTGACCTGGCTCGAATCATCGATTGAAGCACAATTCGACTCTGCGATGTTGAAGTGCACCATCATATCTAGGACATGATCCAGAACAGATGTACCCTCTGGCATCCTTGAGTTAAATATGTACTTTAGGGCATTGTGTCGGGCCTGTGTGGATTGTTGTCCAAACATACCCTGCACAGAATCCATGATTTCCTTCGCGGTTATCATGCCCTCATGCTTCTTGGCTATATGTCAGACATAGTTGCCAACATGTAGACCTTGGCCTTATCATTGGCCTTGATCCATCGATCATATGCATCACGAACATTTCGCGACGCATTCGAGCTTGGCACCTGAGGACACTCCACAGTTAGCACAAACTTCAGATCATCCACTACAAATATAGTGTTGAGTTTTTTTTTTCTATATCATCATATTCTCTCTGGTTAACTTTTGCGCACCCAATAAGGAAATTATAGAGCTAGACATTTTTGCTGAAAATTTACAAACAAACTTGTATGAGTTTCTTGTTATAACTCTAATTCAATCATGTTTTAGCTAATTATCAAATGATTCCTAGGCCATTTATAATTTGCAATGATACTCCAAAGGTTTAGAATGTATGACACCGAAGGGTAATCAAAAACACTCCACCTCTAGATCAAGACACTCTTGACCAAAACCTAATACCAGAATAACTCTTATTCCTATAGGTTTTAGTTGCCATTTTTAGGTTAGGATACATGCACAACTTATGTACCCCGTGAGTGTAACCCACTATCTTTAGATCCCATAGTCTCCATCCAATAAAATCCGCCGAAGGGAAGACTAGATTGAAAAATAGTCTAAGGAAATCTTTATCCCTTTCTGGTGTCTACTGTGTTCGATCCCCTATGATCAAGCCCTCCGAAGGGATTGTCTGGTACAGGCCAAACTAGCAGGCTGACCATAGTGGTCTAACGGTGTAAACAGACAAAAGAGACCGTAGGTTTTGTTTTCACTAAACCTGCTCGCACTCACTATAAGTACCCTCTCCATTCACTTTGATATTGACTCATACAAACACCATCCGAAGGAGGACAATCCCGTTTGCGCCACGATGCCAAGTATGAGTCTCATGGTGTGAATTTCCCGGAGATAACGTAGGTGGGAAAATATGTATCTCATACACTTTTCCTCCCACTGAATACTTTAAAGTTATATGAATCTTACTTAGGCTAAACCCGACTAATGGTTTTACCTAACTCTATCAATATAACTCTTATGTCGATAATCAATGTAACTCTTATATTGATTTTATCCTAAGTTTGTTAATATAACTCTTTATATTAAACCTAGGTTTTCTAGTTTATTAACCCCTTAATAAACCCGCTGACGCTACTGTAATTTATAAACTCTCTGATTAAATTTCACTCCTGTGTCAGTTCCTGTAGGGGTGTTTCATTTTAAAATACGACTTAAATACTGACCTAGACAGAACCTTCCTTAGACAAAGTTTCTTTTTTAATCATAGCTTATAAATTACTTGGTTCCCAATTCTAATCTAATTAGAACTAGATAATCTAAGGTCTATTATTTCCAAGTTTTAAACATTTTAAAACTAATAATTAACCTTAGGTGACATGCATACTATGTTATAGTGCTTGATCATTCATCACATGAATAATAAGACATTCATAGCAAAATCATCTCATGATATATAATGCATGTCAATGCTGTCCATAAAGTAATATAACAACTTTATATTAATTAATCATGCAAACTATATAATATAATTCTTTATATTATAAATGATGCATGAAAATGCTTAACCTAAGGTGGGATTTCTAAAATAAAAGCATACATTATGCATGGCAATAATTACACAACAATTGCATAATTTAAATAGCAAAATTAGACCAATTTTGGCACCATAAATTTAATTATAATTAATATAATCTAATTATATTATTTAATTAAATATAAATTAAATATAAAACGTTTTTATATTTAATATATAATAAAAAATCTGTTTCTACCCGTTGCTGCTTTGCGTGAAACGTCTCTGGCGTTGCAACGTTGATAGCAGTGTTGCAACGCTGCTCCTTGTCTTCTTCTGCCAGTTGAAACGTGCCTCAGCAGCAACATTGTGCAACGCCTCGCCGTTACAGCAACGCTGATGATGACAAACATTGCAATGCCGCTGCCTCTGTGCGCGCTTCTTTAAGCGCAGCTGCTGCAACGCTGCACACAGACAACATATGGAATCTGCTATTCCTTGCTCGTTTTCGCTCCGATCTTCTTGGAAACCACTTTGCCTCGATCGGCACGGACTTACAGACTCGATTTACAATTCAAATTACCCAAAACACCAGACCCTTAAATTGAACGATTCAATGGAAATTGTAAATCTAAGTGCCAAAATTGAAACCATCTAATTTGCAAAACCGTTCATACATCTAATGCAAAAACAGTAAATCCCACCTCGTTCTTGAAAAATCCAGAACATAAATCAAGAATGCAATTGGGCTCTGATACCAATTAAAGGGAATCGAATCCCGAAGCGGAAGTGATTGTGAATCGCGCGCTCTCGATTTAGTTACTACGATTTCATTCAAGAACGTAAACAACTAGATCAAGCATAAAATAGAATATGGACAGCAAGAAATATTACCTTTGAAGAACCTTTCTCTTCAAGTGCTCCTCCTCTCTCACGATCAAGATCTCAGCAACACGAACCACGAACGGACTAAGAAATGACCACTGGATCTTCTCCGTTGTTCTCTAGGTGAGGGAGGAATGTGGGTTCCCCTTAGGTAAGATGAGATGTTGTGAGAGGGAGAGATTGTGTTTTGGAACCTTTCCAATAACACAACAAAGACTTAGCTTAACTTTTTCTAGTTGCATCTTATGCAACTATATATAAGGAGATAGGGATGGAAATTACCATCCTATCCCTCTTTCGTTCTCTCTTTAATATATAGTTAATATGTGAATCCAATTAACATTAAAACTATATATATTATATCAATTATATCACATATAATTGATATGACATTTCATATATGAAATTGAACACTTCAATTTCATTCTTAACTTTATACCCTCAATATTACCATGTTGAGCCAACGGAGGGACCTAATGGACCTACAGTTCATGAGCTCCAATGATATGAGATTGACTGATCAAATTCTTTGATCCAGTTAATCAATATTCATTAACTACAAGTCACTCCACTATTAAATTGTAGCTGCACTCTCCTCACTGTAGATTATATTGTGTACACTGATATAATCGTTACCCATGAGTCGACCCTTCACAGGTTGTTCGTAATTACAGTTGGATCAAATTACTATTTTACCCCTGTGATTACCTCTTTGTTCCTTAAGCACCACTGATCCTCTAATGAACAACAAGTCTACGGTCCTACCATAGACTCATACCCTCATAGAGGGCGGGGCCCCGTTGTCCAAGACCTGGAGTCAGTTCTTAAGGGAACAACCTATCTAATTTCTTAGTGTAGGAATGAGTGAATTCCATCTTGCACAGTTAAGTTCCCAGCTACCTACTAGGTTACTCACACCCTGAAGGTAGGCTTATTGAGTCGGCTACAGGCCACTCTCACCCATACTAGTTTAAGGACAAACCCCTATAAGCAGGAGTTCTTAACTTGCTCAGGATTTAGGTCGAGTCACTAATGATCATCTATAAATTACTAGTCTTATCCTATTAACGGTGTTACACTGGTTAGACTAATAATTTGCGGTCCGGTCTTGTATGAACTCTTCATACAGGATGCCCCCACTCGCATGTCATCTACATGAATGAGTTGGATTACCTCATTTGTACTAATTACAAAGTGGGTCTCATCCATGGTGTTATCAGAATGAGGTTTCAAACCTTATTCTTATACCATAGACCATTTAGGTTGTATTCTTGAACTCAACTCAAATAGTGTCCACTACACTGAGTTCAAGATATATGTTATAACCTTGGAGCTTAGTTTATTGTATTTATAAATCAAGATTGTAATTCTATCAAAACAAATAACCCTTTATTTAATTGATCGAAATTACACAAGTTTAGGGCATAAATCCCAACACCTGTGAAGGGTCGATTCATGGGTAATGATTATATCGATGGACACAATATAATCTACAGTGATGAGAGTGCAACTTCAAGTCTATAGTTGAGTGACTTGTAGTTAATTAATATTGATTAATTGGATCAAAGAGTTTGATCAGTTAATCTCACATCATTGGAGCTCATGAACTGTAGGTCCATTAGGTCCCTCTGTTGGCTCAACATGGTAATATTGAGGGTATAAGGTTAGGAATGAAATTGAAGTGTTCAATTTCATATATGAGGTGTTATATCAATTATATGTGATATAATTGATATAATACATAGTTTTAATGTGAATTAGATTCACAAATTAACTATATACTAATGAGAGAATGAAGGAAAGATAGGATGGTAATTTCCATCCTATTTCCCTATAAATAGTTGCATGGGATGCAACTTTAGATAATGTCATTGTGTGCAATTATATAGTTCTCCATATTTGTGTTGTTGGAAAGAGTTCCAAAAAACACACATCCCTCAATTCCACATCTCATCCTAAAGGAACCCACATTCCTCCATCACCTAGAGAACAACGGAGAAGATCTAGTGGTTGATCTTCGCACGTGCTGAGTTCGGGTCGTTGAGATCGTGATTTATGGAGAAAGAATAAAAGAAGAAAGTGTTCTTCAAAGATATATTTCTTGTTATCCTATCACTTTCTGTATGCTTAATCTAGATATTCCGTTCTTGATATGAATCTATGTAGCAAGATCATGAATACGGATTCACAATTTCTTCCGCTGTGGGGTTCGATCTCTTCAATTGGTATCAGAGCGCCAATTGTGTTCTTGATCTTATTCTATATTTATCAAGAACAGAGGTGGGATTAACCGATTTCATGAGATGATTATTCGGTTTGTAAATTATATGTTTTTTGTTTTTGGCACCATAGATTTAAATATTTTTCGTTGAATTGTTCAATGTAAAGGGCCTATTTTTTAGGCATTTTATTATGTAAATCGAGGTTGTAAGTCTGTGTCGATCGAGGCAAAGTGGTTGCTAAGAAGAACGGAGCAAAAACGAGCAAAAACAGAGGAGACTGCTTGTTGTTCAGCATACAGCGTTGCAACGTTGTTCATTAGCGTTGTAACGTCGTTGAGGCGGTTTCCAGGCTAAGGAGGTGCGACATTGCAACGCTCCTATTACCGTCACAACTCTGGGACGAGGAGGCATCAGCATTTCAACGTCAGCACGGGTGTCGCAACGCCAAAGCAGAGATGCGTGCAGCTGGAACTAATCAGCGTTGCAACGTTGTCCTCAGCGTTGCAACGCCGCTGGAGTAACGCGCGCCTCACCAACAGGCGGAAACATTATTTTTATTATATTTTCAATATAAAAACGCTTTATATTTAATTTTAATAATGATAATTAGATTATAATAATTAAAATTAATTTTAGAGTGCTAAAAATGGTCTAATTTTGCTATTTAATTTATGAAATTGTGCTATAATTATTGTCATGCATAATGTATGCTTTTATTTTAGATATCCCGCCTTAGATGAAGCATTTCCATGCATTATTTATAATATAAAGTGTTATATTATATAGTTTGCATAAATAATTAGTATAAGGTGTTATATTAATTTTTTGACAGCATTGACATGCATATTATTCATGAGATGAATGTGTTATGTATGTTTTATTATTCATGTGATGAATGATCAAGCACAATAACATAGAATTGCATGTCACCTAAGGTTAATTCATCCGTTTTAAAATGTTTAGAACATGAAATTAATAGAAGATTAGAATTAGGAACCATGTAATTTATAAACAATGATTAAAAGAGGAACTCTGTCTAAGGAAGGTTTTGTCTAGGCTGGGGTATTTAAACTGGCGGAAACGGAACACCCCTACCTGGGAACTGACCTGGGAGTGAATTTTAATTAGAGGGTTTATAAATTATAGTAGCGTCAGCAGGTTTATCAAGGGGTTAATAAACTATAAATCCTAGGTTTAATGTAAAGAGCTGTTGGGGTTTGTGCCCTAAAACTCGTAGTTTGTAATTTTTGTTCTAATTTTTGTAACAAAGAGTTATTGTTCGTTATTTACGATACTGCCCTTTGTTTTAACCCAAAATCCAATATACTAACATCCAAGGTTGTAAAATGTCTCTTGAACTTAATGTAGTGTACATATAAAGGATGTCAGTTCGAGATACAACCTAAAGGGTCTATAGTAAGGGGATAAGGTTTGGGTACCTTACCCTGGTAATACTATGGATGTGACCTACTTTGTATATGATACAAACACTGTGATCCTAACGTGTTTGTGTGGATGACATGTTAGTGGGGATATCCTATGTAATGAGATTACATAAGACAAGACCACGAAATAGTAACCACTAGATGTAACTCCGTTGACTAGCTAGGTTTCTATTTCACTAGGATGACCTAAGCAACTTGATCTCAATCTTAGCAAGTTACGAACTCCTGTTTGCAAGGGATTGTCCTTTGACTAGTATAGGTGAGAGTGGTCAGATTCGCCGACTCAATATGCCTACCTTCTTGGGGACAAGACCGAGTGAGCGACTGGGGACTTAACTTACCAAGATGAAATTCACTCTTTCCCACCTACTAGGGTAAGTAGATGAATGTTCCTTTAAGTTTTGTCTCCGAGACTTGAACAAAGGGTCCGACCCTCTCATTGGCCCGAGAGGGACTTATGTTTGTTGGTAGGACAACAAATAAATTGTTCATTAGAGGAACACTGATACTTAAGGTACAAGATGTAACCTAGGGGTAAAACGGTAATTTGATACAGTTGGTGTTACAAACATTCGTAATGGATTGACTTGCTGTTATTGGTCAATATGTGGACACAGAAATATATCTGCAGTGAGAAGAGTGTAGCTGCGGGACTTTAGTGGAGTGTTCCCACAGTTAACGAATGTTGATTAGGAGGTTAATGAGATTAACCGAATAATCTCGTATCGTTGGAGCTTCTGATCTGTAGGTCCATTAGGTCCACCTTCTAGCTCATATAGGGTTCTTAGATCGTTTGAATTTGAAATGTTCAAATTCAATTAGGGAATAAACATTAATGTATATAGATACGTTATAATATAAAATTTTGGAACATTATTATAAATTTAATGTGAATGTGATTCATATTAAATTATATGAGAGAATTAAATATTTGAAAGAGTTCAAATATTAATTTAAATGTTAATGTGATTCATATTTAAAAACTATAGGTTAAAATTTAATGTGCATAAGATGTACATTAAAACTATAATTAAATATAAGATATTTAGTTTAATTAATTAAATATGATTTAATTTATATATATAATAATTAATTAGATTAATTATTATTATTATTTAATTTTAATATTAAATAAATGGGAACGTGTCATGAGGACATGTTCCCCACATCCCTCCAACTCCCTATCGATAAGGCGTGAGAGAAGTTATCCCTCGATATAATCCTTCTTCTCTTTTGTGAGAAGGGTTAGATGATTATCGATTGATCTTGTGCAATTAGGTGAATTACAAAAGAATTCTCTCAACTCTCTCTCTAAAAATTTCCTTTCCTCAACCAAATTGTTTGTTTCTTCCCACAAATGGGGAACTAATTCCTATCAAGAGTTATATTAATAAACTTAGGATAGGATCAATATAAGAGTTATATTGATAAGTTTAGGTAAAATCATTCGTCGGGTTTAACCTAGGTCAATTTTCTATAAGAGTTCAAGTATCAAGTGGGAGGAAAAGTGTATATGATACATATAATTCCACCTACTGTTGGGTTTTATGTCCTAAAACTCGTGGGTTTGTAAGCTGAATGTATATTCTATTTTGCAATAAAGATGTTATTGAGATTTATTCAAATAAAGGTGTTATTAAATAAAGTGAATTGTATATTTTGAAACCCTACTCCAATAAAGAACTCATGGCTATAGGATGTATACTTGAACTTTATGTGTGACATAAAAGTTGATCAGGTTTAAGTTATAGCCAGAACAGTCTATAGTATAGGGATAGGGTTGGGTACCTTATCCTGGGGACAGTATGGGCGCGACCAACTTTGTAAAGTACAAATGATGTGATCTTGAATCGTTAATGTGGAGACATGCGAGTGAGGGGCACCCTATGCTATGAGTTTGCATAAGACTGGACCGAAAAATAGTCACTTAGACTTTATAACTCCGTTTATTGTCTTAATTGACTATATTCATACGATGACCTAGATAACTCGATCTTAATCCTGAGCGTGCCATGAACTCCTGTTTATTCGGATTATCCTTAGATCTGAATGGGTGAGAGTGGCCTGAGATTGCCGACTCAATAAGCCTCCCATTTCAAGGATAAGACTGGGTAGATAGTTGGGAACATAGTTCTGCAAGATAGAACTCACTCCTATCAGCTTTAGGGATTAGTAGAGAGGTTGTTCCCTTACGTGCTGACTCGGGGTCTTGAACAAAGAGTCCATCCCTCTCATTGGCCTGAGAGGGATTCAGTTTGTTGGTTGGACCACAAACGAATTGTTCATCAGAGGATCAATAAGACTTAAGGAACAAGAAGTAATTACAGGGATAAAACGGTATTTTTGACCCAACTGTAATTATGAACGACCTATGAAGGATCGACTTACTAATCATAGTTATATCGAGTGATAGAAATATATCTACAGTGAGGAGAGTGCAACCACTGGGCTTTAGTGTAGTGTCCCGGTGGTTAACGAATGTTGATTAGCTTGGCTAAAGAGTTTGGCCTGCTAATCTCATATCGTTGGAGCTCATGATCTGTAGGTCCATTAGGTCCCCTTACTAACTCGAACTAAGCGTTGTAACATTTGAGAGAAAAGAATTTGAACTGTTCAAATTCAGTTTCCGGAGAAAACGTTAATTATATGTGATATAGTTAACGTGTCATAGATTAGTTATGAATTAAACTATGATTAAGAAGAGGTGGACATATTTAAATATGATTTAAATATTGGTTCGGTTTATAACATGAATATAGATTCATGTTCGAACGGTCGATTTAAGAAATCAGGATTTGGTCCAATTATTTAATTTGATATTTGATATTAAATTAAATAATTATTTAAAATTAATTAATAAATTAATAAATTAATAAATTAATTTTAATTTAAAATTAATTTTATATTAATTTTGAATTAAAGTTAAATGAAAATTCAAATTGAATTTTGAAGTATCAATTGGACCAAAATCAAAAGGGTGAACAAGCTTCTTTGAATGTCAAATTCACCAGGTTTGGAGTTCATTCAGAAGGGAGGTAAGATTTAAAGTAAGCTTGTTCATAATAGCATTACTTCTAAACTGTAGGAAACTATCTGGAAGGGTTTCCAGAATGAAGTGATCTGGCTCGATTCATTGATGGAAGCACCATTCGACTCCGCGATGTTAATGTGTACCATCATATCTAGGACATGATCCCGAACAGATGAACCCTCTGGCATCCTCGAGTTGAATATACTTGAGGGCATTGTGTCGGGCCTGTGTAGATTGTTGCCCAAACATACCCTGCACTGAATCCATGATTTCCTTAGCGGTCATCATGCCCACGTGCTTCTTGGCTAATATATCAAACATACTTGCCAGCATGTAGACCTTGGCCTTATCATTGGCCTTGATCCATCGATCATATGCATCACGAACATTTCGTGAAGCATTCGAGCCTGACACCTGAGAACACTCCTCAGTTAACCAAACTTCAGATCATCCACTACCAAAATGGTGTTGAGTTTGTTTTTCCACCTCATCATATTCTCTCCGGTAAATTTTTCCGCACCCAATAAGGAAATTATAGAGCTAGACATTTTGCTGAAAATTTACAAAAAAAACTTGTATAAGCTTCTTGCTACTTTTTTCTAATCCAATCATGTTTTAGCCAATTATCAAATGATTCCTAGGTCATTTATAATTTGCAATGATACTCCAAAGGTTTAGAATGTATGACACCGAATGGTAATAAAAAACACTCTTCCTTTGGATCAAGACACTCTTAACCAAAACTTAATGCCAGAATAACTCTTATTCCTATAAGCTTTAGTTACCATTATTCGGTCAGGATACATACACTTCTTATGTACCTTGTGAGTGTAACCCTCTGTCTTTAGACTCCAGAGTCCCCATCCAACAAAATCCACCGAAGGGAGGACTAGGTTGAAAAACAGACTAAGGAAATCTTTATCCCTTTCGAGTGTCTACTGTGTTCGATCCCCTATGATCGAGCTCTCCAAAGGGATTGTCTGGTCCAGGCCAAATTAGCAGGCTGACCATAGTGATCTTACGGTGCAAACCAACAGAAGAGACCATAGGTTTTGTTTTCATTAAAACTGCTCTCACTCACTATAAGTACCCTCTCCATTCACCTTGATATTGACTCATACAAACACCATCCGAAGAGGGACGCTCCCGTTTGCGCCACGAGGCCAAGTATGAGTCTCACGGTGTGAACTTCTCGGAGATACGTAGGTGGAAAAATATGTATCATATACACTTTTCCTCCCACTGGGTACTTTAACTTTATAGGAAATTTACTTTAGGCTAAAACCCGGCTAATGGTTTTACCTAAACTTATCAATATAACTCTTATATTGATAATCAATATAACTCTTATATTAATTTTATCCTAAGTTTGCTAATATAACTCTTTATATTAAGCCTTGGATTTCTAGTTTATTAACCCCTTAATAAACCCGCTAACGCTACTATAATTTATAAACTTTCTGATTAAATTTCACTCCCAGGTCAGTTCCCAGGTAGGGGTGTTTCGTTTCCGTCAGCTTAAATACCCCAGCCTAGACAGAACCTTCCTTAGACAGAGTTCCCCTTTTAATGGTTGTTTATAAATTACTTGGTTCCTAGTTCTAATCTAATTAGAACTAGATAACCTAAGGTCTATTATTTCCAATTTCTAAACATTTTAAAACTAATAATTAACCTTAGGTGACATGCATACTATGTTATAGTGCTTGATCATTCATCTCATGAATAATAAAACATACATAGCATAATCATCTATGAATTATAATGCATGTCAATGTTGTCCATAAATTAATATAACTCTTTATATTAATTATACATGCAAACTATATAATATAACTCTTTATATTATAAATGATGCATGGAAATGCTTAACCTAAGGTGGGATATCTAATATAAAAGCATACATTATTCATGGTAATAATTACACAACAATTGCATAATTTAAATTGCAAAATTAGACCAATTTTGGCACCCTAAATTTAATTTTAATTAATATAATCTAATTATATTAATTAAAATGAAATAAATTCAATATAAATTCAATATAAAACATTTTTGTATTTAATATATAATTAAAAATACATTTTTGTCCGTTGCTTCTTCCCGTGAAACGCGTTGCAACGCTGATACCAGCATTGCAATGCTGCAGCTTGTCCTCTTCTGCCCGTTGAAGCGCGCCTCAGCACCAGCGTTGCAACGCCGAGGATAGCGTTGCAACGTTGTCGTCTCCTCAGCTGCGCGCCTACCGTAGTGGCGTTGCAACGCCATTCACAGACAACTACTGTTCTTCATTTTTCTTGCTCATTTTTGTTCCGTTCTTCTCAGCAACCACTTTGCCTCGATCGACAACGACTTACAGACTCGATTTACAATTAAAATTGCCTAAAACATCGAGCCCTAACATTGAACGATTCAATGATAAATTGTAAATCTAAGTGCCAAAATTGAAAAACATCTAATTTGCAAACCGTTCATTCATCACATGAAAAACAGTATATCTCACCTTTGATCTTGATAAATCCAGAACGAAAATAAGAACACAATTGGACCATGATACCAATTGAAGGGATCGGATCCCGCAGCGAAAGCAATTGTGAATCGCGTGTTCTTATTTAGTTTCACGGATTTCAATCAAGATCAAATAAAACTAAGATTCAACATGCTATAAGATATTGGACAACAAGAAATTACCTTTGAAGAACTCTTTCTTCAAGTGCTCCTTCTCCCACGATCACGGTCTCAACAACTCAAACCCGAACGATCACGGACACCACCACCGGATCTTCTCCGTTGTTCTCTAGGTGAGGGAGGAAGGTCGGTTCCTTTAGGGTGAGATGTGAAGTTTTGGGAGAAGGTGTGTGTGGAACTTTTCCAACAACACAATTGTATGGAATTCTAGGCTTTTCCAAAAGCACTTTTGCATCACATCAAAGTTTCATCTCATGCAACTATTTATAGGGAAATAGGATGGAAATTACCATCATATCCCTCCTTCATTCTCTCATTAGTATATGGTTTATATGTGAGTCTAATTCACATTAAAATCATATATTATATCAATTATATCACATATAACCTATATAACATCTCATATATTAAATTGAACACTTCAATTTCATTCCTAACGTTATACCCTAAATATTACCATGTTGAGCCTTCGGAGGGACCTAATGGACCTACAGTTCATGAGCTCCAATGATGTGAGATTAACTGATCAAACTCTTTAATCCAGTTAATCAATATTCATTAACTACAAGTCACTCCACTATAGACTTGTAGCTGCATTCTCCTCAATGTAGATTATATTGTGTCCATTGATATAATCATTACCCATGAGTCGACCTTTCACAGGTTGTTCGTAATCACAATTGGGTCAAATTACCGTTTTGCCCCTGTGATTACCTCTTTCTTCCTTAAGCACCATTGATCCTCTAATGAACAACAAGTCTAAGGTCCTACCATAGACTCATACCCTCTTAATCAGTTTAGAGGGTGGGCCCCGTTGTTCAAAACCTGGACTCAATTCTTAAGGGAACAACCTATCTAATTCCTTAGTTTAAGAATGAGTGAATTTCATCTTGTATAGTTAAGTCCTCAGCTACCTACGAGGTTCTGTCCCTGAGAAGGTAGGCTTATTGAGTCGGCTACAGGCCACTCTCACCCATACTAGTCTAAGGACAAACCCCTATAAGCAGGAGTTCTTAACTTACTCACGATTCAGGTCGAGTCACTAATGACCATCTATAAATTATCAGTCTTATCCTGTTAAAGGTGTTATACTTGTTAGACTAATAATTTGCAGTCCGGTCTTGTATGAACTCTTCATACAGGATGCCCTCACTCGCATGTCAACCACATGAATGAGTTGGATTACCTCATTTGTACTAATTCCAACCTTATTCTTATACCATAGACCATTTAGGTTATACTCTTTAACACAGTCCAAATAGTGTCTACTACACTGATGTTCAAGATACATTATAACCACGGAGCTTAGTTTATTGGATTTATGAAGCAAAAATATAATTTTAATAAAACAAATAACTCTTTATTTATTTGATCAAAATTACATAAGTTTAGGGCACAAATCCCAACACCCCGGGAGATAGGAGTTCGCAACTCGCTTAGGATTCAGGTTGAATCACTATTGGTCATCGTTTGAATAATTAGCCCTAACCTATCAACAGATTTACTGGACTAGTCTAACAATTCTTCGTCCAGTCTTGTGCAAACTCTTTGCATAGGGTGCCCCCACTCGCATGTCAACTACATGAACGAGCTGGATTGCCTCGTTTGTATCAAATACAAAATGGGTCGCATCCATAGTGTTAACAGGATAAGGTTCCCGACCTAATCCATCTACTATAGACCATTTGGGTGACATTCTAAATGTGATCCTGGAGCTTAGTTTATTGGATTTAAGTTTGTAATTGCGAGAATACAAGTTTAAAGGAAAAATAACAATTTTATTCATTTCCTCAAATAATTACAAATACTCGAGTTTAGGGCATAAATCGCAACAAACTAACACTTGTCCTAAAGCTAGTGGAGTACATAAAACATTACAATAATGCAAATACAATAAACTAGGTCATTGAATACTCTTTAATACAATACTCCCACTTGCCCTAGTCAAGTTCTAATGTGTAAACCTAGAGTTTCTAGGTGACCCTCGAACACCTTAGCCGTGAGAGTCTTTGTAAACGGTTCAGCAGCGTTGGGCTCCGATGCTATCTTCGTGATGATCACGTCTCTTCGGTGCACAATTTCTCGTATCAAGTGATACTTCCGTTCGATGTGTCTTCCCCTTTTGTGACTACGAGGTTCTCTCAGGTTGGCCACGACACCGTTGTTATCACAATAAAGGGTGATCGAGAGGTTCATATTTGGAACGACTTTGAAATCAATCATGAACTTTCTAAGCCATACTGCCTCTTTAGCCGCTTCACAAGTTGCTACATGCTCAGCCTTCATAGTGGAGTAAGCAATGCATCCTTTCTTGATGCTTCGCCAGACTATTGCCCCTCCATTAAGAGTAAACACTGACCTCGAAGTGGATTTCCTAGAATCATTATCGGTTTGGAAGTCAGAGTTCGTGTATCCTATAAGGATCAGATCCTTAGCCCCATACATGAGCACATAGTTTCTCGTTCTCCTAAGATACTCAGGATTGATTTTACCGCAGTCGAGTGATCTAATCATGGGTTTGATTGATACCTACTGACAATCCCAACTGCATAACAGATGTCAGGTCGAGTATACAACATGGCGTACATGAGGCTACCTACAACTGATGCATAAGGGACTCGTCCCATATCCTCAACCTCTTGAGGTGTCTTAGGACATTGTTCCTTAGACAAGTGAACCCCGTGTCTGAAAGGCAGTAAACCCTTCTTGAAGTTTTGCATCTTATATCGAATCAACATTTTATCGATGTACTATACTTGAGACAAGGCTAGTGTTTTGTTCTTGCAGTTCTGGACGATCTGGATCCCGAGAACGAACTGTGTTTCTCCCAAATCTTTCATTTGGAATTGCGTAGCCAACCAGTTTTTTATGCCAGTCAGGAATCCTACATCATTCCCAATGAGTAGGATATCATCCACATACAACACGAGAAAAGTGACAGTATTGTTTATTATCTTTTTGTATACACAAGGTTCATCAACATTTTGATAAAAGCCATAGGATTTGATAGCTTCATCAAACCTTTTATTCCAAGACCTAGAGGCTTGTTTCAACCCATAAATGGATCGTTTCAGCCTGCAAACCTTTTACTCATTTCTTTGTTGAATGAACCCTTTGGGCTGGTCCATGTAGATGTTTTCATCAAGATTGTCTTTCAGAAAGGCCTTCTTGACATCCATTTTCCATACTTCATAGTCATAATATGCAGCAATGGCAAGAAGGATCCGTATAGACTTAATCATGGCAACAAAAGAAAATGTTTACTCATAGTCAACTCCTTCTTGTTGGGTATAACCCTTTGCCATGAGTCTAGCTTTGAAGGTTTGTATCTTCCCATCTACACCACGTTTTCTCTTGTAGATCCTTTTACAACCTATGGGCTTAACACCATCTGGTTGATCCACAAGTTCCCAAACGAAATTGAAGTTCATAGACTCTATTTCCTGCTCCATGTCTTTTATCCATTCGTCTTTGTCAATGTCATACATTGCTTCATTATATGACAACGGGTCCTTGAAGTAATCACTAGATGTGACAACTTGGGTTTCAGTTAAACCCATGTAACGGTCAGGTTGTGTAACAACTCTCCCACTAGGTCGAGGCTCTCTCAACTGTTGAGATCGACAACTTTGACTAAACGAGCTAGGGTCAACAACTTTTGTTGGTTTTTTAGCATTGTCGGTAACTTTTACTGACATACTGTCTAACTCTTTTAACACGATTTTACTTTTAGGCTTGTGATCCCTGATGTCGTCTTCCTGAAAAAAGGTGGCGTTTGTCAACACAAGCACCCAATTTTCTGTAGGTTCGAAAAATAGACCACCTCTCGTTTCTTTAGGGTAGCCCACAAACAGGCATAATTTTGAACGAGGTTCTAATTTCTTCGGATTTTCCATTAGCACATGCGTTGGACATCCCCAAATTTTGAAATGACATAAACTGCCTTTACGTCCTTTCCAGAGTTCGTAAGGTGTTTTAGAAACACTTTTCGAAGGATCATTGTTCAAAATGTATATTGTAGTCTCCACTGCATAACCCCAAAACGAGTCAGGGAGATGAGCATAACTCATCATCGACCGAACCATGTCTAACAGGGTTCTATTTCTCCTTTCTGATACACCGTTTTGTTGTGGCATACCAGGTGTTGAGAGTTGGGACGTTATTACATGTTCTATCATATAGTCCTGAAATTCATGATCCATGTACTCTCCACCTCGATCAGATCGAAATGTTTTGATGGATTTACCTAAAAGGTTCTCAACCTCAGTTTTATATTCCTTGAACTTTTCAAGTGTCTCAGATTTCTGTTGCATTAGGTAAATGTATCCATATCTTAAATAGTCATCTATAAAAGAGATATTCATACCCACCTCGAGCTTTAACACTCATCGGACCACAAAGGTCTGAGTGTACAAGCTCCAAGGTTTCCTTGGCTCTATAACCTTTTCCACTAAAAGGTTGTTTGGTCATTTTGCCTTCAAGGCATGATTCGCATACAGGTAGAGAATTTTCTTCTTACTCGTTTAGAAGTCCGTTCTTCACCAAACCCTCAATCCTATTGAGGTTTATATGAACTAATCTTAGATGCCAAAGATAGGCATTTTGTTTAGGAGAAACTTTTTGCTTTTTATTAGTTCGCGTATTTGTTGTTCTAAATAATTCAGTGTTTAAAACCATTTTAACGTAATTAGGCCTTAAAACATACAAATTATTTTCAAGTAGAGTTGTACACAATTCTAAACCCTTCAATGAAATAAACGCTTTATTAATTTGAAACGAAATTGAAATACATTGACTAATAAGACAAGAAACTTAAATGAGGTTTCTAGCAAACCCTGAAACTATATACACGTTATCTAATAACAGTATTTTCTTACCAAATAGTAGCTCCACTGTGCCCATTGCTATAGCTGAGACAACATCTCCATTTCCAACTCTGAATGTTATCTCCCTTCTTGCAGTTGCTGCCAGGAACTAGTTTCGTAAAAGAAGAGCAAACGTAGTTAGTGGCCCTTGAATCCAATATCCAGGTGGAGTTATCACTCTCTACTAAGCATGTTTCAACACAAAGCAAATCAATGTTACCTTCTTTCTTCTTATGGATCAGGTATTTGGGGCAGTTACGCTTCCAGTACAAATCTACGTTGCAGTAGAAACATTTTCCTTTTTTCTGCAGCTTCCTTGACCTTCTTGTTCTTCTGGGCGGCAGTGCGGTAAGCTTGTTTCCCTTTGGCCACCTTTTTCATATTCTTCTTCTTCCCTTTCGGGCCTAAAGAGGACGAGGCTACAAATTTGGTCCCCGATGACGAACCTCTCTGAAACGACTGTTGGGCAACATTTGCCTCACCCTCCTGTTGCCCGATTTTCATAAGAGACTGGAAGTTTTGTAGCTCATTGAGCAAAGTGGTTAAGGTGTAGCTAAGCTTGTTCATAATAGCGTTGCTATGGAATTGCAAGAAACTATCTGGTAAAGTTTCCGAAATGAAGCTGACCTGACTCGACTCATCGATAGATGCTCCATTCATCTCTGCCACGTTGAAGTGGATCATCATGTCGAGAACATGTTCCCTGACAGACGTCTCTTCATTCATTTTGGCATTGAAAGTGTGCTTGAGCGCATCGTGCTTGACCTGAAAGGACTGTTGTCCAAACATGTCTTCAAGCGATGCCATGATCTCCTTGGCGATGACCATGTTCTCATGCTTCTTAACCAATATATCAGATATACTGGATAAGATATAGACCTTGGCCTTGTCATTGGCCTTGGTCCATCTATCGAATGCGTCACGAACACTTCGTGCCGCAGTCGGGCCTGGCACCTGAGGACAGTCCTCAGTGAGTACAAACTTCAGGTCGTCCACAACTAAAATCGTATTGATGTTGTTTTTCCATATTTGGTAATTATTATCAATGAGTTTTTTGGCAACCAAAAGAGAAATAATCGAACTCGACATATTTGCAGAAATATAAGAAAAAACTTTGTATTAATTTTCTCGCATTAAACCTATGTATAATCCAATCATGTTTTAGCAAAATTAATCTATGATCCCTAGGTCAATTAATTTGCAATGATACCCCACAGGTTTAGAATGACCGCCACCGAAGGTAGTCGAATCACTCCTCCTCTGGGACGAGACAATCTCGACCCGACCTCATTACTAGAATAACTCTTATTCCCTATAAGTTCTAGCTACCATTTTTGGTATGGATCCATTAACTTTTAATGTATCCTGTGAGTGTCACCCTCTAACTTTAGATCCCAGAGTCCCGATCCAACAAAATCTGTCGAAGGGAGGACTAAGTTGGAAAATAAACTAAGGTAACCCTATCCCGTTCCGACTCCTATGATCAGGCCCTTCGAAGGGATTGTCTAGTCCAGGCCAAACTAGCAGGCGGATCATAAGAATCTCATGACGCAAACCATTAGAAGAGACCGTGGGACTCGTTTACACAAGTCCCGCTCCCACTCACTATAAGCACTCTCTCCATTCACCTTGCTTATGACCCATACAAACACCATCCGAAAGGGGACACACCCATTTGCCCCACGAGGCCAAGTATGGATCTCACGGTGTGAACTTAAGGGAGATGCGTAGGTGGAAATTAATGTATCATATATACTCATTTCCTCCCACTAAGTACTTTAGAATTAATGGTATAACCTATATAAATCCAGCTATAATTTACCTAAGTCTACCAATATAACATTTATATTAGAATTTCCTAAGTCTATAAACTATTCATTAAAACTTAGGTCTAAAGTTTATTAACAATTTAATAAACGTCGCTCACGATAAACATAACCTATGAATCTTCAGACCAAATACAGTCCCATGTATGTTCCCAGGTAGGGGTTTTCCGTTTCCGTCAGCTTAAATACCCCAGCCTAGCAAGAACCTTCCTTAGACAGAGTTACTTATCGGTCACAATTCATAAGTTACATTAGAAAACCTAATTCTAATCTTATTAGAACTAGATAACCTAAGTCTAATTAATAACAGGTTCTAAATAAAATTTAAAACTAGTTAATTAATACTTAGGTTACATGCATTTCTATGTAATAGTGCTTGATCATTCATCACATGAATAAATTAAAACATATAACATAAATCATCACATGAAATAAATGCATGACTATGCTTTCAAAAAAAGATAATTAACATAACTCTTATATTAATTAAGCATGCATACAATATAATATAACAACTTATATCATAAAATGATGCATGCATATGCTTAACCTAAGGTGAGATTTTAATCTAAATGACATACATTATGCACATAAGTTATACACAACAATTGCATAATTAAAATAGAAAAATGGACCATCATTTGGCATCCTAACAGATTAATTAAACTTAATATAATCAAATTATATTAATAATAATTAATTAAAAAATTTTAAATGAAAAAAATGAAAATGGCGCCTAAAAAATGAAAACGTTGTGGGCAGCGTTGCAACACTGCCGCTCTTAACGCTCGCCTGGCGTCTTCACACTGAGCGGCATTGCAATACTGCCCCTGCATCAGGCCCCCTACAGCACGCCAGGCGTAGCAACGCTGATGAACAGCGTTGCAACGCCATCGTCTGGACAACAACAACAGTCTCTGTTTTTCACCCAATTCTTCTCCGTTTCTTCATAGCAACACCTAGCCACGAACGACACAGACTTACAAACTCGATTTACAATACATTTTGCCCAAAACACCGGGCCCTTACATTGAACTTTTCAATTGAATTGTAAATATAAATGCCAAATCATGTAAACATCCACTTTTACAAAACCACATGCAATTTCTAAAAATTGAATGCTATACTCATCTAATTTTAAGCAAGTTCTAACCCAATAAAGAGCACAACCTGGCTCTGATACCAATTGAAAGGAATTGAATCCCATGCGGAAGCGATTGATCGCATATGCACTTAATTGTGTTACATAGACACTACTATAAAAACTATATTTCTTGACGCTTATAAAATGTCGAATTTTGCTTTACTTCACGTTTTTCAAACCATGAAGGAATCCATCGTCAAGAATAATATACAATACTTGACACTTATAAAGTATTATGTATAGTCTTTTTTGACGCTTATAATGTGTCATTTTTAACCTGAAAGCTTGACACGTTTTATTCGTCAAATGTAATTTTATCTTGACTTTGAAAAATGTTCAAATTTGTGTTAATACTTGACGTTTTCTATGTGTCAAATATATGTTTATCTTAACGTTTCAAGAATGTCAAATATAAATTACTTGACGATTTAAATGAGTCAAATATAATTTTATCTTGACGTTTCAAAAATGTCAAAAGGAATTAGATCTTGACACATTATACATGTCTTGTTGGTTTGTGTTTTTTTTTTTCAATCTATTAAATATTCCCTATTATCTTCAATTTACTGCACCGTGTTCCAATAATTTTTTATATTGAAAAATGCATAATTTCATCAACCAAATCATCCACACTTTAATAAAATTCACATCTTTAACAATATCAAACTATTAAGCTCATGAACAATTCTAAAATTACAAGGAGTTATCAAACCTCATGTCAACAATTCAAAAATTACAAGAACTATTGTAACGATCCTAAGTCATAAACTCAACTAACATTCAAGGAGGTTTACAAAACAAGAGAGCTTTACATTCACTAGCCTAACACACTGTAAAGGGTTTAAACATGAAACTTATTAACAACAGTATGACCAAAAGTTTGAAAACATCACCATAATTCTGCAACACCTTTGTCACCCGCCAAGTAGTTGAGTATTACCTACAAAACACAAAATTAAGTAACAAGGGTGAGCATAAACATACTAAGTAAGCAACCTACCTCTAATAATTTAGAATTCTAAAACATGCAATGAGTGAATTTATTGAATGATGCCAACCCCTCTTAAAACATAACGATCTCGAATACTAGCTACCCATCTGCCTACTCCACTCACCCCCTCACATACCGAATAGTAAAGGAAAGAAACCCTCACGCTAATCCTAAGAAGCATGCTCAAAGGGAGGGAATAAGATCTAGTCTAATGTCATGCAAAGTGTAACGACCCTAAATTCTGGGGGTAAACCTAACTTACGCGTTACTTAATACATGTCGTTCACTCCGAAATTTTGGCAGCATAACGATGCTACTTGGACCTTTCCAAAATTTCAATGACCTGTTTTAACATCATAAACACTTCAAAAACAAATCATTCTTCCCAACCACTCACTAACTTCAAATACACAAGGGTTGGGATTCAAAAATCAGAAATTTCTCAGCAAAACAAGACTAATTTCATAAAAAATGCTCAAAACACGACTTATGACTTAAAACATGCCAAGAAAGTTCAGCAGAACAAGCAATCCTATAAGTGTACTTAAACCAGAAAAGTTTCAACAACTCTCAAGTTTTTTTGATGAAAAAGTAGGCACAAAAGTACAAGATTAGAAGAGGAAATTACCAACTAATGATACAGAATGAGTATATATACGATGACACAGGGACAATTCACGATCTTTAAAAACGAGATTGGACTCAAAGATATTGAAAATACAATTGGAAAAAGAATATCAAACAACAAGATTATTGATAGGTAGCTGTCTTCAACTGCATTCACAATAAGAGTTCCATCCAAGGAGAGGTCTTGAAGATAAACATTGTGCCCCTTGATGACCATGGTAGAACGCTGAGAAATCGAGTAATTTCCACTAATTCTGCTCTTTATCTCTGAAAAGGTCAAGATGGAACAGAAGGCTTAAAATTACATGCTTTATCTTTCTTAGTAGCTACTGATAACTAACTAATTGCTCATTTGACATCACTGAAAACACTTTCATGCACAAATATGATTTCTTCTTAGAGAGTAATAAGAGCTACATAAAACACAGCAGACGCATATACCAATTTTTAGTTCCCACTGCTACCATATGGTGAAAAAAAATAAATTAAGGACTCAAGCTGAGAACAAATATTTCTGTGCAAAGACAATTATAGGAATTAACACACTCGAACAATGGAGAGCAGTTCCAGGACAAATTAAGAGGCCTGTCAAGTCTCTTTATCCGAGCCAGAAGACCCTTCCCATCCAAAACAAAACATCAATGTAAATCAAAAGGACAAGAGACGAGAGAGACGAGAAGAAAAGAATAACTGATGATAAAATTGCATTCACTAAACTTTGAATTAGCATAGAAGCCTAGATGAAAAATCCTCCACCAGCCCCCGCCTTGCTGTCAAAAAGAGGGTAACAAGGAGTGGAAAATCAATAGACCCAATTCTAGAAGTTAAAAGAGATAATTTTCTGATTTCTCAAAATGGACTACATTTTATAAACTCTAATTAAGGCCCCATCTTCTATAGGACTTCAAAAGTTTATTACTTTCACAATTTTTTTTCCTTACTCTTCATAAAGTTCCTCATTCTCTTTGGCGAGAGAAAGAAAGATAGCTGTCATATGATACCTTTCTGAGAACAAGACAATTTGCACGATATATGGTCATTTCCCTAGAAGTGGCACTGTGATATGGGTTTCCCTTCGGTACCTACCCAAAATAAAGTCCATAATTCTGAGAGATAAGAAAGCCAAACACAAAAAGATATATAGACATTGAAAGTTCAAATAATGGGGAACGATTATAATCTGGGCTTGAAGAGATAGATATTAATGATACATATTTAGGGTAGAATATCTTGAGATTGCAAAACTAAAAAGAAAAATGGAAGGGGAAAACATAATTAGATGTGTTATAAATGTGTTCCCAATATGTATAATTTTGGAACAGTTTGTTAAATTGGACTATGGGTTTCAACTTTACCTTAGCAACATCTTCGGGGTTATTCTTCACTGGTGCATAAGCAAGCCAGGTATCCATCACTTGAAAAAGAGGAACATAGAAAGCTTAAATACATAAATAAGTAAGAATTTAATGAGGATCATATCATCAATTAAAGAATTAAAACAAGTTCTACCAGACTCGAGAAAAAAAACTAATTAAAAGAATAAAAAAGCCAAGTTGCTTTTTAGCTTCTTGAAAATCTGCATTACTTCCTAGCCTATGAGAAGAAAAATTACCGTAAATCCAACCCTAGCTGATGGAGGTAATGTTTTCGGATAATCTTGCATCATACATTCCAATCGGGTTGAAGACTTAGCAGTTACCATAGTGTTTAGTTTTAAATATATTTAGAGGATTCAAAAGCAAAGCATCTTTATGTCTGCAAAATTGTTTAAGATGAAGGAATTTCTTAGCAGTTACCATAGTTTTTAGTTTTCAAAATATTTAGAGGATTCAAAAGCAAAGGAAGTTCCAAGTAATTTTTCATGCCCCCCCAAAAAAAAAAAATTGAGACTAATCCTATAAATAGCATTGAACCAAGTTAAGGGGAATTCCTGTCAAAACTTTGTAGGAGAAGGGTTCGCCGTGAAAGCAGTTCTAAAGCAACATGTTTCAATCATAAGAAAATCTCTTGCACGATATGAATTTTATTATTTGGAGATTCTCAATAAGTTGATATTAACTAAACTATGCAGTTAGTTACTTCCATTAGAGGATGAAGCTCACATTTCTATGCGGCCCAAAAGAAGAAGAAGAGAGAAAGAACTTAACAAGGATAGTTAACTTGTCCAGGAGGAAAACAGCTGGATAAGAATACAGATAACATTTCAATAGCAACAAATATGAACATTCCAATGGGGAACTTCGAAAACAATTGATGAGAATCAAAGAGTTCCACACCAAAAGAAATACAAACTCAATATCAGAAATCAAAAAATAGGGGCAAGAAAAATACTTAGGATTGACAAACTCCTTTATAACACCTCCTGTTTTGCTCAACTCGTCAATAAAGGGACCAAGTTCTAAAATTAACTGCAAAAAATATTTTGGAGTGCAAATCACGCATAAGACCAGAGAATAAACCAATCCACTATATAACAAGAGCACATAAAATCCACAAAACAATGTTTTCCTCACACTTCTAACCATGTGCCACAAACATGTTGAAAGCATTTTGATAGGTTGCACAAGATGGCAAGAAGTTCAAAGAGAAACACAAACGTAGGAAAAATCGATGAGTTATCTCTCTCCCAACTTCCATCTCACCACCCAACGAGTACTTTCCCCCTACATCTAACCTATATACTTGCTAGATTCCCACGAACTAAGTTACTTACAACGGCTCATACTTACACCTCACTATTTACATGGTAGTCACCCCCAAAAAAAAAAAGCATTAGTAAAACCTGAAGGTGGGTGGTTTATATTTATGACTTCACTCTATTTTTTCAGATGGCAATTTCATTTTTTTTTTTTACTTCAGCCAGAGGGAGAAAATTTTGTGAAGAAGATGAAAGAGTTATAAAATCGATTTGGTGAGAGAGAACTGAAATTTCGTTTTGAGAAAACTCACCTGCGATGAGGCAACACTGAAATTTCGCGAGGAAGCTGGCCGGAGCAGGGACGGTGGTGGAAGAAGATAAGAAAACAACCGGTTGGCTGGCGTGTCGTCGGCGGCGAAACCCAAAGAAGACGAAGAAGAAGAAGAAGTCGGGTGAGGGGCTTCTGCGCAGCGAGGGAACCCTCGTTCCCTTTCTCTCTTTTTTTTTATGCAACAGGTATTACGGTGTTTTTTTAATTTTAAAATTTTTTCTATACTTGACGTTTTTTAAATGTCAAGAAACTGGAACCGAGAAAAATCCGAAATCTTTGTCAAACTCCTTGTTTTTTTTAATTTTTCTTGACGTTTTTCTTTTAAAATTTCATCTTACTTGACGTTTTTTTCATAAAAACGTCAAGTATTTAAAACTTGCAAGTGTCAAGAAATCTATAATTTGTAGTAGTGAGAAGTTGCTCAAAACATAAAAACACTAATGCTAAGCATACTAGTTTGAAAACATAGATGTCTAGAACATTACCTTTGAAGATCAATTCTTCAAGTAGTTCCTCGTCGTCAACGATCTCTTCTTCTCGACGACCGAATTCACGAACACCACCAAAAGGACTTCTTGGTTGTTCTCTAAGAGAGGGAAAGAAGTGGGATCTCCTTTTGGTCTAAGGGAAAATGGTGAGATTTTGAGAGATAGATGGTGCTTTGCTAGAGTTCCAAAACTTAGCAAATACTTCAAGTGACCTAAATTGCATCCAAAAGAATGCTTTATAGGCAATGTGGGTGGAGAAAAATTTTCCATCCATCTTGCCACTAACTCCACACATTATGCATAAATGCATAATATAAGGTGTCAAACATCTTAGTATATGAATCATATTCACATAATGTGGAGAAATTGGATTTAATAAAACCCAATTTCATCTCTCTAAAATTTTACCATGAGTTGTATCCTAATTCCATAATTGGACATAATTAAGTTCAAATGAATCATATTCACATTGAACTATATATTATATCAATTATATCACATATAATTGATATAATCCCTTAATTGAACTTGAACATTTCAAATTCATCCAAAACTTTATACCCTCTATAAATTCCATGTTGAGCCAACTGAGGGACCTAATGGACCTACAGATCATGAGCTCCAACGATACGAGATTAACTAATCAAACTCATTGATCCCGTAAGTCAACATTCGTTAACTACGAGTCACTCCACTAAAGACTCGTAGCTGCACTCTCCTCACTGTAGGATAAGTTGTGTCCATTGATTTAACCAATGCCAGTGAATCAACACTTCACAGGTCGTTCGTAGTCACAGCTGGGTCGAATTACTATTTTACCCCTATGACTACTTCTTGCACCTTAAGCACAACTGATCCTCTAATAAACAACAAGTTTATGGTCTGACCATAAACATTATCCCTCTCGGACTAGAAAGAGGGAGGGGGCCCCGTTGTTTAAGACCTGGATACAACTCTTAAGGGAACAACCTATCTAGTTACCCTAGACCGGGGACCAAGTAAATTCCTTCTTACGAAGTTGAGTCCCCAGCTCCCTACAAGGTTTTATCCCTTAGAAGGTAGGCATATTGAGTCAGCAACTGTGACCACTCTCACCCGTACAAGTCAAGGGATAATACCCGGCAGACAGGAGTTCGCAACTCGCTCAAATCACTATTAGTCATCGTTTGAATCATTAGCCATAACCCATCAACGGTGTTACTGAATTAGTCTAACAATTCTTGGTCTAGTCTTGTACAAACTCTTTGCATAGGATGCCCCTACTCGCATGTCAACTACATGAACGAGCTGGATTGCCTCGTTTGTATCAAATACAAAGTGGGTCGCATCCATAGTGTTAACAGGATAAGGTTCTCGACCTAATCCATCTACTATAGACCATTTGGGTGACATTCTAAATGTGACCCTAGAGCTTAGTTTATTGGATTTAAGTTTGTAATTGTGAGAATACAAGTTTAAAGAAAAAATAACAACTTTATTCATTTCCTCAAATAATTACAAAAACACGAGTTCAGGGCATAAATCCCAACTGGTTGAAGGGGTGGACTATGAGGAAACCTTTTCAGCTGTTGTTGTGGTAAAGTCTATTCGTATTCAACTTGTCATTATCGCATATTATGACTATGAGGTATGGAAAATGGAAGTCAAGACAACATTATTGAATGGCAATCTTGACGAGAACATCCACATGGACCAATCCAAAAGGTTCATTGAACCAGGACAAGAGCAAAAGGTTTGCAGGCTTAAAAGGTCAATCTATGGACTGAAACAAGCCTCTAGGTTCTGGAATATAAGGTTTGATGAGGCAACCAAATCTTTTGGCTTTGACCGGAATGATGATGAACCTTGTGTCTACAAGAAGATCATCAATAGTTCTGTCGCATTCCTAGTTTTATATGTGGATGATATCCTACCCATTAAGAATGATGTAGGTTATCTTACTTGCATTAAGAATTGCTAGCTATGCAATTCCAAATGAGAGATTTGGGAGAGCGTAGTTTGTTCTTGGGATCTAAATTGTCCGGAACCGTAAGAATAAAACTCTAGCATTGTCTCAGACATCTTACATCGATAAAGTGTTGTAGAAGTTTAAGATGCAAGACTCCAAGAAAGGTTTATTGTCTTTTAGATGTGGAGTTCAATTGTCGAACAATGTCCTAAGACACCTCAAGGAGTTGAGGACATGAGACGGATTCCTTATGCATCAGCTGTTGGAAGTCGCATGTACACCATGTTATGTACTAGGCCAAACATCTGTTTTGCAGTTGGAATGGTCAGTAGATATCAATCCAATCCAGGACCTGAACACTAGACATCGGTTAAAACGATCCTTAAGTATCTTTGGAAAATAAGGAACTACATGTTTGTGTATGGGGCTAAGGATTTGATCCTTACATGATACACGGATTCTGACTTTCAAACTGATAAAGGTTCTCGAAAATCTACATCAGGGTCAGTATTTACTCTTAACGGAGGAGTTTTAGTATGGCGATGCGTCAAGCAGGGATGCATCGCTGATTCCACCATGGAGGTCGAATATGTAGCAGCTTGTGAAGCAACTAAAGAGGTCGTTTGGTTAAGGAAATTCATGTTAGATTTGAAAGTTGTTCCAAATATGAGTTTGCCTATCACGTTGTACTGTGATAATAGTGGTGTTGTGGCAAATTCAAGAGAACCCTGAAGTCACAAGAGGGGTAAACACATTGAGAGAAAATATCATCTTATCCGGGAGATCATGCATCGAGGAGACGTGATCGTCATGAAGATAGCCTCCAAGCACAACATTGTTGATCCATTTACAAAGCATCTCACGGCTAAAGTATTTGAGCGTCACCTAGAAGGTCTAGGTTTACAAGTCTTCCCTAACTAGGGCAAGTTTGAGTATATTGTACAAAGGGTTTCAGTGCCCTAGTTTATTGTATTTTACATTATTGTAATGTTTATTATGTACTCTACTAGCTTTAGGTCAAGTGGGAGATTGTTGGGATATGTGCCCTAAACTTGTGTAATTTTAGTCAAATTAATAAAGAATTATTTGATTTGATGAAATTATATTCTCGCTTTATAAATCCAATAAATTAAGCTCCAAGGTTATAATAGATCTTGAACATCAGTGTAGCTGACAGTACTTGGAGTATGTTCAGGAGTATAACCTAAATGGTCTATGGTATAAGAATAAGGTTGGAAACCTTATTTTAGTAACACCATGGTGAAGGGAATGAAAATCCCGCAGCGGAAAACGACATGAAAGGTCGTGGTTTTCGTTATGCTACTGATTTCTTAAAATCGAACTTAACTCTTAAATCCTAGGCTAAACATGCTGATTAGAAGAAGAAAACAGAAAGTAAATGTAATACTTACATGTTGAAGAACTCTTCTTCGACGTTTCCTTCTCCGATCACGAACTCTTTTCGTTCCAACAATCTCTACACACGATCTCTCAACCAAGAAACAGTGACACTTCCAAAGAGTCTTCTCGGTTGTTCTCGATTGGTTGAGGGAGAGTTGTGGGACTCCCTTTGGTTTTTGGGTGGAGAGAAATCTAGAGAGAATCTTGAGAGAGGAGAGAGCTCTTGGAAGACGAAATTCCAAAACATGAGCAATTTTTCTTACCAAAGGCTTCTTGCAAAGCCTTTATATAATGGTGAGAGATGAAGTTGAAATCTCCATCAAATTACCATTTTACCACAACCTTATAATATACATATCATATTTGCATATTACATATAATAAGGTATCTCGTACCTTATTATTCAAATCTCATTTGTATAATTGTGGAATTTAAATTGAATCACATTCAATTCAATTTCTCCAAGTAGCACTAAATAATCAATTAGGCTAACCTATAGTTTATTATGAATCTCATTCACATAAAACTATTTATTATGTCAACTATATAACATATAAATTACATATAACCCAAATAATGAATTTGAACACTTCAAATTCACAACAAACTGTAAACCCTCAATTTATCCAGTTTGAGCCAACCGAGGGACCTAATGGACCTATAGATCACGAGCTCCAATGATATGAGATTAACCTGTCAAACTCTTTGACCCGATTATTCAACATTCATTAGCTACGATAACACTCCACTAAAACTCGTAGCTACACTCCCATCACGATAGGACAAGTTGTGTCCATCGATACAACCAATGCCTGTGAGTCGACCCTTCACAGGTTGTTCGTAGACACTGCTGGGTCAAATTACCGTTTTACCCCTGTATCTACCTCTTGCTCCTTAAGTCCCACTGCTCCTCTAATGAACAACAACGTTGTATAGTCCGCCCATAAACAACATCCCTCTCGGGCCAGTGGGAGGGTGCGCGCCCATTTTCCAAGCCTTAGAGAAAATACTTAAGGGAACAACCCCTCTAATTTTCCTGATTCGGGAACAAGTGAATTCCATCTCGCGTAGTCAAGCTCCCAGCTCCCCACGTGGTCCTGTCCATGAGAAGATAGGCATATTGGATGAGTAAATGTGACCACCCTCACCCGTACTAGTCAAAAGATAGACCCCCATAGACAGAAGTCCGTAACACGGTCAGGATTAAGGACGAGTCACTATTGGTCATCTATGAAAGTTATTAGTCCTATTTTGTTAACGATGTTACATCAGTAAGTCTGATAATTCACGGTCCGGTCTTGTACAATCTCATTGCACAGGGTACCCCCATTCGCATGTCAACCACATGAACGAGTTGGATCACCTCGTTTGTATCAATAAAAGCGGGTCGCATCCACAACGTATCAAGAATTAGGTCTCCAACCATATCCATATACTGTAGAATGTTCGGGTCATTCACTCGAACATGTTCCTCCATGTGTGTCCACAACACGTCGTTCAAGTTCTAGTTCTCTCATAACTCAATGACCCTGGAGCTTAGTTTATTGGATTACGTTTATAAATATGTGAGACACAAAGTGATGAAAAAATAACTCTTATTTATTTCAATATGTAATATTACAAACTTACACGAGATTAGGACATACACCCCAACACATGGATGCGACCCACTTTGTAGTTAGTACAAATGAGGTAATCCATCTCATTCATGTGGATGACATGTGAGTGGAGGCATCCTGTATGAAGAGTTCATACAAGACTGGACTGCAAATTATTAGTCTAACCAATATAACGTCGTTAACAGGATAAGACTATTAATTTATAGATGGTCATTAGTGACTCGACCTGAATCCTGAGCAAGTTAAGAACTCTTGCTTATAGGGTTTGTCCTTACACTAGTATGGGTGAGAGTTGCCTGTAGCCGACTCAATAAGCCTACCTTCTCAGGGACAGAACCTCGTAGGTAGTTGGGGACTTAACTCTGCAAGATGGAATTCACTCATTCCTAGACTAAGGAATAAGATAGGTTTTTCCCTTAAGAATTGAGTCTAGGTCTTGAACAACGGGGCCCTGCCCTCTAAACTAGCTTAGACGGATTGAGTCTATGGTAGGACAATAGATTTGTTGTTCATTACAGGATCAATGGTGCTTAAGGAACAAAGAGGTAATCATAGGGGTAAAACGGTAATTTGACCCAACTGTGATTTCGAACAACCTGTGAAGGGTCAACTCATGGGTAATGATTATATCGATGGACACAATATAATCTACAGTGAGAAGAATGCAACTACAAGTCTATAGTGGAGTGACTTGTAGTTAATGAATATTGATTAATTGGCAAAAAGTTTGATAAGTTAATCTCACATCATTGGAGCTCATGAAATGTAGGTCCATTAGGTCCCTCCATTGGCTCAACATGGTAATATTTAGGGTATAAAGTTAGGAATGAAATTGAAGTGTTCAATTTCATATATGATGTGTTATATCAATTATATGTGATATAATTGATATAATATATATTTTTAGTGTTAATTAGATTCACAAATTAACTATATACTAATGAGAGAGTGAATGAAAGATAGGATGGCAATTTCTATCCTATTTCCCTATAAATAGTTGCATGGGATGCAACTTTAGATAATGTCATTTTGTGCAATCATATAGTTCTCTATATTTGTGTTGTTGGAAAGAGTTCAAAAAACACACATCCCTCAATTCCACATCTCATCCTAAAGGAACCCACATTCCTCCCTCACCTAGAGAACAACAGAGAAGATCTAGTGGTTGATCTTCCCACATGCTGAGTTCGAGTCGTTAAGATCGTGATCTTTGGAGAAAGAATAAAAGAAGAAAGTGTTCTTCAAAGGTATATTTCTTGTTGTCCTATCACTTTATGTATGTTTAATCTAGGTATTTCGTTCTTGATATGAATCTGTGTGGCAAGATCATGAACACGTGATTCACAATCGCTTTCGTTGCGGGATTCGATCTCTTCACTTGAGGAATTCGTGTCGAAGCTATCAAGACGGTTGCCCAAACATATTCTGCAACGAACTCATGATCTCACGAGCTGAGATCATGCCCTCGTGCTTTTTGGCCAAGACTTCAGAAACACTAGCCAAAATATAGACCTTGGCCTTGTCATTGGCGTTGATCCAGCAGTCATACGCATTCTTAAAAGTTTGAGGAGTGTTTTGAGCAGGGACCTGAGGACATTCCCTAGTCAGTACAAACCGTAGGTCGTTAACAACCAGAATCGTATTCAGGTTGGACTTCTATGTAGTATAATTTTCGCCAGTTAAATGTTCACTTTCGAGTAAGGCTATAATAGAGGTCGCCATGCTGAAATTACAAAAAAAGTTATAATTAGTTACGCCTTTTAAAACTCATTACAACCCAATCAATTTTAGTAAAATTATTAAAGAACCCTAATATTTAAATAAAACCTTTAATTTTGCAACGATACTTCAGGGGTTCAGAATAAAAATCACCCTTGGGTGGTCAGTCACTCCTCCCCTGAATTGAGACTTATCTCAGCTAATACTTACTATCAGAACATCTCATTTCCTAATAATTCTCAGCTACCGCTTGTTTGGTCAAGGACTTGTTATCTAGCTTAACTTATCCCATAAATGTGACCTACCATTTTCAGATCCAATAGGTCCGAGCTAACAGGCTACTATTAAGAAAGACAATTGTTGGCAAATTACCTAAGAGATCCTATCCATTTATGGAGTTCACGGTGTTCCGATCCATATAGCCATACCCTCCGTAGGGATTGGTTGCTCCAGGGCAACCTAGCAGGCGAACTATAGAAATCTCATGGTGCAACCTAATGGAGGAGACCGTAGGATACGTTGACACGTGTCCTGCTCTCATTTACTATGGATACTTCCCTCATTCACCTTTGTATTGAACCATGCAAACACTTACCGTAGGGAGACGCCCTACTGACGCCATGTAGCCGAGCATGGAGCTCACGGTGTGAACTCTTGAGGACGTGAGAGTAAACTCGATGAGGACATCTCGTTTTCCCCCACTAAAGTTCCTAAAGTTAGGGTATAAGTTTAACAACTCCATTCGAATCTATCTACGTCTATGCCTAATATAACAGTTATAACTAGGTGTTTTAAACTTATGTCTAGGTGAATAAGCATTTTAATTACCCAGATATAAAACAGGACTATGGTTAATTCTACTCAAGCTCCAGGTCAGTTCTCAGGTAGGAAGTGTTCTGTTAACCGTCAGTTTAAGTAGCCCCAACTTTAGACAAAACATCACTGATAGAGTTCCCTTATCACCAATGTCCTATCGTCCTACTATATTTTAAACTATTTAAAATACTATGTAAGACTAATTTCTAATCCTATTAGAAAATAAACTTAGGTCTAAATTAATTTTAAACATTTTAAAACTAATTTCATTTTACCCAAGTTCCTATGTTTGCATGCATTTCTTTGTTATAGGTTATGGTTTCTAAAACCCATTTATAACTTTTATAAATTTTAATAATTAACCTATGACAAACAACTATATGAAGATTCCAACAATCGTATTCTAATTGGAAATGCATTGCAATTCAACTCATTGAATTAAGCAAATTACTTAATAATATAACAATTATATTGAACTAAGTAGTTTCATGCTCCATGCTTTTCATTTTTCATATAATTAAATTATAACATTTACAACTAATTACTCATGAAAAATAAATCATGCATTTCTATCATATTTATATAACACTTAAACAAATAAAATGCATGAACATGCTTATCCTAAGGTGCGAATAATTCTAAATGACATTCATAAAGAAAATTATCGTTAAACTAAAAACTTTGGCCCCTAAAGTAAAAAAAATAATAAAATTACACTAGTTTTATTACAAAAACAGTCCAAAACTCATTGAACCAGAGTCAAATCGCTCGAACCAGACCATCCACGACCCAAACCGCTCAAACCAATGTTGAACTGGTCTCCCTCGCGCTCACATGTAGTATCGGGCTAGCGTTGCAATGCCATGAAACAGTGTTGCAATGCTACTAACCCCTTCATTCCTTATCGATAGGAGGCTCCAGCGTTGCAACGCTGATGAACGACATTGCAACGCTGCTGGTGCAACAGCAGGCTTCATCCTTCAAAAACAATAGCATCAAACAACAATTTCTCACCCGAATTTCACCCGAGTTGCCCCGAACAAGTCACGAACGACTCAATAACTTATTACAGACTCGATTATGCACTTAATTTCTCAAAAACGACAGGGGCCTTTACATTAATTTGATTAAATCAACTAAAAAACTAAGGCCAAAGTTTTCCTAAACAGTTTAACAGCAAACCATATGCAATTCCCACCTAACCAATGCAATTTTGTTTCAACCAAAACAAAACAAGCATTGCTCTGATACCAATTGAAGGGAATCGAATCCTCGTGAGCAGCGAAAACGTGTGATTAACTCGAATTACTTATTTGTAATTGGTTTACTCCACAAATAAGTGCATTGAAAAAAATAACAGAGATAAGAAAAACATGAATTTAAAGCCTGGATTAAACTAAAATTTTATATACTAAAGTAATAGAATTGTTACCTTTGTAGTTCAAATTTTCCAGCAACTCCGTGCCTCTTTGAATGTACAACAACACTTCTCTTCCTCTGGAAAACAGGACAACACCACTTGGAGAACCTTATATCCTCTAAATTCTTTTGATCTCTCCTTGGTGGAAAGGAGTTCCAACAATTTGGAAGAGGTAAGGGAATTGTTGAGAGAGAGAGAATTTTTTACAGTAGGAATTCACCAATTGCACAGAATGATCAATCATCCAAATTCAACTGATCCCCCTTCTCCCTGTTATCTATCGATAGGGAGAAGAAGAGGGGTAGTGGGAACGTGTCTAGGTGACACATTCCCTTAACTAAATTAATTCATTAAAATAATCACATTATTTATTTAGTTTAATTAATGATATAATTAAATCATATTTAATTATGTATTAATATAATTTCAATTAAATCAAATTTAATTAAAATTAATTAAATATCATATATTTAATTTAGATTAAATTATATTCAATCAATTTTCCCTCTATCCTATAGTTTTAATGCACGTCTTCTGTACATTAAATTTTAACCTATAGTTTTAAATATGAATCTCATTCACATTTAAATTAATATTTGACCTCTTTCAAATATTTAATTCTCTCATATAATTTAATATGAATCATATTCATATTAATTTTATAATATAAAGTTCCAAAACTTTATACTATAATGCATCTTTATACATTTATGTTTATTCCCTAGTAGAATTTGAACATTTCAAATTCAAATGATCTAAGAACCCTTCACGAGCTAGAAGGTGGACCTAATGGACTTACATATCAGAAGCTCCAACGATACGAGATTATTCGATTAATCTCATTAAACTCCTAATCAACATTCGTTAACTGCAGGATCACTGCACTAAAGTCCCGCAGATGCACTCTTCTCACTGTAGATATATTTCCATGTCCACGGATATTGACCAATAACAACAAATCAATCCTTCACGAATGTGCGTAACACAAGCTGGGTGAAATTATCGTTTTACCCCTAGGTTACATCTTTTACCTTTAGTCCCAATACTCCTCTCATGAACAATTTGTTTGTGGTCATACCGACAAATAGAAGTCCGTCTCAAGCCAATAAGAGGGTCGGGCCCTTTTTTCAAGTCCGGGAGACACCACTTAAGGGAACATTCATCTACTTACCGTAATAGGTGGGAAGGAGTGAATTCCATCTTGCTAGGTTAAGTCCCCAACGGCCTGCTCGGTCTTGTCCCCAAGAAAGTAGGCTTATTAAGTCGGCGACTCAGGCCACTCTAACCCATACGAGTCAAAGGACAATCTCTCGCAAACAGGAGTTCGTAATTGTTGAGATGTATGTTCTCATCTCGTGTAGTTTGTAATATTCCAAGTTGTAAATAAATAAGAGTTATTTATTTGAACTCTGTGTGATAAATAAGAGTTATTTATTTAAATTTTGCGTCTCGCATTTTTCACAAACTTAATCCAATAAACTAAGCTCCAGAGTCATTGTATTATGAGAGAACAAAGAACTTGAACGGTGTATAGCGGAAACACAGGGAAGATCACGTTCGAGTTAAAGACTTGAACGGTCTATAGTATATGGATAGGGTTGGAGACCTAATCCTTGATACACTGTGGATGTGGCCTGCTTTGTATTAGATACAAACGAGGTGATCTGACTCGTTCATGTGTTTGACATACGAGTGGGGGCATCCTGTGCAATGAGATTGTACAAGACCGGACCGTGGATTATTAGACTTACTTATGTAACACCGTTAACAGTATAGGGCTACTAATTTCGTAGATGACCATTAGTGACTCGACCTTAATCCTGAGCGTTTACGAACTCTTGTCTGCGGGGGTCTGTCCTTTGACTAGTACGCGTGAGGGTGGCAACTATTGCTCGCCCAATATGCCTATATTCTCAGGGACAAGGCCACGTGGGGAGCTGGAAACTTGACTACACAAGAAGGAATTCACTCGTTCCCGACTTTAGAGAAACTAGAGGGGTTGTTCCCTTAAGTGTTGTCTCAAGGGCTTGAACAACGGGACCCCACTCTCTCACTGGCCTAAGAGGGTTGTTGTTTATGGTTGGACCATACAACGTAGTTTTTCATTAAAGGAGCAGTGGGACTTAAGGAGCAAGAGGTAGACATAGGGGTAAAATGGTAATATGACCTTGTAGTGTCTACGAATAACTTCTGAAGGGTCGACTCATGGGTATTGGTTATATCGATGGACACAACTTGTCCTACAGTGATGAGAGTGTAGCTACGAGCTTTAGTGGAGTGTTACCGTAACTAATGAATGTTGAAGAACCGGGTCAAAGAGTTTGACAGGTTAGTCTCGAATCATTGGAGCTCGTCACGTGTAGGTCCATTAGGTACCTCAGTTGGCTCAAATTGGACAAATTGAGGGTTTACAGTTTGGTGTGAATTTGAAGTGTTCAAATTCATTATTTGGGTATTTATGTCATTTATATGGGATATAGATGACATAATATATAGTTTAATGTGAATGAGATTCATAATAAACCATAGTATAGCCTTATTGATTAATTAGTGCTAATTGGAGAAATTGAATTGAGAGAAATTAAATTGAATGTGATTCAGTTTAAAAATTCCACATTTATACAAATGAGATTTGTATAATAAGGTATGAGATACCTTATATTATGTGATATGCATATATGATTTGTATATCATATAGTTGTGGTAATATTGTGATTTGATGGAGATTTTAACTCCATCACACAATAGTATATAAAGGCTTTGCAAGAAGCTTTTAGTGAAGCTCTTGCCATTTTTTTGGATTTTTATCCAAATAGAGCAAGTGAATTCTCTCTCAACTCTCTCTCAATTCTCTCATTCCCTCCTCACCCAAAACCAAAGGGAGTCCCACTCACTCTCCATCAACCTCTCGAGAACAACCGAGAAGACCCTGTGGAAGTGTCTTGCTGTTCGGATCGAGGTTCGTGTTCGAGGAGTTCGTCCGTTGGAGAGAGATCGTGACCGGAGGAGAAAAGCATTGAAGAAGGGTTCTTCAACAAGTAAGTAGCATTATTCTTACTTTTTTCTTCTCTTTTATGCATGTTTAGCCTAGAATTAAAGTAGTTTAGTTCAATTTTAAGAAAGAATTACACAACGGATCAACGACGTTTCACAACGTCTTCCGCTGCGGGAATTCAAAATCATTTCAATTGGTATCAGAGCCAATCGTTGCTCTTCGTTGTGTATTATGTGAATTCTTAAAATTAGGTGGGTAGCATAAATTTTCAAGACGTGAATGTTAATGGTTTGCAATTTTGGATGTTTTCGATTTTTGGCACTAGTTTAGATTTACATTAAAGTTGATGAGATCAATGTAAGGGCCCGTTGTTATGGACATTTTTTAATGTAAATCGAGTCTATAAGTCCGTGTCGTTCGTGGCAAGAGTTGTCGTGAAGAAAAAAGGAGCGAAAACGGGCGTTTTTGGTGAAAACAGTAAAAGAGGATTGTTGGAATTTCATCAGCGTCGCAACGCTGTTCTTCAACGTTGTGACGCCATCCACACGGCTGGAGAGAGTGTTGTAGTGCAGCGTTGCAACACCACATCGTTGAGAACGCGAGGCGTGACGCTATATATTACAGCGTTGCAACATTTGAAACACAAGCAACAGTGTTGCAATGCTACAGCGTAGTGGTGCATGATGTGCGATAATTGCGCGGGAGTGGCATCATGTTCGGCAGATCGAGTCCAAGTGAACGTGCTGGTGGTTTTAATTTTTTATTTTTATTTTCTTTGTAAAAATGTATTTTATAAATTTTTAAAATTTTTTAATTAATATTAATATAAATGTTATATTAATGTTAATTAATTTAATTTTATGTCCCTAGGGTTCCAAAAATCAGTCCAATAATGCTATTTATTTATTTTATGCATGAGATGTATGAAATATTTTTCTATGTGCATAATGTATGTTATATAGATTTAAAATCCCATCTTAGGTTAAACATATCATGCATCATTTTTATATTATAAGAGTTATAATATATAGTATGCATGATACGATTATATTATAAGAGTTATAATATAATGTTTGCATGATTTAATTTATTTAAATATAAGTGTTATATTTTTAAATTAAAAGCATGCTCATGCATTTAATTCATGTGATGAATGTATGTTATAAAGTATTATTCATGTGATGAATGATCAAACATTATAACATAGAAATGCATGTAACCTAAGTTAATTATTAGTTTTAAAATGTTTAGAACCTGAATAATTAGACTTAGGTTTTCTACTTCTAATAAGATTAGAATTAGGAAATCAAATATTACCTTTGAATGGAGACTGATAAGTAACTCTGTCTAAGGAAGGTTTTGTCTAAGGCTGGGGTATTTAAGTTGACGCTTGCGGAACACCCCTACCTGGAAACCGACCTGGGAGTGAATTCGGTCCAGAGATTCTTAGGTTATATTCTCGTGAGTGTCGTTAATTAAGAGTTAATTAATTTACTCACATAGACCTAAGTTAATAATGTGAATATAGACTTAGGCTAATCCAATATAAGAGTTATATTGGTAGACTTAGGTAAATTTTAGTCGGTTTATCTAGGTCAATCCCGATTAATTTAAAGTGCTGAGTGAGAGGAAATAAAGTGTATGAGATACATTTAATTTTTCATCTACAAATCTCCGTTAAGTTCACACCGTGAATGGAGATAATATCAACGTGAATGGAGATAATACTTATAGTGAGTGGGAGTGGGACCTGTGAAAACGGGACCCACGGTCTCTTCTTTCAATTCACACCGTGAGACGCCTATGATCCGCCTGCTAGTTTGGCATGGACCAGACAATCCCTACGGAGGGCCTTAATCATGGGAGTCGGAACCCATGAATTCTCGAAAGGGATACGATTTCCTTGTTGGTTTTCCTTCTTAGTCCTCCCTACGGCGGCTATTGTTTGGACCGATACTTAGAAATTTAATGATTGAGGGTGACACTCACGAGATTCATTAAGAGTTAATGGATTGCATCAAAAAATGGTAATCGGATGCCTAATGGAATAAGAATTATTCTCGTATTAGGGTCTAGTCGAGAAAGTCTCGTCCCAGAGGAGGAGTGGGTTTGACTACCCTACGGTGGCGGTCATTCTAATCCTTTGGGGTATCATTGCAAATTTTGAATAACCTAGGGATCATAGGATAAAAATTTGTTAAAACCTGATTGGATTTTCAAAAGTTTTTTGCGAGACTAATACAAGTTTTCCATTTTTTCAGCAACAAAATGTCAAATGCTTTTAACGCCCCTTTAGCTTTTGTTAAATTAGTCGGTGATATTATTTCGTGGAAAAACAATATTGACACGATTTTGGTAAATGACGACCTAGAGTTCGCGCTCACAGAGGATGGTCCTCAGGTGCCCGGTTCAACAGTCCTATTCAACGATCTACAAACCTTCTAGTCTTTGGTGCAAATCAAGGGACAGGAAGTTAAGACAAGTGTTGCCTTTAGACCTTTTCACAGGGGTTTGACCTCTGGGACAAAGTTTGTAGATTCTTCAGGCCCGAAAGGGAAGAATGACAAGTTGAAAGAGTATAGGGTTGACCGCATTGCCGCCCTAAAAGGCAAAGAGATCAAGGATTTTGCCAGAAAGTGTTTCTACTGCAATGAGAACGGACACCTGAAAAGGAGTTGTCCCAAGTTCCTTGATGAAAAGAAAATGACAGGTAAATGTGAGTTACTTGTCACAAAAACTTGTTTAGTGTAGAGTAATGACTCAGTCTGGATATTGGATTCAGGCGCCACTAATCACGTTTGCTCTTCTTTTAAAGGATTGAGTTCCTAGCAGCAGCTACAAGAGTGTGAGATAACACTCAGGGTTGGATCCGGAGAAGTTGTCTCAGCTACAACAATAGGCACGGTGAAGTTGTTTTTTGGCGGAAAGTACTAATTATTGGATAATATGTACATAGTTCCTGGGTTTACGAGAAACCTAGTTTTCATATCCTGCCTATTAGAACAAAATATTTCTGTTTCATTCAAGAGCAATAAAGCATTTATTTCTCGAAATCGAAATTTGATTTGTTCTGCTTCACTTGAGAGTAATTTATATGTTTTGAACCCTAATTCGGTCAAAAGTGTTTTGAACACCGAATTGTTTAAAACAGCTGAAACGTGAACTAAAAGATTAAAAGTTTCTCCAAAAGAAAGTGCCCATCTTTGGCATCTAAGGCTACGTCTGTTAGGATTTGTGCCCTAAAACTAGCAGTTTGTAATTATGTTCTAATTAATGTAACAAAGTGTTATTATTACAATAAAGTTTTATTGTTCGTTATCTACGAGTTTGCCTTTATTTAAACCCTAAATCCAATAAACTAAACATCCAAGGTTGTTAAATGAATCTCTAATTGAATGTAATGTACATAAAAAGGATCTCGATTCGAGATACAACCTAAAGGGTCTATAGTTATGGGATAAGGTTTGGGTACCTTACCCTGGTAAAACTATGGATGTTGGCCCACTTTGTATTTGATACAAACACTGTGATCCTAACGTGTTCGTGTAGATGAAATTTGAGTGGGGATATCCTATGTAATGAGATTACATAAGACCGGACCACGAAATAGTAATCTCTAGCTGTAACTCCATTGACTAGTTAGGTTTCTATTTCACTAGGATGACCTAGGCAACTTGATCTCAATCTTGAGCAGGTTACGAACTCCTGTTCGCGAGGGATTGTCCTTTGACTAGTATGGATGAGAGTGGCCAGATTCACTGACTCAATATGCCTACCTTCTTGGGGACAAGACTGTGTGAGCGGCTGGGAACTTAACTTAGCAAGATGGAATTCACTCATTCCCGCCTACTAGGGTAAGTAGAGGAATGTTCCCTTAAGTGGTGTCTCCGGGACTTGAACAAAGGGCCCGACCCTCTCATTGGTCCGAGAGGGACTCTGTTTGTTGGTAGGACCACAAATAAATTGTTCATTAGAGGAGCATTGGTACTTAAGGTACAAGATGTAACCCAGGGGTAAAACGGTAATTTGACCCAGCTGGTGTTACGAACATTCGTGAAGGATTGACTTGCTGTTATTGGTCAATATCCATTGACATAGAAATATATCTGCAGTGAGAAGAGTGCAGCTGCGGGACTTTAGTGGAGTGTTCCCGCAGTTAACGAATGTTGATTAGGAAGTTAATGAGATTAACCGAGTAATCTTGTATCGTTGGAGCTTCTGATCTTTAGGTCCATTAGGTCCACCTTCTAGCTCGTAAAGGGTTCTTAGATCGTTTGAATTTGAAATGTTCAAATTCATTAGGGAATAATTTTAATGTATATAGATACGATATAATATATAGTTTTGGAACTATTTATTATAAATTTAATGTGAATATGATTCATATTATATGAGAGAATTGAATTTTTGAAAGAGTTCAAATATTAAATGTGAATGTGATTCACATTTGAAAACTATAGGTTAAAATTTAATGTGCACTGGATGTACATTAAAACTATAGGTTAAAGGGGTAATATGATTAAATGAGATTTAATCCAAATTAAATATATCATATTTAATTTGTATTATTTAAATATGATTTAAATTAATAATTAAATTTGATTTAATTATTATTTAATTATTATTATTATTATTTTAATAATAAAATAAGGGAACGTGTCATCCAGACACGTTCCCACTACCCCTCTTTCTTCTCCCTATCGACAGTTTAACAGGGAGAAGAGGGTAGATGATCGGATGATCGATCAATTGATTTTTTGGCAAAATTTGGAGAATTTCTCTCTCTCTCTCACTCTCATTCCCAAAACGTTCCAAGAGTTGGATTACCTTTCCACCAAGGTAGATCTAAGTAGAACTCAGAGACATAGGAGGTTCTCCTGTTGGTAGTGTCTTTCATGGAGAAAAACAGAGGAGTTCTGTTGTATTGTTGAAAAGCTAGGAGCAAGGTGTTGCTGGAGAATTAGAAACTACAAAGGTATTCTTCTTCATCCCTTTAGTTTAATTGTTAAACTTTAGTATGTTTGCATGTATGCTATCTCCATGCTCTAATTAGATTAGGATTAGCATGCTTGTTCTGTATATTTTGTCAATGTATGAGTTTTTGTTTCAAGCAAAACAATCTTGCATATTACGATTCAAAATTCATTTCCGCTGCTCAAGGAGATCCGATCTCCATCAAGGCCACATTAATCTCAATAGGATTGAGAGACTAGTGACGAGTGGACTTCTAAGCGAGTTGGAAGAAAACTCTTTAACGGTGTGTGAGTCATGCCTTGAATGCAAAATGACCAAACGTCCTTTTAGTGAAAAAGAATATAGAGCCAAGAAGCCCCTTGAGCTTATACATTCTGACCTCTGTGGTCCGATGAATGTTAAAACACAGGGTGGTTACGAATACTTCGTATCTTTCATAGATGACTATTCAAGGTATGGGTACGCTTACCTAATGCATAGGAAGTCTGAAACACTTGAAAAGTTCAAGGAGTTCAAAACTGAGGTTGAGAACCTGTTACGTAAAACGATAAAAATACTTCGATCGGATCGACGTGGAGAGTATATGGACACTGAATTCCAGGACTATATGATAGAACATGGAATTACATCCCAACTCTCAACATTTGGTATGCCACAGCAAAATGGTGTATCGGAGAGGAGAAACAGAACCTTGTTGGACATGGTTCGGTCGATGATGAGCTATGCTCGTCTCCTTTATTCCTTTTGGGGTTACGCAATGGAGATCAGTTTTAAATTTTGAACACGCCCGTCGAAAAGTGTTTGTGAAACACCGTTCGAACTCTAGCATGGTCGTAAAACCAGTTTACGTCATTTCAGATATTGGGAATGCCCGACCCATGTGTTTTTGTCAAATCCGAAGAAGTTGGAACCTCGTTCAAAGTTATGCCTCTTTGTAGGTTATCCAAAAGAGACTAGAGGTGGTTTCTTTTACAATCCTAAGGATAATAGGGTTCTTGTGTCGACAAACGCCACATTCCTTGAGGAAGACCACATCAGGGATCACTTACCAAGGAGAAGGATTGTGTTGAATGAAATGGACAGTTAATCAGTAAGAGTTGCTGATGGTGCTAGTACGTCAACAAGTGTTGTTGATCCTAGCTCATCTAGTCAAATCCATTCCCAAGAGTTGGGAATGCCTTGACGTAGTGGAAGGATTGTGAGACAACCTGAATGTTACATGGGTTTAGCTGAAACCCAGGTCGTCGCTCCTGATGATGACTGTGAGGATCTGTTGACCTATGATCAGGCAATGGCTGACGTTGACAAAGACGAATGGATTAAAGCTATGCACTAGGAAATGGAGTCGATGTACTTCAATTCCGTCTGGGAGCTTGTGAATCAACTGGATGGGGTAAAACCTATTGGTTGCAAGTGGATCTACAAGCGTAAATGTGGCGTAGATGGGAAGGTGCAGACCTTCAAAGCGCGACTAGTGGCAAAGGGTTCTACTCAAGTGGAAGGGGTTGACTATGAGGAAACCTTTTCACCTGTTCCCATGGTAAAGTCGATTAGAATCTTTCTGGCAATTGCCGCATATTATGACTATGAGGTTTGGCAGATGGATGTCAAGACCACCTTTCTGAATGGCAACCTTGACGAGACCATCTACATGGACCAGCCCAAGGGGTTCACTGCCCAAGGCCAAGAGCAAAAAGTTTGTCGCCTTAAAAGATCTATTTATGGACTGAAACAAGCCTCGAGGTCTTGGAATATAAGGTTTGAGGAGGCTATCAAATCTCATGGCTTTAATCAAAATGTTGACGAGCCTTGTGTTGACAAGAAAATCGTTAACAAAATTGTCGCATTTCTAATATTGTATGTGGATGATATCCTTCTCATTGGGAATGAGGTAGGATTTCTTACTGACATTAAGGAATGACTGGCATCGCAATTCCAAATGAAAGATTTGATAGAAGCACAGTATGTTCTAGGTATCCAGATAGTCCGAAACCGGAAGAACAGAACGCTAGCCATGTCTCAGGCATCTTACATAGACAAGATGTTGTCTTGGTATAAGATGCAGAACTCCAAGAAGGGTTTCTTGTCTTTCATGCATGGGGTTCACCTGTCTAAGGATCAATGTCCTAAGACACCTTAAGAATTAGAGGATATGAGACGAATCCCTTATGCTTCAGCTATAGGGAGCCTAATGTATTTCATGTTGTGTACTAGGCCCGACATCTGTTATGCAGTTGGGATTGTCAGTAGGTATCAATCCAATCAAGGATTAGATCACTAGACAGCCGTAAAGGAAATCCTCAAGTATCTTAGGAGAACGAGGATCTACAGTCTTGTGTATGGGAGTGGGGATATGATCCTTACGGGATACACAGATTCTGACTTTCAGACCGATAAGGATTCTAGAAAATCCACTTCGGAGTCAGCCTTCATTCTGAATGGAGGAGCTGTAGTGTGGCGAAGCATCAAGCAGGGATGCATCGCTGATTCCATGATGGAAGCCGAGTATGTTGCGGCTTGTGAAGCTGCAAAGGAAGTTGTTTGGCTCTGAAAGTTCATGACGAATTGGGAAGTTGTTCCAAATATGAACTTGCCAATCACGCTGTTTTGTGACAACAGTGGTGCAGTAGCCAACTCAAGAGAACCTCGGAGTCATAAAATGGGCAAGCACATAGAGCGTAAGTATCACCTGATACGGGAGATTGTGCACTGCGGAGACGTGACAGTCACGCTGATAGCTTCGGAGCACAACGTTATTGATCTATTTACATAGGCCCTCACCGGTAAGGTGTTTGAGGGTCACCTAGAGAGTCTAGGTCTTCGAGTGCTTCCTGACTAGGGCAAGTGGATTGTAAAAGGGTATTCAATGCCCTAGTTTATTGTATTACTTTACTGTACATTTGAGAAATGTATCATGTACTCCACTAGCTTAGTCCAAGTGGGAGTTTGTTGGGATGTATGTCCTCATCTCGTGTAGTTCGTAATATTCCAAGTTGTAAATAAATAAGAGTTATTTATTTGAACTCTGTGTGATAAATAAGAGTTATTTATTTAAACTTTGCATCTCGCATTTTTCACAAACTTAATCCAATAAACTAAGCTCCAGGGTCATTGTATTATGAGAGAACTAAGAACTTGAATGGTGTGTAGTGAAAACACAGGGAAGATCACGTTCGAGTTAATGACCCGAACGGTCTACAGTATATGGATAGGGTTGGAGACCTAATCCTGGATACACTGTGGATGCGGCCCGCTTTGTATTAGATACAAACGAGATGATCTGACTCGTTCATGTGGTTGACATACGAGTGGGGGCATCATGTGCAATGAGATTGTACAAGACTGGATCGTGGATTATTAGACTTACTAATGTAACACCGTTAACAATATAGGGCTAATAATTTCGTAGATGACCATTAGTGACTCGACCTTAATACTGTGCGTGTTACGGACTCCATTCTGTGGGAGTCGGTCCTTTGAATAGTACGGGTGAGGGTGGCCACTATTGCTCGCCCAATATGCCTATCTTCTCAGGGACAGGACCACGTGGGGAGCTGGAAACTTGACTACGCAAGAAGGAATTCACTCGTTCCCAACTTTAGGGAAACTAGAGGGGTTGTTCCCTTAAGTGTTGTTTCCAGGGCTTGAACAACGGGGCCCCACTCTCTCACTGGCCTGAGAAGGTTGTTGTTTATGGTTGGACCATACAACGTAGTTGTTCATTAGAGGAGCGGTGAGACTTAAGGAGCAAGAGGTAGAAATAGGGGTAATACGATAATTTGACCTAGCAGTGTCTACGAACAACATGTAAAGGGTCGACTCATGGGTATTGATTATATCGATGGGCACAACTTGTCCTACAGTGATGAGAGTGCAACTACGGGCTTTAGTGGGGTGTTACCGTAGCTAATGAATGTTGAATAACTGGGTCAAAGAGTTTGACAGGTTAGTCTCGGATCATTGGAGCTCATCGCGTGTAGGTCCATTAGGTCCCTCGGTTGGCTCAAATTGGACAAATTGAGGGTTTACAGTTTGGTTTGAATTTGACGTGCTCAAATTCATTATTTGGGTATTTATGTCATTTATATGGGATATAGATGACATAATATATAGTTTAATGTGAATTAGATTCATAATAAACTATAGTACAACCTAATTGATTATTTAGTGCTAATTGGAGAAATTGAATTGAGAGAAATTAAATTGAATGTGATTCAATTTAAAAATTCCACATTTATGCAAATGAGATTTGTATAATAAGGCATGAGATACCTTATATTATGTGATATGAAAATATGATTTCTATATCATATAGTTGTGGTAATATTGTGATTTGGTGGAGGTTTTAACTTCATCACACAATAGTATATAAAGGCTTTGCAAGAAGCTTTTAGTGAAGCTCTTGCCATTTTTTTGGATTTTGACCCAAAGAGAGCAAGTGAATTCTCTCTCAAGTCTCTCTCAATTCTCTCATTCTCTCCTCACCCAAAAGAAAAGGGAGTCTCACTCACTCTCCCTCAACCTCGCGAGAACAACCGAGAAGACCCTGTGGAAGTGTCTTGTTGTTCGAATTGAGGTTCGTGTTCGAGGAGTTCGTCCGTTGGAGGGAGATCGTGAACGAAGGAGAAAAGCGTTGAAGAAGGGTTCTTCAACAGGTAAGTAATATTATTCTTACTTTTTTCCTTCTCTTTTATGCATGTTTAGCCTAGAATTAAAGTAGTTTAGTTCAATTTTAGGAAAGAATTACACAACGGATCAACAACGTTTCACAACGTCTTCCGCTGCGGGAATTCCAAATCCCTTCAGTAACCTGCTCGGGATTGAGATCAAGTTGCCTAGGTCATCCTAGTGAAATAGAAACCTAACTAGTCAACGGAGTTACACCTAGTGGTTACTATTTCGTGGTCCGGTCTTATGCAATCTCATCACATAGGATATCACCACTCACATGTCGTCTACATAAATATGTTAGGATCACTGTGTTTGTATTACATACAAAGTGAGTCATATCCATAGTATTACCAGTGTAAGGTACCCAAGTCTTATCCCCTAACTATAGACCCTTTTGGTTGTATCTCGATGTTGGCATGTATGTCCTAATCTCGTTTTGTTATTAATTTACCATTTGAAATTAATAAGAGTTATTTATTTCATCACTTTGTGTCTTGCAAATTTTACAAAATTTGTCCAATAAACTAAGTTCTAGGGTCATTGAATTTATGAGAGAACTAGAACTTCAACGGTATGAAGTGGACACACAGGGAGGATCACGTTGGAGTTAATGACCCGAACAGTCTACAGTATATGGATGGGGTTTGAGACCTAATCCTGGATACGCTGTGGATGCGACCCGCTTTGTATTAGATACAAACGAGGTGATCTGACTCGTTCATGTGGTAGACATGCAAGTGAGGGCATCCTGTGCAATGAAATTGTACAAGACCGAACCTTGAATTATTAGACCTACTGATGTAACACCGTCAATAGTATGTGACTAATAACTTCGTAGATGACCATTAGTGACTCGACCGAAATCCTGAGCGTGTTACGGACTCCTGTATGTGGGGGTCTGTCCTTTGACTAGTACGGGTGAGGGTGGTCACAGTTACTCGACCAATATGTCATCTTTTCAGGGACAGGATGTAAACCCGAGATCTTTCTTTGGAATTCAAAAAAAAAACAAAAACAAAGGAAAACAAGAAAGGAAAGGATAGTATATTATAGTTGGTTTGTTTTAAAAAGAAAAGAAAAGAAAAGAAAAGAAAGGAAAAGGAAAAATGAAAAAGGGAAAAGGAAAGTGGATGGTGGACCCCAACATTTATTTTCTTTTTAAAGCAACTCATTCCATCGATCTTCTTCTTCATTTATCAAAAGGAAAGCAAGGGTTTCGTGGGAGAAGGAGAAAGGAAGAAGAAGAAGAAGCTTTTCGTGAGTTAGAGTTGCAGAAGAAGGGAGGAGAACTCAAAGCTTGGTTGTATAGCAGCAAGGAGATCAACTCAACCCTATTCTGGTTTTCTATTCATCTCGAGCTCCACAAGAAGAAGTAAGAGTTGAGATTTAGTTTTCTTGAAAGATAATTCATTTTTGAACAAATTTCGTGAAGGATGCTTGAGCCAATTCTGACCTTAAGTTGCTGTTTTGTGAAGAGGAAGACAGAAGACAGAATTTGCTGTCAAATCCGAGAAGTCTCTGATGTTTTTGTTGTACTGATCTGTAGAGTTGGAATCACAAGCTCTAATTGGTATGGTTCGAAAGCTTATGGAATTTTCTACAAGTTTCGTGAAGCAATCATGAGTAGAAAATGTCTAGAAGATGTTTTAAATCTCAGGTTAAGTTTGTTGTGCAACAGGAAAAACGAAACTGGAACAGCAGGAAGTTGTTTTGAGGAAAGTAGATTTCGAGGTAAATTCGAATAAATCCGTTTGGAATCTAATTTTCATGTCTTTATAAGAGTTTTAGAGGGTTCAAAAAGGAAGAGTTTGGTAAAATTACATTCTTTTTAGATAAGTAATGAAGAAGTTATGGTTATCTGAAAACAGGACAGAAAATCTATGAAATGCTGGAAAATTTGTTGGAGTGTTTTCTTGTAGTTTTAAGGTTAAAAACCATGAGCTCGAGGTTCTAAAACATGGTTTTGGTTTGTTTGGCAGGCCAAGAAGAAATAGGTCAAGTGTACGGGCCAAGGTTCTAGTTTTAACACTGTGAGTGACAAAACGAACTTTGGAAACGATCTATATGCTTGAATTACGCTTTGAGAAATACAAGTTTTGCTAGAATGAAAGGGTTTCAATGTTTCTTGTTTTCTTGAACACATACTTATGAGCATTCATGTTTTCCTAGAAATGATTTCAAGTGCTCATTGTGAGCCTAAATGTTTTGATGAAATTTATACATGAGCATATGTTTATTGTTTGCCGAAATTTATGGAAATGTTATGATTTCTAGTAAGTGTGTTCTAGTAATTATGATTTAAAGATTTCTAGTTTTTATGATGAACTGAGTAAGCTTGAGATTTAGGGAGAAAAAAAAAGATAAGCAGACATGTTCAAATATTTTTATGTTATTTTTTGAGACTCGAATGAGTAAATAACTAGGATATTGAGCCCGAGGCTTTATAGTACCGTGTGCACATAGGTCATATTCTCGTTGTCGACGCTGAGTGTACTCGTGACAACAATGCCGCCGTGAGTGTTGGGCGAGCCCCACTACGACAAAGACGATGGGAGTGTTAAGGGGCTCCACTACATCGTAGAGCAAATGTGATTATTCTGGGTGTGCCCTACATTGTGTGGATTGTTATCTGTTATTATAAGGATTATTAATATCGATATGCCTTATGAAATCTAATGTCATGCTTGCTGGATTTATGAAAAAGCTACCATGATTACACGTTTACTTTTAAAACTTTGCTACATGTATGCTTATGCTCATATGTTGCCAGTGATATGATTTATGAGTTATAGATTTTATACTCGGTCACTCACCGAGCTTCATAGCTCATTCTTTCAATGTTTTCAAACTTTTCGTGTAGAGATCGAGCTCCTGCACTGGATATCCTCGCCATAACTCTTTGGAAGCTCCTTAAGTCTTGATACTTTGTACGTTGTTGGTGTTGTATAACAAGTCCTTATGTGTTATAGTTTATTCTGAGAGGACTATGTAGTTATAGCTGTTGGTACATTAGTGGTTGTATAAACAGTGGTTGTTATGTTTTAAGTTGTGATGCACTTGTCGTTTTAGTTTTCAAGAGAGACTTATGAAGAGTTTCTCCTTATGTATGTTTAGTAGTTGTCAAGTTTCCGCTGTGTTATGTTAAAGTGTTCCATAAGCGAACATAGTATGTTTATCGTAAAACAGGTCAATGTGTATTGTTAAGAGGTAAACAATGTCTGTTGGCTTCACGCCACCTTTCGGGCTAAGTTAGCAGGTAGTTCGGGAGGGGGTGTGACACAGGACCACGTAGGGAGCTGGGAACTTAACTAGGCGAGATGAAATTCACTCGTTCCCGCCTTTAGAGAAACTAAAGGGGTCGTTCCCAAGGGATTGGCAACGGGCGCCCACCCTCTCACTTGCCCAAGATGGGTGTTGTGTATGGTAGGACCATTACAACGTTATTGTTCATTAGAGGAGCAGTGGGGACTTAAGGAGCAAAACGTAGACACAGGAGTAAAACGGTAATTTGACCCAGGAGTGTCTACGAACAACCTGTGAAGGGTCGACTCATGGGCATTGGTTATATTAGTGGACACAACTTGTCTTACACTGACGGGAGTGCATCTGCGGGCTTTAGTTGAGTGTTACCGTAGCTAATGAATGTTGATTAATCGGGTCAAAGAGTTTGACAGGTTAGTCTCGGATCATTGAAGCTCGTCATTGTAGGTCCATTAGGTCCGTCAGTTTGCTCAAACTCGATTAATAGAAGCTTTATAGTTTTGGTGTGAATTTGAAGTGTTCAAGTTCACTAAAGTGTAATTATGTCATTTATATGAGATATGAATGACATATTATATAGTTTAATGTGAATGAGATTCATGATAAACTATAGGTTAGCCTAATTGTTTAATTAGGGCTAATTTGGAGAAATTAGATTGAGAGAAATTAAATTGAATGCGATTCAATTTAAAAATCCACAATTATACAAATGTGATTTGTATAATTAGATATGAGATATCTTATTTTATGTGGTTATGAAAATAAGATTCGCATAACCTATGGTTGTGGTAAAATTGTAAATAGGTGGAGATTTCAACTCCACCTACCACTATTATATAAACCCCTTTGCAAGAAGGGGTGGGAAGGTTGATTGCTCATTTTTGGATTTCTCACCAAAAGCAATTGGCAAATTCTCTCTCAAACATCTCTCTCTCTCAAACTCTCCTCCCTACACCAAAGAAGAGAATCCCACCATTCTCCTTCTACCAAAAGTAGAACAACCAAGAAATCGAGTGGAAGTGTCCGATTTTCCTTATTCGAGGAGATCGAGGACGTTGAGATCGTGATCACGAAGGGTTTGTGAACTGGAGAAGGAAAACTTGAAGACGTTCTTCAAAAAGTAAGTGGTTCTTGCTTGCTGTTTTTTCCTTCTTATTAGCATGTTTAACCTAATTTTATGTGATCGTTTAATTTTAAGAAAACGAGTTTCACAACGATACCATGACGATTCAATCGTCCTTCCGCTGCACGGGATTTCATTCCCTTCAATTGGTATCGAGCCAATCGTTGGCTTCTAGTTGTGCATTTATTTTCTTAAAATTAGGTGGGTAAATGCTTCGATTTATGTGATAAATTGTGGTTTGTGAAAATGGATGTTTTCGATTTTGGCACTAGTTTTAGATTTACATTAAAGTTAATGAGATCAATGTAAGGGCCCAGTGTTTCTGGCAATTTTTAATGTAAATCGAGTCTGTAAGTCCATGTCGTTCGTGGCATGAGATGCTATGAAGAAATCGGAGCGGAAACGGGCAAGAAACGACGAAGAACAGCAAGAGGAGCTTGTTGTTCTGTCGACGACGTTGAGACGGATGAAGGTTGTGTTGCAGGATAGCGTTGCAACGCTGCTGGCGTTGGGAACGCTGGCGTGACGCTGAGCACTGCTGTGTTTCAACGCTACGTGCGTTTGTGGGCAGTTCGTGAGGCTGAAGCGCGAGACGTGGGCAGTGGCTTCGTGGGCGGTTTTTTCACATTATTTTATTTATTTTTTTTGTAAAATGCATTTTAATTTAATTTTAATTAAATTAATTCATTAATATAAATATAAATGTTATATTAATGTTAATTAATTTATTTTATGCCCCTAAGTGCCAAAATCGGTCTAATTTTTGCTATTTAATTATTTTTTGCATGAGATATATGATTTAATTATTTCTATGTGCATAATGTATGTCATATAGATTTAAAATCCCACCTGAGGTTAAACATTTCATGCATCATATTTATATTATAAGAGTTATAATATATAGTGTTATAATATATAGTATGCATGATAGGTTATATTAAAAGTGCTAAATATAATTAAAGCATGTTTTAATTTATTTAATATAAGAGTTATATTTTTTATATTAAAACTAGGTCAATCCCGAATAATATAAAGTGTTGAGTGGGAGGAAATAAAGTGTATAAGATACATTTAAATTTCAGACCACAAATCTCCATTAAACTCCGCACCATGAGATCCATACTCGGCCTTGTGGCGCAAATGGGAGCGTCCCCCTTCGGATGGTATTTGTATGGATCAATATCATAGTGGAGGAGAGAGTACTTATAGTGAGTGGGAGCGGGACATTTGAAAACGGGACCCACAATCTCTTCTTTCGATTTGTTGGGATGTTTGTCCTAATCTCGTTTTGTTTGTAAATATACATTTGAAATTAATAAAGAGTTATTCATTTCATCATTTTGTGTCTCGCATTTTATACAAACATTGACCAATAAACTAAGCTCCAGGGTCATTGAATATATGAGAGAACTAGAACTTGAACGGGTATAGTGGACACACAGAGAGGATCACGTTCGAGTAAATGACCTGAATGGTCTACAGTATATGGATGGGGTTGGAGACCTAATACTGGATACACTGTGGATACGACCTGCTTTGTATTAAGATACAAACGAGGTCATCTGACTCGTTCATGTGGTTGACATGCGAGTGGGGGCATCCTGTACAATGAGATTGTACAACACCGGACCGTGAATTATTAGACCTACTGATGTAACACCGTTGACAGTAAGGACTAATAACTTCGAGATAACCATTAGTGACTCGACTTGAATCCTGAGCGTGTTACAGACTCCTATCTGTGGGGGTCTGTCCTTTGACTAGTACGGGTGAGGGTGGTCACAGTTACTCACCCAATATGCCTATCTTCTCAGGGACAGAACCAAGTATGGAGCTGGGAACTTAACTATACGAGACGGAATTCACTCGTTCCCGCCTTTAAGGAAACTAGAGGGGTTGTTCCCTTAAGTGCAATCGCCAGGGCTTGGAAAACGGGCGCCCACCCTCTCACTGGCGCGAGAGGGTTGTTGTGTATGGTTGGACCATTACAACGTTGTTGTTCATTAAAGGAGAAGTGGGGACTTAAGGAGCAAGAAGTAGACACAGGGGTAAAACGGTAATTTGACCAAACAGTGTCTACGAATAACGTGTGAAGGGTCGACTCATTGGCATTGGTTATATCAGTGGACACGTAATATCTTGCATTGACGGGAGTGCAGCTACGAGCTTTAGTGGAGTGTTACCATAGCTAATGAATGGTGGTTAACCGGGTCAAAGAGTTTGATAGGTTAATCTCGGATCATTGGAGCTCGTCATTGTAGGTCCATAATGTCCCTCGGTTGGCTCAACTGGATTTAAAGAAGGGTTACTGTTTTGGTGTGAATTGAAGTGTTCAATTTCACTAAATGGCCTTTATGTCATTTATATGAGATATAAATGATATAATATATAGTTTAATGTGAATGAGATTCATAATAAACTATAGGTTAGCCTAATTGTTGAATTAGGGCTAATTTGGAGAAATTAGATTGAGAGATATTAAATTGGATGTGATTCAATTTAATAAAACCACAATATTGCAAATGTGTTTTGTAAAATGAGATATGAGATATCTTATAATATATGGTTATGCAAATATGATTTGCATAACCTATAGTTGTGGTAAATTTGTAAATTGGTGGAGATTTCAACTCCACCTATCTCCATTATTTAAACCCCTTTGCAAGAAGGGTTGTTTAATGAAATCCACATTTTTTGAATTCTAACCAAAAGAAGGATATTCTCTTCTCTCAAGTTCTCTCTAAAATTTCCTCTCCTCCCTAACAAAACTCAAGATCTCACCATCTTCCTTCTTCTAAAAGAAGAACAACCGAGAAGTCAAGTGGTTGTGTTTGTTCTTGTTTGTGAGAAGAATTCGAGAATGTTGAGATCGAGGAAGCACGAAGTGTTCGTGATCGTGAACGGAAAGGAAGATTTGAAGAACGTCTTCAACAAGTAAGTATCGAGATCTTTCTGTTTTCTTTCCTAGTTATGCATGTTTAGCCTTAATCTAAGAGTTAGATTATTTTAACGAAATTTAAGTTGCACAACATCACCGCGACGATTCGATCGTCTTCCGCTACGCGGGGAGTTTCATTCCCTTCACGATTCACACTGTGAGTCCCCTATGATCCACCTGCTAGTTTGGCTTGGACCAGACAATCCCTTCAGAGGGCCTCGATCATGGGAGTCGGAACACCGTGAATTCCTGAAAGGGATACAGTTTTCTTGTTGGTTTTCCTTCTTGGTTCACCCTTCGGTTGCTATTGTTTGGACGAATACTTGGAAACTTAAAGATTGAGGGTGACACTCACGAAGTTCATTAAGAGTTAATGGATTCGACCGAAAAATGGTAAATAGACGCCTAATGGAAAAAGAGTTATTCTGGGATTAGGATTTGGTCGAGAAAGTCTCGTCCTAGAGGAGGAGTGTTTATGTTCACCCTTCGGTAGCGGTCATTCTAAACCTTTAGGATATCATTGCAAATTTTAAATGACCTAGGGATCATAGGATAAATATTTGCTAACACTTGATTGGTTTTCAAAAAGTTTTTTGTGAGACTGACACAAAGCTTTTATTTGTTTTTTTCAGAAAAATGTCTAGCTCGATAATAGCATTACTAGCTTCTGATAAACTAGTGGGAGACAATTTTCAAACATGGAAAAACAATATTAACACGATACTTGTAACCAACGACCTTAAGTTCGTGCTTACTAAGGAGTGTCCTCAGTTGTCGAGCTCGACTGCATCACGAAGTGTTCGTGATACATACGATCGGTGGATTAGGGCCAATGAAAAGGTCAAGGTCTACATAATTGCCAGCTTGTCTGAAGTATTGGAAAAGAAGCAAGAGCTGATGGTCACCACTAAGGAGATCATGGAGTCTCTGCAGGATATGTTTAGACAATAGTCCTTTTAGGTCCGGCACGACTCGCTCAAACACGTCTTCAACGCCCGGATGAAAGAAGGGACGTCTGTCTGTGGTGAACACGTTCTAGACATGATGACCCACTTTAATCTGGCGGAGATGAACGGGGTTTCGATCCATGAGTCGAGTCAGGTCAGCTTCATCTTAGAGACTCTTCCGAAGAGTTTCCTTCAGTTTCGTAGCAACGCTATTATGAACAAGATTAGCTACACACTGACCACCCTTCTCAACGAGCTACAAAACTTACATTCCTTGATGAGGATCAGGACACCGGAAGTTGAGGCAAATGTTGCCTACAGGTCCTATCACAGAGGTTCAATCTCTGGGACAAAGTTTGTGGCTTCTTCTCACCCGAAAGGGAAGAAGAAGAAGATGAAGAAGGGTAAAGCTGACCGAGCTGCCGCCCAACAGGGCAAGAAGGTCAAGGAAGTTGTAGAGAAAGGAAAGTGTTTCCACTACAATGGAGACAACCACTAGAAGCGAAACTGTCCCAAGTTCCTTACCGACCGGAAGAATACAGGTAAATGTGATTTGCTAGTAACTGAAACATGTTTAGTGGAGAGTAATGACTCTGCCTGGATATTAGATTCGGACGCCACTAACCACGTTTGTTCTTTTTTTCAGGGAATTAGTTCCTGGCAGCAGCTGCAAGAGGGTGAGGTGACTCTACGGGTTGGATCCGGAGAGATTGTCTCTGCTGCAACGATCGACAAAGTGAAGCTCTTCTTCGACAAGAATTACATTTTATTAGATAGTTTGTATATAGTTACAGGGTTTACTAAAAACCTCGTTTCTATTTTCTGCCTACTTGAACACTCTGTTTCTGTAATTGTTTTCTAGTAATAAAGGCTTTATTTCTAGAAATGGAAATTTCTTGTGTTCTGCTTCACATGAGTCTCATCTGTATGTTTTGAAACCAAATTCGGTCAAAAGTGTTTTGAACACTTAATTATTTAAAACAGAAGAAACACGAACTAAAAGAGTGAAAGTTTCTCCAAAAGAAAATGCTCATCTTTGGCATCTAAGGTTAGGCCACATTAATCTCAATAGGATTGAGAGACAAGAGTGGACTTCTAAGCGAGTTGGAAGAAAACTCTTTACCGGTGTGTGAGTCATGCCTCGAAGACAAAATGCCCAAACTTCCTTTTAAGGGAAAAGGATATAGAGCCAAAGAGCCCCTTGAGCATATACATTCTGACCTCTGTGGTCTGATGAGTGTTAAAGCACGAGGTGGTTACGAATACTTTGTATCTTTTATAGATGACTATTCAAGGTATGGTTATCTTTACCTAATGCATAGGAAGTCTGAAACTCTTGAAAAGTTCAAGGAGTACAAGACAGAGGTTGAGAACCTGTTAGGTAGAACGATAAAAACACTTCGATCGAATCGAGGTGGAGAGTATATGAACACAGAGTTCTAGAACTATATGATAGAACACAGAATTACGTCCCAACTCTTAGCACTTGGTATGCCACAGCATAATGGTGTCTCGGAGAGGAGAAACAGAACCCTGTTAGACATGGTTCGGTCGATGATAAGCTATGCTCGTCTCCTTGATTCTTTTTGGGGTTACATAGTGGAGACTGCGATATATATTTTGAACAATGTTCCGTCGAAGAGTGTTTGTGAAACACCTTTCGAACTATTGAATGGACGTAAAAGTAGTTTACACCATTTTAGAATTTTGGGATGCCCGACCCACGTGTTGGTGTCAAACCCGAAAAAGTTGGAACCCCGTTAAAAATGGTGCCTATTTGGAGGTTACCCAAAAGAGACTAGGGGTGGCCTATTTTACGGTCCTAAGGAAAATAGGGTGCTTGTGTCGACAAACGCCACTTTCCTTGAGGAAGACCAGATCAGGGATCATTTGCCTAGTAGCAAAATCGTGTTGAACGAAATGGACAGTACATCAGCAAGAGTTATTAATGGGGCTAGTACGTCAACAAGTGTTGTTGATCCTAGCACGTCTAGTCAAGTCCGTTCCCAAGAGTTGGGAATGCCTCGACGTAGTGGAAGGGTTGTGAGACAGCCTGAACGTTACATGGGTTTAGCTGGAACCCACGTCCTCACCTCTGATGATGACTGCAAGGATCCATTGACCTATGATCAGGCAATGGCAGACGTTGACAAAGACGAATGGATTAAAGCTATTGACTAGGAAATGGAGTCGATGTACTTCAATTCTGTCTGGGAGCTTGTGGATCAACCAAATGGGGTAAAATCTATTGGTTGCAAATGGATCTACAAGCGTAAACGTGGCGTAGATGGGAAGGTGCAGACCTTCTAAGCACGACTAGTGGCAAAGGGTTTTACCCAGGTCGAAGGGGTTGACTATAAGGAATCCTTTTCACCTGTTGCCATGGTAAAGTCGATCAGGATTCTTCTGGCCATTGCCGGATATTATGACTATGAGGTATGGAAGATAGATGTCAAGACTGCCTTTCTGAAGTGCAACCTTGACGAAACCATCTACATGGACCAACCCAAGGGGTTCATAACTCAATGCCAAGAGCAAAAGGTTTGTCGGCTTCATAGGTCCATTTATGGACTTAAACCAGCCTCGAGGTCTTAGAATATAAGGTTTGATGAGGCAATCAAATATTAGGGCTTTGATCAGAATGTTGACGAGCCTTGTGTCTACAAGATAATCGTCGACAAAACTGTCGCATTTCTGGTATTGTACGTGGATGATATCCTTCTCATTAGGAATGAGGTAGGATTTCTTACTGACGTAAAGAAATGGTTGACTTCATAATTCCAAATGAAAGATTTGGGAAAAGCACAGTATGTTCTAGGTATCCAGATTGTCCAGAACCGGAAGAATAGAACGTTGGCCATGTCTCAAGCGTCTTATATTGCCAAGATGTTGTCTAGATATAAGATGCAGAACTCCAAAAAAGGTTTGTTGCCTTTCAGGCATGGGTTCACCTGTCTAAGGATCAATGTCCTAAGACTACTCAAGAGGTTGAGGATATGAGACGGATCCCCTATGCTTCTGTTGTAGAGAGCCTGATGTATGTCATGTTGTGTACTAGGCCCGACATCTGTTATGCAGTAGGGATTGTCAGTAGGTATCAATCCAATCCAAGATTAGATCACTGGACGGTCGTAAAGGGAATCCTCAAGTATCTTAGGAGAACGAGGAACTACAGCTTAGTGCATGGGAGTGGGGATTTGATCCTTACGGGATACACAGATTCTGGTTTTCAGACCGATAAAAATTCTAGGAAATCCACTTCTAGGTCAACCTTCATTCTGAATGGAGGAGTTGTAGTGTGGCGAAGCATCAAGCAGGGATGCATCGCTGATTCCACTATGGAAGCTGAGTACATTGCAGCTTGTGAAGCTGCAAAGGAAGTTGTTGTTTGGCTTAGGAAGTTCATGACGGAATTGGAAGTTGTTCCAAATATGAACTTGCCGATCACACTCGCTTTGTGACAACAATGTGGTGCAAAGAGCCAACCCGCAGAGCCTCGGAGCAGCAATAAGAGAGGCAAACACATTGAGCGGAAGTATCACCTGATACGGGAGATTGTGCACCGCGGCGATGTGACAGTCACGCAGATAGCATCAGAGCACAACGTTGTTGATCCATTTTCAAAGCCCCTCACGACTAAGGTGTTTGCGTGTCACTTAGGGAGTCTAGGTCTTCGAGTGCTTCCTTACTCGAGCAAGTGGGAGTATTGTAAACGGGTATTCAATACCCTAGTTTATTGTATTACTTTATTGTAATCTATTGTACATTTGAGAAATGTATTTGCTCCACTAGCTTAGTCCAAATCTCGTTTTGTTTGTAACTTACCATTTAAAATTAATAAAAGTTATTTTTTCATCATTTTGTGTCTCGCAAATTTTACAAACTTTGTCCAATAAAACTATTCTCCAGGGTCATTGAATTTGTGAGAGAACTAGATCTTGAAAGGTGTGTAGTGGACACACAGGGAGGATCACGTTCGAGTTAATGACCCGAACGGTCTACAGTATACGAATGGGGTTGGAGACCTAATCCTTGATACGCTGTGGATGCGGCTCGCTTTGTATTAGATACAAACGAGGTGATCTGACTCGTTCATGTGGTAGACATGCGAGTGGGGGCATCCTATGCAATGAGATTGTACAAGACCGAACCATGAATTATTAGACCTACTGATGTAACACCAATAACAGTATGGGACTAATAAATTCGTAGATGACCATTAGTGACTCGACTTGAATCCTGAGCGTGTTACGGACTCCCGCTCTCTGGGTCCGTCCCCCTTATAGTAATGCGGGTGAGGGTGGTCACAGTTACTCGCCCAATATGCCTATCTTCTCATGAACAGGACCACGTGGGGAACTGGGAACTTAACTACGCGAGATGAAATTCACTCGTTCCTGCCTTTAGGGAAACTAGAGGGGTTGTTCCCTTAAGTGTTGTATCCAGGGCTTGGACAACGGGCGCCCACCCTCTCACTTGCCCGAGAGGTGTGTTGTGTATGGTAGGACCATTACAACGTTGTTATTCATTAAAGGAGCAATGGGGACTTAAGGAGCAAGAAGTAGACACAGGGGTAAAACAGTAATTTGACCGAGCAGTGTCTACGAACAACCTGTGAAAGGTCGACTCATGGGCATTAGTTATATTAGTGGACACAACTTGTCTTACACTAACGGGAGTGCAGCTGCAGGCTTTAGTTGAGTGTTATCGTAGCCAATGAATGTTGATTAGCCGGGTCAAAGAGTTTGACAGGTTAGTCTCAGATCATTGGGCTCGTCACTGTAGGTCCATAAGGTCCCTCGGTTGGCTCAAACTCGATTAATAGAAGGTTTACTGTTTTGGTGTGAATTTGAAGTGTTCAAGTTCACTAAAGGGTAATTATGTCATTTATATGAGATATGAATGACATATTATATAGTTTAATGTGAGTGAGATTCATAATAAACTATAGGTTAGTCTAATTGTTTAATTAGGGCTAATTTGGAGAAATTAGATTGAGAGAAATTAAATTGAATGTGATTCAATTTAAAAATCCACAATTATACAAATGTTATTTGTATAATGAGATATGAGATATCTTATTATATGTGGTTATGAAAATATGATTTGCATAACCTATGGTTGTGGTAAAATGGTAAATAGGTGGAGATTTCAACTTCACCTATCACCATTATATAAACCCCTTTGCAAGAAGGGGTGGGAAGGTTGATTGCTCATTTTTGGATTTCTCACAAAAAGCAATGGGCAAATTCTCTCTCAAACATCTCTCTCTCTCAAACACTCCTCCCTACACCAAAGAAGAGAATCCCACCATTGTCCTTCTACCAAAAGTAGAACAACCGAGAAATCGAGTGGAAGTGTCCAGTTTTCACTATTCGAAGAGATCGACGACGTTGAGATCGTGATCACGAATGGTTCGTGAACAGGAGAAGGAAAAGTTGAAGACGTTCTTCAACAAGTAAGTGGTTCTTGCTTGCTGTTTTTCCTTCTTAATAGCATGTTTAACCTAATCCTATGTGGTAGTTTAATTTTAAGAAAACGAGTTTCACAACGATACCACGACGATTCAATCGTCCTTCTACTGCACGGGATTTTATTCCCTTCACTCGAACTGAGATGCTTATATGTACACTACATTTAGTTCAAGAGACATATTACAACCTTAGATGTTAGTTTATTTGATTTAGAGTTAATAAAAGGACAATATCATAAATAATTAACAATAACTCTTTATTGATAATAATAACTCTTTATTCCATTAATTAGAACATTATTTACAATCTACGAGTTTTAGGGCACAAATCCCAATAAGGAAGCACTCCTAGACCTAGACTCTTTAGGTGACCCTCAAACATTTTAGCCATGAGAGCCTTTGTAAACAGATCAGCAACATTGTGCTCCAAAGCAATCTTCATGACGGTCACGTTTCCGCGATGCACAACCTCTTGTATAAAGTGATACTTGCATTCAATGTGCTTGCCTCTCTTATGACTTCGAAGTTCTTTCGAGTTGGCTACTACACCATTGTTGTCACAAAACAGGGTCACTAGCAAGTTCATATTTGGAACAACTTCCAAATCCATCATAAATTTCCTAAGCCAAACAACTTCTTTAGCTACTTCACAAGCTGCTACATACTCGACCACCATCGTGGAATCAGCGATGCATCCCTGCTTGATGCTTCGCCACACTATAGCTCCTCCATTAAGAGTAATCACTAGCCCGATGTGGACTTCCTAGAATCCCTATCGGTCTAAAAGTCAGAGTTTGTGTATCCTGTAAGGTTTAAATCCCCACTTCCATTCACTAAGATACTTGAGGCATACCTTTACGGCTGTCTAGTGATCTAATCCTTGATTAAATTGATACCTGCATACAATCACAACTGCATAACAGATGTCGGGCCTAGTACACAACATGGCGTACATCAGGCTCCCACAGCTGAAGCATAAGGGATCCGCCTCATGTTCTCAACTTCTTGAGGTGTCTTAGGGCATTGTTCCTTAGATAAGTGAACCCCATGCCTAAAAGGCAATAATCCTTTCTTGGAGTTCTGCATCTTATACCATGACAACATCTTGTCAATATAAGATGCCTAAGACATGGCTAACGTCTTGTTCTTCTGGCTCCGAACTATCTTGATACCTAGAACATACTGCACTTCTCTCAAATCCTTCATTGGAAATTGCGTAACTAGTCATTCCTTAACATCAGTAAGGAAACCTACACCATTCCCAATGAGTAGGATATCATCCACATATAATATCAGAAATGCGACAGTACTGTTGTTGATTTTCTTGTAGACACAAGGCTCGTCAACATTCTGATTAAAGTCGTAAGAGTTGATAGCCTCATCAAACCTTATATTCCAAGACCTCGAGGTTTGTTTCAGTCCATAAATAGACAGTTGAAGCCTGCAAACCTTTTGCTATTGGCCTTGAGTAATGAACCCCTTGGGTTGGTCCATGTAGATGTTCTCATCAAGATTGTCATTTAGAAAGGCAGTCTTGACGTCCATATGTCATACCTCACAGTTATAATTTACGACAATGGCCAGAAGGATCCTTATAGACTTTACCATAGCAACAGGAGAAAAGGTTTCCTCATAGTCAGCCCATTCTCTTTGGGTAAAACCCTTTACCACTAGTCAGGATTTGAAGATCTGCACCTTCCCATCTACATCACGTTTACACTTGTAGATCCACTTGCAACCAACAGGTTTTACCCCATCCGGTTGGTCCACAAGCTCCCAAACAGAATTGAAGTACATAGACTCAATTTTCTGGTCCATGGCTTTAATCCATTTGTCTTTGTCAACATCATTCATTGCATCATCATAGGTCAATGGATCCTCATAGTCATCATAAGGTATGACAACTTGGGCTTTAGCCAAACCCATGTAACGTTCAGGCTGTCTCACAACCCTCCCACTACTTCGAGGCACTCTCAACTCTTGAAAAGGATGTACTTAACTAGACGAGCTAGGATCAACAACACTTGTTGATGTACTAGCATCATCAGCAACTTTGGCTGATGAACTGTCCATTTCGTTCAACACAACCTTACTCATTGGTATATGATCCCTGTTGTGGTCCTCCTCAAGGAATGTGGTGTTTGTCGACACAAACACCCTATTTTCCTTAGGATCGAAAAATAGACCACCTCTCGTTTCCTTTCGGTAACCTACGAAGAGGCACAACTTCGAACGAGGTTCCAGCTTCTTCGCGTTTGTCACCAACACATGGGTCGGGAATCTCCAAATCCTTAAATAACATAAACTACTTTTATGTCCATTCCAGAGTTCAAAAGGTTTTTCAGAAACACTCTTCGACGAAACTCTATTCAAAATGTAAACTACAGTCTACACTGCATAACCCCAAAACGAGTCAGGGAGATGAGCATAACTCATCATCGACCAGACCATGTCGAACTGGGTTCTGTTTCTCCTCTCCGATAGACCATTGTGCTATGGCATACCAGATGTTGAGAGTTGGGTCGTAATTCCATGTTCTATCATATAGTCCTGGAATTCAATGTCCATATACTCTCCACCTCGATCCGATCAAAGTGTTTAATCGTTTTACCTAATTGGTTCTCAACCTCAGTCTTATACTCCTTAAAGTTTTCAAGAGTTTCAGACTTGTGATGCATTAGGTAAACGTACCCATATCTCGAATAGTCATCTATAAAAGAGATGAAGTATTCATTACCTCCCCAGGCTTTAACACTCATCGGACCATAGAGGTCAGAATGTATAAGCTCCAGAGGCTCTTTGGCTCTATAATCTTTTCCACTAAAAGGTAGTTTGGTCATTTTGCATTTAAGGCATGACTCACAAAGTGGTAAAGAATTTTCTTCTATCTCGTTTAGAAGTCCATTCTTCACTAGTCACTCAATCCTATTGAGATTTATGTGTCCTAACCTTAGATGCCAAAGATGGGTCTTTTCTTTTGGAGAAACTTTTAACCTTTTCGTTCGCGTTTCAGCAGTTTTAAATAATTCAATATTCAAAACACTTTTGACTGAATTAGGTTTTAAAACATATAGGGTATTCTCAAGTGAAGTAGAACATAACTCATTACCTTTGAAGGAAATAAACGTTTTATTACTTTCAAAAGAAACAGAAATACAGTATTTAATAAGGTAGGAAATTGAAACTGTTGGGGTGTATGCCCTAATCTCTTGTAGTTTGTAATACAGTTGATTTAATAAATAAAGGTTGTTTATTTATCAAAGTTTCTATCTCACATTTTATAAACTTAATCCAATAAACTAAGCTCCATGGTCATATTATTTGAGAGAACTAGAACTTGAACGGTATGTAGTTGACACACGGAGAGGATCATGTTTGAGTTAATGACCCGAACGGTCTACACTATATGGATAGGGTTGGAAACCTCATCCTCGAGACACTATGGATGCGACCCGCTTTGTACTAGATAGAAACGAGGTGATCCAACTCGTTCATTTGTTGACATGCAAGTGGGGGCATCTTGTGCAATGAGATAGTAAAAGATCGGGTCGTGAATTATTAGACCTACGGATGTAACACCGTTAACAGTATAGGACTAATAACTTCGTAGATGACAATTAGTGACTCGTCCTTTATCCTGAACATGTTGCGGACTCCTGCCTGCGGGGGTCTGTCCTTTGACTGGTAGGTTTACCGCTTCGATTGAGTAAATCTTTTTTATAACAAACGGTCAAGACCATCTTCACTTTAATTTCAGTGTATTTTCATTACCACATTTCCTTTTATCTCCTACCGCCTCATTATCCAAGTTTAATCGCTTTAAGGCCCATATGGCTTTGTATTCCAATTCTTGAGGAGATGGCAGGCTTTTCCAAATACCAACTAATAAAGCGACATGCCTATCAGAGACTTGAAAGTTGTGCAGTAAGCCAATAATACACCATCAAGGTGGTTAGCTCAGTCCTTCCTAGTAGCACTTGCCACCTTCTGTAGGGTTCCTTTGATTTCTTGATTAGACACTTATGCATGGACATTTGTTTGCAAATGGTATGGTGTTGCCACTTTATGATTGATGTTGTATATACTCGTGAGCTTTTTCAACATTTTGTTAATGAAATGGGTTCCTTCATCACTAATCAGTTCCCTCGGAGTTCCAAATCTTGTTATGATATTTTTTCTTCAAAATTTCACCAATGTCAATGTGTCATTCTTTACACATGCTACCGCCTCCACCCACTTTGATATGTAATCCACAACTAGCAATCTATAATTTTTATCTGTGATGGTGGGAGCAGTCCCATGAAATCCATTTCCCATATGTTAAATAACTCTACTTCTGATATGAAATTCTATGGCAGTTCATCGCGTCGTGTGTTGATATATTTCCCATGCATTGACATTTGGTGCAGCATGATTCAACTTTTTTAGCAACCTTAAATAATGTTGGCCACCAACTATGTCATAATTCCATAATTAGGCAATAATATAGTTTAATATGAATCTCATTCACATCAAACTATATATTATATCAATCATATCACATATAATTGACATTATACCCTTTATATGAATTTGAACACTTCAAAACCACTCCAAACTTTATACCCTCATTAATTCCATAATTGAGTCAACCGAGAGACCTAATGGACCTATAGATCATGAGCTGTAATGATCCAAGATTAATTGATCAAACTCTTTGATCCCGTCAATCAACATTCATTAATTACGGGGTCACTCCACTATATACTTGTAGTTGCGCTCTCCTCACTGTAGGACAAGTTGTATCCATCAATATGACCAATACCCATGAGTCAAACCTTCACAGATTGTTTGTAGTCACAGCTGGGTCAAATTATCGTTTTACCCATGTGCCTACCTCCTTCCCCTTAAGTATCACCAATCCCTCTAATGAACAACTTGTTTATAGTCCTACCATAAACAACGTCCCTCTCGGGTCAGTGAGAGGGTGGGGCCCCATTGTTCAAGACCTGGAGTCATCCCTCAAGGAAACAACCCATCTAGATTCCCTAGTGCAAGAACGAGTGAATTCCTCCTTGCGTAGTCAAGTTCCCAGCTACCCACGTGGTTTTTTCCCTGAGAAGGTAGGCTTATTGAGTCGACAACTCTTGTCACTCTCACCTGTACTAGTCCAAGGATAGACCCCTGCAGACAAGAGTTCATAACCTGCTCAGGATTAAGGTCGAGTCACTAATAGGCATCTATGAATTTATTAGTCCTAAACTGTTAACGATGTGACATCAGTTGGTCTAATAATTCACGGTATGGTCTTGTACAATCTCATTGAACAGGATGCCCCCACTTGCATGTCAATTACATGAACGAGCTGGATCGCCTCGTTTGTATCAAATACAATGTGGGTCGCATTCATAGTGTTACCAGGATGAGGTTCCAAACCTTATCTATATACTACAGACCATTCGGGTCACATACTCGAATGTGATCCTACCTGTGTGTCCACTACACACCGTTCAAGATCTCATAAATATGTATGACCCTGGAGCTTAGTTTATTGGATTAAGTTTGAAATGCGGATACGAGGTTTGATGGAAAATAACTTTTATTTATATACATCAAAATGTTACAAACTACACGAGTTTAGGGCATACACCCCAACAAACTCTCACTTGAACTAAAGCTAGTTTAGTACAAATACAAATGCAAAATACAATAAACTAGGGCATCAAAGACCCTTTTGTATAAAGCTCCCACTTGCCCTAGTCAGGAAATGACTCGCAGACCTAGACTCTCTAGGTGACCCTCAAACCCTTTATCCGTGAGAGCCTTCAAACGAATCAGCAACGTTGTCCTCCGAAGCTATCTTTGTGGCGATCACGTCTCCGCGATGCATAATCTCTCGTATCTAGTGATACTTTCGTTCAATATGCTTGCCCCTCTTATGACTTCCAGGTTCCCTCGAGTTGGCCACTGCACCACTATTATCACAATAAAAGGTGACTGGTAAGTTCATGTTTGGAACAACTTCCAAATCCATCATGGACTTCCTAAGCCAAACCGCCTCCTTATCTTCTTCACAAGCTGCTACATATTCAGCCTCCATCGTGGAGTTTGCGATGCATCCGTGCTTGATACTACGCCAAACTACAGCTCCTCCGTTAAGAGTGAACACTAACCTCGATGTGGATTTCCTAGAAACCTTCTCGATCTAAAAGTCAGAGTTTGTGTATCCCATAATGATCAAATCCCCAGTTCTATACACAAGCCTATAGTCCCTCGTTCTTCTAAGATACTTGAGGATCGCCTTAACGGTTGTCCAGTGATTAAATCCTTGATTGGAGTGATACCTACTGACTAACCCAATTGCATAATAGATGTCGGGCCTAGTACACAGCATGACGTACATCATAATAGATGTCGAGCCTAGTACACAGCACGACGTACATCAGGCTACCTACAACTGAAGCATAAGGGATCAATCTCATATCCTTAACTTCTTGAGGTGTCTTAGAACACTGTTCCTTAGACAGATGACCCCCAAGCCTGAAAGGAAACAAGTCATTTTTGGTGTTCTTCATCTTATACCTACCAACATCTTGTCGATATAAGACGTTTGAGACAAGGCTAGCGTCTTGTTCCTACGGTTCCGAACAATCTGGATACCTGGAACATACTGTGTTTCTCCCAAATCTTTCATTTGGAATTGCGTAGCTAACCATTCAGACTTATGGTGCATTAGATAAACATACCCATATCTAGAATAATCATTTATAAAAGAGATGAAGTATTCATAGTCTCCTCTGGCTTTAACACTCATAGGACCACAAAGGTCAGAATGTATAGGCTCCAAAGGCTCTTTGGCTCTATAACCTTTTCCACTAAAAGGTATTTTGGTCATTTTGCCTTTAAGGCATTATTCACAAACTGGAAAATAACTTTCTTCTAACTCGCTTAGAAGTTCATTCTTCATAAGCCTCTCAATCCTATTGAGATTGATGTGACCTGACCTTAGATGCCAAAGATGGGTGTTTTCTTTAGGAGAAACTTTTAGCCTTTTAGTTCTTGTTTTCGCTGTTTTAAACAATTCAATATTCAAAACCATTTTGACTGAATTGAGCCTTAAAACATATAAATTATTCTCAAATGAAGCAGAACATATTTCAACACATTTGACTAAAATAAATGTTTTATTTAATTCAAAGGAAACTGAAATACATTGTTCAATTAAACAGGAAATAGAAACAAGGTTTCTAGTAAACCCTAGAACTATATACAAATTATCTAATAATATGTGCTTCTTGCCAAAAATAGCTTCACTCTGCCCGCTGCTACGGCTGAGACAACTTCTTCAGAACCAACTCTGAGTGTTATCTCCCATTCTTGCAGCTGTTGCCAGGAACTAATTCCCTGATAAGAAGAACAACCGTGATTCATGGCGCCTGAATCAAGTATCTAGACAGAGTCATTACTCTCCACTAGACAAGTAAATCACATTTACCCTCATTCTTCTTGTGGGTTAGGAATTTCAGGCAGTTGCCTTTCCCGTGCCCGTTACCGTTGCAGTAGAAACACTTTCCTCTATCTATAACATCCTTGACCTTTTTGCCATTTTGGGTGGCACCGTAGTCAACTTGTTTATCTTTTCCAGCCTTCTTCATCTTCTTCTTCTACCCTTTTGGGCCTGAAGAGGACAAGACTACAGATTGGGTCCCCGAGGTCGAACCCCTATGGAAGGATTTATAGGTGATAGATCAAACAATGTGCTATCCTTAGGCTTAATTATTGTTAGTTTTATAATGATTTTAGAGCTTTTGCGCGTTTAAATTACTCAATTTCAGGTTAAGAGCGTAAACAGAACATTTGGAGACAAATTAGATCACTCGGGATCGAAACGAGGCTATTTGGAGCTCAAAACAATATCAATTGGAAGTGAAAGGACCAAATCAAACTTGAAGACCCGAGGTGATGGCGTTGCAACGCCATGAAGAGCGTTGCAATGCCGAACGTGCAGCCAAGATGCGTTGAAGACCCCAGGCGATCGCGTTGCAACGCTGCTTTGCAGCATCGCAACGCTATCTCGATAAGAAGATGCGCAAGAAGGACCACACAACGTTGCAACACAATTTCGATAAGGAATGCGCGCGTTAGGGTAGCGACGTTGCAACGCTGCCGACTGTTTCCTTATTTACCATCCGCCTAGGGTACAACGTTGCAACGCTGTCCCTACCGTTGCAACGCTGCACCGATTCCATCTATAAATATATCCTTATGATTTCATTGCAAAGGGAGAGCCGAATTTGGTAGATTTTCCACCCTAATTTCGAAATACACTTTGTAAGAAGAGAGAAAAGAGTGTTTTTTGGAGCCATAGCATCCGTGGAGGTTCGAGATCGAAGACGGGAGCTCGGAGACAAAGGACCAACATCGACACATAAGTTTAATTTCCTTTTCTTTCAGATTGTAACTCCGTTTGAGACATTTTCTACATGTTTAGTTTGATTTTCATGTTATTTAGAGTAGCTAAACATTGTAGTTAGGAATTGATTTACTTGTTAAGACTTTCTTACCATGAATTGAAGCATGTTTTGTTCTTACTTTTGGCAATTTGTTATTTACTTCTTAATTTGTTGGTTTAAGCAGACTCGAGAGATAAAGCTTGAATTATAGCAAAATTGTCAAAACCCTTAGAAATCTGGCATGAGAATGACTTAGAAATCTTAGGGAAACACATAAAGAAGTTGCTTAATGCCATGCATGTCGTAGGTTCATATGGAGACTATGGAGTTTATTGCATGTGTGAGGCTCACTAAGAATCGAGAGATTTTCTTGAGTATTTTACTTCTTGTTTATAAATTCATCTCATTGGTTCTTTGCATGTGTTAATTGAGTCATTAACTTGTATAATCACTTCCCTCAAATCTATCCATTCGTGTCTCCACATGTGTGTTTGTTTGCTTGTCTTTACATTCAATCAACTATCCATGTTATGTTCCTTTAGCTAAAAATGAGAATTAGTATCTTAGTAATTAATTAATCTAGAAACCCATTTTTCGAGGATGATACTTGGACTCTTAAATCACTATACTAAAACTTCACCCGTACATTGCGGTATTGCATATCCATAATTATACGCAATAAGTTTTTGGCGTCGTTGTCGGGGAATGGCGATTATTTAGATTAATTAATATTAGGAGAAAATTTGAGGTTTTAGACTAAAGCTTGTTTGTGTGTCTTTCCTTATTTGTTCTTTGTGTGTTTGTTTGTTTCCTTGTTTGTTTTATTTTAGTTTCGTTTGTTTTTTAGTCTTTGTCCCTGTTTTGGTTGTGTTGCCATTGTCTTGATCTAAATTATTAATTTTTTCAATTATGACTTTGCAAGATTTTGATTCTCCACCATTCTATTGTCCCTCTCAGGACCCTAGGTATGTGCATCATGATTTTTCTGAATTTCATCTGTCTAATTTTTACCATTCTGTACCTGAAGGTGATAAACATTCATGTAATGGTAGTCATCTAAGTAGTTGAAACCATAGTTTTTCGTACCTTAATCAACCCCTAGAAAAATCTTCTCTTATGGACCAATTGGCGGAATATACCTTAGAATTGAAATTTAAAAATTTGGTTCATAATGAATTCAAAAGGTTGAATAAGTTAGAAGCTGAGGTGGTAAGACTTTGGGAAATAGTACAGGATAGAGCTCAGTATCTTAACCAGCTAGTAATTTCCCTTAAGGCCTTACAGGAGCAATTTCTTATCCTTACCACTCAGGAGATGCCACCCAGGAGGATTTGTTCAGATGATAATGAGGATAGTTTGGGGGAGACAGAGGCACACCATAATCAGGTTAGTGAGGAAGACATTGGTGATACATTTAGTTCCACATTGGAGATCAAGGTGATAGAGTTAGTGGCTGAGAAGTCTTCTTTCCTTTTATACCTAGAAATTTCCTTTATTTTATATAACCATTTGTCTTATACTCTCGAGTGTTGCTTTGATTTCACTTCTTTCATTTCATTAAACAAAAATACCAAAAACAATTCTCTCTCGGGTGCCCACAAAAAGCAGGATAGCCTTTTAGACTTAGAAGGCTATATTGATTCGAGCAAGAAGGGCCCGAAGAAATATGAGCGATTTCGTGCCTTGACGCCAATCTTGAGGGAGTACAGTCTAGCTAAAGTCGTTAAACAAAGCGCTTCTTGGGAGGCAACCCAAGCTTTTCATTTTTCTATTTTTAGTTTGTTGTTTTTTAATTCTTAGTTTTTTTACTAGTTGTTGTATTGCTTTGGAGGTTGTGACGATGTTGTTCTTCGTTGAAATCCATGCTCCCATTCTGAGGAACTCCAACACACATGCTTTGGCTATCCAAGGAACTCAGAAAGATCTCCATAACTCAGGACAGTATTGTTCACTCTTACCCTTATACTTAATTTGTGCTTATTTCTGCAAACATTGGGGACAATGTTTAGTTTAAGTTTGGGGGTAGGATGTGTTTATTTGTTGTGACTGTCCTGAGTATGTTATGAATTGTTGATTGATCTTTTACATAAGTATGATCATGTTAGCCTAGGATGAGATTTAATTTTAACCTTTGTGATTTTGTTGAGACCTGAGAGCATGACATGAATTTGAGTTAATTTAAAAATTTTCTTGAGTTTTCCTTCACTAATATGCACAAAGTCTGTGTTCCTCTAGTTTTGAAATGCTTAGAACAAAGTTATTAGGTTTGGAAGTTTGATGTAACATCGATAGGTCTGAGAACATATTTGAGAGTTAAACTGCAGTATAGGGTAAATGACAATATGAAGTGCATGATCTGTATAATATGTGAAATAGTTTGTTTTTGTTGTTTGTTTGCGAAAGAAAAAAAATCGTGAGGGCAAAAAGAGCTACCTTCACTGTGATCAGTTAGGCCACTCATTGAGCGAGTGCTCTGGGTAAGGGTCCCTGCAGTGGATGTGTGAAAGCTAGTGTCCTTGCACACAAAAAAAAAATAAGAAAATAGAAAATTTGATAAGAAAAAAAATGAGTAAGTACTGAGTAGAGTTATTTAATTCTTGAATGTGGGGAGACTCAAAGATTAGTAGTTAAGACCAATGTAGGGGGAAGTTGAATGGAGAGCCTAATAAAGTTGATTCGGGCTTAGTAAAAATGAAGGGAACATAGGCTAATCACACACACATGTAGGAACACGTAGGAAAAGTTTTAAATTGCATGCTGAAGTGTTATGTTTGAATGTTTCCTGTGATTGCCAGATTTTCTCTTAAATCTTTAAGGCTTGAATCTAATGTATGTTTAAGAACAATCTGATGTTTAATTCTGTTTTTGCTCGAGACTAGCAAAAGTTTAAGTTTGGGGGTGTTTGATAGCACACAAAATGTGCTATCCGTAGGCTTAATTATTGCTAGTTTTATAATGATTTCAGAGCTTTTACGTGTTTAAATTACTCAATTTCAGGTTAAGAGCGTAAACAGGATATTTAGAGACAAATTGGATCACTCGGGATTGAAACGAGACTATTTGGAGCTCAAAATAACATCAATTGGAAGTGAAAGGACCAAGCCAAGCTTGAAGACCCGAGGTGATGGTGTTGCAACGCCGAACGTGCAGCCAAGATGCATTGAAGACCCCAGGCGATAGCGTCGCAACGCTATCTCGATAAGAAGATGCACAAGAAGGATCAAGATAACGGGCGTTGCTGTAACGCCGCTTGCGCGCCGCGCAACACCATTTCGATAAGGAGCGCGCGTGTTAGGGTAGCGGCGTTGCAACGCTGCTGACTTTTTCCTTATTTACCAGCCGCCTAGGGTACAACGTTGCAACGCTGCACCGATTCCATCTATAAGTATATCCTTATGATTTCATTACAAAGGGAGAGCCGAATTTGGTACATTTTCCACCCTAATTTCGAAATACACTTTGTAAGAAGAGAGAAAAGAGTGTTTTGGGGAGCCAAAGCATCCGTGGAGGTTCGAGATCAAAGACGGGAGCTCGGAGACGAAGGACCGACATCGACACATAAGTTTAATTTCCTTTTCTTTCAGATTGTAACTTCGTTTGAGACGTTTTCTACATGTTTAGTTTGATTTTCATGTGATTTAGAGTAGCTAAACATTGTAGTTAGGAATCGATTTACTTGTTAAGACTTTCTTACCATGAATTGAAGCATGTTTTGTTCTTATTTTTGGCAATTCGTTCTTTACTTCTTAATTTGTTGGTTTAAGTGGACTCGAGAGATAAGGCTTGAATTAGAGAAAAATTGTCAAAACCCTTAGAAATCTGACATGAGAATGACTTAGAAATCTTAGGGAAACACATAAAGAAGTTGCTTAATGTCATGCATGTCGTAGGTTCATATGGAGACTATGGAGTTTATTGCATGTGTGAGGCTCACTAAGAATCGAGAGATTTTCTTGAGTATTTTACTTCTTGTTTATAAATTCATCTCATTGGTTCATTGCATGTGTTAATTGAGTCATTAACTTGTATAATCATTTCCCTCAAATCTATCCATTCGTGTCTCCACATGTGTGTTTGTTTGCTTGTTTTTACTTTCAATCAACTATCCATGTTATGTTTCTTTAGCTAAAATTGAAAATTAGTATCTTAGTAATTAATTAATCTAGAAACCCATTCCCGAGGACGATACTTGGACTATTAAAACACTATACTAAAACTTGACCCGTACACTGCGGTATTGCATATCCATAATTATACGCAACAAGTTTTTGGCACCGTTGTCGGGGAATGGCGATTATTTAGATTAATTAATAGTAGGAGAAAATTTGAGGTTTTAGACTAAAGCTTGTTTGTGTGTCTTTCCTAATTTGTTCTTTGTGTGTTTGTTTGTTTCCTTGTTTGTTTTATTTTAGTTTTGTTTGTTTTTGAGTCTTTGTCCCCCTTTTTTGGTCGTGTTGCCATTGTCTTGATCTAAATTATTAATTTTTTCAATTATGACTTTGCAAGATTTTGATTCTCCATCATTCTATTGTCCCTCTCAAGACCCTAGGTATGTGCATCATGATTTCTCTGAATTTCATTTGTCTAATTTTTACCATTCTGTACCTGAAGGTGATAAACATTCATGTAATGATAGTCATCTAAGCAGTTGGAACCATAGTTTTTCGTACCTTAATCAACCCCTAGAAAAATCTTCTCTTATGGACCAATTGGCGGAATATACCTTACAATTGAAATTTAAAAATTTGGTTCATAATGAATTCGAAAGGTTGAATAAGTTAGAAGCTAAGGTGGTAAGACTTTGGGAAATAGTACAGGATAGATCTCAGTATCTTAACCAGCTAGTACTTTCCCTTAAGGCCTTAGAGTAGCAATTTCTTATCTTTACAACTAAGGAGATGCCACCTAGGAGGATTTGTTCAGATGATAATGAGGATAGTTTGGGGGAGACAGAGGCACACCATAATCAGGTTAGTTAGGAAGACATTGGTGATACATTTAGTTCCACAGGGGAGATCCAGGTGATATAGTTAGTGGCAGAGAAGTCTTCTTTCCTTTTGTACCCAGAAATTTCCTTTATTTTTTATAACCATTTGTCTTATACTCACGAGCCTTGCTTTGATTTCAGTTCTTTCATTTCATTAAACAAAAATACCAAAAATAATTCTCTCTTGGGAGCCCACAAAAAGCAGGATAGCCTTTTAGACTTAGAAGGCTATATTGATTCGAGCGAGAAGGGCCCGAAGAAATATGAGCAGTTTTACGTGCCTTGACGCCAATCATGAGGTAGTACAGTCTAGCAAAAGACGTTAAACAAAGAGCTTCTTGGGAGGCAACCCAAGCTTTTCATTTTTCTATTTTTAGTTTGTTGTTTTTCAATTCTTAGTTTTTTTACTAGTTGTTGTATTGCTTTGTAGGTTGTGACGATGTTGTTCTTCGTTGAAATCCATGCGCCCATTCTGAGGAACTCCAACACACATGCTTTGGCTATCCAAGGAACTCGGAAAGATCTCCATAACTCAGGACAGTATTGTTCACTCTTACCCTTACACTTAATTTGTGCTTATTTCTGCAAACATTGGGGGCAATATTTAGTTTAAGTTTGGGGGTGGGATGTGTTTATTTGTTGTGACTGTCCTGAGTATGTTCTGAATTGTTGATTGATCTTTTACATAAGTATGATCATGATATCCTAGGATGAGATTTAATTGAAATCTTTGTGATTTTGCTGAAACCTGAGAGCATGACATGAATTTGAGTTAATTTAAAAATTTTCTTGAGTTTTCCTGCACTATTATGCACAAAGTCCGTGTTCCTGTAGTTTTGAAATGCTTAGAACAAAGTTATTAGGTTTAGAAGTTTGATGTCACCTCGATAGTTCTGAGAACTGATTTGAGAGTTAAATTGTAGAATAGGGTAAATGACAATATGAAGTGCATGATCTGTATAATATGTGAAATAATTTGTTTTTGTTGTTTGTTTGCTAATGAAAAAAAATTGTGAGGGAAAAAAGAGCTACCTTCACTGTGATCAGTTAGGCCACCCATTGAGCAAGTGTTCTGGGTAAGGGTCCTTGCGGATGTGTAAAAGCTAGTGTCCTTGCACACACAAAAAAAAGAAGAAGAAAATAGAAAATTTGATAAAAAAAAATTGAGTAAGTACTGAGTAGAGTTATTTAATTCTTGAATGTGGGGAGACTCAAAGATTAGTAATTAAGACCAGTGTAGGGGGAAGTTGAATGGAGAGCCTAATAAAGTTGATCCGGGCTTAGTAAAAATGAAGGGAACATAGGCTAATCACACACACATGTAGGAACACTTAGGAAAAGTTTTAAATTGCTTGCTGAAGTGTTATGTTTGAATGTTTCCTGTGATTGTCAGATTTTCTCTTAAATCTTTGAGGCTTGAATCAAATGTATGTTTAAGAACAATCTGATGTTTAATTCTGTTTTTGCTCGAGACTACCAAAAGTTTAAGTTTGGGGGTGTTTGATAGCACACAAAATGTGTTATCCTTAGGCTTAATTATTGCTAGTTTTATAATGATTTCAGAGTTTTTACGCGTTTAAATTACTCAATTTCAGGTTAAAAGCGTAAACAGAACATTTGGAGACAAATTGGATCACTCGGGATCGAAACGAGGCTATTTGGAGCTCAAAATAACATCAATTGGAAGTGAAAGGACCAAACCAAGCTTGAAGACCCGAGGTGATGGCGTTGCAACGCCATGAAGAGCGTTGCAACGTCGAACGTGCAGCCAAGATACGTTGAAGACCCCAGGCAATACTGTTGCAATGCTTCTTTGCAGCGTCGCAACGCTATCTTGATAAGATGATGCGCAAGAAGGACCGCACAATGGGTGTTGCAACGGTGCCTTGCAGCGTCGCAACACCATTTCGATAAGGAGCATGTGCGTTAGGGTAGCGGCGTTACGCCGCGCCGCCCAAGGTAACGCTACCGATCGCTTTCCTTATTAACCAGACGCCTAGGATACAATGTTGCAACGTTGTCCCTAGCGTTGCAACGCTGCACCGATTCCATCTATAAATATATCCTTATGATTTCATTACAAAGGGAGAGTCGAATTTGGTAGATTTTCCACCCTTATTTCGAAATACACTATGTAAGAAGAGAGAAAATAGTATTTTTTGGAGCCAAAGCATCCGTGGAGGTTCGAGATCGAAGACAGGAGCTCGGAGACGAATGACCGGCATCGACACATAAGTTTAATTTCCTTTTCTTTCAGATTGTAACTCCCTTTGAGACGTTTTCTACATGTTTAGTTTGATTTTCATGTGATTTTAGAGTAGCTAAACATTGTAGATAGGAATTGATTTACTTGTTAAGACTTTCTTACAATGAATTGAAGCATGTTTTGTTCTTATTTTTGGCAATTCGTTCTTTACTTCTTAATTTGATCGTTTAAGTGGACTCGAGAGATAAAGCTTGAATTAGAGCAAAATTGTCAAAACCCTTAGAAATCTTGCATGAGAATGACTTAGAAATCTTAGGGAAACACATAAAGAAGTTGCTTAATGCCATGCATGTCGTAGGTTCATATGGAGACTATGGAGTTTATTACATGTGTAAGGCTCACTAAGAATCGAGAGATTTTCTTGAGTATTTTACTTCTTGTTTATAAATTCATCTCATTGGTTCATTGCATGTGTTAATTGAGTCATTAACTTGTATAATCACTTCCCTCAAATCTATCAATTCGTGTCTCCACATGTGTGTTTGTTTGCTTATCTTTACTTTCAATCAACTATTCATGTTATGTTTCTTTAGCTAAAATTGAGAATTAGTATCTTAGTAATTAATTAAACTAGAAACCCATTCCCGAGGACGATACTTAGACTCTTAAATCACTATACTAAAACTTGACCCGTACACTGCGGTATTACATATCCATAATTATATGCAACAATAGGCAACATTTGCCTCACCCTCTTGTCCCTTGACTCTCATCAAGGAACTCGTGTTGGGGTGTACGCCTTAATCTCGTGCAGTTTGTAAAACTTGTTGAATAAAGGTTATTTGTTATTCAAACTTTGTGTCTCACATTTTATAAACTTAATCCAATAAACTAAGCTCCAGGGTCATATTATTACAGAGAACTTGAAAGGTGTGTAGTGGGCACACGGGGAGGATCACGTTCGAGCTAATGACCCGAACGGTCTACAGTATATGGATGGATAGGGTTGGGAAGCTCATCCTGGCAACACTGTGGATGCGGCCCGCTTTGTATTAGATACAAACGAGGTGATCCAACTCGTTCATGTGGTTGACATGCAAGTGGGGGCATCCTGTGCAATGAGATTGTACAAGACCAGGTCGTGAATTATTAGACCTACTGATGTAACACCATTAACAGTATAAGACTAATAAGTTCGTAGATGACCATTACTGACTCGTCCTTAATCCTAAGCGTCTTACGGACTCCTGTCTGCGCAGGTTTGTCCTTTGACTAGTATGGGAGAGGGTGGCCTGAGTCGCTCGTCCAATATGTCTATCTTCTTAGGGGCAGAACCACGTTGGGAGCTGGGAACTTAACTACGCAAGAAGGAATTCACTCGTTCCCGAGCTAGAAAAACTATAGGGGTTGTTCCCTTAAGTGTTGTCTCTAGAGCTTGGACAACGGGCACCCACTCTCTCACTGGCTCGAGAGAGATGTTGTTTATGGTTCGATCATGCAACAAAGTTTTTCACTAGAGGAGCAGTGGGACATAAAGAGCAAGAGGTAGACACAGGGGTAAAACGGTATTTTGACCCAGCTGTGACTACGAGCAACCTGTGAAGGGTCGACTCACGGGCATTGGTTATATCGATGGACACAACTTGTCCTACAGTGAGGAGAGTGCAGCTACAAGCTTTAGTGGAGTGTTACTGTAGTAAATGAATGTTGATTAACCGAGTCAAAGAGTTTGATCAGTTAATCTCATATCATTGGATCTCATCATCTGTAGGTCCATTAGGTCCCTTGGTTGGCTCAAATTGGACTAAATGAGGGTTTACAGTTTGGAGTGGATTTGAAGTGTTCAAATTCATTAAAAGGGTATTTATGTCATTTATATGTTATATGATTGACATAATATATAGTTTAATGTGAATGAGATTCATAATAAACTATAGTGTAGCCTAATTATTTAATTAGGGCTAATTTGTAGAAATTGGATTGAGAGAAATTAAATTGAATGTGATTCAATTTAAAATTCCACAATTATACAAATGTGATTTGTATAATAAGGTATGAGATACCTTATATTATAGGATATGCAAATATGATTTGCATATTATATAGTTGTGGTAAAATGGTAAATGGTAGAGATTTTAACTCCACCACACACTTTTATAAATAGGTGTTGCAAGAAGCATTTGGAAAGCATTTTTGCCATATTTTTGAATTGCATCCCAAAGTGCAAGAAATTCTCTCTAAACTCTCTCTCAATTCTCTACGATTTTCTCCACCCCGAAATCCAAAGAGAGCCCCACAACTCTCCCTCATCCTCCCGAGAACAACCAAGAAGATCAAGTTGAAGTGTCTGGTTGATCCGTTCGTTGTACGTTCGAGGTTTGATAGATTGTTGGATCGTAAAATCGTGATCGGAGGACGAAACGTGAAGAACGATTCTTCAAGAGGTTAGTATTGAAAACCTTTCTGTTTTCTTCTCGCTTTTGCATGTTTAGCCTAGATTGTATGTTGATACTTTCAATTTTAAGAAAATTAGAACAACAACAAAATAACGGCGCTTCACATCGCAATTCTGTTGCGGGAATTCACATCCTATCAACTCGTTCAGAAGGGTGGCCAGGTTGTAGCTAATTTTGTTCATAACAACATTGTTACGAAACTGCAGGAAACTCTTTGGAAAAGTTTCAAGGATAAAGCTGACCTGGCTCGACTCATCGATAGATGCCCCATTCATCTCTGCCAGATTAAAGTGAACCACCATGTCGAGAACATGTTCCCTAACAGACGTTCCGTCTCTCATCCGGGCGTTGAAGATATGCTTGAGAGCATCGTGTCAAACCTAAAAGAATTGTTATCCAAACATTTCCTGCAACGAATTCAATATCTCCTTGGCGGTGACCAAGCTCTCGTGTTTCTTAGCCAAAATTTCAGACAAACTGGCTAAGATGTTGACCTTGGCCTTTTCATTGGCTTGATCCACCTATCGTACGTGTCACGAACACTTCATGTTGCGGTCGAGCTCGGTAGCACGAACTTAAGGTCGTCAGTTACCAAAATCGTCTTTATATTGTTTTTCAACGCCTAGTAGTTATCACCGGTTAACTTATCGGTGGCTAAGAGTTCTATTATTGAACTCGACATATTTGCAGAAATCAAAAAATCCTTGTATTAGTTTCTCGCAAAAACATTTGTAAAATCCAATCAGGTTTAAGCAAAATTAATCTATGATCCCTAGGTCATTTAAAATTGCCATGATACCCCAAAGGTTTATAATGACCGCCACCGAAGGATAGTCAGAATCACTCCTCCTCTAGGACAAGACTATCTCGACCAGACCCTAATTCCAGAATAACTCTTATTCCTATAGGCATCTAGTTACCATTTTTCGGTTCGGACTTTAACTCTTAATGATTCCCGTGGGTGTAACCCTCTATCTTTAGATTCCAGAGTTCCCATCCAACAAAATCTGCTGAAGGGAGGACTAAGTTGAAAGATAAACTAAGGCAACCCTATCCCTTTCGAGAATTCACAGTGTTCCGGCCCCATGATCAGGCCCTCTGAAGGGATTGTCTGGTCCAGGCCAAACTAGCAGGCAGATCATAGGTGTCTCACGGTGTGAATCGATAGAAGAGACCGTGGGACCTGTTGACACAAGTCCTACTCCTTCTCACTATAAGTACTCTCTCCTTTCACCTTAAATATTGACCCATACAAACACCATCCGAAAGGGGACGATCCTATTTGTGCCATGAGGTCAAGTATGGATCTCACGGTGTAAACTTAAGGAGAAATATAGATGCAAATTCAATGTATCATATACACTTCATTTCCTCCCACTAAGTACTTTAGTGAAATCCAAAAATAGAGAACTTTGGAATTGTGAGATCCCTTTTGGTTTTTGGGTTTGGAGAGAGTTTGAGAGAAAATAGAGAACTTTAGAATCGTGAAAACCAAAAATGAGAGAAGTCTACCAAGAATGCTTCTCCAAGCACTCTTAAATAGTGCGATGAGGTGGAGAGAAATTCTCCACCCATTTTCCCACTTAAATACATACCATATAATATGTAAATCATACTTGCATAATCTGGCATTAAATTGAATCACATTCAATTTCTTTCATCTCTCAAATTAATTTCTCTAACTATGCCATAGTTCCATAATTAGGCAATAGTATAGTTTAATATGAATCTCATTTACATCAAACTATATATTATATCAATCATATCACATATAATTGACATAATACCCTTTAAATGAATTTGAACACTTCAAATCCACTACAAACTTTATACCCTCATTAATTCCATAATTAAGCCAACCGAGGGACCTAATATGCCTACAGATCATGAGCCCCAATGATCCAAAATTAACTGATAAAACTCAATGATCTCGTCAATAAACATGTATTAACTACGGGTCATTCCACTAAAGACTCGTAGTTGCACTCTCATCACTATAGGATAAGTTGTGTTCATCGATATAACCAATACCCATGAGTCAACCCTTCACAGATTGTTCGTAGTCAAAATTGGGTAAAATTATCGTTTTACCCCTATGCCTACCTCTTTCACCTTAAGTACTACTGATCCCTCTAATGAACAACTTGTTTATGGTCCTACCATAAACAACGTCCCTCTCGGACCAGTGGGAGGGTGGGGCCCTATTGTTCAAGACCTAGAGGCATCTCTTAAGGGAATAACCCATCTAGATTCCCTACCGAGGGAACGAGTGAATTCCTTCTTGCGTAGTCAAGTTCCCAGCTACCCACGTGGTTCTGCCTCTGAGAAGATAGGCTTATTGAGTCGGTAACTCTGCCCACTCTCACCCGTACTAGTCTAAGGATAGACCCCCGCAGGCCGGAGTTCGTAACCCGCTCAGGATTAAGGTCAAGTCACTAATAGTCATCTAAAAATTTATTAGTCCTAAACTGATAACGGTGTTACATCAGGTGGTCGAATAATTTACGGTCTAGTCTTGTATAATCTCATTGCACAGGATACCCCAACTCGCATGTCAATTACATGAACAAGTTGGATCGCCTCGTTTGTATCAAGTACAAAGTGGGGTGTATCCATAGTGTTACTAGGATGAGGTTCTCAACCTTATCCATATACTATAGACCATTCGGATCACTTACTCGAACGTGATCCTACATGTGTGTCCACTACACTGATGGAGATCTGATCTCCTTGAGTAGCGAAAACGTGTTTGGGATCGTAATTTGCTTGATTGTTTTAATTGAAACAAAAACCAATACATTGACAAAAACATACAAAATAAACATGCTCTTTAATTAAACATGGAGGTTTTACATGCAAACATACTTAAATTAATTTAGCAATTAAACTAATAAAGAGATAAAGGGATTACCTTTGTAGTTTCGTATAACAGCAACTCCTTGCTCCAATGTTCAGCAACTCAAGAACTTCAAAAGTTATCTGTCTTTCACCAACAGAGAGCATCTTCTATGTCTCTGAGTTCTACTTAGACCTCTCCTTTGTGGGAAGGATTCCAACAATTTGGAAGAATTTTGGAATTAGAAAGTGAGAGAGAGAGTTTTAGGCAGTTACAATTCTTCAATTGCCAAACTGATGATCGCCCGATTCATTCACCCCCTTCTCCCTGTTAAGCTATCGATAGGGAGAAGGAAAGGGATAGTGGGAACGTGTCTGGAAGACACGTTCCCTTATTTTATTATGAAAATAATAATAATAAAATAACAATTAAATCAAATTTAATTATTAATTTAAATCACATTTAAATAAAACAAATTAAATATCATATATTTAATTTGAATTAAATCACATTTAATCAATATATCCCTCTAACCTATAGTTTTAATATACATCAAGTGCACATTAAATTTTAACCTATAGTTTTCAAATATGAATCACATACGCATTTGAATTTAATATTTGAACTCTTTCAAATATTTAATTCTCTCATATAATTTAATATGAATCATATTCACATTAAATTTATAATATATAGTTCCAAAACTATATATTATATCGTATCCATATACATTAAATATATTCCCTAATGAATTTGAACATTTCAAATTCAAATGATCTAAGAACCCTTTACGAGCTAGAAGGTGGACCTAATGGACCTACAGATCAGAAGCTCCAACGATACAAGATTGCTCGGTTAATCTCATTAACCTACCAATCAACATTCGTTAACTGCAAGAACACTCCACTAAAGTCCCGCAACTTCACTCTTCTCACTGCAGATATATTTATGTGTCCACGGATATTGACCAATAACAGCAAGTCAATCCTTCACGAATGTTCAGTATACCAGTGGGTCAAATTATCGTTTTACCCCTGGGTTACATCTTGTGCCTTAAGTACCAGTGCTCCTCTAATGAACAATTTGTTTGTGGTCCTACCAACAAACAGAGTCCCTCTCAGGCAAATGAGAGGGTCGAGCCCTTTGTTCAAGTCCCGGAGACACCACTTAACGGAACATTCCTCTACTTGCCCTAGTAGCCGGGAAGGAGTGAATTCCATCTTACTAAGTTAAGTTCCCAGCCGCTCACTTGGTCTTGTCCCCAAGAAGGTAGGAATATTGAGTCGGCGAATCTGGCCACTCTCACCCATACTAGTTGATGCGAAAATATCGAGTGCCCTAAACTAATGTAAATTAGAATAAGACTCCGACACTTCTACGACGTGCAAGTATACACGGTCGAGAGCAGCAAGTGATAAGTTAAAGTATCGATCCCACGAGGACTAGCTAAACCTAAATAAATGAGTGTCCTAGCAAATTTTCCTTATTTTAGTGCAATGCATGAATGTGCAAATTACTATTGTAAATGAATAATTGATGTGATAAGTGTGCAAATACAAGACTAGACTCAAGAAAATAACTAAATTTAAATGAGGGGAGAGGAGAATGCAAACAAGAGGGAAGATGCAAGAGATGAGATTTTTATGAAAAATATAGGCTCGGGTAAGGTTGGAGTTTTCGTATTCAATTGGAATGAATTTTTAGTGATTCCTTGAATTTACCTACACATGTATTCAAATGATTTCTTTCAAAATCACTAAGTTTTAAAACCTACAATCTCTCAATTAAGATCTAAATTATGCTCATGATTTAAGGTTCTAGGTCAATAATCCTGGAATGAAATTTTAGTTTTCTAATTCAATAGCTCTCTCAAGTTCATGAATTATAGAGAAGTTAAAAAGGCCAATTTTAATTGTCATGCAACGTTAAATTCAATAAAATTTCATAAATTCAATCAATGGCATCAACCATAAATTTAATCCAAAATTACATTAAAACAACTGAACCTTTGCCTAAGAAAATTTAGTTCAAGATTAAAATTGAGTCACATATCTCTAGTTTAAGCAAGCTTTTATTGATCAAGGAGTTCATGCAAAGCAACCAACAATGTTCACTAAATTAGCCTAAATCAATCACAATTCTAGCCTAAAACAGTCACGAGTTATGCTTAAAACAGTGAGCAAAAGTAGTCTAAATCAGTATGTAAACAACACAAAAATTCAGTATTAAATTGGTGGTTGACAACAATCAATAACACTTAGAGATAGGGAAAACGTTACACAGCAGGTGGCCTTATTTTTCAAGTTCCGTTCGATAGAGATATCTCATCAACGGAAGCTCGAAACAACGATCCAACCGTTCAAAATGACGCCCTGTGAGTCTCGAACAAGCTGTCAAAATGTCAGCACCATCCAACGGTGGAATCTTCAGGAATCGACAACTTTGTGAGCGCCGCCGGTGAAAAATTGAACTACACTGAATTCTCAACGTGACAGCGATATCCGACACAGCGAAGCTCGGAACAACGATCCAACGGTTCAAAGTAAAGCCCTATAAGACTCGAATAAGCTGTCAAAATTTCAGCAAAATCTAACGGTGGAAACGCTGACGAACGATAACTTTGTGAGCGTCGTCTGTGAAAAACCGAACTGCACGATTTTTGCTACAACAATGGCACTTTCATGATTCTTCTCTTCAATACACACTTTGTTGTAGCAATCGCTCCTTCTCTCTCTCGCTCTCTTCCCCTTTTGTGGCAACTTCTTCTCTCCTTTGCACTTGTGAACCCTAGCCTCCTTATATAACATGATGTTGCCCTAATTCCACAAATTACAAAAATGCCCTTAGGGTAGAAAGACCACGGGTAAGATGTCTAAAATGCACTTAGGGACTCTTGTAATTTTTATAATCTCCTGCACACAGAAAAATCCCAAATAAATATATGAAGTCAATTATAAATCAAAATACGCAAGGATTTTTGGAGTTAAGAAAAATCTCAAATTTTGGTATTTAATTAACTGTTAGCTTATTTTCCTAAATTTCTTAAATTAAAGCACAAAAACATCAAAATTAATTCTTTTTGTACCTAATGCTTAAATTCAAGATTTTAAAGCTAACACACATAATTTAGGTATAAAATAACATGAGGATCACTAAATTAGATGCAATTCAAGTGGATTAAACACTAAAATTCTAGTAAAATAACTCACTTATGGTGAGTTATCACTAGTCATAGGACAATCCCTCGTGAACAGGAGTTCGTAACCTGCTCAGGATTGAGTTCAAGTTGCCTAGGTCATCCTAGTGAAATAGAAACCTAACTAGTCAACGAAGTTACAACTTGAGGTTACTATTTCGTGGTCCGGTCTTTTGTAATCTCATTACATAGGATATCCCCACTCACATGTCATCTACACTAACACGTTAGGATTACAGTGTTTGTATCAAATACAAAGTGGGCCACATCCATAGTTTTACCAGGGTAAGGTACCCAAACTTTATCCCCTAACTATAGACCCTTTAGGTTGTATCTCAAACTGAGATCCTTTATATGTACACTACATTCAGTTAAAGAGATTCATATAACAACCTTGGATGTTTAGTTTATTGGATTTAGGGTTTAAATAAAGGCAAACTCGTAGATAACGAACAATAACTCTTTATTGAAATAATAACACTTTATTACATTAATTAGAACATAATTACAAACTACGAGTTTTAGGGCACAAAACCCAACAAACTCCCACTTGAACTAAAACTCTAGTGGGGTACATCATAATCTTAAACAGTGGTTACAAGAGATAGAAATACAATAAACTAGGGCATCCATATACCCTATTACATATCTCCCACTTGCCCTAGATTAGCCTATGTACATATCTCGTAGACCCAAACTTTCCAGATGACCCTCAAACACTTTAGCCGTGAGAGTCTTTGTAAACGGATCAACAATATTGTGCTCCGAAGCGATTTTCGTGACTATCACATCTCCTCGTTGCACTATTTCACGTATCAGGTGATACTTCCTCTCGATGTGCTTACCTCGCTTATGGCTGCGAGGTTCCTTCGAATTTGCTACCGCACCACTGTTGTCACAGTATAAGGTAATGGGAAATTCCATATTTGGAACAACTTCCAAATCAGTAAGGAATTTCCTTAGCCAAATAGCCTCCTTTGATACTTCACAAGAAGCGACATACTCAGCCTCCATCGTGGAGTCGGTGATGCATCCTTGCTTGATGCTTCGCCATACTATAGATCCCCCGTTAAGGGTGAAAACTGATCCCGATGTGGATTTCTGAGAATCCTTATCGGTCTGAAAATCAGAATCAATGTATCTAATAAGGATCAAATCCTTAGATCCATACACTAGCATATAGTCCCTCGTTCTCCTAAGATACTTGAGGATATTTTTAATTGTTGTCCAGTGGTCTAACCCTAGATTGGACTAGTACCTACTGACTATTCCCACTGCATAACAAATGTCCAGCCTCGTGCACAGCATAGCATACATCAAGCTACCTACTGCAGAGGCATAGGGAATGTGTCTCATATCCTCAACTTCTTGAGGTGTCTTAGGACACTATTCCTTTGACAGATGAACTCCATGCCTGAGGGGCAACAAGCCCCTCTTGAAATTATGCATCGAATATCGGGACAACATTTTGTCGATATAAGATGCTTGAGACAGTGCTAGCGTTCTGTTCTTGTGATTCCTGAAAATCTGAATCCCAAGAACATATTGCGCCTCTCCCAAATCTTTCATTTGGAATTGGGTCGCCAGCCAATTCTTTATGTCAATAAGGTATCCTACATCATTCCCAATGAGTAGGATATCATCCACATAAAGTACTAATAAAGCTACTTTGTCGTTGATGATCCTCTTGTAAACACAAGGATCGTCAACATTTTGGTCAAAGCCATAAGACTTGATCACAGTATCAAATCTTATATTCCAAGATCTGTATGCTTGTTTCAGCCCATAAATGGATCGATTGAGCTTTCAAACTTTTTGCTCCTGACCTTGGGCTATGAACCCTTCGGGCTGAGACATATAGATGCTCTCGTGAAGATTACCATTCAAAAAGGCAGTCTTGACGTCCATTTGCCAAATTTAATAATCATAAAACGCGGCTATGGACAAGAGTATCCTAATAGACTTAAGCATAGCAACAAGGGAAAACGTTTCTTCATAATCAACTCCTTCCCTTTGGGTAAAACCCTTTGCTACCAGTCTAGCCTTAGAGGTGTGTACCTTTCCGTCTGCATCTCTCTTTCTCTTATAGATCCATTTACACCCTATGGGTTTAACCGCTTCAGGTTGGTCTACAAGTTCCCATACTGAATTGAAGTTCATTGACTCAATTTCAAGGTCCATGGCTTTGATCCTTTGGTTCTTGTCTACGTCATTCATCGCCTGTTTATAAGACAATGGATCTTCTTGAGGGGAATGAGAATCCCGCGCAGCGGAAGACGATTGAATCGTCGAGGTATCAATATGCAACATAGTTTTATTAAAATTGATCTAACACTAGATCTAGGCTAAACATGCTTAAAAGAAGAAGAAAATTACAGCAAATAAAGTTTACTTACTTGTTGAAGACTTTCTTCAAAGTTTCTTCTTCAAATCACGAACTCTTCCTGCTCCTCGAACTCAACGAACACTTCCCACGAATGGAACCCGAACACAACCAAATGGCCTTCTCGATTGTTCTCTTTTGGAGAAGGGAAGGTGGTGGGATCTTTTGTGTTTTGGAGAGGGAGGAGAATTGAGAGAGAATTGAGAGAATTCCTCTTCTCTTCTTTAATGAAAAATCAAAAAATGAGAGATTAAACTTACATCCTTCTTGCAAGAAGGGTTTATATAGTGGAATTGATGGAGTTAAAATCTCCAAATAATTACCACTTTACCACAACCATAGGTTATGCAAATCTCATTTGCATAACCATATAATATAAGATATCTCATAGCTCATATTGCATATCTCATTTGCAATAATTGTGGATTAATTAAATTGAATCACATTCAATTTAATTTCTCTCAATCAATTTCTCCAATTAGCCCTAATTCAACAATTAGGCTAACCTATAGTTTATTATGAATCTCATTCACATTAAACTATATATTATATCATTCATATCTCATGTAAATGACATAAATGCCCTTAAAGTGAAATTGAACACTTCAATTTCATACCAAAACATTAACCCTACTTTTAACCCAGATTGAGCCAACCGAGGGACCTAATGGACCTACAAAGTGACGGACTCCAATGATCCGAGATTAACTCACAAACTCTTTGACCTTGTTAATCAACATTCATTAGCTACGGTAACAATACTCCACTATAGCCCGTAGTTGCACTCCCATCGCTGCGAGTAATATTACGTGTCCACCGATATAACCAATGCCCATGAGTCGACCCTTCACAGTTGTTGTTCGAGACACTACTGGGTCAAATTACCGCTTTATCCTCAGTGTCTACCTCTTGTTCCTTAAGTCCCACCGCTCCTCTAATGAACAACATATTGTGATTGTCCAACCATACACAACACCCTTCTCGGGCCAAAGAGAAGGTGGGCGCCCGTTCCAAGCCACGAGACAAAGACTTAAGGGAACAACCCTCTAGTTTCCCTAAAGGCGGGAACGAGTGAATTCCATCTCGTGTAGTTAAGTTCCCGACTCCCTACTTGGTTCTCGTCCCTCGAGAAGATAGGCATATTGGGCGAGTAATCGTGACCACCCTCACCCGTATTAGTCAAAGAATGCACTCTCACACGGAGTCCGTAACACGCTCGTGATTCGTGTCGAGTCACTAATGGTCAACTCACGAAGTTATTAGCCCTCATCACAAGCGGTGTTACATCGGTGGGTCTAATAAATCACGCTCCGGTCTTGTACAATCTCATTGCACAGATGCCCCCACTCGCATGTCAACTACATGAACGAGTCGAGATCACCTCGCTTGTATCTAATACAAAGCGGTCGCATCCACAATGTATCAAAGATTAGGTCTCTAACCCTATCCATATCATCAGTAGACCGTTCGGGTCATTAACTCGAACGTGATCCTCCCCGTGTGTCCACTACACACCGCTCAAGTTCTAGTTCTCTCATAAATTCAATGACCCTAGAGCTTAGTTTATTGGAAAAGTTTATAAATATTACGAGACACAAAGTGATGAAATGAATAACTCTTATTAATTTCAAACAATATATTACAAACACGAGATTAGGACAAAAATCCCAACAAACTCCCACTTGGACTAAGCTAGTGGAGAAAATACATTTTTGAAATGTACATAAATTACAATGAAGTAATACAATAAACTAGTGCATTGAATACCCGCTTTACATCTCCCACTTGCCCGAGTCGAAGCTCTCAAGACCTAGACTCTCTAGGTGACCTCAAACACCTTAGCCGTGAGGGGGCTTTGTAAATGGATCACCACGTTGTGCTCCGACGCTATCTACGTGACCGTCACGTCTCCACGGTGCACAATCTCCCGTATCAGATGATACTTGCACTCAATGTGTTTGCCTCTCTTATGGCTCCAAGGCTCACGTGAGTTGGCTCTTCGCACCACCAAGTATCACGTAGCACATTGTGATCGACAAGTTCATATTTGGAACAACTTCCAAATCACATGAACTTCCTAAGCCAAACAACTTCCTTTGCAGCTTCACAAGCCGCAACATACTCCGCTTCCATAGTGGAATCGATGCATCCTCGCTGATGCTTCGCCATACTACGCCTCCTTCATTCAGAATGAAGGCTGACCCCGAAGTAGATTTCCTAGAATTCTTATCGGTCTGAAAATCAGAATCTGTGTAACCCATAAGGATCAAATCCCCACTACCATACACTAAGCTGTAGTTCCTCGTTCTCCTAAGATACTTGAGGATTGCCTTTATGGTCATCCCGGTGATCTAATCTCGATTGGACCGATATCTACTTACAATTCCTACTGCATAACAGATGTCGGGCCTAGTACACAACATGGCATACATCAAGCTCCCTACAGCTGAAGCATATGGAATCCGTCTCATATCCTCAACATCTTGAGGTGTCTTAGGACACTGATTCTTAGACAAGTGAACCCCATGCCTGAAAGGCAGCAAGCCCTTCTTGGAGTTCTGCATCTTATATCTAGACAACATCTTGTCAATATAAGACGTCTGAGACAAGGCTAGCATTCTGTTCTTCCGGTTCCGGACTATCTGGATACGTAGAACATACTGAGCTTCTCCCAAATCTTTCATTTGGAATTGCGAAGCTAGCCACTTCTTAACGCCGATGAAAAATTCTACCTCATTCCCAATGAGAAGAATATCGTCCACATACAACACCAAAAATGCGACAGTTTTATCAACGATTTTCTTGTAGACACAAGGCTCGTCGACATTTTGATCAAAGTCATAGGATTTGATCGCCTCATCAAACCTTATATTCCAAGACCTCGAAGCTTGTTTCAGCCCATAAATGGACCTATGAAGCCGGTAAAAACCTTTTGCTCTTGGCCTTAGGCAATGAACCCTTTGGGTTGGTCCATGTAGATGGTCTCATCAAGTTTGCCATTCAGAAAGGCTGTCTTGACGTCCATCTGCCATACCTCGTAGTCATAATACGCGGCAATGGCCAGAAGGATCCTGATCGACTTTACCATGGCAACAGGTGAAAAGGCCTCCTCATAATCAACCCCTTCAACCTCGGTAAAACCCTTTGCCACTAGTCGGGCTTTGAAGGTCTGCACCTTCCCATCTACGGCACGTTTACGCTTGTAGATCCATTTGCAACCAAAAGGTTTTACCCCATCCGGTTGATCCACAAGCTCCCATACAGAATTGAAGTACATAGACTCCATTTTCTGGTCCATAGCTTTAATCCACTCGTCTTTGTCAACATCAACCATTGCCTGATCATAGGTCAATGGATCATCACAGTCATCATCAGGAGCGACAACTGAGGTTTCAACTAAACCCATGTAGCGATCAGGCTGTCTCACAGCCCTCCCACTACGTCGAGGCATTCCCAACTCTTGGGAACGGATTTGACTAGACGTGCTGGATCAACAACACTTGCCGACGTACTAGCCCCATCGGCAACTCTTCTGGCGATGTACTATCCATTTCATTTAATACAATTTTACTCCTTGGTAAATGATCCCTGACGTGGTCTTCCTCTAGGAAAGTGGCGTTTGTCGACACAAGCACCCTATTTTCCCTAGGATCGTATAACAGACCACCCCTAGTCTCTTTAGGGTAACCTACGAATAGGCACAATTTCGAATGGGGTTCCATCTTTTTCGGGTTTGACACCAACACGTGGGTCGGGCATCCCCAAATCCTGAAGTGATGTAAACTGCCTTTACGTCCACTCCAGAGCTCGAAAGGTGTTTCACAAACACTCTTCGACGGAACGTTGTTCAAAATATAAACCGCAGTCTCCACTGCGTACTCCCAAAAAGAATCAGGGAGACGAGCATAGCTCATCATCGACCGAACCATGTCCAACAAGGTTCTGTTTCTCCTCTCTGATACACCATTCTGCTGTCGCATACCAGGTGCTGAGAGTTGGGACGTGATTTTGTGTTCAATCATATAGTCCTTTAATTCAGTGTCCATGTACTCTCCACCTCGATCCGATCGAAGTGTTTTAAGCGATTTACCTAAGAGGTTCTCAACCTCAGTCTTGTACTCCTTGAACTTTTCAAGAGTTTCAGACTTCTTGTGCATTAGGTAAATATACCCATATCTGGAGTAATCGTCTATGAAAGATATGAAATACTCATAACCACCCAGAGCTTTAACATTCATCGGACCACAGAGGTCGGAATGTACTAACTCAAGAGGCTCTTTGGCTCTATATCCTTTTCCACTAAAAGGGTGTTTGGTCATTTTGCCCTCAAGGCATGACTCACACACCGGCAAAGAGTTTTGTTCCAACTCGTTTAAAAGTCCACTCTTCACTAGTTTCTCAATCCTATTGAGATTAATGTGGTCTAACCGAAGATGCCAAAGGTGGACATTTTCTTTTGGAGAAACTTTTGCTTTCTTAGTTCGTGTTTCTGCAGTTTTAAATAATTCAGTATTCAAAACACTTTTGACCGAATTGGGTTTCAAAACATACTGATTATTTTCAAGTGAAGTTTAACAAATAACATTCCTTTGAAAGAAATAAACGCTTTATTCAATTCAAAAGAAACTGAAATACATTGTTCAATTAAGCAGGAAATTGAAACAAGGTTTCTAGTAAACCCTGAAAGTATGTACAGATTGTCCAACAATAAGTACTTCCCGCCAAAATGCAGCTTCACCGTGTCGATCGCTGCAGCAGAGACAAGCTCTCCACATCCAACCCGTAGAGTCACCTCAACCTCTCGCAGCCGTTGCGCCAGAATCAATCCTGAAAGAAGAACAAACAAACGTTGTTAGTGGCGCTCGAATCCAATATCCAGGCAGAGTCACTACTCTCCACTAAAAATGTTTCAGTCACAAGTAAATCACATTTACCTTGATTCTTCCTCTCGGCCAGAATTTGGGACGAGCTTCTCTTCCAAAGGACCGCCCCATTGCGGTGGAAACACTTTCCTTTCTCTCGCAACCTCCTTGACCTTCTTGCCCTTGTGGGCGGCAGCACGGTCAGTTTTACTCCTCTTCATCCTCTTCTTCCCTTTCGGGTGTGAAGGAGCAACAGGTTTCGTCCCAGAGGTCGAACCCCTGTGATAAGACCTGTAGGCAACATTTGCCTCGCATTCCTTGACCTGCTCAAGGATTGGAAATCTGTAGCTCATTGAGGAGAGTAGTCGAGTGTAGCTAATTTTGTTCATAACAAAGATTGCTACGAAAAACTAAAGGAAACTCTTCTGAAGAGTCTCCAATATAAAACTGACTTGGCTCGACTTGTCGATTGAAGCCCCGTTCATCTCGGCCAAATGGAAGTGGGTCATCATGTCTAGAACATGTTCACGGACAGATGACCCCTCTTTTATCCGTGCGTTGAAAACGTATTTGAGCGAGCGAGTCATGCTCGACCAGAAAGGATCATTGTCCAAACATTTCTGCAAGGACTCCATGATCTCCTTAGCGAAACCATCGGCTCATGCTTCTTTGCCAATACATCAGACATGCCGGCAATTATGTAGACCTTGGCCTTTTCATTGGCCCCGATCCAAATGATCGTGCGCGATCGTGAACACTTCGCGATGCGGTCGAGCCCGGCATCTGAGGACACTCCTCGAGATAGCACGAACTTTATGTCGCCTTGTACCAAAATTGTATTAATGTTGTTTTTCCAACTCTGGTAATTATCTCCCACTAACTTATCCGAAGCGAGTAAAGCTATTATTGCGCTCGACATTTTTAGCTGAAAAATAAGAAAAAACCTTTGTATTAGTCTCGCAAAAAACTTTTGAAATCCAATCAAGTTTTAGCAAAATTGTTTCATGATCCTAGGTCATTCAAAATTTTGCAATGATACCCTAAAGGTTTAGAATGACCACCACCAAGGGTGAATGAACACTCCTCCTCTAGGACGAGACTTTCTCGATCACACCCTAATCCCGAATAACTCTTATTCCATTAGGCGTCCAATTACCATTGTTCTGGTCGAATTCATTAACACTTAACGAATTCTCGTGAGTGTCACCCTCAATCTTTAAGTTTCCAAGTATCCGTCCAAACAATAGCCACCGGAAGGGTGAACCAAGAAGGAAAACCAACCAGAAATCAGTATCCCTTTCGAATTCACGGTGTTCGACTCCCATGATCAAGCCCTCCGGCGGGATTGTCCGGTCCAGCCAAACTAGCGGTGCGGATCATAAGGGTCTCACGGTGTGAATCGAAAGAAGAGACCGTGGGTCTCGTTTTCAAAGTCCCGCTCCCACTCACTATAAGTACTCTCTCCATCCACGATGATATTGATCTATACAAATGCCATCCGAAGGGGGACGCTCCCATTTGCGCCACGAGGCCAAGTATAGATCTCACGGTGCATGACTTAAAGGAGATTTGTGGTTGGAAATTCAAATGTATCTCATACACTTTATTTCCTCCCACTCAAAGACTTTGATTTTTAATAGGGATTGACCTAGATAAACCTAGCTAAAATTTACCTAAGTCTACCAATATAACTCTTATATGGTATTAACCTAAGTTTATAATCACATTATTAACTTAGGTCTATGTGAGTAAATTAATTAACACTTAATTAATTAAAGACTCACGAGAATATAACCTAAGAATCTCCTGATCGAATTCACTCCCGTCGGTTTCCTGTGTAGGGGTGTTCATGGCGTCAACTTAAATACCCCACCTTTTTAGACAAAACCTTCCTTAGACAGAGTTACTTATCGCCTCCATTCAAAGGTTATATTTGATTTCCTAAATTTCTAATCTTATTAGAAAATTAGAAAACCTAAGTCTAATTATTCAAGTTCTAAACACTTTAAAACTAATAATTAACTTAGGTTGCATGCATTTCTATGTTATAGTGCTTGATCATCCATCACATGAATAATACTATATACTATAACATAATATAATTCATCACATGAATTAAATGCATGAGCATGCTTTTAATTTAAAAAATATAACACTTATATTTAAATAAATTAAAACATGCATACATTATATTATAACTCTTATAATATAATCCTATCATGCATACTATATATTATAACTCTTATAATATAAAGATGATGCATGAAATGTTTAACCTAAGGTGGGATTTTAAATCTATATGACATACATTATGCACATAGAAATTAATTAAAATATACATCTCATGCATAAAATAATTAAATAGCAAAAATGGACCGATTTTTGGCACCTAGGGGCAATTATTTAATTAAATAACATTAATATAACAATTATATTAATATTATTTAATAAAATAATTAAATTAAAGAAATAAATACATTTTAGAAATAAGAAATTAAAAAAACGTTATAAAAACTGCCCACTTCACGAATAAACGCCCACGACCTCGCGAAAAAGAAGTTGCAACCACTCCTCAACGCGTGCAGCGTTGCAATGCCGTGGGCAGCGTTGAGCCGCGTTCTCAACGCCAGCGGCGTTGCAACGCTGATCTGCTGCAAGGCCTCCGTCCGCAAGGACAGCGTTGAGATGTCGTTGGGCAGCGTCTCAACGCCATCGACAGAACAACAAACACTTTGTTGTTCTTCCACCGATTTTTGCCTGTTTCCGCTCCGATTTCTTCACAGCAACTCTTGCCACGAACGACCCGGACTTACAGACTCGATTTACAACAAAAAATGCCCAAAAAACAACGGGGCCTTACATTGATCTCATCAACATAATTGTAAATCTAAAATGCCAAAAACCGTAAACATCCATTTAAGCAAACCAAACATTCATCTCATGAATTATGGCAAAACACCCACTAAATTTTAATAAAACAGTGCATAAATGAAGAACCATCGAGATGGCTCTGATACCAATTTAAGGGAATGAGAATCCACATAAATGAAGACGATTGAATCGTCGAGGTATCAATATGCAACATAGTTTTATTAAAATTGATCTAACACTAGATCTAGGCTAAACATGCTTAAAAGAAGAAGAAAATTACAGCAAATAAAGTTTACTTACTTGTTGAAGACTTTCTTCAAAGTTTCTTCTTTAAATCACGAACTCTTCGTGCTCCTCGAACTCAACGAACACTTCCCACGAATGGAACCCGAACACAACCAAATGGCCTTCTAGGTTGTTCTCTTTTGGAGAAGGGAAGATGGTGGGATCTTTTGTGTTTTGGAGAGGGAGGAGAATTGAGAGAATTCCTCTTCTCTTCTTTGATGAAAAATCAAAAAATGAGAGATTAAACTTACATCTTTCTTGCAAGAAGGGTTTATATAGTGGAATTGATGGAGTTAAAATCTCCACATAATTACCACTTTACCACAACCATAGGTTATGCAAATCTCATTTGCATAACCATATAATATAAGATATCTCATATCTCATATTGGAAATCTCATTTGCAATAATTGTGGATTAATTAAATTGAATCACATCCAATTTAATTTCTCTCAATCAATTTCTCCAATTAGCCCTAATTCAACAATTAGGCTAACCTATAGTTTATTATGAATCTCATTCACATTAAACTATATATTATATCATTCATATCTCATATAAATGACATAAATACCCTTAAAGTGAAATTGAACACTTTAATTTCATACCAAAACATTAACCCTACTTTTAACCCAGATTGAGCCAACCGAGGGACCTAATGGACCTACAGTGACGGGCTCCAATGATCCGAGATTAACCTGTCAAACTCTTTGACCCGGTTAACCAACATTCATTAGCTACGGTAACACTCCACTATAGCCCGTAGCTGCACTCCCGTCAGTGCAGAATATTACGTGTCCACTGATATAACCAATACCCATGAGTCGACCCTTCACAGGTTGTTCGTAGACACGGTTGGGTCAAATTACCGTTTTACCCCTGTGTCTACCTCTTGTTCCTTAAGTCCCCACTGCTCCTCTAATGAACAACATATTGTGATTTTCCAACCATACACAACACCCTTCTCGGGCAAGTGAGAAGGTGGCCGCCCGTTGTCCAAGCCCTGGAGACAACACTTAAGGGAACAACCCCTCTAGTTTCCCTAAAGGTGGGAACGAGTGAATTCCATCTCGCGTAGTTAAGTTCCCAACTCCCTACTTGGGTCTGTCCCTGAGAAGATAGGCATATTGGGCGAGTAACTATGACCACCCTCACCCGTACTAGTCAAAGAACAAACCCTCGCAGACAAGAGACCGTAACACGCTCAGGATTCAGGTCGAGCCACTAATGGTCATCTACAAAGTTATTAGTCCCATCACAACAGCGGTGTTACATCAGTAGGTCTAATAAATCACGGTCCGGTCTTGTACAATCTCATTGCACAGATGCCCCCACTCGCATGTCAACTACATGAACGAGTCGAGATCACCTCATTTGTATCTAATACAAAGCGGGTCGCATCCACATCCAGTATCCGTGGATTAGGTCTCCAACCCTATCCATATCATCGTAGACCGTTCGGGTCATTAACTCGAACGTGATCCTCCCTGTGTGTCCACTACACACCGTTCAAGTTTGGAAAAGTTTATAAATATTGCGAGACACAAAGTGATGAAATGAATAACTCTTATTAATTTCAAACAATATATTACAAACACGAGATTAGGACAAAAATCCCAACACTTCTACGCCGTCATCAGGTATGACAACTTGAGTTTCAGCTAAACCCAAGTAGGGGTCAGGTTGGAAAATAACCTTCCCACTACGTCGAGGCATTTCCAACGATTGAGAAGGACGTGACTGACTTGAGGTGTTGGCTTTTCCATCAACTCTTGATGAAGGTTCAACTTGATCAACAACTCTTGTTGTTTCATGTGTAGCTTCATTTAGTACTAATTTATTACGCGGTTTGTGGTTCCTCATGTGATCTTCCTCCAAGAACGTGGCTTTTGTCTATACAATCACCTTGTTTTCTTGTGGGTCATAGAAAAGATAACCTCTCGTTTCTTTGGGATAGCCAACAAATTGGCACAATCTTGAACGAGGTTCCAGTTCTTTGGGTTTGTCACCAGCACGTGTGTCGGACAACCCCAAATCCTGAAGTGTTGTAAACAAGGTTTACACCCCTTCCACAACTCAAAAGGTGTTTCTGAAACATTCTTTGATGGAACAGTGTTCAAGATTTGAACTACAGTCTCTGCTTCGTATCCCCAAAACGAGGCAGGCAATTGAGCATAGCTCATCAACGAACCATGGCCAACAAGGTTCTATTTCTTCTTTCTGACACACCATTTTGCTGTGGTGTATTAGGTGCTGAGAGTTGAGATTTAATTCCATGTTCTATGATATAGTCCTGTAATCTCAAATCCATATACTCTCCACCTCGATTGGATCGAAGCGTTTTAATGGTTTTCCCTAATGCATTCTCTACTTCAGCCTTATACTCTTTGAACTTTTCAAGAGCCTCAGACTTGTGATGCATTAGGTATAGATAACCATACCTCGAATAATCATCTATGAAAGAAATGAAATATTCGTACCCTCCTCGAGGTTTAACATTCACCGGACCACAAAGATCTGAATGCACAAGTTCTAAGGGCTTTATGGCTCTGTAACATTTTCCAGTAAAAGGTCGCTTGGTCATTTTACCTTCCAAGCAAGACTCGCAAGGCGATAAAGAATCATCTTCTAACTTGTTTAGAAGTCCATTCTTAGAAAGTCTCTCAATCCGGTTGAGATTAATATGATCAAGTCTAAGATGCCATAGATAGGTATTATTATTTGGAGAAATTATTTGCATTTTATTTTGAGTATTAGCATTTTTAAACATCTCATGATTTAAAATTTCTTTGGTTTTATTCGGTTTAAGTACATACAATCCGTTTTCTAACTTAGCACAACAAATATTGACACTTTTCTTTGAAATGAACACTTCATTAAATGAAAAGGTAATACAGTAGCCAAGTTCAATTAAACAAGAGATAGAAATTCAATTCCTCTTAATTTTAGGAACTATAAACAGATTTTCTAAAAATAAAAATTTATCTCTAAAAAATAGCTTGGTATCTCCCACTGCACGAGTGGAGACAACGTCTCCCGTTCTGACCTTGAGCGTCATCTCACCCTCTTCGAGCTCCTTGAAGGAACTAGTTTCCTGAAACGAAGAGCAAACATGATTAGTGGCTCCTGAATCAAGTATCAAGGAAAAATCATCATTTTCCACTAAACAAGTTTCAAGAACAAACAAATTTAATTTACCTTTCTTCTCTTTGAGCTCAGTGCCTGCAGTGGCAGAAACTTTCCCTTTTCCTCTTTTACTCTTCTTCCGAGTCTTATTAATCCCAGAAGGAGAACCACAGGGCTTGGTTCCAGAGGATGAACCCATCTGGAATCTTTTGGAATGGGCAAACTGATTTGCCTCTCCATCTACCTGTCCCTTATTTTTCATAAGAGACTGGTAAGTCTGCAAATCATTTAGGAGGGAAGTCAGGTTATACTCCTTTTTGTTCAACTCCGCATTGTTACGGAATGGCAGGAAACACTTCGAAAGAGATTCCAGGATGAAGAATAACTGACTTTGCTCATCTAAGACCGCTCTGTTCGTTTCGGCCACATTGAAGTGAACTATAAGATCGAGAACATGTTTTCTCACTAAAGTACCCTCCTTCATGCGCGCGTTATAAACGTACTTGAGGGATTCGTGCCGAATTTTTTCAGACGGTTGTCCAGACAAATTCTGCAGATAACCCTTGATCTCACGAGCTAAGACCATACCCTTCAATTTCCTGGCGAAAACATCAGATATCCCAGCCAGGATATAGGCCTTGGCCTTTGGGATGTATGTCCTCATCTCGTGTAGTTTGTAATATTCCAAGTTGTAAATGAATAAGAGTTATTTATTTAAACATTGTGTAATGAATAAGAGTTATTTATTCAAACTTTGTGTCTCGCATTTTTCATAAACTTAATCCAATAAACTAAGCTCCAGGGTCATTGCATTATGAGAGAACTAAGAACTTGAACGATGTGTAGTGGACACACAGGGAGGATCACGTTCGAGTTAATGACCCGAACGGTCTATAATATATGGATAGGGTTGGAGACCTAATCCTGGATACACTGTGGATGCGGCCCGCTTTGTATTAGATACAAACGAGGTGATCTTACTCGTTCATGTGGTTGACATGTGAGTGGGGGCCTCCTATGCAATGAGATTGTACAAGACAAGACCGTGAATTATTAGACTTACTGATGTAACACCGTTAACAGTATAGAGCTAATAAATTCATAGATGACCATTAGTGACTCGACCTTAATCCTGAGCGTGTCACGGACTCCTGTCTGCGGGGGTCTGTCCTTTGACTAGTACGGGTGAGGGTGGCCACTGTTGCTCGCCCAATATGCCTATCTTCTCAGGGGCAGGACCACGTGGGGAGCTAGGAACTTGACTACGCAAGAAGGAATTCACTAGTTCCCGACTTAGGGAAACTAGAGGGGTTGTTCCCTTAAGTGTTGTCTCCAGGGCTTGAACAACGGGGCCCCACTCTCTCATTGGCCTGAGACGGTTGTTGTTTATGGTTGGACCATGCAACATAGTTGTTCATTAGAGGAGCAGTGGGACTTAACGAGCAAGAGGTAGACACAGGGGTAAAACGGTAATTTGACCCAGCTGTGACTACGAACAACCTGTAAAGGGTCGACTCATGGGTATTGGTTATATCGATGGACACAACATGTCCTACAGTGATGAGAGTGTAGCTACGGGCTTTAGTGGAGTGTTACCGTAGCTAATGAATGTTGAATAACCGGGTCAAAGAGTTTGACAGGTTAGACTCGGATCATTGGAGCTCGTCACGTGTAGGTCCATTAGGTCTCTCGGTTGGCTCAAATTGGACAAATTGAGGGTTTACAGTTTGGTGGTGTGAATTTGAAGTGTTCAAATTCATTATTTGGGTATTTATGTCATTTATATGAGATATAGATGACATAATATATAGTTTTATGTGAATGAGATTCATAATAAACTATGGTATAGCCTAATTGATTAATTAGTGCTATTTGGAGAAATTGAATTGAGAGAAATTAAATTCAATGTGATTCAATTTATAATTCCACATTTATGCAAATGAGATTTGTATAATAAGGTATGAGATACCTTATATTATATAATATGCAAATGTGATTTGTATATTATATGGTTGTTGTAAAATTGTGATTTGGTGGAGGTTTTAACTCCATCACACAATAGTATTTAAAGGCTTTGCAAGAAGCATTTGGTATGCCATTTGCCATTTTTTGGATTTTGATCCAAAGAGAGCAAGTGATTCTCTCTCAAATCCTCTCTCAATTCTCTATCATTCTCTCCTCACCCAAAACCAAAGGGAGTCCCACTCACTCTCCCTCAACCTCCCGAGAACAACCGAGAAGACCCTTTGGAGGTGTCTCCCTATTCGGATCGTGGTTCGTGTTCGAGGAGAACGTTGGATCGAGAGAGATCGTGACCAAAGAAGGAGAAAACGTTGAAGAAGTGTTCTTCAAGAGGTTAGTATCCATTATACTTACTGTTTTCTCTACTTTTTTGCATGTTTAGCCTAGGATCTATGTGATAGATTCAATTTTAAGATAGGAATTACACAACGGATCAACGACGTTTCACAACGTCTTCCGCTGCGGGAATTCTAAATCCCTTCTCTTTTCATTTGTCTTGGCCCAGCGGTCAAACACATCCTTAACTGATTGAGGTGCGTCTTGAGCAGGGATCTGAGGACATTCCTCAGTCAGTAGAACCGAAGGTCGTCAACAACAAGGATCGCATCCAGGTTGGACTTCCACGTAGTAAAGTTTTCACAAGTTAAACGTTCCTTTTTTAGTAAGGCTATATATGAGGACGACATGCTGAAAATCCAAAATAGTTCTAATTAGTTATGCCTTTTAACCCATCATAAAACCAATCATATTTAGCAAAATTATTAAAGAACCCTAGTGTTTAAACTAAAACTAATGTTTAAATTAAACCTTTAATTTTGCAACGATACTTCAAGGGTTTAGAACAAAAGCCTCCGTCGGGCGGTCAGTCATTCCTCCCTTGAATTGAGACTTTCTCAGCCAATTCTCACTACCAGAACATCTCATGTCCCAATGGTCCTTAGCTACCGTTTATTTGGTCAAGGACTTGTTAACTAGCTTAACTCATCCCGTAAATGTGATCCTACCATTTTCAGATCCAATAGATCCGAGCCAAAAGGCTACTATTAAGAAAGACAACTGTTGGCAAATTACCTAAGAGACCCTATCTATTTCTGGAGTTCGCAGTGTTCCGATCCCTATAGTCAGGCCCTCCGTAGGGTTTGGCTGCCCAGACAACCCTAGCGAGCGGACTATAGAAATCTCACGGTGTGACCTAATGGAGGAGACCGTAGGATACGTTGACACGCGTCCCCCGCTCCCATTTACTATGGATACTTCCCTCATTCACCTTGGTATTGAACCATGCAAACACATACCGTAGCGGGGCCCTATTGACGCGCCACGTGGCGAGCAGCATGGAACTCACGGTGTGAACTCTTGAGGACGTGAGAGTAAACTCGATGCGAACATCTCGTTTTCTCCCACTTAAGCTCCTAAAATTAGGGTATAGGTTTAACTTAGTTGGATTTTGGCTAAAGGAATCTATCTAAGTCTATGTCTATTATAACTATTATAACTTGGTCTTTTAACCTTGTGTCTAGGTGAATAAAGATTTTAATTACCTAGATATAAAATAGGACTAAGGTTAATTCAACTCAGGCTCCGGGTCAGTTCTCAGGTAGGAGGTGTTCCGTTAACCGTCAGTTTAAGTACCCCAAACCTTAGACAGAACTTCACCGGTAGAGTTCCCTTATAACCAAAGTCCTAAAGTCCTACAATATTTTAAACTATTTAAAATACTATGTAAGACTAATTTCTAATCCTATTAGAAATTAAAACTTAGGTCTAAATTAATTTTAAACAAATTAAAACTAATTCAAATTTTAACCCAAGTTCCTATGTTTGCATGCATTTCTTTATTATAGGTTATGGTTTCTAAAACCCCTTTAATTTATAACTTTTATAAATTTAATAATTAACCTATGATAAAAAAACTATATTATAAATCCAACAATAATTTTTCAAATTGGAATTATAAAAAAATATTCAACTAATTGAATAATAAAATTACTTAAATAAAATAACATTTATTTTAAACTAAGTAATTTCATTCTCCATGCAATTTATATTCATATAATCTAATTATAACACTTATAATTAGATTACTCATGAAATATAAATCGATCATGCATTTTCAACCATATTCATATAACATTTATACAAATAAAATGCATGAACATGCTTATCCTAAGGTGGGAATAATCTAAATGACATTTATAAAGACATAAAACTGTAAAACTGGAATAATTTGGCCCCTAAAGTACCAAAAAAAATAAAATTACATTAATTTTATTACATAAAACTGGTCCAAAAACACCTTGAACCGACCTTGAGCCGCTCGAACCGGACCGAAAACAACGAACCAGCTGAACCGGCCTGCAACTTCTTGAAAGGTGTCACGGCATTGCAACGCTGATGCAAGCGTTGCAACGCCCGCTTCATCCTCGCGCGCGCCTGCTATCGGGGTGGCGTTGCAACACTGCTAACCCCTCGAACGCCCGCGTCGATAAACGGCGTTGCAACGCTGCTGCTTCGGCAGTGGCAGAATTCCACGAACACAGCAGCTTCCAATTGTAATTTCTTCTTCGATTCTCCATTGAATTGCTTGAAACTGGTCCCAAACGACTCGTAACTCAAAAGCAGACTCAATAATGCACTTTTTTCCCAAATACCAGTACATTGCTAAAAATACGGAGATAAGCATAAAATCTAATCTAATTAGGAATAGAACTAAAACATGCAAACATGCTGGGTAGAAATGATTAAACTAAAAGGAAATAGACAAATACCTTTGTAGTTTTCACACCAGCAACTCCTTGCTCCAATTTGACAGCAACACAGCAATCAAGGATCCTTTGTTCTAACAGAACACTACCACTAGTGAGAACCTCCTATTCTCTGGATTTCCTAGACCAATTCCTTTGGTGGGAAGGATTCCAACAGTTGGAAGAGAATAGGGAAATTGAGAGAGGAGAGAATCTTTATTTTCAGCAATTCACTAATTGTTCAGATGAAATCAACAACCATTTCTTCTCCATTTGAGAAGAATTAAACGAGGGATAACTTCCCCCACTCCCTATCGATAGGGGGTTGGAGGGAAGTGGGGAACGTGTCCTCCTGACACGTTCCCATTTATTTAATATTAAAATTAATTAATCTAATTAATTATATTAATTAAATCATATTTAATTAATCAAATTAAATATCTTATATTTAATTAAGATTCATTCATATTTAATCATATTTTCCCCTCTAGCCTATAGTTTTAATGTACATCTTATGCACATTAAATTATAACCTATAGTTTTCAAATATGAATCACATTCACATTTAAATTTAACATTTGAGCTCTTTAAAATATTTATATCTCTCATATAATTTAATATGAATCATATTCACATTAAATTTATAATATAAAGTTCCAAAACATTATATTATATCGTATCTATATACATTAAATTTATTCCCTAATGAATTAATTATAACCTATAGTTTTCAAATATGAATCACATTCACATTTAAATTTAACATTTGAACTCTTTAAAATATTTATATCTCTCATATAATTTAATATGAATCATATTCACATTAAATTTATAATATAAAGTTCCAAAACATTATATTATATCGTATCTATATACATTAAATTTATTCCCTAATGAATTTCAACATTTCAAATTCAAACGATCTAAGAACCCTTTAAGAGCTAGAAGGTGGACCTAATGGACCTACAAATCAGAAGCTCCAACGATACGAAATTATTCGGTTAATCTCATTAACCTCCTAATCACCATTCATTAACTGTCACTTCACTAAAGTCTCGCAGCTGCACTCTTCTCACTGCAGATATTTTTTTGTGTCCACAGATATTGACCAGTAACTGCAAGTCAATTCTTCACGAATGATCGTAACACTAGCTGGGTCAAATTACCGTTTTACCCCTGGGTTACATCTTGTACCTTATGTTGGGATTTGTGCCCTAAAACTTGTAGTTTGTAATTATGTTCTAATTAATGTAACAAAGTATTATTATTACAATAAAGTGTTATTGTTCGTTATCTACGAGTTTGCCTTTATTTAAACCCTAAATCCAATAAACTAAACATCCAAGGCTGTTAAATAAATCTCTAATTGAATGTAATGTACATAAAAAGGATCTCGGTTCGAGATACATCCTAAACGGTCTATAGTTAAGGGATAAGGTTTGGGTACCTTACCCTAGTAAAACTATGGTTGTGGCCCACTTTGTATTTGATACAAACACTATGATCCTAACGTGTTCGTGTAGATGACATGTGAGTGGGGATATCCTAAGTAATGAGATTACATAAGACTGGACCACGAAATAGTAATCTCTAGCTGTAACTCCGTTGACTAGTTAGGTTTCTATTTCACTAGGATGACCTAGGCAACTTGATCTCAATCCGGAGCAGGTTACGAACTCATGTTCGCGAGGGATTGTCCTTTGACTAGTATGGGTGAGAGTGGCCAGATTCGCCGACTCAATATGCCTACCTTCTTGGGGACAAGACCGAGTGAGCGGCTGGGAACTTAACTTAGCAAGATGGAATTCACTCCTTCCCGCCTACTAGGGTAAGTAGAGGAATGTTCCCTTAAGTGGTATCTCCGGGACATGAACAAAGGACCCGACCCTCTCATTGGCCTGAGAGGGACTCTGTTTGTTGGTAGGACCACAAACAAATTGTTTATTAGAGGAGCACTGGTACTTAAGGTACAAGATGTAACCGAGGGATAAAACGGTAATTTGACCCAGCTTGTGTTACGAACACTCGTGAAGGATTGACTTGCTGTTATTGGTCAATATCCATGGACACAGAAATATATCGGCAGTGAGAAGAGTGCAGCCGTGGGACTTTAGTGGAGTGTTCCCCGCAGTTAACGAATGTTGATTGGGAGGTTAATGAGATTAATCGAGCAATCTCGTATCGTTAGAGCTTCTGATCTGTAGGTCCATTAGGTCCACCTTCTAGCTCGTAAAGGGTTCTTAGATCATTTGAATTTGAAATGTTTAAATTCATTAGGGCATATATTTAATGTATATGGATACGATATAATATATAGTTTTGGAACTATATATTATAAATTTAATGTGAATATGATTCATATTATATGAGAGAATTGAATTTTTGAAAGAGTTCAAATATTAAATGTGAATGTGATTCACATTTGAAAACTATAAGTTAAAATTTAATGTGCACTAGATGTACATTAAAACTATAGGTTAAAGGGGTAGTATGATTAAATGAGATTTAATCCAAATTAAATATATGATATTTAATTTGTATTATTTAAATATGATTTAAATTAATATTTAAATTTAATTTAATTATTATTTAATTATTATTATTATTATTTTAATAAAAAAAATAAGGGAACGTGTCATCCAAACACGTTCCCACTACCCCCTTCTTCTCCCTATCGACAGTTTAACAGAGAGAAGAGGATAGATGATCGAATGATCGATCAATTGATTTTTTGGAAAAATTTGGAGAATTTCTCTCTCTCTCTCTCACACTCTCATTTCCAAAACCTTCCAAGAGTTGGATTACCTTTCCACCAAGGGAGATCTAAGTAGAACTCAAAGACATAGGAGGTTCTCCTGTTGTAGTGTCTTTCTTGGAGAAAAACAGAGGAGTTTTGCTGTATTGTTGAAAAGTTAGGAGCAAGGTGTTGCTGGAGAATTAGAAAGTACAAAGGTATTCTTCTTCTTCCCTTTAGTTTAATTGTTAAACTTTAGTATGTTTGCATCTATGCTATCTCCATGCTCTAATTAGATTAGGATTAGCATGCTTGTTCTATATATTTTGTCAATGTATGAGTTTTTATTTCAAGCAAAACAATCTTATGTATTCATTCCATTCCAAATTTTTACTCCAGGGAGATCCGATCTCCATCAATTGGTATCGGAGCAATGTTTGATTTGTTTTATTTTGAAACAAAATTGCATTGATTTGGTGGGAAATGCAATTTTGTTTGCTGTAAAATTGTTTAGGAGTTTTTTTGCCATAGTTTACTTTTGATTTGATCAAATTTTTGTAAAGGCCCCTGTGTTTTTGGGCAATTAAAGTGCATAATTGAGTGTGTAATTGAGTTACGAGTCGTTCGGGACCAGTTTCATGCAATTCGGTGGAGAATCGAAGGAGAAATTGCAGATGAAAGCTGCTGTGTTCGAAGAAAAAAGTTGTTGTCGATGCGGCGAATATGCAGCGCCGTTCATCGCGTTACGGTAACGCTGAAGAACGGCGTCAACGCGCCGCCTCTCCCTATCGACGCGGCGCTCAGGGTCAGCGGCGTTGGTAACGCCGCCTCGGCGTTACGCGCCATCCCGGCGGCGAGCACGCAAAAAAGATAAAGTGGGCGTTGCAACCCTGGTATCAGCATTGCAAAGCCGTGAAGCATTCCAACAGCTGCAGACCGGTTCAGCTGGTTCGATGGTTTTGGTCCGGTTCGAGCGGTTCAAGGTCGGTTTTACAACTATTTATCTTTATGAATGTCATTTAGATTTTTCCCACCTTAGGATAAGCATGTTCATGCATTTTATTTATATAAATGTTATATGAATATGATCGAATGCATGATTGATTTATTTTTCATGAGTAATTAATTATAATTGTTATGATTAGATTATACGGAAAATAAATTGCATGTAGCATGAAATTACTTTGTTTAAAATAAATGTTATTTTAATTAAGTAATTTTATAATTCAATTAGTTGAATTTCCTTATATAATTCCAATTTGAATATTAATTGTTGGATTTATAATATAGTTTCTTTATCATAAGTTAATAATTAAATTTATAAAAGTTATAAATTAAAGGGGTTTTAGAAATCATAACCTATAATAAAGAAATGCATGCAAACATAGGAACTTGGGTTAAAATTTAAATTAGTTTTAAATCGTTTAAAATTAATTTATACCTAAGTTTTATTTTCTAATAGGATTAGAAATTGGTCTTACCTAGTATTTTAAATAGTTTAAAATCTAGTAGGACGTTGGAACTTTGGTTATAAGGGAACTCTCTCTGTGAAGAAGTTCTCGCTAAAGGTGAGGGGGTACTTAAGCTGACGGTTAACGGAACACCTCCTACCTGGGAACTGACCCGGAGCCTGAGTTGAAAATTAACCTTAGTTCTATTTTATCTCTAGGTAATTAAAATGTTTATTCACCTAGACATAAGGTTTTAAGACCTAGTTATAATAGTTATAATAGGCATAGACTTAGATAGATTCTTTTAGCCAGAATCCGATTAAGTTAAACCTATACCCTAATCTTAGGAACTTCAGTGGGAGAAAACAAGATGTTCGCATCGAGTTTACTCTCATGTCCTCAAGAGTTCACACCGTGAGTTCCATGCTCGGCTACGTGGCGTCAATAGGACACCCCCCTACGATATGTGTTTGCATGGTTCAATACCAAGGTGAATGGGGGAAGTATCCATAGTAAATGGGAGCAGGACGCGTGTCAACATATCCTACGGTCTCCTCCATTAGGTCGCATCTGAGATTTCTATAGTCCGCCTACTAGGTTGTCTCGAACAAACCAAACCCTACGAGGGCCCGACTATAGGGATCGGAACACCGCGAACTCCGAAAATGGATAGGGTCTCTTAGGTTGTTTGCCAACAGCTTGTCTTTCTTAATAGTAGCTTTGTTGGCTCGGCCTATTGGATCCGAAAATGGTAGGTCACATTTACGGGATGAGTTAAGCTAGTTAACAAGTCCTTGACCGAACAAACGGTAGCTAAGGACCATTGGGGCATGAGATGTTCTGGTAGTAGGAATTGGCTGAGAAAGTCTCCATTCAAGGGAGGAATGACTGACCGCCCGACGTAGGCTTTTGTTCTAAACCCTTGAAGTATCGTTGCAAAATTAAAGGTTGAATTTAAACATTGGGTTTAGTTTAAACACTAGGGTTCTTTAACAATTTTGCTAAATATAATTGGTTTTACAATGGGTTAAAAGGCATAACTAATTAGAACTATTTTGGTTTTCAGCATGTCGTCCTCGATAATAGCCTTACTTAAAAGCGATCGTTTGACTGGTGAAAATTTTACTACGTGGAATCCAACCTGAATACGATTGTGGTTGTTGATGACCTACGGTTTGTACTGTCTGAGGAATGTCCTCAGGTCCCTGCTCGTAACGCTCCTCAATCTGTTAAGGAGGCGTACGACCGTTGGATCAAGGCCAATGATAAGGCCAAGGTCTACATTTTGGCTAGTGTTTCTGAAGTTCTGGCCCAAAAGCACAAGGGCATGGTCTCAGCTCGTGAGATCATGAGTTCGTTGCAGGAAATGTTTGGACAACCATATTGACAGATTCGACACGAATCCCTCAAATACGTTTATAACTCCCGTATGAAGGAGGGGTCGTCGATGAGAGAACATGTTCTCGATCTGATAGTCCACTTCAACGTGGCTGAGATGAACGGAGCGGTCATTGACGAGCAAAGTCAGGTATCGTTCATTCTGGAATCTCTTCCGAAGAGTTTCCTGCAATTTCGCAGCAATGCGGTGATGAAAAAGATAGAGTATAACCTTACTACTCTCCTTAATGAACTACAAACTTTCCAGTCTCTTATGAAGAATAAGGGATAGGCTGATGGAGAGGCAAATCTGTTTGCCCATTCCAGAAGGTTCCAGAAGGGTTCATCCTCTGGGACTAAGTCCTGTAGCTCATCTTCTGGGCTTAAGAAGACCTAAAAGAAGAAAATAGGAGGGAAAGGGAAGGCATCTGTTGCTGACAAAGGTAAGGAAAAAGCCAAGGTTGCAGATAAAGGAAAATGTTTCCACTGCAACATGGATGGGCACTGGAAGCGAAACTGCCAAAAATACCTTGTGGAGCTCAAAGAGAAGAAAGGTAAATTAGATTTACTTATTCTTGAAACTTGTTTAGTGGAAAATGATGATTTGACCTAGATACTTGATTTAGGAGCCACTAGTCACGTTTGCTCTTCATTTCAGGAAACTAGTTCCTTCAAAGAGCTCGAAGAGGGTGAGATGACGCTCAGAGTCAGAATGGGAGACGTCATCTCAGCTCATGCAGTGGGAGATGCCAAGCTATTTTTCGAAGATAGATTTCTTTTATTCAAAAATCTGTATATAGTTCCTAAGCTTAAAAGGAACTTAATTTCTATCTCTTGTTTAATAGAACTTGGATATTGTATTTCTTTTTCAATTAATGAAGCGTTCATTTTGAAAGAGGAGGTGTCAATGTTTGTTCTGCTAAATTGAAAAATGGTTTGTACGTACTGAAACCGAATAAAACGAAAGCAATTTTAAATCATGAGATGTTTAAGAATGCTGACACTCAAAATAAAACGCAAAGAATTTCTCCTAATAAGTATACCCTATATATGGCATCTTAGACTTGGTCATATTAATCTCAACTGGATTGAGAGACCCTCTAAGAATGAACTTCTAAATAAGTTAGAAGATGATTCTTTACCTCCTTGGGAATCATGCTTGGAAGGTAAAATGACCAAGCGACCTTTTACAGGAAAAGGTTACTGATAGCACACAAATGTGTTATCCTTAGGCTGAATTATTGCTAATTTTATGATGATTTCAGGACTTTTACGTGTTTAATTCATTCAATTTCAGGTTAAGAGCTTGAACGGAGCTATTAGAGACAAATTGGATCACTCGGGATCAAAACGAGGCTATTTGGAGCTAAAAAGAATACCAATTGGAAGAGAAATGATCAATCCAAGCATGATGACCGAGGTGATGGCGTTGCAACGCTTTATCTATAAGCGTTACCAGCGCCGAATGTGCAGCCAAGACGTGTTGAAGACCCCAGGCGATAGCGTTGCAACGCTGCCTAGCAGCGTCGCAACGCTATCTCGATAAAGAAGGCGTACACGAAAGACCGCACAAAGGGCGTTACAATGCTGCCTTGCAGTGTCGCAACGCCATTTCGATAAGGAGCGTGCGTTAGGGTAAGCGGCGTTGCGTTGTTGCCTTGCCAAAACGCCACTTCCGCTTCTTTCTTTATTTACCACGCGTTTAGGGTACAGCGTTGCAACGCTATCCCTAGCGTTGCAACGCTGCACCAATGTCAACTATAAATAGAACATTATGCATTCTGTAAAGAGAGCCGAATTTGATAGATTTTTCACCCTAATTTCGAAATACACTTTGTAAGAAGAGAGAAAATAGCATTTTTTGGAGCCAACGCACTCGTGGAGGTTCGAGATCGAAGACGGGAGCTCGGAGACGAAGGACCGGCATCGACACATAAGTTTAATTTCCTTTTCTTTCAATTTGTAATAGCGTTCTAAGACGTTTTATACATGTTTAGCTTGGTTTTCATGTGATTTAGAGTAGCTAGACATTGTAGTTAGGATTTGATTTGATTTACTTTATTACTATGTATTGGAGCATGTTTTGTTCTTATTTTTGGCAATTTGTTCTTTACTTCTTAAGTTGTTGATTTAAGTGGACTCGAGAGATAAAGCTTAAATTAGATCAAAATTGTCAAAACCTTTAGAAATCTGGCATGAGAATGACCTAGAAATCTTAGGAAAACGCATAAAGAAGTTGCTTAATGACATGCATGTCGTAGTTTCATATGGAGACTAAGGAGTTTATTGCATGTGTGAGGCTCACTAAGAATCGAGAGATTTTCTTGAGTATTTTACTTCTTGTTTATAAATTCACATCTCACTGGTTCATTGCATGAGTTAATTGAGTCATTAACTGGTATAATCACTTCCCTCAATTCTATCAATTCGTGTCTCCACATGTGTGTTTGTTTGCTTGTCTTTACTTTCCAATCAACTATCCATGTTATGTTTCTTTAGCTAAAATTGAGAATTAGTAACTTAGTAATTAATTAATCTAAAAACCCATTCCCGAGGACGATACTTGGACTCATAAATCACTATACTAAAACTTGACCCGTACACTTGCGGTATTGCATAATATTAATTTTACGCAACAAGTTTTTGGAGCCGTTGTCGGGGATGGTGATTATTTAGATTAATTAATATTAGGAGAAAATTTGAAATTTTAGACTAAAGTGTGTTTGTTTGTCTTTCCTCAATTGTTTTGTGTGTTTGTTTGTTTCCTTAATTGTGTTATTTCAGTTTTGAGTGTTTTTGAGTCTTTGTCCCCTGTTTCTTGGTTATGTTGCTATTGTGTAAAAGTCTTGATCTGAATCACTGATTTTTCAAGTATGACTTTGCATGATTTGAGTTTCCACCATTGTATTGTCCCTTTCAGGACCCTAGGTATGTGCATCATGATTTATCTGAACACCATGTGTCTAATTTTCACTATTCTGTACCTAAATTTGATGAAAATGCTTATGATGGTTATTATTTAGGCACTTGGAACCATAATTTTTCGTACCTTAACCAACCTATAGACAAATCTTCTCTTATGGACCAATTGGCATAATACACCTTAGAATTGAAATTTAAAAATTTGGTTCATAGTGAATTAGAGAGGTTGGATAGGTTAGAAACTGAGGTGGTAGGACTTTGGGAAATAGTGCAGGATAGAACTCAGTACCTTAATCAGCTAGTAGTTTCCCTTAAGGCCTTACAGGAGAAATTTCTTATCCTTACCACTCAGGAGATGCCACCTAGGAGGATTTGTTCAGATGATAATGAGGATAGTTTTGGGGAGACAGAGGCACACCATGATCAGGTTAGTGAGGGAGGCAGTGGTGATACACTTAGTTCCACAGGGGAGATCCAGGTGATAGAGTTAGGGGCTGAGAAGTCTTCTTTCCTCTTATCCCCAGAAAATTCCTTTAGTTTTGATAACCATTTGTCCTACACTGAAAAATCTTGTTTTGATTTTTGTTCTTTTGTGCTATTAAACAAAAATACAAAAAATAATTTTCTGTCAGGTGCCCAAGAGAAAGAAGATAGCCTTTTAGACTTAGAAGGCTATATCAATTCAAGCAAGAAAGGCCCAAAGAAATATGAGCAGTTTTATGTGCCCTGATAAGTCACCGTCTAGCTAAAGACGTTAAATAAAGCGCTTCTTAGGAGGCAACCCAAGCTTTACTTACGTTTGTTTTTCTGTCTTTAGCTTGCTTTAGTTTGTTGTTTTTCAATTCTTAGTTAGTTGTTGATTTTCTTTGTAGGTTGTGACGATGCATCTCTTCGTTGAAATCCATGCTCCCGTTCTGAGAAACTCCAACACACATGCCTTGGCTATCCAATAACTCAGAAAGATCTCCATAACTCAGGACAGTATTGTTCACTCTTACCCTTATACTTAATTTGTGCTTATTTCTGCAAACATTGGGGACAATGTTTAGTTTAAGTTTGGGGTGGGATGTGTTTATTTGTTGTGACTGTCCTGAGTATGTGCTAAATTGTTGATCAATCTTTTACATAAGTATGATCATGATAGCCTAGGATGAGATTTAATTGGAAATTCTTGTGATTCTGCTGAAACTTGAGAGCATGACATGAATTCGAGTTAATTTAAAATTTTTCTTAAGTTTCTCCTGCATTATTATGCACATAGTCTGTGTTCCTGTAGTTTTGAAATGCATAGAACAAAGTTATTAGGTTCAGAAGTTTGATGTCACTTCGATAGGTCTAAGAACTGATTTGAGAGTTAAACTGCAGGATAGAGTGAATGACAATATGAAGTGCATGATCTGTACAATATGTGAATTAGTTGGCTTTTGTTATTTGTTTGCTAAAGAAAAAAATTCGTGAGGGCAAAAAGAGCTACCTCCATTATGATCAGTTAGGCCACTCGTTGAGCGAGTGCTCTGGGTAAGGGTCCCTGCAATGGATGTGTGAAAGCTAGTGTCCTTGCACAAAAAAAAAAAAAAAATAGGGAGGCTCAAAGATTAGTAATTAAGATCAGTGTAGGGGGAAGTTGAATGGAGAGCCTAAAAAAGTTGATCCGGGCTTAGTAAAAATGAAGGGAACATAGGCTAATCACACACACACGTAGGAACACTTAGGAAAAGTTTTAAATTACTTGCTAAAGTGTTATGTTTGAGTGTTTCCTGTGATTGCCAGATTTTTCTCTTAAATCTTTGAGGCTTGAATCAATTATATGTTTAAGGACAATCTAATGTCTAACTCTGTTTTTGCTCGGGACTAGCAAAAGTTTAAGTTTGGGGATGTTTGATAGCACACAAAATGTGTTATCCTTAGGCTTAATTATTGCTAATTTTATGATGATTTTATGGCTTTTATGTGTTTAATTCATTCAATTTCAGGTTAAGTGCTTGAACGGAGCTATTAGAGACAAATTGGATCACTCGGGATCAAAACGAGGCTATTTGGAGCTAAAAAGAATACCAATTGGAAGAGAAAGGACCAATCCAAGCATGATGACCCGAGGCGATGGTGTTGCAACGCTGTCTATAGCATTGCAACGCCGAATGTGCAACCAAGACGCGTTGAAGACCCCAGGCGATAGCATTGCAACGTTACCTAGCAGCGTTGCAATGCTATCTCGATAAAGAAGGCGCACACGAAAGATCGCACAAAGGGCGTTGCAACGCTGCCTTGCAGCGTCGCAACGCCATTTCGATAAGGAGCGCGCGTTGGGGTAGCGGCATTGCAAAGCTGCTGATGAGAAATTTTAAAGAGGAATTTGAAAAATCTAATCTACCTTGTTAACAACAAACAAGACTATTAGATCACAAAACCCAAAAAATCTCAAAATCAAAAAGAAACCAAAGATTCTAATGTCAAAATGTTAAGTAACCCTTGAAAATTGGATCTAACAACCTTGCTTAAAGAAACAAGACCTATAGATAACTCAATTTCAAAGACCCCAAAACTAATTTTGAAAATCAACTCAAGGAAAAGTAAAATCGGATTACCTTGTCGATCAAACATCTCAAGGCAAGAGAACTTGTATGAGACCGAATCACTCCACAAGCAAGATTGATCAAGTCAAGCTTGAATGATTCTAAGCATGCAACCTAATCTACATAGAATTGCAAAGACATAGCTCAAGGCTATAAAAAAGCACAAATGCCTCTTTTGATTACATTTTCAATCTTTCTTCCTTTTCTTTTCATGGATTACATGTGGCTATTTATAGCCTTCAAAATTAAACCTAAAGATAACTTATGGTAGTTTAAGGGTTGTAACTTAAATCCTCATTATATCATAATGTCCACTAACTATTTTGTAACCTAAAACATTGAAAACAAGAGTTTAAAACTGAAATTTACATCAAATTAGCCATAAATCTGAGAATGATGTCTCTTTGCTAGCTTTGTAACTCTTTGTAACTTTCCAATAGTAAATGAAGCACATCTTGAAGTATCTTGAAGTCCTTGTCCCATAAATGAAGCTTGTTGTTCTTTAATAAATGATAAGTTGCACTTGAGTTCATTAAATGCAACTTATGTTAAACTTACATGAATGACTTCATTTAATGCGACTTCGTGAGATGCCTTGGTTCATATCATTCTCCCCTTCTTCAAAAAGATTCGTCCTCGAATCTACTTGTGAAACATTGCTGCAAAACCATGTTAAGAAAACACAAAAGACCTCACAACACTCTCTCACATGTTTACACTCAAGGAAATATCACTTGTGTTCATTTTGAGAAATCAAATTATATAAGCTCTCATTCTTACCTCTCAATTTTTTTTTGAAGTATTGAGCCATGATTTGAAATCCCATGGATAGTAGCACACTTTGAATACAAATAAGCAAAACAAGACTTATGAAAAGAAAAATTCAGAATGATGAACCTATGGAAATTTTATCTAAGGGTAGAAAAATTAAGAACAAGAATGTAACTCTCACAAACTAAGAATAATTGATGGAATTTTAAATACAAGAGTTACTATTTAAAACTAATGGTTGGACTTTTAAAACATATGAGTTACAGTTTGAAAACTAATGGCTCGAAAATTCAATGTGCAGAAATGTAACTGCTCATATTTAATATGTAACAACCAACTTTTCAACCTTTCAAAGTGTAACATCTAAGAATAAATACCGATGGTTGAACTAAAACAAAAAAGATCAGTTCAAATGAGAAATTTTCGGATTTAGCATGCTTTAGAAGCAAAAACAGCAAGAACAACACAAGAACACATGTTCTTGGTTTTAGCAGTTTTTCAGAACAAGTTATAAACATGCATATTTTTCACCCTAAAGAAAGTCGAACTAGAAATTCTCATAGAAGACACATTTATAGATAAGAGCCTGATCTACAACATTGATGAAGACATCAAGATGAAATCAATTGCAAAATTATGACTTTTTAGTACTTTTTCACAGACTATGAAACTTGACAGTTTGCAAAAAAAAAAAAAACTAAAACATGAAAATTTAAAACAAATTCAATATCAACGCAAAGGAAACATATATCCGATCTTGAGCCTAAGGCTCTAATACCAAATGATGAGAAAGTTAGGAAAAATTTAAAAATCCAATAACCTTGTTCATACCCAAAAATTTCAAATGAAAATGAAATCAAAGAACCCTAAGATTCTAATGTCAAAATGTTAAGTAACCCTTGAAAATTGGATCTAACAACCTTGCTTAAAGAAACAAGACCTTTAGATAACTCAATTTCAAAGACCCCAAAACTAATTTTGAAAATCAACTCAAGGAAAAGTAAAATCGGATTACCTTGTCGATCAAACATCTCAAGGCAAGAGAACTTGTATGAGAGTGAATCACTCCACAAGCAAGATTAATCAAGTCAAGCTTGAATGATTCTAAGCATGCAACCTAATCTACATAGAATTGCAAAGACATAGCTCAAGGCTATAAAAAAGCACAAATGCCTCTTTTGATTACATTTTCAATCTTTCTTCCTTTTCTTTTCATGGATTACATGTGGCTATTTATAGCCTTCAAAATTAAACCTAAAGATAACCTATGGTAGTTTAAGGGTTGTAACTTAAATCCCCATCAATATCATAATGTCCACTAACTATTTTGTAACCTAAAACATTGAAAACAAGAGTTTAAAACTGAAATTTACATCAAATTAGTCATAAATCCGAGAATGATGTCTCTTTGCTAGCTTTGTAACTCTTTGTAACCTTCCAATAGTAAATGAAGCACATCTTGAAGTATCTTGAAGTCCTTGTCCCATAAATGAAGCTTGTTGTTCTTTAATAAATGATAAGTTGCACTTGAGTTCATTAAATGCAACTTATGTTAAACTTACATGAATGACTTCATTTAATGCAACTTCGTGAGATGTCTTGGTTCATATCAGTTGCCCTCAGCGTTGCAACGCCATCGGTTGTTTCCTTATTTACCACGCGTTTAGGGTACAGCGTTGCAACGCTGTGCCTAGCGTTGCAACACTGCACCAATGTCAATTATAAATAGAACATTATACATTGTGTAAAAAGAGCCGAATTTGATAGATTTTTCACCCTAATTTCGAAATACACTTTGTAAGAAGACAGAAAATATCGTTTTTGGGAGCCAAAGAACTCGTGGAGGTTCGAGATCGAAGACGGGAGCTTAGAGACAAAGGACCGGCATCGACACATAAGTTTAATTTCATTTTCTTTCAATTTGTAATAGCGTTCTAAGACGTTTTATACATGTTTAGCTTGGTTTTCATGTGATTTAGAGTAGCTAGATATTGTAGTTAGGATTTGATTTGCTTGACTTTATTACTATGTATTGGAGCATGTTTTGTTCTTATTTTTGGCAATTTGTTCTTTACTTCTTAAGTTGTTGATTTAAGTGGACTTGAGAGATAAAGCTTAAATTAGATCAAAATTGTCAAAACCTTTAGAAATCTGGCATGAGAATGACGTAGAAATCTTAGGGAAACGCATAAAGAAGTTGCTTAATGACATGCATGTCGTAGGTTCATATGGAGACTATGGAGTTTATTGCATGTGTGAGGCTCACTAAGAATCGAGAGATTTTCTTGAGTATTTTACTTCTTGTTTATGAATTCATCTCACTGGTTTATTGCATGAGTTAATTGAGTCATTAACTGATATAATCACTTCCCTCAATTCTATCAATCCGTGTCTCCACATGTGTGTTTGTTTGCTTGTCTTTACTTTCAAATCAACTATCCATGTTATGTTTCTTTATCTAAAATTGAGAATTAGTACCTTAGTAATTAATTAATCTAGAAACCCATTCCCGAGGACGATACCTGGACTCATAAATCACTATACTAAAACTTGACCCGTACACTTGCGATATTGCATAATATTAATTTTACGCAATAGTTACAGAGCCATAGAACCCTTAGAACTTGTACATTCGGATCTTTGTGGTCCGGTGAATATTAAAGCTCGAGGAGGGTACGAATATTTCATCTCTTTCATAGATGATTATTCGAGGTATGGTTATCTATATCTAATGCATCACAAGTCTGAGGCCTTGAAAAGTTCAAAGAATATAAGGCTGAAGTAGAGAATGCATTAGGGAAAACACTTTGATCCGATCGAGGTGAAGAGTATATGGATTTGAGATTCCAGGACTATATGATAGAACATGGAATTAAATCTCAACTCTCAGCACCTAATACACCACAAAGAAAAAATGGTGTGTCGAAAAGGAGAAATAGAACCTTGTTGGACATCGTTCGTTCTATGATGAGTAATGCTCGATTGCTCGCCTCGTTTTGGGGATACGCAGAGAGATTGCAGCTTCAAATCTTGAATGATTGTTCCGTCAAAAGTGTTTCGAAATACCTTTTGAATCATGGAAGGGGCGTAAACCTAGTTTACAACACTTCAGATTTGGGGTTGTCCTAAGCACACGTACTCGTGACAAACCCAAAGAAGTTGGAACCTCGTTCAAAATTGTACCAATTTGTTGGCTATCCCAAAGAAAAACGAGGTGGTCTTTTCTACGACCCACAAGAAAACAAGGTGATTGTGTCGACAAAACGCCACGCTTCTTGGAGGAAGATCACATGAGGAACCACAAACCGCGTAGTAAATTAGTACTAAATGAAGCTACTCATAAACCAACAAGAGTTGTTGATCAAGTTGGACCTTCATCAATAGTTGATGGAAGACCCAGCACCTCAAGTCTGTCTCGTCCTTCTCAATCGTTGGAAATGCCTCGACGTAGTGGGAGGGTTGTTTCCCAACCTGACCGCAACTTGGGTTTAGCTGAAACTCAAGTTGTCATACCTGATGACGGCGTAGAAGATCCATTGTCTTATAAACAGGCAATGAATGACGTAGACAAGGACCAATGGATCAAAGCCATGGACCTTGAAATGGAGTCAATGGACTTCAATTCAGTATGGAAACTTGTAGACCAACCTGAAGGGGTTAGACCCATAGGGTGTAAATGGATATATAAGAGAAAGAGAGATGCAGTCGAAAAGGTACAGACCTTTAAGGCTAGACTTGTAGCAAAGGGTTTTACCCAAAGGGAAGAAGTTTACTATGAAGAAACTTTTTCCCCTGTTGCTATGCTAAAGTCTATAAGGATACTCTTGTCCATAGCCGCATTCTATGATTATGAAATTTGGAAAATGGACGTCAAGATTGCCTTTTTGAATGGTAATCTTGACGAGAGCATCTATATGTCTCAGCCCGAAGGGTTCATAGCCCAAGGTCAGGAGCAAAAATTTTGCAAGCTCAATCGATCCATTTATGGGTTAAAACAAGCATCTAGATCTTGGAATATAAGGTTTGATACTGCGATCAAGTCTTACGGCTTTGACCAAAACGTCGATGATCCTTGTGTTTACAAGAGGATCATCAACGACAAAGTAGCTTTGTTAGTACTTTATGTGGATGATATCCTACTCATTGCGAATGATGTATGATACCTTACTGACATAAAGAATTGGTTGGCGACCCAATTCCAAATGAAAGATTTGGGAGAGGCACAATATGTTCTTGGGATTCAGATCCTCAGGAATCACAAGAACAGAACGCTAGCACTGTCTCAAGCGTCTTATATCGACAAAATGTTGTCAAGATATTCGATGCAGAATTCCAAGAGGGGTTTATTACCCTTCAGGCATGGAGTTCATCATGCAGAGAACAAGTGTCCCAAGACACCTCAAGAAGTTGAGGATATGAGACATATTCCATATGCCTCTGCAGTAGGTAGCTTAATGTATGCTATGCTGTGCACGAGGCTGGAATTTGTTATGCAGTGGGAATAGTCAGTAGGTACTAGTCCAATCAAGGGTTACACCACTAGACAACAGTTAAAAATATCCTCAAGTATCTAAGGAGAACGAGGGACTATACGCTTGTGTATGAGTCTAAGGATTTGATCCTTACTGGATACACTGATTCTGATTTTCAAACCAATAATGATTCTCGAAAATCCACATCGGGATCAGTTTTTACCCTTAACGGGGGCGCTATAGTATGGCGAAGCATCAAGCAAGGATGCATCGCTGACTCCACGATGGAGGTCGAGTATGTTCTTTGCTTGTGAAAGCGGCTAAAGAGGTCGCTTTTGGCTAAGGAAATTCCTTCGATTTGGAAGTTGTTCTAAATATGGAATCTCCCATCACCCTATACTGTGACAACAGTGGTGCGGTAGCCAATTCGAAGGAACCTCGCAGCCATAAGCGAGGTAAGCACATCGAGAGGAAGTATCACCTGATACGAGAAATAATGCAACGAAGAGATGTGACAGTCACGAAGATCGCTTCAGAGCATAATATTGTTGATCCGTTTACAAAGACTCTCACGGCTAAAGTGTTCGAGGGTCATCTGGAAAGTCTGGATCTACGAGATATGTACATAGGCTAAATCTAGGGCAAGTGGGAGATATGTAATGGGGTATATGGATGCCCTAGTTTATTGTATTTATATCTTTGTAACCACTATTTTAGATTTTGTTGTACCCCACTAGGGTTTTAGGTCAAGTGGGAGTTTGTTGGGATTTGTGCCCTAAAACTCGTAGTTTGTAATTATGTTCTAATTAATGTAACAAAGTTGTATTATTACAATAAAGTGTTATTGTTCGTTATCTACGAGTTCTCCTTTATTTAATCCCTAAATCCAATAAACTAAACATCCAAGGCTGTTAAATGAATCTCTAATTGAATGTAATGTACATAAAAAGGATCTCGGTTCGAGATTCAGCCTAAAGGGTCTATAGTTAGGGGATAAGGTTTGGGTACCTTACCCTCGTAAAACTATGGATGTGGCCCACTTTGTATTTGATACAAACACTGTGATCCTAACGTGTTCGTGTAGATGACATGTGAGTGGGGATATCCTATGTAATGAGATTACATAAGACCGGACCACGAAATAGTAACCTCTAGCTATAACTCCGTTGACTAGTTAGGTTTCTATTTCACTAGGATGACCTAGGCAACTTGATCTCAATCTGAGCGAGATTCACGAACTCCGGTTCATGAGGGATTGTCCTTTGACTAGTATGGGTGAGAGTGGCGGATTCGCCGACTCAATATGCCTACCTTCTTAGGGACAAGACCGAGTGAGCTACCTGAAACTTAACTTAGTAAGATGGAATTCACTCCTTCCCGCCTACTAGGGTAAGTAGAGGAATGTTCCCTTAAGTGGTATCTCTGTCACTTGAACAAAGGGCCCGACCCTCTCATTGGCCCTAGAGGGACTCTGTTTGTTGGTAGGACCACAAACAAATTGTTCATTAGAGGAGCACTAGTACTTAAGGTACAAGATGTAACCCAGGGGTAAAACGGTAATTTGACCAAGCTGGTGTTACGAACATTCGTGAAGGATTGACTTGCTGTTATTGGTCAATATCCATGGACACGAAAATATATCTGCGGTGAGAATAGTGCAAATTGTGGGACTTTAGTGGAGTGTTCCCGCAGTTAACGAATGTTGATTGAGAGGTTAATGAGATTAACCGAGCAATCTCGTATCGTTAGAGCTTCTGATCTGTAGGTCCATTAGGTCCACCTTCTAACTTGTAAAGGGTTCTTAGATCATTTGAATTTGTAATGTTCAAATTCATTAGGGAATATATTTAATGTATATGGATACGATATAATATATAGTTTTGGAACTATATATTATAAATTTGATGTGAATATGATTCATATTATATGAGAGAATTGAATTTTTGAAAGAGTTCAAATATTAAATGTGAATGTGATTCACATCTGAAAACTATAGGTTAAAATTTAATGTGCATTGGATGTACATTAAAACTATAGGTTAAAGGGGTAATATGATTAAATGAGATTTAATCTAAATTAAATATATTATATTTAATTTGTATTATTTAAATATGATTTAAATTAATAATTAAATTTGATTTAATTATTATTTAATTATTATTATTATTATTTTAATAATAAAATAAGGGAACATGTCATCCAGACACGTTCCCACTACCCTCTTCTTCTCCCTATTGACAGTTTAACAGAGAGAAGATGGTAGATGATCGAATGATCGATCAATTGAGTTTTTGGCAAAATTTGGAGAATTGCTCTCTCTCTCTCACTCTCATTCCCAAAACCTTCCAAGAGTTGGATTACCTTTCCACCAAGGGAGATCTAAGTAGAACTCAGAGACATAGGAGGTTCTCTTGTTGGTAGTGTCTTTCTTGGAGAAAAACAGAGGAGTTCTGCTGTATTGTTGAAAAGCTAGGAGCAAGGTGTTGCTGGAGAATTAGAAACTACAAAGGTATTCTTCTTCTTCCCTTTAGTTTAATTGTTAAACTTTAGTATGTTTGCATGTATGCTATCTCCATGCTCTAATTAGATTAGGATTAGCATGCTTGTTCTGTATATTTTGTCAATGTATGAGTTTTTGTTTCAAGAAAAACAATATTGCATATTACGATTCCAAATTTGTTTCCGCTGCTCAAGGAGATCCGATCTCCATCACCTTAAGTACCACTGCTCTTCTAATGAACAATTTGTTTGTGGTTCTACCAACAAACAGTAGTCCCTCTCGGGCCAATGAGAGGGTCGGGCCCTTTGTTCAAGTCCCGGAGACACCACTTAAGGGAACATTCATCTACTTACCCTAGTAGTCGGGAATGAGTGAATTTCATCTTGCTAGGCCAAGTCCCCAACTGCTCACTCGGTCTTGTCCCCAAGAAGGTAGGCATATTGAGTCGGCGAATCTGGCCACTCTCACCCATACTAGTCAAAGGACAATCTCTCGCAAACAAGAGTTCGTAACTTACTCAGGATTGAGATCAAGTTATCTAGGTCATCCTAGTGAAATAGAAACCTAACTAGTCAACGGAGTTACATCCAGTGGTTATTATTTCGCAGTCTGGTCTTATGTAATCTCATAACACAGGATATCTCCACTCACATTTCATCTACACGAACACGTTAGGATCATAGTGTTTGTATCATATACAAAGTGGGCCACATCCATAGTGTTACCAGGGTAAGGTACCCAAACCTTATCCCCTTACTATAGACCTTTTAGGTTGTATCTCGAACCGAGATCCTTTATATGTACACTACATCAGTTCAAGATACATTTTACAGCCTTGGATGTTTAGTTTATTCGATTTAGGGATAAAACAAGGGCAATATCGTAAATATCGAACAATAACTCTTTATTGAAATAATAACACTTTATTACAATAATTAGAACAAAAATTACAAACTACGAGTTTTAGGGCACAAGACCCAAAAATTTGTTTATCCCTTCCATGGCAAATCAAGAACGAGAGGATGAACCCAAGCCCTTCGACGACTATTTCCAGCCTGTGTTTAATGTTGAGCAGTCTGAGATAGTCCATGCACCTATTAATACAAATAATTTTGAGTTGAAGATGGGTCTTATTTAGATAACAAGTGAGAGTGCAATCAGGGGACTACTACAAATTACCCAAATTTGAAAGGATCAAATCTTAATGCAGTAGCGTTTTGAATCGCTTTTGTTTGTAATTTCGTTGTCAATCGTTTTAAAAAATTCTAAGATTAAGGCTAAGCATTCAACTAATGATAAGCATTAGGGAAAAACAAAATGTACCTTTGAAGAACCTCTTCTTCTAGTAATCCTTTCTCCCGAACCTCCACGATTTTTGATCTCATTCTCAACGAACAACCCGAATACCACCAAAAAGTCTTCTTCGTTGGTCTCTATGAGAGGGAAGATTGTAGGATCTCTTTTTCGAGAAGGGAGTTGAAATTCTCTTTTGAGAGAATTTGGAGTGGGAGAAGCTTTAGAGAGTTATGGACATGTAAAATTCTCAAAATCCAAAAAATGAGCAATCAACTTTAAAAGTGCGTCCAAATGCATTTATTTATAATGAGTGAGGATGGAGGTAACTTCTTCCATCCACTCACCAATTTCCTCCATAATATGTACAATATGCAAATTATATTTGCATATTGCATATTATAAAGCATCACATATTTTATTAAATATAATCATATTCAATTGTATATCTCTCAATTCAATTATTCTCTCTCTTATTTAATATGAAAATCTTTCATACTAAATTAATATTTGAAAATTAATCGAAATTTAGTATATAGTTTATTATGATCATATTCACATCAAGCTATATATTATATCAATTATATCACATATAATTGATATAAACCTCTTTTATGAAATTGAACACTTTAAGTTCATTCCAAAACTTTATACCCTCTTTTATATTCATATTGAACCAACGCAGAAACCTAAGAGGCCTACAGATCAGGAGCTCCAATGATACGAGATTAATGGATCAAACTTTTTGATCCCATTAATCACCATTCATTAACTACGAGTGACTCTACTATAGACTCGTAGCACTCGTAGCTGCACTCTTTTCACTGTAGGATACGTTATGTCCATTGATTTAACCAATACCCATAAGTCGACCCTTCACAGGTTGTTCGTAATCACAATTTGATCAAATTAGTGTTTTACCCTTGTGATTACTTCTTGCTCTTAAGTTCCACTCATCCTCTAATGAACAACATGTTTATGGTCCTACCATAAACAAAGTCCTTTTCGAGCCAATGAAAGGGTGGAGCCCCGTTGTTCAAGACTCAAAGTCAGTAGTTAAGGGAACAACCTATCTAAATTTCCTAGCTCCAGAATGAGTGAATTTCATCTCGCAGAGTTAAGTTTCCAACTCCCCACTCGGTTTTGTTCCCAAGAAAGTAGGCTTATTGAGTCAGCGACATTGTCACTCTCACCCATACTAGTCAATGGGAAATCCCCCGTAGACAGAAGCCCTTAACTTGCTCGGAATTCAGGTTGAGTTACTATTGGTCATCTATTAATTATTAAACCTAATTTGTCAATGGTTTTACATCAGTGTGTTAATAATTCGCGGTCTGGTCTTGTACGAACTCATCACACAAGATACCCCCATTCGCATGTCTACTACATGAACGAGCTAGATCGCCTCGTTTGTATCAAATACAAAGTGGGTTGCATCCATAGTGTGACCAGGACAAGGTTCTCAATCTCATTCGTATACTATAGACCATTCGGGTTATTTACTCGAACGTGATCCTATATATGTCAATTACATACGGTTCAAGTTCTCATAAACATGTATAACCCTGGAGCTTAGTTTATTGGATTTAAGTTTTAAACGCGAGTACACAAGAAAAGATGAAAATAACTCTTTTTTAATTCATCAAGCATTTACAACATCCACTAGTTTAGGGCATATACCCGACATAAATTACATTTGCAAAACTTTTTAGAAATTTGTAGCATTGTTAAATTGAATGGTGTTTCTATTGATGCCCTTCACTTACATCTCTTTCCTTTTTCTCTATAGGATAAGGCGAAGACTGGCTTGGATCATTATAGCATGGTAGTATTTCTACTTAGGAGAAATTGGCTCATGCATTTTTGAGAAAATTCTTCCCACCGACGAAGGCAGTAAAGATGAGGACTGAGATAGGAACTTTTAGGCAGTATGAAGGGGAAAACATATTTGAAGCTTGGGAACGATATAAGGAGTTTCTAAAGAAATGTCATCAGCACGGATCCCAGACTAGCTTCAGATCTAGTTGTTCTACAATGAACTCACGGGCCATACGAAGACTATTTTAGATGCAACAGCCAGGAGCTCTATTATGGCTAAAACCATAGGGGAAGCTTGATCCTTGCTGGGAGAAAAATTACCAATGGCCAAACGAACGACCAAATCATCAAACAGTGGTTGGCCTCTATAAGTTTGATGAGGTAAGTGCATTGAAATCTCAGATGGCATCCTTAACTCATGCTTTGTCTAAACTTGTAGGTACAGGGACCCCTCAGACAATAGCCTCCATGGTTGTTGATTGATCATTTCAAGCTAGTGCAGAATCCAATTTCGAGTAAGCCCACTACATCAACAATAGAAATTCCAACTATGAAGGACATCAGATGAAAAAAAATCTTCCATCTTATTATCATCTAGGTTTGAGAAATCATGAAAATTTCTCTTGTGCTAATAATAAGAATTTCGTGCAGACCCCTCCACGTTATGCATCTATTTCCTAGCAAGCAAAGAAGAAACCTTCTCTTGAGGATATGTTGGGGCATTCATCATTGATTCTAAGAACATAACGAATCAATTCGAGAGTATATTCAATGGTCATGGTGCAACCATAAAAAACATCGAGGTACAAATCAACCAGATAGCTAGATCAATCAATATGCTCCATAAAGGTAAGTTTTCCAGTGATACTGAGGTAAACCCAAAGGAGACATGCAAGGCCATCACTGCCATCACTATACAAAGTGGAAAGGTAATAACAGAATCAAAGAAAAGGCCAACTGAGGATTCACTCCAAGAAGAAGAACAGAAACCTGATCAGGAAACTTCAAAGGCATCATCCGAGTCCATTATTGCAAAATTGACTAAGTCTCATATCTCTATAATTCCTAACTCTATTCCAAATCCTCAACGTTTTCAAAAGAAAAGGCTTGACCCTCAGTTTGATAATTTTCTAGTATTTTCAGAAAACTTCATATAAATGTTTCTTTTGTTGATGCAGTAGAACAAATACCAAATTATGTGAAGTTCATGAAGAAGATCATGTCAAGTAAGAAGAAGTTGAAGGCCTATGAAACTATAAATCTTGCGGAGGAATGCAATGCACTCATCCAAAGGAAGTTTCCTCACAAATTAAATGATCGAAGAAGTTTTATTGTTCCCTGTACAATAGGCAATTCCTCTTTTAGAGTTTTAATTGATTTTTGTGTGAGTACTAGTCTGATGCCTCTTTCTGTTTACATGAAACTTGGTATGGAGAAGTGAAACCAACTACAATTTCACTGTAATTAGCTAACAGGTCAATCATATATCCCTAGAGGAATAGTGGAAGACGTCTTGGTGAAGGTAGACAAGTCCATATTCCCAGCAAACTTCAAGAATTGGACAGGAAGGAAAATGTTGAGAATCTTATCATATTGGGTAAAGGTACATTGATCTTATACGTGTTGGGATTTGTGCCCTAAAACTCGTAGTTTGTAATTATGTTCAAATTAATGTAATAAAGTGTTATTATTTCAATAAAGAGTTATTGTTCGTTATCTACGAGTTTGCCTTTATTTAAACCCTAAATCCAATAAATTAAACATCCAAGGTTGTTATATGAATCTTTAACTGAATTTAGTGTACATATAAAGGATCTCGGTTCGAGATACAACCTAAAGGGTCTATAGTTAGGGGATAAGGTTTGGGTACCTTACCCTGGTAAAACTATGGATGTGGCCCACTTTTAATTTGATACAAACACTGTGATCCTAACGTGTTCGTGTAGATGACATGTGAGTGGGGATATCCTATGTAATGAGATTACATAAGACCGGACCACGAAATAGTAACCTCTAGCTATAACTCCGTTGACTAGTTAGGTTTCTATTTCACTAGGATGACCTAGGCAACTTGATCTCAATCCTGAGCAGGTTACAAACTCCTGTTCGCGAGGGATTGTCCTTTTACTAGTATGGGTGAGAGTGGCCAGATTCGCCGACTCAATATGCCTACCTTCTTGGGGACAAGACCAAGTGAGCGTCTGAGAACTTAACTTAGCAAGATAGAATTCACTCCTTCCTGCCTACTAGGGTAAGTAGAGGAATGTTCCCTTAAGTGGTGTCTCTGGGACTTGAACAAAGGGCCCGACCCTCTCATTGACCCGAGAGGGACTCTGTTTGTTGGTAGGACCACAAACAAATTGTTCATTAGAGGAGCACTGCTACTTAAGGCACAAGATGTAACCCAGGGGTAAAACGATAATTTGACCCAGCTGGTGTTACGAACATTCGTGAAAGATTGACTTGCCGTTATTGGTCAATATTCGTGGACACAGAAATACATCTGCAGTGAGAAGAGTGCAGCTGCAGGACTTTAGTGGAGTGTTCCCGCAGTTAGGGGTGAGCATCGGTCGGTCGGGGTCGATTTTAAACCCCAACCGACCGAACAAACCAACCAAGCGCGTCGGTTGATCGAGATTTTTTTTTGAAAACCTTACTAAATGATCGACCGACCGGGTCGATTCGATCGATCGGTTTTGATCTGTTGATATATATATATTTTTTAATTATTTAATAATTTATAATTATTATTTTATTATTATTTAATAATTTATAATTATTATTTAAATATTATTTAATTATTTTGAGAAATTTTTTAGTTTTTTTTAATTATTATTATTATTATTATTATTATTATTATATTTTTTAAATTTGTGGTTGGTTCAGTCGGTTTGGGCGATCGGTTTTGGGGCTTTTGCCCCAAACCGACCGACCAATTGTCGATTTTGTGAAGACCAAAAATGACCCCAACCGAAACCTTAACAAAACCGACCGATCGCCCTCGGTTCGGTCGATTTCGGTCGGTCATGTCGGTTTTCGGTGTTTTTTTGCTCACCCCTACCCGCAGTTAACGAATGTTGATTAGGAGGTTAATGAGATTAACCGAGCAATCTCGTATCGTTGGAGCTTCTGATCTGTAGGTCCATTAGGTCCACCTTCTAGCTCGTAAAGGGTTCTTAGATCATTTGAATTTGAAATGTTCAAATTCATTAGGGAATATATTTAATGTATATGGATACAATATAATATATAGTTTTGGAACTATATATTATAAATTTAATGGGAATATGATTCATATTAAATTATGTGAGAGAATTAAATATTTGAAAGAGTTCAAATGTTAAATTCAAATATGAATGTGATTTATATTTGAAAACTATAGGTTAAAATTTAATGTGCATGAAATGTACATTAAAACTATAGGTTAAAGGGAAAATATGATTAAATGAGATTTAATTCAAATTAAATATATGATATTTAATTTGTTTTATTTAAATATGATTTAAATTAGTAATTAAATTTGATTTAATTAATTTTATTTTTTTATTATTATTATTTTAATAATAAAATAAGGGAACGTGTCATCCAGACACGTTCCCACTACCCCCTCCTTCTCCCCATCGATAGTTTAACAGGGAGAATGGGGTTGATGGAATGGTAATCGATCAATCTGTAATTTTTGGAGAAGGGTTCTCTCTGCAAAATACTTTCTCTCTCACTCTTTAATTCCCAATTCTTCCAAATTGTTGGAATCCTTCCCACAAAGGAGAGGTCTAAGTAGAACTCAGAGACATAGAAGGTGCTCTCTGTTGGTGGTGTTCTGTTGGTGAAAAACAGAGAACTTTTGAAGTTCCTGAGTTGCTAAAAATTGGAGTAAGGAGTTGTTGTTCTGCTAAACTACAAAGGTAATCCAATTATCCTTTTATTAGTTTAATTGTTAAATTAATTTAAGCATGTTTGCATCTAAAACCTCCATGTTTAATTAGATTAAAAAGCATGTTTATTCTGTATGTTTTTGTCAATGTATTGGTTTTTGTTTCAACTAAAACAATCAAGCAAATTACGACCCCAAACACGTTTCCGCTGCTTAAGGAGATCAGATCTCCATCAATACGTTGGTAAGGAAAATGTAGAATTTCAAATCTTCAAGCCACAAAATACAGATGATGAGGTAAGTACTTGTCTTAGAGTGGAGTTAGCAAATTCTTTGTATCTCTGACTATGGTGCATGTGTTGTTGGTATCGTGCTCTGTGTTACAATGAGCAACGGGTTGTCGAAGCATGTCCAAAATAAAACTGGTTTCCTACTCTAACTTGTAGAAATAGTGGATCAGATCGAATTCCACAGGGTGCAATGAATTTCAACTTTCCAAAATTAGGTTCCAAAATAAAATAAGAAAGGGAGGGTGTGTGTGTGTGTTTGGTTGAATTTAGATAAACAACAGAAAATTAAATAAGGGAGAGAGAGAGTTTAGGAGATATCAAATCTTACCAAGTTCCAGTTCATAGGTACAGTTATATCCCAAGTGTAATACAGATCACAAACATTCATAAATAGATTTTAACTAAATTGGCAAATAACTTGGTCGGCTTAGTGGTTCCCCTAAAAAACTATTTTCCTAAGTTCATTAACTTTACAAACGCATAAGTTAACCTCAATTATCTAGTACTTCCACTCCAAACAACTAAGACAAAGGCATTAAGCAATGTGGAAGACCAAGACACCTTAATTAGATAAAATCCAATTAACATGCTTCTTAAATTCCCTAGAGTCTAACATGTTAGCTATGAATCCAAGGTTCCCCTAAAGAATCACACACAGTTATTGATATGAATCCTACAATGCTAGTCAAGAATAAAGAAGAGCTAAAAATGGAGTTGCATTAAATGCACCTAGGCTTCATTTATGATGAACTCAAGTTGCATTAAAGTTGAAGTCAAGTTGCATTCAAAGAACTTAAGTTGCAATTAAATGAACTTAAGTACATCTCAAGCTTCATTTAATGCAAGTCAATCATCAATTAATGTGACTACACTTCAAGTTACTTCAAGTAGAGCTTCATTTACACCTTGGGAGGTTACAAAGACTAGAGTTGTTGATAGAAGATTCAATTCTCGGATTTATACCTCATTTACATGTAATTTCAGTTTTAAAGTTTCTATTTCAATGTTTTAGGTTACATTTGAGTAGTGGATGGTTATGACATTAAAGTTAGGGAAGTTAGACTCTCAAACATGTCATTTTAGCTTAGTTTAGGTTACAATTGAAAGGCTATATAAAGCCATATAAGATGTATTGCAAGAAAAAGACTTGGAATCATGTTTTGAATGAAAAGTTGCATATTTTGCTTCTTAAGCCATAAGGTTGTTTATTTACATATCTTGTGTTTAGATTTGCATGCTAGGATCATTCAAGTAGCATTGATCAAACTACTTGTGGAGTGATTCAAATCTTGAGTTAGAAACAAGTTTTCTCTATTCTTGATCTTGATCATCAAGGTAAATCTGTTTCTATGTTCTTCCTTGGGATGAAATCATCTAGATTTGGGGTTTTTGAGTTTTAGATTTAAAAGTCTTGTTCGTCAACAAGGTTGTTAGATTTAAAATCATCAAGAGTTACTTATCAGTTATAACTCTAGTGTTACAAAATCAATCAACATGATTATCACTTATCATGATCATGAATAACAGTAGACATGCATAAACAATTGAGGCGTCAATCAATCAAAGATACATAGTCATAGGATTAAAGTAGAGAATTCAAGAATTAAATGCCAATAGTGTTAAGAATTATTACCAAGCATTATTACATTACAATTGGGTTTGACGAACATATGAACCAGAAGAGAAGGTTCAGCCAAGCATAGTCACAAACATTCCAACGACCTTCATGGTCATCATCAATACAACCTAAAAACTCTAAAACTCTAAAATAAAAGCTAATCTCGAAAGTGGGAGAAAAGTCTCAACCAAGTTCATACAAAAACCTAAGGAAAAGTTTGTATTTATAATCGATGACGCTCCCCCATCTACTTAAGGGAAAAATATGAGAAAATATAGGCAACATTGAGACGCTTGAAATAGCGTCTCAACGCTTGCAGCGTCGAACAAACCTTCATCGAGTGATATGCGCTGGCGTTGAGACGCTTGTTGAAGCGTCAAGACGCTTTGTGTATGGGTCCTCTTGTTTGATAATGAATAGCGTCTAAACGCTCCTTTTTAGCGTCTAGACGCTCTGCTGGCTTGTCTAGGTTTTCTTCTCCTGATTTGATGCGTTTCTTGGCTCAAGTTCGCCTTTTTTTACCTTCGATCTTTCCTATGCCTCCAGAATTGCTCCAACATGCTAATCTCCTGTAAAATAGACAAATAAGCACGTGAGTGTAGCAAAGTTAGCATAAAATAAGTACATAAAATAGCACTTTTATAATGTTATTAGTTGGGTTAAATGATTCTCTAGATTTTGTTATTAAAGATAAATAATAAAATGAAGGGGATGCATTCGAGGACAAGAGACCACCCTAATGCATACATTGGGAGTGCAATCTAGCTAAAAACGTTAAAGAAATCGTTTCTTGGGAGGTAACTTAAATTTTTCCCATTTTTATTTATTTTGATTATTTTCTTTGTAGTTTCCTATTTTGTGTCTTTACTTTGTTTCCTTTGCTTTGCTTCGTAGGAGCTCGAATCTTTCTACCTTGCCAATTAAGAAGATGACTAAAATTGAAATCTCCATTACTCAAGACAATATTGTTCACTTCTTTTCTTCTATTTATTCTTATGCATGTGGAATATTGTATACATTGAGGACGATGCTTTAAGTTTGGGGGTGAGTGTAGTTTGTACTTAATGATTAATAGTCCTGAGTATGTCTGAAAAAGTCTGATTGATCTTATGTATAAGCATGATTAAGAATGGCCTAGGATAAGATTTGATTAATAGATTTTGTGATTTCTGTGAAATATGAGAGCATGTCCTAGAATTGAGTAAATTTATTATTATTATTATTATTTTGTTTCCCTTGCAACTTCTAAGTACTTGCCATCTTTCTGATAGTTTCGAATGCTTAGAACAAAGTTATTAGGTTTCAAAATTTAATGTCACCTTGATAGGCTTGAGAACTGATTTGAGAGTCAATCAACGTAATATCCTATAATTTTACTATAAAGATTACATTGCCTTTTTTTTTTTTTTTTTTGCATGTTGAAAAGAAAAGAAATTTTTGCATGTTTCAATCAATTGTGCTTAATAGAATTAGGGACAAAAATAGCTACCTTCACTATGTTGAGTTAGACCACTCATTGAGTGAGTGCTTTGAGTTAAGGTTCCTACAGTGGATTGAAGGGAATGAGAATCCCCGCGCAGCGGAAGACGATCGAATCGTCGTGGTATCATCATGCAACATGCTTATTAAAATTGATCTAACTATTAGATCTAGGCTAAACATGCTGAAATTTCACAGCAAGAAGAGAAAAAAACTTACTTGTTGTAGACCAATTCAGCAAACTCTCCTTGTTAATCACGAACTCTTTGTGCTTCTCGATCTCTACGAACTCTTCCACGATCAGATCCCAAACACTACCAAATGATCTTCTTGGTTGTTCTCTTTTGGAGAAGGGAAGTTGGTGGGAACTTTTGTTTTTGGAAAGAGAGGAGAAATGAGAGAATGGAGAGAGTTCACTTTTGGACTCTTAGGTCAAAATCCAAAAATGAGAACTTAGCTTAGCTTAGCAAACCCATCTTACAAAGGGTTTATATAGTGGAATGACGAAGTTCACAACTTCACATTCTTACCACTTTACCACAACCATATGTTTTGTAAATCTCATTTACATAATTATATAATATAAGATATCTCATATCTTATGTTGTAAATCTCATTTACAATAATTGTGGATTTAATTAAATTGAATCACATTCAATTTATTTTCTCTCTATCAATTTCTCCAATTAGCCTTTAATTCAACAATTAGGCTATCATGTAGTTTATTATGAATCTCATTCATATTAAACTATATATTATATCATCTATATGATATAAAGACTCTTATAGTGAAATTGAACACTTCAATTTCATGCCAAAACATTAACCCTTCCTTTATCCCAGATTGAGCCAACCAAGGGACCTAATGGACCTACAGTGACGGGCTCCAATGATTTGAGGTTAACTACCAAACTCTTTGACCCGGTCAACCAATGTTCATTAGCTACAAGAACACTCCACTAAAGCATGTAGTGTATTCCCATCGATGTAGAATATTACGTGTCCACTAATATAACCAATGCCCATGAGTCGACTCTTCACAGTTTGTTCGTGAGACACTACCGGGTCAAATTACCGCTTTACCCCCATGTCTACATCTTGTTCCTTAAGTCCCCACCGCTTCTCTCTAATTAACAACATATTGTGATGGTCCAACCCTACACAACACCCTTCTCGGCCGGTGAGAAGGTGGGCGCCCGTTGTCCAAGCCACAGACAACACTTAAGGGAACAACCCTCTAGATTCCCTATAAAGCGAGAGCGAGTGAATTCCATCTCGCGTAATTAGGTTCCCGACTCTCCACTTGGTTCTCATCACTCGAGAAGATAGGCATATTGGGCAAGTAACTGAGACTACCCTCACCCGTACTAGTCAAAGAGCAGACCCCCGCAGACAGGAGTTTGTAATACGCTCAGGATTCAGGTCGAGTCACTAATGGTCATCTACGAATTTATTAGTCTTTCTTTGTCAATGGTGTTATATCGAGAAGTCTAATAATTCACGGTCCGGTCTTGTACAATCTCATTGTGCAGGATGCCCCACTCGCATGTCAACCACATGAACGAGTCAGATCACCTCGTTTGTATCTAATACAAAGCGGACCGCATCCACAGTGTATCCAGGATTAGGTCTCCAACCTCATCCTTATACTGTAGACCGTTTGGGTCATTAACTCGAACGTGATCCTCCTTGTCTATCAACTACACACCGTTCAAGTTATAGTTCTCTCATATATTCAATGACCCTGGAGCTTAGTTTATTGGAAAGGTTTAAAATATTTGCGAGACACAAAGTAAAGAAATGAATAACTCTTTATTAATTTCAAAACAATATTTTACAAACATGAGATTAGGACAGAAATCCCAACATGGATGTGTAAAAGCTAGGGTCCTTGAAATAAAATTAAAAAAAGGCAAGTTTAGGAGTTGTTTAACCCAATTTATGTAATTAAGTGCTACAATGAATTACGATGGTCTTTAGTGTAGGGACTTAACAATTGGGACTTAGAGCCAGTATAGGGGAAAATGAAATGTTGATCCTCATAAAGTTGTTCCAGGCTAGAAAAGATGAAAGGAAAGAAGGCTTAACCACATACAAACGCAAGGGATAATTAGGAAGAGTTTAAATTTTTTAATGACTTGTTATGTTTAAATATTTCCATAGATTACTTGATTTTCTTAATTAGATTTTTTAGGTTCGAGTTATGTTTATGAATGAGTAAAATCTACATGTAGTGTTGTTGTATTTTGCTCGGGCTATCAAAAGTGTAAATTTGGGAGTACTTGATAGCACACAAAATGTATTATTCCTAGACTTTCATGACAATTATGGAGCTAATGAAGCATAAATTATGAAGCCATGTAAAGAAAAGACCCAAAAAGAGCATGAAGATCCAAAGAAACAACATTTGAGATGCTGAAAATGGCATCTCAAAGACAAGCTTGTAGCTGCTTAAGTGAGACATCTTGTACAGGCAACGTCGCAACGTTGTCGACGCGCGCACACTCCACCTCAATGTCCGTAGCGTTGAGACGCTATGTGTAGCATTGCAACGCTACACGATTATTTCCTAATTTTCGAAAATACGCGAGACAACGTTGCAAGGTTGTCCCTAGCGTTGCAACGTTGTCTCGTTGGCTATATATACCACTTTATGTTGCAATTCAAGGGGGAGCCATTTTCGAGACCTAGAATATCCTAAATTCAATTTACATACTGTTTTTGGGAGCTAGAGACTATTTTGTTGGTGAGTAACGTGAGTTCTAGCTAAGGATCGTGGCGAGGTTCAGGAACGGGTTCGATACGAGACATGAGAGTTTTTCTTTTCCCTTTCTCAGTTGTATTTCTTTTTATGGATTCTAGATTTAAGTTTAGTATATTGTTTTGATTATGAGTGGTAGTTTAGCGGATTGATGTAGCCATTAAAATTTTTCTTTTAGTGGTTGATCCATATTTTTGGTTATGTTATAACTATTCTTGTTAATATATATATTCTTAATGCTTGTATTCATTTGGCTAAGATATATGCATGATTTATTGGTTTAATTTATTGTTTGAAAGAATAATATTTAGACTTGAATAATTATTAGCATGACTTTTTGTAAATTCATGCATGAGAATGAAGAATTCTTTAATACAATAAAAGTAGCTTTTAATGTTTTCCATGCTATTAAAATTTAGATGGACACATTAGGTTTATAGTATTGCATTAGATAAATTAGACTTGACAAAGTCTTTTGATAAAATTCACTTCTTGCTTATAATTATACATAACCATATCGTGGGTTAACGGACTAAAGTAATAGTTCAGTAGGTGAAATCAATTCCCTAGTTTTTCGATCACCAACATCTCCTTAATTTTCATTATTTCATTATGTGCAAAAAAATTTAATATTCATTGCTCTCGATAAAATTAGAGGTTAGTATTCACAGTAATTAATTAATCTAGAAACTCATTCCTAAGAACGATACTCTACACTCAAAATCACTATACTAAAACCACCATACACTTGCGACTTTGCATGGGCAAGAAATCACGCAACAAAAAACAAAGGAAAGCCTTGGTAAAAGTATTTCAATTAGTAGAAAATGATATAAAGGAAGTAAACACACACGCAAGGAAATAATGGAAAGAAATTAAATTGCTTTAAGAAGAATGTGCTAAGACTATATTTTATTGTTTTATCTCAATTAGAAAATTGAGACTTGAATCATGACACTTGTATTTAAAATCCTGATAAAATGCTATTTTGGTTTTGTTTTATTCGAGGACTAGCAAAAATCTAAGTTTGGAGGTATTTGATAGTGGACAAAATAGTATTATTTCTTGGCTTTGCTTTGTGCTAGTTTTGCTATAGTTTTATATCCTTTCATGTGTATTTACGTTGATTTCTCAAAAACCGGGCATTTGGAGTAAAACCAGAGAATTATGTGATATTTGAACAAAATTTAACAACTTAAGGTTTATGTTTGAGGATCCAAGAGTTGAAGAGGAAGGAAAAAGCAATTGAACCCCAGGGCATAGCATTGCAATGCTATAAGTTTGCCTTTCAAGCTTGAAAATCTGCAAGCATGGCGTTGCAATGCTATACTAATATATTTTTTCTTTTCTTAAAAAAAATCGCAGGAACAACGTTGTCTCGATTGTATATAAAGAAATTTTCTTTATTTGATTAGGGGAGTTGTTTTAAAAAGACTAAAACCTTATTTTCGATAGAGGCATTGTTTTGAAGTCTAGAAGATCATATTGGAGAGCTAATGAGGAGATTCAAGGCTCGGGATCGTGTAAAATCATGTAAAAGACAAGGTTGGCATGCATCATCAAGCTTTTCTCTCTATTCTCTTTACTTTATTTCTTTTAATTCTAGGATGTTTTGGGTTGTAATAGATTGATTTTAGCATGGTAGACTCTTGGTTTATTTCTTTTATCTTAAGGAAATGTTGATTTATGGAATTGTAATGTTTTTACCTCTCATTTTAATCTTTAAAGCTTTTGGCTATAGCTTTCCTTGTTAAGTTAAATTTAGTTGAGAAAATAAATTCAACTAAAGTCTTAGATACATGATTAAGATTAATCTATTGCATGAGAATTAATAGGTTAATGTTAGAAACCTTTCAGAGAATTTCATAATGTCGTGTTTAATTAGTTGTAGTAATAGACTAAAAGGTTGATTTACTTCTTTGCACAAGTTTAATTGAGCTTGAGAGAGTTAATTGAATACCTTAGTAATTCTTAATCTAGGATTGTTACATGTTTCATAATTCTTTAATAAATTTCATAGTTGTGTTTCATGAATTGCAATTTTTCAAATATCTCTCTAAAAGTGGACTCCAACTTTGTAAATATTAGTTTAGATTTTATTTATTTATTTTCACAAACCAATTCCAAAGTTTTATTTCTTTAAATAAAATTAGGCATGAGTAATTATGGTGCTTAATTAATACTAAGAACCCCAATCCCTGTGGATGACCCTGACCACTAATGAATGTCAATATTTAGATGGTCTAGTATTATAAATTTAACTTTGATAGAGTCTTCAACAAGCTTAAAAAATATGCTATGAGATATATTTAGATTACCATGTTTGTTTTACAGCAAACATTTCAATAATGTCTGAGAATATTAAGATAGACATGTTTGTTTTGCATGATTGTGTATAAGAATGTCTTAAGATTATGTGTTATACGAATAATGTCCTTGCTAATCTTTATATAATTTACTTATTAATTTAATATAATTTCTATTTATATCACAAGCAATTTGATTTTTATTAATTTAATGTTATATTTGTGTATCAAAAATTGCTTAGACAAACTTAAACCACGTCAAAGGACAGTCTAGATACAAATATCAACAAGATCTGAGTTTTGTGACTGAGAATTGATAAGAATGAATAGGAAAAAAAAAATGGTTTGAAAGCGATTGATCAAAAGGTAAGACTTCTTCTAAAGCATAATCAACTTCATAAAACTCTTTGAAACCGATATATTGAAGACAAGAAAAAATGAAGAAGAGAGAAAATAAGTTTATCTGTATTCGACCTAACTGGATGACCCACATTCTATACATGTTTCAAACATTATCTAACCGTTCACATACTATAGATACATTATGAAATAGGTCAATATCAACACTACAAACTAAGAGTAAGAAAAGACTAATATATGATAGAAGTCAATACATGTGTATTACAAAATATAATTATTACATCTGTGAGTTGCAAAGAATAAATAAAATAATCAAAATTCAAGATTCACAAAAATTGGTCGTTTTTACTCAAACTACTCAATGACCCTTTCCACTAAACCTACACAATGGGCCCACATTTCTATATATATTTCAAACATTATATAACTCTCATATATACATCAAAGATAGGTTATTAGAGACATAGCATTGGGTTATTATAATCCATGAAATAATATAATATTATTTAAAATGTAAAATAGTATAATCTGAGATTATAATAATTTATGTTTGGGATGCATACTATTCTACAGGTTATAATAACTTCACATATTACAATAATACAATTTATTATAACATGTGTCCCAAACAGATCCTAAATGATTAATATGATTCTTAGCTTAACCATCCTATAAGAATAATACAAGTGTTGTCTGGGCAGCACCCAAATAATATGCAACTCAATTAGTAGTCACACAAAATAAAATTTTATTTTTTTTTAAAAAAAAAATTGTGGCTAAGAAGTGAATTGTACCACAGTTAGGTGTAGTGTAGGTCGAACAACACTTAAGTGTTGCCCATCCTATTCTAGGATAAGATTACTATGATTTTAAATTCTACCCAAATCATTAAGTGACAAAATTATATAGTTCTTGACCATTTCAAAATTTAATCCATATACATAAAATGTTGGAAGAAGTGCAAAACGAAATTTATAATTTAATCATTAATACATCATCCTTTTCACATTAAAAAATAACTAAAAAATGTTATTAAAATAATTAACATAGTTCATGGGGGTAATGTATACCTGCTCCACAACATAACGTTCAGCAAATAATTTAATAGTTTTCATGAGTTATAACATAACTAAAAATAAAGAAAAATAAAAAGTTATTGAGATTCCTTTACCGAAAAAATTCCCACCACCTCCCTCCACTTTTTTCTTTTTTTTCTTTTTTTTTCTTTTTTTTAAGAGTAACCCCTTCACATTTCTGAAGTAATATTCTTAAAAAATTTCTTTATTTCACAAACTAAACCACTATTTTAAATTTTAGGATTCTATTGCTAGGGCCAATCAATTTGATCCCATTCCCAATTCGGTTCTTCAAACTCTTCTTCTTCAACCACACTTCCGCCATAGAGACCCATCGCCGCCGCCGAACACGAAGTCTCCGGCGACCTTGCTTTCGCCTTCTGTTTCCGATCAGCGTTGTCCCCGCCGCCCGCGATGACTTCCATCGGCCGCCGATCGAAAGCTCGAAAGCATCCCGAAATTACATAAACTCGGCACAAACTGAATTCGTGCCTCAACTGCACAAATAAATCAATTAAACAGCGAAACAAGAGTCAATAATCAAAAGAAACAGAGCAAATTTTTCGATTGAATTTTTAGGCATTCTTTTTGGGGGAGAGCGGACCTTGGCTGATTCGTCGATTGCTCTGTATTCGTTCATCTTCCACTTGGTTTTGGTACCAGTAGGGGCTCTGCCCTTGTAGAAGACCATGGTCTTTTTCAATCCGATGACCTTGCTGGCGGTGGAGTAGACGTAGACCGGAGAGCCGGTGGCCTTCCAGTAGCCGGTGGCGGTGGTTCTGCTCGGACGGCCTCCTCGGGCTTCTCTTTCTTGCCGAGCCACGAAGAAGAACCATTGCTCGCTGTCCCCTTTGCAGAGCTCGCCGGCGAACTCTGTTTCACCCAAAATGTCCTTTTAATTTCGTCAAATTACGAGACCTATGTACTTTCTTTTTTGCCACCTTCTTTAAAATTTTTAATTTTACTCTCAATTTTTAAAATTTATTATTAAATAATTTTATATAGAGTTAGTTTTTTTTTTTTTAGCAAATCTTGGGTTAGAAGTTTAAATATTAGAGAAAAAATTTTAACTAAATAATTAATTAGATGCAAAATTCAAATATAATAAATGACACAAAGTAGTCTTATGTTGTGTTGGAAATTTCAATTTTACCCTCAACCTTTTATTTTCACATTTTAACTAATATTGTCAATAAAGAGTTATTTGATAATAAATCTTCTTTTAAAACTGAAAATTTTCAATAACAAAGTAGAGTTCAAATTTTTAACATGGGAGAGAAAATTTAAAAATCAATACAACATTAGATTAGTACATTTTGTATAGTTTAACATGAATTTAAAGGAGGGTATGAAAGTTAGAGAGAAAGACATGTATTAAAAACGTACTTGGGAGATCCCATGGCTCAGAATCGTAAATGTTAAGGAGGGGAATGACACGGTGCTTTTCGGGAAGCTTGGCATCGAGTTGGTGACGAAGATAGAAGGAAATGAGCTCCTCCTCGGTCGGGTAGAAGCGGAATCCTGGAGGGTACTCAAGGTTAGATTCTTCCTCATCCATTGCCATTGCCATTTTAGGTTGATATGGTTCCCTCTCTAAGTGTTTCACTTTTGCCATTTGTGTGCAAGTATGTGTGTCTATATATATAGAGAGAGATAGATATTGAGAGTTGAGAGAGAGAGAGAGAAAGAGAGAGATTGGTAAAGTTAATGGGAAATGTAAACATCAAGGTGAACGCGCTTCTATTGGAAAAAGAAGTGAGAAAGATAAGAGGGAGATCTTAATGGCCATTTTGACGCTTGTGATTTATGCATATCATAAGACCTCTTTTTGAATTGGTCATAGACGTTTTCCATTTCCTTCTTCTCTCTCTCCTACATTATCTTTATCCCGCACCCAATCCCCTTAACATTTTTTTTAACCCAACTTTCTTTCCTTTTAAATTCCTTCTTTTCTTTTTATTTCCAGTTTTCCATCTTTTTTAATTACTTACTTACTACCTAATTTTTTATGGTTTATTTCATTTTTTATATCTAATTTTTTAATAGCACGTTTTTTAGTTTTTTATTTTATTTTTTTTTATTAAAATACCATTTTGATTCATGTATTTTAGATTTTGTTTCATTTTAGTACTTAAAAAAAAGCTTAAAATTGATCCCTATAGTTAGTTTTTTATTGTTACATTTTTTAAAAAAAAAACAATCAAGTCTTTATTAGCCTTCCTTCTATAAATTTTGAAAATATGTTCCCATGGTATCTTTTCTTATATATTACTATTATTATTTAATCAATTTCGATAAAAAGTAGGTTTAAATAACATTTTAGTCTCTATACTTTGAGTTTCATTCCATTTTAGCACTTGTACTCTCGATAAAGCTTAAAATCGGTCTCTATTGTTTGTTTATTGTTAACGTTAAAAAAAAATAGTCTCTATTATTAGCCTTCCTTCTATAAATTTTGGAATAGGTAAACATTGAGTCTTTTCTTATAAAGTTATTATTATTATTTAACCAATTTCGATAAAACTAACTGTATAAATAAATTTTGAGTACTTTTATTGAAAGTATATGCATTAAAATTGGATACTTAAAAGTACAAGAACTAAGACGGAACGAAACCCAAAATATAGACATCAAAATGGTATTTTAACCTAAAAATTAACTTCAAACTAACAGTATGAATATGAATTAATTTTAAGATTTATTAAAGTATAAGGATAAAATTGGACATTTTAAAGTTTGGAGACTAAAAATAGAATCAAATTAGTAGAGGGATGAAAATGGTATTTTAACTTTTTTTTAATATAAAAATAATCTATCTTATTTTTACTTTTAGAAATGGGAATCGGGAGAAGTGGGGTTGGCGGGCAGTGGCGGATCCAGAATTTGTATCGTCGGGCTTGAATATGACATTGGAAAAAATTATTTAAAATTGTACAAACCAAAAATTGAACCTGGAACTTGAAGAGGTGCTTATAGCCTATTAACCAATAGGCAATAAGGCTTTTTTGTTTTTAATCTGACTTTTTCTATACATATTATTAAATGTAAAAATTTGAGGGGGGCTTGAGCCCCTAGGCCTATGGTAAATCCGCCCCTGTTGGCGGTAGCTTTTCTATTCTTTACCCGTGGTAATTTACAATAATATTTGAGAAACAAGAAGTTTCAAGATTCTCCATTTGAGACAGGGCATCTTGCAGGGAAAATTCTCGGTTATTATTATTTTTTATAATTAAATGCTAAATTATATTAAAAAAATTTACATTTTTTTACTTTATATTTAGAGAAAAAAAATTGAATCGATTGTTTATCATTTTTAACCATTTATATTTTATGTACATAGTAATAGTTAATGCTTGACTTCAAATTTTAATAAATATTTAATAGGGAAGTAATTGAAAAATTTTAAGGATGTGACAAGATGGAATATGAGTAAGGTTGGGGTACGGCTAAGAAATTAAATTGAAAAAAATCTCTATCATCGATGTCATCCTAAATTGAATTGAAAAATTGATCTCATTCATGACTTCATATTCATAGAAATTAAAACTTGTCATCTTTGTTACCCACTTCAACTAGTCCACATAATCTCAACACACTAATCAACAATATTGATGTTTACTATCTATTTGTTTAATAATTGTTGATCATCAAAAAAAAAAAAATGGGGATAACTAAAATGATTATTTTCTTAAAATTTAAGAACTACTATAAACATTTTACAAGAATCAAAACATCAAAAGGTTGATGATAAAAAAAAAAAAAACAAACATTCAAAAGATTAAATTGAATTAAAGATAAACGGTAAAGGTTAGTAAGATATTTAGCAAGTTTGCTAACTTTTAGATTGGATGAAATATGAGACAAGCAGAATATGGATAAAAACGAAGACCGCTATGCTGGCTGGTAGGGTTATTTATAGGTTGGGTTGGATCGGGTTGAGACACTTTTTAGATCCAACCCAATTGTTTTGGTGGTAAATTTAACTCAAACAACCCTTATTAATTAATGAACCCAACCCAACCCAACCATGAAACATTTGGGTTGTGTTGGTTCGGATTGTTCCAGTCATTTATTCAAAATTTTATTTTTAAGAAAAAATAAAATGTTAATATGTAAATCATCTATTTATTTTATTTTTCCAACATTGAATTAAAATTAGTAACTTCGTTTCAATTTATGTTATGAAAAATTACACCTTAAAAGGCTTAAAAAAATGTATTTAAGAGTTATTAAAGAATGAATAATTATGAAATTAAATAAAAATAAATTAAATGCATGTATATATAATTGTATGGTAGGTAAAAGATAATTTTTAAAATGAATAATAAGTTCAGGTTGGTCGGGTCAACCCAAATTAATTTAGGTGAACTCATGAACTAACCCAACCTTTAAATTGAACTCAACCCAACTCAAATAAATTTATAATTCAATCCAATTTGGATTGAGTTCAGCGAGTTTTTTAAACACCTTACAGGCTGGCTCAATGACCACAACTAAATGGAAGAAACACTACGACACAACAAGAATAAAAAAATATTTTAGAAAAATATTCAAACTTTTTACACTCCATTTACGTCAACCTTAAAACATTTAGGGAGAGTAACTATTTGATTTCTTTTTATTTTGAAAACTAAGTTTATAAATACTACTATATTATCTATGGTTTTTATTTTATTTTTTATTTTCTAAAAATATATTAAAATTAAAATCTAAATTTTCAAAATTAGAAGAAGCATTTTTAATTTTTTTTTTTTTTGTCTTTGAAATTTAGCTAAGAATTCAAATGTTTATTTAACTGAGATGAAAACTATAGCTAAAAAATTGTGAAAAAAAACTAACAGACTTTTAAAAAATAGAGAACTAAAACTGAAATCATTATGAAAGAAGCCTTAATTTTATTCATTTAAATTCTAAATTTGACTTCACAATGCAATAATTATCATAAAGTTAGTTGGTCAATTTGCATTTTCTTTTAAGGATTTGTGACTAGTTGTCAATGTTATTAGAGTTGGATGAGGCTTTTGCAGATGTTAGTGGTTTCATCAAATGTAATATTGGATGCATTTATTAATTGAATTTCGGGCATTGTTATTATAATTTTTTTTATTTGTCAGGCTGGTTTAGTGGTTATGTTAGAGAATTTTTACGATTTGATATGGACATTTATGTAACATGGTTTTAGGTGTTTTGTTGTTGAAGTTTGTATGTGTAATGTGTCCCAGATTTAGGATCCAAAATTCAAATTTGGCACCTGATGCCTCAACATTTCCCTATATCCCCTACTACCTAATGATGCTATCTACTTTTAAGTCTTTCTTAACCATGTTTTGCATAGTCTCAAGAACTGTCTCTTTCTGATGTAGACTTGATTCATTCATGTACCCAAACTCTACTCATTATACACATGTTCACCAACTTTCGCATTGGTTCATCCTCGAACTACACTTTATTTGGAGAGATTCTACTACAATACTATTTGTAACGTCCTAGACCAAGGATTTAGAATTCAAATTTAGCATCTGATGCCTCCGACATTCTCTTGCATCCCCTACAACCTAATGACGCTGCCAACTTTTAAGCCTTTCTTAATACCTTACATAGCTTCAGGATCCCTTAACATTTCAGATATGGTCTCAGTTCATTCATGTATCTCTCCTCTACTCAGGCATCACATGAAAAGTTTATTCATGAAATAGATGTCTTTTTCTTTATGAAACGAAGTTAGGATTCAAACCCAAGGCCTATGTGACACTTGAGTTTAGAAGAGGGTACATGAATAAACCTTGACCACATCCAAAACAGGGGATCTTGAGTATATGAAAGTATGGTTACGAGAGACTTAACAGAATTAATAGTTACTATTTACACCAATAAAGTTTACCTTCTTTTTTAGTGATAGGTTCAATCATAAGAACTCCAAAGTGAAGTGTGTTTGGCATTGGGCAATCTTATGTTCGGTGACCTCCTGAAAATTTTCCTACAAAGCATTTGAGTGAGCACAAAGGAGATTGAAAGCACTTGTATTGGTTTGTATGGATAGTCTTCACTCTCGGTAGGGGTGTGCATGGTTCAGTTCGATCTAATTTTGAGCGAAAATAAGGATCGAATTGAACCCCTTTGTTCTAAAGGGTTCTAAACAAAAGAAACCAAGTTTAATTTTTTTTTTTTTAAAAAAGCCAACAATCTTCTAAAAGTATTTGTTACAAAGAAGAGAGTTGAGAGAGAGAGAGAGAAATCTTCAAATCTTAGAGAATTGAGAGGATTGGGAGGCCAAAAGTAGTTTAAGGATGAAAATCGTTTACGTTTTGAACTGCGATGTGTGAGTGTGATGGTGATGACGCAAAAGATGATGGTGATGACTCCACACGAGATGCAGGTGATGGCGACTAGCGAGATAGATGATACGGTGACAGTGCGAGATGAAGATGACAGCGATGACGACGACAACGTCGTAAGACACTAGAAATGGCAATAGAAGCGTGGTGGCATGAGGTTAGGAGTTAGGTTTCAAAGGAATAGCAGAAAGGAGATGGATGCCTTGGATGTTTGGGAGAAATGAGAAAAAGAAGGAAAGAATCTGTGTGAGCTTGTCGACGGTTCGTCAAATTACAATTTATAAATCAGTCCCTAACCTACTTGCAGTATTGAATGGGTCGAGTTGATCTTAAGAAACCAAAAATTAATTTCTCAAATTAAATTTACAAAATAAAATAAAAAAGGCGGAATTATATTTTTTTTATAGATAAAATAAAACATATACAAATAAAAACAAAGATTGATCAAATATTATAAAATTCTAATTCAAATGTACGTTTTTATCTAATTGCAAGATCGATAATAGGCACACAAAAACTCTTTAACATAGTTAAGCAGTACAAGGTCGACTTATTAGTAGACCCCAACAAGCAATACCTCCCTAAAATTGATTGTTCCAATAAACCTTGAAATCAATACTAATGGCCTAAATAACATGACACTAAACCATTTCCAAATTACTTAAACAAAAGCATTACGTACAATGGAAGGACCAAAACTTTATTTAAAAGGGAAAACTCCTAATTAATTCAAACACTTCTTTAAATCCTAGGAGTACACATGCAAGCTATGTAGTTGTAGAAACGGAGTCGATAAAAACACACATGTAATAGCCTAACGCTACTATGGTAAATATGTTGGAAATTTCTATAATATGGGACCACATGTGTAATTATTTAATGTGTTCTTTTGCTATTTTGATTAAAGCTAAGAGAAGTAATCTACTTATGAAAATATTTATAAATGAGTATTTACAAATTAGTCATGGGGAAAATGTGTAGATAATATTACTTTGTTTTCTAATTTGATGAGGGGTCAAATTAGAAATGAAAGTAGCTTACCAACTAATCGTTTTTTCTTTTAAAATTTAATGGTTGGTTATGATATATTTATGGTCCCCAACGTCAGATAAATTAAATTCACGTTAAGTTTCTTTTCTTTCATCCCCATCGTAAAGAATGAGAATGACTTATTCTCTTACTATAAAAGGAGGAGAAACTAAGGAAATAAACATCAGAAGAAAAACGTGATTTATCTAGACTTGGAAGATCATACCTACTTTGCGGCTTTCGACAATGGATACATGTTCATTTTTGCTTCCGCTTTTGAAGTTTATTTCTCTTGAATTTGACATGGGAAATCGATCTGTAAGTCTATTGATTTAGAGTTTTTTTCAGTATATCCCAACAAATGGTATCAGAGACATCCCATTGGCAATTCATGAGAATTTCTTTCGATAGTTTTAATTTAATATATGCACTGTTTAACATTAACTTGGTTTATTCCATGTATGTGTATTTGGATAGAAACTATCGTTCCATTACTTTGAGAACTATTTTCATGGAACTCAATTTGATCGTGGGCACTATCCTATAAAATTGATTGTGATAAATAACGCTTATCCATTGCGTTAATGTTTCACATTCTTTTATCACTTCAATGTAGTTTCATATTGTTTAAGGTACTTGCCTTTTTTATGTGAAATTGTAAAGTAAATTTTCGATTTATTTTCCTTGAATTAATTGTTATGGTTTGAGGTAAATTGAGATTAACGTACATTTGATTGTAGTTTATTACAAATATACTTTATTAAATGCCAATAAGTTATTCTTTCATTTCATAAGCTTGTCCCATTAGAAAAAAAAAATAACGTATTCTAATAAACTTGCCCCATTATTTCTTGATTTAATGGCTTCATTTCTATTTTATATGTGATAAATCAAGATGATAAATTAAATTTTGAATACGTTGAATTTGTGGTTAATTATGAATGTTGTTTTGAAACATAAACGGTGTACAACATCTATTATCAATTTACGTTTCATCAATTCAGGCGTTATATCATAAATTCAAATTTTAGTACATTTAGTTTTATGGTTAATGAAAGTAATGTTAAACATATGATTGAGTGATTGAAATTTGATGTTGTCAAAGTAACCTCTCATATGGAAACTATGCATGAGGATGTTTAATGTTTATATGTTTATGTAAATATTAATCGACCCAAAGGTAGGTAAATATTTGTATAAACATACTTGCGGTGATAAATGTTTGACAATTATAAGGTATTTGATATGTAAATAATAAATCGATCCAAAGATAATTTTATCATTTGACATGCATTTATTGTCGATATTTGATCACTACATCAAGGTTACTGCTTACAATCAATATTATTGTCCAAAGACTTAATGTTGATGTTGCGTTAAGTATCTTGTAATGGAATTAACCATTTTTGAACTTTATGATTAATCTAATATTGACCATTACTGATGTGAGCATTTTTGTATGTTTAAATGTATTTTCTTTACAGTTAATGTTACTACAATATCTGCTAATCTCAACAATGTCTCTGTTCTTAATGGTTCAAACTTCAAAGATTGGAAAGAAAATATTTTTATAATTTTGGGTTGCATGGATTTGGACCTTGCACTAAAAATAAAGCAACCTCCTTCTCTTTCCATTGAGAGTTCTCTTGACGAAAGGAAACTTTTTGATAAATGGGACCGCTCAAATCGCATAGTCTAATGATCATAAAGCATGACATTCCAGAAGCATTTAGGGGTGCGGTATCCGATGGGATAACCAATGCCAATGATTTTCTTGTTTAAATAGAAAAACGTTTTGCTAAAAACGACAAGGCTGAAACAAGTATGCTATTACAACACTTGATTTCAATAAAATATAAGGGAAATGGAAATATTCGGGAGTACATTATGGAAATATCTCATTTGACATCAAAACTAAAGGCACTTAAGCTTGAGTTATCCGATGGTTTGCTCGGGCACTTAGTATTGATCTCTCTTCCTACACAGTTTAAGCAGTTTAAGGTTAGTTATAACTGTCAAAAGGATGAATGGACTCTTAATGAGATCATTTCTTACTGCGTACAAGAGGAAGAAAGATTAAAGCAAGATTGGCCAGAAAGTGCTCACCTAACAAACACCTCTAAGGAAAATGGTAAAAGGAAAAAGAAATATGAAACTGCTAATCCAGCTCCTAAGAAACAACATCAACAACCAGTGTCGCCACGTACCTGCGATGCGGAGCGGCCGACGTCCTCGAAATAGGGATATTTAAAAGGAGTCGCCACCAATCTTTTTTATGGTGTGATTGGGCACCAAAATAAAATAACTTTTTTAAAAAAAAAGAGAAAAAAAAAGTGGTATGCGAAAACCAGATTTGGATTCGGGAGTTGTTTGTGTATGGGGAAGGTGTTAGCACCCCATAACACCAGTTAAAAAATGGTGGCCAAATTTTAATCTTGAATTGCAAAAATTTTAGAAGGAACAAAAAAATGTCTTATTTTACCCCTCATTATTCCAATATTTGGAGTCCTGGCCCCATAAAATAAGTGGATTTAAATCCATCAATTTGGCTATATTGAAATAATTCCGAAGATTCTAGAAATAACATAACCTCAAGAATATGAGAAATTTTTACAATTTTTCTCAAATCAATCATAGGATAGCCTTCATATAAAACAAAGTTTTTTTAAAAAAAAATATTTTAATTAAAATTCATTTTTTCTTGGGATCAAAATCTCGGACTCCCAAAGATAATGATCCTCAGCTCAAGAATTCTAGAAAATCGGACTCTAAATATTTCTAGATTCCACAAGTAAGATTTTTAGAAATAAAAAAATCTTTTAAAAAAATCACAAAAAGTTGTAAATAAATTTAGTTTTTTTTTTTAAAAAAAAAACTTTATAAACTAAATTTTAAGAAAAAAAGTGAAAATAAGTTTACAAAAAAAAAAGATTTGAAACCATGAATGATAATTAAAATAAAATTATTTTTTTTAAATAATAAAATACAAAATGCAATTTAAAGATAGATCATGCTTAACATAACAAGTTGATCATACAGATAAGCAAATAAATGCCATTTACAAATATGCAAATGGAATTTTACGAACAAAATAAGCATATTGAAATCGATCTTGGACTTCCAAAGAATCGATTTCTCACCTCGGAAAAACTAGAAAATCGGACTCCCAAATATTTCTAGATTCCATTAAATATATATTTTTATATATAAAATGATGTAGATTACTAGATCACATAATAATTAGCATACATAAAGCAAAAAAAAATTAAAAAAAAAACAATAGGAAATGTAATTTTTAAACATAGAAATATAACACAAAGTGAAAAGAGAAAATGACAATAATAATACTAATGATAATAATACAATTTTTAAACTAAAATAAGTACAACACTTACCACTTTTTTTTTAAAAAAACACTAATTAAAGAAACTAAATTAGAAAAAAGGAAAAAGTAAAAAAAAAAAGAAATAAAAAGGAAAATTAAATAAAACTAAAAATTGAATCTTAAATTAAAAAAAAAAAAATTAAAAAAAAGACTGACGTGCGCGTCAGTGATGCCCATCAGTCCCTTTCATCTTCTTTTTTTTAAGATATATATATATATAATACTAATAATAATAATATATAATAAAATTTAATAATAATTTAATATATATAATATAAAACTTAAAAAAAAAAAATTGTAATTCTGACGCGCGTCAGTGGCAGTGTGCCACTGACCAAGAAGGGATGGGCAGCTCCATCAGTCTCCTTTTTTTTTCTTTTATATATATATATATATAATAATAATATTATAATAAAAATATAATAAAATATAATAAAGATAATAATATAAATTAATTAATTAAAAAAAAAAAAAAGTAATTTGTTTTGCACTTTATTAGATGAGTTTTTTTTAAAAAAATATATATAATAATAATAATAATAATAATAATAATGATAACAATTTTGCTTTTTTTAAAAAAACACATCCAAACCATTTCTCTTCCACTATTTTTTTCAAAAAAACCCTAATCTCACCTCTCTCTCTCTCTACCCAACACATCTTCTTCTCCTTCTCTCTTTTCTCTTTTTATCAACACATCTTCTTCTCATTCTCTCTTTTCTCTTTTTTACCAACACATCTTCTTCTCCTTCTCTCTTTTCTTTTAAACTCCACACAAACTTATGACCTTTTTTTTTTACAAAACAGAAGCGAAGCTTCCTCCACGAAGGTATGCTACTTTTGTTTTTGCAACACTTCTCAAAACAGAAAGAAAAACTTCTTCTACGAAGGTAACACGTTGCTTCTCTCTTTTAGTTTGTTTTCTTTTTATTTTACTACTTTCACTTGATATTTCGTTTTTTTTAGTTTCAAACACTCTTTTCTTTTAGCCTCATTTTTTAATTCTAGCAAAGGAAGATAGATCTAGGGAAAAAAAACGGAGAAAAAAAATAATAATAATAAAGAAAACAGTAGCTTGAAAATAAATAAATAAATAAAGGTACTAGTAGCAAATGAAGACCACCATAATAAAACGTATGATAATACCACTAACACAAAGATATAGATCAGTGTAGAAAAAATATAATAACAAAAAAAAAATTCCCTTACTCAACTACTGTTTTTCAGGGATGATTCGAGAATGTTGATATAGAAGTGGGGGAGGAATACAACTAGCTTGCCATTTTGAAGTGCAGATCCTTGGGTCTAAAACCCTACCAAATGCAACTTTTGGCTAAACGTGATTGTTGTTACTGTATTCCAAACCCTACTTTTTGTAAAGAACTACTATGGAAAATAAGAAGAAAAAAAAACTTACTTTCTCTGCTTTTTTTTTGTTGTAAGATGGTTGTGGATGAGAAGTGGAGAATGATTTTTTTTCTGTGTTTTGTTCTTGGAATTCCCCCCCTAGGGTTTTGAAAAACAAATGTTTATAAAGGTAAACCCCTTCTCCTTTTAGACAAAACAAAATAGGTAAAAGTGACCCCAAAATGCTATTATACAAAAAAGGCAATAATTTGAAAATAACTTGATTTAAGAGGCTATCTTTCAAAAAAAAAAAAAAACACATTATTACTTTTTTTCAAAAGACAAATCTTGTCACAATTGGCAAAATCACACAAAAATGCCACTAACAAGATTATTAAAACTCTAATTTAAATTTAATAATTAAAATCGATAAACAAGCCAGACAAAAATATGTGGCTACAGCATGCCCCCCTTTGTACATCCTTATAGGATTATAAGGTGGACAAAGGTATATCCATTATTTTGTTCGGTCGCAGCAGAGATGAAGAGTGTCAAGGGCCAGGGATAAACAAGCGCCACATGACAAAATAAAACACGCTGAGGGCCAGGGATAAACAAGCGCCACTGCAGCAAAAGGTGTCAAGGGCCAGGGATAAACAAGCACCACATGACAAAATAAAACACGCTGAGGGCCAGGGATAAACAAGCGCCACTGCAGCAAAAGGTGTCAAGGGCCAGGGATAAACAAGCACCACATGACAAAATAAAACACGCTGAGGGCCAGGGATAAACAAGCGCCACTGCAGCAAAAGGTGTCAAGGGCCAGGGATAAACAAGCGCCACATGACAAAATAAAACACGTTGAGGGCCAAAACAAGCGCCACTGCAGCAAAAGGTGTCAAGGGCCAGGGATAAACAAGTGTCACATGACAAAAAACAGACAAGATCGCGAACAAGGGTAAGCCTTGCTTAAATACGTATACATATTCAAAATTTTGACTGATTTATTACCATTACTTTATCCTTCTTTTATTTACTCGAAAGGTTAAAGCCTACAAAATAGCTTTTAGAACACAATTGTTCAAACAAAACATCAATTCATTGGATTGGAAGGCCTCATGGATACAATTCCTGACCAAACAAAAGCCCTCTATCGAGCTTTACAGAGCAAATCCAGATAAAATGTAACTCTTACGACCACAAGTTACTACTATTTACGCATAATACTTCTTGACAAAATCTGCGTTTAACGGATTGGGTAGGTCATTGCCATCCACGTCAGTTAAAACCAAAGCCCCACCTGAGAATGCCCTTTTTACCACATATGGCCCCTCGTAGTTTTGTGTCCACTTCCCCCTGTGATCCTTTTGAAATTGCAAGATCCTCTTTAAAACCAAATCCCCTTCTTGGAAGCAACGTTGGCGTACTTTCTTGTTATAAGCTCGAGCCAACTTTCTCTGGTATAACTGTCCTCTACACAATGCAGTCATCCTTCTTTCTTCAATGAAGTTTAATTGCTCGTACCTTGCTTGAGCCCACTCTGCTTCTTCTAACTCTGCCTCTTTAATCACTCTGAGAGACGGGACTTCAACTTCAAAAGGTAAAACTGTCTCCATTCCATATACTAAAGAAAATGGAGTTGCCCCAGTTGAAGTGCAAATGGAGGTTCGGTAACCGTGTAGAGCAAAAGGCAACATCTCATGCCAATCTTTGTACGTGACAGTCATCTTCTCTACAATTTTCTTGATATTCTTGTTTGTCGCTTCTACGGCTCCATTCATCTTAGGTCGGTAAGGAGTAGAATTAGAGTGCCTAATTTTGAATTGAGTACACAACTCATCCATTAACTTGTTATTCAAGTTTTTTGCATTATCAGTAATGATCTGCTCAGGCAAGACATAGCGACATATAATGTCTCTTTTAATGAATTTGAGCACGACTTGCTTAGTGGCGCTCCTATATGAGGTGGCTTCTACCCACTTTGTGAAATAGTCAATGGCTACCATAATAAAGCGGTGACCATTCGATGCTTTTGGTTCGATTGGTCCTATCACATCCATACCCCACATAGAGAAAGGCCACGGAGTCGTTAGTACATGAAGAGATGAGGCTGGAGTGTGCATTTTATCTGCATATATTTGACATTTATGACATTTTCTTGCATATTTAATGCAATCTGATTCCATGGTCAACCAATAGTAGCCAGCACGTAGGACTTGCCTAGCCATCATGTGCCCATTTGCATGAGTCTCGCAAACTCCTTCATGCACTTCTTCAACTATCTTTTTGGCCTCCGTTTCATCAACACACCTTAACAAAGTCATGTCATGATTTCTTTTATATAACACAACCCCATTTAAAAAGAAACTCATGGCTAACTTCCTGATCGTGCGCCTATTATTTTCAGATGCCCCTAGTGGGTATTCTCGACACGTAATGTAACATTTTATGTCGTGATACCAGGGCCTCCCATCTGGTTCCTCTTCAATGCTCAAGCAGTAGGCTGGCACTTCTTGCTTTTGAAAATTTAAAGGTTGAATTTCTTTATCATAATCTAGCTGGAACAAGGCAGACAAGGTGGCTAATGCATCTGCAACTTGATTACTTTCTCGAGGAATATGCTCAAACGTGATTGACTCAAATGATTGAGCCAGATCTCGAATATACTTATTATAAGGGATCAATTTAGGGTCCCTTGTTTCCCATTCTCTATTCAATTGGTGTATCACCAAAAGAGAATCTCCAAACACTTGCAATTTCATTATCTTCATGTCAAATGCCATTTGAACTCCCATACTGCATGCCTCGTACTCGGCTACGTTATTTGTACAGTCAAAGTATAACTTGGCAGTTAATGGGTATAGCTTCCCTTCAGGAGATGTCAATACAACTCCGATTCCATGTCCCACCTCGTTTGTGGCTCCATCAAATCACATTGTCCACATTTCCAAGTCATGTGGCATATCTGATACAACCATAATGTCCTCGTCTGGAAACTCGAACTTCATCGGCTCATAATCCTCTACTGGCAACTCGACCAAACAATCAGCGATTGCACTCCCTTTTATGGCCTTCCTGGTAACATAAACAATATCATATTCTGATAACAAAACCTGCCACTTAGCTACTCTTCCGGACAGAGATGGTTTTTCGAAGATGTACTTTATGGGATCCATCTTCGAGATAAGCCATGTCGTGTAATACAACATGTACTGTCTCAATCTTTGGGCTGCCCAAGCTAGGCACAACAAGTTTTTTCTAACAAAGAGTAATTCGACTCACAACTTGTAAATTTCTTGCTCAAATAGTAAATAGCCTACTCTTTCCTCCCTGAAGAATCATGTTGCCCGAGCACACATCCCATTGACCCTTCTTTTACTGTTAAGTAAAGGATTAGTGGGCGTCCTGGTATTGGTGGGACCAACACTGAGGGTTTTGCAAGTATTCTTTGATTTTCTCGAAAGCCCTTTGACAATCCTCATTACAACGACATACTTCACTTTTGCGTAATAATCTTAGCATCGGCTCGCAAGTTTGAGTTAAGTGCGATATGAATCGTGCAATATAGTTTAACCGCCCTAAGAAACTTCTGACCTCCCTTTGAGTCTTTGGAGGTTTTAGATCCGTTATTGCTTTTATCTTATCGGGATCTACCTTGATTCCTTCTTGACTAACAACAAACCCCAATAATTTTCCAGAAGATACCCCAAATATGCATTTTGCTGGATTCAACTTTAATTGAAATTTCCTTAGCCGCTCAAAAAGCTTACGAAGAGTGACAATGTGCTTTTCTCCTAGCTTGGACTTGGCGATCATGTCGTCTACGTACACTTCGATTTCTTTGTGCATTAGATCATGAAAAAGAGTAACCATGGCTCTCTGATAAGTTGCCCCTGCATTCTTTAAACCAAAAGGCATGACTTTATAGCAAAATGTCCCCCATAGAGTGATGAAAGTCGTCTTTTCTTGGTCTTCAGGAGCCATTTTAATTTGGTTGTATCCTGAAAATCCATCCATAAATGAAAAAGTAGATTATCCTGCTGTATTGTCCACTAAAACGTCGATGTGAGGAAGTGGAAAATTATCTTTGGGACTTGCACGATTAAGATCCCTATAATCCACACACATTCTCACCTTTCCATCCTTTTTCGGGACTGGGACAATATTTGCAACCCACTCAGGGTACTTTGCTACCGCTAAGAAGCCCGCGTCAAATTGCTTTTTGACTTCTTCCTTCACTTTGATCAACATTTCGGGTTTCATTTTTCGCAGTTTTTGCCTTATGGGTTTACACTCGGCTTTAAGCGGTAACCGATGTGTTACAATTTCAGATTCGCATGGGCATATCTTGGTAAGACCATGCAAATATATCGTTGTACTCACGTAAAAGGGCTACAAGATCGATCTTACTCCATAGCCAGAGTGCCGATTCGTATTTCTTTTACTTCCTCTGATGACCCCAAATTGATTACTTCTAGCGGCTCTTGGTAAGGCACAGTTTCTCTTTCTTCTTGCTTCATCAGTCTCAATAACTCTTGTGATACTTCAAAGTCATCCTCCTCGCTTTGGTCAATGCTATAAATTGGAGCTTCAAAGTTGGCTTCTTCATCTTCGAGGTCCCTGTCAATGATCCAAGTTGTATTGGTGATAGATAGAGGGTGACGGAAAGCGAATGACAATCAAGAGTAATAAAACAAATGGGAGCGAAAGGAAGAGGTCAAGTGGATGAACTAAATAAAAGCCGACAATCCCTTTTTCATTTCTCAACAAAAAGGTACAAGTTCTTGAGATGTAGAGGTTGCATACACATTAAGCAAGTGATAAAAAAGTGCCACTATTACAAAATTCGTGGCTTTAAGCATAGCCACAAATAAATTATTACTCTTGCATCTTCCTAGTGACACTGAGCCTCTCTTTAACCTCCCAATTGTTTAACTCAAAGCCTGGAGGGCAGGGGTAGACTAGTTGTCGCGGCTTGGTGGCGCTTTCAGAGACAACAACGATCGAAGTGTCAGCGGCTTGAACACAAAGCGGGTTGTCACCATGAATCACTTCACCCGGTTTGAAAGTCTCGGATATATGCGGTATATACATTCTTCCTTGCTTGACTTCTCGGCCTTCAAGACGTGCACTTCTCACCTTTCTCTTTTCTGCTTTGACTCTCTTGCACTCAGAAGTTGTTGGCTTGTACCCCAATCCAAACCTCTCTTTGCCTTCAGGGAGGCAAATCACCTTTGGGTTTCCTTGATTGTTCCGTCCCAACCCTTCATGCATCCGAAAGCCGTTGTTTAACATTACTCTTGCAACCATCAGAACTGTCTTGGCTGAATAACGGTCTATATCCCAACCTTCAGTTGGAAAGGTAGTGGCATTGGCAACCTCAAACGATCTATACGAGCACTCAAAAGCATCTTCTGCTGTTTCAACATATGGAAACGATGTTGTCTTTGTTACAAACATATCTTCCCCTCCGAAAACGACAGCCTGACCATTTTCTACAACGAACTTCACTCTCTGATGAAGTGAAGATGGAACAGCTCCTGTGGAATGAATCCAAGGATGCCCAAGAAAACAACTGTATGAAGAGTTTACATCCATCACTTGAAATGTTACATTGAAAGAAGATGACCCGATTTGTAGGGGAATTTCTATGTCTCTGATTACATCCCTTCGAGCACCATCGAAAGCCCTAACAACCATGGTACTTGGTTTTAAATATGAGGAGTCCACGGGAAGCTTCATCAATGTCGACTTTGGCATTAATGTTTAAAGATGAGTCATTGTCCACAAGAACTCTAGCCACCAGATGATCCTTACACCTCACAGAGATGTGTAGTGCCTTAGTGTGTCCAGTACCCTCAGGCGGGATCTCATCATCCGAGAAGGTAATACTGATTCAGAGCAGCTTATGTTTCCCACAATTTCACTGAGTGCATTTACCGAAATATCAGGGCCTACATGAGCTTGGTTCAAAACATCGAGCAGAACTTTGCGGTGCGGCCCAGAATAGAGAAAAAGTGATAAAATTGATATCCGAGCTGGGGTGCGATGTAACTGCTCTATCACTTTATACTCGCTTTGCTTAATCAATTTCAAAAACTCGCGTGCCTCTTCTTCTCATCACACCGATTCTGACTCGTCTTTTTTCTCATTATGGCCATTTTTTCTCATGAACTTTATCTACATCTTTTAAACCATCTTCGTCGGTTATCTCCACAGCTTTGCCCTTACGTTGTCTAATTTCCTCTTCTTTTGAAATACTTTTCAAAAAGTCTAGCGTGTAACATCTACCACTACGAGTCATTCCTCCGACTGCTAAGATGTCAGGTGTAGGAGCACCACTATCCGTGATGAACTGACATTCGTATTTCCAAGGTACAACCTGACTATCCTTATAAGCAAAGGGACCGCACTTCTACAATCATTGGCTTGGGTACTTGAATATGAGAAGTGGTACCGGATTACTCTTATAGTGAATGATTAATGGTTTTGGTGAAGATGACACTTCTCCCGCTGCTTTCTTAGAGGACGACCCGTGAGTAATCATGTCAACATTCATCTCCCCGTAGCCGCCGCTCACAACCAATAACTTCGAATCCAATAGTTTTTGCACATGCTTTGCTTAATCATCACAATCTTCTATGGAATGTCCAGACCATTCCTTTATGAAAAAGGCATATCTTCTCGTTATGCAAGCCCAAATCATCTATGCTACTCTCTGCTCGGACCTTATCGTAAGATATCCGACATCATGAGAGAATTTGAAAGAGAGTCTTCATAGATGTATTCAAATTTTGGACTTTATCTTTATAGCATTCTTCAGACGCTTCAATGACATTCACAGTAGGATTTTCATTGTTTGGGAGAGGATTTTGATTAACATCAGGCCCTTCCCCTGCTTTCTTGAATTTTAACCATCCTGCTTTAACCAAGCTTTGTACCTTAGCCTTTAATGGATAACAATTCTCTGTGGAATGTCCAATTGCCCCTGCATGATATTCACACCGCGCGCTTGGATCGTACCATTTAGGATACGGGGGTTGTAATGGCTCTTGAGGCACAATGGCAACTTGATGGTTTTTTTAGTAATTGAGGCAAAAGCTCGGTGTATGTCATGTCATGAATGGGATCAAAACGCATTTGTTTCCAATTGCCACTAGCGACACACCGATTTGATCGATTCGGTTGACTTTGCCTCCAAGTCGAGGACTACGATTATAACTCGCAGGTCTTTGAGTTGGTGAAGTCATATGGGTCATAACTCTTGGTCCTGAGCTTACCTCATGGACCTCTCCCTCCTTCTTCTTAGGAGTCATTACCTTTCTCAGATTTGCCTCAGGTGTTGCGTCTGTGATCCTCCCATTCTTAACGCCATACTCTATCCTTTCTCCGATTGTTATGATGTCAGAAAAATTTGTGGACGCACTTCCGATCATCCTGTCATAATATGGCGCTCGCAGAGTATTGATAAACATGGCTAACAATTCTTTGTCAGTTAAAGGAGGTTGTACTTGAGCAACCAATTCTCTCCACCTTTGTGCATACTCCTTAAAAGTTTCTTGTAGCCTTCTTTTCTATTCATTTGAAGATCTAAACGATCGGGTGCCATGTCAATATTGTACTTATACTGTTTTAAAAAAGCATCAGCCAAGTCTTTCCACTTGTGCACTTGGGAGCCATCCAAATGCATATACCAACGGGACGCTTGGGCGATCGGTAGTCATTTTGAAAACAATGAATCAATAACTTATCATCGTGCGCGCGCCGACATTTTCCTACAATACATGACCAGATGACTCTTCTGGACATGTAGTCCCATTATACTTTTCAAACTCCGGCCTTGAACTTTGGGGAATAACAACATCCGGAATCAAACATAATTGGCTAGCATCGACATCCCCATAGACGCTCGGCACCTCTCAATCGCGCGTAGTCTTTCTTCAAGGAACTCCAACCTTCCTTTTCTTAACGAATCTTCGAAGTCTTTTTATGATTTTCTCATGCGGTTGAACAAATCTTCGGATCACTCACATGACTTGCACAAAGCGGGCTCGACCGGATCTTGCACAGGAAAAAGAGGTTGGATAAGCTACCTGACCATGTGTGGGTTTGACACCATTATGGCGCGTAAACCCGGAGGGTAAAAAGGAGTGTCATCTAGCCCTTGGTTTTGACTCGTCTCGACTTGCAACGCGCTCACACTATGGAGACTTTTCTTTTCTTGCGGTAGAAGCTCCAAGATCTTTGCTACTTGCTCTTTCAATTCTTCCACCTCTAGGCGTGATTTGTTTGTACTGCTGCTCACTTGATCATCCATGAATTTGGCCTTTCTTCTTGTCCAATATGAATGATGAGGAGGTGAACTTCGAACTATTTTGTAAACTTTGAACCTTTTATTATAAAAGAAGGAGTAATGGTTTGATTAGTCAAAAAGAAAATTTTGCTAGCGAAGTTAGATCTTTGTTAGTGCTAACACGAAATGAATGAATGCAAGCTAGAAAAAAGAAAAAAAACGAGGATTCATTCAAAAGTCAAAAGTCACCATTACAAGAGTCGTTTAAAAAAATGAGACAATAAACAAATCAGAACAAGACCTAATGGTAACACCCAAAATGCCCGAGGTCTCGTCCTATCACCCCTAGGAATCTAATCAAATCTTCACCGCCTGGCTGTGTGGGCACGATGCCTTGTCGAAGAATACTGGCTCTTCCAGCTAATCGATCGGCCTTTTTAGCCATCAATCTTAACTTCTCGGCTCCCTGTTCAACTTGTCCTTTTATGTAGTCATAACGACGTCTCAGATTTCCATACTCGTCTCTCCAAATGGCAAAGTCTGTATTCATCACCTAATGCTCTTCTTTTAATCGTGCATGATCTTCCATCACTACTTCGTTCGCATTTCGATATACTACCAACTGGTGCTCCAAACTTGCAATAGTATCTTGAAGCAGTGTGTTTCTCCGTTCTGCATCGACGAATTGGCTCTTATACTCATCTGTCAGCTTTTGCAAAACTTCCTTTTCTTTTCCCAAAGACACAATTGTCTCTTGTGACTTTGTAACTTGTTCATTAAGTATATCTTGGAAGTTTTTCATGGCATTGTTGAGCTTCCGTACCTCTTACTTCAGGTCTTTGATGTGTAATTTCTGAGCCTCTGCCTTACCTTGTAGGACTTCTATTTCTCTCCACAAGCCCCTATTTTTCTTCCGTAGTTGGACGACTTCTGCGTTTAGAGAACCGTATTCCCTCTCTAATTCAAGCTGCCTCTGTAAACGCTGTTGAACTTCTTCCAACCGTCTTTTCGCGCTTGTGGATTGTCCAATCCATAATTTAACTTCAGCCCTTAATTCCTCATTTTCCTTCATGAGCATAGAGTTTCTTTCTTTTGCAAGCTTCAATTCTTTGTCCAAATCAACATGGTCTATCTTCAAGGTTTCCTCTAAATCAATTGGCATTGGTGAAACATCAACTTTTGCCCCAATTCTAACTGCTCTCCAGTCTTCGTATTGTGGCGTGGTTCCTTCACAATGTTGGATATTTTTCAATTTCCTTATATCCTTCCAAACATTGATTGCCTGACTGCTCATGGTGCTAGCAATGTCGGAATCGTGCGAGAACTCCCAGTCCTCCAAGCCAGGGCTAACTGGTGCAAACTGTTTCAGCCATACCGCCGTAGTACCAACAGAGGCGAGTAAGCAATACCTCCCACGGTCCCGGTAAGGTACAAATGACAATTGTCCACATCGATATGTTATGGGACACGAAGGTAGCCACATCGCCTCCATACTACTTCATCCAATGTCGTGGGCTCGAGAAAAAGCTTCCAAGCTTCAATAGAAGGAAAGCTTGGATCCCAATGTGCAGTAATGAAATCTCTCACCGTGTTTCTTGCAACATTCCATGGATCGCTAAACCTTATAGGAGCATACTTGAACTTGCTCGGATACTTGGATGACTGAAATCCAAATAAAGAGCATGGGTGCGCAACTAAAAACTTCCCTTTGCCTTGCAATTTACAATAGCTCAAAGATCTCGGGGTTTCTGCAAGAATTGGAATTACTGAGGTTTACTCCGCTCAATTCCAATGAAGAGTTTAATGACTTGTTCTTCCACGTATCCTCTAATTCTTGGAAAAATAACCATGCCATAGATACACATGGCTAAGAGAGACAAACCCTTTTCTCCCAAGCACACGTGCGTGTGAGGTTGATCAAATAATCAACCTAATGCAATTCCTCCCTTCCTTGACTTTCATTTGCTTCTTTATATCTGAAGCATGAACGCCACCCAAAAACTTGGATAAAGATCTTTGTAAAGTCGACCTTCGATCATGAGTGAAGACTTTACTTCCTGTACTGGCTGGTATGCATATCAAAGCCTGATACTCCTCGATCGTGGGAGTCAAATCACACATCTTAAATGAGAAACATTTAAGCACGAGATCCCAGAAATGAACTAAAGCTTGCAAAGCATTCAGGTTGATGTCTACATACATGAGATCAGCGATATTCCCATACACTACACTAAAACTAGCTCTGCTTTCCATACTCAAACCTTCCCATAAACCTTTTAATTCTTCCACATTGCTAAGAACGAGCTCTAGCTGACAATCCTGAGGGAGTTGGACCTCTGCATCCCTTGGCCAAATAACCTCTGATGAATGCTGCAACTGCCCAAACTGATGGAACACTACTTCCCACGAGTCTTCCTCAGGGGTGGATTTGGCGAATGCCCCGGGCAAATGAGTGTCTACCATCCTAAGACTTTACACAAAAAGAAAAGTGAGTCTAACGGTTGACTTAAATGAAAATACAACATATCATAGCCAAAACAACAACATGAAGACTCCAAACAAAGTGAGGTTAGATCTAGAGATCCTAAAAGACACAGGTCCCCAAAATGATCGTTGTCTTAATAACTTCATGATCATCTTGAGTGAGAATCTTTCGTGTGCCTGCACGGAAGTATAAACTTCTCGAAGGTCGACACTACTCCATCCTCGATTCTAGTCCTACTGGGAATAACCCGGGTAGAGGGCTTGTGATAGTGTGTGAGGCAAGATAGGTAAACAATTAAAGCATAGAAATAAATAACAAGGCCTTCAAACAGGTGAAGTTGGGTCTAAAAACCTAGACAATACAGGTCCCCAAAAATGGTCTCACAATCATACATGATCATGTGACCAAATTGAGTGAGGATTTTTCGTGTGCCTACACGGAAGCATAAGCTTCTCGAAGGTCGACACTACTCCGTCCTCAAATCTAATCCTATTAGGAAAAACCCGGGTAGGAGGCTTGTGATAATGTGTGAAACATAACAAAATAGTAATGCAAGAAAAAAATGCATAAAAGTACAAACAAAAGAACAAAATAAATGAAAAAAAAACAAATCAAGAATAACAAATGACCAAACTCTCGAGGTGGAACCTCATTGTCCCCAGTGGAGTCGCCAAGCTGTCACCACGTACCTGCGACGCGGAGCGGCCGACGTCCTCAAAATAGGGATATTTAAAAGGAGTCGCCACCAATCTTTTTTATGGTGTGATTGGGCACCAAAATAAAATAACTTTTTTTAAAAAAAAAAAGAGAAAACAAAAGTGGTATGCGAAAACCAGATTTGGATTCGGGAGTTTTTTGTGTATGGGGAAGGTGTTAGCACCCCACAACACCCATTAAAAAACGGTGGCCAAATTTTAATCTTGAATTGCAAAAATTTTAGAAGGAACAAAAAAAAATGTCTTATTTTACCCCTCATTATTCCAATATTTGGAGTCATGACCCCATAAAATAAGTGGATTTAAATCCATCAATTTGGCTATATTGAAATAATTCCCAAGATTCTAGAAATAACATAACCTCAAGAATATGAGAAATTTTTACAATTTTTCTCAAATCAATCATAGGATAACCTTCATATAAAACAAAGTTTTTTTTTTAAAAAAAAATATTTTAATTAAAATTCATTTTTTCTTGGGATCAAAATCTCGGACTCCCAAAGATAATGATCCCTCACCTCAAGAATTCTAGAAAATCGGACTCCCAAATATTTCTAAATTCCGTCGTAAGATTTTTTTTAGAAATAAAAAAAAAATCTTTTAAAAAAGTTCACAAAAAAGTTGTAAATAAATTTATTTTTTTTTTTTAAAAAAAACTTTATAAACTAAATTTTAAGAAAAAAAGTGAAAATAAGTTTACAAAAAAAAAAAAGATTTGAAATCATGAATGATAATTAAAATAAAATTATTTTTTTTGAAATAATAAAATACAAAATGCAATTTAAAGATAGATCATGCTTAACATAACAAGTTGATCATACAGATAAGCAAATAAATGTCATTTACAAATATGCAAATCGAATTTTACGAACAAAATAAGCATATTGAAATCGATCTTGGACTTCCAAAGAATCGATTTCTCACCTCGGAAAAACTAGAAAATCGGACTCACATAATAATTAGCATACATAAAGCAAAAAAAATAAAAAAAAAACAATAGAAAATGTAATTTTTAAACATACAAATATAACACAAAGTGAAAAGAGAAAATGACAATAATAATACTAATGATAATAATACAATTTTTAAACTAAAATAAGTACAACACTTACCACTTTTTTTTTTAAAAAAACAATAATTAAAGAAAACTAAATTAGAAAAAAGGAAAAAGTAAAAAAAAAAGAAATAAAAACGAAAATTAAATAAAACTAAAAATTGAATCTCAAATTAAAAAAAAATTAAAAAAAGACTGACGTGCGCTTTAGTGGTACACTGACGCGCGTCAGTGATAGGCCGCCCATCGCCGCCCATCAGTCCCTTTCATCTTCTTTTGTTTAAGATATATATATAAAATAGTAATAATAATAATATATAATAAAATTTAATAATGATATAATAAATATAATATAAAACTTAAAAAAAAAAATTGTAATTCTACGCGCGTCAGTGGCAGTGTGCCACTGACCAAGAAGGGATGGGCGGCTCCATCAGTCTCATTTTTTTCTTTTTTATATATATATATAATAATAATATTATAATAAAAATATAATAAAATTTAATAAAGATAATAATATAATATAATATATAAATAAATTAATTAAAAAAAAAACTGGAATGGGCGGCCCTTAGATGAGTTTTTTTTTTTAAAAATATATAATAATAATAATAATAATAATGATAACAATTTTGCTTTTTTTAAAAAAAACACATCCAAACCATTTCTCTTCCACTATTTTTTTCAAAAAAACCCTAATCTCACCTCTCTCTCTCTACCCAACACATCTTCTTCTCCTTCTCTCTTTTCTCTTTTTATCAACACATCTTCTTCTCATTCTCTCTTTTCTCTTTTTTACCAACACATCTTCTTCTCCTTCTCTCTTTTCTTTTAAACTCCACACAAACTTATGACCCTTTTTTTTTACAAAACAGAATCGAAGCTTCCTCCACGAAGGTATGCTACTTTTTTTTTGCAACACTTCTCAAAACAGAAAGCAAAACTTCTTCTACGAAGGTAACACGTTGCTTCTCTCTTTTAGTTTGTTTTCTTTTTATTTTACTACTTTCACTTGATATTTCGGTTTTTTTTAGTTTCAAACACTGTTTTCTTTTAGCCTCATTTTTTTACTTCTAGCAAAGGAAAATAGATCTAGAGAAAAAAAAAAACGGAGGGAAAAAATAATAATAATAATAAAGAAAATAGTAGCTTGAAAAAAAAAATAATAAATAAATAAAGGTACTAGTAGCTAATGAAGAACACCATAATAAAACGTATGATAATACCACTAACACAAAGATATAGATCAATGTAAAAAAAATATAATAACAAAAAAAAATCCTTTACTCAACTACTGTTTTTCAGGGATGATTCGAGAATGTTGATATAGAAGTGAGGGAGGAATACAACTAACTTGCCATTTTGAAGTGCGGATCCTTGGGTCTAAAACCCTACCAAATGCAACTTCTGGCTAAACGTGATTGTTGTTACTGTATTCCAAACCCTACTTTTTGTAAAGAACTACAATGGAAAATAAGAAAAAAAAAACTTACTTTCTCTGCTTTTTTTTTTTGTTGTTGTAAGATGGTTGTGGATGAGAAGTGGAGAATGATTTTTTTTTTCTGTGTTTTTTTCTTGGAATTCCCCCCCTAGGGTTTTGAAAAACAAATGTTTATAAAGGCAAACCCCCTTCTCCTTTTAAACAAAACAAAATAGGTAAAAGTGACCCCAAAATGCTATTATACAAAAAAGGCAATAATTTGAAAATAACTTGATTTAAGAGGCTATCTTTCAAAAAAAAAAAAAAACACATTATTACTTTTTTTCAAAAGACTAATCTTGTCACACTTGGCAAAATCACACAAAAATGCCACTAACAAGATTATTAAAACTCTAATTTAAATTTAATAATTAAAATCGATAAACAAGCCGGACAAAAATATGTGGCTACAACCAGAAAAAAAATTGTTTCTTTTGTGGAAAATCTGGACACGCAAAGAAGGAATGTATCAAGTACCATGCTTGGCATAAAAAGAAAGGTACATCTCTTATTTTGGTATGTTCTGAAGTAAATTTGACTTCAGTGCCTAGAAACATATGGTGGTTAGATTCTGATGCAACTACTCATGTTAGTGTTTCTATGCAGGGTTGCCTGAATTACTAAAAGCCAACTAATGCTGAAAGAAATATCTATGTAGGTGATGGCAAATCGGTAGCAGTAGAGGCAACTGGACATTTTAGATTGCTATTGTCTACTGTTTTTATTTGGATTTGAAAGACACTTTTGTTGTACCGTCTTTTGGACGAAATTTGGTTTCAATTTCCTTATTGGACAAATCAAAATTTAGTTGTTCTTTTCGGAAATAATATATTCACTTTGTCTTTAAATTCAAATAATGTAGGAACCGGTTATCTTAATGCCCTTGATAATTTGTATATGCTCGACATAATTAATTCTCATAATGAATCATTACATTTGGAATCATGTGGTTCAAAACGTAAAAGAAGTCAAGAAAATTATGCAATTTTATGGCATAAGCGCTTGGATCACATCTCTAAATCCCGAGTTGAGCGTCTTGTATCTGATGGAATTTTATGTTCCCTTGACTTTACGAACTTTGAAACTTGTATTAATTGCATCAAGAGAAAACAGATTAAAGTAAAGAATAAAGGTGCCAATAGAGCCACAAATGTCTTAGAATTAATCCATACAAATATTTGTGGGCGATTCCCTAAAGCTTCTTGGAATGGACAAAAATATTTCATATCATTCATTGATGACTACTCCAGATATGGGTACTTATATTTGATTCATGAAAAATCACAGTCTCTAGACGTTTTCAAAAGGTTTAAGACTGAAGTTGAAAAACAACTTAACAAATCCATAAAGAGTGTTAGATCTGACCGTGGAGTTGAATACTATGACAGATATGATGATTCAGGTGAACAACGTCTTGGACCATTTGCTAGATATTTGGAGGAGTGCGGAATTGTCCCACAATACACTCTACCAGGTTCTCCTCATATGAATGGTGTGGCTGAAAGACGAAATCGTACTCTTAAAGATATGATAAGGAGTATGGTTAGTCATTCTACCTTGCCAGAGTCACTATGGGGAGAAGCACTTAAAACAGAAGCTAACATTTTAAATAGAGTGCCAACTAAAGCAGTTGCAAAAACACCTTATGAGCTTTGGATTGGAAGGAAACCCAGTTTAAAGCATTTTCATGTTTGGGGATGTCTAACTTAGGCTAAGCCTTACAGGCCACATGAGAAAAAGCTGGAATCCAAAACAGTTAGCAGCTACTTTATTGGTTATGCTGACGATCCAAGGGGTATAAGTTTTATGATCCCACACTTAAGAAAATTTTTGAAACGGGAACCACAACATTTTTTGAGGATGTTGAGTTTAAGGGGATAAATCAAGTGAGAAACATTATATTTTATGAGGAGGAATTTGTTGCCAATCCTACTGTTGCTTTTGATAATGTACAGGTTCCTATACCTGATACCTGTCATTAATGAAGAAGCATATCCAGAACCTCAACCAAATAGGGGTTGTTTGGCCCCCTGTCTTGGAATCAAAACCCTGGGAATCAAAATACTAGGGGTTTATTCTGGGGGGTTCTGAAGAATGAGAATCGAAAATTGTGTTTGAGGTGCAGTGTTCTGAACCGTGGGAATAAGAAAACAGTGTTTGGGGTGCAGTGTTTTGAATCTTGATTTATGTTATTTTTTTTCTTTTTTCTTTTGCTGTTTTGTTCTCTTATTTTTTTGTGGATGTTTTGTCAATTGTAGAAACCTTTGTATAACATAAATGGATTACAAAATTGAAACTCTATTTTAGAAATTAAGAAATTGGAAGTCTATGTAAGAAATTAGGGAATTTAAAACTCTATTTCACAAAGTATTTAGAAAAGTATTTTTGGAACTCTATTTTAGAAATTTAAAAATGGAAAGTCCATTTAAGAAATTAGGGATTTAAAGCTCTATTTCAAAAAATATTTAGAAAAGTATTTTTGGAAAAGGGCAATTTGGTGTATGGCAAAAACGGCCAAAAACATGGCAAATGTAGCAAAATGATAAAATAATTTGCAAATATAACCAAAGTGATTATACAACCATTTAAATTACTAAAATGCCCACAACCCAACATTTCAACATTTTGATTGATTCTTCTTCATCATCAATTTTCCTTCCTTTTTATCTTTTAGTTTAATTTCTCTCGATTTTTATTTCCAACTTGCAAGCCCAGTTCATGGGTTTAATTTTATAACTCTATGAAAGATGGAAAATGAAGGTGTAAATTGATTAAATTTATTCTGTGTGTAATTTGTATTACTATCAATAATTTCCGTTGACGTCGCGCGTGTACTGAGTTTGATAGGTTCCTAATTGATTGTTTGTGGTCATCGATATCTATCAGTGATAGACTTTGATTACTAGCATGTGGTGATCGGTTTCTATCAGTGATAGACTTTGATATCTTAACTGTTTGTCTGTGGTGATCGATTCCTAATTGATTGTCTATGGTGATCGGTATCTATTAGTGATAGACTTTGATCACTAGCATTTGATGATCGGTTTCTATCAGTGATAGACTTTGATATCCTAATTGATTGTCTGTGTGATCGGTATCTATCAGTGATAGACTTTGAGCACTAGCATGTGGTGATCGGTTTCTATCAGTGATTATCTATGGTGATCGATTCCTAATTAATTGTCTGTGGTGATCGGTATCTATCAGTGATAGACTTTGATCACTAGCATGCGGTGATCGATTTCTATCAGTGATAGACTTTGATATCCTAATTGATGACTGGTTCCTAATTGATTATCTATGGTGATCGGCATCTATCAATGATATACTTTGATCACTAGCATGTGGTGATCGGTTTCTATCAATGATAGACTTTGATATCCTAATTGATTGTCTATGGTGATCGGTATCTATTAGTGATAGACTTTGATATCCTATCACTATTACTGATAGACTTCTCGGTCGGTGTTGTTTACTAGTGTTGATTGAAGTCTATCAGTGATAGAACTATCACTGATAGACTTCATGGTTGGTGTTACTTGGTGTTGTTGCATTTTGTTGTTTAATAGTGTTGTTTGATTTGTCCACAGTGATTGAAGTCTATTAGTGATATAAACCTATCACTATCACTGATAAACTTCTTGGTTGGTGTTGTTTACTAGTGTTGATTGAAGTCTATCAATGATAAAAGACTATCGTTATCACTGATAGACTTCATTGTTGGTGTTGTTTACTATTGTTGATTGAAATCTATCAGTTATAGAAGTCTATCACTATCACTGATAAACTTATAGCTTTTATCATTGTCAATGATTTCATGCCCTAATTCTTTTTTTAATATTTTATTCATGTGTTTGATCAGTCCATAGTGATTGAAATCTATTAGTGATAGAAGTCTATCACTATGACTAATAGATTTCTTGGGTGGTGGTGTTTAGTAATATTGATTGAAGTCTCACTGATAGAAACCTATCACAATCATTGATAGACTTCATGGTTGGTGTTGCTTGGTGTTGTTTAATAATGTTGATTGAAGTCTATCACTATCACCGATATACTTCATTGTTGGTGTTGTTTACTATTATTGATTGAAGTCTATCAGGTGATAGAAGCCTATTACTATGGCTGATAAACTTCTATCACTGATAAATGTCTATCTCCAATGAAAGTCCATCACCGATAGAAGTGATAGACTTCTATCACTGATAGAGGTCTATCACTATCAACTTTTATCAATGATAGACTTTTATTTGTAATCTAATTAGTTTGTGTAATTGATATGCCACTATCACTGTCAACATCAAGCTACATTGTGTCGTAATTGAAGCCTATCTATGATAGACTTCTATCACGAATACTATAGTTCATCTCTAATTATTGAAGTCTATCAGTGATAATATTCAATCACAAGTGGATTCGTATTTAAGGTAATTTCATAATAACTCACGAGGAAAAAACACCATGATCTATGCATTAACCTCCCAACCTTTATGAAGAAATAAAATAAACTTAATTCAGAAATCACTTATTTCAGAAATCATTCTCCATAATATCAACATAAAACACAATAATTAGAGAAAACCCGTTTGATAACCATTTTGTTTTTTGTTTTTAGTTTTTGAAAGTTAAACTTATTTTCACCTAATTTCTCTAAAATAGAGATCATCTCTCTTAAGTAAGCATTTGAACTCTTAGCCAAATTCTAAAAACAAAGTCAATTTTTTTAAAACTAATTTTGTTAGTTTTCAAAAGTAAGCTTGGTTTTTTAAAACATAGGTACAAAATAGATAAGAAGATATTATAAATTCATTGGTAGAAGTAGTATTTTTAGGTTTAAATTTCAAAAACTAAAAACAAAAACAAAATGGGCATAAATAGTTATCAAACGGAAGTTTACATTCTTGAATGTCTGACAAAATAAAAATGTTATGGCTTAGGGAAAATGGATTCTCTTCTTTTTTTTTTTCTTATCTGTGGCATGCGAAAGTCTACACACAAATCCACCGATTCAACAAAAACAACCCAACACTTGGTTTCTCTGTTCATCGAAACATCAGATCATCCCAAAAAATCCCCCGGTTGCATCTCATTAACAAAGAAATCAAAACCCCTCCCCAGAAAGAATAATTCCAAATAAGTAATAAGTATAACGGATATTAGAAATATATTATACTTAGGGGTATAATTGGAATTATAAAAAAAATTTAAAGATTTTTGCCATATTTACAATTCTTTTAAAATGTTGCTATATCTACAAATAATAACCCTAAGTTTGCTACTCATTACAAATTCTCTTTTGGAAATCTATTTTAGAAATTAAAAAAATAGAAGTTTATTAATAAAATTAGGGAATTAAAAACTCTATTTCACGTCACATAGTATTATGAAACTATTTTTTGGAATTCTACTTTAAAATTTAAAAATTTGGAAGTCTATTTAATAAATTAGGTAATTTGAAAATATATTTTCTAGAACATTCAAAAACTTATTTTTGGAATTCTATTTTAGAAATTAAAAAAGAAGTGTATTTAAGTGATTAGAAAATTTAAAATTTTATTTCACAAAGTATCCAAAAACATATTTTTGGAACTCTAATAAGAAAAGTGGTGATTGCACACAAGTTAGGATAGTTGATTGCTCGAGTAATCAGGTTGCTGGGATATGCGTATATAAGTCTCTTGAGTGGTTGTCGAAAGTAGTCGTTAGTAGTGGTTAGGTCCTCGATGTAGTCATTAGAGTTGTCGTCGAAGGTAGTCGTCAACGATGGTTGGAGTCGCCAGTGGGGTTGTCGGAGTTGTCGTCGGAGGTAGTCGTCAGTGGTGGCCAAAGTCATTAGTATGGTCGTCGGAGTTGTCGCCGGAGGTAGTCGTCAATGGTGGCAAGGGTCGCCAGTGTGGTCGTCGGAGTTGTCGTTGGAGGTAGTCGTCAGCGGTGGTTGGGGTCGTCGGTGTGGCCGTCGAAGGTAGTCGCCAGCGGTGGTCGGGGTCGTCGGAGGTAGTCGTCAGCGGTGGCAGAGGTCGCCGGTGTGGTCGTCGGAGTTGCCACAGAGGTAGCCGTCAGCGGTGGGGGGGTCGTCGGAGGTAGTCGTCAGCAGTAGCGAGGTTACTAATGTAGTCGTCGGAGTTGTCGCTGGAGGTAATTGTGTTGCGTAAAATTATAGATATGCAATACCGCAGTGTACGGGTCAAGTTTTAGTATAGTGATTTATGAGTCAAAGTATCGTTCTCAGGAATGGGTTTCTAGATTAATTAATTACTAAGATACTAATTCTTAATTTTAGCTAAAGAAACATAACATGGATAGTTGATTGAAAGTAAAGACAAGCAAACAAACAAACATGTGGAGACACGAATTGATAGATTTGAGGGGAATAATTATACAAGTTAATGACTCAATTAACACATGCAATGAACCAAAGATATGAAATTATAAACAAGAAGTAAAATACTCAAGAAAACCTCTCGATTCTTAGTGAGCCTCACACATGCAATAAACTCCATAGTCTCCATATGAACCTACTACATGCATGGCATTAAACAACTTCTTTATGCGTTTCCCTAAGATTACTAGGTCATTCTCATGCCAGATTTATAAGAGTTTTGACAATTTTGCTCTAATTCAAGCTTTATCTCTCGAGTCCAATTAAATCAACAGATTAAGAAATAAAGAACGAATTGCCAAAAATAAGAACAAAACATGCTTCAATTCATGGTAAGAAAGTCTTAACAAGTAAATCAATTCCTAACTACAATGTTTAGCTACTCTAAATCACATGAAAATCAAACCAAACATGTAGAAAACGTCTTAAAACGCTATTACAATTTTAAAGACAAGGAAGTTAAACTTATTTGTCGATGCCGGTCCTTCGTCTCCGAGCTCCCGTCTTCGATCTCGAACCTCCACGGATGCTTTGGCTCCAAAAACTATCTTTTCTCTCTTCTTATAAAGTGTATTTCGAAATTAGGGTGGATTGTCTATCAATTTCGGCTCCCTCGTAATGAAATCATAAGGATATATTTATAGATGGAATCGGTGCAGCGTTGCAACGCTAGGGACAGCGTTGCAACGCTGTACCCTAGGCGGCTGGCAAATATGGAAATAGTCGATGGCGTTGCAACGCTGAGGGCAGCGTTGCAACTCCGCTACCCTAACGCGCGCGCCTTCCTATCGATGTGGCGTTGCGACGCTGTAAGGCAGCGTTGCAACTCCCGTTGTGCGGTCTTTCATGTGTGCCTTCTTATCGATATAGCGTTGCGACGTTGCCTTGCAGCGTTGCAACGCTATCGCCTGGGATCTTCAACGCATCTTGGTTGCACGTTCGACGTTGCAACGCCATCACCTCGAATCATCATGCTTTGATTGATCCTTTCTCTTCCAATTGGTATTATTTTTAGCTCCAAATAGCCTCGTTTTGATACCGAGTGATCCAATTTGTCTCCAATAGTTTTGTTTACGCGCTTATCCTGAAATTAAATGAATTAAACACGTAAAAGTCCTGAAATCATCATAAAACTAGCAATTATTAAGCCTAATGATAGCACATTTTGTGTGCTATCAAACACCCCCAAACTTTAACTTTTGCTAGTCCCGAGCAAAAACAGAATTAAACATCAGATTGTTCTTAAACATACATTTGATTCAAGCCTAAAAAATTTAAGAGAAAATCTGGTAATCACAGGAAACACTCAAACATAACACTTCAACAAGCAATTTAAAACTTTTCCTAAGTGTTCCTACGTGTGTGTGTGATTAGCCTATGTTCCCTTTACTTTTACTAAGCCCGGATCAACTTTATTAGGTTTTCCATTCAATTTCCCCCTACACTGGTCTTAATTACTAATCTATGACTCTCCCCACATTCAAGAATTAAATAACTCTATTCAGTACTTACTCCATTTTTTATCAAAATTTTCTATTTTCTTCTTTTTTGTTCAAGGACACTAGCTTTCACACATCCACTGCAGGGACCCTTACCCAGAGCACTCACTCAATGAGTGGCCTAACTGATCACAATGAAGGTAGCTCTTTTTGCCCTCACGATTGTTTAAGCAAACAAACAACAAAAACCAACTAATTCACATATTATACAGGTCATGCACTTCATTTTGTTATTCACCCTATCCTGCAGTTTACTCTCAAATCAGTTCTTAGACCTATCGAGGTGACATCAAACTTTTGAACCTAATAACTTTGTTCAAAGCATTTCAAAACTACAGGAACACAGACTATGTGCATAATAGTGCAGGAAAAACTCAAGAAAATTTTTAAATTAACTCGAATTCATGTCATGTTCTCAAGTTTCAGCAGAATCACAAATATTTCAATTAAATCTCTTCCTAGGCTATCATGATCATACTTATGTAAAAGATCAATCTGTTGGGATTTTTGTCCTAATCTCGTGTTTGTAATATATTGTTTGAAATTAATAAGAGTTATTCATTTCATCACTTTGTGTCTCGCAATATTTATAAACTTTTCCAATAAACTAAGCTCCAGGGTCATTGAATTTATGAGAGAACGAGAACTTGAACGGTGCGTAGTGGACACACAAGGAGGCTCACGTTCGAGTTAATGACCCGAACGGTCTACAGTATATGGATAGGGTTGGAGACCTAATCCTGGATACACTATGGATGCGACCCGCTTTGTATTAGATACAAACGAGGTGATCTGACTCGTTCATGTGGTTGACATGCGAGTGGGGGCATCCTGCGCAATGAGATTGTACAAGACCGGACCGTGAATTATTAGACCTACTGAAGTAACACCATTGACAGTAAGGACTAATAACTTCGTAGATGACCATTAGTGACTTGACCTGAATCCTAAGCGTGTCACGGACTCCTGCCCGCAGTGGTCCGCATCCTTTGACTAGTGCGGGTGAGGGTGGTCACGCTTACTCGCCCAATATGCCTATCTTCTCGTGGACGGGACCAAGTAGGGGAGCCGGAAACTTAACTACGCGAGATGAAATTCACTCGTTCCCGCCTTTAGGGAAACTAGAGGGTTGTTCCCTTAAGTCTTTGTGTCCGTGGCTTGGACAACGGGCGCCCACCTTCTCGCTGGCTCGAGAAGGGTGTTGTGTATGGTTGGACCATCACAATATGTTGTTCATTAGAGGAGCAGTGGGGACTTAAGGAACAAGAGGTAGACACAGGGGTAAAACGGTAATTTGACCCAGCCGTGTCTACGAACAACCTGTGAAGGGTCGACTCATGGGCACTTGTTATATCAGTGGACACGTCATATTCTGCACTTACGGGAGTGCAGCTACGGGTTATAGTGGAGTGTTACCGTAGCTAATGAATGTTGGTTAACCTGGTCAAAGAGTTTGACAGGTTAATCTCGGATCATTTGAGCCCATCACTGTAGGTCCATTAGGTCCCTCGGTTGGCTCAATCTGGGTTAAAAGAAGGGTTAATGTTTTGGTATGAAATTGAAGTGTTCAATTTCACTTTAAGGGCATTTATGTCATTTATATGAGATATGAATGATATAATATATAGTTTAATGTGAATGAGATTCATAAGAAACTATAGGTTAGCCTAATTGTTGAATTAGGGCTAATTGGAGAATTTAATTGAGAGAAATTAAATTGGATGTGATTCAATTTAATTAATCCACAATTATTGCAAATGAGATTTGCAAAATGAGATATGAGATATCTTATATTATGTGGTTATGCAAATGAGATTTGCATAACCTATGGTTGTGGTAAAGTGGTAATAATGTGGAGATTTTAACTCCATCATTTCCACTATATAATCCCTTATTGTAAGAAGGAATGTGATCACTTTCTCATTTTTTAGATTTTCATCGAAGAGAAGAAGAAAGTTCTCTCTACTTTCTCTCTATTCTCCTCCCTCTCCAAAACACAAAAGTTCCCACAAACTTCCCTTTTCCCAAAGGAAGAACAACCGAGACTCCAAGTGGTGGTGTTCGGGTTCCGTTCGTGGGAAGCATTCGTTGAGATCGAGAAGCACGAAGAGTTCGTGATCCGAGGAAGAAATTTTTGAAGTTTGTCTACAACAAGTAAGTAAACTTCTTCTTCTGTAGTAAATTTCTTCCTTTTCCAAAGATGTTTAGCCTAGATCTTTTTGTTAGATCATTTTAACAAAACCGAGTAGCGTAATGATACCATGACGTTTCGATCGTCTTCCGCTGCGCGGGGATTCTCATTCTCTTCAATTGGTATCAGAGCCATTTACATGGTTCTTCATTATGCACTATTTTTGTTAAAATAGGTGGGTAAATTGCCTTAATTTTTCATGAGATGAATGGTGGTTTGCTTAAATGGATGTTTCGGTTTTTGGCATTTTAGATTTATTTTCTGTTTGATGAGATCAAATGTAAAGGGCCTGTGTTTTTGGGCATTTTAGAAAATAAATCGAGTCTGTAAGTCCGGGTCGTTCGTGGCAAGAGTTGCTGTGAAGAAATCGGAGCGAAAAACAAAGTAAAATCGGTGAAGAATAACAAAGTGTTTCTTTGCTCATGCGATGGCGTTGAGGCGCCGCCCTTCTGTCTCAACGCTATCCTTGCGGACGGAGGTCTTGCTCCAGAGCAGCGTTGCAACGCTAGGTGTAGCGTTGCAACGTCGCTGGCGTTGAGAACACTGGTCGACGCTGGAGGCGACAGCGTTGCAACGCTGCCCATGGCGTTGCAACGCTGCACGCGTTGAGGAGCAGTTGCTGGAGGCGGTTTCGCGAGAACGTGGGCTCAATTTCTTTAGTGGGCAGTTGTTTTTTCATTTTTTTTATTATATTAATATTTTTAAAATGTAATTATTTCTTTTATTTAATTATTTTATTAAATAATGTTAATATAAGTGTTATATTAATGTTATTTAATTAAATAATTGCCCTAGGTGCCAAAAACCGGTCCATTTTTGCTTTTTAATTATTTTATGCATGAGATGTATATTTTAATTATTTTCTATGTGCATATTGTATGTCATATAAATTTAAAATCCCACCTTAGGTTAAACATTTCATGCATTATTTATATTATAAGAGTTATAATATATAGTTTGCATGATAGGTTATATTATAAAAGTTATAATATATTTAAATGCATGTTTAATTTATTTAATATAAGTGTTATATTTTTTAAATTAAAGTATGCTCATGCATTTATATTCATGTGATGAATTATATTATGTTATAGTATATAGTTATTCATGTGATGAATGATCAAGCACTATAACATAGAAATGCATGCAACCTAAGTTAATTATTAGTTTTAAAGAGTTTAGAACTTGAATAATTAGACTTAGGTTTTCTTTTTTCTAATGAGATTAGAAATTAGGAAATCAAAGTTTAGTCTATAAATGGAGACTGATTAGTAACTCTGTCTAAGGAAGGTTTTGTCTAAGGTTGGGGTATTTAAATTGACGCTTGCGGAACACCCCTACTTGGAAACCGACCTGGGAGTGAATTCGATCCGGAGATTCTTAGATTATACTTATCGTGAGTGCCGCTGATTAAAAGTGTTTTAATTAACTCACATAGACCTAAGTTATAATGTGATTATAGACTTAGGTTAATACCATATAAGAGTTATATTGGTAGACTTAGGTAATTTCTAGCCGGATTATCTAGGTCAATCCCTATTAAAATTAAAGTGCTGAGTGGGAGGAAATAAAGTGTATGAGATACATTTGAATTTCCAACCACAAATCTCCGTTAAGTCCGCACCGTGAGATCTATACTCGGTCTCGTGGCGCAAATGGGAGCTTCCCCCTTCGGGTGGCATTTGTATAGGTCAATATCATCGTGGATGGAGAGAGTAATTATAGTGAGTGGGAGCGGGACTTGTGAAAACGAGACCCACGGTCTCTTCTTTCGATTCACACCGTGAGACGCCTATGATCTGCCTGCTAGTTTGGCCCGGACTGCACAATCCCTTCCGGAGGGCTTGATCATGGGAGTCGGAACACCGTGAATTCCCGAAAGGGATCTGATTTCTGGTTGGTTTTCCTTCTTGGTTCACCCTTCGGTGGCTATTGTTTGGACGGATGCTTGGAAACTTAAAGATTGAGGGTGACACTCACAGAATTCGTTAAATGTTAATGAATTCGACCAAACAATGGTAATTAGATGCCTAATGGAATAAGAGTTATTCTGGGGTTAGGGTCTGATCAAGAAAGTCTCGTCCTAGAGGAGGAGTATTCTGTTCACCCTTCGGTGGCGGTCATTCTAAACCTTTAGGGTATCATTGAAAAATTTTGAATGGCCTAGGGATCATGAAATAATTTTGCTAAAACATGATTGGATTTTAAAAAGTTTTTTGCGAGACTAATACAAAGTTTTTCTTATTTTTCAACTAAAAATGTCTAGCGCAATAATAGCACTACTCGCGTCCGATAAGTTAGTGGGAGATAATTACCAAAGTTGGAAAAACAACATTAACACGATTTTGGTAACTGGCGACATAAAGTTCGTGCTGTCTGAGGAGTGTCCTCAGATGCCGGGCTCGACGGCGTCGCGAAGTGTTCGCGATGCATAAGATCGGTGGATCAGGGCCAATGAAAAGGTCAAGGTCTACATTATTGCCAACATGTCTGATGTATTGGCAAAGAAGCATGAGCTGATGGTCTCCGCCAAAGAGATCATGGAGTCCTTGCAGGAAATGTTTAGACAACAGTCATTTCAGGTCCGGCATGACTCGCGCAAATACGTCTTCAACGCACGGATCAAGGAAGGGTCGTCTGTCCGTGAACATGTTCTAGACATGATGACCCACTTTAATCTGGCTGAGATGAACGAGGCTTCGATTGATGACTCGAGCCAGGCCAATTTTATTTTGGAGACTCTTCCGAAGAGTTACCTTCAGTTTTGTAGCAATGCTGTTATGAACAAAATTAGCTACACTCTGACTACCCTCCTCAATGAACTACAGAATTTCCATTCCTTGAACAAGGTCAAGAAATCGAGGCAAATGTTGCCTCACGTGTCTTATCACGGGGTTCGACCTGCAGGACAAAGCTCGTTGCTCCTTCACGCCCGAAAGGGAAGAAGAGGACGAAGAGGGGTAAAACTGACCGAGCTGCCACCCACAAGGGCAAGAAGGTCAAGGACGTTGCAGAGAAAGAAAAGTGTTTCCACTGCAATGGGGGCGGCATTAGAAGAGGAACTGTCCCAAATTCCTGGCCGAGAGGCAGAATCAAGGTAAATGTGATTTACTTGTGACAAAAACGTGTTTAGTGGAGAGTAGTGACTCTGCCTGGATATTGGATTCGGGCGCCACTAACCACGTTTGTTCTTCTTTTCAGGGGATTGATTCCTGGCAGCCGTTGCGAGAAGGTGAGGAGACTCTACGGGTTGGATCCAGGGAGCTTGACTCTACTGCAGCGATCGGCACGGTGAAGCTACACTTTGGCGGGAAGTACTTATTGTTGGACAATTTGTACATTTTTCCAGGTTTACTAGATACATTGTTTCCATTTCCTGCTTAATTGAACAGTGTATATCTGTTTTCTTTGAATCTAGTAAAGCGTTTATTTCTTTCAAAGGCAATCTTATTTGTTCAGCTTCACTCGAGCATAATCTGTATGTTTTGAAGCCTAATTCGGTCAAAAGCGTTTTGAATACTGAATTGTTTAAAACTGCAGAAACACAAACTAAGAAAGCAAAAGTTTCTCCAAAAGAAAATGCCATCTTTGGCATCTACGGTTAGGCCACATTAATCTCAATAGGATTGAGAAACTAGTAAAGAGTGGACTTTTAAACGAGTTGGAAGACAACTCTTTGTCGGTGTGTGAGTCATGCCTTGAGGGCAAGATGACCAAACACCCTTTTAGTGGAAAAGGATATAGAGCCAAAGAGCCTCTTGAGTTAGTACATTCTGACCTCTGTGGTCCGATGAATGTTAAAGCTCGGGGCGGTTATGAGTATTTCGTGTCTTTCATAGACGATTACTCCAGATATGGGTATATTTACCTAATGAACAAGAAGTCTGATACTCTTGAAAAGTTCAAGGAGCACAAGACTGAGGTTGAAAACCTCTTAGGTAAATTGCTTAAAACACTTCGATCGGATCGAGGTGGAGAGTACATGGACACTGAATTCCAGGACTATATGATAGAACACGGAATTACGTCCCAACTCTCAACGCCTGGTATGCCACAGCACAATGGTGTATCGGAGAGGAGAAACAGAACCTTGATGGACATGGTTCGGTCGATGATGAGCTATGCTCGTCTCCCTGATTCTTTTTGGGTGTACGCAGTGGAGACTGCGGTTTATATTTTGAACAACGTTCCGTCGAAGAGTGTTTGTGAAACACCTTTCGAGCTCTGGAGTGGACGTAAAGACAGTTTACATCACTTCAGGATTTGGGGATGCCCGACCCACGTGTTGGTGTCAAACCCAAAAAAGTTGGAACCCCATTCGAAATTGTGCCTATTCGTAGGTTACCCTAAAGAGACTAGGGGTGGTCTGTTTTACGATCCTAAGGAAAATAGGGTGCTTGTGTCGACAAACGCCACTTTCCTTGAGGAAGACCACGTTAGGGATCATTTACTAAGGAGTAAAATTGTGTTGAATGAAATGGACAGTACATCAACAAGAGTTGCTGATGGGGCTAATACTTCAACAAGTGTTGTTGATCCTAGCACGTCTAGTCAAATCCATTCCCAAGAGTTAGGAATGCCTCGACGTAGTGGGAGGATCGTGAGAGACGACTGATCGCTACATGGGTTTAAATGAAACCTCGCTTGTCGCTCCCGATGATGATCAGAGGATCCATTGACCTATGATCAGGCAATGGTTGATGTTAATAAAGACGAGTGGATTAAAGCTATGGACCAGGAAATGAAGTCTATGTACTTCAATTCTGTCTGGGAGCTTGTGGATCAACCGGGATGAGGTCAAACCTATTGGTTGCAAATGGATCTACAAGCGTAAACGTGGCGTAGATGGGAAGGTGCGTGCACCTTCAAAGCCCGACTAGTGGCAAAGGGGGTTTTACCTAGGTTGAAGGGGTTGACTATGAGGAGACCTTTTCACCTGTTGCCATGGTAAAGTCGATCAGGATCCTTCTGGCCATTGTCACGTATTATGACTACGAGGTTTCGCAGATGGACGTCAAGACAACCTTTCTGAATGGTAAACTTGATGAGACCATCTACATGGACCAGCCCAAAGGGTTCATTGCCCAAGGCCAAGAGCAAAAGGTTTGCCGACTTCATAGGTCCATTTATGGACCAAACGAGCTTCGAGGTCTTGGAATATAAGGTTTGATGAGGCAATCAAATCTTATGGCTTTGATCAAAATGTCGACGAGCCTTGTGTTTACAAGAAAATCGTTGACAAAACTGTCGCATTTTTGGTGTTGTATGTGGACGATATTCTTCTCATTGTGAATGAGATAGAATTTCTTACTGACGTTAAGAAGTGGCTAGCTTCGCAATTCCAAATGAACGATTTGGGAGAAGCTTAGTATGTTCTAGGTATCCGCATTATGCAGGCCTAAGAAACGAAACGCTAGCCTTGTCTCGGGCGTCTTATATTGACAAGATGTTGTCTAGATATAAGATGCAGAACTCCAAGAAGGGTCTGTTGCCTTTAAGGCATGAAGTTCACTTGTCTAAGGATCAGTGTCCTAAAACTCCTCAAGATGTTGAGGATATGAGACGGATTCCATATGCTTTGGCTGTAGGGAGCCTGATGTATGCCATGTTATGTACTAGGCCCGACATCCATTATGCAAGAGGAATTGTCGGTGAGATATCACCCAATCCAGGATTAGATCACTGGAAAGCCGTAAAGGCAATCCTCAAGTATCTTAGGAGAACGAGGAACTACAGCTTAGTGTATGGCAGTGAGGATTTGATCCTTACGGGATACACGGACTCTGACTTTCAGACCGATAAGGATTCTAGGAAATCCACTTCGGGGTCAGCCTTCATTTTGAATGGAGGAGCTGTAGTATGGCGAAGCATCAAGTAGGGATGCATCGCTGATTCCACTATGGAAGCAGAGTATGTTGCGACTTGTGAAGCTGCAAAGGAAGCTGTTTGGCTTAGGAAGTTCATGACAGATTTGGAAGTTGTTCCAAATATGAACTTGCCAATCACACTTTTCTGTGATAACAGTGGTGCAGTAGTCGACTCACGTGAGCCTCGGAGCCATAAGAGAGGCAAACACATTGAGCGCAAGTATCATCTGATACGGGAGATTGTGCACCGTGGAGACGTGACGGTCACGCAGATAGCGTCGGAGCACAACGTAGCTGATCCATTTACAAAGCTCCTCACGGCTAAGGTGTTTGAGGGTCACCTAGAGAGTCTAGGTCTTCGAGAGCTTCCTGACTAGGGCAAGTGGGAGATGTGTAAACGGGTATTCAATGCCCTAGTTTATTGTATTACTTCATTGTAATTTATGTACATTTCAGAACATACTCAGGACAGTCACAACAAATAAACACATCCCACCCTCAAACTTAAACTAAACATTGTCCCCAATGTTTGCAGAATTAAGCACAAATTAAGTATAAGGGTAAGAGTGAACAATACTGTCCTGGGTAATGGAGATCTTTCTGAGTTTCTTGGATAGGCAAAGCATGTGTGTTGGAGTTCCTCAGAACGGGAGCATGGATTTCAACAAAGACAGGCATCGTCACAACCTACAAAGCAAGCAACACTAGTAAATAAACTAAGAATTGAAAAACAACAAACTAAAGACAAAGAAAAGAAAAAATGAAAGAGCTTGGGTTGCCTCCCAAGAAGCGCTTTCTTTAACGTCTTTAGCTAGACCGTACTCCCTCAAGGTGCTTCCTTCCTTGCTTACAGTGCCTGGAGTGATGTGTTCATTTGGCTAATCTGGGTCTCTATATTCTTTATTACAGTTCCATGACTAGTAACAATACCAGATAGACTGGTGACTACATTCTCCAGCTGGTTGGACCGGCTTCTGGATTCAGCTATGAAGGAATGCAATGCGTCTTCCAGAGATGATTTCCTCTCTGATGTAGAAGCATGCCCTGTAGGAGGATTCAACACATTTTTGTTGTTAGCATAAGAGAAATTCTCATGATACCTCAAACCTGGATTGTAATGTGTTGGTAGGTTATTCTGAGTCTGATTTCCTTCATAGGTGTTGCTTCTGTTGTTCAGGTAGTGCAATTGCTCCATAGTGGATTCTCCATTAGGCTGTGAGCATTGAGAGGCCATCCCTTTTTGTGGTGATCCTGCAAAATTATAAGAGCATGAGTGAGAGATGCCATATGAGATCTAAGAGAAGTTACCTCATCCAGTTGATATAATCCAGCTACTAGCTTAGATCTGTCATTGTCTGTAGGCCACTGGTAGCTGGCAGTTGACACTTCCTCGAGGAGGGCACGTGCTTCCGCACGCTCTTACGCCATGAAAGCCCTTCCAAAGCGATGGCATCCGGAATGGTCCTGGTCTTACCTTCCACCCATTATAAAACAATTTGTACACAGAGCCAATCTGGGTAGTCATGCTGTGGGCACCTCCTGAGCATATTCTTGTACCATTCCCATGCCTCAAATAGTCATTTTCCCTCTCTTGCTTTGCAAATGTTCCTATCTCAGTCCTTAACTTTGCAGCTTTCACAGGTGGAAAGAATTTTGTCATGAATGCTTGGGCCAACTCCTCCCAGGAAGTGAAACTACCTAAGGGACGTGATCCTAGCCATTTTTTGGCTCTACCCTTCAAATAGAAAGGAAAGAGACGTAAGCGAATACTATCAGCAGAGATACCATTCATTTTAAATGTACCACAGATTTCTAAGAAATTTTGAAGATGTGAGTTAGGATCTTCTGTGGCTAAGCCTCTGAAAGCGCCTTCCCTAACCATTTGTATCAGCCCTGTCTTAAGTTCAAAATTATTAGCATTTATAGGGGCATGAACTATTCCAGCCTGCTTAGAATTAAACACAGGTTGGAAATACTCCCTGATAGGTTTAGGGTTATTGATGAGCTTCTGATCAACCATATCCTGAGGTTCTGCTCTTCCTTCCCTTCGGAGTCTCCTACAGGTCCTCTCGATCTCATGATCAAAAGGGTCCAAGTCTGCAGCTCTCCCCTTGGGCATACACCAGGAGGAACAAAAAGAAATAAATTAGACAGAAAAACACCCACAACTAGAAAATAAAACAAAAAAAATTTAAAGACATGAAACATAAAACTTGGGTTGCCTCCCAAGAAGCGCTTTCTTTAACGTCTTTAGCTAGACGGTGACTTATCAGGGCACATAAAATTGGTCATATTTCTTCGGGCCCTTATTGCTCGAATCGATATAGCCTTCTAAGTCTAAAAGACTATCCTACTTTTCATGGGCACTAGAGATAGAATTATTTTTTGTATTTTTGTTTAATGAAATGAAAGAACTGAAATCAAACCAAGACTCCTGAGTATAGGACAAATGGTTATCAAAAATAAAGGAAATTTCTGGGAGAAATGGAAAGAAACTTCTCAGTCTCTAACTCTATCACCTGGATCTCCCCTATGGAACTAAGTGTATCACCACTGCCTTCCTCACTAACCTGATCATGGTGTGCCTCAGTCTCCCCCAAACAATCCTCATTATCATCTGAACAAATATTCCTAGGTGGCATCTCCTGAGTGGTAAGGATAAGAAATTGTTCCTGTAAGGCTTTAAGGGAAACTACTAGTTGGTTGAGGTACTGAGCTCTATCTTGTACTATTTCCCAAAGTCCTACCACCTCAGTTTCTAACCTATCCAACCTCTCTAATTCACTATGAACCAAATTTTTAAATTTCAATTCTACGGTATATTATGCCAGTTGGTCCATAAGAGAAGATTTGTCTATGGGTTGGTTAAGGTACGAAAAACTATGGTTCCAACTGCCTAGATAACTACCATTACATGAATGCTTATCAATTTCAGGTACAGAATTGTAAAAATTAGGCAGATGAAATTCAGAGAAATCATGATGCACATACCTAGGGTCCTGGGAGGGACAATAGAATGGTGGAGAATCAAAATCATGCAAAGTCATGCTTGAAAAATTAGTAATTTAGATCAAGACTTTTACACAAAGACTAAAAAACACGCAAAACTAAAAAAAAATATATAAGGAAACAAACAAACACACAAAAAGAACAAAGAAGGAAAAACACACAAACAAGCTTTAGTCTAAAATCTCAAATTTTCTCCTAATATTAATTAATTTAAATAGTTGCCATTTCCCGACAATGGCGCCAAAAACTTGTTGCGTAAAATTATAGATATGCAATACCGCAGTGTACGGGTCAAGTTTTAGTATAGTGATTTATGAGTCCAAGTATCGTCCTCAGAAATGAGTTTCTAGATTAATTAATTACTAAGATACTAATTCTCAATTTTAGCTAAAGAAACATAACATGGATAGTTGATTGAAAGTAAAGACAAGCAAACAGACAAACATGTGGAGACACGAATTGATAGATTTGAGGGGAATGATTATACAAGTTAATGACTCAATTAACACATGCAATGAACCAAAGAGATGAAATTATAAACAAGAAGTAAAATACTCAAGAAAACCTCTCGATTCTTAGTGAGCCTCACACATGCAATAAACTCCATAGTCTCCATATGAACCTACTACATGCATGGCATTAAGCAACTTCTTTATGTGTTTCCCTAAGATATTTCTAGGTCATTCTCATGCCAGATTTCTAAGGGTTTTGACAATTTTGCTCTAATTCAAGATTTATCTCTCGAGTCCACTTAAACAAACAGATTAAGAAATAAAGAACGAATTGCCACAAATAAGAACAAAACATGCTTCAATTCATGGTAAGAAAGTCTTAACAAGTAAATCAATTCCTAACTACAATGTTTAGCTACTCTAAATCACATGAAAATGAAACTAAACATGTAGAAAACGTCTTAGAACACTATTACAATTTGAAAGACAAGGAAGTTAAACTTATGTGTCGATGCCGGTCCTTCGTCTCCGAGCTCCCGTCTTCGATCTCAAACCTCCACGGATGCTTTGGCTCAAAAAACGCTCTTTTGTCTCTTCTTACAAAGTGTATTTCAAAATTAGGGTGGATTGTCTATCAATTTCGGCTCCCCCGTAATGAAATAATAAGGATATATATATAGATGGAATCGGTGCAGCATTGCAACGCTGTACCCTAGGCGGCTGACAAATATGGAAATAGTCGATGGCGTTGCAACGCTGAGGGCAGCGTTGCAACGCCGCTACCCTAACGTGCGCGCCTTCCTATCGATGTGGCGTTGCGACGCTGCAAGGCAGCGTTGTAACGCCCCTTATGAGGTCTTTCATGTACGCCTTCTTATCGATATAGCGTTGCGACGCTACCTTGCAACGTTGCAACGCTATCGCCTGGGATCTTCAACGCATCTTGGCTGCACGTTCGACGTTGCAACGCTATAGACAGCGTTGCAACACCATCACCTCAGATCATCATGCTTGGATTGTCCTTTCTCTTCCAATTGGTATTATTTTTAGCTCCAAATAGCCTCGTTTTGATCCCGAGTGATCCAATTTGTCTCCAATAGTTCTATTTACGCTCTTATCCTGAAATTGAATGAATTAAACACGTAAAAGCCCTGAAATCATCATAAAACTAACAATTATTAAGCATAATGATTGCACATTTTGTGTGCTATCAAATTGTCAGCACTGGTTGGGTCGCCGAAGTTGTTGTCGGAGGTAGCCATTAGCTGTAGTTGAATCACCGGTGTAGTTGTTGGAGTTGTCACCGAAATTGTTGTTGAAGTAATCGTTGACAATGGAAGATGGCAAATAAAATAAGAAAACATGAAACAAACCCATGGGGTTGCACTGTTGTAACCCATGGGGTTGTGTTTCAAAATCAAGTGTTTTGAACACATTGGGTCAAACATGGTTTTGGATTTAACCATCCAAATCCAAAACAGGGGGCCAAACGACCCCATAATGTTGAACAAACCTCTATTCAAAATGAGGTAATTGTTCCTCAAGAGCAAACTCAACAACCTTTAGAACCAATACCTTTAAGGCGATCCACTAGAGAAAGAAGAAGGGCTATTCCAGACGATTTTATAAATTCTCAAAAGTGGATTGAGGTCATGAATGAGGAGAATAAGTCCATGCAAGACAATGAAATTTGAAAACTTGTCCCATTGCCAGAAGATGCAAAACCTATTGGTTGTAAATGGATTTTAAAAACCAAGAGGGATGCAAAAGGTAATGTGGTGTGGAAAGGTATAAAGCACGTCTTGTAGCTAAAGGTTATACTCAAAAGGAAGGAATTGATTATAAAGAGACTTTCTCTCTAGTTTCACCGAAAGACTCTATCAGGACTATCATGGCACTTGTTGCACATTTTGATCTAGAGCTTCATCAAATGGATGTTAAAACAACATTTCTCAATGGTGACATTGATGAGACAATATATATGGTACAACCAGAAAATTTGTATTGGGAGACTAAAAGAAAATAGTTTGTAAATTAACAAAATCCATTTATGGGCTTAAACAAGCTTCTCGTCAATGGTACTACAAGTTTCATCAAGTGATTCTGTCATTTGGTTTTGAGATGAATATAGTTGATGATTGTGTGTATCAAAATTTCAGTGGGAGTAAGTATATATTTCTAGTTCTGTATGTCGATGACATGCTTGCTACTAATGACACAAATTTATTGTATGACACCAAGAGATTTCTATCTAAGAATTTTGAAGTGAAAGATCTTGGTGAAACTTCTTTTGTATTAGAAATCCAAATACATCGAGATCGTTCTCGAGGTGTTCTTGGATTATCACAAATGAGCTACATTGATACGATACTAAAAAGATTTGGCATGCAAGACTGCAAACCCAGTGATACCACTGTCTCCAAAGGAGACAAATTCAGTCTTAGTCAATGCCCTAAAACCAATCTAGAAGTTAAAGAAATGGAAAAGATTCCTTATTCATCTGCATTTGGGAGTCTAATGTATGCTCAAGTATGTACGCGTCCAGATATTGCGTACATTGTTGGGATGTTAGGCAGATACTTGTGTAACCCTGGTATGGATCATTGGAAAGCAACAAAACGGGTTATGAGATATTTGGAAAGGACAAAAGATTACATGCTCACATATTGGTGATCGGATTAGTTAGAGATCATTGGGTACTCCGACTCTGATTATGCTAGATGCCAAGACAGTAGAAGATCCACTTCAGGTTATATTTATATGTTGGCTGGTGGAGCTATATCTTGGAGAAGTGCTAAACAAACACTTGTAACTTCTTCCACAATGGTTGCAGAATTTGTAGCGTGTTATGAGGCATCTAATCATGGAATATGGCTACAAAACTTTGTCAAGGCTTGCGTATTTTAGATAGTGTTGAAAGACTACTCAAAATTTATTGTGATAATAAATCAACAGTGCTTTATTCCAATAACAATAGGAGCTCATCTAAGTCTAAACATATAGACATAAAGTTCCTGGTTGTGAAGGAAAAAGTATAGAGTAAACACCTATCTATAGAGCACATTGGGACAAACTCCATGACAGCGGATCCGCTTACAAAGGGATTACCACCCAAGGTCTTTCATGAGCATACTACTCATATGAGGGTTATTTTTCAAGAGGATATCATGTTTTAATGGGAGTTTGCATTATTTTATGTTTGATTTGGACATGTATGTTATGTATTTTTTATAATTATTCTGATCAGAAATTAAGTTCTTTTTACTCTGACTCATCAAGTTAAAGAATTTTGATCTCGCTAAAGTAAGGAAGGACCAGTTGGAAATAGGCATGTACAGGTCACATTGCATGTAATTTCCATGATATGCATCCATGACTTGATCTATGTCATTTAGCTATGTCGGTATTGTGACCACTGATGGGTGTAGTTGCTTTTGTTGTAACGAAGACCTCTTTGATCCTTATCGATATAACTAATGGACCAGATTGTTTAAACTTACTCACTTTTACATAGCAATTTTGGAGCTCATAAGGTCAAACACAATTTTTAAGTTACATATGTGGTCCAGTGGGAGATTCTTGGAAATTTCTATAATATGGGACCACATGTGAAATTATTTAATGTGTTCTTTTACTATTTTGATTATGTTGGGATTTATGCCCTAAACTTGTGTAATCTTGATCAATTAAATAAAGTGTTATTTGTTTTGATAAGTTTACAGTCTTGCTTTTATAAATCCAATAAACTAAGCTCCAAGGTTATAACGCTTATATTGAAATTAGCGTAGTGGACACTAATTGGGTTGAATTCAAGATTATAACCTAAATAGTCTCTAGTATAAGAATAAGGTTGAAAACCTCATTCTGGTAACACCATAGATGCGACCCACTTTGTAATTAGTACAAATGAGGTAATCCAACCAATTCATGTAGTTGACATGCGAGTGGGGGCATCCTGTAAGAAGAGTTCATACAAGTCTGGATCTCAAATTATTAGTCTAACCAATTAACAATCAAGTACAGGATAAGACTAGTAATTTATAGATGGTCATTAGTGACTCGACACGAATCTGAGCAAGTTAAGAACTCCTCACTACGGGGTTTGTCCTTAGACTAGTATGGGTGAGAGTGGCACATGTGAGCCGACTCAATAAGCCTACCTTCTCGGGGAGAGAACCTCGTGAGGTAGCCGGGAACTTAACTGTGCAAGATGGAATTCACTCATTCCTCTCGAGGAATTAGATAGGTTGTTTCATTAGAACCGACTCGTGTCTTGAATAACGGGGCCCCGCCTCTCTCGAGGTATGAGTCTAAGGTAGGATCTTAGACTTGTTGTTCATTAGAGGATCGGTGGTGCTTAAGGAGCAAAGAGGTAATCACGAGGGGTAAAACGGTAATTTGACCTAGCCGTGATTACGAACAACTTTGTGAAGGGTCGACTCATGGGCAATGACTATATCGGTGGACACATAATATCTACAAATGAGGAGAGTGCGACTACAAGTCTATAGTGGAGTGACTTGTAGTTAATGAATATTGATTAACTAGATCAAAGAGTTTGATCGATTAATTTCACATCATTGGAGCTCATGATCCAGTAGGTCCATTAGATCCCTCCGTTGGCTCAACATGATAATATAGAGGTATAAAGTTAGGAGTGAAATTGAAGTGTTCAATTTCATACATGAGGAGTTATATCAATTATATATGATATAATTGATATAATATATAGTTTTAATGTGAATTAGACTATATACTAAAGAGAGATTAAAGGAGGGGTAGGATGGTCATTTCCATCCCAATTCTCTATATATATGGTTGCATGAAATGCAACTAGGTTAAGGATTTTTCATAGAATCACTAGCCTCCTTGTTGTGTTGTTAGAAGAGTTCCAAAAACACACATCTCTCTTAAAATATCTCACATCTCCTAAAGGGAACCCACCTTCCTCCCTCACCTAAAGAACAACGAAGAAGATCCGGTGGTCGTGTCTTCGGACGTTGGAGATCTTATTGCTGAGATCGTGACCGTGGAGAGAGGAGCACTTGAAGAAAGGTTCTTCAAAGGTAACTTCTTGCTGTCCAAACTCTTATTTTATGCTTAATCCATGTTTTACATTCTTGAAATTTCCATTGTAACTAAATCAAGAGCGCGCGATTCGCAATCGCTTCCGCTGCAGGGACTTCGATTCCCTTCAGATTAAACCTAAGAGAATTGATCTACTTATGAAAATATTTATAAAGGAGTATTTACAAATTAGTCATGGGAAAAATGTGTAGATAATATTACTTTGTTTTCTAATTTGATGAGGGGCCAAATTAGAAATGAAAGTAGATTTTCTTTCATCCCCATCAGAAAGAATGAGAATGACTTCTTCTCTTCCTATAAAAGGAGGAGAAACTAAGGAAATAAACATCAGAAGAAAAACGTGATTTATCTAGACTTGGAAGATCATACCTACTTTGCAGCTTTCGACAATGGATATAGGTACATTTTTGCTTTCGCTTTTGAAGTTTATTTCTCTTGAATTTGACATGAGAAATCGATCTGTAAATCTATTGATTTAGAGTTTTTTTTCAGTATATCCCAATAAACATGATAATTACAGATCATGTCTCATAAATAGCAATTGAACAAATACAAAGATTAAGGCATCAATTTAATCAAGATACATGTTAATAAAATAAAACAAGAATTAAAGAATACTTGCAAATCTAAGAAAAATTCATTAAGGTCTAAGCCCCACAAAATTGCAATTGGTTATAATCAACCAATGAATTGGAAAACTTACCTTAGCCGCTCATGGAGATGATGTAGCCAAGGTTCGTCATTGGTTCGATATAGTGTCAAAAGAAATGTAAGGGAAAAGGAAAAAAAACTAAAAACTATTATCTAGAAAGATTACACTAAGGAGGCTCTCCTTGTTAATTGTCTAAAAAAAAGGCTTAAATAGCCTTGCAAGCAAGAAACCGTAAATTCTAGAATGATATTTTCTCAAAATAATTAGGAAATAATCTACAAGATAAATTGAAATAAAAAATAATTTCATATCTTACAAAATACTGGAAAAAACATCAAAAAAATCGAAAATCTTTTCCTAAATTCTCAAAACAAACATAGTTTATGAACGGTACAATTTTTAGTATTTTTCCAATATCTTCTTCTCCACGACTTGGATTGACGTGATCCTTATATGGATGGAAAACTTTATTAGAAAGCTTTAAATGGTATCTAAAGTAGTATATTCTCGAATGTCTATCAGTAAGATAATGGAAAGGAAATTTGGCACAAATGATTTTCAGGTACAACAGTTTTTCAGCAAGAGTAGTGACCACTGAAAATGTCATGACTTCTATAATATTTTGTAGAATGCTACGAATCTTATATTGTTGGAAAGATAATTCAATAATCTTCGACTTGATATTAAACTTGAATATATTTGTATCTCAAAAGTTTTAATATGATCGGTCAAAATTAGTATAAAAATTAAGTTGCTCAAATCACCTCCAATTTGGTCCAAATTCACTCCGAAATGTCGTGGAGTCTCAAAAATACGTGAATTACTCGAATCACTATAAAATAATAGTAAAACACATAAAACTCTTTTAACTAATAACAAATAAATGTAATTAAATAGGATTTTATAGATCCTATCAAATCACTTTTAGGTTTCATGTCAAAAAAAAATAAAGATCAAAAGGGGAAAAACTTAAAGGTAATGGGCTTGGTGGATTTGGGTCACAGTAAAAAAAAAGAATATGGGTTGACATTTTAGGAACGTATCAAAATTACTATTGAACTTAACTTTCGATATTTAACAATATATAAGGTTGTAATGTTAAAGTATTTTAAATAATATTGTTTTAAAAGTTATTAATTACTTCAAGATACATTAACAAAAATATGTTAATTAATTAATTTGTAAATATTATATCTTTAATTAACTAACAACATGATTATTACATTTTCACAAGAAAATGAATTTTGAGAAGTTGTAGATTTAGAGAAATGGATGTTTTTTTTTATCAAAATCTATTGGCATATGAAATTAAGATTTATATAATGTGGTTTATATTGCAAACATTACACATGTAAATGTCCATTCCACATGCTCCTTTGATAACCATGCCAAGTGGCAAATTCTCCATGGCCAAACTGTCTCCCACGTGTCCAGCAAAGGCCATAGATTGGTGCCCAAATTGACTACATTATGCTCTCCAAATTACCTATAAATAATGGCTTTTGGTGGATGAATGAAAATCACAATTGAGTGAAATTCTTCCAATCTTCTCTCTTTTCTCCCACTTTCTCTAATTTCATTTGTTTATTTAATTTGCCATAAAATTCCACTTACTTCTTCTATATTATATAATACCCATATTATTATTATTATTATATATTTTGGTAAAGTTTTTGGTGCCCAATTTTTCCTTCCAATTTTACAACACGTTATCAACACAAGCCTCTTCCATTTTTCCGCTAGAGGTAGGTCTTTCGGGTAAGCCATTTTTTTAATGTTATTTTGCATGTTTGGTTTATATTAAATTTCTAATAGAAATATAATGCCTTTTGATAGTGTTATTATGACAAATCTTGCAAAACTAGAATTCACAACCCCTGATATTAATGGTAATAACTATTTGTCATGGGTGCTTGATGTCGAGATACATTTGGATGCTATGAATCTCGGAGAGACCATTAAAGAAGGAAATGCAAAATCCAGTCAAGAAAAGGGGAAAACCATGATCTTCATTCATCATCATCTCCACGAAGGATTGAAAATAGAATATCTAATGATAAAAGATCCCTATGTCCTGTGGAAGATCTTGAAAGAAAGGTATGATAATAAAAAAACTGTTATTTTTCCAAAAGCTCGTTATGATTGGATGCACCTGAGGTTGCAAGATTTTAAATCAGTAAGTGAGTACAACTCCACATTATTCATAATTAGTTCGAAATTGAAATTATGTGGAGAAAACATTACAGATGTGGATATGTTAGAGAAGACATTTTCTACCTTTCATGTCTCAAATATGCTCCTGTAGCAGCAATATCGAGAGAAATGTTTTAAAAAGTATTCAGAACTCATTTCATGTCTTCTCGTGGCTGAACAAAATAACGAGCTATTAATGAAAAACCATGAATCTTGAACAACTAGAACAACATCATTCCCTAAAGTGAATGTGGTGAATTTTAACAATCGTGATCGAGGTCATGACTACAGTAGAGGAAGAAATAATTATTTTCGTGGTGCGCATTATAATTATCCAAATTTCAAGAAACCCACACGAACTGATGATCATAAAGGAACAACTCAAAAAAAGAAGAATTCAAGAGGTCATGAGAATTAATGTTTTTGATGTGAAATGACTGGACATTGGTCACGTATTTATCGTACATCCAAACATCTAGTAGATCTCTATCAAGCTAATTCCCTGAAGGAAAAAGGGGAAACTGTGGAAGATAATGATATATTTGACCCATCCAATATGACAAATTTAGATGTGTCAGACTTCTTTGCATCTCCTGAAGAGAACATTGAAGCAGTTGATGGAATAACAAATGCTTCTTTTGATTTTCAGAATGTCTAGTACTAATGTTTATTTTTATGTTCTTTTTAGCTTTAAACTTTGTGTATAGTGTATCTCTTATTGTAATTATTTTTGTTTAATGAACAAATATAGACAATTTTCATATGTTGATGACTAAAAAATGGGCAATGAAGATCTATGTCTGGTAGACTGCGCAACTACGCACACAATATTTATAAATAGAAAATATTTTTCTAAGTAAGCAATGCTTGAAGCAAAAGTCAATATTATATCAGGTTCTGCAGACTTGATTGAAGGCTTTGGAAAAACAAGTTTTATATTGCCGAAAGGAACAAAATTCACAATTACTAATGCTTTGTTTTCTAACAAGTCGAAAAGAAATTTATTTAGCTTCAAAAAATACATAACAATGGTTATCATGTTGAAACTGATGGTAAAAATAATATAGTGTCTCTATATCACATCTATTGTTTCACATGAAAAACGTATGTTAGCAACACTGCGTGCTTTTTCTTCTAGATTATATTATACTTGTTGGGGTTTGTGCCCTAAAACTCGTAGTTTGTAATTTTGTTCTAATTATTGTAATAAAGTGTTATTACTTCAATAAAGAGTTGTTGTTCGATATTATTTTTGTTTTAAACCCTAAATCCAATAAACTAAATATCCAAGGCTGTAATATGAATCTTTAACTGAATGTAGTGTACATATAAAGGATCTCGGTTAGAGATACAGCCTAAAGGGCCTATAGTTAGGGGATAAGGTTTGGGTACCTTACCCTGGTAAAACTATGGATGTGGCCAACTTTGTATATGATACAAACACTTTGATCCTAACGTGTTCGTGTAGATGACATGTGAGTGGGGATATCCTATATAATGAGATTACATAAGACCGGACCACGAAATAGTAACCACTAGATGTAACTCTGTTGACTAGTTAGGTTTCTATTTCACTAGGATGACCTAGGCAACTTGATCTCAATCCTGAGCAGGTTACGAACTCCTGTTCGCGAGGGATTGTCCTTTGACTAGTATGGGTGAGCGTGGCCAGATTCGCCCACTCAATATGCATACCTTCTTTGGGACAAGACCGAGTGAGCGGCTGAGAACTTAACTTAGCAAGATGGAATTCACTCCTTCCCGCCTACTAGGGTAAGTAGAGGAATGTTCCTTTAAGTGGTGTCTCCATGACTTGAACAAAGGGCCCGACCCTCTCATTGGCCCGAGAGGGGCTCTGTTTGTTGGTAGGACCACAAACAAATTGTTCATTAGAGGAGCACTGGTAAAACAGTAATTTGACCGAGCTGGTGTTACGAACATTCGTGAAAGATTGACTTGTTGTTATTGGTCAATATCCGTGGACACAGAAATATATCTACAGTGAGAAGAGTGCAGCTACGAGACTTTAGTGGAGTGTTCCTGCAGTTAACGAATGTTGATTGAGAGGTTAATGAGATTAACAGAGCAATCTCGTATCGTTCGAGCTTTTGATCTGTAGGTCCATTAGGTCCACCTTCTAACTCGTAAATGGTTCTTAGATCGTTTGAATTTGAAATGTTCAAATTCATAAGGGAATAAATTTAATGTATATAGATACGATATAATATATAGTTTTGGAACTATATATTATAAATTTAATGTGGATATGATTTATATTAAATTTTGTGAGAGAATTAAATATTTGAAAGAGTTCAAATATTAAATTCAAATGTGAATATGATTCATATTTGTAAACTATAGGTTAATTCTTAATGTGCATAAGATGTACATTAAACTATAGGATAAAGGGTAAAACGATTAAATGTGATTTAATCATTTAATTAATATTATATTTTGAATTAAATAAGATTTAATTTAATATGATTAATTGATTTATTAATGAATTATAATATTAATTTAGAACGTGTCAGGAGGACACGTTCCCACTGTTCCCCAACTCCCCCTCGATAGGGAGTGGGGAGTTGCCCACTGAAGTGTCCTTCTCCTGGTGAGAAGGGACATTCTTCACTTGATCGAGCATTCACTAGATTGATTATTTTTCTTACAGAAGAATTCTCTCTCTCTCACCCTCTAGAATTCCCAAAAACATTATTCCAATTGTTGGAATTCCTTCGCACAAAGGAATAGGTCTAAGCACTCAGAGAATAGGAGATTCTCTCTTTTGGTGGTGTCCTGTTGTAGAAGCAGAGAAGCAGAGAAGTTCCTGTGTTGCTGTAAAGCTTGGAGCAAGGAGTTGCTGAGGAAAGTCTACAAAGGTATTTTTTCTTCCTTTTAGTTTAATTGTTAAACAAAGCGTGTTTGCATGATTATCCTCCATGCCTAATTAAATTAGAAATTGCATATTTGTTCTATTTTTATCAATGTATGGGGGTTTTGCATTTCAACCAAATCATACTTGCATATCATGATTCCAAACACTTTTTCGCTGGTCAAGGAGATCAAATCTCCATCAATTGGTATCAGAGCGATGCTTGTTTGGCTTTGGTTGAAACAAAATTGCATTGATTTGGTGGGAAATTCAGTTTGGTTTGCTGTAAAACTAGTTTAGGAATATTTTGGCCATAGTTTACTTTTGATTTGATTAATTTGTATGTAAAGTCCCCTGTGTTTTGGGAAATTAAGTGCTTTATCGAGTCTGTATTCGAGTTAAGAGTCGTTCCGGACCTGTTTCATGCAATTTGGTTTAGAATCAAAGGAGATTTTGAAGATTGAAGTTGATGTGTTCGAAGAAGAAAGCTATTGCCGAAGCAGCAGCGTTGCAACGAAACCAGCAACGTTGCAACGCCGTTCATCAGCGTTGCAATGCTGAGGAACGGTGTCGTAACGCCAAGCATTCCCTATCAACGTGGGAGCTCCGGGTCGTGGCGTTGCAACGCTGCCGCCTCTCGCCAAGGTAACGCCACCCCCGATAACAGCGCGCACATGACGAAGCGTCGTCGCGTTACGCCGCTCGCGCAGCTGCGTTACGCCGCGTGATGGTCTTCCACCAACAGCAGACCGGTTGTTTTATGGGTTGGTTTTAGTCCGGTTCGAGCGGTTCAAGCCCAGTTCAAGGAGTTTTGGACCGATTTATGTAATAAAATTAGAGTAATTTTATTTTTTTGCACTTTAGGGGCCAATTTATTCCGGTTTTACAGCTCTATTTCTTTATGAATGTCATTTAGATTTTTTCCCACCTTAGGATAAGCATGTTCATGCATTTTATTTGTATAATTGTTATATGAATATGGTTTAAATGCATGATTAATTTCTTTTTCATGAGTAATTAATTATAAGTGTTATAATTAGATTATATGGAAAATAAATTGCATGGAGCATGAAATTACTTAGTTTAAAATAAATGCTATTTTATTTAAGTAATTTAATTATTCAATTAGTTGAATATTTTATAACTCCAATTTGAAAAATAATTGTTGGTTTTATAATATAGTTTCTTTATCATAGGTAAGTTATTAAATTTATAAAAGTTATAAATTAAAGGGGTTTTAGAAACCATAACCTATAATAAAGAAATGCATGCAAACATAGGAACTTGGGTTGAAATTAAATTAGTTTTAAATTGTTTAAAATTAATTTAGACATAAGTTTTAATTTCTAATAGGATTAGAAATTAGTCTTACATATTATTTTAAATAGTTTAAAATATAGTAGGACCATAGAACTTTGGTTATAAGGGAACTCTACCGTGAAGTTCTTACATCTCAAAATCAGAAATTACTTAAGGTGCTGTTAACTAATACCTTCTACCCGAACCGACCCTGAGTTTTAAGTTGATTTAACCTTAGTTCTATTTTATATCTAGGTAATTAAAATGTTTATTCACCTAGACATAAGGTTTAAAGGCCTAGTTATAATAGTTATAATAGGCATAGACTTAGATAGATTCTTTTAGCCAGAATCCGACTAAGTTAAACATATACCCTAACCTTAGGAGCTTCAGTGAGAGAAAACGAGATGTTCGCATTAAGTTTACTCTCACGTCCTCAAAAGATCACACCGTGAGTTCCATACTCGGCTACGTGGCGTCAATAGGGCGTCCCCCTACGGTATGTATTTGCATGGTTCAATACCAAGGTGAATGAGGGAAGTATCCATAGTAAATGAGAGTAGGACGCCTGTCAACGTATCCTACGGTCTCCTCCATTAGGTCGCACCGTGAGATTTCTATAGTCCGCCTGCTAGGTTGTCATGGAACAACCATACCCTACGGAGGGCCTGACTATAGGGATCGAAATACCGCGAACTCCAGAAATGGATAGGGTCTCTTAGGTAATTTGCCAACAGTTGTCTTTCTTAATAGTAGCCTGTTGGCTAGGACCTATTGGATCCTAAAATGGTAGGGTCACATTTACAGGATGAGTTAAGCTAGTTAACAAGTTCTTGACCAAACAAACGGTAGCTAAGGACCATTGGGACATGAGATGTTATGATAATAGGAATTGGCTGAGAAAGTCTCAATTCAGGGGAGGAATGACTGACCGCCCGACGGAGGGTTTTGTTCTAAACCCTTAAAGTATCGTTGCAAAATTAAAAGTTTAATTTAAACATTGGGTTTAGTTTAAACACTAGGGTTTTTTAATAATTTTGCTAAATTTGATTGGTTTTTAATGGGTTAAAAGGCATAACTAATTAGAACTATTTTAGATTTTCAGCATGTCGTCCTCAATAATAGCCTTACTAAAAAGTGATCATTTAACTGATGAGAATTTTACTACGTGGAAGTCCAACCTGAATACGATTCTCATTGTTGACGACCTTCTTCGTTTGTCTTGACCGAGAAATGTCCTCGTGTCCTCGCTTGAAACGCCTCAATCATTAAGGGCGGCGTCGATCACCGGATCAATGCCAATGATAAGGCCAAGGTCTACATTTTGGCTAGTGTTTCAGAAGTTCTAGCCAAAAAGCATGAGGGCATGGTCTCAGCTCGTGAGATCATTAGTTCGTTGCAGGATATGTTTGGACAACTGTCTGGACAGCTTCGGCACGAATCCCTCAAATACGTTCATAACTCCCGTATGAAGGAGGGGTCATCCGTGAGAGAACACGTTCTCGATCTGATGGTCCACTTCAACGTGGTTGAGATGCAGAGCGGTCATTGACGAGCAAAGTCAGGTCTCGTTCATCCTTGAATCTCTTTCGAAGAGTTTCCTGCAATTCCCCAGGAATGCGGTGATGAACAAGATAGAGTATAACCTGACTACCCTCCTAAATGAACTACAAACTTTCCAATCTCTTATGAAGAATAAGGGACAGGTTGATGGAGAGGCAAATCTGTTTGCCCATTCCAAAAGGTTTTAGAATGGCTCATCCTTTAGGACTAAGTCTTGTAGTTCATCTTCTGGGATTAAGAAGACCCAGAAAAAGAAGATGGGAGGGAAAGGAAAGGCACCTATTGTTGACAAAGGCAAGCGAAAAGCCAAGGTTGCAGACAAAGGAAAATATTTCCACTGCAACGTGGATGGGCACTGGAAGTTAAACTGCCCAAAATACCTTGCTGAGCTCAAAGAGAAGAAAGGTAAATTAGATTTACTTGTTCTTGAAACCTTTTTAGTGGAAAATGATGATTTTGCCTAGATACTTGATTCAGGAGCCACTATTCACGTTTGCTCTTCGTTTCAGGAAACTAGTTCCTTCAAGGAGCTCGAAGAGGGTGAGATGAAGCTCAGGGTCGGAACGGGAGACGTCATCTCAGCTCGTGTAGTGGGAGATGCCAAGCTGTTTTTCAGAGATAGATTTATTTTATTAAAAAATTTGTATATAGTTCCTAAGATAAAGAGTAACTTAATTTCTATCTCTTGTTTAATAGAACTTGGATATTGTATTTTCTTTTCATTGAATGAAGCGTTCATTTTAAAAGAGGGTGTCAATATTTGTTCTGCTAAATTGAAAAACGGCTTGTATGTACTTACACCGAATCAAACTAAAACAATTTTAAATCATGAGATGTTTAAAAATGCTAATACTCGAAGTAAAAGGCAAAGAATTTCTCCAAATAAAAATACCTATCTATGGCATCTTAGACTTGGTCATATTAATCTCAACCGGATTGAGAGACTATCTAAGAATAGACTCCTAAACAAGTTAGAAGATGATTCTTTACCTCCTTGCGAATCTTGCTTGGAAGGTAAAATGACCAAGCGACCTTTTACTGGAAAAGGTTACAGAGTCATAGAACCCTTAGAACTTGTACATTCGGATCTTTGTGGTTCGGTGAATGTTAAAGCTCGAGGAGGGTGCGAATATTTCATCTCTTTCATAGATGATTATTCGAGGTATGGTTATCTATACCTAATGCATCACAAGTCTGAGGCTCTTGAAAAGTTCAAAGAGTATAAGGCTGAAGTAGAGAATGCATTAGGGAAAACCATTAAAACACTTCGATCCGATCGAGGTGGAGAGTATATGGATTTGAGATTCCAGGACTATTTGATAGAACATGGAATTAAATCTCAACTCTCAAAGACCTAATACACCACAAAGAAAATGGTGTGTCGAGAAGGAGAAATAGAACCTTGTTGGACATGGTTCGTTATGTGATGAGCTATGCTCAATTGCCTGCCTCGTTTTGGGGATACGCAGTAGAGATTGCAGTTCAAATCTTGAACACTGTTCCATCAAAGAGTGTTTCAGAAACACCTTTTGAAATATGGAATGGGCGTAAACCTAGTTTACAACACTTAAGGATTTGGGGTTATCCGGCACACGTGCTAGTGACAAACCCAAAGAAACAGGAACCTCGTTCAAGATTATGACAATTTATTGGCTATCCCAAAGAAACGAGAGGTGGTCTTTTGTATGACCCACAAGAAAATAAGGTGATTGAATCGACAAACGCCACGGTCTTGGAGGAATATCACATGAGGAACCATAAACCGCGTAGTAAATTAGTACTAAATGAAACTACAGTTGTACCAACAAGAGTTCTTGATCAAGCTGGACCTTCATCAAGAGTTGATGGAGATGCCAACACCTCAAGTAAGTCTCGTCCTTCTCAATCGTTGGGAGTGCCTCGACGCAGTGGGAGGGTTGTTTCCCAACATGACCGCTACTTGGGTTTAGCTGAAACTCAAGTCGTCATACCTGATGACGGCGTAAAAGTTCCATTGTCTTATAAACAGGCAATGAATGACGTAGACAAGGAACAATGGATCAAAGCCATGGACCTTGAAATGGAGTCAATAGACATCAATTCAGTATGTGTAGACCAACCTGAAGGGGTAAGATCCATAGAGTGTAAATGGATCTATAAGAGAAAGAGAGATGCAGCCGGAATGGTACAGACCTTTATGGCTACACTTGTAGCAAAAGGTTTTACCTAAAGGGAAGGAGTTGATTATGAAGAAAATTTTTCCCCTGCTGCTATGCTGAAGTCTATAAGGATACTCTTGTCCATAGTTGCGTTTTATGATTATGAAATCTGACAAATGGACGTCAAGACTGCCTTTTTGAATGGTAATCTTGACGAGAGCATCTATATGTGTCAGCTCGAAGGGTTCACAACCCAAGGTCAGGAGCAAAAAGTTTGCAAGCTCAATCGATCCATTTATGGTTTGAAACAAGCATCCAGATCTTGGAATATAAGGTTTGATACTACGATCAAGTCTTATGGTTTTGACCAAAACGTTGATGAGCCTTGTGTTTACAAGAGGATCATCAACGACAAAGTAGCTTTCTTGGTACTTTATGTGGATGATATCCTACTCATTGGGAATGATGTAGGATACCTTACTGACATAAAGAATTGGTTGGCGACCAAATTCCAAATGAAATATTTGGGAGAGGCGCAATATGTTCTTGGGATTCAGATCTTCAGGAATTGCAAGACAGATCGCTAGCTCTGTCTCAAGCGTCTTATATTCACAAAATGTTGTCTCGATATTTGATGCAGAATTTCAAGAGGGGCTTGTTACCCTTCAGGCATGGAGTTCATCTGTCTAAGGAACAGTGTCCTAAGACACCTCAAGAAGTTGAGGATATGAGACGTATTCCCTATGCCTCCGCAGTAGGTAGCTTAATGTATGCTATGCTGTGCACGAGGCCAGACATTTGCTATGTACTGGGAATAGTTAGTAGGTACCAATCCAATCCAAGATTAGACCACTGGATACACTGATTCTGATTTTCAGACCAATAAGGATTCTAGGAAATCCACATCGGGATCAGTTTTCACCCTTAACGGGGGAGCTATAGTATGGCAAACCATCAAGCAAGGATGCATTGCTGACTCCACGATGGAGGCTGAGTATGTCGCTGCTTTCGAAGCAGCTAAAGAGGTTGTTTGGCTAAGGAAATTCCTTACTTATTTGGAAGTTGTTCCAAATATGGAATTTCCCATCAGCTTATACTGTGATAACAGTGGTGCGGTAGCCAATTCGAAGGAACCTCGCAGCCATAAGCAAGGCAAGCACTGTTGGGATTTTTGTCCTAATCTCGTGTTTGTAATATATTGTTTGAAATCGATAAGAGTTATTCATTTCATCACTTTGTGTCTCGCAATATTTATAAACTTTTCCAATAAACTAAGCTCCAAGGTCATTGAATTTATGAGAGAACTAGAACTTGAACGGCGTGTAGTGGACACACAGGGAGGATCACGTTCGAGTTAATTACGAGCAACTCTACGTATATGGATAGGGTTGGACACCTAATCCTGGATACACTGTAGATGCGACCCGCTTTGAATTAGATACAAACGAGGTGATCAGACTCGTTCATGTGGTTGACATGTGAGTGGGGGCATCCTGTGCAATGAGATTGTACAAGACCGGACCGTGAATTATTAGACCTACTGATGTAACACCGTTGATAGTAAGGACTAATAACTTCGTAGATGACCATTAGTGACTCGACACGAATCTCGGCGTGTTCACGGACTCCCGCTCTGCGAGGGTCCGTCCTTTGACTAGTGCGGGTGAGGGTGGTCACGATTGCACTCGTCCAATATGCCTATCTTCTCAGGGACAGGACCAAGTAGGGAGTTGGGAACTTAACTACGCGAGATGGAATTCACTCGTTCCCGCCTTTAGGGAAACTAGAGGTGTTGTTCCCTTAAGTGCTGTCTCCAGGGCTTGGACAAAGGGCGCCCACATTCTCACTGGCACGAGAAGGGTGTTGTGTATGGTTGGACCATCAAAATATGTTGTTCATTAGAGGAGCAGTGGGGACTTAAGGAACAAGTGGTAGACACGAGGTAAAACGGTAATTTGACCCAGTAGTGTCTACGAACAACCTGTGAAGGGTCGACTCATGGGCATTGGTTACATTAGTGGACACGTAATATTCTGCACTGACGGGAGTGCAGCTACGGGGTATAGTGGAGTGTTACCGTAACTAATGAATGTTAGTTAACCGGGTCAAAGAGTTTGACAGGTTAATCTCGGATCATTGGAGCCCGTCACTGTAGGTCCATTAGGTCACTCGGTTTCCTCAATCTGGGTTAAAAGAAGGGTTAATGTTTTGGTATGAAATTGAAGTGTTCAATTTCACTTTAAGGGCATTTATGTCATTTATATGAGATATGAATGATATAATATATAGTTTAATGTGAATGAGATTCATAATATTATAGGTTAGCCTAATTGTTGAATTAGGGCTAACTGAAGAAATTAATTGAGAGAAATTAAATTGGATGTGATTCAATTTAATTAATCCACAGTTATTGCAAATGAGATTTGCAGTATGAGATATGAGATATCTTATATTATGTGGTTATGCAAATGAGATTTGCCTAACCTATGGTTGTGGTAAAGTGGTAATTATGGGGAGATTTTAACTCCATCAATTCCACTATATAAACCCTTCTTGCAAGAAGGAATGCATCTCATTCTCTCATTTTTTGATTTTCATCAAAGAAGAGAAGAAGAATTCTCTCAACCCTTTCTCTCAATTCTCCTCCCTTTCCAAAACTAAAGTCCCACCACTTTCCTTCTTCCTAAGGAAGAACAACCGAGAAGGCCGTTAGTGGTGTTCGTTTTGTACGAGAGAAGTGATCGTTGAGAAGCGCGAAGGCTTCGTGATTTTCTGGAAAGGAGTTATTGAAGAGGGTCTTCAACAAGTAAGTTGCTTTATCTTACTGTTTTTCCTTTCCTTTCAGCATGTTTAGCCTAGATCTAGTGTTAGGTCGTTTTAACAAGAACAAGTAGCATAATGATACCACGACGATTCGATTGTCTTCCGCTGCGCGGGGATTTTCATTATCTTTAATTGGTATCAGAGCCATTTCGATGGTTCTTCATTTATACATTGTTTTGTTAACATTAGGTGGATGAATTGCCTTAATTTTCATGAGATGAATGTTTGGTTTGCATAATGGATGTTTTCGATTTTTGGCACTAGTTTAGATTTACAATTTATGTTGATGAGATCAATGTAAGGGCCCGTTGTTTTTGGGCATTTCGTTGTAAATCGAGTCTGTAAGTCTGGGTCGTTCGTGGCAAGAGTTGCTGTGAAGAAATCGGAGTAGAAACAGGCGGAAATTGGCGGAAGAACAGCAAAGAGTTTGTTGTTCTGTTGATGGTGTTGAGACACTGCCTCACGGCGTCTCAACGTTGTCCTTGCGGACGGAGGCCTGCAGCGATTCAGGCGTTACGCGCTTGCGCGCGTTGAGAACGCGGTCGACGCTTCGGCGGCAGCGTTACAGTAACGCGCCCACGACGCTGCAACGTTGCACGCGTTGCGCGTTGAGAGCGATTCGCGCGATTTAGCGAGGACGTGGGACGAGCTTCACAATAATGGGCAGTTTATTTCGTTTTATTTTTATTTTTGATTTATAAAATGTATTTTATTTTTATATTTAATTATTTTATTAAATAATATTAATATTAATGTTATATTAATGTTATTTAATTAAATAATTGTCCCTAGGTGCCAAAAATCGGTCCATTTTTGCTGTTTAATTATTTTATGCATGAGATGTATATTTTAATTAAATTCTATGTGCATATTGTATGTCATATAGATTTAAAATCCCACCTTAGGTTAAACTTTTCATGCATCATTTATATTATAAGAGTTATAATATATAGTATGCATGATAGGATTATATTATAAGAGTTATAATATAATGTATGCATGTTTTAATTTATTTAAATATAAGTGTTATATTTTTAAATTAAAAGCATGCTCATGCATTTAATTCATGTGATGAATATATGTTATAGTATAGTATTATTCATGTGATGGATGATCAAGCACTATAACATAGAAATGCATGCAACCTAAGTTTATTATTAGTTTTAAAGAGTTTAGAACTTGAATAATTAGACTTAGGTTTTCTATTTTCTAATAAGATTAGAAATTAGGAAATCAAATATAACCTTTGAATGGAGACTGATAAGTAACTCTGCCTAATGAAGGTTTTATCTAAAATTTGAGTATTTAAGTTGACGCTTGCTAAACACCCCTACACAGAAACCGACACAGGAGTGAATTCGTAGGAGATTCTTAGGTTATATTATCGTGAGTGCCATTAATTAAGAGTTAATTAATTTACTCACATAGACCTAAGTTAATAATGTGATTATAAACTTAGGCTAATATCATATAAGAGTTATATTGGTAGACTTAGGTAAATTTTAGCCAGTTTATCTAGGTCAATCCCTATTAAAATTAAAGTGCTGAGTGGGAGAAAATATAGTGTATGAGATACATTTGAATTTCCAACCACAAATCTCCGTTAAGTCCGCACCGTGAGATCTATACTCGGCCTCGTGGCGCAAATGGGAGCGTCCCCCTTCGGGTGGCATTTGTATAGGTCAATATCATCGTGGATGGAGAGAGTACTTATAGTGAGTGGGAGCGGGACTTGTGAAAATGAGACCCACGATCTCTTCTTTTCGATTCACACCGTGAGAGCGCCTATGATCTGCTGCTAGTTTGGCTGGACGCACAATCCCTTCTGAGGGCTTGATCCTTGGAGTCGAACACCGTGAATTCCCGAAAGGATCTGATTTCTGGTTGGTTTTCCTTCTTGGTTCATCCTTCCGGCTATTGTTTGGGCGGATACTTGGAAACTTAAAGATTGAGGGTGACACTCACGAGAATTGGTTAAGTGTTAACGAATTCGACCAGAACAATGGTAATTGGGCGCCTAATGGAATAAGAGTTATTCCAGGATTAGGGTCCGATCGAGAAAGTCTCGTCAGAGAGAGGAGTGTTCTGCTCACCCTTCGGTGGCGGTCATTCTAAACCTTTAGGGTATCATTGCAAAATTTTGAATGACCTAGGGATCATGAAATAATTTTGCTAAAACTTGATTGGATTTCAAAAGGTTTTTTGTGAGACTAATACAAAGTTTTTTCTTATTTTTCAGCTAAAAAATGTCTAGCGCTATAATAGCTTTTCTCGCATCCGATAAGTTAGTGGGAGATAATTACAAGAGTTGGAAAAACAACATTAACACAATTTTGGTAACTGACGACATAAAGTTCGTGTTGTCTGAGGAGTGTCCTCGAATGCTTGGGCTCGACCGCGCGTCGGAAGTGTTCGCGATGCGTCACGATCGGTGGATCGGGGCCAATGAAAAGGCCAAGGTCTACATAATTGCGGCATGTCGATGTCTTGGCAAAGAAGCATCGGTGATGGTTTCCGCCATGGAGATCATGGAGTCCTTGCGAGAAATGTTTGGACAACGATCCTTTCGGTCGGCATGACTCGCTCAAATCGTCTTCAACGCACGGATGAAAGAGGGTCGTCATGTCCGCGTGAACATGTTCTGACATGATGACCAACTTTAATCGGCCGAGATGAGCGGGGTTTCGATCGGCGAGTCGAGCAGTCGATTTTATTTTGGAGACTCTTTCAAGAGTTTCCTTGATTTAAATAGCAATGTTGTTATGAACAAAATTAGCTACACTCGACTACCCTCCTCAATGAGCTACAAAATTTCCAATCCTTGAGCAGGGTCAAGGAATGCGAGGCAAATGTTGCCTCTGTGTCTTATAACAGGTTCGACCTATGGGGCGAAACTCATTGCTGCTCTCAAGCCCCTAAAGGAAGAAGAGGATGAAGAGAGGGTAAAGCGACTGCGTCTTTGCGCTCATAAGGGCAAGAAGGTCAAGGACGTTGCAGAGAAAGGAAAGTGTTTCCACTGCAATGGGGGGCGGACACTGGAAGAGAACTGTCCCAAATTCCTGGCCGAGAGGAAGAATCAAGGTAAATGTGATTTACTTGTGACTGAAACATGTTTAGTGGAGAGTAGTGACTCTGCCTGGATATTGGATTCGGGCGCCACTAACCACGTTTGTTCTTCTTTTCAGGGGATTGATTCCTGGCAGCCGCTGCGAGAGGGTGAGGTGACTCTACGGGTTGGATCTGGGGAGCTTGTCTCTACTGCAGTGATCGACACGGTGAAACTACACTTTGGCGGGAAGTACTTATTGTTGGACAATTTGTACATAGTTCCAAGGTTTACTAGAAACCTTGTTTCCATTTCATGCTTAATTGAACATTGTATTTCTGTTTCTTTTGAATTGAATAAAGCGTTTATTTCTTTCAAAGGGAATGTTATTTGTTCAGCTTCACTCGAACATAATCTGTATGTTTTGAAACCTAATTCGGTCAAAAGTGTTTTGAATACTAAATTGTTTAAAACTGCAGAAACACGAACTAAGAAAGCAAAAGTTTCTCCAAAAGAAAATGTCCAGCTTTGGCATCTACGGTTAGGCCACATTAATCTCAATAGGATTGAGAAACTAGTGAAGAGTGGACTTCTAAACGAGTTGGAAGAAAACTCTTTGCCGGTGTGTGAGTCATGCCTTGAGGGTAAAATGACCAAACGTCCTTTTAGTGGAAAAGGATATAGAGCCAAAGAGCCTCTTGAGTTAGTACATTCTGACCTCTGTGGTCCGATGAATGTTAAAGCTCGGGGCGGTTATGAGTATTTTGTGTCTTTCATAGATGATTACTCCAGATATGGGAATATTTACCTAATGCACAAGAAGTCTGAAACTCTTGAAAAGTTCAAGGAGTACAAGACTGAGGTTGAGAACCTCTTAGGTAAATCGCTTAAAACACTTCGATCGGATCGAGGTGGAGAGTACATGGACACTGAATTCCAGGACTATACGATAGAACACGGAATTACGTCCCAACTCTCAGCGCGTGGTATGCCACAGCAGAATGGTGTATCGGAGAGGAGAAACATAACCTTGTTGGACATGGTTCGATCGATGATGAGATATGCTCGTCTCCCTGATTCTTTTTGGGGGTACGCAGTGGAGACTGCGGTTTATATTTTGAACAATATTCCGTCGAAGCGTATTTGTGAAACACCTTTCGAGCTCTGGAGTGGACGTAAAGGCAGTTTACATCACTTCAGGATTTGGGGATGCCCGACCCACGTGTTGGTGCCAAACCCGAAAAAGTTAGAACCCCGTTCGAAATTGTGCCTATTCGTAGGTTACCCTAAAGAGACTAGGGGTGGTCTGTTTTACGATCCTAAAGAAAATAGGGTATTTGTGTCGACAAACGCCACTTTCCTAGAGGATGACCAGGTTAGGGATCATTTACCAAGGAGTAAAATTGTGTTGAATGAAATGGACAGTACATCAGCAAGAGTTGCTGATGGGGCTAGTACGTCAACAAGTGTTGTTGATCCCAACACGTCTAGTCAAATTCGTTCCCAAGAGTTGGGAATGCCTCGACGTAGTGGGAGGGCTGTGAGACAGCATGATCGCTACATGGATTTAGTTGAAACCTCAGTTGTCGCTCCTGATGATGACTGTGAGGATTCATTCACCTATGATCAGGCAATGGTTGATGTTGACAAAGACGAGTGGATTAAAGCAATGGACCAGGAAATGGAGTCTATGTACTTCAATTCGGTATGGGAGCTTGTGGATCAACCGGATGGGGTAAAACCTATTGGTTGCAAATGGATCTACAAGCGTAAACGTGGCATAGATGGGAAGGTGCAGACCTTCAATGCCCGACTAGTGGCAAAGGGTTTTACCCAGGTTGAAGGGGTTGACTATGAGGAGACCTTTTCACCATTGCCATGGTAAAGTCGATCGAGATCCTTCCGGCCATTGCCGCGTATGACTACGAGGTATGGCGGATGGATGTCAAGACAACCTTTACGAATGGCAAACTTGATGAGACCATCTACATGGACCAGCCCAAAGGGTTCATTGCCCAAGGCCAAGAGCAAAAGGTTTGCCGGCTTCATAGGTCCATTTATGGACTGAAACAGGCTTCAAGGTCTTGGAATATAAGGTTTGATGAGGCGATCAAATCTTATGGTTTTGATCAAAATGTCGACGAGGCTTGTGTCTACAAGAAAATCGTTGACAAAACTGTCGCATTTTTGATGTTGTACGATGACGATATTCTTCTCATTGGGAATGAGGTAGAATTTCTTACTGACGTTAAGAAGTGGCTAGCTTCACAATTCCAAATGAAAGATTTGGGAGAAGCTCAGTATGTTCTAGGTATCTAGATTGTCCGGAACCGGAAGAACAAAACGCTAGCCCTATCTCAGTCGTCTTATATTGACAAGATGTAGTCTAGATATAAGATGTAGAACTCCAAGAAGGGCTTGCTGCCTTTCAGGCATGAGGTTCACTTGTCTAAGGATCAGTGTCCTAAGACTCCTCAAGATGTTGAGGATATGAGACGGATTCCATATGCTTCAGCTGTAGGGAGCCTGATGTATGTCATGCTGTGTACTAGGCCCGACATCCATTATGCAAGAGAGGGAATTGTCGGTGAGATATCATCCAATCCAGATTAGATCAACGGGCGATCGTAAAGGCAATCCTCAAGTATCTTAGGAGAACGAGGAACTACAACTTAGTGTATGGTAGTGGAGATTTGATCCTTACGGGATACACGGATTACGATTTTGGTGATAAGGATTCTAGGAAATCCACTTCGGGTCGACCTTCATTACGAATGGAGGAGTGTAGTATGGCGAAGCATCAAGCGAGGATGCATCGTCGATTCCACTATGGAAGCGAGTGTATGTTGCGACTTGTGAAGTGAAAAGGAAAGTCTGTTTGGCTTAGGAAGTTCATGACAGATTTGGAAGTTGTTCCAAATATGAACTTGTCGATCACACTGTTCTGTGATAACAATGGTGCAGTAGCCAACTCACGTGAGCCTCGGAGCCATAAGAGAGGCAAACACATTGAGCGCAAGTATCATCTGATACGGGAGATTGTGCACCGCGGAGACGTGACGATCACACAGATAGCTTCAGAGCACAACGTAGCTGATCCATTTACAAAGCCCCTCACGGCTAAGGTGTTTGAGGGTCACCTAGAAAGTCTAGGTCTTCGAGAGCTTCCTAGTTTATTGTATTACTTCATTGTAATTTATGTACATTTCAGAAATGTATTTTCTCCACTAGGTTAGTCCAAGTGGGAGTTTGTTGGGATTTTTATCCTAATCTCGTGTTTGTAATATATTGTTTGAAATCAATAAGAGTTATTCATTTCATCACTTTGTGTCTCGCAATATTTATAAACTTTTCCAATAAACTAAGCTCTAGGGTCATTGAATTTATGAAAGAACTAGAACTTGAACGGTGTGTAGTGGACACACAGGGAGGATCACGTTCGAGTTAATGACCCGAACGATCTACAGTATATGGATAGGGTTGGAGACCTAATCCTGGATACACTGTGGATGCGGCCCGCTTTGTATTAGATACAAACGAGGTGATCTGACTCGTTCATATGGTCGACGTGCGAGTGGGGGCATCCTGTGCAATGAGATTGTACAAGACCGGACCGTGAATTATTAGACCTACTGATGTAACACCGTTGATAGTAAGGACTAATAACTTCGTAGATGACCATTGTGACTCGACACGAATCCTCGAGCGTGTTACGGACTCCACATGCTGCGAGTCCATCCTTTGACTAAATGCGGGTGAGGGTGGTCACGATTACTCACCCAATATGCCTATCTTCTCGGGGACGGGACCAAGTAGGGAGCGGGAACTTAACTACGCGAGATGGAATTCACTCGTTCCCGCGTTTAGGGAAACTAGAGGGGTTGTTCCCTTAAGTGCTGTGTCCAGGGCTTGGACAACGGGCGCCCACCTTCTCGCTGGCTCAAGAAGGGTGTTGTGTATGGTTAGACCATCACAATATGTTGTTCATTAGAGGAGCAGTGGGGACTTAACGAACAAGAGGTAGACACAGAGGTAAAGCGGTAATTTGACCCAGTAGTGTGTCTCGAACAACCCGTGAAGGGTCGACTCATGGGCATTGGTTATATCAGTGGACACGTAATATTCTGCATTGACGGTAGTGCAACTACGGGCTATAGTGGAGTGTTACCGTAGCTAATGAATGTTGGTAACTGGGTCAATGAGTTTGACAGGTTAATCTCGGATCATTTGAGCAAATCCTTTTTGTAGTTCCATTAGGTCCCTCGGTTGGCTCAATGCAGGTTAAAAGAAGGGTTAATGTTTTAGTATGAAATTGAAGTGTTCAATTTCATTTTAAAAGAACATTTATGTCATTTATATGAGATATGAATGATATAATATATAGTTTAATGTGAATGAGATTTATAATAAACTATAGGTTAGCCTAATTGTTGAATTAGGGCTAATTGGAGAAATTAATTGAGAGAAATTAAATTGGATGTGATTCAATTTAATTAATCCACAATTATTGTAAATGAGATTTGCAATATGAGATATGAGATATCTTATATTATGCGATTATGCAAATGAGATTTGCATAACCTATGGTTGTGGTAAAGTGGTAATTATGTGGAGATTTTAACTCCATCAATTCCACTATATAAACCCTTCTTGCAAGAAGGAATGCATCTCATTCTCTCATTTTTTGATTTTCATCAAAGAAGAGAAGAAGAATTCTCTCAACCCTTTCTCTCAATTCTCCTCCCTTTCCAAAACTAAACTCCCACAACTTTCCTTCTTCCTAAGGAAGAACAACCGAGAAGGCCATCGGTGGTGTTCGTTTTTTCAGAGAGAAGTGATCGTTGAGAAGCGCGAAGGGTTCGTGATTTTATGGAATAAAGTTATTGAAGAGGGTCTTCAACAAGTAAGTTGTTTATCTTACTGTTTTTCCTTTCCTTTCAGCATGTTTAGCCTAGACCTAGTGTTAGGTCGTTTTAACAAGAACAAGTAGCATAATGATACCACGACGATTCGATCGTCTTCCGCTGCGCGGGGATTTTCATTCCCTTCAAGCACATCGAGAGGAAGTATCACTTGATACCAGAGATAGTGAAACGAGGAGATGTGACAGTCAAGAAGATCGCTTCGGAGCACCATATTACTGATCCATTTACAAAGACTCTCACGGCTAAAGTATTCGAGGGTCATCTGGAAAGTCTAGGTCTACGAGATATGTACATAGGTTAATCTAGGGCAAGTGGGAGATATGTAATGGGGTATATGAATGCCCTAGTTTATTATATTTCTATCTCTATAACCACTGTTTTAGATTATGATTTACAGTTTTAGTTCAAGTGGAAGTTTGTTGGGGTTTGTGCCCTAAAATTCGTAGTTTGTAATTTTGTTCTAATTATTGTAATAAAGTGTTATTACTTCAATAAAGAGTTATTGTTCGATATTACATTTGTTTTAAACCCTAAATCCAATAAACTAAACATCCAAGGTTGTAATATGAATCTTTAACTGAATGTAGTACATATAAAGGATCTCGGTTAGAGATACAGCCTAAAGGGTCTATAGTTAGGGGATAAGGTTTGGGTACCTTACCCTGGTAAAACTATGGATGTAGCCCACTTTGTATATGATACAAACACTGTGATCCTAACGTGTTCATGTAGATGACATGTGAGTGGGGATATCCTATGTAATGAGATTACATAAGACCTGACCACGAAATAGTAACCACTAGATGTAACTCTGTTGACTAGTTACAGGCAACTTGATCTCAATCCTTAGCAGGTTACGAACTCCTGTTCGCGAGGGATTGTCCTTTGACTAGTATGGGTGAGAGTGGCCAGATTTTCCGACTCAATATGCCTACCTTCTTGGGGAAAAGACCGAGTGAGCAGCTGGGAATAACTTAGCAAGATGGAATTCACTCCTTCCTGCCTACTAGGGTAAGTAGAGGAATGTTCCCTTAAGTGGTGTCTTCGGGACTTGAACAAAGGGCTCGACCCTCTCATTGGCCCGAGAGGGACTCTGTTTGTTGGTAAGACCACAAACAAATTGTTCATTAGAGAAGCACTAGTACTCAAGGTAGAAGATGTAACCCAGGGTTAAAATGGTAATTTGACCCAGCTGGTGTTACGAACATACGTGAAGGATTGACTTGCTGTTATTGGTCAATATCCGTGGACACAGAAATATATCTGCAGTGAGAAGAGTGTAGTTGCGGGACTTTAGTGGAGTGTTCCTGCAGTTAACGAATGTTGATTGGGAGGTTAATGAGATTAACCGAGCAATCTCGTATCGTTGGAGCTTCTGATTTATAGGTCCATTAGGTCCACCTTCTAGCTCGTAAAGGGTACTTAGATCGTTTGAATTTGAAATGTTCAAATTCATAAGGGAATAAATTTAATGTATATAGATACGACATAATATATAGTTTTGGAACTATATATTATAAATTTAATATGGATATGATTCATATTAAATTTTGTGAGAGAATTAAATATTTGAAATAGTTGAAATATTAAATTCAAATGTGAATATAATTCATATTTGTAAACTATAGGTTAATTCTTAATGTGCATAATATGTACATTAAACTATAGGATAAAGGGTAAAATGATTAAATGTGATTTAATCATTTAATTAATATTATATTTTGAATTAAATAAGATTTAATTTAATATGATTAATTAATTTATTAATTAATTATAATATTAATTGGGAACGTGTAAGGAGGACACGTTCCCACTACGCCCCAACTCCCCCTCGATAGGGAGTTGGGAGTTGCCCACTGAAGTGTCCTTCTCCTGGTGAGAAGGGACATTCTTCACTTGATCGATCATTCACATGATTGATTGTTTTTCTTACAGAAGAATTCTCTCTCTCTCACTCTCTAGAATTCCCAAAAACATTGTTCCAATTGTTGGAATTCCTTCCCACAAAGGAATAGGTCTAAGCACTCAAAGAATAGGAGGTTCTCTCTTTTGGTGGTGTCCTATTGTAGAAGCAGAGAAGTAGAGAAGTTCATGTGTTGCTGTAAAGCTTGGAGCAAGGAGTTGCTGAGGCAAGTCTACAAAGGTATTCTTTCTTCCTTTTAGTTTAAATGTTAAACAAAACATGTTTGCATTATTATCCTCCATGCCTAATTAAATTAGAAATTGCATGTTTGTTCTGTTTTTATCAATGTATGGGTTTTTGCATTTCAACCAAATCATACTTGCATATTACGATTCCAAACACGTTTCCGCTGCTCAAGGAGATCAGATCTCCATCAATACTCATATACGAGTAATTGAAAGTTATGCAACAATGAACCAGAAGTTCATGAATCCAGGAATATTCAGTGTTTGGAATTATCGATTAGGTCATCCGGGATCAATAATGATGAGAAAAATTATTGAAAAATTCACATGGGCATCAGTTAAAGAACCAGAAGATCATTCTTCAATCCAATGAGTTGTCATGTGATGCTTGTTGTCAAAGGAAATTAATTATTAGACCATCACCAGCTAAAGTGGGGATTGAATCACTTTCATTTTTAGAGTGAATTCAACGTGATATTTGTGGACCTATTAACCCACAAAGTGGTCCATTTTGATATTTTATGGTATTAGTTGACGCATCAAGCAGATGGTCACATGTATGTTTATTATCAAGTCGAAATCTTGCATTTGCAAGACTATTTGCTAAAATAATTAAGTTAAGAGCACAATTTCCTGATTATACAATTAAGACCATTCGACTTGATAATGCTGGTGAATTTACATCCAAGACTTTTAATAATTATTTTATGTCAATTGGGATAAGTGTTAAACATTGTTGTAGCTCACGTTCATACACAAAATGGTCTAGCAGAATCATTTATAATAGGTCTGCAACTAATTGCAAGACCATTGCTTATGAGAGCTAAACTTCCTACATCGGTTTGGGGTCATGCTATTTTACACGCTGCATCATTATTACGTATTAGATCAGTAGCTTATCATAAGTACTCCCCATTATAGTTAGCTTATGGCCAGGAGCAAAATATTTCCTATCTAAGAATTTTTAGATGTGCAGTATATGCCCCGATTGCTCCACCACAACGTACTAAGATGGGCCCTCAAATGAGGTTAGGAATATATGTTAACTTTAATTTCCCGTCAATTATTAAATATCTTGAACCCTTGACGGGTGATATATTTATTGACGATTTGTTGATTGTCATTTTAATGAAACAAAATTTTCAACATTCGGGGGAAGAATTAAGAAGTTGGAAAAAGAAATTAAATGGAATGCATCGTTATTATCTCATTTAGATTCTCGTAGAGATCAATGTGAACTTAAAGTTCAAAAGATAATTCATTTGCAAGATATAGCCATTCAATTACCAGATGCATTCACGGATGCTAAAAGAGTGACTAAATCATATATACAAACTGCAAATGCTCCATCAAAAATTGATATTCCAATACAACAAGTTGTCACTAATGAGTCTGGGGCACGCAAGAAGTGTGGTAGACCTATGGGTTCCAATGATAAAAATCCTCGAAAAAGAATAGTAGATAATCAAAATAATCCAATGAAGGATATGGATGTTCCATAAGAAATCCAGAATACTACTACTGATAAAAGTATTGATGAAAGTCGAATACTTGAGGATAATAATGAAATTTCCATAAATTATGTTATAACAGGAAAAAGATGGAACCGAAATAATATAGTTGTTGACAACATTTTTGCTTACAATGTTGCTCGTGATATTATTCATGAAGATTATGATTCTGATCCAAAATCCATAGAAGAATGTCAACATAGAAAATATTGGCTTAAATGGAAAGAAGCAATCGAGGTAGAATTAAACTCACTTTCAAAACGTGAGGTTTTTGGACCAGTAGTCCGGAAACCAGAAGGTGTCAAACCTGTGGGATACAAATGAGTATTTGTAAGGAAGAGAAATAAAAGAATGAGGTAACAAGATATAAAGCGAGACTTGTTGCACAAGGATTCTCGCAAACACCTGGTATCGATTAAGAGGAGACATATTCTCTCGTGGTGAATGCAATAACATTGAGATATCTAATTGGCCTGACTATATATGAAAAGCTTGACATGCATCTGATGGATGTACTCACGACATATTTATATGGATCTCTCGATAATGAAATTTATATGAGAATCCCATAAGGATTTAAAATGCCAGAAACATATTCTCGAGAATTGTGTTCAATAATGTTACAGAGATCACTATATGGATTAAAACAATAAGGAGGAATGCGATATAATCACTTGTGTACATATTTGTTGAAAGAATGATATCAAAATAATCCAATATGTCTGTGTGTTTTTATAAAGAAATCTCAATCAGGATTTGGGATTATAATTGTATATGTTGATGATTTAAATATAATTGGAACTCCTGAAGAGTTATCAAAGGCAATAGCATATCTTAAGAAAGAATTCGAGATGAAAGATCTTGGAAAACAAAATTTTGCTTTGGTTTGCAAATTGAATATTTAACAGATGAGATATTTGTTCATAGGTCAACTTATATAGAGAAAATTTTAAAAAGATTTTATATGAACAAAGCACATCCATTGAACATTCTAATGGAAGTTCGTTCACTGGATATAAAGAAAGACATACCTCTAGATGATAACGAAGAAATTCTTGGTCCTGAAGTACCATATCTTAGTGCACTTGGCACATTTATGTATCTTACTAATAACCCGAGATCAGATATTGCATTTTTAGTAAATTTATTAGCGAGATATAGTTCTTGTCAAACCAAAAGACACTTGAATGGGATTAAACATATACTTCGTTATCTCCGAAGAACAATTGATATGAAATTGTTTTATTCTAACAAATCCAATTTTGATATAGTTGGTTATGCAAATTCTGGATATTTATCTGATCCACATAAAGCTATATCTCAAACAGGTTATTTGTTCACATGTGGAGGAACTGCCATATCATGGTGATCAGTGAAACAGACCATAACGGCCACTTCTTCAAATCACGACGAAATTCTTGAAATTGACAAAGCAAGTTGAGAATGTGTATGGCTAAGATCGATGACTCAACATATCCGTGAAACATGTGGTTTGTCTTCTAGTAAACTTCTTCCAACAATATTATACGAAGACAACACAGCTTGCATAACCCAAATCAAGGGAGGATATATTAAAGGAGATATAACGAAACATATCTCACTAAAGCTTTTCTACACTCATGATCTTGGAGAAAATGGTGATATCACTGTACAACAAATTAGTTCGAAAGATAACCTAGCCGACTTGTTTACAAAGGAATTACCAACTGCAACCATTGAGAAATTAGTACATAGCATTGAAATACGACGACTTAGAGACTTTAAGAGATGTCTGCACGAGGGGGAGTGAATGTATTATTGTAGACTATATAAAATATGTACTATTTTTCCTTCACTAGGGTTTTTCTTCCCATTGGAGTTTTCCCTAGTAAGGTTTTAACGAGGCATATTCTATATAAATGGACATTTAAGGGGGAGTATTGTAAACATTACACATGTAAATGCTCATTCCACATGACCCTTTGATAACCATGCCAAGTGGTAAATTCTCCATAGCCAAAATGTCTCCCATGTGTCCAACAAATGCCATAGATTGGTGTCCAAATTGACCACATCATGCTCTTCAAATTGCTTGTAACGCCCGATAATTTTGGGAGCCTAATTTAATTTTCAATCCGAGCTTTTATAGGAGAGAGACCAAGGTAATCCCTTTTCCTTTTTTTAATTTTTCCTTTCGGGTTAGTTGTTTTTAGAAAGGAAATAAGTTAAGTAATTTTATAAAAACAATTTTTAAAAAAGGAGGGTTTTTGTGGAGCTGTTTGCCGACCCACCCTCCCCACTTCTTCTTCTTCTTCTTCTTCTTCTTCTTCTCCCCTCTCCTTCCCTTATCCCTCGTGCAGATTGTCGGCCAAGCAACCCAACCTGCCGGCGCTATCGTCGGATGCCGCCGTGACTCGCCAGCCGCTGCCTTCAGTCGGTCATCGATCCCTCGCTCTAAGCACGTCGTTGTTCCCTCGCACGCAGCCACGACTCGTCGACCTGCGCGACACGTGAAGGTGACCGAACTACAGCTTCCTTCGCCGACGAGCCATTCTGTGAGTCGATTTCCACCTCTCCGTCGGCTATAAGAGGTGTGTTTGCCGGTGAGTTTTGCTCAATGACCCATTATTTTTATTCGACTGCTTCGTTGGTTAGTCTTGTTCTAATATTTTGGGCGTTGGTTTGCATAGATCGGGTCACGGGCAACCCGAGTTCGAGCTCTACGTCGCTGTCGTCGTCACCAAAATCGCGTCGTCATTATTGCGCCGCCATCTCGATTACAAGATGAGTCTCGTTTTGTTGATGCCTTTTTTGTCCTCCGTGTGATATTACGTTAAGTCAAGTTAGTTCAATTAAAAGTGTCTGGAACGTGTTTTTTTAAGGTTCTTTGTTTAACGATTAGGTGTTCGTGCGTGGAACTTGAGATCGAACTCCCGAACCTTGGTTATCCAGGTAAGTAGTCATTTGGATTTAAGCCCTTTAAGTTATTTTTTGCTTTGATTATGTGAGGACCCTTGCGAATTATGATAGTATGCTCGAAATTATGCCTTACGATACGTTTGTTTGTCGGAGGGATTATATGGGGTCGTTTGAGCTATAAGGCTTAAAGGTACGAGGCCAATGTGGAACTAAGGGTTTAATGTTTTGCGCTAGCGTGGTACCTTAAGAGTTTGTCTATGTTAGGGGTTGGTTGAGGTTGGGTTATGTCGACGGTGGTTTGGAATTACACATACTTGCTTAGTATGGGCGTGTGGGGCACGGTGTAGTTGACCAAACCGAGTAGAGGATTTTTGTGTTGGGCTTAAGGTCGCCTAAGCGTGAGGTTATTCTTGTTAAAGGGTTCATAGTTGCAAACTATTTGGATACTGTGTTTTGGGTGCCAAATGTACCCTTGGGTGCAACGCCTTAAGTTCTGATTTGTATTTAAGTTGTTTAGATCGCTATAACTATTGGTGGGCGTTAAAGGTGAGCTCTAGGCAATGTTGGCGACCTATCATTTCCTTGGGATTGTTTTAGGCGAGCTTGTGTTCAACTTTTAAAGGAAGTGATTGTTCCATGGATTCTCGAATCGGTGTATGTAGCCAACTTGATACGACAAGCGAGCTCATAAGTGAAAGAGCTAGCTTGCATAGCTTGTAGGTTGAAACCTTGTGTTGTTGTGTATGTTAAAGGGGTGGGTTCTGTCCGTAAATGAGTTCACGCATGTGTGGTGGAGGATCATAGTCGATATGCAACTTGTATTGCTCGCATGATTGTTAGTATGTATCTTCGATTATGGTTTTAGTACCAAGTCAAGAGAATTGTCATGGAACCCCTCGGGCTAGTAGTCCCTACCTTACTCCTTATTTAGGTGACATTATCCTACAACCTTGTGTGGCGAGAAACTAGCATGGAGTTTGTGTATTGATGCTGTCTCTAGTGAGTCACAGTGTGTGTGGCAGCAGACCAGGGGCAATGATGTCTTCTGCTGAGCCATGGTAGTCATGGCAACAAACCAAAGACGAGAATGTTTCGAGGTGAGTCATTATGAGTGTGGCAACAGACTCGGAGTGAGACATAGCTTACGAGCGTCCTGCGTGGCGGGTCTGGGATATGTCAGAATGCTAGTTAGGGAGGCGTTTATCGACGTGAAGCAAGAAGCAGAGCAAACCTGTGTGGGCTTAGGGTATGGCTAAGTCGAACGTCTAACTGAGTGTGGTCTGAAAGTAGAATTTGGGTAGTTTGAGGTGTTTGCTGAAAGTGAGAACCTTGCTGAATTTGGGACTCTTAAGAATGGGTCGAGGATATTGGGAATGTCTAGTTAGAAACCTAAGTAACCTTATGAAGCACAAAATCCAACACTTACTAAACCCTGAGTTACGCCTAAGCGAGTCGGAACCTCTAGGTTGACGATATATGTGATGGGATCGAATCCCGTAGCGGAAGCGATTTGAATCGAGTGTTCTTGTAATGTGTTACGTAGATCAAATCAAAAGCATACATAAAACGATTAAGCATGTAAATCAGAAATATGGCCAACAAGTATATTACCTTCGAAGACAAAAAACAACACGTGCTCCTTTTGATCGTCTCGTTCTCAACGATCTCGCGCTCTCCACAAACTACAAAGTAGTTTTTGATCCACCCACTAGATCTTCTTCGTTGTATCTCTAGGAGAGGGAAGGTGGTGGAACCTCTTTTGGAGTTGGGGGGGATTTTGAGGAAGACAAGTGTTTTGGAATTCTTCCAACAAAACACTTGACAAAAGAGCACTATGATTGCCTTTTTGAATTAGGTTAACAAATGTGCATCCCATGCACATATTTATAGAGAAATAAGGTGGAAATGACAATCCTACCCCTATAGTGCTCTTATGATATATTTCTCACGGATTGAACCATATGTTATATCAATTATATCATTAAACATGAAATTGAACATTTCAATTTCACTCCAAACTATAAACCTTCCTTATTTCCATGTTGAGCCAATGGAGGGACCTAATGTTGGGATTTGTGCCCTAGACCTATGTAATTTTGATAAATAAATAAAAAGTTATTTGTTTTGGTAAAATTATATTCTCTCTTTAATTCAATAAACTGAGTTCCAAGGTTATAATATATCTTGAACATCAGTGTATTAGACACTATTTAGATTGTGTTCAAGAGTATAACCTAAATGGTCTATGGTATAAGAATAAGGTTGGAAACCTTATTCTGGTAACACAATGGATGCGACCCACTTAGTAATTAGTACAAATGAGGTAATCCAACTAATTCATCTGGTTGACATGCGAGTGGGGGCATCCTATATGAAGTGTTCATACAAGACCGGACTGCAAATTATTAGTCTAACAAGTATAACGTTGTTAACAGGATAAGACTGATAATTTATAAATGGTCATTAGTGACTCGTCCTGAATCTTGAGCAAGTTAAGAACTCCTGCTTAGGGGTTTGTCCTTAGACTAGTATGGGTGAGAGTGACCAGTAGCCGACTCAATAAGCCTACCTTCTTAGGGACAGAACCTCGTAGGCAGTTGGGGACTTAACTATGCAAGATGGAATTCACTCATTCCTACACTAAGGAATTAGATAGGTTGTTCCCTTCAGAATTGAGTCCAGGTCTTGAACAACGGAGTCTCGCTCTCTAAACTGGTTTAAGAAGGTATGAGTTTATGGTAGGACCGTAGACTTGTTTTTCATTAGAGGATCAATGGTGCTTAAGGAACAAAGAGGTAATCACAGGGGTAAAATGGTAATTTGACCCAATTGTGATTACGAACAACTTGTGAAGGGTCGACTCATGGGTAATGATTATATCAATGGACGCAATATAATCTACAGTTAGGAGAGTGCAACTACAAGTCTATAGTGGAGTGACTTGTAGGTAATGAATATTGATTAACTAGATCAAAGAGTTTGATCAGTTAATCTCACATCATTAGAGCTCGTGAACTGTCAGTCCATTAGGTCTCTCCGTTGGCTCAGCATGGTAATATTGAAGGTATAAAGTTAGGAATTAGATTGAAGTGTTCAATTTCATATATGAGTGTTATATCAATTATATGTGATATAATTGATATAATATATAGTTTTAATGTGAATTAGATTTACACATTAACTATATGCTAGTGAGAGAATGAAGGAGGGATAGGATGGTAATTTCCATCCTATTTCTCTATAAATAGTTGCATAAGATGCAACTTTGAGACCAAGTTTTGATAACCCTAGAGTTCCACATTGTTGTGTTGTTGTAAAAGTTCCAATCACAACTTCTCTCAAAACCTTCACACCTCATCCTAAAGGAACCCACATTTCTCCCCCACCTATGTTGGGATGTTTTGTCCTAATCTCGATTTTGGCACCTAGGGGCACTTATTTAATTAAATAACATTAATATAACAATTATATTAATATTATTTAATAAAATAAATTAAATAAATAAAAGAAATTACTTTTTATAAAAAAAATAAAAATAAAAATACATTTGAACTGCCCCATGTTGTGAAAAACGTTTAACCTCCCACGTTGCTCGCGAACTTGGTGCCTCAACACACGTAGTGTGCAACGCCGTGGGTAGCGTTGCAACGCTGCAGTGCTCAACGTTGCGCCCCGCGCGCTCCACGCCTCGGCGTTGCAACGCTGCTCTCCAGCCAAGCCTCTGTCTGCAATTGCAGCGTTGAGACGCCGATGAACAGCGTCTCAACGCTGTCGACAGAACAACAGGCTCCTCTTGCTGTTCTTCGTCGTTTCTCGCCCGTTTCTGCTCCAATTTCTTCACAGCAACTCTTGCCACGAACGACTCGGACTTATAGACTCGATTTACAACAAAATGCCCAAAAACAACAGATTGAGAGACTAGTGAAGGATGGACTTCGAAGTCAGTTAGAAGAAAACTCTTTACCGGTGTGTGAGTCATGCCTCGAAGGCAAAATGACCGAAAGTCCTTTTAGTGGAAAAGGATATAGAGCCAAGGAGCCCCTTGAGCTTATACATTTTGACCTCTGTGGTCCGATGAGTGTTAAAGCACGAAGTGGTTATGAATACTTCGTTTCTTTCATTGATGATTATTCGAGGTATGGGTATATTTACCTAATGCATAGAAAGTATGAAACTCTTGAAAAGTTCAAGGAGTATAAGACTGAGGTTGAGAACCTGTTAGGTAAAACCATAAAAACACTTCGATCGGATCGAGGTGGAGAGTATATGGACACCGAATTCCAGGACTATATGATAGAACACGGAATTACGTCCCAACTCTCAGCACCTGGTATGCACAGCAGAATGGTGTATCGGAGAGGAGAAACAGAACCCTGTTGGACATGGTTCGGTCGATGATGAGCTACGTTCGTCTCCATGATTCTTTTTAGGGTTACGCAATGGAGACTGCGGTTTACATTTTGAACAACGTTCCGTCGAAGAGTGTTTGTGAAACACCTTTTGAACTCTGGACTGGTCGTAAAGGTAGTTTACACCATTTCAGAATTTGGGGATGCCCGACCCACGTGTTGGTGTCAAACCCGAAGAAGATGGAACCCCGTTCAAAATTGTGCCTATTCGTAGGTTACCCAAAAGAGACCAGAGGTGGTCTGTTTTACAATCTTAAGGATAATAGGGTGCTTGGGTCGACAAACGCCACTTTCCTTGAGGAAGATCATATCAGGGATAATGTGCCTAGGAGCAAAATCGTTTTAAACGAAATGGACAGTACATCAGCAAGGGTTGCTGGTGGGGCTGGTACGTCAAGAAGTGTTATTGATCCTAGCACGTCAAGTCAAGTCCGTTCCCAAGAGTTGGGAATGCCTCGACGTAGTGGAAGGGTTGTGAGACAGCCTGAACGTTACATGGGTTTAGCTGAAACCCAAGTCGTCAATCGTGATGATGACTGCGAGGATCCATTGACCTATGATCAGGCTATGGCTGATGTTGACAAGGACAAATGGATTAAAGTTATGAACCAGGAAATGGAGTCGATGTACTTCAATTCTGTCTTGGAGCTTGTGGATCAACTGGATGGGGTAAAACCTATTGGTTGTAAATGGATCTACAAGCTTAAACGTGGGGTAGATGGGAAGGTGGAGACCTTCAAAGCACGACTAGTGGCAAAGGGTTTTACCCATGTCGAAGGGGTTGACTATGAGGAAACCTTTTCACCTGTTTCCATGGTAAAGTCGATCAGGATCCTTCTAGCCATTGTCGCGTATTATGACTACGAGGTATGACAGATGGATGTCAAGACCACCTTTCTAAATGGCAACCTTGACGAAACCATCTACATGGACAAGCCCAAAGGGTTCATAATCCAAGGCAAAGAGCAAAAAGTTTGTCGGCTTCATAAGTCTATTTATGGACTGAAACAAGCCTCGAGGTCTTGGAATATAAGGTTTGATGAGGCAATCAAATCTTATGGCTTTGATCAGAATGTTGACGAACCTTGTGTTTACAAGAAAATCGTTGATAAAACTGTCGCATTTATGATATTATACGTGGATGATATTCTTCTCATTGGGAATGAGGTATGAATTTCTTACTGACGTAAAGAAGTGGCTAGCTTCGCAATTCCAAATGAAAGATTTGGGAGAAGCTCAGTATGTTCTAGGTATCCAGATAGTCCGGAACCGGAAGAACAGAACGCTAGCCATGTCTCAAGCGTCTTATATTGACAAGATGTTGTCTAGATATAAGATGAAGAACTCCAAGAAGGGCTTGCTGCCTTTCAGGCACGAGGTTCACCTGTCTATGGATCAGTGTCCTAAGACTCCTCAAGAGGTTGATGATATGAGACGGATCCCCTATGATTCAGTTGTAGGGAGCCTAATGTATGCCATGTTGTGTACTAGGCCCGACATCTGTTATGCAGTAGGGATTGTCAGAAAGTATCAATCCAATCTAGGATTAGATCATTGGACAGCCGTTAAGGCAATCCTCAAGTATCTTAGGAGAACGAGGAACAACAACTTAGTATATGACGGTGGGGATTTGATCCTTACAGGATACACGGATTCTGACTTTCAGACCGATAAGGATTCTAGGAAATCCACTTCGGGGTGTAGTGGACACACAGGACAGATCACGTTCGAGTTAATGACCTGAGCGGTCTACAGTATATGGATGGGGTTGGAGACCTAATCCTGGATACACTGTGGATGCGACCCGCTTTGTATTAAGATACAAACGAGGTGATCTGACTCGTTCATGTTGTTGACATGCGAGTGGGGGCATCCTGTATAATGAGATTGTACAAGACCGGACCGTGAATTATTAGACCTACTAATGTAACATCGTTGACAGTAAGGACTAATAACTTCGTAGATGACCATTAGTGACTCGACCTGAATCCTGAGCGTGTTACGGACTCCTATCTGCGGGGTCTGTCCTTTGACTAGTACGGGTGACGGTGGTCATAGTTACTCACCCAATATGCCTATCTTCTCAGGGACAAGACCAAGTAGGGAGCTGGGAACTTAACTACGTGAGATGGAATTCACTCGTTCTCGCCTTTAGGGAAACTAGATGGGTTGTTCCCTTAAGTGTTGTCTCTAGGGCATGGACAACGGGCGCCCACCCTCTCACTGGCCTAAGATGGTTGTTGTGTATGGTCGGACCATAACAACGTTGTTGTTCATTAGAGGAGCAGTGGGGACTTAAGGAGAAAGAAGTAGACACAGGGGTAAAACGGTAATGTGACCCAACATTGTCTACGAACAACCTATGAATGGTCGACTCATGGGCATTGGTTATATCAGTGGACACGTAATATTCTGCACTGACGGGAGTGCAGCTACGAGCATTAGTGGAGTGTTACCGTAGCTAATGAAGGTTGATTAACCGGGTCAAAGAGTTTGACAGGTTAATCTCGGATCATTGAGCTCGTCCTGTAGGTCCATTAGGTCCCTCGGTTGGCTCAATCTGGCATAAAAGAAGGGTTACTATTTTGGTGTGAATTGAAATGTTCAATTTCACTAAAAGGACATTTATGTCATTTATATATATGAGATATGAATGATATAATATATAGTTTGATGTGAATGAGATTCATAATAAACTATAGGTTAGCCTAATTGTTGAATTTTGGCTAATTGGAGAAATTAGGTTGACAGATATTAAATTGGATGTGATTCAATTTAATAAATCAACAATATTGCAAATGTGATTTGTGATATGAGATATGAGATATCTTATAATATATGGTTATGTAAATATGATTTGCATAACCTATAGTTGTGGTAAATGGTAAATAGGTGGAGATTTCAACCCCACCTATTTCCATTATTTAAACCCTTCTTGCAAGAAGGAAGGTAAGCCATTCTCTCATTTTTTGGAATTCTCATCAAAACGAAGAGAACAATTCTCTCTCAATTCTCTCAACTTTTCTCCTCTCTTCTCCAAAGCACCAAGTTCCCACAAACTTCCTTCTTCCAAAAGAAGAACAACCGAGAAGTCTTTGGTGGTGTTCTTGTTCGTGAGAAGTATTCGGGTTCGTAGAGATCGAGAAGCACACGAAGAGTTTGTGATTCGTTAGAAAAGAATCCTTGAAGAAGGTCTTCAACAAGTAAGTAACTGGAACTTACTGTTTTTCTTTCCATTTTATGTATGTTTAGCATAATTTAAGAGTTAAATCATTTTAACGAAATTCAATTGCACAACTTCACCACGACGATTCAATCGTCTTCCGCTGCGTGGGAGTTTAATTTCCTTCAACCTAGAGAACAACGGAGAAGATCTCGTGGCGGAATTTCACACGAATCGGGTTCGTTTTGCTCAGATCGTGATCGTTGGAAAAGGAACTCGAGAAGAAAGCATTCTTCAAAGGTAATTTTCTTGTTGTCCTATGTTGTATTACATGCTTAATCTTAGGTATTTTGTTCTTGAATGAAATCTGTGCAACAAAATAATGAACAAGCGATTCACAATCGCTTCCGCTACGGGATTCGATCCCTTCAATTGGTATCAAAGCCCAATTGTGTTCTTGATTTTGTTCTGGATTTATCAAGAACAAAGCTGGTATTTACTGTTTTCATGTGATGAAATGTACGGTTTGCAAGTTTGATGTTTTCGTTTTTGACACCATAGATTTACAATTTTTCCATTGAATCGCTCAATGTAAGGGCCCGGTGTTTTGATGCAAATTTAATTGTAAATTAAGTCTGTAAGTCTGTGTCGATCGAGGCAAAGTGGTTGCTGAAAAGAACATATCAAAAAAAGGTGTTTGTTGTACTGAGTGCAGCGTTGCAACGTTGTTCTTCTGCGTTGCAATGCCAATGGGGCGGATTTCAGGCTGAAGACGGGTGCAGCGTTGCAACGCACCTTCCAATGTCACAACACTTGGGCGACGAGGCCTTGGCGTTGCAATGCTTGCACAGGCGTCGCAACACTGAAGTGGTTGAGGCGCGCGACATGAAGGAGTCAGCGTTGCAACGCTGCTGGAGTAACGCTTCAACGGGCCGAAATGGACAAGGTGCAGTGTTGCAACACCAAAGACGTTTCAGGAGATGTAACGGGCGAAAAAACGTTTTTATTTATATATATATATTAAATATAAAAATGTTTTATATGTAATTATATTTAATTTTCTTAATTTTCTTAATTTTAATTAATATAATTAGATTATATTAATTAAAATTGATTTTAGGGTGCCAAAAATGGTCTAATATTTCTATTTAAATTATGCAATTGTTGTATAATTATTGCCATGTATAATGTATGCTATTAATTTAGATATCCCACCTTAGGTTAAGCATTTCCCTGCATCATTTATAATATAAAGTGTTATATTATATAGTTTGCAGGTATAATTAATATAAAGTGTTATATTAATTTTTGGACAGCATGGACATGCATATTTTTCTTTCATGAGATGAATGTGATATGTATGTTTTATTATTCATGTGATGAATGATCAAGCACAATAACCTAGTATGCATGTCACCTAAGGTTAATTATTAGTTTTAAAATGTTTAGAACTTGGAATTAATAAACTTTAGGTTACCTAGTTCTAATTAGATTAGAATTAGGAACCATGTAATTTATAAACAATGATTAAAAGAGGAACACTGTCTAAGGAAGGTTATGTCTAGGCTAGGGTATTTAAGCTGATGGAAACGAAACACTCATACCTGGGAATTTTCCTAGGAATGAATTTTAATCAGAGGGTTTATAAATTATAGTAGCGTCAACGGGTTTATTAAGGGGTTAATAAACTAGAAATCCTAAGTTTATATAAAGAGTTATATTAGCAAACTTAGGATAAAATCAATATAAGTGTCATATTGATTATCAGTATAAGAGTTATATTGATAAAATTAGGTAAAACCATTAGCCGGGTTTAACCTAAGTAAATTTCCTATAGAATTAAAGTATCCAGTGGGAGGAAAATTGTATATGATACATATTTTTCCACCTACGTTTTCTCTGGGAAGTTCACGCCGTGAGACTCATACTTGACCTTGTGGCGCAAACGGGAGCGTCCCCCTTCGAATGTTGTTTGTATGGGTCAATATGAAGGTGAATGGAGAGGGTACTCATAGTGAGTGAGAGCAAGTTTAGTGAAAACAAAATCTATGGTCTCTTCTGTCGGTTCACACCGTAAGATCACTATGGTTAGCCTGCTAGTTTGGCCTGGACCAGACAATCCATTCGGAGGGCATCATAGGGGATCGAACATAGTGGACACCCGAAAGAGATAAAGATTCTTTTAGTCTGTTTTTCAACCTAGTCCTCCCTTCGACGGATTTTGTTGGATGGGGACTCTAGGGTCTAAAGACAAAGGGTTACACTCACAAGGTACATAAGAAGTGTATGTATCCTAACCAAATAATGTAACTAAAGCATATAGGAATAAGAGTTATTCTGACATTAGTTTTTGGTCAAGAATGTCTTGATATAGAGGAGGAGTATTTTTTATTACCCTTCGGTGTCATACATTCTAAACCTTTGGAGTATCATTGCAAATTATTGATAACTTAGGAATCATTAGATAATTAGCTAAAACGTGATTGGATTAGACAGTTATAGCGATAAGCTTATACAAGTTTTTTTTTTTTGTAAATTTCAGTAAAATGTCTACCTCTATTATTTCCTTACTGGGTGCAGAAAAATTAACTGGAGAGAACATGATGACTTAGAAAAACAAACTTAACACTATTTTGGTAGTGGATGATTTGAAGTTTGTACTGACTGAGGAGTGTTCTCAGGTGCCAGGCTTGAATGCTACACGAAATGTTCGTGATGCATATGATCGATGGATCAAGACCAATGATAAGGTCAAGTTCTATATGCTGGCAAGTATGTCTGACATATTTGTTGAGATGTTTTGTCCTAATCTCGTGTTAGTAAATATACATTTGAACTTAATAAAGTGTTATTCATTTCATCATTTTTGTGTCTTGCATTTTATACAAACTTTGACCAATAAACTAAGCTCCAGGGTCATTGAATATTTGAGAGGATTAGAACTTGAACGGTGTGTAGTGGACACACAGGGAGGATCACGTTCGAGTAAATGATCCGAACGGTCTACAGTATATGGATATGGTTGGAGACCTAATCCTGGATACGCTGTGGATGCAACCCTCTTTGTATTAAGATACAAACGAGGTGATCTTACTCGTTCATGTGGTTGACATGCGAGTGGGGGCATCTTGTACAATGAGATTGTACAAGACCGGACCGTGAATTATTAGACCTCACGATGTAACACCGCTGTGATGAGGACTAATAACTTCAAGATGACCATTAGTGACTCGACACAATCCTAAAGCGTGTTCACAGTTCACATGCGCATGGGTCTTTCCTTTGACTAGTACGGGTGAGGGTGGTCACAGTTCTCGCCCAATATGTCTACCTTCTCAGGGACAGAACTAAGTAGAGAGATGGGAACTTAACTACGCGAGATGGAATTCACTCGTTCCCGCCTTTAGGGAAACTAGATGGGTTGTTCCCTTAAGTGTTGTCTTCAGGGCTTGGACAACGGGCGCCCACTCTCTCACTGGCACGAGAGAGTTGTTGTGTATGGTCGGACAATTACAACGTTGTTGTTCATTAGAGGAGTAGTGAGGACTTAAGGAACAAGAAATAGACACAGGGGTAAAATGGTAATTTAACCCAGCAGTGTCTACGAACAACCTGTGAAGGGTCGACTCGTGGGAATTAGTTATATCAGTGGACATGTAATATTCAGCACTGACGGAAGTGCATCTACGGGCTTTAGTGGAGTGTTACCGTAGCTAATGAAGGTTGATTAACCCGGTCAAAGAGTTTGATAGGTTAATCTCTGATCATCGGAGCTCGTCACTGTAGGTCCATTAGGTCCCTCGGTTGGCTCAAACGGGGTTAAAAGAAGGGTTAATATTTTGGTGTGAATTGAAGTGTTCAATTTCACTTAAAAGGCATTTATGTCATTTATATGAGATATGAATGATATAATATATAGTTTAATGTGAATGAGATTCATAATAAACTATTCGTTAGCCTAAGTATTGAATTAGGGCTAATTGGAGAAATTAATTGACAGAAATTAAATTGAATGTGATTCAATTTAATAAATCCACATTATTGCAAATGTGATTTGTAATAAGAGATATGAGATATCTTATAATATATGGTTATGCAAATATGATTTGCATAACCTATGGTTGTGGTAAAATGGTAATAATGTGGAGATTTTAACTCCATCATTTTCCATTATTTAAACCCGTCTTGGAAGAAGGAAAGTGATTGATTCTCTCATTTTTTGGATTTCACCAAAGAGAAGAGATTATACATTCTCTCAAATCTCTCAATTTCTCCTCCATTCTCCAAAACACCAAAGTCCCACAACTTTCCTTCTTCCAAAAGAAGAACAACCGAGTTTCCGATTGGTGGTGTTTGTTCTTCATGAAGAGAAGAGTTCAAGAAGTTCGAGGAACACGAAGAGCTCGTGACTGGAAACACGTCTTAAAGAAGTAAGTATAAATTTACTTACTGTTTTTCTTCCCTTCTTTTATGTTTAGCCTAAACTATTAGATAGTTAATTTTAGTGAAATCGAGTAGCATAACGATACCACGACGATTCGATCGTCTTCCGCTGCGCTGAGATTTTCATTCCCTTCAATTGATATCCGAGCCAAACGTTGGTTCTTCGTTGTGCATTGTTTTTTCATTAAAATTAGGTGGGTAAAGCCTTAATTTATGTGATAAATTGTAGGTTTGCAAAAATTGGTTGTTTTCGATTTTGGCACTTTTAGATTTATTTTCTGTTTGATGAGATCAAATGTAAGGGCCCATATTTTTTGGGCAATTTAGAAAATAAATCGGGTTTGTAAGTCCGTGTCGTTTGTGGCAAGAGTTGCTGTGAAGAAATCGGAGCAGAAAAGGTTGAGAAACGACGAAGAACAACAAGAGGAGCTTGTTGTTCTGTCAACAACGTTGAGACGTTGTTCATCGGCGTCTCAACGCTACCATTGCAGAGGCAAGGCGCGCTATAGGACAGCGTTGGAACACCGCTGGCGTTGGGAATGCATGCACAACGTTGGGCGCCTTGCTGCGGCGTTACAGCGTTCTGCGTTAGTGGGCGATTCGCGGTGATTAAGCTAAACGTGGGCAGTTGGAGAAGTTGGACTTCGTGGGGCTTAAAATTTCATTTTTTTTTACTTTTTTTATATTTGTAAACTGTATTTTATTTATTTCTTTATTTATTTTATTAAATAATATTAATATAAATATTATATTAATGTTATTTAGTTAAATAAATTGCCCCTAAGTGCCAAAACCGGTCCATTTTTGCTATTTAATTATTTTATGCATGTGATGTTGAAAGAGTCTAGATTAAGAAAGCGGAAGCAATTTTAGATCTTGAACACTCTAAGTTGATCAATTTTGTAAAATAAAATGCAGGCTCAAAGCTGGAAAAACAGAGGGATAGAAAACTCAACTTTGAAGATCAAATTCTCTTCACCAGGTGGATGGTTTTCAACACGAACACTTCGTAGACAACCGTTAGAATCTTCCCTACTATCCTCAGGCCTTAGAACGGATTATGGGATCCTAGGTTGAGAGAATTTGGAAGAAAAGACCTCAAAGGTCACTAATTCGGGAATTTAGAATTTTCTGTAAAATTCTCACAACATCACTCAAATCACCATTATATAAAGCTTCAATAAGCTTCAATGGAGTGACAACTCAAGAGTGATGAAGATGCTTTGAGGTGGAGGTGGCTAATTTTTTACAATTTTGAAGATGATGAGGATTAGGCAACTTGTCAAGTTGATTTTCCTGAAAATCATGAAAATCTATTTATTTTTCATTTAATTTTAATTCAAAAAATCAATATTAAATTAATTTTTAATTAAAATTAATATAATTAATTAAATAACTCAAAATTAATTTAATTAGTTTTTAATTTAATTTAATATCAAATACTAAATTAAATAAATTGCCCGATCCCGATCGATTTTCCGAACATGAATCCTTATTCATGCTATAAATCGATCCGATATTTAAATCATATTTAAATATATCTACCTCTTATTAATCATTGTTTAATTCATAATTAAGCTATGATTCGTTAAATATATCACATATAATTAACGCTTTCTTCCAAACTCGAATTTGAACAATTCAAATTCTTTTCTCTCAAAATGTTACAAGGCTTAGTCCGAGCTAGTAAGGAGGACCTAATGGACCTACAGATCATGAGCTCCAACGATACGTGATTAACCGGTCAAACTCTTTAACCTAGCTAATCAACATTCGTTAACCATCAGGACACTCCACTAAAGCCCAGTGGTTGCACTCTCCTCACTGTAGATATATTTCTGTCCACTCGATATAACCATGATTAGTAAGTCGATCCTTCACGCAGTCGTTCGTAATTACAAACCCAGGTCAAAATTACCGTTTTACCTCTGTAATTACCTCTTGTTCCTTAAGTCCCACCGATCCTCTAATAAACAATTGGTTTGTGGTCCAACCAAAGAAACCGAATTCCTCTCGGAGCCAATGAGAGGGGTGGGCCCATTGTTCAAGACCCGAGTCGTGCCAAAGGAACAACCTCTCTACTAATCCTCATGCGGGTAGGAGTGAATTCCATCTTGCGACTATGTTCCCGCCTATCTACCCGGTTTTATCCCTGAAATGGGAGGCTTATTGAGTCGGCAGTCTCGAGCCACTCTCACCCATGCAAATCTAAGGATAATCCGAATGAACAGGAGTTCATAGAACGCTCAGGATTAAGGCCGAGTTACCTAGGTCATCGTATAAATATAGTCAGTTAAGACAGTAAACGGAGTTATAAAGTCTAAGTGACTATTTTGCGTCGATCTTATGCAAACTCATTGCATAGGGCGGCCCCACTCACATTTCTCCACATGAACGATTTAGGATCACATCGTTTGTTCTCTACAAAGTGGGTCGCGTCCATAGTGTCCCCAGGATAAGGTACCCAACCCTATCCTTATACTATAGACTGTTCTGGCTATAACTTGAACTTGATCCACTTTTATGTCATAAATAAAGTTTAAGTATTCACCCTATTGCCAAGGGTTCTTTATTGGATTAAGGTTAGACAATACACAATAGTCAATAACACCTTTACTGAATAAATCTCAATAACATCTTTATTGTGAAATAGAATATACATTCAGTTTACAAAACCACGAGTTTTATGACATAAAACCCAACAAACTCCCACTTGGACTAAAACGTCTGTGGGGTAAAACATGCCGAGCAAAGAAAAACTGCCCTACTAAACAACCCGTAGTCCTAGACTCTATAGGTGTCCCTCAAACACTTTAGCCGTGAGGGCCTTTGTAAACGGATCAGCAATGTTGTGCTACGAAGCGATCTGCGTGACGATCACGTCTCCTCGTTGCACAATCTCCCTGATGAGATGATATTTGCGCTCTATGTGCTTTCTGCGCTTATGGCTTCTAGGTTCTTTGGAATTTGCCACTGCACCACTCTTATCACAATAAAGGGTGATAGGCAAATTCATATTTGGAACAACTTCCAAATAAGTCAAGAACTTCCTAAGCCATACAGCCTCCTTCGCTGCTTTGCAAGCTGCGACATACTCAGCCTCCATGGTGGAGTCAGCAATACAACCTTGCTTTATACTCCTCCATACTATAGCTCCTCCGTTAAGTGTGAACACTGATCCTGATGTGGATTTCCTCGAATCTACATCAGTCTGAAAATCAGAGTCAGTGTATCCTGCAAGGATCATATCCTTTGCACCATACACAAGCATATAGTCCCTCGTTCTCCTAAGATACTTGAGGATGCTTTTAACGGCAGTCCAGTGATCATATCCTGGATTAGACTGATATCTACTAACTATTCCCACTACATAGCATATGTCGGGTTGAGTACATAGCATGACATACATCAGACTACCCACAACAAATGCATAGGGAATGCGTCTCATATCCTCAACTTCTTGAGGTGTCTTAGGACACTGTTCCTTAGACAAATGAATTCCATGCCTGAAAGGTAATGCACCCTTCTTGGAATTCTGCATCTTATATCTAACCAACATCTTATCGATATAAGATGTCTGAGACAGTGCTAGCGTTTTGTTCTTGCGATTCCGAATAATTTGGATTCCATGAACAAACTGAGTCTCTCCCAAATCATTCATTTGGAATTGGGTCGCTAGCCATTGCATAACGCCAGTCAGGAACCTTGCATCATTCCCAATGAGCAAGATATCGTCTACGTATAGAACTAAGAAAGCTAGAGTGATATTGACTATCTTCTTGTAAACAGAAGGCTCGTCAATATTCTGTTCAAAGCCATAAGATTTGATCGCAGTATCAAATCTTATATTCCAGGATCTAGATGGTTGTTTCAATCCATAGATGGATCGTTTAAGCTTGCAAACTTTTTGCTCTTGACCCTGAACTATGAACCCCTCTGATTGATCCATATAGATACTCTCCTCAAGATTGCCATTCGTAAAAGGTCGTCTCTTGACATCCATTTTCCAAATTTCATAGTCATAAAACGTGGCAATGGACAAAAGTATTCTAATGGACTTGAGCATGGCAACAGGGGAGAAGGTTTCTTCATAGTCCACCCCTTCCCTTTGAGTATAACCCTTTGCCACAAGTCGAGCCTTAAAGGTTTGCACCTTACCAGCGATCCACTTGCAACCGATAGGTCTTTCACCATCTTGTTGATCTACAAGTTCCCAGACTAAATTGAAGTTCATTGACTCTATTTCAAGGTCCATGGCTTTAATCCACTCGTCCCTATCTATATCATTCATTGCCTGTTTATAGGTCAATGGATCCTCAACGCCGTCATCAGGTATGACGACTTGGGTTTCAGTCAAACCCATGTAACGGTCAGATTGTCTAACATATCTCCACTACGTCGAGGCATTCTCAACTCTTGAGAAGGACAAACTTCATCAACAACTCTTGTTGATTTATCTGTAGCTTCCCTGGAAATTTCGCTCAAGATAATCCTGCTTCGAGGTTGATGATCTCTCATGTGGTCTTCCTCTAAGAACGTGGCGTTTGTCGACATAAGCACCTTGTCCTCTTGAGGATCATAAAATAGACCACCTTTTGTTTCTTTGGAGTGCCCTACAAATAGGCATAATTTTGAACAATGTTTCAATTTCTTTGGATTGGACACCAGCACATGTGCCGGACATCCCCAAATCCTGATGTGATGTAAACTCCCTTTACGCCCTTTCCATAACTCATAGGGTGTTTCTGAAACACTCTTAGAGGGAACTATGTTCAAAATATATACAACAGCTTCTACTGTATATCCCCAAAACGAACTACGCAGCTGAGCGTAGCTCATCATAGATCGAACCATGTCTAACAGGGTTCTATTTCTCCTCTCAGATACACCATTTTGAGGAGGTGTACTGGGCGCTGAGAGTTGGGATACGATTCCATGTTCTATCATATAGTCTTGGAATCTCAAAGCCATATACTCCCCACCTTGATCTGATCGAAGTTTTTTAATTGTTTTACCTAATGTGTTCTCAACTTCTGCCTTATATTCCTTGAACTTTTCAACGGTTTCAGACTTATGATGCATTAGGTAAAGATAGCCATACCTTGAATAATCATCAATAAAACTCGATGAAATATTCATACCCTCCTCGTGCCTTGACATTCATAGGACCACAAAGATCCAATGCACACGAGTTCCAAGGGTTCTTTGGCTCTATAACCTTTTTCAGAAAAAGGTCTTTTAGTCATTTTTCCTTCGAGACAAGACTCACATGGTGGTAAAGAGTTGTCCTCTAACTGACTTAGGAGACCACTCTTGACCAATCTCCCAATCCTATTGAGATTAATGTGGCCTAGTCTCAAGTGCCAAAGATAGGTACTAGGAGAAAGTTTCTCGCCTTTTATTTTGAGTATCACTTTGCTTTAAACATCTCTGTTCAAAATAGCTTTTAATTCGGTTGTTCTTAACACATATAAGTTGTTTTCAAGTTTAGCAGAACATATTCGCACACCTCTTTTGCAAATGAACGTTTCATTATGATCAAAAGATACTTTATACATATGTTCAAGTAAACAAGAGATAGATACAAGATTTCTTTTGATTCCAGGAACCAAAAGTATATTTTCTAATAAAATAAATCTATCTCTAAACAACAACTTCACAGCTCTCACTGCTTTGGCTGAGACAATCTCTCCCGTTCCAACCCTGAGAGTTATCTCCCCATCTTCAAGCTGCTGCCAGGAACTAGTTTCCTGAAAAGAAGAACAAACATGGTTAGTGGCTCCTGAATCTAATATCCAGGTGGAATCATCATGTTCCACTAAACATGTTTCAACAACAAGTAAATCATATTTACCTTGTTTTTCCTTCTCTCGCTTTCTTTTCTGCAAGGTACTTTGGGCAATTCCTCTTCCAAAGCCGTCCACCACCACAATGGAAACATTTTCCCGTGGCCTTAGCCTTGCGTGTGGGAGTTGGTCCCTTCCTTTGTCCTTCTTCTTCTTTTTTCCTCGAATACCCTTATTCTTAGAAAAAGAAGGACTGCACTGTCCCAGAGGACGATCCTCTTAGGAACTTCTTCAAGTGAAAACATTTGCCTCCTTCTCTTTTCCTTTTGAATTCATGAGGGACTCAAAAGTCTGTAGCTCGTTGAGGAGAGTAGTCGGGTTATACTCTATTTTATTCATCACCGCATTTGTGCGGAATGGCAGAAACTCTTGGAAGAGATTCCATAATAAAGGTTACCCGACTTTTCTCATCTATGATCGCCCCCATTTACTTCAAATTACGCGTTGAAGTGGGTCATCATGTCAAGGACATGTTCCCTAACAGAGGATCCATCCTTCATACGGGAGTTGTAAACGTATTTGACAGCATCATAATGGACTGATGAGGACGGTTGTCCAAACATCGCCTGTAATGATCCCATGATCTCCTTTGCGGTGACCATGGTCTCATGTTTCTTAGACAACACATCGGATATGTTGGCTAAGATATAGACTCGGGCCTTCTCATTAGCCCTAATCCATCTGTCATAAGCATCCCGAACAATTCAATTTGCAGTCGAACTGTGAGGGGGAGGACATTCCTCCGTTAAGACGAACCTCAGATCATCAAGAACAAGAATCGTATTCAAGTTTGATTTCCAGGTTCCATAATTATCATTTGCTAAGTTTATTGAAGGCGAGTAATCGGATAAAAGAGTTCGACATCTTTGAAAAAGAATGAATTCTATTAGTGAATTGTTTGTAACCTATCCAATTTAAGAATTTAGCAAAAGTAATAATGTACCCATAAACTCATTATTGTTTTTGCAACGATACTTTAGTGAGTCAGAGCAACCGCTACTGAGGCGATCAATCACTCTTTCATCGAACCAAGACATTCTTGACTAAATGCTAATACCGGAATAACTCTTATTCCTATAACATTCTAGTTATCGCTACTTTGGTCAAGTACTTACTAACACTTATCAATTCTTGTAAGTGTGACCCGCCATTTTTCAGACCTCAGAGGTCGGTCCCAACAATGCTATCGAACTGGAGAGACAAAGCTGGGAATGTACCTAAGAGACCCTATCCATTTCTGGAGTTTGAGTTGTTCTGAATCCCATGTTACATCCCTCCGAATGGATGGTGCTACTTCGCAACTGCGCAGCGCGCAACATGGGAATCTCACGGTCCAACCTAATGGAGGAGACCGTAGGATGTGTTGACACACCTTCTTCGCTCACTTACTATAAATACTTTCTCCATTTACCTTGCTCTTTATTTATGCAAACACCATCCGAATGGGGATGCCCTATTGACATCACGAGGCCGAGCATAAATCTCACGGTGTGAACATCGTGGAGAGCGTAAGAGGAAATTGATATATCATATATACCTTTTCACTCCCACTAAGTATTTTAAACTGTTTGGGTATACTTTTACTTAGGCATATTCCGGCTAAAACAATATGACCCAAGTCTACCAATATAACAATTATACTGGAATTACCTAAGTCTATTAACCATTTAATGAACCTAGGTCTATGAGTTAAATTTATTAACTTTTAATAAACGCCACTCACGAAAGATAATTTATAAACTTCTAGATTAAATTCACTCCCAAGTCAGTTCCCAGGTAGGGGTGTTCTGTTTCCGCCAGCTTAAGTACCCCAACCTAGCAAGAACCTTCCTTAGTCAGAGTCCCTCTTTAATCAAAGTTTATAAATTATTGGTTTCCTAATTCTAATCTTATTAGAACTAGATAACCTAAGGTCTAATTAATTCCAGTTCTAAAACCATTTTAAAACTAATTAATTAACCTTAGATTACATGCATTTCTATGTTATAAATTGTTTCATAACATGAAAAACGCATAGCAATTATATGTTTAATTTTCTTAATTAATATAACCCTTATATTAATTATAATTAAACATATATTATTTGTTTCATAAATTAATATAACTCTTATATTAATTCTTATGAAACCCAATTAACATGCATACAATATATTATAACACTTATAACATACTTTCAATGCATGGAGCATGCTTCCTATGGTGGGATTTTAAAATCTATATGGCATACTTTATGCACATATAATCAGGAATTTTAATTAAAACATACATTCACAATGCATAATTAATTAAACACACTAAAGTGGACTGGTTTTGGTATCTAATGCAAGCAAACTACTAAATTATTACAATAATAATCTAGAATTAACATCGAACCACTTCGAACACTTCGAATTTCGGTCGAACCGGCTTACAAATGTGTGAACCAAACCTTCAAAAGGTTGAACCGAGCTGTAAAAGGCTGAACCGGGCCTCCAAATGGTAAAACGGACCTCCAAAATGGAAAAAACGACCTCGAAATAGTCAGAATCAGTCTAAAACCCCCCGAACCGGACTAAAATCGAGCCGAACCGGTCCAAAATTAATTGAACCGATCCAAGTCAACGAACTATGGTCAACGGTCAAAGTCAAAGCCTTCTTCAATTTGAAAACCAATTCACGCGGGCTGTTCACGAAAGTTACTGTAGCAGATTGCAGAAAGAAGAAGAAAAAAAAAATTCCAGCAGCCCCTGTTATCATATTTTCTGACCTTTCATGCTTCTCTCTTCAAATTGAAGGCCTTCCCGAACTCCAATCGACTTGAAATTTTTACAGCTTATTCTACACACATTAATGCTCAAACACAATTGAGCAATTTGAAAATAAAGCACAAATAGATGCTCAGTTTAAATGCCAAAGTCAGAAGAACACTTTAGACGCCCAGAAAAATTGTATTTCAAAAAACACCCACCACAGAACACAATTGATCAAATTGAGTGCTCACAATTGCTCTGATACCAATTGAAAGAGTCTAGATTAAGAAAGCGTAAGCAATTTTGGATCTTGAACACTCTAAGTTGATCAATTTTGTAAAATAAAATGCATGCTCAAAGCTGGAAAAACAAAGGGATAGAAAACTCAACTTTGAAGATCAAATTCTCTTCACCCGGTGGATGGTTTTCAACAGGAAAACTTCGTGGACAACCGTTAGAGTCTTCCCTACTATCCTCGGGCCTTAGAACGGATTGTGGGATCCTAGGTTGAGAGAATTTAGAAGAAAAGACCTCAAAGGTCACTAATTCGGGAATTTAGAATTTTCTGTAAAATTCTCACAACATCCCTCAAATCACCATTATATAAATCTTCAATAAGCTTCAATGGAGTGACAACTCAAGGGTGCTGAATATGCTTTGAGGTGGAGGTGGCTAATTTTGTACAATTTTGAAGATGATGAGGATTAGGCAACTTGTCAAGTTGATTTTCATGAAAATCATGAAAATCTATTTATTTTTCATTTAATTTTAATTCAAAAAATCAATATTAAATGAGAATTTGTAATGGGTAGCAAGGATGATTTTACTATTTGTAGATATAGCAAAATTTTAAAATAATTACAAATATGACAGAAATCTTTAAATTGTTTTCATAATTCGTATTATACCCTTGGTTTAAATCTATTTAATTTTTTTTCTTCCTCAGTATTTCCTTCTTCTTCCCCTTTTCAAGAAAACAAATTAGGAAAAATAAAAGTGGGGCCCATCTAGTTTGTTAATTTGAGAGAGGAATGACACTACAACAAGTTGGCACTTCACCAAACTTCCGCTTTCACTATAGCAATGAGGGATGTTATTAACTAACGTCATGTCGTTGTTTTAATGTTGTTTGGTTTTTAACTTTAGTGGAAGATCAAAATACAAGATATCCTTTAGTTGCTCATATTAATGATGCTTGTTTTGATGGCTCCTCTTGTGCAATTAGTGATGGGAGTGACAACTTACGGAGGTGTAATCCGCCCAATTGGGAATCATTCTGAATGGAGTTCGATAGATCTTGACATGAATGCATTACCTCCAATTGTTAAACGTCAAGCAAGAAGACCGTGAAAGCAAAGGATTTCGTCGATTGCTGAAGCAAGAAGTCACACAAAATGTAGTCATTGTCATCGTGTTGGTCACAATCGTAGGACATGTAATTTTTCACCATTTTTACCATGATGTAATTTTTGACAATTAGTTTTAGATATATTTTTTCAAGATAGAACTCAATATTGTTGTTATCATACTATTCATACTATCAATACAAGGTTTGTGATTGTTTCAAAAGTTTAATATCAATACTATGAACACAAGGACTTTGGCATCTGATGAGAAAATTTGAAGACCACACAACAAACAATAGTAGTTAACAGATAGACAACGATCAATGACAGTGATAGACAACTACCACTGATAGAAGTCTATCACTTTTATCAGTGATAGACATCTATCACTGATAAAAGTCTATTACTGGAAAGAAGTTAATGATTGATAGACAACTATCAGTGATAGACATTTATTACTGATAGAAGTCAGATAGAAGAAAAAAGTTAATAATCATGAATAGCAAGAAGTCTAATAGAAAAGTTATGACTAATAGGTAATAGATAGGTAGAAGTCTATCAGACAACTATCACTGATAGAAGCCTATCACTTCTATTAGTGATAGTAGTCTATCACTTCTTTTTCTTTAATTTCTATCAATCATTAATAGTGATAGTAGTTTATCACTTCTATTAGTGATAGACAATGATAGAAGTCGGATAGGAACAATAAGTCTAATAGATAATAGAAAAGTTATGAGTAAAAGGTAATAGATAGACAACTATGGTAGAAGTCTGTCAGACAACTCTTCTATCAGTGATAGATATCACTTCTATCAGTGATAGATATCACAATAGTAGTCTATCACTTCTATTAGACATCTATCACTGATAGCTATCACTAGAAAGAAGTTAATGATTGATAAACAACTATCAGTGATAGACATTTATCACAAGCCTGATAGAATAATATTCATGAAGAACAAGAAGTCTAATAGAGTTATAGACTTTTATCACTTATATCAGTTCTATCACCTAATAGACTTCTATCACTGATATCAAATGATAGAAGTCTAACACTGTAACACATTGACAATCGTTATAGACTTCTATCACTCATATCAGTTCTATCATCTGCTAGACTTCTATCACTGATATAAGATGATAGAAGTCTAACACTATAACACATTGACAATCGTGTAACCATTCCCAAACGACAAAAAAAATAGTTATTAAATAAACAAACTTCTATCAGTGATATCACTAATAGCATCCTATCAATGATTTCTTCTTCGTTTGCTATCAATGGGGGTGATGGAAAACTAAAATTATAAGAAAAAATTAGTTATTAAATAAACAGACAAAAAAATTAGTTATTAAATAAACAGACTTCTATCCGTGATATCACTGATAGCATCCTATCCGTGATATCACCGATAGCATCCTATCCGTGATATCACTAATAGCATCTTATCCGTGATATCACTGATATCATCCTATCCGTGATATCACTGATATCATCCTATTAATGATATCACTGATATAACGTGGGGTGTTTTAGTAATTTCAATTCCTCTTTTCAAAATTTTGCTATTTTTGCAAATAGATTGAGACATTTGCTATATGGGCAATTATTTTGGGCCTTTTTGCTACCAGCCCAATTGCCCCATATTAAATTGATTTTTAATAAAAATTAATATAATTAATTAAATAATTTAAAATTAATTTAATTAATTTTTAATTTAATTTAATATCAAATATTAAATTAAATAAATTGTTCGATCCCGATCGATTTTTCGAACATGAATCCTTATTCATGCTATAAATCGATCCGATATTTAAATCATATTTAAATATATCCACCTCTTATTAATTATAGTTTAATTCATAATTAAGCTATGATTCGTTAAATATATCACATATAATTAACGCTTTCTTCCAAACTCGAATTTGAACAATTCAAATTCTTTTCTCTCAAAATGCTACAAGGCTTAGTCTGAGCTAGTAAGGAGGACCTAATGGACCTACAGATCATGAGCTCCAACGATACGTGATTAACCGGTCAAACTCTTTAACCTAGCTAATCAACATTCGTTAACCACCGGGACACTCAACTAAAGCCCAGTGGTCGCACTCTCCTCACTGTAGATATATTTATGTTCACTCGATATAACCATGATTAGTAAGTCGATCCTTCACAGGTCGTTCGTAATTACAGCTGGGTCAAAATTACCGTTTTACCCCTATAATTACCTCTTGTTCCTTAAGTCCCACTGATCCTCTAATGAACAATTGGTTTGTGGTCCAACCAACAAACCGAATCTCTCTCAGGCCAATGAGAGGGGTGGGCCCATTGTTCAAGACCCGGAGTCAGTACTTAAAGGAACAACCTCTCTACTAATCTCTCATGCGGGTAGGAGTGAATTCCATCTTGCAGAATTATGTTCCCAGCTATCTACCCGGTTTTATCCATGAAATGGGAGGCTTATTGAGTCGGCAGTCTCGAGCCACTCTCACCCATGCAAATCTAAGGATAATCCGAATAAACAAGAGTTCATAGAACGCTCAGGATTAAGACCGAGTTACCTAGGTCATCATATGAATATAGTCAGTTAAGACAGTAAACAGAGTTATAAAGTCTAAGTGACTATTTTGCGGTCCAATCTTATGCAAACTCATTGCATAGGGGGCCCCCACTCACATGTCTCCACATGAACGATTTAGGATCACATCGTTTGTTCTCTACAAAGTGGGCCGCGTCCATAGTGTCCCCAAGATAAGGTACCCAACCCTATCCTTATACTATAGACTGTTCTGGCTATAACTTAAACTTGATCCACTTATTCTCATTCCCTTCAGACAGTACATCAGCAAGAGTTGCTGATGGGGCTAGTACGTGAACAAGTGTTCTTGATCTTAGCACGTCAAGTCAAGTCCGTTCCCAAGAGTTGGGAATGCCTCGACGTAGTGGGAGGGTTGTGAGACAGCTTGAACGTTACATGGGTTTAGCTGAAACCTAAGTCGTCAATCCTGATGATGATTGCGAGGATCCACTGACCTATGATCAGGCTATGGCTGATGTTGACAAGGACGAATGGATTAAAGCTATGGACCAGGAAATGGAGTCTATTGTTGGAATTTTTGTCCTAATCTCGTGTTTGTAATATATTGTTTGAAATTAATAAGAGTTTTCATTTCATCACTTTGTGTCTCGCAATATTTATAAACTTTTTCAATAAACTAAGCTCCAGGGTCATTGAATTTATGAGAGAACTAGAACTTGAACGGTGTGTAGTGGACACACAGGGAGGATCACGTTCGAGTTAATGACCCGAACGGTCTACAGTATATGGATAGGGTTGGAGACCTAATCCTGGACACACTGTGGATGCGGCCCGCTTTGTATTAGATATAAACGAGGTGATCTGACTCGTTCATGTGGTTGACATGCGAGTGGGGGCATCCTGTGCAATGAGATTGTACAAGACCGGACCGTGAATTATTAGACCTCACGATGTAACACCATTGACAAGAAGGACTAATAACCGTAGATGACCATTAGTGACTCGACTTTGAATCCACGAGGCATGTTACGGACTCGCATGCGCAAGGTGCATTCTTTGACTAGTACGGGTGAGGGTGGTCACGATTACTCGCCCAATATGCCTATCTTCTCGTGGACAAAACCAAGTAGGAGTGGGAACTTAACTACGCGAGATGGAATTCACTGCTCCTCGCCTTTAGGGAAACTAGAGGGTTGTTCCCTTGAGTCTTTGTCTCCGTGGCTTGGACAACGGGCGCCCACCTTCTCACCGCACGAGAAGGGTGTTGTGTATGGTCGGACCATCACAATATGTTGTTCATTAGAGGAGCAAAGGGGACTTAAGGAACAAGAGGTAGACACAGGGGGTAAAACGGTAATTTGACCCACCGTGTCTCACGAACAACCCGTGAAGGGTCAACTCACGGGTATTGGTTATATCGATGACACGTAATATTCGCGCGACCGACGGGAGTGCAAACTACGGCTATAAGTGGAGTGTTACCGTAGCTAATGAATGTTGGTTAACCGTGTCAAAGAGTTTGGCGGGTTAATCTCGGATCATTGGAGCCCGTCATCAGAGGTCCATTAGGTCCCTCGGTTGGCTCCACCGGATTAAAAGAAGGGTTAATGTTTTGGTATGAAATTGAAGTGTTCAATTTCACTTTAAGGGCATTTATGTCATTTATATGAGATATGAATGATATAATATATAGTTTTATGTGAATGAGATTCATAATAAACTATAGGTTAACCTAATTGTTAAATTAGGGGTAATTGGAGAAATTAATTGAGAGAAATTAAATTGGATGTGATTCAATTTAATTAATCCACAATTATTGCAAATGAGATTTGCAATATGAGATATGAGATATCTTATATTATGTAGTTATGCAAATGAGATTTGCATAACCTATGGTTGTGGTAAAGTGGTAATTATGTGGACATTTTAACTCCACCAATCCCACTATATAAACCCTTCTTGTAAGAAGGATTGCATCTCATTTTCTCATTTTTTGATTTTCATCAAAGAAGAGAAGAACAACTCTCTCAATTCTCTCTCAAATCTCCTCCCACTCCAAAACTCAAAAAGATCCCACCATCTTCCCTTCTCCAAAAGAGAACAACCGAGAAGACATTTTTGTTGTGTTCGAGTTCCTTTTTGTTGGAGTGTTGGTTGAGTTCGAGGATCACAAAGAGTTCGTGAATTGAAGAAGAAGTTTTGAAGAAAGTCTACAACAAGTAAGTAAGAACTCATCTTGCTGTAATTTTCTTCTTCTTTTAAGCATGTTTAGCCTAGATTTAGTGTTAGATCAATTTTAATAAAATCATGTTGCATATTGATACCTCGACGATTCAATCGTCTTCCGCTGCGTGGGATTTTCATTCCCTTCATCTTTGTACTTCAATTCTTTCTGGGAGCTTATGGATCAACCTGATGGGGTAAAACCTATAGGTTGCAAATGGATCTACAAGCGTGAACGTGGCGTAGATGGGAATGTGCAGACCTTCAAAGCACAACTAGTGGCAAAGGGTTTTACCCAGGTCGAAGGGGTTAACTATGAGGAAACCTTTTCACCTATTAGCATGGTAAAGTCGATCAGGATCCTTCTGGCCATAGCCTCTTATTTTGCTGCCTTTCAGGCACGGGGTTCACTTGTCTAAGAATCAATGTCCTAAGACTCCTCAAGAGGTTGAGGATATGAGATGTATCCCCTATGCTTCAGCTGTAGGGAGCCTGATGTATGCCATGCTGTGTACTAGGCCCGACATTTGTGATGCAGTAGGGATTGTCAGTAGGTATCAATCCAATCCAGGATTAGATTACTAGACAGCCGTAAAGGCAATCCTCAAGTATCTTAGGAGAACGAGGAACTACAGCTTAGTGTATGGCGGTGGGGATTTGATCCTTACAGGATACACAGATTCTTACTTTCAGACCGATAAGGATTCTAGGAAATCCACTTCGGGGTCAGCCTTCATTCTTAATGGAGGAGCTGTAGTATGGCGAAGAATCAAGTAGGGATGCATCGCCGATTCCACTATGTATGTGGAGTAAAGCTGCAAAGGAAGCTGTTTGGCTTAGGAAGTTCATGACAGATTTGGAAGTTTTTCCAAATATGAACTTGCCGATCACACTGATTTGTGACAACAGTGGTGCATAAGCCAACTCCTGGGAGCCTCGGAGCCATAAGAGAGGCAAACACATTAGGCAGAAGTATCATCTGATACGGGAAATTGTGCACCGCAGAGACGTGACAATCACGCAGATAGCGTCAGAGCACAACGTAGTTGATCCATTTACAAAACCCCTCACAGCTAAGGTGTTTGAGGGTCACCTAGAGATTCTAGGTTTTCGAGTACTTCCTGACTAGGGCAAGTGGGAGATATGTAAACGGGTATTCAATGCCCTAGTTTATTGTATTACTTCATTGTAATTTATGTACATTTCAGAAATGTATTTGCTCCACTAGCTTAGTCGAAGTGGGAGTTTGTTGGAATGTTTTGTCCTAATCTCGTGTTTGTAAACATATATTTGAAATTAATAAAGTGTTATTCATTTCATCATTTTTGTGTCTCGCATTTTATACAAACTTTGACCAATAAACTAAGCTCCAGGGTCATTGAATATTTGAGAGAATTAGAACTTGAACAGTGTGTAGTGGACACACGGGGAGGATCACGTTCGAGTAAATGACCCGAAAGGTCTACAGTATATGGATAGGGTTGGAGACCTAATCTTGGATATGCTGTGGATGCGGCCCGCTTTGTATTAAGATACAAACGAGGTGATCTGACTCGTTCATGTGGGTGACATGCGAGTGGGGCATCCTCTACAATGAGATTGTACAAGACCGGGCATCGTGAATTATTAGACCCTCACGATGTAACACCGCTGTGATGAGACTAATAACTTCGTGAGATGACCATTAGTGACTCGACCTAAATCCTGAGCGTGTTACGGACTCCTGTCTGCGGGGATCTGTCCTTTGACTAGAACGGGTGAGGGTGGTCACAATTACTCGCCCAATATGCCTACCTTCTCTGGGACTAAACCTAGTAGGGAGCTGGGAACTTAACTACGCGAGATGGAATTCACTCGTTCCCGCCTTTAGGGAAACTAGAGGGGTTGTTCCCTTAAGTGTTATCTCCAGGGCTTGGACAACGGGTGCCCACTCTCTCGCTGGCACGAGAGAGTTGTTGTGTATTGTCGGACCATTACAACGTTGTTGTTCATTAGTGGAGCAGTGGGGAGTTAAGGAACAAGAAGTAGACACAGGAGAAAAATGGTAATTTGACCCAGCAGTGTCTACGAACAACCTGTGAAGGGTCGACTCATGGGCATTGGTTATATCAGCGGACACGTAATATTCTGCACTGACGGGAGTGCAACTACGGGCTTTAGTGGAGTGTTACCGTAGCTAATGAAGGTTGATTAACCAGGTCAAAGAGTTTGATAGGTTAATCTCGGATCATTGAAGCTCGTCACTGTAGGTCTATTAGGTCTCTCGGTTGGCTCAAACTTGGTTAAAAGAAGGGTTAATGTTTTGGTGTGAATTCAAGTGTTCAATTTCACTTAAAGGACATGTATGCCATTTATATGAGATATGAATGATATAATATATAGTTTAATGTGAATGAGATTCATAATAAACTATAGGTTAGCCTAATTTTTGAATTAGGGCTAATTGGAGAAATTAATTGAGAGAAATTAAATTGAATGTGATTCAATTTAATAAATCCACATTATTGCAAATGTGATTTGTAATAAGAGATATGAGATATCTTATAATATATGGTTATGCAAATATGATTTGTATAACCTATGGTTGTGGTAAAATGGTAATAATGTGGAGATTTTAACTCCATCATTTTCCATTATTTAAACCCTTCTTGGAAGAAGGAAAGTGATTGATTCTTTCATTTTTTGGATTTCACCAAAGAGAAGAGATTCTACATTCTCTCAAATTCTCTCAATTTCTCCTCCCTTCTCCAAAAAACCAAAGTCCCACATTTTTCCTTCTTCCAAAAGAAGAACAGTCGAGTTTCCGATTAGTGGTGTTGGTTCTTCATCAAGAGAAGAGTTCGAGAAGTTCGAGGAACACAAAGAGTTCGTGACTGGAAAGGGAGATTCGAAGCACGTCTTCAACAAGTAAGTGTAAATTTACTTACTGTTTTTCTTCCCTTCTTTTATGTTTAGCCTAAACTATTAGGTAGTTAATTTTAGTGAAATCGAGTAGCATAACGATACCACGACGATTCGATCATCTTCTTCTAATCTAAAAGAGAAGAAGAAGAACATGAAGAAGGTTGGTAAAGGAAAATGAGCTTACAAAGCTGCCGCCCAGAAGGGAAAGAAAGTTAAAGAAGTTGCAGACAAAGGAAAATGTTTCCATTGCAATGAAGACGAGCATTGGAAACGAAACTATCCGAAGTACATTGCAGGAAAGAAGAAGGAAGGTAAATATGATTTACTTTGCTTAGAAGCTTGTTTAGTGGATAATGAAAAAACTGCTTGGATACTTGATTCAGGCGCCACTAATTATGTTTGCTCTTCTTTTCAGGGAATTGATTCCTAACAACAGCTACAGAAAGGAGGATAACGATCCGGGTTGGAAATAGAGAAGTCGTTTCAGTTGTAGCAATTGGCACGATGAAACTTAATTTGGGCTAGAAATATATGTTGTTAGACAATATATTAGTGATACCAGGGTTAACTAGAAACCTTATTTCAATTTCTTGTCTTATAAAACAATGTATTTCTGTTTCGTTTTCTTTGAATAAAGTGTTTATTTTAAAGAAAGGTGTGGAAATATGTTCAACTTCATTAGATAATGGGTTGTATGTTTTAAGCCCTAATTTAGTCAAAATGGTTTTGAATACTGAATTATTTAAAACTGCAAACACACAAACTAAGAAACATAAAATTTCTCCTAAAGAAAATGCTCATCTTTGGCATCTTAGATTGGGTCACATTAACCTCAATAGGATTAGGAGATTGGTAAAGAATGAACTTCTAAATGAGTTAGAACAAAATACTTTACCTGTATGTGAATCCTGCCTGGAAGGGAAAATGACTAAAACACCTTTTAGTGAAAAAGGTTATAGAGCCAAAGAACCTCTTGAGCTTATACATTCAGACCTTTGTGGTCCGATGAATGTTAAAACCAGAGGAGGTTATGAATATTTCATCTCTTTCATAGATGATTATTGCAGATTTTGGCATATTTACCTAATGCATCATAAGTCAAAAGCACTTGAAAAGTTCAAGGAATTCAAGACTGAAGTTGAAAATCAATTAGGTAAAGCAATTAAAACACTTTGATCAGATCAAGGTGGATAATACATGGATTTAAAATTCCATAACTATATAATAGAACATGGAATTACATCCCAACTCTAAACATCTAGTACGCCCCAGCAAAATGGTGTATTGGGAAGGAGAAATAGAACCTTGTTGGACATGGTTTGATCAATGATGAGTTATGCTCATCTCCCTAATTCCTTTTGGGGTTATGCAGTAGAAACTGTGTGATACATTTAGAAGAATGTGCCATCAAAGAGTGTTTCTGAAACACCTTTTGAACTTTGGAAAGAACGTAAAGGTAGTTTATGTCATTTCAGAATTTGGAGTTGTCCAGCACATGTGCTTGTGACAAATCCAAAGAAGTTGGATTCACGTTCAAAATTATACCTATTCTATTATCCTAAGGAAGACAAGGTACTTGTGTCGACAAATGCCACTTTCTTAGAGGAGGACCACATCAGGGACCTCAAACAAAGAAGAAAAGTAGTGTTAAGTGAGTTAGACGGAACAATAGCAAAGGTTGCTAATAAAGCTAGTACGTCAACAAAAGATGTTGATACTAGCTTGTCTAGTCATGAGAGCCCATCATGAGAGCTCATCTAAAGCGTTGAGTATGCCTCGACGTAGTGGGAGGGGTTATAACACAACCTGACCGTTACATGGGTTTATCTGAAACCCAAGTTGTTATACCAGATGACGACTGTGAGGATCCATCGACTTATAATCAAGAGATTGTTGACAAAGACAAAGACAAAAGGATCATAGCCATGGACCAAGAAATGAAGTCTATGTACTTCAATTCTGTTAGGGATCTTGTAGATAAACCTGATGGGGTAAAACCTATAGGTTGTAAGTGGATCTACAAGAGAAAGCATGGTGTAGATAGAAAGGTGAAAACCTTTAAAGTTAGACTAGTAGCAAAGGGTTATACCTAGGTTGAAGGGGTTGACTATGAGGAAACCTTTTCGCCTCTTGCTATAGAAAAGTCTATCCGTATCATACTTGTCATTGCCGCATATTATGACTATGAGGTATGGCAAATGGATGTCAAGATAGCATTCTTGAATGACAAACTTGACGGGAACATCTACATGGACCAACCCAAATGGTTCATTGAACCAGGACAAGAGCAAGAGGTTTGCAGTCTTAAAAGGTCAATCTATGGACTGATAAAGGCCTCTAGGTCCTGGAATATTAGATTTGATGAGGCAATCAAATATTTTTCCTTTGATAAGAATGATGATGAATCTTGTGTCTACAAGAAAATCATCAATAGTTCTGTCGCATTCCTAGTTCTATATGTGGATGATATCCTACTCATTGGGAATGATGTAGGTTATCTTACTGACATTAAGAATTGGCTAGCTACGCAATTTCAAATGAAAGATTTGGATGAAATGCAGTTTGTTCTTGGGATCCATATTGTCTGAAACCGCAAGAATAAAACACTAGCCTTGTCTGAGACATCTTACATCGACAAAGTATTGTTGAGGTTTAAGATGCAAGACTCCAAAAAACGTTTATTGCCTTTTAAATATGGAGTTCATTTATCTAAGGAACACTGTCCTAAGACACCTCAAGGAGTTGAGGACATGAGACGGATTCCTTACACATCAGTTTTTGGGAGCCTAATGTACGCCATGTTGTGTAGTAGGCCATACATCTGTTTTGCAGTTGGAATAGTCAATAGGTATCAATCCAATCCAGGACCTGAACACTGGACAACGGTTAAAACGATCCTCAAGTATCTACGAAGAACAAGGAACTACATGCTTGTGTATGGAGCCAAGGATTTGATCCTTATAGGATACACGGATTATGACTTTCAAACTGATAAAGATTCTCGAAAATCTACATCAGGTTCAGTATTTACTCTTAACGGATGAGATGTAGTATGGTGAAGCGTCAAGCATGGATGCATCGCTGATTCCACCATGGAAGCCGAATATGTAGTAGCTTGTGAAGCAACTAAAGAGGCCGTTTGGTTAAGGAAATTCATGTTAGATTTGGAAGTTGTTCCAAATATCAGTTTGCCTATCACGTTGTATTGTGATAATAGTGGTGTTGTGGTAAATTCAAAGGAACCCCGAAGTCACAAGAGGGGAAAGCATATTGACCGAAAATATCATCTCATCCGAGAGATGGTGCATCGAGAAGACGTGATTGTCACGAAGATAGTCTTAGAGCACAACATTCCTGACCCTTTCACAAAGGCTCTCACGACTAAAGTATTTTAGAGTCACCTAGAAGGTCTAGGTTTACAAGTCTTCCCCAACTAGAGCAAGTGGGAGTATATTGTACAAAGGGTTTCAGTGCCCTAGTTTCTTGTATTTACATTATTGTAATGTTTATTACTCTACAAGCTTTAGGTCAAGTGGGAGATTGTTGGGATTTGTGCTCTAAATTTATGTAATTTTGATCAAATAAATAAAGAGTTATTTGTTTTGATATAATTATATTCTCGCTTTATAAATCCAATAAACTAAGCTCCAGGGTTATAATATATCCTAAACATTAGTGTAGTAGACACTATTTGGATTGTGTTCAAGAGTATAACCTAAATGGTCTATGGTATAAGAATAAGACTGGAAACCTTATTATGGTAACACCATGGATGCGACCCACTTTGTAATTAGTACAAATGAGGTAATCCAACTCATTCATGCGGTTGACATGCGAGTGAGGGCATACTGTATGAAGAGTTCATACAAGACCAGACTGCAAATTATTAGTCTGACCAGTATAACGCCATTAACAGGATAAGACTGATAATTTATAGATGGTCATTAGTGACTCGACATGAATCCTGAGAAAGTTAAGAACTCCTGCTTATAGGGGTTTGTCCTTAGACTAGTATGGGTGAGAGTGGCCTGTAGCCGACTCAATAAGCCTGCCTTCTCAGGGACAAAACCTCGTAGGTAGCTGGATTTAACTATGCAAGATGGAATTCACTCATTCCTACACTAAGGAATTGGATAGGTTGTTCCCTTAAGATCTGAGTCCAGGACTTGAACAATGGGGCCCCACCCTCTACACTGGCTTAAAATGGTATGAGTTTATGGTAGGACCATAGACTTGTTGTTCATTAGAGGATCAGTGGTACTTAAGGAGCAAAGAGGTAATCATAGGGGTAAAATGGTAATTTGACCCAACTGTGATTACGAAGAACTTGTGAAGGGTCGACTCATGGGTAATGATTATATCAATGGACACAATATAATCTACAGTGAGGAGAGTGCAACTACAAGCCTATAGTGGAGTGACTTGTAGTTAATGGATATTGATTAACTGGATCAAAGAGTTTGATCAGTTAATCTCACATGATTGGAGCTCATGAACTGTAGGTCCATTAGGTCCCTCTGTTGGCTCAACATCGTAATATTGAGGGTATAAAGTTAGGAATGAAACTAAAGTGTTCAATTTCATATATGAGGTGTTATATCAATTATATGTGATATAATTGATATAATATATAGTTTTAATGTGAATTAGATTCACACATTAACTATATTCTGATGAGAGAATGAAGAAGTGATATGATGGTAATTTCCATCCTATTTCCCTATAAATAGTTGCATAAAATGCGACTTTGAGACCAAGCTTTGGTAACCCTAGAGTTCCACATTGTTGTGTTGTTGAAAAAGTTCTAAACACAACTTATTTCAAAACCTCCACACCTCATCCTAAAGGAACCCACATTCCAACCTCACCTAGAGAACAACGAAGAAAATCTAGTGGCGGAATTTCACATGGATCGGGTTCGTTTTGCTTAGATCGTGATTGTTGGAAAAGGAAATCGAGAAGAAAGCGTTCTTCAAAGGTAATTTTCTTGTTGTCCTACGTTGTATTACATGCTTAATCTTAGGTATTTTGTTCTTGAATGACATTTGTGCAACAAAATAATGAACACGTGATTCACAATCGCTTCCGCTGCGGGATTCGATCCCTTCACCTAATGAATCAACAGATCATGAGGTCCAATGATACAAGATTAATCGATCAAACTCTTTGATTCAATTAACCAACATTCATTAACTATGAGTTATTCCACTATAGACTCGTAGTTCCACACTCCTCACTGTAGACTAGGTTGTATCCACTGATATAATCAATATTTGTGAGTCGACCCTTCACAGGTTGTTCGTAATCACAGCTGGGTCAAATTTCTGTTTTACCCCTGTGAATACATCTTGTTCCTTAAGCGCCACTGATCCTCTAATGAACAATCAGTCTATGGTCCTACCATAAACTTGATCTTTCTTAGGCCAGCAAGAAGGTGGGGCCTATTGTTCAAGACTCGAATTCAGTTCTTAAGAGAGCTACGTATCTGATTCCCTAATCCAGGAATGACTCAATTCCATCTTGCATAGTTAAGTTCCCAACTACATACAAAGTTATGTCCCTAAGAAGGTAGGTTTATTGAGTCGGCTACAGGTCATTCTCACCCATACTAGTCTAAGGACAAACCTCACAAGCAGGAGTCTGTAGCATACTCAGGATTCAGGTCAAGTCACTAATGATCATCCATGAATTATTATACCTATCTTGATAACGGTGTTACTCTAGTAGGTTAATAATTCGCGGTCCGATCTTGTATAATCTCATTATACAGGATGCCCCCACTCACATGTCTACCACATGAGCGAGTTGGATTACCTCGTTTGTACCAAATACAAAGCGGGTCGCATCCACGATATTACCAGTATAAGGTTCCCAACCCTATGCATATACCATAGACCTTTTAGGTTTGACTTGAACAACTTAATCCAACTTATGTCTATTACACAAATGTTCAAGATCTATCATTATAACCTTGGAACTTAGTTTATTGGATTTAGATTCATATGCGAGAATATAATAAATAGCATCTTTATTTATTTGAAACAAAACTACACTTGTTTAGGGTATAAATCCGAACAATCATCCACTTGTCCTAAAGCTAGTGGAGTACATAATGAACATTACAGTAATGTAAATACAATAAACTAGGGCACTGAATATCCTTTGTACAACATACTCCCACTTGCCCTAGTTAGAGTAAGATATGTACTCCTAGACCTTCTAGGTGACTCTTAAACACTTTAGCCGAGAGAGCCTTTGTAAATAGGTCAGCAATATTGTGCTCCGAAGCTATCTTTGTGACGATCACATCTCCTCGATGTATTATATCCCTGATTAAGTGATACTTTCGCTCAATGTGTTTACCCCTCTTGTGACTTTGGGTTTCTCTTGAATTTGCCACAGCACCACTATTATCACAATAAAGTGTGATTGGCAAACTCATGTTTCGAACAACTTCCAAATCCATCATGAATTTCCTAAGCCATACGGCTTCTTTAGCTACTTCACAAGTTGCTACATATTCGGCTTCCATAGTTGAATCTGCGATGCATCCTTGCTTGATGCTTCGCCAAACTACAACCCCTCCGTTATGAGTGAAAACTGACCCCGACGGAGATTTCCTCGAATCTTTGTCAGTTTGGAAGTCAGAATTTGTGTATCCTGTAAGGATCAAATCCTTAGTTCCATACACAAGCATGTAGTTCCTCGTTCTCCGAAGATACATGAGGATTATCTTAACCGTTGTCAAGTGTTATGATCCTAGATTAGATTGATACCTACTGACCATTCCTACTGCAAAGCATATGTCTGGCCTAGTACACAACATTGCGTACATCATGCTATCAACAACAGATACATAAGGAATTCATCTCATATCCTCAACTTCTTGAGGCGTCTTAGGACATTGTTCCTTAGACAAATGAACTCCATGCCTGAAAGATAATAAACCTTTCTTGAAATCTTGCATCTTAAATTTTGACAACACTTTGTCGATATAAGATGTTTGAGACAATGCTAGAGTTTTGTTCTTGCGATTTCGAACAATTTGGATTCTAAGAACAATCGTGCCACTCCCAAATCTTTCATTTGGAATTGCGTAGCTAGCCATTTCTTAATGTCAGTAAGATAACCAACATCATTCCCAATGAGTAGGATATCATCTACATATATGACTAGGAAAGCGACATAACTATTAATAATTCTCTTGTAGACATAAGGTTCATCATTATTTTGATCAAAGCCATAAGATTTGATTGCCTCATCAAATCTCATATTCCAGGACCTAGAAACTTGTTTTAGTCCATAGATAGACCTTTTAAGCTTGCAAACTTTTTGCTCTAGTCCTGGTTGTATGAACCCTTTGGGTTGGTTCATATAGATGTTTTCGTCAAGATTCCCATTTAAGAATGTTGTCTTGACATCCATCTGCCATACCTCATAGTCATAAAAGGTTTCCTCGTAGTCCACCCCTTCTACCTGGGTATAACCCCTTGCTACTAGTCTAGCCTTAAAAGTTTGCACTTTTCCATCTACACCACGTTTTCTCTTCTAGATCCACTTACAACCTATAGGTTTTACCCCATCAGGTTTATCTACAAGATCCAAAATAGAATTGAAGTGCATAGACTCCATTTCTTCGTTCATTGTTATGACCCATTTGTCTTTGTCTTTGTGAACCATTGCTTGGTTATAAGTTAATGGATCCTCTATTGGGGTTTTTCCCTAAAACTTGTAGCTTGTAATTTTGTTCTAATTATTGTAATAAAGTTTATTATTACAATAAAGAGGTATTGTTCGTTATTTACAATATTGCTCCTGTTTTAACCCTAAATCCAATAAACTAAACATCCAAGGTTGTAAAATGTATCTTGAACTGAATGTATTGTACATATAAAGGATCTCGGTTCGAGATACAACCTAAAGGGTCTATAGTAAGGGGATAGGGTTTGGGTACCTTACCCTGGTAAAACTATGGATGTGGCCCACTTCGTATATGATACAAACACTGTGATTCTAATGTGTTCGTGTAGATGACATGTGAGTGGGGATATCCTATGAAATGAGATTACATAAGACCGGACCGCGAAATAGTAATCACTAGATGTAACTCCGTTGACTAGCTAGGTTTCTATTTCATTAGGATGACCTAGGCAACTTGATCTCAATCCTGAGCAGGTTTCGAACTCTTGTTTGCGAGGGATTGTCCTTTGACTAGTATTGGTGAGACTGACCACCTACCTTCTTGGGGACAAGACCGAGTGAGAAGTTGGGGACTTAGCCTAGCAAGATGGAATTCACTCCTTCCCGCCTACTAGAGTAAGTAGATGAATGTTCCCGTAAGTGGTGTCTTCGGGACTTGAAAAGAGCCCAACCCCCTCATTGGCCCGAGGGGGACTTCTGTTTGTTTGTAGGACCACAAACAAATTGTTCATTATAGGAGCACTGATATTTAAGGTACAAGATGTAACCTAGGGGTAAAACGATAATTTGACCCAGCTGGTGTTACGATCATTCGTGAAGGATTGACTTGCCGTTATTGGACAATATTCGTGGACACAGAAATTTATCTGCATTGAGAAGAGTGCAGCTGCGAGACTTTAGTGGAGTGTTCCCGCAGTTAACGAATGTTGATTAGTAGGTTAATGAGATTAACCGAGTAATCTCGGATCGTTGGAGTTTCTGATCTGTAGGTCCATTAGGTCCGCCTTCTAGCTCGTAAAGAGTTCTTAGATTGTTTGAATTTGAAATGTTCAAATTCATTTAGGACTAAATTTAATGTATATAGATACGATATAATATAAAGTTTTGGAACTATATATTATAAATTCAATATGAATATGATTCATATTAAATTATATGATAGAATTATATATTTGAAAGAGTTTAAATGTTAAATTTAAATGTAAATGTGATTCATATTTGAAAACTATAGGTTATAATTTAATGTGCATAAGATGTACATGAAAACTATAGGTTAGAGGGAAAAATATGATTAAATATGATTTAATCTTAATTAAATATAAGATATTTAATTTGATTAATTAAATATGATTTAATTAATATAATTAATTAGATTAATTATTTTATTTAATTTTAATATTAAATAAATTGGAACGTGTCAGGAAGACACGTTCCCCACTTCCCTCCAACTCCCTATCGATAGGGAGTGGGGGAAGTGATCCTTCGTTTAATTCTTCTCCAATGGAAAAGAAATGGTTGATCGATGCATGGTGTGCAATTGTGGAATTGCTAAAACTTCTCTCTCCCTCTCTAATTCCCTTCTCCTTCTCTCCAATTGTTGGATCCCTTCCCACCAAGAGAGATCTAAGTAGTACTCAGAGACATAGGAGGTTTATTGTGTGGTGTTATCCCTGTGGTGAAGAAAGAATAAAGGAGTTTCTCTATGTTGTTGAGTTGTTGTAGAATCTAACTGGAGCAAGAAGTTGCTGCTGGAAATTCGTATCTACGAAGGTAACTAAAAATTTCCTTTTAGTTTAGTTTAATTTACAGCATGTTTGCATGATTAATTCCATGCATAATTATATTGGAAAATGTATGCTTATTCTCTGTATTTTACACAATATATTGGTATTTGGGTTTAACCAAAATCAAACAAACAAAATCTATTTCAAATCATGTTTCTGCTGCTCAAGGAGATCAGATCTCCATCATCCTCTCAATCATCATTTGATATGACAATTTTGGTTTCAGTTAAACCCATGTAACGGTCAGGTTGTATTAAAATTCTCCCACTACGTCGAGACACTCTCAACTCGTGAGGTGGACTTGACAAATTTGTATCAACAACCCTTGTTGATGTACTATCAACAACTTTTACTGTTGTTCCGTCTAATTCACTTAACACAACTTTTCTTCTTTGTTGGTGATCCCTTATGTGGTCCTCCTCTAAGAAAGTGACATTTGTCGCACAAGTACCTTATCATCCTTAAGATCATAGAATAACCCACCTCTCGTTTCTTTTGGGTACTCTACAAAAAGGCATAATTTTGAATGTGATTCCAATTTATTTGGATTGTCACGAGCACATGTTCTTGATATCCCCAAATTCTTAAATGACGTAAACTACCTTTACGTTCTTTCCAGAGTTCAAATGGTGATTCTAAAATACCTTTTGATGGAACATTGTTCAAAATGTATACAACAATCTCTACTGTGTATCTCCAGAACGAGTTAGGGAGATGAGTTAGCTCATCATTGATCGAACCATGTCCAACAGGGTTCTATTTCTCCTTTCTGATACATTTTTTGTTGAGGCTTACCAGGTGCTGAGAGTTGGGATGTAATTCCATGTTCTATCATATAGTCTTGGAATTTTAAATCCATATACTCTCCACCTCGATCCAATCGAAGTGTTTTAATTGTTTTACCTAATTGATTCTCAACTTCAACCTTGAATTCCTTGAACTTTTCAAGTGCTTCAGACTTATGATGCATTAGGTAAATATGCCAAAATCTTGAAGAATCATCTATGAAAGAGATGAAATATTCATAACCTTCTCTGGATTTAATATACATTGGATCACAAAGATTAGAATGTAAAAGCACAAGAGGTTCTTTGACTCTATAACCTTTTCCACTAAAAGGTCTTTAGTCATTTTTCCCTCTAAGCAGGACTCACATTCTGGTAAGGCATATTCATCTAACTCATTTAGAAGTCCAATTCTTACCAATCTCTCGATCCTATTGAGTTTAATTTGACATGACCGAAGGTGCGAAAGTTGAGCATTTTCTTTAGGAGAAATTTTACGTTTCTTAGTTTGTGTGTTTGCAGTTTTAAATAATTCAGTGTTCAAAACCATTTTGACTGAATTAGGCCTTAAAACATGCAACCCATTTTATAATGAAGCTACACATATTTCAATACTAATCTTAAAAATAAACACTTTATTAGAAGAAAAGGATATTGAAATACATTGTTCTACTAGGCAAGAAATTGAAATTAGGTTTCTAATAAACCCTGATATCACTAGTAAATTGTTCAACAACATATGTTTCTTGCCAAACAATAGTTTCATGGTGCCCACTTCTACAACTGAGAGAACTTCCTCATTTCCAACACGGAGTATTAGCTCTCCTTCTTGTAGCTACTGCCAGGAACTAATTCCCTGAAAAGAAGAACAAACATGATTAGTGGCTCCCGAATCCAATATCCAGGCAGAATTATCATCATCCACTAAACAAGCTTCTAAGCAAAGGAAATCATATTTACCTTCTTTCTTCGCTTCTGCAATGCACTTCGGACAATTCCGTTTCCAATGCTCGTCTTTATTGCAGTGGAAACATTTTCCTTTGTCTGCAACTTATTTGACCTTGTTGCCCTTCTTGGCAACAACTTTGTCAGCCCGTTTCCCATTACCAACCTTCTTCATTTTCTTCTTCTTGTCTTTCAGTCTTGAGGAAGATGAAGCCACTGATTTTGTTCCAGAGGTTGAGCCTCCATGATTACTCCTACTAGCAACATTTGCCTCACCTTTTGATCCCTTATTTTCATCAGAGATTGGAAGGTTTGGAGTTCATTCAGAAGAGAGGTAAGGTTAAAAGATGATCCCTCTGCCATTCTAGCGTTGAAGATGTACTTGAGGGCATTGTGCCTGACCTGAACAGACTGTTGTAACGCCCTAGGCCCAGAATCCTCTGCGACCTGGCTGCATCACTATATCATCCATGACTGCTTGTAAGAGTGAAGTCACGATCCCCACAAACCAACACGGGGTCCTTTCAGCATGCTTTGCCCTCACTCATATGCTCCCTAGGAAAATTTCCAGGAGCTCACCCAACATAGAATTGCTCCAAGCCAAACACGCTTAACTTTGGAGTTCCTATGATTGAGCCACCAAAAAGGAAGGTGCACCTTGTTGGTATAGGTAGTAGCTATCAATTCTTTTAAGCCTTTCTCAACTATACTTTCATATCCTCATATGGTCACTCGCATGTACTCATCTTCCTCGGACACCATACTTTCATATGCTCAGGATCCCTCTCATTCAGATGTGGACTCGGTTCATTCATGTACCCCTCTACCTCGGGCGTCACAAATGTTGTTCGAACCTGACCAGCAACGAATCCATGATTTCCTTGGCGGTCATCATGCCCTCGTGCTTCTTGGCTAGTATGTCTGACATACTTGCCAAGATGTAGACCTTGGCCTTGTCATTACCCTTAGTCCATCTATCATATGCATCACTAACATTTCATGACGCATTCGAGCCTTGCACCTAAGGACACTCCTCAGTAAGCAGAAACTTTAGATCGTCCGCAACCAAGATGATATTAAGATTGTTTTTTCAGGTCATCATATTTTCTCTAGTTAATTTCTTAGTAGCCAATAAGGAAAAGATTGAGCTATTCATATTGTTGAAATACAAAATACTTGTATTTGTTTCTCGCTAAACCTTTAATTAATCTAATCATTTTTAGCTAATTATCTAATGATTCCTAAGTCATTAATAACTCGCAATGATACTTCAAAGGTTTAGAATGTATGACATCGAAGGGTAATCTTAAACACTTCTCCTCTGAATCAAGACATTCTTGACTAAAACCTAATGCAAAAATATCTTTTATTCCTATAGGCTTTAGTTACCATTCTTCGGTCTGGATATTGTTACAACTAATGTATCCTGTGACTATAACCCTCTATCTTTGGATTCCAGAGTCCTGACCCAACAAAATTCGCCGAAAGGAGGACTAGGTTGGAAAATAAACTAAGGTAATATTTATCCTTTTCAGGTATTCACTGTGTTCCGATCCTTATGATCAAAGCCCTCCGAAGGGATTGTCTGGTCCAGGCCAAACTAGCAGGCGGATCATAGTAATCTCACGATTTGAACCGATAAAAGAGACCATGGGTTTTTTTTTTCACTGTTCCCGCTCCCACTCACTATAAATACCCTCTCCATCCACCTTGATATTGATCCATACAAACACCATCCGAAGGGGGACGCTCCCGTTTGCGCCACGAGGCCAAGTATGGATCTCACGGTGTGAATTTTCCGAAGATATATAGGTGAAAAACTTGATTTATGATATACATCTATTTCCGGCTAATGATTTTACCTAAGTCTATCAATATAACCCTTTATATTGAATTTTACCTAAGTCTACAAACCTAGGGTTTCTAGTTTATCAACCCTTAATAAATTTTGCTGACATTTTAATAATTTAAAGACTCTAAGATTAATTCACTCCCAGGTCAGTTCCTAGGTAGGGGTATTCTGTTTCCGTCAGCTTAAATACCCAAACCTAGACATAACCTTCCTTAGACAGAGTTCCTCTTAATCATAGTCTATATATTATTCGGTCCCTAATTCTAAACTAATTAGAACTAGATAACCTAAGGTCTATTAATTCCAAGTTCTAAACATTTTAAAACTAATAATTAACCTTAGGTGACATGCATACTATGTTATATTTGCTTTATTATCCATCACATGAATAATAAACATACATAACATATTCATCTCATGAATCATAATGCATGTCAATACTATCCAAAAATTAATATAACATCTTATATTAATAATTCATGCAAACTATATAATATAACACTTCATATTATAAATGATGCATGAAAACCTAAGGTGGGATTTTCTAAATAGCATACATTATGCATGGATATAATTATACAATAATTGCATAAAAATAAATAGGAAAATTAAACTATTTTTGGCACCCTAAAAATAATTTTAATTAATATAACCTAATTATATTAATTAAAATAAATAAAAGTAATAAAAGTAATATTAATTAATATAAAAAAATGTTTTATATATTAAATAATATAAAAAAACATTTTTCTGCCCGTTGCTAATCTCTTTGAAACGTCTGCGGCGTTGCAACGCTGATGCTTGTCCGTTTCTGCCCGTTGGAGTGCTTGGCAAAACACTTTCTGCTCCAACGTTGTGACGTCGGTGATGGCGTTGCAACGCTTGTTGGGATTTGTGCCCTAAAACTTATGTAATTTTGATCAAATAAATAAAGAGTTATTTGTTTTGATAAAGTTATATTCTTGCTTTATAAATCCAATAAACTAAGCTCCAAGGTTATAATGTATCTTAAACATCAGTGTAGTAGACACTATTTGGATTATGTTCAAGATTATAACCTAAATGGTCTATGGTATAAGAATAAGGTTGGAAACCTTATTCTGGTAACTGAAGGGAATCGAGTCCCGCAGTGGAAGCGATTGTGAATCGCGCGCTCTTGATTTAGTTACAACGATTTCATTCAAGCACGAAAATAAATAGATTAAGCATATAAAACTAGATGGACAACAAGAAACATTACCTTTGAAGAACCTTTCTTCAAGTGCTCCTCCTCTCTCACGATCAGGATCTCAGCAACACGAACCACGAATGGACTAAGACACGACCACTAGATCTTCTCCATTGTTCTCTAGGTGAGGGAGGAATGTGGGTTCCCCTTAGGTAAGATGAGATGTTGTGAGAGAGAGAGATTGTGTTTTGGAACCTTTCCAACAACAAAACAAAGCCTTAGGTTAACTTGACATAGTTGCATCTTATGCAACTATATATATAAGGAGATAGGGATGAAAATTACCATCCTATCCCTCTTTCATTCTCTCTTTGGTATATAGTTAATATGTGAATTCAATTCACGTTAAAAACTATATATTATATCAATTATATCACATATAATTGTTATGACATCTCATATATGAAATTGAACACTTCAATTACATTCCTAACTTTATACCCTCAATATTACCATGTTGAGCCAACGGAGGGACCTAATGGACCTACAGTTCATGAGCTCCAATGATATGATATTAATTGACCAAACTCTTTGATCGAGTTAGTCAATATTCATTAACTACAAGTCACTCTACTATAGACTTGTAGTTGCACTCTCCTCACTGTAGATAATATTTTGTCCACTGATATAGTCATTACCCATGAGTCAACCCTTCACAGGTTGTTCGTAATTACAGCTGGGTCAAATTACCGTTTTACTCCTGTGATTACCTCTTTGTACCTTAAGCACCACTGATCCTCTAATGAACAACAAGTCTAAGCTCTACCTTAGACTCATACCCTCATAGAGGGCGGGGCCCCGTTGTTCAAGACCTGGAGTTAGTTTTTAAAGGAACAACCTATCTAATTCCTTAGTGTAGGAATGAGTGAATTCCATCTTGCACAGTTAAGTTCCCAGCTACCTACGACGTTTTGTACCTGAGAAGGTAGGCTTATTGAGTCGGCTACAGGCCACTCTCACCCATACTAGTCTAAGGACAAACCCCTATAAGCAGGAGTTCTTAACTTGCTCAGGATTCAGGTCGAGTCACTAATGACCATCTATAAATTACTAGTCTTATCCTGTTAATGATGTTACACTGGTTAGACTAATAATTTGCGATCCGGTCTTGTCTGAACGCTTCATAGGATGCCCCCACTCGCATGTCAACTACATGAATGAGTTGGATTACCTCATTTGTACTAATTACAAAGTGGGTCGTATCCATGGTGTTACCAGAATGAGGTTTCCAACCCTATTCTTATACCATAGACCATTTAGGATATATTCTTGAACTCAACCGAAATAGTGTCCACTACACTGATGGTCAAGATATAACTTATAACCTTGGAGCTTAGTTTATTGGATTTATAAAGCAAGACTGTAATTCTATCAAAACAAATAACCCTTTATTTAATTGATCAAAATTACACAAGTTTAGGGCATTAATCCCAACAGTAACACCATGGATGCGACCCACTTTGTAATTAGTACAAATTAGGTAATCCAACTCATTCATGTGGTTGACATGCGAGTGGGGGCATCTGTTGGGATTTTTGTCCTAATCTCATGTTTGTACTATATTGTTTGAAATTAATAAGAGTTATTCATTTCATCACTTTGTGTCTCGCAATATTTATAAACTTTTCCAATAAACTAAGCTCTAGGGTCATTGAATTTATGAGAGAACTAGAACTTGAACGGTTTGTAGTGTACACACAGGGAAGATCACGTTCGAGTTAATGACCCGAACGGTCTACAGTATATGGATAGGGTTGGAGACCTAATCCTAGATACACTGTGGATGCGGCCCGCTTTGTATTAGATACAAACGAGGTGATCTGACTCGTTCATTTGGTTGACATACGAGTGGGGGCATCCTGTGCAATGAGATTGTACAAGACCGGACCGTGAATTATTAGACCTCTCGATGTAACACCGCTGATGATGAGACTAATAACCGTAGATGACCATTAGGGACTCGACACAATCTGAGCGTCTTACGGACTCCTCGCTCTCACGGGTCTGTCCTTTGACTAGTACGGGTGAGGGTGGTCACAGTTACTCGCCGAATAAGCCTATCTTCTCAGGGACAGGACCAAGTAGGGAGCTGGGAACTTAACTACGCGAGATGGAATTCACTCGTCCCGCCTTTAGGGAAACTAGAGGGGTTGTTCCCTTAAGTGCTGTCTCTAGGGCTTGGACAACGGGCACCTACCTTCTCACTGGTCCGAGAAGGGTGTTGTGTATGGTTGGACCATCACAATATGTTGTTCATTAGAGGAGCAGTGGGGACTTAAGGAAGAAGAGGTAGACACAGGAGTTAAACGGTAATTTGACCCAGTCGTGTCTACGAACAACCTGTGAAGGGTCGACTCATGGGCATTGGTTATATTAGTGGACACGTAATATTCTGCACTGACGGGAGTGCAACTACGGGCTATAGTGGAGTGTTACCGTAGCTAATGAATGTTGGTTAACCGGGTCAAAGAGTTTGACAGGTTAATCTCGGATCATTGGAGCCCGTCACTGTTGGTCCATTAGGTCCCTCGGTTGGCTCAATCTGGGTTTAAAGAAGGGTTAATGTTTTGGTATGAAATTGAAGTGTTCAATTTCACTTTAAGGGCATTTATGTCATTTATATGAGATATGAATGATATAATATATAGTTTAATGTGAATGAGATTCATAATAAACTATAGGTTAGCATAATTGGAGAAATTAATTGAGAGAAATTAAATTGGATGTGATTCAATTTAATTAATCCACAATTATTGCAAATGAGATTTGCAATATGAGATATGAGATATATTATATTATGTGGTTATGCAAATGAGATTTACATAACCTATGTTTGTGGTAAAGTGGTAATTATGTGGAGATTTTAACTCCATCAATTCCACTATATAAACCCTTCTTGCAAGAAGGAATTACTCTCACTCTCTCATTTTTTGATTTTCATCAAAGAAGAGAAGAAGAATTCTCTCAACCCTTTCTCTCAATTCTCCTCCCTTTCAAAAACTAAAGTCCCACCACTTTCTTTCTTCCTAAGGAAGAACAACCGAGAAGGCCGTTGGTGGTGTTCGTTTTGTACAAGAGAAACAATCGTTGAGAAGCACGAAGAGTTCGTGATCCGAGGAAGAAATTCTTGAAGGTTGTCTACAACAAGTAAGTAAATTCTTTGTTGCTGTAAATTTGATCATTTTCAGCATGTTTGGCCTAGGTCTAAGTGTTAGATCAGTTTTAACAAATCCGAGTTGCATAATGATACCACGATGATTCGATCGTCTTCCGCTGCGCGGGGATTTTCATTCCCTTCAATTGGTATCAGAGCCATTTCAATGGTTCTTCATTTATGCACTGTTTTTGTTAAAATTAGGTGGGTAAATTGCCTAATTTTCATGAGATGAATGTTTGGTTTGCATAATGAATGTTTTTGGTTTTTGGCACTAGTTTAGATTTACAATTTAGGATGATGAGATCAATGTAAGGGCCCGTTGTTTTTGGGAATTTCGTTGTAAATCGAGTCTGTAAGTTCGGGTCGTTGGTGGCAAGAGTTGCTGTGAAGAAATCGGAGCGAAAACAGGCAGAAATCGGTGGAAGAACAGCAAAGAGTTTGTTGTTTTGTCGATGGCATTGAGACGCTGCCTTATGGCGTCTCAACGCGCCGTCCTGCGACGAGGCCCAAAGGTCAGCAGATCGTGGTTGCAACCACGGGCGTAGCGTTACAACGCCCGGCGTTGAAACGCACTTTCGACGCCGAGGCGACAACGTTGCAACGCTGCCCACGGTGTTGCAACGCTGCACGCATTGAGGGGCAGTTGCTGGAGGCGGTTTTGCGAGACGTGGGCGTGTTTTTGGAAAACTGGGCAGTTATTTGTATTTTTTATTTATTTTTTTATTTATAAAATGTATTTTATTTATATATTTAATTATTTTATTAAATAATATTAATATAAATGTTATATTAATGTTATTTAATTAAATAATTGCCCTAGGTGCCAAAAATCGGTCCATTTTTGCTGTTTAATTATTTTATGCACGAGATGTATATTTTAATTAATTTCTATGTGCATATTGTATGTCATATAGATTTAAAATCTCACCTTAGGTTAAACATTTCATGCATCATATTTATATTATAAGAGTTATAATATATAGTATGCATGATAGGATTATATTATAAGAATTATAATATAATGTTTGCATGTTTTAATTTATTTAAATATAAGTGTGCTATTTTTAAATTAAAAGCATGCTCATGCATTAAATTCATGTGATGAATGTATGTTATAGTATAGTATTATTCATGTGATGGATGATCAAACACTATAACATAGAAATGCATGCAACCTAAGTTAATTAGTTTTAAAGAGTTTAGAACTTGAATAATTAGACTTAGGTTTTCTAATTTTCTAATAAGATTAGAAATTAGGAAATCAAATATAACCATTGAATGGAGTCTGATAAGTAACTCTGTCTAAGGAAGGTTTTGTCTAAGGCTGAGGTATTTAAGTTGACGCTTGCGGAACACCCCTACCTGGAAATCGACCTGGGAGTGAATTCGATCCAGAGATTCATAGGTTATATTCTCGTGAGTGCCGTTAATTAAGTGTTAATTAATTTACTCACATAGACGTATGTTAATAATGTGATTATAAACTTAGGTTAATACCATATAAGAGTTATATTGGTAGACTTAGGTAAATTTTATTCAGTTTATCTAGGTCAATCTCTATTAAAATTAAAGTGTTGAGTGGGAGGAAATATAGTGTATGAGATACATTTGAATTTCCAACCACAAATCTTCGTTAACTCTGCACCGTGAGATATATACTCGGCCCGTGGCGCAAATGGGAGCGTCCCCCTTTGGGTGGCATTTGTATAGGTCAATATCATCGTGGATGGAGAGAGTACTTATAGTGAGTGGGAGCGGGACTTGTGAAAACGAGACCCACGGTCTCTTCTTTCGATTCACACCGTGAGACACCTATGATCCGCACTCGCTAGTTTGGCTCGACCGGACAATCCCCCTTCTGAGGGCTTGATCATGGGAGTCGGAACACCGTGAATTTTCGAAAGGGATACAGTTTCCTGGTTGGTTTTTCTTCTTGGTTCACTCTTCGGTGGCTATTGTTTGGACGGATACTTGGTAACTTAAAGATTGAGGGTGACACTCACAAAATTCGTTAAGTGTTAATGAATTCGACCGAAGAATGATAATTGGACGCCTAATGGAATAAGAGTTATAATGGGATTAGGGTCAGATAGAGAAAGTCTCATCCTAGAGGAGGAGTGTTCTGTTCACCCTTCGGTAGCGGTCATTCTAAACCTTTAGGGTATCATTGAAAAATTTTGAATGACCTAGGGATCATGAAACAGTTTTGCTAAAACTTGATTGGATTTCAAAAAGTTTTTTGCGAGACTAATACAAAGTTTTTCTTATTTTTCAGCTAAAAATGTCTAGCGCTATAATAGCTTTACTCGCATCCGATAAGTTAGTGGGAGATAACTACCAGAGTTGGAAAAACAACATTAACACAATTTTGGTAATCGACGACATAAGGTTCGTGCTTTATGCGAGGAGTGTCCTCGGATGTCGGGGCTCGATCGCTAACGTCGCGAAGTGTTCGCGATGCATACGATCGGTGGATTAGGGCCAATGAAAAGGCCAAGGTCTACATAATTGCCAGCATGTCTGATGTCTTGGCAAAGAAGCATGAGCTGATGGTTTCCGCCAAGGAGATCATGGAAACCTTATAGAAAATGTTTGGACATCAGTCCTTTCAGGTCCGGCATGACTCGCTCAAATACGTCTTCAACGCACGGATGAAAGAGGGGTCGTCTGTCCGTGAACATGTTCTAGACATGATTGACCCACTTTAATCTGGCCGAGATGAACTGGACTTCGATCGACGAGTTGAGCCAGGTCAGTTTTATTTTGGAGACTCTTCCGAAGGGTTTCCTTCAGTTTCGTAGCAATGCTGTTATGAACAAAATTAGCTACACTCTGAGTACCCTCCTCAATGAGCTACAGAATTTCCAATCCTTGAATAGGGTCAAGGAATCTGAGGCAAATGTTGCCTACAGGTCTTATCACAGGGGTTCGACCTCTGGGACGGAACCTCTTGCTCCTTCACGCCAAAAAGGGAAGAAGAGGATGAAGAGGGGTAAAACTGATCGTGCTGCCGCCCACAAGGGCAAGAAGGTCAAGGACGTTGCAGTGGGGGCGGACACTGGAAGAGGAACTATCCCAAATTCCTGGTCGAGAGGAAGAATCAAGGTAAATGTGATTTACTTGTGACTGAAACATGTTTAGTGGAGAGTAGTGACTCTGGCTTGATATGAGATTCGGGCGCCACTAACCACGTTTGTTCTTCTTTTTAGGGGATTGATTCCTGGCAGCCGCTACGAAAAGGTGAGGTACTCTACGGGTTGGATCCGGGGAGCTTGTCTTTGCTGCAGCGATCGACACGGTGAAGCTACACTTTGACAGGAAATACTTATTGTTGGACAATTTGTACATAGTTCCAGGGTTTACTAGAAACCTAGTTTCCATTTCCTGCTTAATTGAACATTGTATTTCGGTTTCTTTTGAATTAAATAAAGCGTTTATTTCTTTCAAAGGGAATGTTATTTGTTCAGCTTCACTTGAACATAATCTGTATGTTTTGAAATCGAATTCGGTCAAAAGTGTTTTGAATACTAAATTGTTTAAAACTGCAGAAACACGAACTAAGAAAGCAAAAGTTTCTCCAAAAGAAAATGCCCATCTTTGGCATATACGGTTAGGCCACATTAATCTCAATAGGATTGAGAAACTAGTGAAAAGTGGACTTCTAAACGAGTTGGAAGAAAACTCTTTGTCGGGGTGTGAGTCATGCCTTGAGGGCAAAATGACCAAACGTCCTTTTAGTGGAAAAGGATATAGAGCCAAAGAGCCTCTTGAGTTAATACATTCTGACCTCTGTGGTCCGATGAATTTTAAAACTCGGGGCGGTTATGAGTATTTCGTGTCTTTCATAGACGATTACTCCAGATATGGGCATATTTACCTAATGCACAAGAAGTCTGAAACTCTTGAAAAGTTCAAGGAGTACAAGACTGAGGTTGAGAACCTCTTAGGTAAATCGCTTAAAACACTTCGATCGGATCGAGGTGGAGAGTACATGGACACTGAATTCTAGGACTATATGATAGAAAACGGAATTACATCCCAACTCTCAGCGCCTGGTATGCCACAACAGAATGGTGTATCGGAGAGGAGAAACAGAACCTTGTTGGACATGGTTCGGCCGATGATGAGTTCTGCTCGTCTCCCTGATTCTTTTTGGGGGTACGCAGTGGAGACTGTGGTTTATATTTTGAACAATGTTCCGTCGAAGAGTTTTTGTGAAACACCTTTCGAGCTCTGGAGTGGACGTAAAGGCAGTTTACATCACTTTAGAATTTGGGGATGCCCGACCCACGTGTTGGTGTTAAACCCGAAAAAGTTGGAACCCCGTTTAAAATTGTGCCTATTTGTAAACCCGAGATCTTTCTTTGGAACTTTCTTATTATCAAACAACAAAAAGAAAGAAGAAATGAATGTTTAAAACTTGGTTTCCCATGTTTTAAAAAGAAAAGTAATGAAGTGAAAGACAAAAGGAAAACAAGGAAGAAAAAGTTTAAACCATTTTGGTTTGCTTTGCTTTTAAACACAAAAGAAGAAAAGGAAATGAAACAAATGTTTTATATTAAGTTATTTTGGTTTTGTAAAGAAAGAAGATAAAGAAAGAAAGAAGATAAAGGAAAGAAAAGAAAAGGAAAAAGAAATGAAAAAGCAAAAGTGCAAAAGACAAACTCTTCCACCGTTTGACTTTTATTAAAAAGAGTTTCTCTCCATTTTCTTCTCTTTCATCACAAACCAAGCTGAAATCTCGTGGTTGAAGGAGAAAGGAAGAAGAAGGAGGCCATTTTTGGTGATTTTGGGCTGGAGTTGAAGAAGGAAAGAGGAAAACTCAAAGGAATTCATTTTTACAGCAAGAAAATCAACTCAGACAAGCTCTGATTTTCTGTTCATCTCGAGCTCCACAAGAAGAGGTAAGAGTTGAGATTTTGTTTCATGAAAGTTAACTCATATTGGAACAAAATTCGTGAAGGAAGCTCGAGCTAGTTCTGATGTTAAGTTGCTGTTTTGTTAAGAGGAAGGCAGAAGACAGAAATTTGCTGTCAAATTCGAGAGGTCTCTGATGTTTTGGTTGTTCTGATCTTTATACTTGGAGTTACAAGCTCTAATTGGTATGGTTCGAAAGCGTATTCAATTTCCTACAAGTTTTGTGAAGGAATCGTGAGAAGAAAATCATTGGAAGATGTTGTAATCTTCAGGTTAAGTTTCGGGTTGTAGCAGGAAGTGAAATCTGGAACAGCAGCAGAATCAATTTAGGGGTTAAGCTTCTGAGGTAATTTCTAACCAATACGTTAGGAATCTCATTTTAATGTCTTCATAAGAGTTTTAGAGGGTTCAAAAAGGAAGAGTTTGGTATAAAGTACATTCCTTTTGGATAAGTAATGAAGAAGTTATGGCTGTCTGAAAACAGGGCAGAAAATCTGAAAATGCTGGAATTTTTGAATGTGTGTTTTCTTGTAGTTTTGGGGTTAAAAACCTTGAGCTCGAGGTTCTAATACATGAATTTGGTTTGTTTGACAGGCCAAGAGCAAATAGGTCGAGTGTACGGGCTAAGATTCTAGTTCAAACACTGTGAGTGATAAAACGAACTTCAAAAGTGTATATATTTTTTGAATTATGTTCAAAAAATGCAAGTTTTGCTAGAATAAAGTTTCAATGCATTTATGCTTTCTTTTGAACACATGTTTATGAGTATTCATGTTTTTCTAGAAATGTTTCAAGTGTTCATTGTGACCCTAAAAGTCTTTATAAAGTTTATACATGAGCATATGTTCAATGGTTGCCAAAATTTATGGAAATGTTATGATTTCAAGCAAGCATGTACTAGCAAGTATGTTTTAAAGTTTTCCAATTTTATGAACAAGCTGAGTAAGCTTGAGTTTATGAAAGAAAAGATAGGCAGGCATGTTCAAATGTTTTCATGTGAATTTCTGAGATATTGAGCCCGAGGTTTTATGGTACCGTGTGCACACAGTCTTATTCTCGTTGTCGACGCGGAGTGTACTCGTGACAACAGCCACCGCCGTGAGTGTCTTTGGCGGGCCCCACTATTTACAAAGACGATGGGAGTGCCGGGCGGGCCCCACTACATCGTAGAGTAGACGTTGGTTGTACTCGGCGCGCTCTACACAACGTGGATTGTGAAATGTTTTAAAAGAGTTTATTTCACTTACATGCCTTACGAGATTTGATGATATACTTGTTGGTTTTCTCGAAAGTCTATTATGATTCCACGCTTACTTTCAATGCTTGAATACAAATGCATATGCTCATAGTTTTCGTGTCACATGTTTTACAAGTTACGAGATATTTAACACAAATACTCACCGAGCTTCATAGCTCATTCCTTCTATGTTTTCAAACCTTTCGTGTAGAGATCGAGCTCCCGCACCCGAAAGTTCTCGCCATAGTCTCATCAAGCTTCATAAGTTAAATACTTTGTACGTGGTCGGTTTTGTCTAGCAAGTCTCTATGTTTGTAAATTATTTTGAGAGGACTTTGGGGTTATAGTTGTTTGTACATTAGAGGTTGTATAAACACTTTGGTTTTGTCTTGTGTTGTTTCGATGCACTAGACTTTTAGTTTCCAAGAGAGACTTGTGAATGGTTTCTCCTTGTATATGTTTAATAGTTGTCCCAGCTTTCCGCTATGTCATGTTTAAGTGTTCCATTTTCGAACATAGTATGTTTATCGTAAATCGTGGTCAACGGTATTGTTAAGAGCTAAACAATGTCTCTTGGCTTCACGCCTTTCGTCTTTGAGTTAGCGGAGTAGTTCGGGAGGTGTGACAACAACTTGGTATCGAGCGCTTAGCTCCATGGGAATCGAGAGAGGAGGAGCGATTTACGCAGACGACGCAGCGCATTTACGCAGCGAGCGAGGATCGTAGCGACACGTGATCCTACCCAAGGCCAACTGAGAGGGGATCTAGTGCCCCGAGAGTCCAAACCGAGGCCGAGATCGCAGCATGCCATTTCCTCACAGGAGGTAGGCGTGCCGCAGAGAGCGAGGCCAAGTGATCCGAGAAAAGGCGTATGGAATAGACGTCCCAAGAAATTGGGAGCCACAAAGTGTTTGAGGGTTCCACAGATCCACCGACGCCGAGGTGTGGCTGAATAAACTTGAGAAATGTTTTGACGTGATGAGCCGCCTCAAGAGCGTAAAGTCAAGCTAGCCACATTCCCGCTAGAGAAAGAAGCGGAGAGGATGGTGGAAGTCAATTTTAGCCAAAGCGAGTGATGCACGCACTTTAGACTGGCAAACTTTCGAGGCATATTTGAAGATAAATATTACCCGCACATACTGCTGGTTAAGAGAGATGAATTTTTAGAATTAAAGCAAGGGTCACTATCGGTGGTGAATACGAGAGAAGGTATACCGAAATTATGTCACGGTATCTTTCAAGTAATTGTGGCATCCGAGAGTGACAGTGTCGAAGATTTGAAAGAGGGTTACGACTGAGATACGTACTCCCGCCATCAGACCATTGCTAAGTGGACTGATTTTTCTCGGGCTGGTAGAGACCGCCCACGTGTTGAGCGCAGTATAGCAGAGGCGCAGCGATGAGGGAGCTCTACTCGTGGGCCTTCAACGACGAGTAGTTTTCGTGGTCGCGAACAAGATTCACACACGGGTGAATGTTTCAAGTCGTCGAGACTTTAAGAATCGAGTGGCGCGCCGATATCGAGGCGTATGAATGTTAGTGGTGCCTATCGAGGCGTAGTCAAAGAGCACCTAGTCAATCTGCCAGATCCACAAAGCCAAGACCACGTGCATAATGCAGAGTTCATGCTGCCGCGCAAAGAGAACTCCATGTGCAAATTGTGGCAAGAATCATCGAGGCCAATGTCTTGTTGGTGTCGGTGTGTACTACGAGTGGGCAAAGCTCAGTAGGCATTTCAAGAGGGATCATCCACGGCTTAGAGCAATGCACGCACGAGGGACCAGTGGAGTTGGGTCCTGCATAGGCTTGAGCAAACAGAGAGTTCCAGTAGAGCTGCAGGAGAGGGGCACCAGTGGTGCAAACAGAAGGAGTTGTAGGAGACCTAGGCAACAGGAAAGGTCTACGCTATGACTCAAAGAGGAAAGCAGAGGATGCACTGGATGTGATTACGGCACGATTTCTATTTGTAATGTACTGCATGTGTTTTGATAGATCCAAAGCTACGCATTCCTTTGTTTCCAGCTTATTCCTAACTAAGCTTAGTAGGAAGCTAGAGCCTTTATTTGAGGAGTTAGTTATATACACTCCAGCTGGTGATGCTTTACTAGTCAATTCAAAGGTTATGAGACTGTGAGGTCTTAGTAGAAGGTCTCAATATGTTAGTGGATCTTCTTCCACTAGAGTTGCAGATGTTAGATGCAATCTTAGGGATGGATTTCTTATTCACTCATTATGCTTCCATGGATTGCCATAGAAAGGAAGTTGTTTTTAGAAAACCGTGGTTGGTGAAGTGGCTTTCGTGGGTGAAAAGAAGATTATTTCTACGAGTTTGATTTCAACATTCAAAGCTCAGAAGTTGTTGAGAAAGGATGCACGGCGTTTCTTGCTCACGTAATGGAGGTGCAGGAAGAAAAGTTAAAACCAGAAGATGTTCTTGTTGTGAACGAATTTCTAGATGTTTTTCCAGCAGATCTGTCAGGGTTGCCACCTGATAGGGAGGTAGAGTTCACTATTGAATTGCTTACCAGAGAACAAAGACTATTTCACAGTAGCCGTATAGAATGGCTCCAAGTGAGCTCAAAGAGTCAAGATGCAATTACAAGAACTAGTTGATAAGGGATACATCGGACCTAGTGTATCGCCCAGGGAGCTCCAGTGTTATTTGTAAAGAAGAAAGATGGTACCACGAGATTATGCATTGATTACGACAGCTTAAACAAAGTCACGATACGTAATAAGTATCCTTTACCCCGTATTGATGACTTGTTTGACCAGATTCACGAGGAGCATCGGTATTTTCTAAGATTGATTTAAGATCGAGATACCATCGATTAAAGGTAAGGAATCGAGATATTCCTAAGACAAAGATTCGTAACTGTGTCACGGGCATTATGAGTTTCTAGTAATGCCATTCGGTTTGACGAATGCACCAAAGAGCTTTCATGGACCTCATGAACAGGATATTCCACCAAAGATTTGGATCGATTCGTGATAGTATTTATTGATGATATACTAGTTTACTCAAATTGACAGAAAGCTCATGAGGAACATCTAAGGATTATTCTCGCAAACACTACGAGATAAACAATTATGACGCTAAATTCACCAAATGTGAGTTTTGGTTGAATCGAGTAGTGTTTTTGGGGCATGTTGTCTCAAAGAAATGGTGTTAGTGTGGATCCAAATAAAGTTAAAGTCAGAGTCACCTGGAGAGACCAATCGGTGACAGAGGTACGTAGTTTCCTAGGCTTGGCGAGATACTACAAAGGTTTGTTGAGGATTTCTCACGATTAGCATTACCCTTAACAACTTTGACAAGGAAGAATGCTAAGTTTGAGTGGTCGATAAGTGTGAACAGAGTTTTGGGAGTCGAAAAGAGATTAGTTACAAAGACCTATTCGACACTTCCTCAGAATCTTGGAAAAGAGTATGTGATTTACCGTGATGCCTCAAGACAAGGTTTAGGGTGTGTTCATGATGCAAGAAGGAAAAGTAATAGCTTATGCATCAAGGCAATTGAAAAAGCATGAATGTAATTACCCTACCCACGATCTTGAGTTAGCAAAGCAGCTGTTCTAGCAATCAAGATCCGGAGACATTACTTGTTTGGTGAAAGGTGTCACATCTACACAGATCATAAGAGTCCAAGTATATCTTTGATCAGAGGGAGTTGAATATGAGACAGAGAAGATGGTTAGAACTGATTAAAGATTATGATTGTACTATAGAATACCATCCCGTAAAGGCGAATGTGGTAGCAGATGCATTGAGCAGGAAGTCAAGACTTCCTAGGGATGCCTTGTGTGGTATTCGAGCAACATTTTTAAGAACTCTAAGGGATTCTAAGGCAGTTGTGAATGCAGAGAGTTCAGGGAGTCTTTTAGCTCAGTTCCAGTCAGTCTTCACTGAATGTGAGGTTGTGAGAAGACAAGCGAGAGGATAGTAACTTGCGTAAAAATGTTTGGAAAGTCCAAACAAGGCCCAGAAGCAGAGTTTAAGATGAGATCAGACGGGGCCATAGAAAGGCAAGGAAGACTATGTGTTCCGAATTTTAGTGAGCTTAAAGATGCTATTCTAGAGGAAGCTCACAGTTCAGCTTACGCTATGCATCCAGGAAGCACCAAGATGTACAAAACTTTGAAGGGAACGTATTGGTGGCACGGGATGAAACGAGATAGCCGATTATGTTGATAGATGTTTGATCTCGCCAACAAAGTTAAACCGCTAGACAGAGGCCGAGGACTCCTTAACCCACCGCCAAAGGTCTTGGAGTGGAAATGGGAGCATATCACTATGGATTTTCTCGTTTGGATTACCACGTACTTCAAGTGGGCATGATGGTATATGGGTAATAGTTGATAGACTCACTAAAACAGCATGGTTTGTACCGATCAAAGCGACGTCTACGCTTGATCAGCTTGCTAAGCTATACGTCGGCGTGATTGTGAGTCAAGACGAGTACCGATGTCTATCGCTTCGATAGAGATCCAAGATTTACTTCTAAGTTTTGGCCTAGTTACTGAAAGCTTTGGGAACAAAGTCAAGTTTAGTCTGACATTCCATCCTCGCATGGATGGGCGAATGAGAGAGACCATCCGGACCTTAGAAGACATGTTGAGAGCATGTGTCCTTCGGTTTTAAAGGGAGTTGGGATACTCACCTATCGCTTATGGAATTTGCTTACAATAACAGCTACCAGTCGAGTATTGGTATGGCACCATTTGAGGCTCTGTATGGAAGACCATGTAGAACGCCCGTATGTTGGAATGAAGTTGGAGAGCGGAAGCTTATCGGTCCCCGAATTGGTGCAAGTTACAACAGATAATGTTAAGTTAATCGGGAGAATCTAAAGGTAGCTCAAGACCGTCGTAAGAGTTACGCAGATAAGCGACGAAAGGACTTAGAATTCCAAGTTGGAGATCAAGTTTTCTTGAAGTTATCTCCGTGGAGAGGTGTCCTTCGTTTTGGTAAGAAGGGTAAACTAAGCCCTAGATATATTGGTCCTTATCCAATGCTTGGGGACGAGTTGGGCCAAAGACCTCTGTTGGAGTTGCCAGCAGAACTATCTCGAGTACATGATGTATTTCATGTGTCCATGTTGAGGAAGTATATCCCAGATCCGACACATGTGTTACAAGCACAACCAGTTGAGCTGAAAGAAGACATGAGTTACGTTGAGGATGCAGCTTCAAATCCTCGACAGAAAGAACAAGTTTTAAGGAACAAGACGATCCCACTCGTGAAGGTTCATTGGAGACATCACTGAGTGGAGGAGGCAACCTGGGAGTTAGAGGATCTAATGAGGAGGAAGTACCCAATGATTTTCACTTAAAGACTACTCAATTTCGAGGACGAAATTTCTTAAGGGGGAGGTAAGTTGTAAACCCGAGATCTTTCTTTGGAACTTTCTTATTATCAAACAACAAAAAGAAAGAAGAAATGAATGTTTAAAACTTGGTTTCCCATGTTTTAAAAAAGAAAAGTAATGAAGTGAAAGACAAAAGGAAAACAAGGAAGAAAAAGTTTAAACCATTTTGGTTTGGTTTGCTTTTAAACACAAAAGAAGAAAAGGAAATGAAACAAATGTTTTATATTAAGTTATTTTGGTTTTGTAAAGAAAGAAGATAAAGAAAGAAAGAAGATAAAGGAAAGAAAAGAAAAGGAAAAAGAAATGAAAAAGCAAAAGTGCAAAAGACAAACTCTTCCACCGTTTGACTTTTATTAAAAAGAGTTTCTCTCCATTTTCTTCTCTTTCATCACAAACCAAGCTGAAATCTCGTGGTTGAAGGAGAAAGGAAGAAGAAGGAGGCCATTTTTGGTGATTTTGGGCTGGAGTTGCAGAAGGAAAGAGGAAAACTCAAAGGAATTCATTTTTACAGCAAGAAAATCAACTCAGACAAGCTCTGCTTTTCTGTTCATCTCGAGCTCTACAAGAAGAGGTAAGAGTTGAGATTTTGTTTCATGAAAGGTAACTCATATTGGAACAAAATTCGTGAAGGAAGCTCGAGCTAATTCTGATGTTAAGTTGCTGTTTTGTTAAGAGGAAGGCAGAAGACAGAAATTTGCTGTCAAATTCGAGAGGTCTCTGATGTTTTGGTTGTTCTGATCTCTATACTTGGAGTTACAAGCTCTAATTGGTATGGTTCGAAAGCTTATTCAATTTCCTACAAGTTTTGTGAAGGAATCGTGAGAAGAAAATCATTGGAAGATGTTGTAATCTTCAGGTTAAGTTTCGGGTTGCAGCAGGAAGTGAAATCTGGAACAGCAGCAGAATCAATTTAGGGGTTAAGCTTCTGAGGTAATTTCTAACCAATACGTTAGGAATCCCATTTTAATGTCTTCATAAGAGTTTTAGAGGGTTCAAAAAGGAAGAGTTTGGTATAAAGTACATTCCTTTTGGATAAGTAATGAAGAAGTTATGGCTGTCTGAAAACAGGGCAGAAAATCTGAAAATGCTGGAATTTTTGAATGTGTGTTTTCTTGTAGTTTTTGGGTTAAAAACCATGAGCTCGAGGTTCTAATACATGAATTTGGTTTGTTTGACAGGCCAAGAGCAAATAGGTCGAGTGTACGGGCTAAGATTCTAGTTCAAACACTGTGAGTGATAAAACGAACTTCAAAAGTGTATATATTTTTTGAATTATGTTCAAAAAATGCAAGTTTTGCTAGAATAAAGTTTCAATGCATTTATGCTTTCTTTTGAACACATGTTTATGAGTATTCATGTTTTTCTAGAAATGTTTCAAGTGTTCATTGTGACCCTAAAAGTCTTTATAAAGTTTATACATGAGCATATGTTCAATGGTTGCCAAAATTTATGGAAATGTTATGATTTCAAGCAAGCATGTACTAGCAAGTATGTTTTAAAGTTTTCCAATTTTATGAACAAAAGTGAGTAAGCTTGAGTTTATGAAAGAAAGATAGCGCGGCATGTTCAAATGTTTTCATGTGAATTTCGAGATATTGAGCCCGAGGTTTTATGGTACCGTGTGCACACAGTCTTATTCTCATTGTCGACGTTGAGTGTACTCCGTGACAACAGCGCTGTCGTGAGTGCTGGGCGGGCCCCACTACGACAAAGACGATGGGAGTGCTGGGCGGGCCCCACTACATCGTAGAGTAGACGTTGGTTGTACTGGGCGTGCCCTACACAACGTGGATTGTGAAATGTTTTTAAAAGAGTTTATTTCACTTACATGCCTTACGAGATTTGATGATATACTTGTTGGTTTTCTGAAAGTCTATTATGATTCCACGTTTACTTTCAATGCTTGAATACAAATGCATATGCTCATAGTTTTCAGGTCACATGTTTTACAAGTTACTGAGATATTTAACACATCCTCCACCGAGCTTCATAGCTCATTCCTTCTATGTTTTCAAACCTTTCGTGTAGAGATCGAGCTCCCGCACCTGAAAGTTCTCGCATAGTCCTGCAAGCTTCATAAGTTAAATACTTTGTACGTGGCTGGTTTTGTCTAGCAAGTCTCTATGTTTGTAAATTATTTTGAGAGGACTTTGGGGTTATAGTTGTTTGTACATTAGAGGTTGTATAAACACTGGTTTGTCTTGTGTTGTTTCTGATGCACTAGACTTTTAGTTTCCAAGAGAGACTTGTGAATGGTTTCTCCTTGTATATGTTTAATAGTTGTCCAGCTTTCGCTATGTCATGTTTAAGTGTTCCATTTTCAACATAGTATGTTTATCGGGTGAATCGTGGTCAATGGTATTGTTAAGAGCTAAACAATGTCTGTTGGCTTCACGCCGCCTTTCGTGCTGAGTTAGCAGGTAGTTCGGGAGGGGGTGTGACACTATTCGTAGGTTACCCTAAAGAAACTAGGGGTTGTGTGTTTTACGATCCTAAGGAAAATAGGGTGTTTGTGTCGACAAACCTCACTTTCCTAGAGGAAGACCACATCAGGGTCATTTACCAAGGAGTAAAATTGTGTTGAATGAAATAGACAGTACATCAACAAGAGTTGCTGATGGGACTAGTACGTCAACAAGTGTTGTTGATCCTAACACGCCTAGTCAAATCCGATCCCAAGAGTTGGGAATGCATCGACGTAGTGGGAGGGTTGTGAGACAGCCTGATCGCTACATGGGTTTAGCTGAAACCTCGCTTGTCGCTCCCGATGATGATCGTGAGAGATCCATTGACCTATGATCGAGCAATGGTTGATGTTGACAAAGACGCAGTGGATTAAAGCTATGGACCGTGAAATGGAGTCTAGGTACTTCAATTCTATATGGGAGCTTGTGGATCAACCGGATGGGGTAAAACCTATTGGTTGCAAATGGATCTACAAGCATAAACGTGGCGTAGATGGGAAGGTGCAGACCTTCAAATCCCGACTAGTGGCAAAGGGTTTTACCCAGGTTGAAGGGGTTGACTATGAAAAGACCTTTTCACCTGTTGCCATGGTAAAGTCGATCAGGATCCTTCTGGCCATTGTCGCGTATTATGACTACGAGGTATGGCGGATGGACGCCAAGACACTTTCTCGAATGGCAAACTTGATGAGACCATCTACATGGACCAAATTCTCAAAGGGTTTCATTACCCAAGGCCAAGAGCAAAAGGTTTGTCGGCTTCATAGGTCCATTTATGGGTTGAAACAAGCTTCGAGGTCTTAGAATATAAGGTTTGATGAGGCGATCAAATCTTATGGTTTTGATCAAAATGTCGACGAGCTTTGATCAAAATCGTTGACAAAACTGTCGCATATTTGGTGTTGTATGTGGACGATATTCTTCTCATTGGAAATGAGGTAGAATTTCTTATTGACGTTAAGAAGTGGCTAGCTTCGCAATTCCAAATGAAAGATTTGGGAGAAGCTCAGTATGTTCTAGGTATCCAGATAGTCCGGAACTGGAAGAACAGAACGCTAGCCTTGTCTCAGGCGTCTTATATTGACAAGATGCAGAACTCCAAGAAGGGCTTGTTGCCTTTCAGGCATGGGGTTCACCTGTCTAAGGATCAGTGTCCTAAGACTCCTCAATATGTTGAGGATATGAGACGGATTCCATATGCTTCAGCTGTAGGGAGCTTGATGTATGCCAATGCTGTGTACTAGGCCCGACATCTCATTGTGCAAAAGTAGGAATTGTCGATGAGATATCGACCAATCCAGATTAGATCACCGGACACCGTAAAGACAATCCTCAAGTATCTTAGGAGAACGAGGAACTACTGACTTAGTGTATGGCGTTGGGGATTTGATCCTTACAGGATACACAGTTCTCGATTTTCGACACCTGGTAAGGATTCCGGAAATCTACTTCGGGGTCACCTTCATTCGAATGGAGGAGTCAGAGTATGGCGAAGCATCAAGCGAGGATGCATCGTTGATTCCACTATGGAAGCGGGTATGTTGCGGCTTGTGAAGTCGCAGGAAGTCGCTTGGCTTAGGAAGTTCATGACAGATTTGGAAGTTGTTCCAAATATGAACTTGTCGATCACAATCGCTCGCGATAACAAAGGTGCGAAGAGCCAACTCACGTGAGCCTCGGAGCCATAAGAGAGGCAAACACATTGAGCGCAAGTATCATCGATACGGGAAATTGTGCACCGCGAGACGTGGCCATTCCACGCAGATAAGCGTCGAGCACAACGTGAGTCGATCCATTTACAAAGCACCTCACGGCTAAGGTGTTTGAGGGTCACCTAGAGAGTCTGGGTCTTCGAGAGCTTCTTGACTAGGGCAAGTGGGAGATGTGTAAACGGGTATTCAATGCCCTAGCTTATTGTATTACTTCATTGTAATTTATGTACATTTCAGAAATGTATATTCTCCACTAGCTTAGTCCAAGTGGGAGTTTGTTGGGATTTTTGTCCTAATCTCTTGTTTGTAATATATTGTTTGAAATTAATAAGAGTTATTCATTTCATCACTTTGTGTCTCGCAATATTTATAAACTTTTCCAATAAACTAAGCTACAGGGTCATTGAATTTATGAGAGAACTAGAACTTGAACAGTGTGTAGTGGACACACAGGGAGGATCACGTTCGAGTTAATGACCCGAACGGTCTATAATATATGGATAGGGTTGGAGACCTAATCCTAGATACATTGTGGATGCGACCCGCTTTGTATTAGATACAAACGAGGTGATCTGACTCGTTCATGTGGTTGACATGAGAGTGGGGGCATCCTGTGCAATGAGATTGTACAAGATCGGACCGTGAATTATTAGACCTACTGATGTAACACCGTTGAAAGTAAGGACTAATAACTTCGTAGATGACCATTAGTGACTCGACCTGAATCCTGAGCGTGTTACGGACTCCTGTCTGCGGGGGTCTGTCCTTTGACTAGTACGGGTGAGGGTGGTCACAGTTACTCGCCCAATAAGCCTATCTTCTCAGGGACAGGACCAAGTAGGGAGCTGGAAACTTAACTACGCGCGATGGAATTCACTAGTTCCCGCCTTTAGGGAAACTAGAGGGGTTGTTCCCTTAAGTGGTATCTCCTCCAAGGCTTGGACAACGGGCGCCCACCTTCTCACTGGCCTGAGAAGGGTGTTGTGTATGGTTGGACCATCACAATATGTTGTTCATTAGAGGAGCAGTGGGGACTTAAGAAACAAGAGGTAGACACAGGGGTAAAACGTTAATTTGACCCAGTCGTGTCTACGAACAACCTGTGAAGGGTCGACTCATGGGCATTGGTTATATCAGTGGACACGTAATATTCTGCACTGATGGGAGTGCAGCTACAGGCTATAGTGGAGTGTTACCGTAGCTAATGAATGTTGGTTAACCGGTCAAAGAGTTTGACAGTTTAATCTCGATCATTGGAGCCCGCCATCAGTAGGTCCATTCGGTCCCTCGGTTGGCTCAATCACAGGTTAAAAGAAGGGTTAATGTTTTGGTATAAAATTGAAGTGTTCAATTTCACTTTAAGGGCATTTATGTCATTTATATGAGATATGAATGATATAATATATAGTTTAATGTGAATGAGATTCATAATAAACTATAGGTTAGCCTAATTGGAGAAATTAATTGAGAGAAATTAAATTGGATGTGATTCAATTTAATTAATCCACAATTATTGCAAATGAGATTTGCAATATGAGATATGAGATATCTTATATTATGTTGTTATGCAAATGAGATTTGCGTAACCTATGGTTGTGGTAAAGTGGTAATTATGTGGAGATTTTAACTCCATCAATTCCACTATATAAACCCTTATTGCAAGAAGGAATTACTCTAACTCTCTCATTGTTTGATTTTCATCAAAGAAGAGAAGAAGAATTCTCTCAACCCTTTCTCTCAATTCTCCTCCCTTTCCAAAACTAAAGTCCCACCACTTTCCTTCTTCCTAAGGAAGAACAACCGAGAAGGCCGTTGGTAGTGTTCGTTTTGTACAAGAGAAGCGATCGTTGAGAAGCACGAAGAGTTCGTGATCCGAGGAAGAAATTCTTGAAGGTTGTCTACAACAAGTAAGTAAATTCTTTGTTGTTGTAAATTTCATCCTTTTCAGCATGTTTAGCCTAGGTCTAAGTGTTAGATCGATTTTAACAAATTCGAGTTGCATAATGATACCACGACGATTCGATTGTCTTCCGCTGCGCGGAAATTTTCATTTCCTTCAGCATCCTGTAGAAGAGTTCATACAAGCTGGACTGCAAATTATTAGTCTAACTAGTATAACGAGTTACCACGGTAAGACTAATAATTTATATATGGTCATTAGTGACTCAACTTGAATCCTGAGGAAGTTATGAACTCCTGCTTATAGAGGTTTGTCCTTAGACTAGTGTAGGTGAGAGTGGCCTGTAGTCGACTCAAAAAGCCTACCTTCTCATGGACAGAACCTGGTAGGTAGCTGGGGACTTAATTATGCAAGATGGAATTCACTCATTTCTACACTAAGGAATTAGATAGGTTGTTCCCTTAAGAATTGACTCCAAGTCTTGAACAACGGGGCCCCACCCTCTAAGAGGGTATGAGTCTATGGTAGGACCATAGACTTGTTGTTCATTAGAGGATTAGTGGTGCCTAAGGAACAAAGAGGTAATCACAAGGGTAAAACGATAATTTGATCCAGCCTTGATTACGAACAACCTGTGAAGGGTCGACTCATGGGTAATGATTTTATCAGTGGAAACAATATAATCTATAGTGAGGAGAGTGCAGCTACAAGTCTATAGTGGAGTGACTTGTAGTTAATGAATATTGATTAACTGGATCAAAGAGTTTGATAAGTTAATCTCACATCATTGGAGCTCATGAACTGTAGGTCTATTAGGTCCCTCCGTTTGCTCAACATGGTAATATTGAGGATATAAAGTTAGGAATGAAATTAAAGTGTTCAATTTCATATATGAGGTGTTATGTCAGTTATATGTGATATAATTGATATAATATATAGTTTTAATGTGAATTAGATTCACATATTAACTATATACTAATGAGAGAATGAAGGAGGGATAGGATGGTAATTTCCATCCTATTTCCCTATAAATAGTTCCATGAGATGCAACTTTGAGACCAAGCTTCTTTGAGAAACCCTAGAGCATCATATAGTTGTGTTGGAAGAGTTCCACATACAACCTCTCTCACAACCTCACAACCTATCCAAGAAGGAACCCACATTCCTCCCTCACCTAGAGAACAACGGAGAAGATCAGGTGGTAGTGTCTGTGATCGTTCGGGTTCGAGTTGCTGAGATCGTGATCGTGGGAGAAGGAGCACTTAAAGAAAGTGTTATTCAAAGGTAATATCTTGTTGTTCATATTGTAGAAGCATGCTTAATTAAGATCTAGTTCTTGTTTATGATATCTATGCAACAAAATTAAGAACACGCGATTCACAACCGCTTCTGCTGCGGGATTCGATCCCTTCAATTGGTATCAGAGCCCAATCGTGTTCTTAATTTTCGTTCTGGATTTATCAAGAACGAGGTGGGATTTACTGTTTTTTATGAGATGAGTAAACGGTTTGCAAATTAGATGGTTTCAATTTTGGCACATAGATTTACATAATTTTGTTGAATTGTTCAATGTAAGGGCATAATGTTTTAGGCATTTTATTATGTAAATCGAGTCTGTAAGTCCGTGTCGATCAAGGCAAGGTGGTTGCTGAGAAGAACAGAGCAAAACCGAGCAAGAAATTGTTGCAACGGTGTCCTCGGCTTTGCAACGCTGTTCATTGGCATTGCAACGCCACTACAACAGGCGCACAGCTGAGAAGACGACAACGTTGCAATGGTGTCTTCGAGATTGCAATGCTGAGGCATTGTGCAATTCTTCTGCTGAGGCGCGCTTCGACGGGCGGAAGAAGATAAGATTTTCACGCGAAGGAGCAACGGGCATAAATGGTTTTATTTATATATAATAAATATAAAAATGTTTTATATTTATTTATATTTAATTGATTTAATTTTAATTAATATAATTAGATTGTATTAATTAAAATGAATTTAGTGTGCCAAAATTGGTCTTATTTTGCTATTTAAATTATGCAATTGGTGTGTAATTATTGTCATGCATAATGTATGCTTTTAATTTAGATATCCCACCTTAGGTTAAGCATTTCCATGCATCATTTATAATATAAAGAGTTATATTATATAGTTTGCATGATTAATTAATATAAGGTGTTATATTAATTTTTGGACAGCATTGACATGCATTATAATTCATGAGATGATTATGCTATGCATGTTTTATTGTTCATGAGATGAATGATCAAGCATTATAACATAGTATGCATGTCACCTAAGGTTAATTATTACTTTTAAAATGTTTAGAACTTGGAAATAATAGACCTTAGGTTATCTAGTTCTAATTAGATTACAAAGATTAAAAGAGAAACTCTGTCTGAGGAAAGTTCTGTCTAGGCTGGGATATTTAAGCTGACGGAAACGGAACACCCCTACCTAGGAACTGACCTGGGAGTGAATTTTAATCAGAGAGTTTATAAATTATAGTGGCGTCAGCGGGATTATTAAGGGGTTAATAAACTAGAAACCCTATGCTTAATATAAAGAGTTATATTAGCAAACTTAGGATAAAATCAATATAAGAGTTATATTGATAATTTTAGGTAAAAGCATTAGTCGGGTTTAACCTAAGTAAAATTCCTATAGATTTAAAGTGTCCAGTGGAAGGAAAAGTGTATATGATACATATTTTTCTACCTACGTATCTCCGGAAAGTTCACACCGTGAGACTCATACTTGGCCTCGTGGCGCAAACGGGAGCGTCCCCCTTCGGATGTTTGTATGAGTCAATATCAAGGTGAATGAAGAGGGTACTTATAGTGAGTGGGAGCAGGTTTTGTGAAAACAAAACCTATGGTCTCTTTAGTCGGTTTACACCATAAGATCACTATGGTCAGCCTGCTAGTTTGGCCTGGACCAGACAATCCCATCAGAGGGCTTGATCATAGGGGATCGAACACAGTACACCTGAAAGAGATAAAGATGTCCTTAGTCTGTTTTTCAATCTAGTCCTCCCTTCAGCGGATTTTATTGGATGGGGACTCTGGGATCTAAAGACAGAGGGTTACACTCACAAGGTACATAAGAAGTGTATGTATCCTGACCGAATAATGATAACTAAAGCCTATAGGAATAAGAGTTATTTTGGCATTAGGTTTTGGTCAAGAGTGTCTTGATCCAGAGGAGGAGTGCTTTTTTATTACCCTTCGGTGTCATACATTCTAAACCTTTGGAGTATCATTGCAAATTATAAATGACCCATAAATCATTTGATAATTAGCTAAAACGTGATTGGATTAGAAAATTATAGCAAGAAACTTATACAAGTTTTATTTGTAAATTTTTCAATAAATTTCTAGCTCAATTATTTCCTTACTGGGTGTGGAAAAATTAACTGAAGAAAACATAATGACTTGGAAGAATAGATTCAACATAATCTTGGTTTCACATGATCTTAAGTTTGTTCTCAATGAGGAGTGTCCTCAATTCCCTACTTAAAACACATCTCAATCTGTTGAGGATGCGTATGACCGCTGGATCAATGCCAATGAAAAGGCAAAAGCCTATATCCTTGCTTGCATACCTGGTGTTTTAGCCAGGAGGCTGGAGGGCAAGGTCTCAAGTCGTGAGATTGTGGACTTTGTGTTAAATTTGTCGAGACAACCATCCACAAATTCGACATGAAGCCCTAAAGTACGGTTACAACGCACACATGGAGGAGAGAATGTCAGTAAGAGAACATGTTCTCAATCTGATAGCTCACTTCAACATAGCGGAGTTAAACGGAGCGGTCATAGATGAGAAAAGTCGGGTTTTGTTCATCCTAGAATCTCTTCCGAAGAGTTTTCTGCAATTCCACCGCAATGCAGCGATGAACAACATAGAGTATGATCTGACTTCACTAATAAACATAATGGAGAGGCAAATCTGTTTGCCCATTCTAAAAGTTCTCAGAAGGGTTCAACCTCTGAAACTAAATACTGCAGTCCTTCTTCTGAACTTAAGAAGATACAGAAGAAAAAGTGCAAATAAAGAGAAATCGTCTAGCAAGAAAAAGTTATTATTTGATAACATGGATGTATTTTCAGGGTTTATTAGAAACCTCATTTCTGTTTCTTGCCTTAGCGAACATTGTACTTCGATTTCTTTTCAATTGAATAAAGTGTTTATTTCTTTGGAAAAGTATTGAACTATATGTATTGCTTTTCTTAAGAATTATTTGCAAAGTTGTAATTCAGTTAAAATAGTTTTAAACATTGAATTATAGTGAATACACAAACTAATTTCTCCTAAAGAAAATGCTCATCTTTGGCATCTTAGATTGGGTCACATTAACCTCAATAGGATTGAGAGATTGGTAAAGAATGGGCTTCTAAATGAGTTAGAAGAAAATGCTTTACTTGTATGTGAATCCTGCCTGGAAGGCAAAATGACTAAAAGACCTTTTAGTGGAAAAGGTTATACAGCCAAAGAACACCTTCAGCTTATACATTCAGACCTATGTGGTCCGATGAGTGTTAAAGCCAGAGGAGGTTATGAATATTTCATCTCCTTTATAGATGATTATTCTAGATTTGGGCATATTTACCTAATGCATCATAAGTCTGAAGCACTTGAAAAGTTCAAGGAATTCAAGACTAAAGTTGAAAATCAATTAGGTAAAATAATTAAAACGCTTCGATCAGATCGAGGTGGAAAGTACATGGATTTAAAATTCCAGAACTATATGATAGAACATGGAATTACATCCCAACTCTCGACTCCCGGTACGCCACAATAAAATGGTGTATCGGAAACGAGAAATAGAACCTTGTTGGACATGGTTCGATCAATGATGAGTTATGCTCATCTCCCTCGTTCCTTTTGGTGTTACGCAGTAGAGACTGCGGTATACATTTTGAATAATGTGCCATCAAAAAGTGTATCTGAAACACCTTTTGAATTCTGGAAAGGACGTAAAGGTAGTTTATGTCATTTCAGAATTTGTGGTTGTCCAGGACATGTGCTTGTGACAAATCCAAAAAAGTTGGATTCATGTTCTAAATTGTGCCTATTCGTAGGCTACCTAAAAGAAACAAGAGGTGGTTTATTCTATGATCCTAAGGAAGATAAGGTTTTTGTGTCGACAAATGCCACTTTCTTAGAGGAGGACCACATAAGGGACCACAAACCAAGAAGTAAAATTGTGTTGAGTGAGTTAGACGGAACAATAGCAAAAGTTGCTAATAAAACTAGTAAGTCAACAAAAGTTGTTGATACTAGCTTGTCTAGTCAAGAGAATCCGTCTCAAGAGTTGAGTATGCCTCGACGTAGTGGGAGGGTTATAACACAACCCAACCGTTACATGGGTTTATCTGAAACCCAAGTTGTTATACCAGATGACGACTATGAGGATCCATCGACTTATAATCAAGCGATGGTTGACAAACACAAAGACAAATGGGTCATAGCCATGGACCAAGAAATGGAGTCTATGCACTTCAATTCTGTTTTGAATCTTGTAGATAAACCTGATAGGGTAAAACCTATAGGTTGTAAGTGGATCTACAAAAGAAAGCGTGATGTAGATGGGAAGGTGCAAACCTTTAAAGTTAGACTAGTAGCAAAGGGTTATATCCAGGTTGAAGGGGTTGACTATGAGGAAACCTTTTCACCTGTTGCTATGGTAAAGTCTATCTGTATCCTACATGCCATTGCCACATATTATGACTATGAGGTATGGAAAATGAATGTCAAGACTACCTTTTTGAATGGCAATCTTGACGAGAACATCTACATGGACCAACCCAAAGGGTTCATTACACTAGGACAAGAGTAAAAGGTTTGCAGGCTTAAAAGTTCTATCTATGGACTGAAACAAGCCTCTAGGTCTTGGAATATAAGATTCGATGAGGCAATCAAATCTTTTGGCTTTAATCAGAATGATGATGAACCTTGTGTCTACAAGAAGATTATCGTCGCATTCCTAGTTCTATATGTGGATGATATCCTACTCATTGGGAATGATGTAGGATATCTTACTGACATTAAGAATTGGCTAGCTACGCAATTCCAAATGAAATATTTGGATGCACAATTTGTTCTTGGGATCCAAATTGTTCGAAAACGCAAGAATAAAACACTAGCCTTGTTTCAAACATCTTACATAGACAAAGTCTTGTCGAGGTTTAAGATTCAAGACTCCAAAAAGGCTTATTGCCTTTCAGATATGGATTTTATTTGTCTAAGGAACAATCTCCTAAGAAACCTCAAGGAGTTGAGGACATGAAACGGATTCCTTATGCATCAGCTGTTGGAAGCCTTATGTACGCCATGTTGTGTACTAGGCCAGACATTGTTCGGATTTTTGTCCTAATCTCGTGTTTGTAAATTACTATTTGAAATTAATAAAGAGTTATTCATTTCATTATTTTGTGTCTCGCATTTTATACAAACTTTGACCAATAAACTAAGCTCTAGGGTCATTGAATATATGAGAGAACTAGAACTTAAACGGTGTGTTGTTGACACACAGGGAGGATCACGTTCGAGTTAATGACCCGAACGGTCTACAGTATATGGATGGAGTTGGAGACCTAATCCTGGATACACTATGGATGTGACCCGCTTTGTATTAAGATACAAACGAGGTGATCTGACTCGTTCATGTGGTTGACATGCGAGTGGGAGTATCCTGTACAATGAGATTGTACAAGACCGGACCGTGAATTATTAGACCTACAGATGTAACACCGTTGACACTAAGGACTAATAAATTCGTAGATGACCATTAGTGACTCGACCTGAATCTTGAGCGTGTTATGGACTTCTGTCTGCGGGGGTCTGTCCTTTGACTAGTACGAGTGAGGGTGGTCACAGTTACTCGCCCAATATGCCTATCTTCTTGGGGACAAGACCAAGTAGGGAGCTGGGAACTTAACTACACGAGATGGAATTTACTCGTTCCCGCCTTTAGGGAAACTAGAGGGGTTGTTCCCTAAAGTATTGTTTCCAGGGCTTGGACAACGGGCGCCCACCCTCTCACTGGCACGAGAGGGTTGTTGTGTATGGTTGGACCATAACAACGTTGTTGTTAATTAAAGGAGAAGTGGGAACTTAAGGAGCAAGAAATAGACAAAGGGTAAAACGATAATTTGACCCAGCAGTGTCTACGAACAACCTGTGAAGGGTCGACTCATGGGCATTGGTTATATCAGTGGACATGTAATATTCTGCACTGACGGGAGTGCAGCTACGGGCTTTAGTGGAGTGTTACGATAGCTAATGAATGTTGATTAACCGGGTTAAAGAGTTTGATAGGTTAATCTCGGATCATTGGAGCTTGTCACTATAGGTCCATTAGGTCCCTCGGTTGGCTCAATCTAGGTTAAAAGAAGGGTTAATGTTTTGGTGTGAATTATAGTGTTCAATTTCACTTAATCGCATTTATGTCATTTATATGAGATATGAATGATATAATATATAGTTTAATGTAAATGAGATTCATAATAAACTATAGGTTAGCGTAATTGTTGAATTAGGGCTAATTGGAGAAATTAGGTTTAGAGATATTAAACTGGATGTGATTCAAATTAATAAATCAACAATATTGCAAATGTGATTTGTGATATGAGATATGAGATATCTTATAATATATGGTTATGCAAATATGATTTGTATAACCTATAGTTGTTATAAAATTGTAAATAGGTGAAGATTTCAACTACACCTATCTCCATTATTTAAACCCTTCTTGCAAGAAGGGCGTTAAGGTAATTCTCTCATTTTTTGGAATTCTAACCAAAAAGAAGAGAAAGTTCCCTCTCTATTCTCTCTCAATTCCTCTCCTCCCTTCACCAAAACAAAATGTTTCCACCAACTTCCTTCCTCCAAAAGAAGAACAACCGGGAAGCCTTTGGTGGTGTTCTTGTTCGTGAGAAGAGTTCGAGTTCGTAGAGATCGAGGAGCACACGAAGAGTTCGTGAATCTAGAAAGGAATTTTGAAGAGGGTCTTCAAAAAGTAAGTACATACTGGTTTTTCTTTCCAATTAAGCATGTTTAGCCTAGATCTAAATGTTAGTTCAATTTAAATGAAATTCAATTGCACAACATCACCATGACGATTCGATCGTCTTCCACTGCGTGGGAGTTTAATTCCCTTCAATTGGTATCAGAGCCATACTTTGGTTCGATGTTGTGCACTGTTTTTCGTTGAAATTAGGTGGGTATAGCCTTAATTTATGAGATAAATTGTTGGTTTGCAATTTTGGATGTTTTCGGTTTTGGCACTTTAGAATAGATTTACAATTTATGTTGATGTGATCAATGTAAGGGCCCGTTGTTTTTGGCCATTTTGTTGTAAATCGAGTCTGTAAGTCCGAGTCGTTCGTGGCAAGAGTTGTTGTGAAGAAATCAGAGTGGAAACGGGCGACAATCGACGAAAAACAACAAGAGGTGCTTGTTGTTCTGTCGACAGCGTTGAGACTCTGTTCTTCGGCGTCTCAACGCTGCGCATGCGGTTGGAGGGCTTGCTGCAGAGCAGCGTTGCAACCCTGAGGCGTGGAACACGCGGGGCGTGACGCTGGAGCCCACGACGTTGCAACGCTACAGCGTAGTGGGCTGTTGGCTGAGGCGCGCGCGCGAAGTAGTGGGGAAAGTGGGCAGTTTTTTTTAACGTGACTCATTTTTATTTATTTATAAAGTGTATTTTTAATAATTATTTTATTTTATTAAATAATATTAATATAATTGTTATATTAATGTTATTTAATTAAATAAATGTCCCTTGGTGTCAAAACCGGTTCATTTTTGCTATTTAATTATTTTATGCATGAGATGTATGATTTAATTAATTTGTATGTGCATAATGTATGCCATATAGATTTAAAATCCCACCTTAGGTTAAATATTTCATGCATCATTTATATTATAAGTGTTATAATATGTAGATTGCATGATATGTGATATTATAAGAGTTATAATATAATTAAATGCATGTTTTAATTTAATTTATATAAGTGTCGTATTTTTTAGATTAAAGTATGCTCATGCATTTTATTTCATGTGATGAATGTTTATGTTATAGTATATAGTTATTCATGTGATGAATGATCAAGCAATATAACATAGAAATGTTAATTATTAGTTTTAAAGTGTTTAGAACTTGAATTATTAGACTTAGGTTTTCTAGTTCTAATAAGATTAGAATTAGGAAATCAAAATGTAATATTTGAATAGTGACTGATTAGTAACTCTGTCTAAGGAAGGTTTTGTCTAAGGCTAGGGAATTTAAGTTGACACTTGTGGAACACCCCTACCTGAAAATCGACCTGGGAGTGAATTCGGTCTGGAGATTCTTAGATTATATTTATCGTGAGCGTCGTTAATTAAAAGTTGATTAATTTACTCACATAGACTTAAGTAATAATGCGATTATAAACTTAGGTTAAATACCATATAAGAGTTATATTGGTAGACTTAGGTAAATTTTAGTAGGTTAATCTAGGTCAATCCCGATAATTATAAAGTGGTGAGTGGGAGAAAATATAGTGTATGAGATACATTTAATTTTCGACCACAAATTTCCGTTAAGTCCGCACTGTGAGATCCATACTCGGCCTCGTGGCGCAATTGGAAGTGTCCCACTTCGGATGGTATTTGTATGGGTCAATATCAACGTGGATGGAGAGAGTACTTATAGTGAGTGGGAGCGGGACCTGTGAAAATGGGACCCACGATCTCTTCTTTTGATTCACACCATTAGACCCCAAACAATCCCTTCGGTGGTTTTCCGAAAGGGATACAGTTTCCTTGTTGGTTTTCCTTCGTGGTTCACCCTTCGGTGGCTATTGTTTGGATGGATACTTGGAAACTTAAAGATTTAGGGTGACACTCACAGAATTCGTTAAGTGTTAATGAATTCGACCAAATAATGGTAACCGGACGCCTAATGGAATAAAAGTTATTCTGAGATTAAGGTCTGGTCGAGAAAGTCTCGTCCTAGAGGAGGATTGTTTCTGTTCACCCTTCGGTGGTGGTAATTCTAAATCTTTATGATATCATTGCAATTTTTTAAATGACCTAGGGATCATAGAATTAAATTTTGATAAAACTTGATTCGTTTTCAAAAGTTTATGCGAGACTGACACAAAATTTATTTGATTTTTTCAGCTAAAAATATGTCTAGCTCAATAATCGCTTTACTAGCTTCCGATAAACTGGTGGGAGATAACTTCTAAACTTAGAAGAACAATATCAACACGATTTTAGTAAGTGGCGACCTGAAGTTCGTACTTACTAAGGAGTGTCCTCAGTCGCCGACCTCGACTCCATCACGAAGTGTTCGTGATGTTTACGATCGATGGATCAGGGCCAATGAAAAGGCCAATGTTTATATCATTGCCAGCTTGTCTGAAGTTTTAGCAAAGAAGCATGAGTTGATGGTCACCTCTAAGGAGATCATGGATTCTTTGCAGGACATGTTTGGACAGTAGTCCTTTCAGGTCAGGCACGACTCGCTCAAACACGTCTTCAACGCCTGGATGAAAGAAGGGACGTCAGTCAGTAAACATGTTCTAGAGATGATGACCCACTTTAATTTGGCGGAGATGATCGGGGCTTCGATCGACGAGTCGAGCCAGGTCAGCTTTATTTTGGAGACTCTTTCGAAGAGTTTCCTTCGGTTTCGTAGAAATGTTGTTATGAACAAAATTAGCTACACTCTAACTACCCTCCTCAATGAGCTACAAAATTTCCAGTCCTTGATGAGGATTAGGGCACCGGAAGCTGAGGCAAATGTTGCCTATAGGTCTTATCACAGGGTTCGACCTCTGGGACTAAACCTGTTGCTCCTTCACGCCCGAAAGGAAAAAAGAAGATGAAGAGGGGTAAAGTTGACCGAGCTGTCGCCCAAAAGGTCAAGGAAGTTGCAGAGAAAGGAAAGTGTTTCCACTGCAATGGGGACGTGTTGGGATTTATGCCCTAAACTTGTGTAATCTTGATCAATTAAATAAAGTGTTATTTGTTTTGATAAGATTACAGTCTTGCTTTTATAAATCCAATAAACTAAGCTCCAAGGTTATAACGCTTATCTTGAAATCAGTGTAGTGGACACTAATTGGGTTGAATTCAAGATTATAACCTAAATAGTCTATGGTATAAGAATAAGGTTGGAAACCTCATTCTGGTAACACCATGGATGCGACCCACTTTGTAATTAGTACAAATGAGGTAATCCAACTCATTCATGTAGTTGACATGCAAGTGGAGGCATCCTGTATGAAGAGTTCATACAAGACTGGATCGCAAATTATTAGTCTAACCAGTGTAACTGTAAACCCGATCTCTTTGGAACTTCCTTATTAACAAATAAAAAAAAGAAAGAAGAAATGAATGTTTAAAACTTGGTTTCCCATGTTTTAAAAAGAAAAGAAATGAAGTGAAAGACAAAAGGAAAACAAGGAAGAAAAAGTTTAAACCATTTTTGGTTTGCTTTGCTTTAAAAGATAAAAGAAGAAAAAAAAATGAAACAAATGTAAATCATGTTAAGTTTTGTTTTGTAAAAAAAAGAAAAGAAAGAAGAAGATAAAGGAAAGGAAAGAAAAGGAAAAAGAAATGAAAAAGGAAAAAAAGCAAAAAGGGCAAAAGGACAAAACACCTTTATGGTTTTGTCCTCCACCGCCAAGACATTTTAAAAAGGGTTTTCTCTCCATTTTCTTCTCTATCTTTACAAACCAAGCTGAAGTTTCGTAGGAGAAGGAGAAAGGAAGAAGAAGAAAGCCATTTTTTCATGATTTTGGAGCTGAAGTTGCAGAAGAAAGGAGGAGAACTCAAGGAAGTTAATATTGCAGCAAGGAGATCAACTCAGACCAGTTCTGATACTTTGTTCATCTTGAGCTCCACAAGAAGAAGTAAGAATTGAGGTTTAGTTTTCATGCAAGCTAACTCATTTTTTAACAAAGTTCATGAAGGAAGCTTGAGCAAATTTATATGTTAAGTTACTGTTTTGTTAAGAGGAAGGCAGAAGACAGAAATTTGCTGTCAAATCTGAGAAGTCTCTGATGTTTTGGTTACTCTGATCTGTATATTTGGAGTTAGAAGCTCTAGTTGGAATGGTTCGAAAGCGTATTGAATTTCCTACAACTTTCATGAAGAAATCGTGAGTAGAAAATGTCTAGACGATATTTTAAATATGAGGTTAAATTTGTTGTGCAGCAGGAAATCCGAATCTGGAAACAGCAGAAGTCTGTTTTAGGAAGGTAGGTTTCGAGGTATTTCTGAACAAAACTGTTAGGAATCTCATTTTCATATCTTCATAAGAGTTTTAGAGGGTTCAAAAAGGAAGAGTTTGGTATAAATTACATTCTTTTTGGATAAGTAATGAAGAATTTATGGCTGTCTAAAAACAGGGCAGAGAATCTGTGAAATGCTGGAAAATTGGTTGGAGTGCTTTCTTGTATTTTTAAGGTGAAAAACCATGAGCTCGAGGTTCTAATACATGAATTTGGTTTGTTTGACAGGCCAAGAGGAGATAGGTCGAGTGTGCGGGCCAAGGTTCTAGTTTAACACTGTGAGTGATAAAACGAACTTCGAAAATGAACCAAATGCTTGAAATATGCTTATATGCTTTAAGAAATGCAAGTTTTGCTAGAATTAATTGTTTCAAAGCATGTGTTTTATTTTTGAACACATGTCTATGAGTATTCTTGTTTTCATAGAAATGCTTCAAGTGTTCATTGTGACCCTAAAAGTCTTTATAAAATTTATACATGAGCATATGTCCAATGGTTGCCAAAATTTATGGAAATGTTATGATTTCAAGCAAGCATGTACTAGCAAGTATGTTTTAAAGATTTCAGCTTTATGAACAAAAGTTTGAGTAAGCTTGAGTTTTATGATAGAAAAGATAAGCAGGCATGTTCAAATGTTTTCATGTGATTTTCTGAGATATTGAGCCCGAGGCTTTATGGTACCGTGTGCACACATGTCTTATTCTGTTGTCGACGTTGAGTATACTCCGTGACAACAGCCACTGCCGTGAGTCTTTGGCGGGCCCCCACTACGACAAAGACGATGGGAGTCTTTGGGCGGGCCCCACTACATCGTGAGAGTAAACGTTGGTTGTCTTTGGGCGTGCTCTACACAACGTGGATTGTGACATGTTTTTAAAAGAGTTTATCTCATTTACATGCCTTACGAGATTTTGATGATATACTTGTTGGTTTTCTGAAAGTCTATTATGATTCTACGTTTACTTTCAATGCTTGAATACAAATGCATATGCTCATAGTTTTCAGGTCACATGTTTTACAAGTTATAGATATTAAACACAGTCACTCACTGAGCTTCATAGCTCATTCTTTCAATGTTTTCAAACTTTTCAGGTAGAGATCGAGCTCCTGGTACCTGAGTTATTGCCATAGTCTGTTAAAGCTCCATAAGTTTTAATACCTTGTACGTGGTTGGTTTTGTTTAGCAGGTCTCTATGTTTGTAATTATTTTGAGAGGACTATGATGTTATAGTTGTTTGTACATTAGAGGTTGTATAAACAATGGTTTGTCTTGTGTGTTTCTGATGCACTTGACTTTTAGTTTCCAAGAGAGACTTATGAAGGGTTTCTCCTTGTGTATGCTTAATAGTTGTCCAGTTTCCGCTGTGTTATGTTAAAGTGTTTCATTTGCGAACATAGTATGTTTATCAGGTGAATCATGGTCAACAGGTATTGTTAAGAGGTAAACAATCTCTGTTGGCTTCACGCCGCCTTTCGAGCTGAGTTAGCAGGTAGTTCGGGAGGGGGTGTGACAACTTGGTATCAGAGCAGTTAGCTTCATGGGAATGAGACAGGGCAAGTTAGCTCTGAGAATAAAGTAAAAGTCATAACAAGTTATTGAGTTAGTTGAGATCGAACTAGTAGAGTATGGTCCAAATAAGGATAAGAGTAAGTCCAGTTAGGGCTAAAATGTGAATAGTAGTCTAGTATTGTGTTATTGAGTTAAGTATCCATAGCATGTCTAATGTGTTGATATGTTATAGGAGTCATGCCACCACGTACTAGCAGACGACGTAGGCAGGATCAGAGCAGGACGCAGGATCCTACCCAAGGCCAATCTGAGAGGGGATCTAGTGCCCCGAGAGTCCAAACTGAGGCCAGAGATTAGAAGCATGCCATTTCCTCATAGGAGGTAGGCATGTCAGAGAGAGCAGGGCCAAGTGATCTAGAGAAGGCATATGGAATAGAACGACTGAAGAAATTGGGAGCCACAGTGTTTGAGGGTTCCACAGATCCAGCTGACGCCAAGGTTTGGCTGAATACGAGAGAAAGTATACTGAGTTGTCGCGGTATGCTGATGTAATTGTGGCATCTGAGAGTGACAGGTGTCGAAGATTTGAAAGCGGGCTACGACCTGAGATATGTACCCCAGTTACAGCCATTGCTAGGTGGACTGATTTTTCTCAGTTGGTAGAGACTACTCTGCGTGTTGAGCAGAGTATAGCAGAGGCGCAGTCAGTAGTGGAGCCAACTCGAGGGCCTTCAACGACAAGTAGTTTTCGGGGTCGCGAGCAGCGAAGATTCACACCTGGGGTGAATGTTTCAAGTCGTAAAGACTTTAAGAATCGAGCTGGCGGCCAGACATCGAGGCAGATGAATATTAGTGGTGCCTATCAGAGGCAAAGTCAAAGAGCACCTAGTCAATCTGCCAGATCCACGGCAAGACCACGCAGACAATGCAGAGTTCATTGCGGTCAAAGCAAGGAGAACTCCATGTGCAAATTGTGGCAAGAATCATCGAGGCCAATGTCGTGTTGGTGTCGGTGTGTGTTACCAGTGTGGGTAGCCAGGGCATTTCAAGAGGGATTGTCCACAGTTGAGAGCAGTCGCACAGAGGGACCAGGGAGTTCGGTCCCAGACAGATGAGCAGCCGAGAGTTCCAGTTGCTGCAGGAGAGGGCACCAGCGGTGCTAGACAGAAAGGAGTTGTAGGGAGACCTAGGCAAAAGGGAAAGGTCTACGCTATGACTCAGCAAGAAGCAGAGGATGCACCAGATGTGATTACTGGTACGATATTTATTTGTAATGTACTTGCACGTGTTTTGATAGATCCAGGTGCTACGCATTCCTTTGTTTCTAGTATATTCCTGACTAAGCTGAATAGGAAGCTAGAGCCTTTATTTGAGGGGTTAGTTATATACACTCCAGTTGGTGATGCTTTACTAGTCAATTCAGTGTTGCGGAATTGTGAGGTCTTAGTAGAAGGTCTCAATATGTTAGTGGATCTTCTTCCACTAGAGTTGCAAGTGTTAGATGCAATCTTAGGGATGGATTTCTTATTCACTTATTATGCTACCATGGATTGCCATAGAAAGGAAGTTGTTTTTAGAAAACCAGGGTTGGCTGAAGTGGTTTTCAGGGGTGAAAAGATGATTATTCCTACGAGTTTGATTTCAGCATTCAAAGGTCAGAAGTTGTTGAGAAAAGGTTGCACGGCGTTTCTTGCACACGTAGTGGAGGTGCAGGAAGAAAAGCTAAAACCAGAAAATGTTCTTATTGTGAACGAATTTCTAGATGTTTTTCCAGCAGATCTGTCAGGGTTGCCACCTGATAGGGAGGTAGAGTTCACTATTGAATTGCTACCAGGAACAACACCTATTTCGCAATCGCCGTATAGAAGGGCTCCAAGTGAGCTCAAAGAGCTGAAGATGCAATTACAAGAACTAGTTGATAAGGGATACATCAGACCGAGTGTATCGCCTTGGAGAGCTCCAGTGTTATTTGTAAAGAAGAAAGATGGTACCATTAGATTATGCATTGATTACAGACAGTTAAACAAAGTCACGATACGTAACAAGTATCCTTTACCCCGTATAGATGACTTGTTTGACCAGCTACGAGGAGCATCAGTATTTTCTAAGATTGATTTGAGATCAGGATACAATCAGTTAAAGGTAAGGGAATCAGATATTCCTAAGACAACATTCAGAACCAGGTACGGGCATTATGAGTTTCTAGTAGTGTCGTTCGGTTTGACGAATGCGCCAGCAGTTTTCATGGACCTCATGAACAGGATTTTCCATCAGTATTTGGATCAGTTGGTGATAGTATTGATTGATGATATACTAGTTTATTCGGTTGTGACGAAAAGCCCATGAGGAACATCCGAGGATTATTCTACAAACACTACGAGATAAAATAATTATACGCTAAATTCACCAAATGTGAGTTTTGGTTGAATCTGTAGTGTTTTCTGGGCATGTTGTCTCAAAGAAATGGTGTTAGTGTGGATCCAAATAAAGTTAAAGTTGTAGTCAACCGAGAGACCAGCTTTAGTGCGACAGAGGTACGTAGTTTCCTAGGCTTGGCGGGATACTACAAAGCGGTTTGTTGAGGATTTCTCACGAATAGCATTACCCTTAATGACTTTGACAAAGAAGAATGCTAAGTTTGAATGGTCGACAAGTGTGAACAGAGTTTTCGGAGTGAAAAAGAGATTAGTTACAAAGACCTATTCGACACTTCACAATTCAGAAAAGAGTATGTGATTTATTGTGATGCCTCGAGACAAGGTTTAGGTGTGTACCGATGCAAGAAGGAAAAGTAATAGCTTATGCATCAAGACAATTGAAAAAGCATGAATGTAATTACCCTACCCATGATCTCGAGCTAGCGGCGTAGCTTGTTTTAGCAATCGATGATCCGGAGACATTACTTGTTTGGTGAAAGGTGTCATATTTACACGAGATCATAAGAGTCCAAAAATATATCTTTGATCGAGAGGAGCCGAATATGCGTGCAATGAAGATGGTTAGAACTCGATTAAAGATTATGATTGTACCATAGAATACCATCCGTAAGGCGAATGTAGTAGCGAGATGCATTGAGTAGGAGGTCAAGACTTCCTAAGGGCGTCTTGTGTGGTATTCGAGCAACATTTTTAAGTACTCTATGGGGTTCTAAGGCGGTTGTGAATGCAGAAGTTCAGGAGTCTTTTAGCTCGATTCAGTCAGTCTTCACTGTGAGCGAGAGGTTGTGAGAAGACAACCAGAGGATAGTAACTTGCAGAAAATGTTTGGAAAGTCCAAACAAGGCCCAGAAGCAGAATATAAAATGAGATCAGACGGAGCCATAGAGAGGCAGGGAAGACTGTGTGTTCCAAGTTTTAGTGAGCTTAAAAATGCTATTCTAGAGAAAGCTCACAGTTCAGCTTACGCTATGCATCCAGGAAGCACCAAGATGTACAAAACTTTGAAGGGAACGTATTGGTGGCTTGGGATGAAACGAGAGATAGCTGATTATGTTGATAGATGTTTGATCTGCCAACAAAGTTAAACCCGCTTAGACAGAGGCGGTGAGGACTCCTTAACCTCTGCCAAAGGTCTTGGAGTGGAAATGGGAGCATATCACTATAGATTTTCTGTTTGGATTACCACGTACTTCAAGTGGGCATGATGGTATTTGGGTAATAGTGGATAGACTCGCTAAGACAGCACGGTTTATACAGATTAAAGCGACGTCTACACTTGATCAGCTAGCTAAGCTATACGTCAACAAAATTGTGAGTCAGTACGGAGTGCCAGTGTCCATAGTTTCAGATAGAGATCCAAAATTTACTTCTAAGTTTTGGCCTAACTTACAGAAGGCTATGGGAACAAAGTTGAATTTTAGTACAGCGTTCCATCCTCAGACAGATGGGCAGTCAAAGAGGACCATCGAGACCTTAGAGGACATGTTGAGAGCATGTGTCCTTCAATTTAAAGGGAGTTGGGATACTCACCTATCGCTTATGGAATTTGCTTACAATAACAGCTACCAGTCGAGTATTGGTATGGCACCATTTGAGGCTCTGTATGGAAGACCATGTAGAACGCCCGTATGTTGGAATGAAGTTGGAGAGCGGAAGCTAATCGGTCCTGAGTTGGTACAAATTACTTCAGACAATATTAAGGTAATCAGGGAGAATTTGAAGGTAGCACAAGACCGTCAGAAGAGTTATGCAGATAAGCGACGAAAGAACATAGAATTCCAGGTTGGAGATCAAGTTTTCTTGAAGTTATCTCCGTGGAGAGGTGTCCTTCGTTTTGGTAAGAAAGGTAAACTAAGCCCTAGATATATTGGTCCTTATCTAGTAACGGGACGAGTTGGGCCAGCAGCCTACAGACTAGAATTGCCAGCAGAACTATCTCGAGTACATGATGTATTTCATGTGTCCATGTTGAGGAAGTATATTCCAGATCAGACACATGTGTTGCAAGCACAACCAAATTGAAATGAAAAGAAGACATGAGTTACGTAGAGGATGCAGCCTCAAATCCTCGACAGAAAAGAGCAAGTTTTGAGAAACAAGACGATCTCACTCGTGAAGGTTCGTTGGAGACATCACGGAGTGGAGGAGGCAACCTGGGAGTTAGCGGACCTAATGAGGAGGAAGTACCACGATATTCACTTAAAACTACTCAATTTCGAGGACGAAAATTTCTTAAGGGAGGTAAGTTGTAAACCCGATCTCTTTGGAACTTCCTTATTAACAAACAACAAAAAGAAAGAAGAAATGAATGTTTAAAACTTTGTTTCCCATGTTTTAAAAAGAAAAGAAATGAAGTGAAAGACAAAAGGAAAACAAGGAAGAAAAAGTTTAAACCATTTTTGGTTTGGTTTGCTTTAAAAGATAAAAGAAGAAAAGAAAATGAAACAAATGTAAATCATGTTAAGTTTTGTTTTGTAAAGAAAAGAAAAGAAAGAAGAAGATAAAGGTAAGGAAAGAAAAGGAAAAAGAAATGAAAAAGGAAAAAAAGCAAAAAGGGCAAAAGGACAAAACACCTTTATGGTTTGTCCTCCACCGCCAAGACATTTTAAAAAGGGTTTTCTCTCCATTTTCTTCTCTATCTTTACAAACCAAGCTGATGTTTCGTAGGAGAAGGAGAAAGGAAGAAGAAGGAAGCCATTTTTTCGTGATTTTGGAGCTGGAGTTGCAGAAGAAAGGAGGAGAACTCAAGGAAGTTAATATTGCAGCAAGGAGATCAACTCAGACCAGTTCTGATACTTTGTTCATCTTGAGCTCCACAAGAAGAAGTAAGAATTGAGGTTTAGTTTTCTTGAAAGCTAACTCATTTTTTAACAAAGTTCATGAAGGAAGCTTGAGCAAATTTATATGTTAAGTTACTGTTTTGTTAAGAGGAAGGCAGAAGACAGAAATTTGCTGTCAAATCCGAGAAGTCTCTGATGTTTTGGTTACTCTGATCTGTATATTTGGAGTTAGAAGCTCTAATTAGAATGGTTCGAAAGCGTATTGAATTTCCTACAACTTTCGTGAAGAAATCGTGAGTAGAAAATATCTAGAAGATGTTTTAAATATCAGGTTAAATTTGTTGTGCAGTAGGAAATCCGAATCTGGAAACAGCAGAAGTCTGTTTTAGGAAGGTAGGTTTCGAGGTATTTCTGAACCAAACTGTTGGGAATCTCATTTTCATGTCCTCATAATAGTTTTAGAGGGTTCAAAAAGGAAGAGTTTGGTATAAATTACATTCTTTTTGGATAAGTAATGAAGAATTTATGGCTGTCTGAAAACAGGGCAGAGAATCTGTGAAATGCTGGAAAATTGGTTGGAGTGTTTTCTTGTATTTTTAAGGTGAAAAACCATGAGCTCGAGGTTCTAATACATGAATTTGGTTTGTTTGACAGGCCAAGAGGAGATAGGTCGAGTGTGCGGGCCAAGGTTCTAGTTTAACACTGTGAGTGATAAAACGAACTTCGAAAATGAACCAAATGCTTGAAATATGCTTATATGCTTTAAGAAATGCAAGTTTTGCTAGAATTAATTGTTTCAAAGCATGTGTTTTATTTTTGAACACATGTCTATGAGTATTCTTGTTTTCCTAGAAATGCTTCAAGTGTTCATTGTGACCCTAAAAGTCTTTATAAAATTTATACATGAGCATATGTCCAATGGTTGCCAAAATTTATGGAAATGTTATGATTTCAAGCAAGCATGTACTAGCAAGTATGTTTTAAAGTTTTCCAGTTTTATGAACAAGCTGAGTAAGCTTGAGTTTTATGATAGAAAAGATAAGCAGGCATGTTCAAATGTTTTCATGTGATTTTCTGAGATATTGAGCCCGAGGCTTTATGGTACCGTGTGCACACAGTCTTATTCTCGTTGTCGACGTTGAGTGTACTCGTGACAACAAATTGTCGTCGTGAGTCTTTGGCGGGCCCCACTATGACAAAGACGATGGGAGTCTTTGGGCGGGCCCCACTACATCGTAGAGTAAACGTTGGTTGTACTGGGTGTGCTCTACACAACGTGGATTGTGACATGTTTTTAAAAGAGTTTATCTCATTTACATGCCTTACGTGATTTTGATGATATACTTGTTGGTTTTCTGAAAGTCTATTATGATTCTACGTTTACTTTCAATGCTTGAATACAAATGCATATGCTCATAGTTTTCAGGTCACATGTTTTACAAGTTATAGATATTAAACATAGTCACTCACTGAGCTTCATAGCTCATTCTTTCAATGGTTTCAAACTTTTCAGGTAGAGATCGAGCTCCTGGTACCTCAGTTACTGCCATAGTCTGTTAAAGCTCCATAAGTTTTAATACCTTGTACGTGGCTGGTTTTGTTTAGCAGGTCTCTATGTTTGTAATTATTTTGAGAGGACTATGATGTTATAGTTATTTGTACATTAGAGGTTGTATAAACAATGGTTTGTCTTGTGTTGTTTCTGATGCACTTGACTTTTAGTTTCCAAGAGAGACTTATGAAGGGTTTCTCCTTGCGTATGTTTAATAGTTGTCCAGTTTCCGCTGTGTTATGTTAAAGTGTTCCATTTGCGAACATAGTATGTTTATCAGGTGAATCAGGGTCAACAGGTATTGTTAAGAGGTAAACAATGTCTGTTGGCTTCACGCCACCTTCGAGTGAGTTAGCGGTGTAGTTCGGGAGGGGGTGTGACAATATAATCGATTAACGAGGATAAGACTAGTAATTTATAGATGGTCATTAGTGACTCGACACGAATCTGAGCAAGTTAAGAACTCCCCTTCACGTGGTTTTGTCCTTAGACTAGTATGGGTGAGGGTGGCACATGGCCAGACTCAATAAGCCTACCTTCTCGGGACAGAACCTCATAGGTAGTGGGAACTTAATTGTGCAAGATGGAATTCACTCATTCCTCTCATCGAGGAATTAGATAGGTTGTTCCCTTAACAACCGACTCCGTGTCTTGAACAACGGGGCCCCCTCTGCGGTATGAGTCTAAGGTAGGACCTTGGACTGGTTGTTCATTAGAGGATCAGTGGTGCTTAAGGAGCAAAGAGGTAATCACAGGGGTAAAACGATAATTTGACCCAGTTGTGATTACGAACAACCTGTGAAGGGTCGACTCATGGGCAATGACTATATCAGTGGACACAATAATATCTACAGTGAGGAGAGTGCAACTACAAGTCTATAGTGGAGTAACTTGTAGTTAATGAATATTGATTAACTGGATCAAAGAGTTTGATCAGTTAATTTCACATCATTGGAGCTCATGATCTGTAGGTCCATTAGATCCCTTCGTTGGCTCAACATGGAATATAGAGGGTATAAAGTTAGGAGTGAAATTTAAATGTTCAATTTCATACATGAGGAGTTATATCGATTATATATGATATAATTGATATAATATATAGTTTTAATGTGAATTAGACTATATACTAAAGAGAGATTAAAGGAGGGGTAGGATGGTCATTTCTATCCCAATTTTCTATATATATGGTTGCATGAGATGCAACTAGCAGAAGGGTTTTTCATAGAATCACTAGCCTCCTTGTTGTGTTGTTGGAAGGGATCCAAAACACACATCTCTCCCAAAATGCCTCACATCTCCTAAAGGGAACCCACCTTCCTCCCTCACCTAGAGAACAACGGAGAAGATCCGGTGGTCGTGTCTTCACACGTTGGAGTTCTTGTTGCTGAGATCGTGACCGTGGAGAGAGGAGCACTTGAAGAAACATTCTTCAAAGGTAAACTCTTGTTGTCCAAACGCTTATTTTATGCTTAATCCATGTTTTACGTTCTTGAAATTTCCATTGTAACTAAATCAAGAGCGCGCGATTCGCAATCGCTTCCGCTGCGGGGACTTCGATTCCCTTCAAGACGACCACTGGAAGAGAAACTGTCCCAAGTTCCTTGCCGAGAGGAAGAATCAAGGTAAATACGATTTACTGGTAACTGAAACTTGCTTAGTGGAGAGTAGTTACTCTGCCTGACTTTTAGATTCGGGTGCCACTAACCACGTTTGTTCTTCTTTTTAGGGAATTAATTCCAGGCAGCTGCTGCAAGAGGGTGAGGTGACTCTACGGGTTGGATCCAGGGAGATAGTCTCTGCTGCAGCGATCAACAAAGTGAAGCTCTATTTTGGCAGGAGTTACATTTTGTTAGACAATATGTATATAGTTTCAGGGTTTACTAGCAACCTTGTTTCTATTTCCTGTTTATTAGAACAATGTATATCTGTTTCATTTAATGGTATTAAAGCGTTTATTTCCATAAATGGTAATATTATTTGTTCTGCTTTACTTAAATCTAACTTATATGCTTTGAAACCAAATTCAGTCAAAAGCATTTTTTGAACACTGAATTATTTAAAACTGCAAAAACACGAACTAAGAGAGTTAAGGTTTCTCCGAAAGAAAATGCCAATCTTTGGCATCTAAGGTTAGGCCACATTAATCTCAATCGCATTGAGAGACTAGTGAAGAGTGGACTTCTAAGTCAGTTCGAAGAAAACCCTTTATCGGTGTGTGAGTCATGCCTCGAAGGCAAAATGACCAAACGTCCTTTTAGTGGAAAAGGATATAGAGCCAAGGAGCCCTTTGAGCTTATACATTCTGACCTCTATGGTCCGATGAGTGTTAAAGCACGAGGTGGTTACCAATACTTCGTTTCTTTCATTGATGATTATTCGAGGTATGGGTATATTTACGTAATGTATAGGAAGTCTGAAACTCTTGAAAAGTTCAAGGAGTTCAAGACTGAGATTGAGAACCTGTTAGGTAAAACCATAAAAAAACTTCGATCGGATCGAGGTGGAGAGTATATGGACACTGAATTCCAGGACTATATGATAGAACACAAAATTACGTCCCAACTCTCAGCACCTGGTATGCCACAACAGAATGGTGTATCGGAGAGGAGAAACAGAACCTTATTGGACATGGTTGGGTCGATGATGAGTTATGCTCGTCTCCCTGATTCTTTTTGGGGTTATGCAATGGAGACTGCGGTTTACATTTTGAACAACGTTCCGTCGAAGAGTGTTTATGAAACACCTTTCGAACTCTGGACTGGACGTAAAGGTAGTTTACACCACTTCAAAATTTGGGGATGCACGACCCACGTTTTGGTCTCAAACCCGAAGAAGTTGGAACCCCGTTCAAAATTGTGCCTATTCGTAAGTTACCCAAAAAAGTCTAGAGGTGGTCTATTTTACGATTCTAAGGAAAAGAGGGTGCTTGTGTCGACAAATGCCACTTTCCTTGAGGAAGACCACATCAGGGATCATTTACCTAGAAGCAAAATCGTGTTAAATGAAATGAGCAGTACGTCAGTAAGAGTTGTTGATGAGGCTAGTACGTCAACAAGTGTTGTTGATCCTAGCACGTCAAGTAAAGTCCACTCCCAAGAGTTGGGAATGCCTCGACGTAGTGGGAGGGTTGTGAGACAGCCTGAACGTTACATGGGTTTAGCTAAAACCCAAGTCGTCAACCTCAGATTTCGATCGTGAATTATTAGACCTCACGATGTAACATCGTTGGATGATGAGACTAATAAATTCGTAGATGACCATTAGTGACTCGACCTGAATCCAGAGCGTGTTACGGACTCTTTTCTGCGGGGTGTTGGGATGTTTTGTCCTAATCTCGTGTTTGTAAATTACTGTTTGAAATTAATAAATTGTTATTCATTTCATTATTTTGTGTCTCGCATTTTATACAACTTTGACCAATAAACTAAGCTCCAGGGTTATATGAGAGAACTAGAACTTGAACGGTGTGTAGTGGACACACAGGGAGGATCACGTTCGAGTAAATGACCCGAATGGTCTACAGTATATTGATAGGGTTGGAGACCTAATCCTGGATACACTGTGGATGCGGCCCGCTTTGTATTAAGATACAAACGAGGTGATCTGACTCGTTCATGTGGTTGACATGTGAGTGGGGGCATCCTGTGTAATGAGATTGTACTAGACCGGACCGTGAATTATTAGACCTATGACAGTAAGGACTAATAACTTCGTAGATGACCATTAGTGACTCCACATGAATCTAAAGCGTGTTACGAACTCCTGTCTGCGGGGGTATATCCTTTGACTAGTACAGGTGAGGGTGGTCACAGTTACTCCCCCAATATGCCTATCGTCTCAGGGACAGAACCAAGTAGAGAGGTAGGAACTTAACTACGCGAGATGGAATTCACTCGTTCTCGCCTTTAGGGAAACTAGAGGGGTTGTTCTCTTAAGTGCTGTCTCCAGGGCTTGGACAACGGGCGCCCCACTCTCTCACTGGCACGAGAGAGTTGTTGTGTATGGTCAGACCATTACAACGTTGTTGTTCATTAGAGGAGTAGTGGGTACTTAAGGAGCAAGAAGTAGACACAGGGGTAAAACGGTAATTTGACCCAGTAGTGTCTATGAACAACCTATAAAGTGTCGACTCGTTGTTATTGGTTATATCAGTGGACACGGCACTGACGGGAGTGCAGCTACGGGGTTTATTGGAGTGTTACAATACCTAATGAAGGTTGATTAACCGGGTCAAAGAGTTTGATAAGTTTATTTCGGATCTTTGGAGCTCGTCATTGTAGGTCCATTAGGTCCCTCGATTGGCTCAATCTGGGTTAAAAGAAGGGTTAATGTTGAGGTGTGAATTGAAGTGTTCAATTTCATTTAAGGGCATTTATGTCATTTATATGAGATATGAATGATATAATATATAGTTTAATGTGAATGAGATTCATAATAAACTATAGGTTAGCCTAATTGTTTAATTATGGCTAATTGGAGAAATTAATTGAGAGAAATTAAATTGAATGTGATTCAATTTAATAAATCCACAATTATACAAATATGATTTGTAAGATGAAATATGGGATATCTTATATTATATGGTTATGCAATTATGATTTGCATAACCTATGGTTGTGGTAAAATGGTAATAATGTAGAGATTTTAACTCCATTACTTTTACTATTTAAACCTTTTGCAAGAAGAGTTTCTTACAACATTATCTTATTTTTCGGATTTTACCAAAGAGAAGAGACTTGATTTTCTCTCAAAAACTCTCTCAATTTCTGTCCTCCTTCACCAAAACTCAAGTTCCCACAAACTTCCGTATTCCAAAAGAAGAACAACCGAGACTCCGATTGGTTGTGTTCGCTATTGATCGGGAGAAGAGTTCAAAAAATTCGAGATCGTTGGGAGAACACGAAGAGTTTATGACTGGAAAGAAAAAGTCGAAGTACGTCTACAACAAGTAAGTGTTCTACTTGTTGTTTTTCTTTCCACTTTTAAGCATGTTTAGCCTAAACTATTAGATAGTCAATTTTAGTGAAATCAAGTAGCATAACGATACCACGACGATTCGATCGTCTTCCGCTGCGAGGGGATTCTCATTCCCTACAATTGGTATGAGAGTCACTCGTTGGTTCTTCGTTGTGCACTGTTTTTCATTAAAATTAGGTGGGTAAAGCCTTGATTTATGAGATAAATGTTTAGTTTGCATAATGGATCTTTCGATTTTTTGGCACTTTTAGACTTATTTTCTGTTTGATGAGATCAAATGTAAGGGCCCGTATTTTTTGGGCAATTTAGAAAATAAATCGAGTCTGTAAGTCCGTGTCGTTCGTGACAAGGGTTGTTGTGAAGAAATCGGAGCGAAAACGGGCAGAAAACGATGAAGAACAACAAAGGAGTTTGTTGTTCTGTCGACGACATTGAGACGTTGTTCTTCGGCGTCACAACGTGTCCTTGCGGGCGTTGGCTTGGCTGCAGAGCAGCGTTGCAACGCCACGGCATGGAGCACGCGGGGCGTGACGCTGACACGCAGCGGCGTTACCGCCGCTTCACGGCGTTACAACGCCACACGCCGTAGTGGGCGATTCCAAAGCGCGATTAAGTAGTAGGGGTTGTTTTTAGAAAGTGGGGCAGTTGCAACGTGTTTTTTATTTATATTTTATTTGTAAAATGTATTTTTTAATATACTTAATTTATTTTATTAAGTAATATTAATATAAAAGTTATATTAATGTTATTTACTTAAATAAATTGCCCTTAGGTGCCAAAAACCGGTCTATTTTTGCTATTTAATTATTTTATGCATGGGATGTATGATTTAATTAATTTCGATGTGCATAATGTATGTCGTATAGATTTAAAATCCCACCTTAGGTTAAACATTTCATGCATAATTTATATTATAAGAGTTATAATATATAGTTTGCATGCTAGATTATATTATAAGAGTTATAATGTAATTAAATGCATGTTTTAATTTAATTAATATCAGTGTTATATTTTTAGATTAAAGTATGCTCATAATTTATATTCATGTGATGAATTATTTTTGTTATAGTATATAGTTATTCATGTGATGAATGATCAAGCACTATAACATAGAAATGCATGCAACCTAAGTTATTTATTAGTTTTAAAGTGTTTAGAACTTGAATAATTAGACTTAGGTTTTCTAGTTCTAATAAGATTAGAATTAGGAAATCAAAGTATAGTCTTTGAATGGTGACTGATTAGTAACTTTGTCTAAGGAAGGTTTTGTCTAAGGCTGGGGTATTTAAGTTGACGCTTGCGGAACACCCCTACCTGGAAACCGACCTGGGAGTGAATTCGGTCCGGAGATTCTTAGATTATACTTATCGTGAGTGTCGTCAATTAAAATTATTTTAATTTACTCACATAGAGTTAAGTAATAATGTGATTATAAACTTAGGTTAAATACCATATAAGAGTTTATATTGGTAGACTTAGGTAAATTTTAGTCGGTTTATCTAGGTCAATCCCGAAATTTATAAAGTGCTGAGTGGGAGGAAATATAGTGTATAAGATACATTTAATTTCCGACCACAAATCTCCGTTACGTCCACACCGTGAGATCCATACTCGGCCTCGTGGCGCAAATGGGAGCATCCCCATTTGGATGGTATTTGTATAGGTCAATATCAACGTGGATGGAGAGAGTACTTATAGTGAGTGGGTCTGAGACTTGTGAAAACGGGACCCACGGTCTCTTCTTTCGATTCACACCATGAGACCCCTATGATCCGCCTGCTAGTTTGGCCTAGACCAGACAATCCTTTTGGAGGGCCTTGATCATGGGAGTCGGAACACCGTGAATTCCCGAAAGGGATATAGTTTCCTTGTTGGTTTTCCTTCGTGGTTCACCCTTCGGTGGCTATTGTTTGGACGGATACTTGGAAACTTAAAGATTGAGGGTGACACTCACAGAATTCATTAAGTGTTAATGAATTCGACCAAATAATGGTAACTGGACGCCTGATGGAATAAGAGTTATTTTGGGATTAGGGTCTGGTCGAGAAAGTCTCGTCGTAGAGGAGGAGTGTTTCTGTTCACCCTTCGGTGGCGGTCATTCTAAAGCATTAGGATATCATTGCAATTTTTATATGACCTAGGGATCGTAGGATTAAATTTTGCTAAAACTTGATTGGTTTTCAAAAGTTTATGCGAGACTGACACAAAATTTTATTTGATTTTTTCAGCTAAAAACATGTCTACCTCAATTATAGCTTTATTACCTTCCAACAAATTAGTGGGAGATAACTTCCAAACTTGGAAGAATAATATCAACACGATCGTAGTAACTGACGATCTGAAGTTTGTGCTTACTGAGGAATGTCCTCAGTTGTCGACCTTGACTGCATCACGAAGTGTTCGTGATGCTTACGATCGGTGGATCAGGGCCAATGAACAGGCCAAGGTCTACATAATTGCCAGCTTGTCTGAAGTCTTAGCAAAGAAGCATAAGTTGATGGTCACTACCAAGGAGATCATGGATTCGTTGCAAGACATGTTTGGACAACAGTTCTTTCAGGTGAAGCACGATTCAATCAAACACGTCTTCAACACCCGAATGAAAGAAGGGTTGTCTGTCCGTGAACCTGTTCTAGACATGATGACCCACTTTAATTTGGCGGAGATGATCGGGGTTTCGATCGACGAGTCGAGCCAGGTTAGCTTTATTCTGGAGACTCTTCCGAAGAGTTTCCTTCAGATTCCTAACAACGCTGTTATGAACAAGACTAACTACACACTGACTACCCTCCTCAATGAGCTACAAAATTTTCAGTCCTTGATGAGGATCAGGGCACCGGAATCTGAGGCAAATGTTTCCTACAGGTCTTATCACAGGGGTTCGACCTCTGGGACTAAACCTGTTGCTCTTTCACGCCCGAAAGGGAAGAAGAAGATGAAGAGGGGTAAAGCTGACCAAGCTGCCGCCCAAGAGCGCAAGAAGGTTAAGGAAGTTGTAGAGAAAGGAAAGTGTTTGCACTGCATTAGGGACAGCCACTGGAAACGAAACTGTCCCAAGTTCCTTGCCGAGAGGAAGAATCAAGGTAAATGTGATTTACTGGTTACTAAAACATTTTTAGTGGAGAGTAGTGACTCTACCTGGATTTTAGATTCAACCACGTTTGTTCTTCTTTTCAGGGAATTGATTCCTGGCAGCCGCTGCGAGAGGGTGAGATGACTCTATGGTTTGGATCCGAGGAGATAGTCTTTGCTGCAGAAATCGGCAAAGTGAAGCTTTATTTCGGCAGGAATTACTTATTGTTAGACAATTTGTATATAGTTCAAGTGTTTACTAGAAACCTCGTTTCTATTTCCTGTCTTCTTGAACATTCAATTTCTGTAAATTTTTCTAGTAATAAAGCGTTTATTTCTAGAAATGGAAATTTCTTGTGTTCTGCTTCACTCAAGTCTAACTTGTATGTTTTAAAGCCAAATTCGGTCAAAAGCGTTTTGAATACTAAATTGTTTAAAACTGCAGAAACGCGAACTAAGAAAGTTAAGGTTTCTCCAAAAGAAAATGCCCATCTTTGGCATCTAAGGTTGGGCCACATTAATCTCAATCGGATTGAGAGACAAGTGAAGAGTGGACTTCTAAGTCAGTTGGAAGAAAACTCTTTACCGGTGTGTGAGTCATGCCTCGAAGGCAAAATGACCAAACGTCCTTTTAGTGGAAAAGGATATAGAGCCAAGGAGCCCCTTGAGCTTATACATTCTGACCTCCGTGAAGGGAATCGAAGTCCCCGCAGCGGAAGCGATTGTGAATCGCGCGCTCTTGATTTAGTTACAACAGAAAATGCAAGAACGTAAAACATAGATTAAGCATAAAATACAGAAATAGACAACAAGTATATTACCTTTGAAGAACCTTTCTTCAAGTGCTCCTCTCTCCACGGTCACGATCTCAGCAACAAGAACTCATACGAACACCGACACCACCACCGGATCTTCTCCGTTGTTCTCTAGGTGAGAGAGGAAGGTGGGTTCCCTTTAGGAGTGGTGAGGTATTTTGTGAGAGAGATTTTGTGTTTTTGGAACACTTCCAACAACAACAAGGAGGCTAGGAATACTATTTCTCAAGTCTTTACCTAGTTGCATCTCATGCAACTATATATAGGGGAATGGTATGAAAATGACCATTCTACCCCTCCTTTAATCTCTTTTTAGTATATAGTTTATATATGAATCTAATTCACATTAAAACTATATATTATATCAATTACATCATATATAATTGATATAACTCCTCATGTATGAAATTGAACACTTCAATTTCACTCCTAACTTTATACCCTCAATATTACTATGTTGAGCCAACGGAGGGATCTAATGGACCTACAGATCATGAGCAACAATGATGTGAGATTAACTGATCAAACTCTTTGATCCAGTTAATCAATATTCATTAACTACAAGTCACTCCACTATAGACTTGTAGTTGCACTCTCCTCACTGTAGATATTATTGTGTCCACTGATATAGTCATTACCCGTGAGTCGACCCTTCACAGGTTGTTCGTAATCACAGCTGGGTCAAATTACCGTTTTACCCCTGTGATTACCTCTTTGCTCCTTAAGCACCACTGATCCTCTAATGAACAACAAGTCTAAGGTCCTACCTTAGACTCATACCCTCATAGAGGGCGGGGCCCCGTTGTTAACTTGCTCAGGATTCAGGTCAAGTCACTAATAACCATCTATAAATTACTAGTCTTATCCTATTAACGGTGTTATACTGGTTAGACTAATAATTTGCGATCCAGTCTTGTATGAACTCTTCATATAGGATGCCCACTCGCATGTCAACTACATGAATGAGTTGGATTACCTCATTTGTACTAATTACAAAGTGGGTTGCATCCATGATGTTACCAGAATGAGGTTTCCAACCTTATTCTCATGCCATAGGCTGTTTAGGTTATAATCTTGAAGTCAACCCAAATAGTGTCCACTACACTGATTTCAAGATAAACGTTATAACCTTGGAGCTTAGTTTATTGGATTTATAAAAGCAAGACTGTAATCTTATCAAAACAAATAACACTTTATTTAATTGATCAAAATTACACAAGTATAGGGCATAAATCCAAACAATCTCCCACTTGACCTTAAAGCTTGTGGAGTACTAAACATTACAATAATGTAAATATAATAAACTAGGGCATTTAAACCCCTTTGTACAAAATACTCCCACTTGCCCTAGTTGTGGAAGACTTGTAAATCTAGACCTTTTAGGTGACTCTCAAATACTTTAGCCGTGAGAGCCTTTGTAAAAGATCAAGCATGTGTTGTGCTCGAGGCTATCTTCGTGACAATCACGCCTCCTCTATGCACGATCTCCCAGATGAGATGATACTTTCGCTCTATGTGCTTTCTCCTCTTGTGACTTCGGGGTTCCCTCGAATTAGCCACTGCACCACTGTTATCTCAATACAGTGCTACATATTCAGCCTCCATGCTGGAATCAGCTATGCATCCTTGTTTGACGCGTCGCCATACTACAGCTCCTCCGTTAAGAGTGAAAACTGACCCTGATGTAGATTTCCAAGAATCTTTATCAGTCTGAAAGTCAGAATCCGTGTATCCTGTAAGGATCAAATCCTTAGCCCCATACACTAGCATATTGTTCCTTGTTCTCTGAAGATACTTAAGGATCGTTTTAACCGTTGTCCAGTGTTCAAGTCCTGGATTGGATTGATACCTACTGGCCATCCCAACTGCAAAACAGATGTTAGGCCTAATACACAACATGGCGTACATCAAGCTCCCAACAGCTGATGCGTAAGGAATCCGTCTCATATCCTCAACTCCTTGAGGTGTCTTAGGACATTCTTCCTTAGACAAATGGATTCCATGTCTAAAAGGCAACAAGCCCTTTTTGGAATCTTGCATCTTAAACCTTGACAACACTTTGTCTATGTATGATGCTTGAGACAAGGCTAGTGTTTTATTCTTGCGGTTCCGGACAATCTGGATCCCAAGAACAAACTGCGCATCACCCAAATCTTTCATTTGGAATTGTGTAGCTAGCCATTCCTTGATGTCAGTAAGATAACATACATCATTCCCAATGAGTAGGATATCATCCACATAGAGAATCAGGAAAGCGACAGAACTATTGATGATTTTCTTGTGGACACAAGGTTCATCATCATTCTGGTCAAAACCATAAGATCTGATAGCCTCATCAAATCTTATATTCCAGGACCTAGAGACTTGTTTCAGTCCATAAATCGACCTTTTAAGCCTGCAAACCTTTTGCTCTTGTCCTTGTTCAATGAACCCTTTGGGTTGGTCAATGTAGATGATTTCCTCAAGATTGCCATTCAAAAAGGTTGTCTTGACATCCATTTTCCATACCTTATAGTCATAATATGCGGCAATGGCAAGAAGGATACAGATAGACTTTACCATAGCAACAGGTGAAAAGGTTTCCTCAAAGTCAACCCCTTTAACCTGGGTATAACCCTTTGCTACTAGTCTAGCTTTAAAGGTTTGCACCTTCCCATCTACACCTCGTTTTCTCTTGTAGATCCATTTACAACCTATAGGTTTTACCTCATCAGGCTTATCTACAAGATCCCAAACAGAATTGAAGTGCATAGACTCCATTTCTTGGTCCATGGCTGTAACCCATTTGTCTTTGTCAATGTCAACCATTGCTTGATTATAAGTCAATGGATCCTCGCAGTTGTCATCTGGTGTAACAACTTGGGTTTCAGCTAAACCCATGTAATGGTCATGCTGTATCACAACCCTCCCACTACGTCGAGGCATACTCAACTCTTAAGATGGACCCTCTTGACTAGACAAACTAGTATCAACAACTCTTGTTGATGTACTAGTGTTCTTATTAGCAACCTTTGCTACTATTCCGTCTAACTCACTCAACACTACATTACTTTTTGGTTTGTGGTCCTTTATGTGGTCCTCCTCTAAGAAAGTGGCATTTGTCGACAGAAAGACCTTATCTTCCTTAGGATCATAGAATAAACCACCTCTTGTTTCTTTTGGGTATCCTACGAATAGGCACAACTTTGAACGTGAATCCAAATTCTTTGGATTTGTCACAAGCACATGTGCTGGACAGCCCCATATTCTGAAGTGAAATAAACTACCTTTACGTCCTTTCCAGAGTTTAAAAGGTGTTTCAGAAACACTTTTGGACGGCACACTATTCAAAATGTATACTGCAGTCTCCACTGCATAACCCCAAAAGGAACTAAGGAGATGAGCTTAACTCATCATTGATCGAACCATGTCCAACAAGGTTCTATTTCTCCTTTCCGATACACCTTTTTGTTGTGGTGTGCCTGGAGCTGAGAGTTGGGATGTAATTCCATGTTCTATCATATAGTTCTGGAATTTTAAATCCATGTACTCTCCACCTCGATCCGATCGAAGTGTTTTATCTCTTTTACCTAATTGATTTTCAACCTCAGCCTTGAATTCCTTGAACTTTTCAAGTGCTTCAGACTTGTGGTGCATTAGGTAAATATGCCCATATCTGGAATAATCATCTATAAAAGAGATGAAATATTCATATCCTCCCTAGTTTTAACATTCATCTCCACCACAAAGGTCCAATGTATAAGTGTGAGGATCTTTGGCTTTATAACCTTTTCCACTAGAAGGTCTTTTAGTCATCTTACCTTCTAGGCCGGATGCACATACTGGCAAGGAATTTTCTTCTAACTCGTTTAGAAGTCCGTTCCTTACCAATCTCTTAATCCTATTGAGATTAATGTGACCCAATCTTAGATGCCAAAGATGAGCACTTTCTTTAGGAGAAATTTTTCATTTCTTAGTTTGTGCGTTTGCAGTTTTAAATAATTCAGTGTTCAAAACCATTTTAACTGAATTAGGCCTTAAAACATACAATCCATTTTCTAATGAAGTAGAACATAATTCTAAACCTTTCTTCAAAATAAACACTTTATTCATAGAAAAGGAAACAGAAATACATTGTTCAATAAGGCATGAAATGGAAATAAGGTTTCTAGTAAACCCTAGTATTACTAATATATTGTCCAACAATACATATTTCTTGCCAAAATAAAGCTTCATTGTGCCTACTGCTACAGATGAGACGACTTCTCCATTTCTAACCCGGAGTGTTATCTCTCCTTGCTGTAGCTGCTACCAGGAATCAATTCCCTGAAAAGAAGAACAAACATGATTAGTGGCGTTTGAATCAAGTATCCAAGTTGTTTTATCATTATCCACTAAACAAGCTTCTAGGCAAAGTAAATCATATTTACCTTCCTTCTTCTTTTTTCTCGCAACGCATTTCTGAGACGATTCCGCTTTCCAATGCCCGCCTTCGCTAAGTGCGGTGGAAACACTTTCCTTTGTCAAGAACGTCTTTGACTTTCTTGCCCTTCCGGCGCAACTTTATCACCTGTTTCCCTTTATCAACCTTCTTCATATTCTTCTTCTTACCTCTCGTGTTAGCGTAAGATGAAGCCATCGCTTTTGTCCCGCAGGTCAAACCTCCGTGATAACTCCTACGGGCAACATTTGCCTCACCTTTCGATCCCCGAATTTTCATCAAAGATTGAAAGGTCCGGAGTTCATTCGGAAGGGAGGTAAGATTAAAAGTAAGCTTGTTCATAACAAAGATTTCTTCTAAATCAGAGGAAACTATCCGGAAGGGTTTCGCAATGAAGTCGACTTGCTCGACTCATCGATAGAAGCACCATTCGACTCGCGCGATGTTAAAGTGTACCATCATATCCGTGACATGATCCCAACAGATGTACCCTCTGGCACCTCGAGTTGAATATGTACTTTAGGGCATTATGTCGAGCTTGTGTGGACTGTTGTCCAAACATACCTCGCATGAATCCATGATTTCCTTGGCGGTAATCATGCCCTCATGCTTCTTGGCTAATATGTCAGACATACTTGCCAGCATGTAGACCTTGGCCTTATCATTGGCCTTGATCCATCGATCATATGCATCACGAACATTTTGTGACGCATTCGAGCCTGGCACCTAAGGACACTCCTCAGTTAGCACAAACTTCAGATCATCCACTACCAAAATAGTGTTGAGTTTGTTTTTCCATGTCATTATATTCTCTCCGGTTAACTTTTCCGCACCCAATAAGGAAATTATAGAGCTAGACATTTTTGCTGAAAAATATACAAACAAACTTGTATGAGTTTCTTGCTATAACTCTAATTCAATCATGTTTTAGCTAATTATCAAATGATTCCTAGGCATTTATAATTTGCAATGATACTCCAGAGGTTTAGAATGTATGACACCGAAAGATAATCAAAAACACTTCTCCTCTGGATCAAGACATTCTTGACCAAAACCTAACACCAGAATAACTCTTATTCCTATAGGTTTTGGTTACCATTTTTCGGTCTGAATACATACACAACTTATGTATCCCGTGAGTGTAACCCTTTGTCTTTAGATCCCAGAGTCTCGATCCAATAAAATTCGCCGAAGGGAGGACTAGATTGAAAAATAGTCTAAGAAAATCTTTATCCCTTTCGGGTGTCTACTGTGTTAGATCCCGTATGATCAAGCCCTCCGAAGGGATTGTCTGGTCCAGGCCAAACTAGCAGGCTGACCATAGTGGTCCAACGGTGTAAACCGACAAAAGAAACCGTAGGTTTTGTTTTCACTAAACCTACTGATAACTCACCATAAGTGAGTTATTTTACTAGAATTTTAGTGTTTAATCCACTTGAATTGCATTTAATTTAGTGATCCTCATGTTAGTTTATCCCTAAATTATGTGTGTTAGCTTTAAAATCTTGCATTTAAGCATTAGGTGCAAAAAGAATTAATTTTGATGTTTTTTATGCTTTAATTTAAGAAATTTGGAAAAATAAGCTAACAGTAATTAAAGACCGAAAAACGAGATTTTTAATTCTAGAAAAATCCTATCATATTTATTGGGTCCATATTTTCGCATCAAGTTTTTGGCGCCGTTGCCGGGGACTAGTTTTGGTTCTTATTTTGTTTGAGTTGATTTTAGTGAATTTTATCCTTTTTTTTTTTTTTTGGTTGGGTGTGTATTGTTATTTTTGTTTTGTGTTTTTATTTTTGTTGAGTTTTGGTTATTCTTTCTAGTTGTGTTAGTACATATTGTGTTTGTTGAGCCTATTATAATTGATTCATTACTTTATTATGGCTTATAATAATTTTGGGTGGTCTTCTGTGCCTAATGAGCAACCACAATATAGTTCTTTTTCCTATGATCATCCCTTTGCTAATTTAGAGTCTTCTAGTGAGGGGTATGGAGCTTATGGCTATCAAATGCCTAATTACTATCATACTCAAACCTATGACTCATGGGAACCACATGTATGATAATAATCGTAGCAATTGGGCCTATGAACCATATCCTAGGGGTTTTGAGCCATATCCTTCCCAAATCCAAGAACCCTGGTAGAAGATAAATCTTCCCTTAAAACGTTGTTATTAGAATATATGAGAAACATCGATGAGAGGAATAGGCAAATAGGAGAGTCAATTCAACACTCCAATGAGATACACTTGTCTCCCTTAGAGAACAAATGTATTTAGACTCATCCGAGGTTGAACATCGTAGGGAAGAGAGTGAAGGAGGACCCACCCATGTAGATAGTTCGGTGAGTCACTTGATCACTTACCCGCTAATAGACCTTCAGGATCCTAGTCCTTCACATTTTTCCGAGTATGGGCAATTAGAGGATTGTGCTTTAGATGTAAAAGAACTAGAACCTTGTAGCACACACCGGGATGGAGTCAATGAGAGCGTGGAAGAAGTCGAGCCTGTTGAGTTAGGCCGGAGGTAGAGTTTGAAGCTCTTGAGTCTATGTTAGTTCTATCTTCCGATTTTTCTTTATTGGTGAGTGTTTTTCTTTCTATGCTCTTGAGTCGGTGTATTTTTGTGAGTCTGCTTCATTTTCCTGTTTTTCCTTCTTTTCTTTTATCAAATAAAAACAAAAAAATATTTACTTTGTTGTTTTTCCTTTTCTTTATTATATAAAAATCAAAAATATATCCGAATCGGCTCTCATGAGAAACTAGTATTCTTGCTAGCATTAATTTGTTTTGTAGATTCAAGAAAGGGAGGCCCAAGAAGTGGGAGAATTTTTACGTGCACTTGACGAGCCCATGTATACTACGTCAAGCTAATGACGTTAAATAAGCGCTTCTTGGGAGGCAACCCAAAGTTTATTTCATTTGTTTCGCTTCTTTAATTTTTTTTTTTTTTTTTGTTTTTTTGTTTCTTTTTAGTTGTTTTTGTTTTTAAATAAATAACCCTTGCCTATTTTGCAGCTCCTTTAGGGTTTGATGATTGATATGCGCTTTAGTGGAGGTCTCATCGATTCGAGCGATGATTGTTCTCCCTTCCATCTTTGTTAGTTGTCCTTAAGCATGCTTAAGTGAGCATTTTTTTTACATTAAGGGCAATGTATGTCTTAACCATGAGGGAGACATGTGTTGTTCTGAATCTGATTTTGGGCTTTGATTGAAAATTTTCTGTTGATGAGACTGTGTGTTGTTAGCGTTTATAGGGTGTTGCATGCCTTTGTGTTTATAAAGTTATTTACTTGCTTTAGGACTTTAAAATGATCTAATTTGACTACTGATTCCATGTTTAGTTGTTGGTTTTCATGGTCTATGATATGCATGATGTAGGTAGTTGATTCATTATGTTTAAGCAAGTAAAAATAGGAAAGATGGTTGTTGTCCCTTGTTTAAAAATTAAGTTTCTGCATGTTTTTAATGGTAAAAACTTGGTTGTTTTTGGTAGAAACTTGTTACACATCTCATTGAAAATACAAAGTTAAGGTCAAATTTTAGGGTTAATGAAAATAAGAGTTGTTGCTTGTGTTTGAGGCAAGAGTATGCTATCTTATTTGGTGTTTCTCAAGGTCAAGCTTGTCATTAAGGTTTTTTTTTAGTGCACTTATTGTTAGTGTGTTAATCAAACTAGTTAGGATTCAACTTCTAGGCCAAAAAGTTCGAAAGCTAGAAGCCATGACAAGTTAGGTAACTCATACATCGTTTAGAATGTTCCAAAATGAGTAAACATCAAATTTGTGATCATTTCAAGTTTGGGGGAGTTACCCGACCTCCCTAACTCAATGAAGACATTTAGTACTCTAAGTTTGGGGGGAAAGGTAAATTCTTCGTGTTTATTTTAAAAAAAAAATGAAAAAAAGAGAAACAAAGAAAAAGTGTGCAAACCTTTCATTTCCTTAAAACTCCATTGGGCTAAAAAAAATGTGCTACTTCTTTTGTTATTTAGAGTCAGTTTAGGCAACTTGGTGCTCGATGTCAGGGGGTCTGGGCATTAACCATGTTGGCCTCTTGGAGCGAAGGTATCAAGCAAGAAGCCTATTCCCATTGCTTAGGTGTGTTGCGTTAACCACATGTGCGATTCTAAGAACTACGGGAAGTCCCATTGCTTAGGTGTGCTACGCTAAACACGTGTGCCATTCTAAGAACTACGGAGAGTAAAAAAAATATATAAAAATAAAAAAAGTAAAAAACAAAAAAAATCTTGCCCTTAGCAGTGAGTTTTATGGAAATTGAGGGGAATAATGCACATATCTATTTTTTAAAAATATATATATATATATATATATATAAAGGAATGATCATTAAATTGTAGCCATGCGAGTTTTGGAGTATGACTTATTTTTAACTATGGGTTGCTTGATTTGAATGATTAGGAATCTAGTGGTTGAGCTGGAGGATAGGTGTAGAATCCTAGTTGGTTTGCTCTTGGTTATTGATGCATAAGTGTAGCTAGGAAACCCCAGATGAGCCACTTAGAAAGCATGAAATAAATGGTCATTTGTAGCTTAGAACATAAGTATTCAACCCTTGTTTAGATACTCTTAATGATTTGAGTCTTTAAAGGTCTTTTAAGTCTTTATGGAATAGAACACATTGAGGACAATGAGTAGTTCAAGTTTGGGGGTTTTTGATAACTCACCATAAGTGAGTTATTTTACTAGAATTTTAATGTTTAATCCACTTGAATTGCATTTAATTTAGTGATCCTCATGTTAGTTTATCCCTAAATTATGTGTGTTAGCTTTAAAATCTTGCATTTAAGCATTAGGTGCAAAAGAATTAATTTTGATGTTTTTATGCTTTAATTTAAGAAATTTGGAAAAATAAGCTAACAATAATTAAAGACCAGCAGAGATTTTTAATTCTAGAAAAATCCTATCATATTTATTGGGTCCATATTTTAATTAATGAATTTATTAGGATTTTTCGATGTGCGGAGATGTTTGAAAATTACAGAACCCTAAGGGCATTTTAGACATTTTACCCAAAGGGTAAGATGGTCTTTTACCCCTAAGGGCATTTTTGTAAATTATAGAGTTAGGGTAACACCATCTTGTATAAGGAGGCTAGGGTTCACAAGTGCCAAAGAGGAGTTGGGGGAGAGAATTGGCGACGAGGGAAAGAGACCAAGAGAGAACGGGTGATTGCTACAGCAAAGGTGTGCATTGTAGAGAAAAATTGTGAAGGTTTCATTGCTGTAGCAATCGTGTGAATGAGGAAAAATTGAAGCTTAAAGGTGTCATTGCTGTAGCAAAACCGAGACCCATTGTTGTAGCAAAAATCGAGAGCATCACTGCAGTTCGGTTTTCACAGACGTCTTTCACAAAATTTGTGATTTCCGGCTATTCAACCGTTGGATTTTGCCACAATTTTATCTGCCTGTTGGAGACTCATAGAGCTTCAGTTTTAACTGTTGGATCGTCGTTTGGAGGTTTTCTGTGTAAGATATAGCTGTCACGTTGGGGGACCACTGCAGTTCGGTTTTTCACAGACAACGCTCACAAAGTTGTTCTTTGCCGGAGTTTCAACCGTTGGATTGTGCTAAAATTTTATCAGAATGTTTGAGACTCATAAGCCTTCAGTTTGAACGGTTGGATCGTCATTCGGAGCTTTGGTTTATCCGATATCACTGTCGGACAGAACCTAAAAAAAACTGTTGCGATTGAGCCATTTGCTTTGAAGCAATTGGCACACTCGCTTCTTCTGAAACCAACCAAAGGGTTTTGCTGAAGCAAAGTGCCCCGTGCAAACCATCGACAGAGGGTTGCTTTGCTAGGCAATTGCTGTAGCAAAAGCAATGCCACCTCATCGTATAACTTTTTCCTATCTTGAAGTGCTCTTGTTCACTATTTTTGCTAAATTAACATTGATTTTGTTGGATGCTTTACATTAATTAGGAGTCGATTTTCCCACTGTTTAGACGAATTGTGTGGTTGTTTTTGGACTGTTATTTTTATACAATTCCATTGATTAGTGAAAGCATGCTTAACTTAAAGATGTGTAATTTGACTCCAAGCATGAGCTAAATTCTTCTAGGCACGGGTTAGGTTGTTCTTCAATGTATAAATTGTAATAAATTAGTGATTGATGTCATGGTTGGATTTATGAAATTTTATTGTTTTTAGCGATGCATGAGTATTAAAATTTGGCCACTTTAACTTCTCTAAAAATTCACGAACTTGGGAAAGCTAGTGAGTTAGGAAATTAAAATTTCATTCTAGGATCTTGAGTTAATTAGGGATAATTAACCCACCTAGAACCTAAAATCATGAGCATAATTTAGATCACAATTGGGAAATTGTAGGTTTTAAAACTTAGTGAATTTGGAAAGAATCATTTGAATGCATGTGTAGGTAAATTCAAGGCATCACATAAAATTTATTTCAATTGAACATTAGAACTCTAACCTAACCCGAGCCTATTTTTCATTACAAATCTCATCTCTTGCATCTTCCCTCTTGTTTGCATTTTTCTATCCTCCCGTTAATTTTAATTATTTTCTTGCATGTTGTTCTATTATCTTTATTTGTCCCATCAAAATTAGAAAATCCAATTCCTATTCGTGTTTTTATTTATTTTCAACAAAAATTTCATGCCCATGCATTGCACAAAAAATAAGGAAAATTTGCTAGGACACTCACTAACTTAGGTTCAGCTAGTCCTCGTGGGATCGATACTTTAACTTATCACTTGCTGCTCTCGATCGTGTATACTTGCACGTCGTAGAAGTGTCGGAGTCTCATTCTAATTTGCATTAGTTTAGGGCACCCGATATTTTCGCATCACCTACTCCCACTCACTATAAGTACCCTCTCCATTCACCATGGTATGGACTCATACAAACACCATCCGAAAGGAGACGCTCCCGTTTGCGCCACGAGTCCAAGTATGAGTCTCACGGTGTGAACTTCCCGGAGATAGCGTAGGTGGAAAAATATGTATCTCATACACTTTTTCCTCCCACTGAATACTTTAAGTCTATAGGAATCTTTCTTAGGTTAAAACCCGGCTAATGGTTTTACGTATATCTATCAACATAACTCTTATATTAACAATCAATATAACTCTTATATTGATTTTATCCTAAGTTTGTTAATATAACTCCTTATAATTAAACCTAGGATTTCTAGTTTATTAACTCCTTAATAAACCCGCTGACGCTACTGTAATTTATAAGACTCTCTTATTAAATTCACTCCCAGGTAAGTTCCCAGGTAGGGGTGTTCCATTTCCGTCAGCTTAAATACCCCAGCCTAGACAGAACTTTCCTTAGACAGAGTTCCTCTTTTAATCATAGCTTATAAATTACTTGGTTCCTAATTCTAATCTAATTAGAACTAGATAACCTAAGGTCTATTATTTCCAAGTTCTAAACACTTTAAAACTAATAATTAACCTTAGGTGACATGCATACTATATTATAGTGCTTGATCATTCATCACATGAATAATAAAACATACATAGCATATTCATCTCATGAAATATAATGCATGTAATTGCTGTCCAAAAATTAATATAATAACCTTATATTAATTAATCATGCAAACTATATAATATAACTCCTTATATTATAAATGATGCATGAAAATGCTTAACCTAAGGTGGGATTTCTAAAATACAAGCATACACTATGCATGGCAATAATTACACAACAATTGCATAATTAAAATAGCAAAAATTAGACCAATTTTGGTACCCTAAAATTAATTTTAAATAATATAATCTAATTATATTAATTAAAATTAATTAATTAAATATAAATTAAAAAAAATGTTTTTATATTTAATATCTATTAAAAACAACGTTTCTGCTAGTTGCTGCTTTCCGTGAAACGCCTTCTTGGCGTAACGGCGATAGCGCGGCGTTACAACGCCGCTTTGTCGTCGTTTTTACGAAAGTTGCAATCTTTGAATGCAACGTTGCAATGCTACCTTTGTCGCGTTTACGAGGCGTTGCAGCGCTAACGCCGTTTCTTCTCTAGCCGCGCACCTGTCGCAGTGACGTTGTGATAGCACACAAACTGCGCTATCCTTAGGCTTAATTATTTCTAGTTTTATGATGATTTCAGGACTTTTATGTGGTTAATTTATTCAATTTCAGGTTAAGAGCTTAAACGGATCTATTGGAGACAATTTGGATCACTCGGGATCAAAACGAGGCTATTTGGAGCTAAAGATAACATCAATTGGAAGAAAAAGAATCAATCCAAGCATGATGACCCGAGGCGATGGCGTTGCAATGCCATGTAGAGCGTTGCAACGCCATGCTTGCTGTTTAAAGGCTTTGAAGACTCTACGCGATAGCGTTGCAGCGCTGCCTTAGGGCGTTGCAACGCTATCTCGATAAGAAGCCACGCGTGAGAAGCCGCACATAGGGCGTTGCAACGCTGCCTCGCAGCGTCGCAACGCCATTTCGACAAGGAGAGCGGGCGTTAGGGTAGCGGCATTGCAACGCTGCCCTCAGCGTTGCAACGCCATCGATTATTTCCATATCTGCCAGCCGCCTAGGGTACAGCGTTGCAACGCTGCACCTATTCCTTCTATAAATATAACATGATGCATTTGAGCAAGGGGGAGCACAATTTGGTAGAGTTTTGCCCTAATTTCGAAACACACCTTGTAAGAAGAGAGAAAAGAGTGACTGTGGGAGCCAAAGCATTCGTGGAGGTTCGAGATCGAAGACGGGAGCTCTCGAGACGAAGGACCCAAGATCGACACCTAAGTTTATTTCTCTTTCTTTCAATTTGTAATAGCGTTCTAAGATGTTTTCTACTTGTTTAGTTTGTTTTTCATGTGATTTAGAGTAGCTAAACATTGTACTAGGATTTGATTTATTTGTTATGACTTTATTACAATATATTAAAGCATGTTTTGTTCTTATTTTTGGTCATTCGCTATGCACTCCTTAATTCGTTGATTCAAGTGGACTCGAGAGATAAAGCTTGAATTAGAGCAAAATTGTCAAAACCCTTAGTAGTCTGGCACGAGAGTGACCTAGAATTCATAGGGAAACACTTAAAGAAGTTACTTAATGCCATGCATGTTGTAGGTTCGTATGGAGACTATGAATTCTATTGCATGTGTGAGGCTCACTAAGAACCGAGAGGTTTTCTTGAGTAATTTACTTCTTGTTTATAAATTCATCTCATGAGGTCAATGCATGTGTAGTTAGGTTATTAACTTGTAAAATCACTTCCTTTAATTCTATCAATTCGTGTCTCCACATGTTTGTTTGTTTGGTTGTCTTATTCGTCAAACACCTATCCATGTTTTGTTGCTTTAGCTAAATTTGAGAATTAGTATCTTAATACTTAATTAATCTAGAAACCCATTCCCGAGGACGATACTTGGACTCATAAATCACTATACTAAAACTTGACCCGTACACTGCGGTATTGCAATATAATTTTACGCAACAAGTTTTTGGCGTCGTTGCCGGGGAATGGCGATTATTTAGATTAATTAATATTAGGAGAAAATTTGAAATTTTAGACTAAAGCTTGTTTGTTTGTCTTTCCTTATTTGTTTTTGTATTTTTGTTTTTTTTAACTTATTTGTTTTATTTTAGTTTTGTGCGTTTTTCAATCTTTGTTTCCTGTTTGGTTGTGTTGATATTGTGTAAAGTCTTGTTGTGAAATTACTGATTTTTCAAGTATGACTTTGCATAATCTTGAGTTTCCACCATTCTATTGTCCCTCTCAGGACCCTAGTTTTGTGCATCATGATTTTTTTGAATACCATGTGTCTAATTTTTACCATTTTGTACCTGACATATATGAAAATTCACATGAGGGTAGTTATTTAGGCACTTGGAACTAGAATTTTTCGTACCTTAACCAACCCCTAGAAAAATATTCTCTTATGGACCAATTGGCATAATATACCTTAGAATTGAAATTAAAAAATTTGATCCATAGTGAATTAGAGAGGTTGGATAGGTTAGAAACTGAGGTGGTAGGACTTTGGGAAATAGTACAGGATAGAGCTCAATATCTTAACCAGCTAGTAGTTTCCCTTAAGGCCTTACAAGAACAATTTCTTATCCTCACCACTCAGGAGATGCCACCTAGGAGGATTTGTTCAGAAGATAATGAGGATAGTTTGGGGGAGACTGAGACACACCATGATCAGGTTAGTGAGGAGGACACTGTGATACATTTAGTTTCACAGAGAGATCCAGTGATAGAGTTAGAGGTCGAGAAGTCTTCTTTCCCTTTATCCCCAAAAATTTCCTTTATTTTTTATAACCATTTGTCTTATACTCACGAGTCTTGCTTTGATTTCAGTTCCTTTCTTTTTATAAATAAAAATCCCAAAAATAATTTTCTATCTGGGGCTCAAGAAAAGCAGGATAGCCTTTTAGGCTTAGAAGCTACATCGATTCGAGCAAGAAGGGCCCGAAGAAATATGAGCAATTTTATGTGCCCTAATAAGTCATCGTCTAGCTAAAGACGTTAAATAAAGTTCTTCTTGGGAGGCAACCCAAGTTTTATGTTTTATGTCTTTATTTTCTTTTTTATTTGCGAGTTGCTTGTGTTTTTCTTTTGTATCTAATTTCTTTCTTTTTGTTCCTCCAGGTGTATGCCCAAGGGGAGAACTGCAGACTTCCACCCTTTTGATCCTGAGATCGAGAGGACCTGTAGGAGACTCCTAAGGGAAGGAAGAGCAGAACCTCAGGAGATGGCTGATCAGGAGCTCATCAACAACCCTAAACCTATCAGGGAGTATTTCCAACCTGTGTTTAATTCTGAGCAGGCTGGAATAGTCCATGCCCCTATAAATGCTAATAACTTTGAACTGAAAACAGGGCTGATACAAATGGTTAGGGAATGTGCTTTCAGAGGCCTAGCCACAGAAGATCCTAACTCTCATCTTCAAATTTTTTGGAAATCGTAGTGATTAAAATGAATGGTATCTCTCACGATAGTATTCGCTTACGTCTCTTTCCTTTTTTTTTTTGGTGGTAGAGCCAAAAATGGCTAGGGTCCTTCCCTCGTGAAGTATCACTTCCCGGGAGGAGTTGGCCCAAGCCTTCATGACCAAATTCTTTCCACCATAAAACTGCAGTTAAGGACCGAGATAGGAACATCCAGCAGCAAGAGGGAGAGAGCGATATATTTGAGGCCTAGGAAAGGTACAAGGACATGCTCAGGGAGGTGCCCACAAAGATGGCTACCTGCATCGGCTGTGTACACTGCTTTTTATAATGGACTGGAAGGTAAGACCAGGACCATTCTCGATGCTACTTTGGAGGGGCTTTCATGGCGAAGACGTGCTGTAAGCACATGCCCTCCTTGAGGAAGTGTCAACTGCCAGCTACCAGTGGCCTGCAGACAATGACAGATCTAAGCCAGTAGCTGGATTGTATCAACTGGATGAGGTAACTTCTCTTAGATCTCATATGGCATCTCTCACTCATGCCCTGAATAATTTTGCAGGATCACCACAAACAGGGATGTCCTCTCAATGCTCCCAGTCCAATGGAGAATCCACTATGGATCAATTGCACTACTTGAACAACAGAAGCAACCACTATGGAGGCAATCAGACTCAGAATAACCTCCCAACACATTACAATCCGTGTTTGAGGTATCATGAAAATTTTTCTTATGCTAACAACAAAAATGTGTTGAATCCCCTACAGGCATGCTTCTACATCGAGAGAAACCATCTCTACGGAAGACACATAGCACTCCTTCATAGTTGAATCCGTAAGTCGGTCCAACCAGGTGGAGAATGCGATCACCATCTATCTGGTATTGTGACCAGTCATGGAGCTGCAATAAAGAATATAGAGACCCAGATTGGCCAAATGAAACATCACTCCAGGCACTGCAAGCAAGGAAAGAAACATCTTGAGAGAGTACAGTCTAGCTAAATACGTTAAACAAAGCGTTTCTTGGGAGGCAACCCAAGCTTTACTTACTTTTGTTTTCCTGTCTTTAGCTTGCTTTAGTTTGTTTTTGTTGTTTTTCAATTCTTAGTTAGTTGTTGTTTTACTTCGTAGGTTGTGGAGATGCCCTTCTTCGTTGAAATCCATGCTCCCATTCGAGGGAACTCCAACACACATGCTTTGGCTATTCAAGGAACTCGAGAAGATCTCCATCACCCAGGACAGTATCGTTCACTTCTACCCTTATACTTACCTCATGCTTATTTCTACAAACATTGGGGACAATGTTTAGTTTAAGTTTGGGGGTGGGATGTTGTTTATTCATTATAACTGTCTTGAGTATGTGCTGAATTGGTGATTGTTCCTTTACATGAGTATGATCATGATAGCCTAGGAGGAGATATAATTGAAAATCTTTGTAATTCTACTGAAACCTGAAAGCATGACATGAATTTGAGTTAATTTAAAAATTTTCTTGAGTTTCCTTCATTATATGCACATAGCCTGTGTTCCTGTAGTTTTGAAATGCTTAGAACAAAGTTATTAGGTTTAGAAGTTTGATGTCACCTCGATAGGTCTGTAAACTAACTTGAGAGTTAAACTTCAAGATAGGGTGAATGACAATATAAAGTGCATGATCTGTATAATATGTGCATTATGTGAAAAAGTTTATTTTTGTTATTTTTTTGTTAAGAAAAAAATTCGTGAGGACAAAAAGAGCTACCTTCACTGTGATCAGTTAGGCCACTCATTGAGCGAGTGCTCTGGGTAAGGGTCCCTGCAGTGGATGTGTGAAAGCTAGTGTCCTTGCACACAAAAAAAAAATAAGAAGAAAATAGAAAAGGTGACATCAAAAGAGTGATTAAGTGTTGAGTAAAGTTGTTTATTTCTTGAATGTGGAGAGGCTCAAAGATTAGTAATTATGACCAGTGTTGGGGGAAGTTGAATGGAGAACTTAATAAAGTTGATCCGGGCTTAGTAAAAATGAAGGGAACATAGGCTAATCACACACACACGTAGGAACACTTAGGAAAAGTTTTAAAATTACTTGTTGAAGTGTTATGTTTAAGTGTTTCCTATGATTGCAAAATATTCTCTTAAATCTTTGACGCTTGAATCAAATGTATGTTTAAGAACAACCTAATGTTTAACTCTGTTTTTGCTCGGGACTAGAAAAAGTTTAAGTTTGGGGGTGTTTGATAGCACACAAACTGTGTTATCCTTAGGCTTAATTATTTATATTTTTATGATGATTTCATGACTTTTACGTGGTTAATTTATTCAATTTCAGGTTAAGAGCTTAAACGGAGCTATTGGAGCCAATTTGGATCACTCGGGATCAAAACGAGGCTATTTGGAGCTAACGATAACATCAATTGGAAGAAAAAGAACCAATCCAAGCATGATGACCCGAGGCGATGGTGTTGCAACGCCATGTAGAGCGTTGCAACGCCATGCTTGCTGTTTAAAGGCTTTGAAGACTCCAGGCGATAGCGTTACAACGCTGCCTTAGGGCGTTACAACGCTATCTCGATAAGAAGCCACGCGTGAGAAGTCACATATAGGCGTAGCAACGCCGCCTCGCAGCGTCGCAACGCCATTTTCGCGGAGTGCGCGCGCGCGTTAGGGCGGCGCGTTAACGCCCCTCGCCGCATGTAACGCCATCGATTATTTCCATATCTCGCGGTGCCTAGGTGCAGCGTTGCAGTAACGCTGTCCCTAGCGTTGCAACGCTGCACCTATTCCTTCTATAAATACAACATGATGCATTTGAGCAAGGGGGAGCACAATTTGGTAGAGTTTTTCCCTAATTTCGAAACACACCTTGTAAGAAGAGAGAAAAGAGTGATTGTGGGAGCCAAAGCATTCGTGGAGGTTCGAGATTGAAGACGGGAGCTCGGAGACGAAGGACCGGCATCGACACCTAAGTTTATTTCCTTTCTTTCAATTTGTAATAGCGTTCTAAGACGTTTTCTACTTGTTTAGTTTGTTTTTATGTGATTTAGAGTAGCTAAACATTGTAGTAGGATTTGATTTATTTGTTATGACTTTATTACAATATATTGAAGCATGTTTTGTTCTGATTTTTTGCCATTCGCTATGCACTCCTTAATTCGTTGATTCAAGTGGACTCGAGAGATAAAGCTTGACTTAGAGCAAAATTGTCAAAACCCTTTGTAGTCTGGCACGAGAGTGACCTAGAATTCTTAGGGAAATACTTAAAGAAGTTACTTAATGCCATGCATGTTGTAGGTTCGTATGGAGACTATGAATTCTATTGCATGTGTGAGGCTCACTAAGAACCGAGAGGTTTTCTTGAGTAATTTACTTCTTGTTTATAAATTCATCTCATGAGGTCAATGCATGTGTAGTTAGGTTATTTCCTTTAATTCTATCAATTCGTGTCTCCACATGTTTGTTTGTTTGGTTGTCTTATTCGTCAAACACCTATCCATGTTTTGTTGCTTTAGCTAAATTTGAGAATTAGAATCTTAATACTTAATTAATCTAGAAACCCATTCCCGAGGACGATACTTGGACTCATAAATCACTATACTAAAACATGACCCGTACACTGCGGTATTGCAATATAATTTTACGCAACACGTTGCAACGCTAAGGACAGCGTTGCAACACCATTCACATAACAGCCATAGGAATCTCCATTCCTTGCTCGTTTTCGCTCCGATCTTCTCAGCAACCGCTTTGCCTCGATCAACACGGACTTACAGATTCGATTTGCAATAAAATTTGCCCAAAAACACTGGCCCTTACATTGAACATTTCAATGAAAAATTATAAATCTATGTGCCAAAATCGAAAACATCTAATTTCGCAAAAATCGTTCATACATCTAATGCACAAAACAGTAAATCCCACCTTGTTCTTGAAAAATCCAGAACATAAATCAAGAACGCAATTGGACTTTGATACCAATTGAAGGGAATCGAAGTCCCGGCAGCGAAAGCGATTGTGAATCGCGCGCTCTTGATTTAGTAACAACGGAAAATGCAAGAAAGTAAAACATAGATTAAGCATAAAATACAGAAATGGACAACAAGTATATTGCCTTTGAAGAACCTTTCTTCAAGTGCTCCTCTCTCACGGTCACGATCTCAGCAACAAGAACTCGTACAAACACCGACACCACCACCGGATCTTCTCCGTTGTTCTCTAGGTGAGAGAGGAAGGTGGGTTCCCTTTAGGAGTGGTGAGGTATTTTGTGAGAGAGATTTTTGTTTTTGGAACACTTCCAACAACAATGAGGAGGCTAGGAATACTATTTCTCAAGTCTTTGCCTAGTTGCATCTCATGCAACTATATATAGGGGAATGGTATGGAAATGACCATTCTACCCCTCCTTTAATCTCTTTTTAGTATATAGTTTATATATGAATCTAATTCACATTAAAACTATATATTATATCAATTACATCATATATAATATATATAACTCCTCATGTATGAAATTCAACACTTCAATTTTACTCCTAACTTTATACCCTCAATATTACCATGTTGAGCCAACGGAGGGATCTAATGGACCTACAGATCATGAGCTCCAATGATGTGAGATTAACTGATCAAACTCTTTGATCCAGTTAATCAATATTCATTAACTACAAGTCACTCCACTATAGACTTGTAGCTGCACTCTCCTCACTCTAGATATTATTGTGTCCACTGATATAGTCATTGCCCATGAGGCGACCCTTCACAGGTTGTTCGTAATCACAGCTGGGTCAAATTAAAATTTTACCCCTGTGATTACCTCTTTGCTCCTTAACCGCCACTGATCCTCTAATGAACAACAAGTCTAAGGTCCTACCTTAGACTCATACCCTCGTAGAGGGCGGGGCCCCGTTGTTCAAGACCTGGAGTCAGTTCTTAAGGGAACAACCTATCTGATTCCTCAGTAGAGGAATGAGTGAATTCCATCTTGCACAGTTAAGTTCCCAGCTACCTACGAGGTTTTGTCCCTGAGAAGCTAGGCTCATTGAGTCGGCTACAGGCCACTCTCACCCATACTAGTCTAAGGACAAACCCCTATAAGCAGGAGTTCTTAACTTGCTCAGGATTCAGGTCAAGTCACTAATAACCATCTATAAATTACTAGTCTTATCCTGTTAACGGTGTTATACTGGTTAGACTAATAATTTGCGATCCACTCTTGTATGAACTCTTCATACAGGATACCTCCACTCGCATGTCAACTACATGAATGAGTTGGATTACCTCATTTGTACTAATTACAAAGTGGGTCGCATCGATGGTGTTACCAGAATGAGGTTTCCAACCTTATTCTTATACCATAGACTTTTTAGGTTATAATCTTGAAGTCAACCCAAATAGTGTCCACTACACTGATTTCAAGATAAACGTTATAACCTTAGAGCTTAGTTTATTGGATTTATAAAAGCAAGACTGTAATCTTATCAAAACAAATAACACTTTATTTAATAAATCAAAATTAAACAAGTATAAGGCATAAATCCCAACACTTTGTGGTCCGATGAGTGTTAAAGCACAAGGAGGTTACGAATACTTCATTTCTTTCATTGATGATTATTCGAGGTATGGGTATATTTACCTAATGCATAGGAAGTCTGAAACTCCTTAAAAGTTCAAGGAGTACAAGACTGAGGTTGAGAATCTGTTAGGTAAAACCATAAAAACACTTTGATCGGATCGAGGTGGAGAGTATATGGATACTGAATTCCAGGACTATATGATAGAACACGGAATTACGTCCCAACTCTCAGCACCTGGTATGCCACAGCAGAATGGTGTATCGGAGAGGAGAAATAGAACCCTGTTGGACATGGTTCGATCGATGATGAGCTATGCTCGTCTCCCTGATTCCTTTTGGGGTTACATAGTAGAGACTGCGGTTTATATTTTGAACAACGTTCCATCGAAGAGTGTTTGTGAAACACCTTTCGAACTCTGGAATGGCCGTAAAGGTAGTTTACACCATTTTAGAATTTGGGGATGCCCGACCCACATGTTTGTGTCAAACCCGAAGAAACTAGAACCCCGTTCAAAGTTATGCATATTCGTAGGTTACCCAAAAGAGACCAGAGGTGGTCTCTTTTTCGATCCTAAGGATAATAGGGTGTTTGTGTCGACAAACACCACTTTCCTTGAGGAAGACCACATCAAGGATCATTTGCCTAGGAGCAAAATCGTGTTAAACGAAATGGACAGTACATCAGCAAGAGTTGCTGATGGGGCTAGTACGTCAACAAGTGTTGTTGATCCTAGCACGTCAAGTCAAATCCGTTCTCACGAGTTGGGAATGCCTCAACGTAGTGGGAGGGCTGTGAGACAGCCTGATCATTACATGGGTTTAGCTGAAACCCAAGTCGTCAATCCTGATGATGACTGCGAGGATCCATTGACCTATGATCAGGCTATGGCTGATGTTGACAAGGATGAATGGATTAAAGCTATGGATAAGGAAATGGAGTTGATGTACTTCAATTTTGTCTGGGAGCTTGTGGATCAACCTGATGGGTAAAACCAATAGGTTGCATTATTTTGTCATAATCTCGTGTTTGTAAATTACTGTTAGAAATTAATAAAGTGTTATTCATTTAATTATTTTGTGTCTCGCATTTTATACAACTTTGACCAATAAACTAAGCTCCAGGGTCATTTAATATATGAGAGAACTAAAACATGAACAGTGTGTAGTGGACACACAGGGAGGATCACGTTCGAGTAAATGACCCAAACGGTCTATGGTATATGGATAGGGTTGGAGACCTAATCCTGGATACACTGCGGATTCGGCCCGGTTTGTATTAAGATACAAACGAGGTGATCTGACTCGTTCATGTGGTTGTGATGCGAATGGGGCCATCTTGTGCAATGAGATTGTACAAGACCGGACCGTAAATTATTAGACCTACTGATGTAACACCGTTGACAGTAAGGACTAATAACTTCGTAGATGACCATTAGTGACTCGACCTGAATCCTGAGCGTGTTATGAACTCCTGCCTGCGGGGGTCTGTCCTTTGACTAGTACGGGTGAGGGTGGTCACAGTTACTTGCCCAATATACCTCTATTCTAAGGGACAGGACCAAGTAGGGAGCTGGGAACTTAACTACGCGAGATGGAATTTACTCGTTCCCGCCTTTAGGGAAACTAGAGGGGTTGTTCCCTTAAGTGTTGTCTCCAGGGCTTGGACAGCGAACGTCCACTCTCTCATTGGCAGGAGAGAGTTGTTGTGTATGGTCGAACCATTACAACGTTGTTGTTCATTAGAGGAGTAGTGGGGACTTAAGGAGCAAGAAGTAGACACATGGGTAAAACGGTAATTTGACCCAGCAGTGTCTACGAACAACCTGTGAAGGGTCGATTCATGGTTATTGGTTATATCAGTGGACACGTAATATTCGTGAGCGACGGGAGTGCAACATCGGCTTTAGTGGAGTGTTACCGTAGCTAATGAAGGTTGATTAACCGGGTCAAAGAGTTTGATAGGTTAATCTCGATCATTGGAGCTCGTCATTGTAGGTCCATTAGGTCCCTCGGTTGGCTCAATCTGGGTTAAAAGAAGGGTTAATGTTTTGGTGTGAATTGAAGTGTTCAATTTCACTTAAGGGCATTTATGTCATTTATATGAGATATGAATGATATAATATTTAGTTTAATGTGAATGAGATTCATAATAAACTATAGGTTAGCCTAATTGTTGAATTAGGGCTAATTGGAGAAATTAATTGAGGGAAATTAAATTGAATGTGATTCAATTTAATAAATCCACAATTATACAAATATGATTTGTAAGATGAGAAGGGTGTTAAGGGAATTCTCTCATTTTTTGGAATTCTCACCAAAAAGAAGAGAAACCTCTCTCTCAATTCTCTCTCAATTCCTCTCCTCCCTTCACCAAAACAAAAAGTTCCCACCAATTTCCTTCTTCCAAAAGAAGAACAACCGAGAAGCATTTGGTGGTGTTCTTGTTCGTGAGAAGAGTTCGAGTTCGTAGAGATCGAGGAGCACACGAAGAGTTCGTGAATCTGGAAAGGAATTTTGAAGAGGGTCTTCAACAAATAAGTACATACTGGTTTTTCTTTCCAATTAAGCATGTTTAGCCTAGATTTAAATGTTAGTTCAATTTTAATGAAATTCAATTTCACAACATCCCCATGATGATTCGATCGTCTTCCGCTGCGTGGGAGTTTAATTCCCTTCAGACATCTGTTTTGCAGTTGGAATGGTCAGTAGGTATCAATCCAATCCAGGACCTGAACACTGGACAGCGGTTAAAACAATACTTAAGTATCGACGGAGAACAAGGAACTACATGCGTGTGTATGGGGCTAAGGATTTGATCCTTACAGGATACACGGATTCTGACTTTTAGACTGATAAAGATTCTCCGAAATCTACATCAGGGTTAGTATTTACTCTTAACGGAGGAGTTGTAGTATGGCGAAGCGTCAAGCAAGGATGCATCGCTGATTCCATCATGGAGGTCGAATATGTAGCAGCTTGTGAAGCAGCTAAAGAGGTCGTTTGGTTAAGGAAATTCATGCTAAATTTGGAAGTTGTTGCAAATATGAGTTTGCCCATCACGTTGTATTGCGATAACAGTGGTGCATTGGCAAATTCAAGGGAACCCCGAAGTCACAAGAGGGGAAGATACATTGAGCGAAAATATCATCTCATCTGGGAGATCGTGCATCAAGGAGACGTGATTGTCATGAAGATAGCCTCAGAGCACAACGTTGCTGATCCTTTTACAAAGGCTCTCACGGCTAAAGTATTTGAGAGTCACCTAGAAGGTCTAGGTTTACAAGTCTTCCCCAACTAGGGCAAGTGGGAGTATATTGTACAAAGGGTTTAAATGCCCTAGTTTATTGTATTTATATTACTGTAATGTTTCAATACTCCACAAGCTTTAGGTCAAGTGGGGGATTGTTGGGATTTGTGCCCTAAAACTTATGTAATTTTGATCAAATAAATAAAGAGTTATTTGTTTTGATAAAATTATATTCTTGCTTTATAAATCCAATAAACTAAGCTCCAAGGTTATAATGTATCTTGAATATCAGTGTAGTAGACACTATTTGGATTATGTTCAAGATTATAACCTAAATGGTCTATGATATAAGAATAAGGTTGGAAACCTTATTCTGGTAACACCATGGATGCGGCCCACTTTGTAATCAGTACAAATGAGATAATCCAACTCATTCATGTTGTTGACATGCGAGTGGGGGCATCCTGTATTAAGAGTTCATACAAGACTGGACTGCAAATTCTTAGTCTAACTAGTATAACGTCGTTAACAGGATAAGACTGATAATGTATAGATGGTCACTAGTGCTCGACCTGAATCCTGAGCAAGTTAAGAACTCCTACTTATAGGGGTTTATCCTTAGACTAGTATGCGTGAGAGTGGCCTGTAGCCGACTCAATAAGCCTACCTTATCAGGGACAGAACCTCATAGGTAGTTGGTGATGGAGATCCAATCCCCTTGAGCAGCGAAAACGGGTTTGGAATCGTAATTGCTTGATTGTTTTGGTTAGAAACAAAAACCAGTACATTGATAAAACAGAACAAACATGCTTATCTAATCTAATTAGGGATGGACACATACATGCAAACATGCTTTATAAATTAAAGGAAACTAAAGGGGAAGTCATTATTAACTTTGTAGTTTTCCTCATCAGCAACTCAAGAACTTCCAAAAGTTCTCTGTTTTCTCCAACAGAATATCACCAACAGGAGAACCCTCTATCCTATGAAATTCAACTTAGATCAAATCCTTTGTGGGAAGGATTCCAACAGTTGGTGAATTTGGGAATGAGAGTGTGAGAGAGAGAGAGAATTCTTGCAGAGAGAACTACAATTCAATCGAATTGACTGATCAACCTGTTCTTCTTCTCACAAGGAGAAGAAGAACATTCAGTGGGTAACTCCTCACTCCCTATCGATAAGGGAATGAGGTGATGGGAACTTGTCATCGTGACACGTTCTCAATTAATTAATTAATTCAAAATTAATTAATTCATTTAATTAATCAAATTCATTTAATTAAATCATATTTAATTAAATAACATAATATAAATAATGATTAAATCTCATTTAATCATTTTACCCCTTAACCTATAGTTTTAATGCACATCTAATGCACATTAAATTTTAACTTATAGTTTTCAAATAGGAATCACATTCACATTTGAATTTAATATTTGAACTCTTTCAAATATTTAATTCTCTCACATATAATTTAATATGAATCATATTCACATTAAATTTATAATATATAGCAAGTCAATCCTTCACGAATGTTCGTATCACCAGCAGGGTCAAATTACTGTTTTACCCCTTGGTTACATCTTGTACCTTAAGTATCAATGCTCCTCTAATGAACAATTTGTTTGTGGTCCTACCAACACACAAAATTTCTCTCGGGCCAATGAGAGGGTCGGGCCCTTTGTTCAAGTCCCGGAGACACCACTTAAGGGAACATTCCTCTACTTACCCTAGTAGGCGGGAAGGAGTGAATTCCATCTTGCTAAGTTAAGTTTCCAGCCACTCACTCGGTCTTGTCCCCAAGAAGGTAGGCATATTGAGTCGGCCAATCTGGCCACTCTCACCCATACTAATCAAAAGACAATCCCTCGCGAACAGGATTGAGATCAAGTTGCCTAGGTCATCCTAGTGAAATAGAAACCTAACTAGTCAACGGAGTTACAGCTAGAGGTTGTTATTTCATGGTCCGGTCTTATGTAATCTCATTACATAGGATATCCCCACTCACATCTCATCTACACGAACACGTTAGGTTCACAGTGTTTGTATCTGAAGGGAATCAAAGTCCCCGCAGCGGAAGCGATTGCGAATCGCGCGCTCTTGATTTAGTTACAATGGAAATTTCAAGAATATAAAACATGGATTAAGCATATAATAAGAGTATGGACAACAAGTATATACCTTTGAAGAACCTTTCTTCAAGTGCTCATCTCTCCATGGTCACGATCTCAGCAAGAAGAACTCGTACAAACACCGACACCACCACCGGATCTTCTCTGTTGTTCTCTAGGTGAGGGAGAAAGGTGGGTTCCCTTTAGGAGTAGTGAGGTATTTTGTGAGAGAGATTTGTGTTTTGGAACTCTTCCAACAACACAACAAGGAGGCTAGGAATACACTTACAAGACCTTTACCTAGTTGCATCTCATGCAACTATATATATAGAGGAATGGGATGGAAATGACCACTCTACCCCTTCTTTAATCTCTCTTTAGTATATAGTTTATATATGAATCTAATTCACATTAAAACTATATATTATATCATATATAATTGATATAACTCCTCATGTATGAAATTGAACACTTCAATTTCACTCCTAACTTTATACCCTCAATATTACCATGTTGAGCCAACAGAGGGATCTAATGGACCTACGGATCATGAGCTCCAATGATGTGAGATTAATCGATCAAACTGCTTGATCCAGCTTAATCAATATTCATTAACTACAAGTCACTCCACTATAGACTTGTAGCTGCACTCTCCTCACTCTAGATATTATTGTGTCCACTGATATAGTCATTGCCCATGAGGCGACCCTTCACAGGTTGTTCGTAATCACAGCTGGGTAAAATTAAAATTTTACCCCTGTGATTACCTCTTTGCTCCTTAACCGCCACTGATCCTCTAATGAACAACAAGTCTAAGGTCCTACCTTAGACTCATACCCTCGTAGAGGGCGGGGCCCCGTTGTTCAAGACCTGGAGTCAGTTCTTAAGAGAACAACCTATCTAATTCCTCAATAGTGGAATGAGTGAATTCCCTCTTACAGCTTAAGTTCCCACTACTACCTACAAGGTTACGTCACCCCGAGAAGGTAGGCTTATTGAGTCTGGCTACAGCCACTCTCACCCATACTAGTCTAAGGACAAACCCGTATAAGCGGGAGTTCTTAACTTGCTCAGATTCAGTGTCAAGTCACTAATGACCATCTATAAATTACTAGTCTTATCCTCATTAACGGTGTTATACTTGGTTAGACTAATAATTTCATGATCCATCTTGTATGAACTTTTCATACAAGATGCCCCCACTCGCATGTCAACTACATGAATAAGTTGGATTACCTCATTTGTACTAATTACAAAGTGGGTCGCATCCATGGTGTTACCAGAATGAGGTTTCCAACCTTATTCTTATACCATAGACTATTTAGGTTATAATCTTGAATTTAACCTAAATAGTGTCCACTACACTGATTTCAAGATAAACGTTATAACCTTGGAGCTTAGTTTATTGGATGTATAAAAGCAAGACTGTAATCTTATCAAAACTAATAACACTTTATTTAATTGATCAAGATTACACAACTTTAGGGCATAAATCCCAACAATCTCCCACTTGACCTAAAGCTTGTGGAGTACTAAACATTACATTAATGTAAATACAATAAACTAGGGCATTTAAATCCATTGTACAAAATACTCCCACTTGCCCTAGTTGGGGAAGACTTGTAAACCTAGACCTTCTAGGTGACTCTCTAATACTTTAGCCGTGAAAGCCTTTGTAAAAGGATCAGCAATGTTGTGCTCTGAGGCTATCTTCGTGACAATCACGTCTCCTCTGTGCACGATCTCCCGGATGAGATGATACTTCCGTTCTATGTGCTTTCCCCTCTTGTGACTTCGGGGTTCCCTCGAATTTGCCACTACACCACTTTTATCGCAATATAGTGTGACGGGCAAAGTCATATTCGGAACAACTTCCAAATTTAGCATAAATTTCCTTAACCAAACGGCCTCCTTAGCTGCTTCACAAGCTGCTACATATTCAGCCTCCATGGTGGAATCAGCGATGCATCCTTGCTTGACGCTTCGCCATACAATTGCTCCTCCGTTAAGAGTGAAAACTGACCCTGATGTAGATTTTCGAGAATCTTTATCAGTCTGAAAGTCAGAATCCGTGTATCCTGTAAGGATCAAATCCTTAGCCCCATATTTAAGGATCGTTTTAGCCGTTGTCCAGTGTTCAAGTCCTGGATTGGACTGATACCTACTGATCATCCCACCTGCAAAACAGATGTCAGGCCTAGTACACAACATGGCGTACATCAGGCTCCCAAAAACTGATGCGTAAGGAATCCGTCTCATATCCTCAACTCCTTGAGGTGTCATAGGACACTGTTCCTTAGACAAATGGATTCCATGTCTAAAAGGCAACAAGCCCTTTTTAGAATCTTGCATCTTAAACCTTGACAACACTTTGTCTATGTATGATGCTTGAGACAAGGCTAGTATTTTATTCTTCCTGCTCCGACAATGCGATCCCAAGAACAAATCACGCATCACCCAAATCTTTCATTTGGAATTGCGTTGCTAGCCATTCCTTGATGTCAGTAAGATAACCTACATCATTCCCAATGAGTAAGATATCATCCACATAGAGAATTAGGAAAGCGACAGAACTATTGATGATTTTCTTTTAGACACAAGGTTCATCATCATTCTGATCAAAACCATAAGATCTGATAGCCTCATCAAATCTTATATTCCAGGACCTAGATGCTTGTTTCAGTCCATAAATTGACCTTTTAAGCCTGCAAACTTTTTGCTCTTGTCCTGGTTCAATGAACCCTTTGGGTTGGTCCATGTAGATGGTTTCCTCAAGATTGCCATTCAAAAAGGTTGTCTTGACATCCATTTGCCATACCTCATAGTCATAATATGCGGCAATGGCAAAAAGGATACAGATAGACTTTACCATAGCAACAGGTGAAAAGGTTTCCTCAAAGTCAACCCCTTCAACCCGGGTATAACCCTTTGCTACTAGTCTAGCTCTACAGGTTTGCATCTTCCCATCTACACCACGTTTTCTCTTGTCGATCCACTTACAACCTATAGGTTTTACCCCATCAGGCTTATCTACAAGATCCCAAACATAATTGAAGTGCATAGACTCCATCTCTTGGTCCATGGCTATGACCCATTTGTCTTTGTCAATGTCAACCACTGCTTGATTATAAGTCAATGGATCCTCACAGTTGTCATCTGGTATAACAACTTGGGTTTCAGCTAAACCCATGTGACGGTCAGGCTATATCACAACCCTCCTACTACGTCGAGGCATACTCAACTCTTGAGATGGACCCTCTAGACTAGACAAACTAGTATCAACAACTCTTGTTGACGTACTAGTGTTCTTATCAGCAACCTTTGCTATTGTTCCGTCTAACTCACTCAACACTACCTTACTCTTTAGTTTGTGGTCCCTTATGTGGTCCTCCTCCAAGAAAGTGGCATTTGTCGACACAAAGACCTTATCTTCCTTAGGATCATAGAATAAACCACCTCTTGTTTCTTTTGGGTATCCTACGAATAGGCACAACTTTGAACGTGAATCCAACTTCCTTGGATTTGTCACAAGCACATATGCTGGACAACCCCATATTCTAAAGTGACATAAACTACCTTTACCTCCTTTCCAGAGTTCAAAAGGTGTTTCAGAAACACTTTTGGAGGGCACACTATTCAATATGTAAACTGCAGTCTCCACTGCATAACCCCAAAAGGAACTAGGGAGATGAGCATAACTCATCATTGATCGAACCATGTCCAACAAGGTTCTATTTCTCCTTTCCGATACACCGTTTTACTGTGGTGTGCCGGGAGCTGAGAGTTGGGATGTAATTCCATGTTCTATCATATAGTTCTAGAATTTTAAATCCATGTACTCTCCACCTCGATCCGATCGAAGTATTTTAACTCTTTTACCTAATTGATTTTCAACCTCAGCCTTGAATTCCTTGAACTTTTCAAGTGCTTCAGACTTGTGGTGCATTAGGTAGATATGCCCATATCTGGAATAATCATCTATAAAAGAGATGAAATATTCATATCCTCCCCTGGCTTTAACATTCATCGGACCACAAAGATTTGAATGTTTAAGCTCTAGATGATCTTTGGCTCTATAACCTTTTCCACTAAAAGGTCTTTTAGTCATTTTTCCTTCCAGGCAGGATTCACATACTGGTAAGGAATTTTCTTCTAACTCGTTTAGAAGTCCGTTCTTTACCAATCTCTCAATCCTATTGAGATTAATGTGACCCAATCTTAGATGCCAAAGATGAGCATTTTCTTTAGGAGAAATTTTACGTTTCTTAGTTTGTGCGTTTGCAGTTTTAAATAATTCAGTGTTCAAAACCATTTTTACTGAATGAGGCCTTAAAACATACAATCCATTTTCTAATGAAGCTGAACATATTTCTAAACCTTTCTTTCAAATAAACACTTTATTCATAGAAAAGGAAACATAAATACATTGTTCAATGAGGCAAGAAATGGAAATAAGGTTTCTAGTAAACCCTGGTATCACTAATATATTGTCCAACAATACATATTTCTTGCCAAAATAAAGGTTCATTGTGCCTACTGCTAAAGCTGAGACGACTTCTCCATTTTCAACCCGGAGCGTTATCTCTCCTTACTGTAGTTGCTGCCAGGAATCAATTCCCTGAAAAGAAGAACAAACATGATTAGTGGCGCCTGAATCAAGTATCCAAGTTGTTATATCATTATCCACTAAACAGGCTTCAAGGCAAAGTAAATCATATTTACCTTCCTTCTTCTTTTTCGCAATGTACTTTGAGACGCTTTAGTTTCCAATGCCCGCCTTCGTTGCAGTGGAAACACTTTCCTTTGTCAGCAACGTCTTTGACTTTCTTGCCCTTTTGGGCGGCAGCTCTGTCAGCTTGTTTCCCTTTACCAACCTTCTTCATGTTCTTCTTCTTACCTCTCAGGTTAAAAGAAGATGAAGCCATTGTTTTTGTCCCAAAGGTCGAACCTCTGTGATAACTCCTACTGGCAACATTTGCCTCACCTTTCGATCCCTGACTTTTCATCAAAGATTGAAAGGTCTGGAGTTCATTCAGAAGGGAGGTAAGATTAAAAGTAAGCTTGTTCATAACAACATTACTTCAAAACTGTAGAAAACTATCTGGAAGGGTTTCCATAATGAAGCTGACCTGGCTCGACTCATCAATGGAAGCACCATTCGACTCCGCGATGTTAAAGTGTACCATCATATCCAGGACATGATCCCGAACAGATGTACCCTCTGGCATCCTCGAGTTGAATATGTACTTTAGGGCATTATGTCGGGCTTGTGTGGACTGTTGTCCAAACATACCCTGCACATAATCCATGATTTCCTTGGCGATAATCATGACTTCATGCTTCTTGGCTAATATGTCAGACATACTTGCCAGCATGTGGACCTTGGCCTTATCATTGGCCTTGATCCATCGATCATATGCATCACAAACATTTCGTGACGCATTCGAGCCTGGCACCTAAGGACACTCCTCAGTTAGCACAAACTTCAGATCATCCACTACCAAAATAGTGTTGAGTTTGTTTTTCCATGTCATCATATTCTCTCCGGTTAACTTTTCCGCACCCAATAAGGAAATTATAGAGCTAGACATTTTTTTTTTTTTTTGTTGAAAATTTACAAACAAACTTGTATGAGTTTCTTGCTATAACTCTAATCCAATCATGTTTTAGCTAATTATCAAATGATTCCTAGGCATTTATTATTTGCAATGATACTCCAAAGGTTTAGAAAGTATGACACCGAAGGGTAATCAAAAACACTCCTCCTCTAGATCAAGACATTCTTGACCAAAACCTCACACCAGAATAACTCTTATTCCTATAGGTTTTAGTTACCATTTTTCGGTCTGGATACATACACAACTTATGTACCCCCGTGAGTGTAACCCTTTGTCTTTAGATCCCGAGTCTCGATCCAATAAAATCCGCCTGAAGGAGGACTAGATTGGAAAATAGTCTAAGGAAATCTTTATCCCTTTCGGTGTCTCTTGTGTTAGATCCCCATGATCAAGCCCTCCAGAGGGATTGTCCGGTCAAAGCCAAACTAGCAGTGACCATAGTGGTCTAACGGTGTAAACCGATAAAAGAGACCGTAGGTTTCGTTTTCACTAAACCTGCTCCCACTCACTATAAGTACCCTTTCCATTCACCTTGATATTGACTCATACAAACACCATCCGAAGGGGGACGCTCCCGTTTGCGCCACGAGGCCAAGTATGAGTCTCATGGTGTGAACTTCCCGGAGATAGCGTAGGTGGAAAAATATGTATCTCATACACTTTTTCCTCCCACTGAATACTTTAAGTTTATAGGAATCTTTCTTAGGCTAAAACCCGGCTAATGGTTTTACCTAACTCTATCAACATAACTCTTATATTGATAATCAATATAACTCTTATATTGATTTTATCCTAAGTTTGTTAATATAACTCCTTATATTAAACCTAGGATTTCTAGTTTATTAACCCCTTAATAAACCCGCTGACGCTACTGTAATTTATAAGACTCTCTGATTAAATTTCACTCCTAGGTCCGTTCCCAGGTAGGGGTGTTCCGTTTCCGTCAGCTTAAATACCCCAGCTTAGACAAAACTTTCCTTAGACAGAGTTCCTCTTTTAATCATAGCTTATAAATTACTTGGTTCCTAATTCTAATCTAATTAGAACTAGATAACCTAAGGTCTATTATTTCCAATTTCTAAACACTTCAAAACAAATAATTAATCTTGGGTGACATGCATACTATGTTATAGTGCTTGATCATTCATTACATGAATAATAAGACATTCATAGCATATTCATCTCATGAAAAATAATGCATGTCAATGTTGTCCAAAAATTAATATAACAACCTTATATTAATTAATTATGCAAACTATATAATATAACTCCTTATATTATAAATGATGCATGAAAATGCTTAACCTAAGGTGGGATTTCTAAAATACAAGCATACACTATGCATGGCAATAATTACACAAAAATTGCATAATTAAAATAGTAAAAATTAGACCAATTTTGGCACCCTAGAAATAATTTTAATTAATATAATCGAATTATATTAATTAAAATTAAAATTATTAAATATAATAAAATAAAACATTTTTATAATTAATATAAATAATAAAATTACGATTTTCTGTTTGTTGCTCCTCGCGTGAAACGTCTTCGGCGTTGCAACGCTGCTTTTGTTGTTTTCTGCGAGCGCGTAACGCCGAGGCGCGCTACCAACGCTTATCGTCTTCTCCACCGCGCGCGCTGCCGCGATGGCGTTACAACGCCATTCACGAAACGACCATAGGAATCTCCATTCCTTGCTCGTTTTTACTCGATCTTCTCAAAGAACCGCTTTTGCGATCGATCGACACGGACTTACAGACTCGATTTACAATTAAATTTGCCCAAAACATCGGGTCCTTACATTGAACATTTCAATGAAATTGTAAATCTAAGTGCCAAAATTGAAAACATCTAATTACGCAAAAACCGTTCATACATCTCATGCACAAAAACAGTAAATCCCACCTTGTTCTTGAAAACTCCAGAACATAATTCAAGAACGCAACCTGGCTCTGATACCAATTGAAGGGAATCGAAGTCCCTGCAACGGAAGCCATTGCGAATCGCGCGCTCTTGATTTAGTTACAATGGAAATTTCAAGAATATAAAATGTGGATTAAGCATATAATAAGAGTATGGACAGCAAGTATATACCTTTGAAGAACCTTTCTTCAAGTGCTCCTCTCTCCACGTTCACGATCTCAGCAACAAGGACTCGTACGAACACCGACACCACCACCGAATCTTCTCCGTTATTCTCTAAGTGAGGGAGGAAGGTGAGTTCCCTTTAGGAGTAGTGAGGTATTTTGTGAGAGAGATTTGTGTTTTGAAACTCTTCCAACAACACAACAAGGAGGCTAGGAATACACTTAGAAGACCTTTACCTAGTTGCATCTCATGCAACTATATATATAGAGGAATGGGATGGAAATGACCATTCTACCCCTCCTTTAATCTCTCTTTAGTATATAGTTTATATATGAATCTAATTCACATTAAAACTATATATTATATCATATATAATTGATATAACTCCTCATGTATGAAATTGAACACTTCAATTTCACTCCTAACATTATACCCTCAATATTACCATGTTGAGCCAACAGAGGTATCTAATGGACCTACATATCATGAGCTCCAATGATGTGAGATTAACTGACCAAACTCTTTGATCCAGTTAATCAATATTCATTAACTACAAGTCACTCCACTATAGACTTGTAGCTGCACTCTCCTCACTGTAGATATTATTGTGTCCACTGATATAGTCATTTCCCATGAGTCGACCCTTCACAGGTTGTTCGTAATCACAGCTGGGTCAAATTACAATTTTACCCCTGTGATTACCTCTTTGCTCCTTAACCACCATTGATCCTCTAATGAACAACAAGTCTAAGGTCCTACCTTAGACTCATACCCTCGTAGAGGGCGGGCCCCGTTGTTCAAGACCTGGAGTAAGTTCTTAAGGGAACAACCTATCTAATTCCTCAGTAGAGGAATGAGTGAATTCCATCTTGCACAGTTAAGTTCCCAGCTGCCTACAACGTTCTGTCCCTGAGAAGGTAGGCTTATTGAGTCGGCTGCAGACCACTATCACCCATATTAGTCTTAGGACAAACCCCTATAAGCAGGAGTTCTTAACTTGCTCAAGATTCAGGTCAAGTCACTAATGACCATCTATAACTTACTAGTCTTATCCTCATTAATCTGTTATTATCTTTGGTAAATAATTTGTGATCCAGTCTTGTATGAACTCTTCATACAGGATGCCCCCACTTGCATGTCAACTACATGAATGAGTTGGATTACCTCATTTGTACTAATTACAAAGTGGGTCGCATCCATGGTGTTACCAGAATGAGGTTTCCAACTTTATTCTTATACCATAGACTATTTAGGTTATAATCTTGAATTCAACCCAAATAGTGTCCACTACACTGATTTCAAGATAAACGTTATAACCTTGGAGCTTAGTTTATTGGATTTGTAAAAGCAAGACTATAATCTTATCAAAACAAATAACACTTTATTTAATTGATCAAGATTACACAAGTTTAGGGCATAAATCCCAATAGTATCAAATATAAAGTGGGCCACATCCATAGTTCTACCAGGGTAAGGTACCCAAACCTTATCCTCTAACTATAGACCTTTTAGGATGTATCTCGAACCGAGATCCTTTATATGTACACTACATTCTGTTAAAGATTCATTTTACAGCCTTGGATGTTTAGTTTATTGGATTTAGGGTTTAAACAAAGGCAACCTCGTAGATAACGAGCAATAACTCTTTATTGAAATAATAACACTTTATAACATTAATTAGAACATAATTACAAACTACGAGTTTTAGGGCACAAACCCCAATAGCTGGGGACTTAACTATGCAAGATGGAATTCACTCATTCCTACACTAAGGAATTAGATAGGTTTTTCTCTTAAGAACTGACTCCAGGTCTTGAACAACGGGGCCCCACCCTCTAACAGGGTATGAGTCTATGGTAGGACCATAGACTTGTTGTTCATTAGAGGATCAGTGGTGCTTAAAGAACATAGAGGTAAACACAGGGGTAAAACGGTAATTTGACCCAATCGTGATTACGAACAACCTGTGAAGGGTCGACTCATGGGTAATGATTATATCAGTGGACACAATATAATCTACAGTGAGGAGAGTGCAGCTACAAGTTTATAGTGGAGTGACTTGTAGTTAATGAATATTGATTAACTAGATCAATTAGTTTGATTAGTTAATCTCACATCATTAGAGCTCATTAACTGTAGGTCCATTAGGTCCCTCCGTTGGCTCAACATGGTAATATTGAGGGTATAAAGTTAGGAATGAAATTGAAGTGTTCAATTTCATATATGAGGTGTTATGTCAGTTATATGTGATATAATTGATATAATATATATTTTTAATGTGAATTAGATTCACATATTAACTATATACTAATGAGAGAATAAAGGAGGGATAGGATGGTAATTTTCATCCTATTTCCCTATAAATAGTTGCATGAGATGCAACTTTGAGACCAAGCCTCTTTGAGAAACCCTAGAGCATCATATAGTTGTGTTGGAAGAATTCTACATACAACCTCTCTCACAACCTCACAACCTATCCAAGAAGGAACCCACATTCCTCCCTCACCTAGAGAACAACGAAGAAGATCTGGTGGTAGTGTCCGTGATCGTTCGGGTTCGAGTTGCTGAGATCGTGATCGTGGGAGAAGGAGCACTTGAAGAAAGAGTTCTTCAAAGAAATATCTTGTTGTTCATATTGTATAAGCATGCTTAATTTAGATCTAGTTCTTGTTTATGATATCTATACAACAAAATTAAGAACACGCGATTCACAATCGCTTCCGCTGCGGGATTCGTTCCCTTCAATGCTAACGTCTCATCGTCCAAACGTTGTAACGCTGGTTGAAGCGTTGCAACGCTACACCTCCTACAGCTTGAAAACAACCTCAACGGCGTTGCAACGCTGATGAACAACATTGAAACGTTGTATGCAGAACATCAAACTCCTTTTGCTGTTTTTGCTCGTTTTTGCTCTGTTCTTCTCAGCAACCACTTTGTCTCGATCGACACGGACTTACAGACTCGATTTACAATTAAAATTGCCCAAAACACCGGGCCCTTACATTGAACGATTCAATGAAAAATTGCAAATCTAAGTGCCAAAAATGTAAACATCTAATTTGCAAACCTTCATTCATCTCATGAACAAAATATAATCCCACATATGTTTTTGACAGATCTAGAACAAAAAGAAGAATATAATTGTCTCTGATACCAATTGATGGGATCAAATCTCATAGCGGAAGCGATTTGAATCGCGTGTTCTTGTAATGTGTTACGTAGATCAAATCAAAAGCATAATTTAAGAGTATGTTTTTCCAACTAATAAATGTAATGGATTATCTAAATTTGATTAATTTAAAAATAATATATATTCTTTTGAAGCTTTAAAATAATTGAGTTAAAAATAAAATATTAAATATTTATGCTATTTTAAAATAATTAAGTTTAAAATGAATATATATTTTTCAACACATTTCAAAAGGAAGATCATACCTATTTTTTGGTCAAAATACTATATATAGATTAATTTGAAAATCAAAGTTTTTTTTAATACTTTAACCTTTTTTTAAATACTAATTTCTTTGTAATATAGATGAGTTTAAGATATGGTTGCAAAGAGATTGTTGACCCCGTATTTAGTTTGACTCAATTCATTTTAATTTTTATAATTTCTTTTTTTTGTCATGTTTTTAAAATTTAAAACTATTGATATTTTTTATCATTTTTAATTTTTTTTTCACAATATATATGTAATAAAAAAAAAGAAAACAATGAGAGAAGTTAAATAAATTTGGTTCGGATAGATATTATCTAAGTTTTAAGAACCATTAAATTATAAAACTAAATTGATTGAGTAAACTGATTAAAATTTGTTTGATTGAGACAAATAAAAATCTAATTTATCTAGTGCATATAAAAAAAATGCATATATGCACTTGATATTCGAACATATTCATAATTCAACTAGTTAAAAGCGTTATATATTCATCATAATGAGTTCTGACATATATATATATACATATTTTGTCATAAATGTTAGAAGTTCAAATCTCCACTTCATTTCAGCTATTTAAATTTGAACAAAAAAAAAAAGTCACAAGTTGTGGGTAAAATTGGACCAAGAAAATAAATCTAAATTACAAAAGGAATAAGATTAACCTTTTTAAATCTCATTCCTAGATATAAAGGGAAATCTATTTAAATCTTTATCTGAAAAAGAAAATGAAAGTTAAAGATCTTAGATCATTATGACTCAAACGCAAGGGTTGAATTGAAGCTTCATCCTCTAAACTCTAGTTTGTTACACTCAAATTTTTCTTCCTAACTTAAGCATTGGAGTTGGTGTGGCAAATGTCACATCAGTCCTAACTTTTTCTCTTTTGCAGATGACCACTTCTCCCAAATTACAAATTTATAGTTGCGTGAAGATTAGGTGAGATTTCTCTTAGCCAGATTTTGGCAACAACATCACATATTAATTAATTTAAAAAAAGACATTAGTAATTTAAAACTATTAATAGGGCAACAAAATGATTTTGTATATAAATTCAAAGATTAAAATAAATTACTTGAGAGATCAAAATCTTTTAAAAAATGAAAAAAGAAATTCAAGAACTAAAAAAGAATTCAGAATTAATTATTTTTTTTTCAGTTCTTTCTTTTTCCATTGCCTGTCATCTTCTAAACCACAATAAATTCTTCTCCTTTTCTCTTATTGATCATCTTAATTACAAGTCTACTTTCCTTCAAGTCAAATTTCCCAAAGTCTAAGCAGTAGTTCTCATTGATTGCTCTAGCGTACAACTAGCATAAGCATAGCCACTTTTATATGGTTAATAGGGAGTTATTTAATAAGAATATATGTAATGTGTCATTGTCATTTTATATAGATAAATTATGTATTAGAGAGGAATTAAAACGTTTTTTTTTTTTCACTTTGAGGATGTGATTCAACCAAAATTTGATGTAGATTTTGACCTAGTAAACTTAATAAATATATAATATAAAAGTAATTAATAAACAAAAATTAGGATGGGATGTGGGATTTATGAATGAATGGATTATGGAATACATACTTTATCAAATAAATTAAATCGAAAAAAGCTATATCCTCAACCTCAATTAGTCCATATATAAATACATGCTCATCTCAGCGTGTGAATTAACACTAAAGACTGAAATGATTATTTTTTAAAATTTTAAAACTATAATAAATATTTTACAAGTTTAGGAATCAAACTAAAATTAAAGATTCAAACTTCTTTTTCCTTTTTTTTTTCCTTCAGTTCTCTCTTTTTTTATTGCCTCCTCTTCTAATTACTCTCAAATCAGAATCAAAATCTTCTCTTTATACATTTTCCAAACCTAAGTAGGGGTTTACATTGATTGTTCTATGATATTGCGTGATTGTCACTTTTATATGGTTAAATGTATTAGAGAGGAATTAATAAAACGTTTTCCTTTGACAATATATGAGGGTGTATAATCCAATCACACTATGTCATTGTCATTTTTATATGGTTACATTAAGTGTATTATAGACATAATTAAAATGTATTTTTTTCACTATATAAGAGGATGCATGATCTAACCCCACATGTCATTGTCACTTTTATATGGTTAAAAGTTTTATTGGATGCCCATAGGTAATAGATACCTGGGAATAAGATGTCTGAGAATAATAAATGTTTGGGAATAAAATAATTGTGTTTGGTTCTACATGGGAATGTTATCAGATTTTTATGTAAACAAGTGATATTTATATTTGTTTGATGAAATTAATATTTATTTTATGAGATTGACCTTATAAATCTTATATAGTTATTATCTATTATTAATAAAATAATAAAATTGAATTCTAAAATATTAATTAATTAATATTTTTAAATGAAAAAATTAATTGTTAATTGATCACAAATAACTCATGAATGATTAATTATAGTGATTATCCTTACCATAAATTAATAATATTTATAATTAATTGATTAGATATAATATTAGTTAGTAATTTAATATTTTCCTAATGAATTTTATAATTAATGTTTATGCTTGTTTTATGAAAATTAATTGTTAATTGATCATAAATAACTCATGAATAATTAATTATAATGATTATTTTTACCATAAATTAATAATATTTGTAAGTAATTGATTAAATTTAACATTAATTAGTGATTTAATATATTCCTAATGAATTTTATAATGAAGGTTTATGCTTGTTCTATGAAATTAATCATAAAAACATTATTTTATTAATGATTAATGTCAACTAATAAAAATAAATAAATTAATTATAAATTTTTTTAATTAAATAATTAATTATGATTATTGGAAATGAATATATATAGATATATATACTTAATAAAGAAGAGAGAGAGGAAGAGAGAAAGAGAAAGATGGATGGGTATAAAGAAAACTCATCATTCTTGAAGGGTATAGAAAACTCATCCATCATAGAAAAAAGTGATGCGAATAAGTAATATTCATGCCCATGCTCATAAACCTTGTTCCAAACAAGGAGATTTAAAACCGTTATCCAGTTACATCTTCAAAACTTTAAACCAAACGACCCCTGTATGAGAGGAATTAAAACTCTTCTTTTTACGAAATATATATATACACACACGTACATTCCAAGTAAATTTTGACCTATTAAATTGTATGTGAAGAGAAAAATCGGCCAAATTTGTTATATTAAGACCATAAATATTGACTTTTTCAACTCTAGATTGTAAGAATTAGAGGTTAAATTATTATATAATTTAGACTTTATGCTTTTATTTAACCTTTAAAAATCAAGAATAATATTAGGTGATCTAAATCACATATCATTTTGTTAGTCAAATTTTGAACGATTCATTATTCTAATTTGTGCATATAGTCATGCTACATGCATGGTGTTGGGGTTGATGATCACTCTGGATAGTTGATATAAACTTGTCGAGGGTTTCATTAAATCATATTTATAATTTCTGACCTAAAATTAAATACTTGTGGTACTAAACAGTTGATCGAGTCGAATCACAGGGAATCAAACTAAAATTTAATTTCAATTTTAGTTTTCTTAATGACTTAGACTTACTCGGACTAAAGGGGGAGTTAAACCTAAAAAATAGACAGAAGGACATAAAGCAGTAAAAGATAGGGATGATCTCATTTGAGACACTGATTTCAGGGTTAAACCAGGTAACAATGTAATTTTCTATCACATATACGAACAAGAACTTTCAGTTAGTTATTTATTACCTAATCGAACTTGTTGAAACAACCGGACAAGCCTCTAAGCAAGCTTAAATCCTCTTAATTAATCCTAATTAACTCAACCTAACATCAAGTTAATTAACCTATTAATTAACCCCTATCAGCTAGGCACAATAGTGTTCCATACTAACGAAGCTAATTTCATTAAAATAAAAGAATTGATTTGGACTAATTAATTAAACTAGGCATGCATTCCTAATTTAACTTAATTAGCTCCTTTGATTATGGGTCCTATCATGCAATCTACATGAGAGACTAGCCTTTACGATGCAAACATGAGTCGACCCTCTTGCTAGCTTAGTCTAGCTATGACAAACATATTTGATACCGATAGGTTGTCAGGCTATCAACAAACATGTTTGTACTATGTATAAAGAAAAAAATCAAGAAACAATAAACAAGTCAATGGAAATTCGAGCTAATCTCTATTTAACATTAGCTTAAACATGCATTCTCAACACGATTAGATTGAAAATTTACCTACGAGCATACAAGATATTAAACCAACATAAAGAGAGATTAAACTACTTATTTGCATGTAGATATTAATAAAATCTCACAAAAATTACAAAGTATCATAGTTTACAATCTGGAATTGGCGTTGAATGCTTAGTCGAACATCAAATCAAGCCTCCTAAACACCGAAGATTGATAAAAAATACCTAAAACTAATTTAAAACTGAGGAAAAGAAGTAAGGATGAAGGAGAAGAAGCTTAAGGAGGTTGCTCTCGGACAAAATCCTCCATGAGTTTGACCTAAAGACAAAATTTTGCTTTCTATAATTGCTTCAGTTCTCAACACTTTCCTTAATTGCTTCAGCGTCGACCAGGGCTCGCTGCACTCTTGTTTCAGCATCTCGACGTTGTCTTGTATTCGCGTGTTTTGTCCATCTTTCAGCATCTAGACGCTTCGACCAATGTCTAGATGTTATCGCTATGGGCATTTTAGGCATTTCACTTCTAATTGATGCTTGGTTGCTCAAATGACCTCCATTTTAGCTCGTTTTAATTCCAAATGGGTGCATTTCTTCAATTTAACCCTCTTGCTCGAAAATAATTACAAAATAATCAATTGACCACATAAAATCTAATAACCTAGTAAGTATCAAGCATAAAATATAGATACAAATTGAGTCTTATCAATAGTCATATATATCTATCTAATAGTAAAGTGAAATTTGCTTATATGTCATATTGTAGACGACCATGAATTCATCTGGAGTAATTATATTTAATATAGTTTCATTAATTTTAATTATTCATTCTTATATTTAGAAATAATTTATTTTAAATTACTATTAGTTTGTTAATCAAATAAATTGTATTCAACATAATCTACTAATTAATTTACAAAATATAATTAGACTTTAGGTAACTATAATGAATTAATTAATTAATTAAATCACACGGTAAGAATTACAATTTTATATAATAAATAGGTTAAATCAACTTCGATGGCTGCATCAAACTTTAACAAATTTGACTTGCATCTTGAAACTTTGGACTTTTATTCTAATTAATTTCTACCTCCAACTTCATTATTTAAATGCTAACATGACACATCAATGGGAGAAGTGAGGGGGTGATTCACACACTATAATAATGGTGGACAAAAACATGATTTGATGTAATTGGCCCTACTTTGGTATGTGTAGCCACCTATTTTTGTCCGGCTAATTTTTAATTAATTGTTAGATTTTCATTATTTATGTTTTTTTTGTATTTTTTTTATTTGCTCATTTTTTTTTATGTGTTGATTTGTTATTTGTTAATTTTACCATGTGTTTTTTTTAAATGTTGGGGGAATCTTTTTTTTTTAAGAAGAAAAGACAAAATTTTGATTAAGTATGTTTTGCTTTTTAAATTGATTGACCAAAATGTTGTTGGTCTTTTTTAGGTGTAAGTTTCTTTTTGGCATAGGTTTTCAAATTGCAACAAATTGTGGTTTTGGTTTTATGCACAAAAGAGTAATGGTTTTGGTCTTTATATACATCTCATTCTCTTCTTCAAACACAACTCACAAAAAACCTTACTTCTTCTACACTCCCACACATCATTCTCATACATTCTCAACTCTACAAACCTCCATAGCCAAATACCTTCACAACCATAAAGATGGAGAGTTTTTTTTTTGTAAAAAAAATACTCCAAAATCCCATAGCACAAAATAACCCTAGCTTAGTTGGAGGTTGCATTTGGTAGGATTTTGTTCCAAGGATCTACACCTCAAACAACAAGCTAGTTGGTTTGTTCTTGACACCAACTTCTTGATCTTCATCTTTATTTCGAAATGTCCCCGAAAAACAATAGTTGAGTAAGGGTTTTATGAGCTTTTCTTTCATTTTTTTTGTTCATTACATATTTCTTCTTTACTTTTATTACAGTGTGAATCTTTGTCTATTTTATTGTTATGTTTTGCTACAACTTTATCTTTAACTCCATCTCTAAATATCCCTGAAAAACAATAGTTGAGTAAGGATTTTATTTTTCATTTTTGTTGTTCATTACATATTTCTTCTTTACTTTTATTACAAAGGTGAATCTTTGTCTATTTTATTGTTATGTTTTGCTACTAACTTTATCTTTAACTCCATCTCTAAATATCCTCAAAAAACAATAGTTGAGTAAGGATTTTATTTTTCATTTTTGTTGTTTATTACATCTCTTTTTTACTTTTATTATCATGTGAATTTTTGCCCATTTTTTGTTTGCATTAATCTCTAACATCTTTTGTTATGTTGATTTTTACTAACTTTATTTTATGGTTTACTTCCCATACTTATCTATCATTTTCTTTTCTCCATATTGCTTCTTCTTGGCTCTTGAGTTCATTGTACTAAAGGAGAGAGAGAGAAAAAAAAAGAACAAGAGAAAAAAGAAGCAAAGTGTTGTGAAATTAAAAAAAAAATGGTTATGTAACATACCTTAGATTAGTTGAGTATGACTGAATAGAGTTATTTCAATATTTTTCTTTCTTGTAATTGTTAGCATATTTGTGCATGATATTTATTTGTTATGATCAATTTGTTATGTTAAGCATCGTCTATCTTTAAATTGCATTTGCATTTTATTTTTCAAACTTAATTTATTTTGATTATCGTTCATGGTTTCAATTTTTTTTTTTTTACAAACTTATTTTCAAACCTTAAAGTTTGCTTGTTTTTTTGGGGTTTACAATGTTTTATAACTAAAAAATGTTATTTCAAACTTTTTTTATTATTTTTTTAAAACCATTTTTTATTTATAAAAAAAAATGCCGACGACGGAATCTAGAAATATTTGGGAGTCCGATTTTCTAGTTTTCTTGAGGTGAAGAATTGATTCTTTGGAAGTCCAAGATCAACTCCAATACGTTATTTTTTTAGAAAATTCAATCATATTTGTATATTATGTTTGTTCACTTATTTGCTATGAATAAATTATCATACATGCTCAACTTATCTTGTCATTGCATTTATTTGCTTTGCTTAACTTTGATTTTCTTGATTTTTCTTAGTGATTTCTATTTTTTTTTACAAACTCTATTCTCATTTTTTGTAATATTATTTTTCAATTTCTTTAAAATTTCCCTTTTTGTTTTATAAAAGTTTGTTTTCAAAGCCAAAGTATTTTATTTTCTAAGTTTTAAAACCTTTTTTAAAATGTGAATTTTCTTTTAAGGTTGTTTTTTCCTAAAAATTCCTACGACGGAATCTAGAAATATTTGAGAGTCCGATTTTCTAGAATTCTTGAGGTGAGAGATCATTATCTTTGGGAGTCCGAGATCTTGGTCCCAAGAAAAAATGAATTTAATTAAAACTTTTTTTTAAAAAAAATATTTTATAAGAGGTTATCCTATGATAGATTTGAGAAATTGTAAAATTTTCTCATATTCTTGAGATGATATTATTTCTAAAATCTTGGAAATAATTTCAATGTAGCCACATTGATGGATTTTCATCCACTTGTTTTATGGGATCATGACTCGAAATATTGGAGTAATGAGGGGTAAAATAAGACATTGTGTTAAAAAAATCTTTTTTTTACCTAAATAATTTTTTTTTAAATATTTTTGCAATTCAAGATTAAATTTGGCCACCGTTAAAAACGGGTGTTGTGGGGTGCTAACACCTTCCCCATACACAAACAACTCCCGAACCCAAAATCTGATTTTCGCATACCATTTTTGTTTAAAAAGTTATTTTATTCTATTTTGGTGCCCAATCACACCATAAAAAAGATTGGTGGCGACTCCTTTTAAATATCCCTATTTCGAGGACGTCGGTCGCTCGCGTCGCAGGTACGTGGCGACAACTTGGCGACTCTGCTGGGGAAATGAGGTTACACCTCGAGGGTTTGGCCATTTGTTATTCTTGATTTGTTTTGTTTTTATATTTACTTTGTTCCTTTACGAGTGCATTGTTTTTTTCTTGTGTTGTTATTCTATTTTGTTTCACACACCCACACAAGCCTCCTACCCGGGCTTTTTCCTAATAGAATTAGAATCGAGGATGAAGTAGTGTCGACCTTTGAGAAGCTTATGCTTCCGTGTAGGCACACGAAAAACCCCTCACTCAATTTTGGTCTCCTGATCATGTGTATGATTGTGGGACCGTTTTGGGGACCTATTTTGTCTAAGATTTTTAGACCCAACTTCACGTATTTGAAGGCCTTGGTTTATCTTTTTTTTTTTAATTTAATCACCTTATTACTTTGTCTTACACACTATCACGAGCCCTCTACCTGGGCTACTTCCTAATAAGATTAAAATTGAAGATGGAGTAGTGTCGACCTTCGAGAAGCATATGCTTCCGTGTAGGCACACGAAAAATCCTCACTCAATTTAGTCATATGATCATATATATGATTATGTTGACCAATTTGGGGACCTTTATCATTTAGGATTCCAGAGTCAACCTCACTTGTTCGGAGCTTTTATGCTTTTTATTCGATTGTTTTGCTCACATACTATCACAAGCCTCGCACCACTGTGCTTTTCCTAGTAGGATTAGAATTGAGAATGGAGTAGTGTCGACCTTCGAGGAGCATATGCTTCCGTGCAGGCACACGAAAAATTCTCGCTCAAAACTTGGTTATTTTGCCATATGTATGGCTTTATGGCCAATTTGAGGGTCTTTATCATTTAAGACTTTAGAATTAACTTCACTTGTGCAAGGATTTTATTGCATTGTATGTTTAGTTTGCTCTATTTTTATCATCTCTTTATGTTTGTTCTCTTTAGTTTTTATGTCATTTGTTTCTTTTTTCTCATACATATACCCTCTCATTGGCATTTGCATGCCCTAATTAAGTTGAGTCATTTTATTAATATCATGCCTAATCCTAGATTGGTAAGCACTCATCTGTTTTTTTGTGTCACCATTAGACTACTTAGTCATTAGTCATTGTGGTCATTTTCTCTTTAAAAATCATCATTGAATACCAATATTGATTTTTTTTTTTTTTTGCATGATCATTAAAATAAACATTAGGTTGTGAAACCTCACATGCATACACTTCATACTAGTAATAAGAAATTTGGAACTAATTCAATCATTCTCTTTCTTTAAAAAAAAGATTAAAAATGTTAAAGTGTTACAAAATAGCTTGAATATATCTTTATTCCATCATCATTATTAGATTAGAAGGAAAGTAATGATCAAGAAAGATCAGATTAATGATTAGTCAAACCGGGCGTGGAAGAGTTAAAAGAGAAAATGGAAAATATTGCAAAAAAATAAAAATAAAAAAATAGTGACAGGGGCATTGCTACAAGTAGGAATGAGATGGAACCAAGTATCAGACGATACCTCTCTTTATCCTCTAGGGCCCTACGCTTCAGAATCGTCAAAACCACAATCAGCAAGAGTAACGTCGTACCTTACGTTTCTAAATCAAGATCTTGATCGAGCCCTTCAACAAAAGAGGCAGGAGAGTGTTTTATTGTCCACTCCACACATTGAGACTTGTAGTAGAAGTTCTGAATATTTAGGCGGTATAAGAAGATTGGGTCTTCTAGAAGAAATACTGCGAGTAGTAGAAGACACCAATGACTATAGTCTTGTTGACACAAAGCAATTGTGTTTGATCTCAGACGTGGCTATTCCTCCCAAGTTCGAGCTGCCAGACTTTAAGCTATGTAATTGGGATTTCAAATAAATTGCCAATTGTCGGTTGTGTCTAAGGTGGTGATTGATGCCTTTGTAATAGAGGCACTTTAATCTTTCGCTTAAAAGAGAATCATAACTTTTGTTTAAAAAAAAGGATAACCTCTTACATACTGCATGATTGACCCTCTGTACTAAAAAAAGAATTTTGGCTTCTTTTATATTATGCTCGTTTATTCAATTTTTCTAAGGAGCTCAATCTAGCTTATGCCGCCAATCTTGGTCTTTTGTGCCTAATTTAAAAAGAATCTAGCAAGCCTCTATGTTTCATGCTTGACAGCTGTTGATCTCAAGAGAACTTGCTCCTTTAGCTTTAGACTAAGAGCTTTTAAACCCCTTATCTCTAAAAAAAAAGGAAAAAAGTTTGGAGGCTTTACTATGGATTTCAACTCATTAAGGGTCATTGATATGTTATTTGGGATAAGGTAACCCTAAGGAAAAAATAATCTATCATAAGAAAGTGCACCTCGAAAAGCACTCCTCTTCTCCTAAGGACTCACTCCTCTCCCTTTAACGAAAAAAAAAAAGAAAAAAATGTTGAATAAAAGAAGGGATGAGTGATTACTTGACTGTTGCAAACCTCCCAAGGCTTAGGTGAGGTTCATACAAAGATGTCGCCACTCTGAGAATTAACGGGAATTCAACAAGAGGGTTGAGCCTAAAGAAAAGAAAGTTAGGAGAATGAGTGTCTAGCCTGATAGGTCATAAGCCTAGAAGCTAGAGTGAACTTCATCACCAATGTTGTCATTCCAAGAAGAAGGGCTATGACCTGAAGGATTCTTTGAGTGCGTAAAAAAAAACATAAAAAATAAAGGTGCTTACTTGAAGAGTTAAGGAGTAAGGAGGTTAAAAGTTCTTATAAAGAAGTTTAAAGCTTGCACAGTGAGTTCAATGACTGAGTAAATAGTTAGACAAGTTGTGAAGTTTGAGTACAAGCCAAACATTTTTATATTAAGTGCAAAAGAATGAGAACATGGGTAATAAGGAATGGTTGAGCTCCAACAAAAATTGAGTGCCCGATAAACTAATATATTAGTAGCCACTATTCTGTAAAGAGTATATTGTGGTTATAGTTGCGTATTTTCTTTGGCAGAATTTTGTAACTAGAGAGCGAATCTGAGACATTGAATAAGAAGGACATTAGGATTGGAAATAACATTGATTTGTGGATTAATTTCAAAGTTCATATTTGATCTTAAGTGAAGCATGTGATATGTTGTCCAAATACCTGAAATTAATAAAACCAGAGGAAAGAAACCATGTTATGCTAGGAACTTCTGGAAGTAGTTAAATTGACGTTTTGTCTACATAGCCTGTTTATTTGGACCTCAAAACTCCTCTTCATTGAGTTCAAATCTGGATACAATGATTCTGAAGCATTGTTTCTTGTATGCTTAAATTGAGTTGGTGCAGTGGGAGCACCTAACGAAGAGATTTTCGTCGACAAAATGACAGTCGTATAAAGACTAGTATATGGCTAGTGTATGTCAATTTACACATCAACTGGGGCAGTTCCCTTTTTCCTCAGCATGAAAGTGGTTTCACCAATTGAAGCTGAAGTATCATCCTTCTAAATATGAATTATCCTTCTAAATATGAATCGTCATTCTAAATATGATTGTGTGAAGTAGAAGACAATCATATTAAAGGAAATTGACCCAAGCTTAGGCAAGAAAGTTTGAGAACGTAAGCGTTTAGAGTTTAAAGAGGGTCCCCCATTTCAAAATGATCATCATGAAAAATTATGAAGGCATTATCGGGTGAAGTATTCAAGAGGACGAATCATCCAACTTGAAAAATGCAAATCTTGCTAATAAAGCATTGTGCAATTGACTTGTTTCATCCACCATTTTACCATCAGTTCTGTAATTTCTAGATGGTGTCAAATAACCACTCTCAATCATGTCTTAAAATTTCGAGGTGAGAGCACAAGTTAAATCACAGTTCAAACCCATGATACATTTAGGGAGAAGTATAAACGAGTTATTTTGTAAGCTTTAACTTTTTCTCTTTTTCGAAAGAAATATGAAAAAGAAAAAGTTAGCAGTAAATGAACATATCAATCAATCATATACATGCATGCATGCCTTTATGTGTGATTTTCGTATGTATGCTTTGATTTTCTATGATGGTGTTTGCATCCATCGTGTTTCATTTTCGCTGTCATGTGGCGTTTGTTTATCCCTGGCCCTTGACACCTTTTGCTGCAGTGGTGTTTGTTTATCCCTGACCCTCAGCGTATTTTACTTTGTCATGTGGCGTTTGTTTACCCCTGGCCCTTGACACTTTTTTGCTGCAGTGGTGCTTGTTTATCCCTGCCTCTCAGCGTGTTTTATTTTGTCATGTGACGCTTGTTTATCCCTAGCCCTTGACACTTTTTTGCTGCAATGGTGCTTGTTTATCCTTGACCCTCAACGTGTTTTACTTTGTCATGTGGCGCTTGTTTATCCCTGGCTCTCAGCGTGTCTCTTTTACTTTGTCATGTGGCGCTTGTTTATCTCTGGCCCTTGACACCACATTTCTTTTGCTGCAGTGGTGTTTGTTTATCCCTGACCCTCAACGTGTTTTATCTTGTCATGTGGCGCTTGTTTATCCCTGGCCTTTGACACTTTTTTTGCTGCAGTAGTGCTTGTTTATCCCTGGTCCTTGTCACCTCTTTTGCTGTAGTGGCGCTTGTTTATCCCTGGCCCTCAGCGTGTCTCTTTTACTTTGTGATGTGGCGCTTGTTTATCCCTGGCCCTTGACACCACATTTCTTTTGCTGCAGTGGTGTTTGTTTATCCCTGACCCTCAACGTGTTTTATCTTGTCATGTGTGGCTTGTTTATCCCTGGCCTTTGACACTTTTTTTGCTGCAGTAGTGTTTGTTTATCCCTGACCCTTGACACCACATTTCTTTTGCTGCAGTGGTGTTTGTTTAACCCTGACCCTCAACGTGTTTTATCTTGTCATGTGGCGCTTGTTTATCCCTGGCATTTGACACTTTTTTTGCTGCAGTAGTGCTTGTTTATCCCTGGCCCTCAGCGTGTCTCTTTTACTTCGTCATGTGGCTTTTGTTTATCCCTGGCCCTTGACACCACTTTTTTTTTGCTGCAGTGACGCTTTGTTTATCCCTGGCTCTCAGCATGTCTCTTTTATTTTGTCATGTGGCGCTTGTTTATCCCTAGCCCTTGACACCACATTTTTTTTGCTGCACTTGTTTATCCCTGACTCTCACCATGTCTCTTTTACTTTGTCATATGGCGCTTGTTTATCCCTGACACCATGAAACTTTTTTGCTGCAGTGGTGTTTGTTTATCCCTGACCCTCAGCGTGTTTTATCTTGTCATGTGGCGCTTGTTTATCCCTGACCCTTGAAACTTTTTGTTGCAGTGGTGTTTGTTTATCCTTAACCCTCAGCGTGTCTCTTTTATTTTTTCATGTGGCGTTTGTTTATCTCGGGCCCATGACACTTTTTTGTTGTGGTGACATTTGTTTAGCCCTGGCCCACAACGTTACTTTATATATTATGCATAGTGTCCGTTATATTTCTTGGTTTTTGCACTTTCATAATATGTTCATGTTTGCATATAAACTTCGCCAGACAAAATAGTGTTTATACCTTCGTCCACCTTGTACTTCTACAAGGATGTACGAAGGGGGGCATGCTGTAGCCACCTATTTTTGTCTGGCTCATTTTTAATTAATTGTTAGATTATCATTATTTATGTTTTTTTGTATTTTTTTATTTGCTCATTTTTTCTTGTGTTGATTTGTTATTTGTTAATTTTACCATGTGTTTTTTTTAAATGTTGGGGGAATCTTTTTTTATTTTAAGAAGAAAAGACAAAATTTTGATTAAGTATGTTTTGCTTTTTAATTTGATTGACCAAAATGTTGTTGGTCTTTTTTAGGTGTAAGTTCTTTTTGGCATAGGTTTTCAAATTGCAACAAATTGTGGTTTTGGTTTTATGCACAAAAGAGTAATGATTTTGGTCTTTATATACATTTCATTCTCTTCTTCAAACACAACTCACAAAAAACCCTACTTCTTCTACACTCCCATACATCATTCTCATACATTCTCAACTCTACAAAACTCCATAGCCAAATACCTTCACAACCATAAAGATGAAGAGTTTTTTTTTAAAAAAAAAATACTCCAAAATCCCATAGCACAAAATAACCCTAGCTTAGTTGGAAGTTGCATTTGGTAGGATTTTGTTCCAAGGATCTACACCTCAAACAACAAGCTAGTTGGTTTGTTCTTGACACCAACTTCTTGATCTTCATCTTTATTTCGAAATGTCCCCGAAAAACAATAGTTGAGTAAGGGTTTTATGAGCTTTTCTTTCATTTTTGTTGTTCATTACATATTTCTTCTTTACTTTTATTACAGTGTGAATCTTTGTCTATTTTATTATTATGTTTTACTACAACTTTATCTTTAACTCCATCTCTAAATATCCCTGAAAAACAATAGTTGTGTAAGGATTTTATTTTTCATTTTTGTTGTTCATTACATATTTCTTCTTTACTTTTATTACAGTGTGAATCTTTGTCTATTTTATTGTTATGTTTTGCTACTAACTTTATCTTTAACTCCATCTCTAAATATCTCTGAAAAACAATAGTTGAGTAAGGATTTTATTTTTCATTTTTGTTGTTTATTACATCTCTTTTTTACTTTTATTATCATGTGAATTTTTGCCCATTTTTTGTTTGCATTAATGTCTAACATCTTTTGTTATGTTGATTTTTACTAACTTTATTTTATGGTTTACTTCTCCTACTTATCTATCATTTTTTTTCTCCATATTGCTTCTTCTTGGCTCTTGAGTTCATTGTACTAAAGGAGAGAGAGAGAGAAAAAAAAAAGAACAAGAGAAAAAAGAAGCAAAGTGTTGTGAAATTAAAAAAAAAGATGGTTATGTAACATACCTTAGATTAGTTGAGTATGAGTGAATAAAGTTATTTCAATATTTTTCTTTCTTGTAATTGTTAGCACATTTGTGCACGATATTTATTTGTTATGATCAATTTGTTATGTTAAACATCATCTATCTTTAAATTGCATTTGCATTTTATTTTTCAAACTTAATTTATTTTGATTATCGTTCATGGTTTCAAGTTTTTTTTTTTTTTGCAAACTTATTTTCAAACCTTAAAGTTTGCTTGTTTTTTTGGGGTTTACAATGTTTTATAACTAAAAAATGTTATTTCCAACTTTTTTTTATTTTTTTAAAACCATTTTTTATTTATAAAAAAAATATGCCGACGACGGAATCTAGAAATATTTGGGAGTCCGATTTTCTAGTTTTCTTGAGGTGAGGAATTGATTCTTTGGAAGTCCAAGATCAACTCCAATACGTTATTTTTTTAGAAAATTCAATCATATTTGTATATTATGTTTTTTCACTTATCCTATGAATAAATTATCATACATGCTCAACTTATCTTGTCATTGCATTTATTTGCTTTGCTTAACTTTGATTTTCTTGATTTTTCTTAGTGATTTCTATTTTTTTTTTTTTTACAAACTCTATTCTCATTTTTTATAATATTATTTTTCAATTTCTTTAAAATTTCCCTTTTTGTTTTATAAAAGTTTGTTTTCAAAACCAAGTATTTTATTTTCTAAGTTTTAAAATCTTTTTTAAAATGTGAATTTTCTTTTAAGGTTGTTTTTTCCTAAAAATTCCTACGACGGAATCTAGAAATATTTGGGAGTCCGATTTTCTAGAATTCTTGAGGTGAGGGATCATTATCGTTGGGAGTCCGAGATCTTGGTCCCAAGAAAAAATGAATTTAATTAAAACTTTTTTTAAAAAAAAAATATTTTATAAGAGGTTATCCTATGAAAGATTTGAGAAATTGTAAAATTTTCTCATATTCTTGAGATGATATTATTTCTAAAATCTTGGAAATAATTTCAATGTAGCCACATTGATGGATTTTCATCCACTTGTTTTATGGGATCATGACTCGAAATATTGTAGTAATGAGTGGTAAAATAAGATATTGTGTTAAAAAATCTTTTTTTTACTTAAATAATTTTTTTAAAAATATTTTTGCAATTCAAGATTAAATTTGACCACCGTTAAAAACGGGTGTTGTGGGGTGATAACACCTTCCCCATACACAAACAACTCCCGAACCCAAAATTTGGTTTTCGCATACCATTTTTGTTTAAAAAGTTATTTTATTCTATTTTGGTGCCCAATCACACAATAAAAAAGATTGGTGGTGACTCCTTTTAAATATCCCTATTTCGAGGACGTCGGCCGCTCCGCGTCGCAGGTACGTGGCGACAGTATGTTTATATAATATGATAGTATGTCTCAATAATCATAATTGATTGATCAAATCTACATATTATTAATTTTTTACTATTGATGCTAATAACAATACTTTACTGAAATCAAAATCAAAAGTTGAAACATAAAATTAACATTTTCAAAGTTGAAGGATTAAATACATATAGTCGATTAAAATTATAATCAAGTATATTACAATAGTCCCTATAGTTTTAGAAATTTTATTTAACTTCCAACTTGTCTAGTCTTAGTTTTATGTTAATCTCTGTAGTTTAAAAAGTTTCATAGTTTATGATTCATTTCAAAGTTCATGTTTATCGTATGGATTGAACCTCATAAATCATTTCGAAATCATGCTTATCTTCCTAAAAAAAATTAAACTCATTGATTTTCTTCTATTTCGTAACCCATTTTAATCTCAAACACAATTAATTAACTCTAACACAATTAGGGTGAATTTGACGTGTCTTCTAGTTTACACTCTTTCTAAAAATTCGTTTTTTTGCTTAGTAATGCTTTTCATTGAAGTGATTTGAACTTAAATACTTGTGTGTCGTTTGGTTATAGATTAGCAAAATTAAAAAAAATGCAAATATAGCAAAATTGGTTGCTCAACTCATTTAAATTACAAAAAAATCCACTACCCATATCAATGATAGAAGTTTATCACTGATAGAAGTCTATCACAGATAGACTTCTTGGTTGGATTGTTTATCTATTTTGGTTAAAGTATGTCAATGATAAAAGTCTATCACTATCACTATCACTAATAGACATCTTGTTTGAGATTTTTTATTTGTTCTAATTTAAGTCTATCAGTGATAGAAGTTTATCACTATCGTTGATACACTTTTTCGTTGCGACTTTTATTTGTTCTGATTGAAATCTATCAATGATAGAAGTCTATAACTATCACTATTAGACTTCTTGTTTTGGATTTTTATCTGTTATGATTGAAATTTATCAGTGATAGAAGTCTGTCACTATCACTGATAGACTTATTGGTTGAGATTTTTATTTGTTCTGATTGAAGTCTATCGCTATCACTGATACACTTCTATTTGTGGTGTTTATCTTTTCTAATTGGAATCTATCAGTGATAGAAGTCTATCACTATCACCAATAGCCTTCTATATGTGTTATTTTATATGTTCTGATTGGAATCGACCAATGAAAGAAATCTATCACTACCATCGATAGACTTCTATTTGTGTTGTTTATCTTTTCTTATTAGAGTCTATCAGTGATAAAAGTCTATCACTATCACTAATAGGGTTCTATATGTGTTGTTTATCTGTTCTGATTGGAGGATGTATGTGATAGAAGTCTATCACTATCACCACATAGAATTCTATTTATATTGTTTATCTTTTCAGATTGAAGTCTATCTGTGACTATCACTGGTACACTTCTTGTTTGGTATTGTTTTTAGACTTCTATATGTGTTGTTTTATACGTTCTGATTGGAATCGACCAGTGATAGAAATCTATCACTATCATCGATAGACTTCTATTTGTGTTGTTTATCTTTTCTTATTAGAGTCTGTCAGTGATAAAAGTCTATCACTATCACTAATAGGGTTCTATATGTGTTGGTTATCTGTTCTGATTGGAGTATGTCAGTGATAGAAGTCTATCACTATCCCCATATATATTTCTTTTTATATTGTTTATCTTTTCAGATTGAAGTCTATCTGTGACTATCACTGGCACACTTCTAGTTTGGTATTATTTTTCTGTGTTGATTGAAGTCTATTAGAGATAGAAGTTTATCACTATCACTGATAGACTTTTTAATTGGTATTGTTTATCTATGTTGATTAAAGTCTATCACTCTCACTAATAGACTTCTTGTTTGGTGACTGATAAACTTCTTGCTTTGGTATTGTTTATCAATATTCAATGTTGATTGAAGTCTATCAGTGATAGAAACCAATGATATAAACCTATCACTATCACTGATAGATTTCTTGTTTGGTATTGTTTATTTGTGTTGATTGAAATCTATCAATGATAGAATGATCTCAATATCATTATCACTATCACTGATAGTTTGCTTGTTTGTTATTGTTTTTCTGTATTTATTGAAGTTTATAAGTGATAGAAGACTATCACTATAACTGATAAACTTATTGTTTGGTGTTGTTTATCAGTGTTGATTGAAGTCTATCACTAACATTGATAGACTTCTTGTTTGTTCTTTTTGTATTGGTATTTATATGAAGTCTATTATTATCACTCACTAATAGACTTCTTGTTTGGTATATTTTATCAATATTGATTAAAGTCTGTCAGTGATAAAAGTCTATCATCATCACTTATAGACTTCTTGTTTGTTGTTGTTTATCTGTGTTTATTGAAGTCTATCACTATCACTAATAGACTTCTTGTGTAACACCCCACGTTTTCAGATCCGACTACTTTCGTCTTTTGGAGTGTTTTTAGAATTAAGTGCCTAAATTAAGATAGATGAATTAAGTGCCTAAATTTAGAAATTTGGTAAGTGTTAAATACTAGTTTTAAATTGAAGATTTAAAGATTAAACCAAAAAGTTTTTCATTAAAGATTAATCATTTATATAGAATTTTGTTCAAATGTAAAAGTGTTTTTTAATTACACATTCTATCAAATGATAATTTTCAATTAATATCTCATTTTTATTTCGTTTCTTTCTCTATTGTCATTTGGTGGTCTTTAATTAATATATTAGCGATGAAATTGTTATAGGTTTTAGTCTCTCGCGGTATAATATCTAGCATAGTAGAATTTTTTTGTTAATTGTAATTTTCAAGAAGATTTAAGTAATGTTATGATCATAAAATTTCTAAACTACATAAAAAGTTGGAATGGAAAAATATGTGTATGAAGAAAATAAAAAAGGGCACATGTGGATAAAGGAGGAGAAGAGTAAGACAAAGAAAATAAAAAGAAAATAAAAAATGAAAAAAAATATCATACTAGAGTGTTTGGAGACATTAAAAAAATTAAAACATTCTTTGGGTGGTCATTTCTTTCAATCTCATATGCAACCATAAGGGTAAAAAGGGAATAACAAAACTTTATTTAAAAGATTTGTTATATTTACAAATCTTTTTAAAAGTTGTTATATTTGTAAATAATTCACTCTAATTTGCTACTCAATACAATTACTCTATCTTGAATGTTGGAATGTGAAAAGTATTTTCTACCATTTAAAAGATTTATTTAATTTAAATTAAAATAAAATTTAAAAGTCTAGGAATTAAAAAAGATTTTGTAACCCTCACATTCTACTACTATAAAAAATGAGCTTTCTTTCATTTCACCAACAACAAAAACATCATTCTTTCTTTATTTGTATTCTCTCAATACATTGCTCTCAAAGACTTTTCAATTTTTAAAGTATCGATCTCAAGATGTTGGTGTGTTACATTCAAGTTGCACGGAATCCATATATGTCGTATCTACATCCTACACTTATTTTTGTTTTCTCAATGCATTGCCTCTCAAGGCTCTTAAATTTTTCAAAGCATCGATCTCAAGATGTTCGTGTTACATTCAAGTTGCAAAGAGATGTATGTGTCATATCTATATCCCGACCCTAGGCTTGCAACATCAATACTCAATTTTGATGAAGTTGAATTATAATATTTATCTATCAATTGTCCATTGAACAAATTTATTTGATGAAATGAGTGTACGACTAAGATTTTAAATTTTTTTGGTTACTTTTTTTTTTTATTGTTCTAATATAATTAGTATTTTTTGTTTAAAATATTTGTTGAAAGAATAAAAAAAATTATCAATAAATTACAAGCTTTATTTCCTTTGGTTGACAAATCATTTATCTAACCCAATGCCTCACCAAGCTTTTAATTAATTAATTATCAATAATAAATTAAAAATTATTTATCAATAGTAATTTGTGTAAAATATGGAGAATTAGAATGTAAAAAGTATTGTCATTTCTTTGTCTAAGAAATTAAAGAAATTTTCTTTAAATTAATAATTTTAATTATAATATAAAATCAAGTTAGTAAACTAATTTATCTTTATTGAAGTTGAAAAGTTTCATACCTATAATCTATATCGATATCTATATCTATTGTTATGGGTTAAATTGGACCAACGAGAATGGGATGGTCAAATGACTAAGGCAAAGAGTCAGACAGAATAAGAAACCCAATACGAAGTCAAAACGGATCGAAATCGAACAGGGACCGAATCAAGGTAAAAAAAGACGAGAGGACGTACTTGGGCTTCGACCCAAATGTGTGGTGGGCCTCGACATAGGTCGAGGGCGACCAGGGTAGATCCCTCCCATTTAAGCTCTACCCTCGCCCAACACCCCAAGAAAGGAGTCTGGGCTTAGGTCGAAGCCCAATCCCGTGGTCGGCCTCGGATGAGGCTAAGGCCGACTAGATGTAAAGTCATATTTGGGTTGGGCTTGTTTCCAGTCCTCTCCCGCCCTTTCCTTTTCTCAATAGGCCACGAAAACCCACAAAGGACCCTAGAAAAAAGCTATTTAAGTTTTCCCAGGAAGGGAGAGCAGGGTAAGTGGATTCTAATCACTTAAGCACTAAACTCCTCCCTAATTCTCTCTAAAATCCACTCTGACTTAAGCATTAGAGCTTGTGTGGTCGACACCACACTGGTGTCTAGGTTTTCCTTGTCTTGCAAGCTGCGTTTTCCCCCAAGAATTATAAATTTATCGTTGTTGTCACATGGAGGTCAGGTGTATTCTCCTGTCCAAAATTTGGCAACAACAGTTTGCGCCGTCTGTGGGATCGACAAAATGCTTATTTGGAGAACCTAGTAATCGAGTCAATCTGTTAAAAGTGATGAAAAGAATGCAAAGAAACACGTTTTGGAACAAGGAGCAACGCGATTCTGATCGAGATCGTCGTGTTCGGCGAACGCGAGAAGACATATCTCCTCAGCCTCCTATCGAGGTCGAGGCCAACCAGCACCAGAAAGTCAAGGTCGACCAAACCGTTCAAGCTACATGGCGACACAAACAAGAAGGATCGCGTGAAGACCAACCTATGCTTGTTGGCCAAGGCCGACCATAAAAAGGTCGAGGCCGACCAGCGTCAGAATGAAGTCAATGCCGACTAGTTTGTTCAAGCTACGTGGTTGTGCAGACCAGAAGGATTACAAGAGGAGACGATAAATAAGATGATTGCCCAGCCCCTCGCTCCGAGGGAGGATGAGACCGACCAAAGAGGGCAACCTGCCAAGGAATTAGAGTCTATCTCGCTCACATCGGAAGACAAACGAGTAAATATTGGAACAAACCTAGGGGCTACGCAGAAAGAAAAACTGATTAGTTTCTTGAGGGACAATGTGGATTTATTCGCATGGTCTCATGAGGATATGCCAGAGATATATCCAGATGTCATGGTGCACCGGTTGAACGTAGACAGAGATTTCAAGCTCGTGAAACAGAAGCGACGCGCATTCAATCAGGAGCGAAACGAGATCATAGCCAGTCAGGCAGATGATTTGCTAAAAGCCAATTTCATTAGGGAAGTCCACTATCTCCAATGGCTATATAATGTGGTTTTAGTAAAAAAGTCTAATGGCAAATGGTGAATGTGAATCGACTTCACTAATCTAAATAAGACTTCTCCTAAGGACAGTTACCCTTTCCCTATGATAGATCAGTTAGTAGATGCAACAACGGGTCATGAATTATTGAGTTTCATGGATGCTTACTCTGGATATAATCAAATCAAGATGTATGGACCTGATCAAGAGAATACCTTTTTTATCACTGACAGGGGGTTTTACTGCTACAAAGTCATGCCATTTGGTCTCAAGAATGCAGGAGCAACCTACCAAAGAATGGTGAATCGAATGTTTGCTCCCTTGTTGGGGAAGAATATGGAGGTTTATGTAGATGATATGCTAGTAAAAAGAATTAAAGCATATCAACATGAAACTAGCCTCCATGAAGCTTTCCAGATACTTCGAAAATAGAAGATGAAGTTGAACCCAAGTAAGTGTGCTTTCGGAGTAACATCAGGAAAATTCCTTGGATTCATGGTACATCAAAGAGGAATTGAAGCAAATCCAGACAAGATAAACGTTATCTTAGAGATGTCTTCCCCAACCAATCTCAAGCAACTTCAGAGTCTCAATGGGAGAGTTGCAGCATTGAACAGGTTTGTTAGTAGAGCTACTAACAAGTGTCAAACCTTCTTTAAAATTCTGAAGAAGGGTTTTCCGTTTGAATGGTCTAAAGAGTATGAACAAGTTTTTCAAGAACTAAAAGGTTTATCTAAGTTCAGCTCCCCTCCTAGCTAAACCAGTTAAAGGAGATGAGTTACTACTTTATGTAGCTGCTTCTAACAATGTTGTAAGTTCTGCATTAATCAAAGAAGAGAAATGTCATCAAAGACCAATCTACTACACCAACAGAGCAATGGTAGGGGCTGAAACTAGATATCCTCATGTAGAAAAACTTGCACTAACTCTAGTTACCTCAACCAGAAGATTGCGTCCTTACTTCCAGGCGCATAAGATAACTGTTCTTACAAATTTCCCTCTCAAGCAAGTGTTGCAGAAGTCAGAAGCTTCGGGACGTCTTATGAAGTGGGCAATAGAACATAGTGAATACGATATTCACTACAAACCGAGGACATCAATCAAAGGACAAGCACTGGCGGATTTCCTAGCAGAACTCACTCCATCACATGCTGAAGCCGACCGCGCAAAGGCTGAGGCCGACCATGTGGGAGCTAAGATCGAGGGCGACCACGTGGGGGCTAAGGCCGAGGCCGACCACATGGAAGTCAAGGTCGATCATAAGAGGGAAAAGGTCGACCATCTCCAATATATAATGGAGATAGAGACATCTCATCCAGAAACCCCTAATCTGCCCTGGAAACTGTTCGTTGATGGGTCCTCCAATGTCAAAGGATGCGGAGCAGGAATCCTACTTGATTCCCCTGAAGGAGAAAGGTATGAATATGCTCTCAGATTCAAGTTTAGGATGTCAAAGAATGAGGCAGAATATGAAGCGCTCGTAGCAAGATTGAGGATCGCCAAGGAGATAGAAATCTCTAATCTATTAGTTTTGAGTGATTCTCAGCTAATTGTAAAATCGGTAACCAATAAATACCAAGCTAAAGAACAAAGAATGACAAAATATTTGTCAAAGGTCGAGGAACTACTTGTCTCGTTCTCCAAACACGAGTTCAAGCAAATCCCAATATCACAAAATGTCAATGTTGATTCTTTAGCTCGATTAGCAGCAACTTATGAAACTGAATTGAGTCGAATAGTTCCAGTTGAAATCCTATACGAACCAGCCATAAGCAGAGGGGAGATAATGAAATCGGGAAGCAAGCCGGATGAGGCGAAGGTCGAAAACAACTCGGCCAAAACCGAGAAAGACTCGAACGAAGCCGAAGAGATTTTGGTCGAGGCCTAGGAGGTTCCGATCGAGGCCGAGGATGATTTGGTCGAGGCCGAGGCCGAAAAGGTTTCCTCCTAGATGGATCCTATATTGGAATACTTGAAAGAGGAAAAATTACCCTTAGAAAAAGTAGAAGCCAAACGAGTACAGAGGCGATCAGCTCATTACCTACTCAGATAAGGTAAACTCTATAAGAGGGGGTTATTCAATGTCGCTCCTTAGATGTCTTACACCTAATTAAGTGGAATATGTGATGAGAGAGATCGATGAACGAATATGTGGCAACCACTCAGGCGGAAGATCCTTATGTCATAAGATCACAAGGCAAGGATATTATTGGCCGACAATGCTTTAGGACGTAAGAAATTTCACAAGATCCTGTGATCGATGTAACCGATTTGCTCCAATCCCAAGGCAACCGCCAGAACCATTGACAAACGTAGTGAGCCCTTGGCCTTTTGCACAATGGGGAATAGATCTTATTGGACCTTTTCCCCTAGGTAAAGGGCAGACTAAATTTGCAATGGTGGGGGTAGACTACTTCACAAAGTGGGAAGAAGCAGAAACATTGGCAACAATCACAGAAAAGAAGATAACTAGCTTTGTTTTGAGAAATATAGTATGTCGTTTTAGAATTCCTAATATCATTATTTCAGACAATGGAAAGCAATTCGATAATGCAGCCTTCAGAAAATTTTGTGAAGATCTCAACATTGATCATCGATGTTCATCTCTAGCACACCCTCAAGCCAATGGGCAAGTGGAAGCAGTGAACAAGATTATCAAATTAAATCTCAAGACAAAGTTGGAAAATCTGAAGGGAGCATGGGCAGAAGAATGGCAAATGTGTTATGGGCATACAGGACCACTGTAAGATCTACAACATGCGAGACTCATTTCTCACTTACTTATGGTGTTGAGGCAGTCATCCCTGTTAAGATTGGTTTACCCTCGCTAAGAGTAGAAGAATTTGACCCTCAACAGAATGAGGAGTCAATGAGACTAAGCTTAGACCTTCTAGAAGAGCACAGATAAAAAGCTCACCTTCGAGCAACAAAATACAAAAAAATAATTACAAGGTACTACAACACAACAGTCAAGAAACGAAGTTTCAAAGAAAGAGATCTCGTGCTAAGAAGAGTCATGTGAAATACTAAAGATCCATCATCTGGTACGCTAGGTCCAACGTGGGAAGGACCATACTAAATTGCTAGAATTGTCAGGCCTGGCACGTACACTCTAATTGATCATAGGGGAAAAGTTCTTTCTAATAGCACACAAAATGTGTTATCCTTAGGCTTAGGTATTGCTAGTTTTATGATGATTTCAGGGCTTTTACGTGTTTAATTCACTCAATTTCAGGTGACAAGCTTAAACGGAGCTCTTGGAGACAATTTGGATCACTCGGGATCAAAACGGGGCTATTTGGAGCTAAAGATAACATCAATTGGAAGAAAAAGAACCAATCCAAGCATGATGACCCGAGGTGATGGCGTTGCAACGCCATGCAGAGCGTTGCAACGCCAGACTTGCTGTTTAAAGGCTTTGAAGACTCCAGGCGATAGTGTTGTAACGCTGCCTTAGGGCGTTGCAATGCTATCTCGATAAGAAGCCACGCGTGCGAAGCCGCGCATAGGGCGTTGCAATGCTGCCTTGCAGCGTCGCAACGCCATTTCGACAAGGAGTGCGCGCGTTAGGGTAGCGGCGTTGCAACGCTATCCTCAGCGTTGCAACGCCATCGATTATTTCCTTAATTGCCAGCCGCCTAGGGTACAGCGTTGCAACGCTGCACCTATTCCTTCTATAAATACAACATGATGCATTTGAGCAAGGGGAGCACAATTTGGTAGAGTTTTGCCCTAAATTCGAAATACACCTTGTAAGAAGAGAGAAAAGAGTGATTTTGGGAGCCAAAGCATTCGTGGTGGTTCGAGTTCGAAGACGAGAGCTCGGAGACGAAGGACCGGCATCGACACCTAAGTTTATTTCTCTTTCTTTCCATTTGTAATAGCGTTCTAAGACGTTTTCTACTTGTTTAGTTTGTTTTTCATGTGATTTAGAGTAGCTAAACATTGTAGTAGGATTTGATTTATTTGTTAGGACTTTATTACAATATATTGAAGCATGTTTTGTTCTTATTTTTGGCCATTCGCTCTGCACTCTTTAATTCGTTGATTCAAGTGAACTCGAGAGATAAAGCTTGAATTAGAGCAAAATTGTCAAAACCCTTAGTAGTCTGGCACGAGAGTGACTTAGAATTCTTAGGGAAACACTTAAAGAAGTTACTTAATGCCATGCATGTTGTAGGTTCGTATGGAGATTATGAATTCTATTGCATGTGTGAGGCTCACTAAGAACCGAGAGGTTTTCTTGAGTAATTTACTTCTTGTTTATAAATTCATCTCATGAGGTCAATGCATGTGTAGTTAGGTTATTAACTTGTAAAATCACTTCCTTTAATTCTATCAATTCGTGTCTCCACATGTTTGTTTGTTTGGTTGTCTTGTTCGTCAAACACCTATCCATGTTTTGTTGCTTTAGCTAAATTTGAGAATTAGTATCTTCGTACTTAATTAATCTAAAAACCCATTCCCGAGGACGATATTTGGACTCATAAATCACTATACTAAAACTTGACCCGTACACTGCGGTATTGTAATATAATTTTACGCAACAAGTTTTTGGCGCCGTTGCCGGGGAATGGCGATTATTTAGATTAATTAATATTAGGAGAAAATTTAAAATTTTAGACTAAAGTTTGTTTGTATGTTTTTCCTTATTTGTTTGATTGTTGTTTCCTTATTTGCTTTATTTTAGCTTTATGTGTTGTTTGTTGTCTTTGTCCCCTGCATTTGGTTGTGTTGCAATTGTGTGAAGTCTTGTTGTGAAATTACTGATTTTAAAAGCATGACTTTGCATGATTTCAATTTTCCACCATTCTATTGTCCATCCCGGGACCCTAGGTATGTGCACCATGATTTCTCTGAATCTCATCTGTCTAATTTTTACCATTATGTACCTGAAATTGATGAACATTCATGTAATGGTAGTTATCTAGGCAGTTGGAACCATAGTTCTTCGTACCTTGACCAACCCATAGAAAAATCTTCTCTTGTGGACCAATTGAGGAAATATACTTTAGAATTGAAAATTAAAAATTTGGTTCATGAAGAGTTCGAAAGGTTGAATAGGTTTGAAGCTAAAGTGGTAGAACTGTGGGAAATAGTATGAGATAGAACCCAATATCTTAACCAGCTAGTCATTTCCCTTAAGGCCTTACAGGAACAATTTATTATCCTTACCACTGAGAGGGTGCCACCTAGGAGGGTCTGTTCACATGATAGTGAGGATAGTTTGGGGGAGATTGAGACACACCATAATCAGGTTAGTGAGGTAGACATCGGTATTATAATCACTTCCACAGAGGAAACCCAAGTGATAGGGTTAGAGGCTGAGAAGTATTCTTCCCTTTATTCTCCAGAAATTTTCTTAATTGTTGATAACCAATTGTCATACACTCACGAGTCTTGTTTTGATTTCAGTTCTTTCATTTTATTAAACAAAAATACCAAAAATAATTATGTCTCTGGTGCCCATGAAAAGCAAGATAGCCTTTTAGACTTAGAAGGCTACATTGATTCAAGCAAGAAGGGCCCAGAGAAATATGAGCAATTTTATGTGCCCTAATAAGTCACCGTCTAGCTAAAGACGTTAAAGAAAGCACTTCTTGGGAGGCAACCCAAGTTTTATGTTTTTTTGTCTTTATTTTATTCTCTAGTTGTTTGTGTTTTTCTTTTTTTTTCTAATTTCTTTCTTTTTGTTCCTCTAGGTGTATGCCCAAGGGGAGAGCTGCAGACTTGCACCATTTTGATCCTGAGATTGAAAGGACCTGTAGGAGACTCCTAAGGGAAAGAAGAGCAGAACCTCAGGAGATGGCTGATCAGGAGCTCATCAACAACCCTAAACCTATCAAGGAGTATTTCCAACCTGTGTTTAATTCTGAGCAAGCTGGAATAGTCCATGCCCCTATCAATGCTAATAATTTTGAACTTAAAAGCAGACTGATACAAATGGTTAGGGAAGGTGCCTTGAGGCCTAGCCACGAGAAGATCCTAACTCTCATCTTCAAAATTTTTGGAAATCATGGTACATTTAAAATGAATGGTATCTCTGCTTGATAGTATTCGCTTACGTCTTTTCCTTTTTCTCTGCGCGTAGAGCCAAAGAATGGCTAGGGTCCCTTCCTCGGGGAGTATCACTTCACAGGAGGAGTGGCCCAAGCCTTCATGACCAAATTCTTTCCACCCGTTAAAGCTGCAAAGTTAAGGACTAAGATAGGAACATTCGAGCGTGAGAGGGAGAGCGCTTATTTGAGGCACAGGGAAAGGTACAAGGACATGCTCGGGAGGTGCCTACAGCATGGCACCAGGGATCGGCTCCAGTACAATCGTTTTATAATGGACTGGAAGGTAAGACCGGGACCATTCTCGATGCTACTCTTCTTTGGAGGGGCTTTCATGGCGAAGATCGTGCTGAAGCACGTGCCCTCCTTGAGGAAGTATCAACTACCAGCTACCAGTGGCCTCACAGACAATGACAGATCTAAGCCAAGATGTGGATTGTATCAACCTGGATGAGGTAACTTCTCTTAGATCTCATATGGCATCTCTCACTCATGCCCTGAATAATTTTGCAAGATCATCACAAACAGGGATGTCCTCTCAATGCTCCCAGCCTAATAGAGAATCCACTATGGAGCAATTGCACTACCTGAACAACAGAAGCAACCACTATGGAGGGAATCAGACTCAGAACAACCTCCCAACACATTACAATCCAGGTTTGAGGTATCATGAAAATTTTTCTTATGCTAACAACAAAAATGTGTTGAATCCTCCTACAGGGCATGCTTCTACATCGGAGAGAGAAACCATCTCTAGAAGACACATTGCACTCCTTCATAGCTGAATCCGTGAGTCGGTCCAACCAAATGGAGAATGCGATCACCGATTATCTCGGTATTGTGACTAGTCATGGAGCCGCAATAAAGAATATAGAGACCAGTTGTCCAAATGAACACATCACTCCGTGCACCGCAAGCAAGGAAAGAAACACCTTAAGGGAGTACAGTCTAACTAAAGACGTTAAACAAAGCGCTTCTTGGGAGGCAACCTAAGCTTTACTTACTTTTGTTTCCCTGTCTTTAGCTTGCTTTAGTTTATTTTTTGTTGTTAATTGTTGTTGTACTTCGTAGGTTGTGGAGATGCCCTTCTTCGTTGAAATCCATGCTCCCATTCAGAGGAACTCCAACACACATGCTTTGGCTATCCAAGGAACCTGTAAAGATATCCATCACCCGGGTGATGATCGTTCACTTCTACCCTTATACTTACCTCATGCTTATTTCTACAAACATTGGGGACAATGTTTAGTTTAAGTTTGGGGGTGGGATGTTGTTTATTTATTATAACTGTCCTGAGTATGTGCTGAATGATGATTGTTCCTTTACATGAGTATGATCATGATAGCCTAGGAGGAGATATAATTGAAAATCTTTGTGATTCTGCTGAAACCTGAAAGCATGACATGAATTTGAGTTAATTTAAAAATTTTCTTGAGTTTTTCCTGCATTATATGCACATAACCTTTGTTCCTGTAGTTTTGAAATGCTTAGAACAAAGTTATTAGGTTTAAGTTTGATGTCACCTCGATAGGTCCGAGAACCGATTTGAGAGTTAAAGCTGCAGGATAGGGTGAACGACAATATGAAGTGCATAATCTGTATAATATGTGCATTATGTGAAAGGGTTGTCGTCTGTTTTTGTCGTTATGTTTGTTAAAGAAAAAAAATCGTGAGGACAAAAAGAGCTACCTTCACTGTGATCAGTTAGGCCACTCATTGAGCGAGTGCTCTAGGTACGGGTCCCTGCAGTGGATGTGTGAAAGCTAGTGTCCTTGCACACACACAAAAAAAAAAAGAAGAAAATAGAAAAAGTGGCATCAAAAGAGGGATTAAGTGCTGAGTAAAGTTGTTTATTTCTTGAATGTGGAGAGGCTCAAAGATTAGTAATTAAGACCAGTGTAGGGGGAAGTTGAATGGATAACCTAAAAAAGTTGATCCAGGCTTAGTAAAAATCAAGGGAACATAGGCTAATCACACACACACGTAGGAACACTTAGGAAAAGATTTAAATTACTTGTTGAAGTGTTATGCTTAATTGTTTCTTGTGATTGCAAAATTTTCTCTTAAATCTTTGAGGCTTGAATCAAATGTATGTTTAAGAACAATCTAATGTTTAACTCTGTTTTTGCTCGGGACTAGCAAAAGTTTAAGTTTGGGGGTGTTTGATAGCACACAAAATGTGCTATCCTTAGGCTTAAGTATTGCTAGTTTTATGATGATTTCAGGGCTTTTACGTGTTTAATTCACTCAATTTCAGGTGACAAGCTTAAACGGAGCTCTTGGAGACAATTTGGATCACTCGGGATCAAAACGGGGCTATTTGGAGCTAAAGATAACATCAATTGGAAGAAAAAGAACCAATCCAAGCATGATGACCCGAGGTGATGGCGTTGCAACGCCAGACTTGCTGTTTAAAGGTTTTGAAGACTCCAGGCGATAGCGTTGCAACGCTGCCTTAGGGTGTTGCAACGCTATCTCGATAAGAAGCCACGCGCGCGTTGCCGCGCATAGAGGCGTTACAACGCCGCGCCTTGCGTGCCGCAACGCCATTTCGACAAGCGAGCGCGCGTTAGGGTAGCGGCGTTGGTAACGCCGCCTCGCGGCGTTACAACGCCATCGATTATTTCCTTAATTGCCACCGCTAGGGTACAGCGTTGCAACGTTGTCCCTAGCGTTGCAACGCTGCACCTATTCCTTCTATAAATACAACATGATGCATTTGAGCAACGGGAGCACAATTTGGTAGAGTTTTGCCCTAAATTCGAAATACACCTTGTAAGAAGAGAGAAAATAGTGATTTTGGGAGCCAAAGCATTCGTGGAGGTTCGAGTTCGAAGACGGGAGCTCGGAGACGAAGGACCGGCATCGACACCTAAGTTTATTTCTCTTTCTTTCAATTTGTAATAGCGTTCTAAGACGTTTTCTACTTGTTTAGTTTGTTTTTCATGTGATTTAGAGTAGCTAAACATTGTAGTAGGATTTGATTTATTTGTTAGGACTTTATTACAATATATTGAAGCATGTTTTGTTCTTATTTTTGGCCATTCGCTCTGCACTCTTTAATTCGTTGATTCAAGTGGACTCGAGAGATAAAGCTTGAATTAGAGCAAAATTGTCAAAACCCTTAGTAGTCTGGCACGTGAGTGACTTAGAATTCTTAGGGAAACACTTAAAGAAGTTACTTAATGCCATGCATGTTGTAGGTTCGTATGGAGACTATGAATTCTATTGCATGTGTGAGGCTCACTAAGAACCGAGAGGTTTTCTTGAGTAATTTACTTCTTGTTTATAAATTCATCTCATGAGGTCAATGCATGTGTAGTTAGGTTATTAACTTGTAAAATCACTTCCTTTAATTCTATCAATTCGTGTCTCCACATGTTTGTTTGTTTGGTTGTCTTGTTCGTCAAACACCTATCCATGTTTTGTTGCTTTAGCTAAATTTGAGAATTAGTATCTTAGTACTTAATTAATCTAGAAACCCATTCCCGAGGACGATACTTGGACTCATAAATCACTATACTAAAACTTGACCCGTACACTGCGGTATTGCAATATAATTTTATGCAACACTTTCCCACCCTTGGAATGCAGAACATCTTAGAATCTATTATCAATAGATTATTTTGTTTTATTCTCCTTTTCAATTAGGGCAGTTCTTGTCAGTATTTAGAATATCATGTATGATTGAAATCTTATTATGAATGAACCATTTTTTTCAAGCATAATTTCCAAAACTAAAACTTCTACATGAGTAAGGGGGCTACTAAGGGGATATGCTTCCCTATCGAACAAAAAGCATAAGCTACGTGAAACATAACCAAAAAGACAAATTTCACAAAATAAGTCGAGGACGACCAGAATAAGTCGAGGCCAAGGACGACCAGAATAAGTTGAGGCCGAGGCCGACTCAAAATAAGCTGAGGACGACCAGAATAAGTCGAGGCCGAGGACGACCAAAATAAGTCGAGGTCGAGGCCGAAGCCAACCTAGCCGAGGCCGAGGTCAACCTGGCCGACCCCAACCTCTCACTTCAATTCTTCAATTCCTATTTTCTTCTCTCATGGTCTGAGGCTAGCTCGATGTGAAGCTACAATGAACCTGGATGACTGAAAAATTCCTCTTATAAGAAGACATGAAGCAACACAGCTGTTGGATGATAAAATTTTCCTCCTACGAGAGGACAGAAAGTCCAAAATAATCCCCATAGGGATTAACGACAATCCCGCTTAAACTTGAGGACAACCTCAAGTATGTATAATCATTGGAGAACGACACAGGTCGTGAATCCAGATGAGAGCATAAACCCCAAGAGAAGCAATCTTGGAATGATCCAAGGAGAAAGGGAACATCCGAAATGCAGAATAAGCATAACGGTTAGCCTAGAATCCCAATTGATAACGGAGAAATTGACCCCCTAGTAGACTTAATATCCTCATAAGGATGAACAACAGAAACTGGAAAAAATTCAAGGCAATCCTCGAAATGTCTAAAATGACTCTGAAGAAACCTGATTAGGAGAATCAAAATGCAAATTCAACGTGACGAGATCCTGACATTTGTATTAAATACCGGAGAAATTAACACTCTAGGAGACTAAATATCCTCATGAGGATGGACAACAATAGCTAGAGAGAATTCAAGGCAACCCTCGAAATGTTTGAAATGACTACGAAGAAATTTGACTAAGAAACCAGGCAAATCGAAACACAGAATAAACGTGACGAGAACCTGAAATTCTTAATTGGATAACGGGGAACGACATTCTAGAAGATTGAATATAAAATTCAGTAGGCTACTCTCAAGTCAGGCTCCATGCGATTATTTCGCGAGCTACCCAATCTCAAATCCTAACTAGGGAGTGGGGGCTAATGTTATGGGTTAAATTGGACAAATGAGAATGAGTTGGTGAAATGACTAACGCAAAGGGTCAGACATAATAAGAAGCCGAATACGAAGTAAAAATGGGCTGAAATCGAACAGGGACCGAACCAAGACGAAAAGAGACGAGAGAACGTACTTGGGCTTCGGCCCAAGCATGTGGTCGACCTCGGCCTAGGTAAAACCCTCCCATTTAAGCTCTACCCTCGCCCAACACCCCAAGAAAGGAGTCTTGGCTTGGGTCAAAGCCCAATCCCGTGGTCGGCCTCGGACGAGGCTGAGGGCGACCAGATGCAAGGTCATATTTTGGGCCTTGCATCATTCCCATGCAACCCATAGGCTTGTTTCCAGCCCTCTCCTGGCCTTTCCTTTTCTCAATAGGCCACGAAAACCCACAAAGAACCCTAGAATATAGCTATTTAAGCTCTCCTAGGAGGGGAGAGCAGGGTAAGTTGATTCTAATCACTCAAGCACTAAACTCCTCCCTAATTCTCTCTAAAACCCACTCTGACTTAAGCATCGAAGCTTGTGTGGTCGACACCACACTGGTGTCCAGGTTTTCCTTGTCTTGTCGGCTGCGTTCTTCCCCCAAGAATTACAAATTTATCGTTGTTGTCACGTGGAGGTAAGGTATGTTTTCCTGTCCAAAATTTGGCAACAACATCTATAATCTATTAAAATGCTACAAACTTTGAAAAAAAAAATTAGACTATTTTGTCCCTTTATCAATTTTTAAATTAACAAAATATGCCACATATAATTAATTACCAATAATTAATAGATTATATATTAAGACAATATAAAAAATCTCTCTATTAAATATGTCTTCTTTTTAATTAAAAAATAGGTGGTTAATTAAAAAACACTTCCATCCCACCCTCTCACTCACCCACTCCAACGTTTTTTTTTTACCTAATTTAATATATTAATTAGTTAATTAAAATGTAAATTATCTCTTATTTGATTTATTAATATACCAAGGAAGTATTAATAGTTATTTATTACTTATAAAGTATAGTAAAAGAATAATTAATTATAAATAGAAGATTGATTATAGAAAATGTAAAAAGATTTTTCTACCATTTAATGAATTTTTTCTATTTAATTATAATTTTATTATAGAATTTCAAAAATTTTAGAATACCAAAAAAATATTATAACTTTTTATCATCTATTACTATAGAAATGACATTTTTTTTCATTATTCTTTTATCAGAATGAGTTCGCTCTCCCCTCCCCCCTCTTCCAACACTTTTACAAATGGTCTTCATTTATTTATGAACATCTTGCCTTTTTATGTTTTACATTACATAATTATAAATATACCATTTATTAATTTTAATTTAAACAACTATTTAAAAGACTTTAATATCTCAAATAGTTGCAGTTACAAATTTACTCTTGTTGTCATCATTATTTAAATTAAAAAGGATGATTAATAGAATTCCATTGTAAAAGAGACAGAAATTATACCACACCCATGAAGCTGTTGAACTCAGTATTAATGAACATTTGGAAGATGTTTAGTTAGAAGAAGCTCTCCTCTGCCATGTCTGGATTGCTCACTCAAGATCTTGAGCTAGCTCGACAATGATGTACTTTCAATTTATGTTTATTTATTTTATGGATGAGTCATTTTTTCAAAAAAAAATGAAAGAAGTTGAATATAGAGAAAGATTTAAGGGGTAAGGGATGGGCGTTCAACAACAAAGATGAAAATGATGAAATGAGATTTAGAAGGATGATTAAGGTTTTGAAAATGAAACCATAAACTTTCGTAAGAAACCATTAAACTTTCACCAAAATTATTATATTTATTTTTATATATACATATTCACATGTTGTACAATTAAAATAAAAATAAATACTATATCGAATGATTAAATTATATGTTGAAACAATAATAAAATTGTAATTCAGTTATCAATTATATTCAGTTTTTTATAGGTCTAGTGACAAATATTATAGTTAAGTTTTTTCGAAGATGCTCCATTAAAAAATTCTATTAATAAACATATACTAGGATTTTAAAAACTTTTCAAAGTAACTTCATATGAAATGATGTAAAAAGTTAAGCATGTATGTATTAAAATTTATATTTTGTTCATCGTATTTATAATGTTATAAGAACGAAATAATTGGCAACAAGAGCATAGCTAAATTGATATCAAATAAGACTTATGACCAACAGGTAATGTGTTCGAATCCCCTACCCAAATGCGTTGTTGTACTCAAAAAAAAAAAACCACGAAATAGTTACATAAATATAAATTAAAGCTAAGTCATCTATAAAAAAAAATAAACATTTCAAAACTATGTATGCACTTTTGTATTTGTAAACATGATGCTCATTTACAAAAAGTGAAAAAAATTTAATTTAAAAATTGTTTAAATTTCTACCCATCATTTGAAATATAAAAATTAAACTCAAAAGTTGATTAATTGATCAAATTAGTTCATCTTAACAACATATTAAATAGTTTTTTATTTTTAATGAGCAAATCATGTTACAAAGTTAGATAATAAAATTGATATGTATGGAATAAATTATTGAAAATAGATAAATACCACGTATGATCTTATATTTATTTCCATTCATAAATTTAATCATTTTATATTGCTATATAAGTTACTAAATTTCACAAAGTAAATTAAAAATTAAACATATGTAGGAGTCCTTTTACTATTTACTATAACTTTAAGTTATCCACATTAGACGAACATGTATTATCATAATTAAAAAATGTTGATTTATAATATGAATGCTAACTTATAAATTTATTTTTATGGGTCAATATTAATTATAAAAAATATAAAATCTGGTAATTTAGATAAAATTAAACATGCTCGAATTTATTTATGTTGTGTATTAATAAGATTAATTGTCTCAATTTTTGTAAAAAAAAATTAATAAAACTTAGAATCTTCACTCTTACAATTATAATACTATATTCTAAAAATATTTTTTTAAAAATAATGAAGAAAGTTGCATTAAATTAAATTTACAGGAAATACAATATACAAAATAAAAACATCCAACCAACTAAATGAAATAAAATTATAAAAAAAAAATACTAAAATGAATCTTAGTTTTAAAAAATAGTTATATATTGTAAAATATGTAGTATAAATGCCCATCCACATGCCATATATTACCTATGCCAAGTGGCAAAATTTCCATAGTCATAGTGTCCTCCAAGTGTCAAATTTTTACCAATGCTTAGTGTCCAAATGTACCAACTCATCCCTTGCCAAATTGCCTATAAATAGTGGCTTTTGGTGGAAAAATAAAATACATCCATTGGTGAAATTCTCTCCAATTCTCTTCATTCTCTCCCACTTTCTCTTTTTAGTCTTTATTTAATTTTCCATAAATTTCCACTATCTCTTTATTTATATTATATATATTGCCCCCACTTTCCAAACACTTATTTTAATATTATTATTATTATTATATTATTCTTATTATATTCTTATTATAAATATATTATTATATTAGTATTTTAATATTGGTAAAATTATACCCGGTTTTCATCCTATTTTTACAACACGTTATCGACCATACGAGCTCTTTCCCATCAAGGTAAGTCCTCCGGGTAAGCCATTTTTTTTAATAATAAAATGTTATTTTGCATGTCTAATTGATTTCCTAATCTAAATGCAATTTCTTTGTATATAGTATTACTATGGCAAATCTTGCAAAAATTAGAATTTGCGGCCCTGGATATTAATGGAAATAACTACTTGTCATGGGTCCTTGATGCTGAGATCCATTTAGACTCCATGAATCTTGGAAAAACAATTAAAGAAGGAAATGATGCATCAAATCAAGAAAAAGCCAAAGCTATGATCTTCATTCGCCATCATCTTCACGAGGGATTGAAAATGGAGTATCTTACAATAAAAGATCCCTACATTCTATGGCAAGACATAAAAGAAAGGTATGATCATCAAAAAAACAGTTATTCTTCCAAAAGCTCGTTATGATTGGATGCACCTGGGGTTGCAAGATTTCAAATCAGTGAGTGAATATAATTCCGCACTATTCAGAATTAGTTCAAAATTAAAATTATGCGGAGAAAAAATTACTGATGTTGATATGTTAGAGAAGACATTCTCGACTTTTCATGTCTCGAATATGCTCCTGCAGCAGCAATATCGAGAGAAAGGCTTTAAAAAATATTCCGAACTAATTTCATGTCTTCTCGTGGCTGAACAAAATAACGAGCTACTAATGAAAAATCATGAATCTCGACCAACTGGAGCAACACCATTCCTCAAGTGAATCTTGTGAATTTCAATAATCGTGGTCGAGGTCGTGGTCGTGGTCGAGGTCGGGACCGCGGTAGAGGAAGAAATACCTATTTTCGTGGTGGGCATTATAATTTTAAGAAACCCACACGAACTGATGATCATAAAGAAAAAGCTCCACAAGATAGGAGTTCAAAAGGTGATGAACATAAATGTTTCCGGTGCGGAATGACTGGGCACTGGTCACGTACCTGTCGTACGTCAAAACACCTTGTTGATCTCTATCAAGCTTCCTTGAAGGAAAAAGGAAAAGGGAAGAATGTGGAGGTGAATCTTGCCATTCAAGAAGATGATGTGTTCGATCCCTCCAATATGGTGCATCTTGATGTGGCTGATTATTTTGAATCTCCTGGAGAGAAAATTGATGCAATCAAACAAGTAGAGGATGTTTTGTATGAAGATATATAATTAAGTACTGTTTGTAATTATAATATGTTTTTCTTGTTTTTGTATATATATTTAGGACTTTTTGTAATCGTTTTTCTTTTCTTATCAATGAAGAAATATGGACAATTTCAATATGTTGAGTAACCCAAAAATGAGCAATGAGGATTTATGTCTAGCAGACTGCGCAATTACGCACACGATACTCATAAACAGAAAATATTTTTCTAAATTGACAATCTTTGGAAGCAAAAATCAATACTATATCAGTTCTAGACTGATTGAAGGTTTTGGAAAAGCAAGTTTTATCTTGCCTAGAGGAACAAAATTTTCAATTAATAATGCTTTGTTCTCTAGCAAATCAAAGAGAAATCTATTGAGTTTCAAAGATATACGTAATAATGGTTATCATGTTGAAACTGATCGTAAAAATAATATAGAGTATCTCTATATCACATCTATTGTTTCACATGAAAACGTATATTGGAAACACACACCAGACTTTTCTTACGGATTATATTATACTCATATCACGAGTAATCGAAAGTTATGCAACAATGAACCGTAAATTCATGAATCCGAAATATTACGTGTTTGGCATGATCGATTGGGTCATCCAGGATCGATAATGATGAGGAAAATTATTGAAAATTCACATGGACATCCTTTAAAGAACCGGAAGATTCTTCAATCAAATGAGTTGTCATGTGATGCTTGCTCATAAGAAATTAATTATTAGACCATCACCAATTAAAGTGGGCATTGAATCACCTACATTTTTAGAGCGAATTCAAGGTGATATTTGTGGACCTATTAACCCACCAAGTGGTCCATTTAGATATTTTATGGTATTGATTGACTCATCTAGCAGATGGTCACATGTATGCTTATTATCAAGTCGAAATCTTGCATTTGCAAGATTACTTTCTCAAATAATTAAGTTAAGAGCACAATTTCCTGATTATACAATTAAGACAATTCGACTTGATAATGCTGGTGAATTTACATCCCAAACTTTTAATAATTATTGTATGTCAATTGGGATAAATGTTGAACATCCTGTAGCTCATGTTCATACACAAAATGGTCTAGCAGAATCATTTATAAAACATCTGCAATTAATTGCAAGACCATTACTTATGAGAGCTAAACTCCCTACATCGATCTGGGGTCATGCCGTTTTACACGCTGCATCATTATTACGTATTAGGCGGTAGCCTATAATAAATATTCCCCATGCAATTTAGCTTATGGCCAGCAGCCAAATGTATCCCATCTGAGAATTTTTGGATGTGCAGTATATGTTCCAATTGCTCCACCACAACGTACTAAGATGGGTCCTCAAAGGAGGTTAGGAATATATGTTGGATATGATTCCCCATCAATTATTAAATATCTTGAACCCTCGACGGGTGATGTATTTCTTGCACGATTTGTCTTTGATTGTCATTTTAATGAAACAAATTTTCCAACATTAGGGGGAGGAATTAAGAAGTTGGAAAAAGAAATTACGTGGAATGCATCATTATTATCTCATTTAGATCCTCGAAGAGAACGATGTGAACTTGAAGTTCAAAAGATAATTCATTTGAAAAATATAGCAAATCAATTACTGGATGCATTCATAGATGCTAAAAGGGTGACTAAATCATATATACCAAAGACAAATGCTCCATCAAAAATTGATATTCCACGAGAACAAGTTATTAATAATGAGTCCGAGCACGCCGAAACGTGGTAGACCAATAGGTTCCAAAGATAAAAATCCTCGAAAAGAAAAGTAGTTGAGAATCAAAATGATTCGATAAAAGGTATGGATGTTCCGAAGAAATCCAAGATACAACTACTCAAAAGAGTATTGATGAAAATCAAACGCTTGAGGATAATAATGAAATTTCTATAAACTATGTTACAACAGGAAAGAGATGGAACTGAAATGATATTATTGTTGACAACATTTTTGCTTATAATGTTGCTCACGATATTATTCATGAAAGTGACGATTTTGATCCAAAATCTATCGATGAATGTAAACGTAGAAAGGATTGGTGAAATGGAAAGAAGCAATCCAAGCGAGTTGAGCTCACTTTCAAAACGTGAGGTTTTGGACCGATAGTCCTAACACCGTAAGGTGTTAAACTGTGGGATACAAATGGGTATTTGTAAGGAAAAGAAATGAAAAGAATGAAGTCACAAGATATAAAGCGAGACTTGTTGCACAAGGATTCTCGCAAAGGCACAGTATAGATTATGAGGAGACATATTCTCCTGTGGTGGATGCAATAACGTTAAGATATTTGATTGGCTTTGATCAGTATATGAAAATCTTGATATGCATCTAATGGATGTAGTCACGACGTATTTATATGGATCTCTGGATAATGACATTTATATGAAAATCCGGAAGGATTTAAAATACGAAACATATGAATCAAGTTCTCGAATTGTATTCGATAAAGTTCTGAGAGATCATTATATGGATTAAAACAATCGGGACGAATGTGGTATAATCGTGCGAGTGAATATCTCATTGAAAGAATGATATCAAAATAATCCAATATGTCCATGTGTTTTTATAAAGAAATCTCGATCGAGATTTGCTATTATAATCAGTATATGTTGATGACTTAAATATAATTGGAACTCCTGAAGAGTTATCCAAGGCAATAGAATATCTTAAGAAAGAATTCGAAATGAAAGATCTTGGAAAAACAAAATTTTGCCTTGGTTTGCAAATTGAACATTTAGCGAGATGGGATATTTGTTCATCAATCAACTTATACTGAGAGAAAATCTTAAAAAGATTTTATATGGATAAAGCACATCCATTGAACATTCCAATGGAAGTTCGTTCACCGGATGTAAAGAAAGATATATTTCGACCTCGAGATGATAATGAAGAACTTCTTGGTCCTGAAGTACCATACTTAGTGCAATTGGTGCACTTATGTATCTAGCTAATAACACAAGACCAGATATTGCATTTTCAGTAAATTTATTAGCTAGATATAGTTCATGTCCTACAAAAAGACATTGGAACGGAGTTAAACATGTACTCAGATATCTTGAGGGACGATTGATATGGGTTTATTTTATTCTAACAAATCTAGTTTTGATCTAGTTGGTTATGCAGATTACAGTTATCTATCTAATCCACACAAAACTAGATCTCGAGATGAGTTATCTATTTACATGTGGAGGAACCGCTATATCATGGCGATCGGTGAAAATGACCATCACGCCACTTCTTCGAATCATGCTGAAATTCTCGCAATTCACGAGGCAAGTCGAGAATGTGTATGGCTAAGATCGATGACACAACACATTCGTGAGACATGTGGATGGTCTTCATGTAAACATCCTCCAACAATATTATACGAAGACAACACAGCATGTATAGCTCAAATCAAAGGAGGATATATCAAAGGAGATAGAACAAAGCATATCTCTCCAAAGCTTTTCTACACTCATGACCTTGAAGAAAATGGCGAGATCTCAGTACAACAGATTTGTTCGAAGGATAACTTGGCGGACATATTTACAAAAGCATTACCAACTACAACATTTGAGAAATTGGTTCACAGTATTGGGATGCGAAGACTCAGAGATCTCAAGTGATGTCGTCATGAGGGGGAGTAAATGTATTCTATAAAATATGTACTCTTTTTTCCTTCACTAGGTTTTTTATCCATTGGGTTTTCCCTAGTAAGGTTTTAATGAGGCATATATTATATAAATGAGCATTTAAGGGGGAGTATTGTAAAATATGTAGTATAAATGCCCATCCACATGCCATATATTACCTATGCCAAGTGGCAAAATTTCCATAGCCATAGTGTCCTCCAAGTGTCAAATTTTTACCAATGCTTAGTGTCCAAATGTACCAACTCATCCCTTGCCAAATTGCTTATAAATAGTGGCTTTTGGTGGAAAAATAAAATACATCCATTGGTGAAATTCTCTCCAATTCTCTTCATTCTCTCCCACTTTCTCTTTTTAGTCTTTATTTAATTTTCCATAAATTTCCACTATCTCTTTATTTATATTATATATATTGCCCCCACTTTCCAAACACTTATTTTAATATTATTATTATCATTATATTATTCTTATTATATTATTATTATAAATATATTATTATATTAGTATTTTAATATTGGTAAAATTATACCCGATTTTCATCCTATTTTTACAACAATATTTAAAATATTACATCCAAATTATATAAAATTTAAATTATTTTAAATTTAAAAAAATATAAGCACGCGCTAAAACACTGGTAGTTATTAAAAATTAGAAACGGTGTAAAAAGAAATTAATTTTTGCGCAATTCAATTTTCATAATATTGAGTAATCTTGAAATTTAAATTGATAATCCACCTCTATAATTTATAAAATCGAGGGAAACTTTGAAATTCCAGTGGTTTTGGATTTTTTTCATAATATGGATTTTTTTTCAGGTGGGTTTTGAACTTTTGCAATTTGAGTTTTTTTTTTCAGTGGTTTTTTTTTTTAAAAAAATAAGGGATGGATTAGGAATCACTTTAGATTAATTTTGTAATTTTTATTCACCTTCAGATCGATTATTGAGAAAATGATTATTAACCAATATAATTTTTCAAAAGATTATTTTTTGCTATCAAACACTAGATATTTTTAAAACGTTTTTATCATTAACAATCACTTACAACATCAATGAAAACACTTTTAGTCAAATAGAAAAATACTAACTCATTGTCACAATAAAGAAAAAACATGTCAATATAGTAGCAATATGAGTGATTTGTAAAATTTAAACTGAATACCACAAAAACTAAATTAAAACTTTTAAATAACAAATTCGGTTCAAGATGAAACCAATTTAAAACTATAAGAATCAAATATGTAATGAAATATACAATATTATGTATCTTAGTTAAAAGAATATAAAATTAAAATATAATTTTCATCTTTATATTTTGAACATCCATTTTAGTCATATAGTATTTAAAATTAGTCACTTACTTTTAATAAATCTTAAAATTAGCCTGTATTATTAATTTTATTTTTTAAAAAATGTTAGCTTAAAAGTTAATCTTTATTTAACCTAATAATTTTTATTTAATAAAAGAGATAAAATGCATATGTTCTCCAAATTTAATGGAGGGAAACGTGATAGAGTAATTTTCTTTTTTTTGGAAAAAGTTAACATTAATTAATAACAATGACTAATTTTGAGCTTTATTAAAAGTATAAACACGAACTTTTAACATTTAGAATTAGATGGGTTAGAACAAAACAAATTTTGAAGTACGATGATTAAAAAAAATAATGATATTTTATTATAAAATTAAAGGTAAAATATAGTTTTAGACCCTACGATTGAATTTAGTTTCTAGTTGGCCCCTAAGTTTTTGGTTTTTTTAGATTTAATATTTTTCTTTTTATTTGATCACTGAAATTTCAAAAGTAATATTTTTAGATTCTTAAAATTTGAATTTGATTTTTTAGTAATTCATGAAGTTTGACGTTGAATTTGAAATGTCGTTAACGTTAATTGACCAAATGAAATGATGTTACACCTAACCTATACTAGAATTTTAAATTTTAATCATATGTATTTTTAAATGAGTTGAGATTTTTTTAATATATATTTTACTTTTCACACTCATAGATGAATTAAAAGTCAATTTTAAAATTTAAAGACTAATTATAAATAAATTTCAAGATCTATAAAAATTTAGAAATTAAATTAAAACTTTAAGATTAAATATATCACTTTTAAAATATCAGAAACAAAATTCGAATCTTAAATTTTAAGAATGAAAAAGTATATTTTATCCCAAAATTAAAAAATATAGCTGCCGGGAAAAAGAGAGGCCTGTGTCCAAAAAGGGAGCTGGCAAAGAAGAAAAAACAGTTGACGCGCAATACCATACAGTGCCGTCCAGAGCGACTTTAGCTGTCCGTCAATTGAGTTGACGGTTTACCAACTTTAAAGCTGGACAGGCCTCTTATTTTCTCCATTTTTTATTATTCGTTTATATAGATAAATTTTAATGGACATTTAGCTAGGAGAATTAAGTTGAGTTGGATAGGGTTGAATTGAGTTTGACATAGTAAATTTGTTAGAGTTAAAAAGAATGTATTTTAAGTGTAGAGTTGAGTTGGATTGTCAGTAATATATGATGTAGTTTTTTGTAATTTGAAGTAAACTGATTTTTTAGTTGATTTGGTTTGTTTCTTCTATTTCTATTTTTTCCAATCACTCATCTTAAAAACACATTTTTTCCATATTTACAACACTGAATTTAGATATCCATTTAAAAAAATAAATAAATTTCAACATACATTTTAAAAAAAAAAAATTCAACATTTATCTTTTTTTTAAAAAAAATATTATTCTTTATCTTTATTTTTTTTAGAAATTGACTTTTTTCAAACTAGACAATGTAACATTGTTTATTCTTTTTTATATAAATTAAACTTGTTTCCATTTATGAAAATCAAATATTGTATTCTTTATGAAAACAAACAACAATTGATAAATGAAAAAAAAAACAATGTACCTGTATTTTATTTTTCTTTAAACGTAAATTGAACTTCTATTAAAATATAAAAAATTAAGGTTTTATTTTCTAAATATATATTGAACTTCTTTGAAACTTACAAATGAACAACTTATGATAATTTTTTTTTAATTACTAATAGTTTTTTTTAACAAAAAAAAAAAAAACATTGACCATTACATTTTTTTTATTTGCAAATGAAAATTGTTTGTTTACATTTGTTAAATTGCATATAGGAAATTGAACAACTTTGGAAAAGATAATTTCATTATTTTATTTTTTATGATGACAATAAACGACGATATATTTCAACATTAATACCATGTAAGAGTGAAATATTCAAAAAAATATTATTAGGTCATCAAGGACCTATTTATATGATGCACAAAATATATGGTTCCCAAAATATAAATAATGGCCAACAATGGGTCGAGTTTGTAAGTTCAAAGAAAGATTGTTGGAGCAGAGAGTCAGAATAATTAAATACATATACATTTCATATTACTTTGAACCATGTGAGTGTCCTCAATCACTGGAAATTATTATCGGTTATACTCATTGGAGAAGGTATTGTGATTGCTAGATAAGCTCGCTAACGATTGTTGTCAATTTTCAAAGAAGATAGTCGACAGTGGTTGTCAATTGTGGAAACATGACTTCAAGGCTCCCCATAATCACTTTTGTATCTCATCTTCGTCACTCGCCTTGTATGTCTTTGCCTTTACCAGAAAATATTTTTTAAAAAATAATGTATTGTAAAATAATACTCAGTAAGTGACCTCACTTTCGAGGTTTTGGGATATGCATACACATACAATCATGTCTTTAAAAACTTTCATGTGTGGGACCTAAACATCCTTTAAACTATCATGACTTTTCTCTTCAGGTTTTCGTGGACAATTAAGTTCTCCTGAGAGCATGTTGAGTCTGAAGACTCCTGTCATATGCAGTCCTCCCAAACCCTTAGAGCATGTTGAGTCCGAAGACTCCTAAATAATGTCGAGCTTGAAAACTCCTGTGTCATATGGAGTCCTCTCAAACACTGGGAGCATGTTGAATCCAAAGACTCCTGTATCATGTGGAGTCCTCTCAAAACCCCGAAAATCTTATGGAGCCTAATTTCCACCACATTCATAAGCATTATCATGTACATACAGACATGCATGAGGTCCCATCTTTCATTCATAAAAGAGTGATGCACATATCATGGAAAAACAGTAAGTCACATATCATGACATATCTTTCATAAAATTTAAGCTCAAAACACAATTTAGTGCATAACAATTTTCAAGAATATTAAAACATTAAAATATCACTAAGTCCTTAACATAATATTAAAAGTTCATTGTTCAAAAAGGTCATGGTTGACTTTTATAAACTTTTGATCCCATTTTAAAATTTCGGCGTGAGATCCCTTACCTTAGCTTCACTCTAAAATCTCCACATTTAATCTCTAAATCAAAATACTTTCCAACCCTAAATTTTGATTCAAGACTGACTCGGTGCCACCAATTCCTTCACACTCCTGACCAGAATGGTTCAATCTTACGAACTCCGCTTTGAATCCGATAGTCTCCTACTAACCTTTCAAAATTCCAAACTTCTTTATTAATTTATTCAAAAGATCTTTAAATAACAGACCCAGTTTAACACTCAGAGAGGTCAGAAATGGCTCAAAAATCAAGGCTCGCATATTTCACTGTTTTCGGCGGTTGGTGGCAGCATCAGCACATGTGGCAATCGCTGGTGGCGCGTAAAGCTCATTTTTGGAATGTTCGAGTGCAATCTAAACGAAACCGGTCTCTAGATGTTAAAAACTGACTAAAACGTGGCAAACCAATTGACCTAATTCTTAGTTCGGTTTGTGTTGCTCGATCGACAATTGGCGAAATGTTAGATCTGCTATCGGGTGAAGCTCGAGGCGAGTTTTCGGCTAGGTCAGGCTCACGGTGGACTCAAGTCGGCGAGCAACAGCTGCGATCGGAGTAGCTTGCGATGTCGACTTACGGATCCAACTCGGCTACTGCGACAACACGGATCCAACTCGGAGTAGCTTGTTCATCTACAATGGTTGGTTGATCGACGAGCTCGTCTGCGGCAGCTTGTTGGTTGGCGGGGACTCGCGGTTTAGATTGAATGGGTCTTGGCTAAAGGATGGTGTGGTTAAAGTTCAGCTCGTCTGCAAAAGCTAGTCGGTATGCGTCTTCGTTTAGCAGTGTCGCCCATCCGCCTGCTTGTTTGGCCTGGACAAGACAATCCCTACGGAGGGCCTTGATCATGGGGGTCGGAACATCGTGAATTCTTGAAAGGGATACAATCACCTTAGTTTATCTTCTACGTAGTCCTCCCTTCGGCGACTATTGTTTGGATGGGAACTCTGGAGTTTAAAGATAGAGGGCGACACTCACGAGAATCGTTAAGAGTTAATTATTCTGATCGAAACATGGTAACGAGATGCTTATAGGAATAAGAGTTAGTCTGGTATTAGGGTCTGGTCGAGAAAGTCTCATCCTAAAAGAGAAGTAATTCTGTCTACCCTACGGTGGCGGTCAGTCTAAACCTTTGGGGTATCATTGCAATTTTAAATGACCTAGGGATCATCGATTAAAATTTGCTAAAAATGATTGGATTTTTCAAAAGTTTTTGGGGGAAACTAATACAAAGTTTTTTCCTTTCAGCAAAATGTCGAGTTCAATTATAACCCTTTTAGCTTCCGACAAACTTGTAGGTGAAAATTACCAAACGTGGAAGAATAATATAAACACAATCTTAGTCACCGACGACCTGAAATTCACGCTCACCGAGGAAAGGCCTGTTGGGATGTATGTCCTAATCTCGTACTTGTTTGTAATATTCATTGTTGAAATAAATAAGAGTTATTTTTTCATCACTTTGTGTCTCGCATATTTACAAACTTTGTCCAATAAACTAAGCTCCAGGGTCATTGAATTATGAGAGAATTAGAACTTGAACGGTGTGTAGTGGACACACAGGGAGGATCACGTTCTAGTTAATGACCCAAACGGTCTAAAGTATACGGATAGGGTTGGAGACCTAATCCTGGATACAATGTGGATGCGACCCACTTTGTATTAGATATAAACGAGGTGATCCAACTGGTTCATGTGGTTGACATGCGAGTGGGCGCATCCTGTGCAATGAGATTGTACAAGACCGGACCGTGAATTATTAGACCTACTGATGTAACACTGTTAACAGTATAGGACTAATAACTTCGTAGATGACCAATAATGACTTGACCTTAATTCTTGGCGTGTTACAAACTCCTATCTGCGGGGGTCTGTCCTTTGACTAGTACGGGTGAGGGTGGTCACAGTTAGTCGCCCAATATGCCTATCTTCTAAGGAACAGGACCACGTGGGGAGTTGGGAACTTGACGACGTGAGATGAAATTTACTTGTTCCTGACTTTAACGAGGAACTACAACCTTGTGTATGGGAGTGGGGATTTGATCCTTACGGGATACACAGATTCTGACTTTCAGACCGATAAGGATTCTAGGAAATCCACTTTGGGGTCAGCCTTCAGTCTGAATGGAGGAGTTGTAATGTGGCGAAGCATCAAGAAAGGATGCATCGCTGATTCCACGATGGAAGCCGAGTATGTTGCGACTTGTGTAGCTGCAAAGGAAGCTGCTTGGCTTCGGAAGTTCATGCTAGATTTGGATGTTGTCCCAAATACGAACTTTCCAGTGACCCTGTTTTGTGACAACAATGGTGCAGTAGCCAACTCAAGACAACCTCGGAGTCATAAGAGGGGAAAACATATTAAGCGTAAGTATCACCTGATACGCGAGATTGTGTACCGCGGAGACGTGAATCATTATACGGATAGGGTTGCTGATCCATTTACAAAGGTCCTCACGGCTAAGGTGTTTGAGGGTCGCCTAGAGAGTCTAGGTCTTCGAGCGCTTCCTGACTAGGGCAAGTGGGAGTATTGTAAAGGGGTTTTCAATGCCCTAGTTTATTGTATTACTTTATTATAATACTGTACATTTGAGAAATGTATTATGTATTCCACTAGCTTAGTCCAAGTGGGAGTTTGTTGGGATGTATGCCCTCATCTCGTGTAGTTTGTAATATTTCATTGTGGTAAATAAATAAGAGTTATTTATTTGAACGTTGTGTCTCACGTATTTCAAAAACTTAATCGAATAAACTAAGCTCCAGGGTCATTGTATTATGAGAGAACTAAGAACTTGAACGGTGTGTAGTGGACACACGGGGAGGATCACGTTCAAGTTAATGACCCGAACGATCTACAGTATACGGATAGGGTTGGAGACCTAATCCTGGATACGCTGTGGATGTGGCCTACTTTGTATTAGATACAAACGAGGTGATCCAGCTCGTTCATGTGGTTGAGTATGAAGATTGTATAAGACCAGACCGTGAATCATTAGACTTACTGATGTACAAGACCAGACCGTGAATTATTAGACTTACTGATGTAACACCGTTGACAGTAAAGGACTAATAAATTCGTAGATGACCATTAGTGACTCGACCTTAAGCTTGAACGTGTTACGGACTCCTGTCTGCGGGGGTCTGTGCTTTGACTAGTACGGGTTGTTGGGATTTTTGTCCTAATCTCGTGTTTGTAAATTATTGTTTGAAATTAATAAGAGTTATTTATTTCATCACTTTGTGTCTCACAATATTTATAAACTTTTCCAATAAACTAAGCTCCATGGTCATTGAATTTGTGAGAGAACTAGAACTTGAACAGTGTGTAGTGGACACACAAGGAGGATCACGTTCGAGTTAATGATCCGAACGGTCTCTGATATATGGATAGGGTTGGAGACCTAATCCACGGATACATCTGTGGATGCGACCAGCTTTTTGTATTAGATACAAACGAGGTGATCGACTTCGTTCATGTGGTTGACATGCGAGTGAGGGCATCCTATGCAATGAGATTGTACAAGACCGGACCGTGAATTATTAGACCTACTGATGTAACACCGTTGACCCCCGCAGATAGGACCGTGAAGAGTTCATACAAGACCCAGGACCGTGAATTATTAGACCCTCTTTGGTGAGGGTGGTCACGATTACTCGCCCAATATGCCTATCTTCTCGGGGACGAGGACCAAGTAGGGGCTGAGGGAACTTAACTACGCGAGATGGAATTCACTCGTTCCCCCTTTAGGGAAACTAGAGGGTTGTTCCCTTAAGTCTTTGTCTCCGGGGCTTGGACAACGGCGCCACCTTCTCACTAGCCCGAGAAGGGTGTTGTGTATGGTTGGACCATCACATATGTTGTTCATTAGAGGAGAAGTGGGGACTTAAGGAACAAGAGAGTAGACACGGGGGGTAAAATGGTAATTTGACCCACCGTGTCTCTGAACAACTGTGAAGAAGGTCGACTCATGGGCATTGGTTATATCGGTGGACACGTAATATTCTACACTTACGGGAGTGCGACTACGGGCTATAGTGGAGTGTTACCGTAGCTAATGAATGTTGATTAACCGGGTCAAAGAGTTTGACAGTTAATATCGGATCATTGGGCCCGCCACCGTGGAGGTCCATTAGGTCCCTCGGTTGGCTCAATCTGGGTTAAAAGAAGGGTTAATGTTTTGGTATGAAATTGAAGTGTTCAATTTCACTTTAAGGGCATTTATGTCATTTATATGAGATATGGATAATATAATATATAGTTTAATGTGAATGAGAATCATAATAAACTATAGTTTAGCCTAATTGTTGAATTAGGGCTAATTGGAGAAATTAATTGAGAGAAATTAAATTGGATGTGATTCAATTTAATTAATCCACAATTATTGCAAATGAGATTTGCAATATGAAATATGAGATATCTTATATTATGTGGTTATGCAAATGAGATTTGCATAACCTATGGTTGTGGTAAAAGTGGTAATAATGTGGAGATTTTAACTCCATCATTCCACTATTTAAACCCTTTTCAAGAAGGGATTGAAGAAGCTTTTCTCATTTTTTTGGTTTTGATCAAAGAGAAAAAAACCAAAATTCTCTCTACTCTCTCTCAATTCTCCTCCTTTCCAAAATCACAAGTTCCCACAAACTTCCTTCTTTCCAAAGGAAGAACAACCGAGACTCCAAGTGGTAGTGTTCGGGTTCCGTTCGTGGGGAGCGTTCGTTGAGATCGAGAATCACGAAGTGTTCGTGACCGAGGAAGAATCCTTGAAGTTTTTGTCTACAACAAGTAAGTAAAATTCTCCTTACTGTTTTTCTTCCTCTTTTGCATGTTTAGCCTAGATCTAAGAGTTAGATCATTTTAACAAAATCGAGTAGCGTAATGATACCATGACGATTCGATCGTCTTCCGCTGCGCGGGAATTTTCATTCCCTTCACGGGTAAGGGTGGCCACTGTTGCTTGCCCAATATGCCTATCTTCTTAGGGATAGGACCACGTGGGGAGCTGGGAACTTGACTATGCAAGAAGGAATTCACTCGTTCCCGATTTAGGGAAACTAGAGGGGTTGTTCCCTTAAGTGCTGTCTCCAGGGCTTGAACAACGGGACCCCACCCTCTCACTGGCCCGAGAGGGTTGTTGTTTATGGTAGAACCATGCAACATAGTTGTTCATTAGAGGAGCAGTGGGACTTAAGGAGAAAGAGGTAGACACAGGAAAAAAACGGTAATTTGACCCAGCAATGTCTACGAACAACCTGTGAAGGGTCGACTCATGGGTATTGGTTATATCGATGGACACAACTTGTCCTACAGTGATGGGAGTGCAGCTACGTGCTTTAGTGGAGTGTTACCGTGGCTAATGAATGTTAAATAACCGGGTCAAAGAGTTTGACTGGATAGTCTCAGATCATTGGAGCTCGTCATCTGTAGGTCCCTCGGTTGGCTCAAACTCGACAAATTGAGGGTTTACAGTTTGGTGTGAATTTGAAGTGTTCAAATTCATTATTTGGGTATTTATGTCATTTATATGAGATATAGATGACATAATATATAGTTTGATGTGAATGAGATTCATAATAAACTATATTATAGCCTAATTGGTTAATTAGTGCTAATTGGAGAAATTGAATTGAGGGAACTTAAATTGAATGTGATTCAATTTAAAATTTCACAATTATGCAAATGAGATTTGTATAATACGGTATGAGATACCTTATATTATGTGATATGCAAATATGATTTGCATATCATATAGTTGTGGTAAAATAGTAAATTGGTGGAGATTTTAACTCCACCGTACACCATTATAAATAGGTGCATTCAAAGGCATCTTATGAAGCTTTTGCCATTTTTTTTTTATTTTCATCAAAAGAGAGCAAAGAGCACTTCTCTCATTCTCTCTCAATTCTCTCTCAAACTCTCCTCACCCAAAACCAAAGGGAGTCCCACATACTCTCCCTTAACATTCCGAAAACAACCGAAAAGACCCTTTGGAGGTGTCTCACTGTTCGGTTCGAGGATCAAGTTCGTAGAGTTCGTTGATTCGAGAGGGATCGTGACCAGAGGAGGAAAGCTCTGAAGAAGAGTTCTTCAACAAGTAAGTAACGAGATACTTTCTGTTTTTCTTCTCTATTTGCATGTTTAGCCAAGGAATCTATGAGATAGGTTCATTTTAAGATATGTTTTACACAACGAAACAACGACATTTCACAATGTCTTCCGCTGCGGGAATTCCTAATCCTTTCAATTGGTATCAGAGACAATTGTTGCTCTTCGTAGTGTATTCTGTTATATCTTAAAATTTGGTGGATAACATTAATTTTCATGAGATGATTGTTAATGTTTTGTGTTTTTGGCACTTAGTTAGATTTACATTAAAAGTTGATGAGATCAATGTAAGGGCCAAGTATTTTGGGCATTTTTTTAATGTAAATCGAGTCTATAAGTCCGTGTTGTTCGTGGCATGAGATGCTGTGAAGAAATCGGAGGGAAAACGGGCAAAAAACGACGAAGAACAACAAAGGAGTTTGTTGTTCTGTCGACGGTTTTGAGACGCTGTTCTTCGGCATCTCAACGTTGTTCGTGCGGATCCAGGCGGTGCTGCAGGTCAGCGTTGCAATGCAGAGGCGTTGAGCGCGCGAGGTGCAACGCTGATTGCTGCAGTGTTGCAACACTGGCCACGACGTTGCAACGCTGGCGCGTTGTGGGCAATCAAGCGTGCGGTTCGCGACTTAGTGGCATGAGGGATAGTGTATTCTGTTATATCTTAAAATTTGGTGGGTAACATTAATTTTCATGAGATGATTGTTAATGTTTTGCGTTTTTGGCACTTAGTTAGATTTACATTTAAAGTTGATGAGATCAATGTAAGGGCCAGGTGTTTTGGGCATTTTTTTTTTAATGTAAATCGAGTCTATAAGTCCGTGTCGTTCGTGGCATGAGATGCTGTGAAGAAATCGGAGGGGAAGCGGGCGAAAACGACGAAGAAACAAAGAGAAAGGAGTTTCTTGCTCGCTCGACGCGATTTTGAGACGCCGTTCTTCGGCATCTCAACGCCGTTCGTGCGGATCCAGGTGGTCTTTGCGGTCGTGCGTTACTGCGAGGCGTTAGCGCGCGTGCAGTGTAACGATCGTTTGCAATGTTGCAACATTGGCCACGATGTTGCAACGCTACCGCGTTGTGGGCAATTCAAGCGTGCGGTTCGTGACTTAGTGGCATGAGGGATAGTGGGAGCGGTTTCGAGCTCCACTCAACGTATTTTAATTATTTTCTTTGTAAAATGATTTTATTAATTGTATTTTATTTTATTAACTAATATTAATATATTTTTATATTAATGTTAATCAATTAAGTTAATGTCCCTAGGGTGCCAAAAATCGGTCCAATATTACTATTTATTAAATTATGCAATTGTTGTATGATTTATTTTTTCTATGTGCATAATGTATGTCATATATAGATTAAAATCCCACCTTAGGTTAAACTTTTCATGCATCATTAATATTATAAGAGTTATAATATATAATATGCATGATAGAATTATATTATAAGAGTTATAATATAATGTTTGCTTTTTTTAAATTTAATTAATATGAGAGTTATATTTCTTAGATTAAAAGCATTGACATGCATTTATACATGAGATGTATGTATATTATATAGTTTAATTATTCATGTGATGAATGATCAAGCTGAAGGGAATCGAGTCCTGCAGCGGAAGCGATTGTGAATCGCGCGCTCTTGATTTAGTTACAACGATTTTATTCAAGAACATATACAACTAGATTAAGCATATAAACATAATGGACAACAAGAATTATTACCTTTTAAGAACCTTTCTTCAAGTGCTCCTTTCTCCCACGATCACGATCTCAACAACAGGGACAGAACGGACGAAGACACGACCACTGGATCTTCTCCGTTGTTCTCTAGGTGAGGGAGGAATGTGGGTTCTCTTTAGGAGAGGTGAAGTATTTTGTGAGAGAGATGTTTGTGTTTTGGAACTTTTCAAACAACACAACAAAAACTTGGAATCACTTAACCTAGTTGCATCTCATGCAACCATATATATAGGGAAATAGGATGGAAATGACCATCCTACCCCTCCTTTATTCTCTCTTTAGTATATGGTTTATATGTGAATCTAATTCACATTAAAACTATATATTATGTTAATTATATCATATATAATTGATATAACACCTCATGTATGAAATTGAACACTTCAATTTCATTCCTAACTTTATACCCTCAATATTACCATGTTGAACCAACGGAGGGACCTAATGGACCTACAGTTCATGAGCTCCAATGATGTGAGATTAACTGATCAAACTCTTTGATCTAGTTAATCAATATTCATTAACTACAAGTCACTCTCACTATAGACTTGTAGTTGCACTCTCCTCACCGTAGATAATATTGTGTCCACTGATATAGTCATTACCCATGAGTCGACCCTTCACAGGTTGTTCGTAATCACGACTGGGTCAAATTACCGTTTTACCCCTGTGATTACCACTTTGCTCCTTAAGCACCACTGATCCTCTAATGAACAACAAGTCTAAAGTCCTACCTTAGACTCATACCCTCATACAGGGTGGGGCCCCGTTGTTTAAGACCTGAAGTCATTTCTTAAGGGAACAACCTATCTAATTCCTTAGTGTAGGAATGAGTGAATTCCATCTTGCACAATTAAGTTTCCAGCTACCTACGAGGTTCTGTCCCTGAGAAGGTAGGCTTATTGAGTCGGCTACAGGCCCCTCTCACTCATACTAGTCTAAGGACAAACCCCTATAAGCAGGAGTTCTTAACATGCTTAGGATTCAGGTCGAGTTACTAATGATCACCTATAAATTACTAGTCTTATCATGTTAACGGTGTTACACTGGTTAGACTAATGATTTGCAGTCCGGTCTTGTATGAACTCTTCATACAGGATGCCCCCACTCATATGTCAACTACATGAATGAGTTGGATTACCTCATTTGTACTAATTACAAAGTGAGTCGTATCCATGGTGTTACCAGAATGAGGTTTCCAACCTTATTCTTATACCATATACCATTTAGGTTATATTCTTGAACACAATACAAAGAGTGTCCACTACACTGATGTTCAAGATATATGTTATAATCCAAATACTAGTCTGATACCAATTGAAGGGAATCGAGTCTCGTAGCAGAAGCGATTGTGAATCGCGCGATCTTTATTTAGTTACAACGATTTTATTCAAGAACATATACAACTAGATTAAACATATAAACATAATTGACAACAAGAATTATTACCTTTGAAGAACCTTTCTTCAAGTGTTCCTCTCTCCCACGATCACGATCTCAGCAACAGGAACACGAACGGACGAAGACACGACCACTAGATCTTCTCCGTTGTTCTCTAGGTGAGGGAGGAATGTGGGTTCCTTTTAGGAGAGATGAGGTATTTTGTGAGAGAGATGTTTGTGTTTTGGAACTTTTCCATCAACACAACAAAAGCTTGGAATCACTTAACATAGTTGCATCTCATGCAACCATATATATAGGGAAATAGGATGGAAATGACCATCCTACCCCTCTTTATTCTCTCTTTAGTATATGGTTTATATGTGAATCTAATTCACATTAAAACTATATATTATATTAATTATATCATATATAATTGATATAACACCTCATGTATGAAATTGAACACTTCAATTTCATTCCTAACTTGATACCCTCAATATTACCATGTTGGGCCAACGGAGGGACCTAATGGACCTACAGTTCATGAGCTCCAATGATGTGAGATTAACTGATCAAACTCTTTGATCTAGTTAATCAATATTCATTAACTACAAGTCACTCTCACTATAGACTTGTAGTTGCACTCTCCTCACCGTAGATAATATTGTGTCCACTTTGGTATAGTCATTACCCATGAGTCGACCCTTCACAGTTGTTCGTAATCACGATCGGGTCAAATTACCGCTTTACCCCGTGATTACCTCTTTTGCTCCTTAAGCACCACCGATCCTCTAATGAACAACAAGTCTAAGGTCCTACCTTGACTCATACCCTCATAGAGGTGGGGCCCCGTTGTTCAAGACACAAGTCGATTCTTGAGGAACAACCCTATCTAATTCCTTAGTGTAGGAATGAGTGAATTCCATCTTGCACATTTAAGTTTCCAGCTACCTACGAGGTTCTGTCCCTGAGAAGGTAGGCTTATTGAGTCCGCTACAGGCCCCTCTCACTCATACTAGTCTAAGGACAAACCCCTATAAGCAGGAGTTCTTAACATGCTTAGGATTCAGGTCGAGTTACTAATGACCACCTATAAATTACTAGTCTTATCATGTTAACGGTGTTACACTGGTTAGACTAATGATTTGCAGTCCGGTCTTGTATGAACTCTTCATACAGGATGCCCCCACTCATATGTCAACTACATGAATGAGTTGGATTACCTCATTTGTACTAATTACAAAGTGAGTCGTATCCATGGTGTTACCAGAATGAGGTTTCCAACCTTATTCTTATATCATAGACCATTTAGGTTATATTCTTGAACACAATACAAATAGTGTCCACTACACTGATGTTCAAGATATATGTTATAATCCAAATACTAGTCTGATACCAATTGAAGGGAATCGAGTCTCGTAGCAGAAGCGATTGTGAATCGCGCGATCTTGATTTAGTTACAACGATTTTATTCAAGAATATATACAACTAGATTAAGCATATAAACATAATGGACAACAAGAATTATTACCTTTTAAGAACCTTTCTTCAAGTGTTTCTCTCTCCCACGATCACGATCTCAGCAACAGGAACACGAACGGACGAAGACACGACCACTAGATCTTCTCCGTTGTTCTCTAGGTGAGGGAGGAATGTGGGTTCCTTTTAGGAGAGATGAGGTATTTTGTGAGAGAGATGTTTGTGTTTTGGAACTTTTCCATCAACACAACAAAAGCTTGGAATCACTTAACATAGTTGCATCTCATGCAACCATATATATAGGGAAATAGGATGGAAATGACCATCCTACCTCTCTTTATTCTCTCTTTAGTATATGGTTTATATGTGAATCTAATTCACATTAAAACTATATATTATATTAATTATATCATATATAATTGATATAACACCTCATGTATGAAATTGAACACTTCAATTTCATTCCTAACTTGATACCCTCAATATTACCATGTTGGGCCAACGGAGGGACCTAATGGACCTACAGTTCATGAGCTCCAATGATGTAAGATTAACTGATAAAACTCTTTGATCCAGTTAATCAATATTCATTAACTGCAAGTCACTCCACTATAGACTTGTAGCTGCACTCTCCTCACTGTAGATAATATTGTGTCCACTGATATAGTCACTACCCATGAGTCGACTCTTCACAGGTTGTTCGTAATCACGACTGGGTCAAATTACCGTTTTACCCTTGTGATTACCTCTTTGTTCCTTAAGCACCACTGATCCTCTAATGAACAACAAGTCTAAGGTCCTACCTTAGACTCATACCCTCATAGAGGGTGGGGTCCCGTTGTTCAAGACCTGGAGTCAGTTCTTAAGGGAACAACCTATCTAATTCCTTAGTGTAGGAATGAGTGAATTCCATCTTGCACAATTAAGTTTCTAGCTACCTACGAGGTTCTGTCCCTGAGAAGGTAGGCTTATTGAGTCGGCTACAGGTCACTCTCACCCATACTAGTCTAAGAACAAACCCCTATAAGCAGGAGTTCTTAACTTGCTCAGGATTCAGGTCGATTCACTAATGACCATCTATAAATTACTAGTCTTATCCTGTTAACGGTGTTACACTCGTTAGACTAATGATTTGCGGTCCGGTCTTGTATGAACAGGATGCCCCCCCTCGCATGCCAACTACATGAATGAGTTGGATTACCTCATTTGTACTAATTACAAAGTGGGTCGTATCCATGGTGTTACCAGAACGAGGTTTCCATCCTTATTCTTATACCATAGGCCATTTAGGTTATATTCTTGAACACAATCTAAATAGTGTCCAGTACACTGATGTTCAAGATATATGTTATAACCTTGGAGCTTAGTTTATTGGATTTATAAAGCAAGACTGTAATTCTATCAAAACAAATAACCCTTTATTTAATTGATCAAAATTACACAAGTTTTAGGGCATAAATCCCAACACATAGGGGTTCTCTTAATGTTGTTAGAGTGGCTCTATTTGAGGAACTCAAAAGTTCTAATGCAAAAGTGTATGTTGGTGACAAAGGAAATGTGTTAGCTCATTTTCAGGTAGGACCTACCTTAATTAATGATGTTATCGCAAGTCAAGCCAAAGACCCTGCCCTGAAAAAATTGATAGAAGAGGTGAACTTAAAGTAGAGAGCAGATTACGAGGTAAGGCGTGTTGGAGCGTTGATGAAGTGTGGTAGATTTTGTGTACCTAAAGATGAAACTTTGAGAAATGTGACACTAGAGGAAGCACATAGTTCAACCTATGCGATGCATCCAGGAGGTACAAAGATGTATCGGACCCTAAAGAACTATTATTGGTTGCAAGGAATGAAACGAGAGATAGCAGAGTATGTCTCTAAATATTTAATTTGTCAGCAGGTGAAACCTAAACAATAGAAACCAGGAGGGCTTCTAAATCCACTCCCAATACCTGAATGGAAGTGGGAGCATGTAACCATGGATTTCTTATTTGGTCTTCCACGGATACAGAGCGGTTATGACGAGATATGGGTGATAGTAGACAGACTGACTAAGACTGCTCGATTCTTACCCGTCAAGGTAACTTTTACTCTGGATAAACTTGCTAAATTATATGTTGAGAGGATTGTAAGCCAATACGGAGCTCCAGTATCTATTGTGTCGGATAGGGATTCAAGATTTATTTCCAAGTTCTGGCCGTCTCCAAGAGGCCTTAGGAACTAAGTTGCACTTTAGTATAACATTTCATCCACAAACTGATGGTCAGTCAGAAAGAACCATTTAGACCCTCGAAAACATGCTTCAAGCATGCATATTGCAATATAAAGGAAGTTGGGAGACTCACCTATCGTTGATGGAGTTTGCATACAATAATAGTTATCATTCTATCATCGGAATGGCACCGTACGAAGCATTATATGGAAAGAAATGTAGAACCCCTATTTGCTTGGGGGAGGTAGGACAAAGGAAGCTGATAGGGCCAGAGTTGGTCCAAGTTACCTCGGAAATGTTAAATTTATTAGGGAAAGACTGAAGACAGCACAAGATAGATAAAAGAGCTACACTAACAAACGAATAAGAGATTTAGAATTCGAAATCGGAGACAAAGTTTTCCTGAGACTATCCCCGTGGAAGGGTATTTTACGGTTCGGAAGGAAGGGAAAACTGAGCCCGAGATATATAGGGCCTTACGAGATTCTGGAGCGTGAAGGGCCATCATCTTACAAATTAGCTTTATCGATAGAATTGTCTCGGGTACATAATGTTTTCCATGTATCAATGTTGAGGAAATACATTTGTGACCCATCACATGTGCTCAAGGTAGAACCAATACAACTTAAGGAGAATCTATCCTATGAGGAAGAACCTCTACAAGTACTGGATCGGAAAGAACAAGTACTTAGGAACAAGTCAATACCATTGGTAAAGGTATTGTGGAGAAATCACAACGTCGAGGAAGCAACATGGGAGAACGAAGACCAAATGAAAGAAAAGTACCCACAACTTTTCTCGTGCTGAATTTCGAGGGCGAAATTCCTCTTAAGGGGGTAGTAAATTGTAAGCCCTAAACTCTATTTTCTTTTATCATTTTGCACTCGTACATGATGTTTTGAAATATGCAAAATGATATAGGTTGCACTAAAGGATGTCGTGATCGGATTTGGGAAACTATTGAATTGAGAGCTACAATGTGTTAAAAGCTTCATAAGGAGTAAGGTAAGCCATTGAAATAAGCATATTAAAAGTTGAATTGAAGTAAGTTAAAAGCATTAGCAAATTGGGAAAAGTTTAGGTGTAATATGTATTGAATGAAAGATCTTATACCTCAAAAACTTAGGATAAGTTGGCTAAATTCTTAGGGTTTATTTACTTACTTATTTTGGCGTTTTAAAAAGGGGATTATGATGTAAACGTGGTAGTAGGAGCTAGATAAAGGAGGTGAAGCCTCGAAGTTAAATTATCAAGTAGGTGCTGTCAAATTTTTAGAAAAACAACAAGCTGCTGGAAAATTGGTCATTTTCAAACGGCCATATCACTTAGTTTACTGAACCAAATTCGATGATTTTTGAGTCTCAATCTCAGAAATTGAGTTTAGAATATGAAACAGGTTGGCTTTTCTGAAAATACGAAGAGGAAGAAGGAGAAAAGTGCAGAACACTGAGAGGCATTCACAGTTCTCATGTAGCAGAGCAGTGTGAGGAGATCAGTCTCGTTTGAGCTCTTGAGGAGGAATTAGAAGCTGAAATTTTGAGGTAAGTAAGCTACGATGTTGTACTTGAGGTTTAGCAAAAGAGTTTGGGTGGTTGTTTTGATAAATTTTGTGGAACCCAAGCTGAAAGTTGAACCTGAAATTTTAGGTGCAGGGAAAAAACTGGTAGCATGAGATTGAAGGAGATGTGCTTCCATCTCTATATACCTTGCAATCAAGTGTGTATGGTTATTGTGAATTGAGTTATGAGACTGAATTAGATCTGTTTTTAAGGTGCATAAAGAAAGGAATTGATGTTATTAATTTCATTTTCTGGGCAAACGGAGATAGGAATAGCTTATAATCCTTGGAACCCTTTTGGTGATTGTGAGTGACTCTATTTTAGAACTATACTTGACCTTTGTTTTTCTTTAAAAGCATAAATGTTGATCATTGAATCATGCTTGAATTAATTTTGTATAGTTTCATGGAGTTTTTGACAGAATGTTCTGTAGGGAACTTAAACATGTTTTGAATGAATGGGTAACTATGTATTCAGGTATGGAAACTAGTTATGGAAGTATGATTTCCTCTAAAGAATGCCTTGTGTAAGTTCACTTGGAGACATGTTTAGGAAAGTAATATGCAAATGTTGAGAAATTGTTGTATGTGTTTTGAAAACATGATTTCCATGGTAAACAAAGTATGTGCTCAGATGTTGTTAACCCCATCATCAAGGACATCGAGAAGGTACTTGGGAGGGAAGAATCGTGTTTTCCCGATACTGAAGGACAATGAAAAGGTATTCGGGTAGTAAATGGTCTTATCCTAATACTTAACGACATAGAGAAGGTATTAGGGAAAACCAAAGTGCCCAATGGCATTCCACGTGCACGTGAGACAGGTATGAACATTGTTGGTATAAAGATAACTCTACCACCGCTAAGGTTCGAAAGCGGTATCATGCCATGAGTTTTATTGTTATGAGTTTCTACGCTATGGATCTGTTTATTCTTTATTATAGCACTACATTAAGAGTTTTTATGTTATACATATGTGGTGACTTAAACCTGTAAATTGATAGCATGGCTTGATTACCTTTACAATCAAGTGTTAAGTTATTTTCTTCTTATAGCATGTCCATTATTATCCTTAACCTTCAACTTATAATGTTCTAAAAATAGACACTCACTGGGCTTCCCAGCTCACGTATTCATTATGTTTACTCTTCCCAGTAGCAGACGAGTTCCCGGTGCTTAGCCTTGACAAGACCTGTTTGCCACCATGCCATTTAGCTCCTTGTATATACACTTTTTTATGTATATGGTTTGTAGTGAAAACATATTAGTTAGATTGTAATAAACTTGAAGGCTTTATGACTAGCTAAAAAACATAGTACTGGAAGTGAATGTGTCGTGCTTATATGTGTATTCAATGTTCAATCTTGCTTGTTCAAACGTGTTGTGTTGCGTTTAATTTTAGGTTAAGTCTTGGGTTAGTTAGGGAGAGCAAGTAAGAGAGTTGGTTAACTCTATCCTTGCATCTCTTCCTTGGTTAAGCAAGTAGGCTGGGAGGGGGTGTGAAAACAAATCTCCGTTAAAGTCCGCACCGTGAGATCCATACTCGGCCTCGTGGCGCAAATGGGAGCGTCCCCTTTCGGATGGTATTTGTATGGATCAATATCATAGTGGATGGAGAGAGTACTTATAGTGAGTGGGAGTAGGACCGGTGAAAACGGGACCCACGGTCTCTTCTTTCGATTCACACCGTGAGACCCCTATGATCCGCATGCTAGTTTGGCCTGGACTAGACAATCCCTTCGGAGGGCCTTGATCATGGGAGTCGGAACACCGTGAATTCCTGAAAGGGATACAGTTTCCTTGTTGATTTTCCTTCTTGGTTCACCCTTCGGTGGCTATTATTTGGACGAATACTTGAAAACTTAAAGATTGAGGGTGACACTCAAAGGATTCATTAAGAGTTAATGGATTCGACCGAAAAATGGTAACTGGACGCCTAATGGAATAAGAGTCATTCTTGGATTAGGGTCTGGTCGAGATAGTCTTGTCCTAGAGGAGGAGTGTTTCTGTTCACCCTTCGGTGGCAGTCATTCTAAACCTTTAGGATATCATTGCAAATTTTAAATGACCTAGAGTCAAAGGATAAATTTTTGCTAAAACATGATTGGATTTCAATTTGTTTTTTTTTTGCGTGACTCACACAAAGCTTTTATTTGATTTTTCAACAAAAAGGTTTAGCTCAATTATAGCGTTACTAGCATCCGAAAAATTAGTGAGAGATAATTTCCAAACGTGGAAAAATAATATAAACACGATAGTAACCAACGACCTTAAGTTGGTGCTTACTGAGGAGTGTCCTCAGTTGCCGAGCTCGACTGCATCACGAAGTGTTCGTGATGCATACGATAGGTGGATCAGGGTCAATAAAAAGGCCAAGGTCTACATAATTGCCAGCTTGTCTGAAGTTTTGGCAACGAAGCATGAGTTGATGGTCACCGCTAAGGAGATCATGGAGTCATTGCAGGAAATGTTTAGACAACAGTTCTTTTAGGTCCGACATGACTCGCTCAAACACGTCTTCAACGCCTAGATGAAAGAAGGGACGTCTGTCTGAAAACACGTTCTAGACATGATTACCCACTTTAATCAGGCAGAGATGAACAGTGCTTCGATCGATGAGTCGAGTCAGGTCAACATCATCTTGAAGACTCTTCCAAAGAGTTTCCTTTAGTTTCGTAGCAATGTTGTTATGAACAAAATTAACTACACTCTGACCACCCTTCTAAACGAGTTACAGAACTTCCAGTCCTTGATGAGGATCAGGACACCAAAAGCTGAGGCAAATGTTGCCTTCAGGACCTATCATAGGGGTTCGACCTCTGGGACAAAACATGTAGCTCTTTCTCACCCGAAAGGGAAGAAGAAGAAGATGAAGAAGGGTAAAACTGACTGCATTGCCGCCCAAAAGGGCAAAAAGATCAAGGAAGTTGCAGAGAAAGAAAAGGGTTTCCATTGCAATGGGGACGACAACTGGAAGCGTAACTGTTCCAAGTTCCTTGCCGACAGTAAGAATACAGGTAAATGTGATTTACTAGTGATCAAAAACTCATGTTTAGTGGAGAGTAATGACTCTGCTGGATATTGGATTCGGTGCCACTAACCACGCTTGTTCTTCTTTTTTCGGGAATTAGTTCTGGCAAAGAAATGCGAGAGGGTGAAGTGACTCTACGGGTTGGATCTAGGAGATTGTCTCTGCTGCAATGATCGACAAAGTGAAGCTCTTTTTCGGCAGGAATTACTTATTATTAGATAATCTGTATATAGTCCCAGGGTTTACTAGAAACGTTGTTTCTATTTCCTGCCTTATTGAGCAATGGATTTCAATTTCCTTTGAATATAATAAAGCATTTATTTCTTTCAAAGGCAATTTGATTTGTTCTGCTTCATTTGAGTCTAATCTGTATGTTTTGAAACCAAATATGGTGAAAAGCATTTTGAACACTGAATTATTTAAAACAGCAGAAACACGAACTAAAAGAGTAAAAGTTTCTCCAAAAGAAAATGGCCATCTTTGGCATCTAAGGTTAGGCCACATAAATCTTAATAGGATTGGGAGACTAGTGAAGAGTGGAATTCTAAGTGAGTTGGAAGAAAACTCTTTACCGATATGTGAGACATGCCTCAAAGGCAAAATGACCAAACGTTCTTTTAGTGGAAAAGGATTTAGAGCCAAAGAGCACCTTCAACTTATACATTCTGACCTCTTTGGTCTGATGAGTGTTAAAGCACGAGGAGGTTTCAAATACTTTGTATCTTATATAGATGAATGTTCAAGGTATGGGTATATTTATCTAATGCATAGGAAGTCTGAAACTCTTGAAAAGTTCAAGGAGTACCAGATTGAGGTTGAGAACCTATCAGGTAAAACGATAAAAACAGTTTGATCGGATCGAAGTGGATAGCATATGGACACTGAATTTCAGGACTATATGATAGAATACGGAATTACGTCCCAACTCTCAGCACTTGGTATGCCACACAAAAATGGTGTTTCGGAGAGGAGAAACATAACCCTGTTGGACATTGTTCGATCAATGATGAGCTATGCTCGTCTCCCTTATTCTTTTTAGGGTTACGCAGTGGAGACTGCAGTCTATATTTTGAACAACATTCCATCGAAGAGTGTTTGTGAAACACCTTTCGAACTCTGGAATGGACGTAAAGGTAGTTCACACCATTTCAGAATTAGGGGATGCCTGGCCCATGAGTTGGTGTCAAACCTGAAGAAGTTGGAACCACGTTCAAAATTGTGCCTATTTGTAGGTTACCCAAAAGAGACTAGGGGTGGTCTGTTTTACGATCCTAAGGAAAATAGGGTGCTTGTGTCGACAAATGTCATTTTCCTTGAGGAAGACCACGTCAGGGATCATTTGCCTATGAGCAAAATCGTGTTAAACAAAATGGACAGTACATCAGCAAGAGTTGCTGATGGGGCTAGTACGTCAACAAGTATTGTTGATCCTAACACGTTGAGTCAAGCCTGTTCCCAAGAGTTGGGAATGCCTCAACGTAGTGGGAGGGTTGTGAGACAGCCTGAATGTTACATGGGTTTAGCTGAAACCCAAGTCGTCACCCCTGATGATGACTGCGAGGATCCATTGACCTATGTTCAGGCAATGGAAAACATTGACAAGGACGAATGGATTAAAGCTATGGACAAGGAAATGGAGTCTATGTACTTCAATTATGTCTGGGAGCTTGTGGATCAACCGGATGGGGTAAAACCTATAGGTTGCAAATGGATTTACAAGCGTAAAAGTGGCGTAGATGGGAAGGTGCAGACCTTCAAAGCACGACTAGTGGCAAAGGGTTTTACCCAGGTTAAAGGGTTTGACTATGAGGAAACCTTTTCACCTGTTGCCATGGTAAAGTCGATCAGGATCCTTCTGGCCATTGCCACATATTATGACTATGAGGTATGGCAGATGGATGTCAAGACCGCCTTTCTGAATAGCAACCTCGACGAAACCATCTACATGGACCAACCTAATGGGTTCATTACCTAAGGCCAAGAGCAAAAGGTTTGTCGGCTTCATAGGTCTATTTATGGACTGAAACAAGCCTCGAGGTGTTGAAATATAAGGTTTGATGAGGCGATTAAATCTTATGGCTTTGATCAAAATGTTGACGAGGCTTGTGTCTACAAGAAAATTGTCGAAAAAACTGTCGCATTTCATGTATTGTATGTGGATGATATTCTTCTCATTGGAAATGAGGTAGGATTTCTTACTGACGTAAAGAAATGGCTAGCTTCACAATTCCAAATGAAAGATTTGGGAGAAGCACAGTACGTTCTAGGTATCCAGATTGTCCGGAACCAGAAGAACAGAACGCTGGCCATGTATCAAGCGTCTTATATTGACAAGATGTTGTCTAGATATAAGATGTAGAACTCCAAGAAGGGCTTGCTGCCTTTTAGGCATAGGGTTCACCTGTCTAAGGATCAATGTCCTAAGACTCCTCAAGAGGTTGAGGATATGAGACGGATCCCCTATGCTTCAGCTGTAGGAAGCCTGATGTATGCCATGTTGTATAATAGGGCCGACTTTTGTTATGCAGTAGGGGTTGTCAGTAGATATCAATCCAATCCAGGATTAGATCACTGGACAACCATAAAGACAATCGTCAAATATCTTAGGAGAATGAGGAACTATAGCTTAGTGTATGGGAGTGGGGATTTGATCCTTACGAGATACACGGACTCTGACTTTCAGACCGATAAGGATTCTAGGAAATCTACTTCGGGGTCAGCCTTTCATTCAGAATGGAGGAGTTGTAATGTGCCGAAGCATCAAGCAGGGATGCATCGTTGATTCCACTATGGAAGCTGAGTACGTTGCGGCTTGTGAAGCTACAAAGGAAGTTGTATTGCTTAGGAAGTTCATGACGGATTGGAAGTTGTTCCAAATATGAACTTGTCGATCATGTTGTTTTATGACAACAGTGGTGTTGTTGCCGACTCCAAAGAGCCTCAGAGTCATAAGAGCGACAAACACATTGAGCGAAAGTATCACCTGATACGGGAGATTATGCACCGCGGCGACGTGAAAGTCACGAAGATAGCGTCGGAGCACAATGTTGTTGATCTATTTACAAAGGCCCTCACGACTAAGGTGTTTAAGGGTCACCTAGAGAGTCTAGGTCTTCGAGTGCTTCCTGACTAGGGCAAGTGGGAGTATTGTAAAGGGTATTCAATGCCCTAGTTTATTGTATTACTTTATTGTAATCTATTGTACATTTGAGAAATATATGTTTGCTCCACTAGCTTAGTCCAAGTGGGAGTTTGTTGGGATGTATGTCCTAATCTCGTTTTGTTTGTAATTTTACCATTTGAACGTAATAAGAGTTATTTATTTCATCACTTTGTGTCTCGCAAATTTTACAAACTTTGTCCAATAAACTAAGCTCCAGGGTCATTGAATATATGAGAGAACTAGAACTTGAACGGTGTGTAGTGGACACACAGGGAGGATCACGTTCGAATTAACGAACCGAACGATCTACAGTATATGGATAGGGTTGGAGACCTAATCCTGGATATGCTATGGATGCGACCCGCTTTGTATTAGATACAAACGAGGTGATCTGACTCGTTCATAGGGTTGACATGCGAGTGGGGGCATCCTTTGGATTAATTACTAGACTTACTAATGTAACACCGTTAACAATATGGGACTAATAACTGCGTAGATAACCATTAGTTACTCGACCTGAATTCTAGGCGTCTTACGGACTTCTATCTGCAGGGGTCTGTCCTTTGACTAGTACAGGTAAGGGCGGTCACAGTTACTCACCCAATATGCCTATCTTCTGAGGGACAGGACCACGTGGGGAGCTGGGAACTTAACTACGCGAGATGGATTTCACTCATTCCCGCCTTAAGGGAAACTAGAGGGGTTCTTCCCTTAAGTGTTGTCTCCAGGGCTTGGACAACGGGCGCCCACCCTCTCACTGGCCCAAGAGGGGTGTTGTGTATGGTTGGGCCATTACAACGTTGTTGTTCATGAGAGGAGCAGTGGGGACTTGAGGAGCAAGAAGTAGACATAGGGGTAAAACGGTAATTTGACCCACTAGTGTCTACGGACAACCTGTGAAGGGTCGAATCATAGGCATTGGTTATATCAGTGGACACGTAATATCTTGCACTTACGGGAGTGCAGCTACGGGCTTTAGTGGAGTGTTACCGTAGCTAATGAATATTGATTAACCAGGTCAAAGAGTTTGATAGGTTAATCTCGGATCATTGGAGCTCGTCACTGTAGGTCCATTAGGTCCTTCGGTTGGCTCAATCTGGGTTAAAAGAAGGGTTACTGTTTGGTGTGAATTGAAGTGTTCAATTTCACTAAAGGGCATTTATGTCATTTATATGAGATATGAATGATATAATATATAATTTAATGTGAATGAGATTCATAATAAACTATAGGTTAACCTAATTTTTGAATTAGGGCTAATTGGAGAAATTAGATTGGGAGATATTAAATTGGATGTCATTTAATTTAATAAATCGACAAATATACAAATCTGATTTGTAAAATAAGATATGAGATATCTTATAATATATGGTTATGCAAATATGATTTGCATAACCTACAGTTGTGGTAAAATGGTAAATAGGTGGAGATTTCAACTCCACCTATCTTCATTATTTAAACCCCTTTGCAAGAATGGTTGATTAAGCTTTCTCTCATTTTTGGAAATCTCACCAAAAGAAGAGAACTCCTTCTCTCAATTTCTTCTCCTCCCTTCACTAAAAACAAAGAAGATCCCACAATCTTCCTTCTTCCAAAAGAAGAACAACCGAGTAGCCAATTGGTTGTGTTCTTACTTGTTCGTGAGAAGAGTTTGGGATCTTAGAGATCGAGAAGCACACGAAGAGTCCGTGATCGTGAACGGAAAGGAAATTGAAGACTGTCTTCAACAAGTAAGTAACGAAATCTTGCTCTTTCTTTTTGTTTTTATGCATGTTTAGCCTTATCTAAGAGTTAGATTGTTTTAACGAAATTTGGTTGCACAACAACACCGCGATGATTCGATCGTCCACCGCTGCACATGGAGTTTCATTCCCTACAATAACAATGTTGCTCCGAAACTGCATGAAACTCTTCGGAAGAGTCTCCAATATAAAGGTTGTTGATTTTATGCCCTAAAACTCATAGTTTGTAATATTGTTCTAATTAAATCAATAAAGTGTTATTGTTTATTTTATGTATTTCTATATTGCCTTATATTAACACTAAATCTAATAAACGAACATCTTAGGTTGTTGTATGTCTCTTGAACCGAATGTAGCTGACATATAAGGATCTAAGTTCGAGAAATAGTCTAAAAGGTCTATAGTAAAGGAATAAGGTTGGGAACTTCATTCTGGAAATACTATGGATATGACCCACTTTGTATTTGATATAAACACAGTGATCCAACATGTTCGTGACGAATATGAGTGGGGATATCCTACGTGATGAGATCACATAAGACCGAACCACGAAATAGTAACCATTAGATGTAACTTCGTTGACTAGTTAGGTTTCTATTTTAATAGGATGACCTAGACAACTTGATCTGAATCCTGAGCAAGTTACGAACTCCTATTTTCGAGGGATTGTCCTTTGACTAGTATGGGTGATAGTGGCCCAAGACGTTGAATCAATATGCCTACCTTATTGGAGATAAGACCAAACATCCAGCTGGGGATTAACCTAGCAAGATGGAATTCACTCCTTCCCGACTTTAGGGTAAGAAGAAGAATGTTCCCTTAAGTGGTGTCTCCAGGACTTGAACAAAGGGTTCGACCCTCTCATTGGACCGAGAGGGACTTCTGTTTATTGGTATGACCATAAACAGGTTGTTCATTAGAGGAGCATTGGTACTTAAGATATGAGATGTAACCTAGGGTTAAAACGATAATTTGACCCAACTGGTGTTACGAACATTCATGAAGGATTGACTTATTGTTATTGGTCAATATTCATGGACATAGAAATATATCTTCAGTGAGAAGAATGCAACTGTGAGACTATAGTGGAGTGCTCCCGCAGTTAACGAACCTTGATTAGGGGATTAATAAGATTAACCAAATAATCTTGTATCGTTGGAGCTTCTGATTTATAGGTCCATTAGATCCACTTCCTAGCTCGTAAAGGGTTCTTAGATTATTAGAATTTGAAATCTTCAAATTCAATTAGGGAATAAGCATGATGCATAGAGATACATTATAATATAAAGTTGTTATGCATATTAAAACTATATATTATAAATTTAATTTGAATATGATTCAAAGTAAATTAAATGTGAGAATTAAATATTTGAATGATTTCAAATATTATTTAAATGTGAATGAGATTGATATTGCATAAATTGCTTAAATATAGAAATACATGAAATAAGCAATTTATGCAATATGAATCTCATTCACATTTAAATAATATTTGAAATCCTTCAAATATTTAATTCTCTAATTTAATTTACTTTGAATCATATTCAAAATAAATTTATAATATATAGTTTTAATATGCATAAAAACTTTATATTATAATGTATCTCTATACAGCATGCTTATTCCCTAATTGAATTTGAAGATTTCAAATTCTAATAATTTAAGAACCCTTTACGAGCTAGGAAGTGGATCTAATGGACCTATAAATCAGAAGCTCCAACGATAGAAGATTATTCGGTTAATCTCATTAACCGCCTAATCAAGGTTCGTTAACTGCAGGAACACTCCACTATAGTCCCGCAGTTGCACTCTTCTCACTGGAGATATATTTCTATGTCCATGCATATTGACCAATAACAATAAGTCAATCCTTCATGAATGTTCGTAACACCAGTTGGGTCAAATTATCGTTTTAACCCTAGGTTACATCTCATATCTTAAGTACCAATGCTCCTCTAATGAACAACCTGTTTATGGTCATACTAATAAACAAAAGTCCCTCTCGGTCCAATGAGAGGATAAAACCCTTTGTTCAAGTCCCAGAGACACCACTCAAGGGAACATTCTTCTACTTACCCTAAAGTCGGGAATGGGTGAATTCCATCTTGCTAGGTTAAGTCCCCAGCTGGATGCTTGGTCTTATCTCCAATAAGGTAGGCATATTGATTCAATGTCTTGGGCCACTATCACCCATACTAGTCAAAGGACAATCCCTCGAAAATAGGAGTTCATAACTTGCTCAGGATTCAGATCAAGTTGCCTAGGTCATCCTATTAAAATAGAAACCTAACTAGTCAACGAAGTTACATCTAATGGTTACTATTTCGTGGTTCGGTCTTATGTGATCTCATCACGTAGGATATCCCCACTCATATTCGTCACGAACACGTTGGATCACTGTGTTTGTATCAAATATAAAGTGGGTCATATCCATAGTATTTCTAGAATGAAGTTCCCAACCTTATTCCTTTACTATAGACCCTTTAGACTATTTCTCGAACTTAGATCCTTATATGTCAGCTACATTCAGTTCAAGAGACATACATCAACCTAGGATGTTCGTTTATTAGATTTAGTGTCAATATAAGGCAATATAGAAATACATGAAATAAACAATAACACTTTATTGATTTAATTAGAACAATATTACAAACTATGAGTTTTAGGGCATAAAACTCAACAACCTTTATATTGGAGACTCTTCCGAAGAGTTTCCTGCAGTTTCGGAACAACATTGTTATTGTAGGGAATGAAACTCCCTGTGCAGCGGAAGACGATCGAATCCTCGCGGTGTTATTGTGCAACCAAATTTCGTTAAAACAATCTAACTCTTAGATAAGGCTAAACATGCATAAAAACGAAAAGAAAGAGCAAGATTTCGTTACTTACTTGTTGAAGGCAGTCTTCAATTTCCTTTCTGTTCATGATCACGAACTCTTCGTGTGCTTCTCGATCTCTAAGATCCCGAACTCTTCTCACGAACAAGTACGAACACAACCAATTGGCTTCTCGGTTGTTGTTCTTTTGGAAGAAGGAAGATTGTGGGATCTTCTTTGTTTTTGGTGAAGGGAGGAGAAAAAATTGAGAGAGAATTTGAGAGAAGGAGTTCTCTTCTTTTGGTGAGATTTCAAAAAATGAGAGAAAGCTTAATCAACCATTTTTGCAAAGGGGTTTGAATAATGGAGATAGGTGGAGTTGAAATCTCCACCTATTTACCATTTTACCACAACTATAGGTTATGCAAATCATATTTGCATAACCATATATTATAAGATATCTCATATCTCATTTTACAAATCACATTTGTATATTTGTGGATTTATTAAATCAAATGACATCCAATTTAATATCTCTCAATCTAATTTCTCCAATTAGCCCTAATTCAAAAATTAGGCTGACCTATAGTTTATTATGAATCTCATTCACATTAAACTATATATTATATCATTCATATCTCATGTAAATGACATAAATTCCCTTTAGTGAAATTGAACACTTCAATTCACACCAAACAGTAACCCTTCTTTTAACCTAGATTGAGCCAACCGAGGGACCTAATGGACCTACAGTGACGAGCTCTAATGATCCGAGATTAACCTATCAAACTCTTTGACCCGGTTAATCAATATTCATTAGCTGCAGTAACACTCCACTAAAGCCCGTAGCTACACTCCCGTCAGTGCAAGATATTACGTGTCCACTGATATAACCAATGCCTATGAGTCGACCCTTCACAGGTTGTTCGTACACACTGCTGGGTCAAATTACCGTTTTACCCCTGTGTCTACTTCTTGCTCATTAAGTCCCCACTGCTCCTCTAATGAACAACAACGTTATAATGGTCCAACCAGACACAACAACCCTCTCATGCCAGTGAGAGGGTGGGCGCCCGTTGTCCAAGCCCTGGAAACAACACTTAGGGGAACAACCCCTCTAGTTTCCCTAAAGGCGGGAACGAGTGAATTCCATCTCGCGTAGTTAAGTTCCCAGCTCCTTACTTGGTCCTATCCTTGAGAAGATAGACATATTGGGCGAGTAAATATGACAACCCTTACCCGTACTACTCAAAGGACAAACCCCCGCAGACAGGAGTCCGTAACACGCTCAGGATTAAGGTCGAGTAACTAATGGTAATCTACGAAGTTATTAGTCATTACTGTCAATGATGTTACATCAGAAGGTCTAATAATTCACGGTACGGTCTTGTACAATCTTATTGTACAGGATTACCCCAATCGCATGTCAACCACATGAACGAGTTAGATCACCTCGTTTGTATCTTAATACAAAGCAGACCACATCCACAGTGTATCCAGGATTTGGTCTCCAACCCCATCCATATACTGTAGACCGTTCAGGTCATTTACTCGAACGTGATCCTCCATGTGTGTCCACTACACACCGTTCAAGTTCTAGTTCTCTCATATATTCAATGACTCTGGAGCTTAGTTTATTGGTCAAAGTTTGTATAAAATGCGAGAAACAAATTGATGAAATGAATAACTCTTTATTAATTTCAAATAGTAATTTACAAACAGAACGAGATTAGGACAAACATCCCAACAAACTCCCACTTGGACTAAGGTAGTGGAGAAAATACATTTCTGAAATGTACATAAATTACAATGAAGTAATAAAATAAACTAGGGAATTGAATACCCGTTTATATATCTCCCACTTGCCCTAGTCTGGAAGTACTCGAAGACCTAGACTCTCTAGGTGATCCTCAAACACCTTAGCCGTGAGGGGCTTTGTAAATAGATCAGCTACGTTGTGCTCCGACGCTATCTGCGTGGCTGTCACGTCTCCGCGGTGCACAATCTCCCGTATCAGATGATACTTCCGCTCAATGTGTTTGCCTCTCTTATGGCTCCGAGGCTCCCTAGAGTTGGCTACTGCACCACTGTTGTCACAAAACAGTGTGATCGACAAGTTCATATTTGGAACAATTTCCATATCTTTCATGAACTTCCTAAGCCAAATAGCTTCCTTTGCAGCTTCACAATCCGCAACGTACTCTGCTTCCATAGTGGAATCGGCGATGCATCCCTGCTTGATGCTTCGCCATACTACAGCTCCTCCATTTCACCATACTACAGCTCCTCCATTCAGAATGAAGGCTGACCACGAAGTGGATTTCCTAGAATCCTTATCGGTCAGAAAGTCAGAATCTATGTATCCCGAAGGATCAAATTCCCACTGCCATACACTAAGCTGTAGTTTCTCGTTCTCCTAAGATACTTGAGGGTTGCCTTTACGACTGTCCAGTGATCTAATCCTTGATTGGATTGATACCTACTGACAATCCCTACTTCATAACAGATGTCGGGCCTAGTAGACAACATGGCATACATCAAACTCCTTACTGCTGAAGCATAGGGGATCCGTCTCATATCCTCAACCTTTTGAGGAGTCTTGGGAAACTGATCCTTAGACGGTGAACCACGTGCCTGAAAGGCAGCAAGCCCTTCTTGGAGTTCTGCATCTTATATCTAGACAACATCTTATCAATATAAGATGCTTGAAACATGGTCAGCGTTCTGTTCTTCCAGTTCTGGACTATCTGGATACCTTGAACATACTGAGCTTCTCCCAAATCTTTCATTTGGAATTGCGAAGCTAATCATTTCTTTACATCAGTAAGAAATTCTACCTCATTGCCAATGAGAATAATATCATACACGTATAATATTAGAAATACGACAGTTTTGTCAACGATTTTCTTGTAGACACAAGGTTCCTCAATATTCTGATCAAACCCATAAGATTTGATTACCTCATCAAACCTTATATTCCAAGACCTCGAGGCTTGTTTCAGTCCATAAATAGACCTATGAAGCCGGCTAACCTTTTGCTCTTGGCCTTGGGCAATGAACCCCTTGGGCTTGTCCATGCAGATGGTTTCGTCAAGGTTGCCATTCAGAAAGGCGGTCTTGACATCCATCTGCCATACCTCTGAAGGGAATGAAAATCCCCGCGCAGCAGAAGACGATCGACCCTTAACAGGTTGTTCGTAGACACTGCTGGGTCAAATTACCGTTTTACCCCTGTGCTACTTCTTGCTCCTTAAGTTCCCACTGCTCCTCTAATGAACAACAACATTGTAATGGTCCAACCATACACAATAACCTTCCCATGCCAGTGAGAGGGTGGGCACCTGTTGTCTAAGCCCTGGAGACAACACTTAGGAGAACAACCCCTCTAGTTTCCCTAAAGGCGGGAACAAGTGAATTCCATCTCGCGCAGTTAAGTTCCCAGCTCCCTACTTGGTCCTGTCCCTGAGAAGATAGGCATATTGGGCGAGTAACTGTTACCACCCTCACCCGTACTAGTTAAAGGACAAACTCCCCGAAGACAGGAGTCCGTAACACGCTCAGGATTAAGTTCGAGTCACTAATGGTCATCTACGAAGTTATTAGTCCTTCTTTGTCAATCTGTTGCATCGATGAGGTCTAATAATTCACGGTCCGGTCTTGTACAATCTCATTGTACAGGATGCCCCCACTCGCATGTCAACCACATGAACGAGTCAGATCACCTCGTTTGTATCTTTAATAGAAAGCGGGTTGCATCCACAGTGTATCCAGGATTTGGTCTCCAACCCTATCCATATACTGTAGACCGTTTGGGTCATTTACTCGAACGTGATCCTCCGTGTGTGTCCACTACACACCGTTCAAGTTCTAGTTCTCTCATAAATTTAATGACCCTGGAGCTTAGTTTATTGGTCAAAGTTTGTATAAAATGCGAGACACAAAATGATGAAATGAATAACTCTTTATTAATTTCAAATAGTAATTTACAAACAGAACGAGATTAGGACAAACATCCCAACAGTTATGAACAAGATAAGCTACAACCTTACCACCCTTCTCAACGAGCTACAGTCCTTTCAGTCTCTGATGAAAGTCATGGGACAGGAAGGTGAGCCCAATGTTGCCTCTCGGTCCTTCCACAGGGGCTCGACCTTGGGGACCAAACTTGTAGTTTCGTCCTCTTCATGCCTTGAAGTGAAGAAGAAGAAGATGAAAAACGTTGGTATGGGAAAACAAGCTGACAATGTTGCCGCCTAGAAGGGCCAGAAGGTCAAGGAAGTTGTAGAAAAAGGAAAATGTTTCCACTGCAACACTGACGGGCACTGGAAATTCAACTACCCTAAGTACCTAGCCGATAAGAAGAATGAAGGTAAATGTGATTTACTCTGTGTAGAAACTTGTTTAGTGGAGAGTAATGACTTTGTCTGGATATTGGATTCAGGCGCCACTAACCATGTTTATTCTTCTTTTCAAAGAATTAGTTCATGGTAGCAGATGCAGACTGCAGAAGTTGTCTCAGCCATAGTAGTGGGCACGGTAGAGCTACTGTTTGGCAAGAAGCGGTTGTTATTAGAAAACATGTACATTCTACCAGGGTTAGCTTGAAACCTTATTTCTGTTTCTTGTCTTATTAAACAATATATTTCAATTTCCTTCAATTTGAATAAAGCGTTTATTTCATTGAAAGGTATTGAAATTTGGTGCAATTTTACTTGAGAATAATTTGTATGTTTTAAGCCCAAATTCAGTTAAAATGGTTTTAAACACTGAATTATTTAAAACAGCAAATATGCGAACTAAAAAGCTAAAAGTTTCTCCTAAAGATAATGCCCATCTTTGGCATCTGAGGTTAGGTCACATAAATCTCAATAGGATTGAGAGACTAGTAAAGAGCGGTCTTCTAAATTAGTTAGAAGAAATTTCTTTACCTATATGTGAATCATGCCTTGAAGGAAAAATGAACAAAATACCTTTTAGTGGAAAACGTTATAGAGCCAAAGATCCCGTGGAGCTTATATATTCAGACCTTTGTGGTCCGTTGAGTGTTAAAGCCAGAGAAGGGTATGAAATTATTCAAGATATGGGTATATTTACCTAATGCATCATAAGTCTGAAGTACTTGAAAAGTTCAAGGAGTTTAAGACTGAGGTTGAGAACCTATTAGGTAAATTGATCAAAGCACTTCGATCTGATCGAGGTGGAGAGTATATGGACCTTGCATTCCAAGACTATATGATAGAACATGGAATTACGTCCCAACTCTGAACACCTGGTATGCCACAACAAAATGGTGTATCGGAAAGGACAAACATAACCCTGTTGGACAAGGTTCGGTCGATGATGAATTATGCTCATCTCCCTGACTCGTTTTGGGGTTATGTAGTAGAGATTGTTTTTTACATTTTTAGCAACGTTCCTTCGAAGAGTGTTTCTAAAACACCTTTCAAACTCTGGAGAGGACATAAAGGTAGTTTACTTCATTTCAGAATTTGGGGATGTCCAACCCATGTGCTTATGACAAACTCGAAGAAATTAGAACCTCGTTCGAAATTATGCCTATTTGTAGGCTACCCTGAGGAAACGAGAGGTGATATGTTTTATGATCATAAGAAAAATAGGGTGCTTGTGTCGACAAACGACACTTTCTTTGAAAATGATCACATTATGGATTACAAACCAAAAAGTAAAATCGTGTTAAATGAACTAGACAGTACATCAACAAGGGTTGTTGATGATGCTAGCACGCCAACAAGAGTTGTTGACCCTAGCTCGTCAAGTCGAAAGCGTCCTTCTCAAGAGTTGAGAATGCCTCGACGTTGTGGGAGGGTTGTTAACCAGCCTGATCGTTACATGGGTTTAACTGAAACCCAAGTTGTCATACCCGATGACAACTGTGAGGATCCATTGACTTATGATGAGGCAGTGGATGATGTAGACAAGGATGAATGAATTAAGGCCATGGACCAGGAAATGGAGTCTATGCACTTCAATTCCGTTCGGGATCTTATGGATCAACCTGATGGGATTAATCCTATAGGTTGTAAATAGATCTATAAGAGAAAACGTTGTATAAATGGGAATGTACAGACCTTTAAAGCAAGACTTGTGGGAAAGCGTTATACCTAGCGAGAAAAGGTGGACTATGAGGAAACCTTTTCTCATGTTGCCATGATAAAGTCTATTAGAATCCTTCTAATCATTGTTGCATATTATGGCTATGAAGTTTGGTAGATGGATGCCAAGACAACCTTCCTGAATGGAAACCTTGACGAAAACATCAACATCAACCAACCTAAAGGGTTCATTGAATAAGGCTAGGAGCAAAAGGTTTGCAGACTTAAACGGTCCATTTTTGGACTGAAACAAACCTCTAGGTCTTGGAATATAAGGTTTGATGAAGCTATCGAATCTTATGGCTTTGATCAAAGTGTTGATGAAGCTTATGTTTACAAGAAAATCATCAACAACACTGTCGCATTTTTAGTGTTGTATGTGGATGATATCCTACTCATTGGGAATGATGTAGGATTCCTCATTGATATTAAAAACTTGCTAGCTATGCAATTCCAAATGAAAGATTTGGGAGAAGCACAATAAGAACAAGACACTAGCCTTGTCTTAAGCATCGTATATCGACAAGATGTTGGTACAATATAAGATGCAGAACTCCAAGAAGGGCTTGTTGCCTTTCAGGCATGGGGTCCATCTGTCTAAGGAACTATGTCCTAAGACACCTAAAGAAGTTGAGGACATGAGACGGATCCCTTATGCTTCAGTTATAGGTAGCCTAATGTACGTCATGTTGTGTTTTAGACCCAACATCTATTATGCAGTTGGGATAGTCAGTAGGTATCAATTCAATCCAGGAATTGATCACTGGACAACCGTTAAGGCAATCCTCAAGTATCTTAGGTGAACGAGTGACTACATGCTCGTGTATGGCACTAAGGATTTGATCCTTACGGGATACACAAACTCTGATTTTCAGACCGATAAGGATTCTAGGGAATCAACATCGGGGTCAGTGTTTACTCTTAACGGAGGAGTTGTAGTTTGGCGAAGCATCAAGCAAAGATGCATCGCGGACTCCACTATGGAGGTTGAATATGTAGCAGCTTGTGAAGCAGGTAAGGAGGCAGTATGGCTAAGGAAGTTCATGATGGATTTGGAAGTTGTTCAAAATATGAACTTGTCACTCACCCTTATTATGATAATAGTTGTGTAGTGGCCAACTCGAGGAAACCTTGAAGTCACAAGAGGGAAAACATATCGAACGTAAGTATCACCTGATATAGGAAATTGTGCATCGAGGAGACGTGATCGTCACGAAGATAGCTTTGGAGCACAACGTTACTGATCCATTTACAAAGGCTCTCACGGCTAAGGTGTTTGAGGGCCACCTAGAAAGTCTAGGTCTATGGGTTATTTCTTGACTAGGGAAAGTGGGAGTATGTTGTACAAGGGTATCCAATGCCCTAGTTTATTGTATTTACATTTATGAAATGTTGTTGTACTCCACTAGCTTTAGTTCAAGTGGGAGTTTATTGGGGTGTATGCCCTAAACTCGTGTAGTTTGTTATTATTTGATGTTCAGAAATAAAGTTTTATTTTCATCAAATCTGGTATTCTCGCATTTAAAACTTAAATCTAATAAACTAAGCTCCAGAGTCATGTATATGAGATCTTGAACGGTGTGTGGTGGACACACAAGTTGGAACGCGTCCAAGTAAATGACCCAAATTTTCTATAGTACATGGATAAGGTTGGGAACCTCATCCTTGTAACACTATGGATATGTCCCACTTTGTATTTGATGGAAACGAGGCGATCCAACTTGTTCATATAGTTGACATGTGAGTGGGGGAATCTTGTGTGATGAGATTGTACAAGACTGTACAGTGAATTATTAGACTTCTGTAGTGACACCGTGATAGATTAGGTCTAATAATTCGTAGATGACCAATAGTGACTCGACCTTAATTCTGAGCGAGTTACGATTCCTGTCTGCGGGGGTTTGTCCTTATACTAGTACGAGTGAGAGTGGCTAGAGTTACCGACTCAATATGCCTACCTTCTCAGGGACAGAACCTCGTAAGTAGCTGAGAACTTAACTCTACAAGAAGGAATTCACTCGTTCCCGAGCTAGGGAATTTAGATGGGTTATTCCCTTAAGGATTAAATCCAGTTCTTGAATAATGGGGTCCCACCCTCTCACTAGCCCGAGAGGGACGTTGTTTATGGTAGGACCATAAACATGTTGTTCAATAGAGAATCAGTGGTACTTAAGGAACAAAAAGTAGTTATAGGGGTAAAACGGTAATTTGACCCAGTTGTGACTACGAATGACATGTGAAGGGTTGATTCACGGGCATTGGTTATATCGATGGACACAACTTGTCATACAATGAGGAGAGTGTAGCTACGAGTCTATAGTGGAGTGACTCGTAGTTAATGAATGTTGATTAACTGGATTAAAGTGTTTGATAAATTAATCCCAGATTATTGGAGCTCATGATCTGTAGGTCCATTAGGTCCCTAGGGTGGCTCAATATGGAAATAATGAGGGTATAAAGTTTTAGAATGAATTTTAAGTGTTCAAATTCATATAAAGGGACTTTATGTCAATTATATGTGATATGATTGATATAATAGATAGTTTAATGAGAATATGATTCATAATAAACTATACTATTTCCTTATTAGGGAATTATGACATAATTAGAGGAATTAATAATGAGAGGCGTGAAAAATTGAATGTGACTCAATTTAATTCCACATTATGCAAATATGATTTGCATACTAAGGTATATGATACCATATCTTATGTATTAATGCAAATATTGTTTGCATAATACATAGTTTGTGGAATCAATGGGCTAAATGGGTGGAGAATTTATCTCCACCCTTACCCAATATTAAAGTATCATTCTAGATGCATTTTTTAAGAAAGTTATCTAATTTTTAGTTTTATGTGATTCCAAGAGCCGAACGAGAATGAATACCACACAGAAGAGTCAAGATCAGGCTCCCTAATAGAATATTTAACCGATCCAAATTCCAAATTCCAAAATCTCTCTCAGTTCTCTACAACTCCCTTTAGACCACAAAGGAACCCACCATTCTCCCTCACCTAGAGAACGACCGAGAAGACCCTTTGGAGGTGTACGCTACGGGGATCGTGTCAGGATCACAACCTTTATCCTTTGAAAACAATAGCTCCAAAACTTCAAATTGCACTTGAATCTCATCTGAATGGCTTCAAAACTTGTAACGAATGACTCAATAACTCTATTAAAGACTCGATACTGCACTTTAATGCCCAAAAACACAAGGGCCTTTACATGAATTTGATCAAATAAAAAAAAAACTAAGGCCAAAATTTTCCTAAACAGTTTAACAACAAACCATATGCAATTCCCACCTAACTAATACAATTTTCTTTCAACCAAAACAAAACAAGCATTGTTTTGATACCAATTGAAGGGAATCGAATCCCCGTGAGCAGCAGAAACGTGTAATTAGATCGTATTATGCTTGATTGTTCTAGTTTATTCCAAAACTCCATAAGTTGGCAATTTAAACAGAGATAAGCAAATTAAATACTAATGCATGGATGAACATATAATTAAGTATGTTGTACATTCTTAAACTAAAAGAAATAGAAAGAATTACTTTTGCAGTTCAAAGTCTCAGCAACTCCTTGCTTCTTAGAATGTACAACAACACAACAAAAGGAAGTTCTTCTCTATTCTCAGCAAGACACAACCACTTGATAAACCTCCTATCCTCTAAGTGTCTTAGATCAAAACCTTGGTGGGAAGGTTTCCAACTTTTTAGATAAACGAAAGGGATTTTGGGTGAGAGATGTTTTTCCAGCAATTTCTCAAAATCACCAATTGAATTCCACACACTGCCTTCTTCTAATCGAGAAGAAGAAAAGCATCCAGATGGCAACTCCTCACTCCCTATAGATAGAGAGTTGAAGAACTTGTGGGAACGTGTCAGTGTGACACGTTCCCATTATTAAAATAACAAATAATTAAACGCTTGAATTATTTATTAATTCAATTAATTCATTTAATATATAAATGATTAAATCTTATTTAATTATATATATATATATATTAATTAATTAAATCAAATTTAATCAAATTTAATCAAAATCATATTAAATATATTATATTTAAATATGATTAAATCATATTTAATCATTTTCCTCTAGCCTATAGTTTTAATGCACATCGATGTTAACCTATAGTTTTTAAATATGAATCTCATTCACATTTAATATAATATTTGAACTCTTTCAAACATTTAATTCTCTCATGTAATTTAATATGAATCATATTCAAATTAAATTTATAATATAAAGTTTCAAAACTTTATATTATAATGTATCTTTATACATTAATTTTTAATCCCTAATTGAATTTAAACATTTCAAATTCAAACGATCTAAGAACCCTCTACGAGCTAGAAGGTGGACCTAATGGACCTACAGATCAGAAGCTCCAATGATACGAGATTATTCGGATAATCTCATTACCCCCTAATGAACATTCGTTAACTACGGGAACACTCCACTAAAGTCCCGCAGCTCGACTCCTCTCACTGCAGATATATTTCTGTGTCCACGGATATTGACCAATAACAGCAAGTCAATCCTTCTCGAATGTTCGTAACACCAGCTGGGTCAAATTACCGTTTTACACTTGGGTTACATCTTTTACCTTAAGTCCTAGTGCTCCTCTAATGAACAATTTTTTTGTAGTCCTACCAATAAAAAAAAGTCCCTCTCGGGCCAATGAGAGGGTCGGTCCCTTTGTTCAAGTATTGAAGACACCACTTAAGGGAATATTCATCTACGAACCATAATAGGCGAGAAGGAGTGAATTCCATCTTGTTAGGTTAAGCCCCCAGCTGTCTGTTCTGTGTTTTCCACAAGAAGGTAGGCTTATTGCATCATCGACTCGGGCCACTTTCACCCATACTAGTCAAAGGACAATCCCTCGCAAACAGGAGTTCGTAACCTGCTCAGGATTGAGATCAAGTTACTTAGGTCATCCTAATGAAATAGAAACCTTACTAGTCAACGGAGTTTCACCTAGTGGTTACTATTTTGTGGTTTGGTCTTATGCAATCTCTTCACATAGGATATCCCGACTCACATGTCGTCTACACGAACACGTTAGGATCACTGTATTTGTATCACATACAAAGTGGGTCATATCCATAGTATTACTAGGGTAATGTATGATGTGAATCAAGCAATTGCTCCATTGCATGTACCTGAAGGAGCCATAACAAGAAGCAAGGCCAAGAAGATTCAAGAGGCTTCCACACTTCATCTCCAAAAGCTCAATCATGCTTTAGGTTTGGTGTTTAACCGATTCATTGGATTAGCTCCGATCAAGCTAATTCTGGAGTGAGTCATCTTAGGATCTAGGAATGACCATCTTTATTCTATGTTTGATCTGAGAGTGATTCATCTTCTAACTAAACTCTTGGTTGGAACAATTTGTTAACTTAGCCTTGTTCGTGACATTTGCAAAGATCCTAGAAGGACCTCTAGCTTTGTTAAACCAACATAGTCGGCACTTATCATTTGGTATCATAGATCGTTGGTCGACATCCTTTGGCTGACTCTCTAGAGGTGAAATATCTCAATTTGCTTTACTTTTTTTCTATAATTTTTTTTTTTATCATTTACAAAGTGTAATACAAGGCATCCTACAACTTTTCTTCCATTTCTTTGTGTTTTGTTCTTGGATAAAAAAAAAACAGTAGCAAAAAGTAAAAAAAAAAAGTAGCAAAAAGTGAAAAAAAAAATAGTAGTGAAAAACAAAACAAAACAAAAAGTATTCAAGGATCCAAGGCCCAAAAAAGTTATTGATTTAAAATTTTATTTGCTCAAAACTTTGAGTTGTAGATCCTTAGGATGAGTTTCTCTGGTCTTAGCTTGTGAAAGGTTATCATTCATTTAGTTTTATATTAAGTTGAAAAGCAAGGTTGCACCAAATTTTTAAACCAACTCTTACATCTTTGACCTAGTACCAAAAGCCTACCATTGAGTGATAAACACGAGTGCCCTTGAGTGATATCTTGGTGAGAAATGTGGAGAGGTCCTTATAAAAAAAAATAATGTCACAAGATAATAAAGAAAAAGTTCCGTAAGTAGTAGATCCAAATATGGCTATTCTTCAAGCAAGTCAAGGTATGATGGAGATGATGAGAGAAGAGAGGGAAGAAAGGAGAGCACCACAACAAATAGAAGAACGAATCTTGCAAGAAGATGAAGGCATGTTTTACTTACAGGTAGAAGAAAGAAACTTAGGAGGAAGAGGAAATGTGAGGGGAAGAGGAAGAAATAACGTTGCAAACATTGTGCAACCTAAAAGAGTGGAAAGAGTGAATGAAGACAAGGATAGCGGAGTGAAACTCAGAATTATACCCTTCAGTGCAACGGCGGACTCCGAGGCATACTTGCAATGGGAAAGGAAAATAGAACATGTGTTTGATTGTAATACATATAGTGAGAATAAGAAGATGAAACTCGCCATTGCTGAATTCACCAATCATGCGGGAGAATGGTATCAACATCTCAAATCCGAGAAAAGAAGGAAAGATGAGGATCCAATAGAAACGTGGGAAGAACTTAAAGAAACCAGAGAAAGAGGTATGCTCCAAAACATTATGAAAGGGATTTGAAAACTAAATTGCAATCTTTGAGGCAGGGAACAAAAAGTGTTGTTGAATATTACCAAGAGATGGAGTCCTTGATGGAAAGAGCGAAAATTCAAGAAGAAGGGGAAGACACCATGTCTCGATTCCTTGGAGGTTTGAATCGAGAAATTGCTCATCCAGTTGATAGAAATTCACCACCTTACCTTGAAGATATGTATCATTATGCTATCAAAATTGAAGCTCAATTGAAGAATAAAGGGAGCATTAAAAAAGGTATACACCTGAAGCTAATACCTTTTCAAATTTAATACATGGTACAAGGATAGTTTTGTGAATAGGAATGAACCAATGCAACAAAGAGGCAAGTTTGTGGCTGCCAAGAAAGTAGAGGTCGAGAGTTCCCATACTAAAAATAATGAAGCTTCAAAGGAGGTAAGGGAGAAGTCTAGTTCTATTCAATGTTAAAAGTGTAAGGGGTTTGGACACATGAGCAAAGAATGTGTCAATAAAAGAGTTATGGTGATAAGAAATGGTGCACTTGATTCGGAGGATGAATGTAAGGAGCATGATGCACAACATGAGGAAGAATCTGAATACATGATGATGTGTATGTTGATGAAGGAAACTCCATATCGTTGGTCACAAGAAGGGTCCTTAATATGCAAATCAAGGAAGACAAAGGTGAAGATCAAAGGAAAAATCTGTTTCACACAAGATGCCTAATTGAAGGAAGCCCATGCAGTTTGGTGATTGATAGTGGGAGTTGCACAAATGTGGTAAGTTGTTTTCTGGTAAAGAGACTTCAACTTACTACCCGTCCACATCCAAAATCGTACAAACTTCAATGGTTGACAAACAAAGGAGTACTTGAAGTAAATTCTCAAGTTCTTATTCCTTTTACTTTGGGAAGATCTAAGGATGAAGTACTTTGTGATGTTTTACCTATGCATGCGGGGGATATATTGTTAGGCCGACCTTAGCAATATGATAGAGAGGTCACATTTGATGGAGTGAAAAATAAGTAATCTTTTACTTTCAACGGGAAGAAATTTACTTTACTTTCAATGTCTCCATATGAAGTACATTGTGATCATTTGAAATTAGAGAAAAAAAAAAAGAGTTTAAAGAACAAGAGAGGAGAGAAGAAAGTAAGCTAAAAGAAAAAGAGAATAGTGAAAAGAAAGAGAGAAGTGATGGGAAAAAAGTGAGTGAAACCCCAGAGAGAAAAAAGAGTGATTTTGAGGAAAAAAGAAAGAATGTGAGTTTGTTTATAAGAAAGGGGGAAGTAAGGAATGTGTTGTTGACACAAAAACCGAAATTTGTACTTATGTGCAAAGGAATGTGTTTAACAACTAACCCAAAATCTAATGATGTTTTGCCAAGTTCTTTTAAGTCTCTTTTGCAGGAATTTAATGATATGTTTCCACATGAAGATGCACCTACGGGCTTACCTCCTTTAAGAGGGATTAAACATCAAATAGACTTCATACCAGGGGTAACGCTTCCAAATATGGCAGCTTATAGGACCAATCCAACCGAGACTAAGGAGATTCAAAGGCAAGTGGAATAACTCATGGATAAAGATTATGTTAGAGAAAGCATGATTCCTTGCTTGATTCCGGTGATTTTGGTGTTGGGATTTATGCCCTAAACTTGTGTAATTTTGATCAAATAAATAAAGAGTTATTTGTTTTGATAAAATTATATTCTTGCTTTATAAATCCAATAAGCTAAGCTCCAAGGTTATAATATATCTTGAACATCAGTGTAGTGGACACTATTTGGATTGTGTTCAAGAATATAACCTAAATGGTCTATGGTATAAGAATAAGGCTGGAAACCTCATTCTGGCAACACCATGGATGCGGCCCACTTTGTAATTAGTAAAAATGAGGTAATCCAACTCATTCATGTGGTTGACATGTGAGTGGGGGCATCCTGTATTAAGAGTTCATACAAGACCAGACTGCAAATTATTAGTCTAACCAGTGTAACACCGTTAACAGGATAAGACTGATGATTTATAGATGGTCATTAGTGACTCGACCTGAATCCTGAGTAAGTTAAGAACTCCGACTTATAGGGGTTTGTCCTTAGACTAGTATGGGTGAGAGTGGCCTGTAGCCGACTCAATAAGCCTATCTTCCCAGGGACAGAACCTCGTAGGTAGCTGGGGACTTAACAATACAAAATGGAATTCACTCATTCCTACACCAAGGAATTAGATAAGTTGTTCCCTTAAGAACTGACTCCAGGTCTTGAACAACTGAGCCCCGCCCTCTATGAGGGTATGAGTCTTTGGTAGGATCTTAGACTTGTTGTTCATTAGAGGATCAGTGGTGCTTAAGGAACAAAGAGCTAATCACAGGGGTAAAACAATAATTTGACCCAGCCGTGATTACGAACAACCTGTAAAGGACCGACTCATGGGTAATGATTATATCAGTGGACACAATATAATCTACAGTGAGGAGAGTGCAGCTACAAGTCTATAATGGAGTGACTTGTAGTTAATGAATATTGATTAACTAGATCAAAGAGTTTGATTAGTTAATCTAACATCATTGGAGCTCATGAACTGTAGGTCCATTAGGTCCCTCCGTTTGCTCAACCTTGTAAAATTGAGGGTATAAAGTTAGGAATGAAATTGAAGTATTCAATTTCATACATGAGGTGTTATATCTATTATATATGATATAATTGATATAATATATGGTTTTAATGTGAATTAGATTCACATATAAACCATATAAAAGTGGGAGAATATAAGAGGGATAGGATAGTAATTTCCATCCTATTTCCCTATATATATAGTTGTATGAGATGCAACTAGGTTAAGTGATTCCATCTCTTGAGAAACCCTAGAGAATTCTCCCACAGAGTGTTGGAAAGGGTTCCAACTAGACTTTCATCCCTCACCTAGAGAACAACGGAGAAGATCCGGTGGTAGTGTCGGTGATTGTTCGGGTTCGTGTTGTTGAGATCGTGATCGTTGGAGAAGGAGTACTCGAAGAAAAGTTCTTCAAAGGTACAATCTTGTTGTCCATCTTCTATTATATGTTTAATGTAGTTAAGTTAGTCCTTGAATGTAATCCATGTAATAAAATTAAGAACGCGCGATTCACAATCGCTTCCGCTACGGGATTCGATTCCTTTCAATTGGTATCAGAGCCGAATTGCGTTCTTGATTTACGTTTTGGATTTTTCAAGAACGAGGTGGGATTTATTTTTTTGCATGTGATGTATGAACGGTTTGCAATTTAGATGTTTTCAATTTTGGCACTTAGATTTACAATTTTCATTGAATCGTTCAATATAAGGGCTCGGTGTTTTTGGGAATTTTAATTGTAAATCGAGTCTGTAAGTCCGTGTCGATCGAGGCAAGGTGGTTGCTGAGAAGATCGGAGCGAAAACGAGCAAGAAATAGAGATTTCACCATGTCGTTCGTGCGTGTGCAGCAACGCTGCTTCATTGACATTGCTTAAAGGAGGCGCGCATCGATCGAGCGTTACAGCGCCAAAGGCGTTTTAATGCGCCCAATGGGCGTAAACGACAAGGCACAACGTTGCAACGATGGAGGCATTTTTCAGCAGCTTCAAACGGGCAAAAAACTTTTTTTTATATATATAAAATATAAAAATGTTTTCTATTTAATTTATTTTTATATTATTTAATTTTAATTAATAGAATTAGATTATATTAATTAAAATTGAATTTAGGGTGCCAAAATTTGCCTAATTTTTCTATTTAAATTATGCAATTGTTGTGTAATTATTGCCATGCATAATGTATGCTTTTAATTTAGAAATCTCACCTTAGGTTAAGCATTTCCATGCATCATTTATAATATAAAAAGTTATATTATATAGTTTGCATGATTAATTAATATAAGGTGTTATATTAATTTTTGGACAGAATTGACATGCATTATATTTCATGAGGTGTTTATGTTATGTATGTCTAATTATTCATGAGATGAATGATCAAGCACTATAACATAGTATGCATGCCACCTAAGGTTAATTATTAGTTTTAAAATGTTTAGAACTTGGAAATAATAGACCTTAGGTTATCTAGTTCAAATTAGATTTGAATTAGGAACCAAGTAATTTATAAAGAATGATTAAAAGAGGAACACTGTCTAAGGAAGGTTTTGTCTAGGCTGGGGTATTTAAGCTGACGGAAATGGAACCCCCCTACCTGGGAACTGACCTGGGAGTGAAATTTAATCAGAGAGTTTATAAATTATAGTAGGTTCAGTGGGTTTATTAAGGGGTTAATAAACTAGAAATCCTATGCTTAATATAAAGAGTTATATTAGCAAACTTAGGATTAAATCAATATAAAAGTTATATTGATTATCAATATAAGAGTTATATTTATAAGTTTAGGTAAAACCATTAGCCGGGTTTTAGCCTAAGTAAGATTCCTATAGATTTAAAGTATCCAGTGGGAGGAAAAGTGTATATGATACATATTTTTCCACTTACGTTTCTCCGGGAAGTTCACACCGTGAGACTCATACTTGGCCTCGTGGCGCAAACGGGAGCGTCCCCCTTCGGATGGTGTTTGTATGAGTCAATATCAAGGTGAATGGAGATGGTACTTAGTGAGTGGGAGCAAGTTTAGTGAAAACAAAACCTATGGTCTCTTCAGTAGGTTTACACCGTTAGATCACTATGGTTAGTCTGCTAGTTTGGCCTAGACCAGACAATCCCTTCGGAGGGCTTGATCATAGGGGATCAAACACTTTAGACACCCGAAAGGGATAAAGATTTCCTTAGTCTGTTTTTCAATCTAGTCCTCTCTTCCGCGGATTTTATTGGATGGGGACTCTGGGATCTAAAGACAGAGGGTTACACTCACGAGGTACATAAGTTGTGTATGTAACCTAACCGAATAATGGTAACTAAAGCCTATAGGAATAAGAGTTATTCTGGCATTAGGTTTTTTTCAAGAATGTCTTGATCTAGAGGAGGAGTGTTTTTTATTATCCTTCAGTGTTATACACTCTAAACCTTTGGAGTATCATTGCAAATTATAAATGACCTAGGAATCATTAGATAATTAGCCAAAACATGATTGGATTAGACAATTATAGCAAGAAACTCATACAAGTTTTGTTTGTAAATTTTCAGCAAAAATGTCTAGCTCTATTATTTCGTTATTGGGTTCGGAAAAGTTAACCGGAGAGAATATGATGACGTGGAAAAACAAACTCAACACTATATTGGTAGTGGACGATCTTAAGTTTGTGCTAATTGAGGAGTGTCCTCAGGTGTCAGGCTCGAATGCGTCACGAAATGTTCGTGATGCATATGATCGATGGATCAAGGCCAATGATAAGGCCAAAGTCTACATGCTGGCAAGTATGTCTGACATATTAGCCAAGAAGCATGAGGGCATGATGACCGCTAAGGAAATCATGGATTCAGTGCAGGGTATGTTTGAACAACAGTCCACACAGGCCTGGCACAATGCCCTAAAGTACATATTCAACTCGAGGATGCAAGAGGGTACATATGTTCGGGATCATGTCCTGGATCTGATGGTACACTTTAACATCGCAGAGTCAAATGGTGCTTCCATCGATGAATCGATCTAGGTTAGCTTCATTCTGGAAACCCTTCCAAATAGTTTCCTACAGTTTAGAATTAATGTTGTTATGAAAAAGCTTACTTTTAATCTTACCTCCCTTCTGAATGAACTCCAGACCTTTCAATCTTTGATGAAAACTCTGGGATCGAAAGGTGAGGCAAATGTTGCGAGTAGGAGTTATCACAGAGGTTCGACCTCTGGAACAAAAACAGTGGCTTCATCTTCTTCTAACCTGAAAGGGAAGAAGAAGAACATGAAGAAGGTTGGTAAAGGGAAATGAGCTAACAAAGTTGCCGTCTAGAAGGGCAAGAAAGTTAAAGAAGTTGAAGACAAAGGAAAGTGTTTCCACAACAACGAAGACGGGCATTGGATACGGAACTGTCTGAAGTACATTGCAGAAAAGAAGAAGAAAGGTAAATATGATTTACTTTGCTTAGAAGCTTGTTTAGTGGACAATGATAAAACTTTTTGGATACTTGATTCAGGCTCCACTAATCATGTTTTCTCTTCTTTTCAGAGAACTGATTCCTGGCAGCAGCTACAGAAAGGAGAGATAACACTCTGGGTTGGAAATGGAGAAGTCGTCTCAGCTGTAGCAGTAGGCAAGATGAAGTTTTATTTTGGCAAGAAATATATTGAAGGGAATCGAAGTCCCCGCAGCGGAAGCGATTGCGAATTGCGCGCTCTTGATTTAGTTACAACGATTTATTCAAGAACATGAAAAACTAGATTAAGCATAAAATTAGAATGGACAACAAGAATTTTACCTTTGAAGAACCTTTCTTCGAGTGCTCCTCTCTCCACAGTCATCATCTCAGCAACAAGAACTCCAACGTGCGAAGATACAACCACCGGATCTTCTCCGTTGTTCTCTAGGTGAGGGAGGAAGGTGGGTTCCCTTTAGGAGATGTGAGGTACTTTTTGAGAGAGATATTTGTTGTCGTGGAACCTTTCCAACAACAACAAAAGGGGAGCTTGTAAAAACTTTAACCTACTTGCATCTCATGCAACCATATATATAGGGGAATGGGATGGAAATGACCATCCTACCCCTCATTTAATCTCTCTTTAGTATACAATTTATATATGAATCTAATTCACATTAAAACTATATATTATATCAATTATATCATATATAATTGATATAACTCCTCATGTATAAAATTGAACACTTCAATTTCACTCCTAACTTTATACCCTCAATATTACCATGTTGAGCCAACAGAGGGATCTAATGGACCTACAGATCATGAGCTCCAATGATGTGAGATTAACTGATCAAACTCTTTGATCCAGTTAATCAATATTCATTAACTACAAGTCACTCCACTATAGACTTGTAGCCGCACTCTCCTCACTTTGTAGATATTATTGTGTCCACCGATATAGTCATTACCCATGAGTCGATCATTCACAAAGTTGTTCGTAATCACACCGGGTCAAATTACCGTTTTACCCCTGTGATTACCTCTTTACTCCTTAAGCACCACTGATCCTCTAATGAACAACAAGTCTAAGGTCATACCTTAGACTCATACCCTCATAGAGGGTGGGGCCCGTTGTTCAAGACACGAGTCGCTTCTTAAGGGAACAACCTATCTAATTCCTCGATGAGAGGAATGAGTGAATTCCATTTTGCACGCTTAAGTTCCCACTACCTCACGAGGTTACTGCCATTGAGAAGGTAGGCTTATTGAGTCGGCCACAGCCACTCTCACCCATACTAGTCTAATGACAAACCCCTATAAGCAGGAGTTCTTAACTTGCTCAGGATTCAGGTCGAGTCACTAATGACCATCTATAAATTACTTGTCTTATCCTCTTAACGATGTTATAATCGTTTAGACTAATAATTTATGATCCAGATCTTGTATGAACTCTTCATACAAGATGCCCCACTCGCATGTCAACTACATGAATGAGTTGGATTACCTCATTTGTACTAATTACAAAGTGGGTCGCATCCATGGTGTTACCAGAATGAGGTTTCCAACCTTATTCTTATACCATAGACTATTTAGGTTATAATCTTGAACTCAACCCAAATAGTGTCCACCACACAGATTTCAAGATAAATGTTATAACCTTGGAGCTTAGTTTATTGGATTTATAAAAGCAAGATTGTAATCTTATCAAAACAAATAACACTTTATTTAATTGATCAAAATTACACAAGTTTAGGACATAAATCTCAACAATCTCCCACTTGACCTAAAGCTTGTGGAGTACTAAACATTACAGTAATGTAAATACAATAAACTAGGGGATTTAAACCCCTTTGTACAAAATACTCCCACTTGTCCTAGTTGGGGAAGACTTGTAAACCTTGACCTTATAGGTGGCTCTAAAAAACTTAGCCGTGAGAGCCTTTTTAAAAGGATCAACAATGTTGTGCTCTGAGGCTATCTTCGTGACAATCATGTCTCCTCTATGCACGATCTCCCGGATGAGATGATACTTCCGCTATATGTGCTTTCCTCTCTTGTGACTTCTGGTTCCTCGAATTTGCCATCGCACCATCAAGTATCGCAATACAAATGTGATGGGCAAAGTCATATTTGGAACAACTTCCAAATTTAGCATGAATTTCCTTAACCAAACGACCTCCTTAGCTGCTTCACAAACTGCTACATATTCGGCCTCCATGGTGGAATCAGCGATGCATCCTTGCTTGACGCTTCGCCATACTACAGCTCGTCCGTTAAGAGTGGAAACTGACCCTGATGTAGATTTTCGAGAATCTTTATCAGTCTGAAAGTCAAAACTCGTGTATCCTGTAAGGATCAAATCCTTAGCCCCATACACAAGCATGTAGTTCCTAGTTCTCCGAAGATACTTAAGAATTGTTTTAACCGTTGTCCAGTGTTCAAGTTCTGGATTGGATTGATACCTCATCGACCATCCCAATCGCAAAAATGCAGGATGTCAGGCCTAGTACACAACATGGCGTACATCAGGCTCCCAACAGCTGATGCTTAAGGAATCTATCTCATATCCTCAACTCCTTGAGGTGTCTTAGGACACTGTTCCTTAGACAAATGGATTCCATGTCTATAAGGCAACAAGCCCTTTTTGGAATCTTGCATCTTAATCTTTGACAAAACTTTGTCTATGTAAGATGCTTGAGACAAGGCTAGTGTTTTATTCTTGCGGTTCCGGACAATCTGGATCCCAAGAACAAACTGCGCATCACCCAAATCTTTCATTTGGAACTACGTAGCTAGCCATTCCTTGATGTCAGTAAGAAAACCTACATCATTCCCAATGAGTAGGATATCATCCACATAGAGAGTTAGGAATGCGACAGAACTATTGATGATTTTCTTGTAGACAGAAGGTTCATCATCATTCTTGTCAAAACCATAAGATCTGATAGCCTCATCAAATCTTATATTCCAGGACCTAGAGGCTTGTTTCAGTCCATAAATCAACCTTTTAAGCCTGCAAACCTTTTGCTCTTGTCCTGGTTTAATGAACCCTTTGGGTTGGTCCATGTAGATGGTTTCCTCAAGATTGCCATTCAAAAAGGCTGTCTTGACATCCATTTGCTATACCTCATAGTCATAATATGCGGCAATGGCAAGAAGGATACGAATAGACTTTACCATAGCAACAGGTGAAAAGGTCTCCTCGTAGTTAACCCCTTCAACCTAGGTATAACCCTTTGCTACTAGTGTAGCTTTAAAGGTTTGCACCTTCCCATCTACACCACGTTTTCTCTTGTAGATCCACTTACAACCTATAGGTTTTACCCCATCAGGCTTATCTACAAGATCCCAAACAGAATTGAAGTGCATAGACTCCATTTCTTGGTCCATGGCTATGACCCATTTGTCTTTGTCAATGTCAACCATTGCTTGATTATAAGTCAATAGATCCTCATAGTTGTCATCTGGTATAACAGCTTGGGTTTCAGCTAAACCCATGTAACGGTCAGGCTGTATCACAACCCTCCCACTACGTTGAGGCATACTCAACTCTTGAGATGGACCCTCTTGACTAGACAAACTAGTATCAACAACTCTTGTTGACGTACTAGTGTTCTTATTAGCAACCTTTACTATTGTTCCGTCTAACTCACTCAACACTACCTTACTTTTTGGTTTGTGGTCCCTTATGTGGTCCTCCTCCAAGAATGTGGCATTTGTCGACACAAAAACCTTATCTTCCTTAGGATCATAGAATAAATCATCTCTTGTTTCTTTTGGGTATCCTACGAATAGGCATAACTTTGAACGTGATTCCAACTTCTTTGGATTTGTCACAAGCACATGTGCCGGACAACTCCATATTCTGAAGTGACATAAACTACCTTTACGTCATTTCCAGAGTTCAAAAGGTGTTTCAGAAACACTTTTCGAGGGCACACTATTCAAAATGTATACTGCAGTCTCCACTGCATAACCCCAAAAGGAACTAGGGAGATGAGCATAACTCATCATTGATCGAACCATGTCCAACAAGGTTCTATTTCTCCTTTCCGATACACCGCTTTTCTTTGTGGTGTGCTTAGGAGAGTCGAGAGTTGGGATGTAATTCCATGTTCTATCATATAGTTCTGGAATTTTAAATCCATGTACTCTCCACATCGATCCGATCGAAGTGTTTTAATTTTTTTACCTAATTGATTTTCAACCTCAGTCTTGAATTCCTTGAACTTTTCAAGTGCTTCAGACTTATGGTGCATTAGGTAAATATGCCCATATTTGGAATAATCATCTATAAAAGAGATGAAATATTCATATCCTCCCCTAGATTTAGCATTCATTGGACCACAAAGGTCTGAATGTATAAGCTCTAGAGGATCTTTGGCTCTATAACCTTTTCCACTAAAAGGTCTTTTAGTCATTTTGCCTTCTAGGCAGGATTCACATACTGGCAAAGAATTTTCTTCTAACTCGCTTAAAAGTCCTTTCTTTACCAATATCTCAATCATATTGAGATTAATGTGACTCAATCTTAGATGCCAAAGATGAGCATTTTCTTTAGGAGAAATTAGTTCGTGTACTTGCAATTTTGTAAAATTCATTTGTTAAAACTATTTTAACTGAATTAAACCATTTGCAAGTAATTCTCAAGAAGAGCAACACATAGTACAATACTTTTCCAATGAAATAAACACTTTATTTAATTGAAAAGTAAAAGAAGTACAATGTTCTCAAAGGCAAGAAATAAGGTTTCTAATAAACCCTTAAGCTACATGTTATCAAATAACAGCTTTTCTTTGCAAGACAGTTGCTCTTTATCTGCTCCTTTTCCTCTTCTTTTGTATCTTCTTAAGTTCAGAAGTATGGCTGCAGTTCTTAGTCCCAGAGGATGAATCCTCCTGAGAACTTTTGTAATGAGCAAACAAATTTGTCTCTCCATTTTGTTGTCTCTTATCATCCATAAGAAATTGATAATTCTACAGCTCATGTAGCAGAGAAGTCAGATCATACTCTATGTTGTTCATCATCGCCGCATTGCTACTTTAATCGCTGAAAACTCTTCTGAAGAGATTCGTGGATGAACAAAATCTGGCATTTCTCATCTATGACCGCTCCGTTTAATTCCGCTATATTGAAGTGGGCAATCAGATTGAGAACATGTTCTCTCGCCGATGTTCCTTCCTTCATACGTGTGTTATAAACGAATTTTAGGGCTTCATGCTGAATTTGTTTGGACGGTTGTCTAGACAAATTTAGCACAAAATTCATGATCTCTCGAGTGAGACCTTGCCCTCCACCTCCTCCTCTAAAAAGCATCGGTATGCTAGCTGTGATATAGGCTTTCGCCTTTTCGTTGGCATCAATTCAGCGGTCATATGCATCCTCAACAGCTTGAGATGCATTTTGAGCAGGAAATTGAGGACACTTCTCATTGAGAAGGAACTTAAGATCATGTGTAACCAAGATTATATTGAGTCCATCCCTCCAAGTCTCTATGTTCTCTCCGGTTAACTTTTTCGCACCCAATAAGGAAATCATAGAGCTAGACATTTTTGCTGAAATATTTACAAACAAACTTGTATGAGTTTCTTGCTATAACTCTAATCCAATCATGTTTTAGCTAATTATCAAATGATTCCTAGGACATTTAAAATTTGCAATGATACTCCAAAGGTTTAGAATGTATGACACCGAAGGGTAATAAAAAAACACTCCTCCTCTAGATCAAGACACTCTTGACTAAAACCTAATACCAGAATAACTCTTATTCCTATAGGTTTTAGTTACCATTTTTCGGTCTGGATACATACACAACTTATGTACCCCGTGAGTGTAACCCTTTGTCTTTAGATCCCAAAGTCTCGATCCAATAAAATCCGCCGAAGGGAGGACTAGATTGGAAAATAGTCTAAGGAAATCTTTATCCCTTTCGGGTGTCTACTGTGTTAGATCCCCTATGATCAAGCCCTCCGAAGGGATTGTCCAGTCCAGCCAAACTAGCAGTGTGACCATAGTGGTCTAACGGTGTAAACCGACAAAGGAGACCGTAGGTTTTGTTTTCACTAAACCTGCTCCCACTCACTATAAGTACCCTCTCCATTCACCTTGATATTGACTCATACAAACACTATCCGAAGGGGGACGCTCCTGTTTGCGCCATGAGGCCAAGTATGAGTCTCACGGTGTGAACTTCTCGGAGATAGCGTGATTTATTAGACTTATTGATGTAACACCGTTGACAGTAAGGACTAATAACTTCGTAGATGACCATTAGTGACTCGACCTGAATCCTGAGCGTGTTACGGACTCCTGTCTGCGAGGTCCGTTTCTTTTGACTAGTACGCGGGTGAGGGTGGTCACGATTATCGCCCAATATGCCTATCTTCTCAGGGACAGAACCAAGTAGGGAGTTGGAAACTTAACTACGCGAGATGGAATTCACTCGTTCCCGCCTTTAAAGAAACTAGAGGGGTTGTTCCCTTAAGTGTTGTTTCCAGGGCTTGGACAATGGGCGCCCACCTTCTCACTGGCCCGAGAAGGGTGTTGTGTATGGTCAGACCATCACAATATGTTGTTCGTTAGAGGAGCAGTGGGGACTTAAGGAACAGGAGGTAGACACAGGGGTAAAATGGTAATTTGACCCAGTCGTGTCTACGAACAACCTGTGAATGGTCGACTCATAGGTATTGGTTATATCAGTGGACACGTAATATTCTGCACTGACGGGAGTGCAGCTACGGGCTATAGTGGAGTGTTACTGTAGCTAATGAATGTTGGTTAACCGTGTCAAAGAGTTTGGCAGGTTAATCTCGGATCATTGGAGCCCGTCACTGTAGGTCCATTAGGTCCCTCGGTTGGCTCCATCTGGGTTAAAAGAAGGGTTAATGTTTTGGTATGAAATTGAAGTGTTCAATTTCACTTTAAGGGCATTTATGTCATTTATATGAGATATGAATGATATAATATATAGTTTAATGTGATTGAGATTCATAATAAACTATAGGTTAGCCTAATTGTTGAATTAGGGCTAATTGGAGAAATTAATTGAGAGAAATTAAATTGGATGTGATTCAATTTAATTAATCCACAATTATTGCAAATGAGATTTGCAATATGAGATATGAGATATCTTATATTATGTGGTTATGCAAATGAGATTTGCATAACCTATGGTTGTGGTAAAGTGGTAATAATGAGGAGATATTAACTCCCTCATTCCACTATTTAAACCCTTTGCAAGAAGGGTTTGATGAGCTCTAATCTCATTTTTTAGATTTTCACAAAAGAGAAAAGAAAGTTCTCTCTACTTTCTCTCTAATCTCCTCCCTCTCCAAAACACAAAAGGTTCCCACAAACCTCCCTTCTCCAAAAGACAACAACCGAGAAGGCAAATTGGTAGTGTTCAAGATCATTTGTGGTAAGAGTTCGTGACCGGAGGAAGAAATTTGCTGAGTTAGTCTACAACAAGTAAGTAAAATCTCTTCTTGCTGTAAATTTCTTCTTCTTTGAAGCATGTTTAGCCTAGATCTAAGTGTTAGATCACTTTTAATAAAATCATGTTGCATATTGATACCTCGACGATTCAATCGTCTTCCGCTGCGCGGGATTATCATTCCCTTCAATTGGTATCAGAGCCAAGTTGATGGTTCTTCGATTATGCACTATTTTTATTAAAATTTGGTGGGTATTTTGCCATTATTAATGTGATGAGTTTTTGGTTTGCATAATGGATGTTTACGGTTTTTGGCACCTTTTTAGATTTACAATTATGTTGATGAGATCAATGTAAGGGCCTATTGTTTTTGGGCATTTTGTTGTAAATCGAGTTCGTAAGTCCGGGTCGTTCGTGGCAAGAGTTGCTGTGAAGAAATCGGAGTGGAAACAGGCAAAAATTCGATGAAGAACAGCAAAGGTGTTTGCTGTTCTGTCGATGGCGTCTCAACGTTGCCCAACGGCGTCTCAACGGTGTCTTTGCGGACAGAGGCCTGCGCAGCGAAAGTCACGCGTTACAACGCGCGGGCGTTGAGAACGTGGTCGACGCCAGATAACGCCGCCCACTTACACGGCGTTAACGCCGCACGCTGAGGAGCATTCCAGCGAGGACGTGGGATCAAGCGTTAACGTGGGCAGTTATTTTTCCGATTTATTTATTTTTTTATTTATAAAATGTATTTTTTATTTATTTAATTATTTTATTAAATAATATTAATATAAATGTTATATTAATGTTATTTAATTAAATAATTGCCCCCAAGTGCCAAAAATCGGTCCATTTTTGCTATTTAATTATTTTATGCATGAGATGTATATTTTAATTAATTTCTATGTGCATAATGTATGTCATATAGATTTAAAATCCCACCTTAGGTTAAACATTTCATGCATCATATTTATATTATAAGAGTTATAATATATAGTATGCATGATAGGATTATATTATAAGAGTTATAATATAATGTTTGCATGTTTTAATTTATTTAATATAAGTGTTATATTTTTAAATTAAAAGCATGCTCATGCATTTAATTCATGTGATGAATTATAATATGTTATAGTATATAGTATTATTCATGTGATGGATGATCAAGCACTATAACATAGAAATGCATGCAACCTAAGTTAATTATTAGTTTTAAAGTGTTTAGAACTTGAATAATTAGACTTAGGTTTTCTAATTTTCTAATGAGATTAGAATTTTAGGAAATCAAATATAACCTTAACTCTATCTAAGGAAGATTTTGTCTAAGGCTGGGGTATTTAAGTTGACGCTTGCGGAACACCCCTACCTGGAAACCGATCTGGGAGTGAATTCGGTCCGGAGATTCTTAGGTTATATTTTCGTGAGTGCCATTAATTAAATGTTAATTAATTTACTCACATAGACCTAAGTTAATAATGTGATTATAAACTTAGGTTAATACCATATAAGAGTTATATTGGTAGACTTAGGTAAATTTTAGCCGGTTTATCTAGGTCAATCCCTATTAAAAATTAAAGTGCTGAGTGGGAGGAAATATAGTGTATGAGATACATTTGAATTTCCAACCACAAATCTCCTTTAAGTCCGCACCGTGAGATCTATACTCGGCCTCGTGGTACAAATGGGAGCATCCCCATTTGGATGGCATTTGTATAGATCAATATCATCGTGGATGGAGAGAGTACTTATAGTGAGTGGGAGTGGGACTTGTGAAAACGAGACCCACGGTCTCTTCTTTCGATTCACACCGTGAGACGCCTATGATCTGCCTACTAGTTTGGCCTGGACCAGACAATCCCTTCGGAGGGCTTGATCATGGGAGTCGGAACACCGTGAATTCCCGAAAGGGATACAGTTTCCTGGTTGGTTTTCCTTCTTGGTACACCCTTCGGTTGCTATTGTTTGGACGGATGCTTGGAAACTTAAATATTGAGGGTGACACTCACAGAATTCGTTAAGTGTTAATGAATTCGACCAAACAATGGTAATTGGACGCCTAATGGAATAAGAGTTATTCTGGGATTAGGGTCTGATCGAGAAAGTCTCGTCCTAGAGGAGGAGTGTTCTGTTCACCCTTCGGTGACGATCATTATAAACCTTTAGGGTATCATTGCAAAATTTTGAATGACCTAGGGATCATGAACCATTTTTTGCTAAAACATGATTGGATTTCAAAAGTTTTTTGCGAGACTAATACAAAGGTTTTTCTTATTTTTCAGCTAAAAATGTCTAGCGCAATTATAGCTTTACTCGCTTCGGATAAATTAATGGGAGATAATTACCAACGTTGAAAAAACAACATTAATACAATTTTGGTACAAGACGACATAAAGTTCGTGCTATCTGAGGAGTGTCCTCAGATGTCGGGCTCGACCGCGTCGCGAAGTGTTCGCGACACGTACGATCGCTGGATCAGGGCCAATGAAAAGGCCAAGGTCTACATAATTGCCAGCATGTCTGATGTCTTGGGAAAGAAGCATGAGCTGATGGTTTCCGCTAAGGAGATCATGGAGTCCTTGCAGGAAATGTTTGGACAGCAGTCCTTTCAGGTCCGGCATGACTCGCTCAAATACATTTTCAACGCATAGATGAAAGAGGGGTTGTCTGTCCGTGAACATGTTCTAGACATGATGACCTACTTCCATCTGGCCGAGATGAACGAGGCTTTGATCGACGAGTCGAGCCAGGTCAATTTTATTTTGGAGACTCTTCCGAAGAGTTTCCTTCAGTTTCGTAGCAATGTTGTTATGAACAAAATTAGCTACACTCTGACTACCCTTCTTAATGAGCTACAAAATTTCCAATCTTGCACAGGGTCAAGGAATCTGAGGCAAATGTTGCCTACAGGTCTTATCACAGGGGTTCGACCTCTGGGACGAAACCTGTTGCTCCTTCACGCCCGAAAGGGAAAAAGAGGATGAAGAGGGGTAAAACTGACCGTGCTGCCGCCCACAAGGGCAAGAAGGTCAAGGAGGTTGTAGAGAAAGGAAAGTGTTTCTACTGCAATGGGGGCGGTCACTGGAAGAGAACCTGTCCCAAATTCCTAGCCGAGAGGAAGAATTAAGGTAAATGTTATTTACTTGTGACTGAAACCTGTTTAGTGGAGAGTAATGACTCTGTCTGGATATTGGATTTGGGCGCCACTAACCACGTTTGTTCTTCTTTTCAGAGGATTTATTCCTGGCAGCCGCTGCGAGAGGGTGAGGTGACTCTACAGGTTGGATCCGGGGAGCTTGTCTCTGCTGCAGTGATTGGCACGGTGAAGTTAAACTTTGGCGGGAAGTACTTATTGTTGGACAATCTGTATATAGTTCCAGGGTTTACTAGAAACCTTGTTTCAATTTCCTGCTTAATAGAACAATGTATTTCAGTTTCTTTTGAATTGAATAAATCGTTTATTTCTTTCAAAGGGAATGTTATTTGTTCAGCTTCACTTGAAAATAATCTGTATGTTTTGAAACCCAATACGTTCAAAAGTGTTTTGAATACTGAGTTGTTTAAAACTGCAGAAACACGAACTAAGAAAGCAAAAGTTTCTCCAAAAGAAAATGCCCACCTTTGGCATCTTCGGTTAGGCCACATTAATCTCAATAGGATTGAGAAACTAGTGAAGAGTGGACTTCTAAACGAGTTGGAAGAAAACTCTTTGCACGGCAGTGTGAGTCATGCCTTGAGGGCAAAATGACCAAACGTCCTTTTAGTGGAAAAGGATATAGAGCCAAAGAGCCTCTTGAGTTAGTACATTCTGACCTCTGTGGTCCGATGAATGTTAAAGCTCGGGGCGGTTATGAGTATTTCGTGTCTTTCATAGATGATTACTCTAGATAAGGGTATATTTACCTAATGCACAAGAAGTCTGAAACTCTTGAAAAGTTCAAGGAGTACAAGACTGAGGTTGAGAACCTCTTAGGTAAATCGCTTAAAACACTTCGATCGGATCGAGGTGGAGAGTACATGGACACTGAATTCCAGGACTATATGATAGAACACGAAATCACGTCCCAACTCTCAGCACCTGGTATGCCACAGTGAGAATGGTGTATCGGAGAGAGAAAACAGAACCTTGTTGGACATGGTTCGGTCGATGATGAGCTATGCTCGTCTCCCTGATTCTTTTTGGGGGTACGCAGTGGAGACTGCGGTTTATATTTTGAACAACGTTCCGTCGAAGAGTGTTTGTGAAACACCTTTCGAGCTCTGGAGTGGACGTAAAGGCAGTTTACATCACTTCGTGATTTAGGATGCCCACCCACGTGTTGGTGTCAAATCCAAAAAGTTGGAACCCCGCTCAAATTGTGCCTATTCGTAGGTTACCCTAAAGAGACTAGGAGTAGTCTATTTTTCGATCCTAGGAAAATAGGGTGCTTGTGTCGACAAATGCCACTTTCCTAGAGGAAGACAACGCTGGGATCATTTACCAAGGAGTAAAATTGTATTAAATGAAATGGATGATTACATCGGCCAAGAGTTGCTTGATGGGGCTAGTACGTCAACAAGTGTTGTTGATCCTAAAGCACGTCTAGTCAAATCCGTTCTCAAGAGTTGGGAATGCCTCGACGTAGTGGGAGGGTCGTGAGACGACCTAATCGCTACATCGGTTTAGCCGAAACCCTCGCTTGTCACTCCCGATGATGATCAGCGAGGATCCATTGACCTATGATCGTGCAATGGTTGATGTTGACAAAGACGAGTGGATTAAAGCTATGGACCGAAATGGAGTCTATGTACTTCAATTGCAGTATGGGAGCTTGTGGATCAACCGGATGGGGTAAAACCTATTGGTTGCAAATGGATCTACAAGCGTAAACGTGGCGTAGATGGGAAGGTGCACTTCTTCAAAGCTCGACTAGTGGCAAAGGGTTTTACCCAGGTTGAAGGGGTTGACTATGAGGAGACCTTTTCACCTGTTGCCATGGTAAAGTCGATCAGGATCCTTCTAGCCATTGCCGCGTATTATGACTACGAGGTATGACAAATGGACGTCAAGACAGCCTTTCTGAATGGCAAACTTGATGAGACCATCTACATGGACCAGCCCAAAGGGTTCATCGCCCAAGGCCAAGAGCAAAAGGTTTGCCCGCTTCATATGTCCATTTATGGACTGAAACAAGCTTCGAGGTCTTGGAATATAAGGTTTGATGAGGAGATCAAATCTTATGGCTTTGATCAAAATGTCGATGAGCCTTGTGTCTACAAGAAAATCGTTGACAAAACTGTCGCATTTTTTGGTTTTGTACGTGGACGATATTCTTCTCATTGGGAATGAGGTAGAATTTCTTACTGACGTTAAAAAGTGGCTAGCTTCGCAATTCCAAATGAAAGATTTTGGAGAAGCTCAGTATGTTCTAGGTATCCGGATAGTCCTAACCAGGAAGAGCGAACGCTAGCCTTGTCTCAAAGCGCCTTATATTGACAAGATGTTGTCTAGATATAAGATGCAGAACTCCAAGAAGGGCTTGCTGCCTTTCAGGCATGGGGTTCACTTGTCTAAGGATCAGTGTCCTAAGACTCCTCAAGATGTTGAGGATATGAGATGGATTCCATATGCTTCAGCTGTAGGGAGCCTTATGTATGTCATGTTGTGTACTAGGCCCGACATCTGTTATGCAGTAGGAATTGTCAGTAGATATCAGTTCAATCTAGGATTAGATCACTGGACAGCCGTAAAGGTAATCCTCAAGTATCTTAGGAGAACGAGGAACTACAACTTAGTGTATGGGAGTGGAGATTTGATCCTTACGGGATACACAGATTCTGATTTTCAGACCGATAAGATTCTAGAAAATCCACCTCGGGAATCACCTTCTTCATCTTGAATGGAGGGTCAGTAGTATGGCGAAGCATCAAGCAGGGATGCATCGCTGATTCCACTATGGAAGCGGAGTATGTTGCGGCTTGTGAAGCTGCAAAGGAAGCTGTTTGGCTTAGGAAGTTCATGAAAGATTTAGAAGTTGTTCCAAATATGAACTTGTCGATCACACTGTTCTGTGATAACAGTGGTGCAGTAGCCAACTCATATGAGCCTCGGAGCCATAAGAGAGGCAAACACATTGAGCGCAAGTATCATCTGATACGGGAGATTGTGCACCACGGAGACGTGACGGTCACGCAGATAGCGTCGAAGTACAACGTAGCTGATCCATTTACAAAGCCCCTCACGGCTAAGGTGTTTGACGGTCACCTAGAGAGTCTAGGTCTTCGAGAGCTTCCTGACTAGGGCAAGTGGGAGATATGTAAACGGGGATTCAATGCCCTAGTTTATTGAATTACTTCATTGTAATTTATGTACATTTCAGAAATGTATTTTCTCCACTAGCTTAGTCCAAGTGGGAGTTTGTTGGAATTTTTGTCCTAATCTCGTGTTTGTAATATATTGTTTGAAATTAATAAGAGTTATTCATTTCATCACTTTGTGTCTCGCAATATTTATAAACTTTTCTAATAAACTAAGCTCCAGGGTCATTGAATTTATGAGAGAACTAGAACTTGAACGGTGTGTAGTGGACACACAGGGAGGATCACGTTTGAGTTAATGACCCAAACGGTCTACAGTATATGGATAGGATTGGAGACCTAATCCTGGATACACTGTGGATGCGGCCCGCTTTGTATTAGATACAAACGAGGTGATCGACTCGTTCATGTTGTTGACATGCGAGTGTGGGGGCATCCTGCAATGAGATTGTACAAGACCGAATCGTGATTTATTAGACCTCACCGATGTAACACCGCTGACAATGAGACTAATAACTTCGTAGATGACCATTAGTGACTCGACCAATCCACGAGCGTGTTACGGACTCCTTTCTGCGAGGGTCTGTTCTTTGACTAGTACGGGTGAGGGTGGTCACGATTACTCGCCTAATATGCCTATCTTCTCGGGACGTGAGAACCAAGTAGGGAGTCGAACTTAATTACACGAGATGGAATTCACTGTTCCCGCTTTAGGAAACTTGATGGGTTGTTCCCTTAAGTCTTTGTTTCGGGGGCTTGGACAACGGGCACCCACCTTCTCACCGCCCGAGAAGGGTGTTGTGTATGGTCGGACCATCACAATATGTTGTTCATTAGAGGAGCAGTGGGGACTTAAGGAACAAGAGGTAGACACAGGGGTAAAACGGTAATTTGACCCAGCCGTGTCTACGAACAGCCTGTGAAGGGTCGACTCATATGTATTGGTTATATCAGTGGACACGTAATATTCTGCACTGACGGGAGTGCAACTACGGGCTATAGTGGAGTGCTACCGTAGCTAATGAATGTTGGTTAACCGTGTCAAAGAGTTTGGCAGGTTAATCTCGGATCATTGGAGCCCGTCACTGTAGGTCTATTAGGTCACTTGGTTGGCTCCATATGAGTTAAAAGAAGGGTTAATGTTTTGGTATGAAATTGAAGTGTTCAATTTCACTTTAAGGGCATTTATGTCATTTATATGAGATATGAATGATATAATATATAGTTTAATGTGAATGAGATTCATAATAAACTATAGGTTAGCCTAATTGTTGAATTAGGGCTAATTGGAGAAATTAATTGAGAGAAATTAAATTGGATGTGATTCAATTTAATTAATCCACAATTATTGCAAATGAGATTTGCAATATGAGATATGAGATATCTTATATTATGTGGTTATGCAAATGAGATTTGCATAACCTATGGTTGTGGTAAAGTGGTAATAATGAGGAGATATTAACTCCCTCATTCCACTATTTAAACCCTTTGCAAGAAGGGTTTGATGAGCTCTAATCTCATTTTTTAGATTTTCACAAAAGAGAAAAGAAAGTTCTCTCTACTTTCTCTCTAATTTCCTCCCTCTCCAAAACACAAAAGGTTCCCACAAACCTCCCTTCTCCAAAAGAGAACAACCGAGAAGGCAAATTGGTGGTGTTCAAGATCATTTGTGGGAAGAGTTCGTAGAGATCGAGTTGCACGAAGAGTTCGTGACCGGCGGAAGAAATTTGCTGAGTTAGTCTACAACAAGTAAAATCTCTTCTTGCTGTAAATTTCTTCTTCATTGAAGCATGTTTAGCCTAGATCTAAGTGTTAGATCAGTTTTAATAAAATCATGTTGCATATTGATACCTTGACGATTCAATCGTCTTCCGCTGCGCGGGATTATCATTCCCTTCAGAAAAATATGTATCTCATACACTTTTTCCTCCAACTGAATACTTTAAGTCTATAGGAATCTTTCTTAGGCTAAAACCCAGTTAATGGTTTTACCTAACTCTATCAACATAACTCTTATATTGATAATCAACATAACTCTTATATTGATAATCAACATAACTCTTATATTGATTTTATCCTAAGTTTGTTAACATAACTCCTTATATTAAACCTAGGATTTCTAGTTTATTAACCCCTTAATAAACCCGCTGACGCTACTGTAATTTATAAGACTCTCTGATTAAATTTTACTCCCAGGTCAGTTCCCAGGTAGGGGTGTTCCGTTTCCGACAGGTTAATTACCCCACCCTAGACAGAACTTTCCTTTGACAGAGTTCCTCTTTTAATCATAGCTTATAAATTACTTGGTTCTTAATTATAATCTAATTAGAACTAGATAACCTAAGGTCTATTATTTCCAAGTTCTAAACATTTTAAAACTAATAATTAACCTTAGGTGACATGCATACTATGTTATAGTGCTTGATCATTCATCACATGAATAATAAGACATTCATAGCATATTCATCTCATGACAAATAATGCATGTCAATGCTGTCCAAAAATTAATATAACAACCTTATATTAATTAATCATGCACTAAAACTAGGGCATCTATATACCCCACTTGAACTAAAACTCTAGTGGGGTACATCATAATCTAAAACAGTGGTTACAAGAGATAGAAATACAATAAACTTGGGCATCCATATACCCCATTACATATCTCCCACTTGCCCTAGATTAGCTTATGTACATATCTCGTAGACCCAGACTTTTCAGATGACCCTCGAACACTTTAGTCGTGAGAGTCTTTGTAAAAGGATCAACAATATTGTGCTCCGAAGCGATCTTCGTGACTGTCACATCTCCTCGTTGCACTATTTCTCGTATCAGGTGATACTTCCTCTCGATGTGCTTTCCTCGCTTATGGTTGCGAGGTTTCTTCGAATTGGCTACCGCACCACTATTGTCACAGTATAAGGTGATGGGAGATTCCATATTTGGAACAACTTCCAAATCGATGAGGAATTTCCTTAGCCAAACAAACCTCCTTAGTTTGCTTCACAAGCAGCGACATACTCAGCCTCCATTGTGGAGTCAGCGATGCATCCTTGCTTGATGCTTCGCCATACTATAGCTCCCCCGTTCAGGGTGAAAACTGATCCCGATGTGGATTTTCGAGAATCCTTATCGGTCTGAAAATTAGAATCAGTGTATCCAGTAAGGATCAAATCCTTAGACCCATACACAAGCGTATAATCCCTCGTTCTCCTTTGATACTTGAGGATATTTTTAACTGATGTCCTGTGGTCTAACCCTGGATTGGAATGGTACCTACTGACTATTCCCACTGCATAACAAATGTCTGGCCTCATGCACAACATAGCATACATTAAGCTACCTACTGCAGAGGCATAGGGAATATGTCTCATATCCTCAACATCTTGAGGTGTCTTGGGACACTGTTCCCTAGATAGATGAACTCCGTGCCTGAAGGGTAATAAGCCCATCTTGGAATTCTGCATCGAATATCTGGACAACATTTTGTCGATATAAGACGCTTGAGACAGTGCTAACATTCTGTTCTTGCGATTCCTGAAGATCTGAATCCCAAGAACATATTGCGCCTCTCCCAAATCTTTCATTTGGAATTGGGCTGCTAGCCAATTCTTTATGTCAGTAAGGTATCCTACATCATTCCCAATGAGTAGGATATCATCCACATAAAGTACTAACAAAGCTACTTTGTCGTTGATGATCCTTTTGTAAACACAAAGCTCATCAACGTTTTGGTCAAAGCCGTAAGACTTCATCGCAGTATCAAATCTTATATTCCAAGATCCTGACGCTTGTTTCAGCCCATAAATGGACCGATTGAGCTTGCAAACTTTTTGCTCCTGACCTTGGGCTATGAACCCTTCGGGCTGAGACATATAGATGCTCTCGTCAAGATTGCCATTCAAAAAGGCAGTCTTGACGTCCATTTGCCAAATTTCATAATCATAAAATGCGGCTATGGACAAGAGTATCCTTATAGACTTCAGTATAGCAACAGGGGAAAAAGTTTCTTCATAGCCAACTCCTTCCCTTTGGGTCAAACCCTTTGCTACAAGCCTAGCCTTAAAGGTCTGTACCTTTCCGGCTACATCTCTTTTTCTCTTATAGATCCATTTACACCCTATGGGTCTAACCCCTTCAGGTTGGCCTACAAGTTCCCATACTGAATTGAAGTCCACTGACTCCATTTCAAGGTCCATGGCTTTCATTCATTGGTCCTTGTCTACGTCATTCATTGCCTGTTTATAAGACAATGGATATTCTACGCCGTCATTAGGTATGACAACTTGAGTTTCAGCTAAACCCAAGTAGCGGTCAGGTTGGGAAACAACCCTCCCACTGCGTCGAGGCATTCCCAACGATTGAGAAGGACGAGACTAACTTGAGGTGCTGTGTAAACCCGAGATCTTTCTTTGGAATTCAAGAAAGAAAAGGTTAATGTTTTATGTTGGTTTTGTTTTGAAAAGAAAAGAAAAGAAAAGAAAAGAAAGGAAAAGGAAAAGAATGGAAAAAGGGAAAATGGATGGAGGGACCCCCACCTTTGTTATCTTTTTTAAAACTCATTTTTCAATCGATTTCTTCTCATTTAATCAAGTAAAAGCAAGGGTTTTCGTGGGAGAAGCAGAAAGGAAGAGGAAGAAGGGGGTTTTTGGAGTTGAAGTTGCAGAAGAGAGAAGAAGAATTAAAGGTTTGTCTCTTTAACAGCAAGTTAATCAATTCAATCCTATTCTGGTTTTCTGTTCATCTCGAGCTCCATAAAAAGAGGTAAGAGTTGAGGCTTGATTTTCATGAAAGCTAATTCATTTTTGAACAAAGTTCGTGAAGGATTCTTGAGCCAATTCTGACCTTAAGTTTCTATTTTGTCAAGAGGAAGACAGAAGACAGAATTTGCTGTCAAATCCGAGAAGTCTCTGATGTTTTGGTTGTATTGATCTATAGAGTTGGAATCAGAAGCTCTAATTGGTATGGTTCGAAAGCTTATTGGATTTCCTACAATTTTTGTGAAGAAATCGTGAGTAGAAAATGTCTAGAAGATGTTTTAAATCTCAGGTTAAGTTTGTTGTGAGCAGGAAATCCGAATCTGGAAACAGCAGAAGTTAGTTCCTGGGAAAGAAGCTTTCGAGGTATTGTTGAACAAATCTGTTGGGAATCCCAATTTTATGTCTTCATATGTTTTTTAGAGGATTCAAAAAGGAAGAGTTTGGTATAAATTTCACCCTGTTTGGCTAAGTAATGAAGAAGTTATGGCTGTCTGAAAACAGGGCAGAAAATCTGAAAATGCTGGAAAATTTGAAAGTGTGTTTTCTTGTAATTTTAAGGTTAAAAAGCATGAGCTCGAGGTTCTAATGGTTGAATTTGGTTTGTTTCACAGGCCAAGAGCAAATAGGTCGACTGTACGGGCCAAGGTTCTAGTTTAACACTGTGAGTGACAAAACGAACTTCAAAAAAATGTTCCATATGTTTGAATTATGTTTTAAGAAAATACAAGTTTTGCTTGAATGAAAGATTTTAGATGTTTATTGTTCCTTGAACGCTTGTTTATGAGCATTCATGATTTCTTAGAAATGTTTTAAAGTGTTCATGATGAGCTTAAATGTCTTGATGAAATTTATACACGAGCATATGTTTATTGAATTTCCGAAGTCTATGGAAATGTTATGATTTCGAGCAAGTATGTTTTAGCAAGTATGTTTTTAAAGATTTCCAGTTTTATGAACAAGCTAAGTAAGCTTGAGTTCTATGAAAGAAAAGATAAGCAGACATGTTCAAATGTTTTCATGTGATCTTCTGAAATATTGAGCCCGAGGCTTTATGGTACCGTGTGCACACAGGTCATTTCTGTTGTCGACGTTGAGTGAACTCCATGACAACGGCGCTGTCGTGAGTGTTGGGCGGGCCCCACTACGACAGATGATGGGAGTGCTGGGCGGGCCCCACTACATCGTAGAACAAATGTAGATTGTGGCATGTTTTAAAAAGAGTTTATAACATTTACATGCCTTACGAGATTTTAACGATATACTTGTTGGTTTTTCTGAAAAGTTATTATGATTACACAATTACTTTTGACGTTTGATTACAGACGCATATGCTCATAGATGGTCAGGTGATATGATTTACGAGTTAATAGTCTCCTTTTAAACTCAGTCACTCACTGAGCTTCATAGCTCATTCTTTCAGTGTTTTCCCCACTTTTCAGGTAGAGATCGAGCTCCCGTGCCTGAAAACCTGCCATAGTCTGCTGGAAGCTCCAAGAGTTTGATACTTTGTATGTGGGTGGAGATGTATAGGAAGTTTATATGTATTGTAGAAGGACTATAAAGTTATGTTTATGTGTACATTTTAGGTTGTGGCATGTGTGATCCATGGTTGGGTATGTTTTTTGTTGTGATGTTCATATCTCTTTCAGTTTTCCAGAGAGTCATAAGTAGGGCTACCCCTTACGTAGGTTACGTAATTGTCACTATTCCATTGTGTTATGTTTAAGTGTTTCTTATACAAGTTTAGTATGCTTATCAGGTAAAACAGGGTCAACAGGTATCGTTAGAGAGGTGAACGATGTCTGTTAGCTTCACGCCGTCTACCGGGCTAAGTTAGCAGGTAGTTCGGGAGGGGGGGTGACATGCTGGCTCTTCCATCAACTCTTGATGAAGGTCCAGCTTGATCAACAACTCTTGTTCGTTTATGTGTAGCTTCATTTAGTACTAATTTACTACGCGGTTTGTGGTTTCTCATGTGATCTTCCTCCAAGAACGTGGCGTTTGTCGATACAATCACCTTGTTTTCTTGTGGGTCGTAGAAAAAACCACCTCTCGTTTCTTTGGGATAGCCAACAAATTGGCACAATCTTGAACGAGGTTCCAGTTTCTTTAGGTTTGTCACGAGCAGGTGTGCCAGACAACCCCAAATCCTGAAGTGTTGTAAACTAGGTTTATGCCCCTTCCAAAGTTCAAAAGGTGTTTCTAAAATACTTTTTGATGGAACACTGTTCAAGGTTTGAACTACAGTCTCTACTGCGTATCCCCAAAACGAGGCAGGCAATTGAGCATAGCTCATCATAGAAACGAACCATGTCTAACAAGGTTCTATTTCTCCTTTCGACACACCATTTTCTTTGTGGTGTATTAGGTCTTTGAGAGTTGAGATTTAATTCCATGTTCTATCATATAGTCCTGGAATCTCAAATCCATATACTCTCCACCTCGATCAGATCGAAGTATTTTCATGGTTTTCCCTAATGCATTCTCTACTTCAGCCTTATACTCTTTGAACTTTTCAAGAGCTTCAGACTTGTGATGCATTAGGTAGAGATAACCATACCTCGAATAATCATCTATGAAAGAGATGAAATATTCGTACCCTCCTCGAGCTTTGACATTCACTAGATCACAAAGATCCGAATGCACAAGTTCTAGGGGCTCTACGACTTTGTAACCTTTTCCAGTAAAAGGTCGCTTGGTCATTTTACCTTCCAAGAAAGACTCGCAAGGCGGTAAAGAATCATCTTCTAACTTGTTTAGAAGTCCATTCTTAGAGGGTTTCTCAATCCGGTTGAGATTAATATGACCAAGCCTAAGATGCCATACATAGGTATTATTATTTGGAGAAATTCTTTGCCTTTTATTTTGAATGTTAGCATTTTTAAACATCTCATGATTTAAAATTGCTCTGGTTTTGTTCGGTTTCAGTACATACAAGCCATTTTTCAACTTAGCAGAACAAATATTGACACCTTCTTTCAAAATGAACGCTTCATTAATTGAAAAAGAAATACAATATCCAAGTTCTATTAAACAAGAGATAGAGATTAAGTTCCTTTTAAGCTTAGGAACTATATACAGATTTTTTAATAAAAGAAATCTATCTCCTAAAAATAGCTTGGCATCTCATCATTTGAGTTGAGACGACATCTCCGTCACGAGGCCACGAAAGTCATCTCACCCTCTTCGAGCTCCTTGAAGGAACTAGTTTCCTGAAATGAAGAGCAAACGTGATTAGTGGCCCCTGAATAAAATATCCAGGTTAAATCATCATTTTCCACTAAACATGTTTCAAGAACAAGTAAATCTAATTTACCATTCTTCTCTTTGAGCTCAATATCTGCAGTGGCAAAAGCTTTCCCTTTTCCTCCTTTCCTCTTCTTCGGAATTGAACCACAGGGCTTAGTCCCAGAGGATGAACCCTTCTGGAACCTTTTGGAATGGGCAAACGGATTTGCCTCTCCATCAGCCTGTCCCTTATTCTCAATAAGAGACTCAAAAGTTTGTAGTTCATTTAGGAGGGAAGTCAGGTTATACTCCTTTTTGTTCATCACCGCATTGCTGCGGAATTGCAGGAAACTCTTCGGAAGAGATTCCAAGATGAATGATACCTGACTCTGCTCGTCAATGACCGCTCCGTTCATCTCAGCCACGTTGAAGTGGACCATCAGATCAAGAACGTGTTCTCTCACCGATGACCCCTCATTCATACGGGAGTTATAAACGTATTTGAGGGATTCGTGCCGAATCTGTCCAGACGGTTGTACCAAACATTTCCTGTAGTGAACTCATGATCTCACGAGCAGAGACCATGCCCTCGTACTTTTTGGCCAGAACTTTAGAAACACTAGCCAAAATGTAGACCTTGGCCTTATCATTGGCCTTGATCTAGCGGTCGTACGCCTCCTTAATAGATTGAGGAGCGTTACGAGCAGGAATCTGAGGACATTCCTCAGTTAGTACGAACCGAAGGTCGTCAACAATGAGAATCGTATTCAAGTTGGACTTCCACATAGTAAAATTCTCACCAGTTAAACGGTCGCTTTTAAGTAAGGCTATTATTGAGGACGACATGCTGAAAATCCAAAATAGTTCTAATTTGTTATGCCTTTTAAACCCATTATAAAAACGAATCTAATTTAGCAAAATTATTAAAGAACCCTAGTGTTTAAACTAAAACCCATTGTTTAAGTTAAACCTTTAATTTTGCAACGATACTTCAAGGGTTTAGAACAAATGCCTCCGTCGGGCGGTCAGTCATTCCTCCCTTGAATTGAGACTATTTCAGCCAATTCCCACTACCAGAACATCTCATGTCCCAATGGTCCTTAGCTACCGTTTGTTTGGTCAAGGACTTGTTAACTAACTTAACTCATCCCGTAAATGTGACCCTACCATTTTCAGATCCAATAGGCCCGAGCCAACAGGCTACTATTAAGAAAGACAAGCTGGCGGCAAACAACCTAAGAGACCTATCCATTTCTCGAGTTCGCGTGTTCCGATCCCTATAGTCAGGCCCTCCGTAGGATTTGGCTATTCCAGGACAACCTAGCAGGCGGAATATAGAAATCTCACGGTGCGACGTAATGGAGGAGACCATAGGATACGTTGACACGCGTCCTGCTCCCATTTACTATGGATACTTCCCTCATTCACCTTGGTATTGAACCATGCAAACACATATCGTGGGGCGCCCTATTGACGCCACTGCGTGGCCGAGCATGGAACTCACGGTGTGAACTCTTGAGGACGTGAGAGTAAACTCGATCACGAACATCTCGTTTTCTCCCATTGAAGTTCCTAAAATTAGGGTATGGATTTAACTTAGTCGGATTCTGGCTAAAAGAATCTATCTAAGTCTATGCCTATTATAACTATTATAACTAGGTCTTAAAACCTTATGTCTAGATGAATAAATATTTTAATTACCTAGAGATAATATAGAACTGAGGTTAATTCAACTCAGTTCCGGTCGTCGGTTCAGTAGGAGGTGTTCCAGTTAACAAGTCGACTTAAGTACCCCACCTTGAGACGTAACTTCACACGTGAGAGTTCCCTTATAACCAAAGTCCTAAAGTCCTACTATATTTTAAACTATTTAAAATATTACGTAAGACTTATTTCTAATCCTATTAGAAATTTGAAACTTAGGTCTAAATTAATTTTAAACAATTTAAAACTAATTAAATTTAACCCAAGTTCCTATGTTTGCATGCATTTCTTTATTATAAGTTGTGGTTTCTAAAACCCCTTTAATTTATCTTTTATAAATTTTTAATAATTAACCTATGATAAAGAAACTATATTATAAATCCAACAATCTATATTCAAATTGGAATTATAAAAGAAATTCAACTATTTGAATTATAAAATTACTTAAATAAAATAACATTTATTTTAAACTAAGTAATTTCATGCTCCATGCAATTTATTTTCCATATAATCTAATTATAACACTTATAATTAATTACTCATGAAAAAAATAAATTAGTCATGCATTCAACCATATTCATATAACATTTATATAAATAAAATGCATGAACATGCTTATCCTAAGGTGGGAATAATCTAAATGACATTCATATAGATAAAAGTCAGAAACCGAATAATTTGGCCCCTAAAGTGCAAAAAAAATAAATTACATTAATTTATTTCATGACACCGGTCTAAAAATACCCTGAACCGGCCATGAACCGCTCGAACCAGACCAAAACCAACGAACCACTCGAACCGGTCTACTATCGCTTGAACCAGCCTCACGACGTTACCTGTAACGAGGCGTTGCAGCAACGCCGCTTACCCCGATCGCGCGTCGATAGGGAACGCCGGCGTTGCGACGCGTTCTTCTTGGCGTTACGCGCTGATGAACAAGCGTTACTGCGCCGTTGGTAGCGTTACCGCGGCCGCTTCGCAACAACCTTCTTCCACGAACACAGCAACTTCAACCTTCGATTTCTCCTTCGATTCTCAACCGAAATGCATGAAATTTGTCCCGAACTACTGGTAACTCAATTACAGACTTAATTTTTCACTTTATGCCCAAAAACGCAGGGGCCTTTACAACCAATTGATCAAAATCAAAGTAAACTAAGGCCAAAACATTCCTAAACTAGTTTTACAGCAAACCAAATGCATTTCCCACCAAATCAATGCAATTTTGTTTCAAAACAAAACAATACAAGCATTGCTCCGATACCAATTGATGGAGATCTGATCTCCTTGAGCAGCGGAAACGTGATTGGAATCGTTAATGTGCTTGATTGTTTTAATTGATACAAAAACCAGTACATTGACCCAAAAATACAGAACAAGTATATACTTTCTAATCCTATTAGGCATGGATTAAATGCATACATGCAAACTTATATTAAGTTTAACTATTAAACTAAAGGGAAGAAGAATTGATACCTTTGTAGACTTTCTCCAGCAACTTGTTGCTCCAAAGGTTGTACAACAAAAACAATCGTATAGGGACTTCTCTGTTTTCTTCCAGTAAGAACACAACCACCAGAGATCACCTCCTATATCTCTGAGTTCTACTTAGATCCTCCTTGGTGGGAAGGATTCAAACTTTTGGATAGAATTGGGAATGGGAGAGTCAGAGAGAGAATTCTTCTGTGTGACTGCAATTCTCAATTGCAAAAATACAGCATCGATCAATTGTCCTCCTCTCACTTGGAGAAGAAGACCCTATAGAGGGCACTCCCACTCCCTATCGATTAGGGAGTTGGGAGAGATCGGGAACGTGTCCTCCTGACACGTTTTCTATTTTTTTAATAATTAATCGTATTAATTAATAAATCAATTAAATCTTATTTAATTAAATTAAATTAAATATCATATATTTAATTTAGATTAAATCACATTTAATCAATTTTCCCTCTAACCTATAGTTTTAATGCACATCTTATGTACATTAAATTATAATTTATAGTTTTCAAATATGAATCACATTCACATTTGAATTTAATATTTGAACTCTTTCAAATATTTAATTCTCTCACATATAATTTAATATGAATCATATTCACATTAAATTTATAATATATAGTTCCAAAACTATATATTATATTGAATCTAAATACATTAAATATATTCCCTTATGAATTTGAACATTTCAAATTCTAAAGATCTAAGAACCCTTTACGAGCTAGAAGGTGGACCTAATGGACCTACAGATCAGAAGCTCCAACGATACGAGATTGCTCGGTTAATCTCATTAACCTCCCAATCAACATTCGTTACTGCGGGAACACTCCACTAAAGTCCCACAACTGCACTCTTCTCACTACAGATATATTTCTGTGTCCACAGATATCGAGCAATAACAGCAAGCCAATCCTTCACGAATGTTCGTAACATCAGCTGGTTCAAATTACCGTTTTACCCCTGGGTTACATCTTGTGCCTTAAGTACCAGTGCTCCTCTAATGAACAATTTGTTTGTGGTCCTACCAACAAACAGAGTCCCTCTCGGGCCAATGAGAGGGTCGAGCTCTTTGTTCATGTCCCGAAGACACCACTTAAGGGAACATTCCTCTACTTACCCTAGTAGGCGGGAAGGAGTGAATTCCATCTTACTAAGTTAAGTTCCCAGCCGCTCACTCGGTCTTGTCCCCAAGAAGGTAGGCATATTGAGTCGGCGAATCTGGCCACTCTCACCCATAGTAGTCAAAGGACAATCCCTCACAAACAGGAGTTCGTAACCTGCTCTGGATTGAGATCAAGTTGCCTAGGTCATCGTAGTGAAATAGAAACCTAACTAGTCAACGGAGTTACAGCTAGAGGTTACTATTTCGTGGTCCGGTCTTATGTAATCTCATTACATAGGATATCCCCACTCATATGTCATCTACACGAACAAGTTAGGATCACAGTGTTTGTATCAAATACAAAGTGGGCCACATCCATAGTTTAACCAGGGTAAGGTACCCAAACCTTATCCCCTAACTATAGACCCTTTAGGCTGTATCTCGAACCGAGATCCTTTTTATGTACATTACATTCAGTTAAAGATTCATTTAACAACCTTGGATGTTTAGTTTATTGGATTTAGGGTTTAAATAAAGGCAAACTCGTAGAAAACGAACAATAACACTTTATTGAAATAATAACACTTTATTACATTAATTAGAACATAATTACAAACGACGAGTTTTAGGGCACAAATCCCAACATCATTTAACAACCTTGGATGTTTAGTTTATTGGATTTAGAGTTTAAATAAAGGCAAACTCGTAGATAAGGAACAATGACACTTTATTGCATTAATTATAACATAATTACAAACTACGAGTTTTAGGGCACAAATCCCAACAGATGCGGCCCACTTTGTATTAAGATACAAACGAGGTGATCTGACTCGCTCATTTGATTGACATGTGAGTGGGGGCATCCTGTACAATGAGATTGTACAAGACCGAATCGTGAATTATTAGACCTAATGATGTAACACCATTGACAGTAAGGACTAATAACTTCGTAGATGACCATTAGTGACTCGACCTGAATTCTGAGCGTGTTACGGACTCGATATGTCCTTTGACTACTACGGGTGAGGGTGGTCACAGTTACTCGCCAAATATGCCTACCTTCTCAGGGACATAACCAAGTAGGGAGCTGGGAAATTAACTACGCGAGATGGGATTCACTCGTTCCCGCCTTTAGGAAAACTAGAGGGCTTGTTCCCTTAAGTGTTGTCTCTAGGGCTTGGACAAATGCACCCACTCTACCTGGCACGAGAGAGTTGTTGTGTATGGTCGGACCATTACAACGTTGTTGTTAATTAGAGGAGCAGTGGGGACTTAAGGAACAAGAAGAAGACATAGGGGTAAAACGATAATTTGACCCAGCAGTGTCTATGAACAACCTGTGAAGGGTCGACACATGGGCATTGGTTATATCAGTGGACACGTAATATTCTGCACTAACGAGAGTGCAGCTACGGGCTATAGTAGAGTGTTACCGTAGCTAATGAAGGTTGACTAACTGGGTCAAAGAGTTTTATAGGTTAATCTCGGATCATTGGAGCTCGTCACTGTAGGTCCATGAGGTTCCTCGGTTGGCTCAAACTCGGTTAAAAGAATGGTTAATGTTTTGGTGTGAATTGAAGAGTTCAATTTCACTTAAGGGCATTTATGTCATTTATATGAGATATGAATGATATAATATATAGTTTAATGGGAATGAGATTCATAATAAACTTTAGGTTAGCCTAATTGTTGAATTAGGGCTAATTGGAGAATTTAATTGAGAGGAATTAAGTTGAATGTGATTCAATTTAATAAATCCACAATTATACAAATATGATTTGTAAGATGCGATATGGGATATCTTATATTATATGGTTATGCAAATATGATTTGCATAACCTATGGTTGTTGTAAAATGGTAATAATGTGGAGATTTTAACTCCATCATTTTCCATTATTTAAACCCTTCTTGCAAGAAGGAAAGGAGTGCATTCTCTCATTTTTTGGATTTTCACCAAAGAGAAGAGATACAATACTCTCAATTCCTCTCAAATTTCTTCTCCTCCATACTCCAACACAAAAAAGTCCCACAACTTTCCTTCTTCCAAAAGAAGAACAACCGAGATTCGAAAAGGTGGTGTTCTTCTTGATCGAGAGAAGAGTTCGAGAAGTTCGGGATCGTTGGGAGTACACGAAGAGTTCGTGACCGGAAACGAAAAATCAAAGCACGTCTTCAACAAGTAAGTGTTCTAGTAATTGTTGTGTTTTTCTTTCAATTTTATGTATGTTTTGCCTAGTTCTAAGAGTTAGAATAATTTGAACAAAACCGAGTAGCATAACGATACCACGATGATTCGATCGTCTTCCGCTACGCTGGGATTCTTATTCCCTTCAGGTAAAGAATGGACTTATAAATGAGTAAGAAGAAAATACTTTACCTGTATGTGAATCCTGCCTAGAAGGAAAAATGACTAAAAGACCTTTTAGTGGAAAAGGTTATAGAGCCAAAGAACCTCTTGAGCTTATACATTCAGACCTTTGTGGTCCGATGAATGTTAAAGCCAAAGGAGGTTATGAATATTTCATCTCCTTTATAGATGATTATTCTAGATTTGGGCATATTTATCTAATACAACATAAGTCTGAAGCACTTGAAAAGTTCAAGAAATTCAAGACTGAAGTTGAAAATCAATTAGGTAAAACGATTAAGACACTTCAATCGGATCGAGGTGGAGAATATATGAATTTAAAATTCCAGAACTATATGATAGAACATGGAATTACATCCCAACTCTCGGCTCCCGGTACACCACAACAAAACGGTGTATCGAAAAGGAGAAATAGAACCCTGTTGTAAATGGTTCGATCAATGATGAGTTATGCTCATCTCCCTAGTTCCTTTTGGGGTTACGTAGTGGAGACTGCGGTATATATTTTGAACAATGTACCCTCAAAAAGTATTTCTGAAACACCTTTTGAACTCTGGAAAGGACGTAAAGGTAGTTTATGTCATTTCAGAATATGGGGTTGTCCAGCACATGTGCTTGTGACAAATCCAAAGAAGTTGCATTCACGTTCAAAATTGTGCCTATTCGTAGGAGACCCAAAAGAAACAAGAGGTGTTTTATTCTATGATGATGATAAGGTTTTTGTGTTGACAAATGCCACTTTCTTAGAGGAGGACCACATAAGAGACCAAAAACCAAGAAGTAAAATTGTGTTATGTGAGTTAGACGGAACGATAGCAAAGGTTGGTAATAAAACTAGTACATCAACAAATGTTGTTGATACTAGCTTGTAGAGTCAAGAGAGTCCATCTCAAGAGTTGAGTATGCCTCGAAGTAGTGGGAGGGTTATAACGCAACTTGACCGTTACATGGGTTTATCTGAAACCCAAGTTGTTATACCAGATGACAACTGTGAGGATCTATCGACTTATAATCAAGCGATGGTTGACAAAGACAAAGACAAATGGGTCATAACCATGGACCAAGAAATGGAGTCTATGCACTTCAATTCTGTTTGGGATGTTGTCGATAAACCTGATGGGATAAAACCTATAGGTTATAAGTGGATCTACAAGAGGAAGCGTGGTGTAGATGGAAAGGTGCAAACCTTTAAAGGTACACTAGTAGCAAAGGGTTATACCCAAGTTGAAGCGGTTGACTATGAGGAAACCTTTTCACCTGTTGCTATGGTAAAGTCTATCTGTATCCTACTTGCCATTGCCGTATATTATGACTATGAGTTATGATAAATGGATGTCAAGACAACCTTTTTGAATGGCAATGTTGAGGAAAACATCTACATGGACCAACCCAAAGCGTTCATTGAACCAGGACAAGAGCAAAAGGTTTGCAGGCTTAAAAGGTCAATTTATGGACTAAAACAAGCCTCTAGGTCCTGGAATAAAAGATTTGATGAGGTAATCAAATCTTTTGGCTTTGATTAGAATGATGATGAACCTTGTGTCTACAAGAAAATCATCAATAGTTCTGTCGCATTCCTAGTTCTATATGTGGATGATATCGTACTCATTGGGAATGAGGTAGGATATCTCACTGACATTAAGAATTGGCTAGCTACACAATTCGAAATGAAAGATTTAGGTGAAGCGCAGTTTGTTCTTGGGATCTGGATTGTCCGGAACCTCAAGAATAAAACACTAGCCCTGTCTCAGACATCTTACATCGACAAAGTGTTGTCAAAGTTTAAGATGCAAGACTCCAAAAAGGACTTATTGGGTTTTAGACATGGAGTTCATTTGTCTAAGGAACAATGTCCTAAGACACCTCAACGAGTTGAGGATATGAGACGGTTTCCTTATGCATCAGCTGTTGGGACCCTAATGTACGCCATGTTATGTACTAGGCCTGACATTTGTTTTGCAATTGGAATGGTCAGTAGGTATTAATCCAATCCAGGACTTAAACACTGGACAACGGTTAAAACAATCATTAAGTATCTACGGAGAACAAGGAACTACATGCTTGTGTATGGGGCTAAGGAAATGATCCTTACAGGATACACAGTTCTCGACTTTGGATGATAAAGATTCTCGAAATCTACATCGTGGTCGATATTCACTCTTAACGGAGGAGCTGTAGTATGGAGAAGCGTCAAGCAAGGATGCATCGCTGATTCCACCATGGTGGTCGAATATGTAGCAGCTTGTGAAGTAGCTAAAGAGGCCGTTTGGTTAAGGAAATTCATGCTAGAAGTTGTTCCAAATATGACTTTGCCCATCACGTTGTATTGCGATAACAGTGGTGCAGTGGCGAATCCAAAGGAATACCGAAGTCACAAAAGGGGAAAGCATATTGAGCGCAAATATCATCTCATCTGTGAGATTTTGCATCGAGGAGACGTGATCGTCACGAAGATAGCCTCGGAGCACAACGTTGTAGATCCTTTTACAAAGGCTCTCACGGCTAAAGTGTTTGAGAGTCACCTAGAAGGTCTAGGTTTACAAGTCTTCCCCAACTAGGGCAAGTGGGAGTATTTTGTACAAAGGGGTTTAAATGCCCTAGTTTATTGTATTAACATTACTTTAATGTTTTAGTACTCCACAAGCTTTAGGTCAAGTGGGAGATTGTTGGGATTTATGTCCTAAACTTGTGTAATTTTGATCAAATAAATAAAGAGTTATTTGTTTTGATAAAATTGCATTCTTGCTTTATAAATCCAATAAACTAAGCTCCAAGGTTATAATATATCTTGAACATCAATATAGTGGACACTATTTGGATTGTGTTCAAGAATATAACCTAAATGGTCTATGGTATAATAATAAGGTTGGAAACCACATTCTGGTAACACCATAGATGCGACCCACTTTCTAATTCATACAAATGAGGTAATCCAACTCATTCATGTGGTTGACATGCGAGTGGGGGCATCCTGTATTAAGAGTTCATACAAGACCGGACTGCAAATTATTAGTCTAACTAGTGTAACACCGGTAACAGGATAAGACTGATGATTTATAGATATTAGTGACTCGACCTGAATCAGTAGTAAGTTAAGAACTCCTGCTTATAGGGGTTTGTCCTTGAACTATTATGGGTGAGAGTGGCCTATAGCCGACTCAATAAGCCTACCTTCTCAGGGACAGAACCTCGTAGGTAGCTGGGGACTTAACTATATAAGATAGAATTTACTCATTCCTATACCAAGGAATTAGATAGGTTGTTCCCTTAAGAACTGACTCCAGGTCTTGAACAATGGGGGCCCCGCCCTCTATGAGGGTATGAGTCTTTGGTAGGATCTTAGACTTGTTGTTCATTAGAGGATCAGTGGTGCTTAAGGAACAAAGAGGTAATCATAGGGGGTAAAATGGTAATTTGACCTAGTTGTGATTTCGAACAACCTGTGAAGGGTCGACTCATGGATAATGATTATATCAGTGGACACAATATAATCTACAATGAGGAGAGTGCAACTACAAGTCTATAGTGGAGTGACTTGTAGTTAATGAATATTTATTAACTGGATCAAAGAGTTTCATCAGTTAATCTCACATCATTGGAGCTCATGAACTGTAGGTCCATTAGGTCCCTCTGTTGGCTCAACATGGTAAAATTGAGGGTATAAAGTTAGAAATGAAATTGAAGTGTTCAATTTCATACATGAGGTGTTATATCATTTATATATGATATAATTGATATAATATATGGTTTTAATGTGAATTAGATTCACATATAAACCATATAATAGTGGGAGAATATAAGAGGGATAGGATGGTAATTTCCATCATATTTCCCTATATATATAGTTGTATGAGATGCAACTAGGCTAAGTGATTCCATCTCTTGAGGAACCCTAGAGAATTCTCCCACATGGTATTCGAAAGGGTTCCAACTAGACTTTCACAAAATACCTCATCTCACCTAAAGGGAACCCACTTTCTTCCCTCACTTAGAGAACAATGGAGAAGATCCAGTGGTAGTGTCAATGATTGTTCGGGTTCGTGTTGCTGAGATCGTGATCGTGGGAGAAGAAGCACTCGAAGAATAGTTCTTCAAAGGTACAAATCTTGATGTCCATCTTCTATTATATGCTTAATCCAGTTAAGTTAGTCCTTGAATGTAACCCAAGTAATAAAATTAAGAACACGCGATTCACAATCACTTCCGCTGCAGGATTCGATTCCCTTCATTTGGAACTCAAAAAGGATGGCACATGGACAATGTGTGTTGATTGTCGAGCCATCAACAAGATAATGGTAAAGTATCGACATCCGATTCCTAGATTGGATGACATGCCAAATGAATTACATGGTGTAAATCTGTTTTCAGTAGTAGATCTTAAAAGTGGTTATCATCAAATTCGAATGCATGTGGGAGATGAGTGGAAAACGACTTTCAAAACTAAATTTGGACTTTATGAGTGGTTTGTTATGCCATTTGGCCTTACTAATGCACCAAGTACTTTTATGAGGCTAATGAATCATGTGTTGAGAGAGTATATTAGAAAATTTGTTGTTGTGTACTTTGATGATATTCCTGTTTACTCAAAAAGCTTGAATGATCATATTTTGCATGTTAAGACAATTTTACTTAAACTTAGAGAAGAGAAGTTATATGCCAACTTCAAAAAGTGCAGTTTTTGTCTAGACCAAGTCAATTTCCTAGGTTTCATTGTTGGAAGAAATGGAGGAAAAGTTGATGAAGAAAAGGTAAAGGTTATCTGAGAGTTGCCAACACCTACGAATGTAAATGAGGTGAGATCTTTTCATGGTTTGGCTAGTTTTTATAGGAGGTTTATTAAGATTTTCAGTAGTATAGCCTCAACATTAAATGAACTTGTCAAAAAGCATGTGAAATTTGAATGGACAGAAAAACAAGAGGATGCATTCAATGAATTAAAAGATAAATTGACCAATGCACCTTGTCTTGCTTTACCTAACTTTGACAAATCTTTTGAGATTGAATGTGATGCAAGTGGGATTGGTATAGGAGTTGTTTTGATGCAAGAAAAGAGACCAATCATGTTCTTTAGTGAGAAGCTAAATAGAGCACAACTCAACTACTCAACTTATGACAAAGAACTACATGCACTTGTGAGGACTTTGCAAGTTTGGCACCATTACTTGTAGCCAAAAGTGTTTGTCATCCATATGGATCATGAAAGTTGAAGCACCTCAAAAGCCAAACAACGTTAAATAGGAGGCATGAAAAATTGGTAGAATTCATTGAGACATTTCCTTATATCATTCATTACAAGAAAGGTAAGGATAATGTGCAAAAACTTGATGCGAAAATGTCAATGCCCTAAACTAATGCAAATTAGGATGAGACTCTGACTCTTCTGTGACGTGCAAGTATACACGGTCAAGTGCAGCAAGTGATAAGAAAAGTATCGATCCCACGAGGACTAGTAGAATCTAAACCAATGAGTGTCCTAGAAATTTTTCTCCTTATTTTTTTTGGTGCAATGCATGGGCATGCAAGTTTTTGTTAGGAATAAATGAATGCAAAAATAGGAATTCGATTGTTTTGTTGTTTGAATGAGTTAAATATAATTAAGACTAATGCAATAAATCAAAATATGTGAAAACATTAAACATAAACTAAACGAGAGAAAACTGGTGCTTTTAGATTAAGAGATAGGCTAGGGTTAAGTTGAAGTTCCATGTATAATTAGATTAACAAATGTGTGGTTGATGCCTTGAATTTACCTACGCATGTGATCAAGTGAATTTTTCCAAAGTCACTAAATTTTAAAACCAACAATTTCCCAATTGAGATCTAAATTACGCTCATAACTTTAAGGTTCTAGGTGGATTAATTATCCCTAATTAACTCATGATCCTAGAATGAAATTCTAATTTCCTAACTCACTAGCTTTTCCAAGTTCGTGAATTTTAGAGGAGTCAAAGTGGCCAAGTTTTAATCCTCATGCATCGTTATAAACATTAAAATCTCATAAATCCAACCACGGCATCAACCATAAATTTATTACAATGTATACGGTGAAAAACAACCTAACTCATGCCTAGAAGAGTTTAGCTCATGCTTGGAGTTAAATTACACATCCTTAAGTTAAGCATGCTCTTACTAATCATGTATAGCAATAGTAGACCAAGAACAGTCCCAAAATCGACCTAAACAGTAAGCAAAAATTTCCTAAACAACAATTTTTTACCCACTAGTTTCAGCAAGAGTTTCCAGGATTGCTTCAGCAATTTGCCTATCGAGCAATTTGCCTATCGGTTACTTTGCTTCAGCAAAATGCAAGCAGCAGCGGCAGCAAAGAACGCCCAAGGCCCCCACGGCTTTGCTTCAAAGAAACACGAGCACAACAAAATCACGCGCGCAACGGCAGAATAAATAAGCAACGGCTTTGCTGCCAAAGAATCGCGCGCAGCCGACGGCGCTTCCGATTGTCCACGGCCTTGCTTCAAAGAAATGCACACGCAGCAACAAATCACGCCCGATTGCCCACAGCAATAGGATGGGTCAGCTCTCCCGATGCCGCCCCTCGAAATTGCTACAGCAATGCTTGACGCCTTCTCCCGAATGCTTTAGCACGTTTCGTAATTGCTACAGCAAAATGGCCTCTCGATTTGTGCTCTCTCATCCGATTGCTTTAGCAACAACACGTAGCAACACCAATAACGTCCTTCTTCTTTTCTTGCTCTTTGCTTCAGCAACGGATGGACCTCACGATTGCTACAGCAAAGACACCATCATGAATTTGTCTCTCCAACGCACACTTTGCTGTAGCAATCGCTTGGTTCTCCTTCTCTTTTCGATCTCTCCTCTTGTCGCAAATTCTCACCCGCTCAACTCCCTCTCCTTTCACCTGTAAACCCTAGCCTCCTTATACAAGATGGTGTTGCCCTAATTCCATAAATTACAAAAATACCCTTAAGGGTAAAAAGACCATCTTACCCTTCGGGTAAAATGTCTAAAATGCCCTTAAGGACTCTTGTAATTTTTAAACATCTCCTGCACACAGAAAAATCCCAAATAAATTTATAAAGTCAATTATAAAAGAAACTAAATACGCAAGGATTTTTGGAGTTAAGAAAAATCTCAAATTTCGGTCTTTAATCAACCGTTAGCTTATTTTCCTAGATTTCTTAAATTAAAGCACAAAAACATCAAAATTAATTCTTTTTTAACCTAATGCTTAAATTCAAGATTTTAGAGCTAACACACATAATTTAGGGATAAAATAACATGAGGATCACTAAATTAAATGCAATTCAAGTGAATTGTACACTAAAATTCTAGTAAAATAACTCACTAATGGTGAGTTATCAGTGGTCGATGCATTATCAAGAAGGTATGCATTATTTTCTGCCCTTAGTGCAAAGATTCTTGGTTTTAAACACATGCACTTGTAACGCTGGCCACGGGGTTGCAATGTTGTCGTGTAGTGGGCGGTTTCGCGAGAGAAACGCGCGTACTGACAATGGGGAGGGACTTTGAGGGCAGCCGTTCGAGCAACTACTAACGTTTCTCTATTATTATTTTATTTATTTAATGTAAAATGTATTTATTTATTTAATTTAATTAATTAATATTAATATAAATGTTATATTAATGTTAATTAATTTAATTAAAGTCCCTAGGGTGCCAAAACCGGTCCAATTTTGCTATTTTAGTTATTTTATGCATGTGATGTATGAACTTTTTTATTTCTATGTGCATAATGTATGTCATATAGATTAAAATCCCACCTTAGGTTAAATATTTCATGCATCATTTTTATATTATAAGAGTTATAATATATAGTATGCATGATAGGATTATATTATTAGAGTTAGAATATAATGCATGTTTTAGTTTAATTAATATAAGTGTTATATTTCTTAGATTAAAAGCATGGACATGCATTTATTCATGTGATGAATGTATGTTATATAGTTTATTATTCATGTGATGAATGATCAAGCACTAAACATAGAAATGCATGTAACCTAAGTTATTCATTAGTTTTAAATTGTTTAGAACTTGAATAATTAGACTTAGGTTTTCTAGTTCTAATAAAATTAGAATTAGGAAATCAATATGACATATAAATGGTGACTAATTAGTAACTCTTTCTAAGGAAAGTTCTGTCTAAGGCTAGGGTATTTAAGCTGACACTTTGCGAAACACCCCTACTTGGGAACCGTCCTGGGAGTGAATTTGGTCCAGAGATTTATAGGTTATATTATCGTGAGTGTCGTTAATTAAGAGTTAAATAATTTACTCACATAGACCTAAGTTAATAATGTGATTATAGACTTAGGCTAATCCAATATAAGAGTTATATTAGTAGACTTAGGTAAATATTAACCAGTTTATATAGGTCAATCCCAATTAACTTAAAGTGTTGAGTGGGAGGAAATAAAGTGTATAAGATACATTTAATTTTCCAACCACAAATCTCCGTTAAGTTTGCACCGTGAGATCCATATTCGGCCTCGTGGCGCAAATGGGAGCGTCCCCCTTCGAATGGTATTTGTATGGGTCAATATCAACGTAAATGGGGAGAGTACTTATAGTGAGTGGGAGCGGGACCTACGGTCTCTTCTTTTCATTCACACTGTGAGACGCCTATGATCGACCTGCTAAATTGGCCTGGACCAGACAATCCCTTCGGAGAGCCTTGATCATGGGAGTCGGAACACCGTGAATTCCCGAAAGGGATACAATTTCTTTGTTGGTTTTCCTTTGTTGTTCATCCTTCGGTGGCTATTGTTTGGACGGATACTTGGAAATTTAAAGATAGAGGGTGACACTCAAGGAATTCGTTAAGAGTTAATGGATTCTGACTGAATAATGGTAACTGGATGCCTATTTGAATAAGAGTTATTCAGGTATTAGGGTCTAGTCGAGAAAGTCTTGTCCCAGAGGAGGAATGTTTCTGTTCACCCTTCGGTGACTGTCATTCTAAACCTTTGGGGTATCATTGCAATTTTTAATGACCTAGGGATCATAAGATAAAAAATTCCTAAAACTTGATTGGATTTTCAAAGTTTTTGCGAGACTAATGCAAAGTTTTTCTTATTTTCAGCAAACAAAAATGTCTAGTTCAATAGTTACACTCTTAGCTTCAACAAACTCGCAGGAGATAACTTTCAAACGTGGAAGAATAATATCAACACGATTTTGGTAACTGACGACCTAAAGTTCGTGCTCACTGAGGAGTGTCCTCAGGTGTCGGGCTCGATCGCATTCCAAAGTGTTCTTGATACGTACGATCGGTGGATCAGGGCCAATGAAAAGGCCAAGATCTACATCATTGTCGGCTTATCTGAAGTTTTGGTAGAGAAGCATGAGGTAATGATCATCGCTAAGGAGATCATGGAGTTTCTACAGGAAATGTTTGGACAACAGTCCTTTCAGGTCCGACACGATTCCCTCAATCACGTCTTCAATGCTAGGATGAAGGAGGGCACGTCTGTCCGTGAACACGTTATGGACATGATGACCCACTTTAATCTAGCAGAGATGAATGAGGCTTCGATTGACGAGTCGAGCCAGGTCAGCTTTATCTTTGAGACTCTTCTCAAGAGTTTTCTTCTGTTTCATAGCAATCCTGTCATGAACAAAATTAGCTACACTCTGACCACCGTTCTCAATGAACTATAGTGATGGAGATCTGATCTCCTTGAGCAGCGGAAACGTGTTTGGGATCTTAATTACTTGATTGTTTTGCTTAAAAACAAAAACCAGTACATTGACAAAAAAAACAGAACAAGCATGGTATTTCTAATCCTATTAGACATGGATTAATTGCATACATGCAAACATATGTTAAGTTTAACAATTAAACTAAGGGAAGAAAAATACCTTTGTAGTTTCAACTTGCAGCAACTCCGTGCTCCTCTAAAAGAAATCAGCAACACAGGAACTTCCTAAGTTCTCTGTTTTTCTTCAACAGAACACCACCAACAGTGAGCACTTTCTATATCTCTGAGTTCTTAAATCTTCCTTGGTGGGAAGGTTTCCAACAATTGGAAGAAGAAGGGAATGAGAATGTGAGAGAGAATTCTTTCTTTGTAATCAAAAAATGATCGATCAACCTCCTCTCCTCCATTGGAGAGGAATAAAACGAGGGATCACCTCCCCACTCCCTATCGATGGGGAGGGAGGTGGGAAACGTGTCCTTCTGACACGTTCTCATTAATTTAATATTATATTAAATTAAAAACATTAATTAAATTATATTTAATTAACCAAATTAAATATCTTATATTTAAGTAAGATTAAATCATATTTAATCATATCCTTCCCTCCAACCTATAGTTTTAATGCACATCCAGTGTACATTAAATTTTAACCTATAGTTTTCAAATGTGAATCACATTCACACTTAATATAATATTTGAACTCTTTCAAATATTCAATTCTCCCATATAATTTAATATGAATCATATTCACATTAAATTTATAATATATAGTTCCAAAATTATATATTATATCGTATCTAAATACATTAAATATATTCCCTAATGAATTTGAACATTTCAAATTCAAATGATCTAAGAACCCTTTACGAGCTAGAAGGTGGACCTAATGGACCTACAGATCAGAAGCTCCAACGATACGAGATTGCTCAGTTAATCTCATTAACCTCCCAATCAACATTCGTTAACTGCGGGAACACTCCACTAATGTCCCACAGCTGCACTCTTCTCACTGGAGATATATTTCTGTGTCCATGAATATTGACCAATAACAGCAAGTCAATCCTTCACGAATGTTCGTAACACCAGCTGGGTCAAATTAGCATTTTACCCCTGGGTTACATCTTGTGCCTTAAGTACCAGTGCTCCTCTAATGAACAATTTGTTTGTGGTCCTACCAACAAACATATTCCCTCTCGGGCCAATGAGAGGGTCGGGCCCTTTGTTCAAGTCTCGAAGACACCACTTAAGGGAACATTCCTCTACTTACCCTAGTAGGCAGGAAGGAGTCAATTCCGTCTTGCTAAGTTAAGTTCCCAGCCGCTCACTCGGTCCTTGTCCCCAAGAAGGTAGGCATATTGAGTCGGCGAATCGGCCACTCTCACCCATACTAGTCAAAGGACAATCCCTCGCAAACAAGAGTTCGTAACCTGCTCAGGATTGAGATCAAGTTGCCTAGGTCATCCTAGTGAAATAGAAATCTAACTAGTCAACGGAGTTATAGCTAGAGGTTACTATTTCGTGGTCCGGTCTTATGTAATCTCATTACATAGGATATCCCCACTCACATGTCATCTACACGAACACGTTAGGATCACAGTGTCTGTATCAAATACAAAGTGGGCCACATCCATAGTTTAACACGGGTAAGATACCCAAACCTTATCCCCTAACTATAGACCCTTTAGGTTGTATCTCGAACCGAGATCCTTTTTATGTACATTACATTCAGTTAAAGATTAATTTAACAGCCTTGGATGTTTAATTTATTGGATTTAGGGTTTTAAATAAAGGCAAACTCGTAGATAACGAACAATAACACTTTATTGAAATAATAACACTTTATTACATTAATTAGAACATAATTACAAACTACGAGTTTTAGGGCACAATTCCCAACATATAGAACTTCGAGTCCTTGATGAGGATCAGGACACCGGAAGCTGAGGCAAACCTTACCTTCAGGTCCTTTCAGAGGGGTTCAGCCTCTCGGAAAAAATCTGTAGGTCCTTCACACCCGAAAGAGAAGAAGAAGAGATTGAGAAAGGGAAAAGCTGACTGTGTTGCCGCCCATAAGGGCAAAAAGGTCAAGGAAGTTGCGGAGAAAGGAAAGTGTTTCCACTGCACCAGGGATGCTCACTGGAAGAGAAACTGTCCCAAGTTCCTTGCCGAAAGGAGGAAAGAAGGTATTACTAGTAACTGAAACTTGTTTACTGGAGAGTAATGACTCTGCATGGATACTGGATTCAGGCGCCATTAACCATGTTTCTTCTTCTTTTCAGGGAATTAGTTCCTGGCAGCAGCTGCGAGAGGGTGAGATAACACTACGGGATGGATCCGGGGAGGTTATCTCTGTTGCAGCAGTCGGTACAGTGAAGCTTTATTTTGGCGGTAAGTACATTTTATTGGATAATATGAATATTGAAGGGAATGAGAATCCCCGCGCAGCGGAAGATGATCAAATCGTCATGGTATCATCATGCAACAACCATATGTTAGGTCAAAATCCAAAAATGAAAACTTAGCTTACCAAACCCATCTTACAAAGGGTTTATATAGTGGAATGATGAAGTTCACAACTTCACATAATTACCACTTTACCACAACCATATGTTATGTAAATCTCATTTACATAATTATATAATATAAGATATCTCATATCTTATGCTGCAAATCGCATTTGCAATAATTGTGGATTTAATTAAATTGAATCACATTCAATTTATTTTCTCTCTATCAATTTCTCCAATTAGCCTTTAATTCAACAATTAGGCTAATATATAGTTTATTATGAATCTCATTCATATTAAACTATATATTATATCATCTATATGATATAAATACTCTTAAAGTGAAATTGAACACTTCAATTTCATGCCAAAACATTAACCCTTCTTTTATCCCAGATTGAGCTAACCAAGGGACCTAATGGACCTACAATCCACGAACTCCAATGATTTGAAGTTAACTACCAAACACTTTGACCCTTGGCCAACCAATGTTCATTAGCTACGTGAACACTCCACTAAAGCTCTGTGAATCGCACTCCCATCGTTGTAGAATATTACGTGTCCATCGATATAACCAATGCCCATGAGTCGACCCTTCACAAAGTTGTTCATAGACATGGTTGGGTCAAATTACCATTTTACCCCTGTGTCTACATCTTGTTCATTAAGTCCCACCGCTTCTCTCTAATGAACAACATATTGTGATGGTCCAACCATACACAACACCCTTCTCGGGCGGTGAGAAGGTGGGCGCCGTTGTCCAAGCCACAGAGACAAACACTTAAGGGAACAACCCCTCTAGATTCCCTATAGGCGGGAATGAGTGAATACCATCTCGCGTAATTAGGTTCCCAGCTCTCCACTTTGTTCTGTCCCTGAGAAGATAGGCATATTGGGCAAGTAACTGAGACTACCCTCACCCGTATTACTCAAAGGATGCACCCCGCAGCATGTGAGAGTCCGTAATACGCTCGAGGATTCGAGTTGAGTCACTAATGGTCATCTATGAATTTATTAGTATTTATCACAACGGTGTTATATCGCAGAAGTCTAATAATTCACGGTCCGGCCATGTACAATCTCATTGTACAGATGCCCCACTCGCATGTCAACCACATGAACGAGTCGATCACCTCGTTTGTATCTAATACAAAGCGGGCCGCATCCACAGTGTATCCAGGATTAAGTCTCCAACCTCACCTTATACTGTAGACCGTTCGGGTCATTAACTCGAACGTGATCCTCCTTGTGTGTCAACTACACACCGTTTAAGTTCTAGTTCTCTCATATATTTAATGACCCTGGAGCTTAGTTTATTGGAAAGGTTTAAAATATTTGCGAGACACAAAGTAAAGAAATGAATAACTCTTATTAATTTCAAAACAATATTTTACAAACACGAGATTAGGACAAAAATCCCAAATATAGTGTAAGGGTTTACTAGAAACCTTGTTTCCATTTCCTGCCTTCTTAAACAATGTATTTTCGTTGAATTTTCCTGCAATAAAGCGTTTTTTTTTTTGGACACGGGAATTTCTTGTGTCAAGCTTCACTTGAGAATAACCGATATGTTTTGAATCCTAATTCAGTCAAAAGTATTTTCAACACTGAATTATTTAAAACAATTGAAACACGAACTAAAAGAGTAAAGGTTCCTCCAAAAGAAAATGCTCATCTTTGGCATTTAAGGTTAGACCACATTAATCTGAATATGATTGAGAGATTAGTGAAGAATGGACTTCCAAGCGAGTTCGAAGAAAACTCTTTACCGGTATGTGAGTCATGCCTTGAAGGCAAAATGACCAAACGCCCTTTTAGTGGAGCAGGATGTAGAGCCAAAGAGCCTCTTGAGCTTATACATTCTGACCTTTGTGGTCCGATGAGTATTAAAGCACGAGGAGGTTGCGAATACTTTGTATCTTTTATAGATGACTATTCGAGGTATGGGTACATTTACCTAATGCATAGGAAGTCTGAAACTCTTGAAAAGTTCAATGAGTATAAGACTGAGGTTGAGAACCTGTTAGGTAAAACGATTAAAACACTTCGATCGGATCGAGATGGAGAGTACATGGACACTGAATTCCAGGACTACATGATAGAACATGGAATTACGTCCCAACTCTCAACACCAGGTATGCCACAGTAGAATGGTGTATAGGAGAGGAGAAATAAAACCCTGTTGGGCATGGTACGGTCAATGATGAGTTATGCTCATCTCCCTGATTCTTTTTGGGGTTAATTGCAAAGTGGAGACCGTGGTTTATATTTTGAACAACGTTCCGTCGAAGAGTGATTGTGAAACACCTTTGGAACTCTGGAATTGACATAAAGGCAGTTTACACCATTTCAGAATTTAGGGATGTCCGACCCATGTGTTGGTATCACACTCGAAGAAATTGGAACCTGATAGCACACAAAAGGTACTATCCTTAGGCTTAATTACTACTAGTTTTATGATGATTTTAGGGCTTTTACGTGTTTAAATTATTTAATTTTAGGATAAGAGCGTAAACAGAAAAATTGGAGATATTTTGGATCACTCGGGATCAAAACGAGGCTAATTGGAGCTTAAAATAACATCAATTGGAAGTGAAAGGACCAAACCAAGCTAATGGAAACGAAGTGATGGCGTTGCAACGCTGTCCATAGCGTTGCAACACCGAGCGTGCTGTGAAGCTGTATTGAAGACTACAGGCAATAGCGTTGCAACACTGCCTTAGGGCGTTGCAACGCTATCTCGATAAGAAGGCATGCACGAGGAACTGCACAGAGGGCGTTGCAATGCTGCCTTGCAGCGTCGCAACGCCATTTCGATAAGCAGCGCGCGCATTAGGGTAGCGGCGTTGCAACGTTGCCCTCAGCGTTGCAACGCCATCGACTATTTCCATATTTGCCAGCCGCCTAGGGTACAGCGTTGCAACGTTGTCCCTAGCGTTGCAACGCTGCACCGATTCACCCTATAAATACAACATTATGCAATTGTGTAAAGGGGAGCCGAATTTGGTAGATTTTTCCCTAATTTCGAAATACACTTTGTAAGAAGAGAGAAAAGAGTGTTTTTGGAGCCAAAGCATCCGTGGAGGTTTGAGATCGAAGACGGGAGCTCGGAGACGAAGGACCGGCATCGACACATAAGTTTAATTTCCTTTTCTTTCAATTTGTAATAGCGTTCTAAGAACGTTTTCTACTTGTTTAGTTTGATTTTCATGTGATTTAGAGTAGCTAAATATTGTAGTTAGGATTTGATTTACTTGTTATGACTTTCTTGCTATGTAATGAAACATGTTTTGTCCTTATTTTTCGCAATTCGTTCTTTACTTCTTAATTTGTTTGTTTAAGTGGACTCGAGAGATAAAGCTTGAATTAGAGCAAAATTGTCAAAACCCTTAGAAAACTGGCATGAGAATGACTTAGAAATCTTAGGGAAACACATAAAGATGTTGCTTAATGCCATGTATGTCGTAGGTTCATATGGAGACTATGGAGTTTATTGCATGTGTGAGGCTCACTAAGAATCGAGAGATTTTCTTGAGTATTTTACTTCTTGTTTATAAATTCATCTCATTGGTTCAATGCATGTGTTAGTTAGGTTATTAACTTGTAAAATCACTTCCATCAATTCTATCAGTTCGTGTCTCCACATGTTTGTTTGTTTGTTTGTCTTTACTTTCAACCAACTATCCATGTTATGTTTCTTTAGTTAAAATTGAGAATTAGTATCTTAGTACATAATTAATCTAGAAACCCATTCCCGAGGACGATACTTGGACTCTTAAATCACTATACTAAAACTTGACCCGTACACTGCGGTATTGCATTATTAATAAAATATTACGTAACAAGTTTTTGGCGCCGTTGTCGGGGAATGACGATTATTTAGATTAATTAATATGAGGAGAAAATTTGAAATTTTAGACTAAAGCCTGTTTGTGTGTTTTTTTTTCCTTATTTGTTCTTTGTGTGTTTGTTTGTTTTCTTGTTTGTTTTATTTGAGTTTTGTGTGTTTTTGAGTCTTTGTTCCCTGTCTTTGGTTGTGTTGTTATTGTATAAGTCTTGGTGTGAACTTCTTATTTTTTTAGTATGACTTGGCATGATTTTGAGTTTCCACCATTCTATTGTCACTCTCAGGACCCTAGGTATGTGCATCATGATTTATCTGAACACCATGTGTCTAATTTTCACTATTCTGTACCTAAATTTGATGAAAATGCTTATGACGGTAGTTATTTAGGCACTTGGAACCATAATTTTTCGTACCTTGACCAACCTAATAAAAAATCTTCTCTTGTGGACCAATTGATGGAATATACCTTAGAATTGAAAATTAAAAACTTGGTTCATAATGAATACAAAAGGTTGAATAGGTTAGAAGCTGAGGTGATAAGACTTTGGGAAATAGTGCATGATAGAACCTAGTATCTTAATTAGCTAGTAATTTCCCTTAAGACCTTACAGGAACAATTTCTTATCCTTACCACTCCGGAGGTGCCACCTAGGAGGATTTGTTCTTATGATAATGACGATGTTTGGGGGAGACTTAGGCACACCATAACCATGTTAGTGAGGTAGACATTGGTGATATAGTCACTTCCACAGAGGAATCCCAGGTGATAGAGTTCGAGGCTGAAGAGTCTTCTTTCCTTTTATCCCTAGAAAATTTCTTTATTTTTGATAACCAATTGTCGTACACTCACCAGACTTGTTTTGATTTTTGTTCTTAGATTTTGATAAACAAAAATACCAAAAATAATTATCTGTCTGGGGCTCAAGAAATATAGGATAGCCTTTTAGACTTAGAAGGCTATATCGATTCGAGTAAGAAGGGCCCGAGGAATTATGAGCAATTTTATGTGCCCTGATAAGTCACCGTCTAGCTAAAGACGTTAAAGAAAACGCTTCTTGTGAGGCAACCCAAGTTTTATGTCTCATGCCTTTATTTTGTATTTATGTTCCATTTTACTTTCTAGTTTTGTTCTATTCTAATTTCTTTCTTTTTGTACCTCCAGGTGTATGCCCAAGGGGAGAGCTGCAGACTTGCACCCTTTTGATCCTGAAATCGAAAGGACCTGTAGGAGACTCCTAAGGGAAGGAAGAGCAGAACCTTAGGAAATGGCTGATCAGGAGCTCATCAATAACCCTAAACCTATCTGGGAGTATTTCCAACCTATGTTTAATTCTGAACAGGCTGGAATAGTCCATGCCCCTATAAATGTTAATAACTTTGAACTTAAGACAGGGCTGATACAAATGGTTAGGGAAGGTGCTTTCAGAGGCTTAGCCACAGAAGATCCTAACTCTCATCTTCAAATTTTCTTAGAAATCTGTGGTACATTTAAAATGAATGGTATCTCTGTTGATAGTATTCGCTTACGTCTCTTTCCTTTCTCTTTGCAGGGTAGAGCCAAAGAATGGCTAGGGTCCCTTCCCTCAGGTAGTATCACTTCCTGGGAGGAATTGGCTGAAGCCTTCATGACCAAATTCTTCCCACCAGTGAAGGCTGCAAAGTTAAGGACTGAGATTGGAACATTCTGGCAGTCGGAGGGAGAGCAACTATTCGAGGCATGGGAAAGGTACAAGGACATGCTCAGGAGGTGCCCACAACATGGCTACCCAGATTGGCTCTTGGTACAACTATTTTATAATGGACTTGAAGGTAAGACCAGGACCATTCTGGATACCACTACTAGAGGGGATTTCATGGCGAAGACTATATCAGAAGCACATGCTCTCCTCGAGGAAGTGTCAACTGCCAGCTACCAGTGGCCTACAGAATGACAGATCTAAGCCAGTAGCTGGATTATATCAACTGGATGAGGTAACCTCCCTTAGTTCTCATATGGCATCTCTCACTCATGCTCTGAATAATTTTGTCGGATCACCACAGACAGAGATGCCCTCTCAATGCTCTCAGCCTAATAGAGAATCCACTGTAGAGCAATTGCACTACCTGAACAATAGAAGCAACACCTATGGAGGAAATCAGACTCAGAATAACCTACCAACACATTACAATCCAGGTTTGAGGTATCATGAGAATTTCTCTTATGCTAACAACAAAAATGTGTTGAATCCTCCTATAGGGCATGCTTCTACATCAGAAAGGAAACCATCTCTAGAAGACACATTGCACTCCTTCATAGCTGAATCCAGAAGTCGATCCAACCAGTTAGAGAATGCAGTCACCAGTTTATCTGGTATAGTGACCAGTCATGGAGCTACAATAAAGAATATAGAGACCCAGATTGGCCAAATGAACACATCACTTCAGGCACTGCAAGCAAGGAAAGAAACACCTTAAGGGTGTACAGTCTAGCTAAAGACGTTAAACAAAGCGCTTCTTGGGAGGAAACCGAAGCTTTACTTACTTCTGTTTTTCAATCTTTAGCTTGCTTTAGTTTGTTTTTAGTTATTCTTCATTTCTTAGTTTCTTTATTAGTTTGTTGTTTTGCTTTGTAGATTGTGAAGATGCCTTTCTTCGTTGAAATCCATGCTCCCAGTCTGAGGAACTCCAACACACATGCTTTGGCTATCCAAGGAACTCAGGACAGTATTATTCACTCTTACCCTTATACTTAATTTATGCCTATTTCTGCAAACATTGGGGACAATGTTTATTTTAATTTTGGGGGTGGGATGTTGTGTATTTGTTGTGATTGTCCTGAGTATGTGCTGAATTGTTGATTGATCTTTTGCATAAGTATGATCATGATAGCCTAAGATGATATTTAATTGGAAATTCTTGTGATTCTACTGAAACCTGAGAGCATGACATGAAATTGAGTTAATTTAAAATTTTCTTGAGTTTGTCCTGCACTATTCTGCACATAGCATGTGTTCCTGTAGTTTTGAAATGCTTAGAACAAAGTTATTAGGCTTAGAAGTTATATGTCACCTCGATAGGTCTGAGAACTGATTTGAGAGTTAAACTGCAGGATAGGGTGAATGATAAATATGAAGTGCATGATCTGTGTATTATGTGCAGTGAAAGAGTTTTTGTTTTTTTTGTTTGTTTGTTTAAAAAAAAAACTGTGAGGGCAAAAAGAGCTACCTTCACTGTGATCAATTAGGCCACTCATTGAGCGAGTGCTTTGGGTAAGGGTCCCTGCAATGGATGTGTGAAAGCTAGTGTCCTTGCAGAAAAAAAAAGAAGAAAATAGAAAAATTGATAAAAAAAAAAGTGATTACGTGCTGAGTAAAGATATTTAATTCTTGAATGTGGGGAGACTCAAAGATTAGTAATTATGACCAGTGTAGGGGGAAGTTGAATGGAGAGCCTAATAAAGTTGATCCGGGCTTAGTAAAAATGAAGGGAACATAGGTTAATCACATACACACGTAGGAACACTTAGGAAAAGTTTTAAATTGCTTGCTAAAGTGTTATGTTTGAGTGTTTCCTGTGATTACCAGATTTTCTCTTAAATCTTTGAGCCTTGAATCAAATGCATGTATAAGAAAAATCTAATGTTTAATTCTGTTTTTGCTCGGGACTAGCAAAAGTTTAAGTTTGGGGGTATTTGATAGCACACAAAAGGTGTTATCCTTAGGCTTAATTACTGCTAGTTTTATGATGATTTCAGGACTTTTACGTGTTTAAATCATTTAATTTCAGGATAAGAGCGTAAACAGAACAATTGGAGATATTTTGGATCACTCGGGATCAAAACGAGGCTAATTGGAGCTTAAAATAACATCAATTGGAAGTGAAAGGACCAAACCAAGCTAATGGACCCGAAGTGATGGCGTTGGTAACGCCGAAGCGTCTTTGTGAAGTCGGAATGTCTCTGAAGGAATGAGAATCCTCACAGCAGCTAGTAAGACGATTGAATCGTCGAGGTATCATTATACAACTTGTGTTTATTAAAATTGATCTAACACTTAGATCTAGGCTAAACATGCTTAAAGAAAAAGAAATTTACAGCAAGTAGAGATTTTACTTACTTGTTGTAGACAAACACAACAATTTCTTCCTCGGATCACGAACTCTTCGTGCTACTCGATCTCGATGGATTCTTCCCAGAAAACGATCTCGAGCACCACCAAAAGATCTTCTCGATTGTTCTCTTTTGGAGAAGGGAAGTTGGTGGGAACTTATTTGTGTTTTGGAGAGGGAGGAGAAATGAGAGAGTAGAGAGAATTCCCTTTTCTTCTCTTTGGTAAAAAACAAAAAATGGAAGAGAGCTTACCAAACCCTTCTTGCAAAGGGTTTAAATATTGGAATGAAGGAGTTAATATCTTCTCATTATTACCACTTTACCACAACCATAGGTTATGCAAATGAGATTTGCATAACCACATAATATAAGATATCTCATATCTCATATTGTAAATCTCATTTGCAATAATTGTGGATTAATTAAATTGAATCACATCCAATTTAATTTCTCTCATTTAATTTCTCCAATTAGCCCTAATTCATCAATTAGGCTAACCTATAGTTTATTATGAATCTCATTCACATTAAACTATATATTATATCATTCATATTTCATATAAATGACATAAATGCCCTTAAAGTGAAATTGAACACTTCAATTTCATACCAAAACATTAACCCTTCTTTTAACCCAGGTGGAGCCAACCGAGGGACCTAATTGACCTACAGTGACGAGCTCCAATGATCCGAGATTAACCTGTCAAACTCTTTGACCCGGTTAACCAACATTCATTAGCTACGGTAACACTCCACTATAGCCCGTAGTTGCACTCCTGTCTGTGCAGAATACTACGTGTCCACTGATATAACCAATTCCCATTTGTCGACCCTTCACATGTTGTTTGTAGACACGGCTGGGTCAAATTGTCGTTTTACCCCTGTGTCTACCTCTTGTTCCTTAAGTCCCCACTGCTCCTCTAATGAACAACATATTGTGATGGTCCAACCATACACAACACCTTTCTCGGGCCAGTGAGAAGGTGGGCGCCCGTGTCCAAGCCACGGAGACAAACTAAAGGGAACAACCTCTCTAGTTTCCCTAAAGGCGGGAACGAGTGAATTCCATCTCGTGTAGTTAAGTTCCGAGCTCCCTACTTGGTCTTGTCCCTGAGAAGATAGGTATATTGGGCGAGTAACTGTGACCACCCTCACCCGTACTAGTCAAAGGACAGACCCTCGCAGACAGGAGTCCGTAACACGCTCAGGATTCGTGTCGAGTCACTAAAGGTCATCTCTGGTTATTAGTCCCATCACAACGGTGTTACATCGATGAGGTCTAATAATTCACGGTCCTGGTCTTGTACAATCTCATTGCATGCACAGATGCCTCCACTCGCATGTCAACCACATGAATGAGTCAGATCACCTCGTTTGTATCTAATACAAAGTGGGTCGCATCCACAGTGTATCCAGGATTAGGTCTCCAACCCTATCCATATATCAGAAACTGCTCGGGTCATTAACTCGAACGTGATCCTCGCTATGTGTCCACTACACACCGTTCAAGTTCTAGTTCTCTCATAAATTCAATGACCCTGGAGCTTAGTTTATTGGAAAAGTTTAGAAATATTGCGAGACACAAAGTGATGAAATGAATAACTCTTATTAATTTCAAACAATATATTACAAACACGAGATTAGGACAAAAATCCCAACAGTCTCGACGTAGTGGGAGGGTTGTGAGACAGCCTGAACGTTACATGGGTTTTTCTAAAACCCAAGTTGTCACCCCTGATGACGACTGCGAGGATCTATTGACCTATGATCAGGCAATGGCAGACATTGACAAATACGAATGGATTAAAGCCATGGACCAGGAAATGGAGTCGATGTACTTCAATTCTGTTTGGGAGCTTGTGGACCAACCGGATGGGGTCAAACCTATTAGTTCTAAATGGATCAACAATCGTAGACGTGGCGTAGATGGGAAGGTGCAGACCTTCAAAGTCCGACTAGTGGCAAAGGGGTTTACCCAGGTTGAAGGGTTAACTATGAGGAAACCTTTTCGCTTGTTGCCATGGTAAAGTCGATCAGGATCCTTCTGACCATTGTCGCATATTATGACTATGAGGTATGGCAGATGGATGTCAAGACAACCTTTCTGAATGACAATCTTGATGAAACAATCTACATGGACCAGCCCAAAGGGTTCATTGCCCAAGGCCAAGAGCAAAAGGTTTGTCGGCTTCATAGGTCTATTTATGGACTGAAACAAGCCTCGAGGTCTTGGAATATAAGGTTTGATGAGGCGATCAAATCTTATGGCTTTGATCAGAATGTTGACGAGCCTTGTGTCTACAAGAAAATCGTCAATAGTACTGTCATATTTCTGATATTGTATGTGGATGATATCCGTCTCATTGGGAATGAGGTAGGATTTCTTACTGATATTAAGAAATGGTTGGCTTCGCAATTTGAAATGAAAGATTTGGGAGAGGCCCAGTATGTTATACTTATCCAGATAGTCCGGAACCGGAAGAACAAAATTTTAGCCATGTCTCAGGCGTCTTATATTGACAAGATGTTGTCTAGATATAAGATGCAGAACACCAAGAAGGGTTTGCTGCCTTTCAGGCATGGGGTTCACCTGTCTAAGGATCAATGTCCTAAGACACCTCAAGAGGTTAAGGATATGAGACGAATCCCCTATGCTTGAGCTATAGGGAGCCTAATGTATGCCATGTAGTGTACTAGCCCCGACATTTTTTATGCAGTTAGGATTGTCAGTAGGTATCAATCCAATCCAGGATTAGATCACTGGACAACCGTAAATGTAATCCTCAAATATCTTAGGAGAACAAGGAACTACAACCTTATGTATGGGAGTGGGGATTTGATCCTTACGAGGTACACATACTCTGACTTTCAGACCGATAAGGATTCTAGGAAATCCACTTTGGGGACAACCTTCATTCTGAATGGAGGAGCTGTAGTGTGGCGAAGCATCAAGCAGGGATGCATCGCTGATTCCACAATGGAAGCCGAGTATGTTGCGGCTTGTGAAGTTGCAAAGGAAGTTGTTTGGCTTAGGAAGTTCATGATTGATTTGGAAGTTGTTCCAAATATGTTTGTCGATTACCCTGTTTTGTGACAATAGTGGTGCAGTAGCCAACTCGAGAGAACCTCGGAGTCATAAGAGAGGCAAACACATTGAGCGAAAGTATCACCTGATACGGGAGATTGTGCACTTTAGAGACGTGAGAGTCATGCAGACAGCGTCAGAGCACACCGTTATTGATCCATTTACAAAGGCTCTCCCGGCTAAGGTGTTTGAGGGTCACTTAGAGAGTCTAGGTCTTCGAGTGCTTACTAACTAGGGCAAGTGGGAGTATTGTAAAGGGTATTCCATGCCCTAGTTTATTATATTTTATTCTACATTTGAGAAATGCATTTTGTACTCCACTAGCTTAGTCCAACTGGGAGTTTGTTAGGATGTATGTCCTAATCTCGTGTAAGTTTATAATATTACTTATTGAAATAAATAAGAGTTTTTTTTATCATCACTTGGTGTCTCGCATATTTACAAACTTTATCCAATAAACTAAGCTGTAGGTGTTGGGATTTGTGCCATAAACTTATATAATTTTGATCAAATAAATAAAGAGTTATTTGTTTTGGTAAAATTATATTCTCGCTTTATAAATCCAATAAACTAAGCTCCAAGGTTATAATATATCTTGAACATCAGTGTAGTAGACACTATTTGGATTATGTTCAAGAGTATAACCTAAATGGTCAATTGTATAACCTTATTCTGGTAACACCATAGATGCGACCCACATTGTAATTTGTACAAATGAGGTAATCCAACTCATTCATGTGGATGACATGCGAGTGGGGGCATCCTATATGAAGAGTTCATACAAGACCGGACTGTAAATTATTAGACCGAACTTTGACCGAACTTTGATTACGAACAACCTGTGAAGGGTCGACTCATGGGTAATGATTATATCAATGGACACAATATAATCTACAGTGAGGAGAGTGCAGCTACAAGTCTATAGTGGAGTGACTTGTAGTTAATGAATATTGTAATTGGATCAAAGAGTTTGATCAGTTAATCTCACATCATTGGAGCTTATGAACTGTAGGTCCATTAGGTCCCTTTGTCTGCTCAACATGGTAATATTAAGGGTATAAAGTTAGGAATGAGATTGAAGTGTTCAATTTCATATATGAGGTATTATATCAATTATATGTGATATAATTGATATAATACATGATTTTAATGTGAATTAGATTCATATATTAACTATATACTAATGAGAGAATGAAGGAGGGATAGGATGGTAATTTTCATCCTATTTCCCTATAAATAGTTGCATGAGATGCAACTTTGGTTAAGGCTTTTACAAAACCCTAGAATTCTCTGAAATTGTGTTGGGAAAGAGTTCCAAACACAATTCCATAAGATCACCTCACCTCATCCTAAAGGAACCCACCTTCTTCCCTCACCTAGAGAACAACGGAGAAGATCTAGTGGTGGAACTTCACAAGGTTTAAGTTGTTGCTGAGATCGTGATTATTGGAGGAGGAATTCTGGAAGAAAATAATCTTCAAAGGTAATATCTTGCTTTTGTTGGGATTCGTGCCCTAAAACTCGTAGTTTGTAATTATGTTCTAATTAATGTAATAAAGTGTTATTATTTCAATAAAGTGTTATTGTTTGTTATCTACGAGTTTGCCTTCATTTAAAACCTAAATCCAATAAACTAAAAATCCAAGGTTGTTAAATGAATCTTTAACTGAATGTAATGTACATAAAAAGGATCTCGGTTCGAGATACAGCCTAAAGGGTCTATAGTTAGGGGATAAGGTTTGGGTACCTTACCCTGGTAAAACTATGGATGTGGGCTTTGTATTTGATACAAACACTGTGATCCTAACGTGTTCATGTAGATGACATGTGAGTGGGGATATCCTATGTAATGAGATTACATAAGACCGGAGCACGAAATAGTAACCTTTAGTCAGAACTCTGTTAACTAGTCGGTTTCTATTTCACTAGGATGCCCTAGGCAACTTGATCTCAATCTCGAGCAGAGTTACTTAACTCCTGTTTGCGAGGGATTGTCCATTGATTAGTATGGGTGAGAGTGGCCAGACTCGCCGACTCAATATGCCTACCTTCTTGGGGACAAGACCGAGTGAGCGGCTGGGAACTTAACTTAGCAAGACGGAATTCACTCATTCCCGTCTACTAGAGTAAGTAGAGGAATGTTCCCTTAAGTGGTGTCTCCGAGACTTGAACAAAGGTCCCGACCCTCTCATTGGCCCGAGAGGGACTCTGTTTGTTGGTAGGACCACAAACAAATTGTTCATTAGAGAGCACTTTGGTACTTAAGGCACAAGATGTAACCCAGGGGTAAAACGCTAATTTGACCCAGCTGGTGTTACGAACATTTGTGAAGGATTGACTTGCTGTTATTGGTCAATATCCATGGACACAGAAATATATCTGCAGTGAGAAGAGTGCAGCTGTGGGACTTTAGTGGAGTGTTCCCGCAGTTAACGAATGTTGATTGGGAGGTTAATGAGATTAACCGAGCAATCTTGTATCGTTGGAGCTTCTGATCTGTAGGTCCATTAGGTACACCTTCTAGCTCGTAAAGGGTTCTTAGATCATTTGAATTTGAAATGTTCAAATTCATTAGGGAATATATTTAATGTATATTGATACGATATAATATATAGTTTTGGAACTATATATTATAAATTTAATGTGAATATGATTCATATTAAATTTTATGAGAGAATTGAATATTTGAAAGAGTTCAAATATTATATTAAATGTGAATGTGATTCACATTTGAAAACTATAGGTTAAAATTTAATGTGCACTGGATGTACATTAAAACTATAGGTTAAAGGGGTGATATGATTAAATGAGATTTAATCCAAATTAAATATATGATATTTAATTTGTATTATTTAAATTGATAATTAAATTTGATTTAATTATTATTATTATTATTATTATTATTATTTTAATAATAAGATAAGGGAACGTGTCTTCTAGACACGTTCCCACTATCCCCTTCCTTCTCCATATCGATAGCTTAACAGGGAGAAGGGGTGTGCATTTTGCATTGATCGATAAACGATATTGTTGAAGCAATTGGTGAATTGTTCTCTCTCTCTCTCAATTCTAGAATTCCCAAAAGTTCTTCCAACTGTTGGAACCCTTCCCACAAAGGAAAGATCTAAGCACTTAGAGGATAGAAGGTTTATTCTTTTGGTGGTGTTCTATAAAACAGAGAAGATAAAGCTTTCTGAGTTACTGTAAATTGCTTGGAGCAAGGAGTTGTTGTGAGTCTACAAAGGTAATAATTTCCTTTCCATTCTTTAGTTTAATAGTTAAACTCCATGTATGTCTGTATGCATTTAATCCATGCCTAATTAGATTAGAGTTGATTATATGTTTGTTCTGTATTTTTTTGGTCAATGTACTGCTTTTTGTTTTTAGCAAAACAATCAAGCACATTAACGATCCCAATCACGTTTCCGGTGCTCAAGGAGATCAGATCTCCATCAGCTTTCATATGTTATATTACATGCTTAATCTTAGAGATTTAGTTCTTGCATTTAGATCTATGTAGCAAAATCAAGAACACGCGATTTACAATTGCTTCCGCTGCAGGATTCGATCCCATCACTAGGGTCATTGAATTATGAGAGAACTAGAACTAGAACGGTATATAATGGGCACACAGGGAGGATCACGTTCGAGTTTATGACCCAAACGGTCTACAGTATACGGATAGGGTTGGAGACCTAATCCTGCATACACTGTGGATGCGACCTGTTTCGTATTAGATACAAACGAGGTGATCCAACTCGTTTATCTGGTTGACATGCGAGTGGGGGCATCCTGTGGAATGAGATTGTACAAGACCGGACCGTGAATTATTAGACCTACTAATGTAACACCGTTAACAGTATAGGACTAATAACTTCGTACATGACCAATAGTGACTAGACCTTAGTCCTGAGCGTCATACGGAGTCCTGTCTGTGGGGGCCTGTCCTTTAACTAGTACAGGTGAGGGTAGTTATAGTTACTCACCTAATATGCCTATCTTCTCAGGGACAGGACCACGTAAGGAGCTGAGAACTTGACTACGCGAGATGGAATTCACTCATTCCCGACTAAGGGAAACTAGGGAGGTCGTTCCCTTAAGTGTTGTCTCCAGGGCTTGGATAATAGGCGCCCACCCTCTCGCTGGCCCAAGAGAGATGTTATTTATGGTTGGATCATACAACGTTGTTGTTCATTAGAGGAGCAGTGGGACTTAAGAAGCAAGAGGTAGACACAAGGGTAAAACGGTAATTTGACCCAGTAGTGTCTACGAACAACCTGTGAAGGGTCGACTCACGGGCATTGGTTATATCAATGGACACAACTTGTCCTACAGTGATGGGAGTGCAGCTACGGGCTTTAGTGGAGTGTTACTGTAGCTAATGAATGTTGAATAACTTGGTCAAAGAGTTTGACAGGTTAGTCTTGGATCATTGGAGCTCGTCATCTGTAGGTCCATTAGGTCCGTTAGTTGGCTCAAATTGGATAAATTGAGGGTTTACAGTTTGGAGTGGATTTGATGTGTTCAAATTCATTAAAATGGTATTTATGTCATTTATATGAGATATGATGGACATAATATATAGTTTAATGTGAATGAGATTCATAATAAACTATAGGTTAGCCTAATTGATTAATTAGTGCTAATTTAGAGAAATTGAACTGAGAGAAATTAAATTGAATGTGATTCAATTTAAAATCCACAATTATACAAATGTGATTTGTATAATAAGATATGAGATATCTTATATTTGTTATGTATGATTTTCATAACCTAATCTTGTGGTAAAATGGTAAATAGGTGGAGATTTTAACTCCACCTATCACCATTATAAAAGCACCTTTGCAATAAGGATTGCAAAAGGTTTTGCCATTTTTTGGAAAATCACAAAAAAGAGCACTCTCTTTTCTCTCAATCTCTCTCAATTTTTCTCTCTACCCCAAACAAAAGGGAGTTCCACCACTCTCCCTCTACCGACCGAGAACAACCGAGAAGTAAGTACCACTTTCCTTACTGTTTTTCAACAAGTAAGTACCACTTTGCTTACTGGTTTTCCTTCATTTTATGTATGTTTAGCCTAGAATCTATGCGATAGGTTTAATTTTAAGAAACATTTTTCACAACGAACACCACGACGATTCAAAGTCGTTTCCGCTGCGGGAGTTTCATTCCCTTCTAGCAACAGGAGAAAAGGTTTCCTAATCGTCAACCCCTTCATCCTTGGTAAAACCCTTTGCCACTAGTCTGGCTTTGAAGGTCTGCACCTTCCCATCTATGCCACATTTACGCTTGTATATCCACTTGCAACCAATAGGTTTAACCCCATATGGTTGGTCCACAAGCTCCCAGACGGAATTGAAGTATACGACTCCATTTCCTGGTCCATAGCTTTAATCCATTTATCTTTGTCAACGTTTGCCATTGCCTGATCATAGGTCAATGGATCCTCGCAGTCATCATCAGGGGTGACGACTTGGGTTTCAGCTAACCCCATGTAACGTTCAGGCTGTCTCACAACCCTCCCACTATGTCGAGGCATTCTCAACTCATGAGAACGTACTTGACTAGACGAGCTAGGATCAACAACACTTGTTAACGTACTAGTCCCATCAGCAACTCTTGCTGATGAACTGTCCATTTCATTTATAACAATCTTACTCCTTGGTGAATGATTCCTGATGTGGTCTTACTCAAGGAAAATAGCGTTTGTCGACACAAGCACCCTATTATCCTTAGGATCGTAAAACAAACCACCCGTAGTCTATTTTGGGTAACTTACAAAGAGGCACAAGTTTGAACGGGGTTCCAACTTCTTCGGGGTTGATACCAACACATGGGTTGGGCATCCCCAAATTTTGAAATGACGTAAACTTGTTTTACGACCATGTTAGAGTTCGAAAGGTGTTTCACAAACACTCTTTGACGGAATTGTGTTCAAAATATATACCGTAGTCTCCACTACGTAACCCTAAAAACAATCAGGAGACGAGATAGCTCATCATCGACAGAACCATGTCCAACAGGGTTCAGTTTCTCCTCTCTGATACACCATTTTGTTGTGGCATACCAGGTGCTGGGAGTTGGGACGTAATTCCATGGTTTATCATATAGTCCTGAAATTCAGTGTCTATGTACTCTCCACCTCGATCCGATCGAAGTGTTTTAATCATTTTACCTAACAAGTTCTCAACTTCATATTTTACAGAGTTTCAAACGTCTTATGCATTAGGTAAATGTACCCATACCTCGAATAGTCATCTATAAAAGATACAAAGTATTCATAACCTCCTCGTGCTTTAACATTCATTGGACCATAGAGGCGAGAATGTATAAGCTCAAGAGGCTCTTTGGCCCTCCGTAGGGATTGTCTGGTCCAGGCCAAACTAGTTGGCGGATCATAAGCGTCTCACGGTGTGAATCGAAAGAAGAGACCGTGGGTCCCGTTTTCACAGGTCCCGCTCCCACTCACTATAAGTACTCTCTCCATTCACGTTGAATTTCGACGCATACAAATACCACCCGTAGGGGATGCTCCCATTTGCGCCACGAGGCTGAGTATGGATCTCACGGTGTGAACTTAACGAAGATTTGTGGATGGAAAGTTAAATGTATTTCATACACTTTATTTCCTCCCACTCAGAACTTTAAAATAATCGGGATTGACATAGATAAATCGTCTATAATTTACCTAGTCTACCAATATAACGTTTATATTGGATTAGCCTAAGTGTATAATCACATTATTAACTTAGGTTTATGTGAGTAAATTAATTAACTCTTAATTAACGACACTCACGAGAATATATCCTATGAATCTCCGAACCAAATTCACTCCTAAGGGTTTTCCACAAAGCGTCAGCTTAAATATCCCAGCCTTAGTCAGAACCTTCCTTAGACAGAGTTACTAATTAGTCATCATTCATAAGTCATATTGATTTCCTAATTCTAATCTTATTATAACTAGAAAACCCAAGTCTAATTATTCAAGTTCTAAACAATTTAAAACTAATAATTAACTTAGGTTACATGCATTTCTATATTATTGTGATTGATCATTCATCACATGAATAATTAAAATATATAACATACATACATCTCATGTATAAATGCATGTCAATGCTTTTAATCTAAGAAATATAACTCTAATATTAATTAAATTAAAAAACATACATTATGTTATAACACATCTAATATAATCTTATCATGTATACTATATATTATAACTCTTATAATATAAATATGATGCATGAAATGTTTAACCTAAGGTGAGATTTTAATCTATATGACATAAATTATGCACATAAAATAATAAATTCCATACAGCACATGCATAAATTTAATTAAATAGCAATATTAGACTTGTTTTTGGCACCCTAAGGACTTTAATTAAATTAATTAAAATTAATATAACATTTATATTAATATTAATTAATAAAATTAATAAATAAATACATTTTAAAATTAAATAAATGAATTAATAAAAAACAACGGGAGAAAATCGTCCAAAAACAACCCCTCTCGCTACTCCTGCGGATTTCTCCTGCGAAACTGCCCACCAACGTTGTAGCGTTGCAATGTCGTGGCTAGTGTTGCAATGCCAAAGTGCTTAGCGTCAAGCTGGCATGCTCAACGCGCACCTGGCGTCACAACGTTGCACCTGTAGCGAGCGTCCTCCCACTCGATTGGTGTTGCAGCGCCAAGGAACAACGTTGCAACGCCGATGAATTTCAGCAAGCTCCTCTTGTTGTTTTTCATCTATTTCGCCCGTTTCCGTTACGATTTCTTCACAACAACTATTGTCACGAATAACACGGACTTACAGACTCGATTTACATTAAAAAAATGCCAAAAACACCGACCCTTTACATTGATCTCATCAACTTTAATGTAAACCTATTTAAGTGGAAAATATCGAAAACATCCAAATATGCAAACCATTAACATTCATCTTATGAAAAATTAATGCTACCCACCTTATTTTAAGAATATTACAGAATACACAACGAAGAGCAACAATTGGCTCTCATACCAATTCAAGGGATTGGAATTCCCGTAGCGGAAGATGTTGTAACACGTCGTTCTTTCGTTGTGCAATCGTATCTTAAAATTGAATAAAACACTTACATTTTAGGCTAAACATGCATAAAAGTAAAAGAAAACATTACGTAATAGACCTACTAACCTCTTGAAGAACTTTTTCTTCAACGTTTTTTCCTTCTCGATCTTGATCCCTCTCAAACAAACGATCTCTACGAACTCGAACCTCGAACCGAACAATAAGACACTTCCAAAGGGTCTTCTCAGTTGTTCTGAGGAGGTTGAGGGAGAGTTTATAGGACTCCCTTTTGTTTTGGGTTTGGAGAAGTGGTCGAGAGAATTTCTTTTGCTCTTCGAAGCAAAATCCAAAAAATGACAACTTATGTTCTGATATGCCTTTGAATGCATCTATTTATAATGGTGTGTGGTGGACTTAAAATCTCCACCAATTCACCATTTTACCACAACTATATGATATGCAAATCACATTTGCATATCACATATTATAAGGTATCTCATACCTTATTATACAAATCTCATTTGTATAATTGTGAAATTTTAAATTGAATCACAATCAATTTAAATTTTCTCAATTCTATTTCTCCAATGTAGCACTAAGTAATCAATTAGGCTATACTTAGTTTATTATGAATCTCATTTGCATCAAACTATATATGATGTCAACTATATCACATATAAATGACATAATTACCCAATTAATGAATTTGAACACTTTAAATCCACACCAAACTGTAAACCCTCAATTTATCCAGTTTGAGCCAACAGAGTGACCTAATGAACCTACAGATGACGAGCTCCAATGATGAAAAAAATAACTCTTATTGGACAAAGTTTGTAAAATTGCAAGACACAAAGTGATGAAAGAAATAACTCTTATTAATTTCAAATGGTAATATTACAAACAAAACGAGATTAGAACATACATACCAACAAAATTGTTCGTAGTCACTATTGGGTAAAATTACCCTTTTACCCCTGTGTCTACCTCTTGCTCCTTAAGTTCCACTGCTCCTCTAATGAACAACTACGTTGCATGGTCCAACCATAAACAACATCCCTCTCGTGACAATGAGAGGGTGGGCGCGAGATACGACCGTGACACCTGTTGTGCAAGCCCTGGAGACAACACTTGAGGGAACAACCCCTCTAGTTTCTCTAATTCGGGAACGAGTGAATTTCATCTTGCGTAGTTAAGTTTCCAACCCCCATGTGATCCTGTCCCCAAGAAGGTAGGCATATTGGGTGAGCAACTGTGGCCACCCTCACCCGTACTAGTTAAAGGACAGACTCCCGCAGGCAGTGGTCCATAACACGCTAGGATTAAAGACGAGTCACTAATGGTCATCTACGAATTTATTAGTCCTATACTGTTAACGGTGTTACATCAATAGGTCTAATAATTCACGGTTCGATCTTGTACAATCTCATTGCATCGGATGCCCTCACTCGCATGTCAAGCACATGAACGAGCTGAATCACCGTGTTTGTATCTAATACAAAGCGGGTCCTATCTGCAGTGTAACCAGGATGAGGTTTCCAACCCTATCCATATACTGTAGACCGTTCGGGTCATTAACTTGAACGTGATCCTCCCTGTGTGTCCACTACACATTGTTCAAGTTCTGCTTCTCTCAAAGGATATGACCTTGGAGCTTAGTTTATTGGATTAAGTTTATAAAATTGTGAGACACAAAGTTTGAATAATAAATAACCTTTATTTATTAAAACATCAAATATTACAAACTACCTGAGATTAGGGCATACACCCCAAATGCTACGCCACACTATAGCTCCCCCGTTAAGGGTGAAAACTGATCTCGATGTGAATTTCCTAGAATCCTTATCGGTCTGAAAATCAGAATCAGTGTATTCAGTAAGGATCAATTCCTTTGACCCATACACAAACATATAGTCCCTCGTTCTCCTAATATACTTGAGGATATTTTTAACTGTGGTCAAGTGGTCTAACCCTTAATTGGATTGGTACCTACTGACTATTCCCACTGCATAACAAATATTTGGCCTCGTGCATAACATACCATACATTAAGCTACCTACTGCCGAGGCATAGGGAATACGTCTCATATCTTCAACTTCTTGCGGTGTCTTAGGACACTGTTCCTTAGACAGATGAATTCCATGCCTGAAGGTAAAAAACCCCTCTTTGAATTCTGCATCGAATATCGGATCAACATTTTCTCGATATTGGACGCTTGAGACAGAGCTAGCGTTCTGTTCTTGTGATTCTTGAAAATTTAAAACCCAAGAACATATTGCACCTCTCCCAAATCTTTCATTTGGAATTGGGTAGCTAACCAATTCTTTATGTCAGTTAGGTATCCTACATCATTCCCAATGAGTAGGATATCATCCACATAAAGTACTAAGAAAGCTACTTTGTCGCTGATGATCCTCTTGTAAACACAAGCCTCGTCAACATTTTGGTCAAAGTCATAAGACTTGATCGCAATATCAAATCTTATGTTCCAATATTTGGATGCTTGTTTCAACCAATAAATGGATCGATTGAGCATGAAAACTTTTTGCTCCTGACCTTTGGCTGTGAACCCTTCGAGCTGAGACATATAGATATTCTCCATCAAGATTACCATTCAAAAAGGCAGTCTTGACGTCCATTTGCAAGATCTCATAGTCATAAAATGCGACTATGGACGAGAGTATCCTAATTGACTTAAGCATGGCAACAGGGGAAAAAGTTTCCTCATAGTTAACTCCTTCCCTTTGGGTAAAACCTTTTCAGATGCATCTCTCTTTCTCTTCTAGATCCATTTGCACCCTGTGGATCCTACCCCTTCAGGTTGGTATACAAGTTCCCAAACTGAATTGAAGTACATTGACTCCATTTCAAGTTCCATGGCCTTTATCCATTGGTCCTTATCTACGTCATTCATCGCCTGTTTATAAGACAATGGATCCTCTACACCGTTATCCAGTATGAAAACTTGAGTTTCAGTTAAACCCAAATAGTGTTCAGGTTGGAAAACATCCCTCCCACTGAGGCATTCCCAACAATTGAGAAGGAATAGCCTGACTCGATGTGTCGGCTTCTTCATCAACTCTTGATGAAGGTCCAGCATGGTCAACAACTCTTGTTGGCCTTTCTGTAGCTTCATTTAATACTAATTTACTATGTAGTTTATGGTTTCTCAAGTGATCTTCCTCCAAGAAAGTGGCATTTGTCGATACAATCACCTTGTTTTCTTGTGGGTCGTAGAAAAGGCCACCTCTCGTTTCTTTGGGGTAGCCATCAAATTGGCATAATCTTGAACGAGGTTCCAATTTCTTTTGGTTTGTCACTATCACGTGTGTTGGATAACCCCAAATCCTGAAGTGTTGTAAACTAGGTTTACGCCCCTTCCATAACTCAAAAGGTGTTTTTGAAACACTTTTCGATGGAACAGTAGTCAAGATTTGAACCGCAGTCTCTACAGCGTAACTCAAAACGAGCCAGGCAATTGAGCATAGCTTATCATAGATCAAACCATGTCTAACAGGGTTCTATTTCTACTTTCAGATACACCATTTTGTTGTGGTATATTAGGTACAGAGAGTTGTGACTGGATTTCATGTTTTATCAAATAGTCCTGGAATCTCAAGTCCATATACTCCCCACCTCGATTAGATTGAAGTGTTTTAATGGTTTTCCCTAATGCATTTTCAACTTCAGCCTTAAACTCTTTGAATTTTTCAAGAGCCTCAGACTTATGATGTATTAGGTGTAGATAAGTATACCTCGAATAATAATCTATAAAAGAGATGAAATATTCGTACCCTCCTCGAGCTTTAACATTCACTAGACCACAAAGATCTGAATGTATAAGCTCCAAGGGTTCTTTGGCTCTATAACCTTTTCCAGTAAAAGGTCGTTTACTCATTTTTCATTCCAAGCATGATTCGCAAGGAGGTAAAGAATCATCTTCTAACTTGTTTAGAAGTCTATTCTTAGTTAATCTCTCAATCCGGTTGAGATTTATATGGTCAAGTCTAAGATGCCAAAGATAGGTATTCTTTTGAGGAGAAACTTTTTTCCTTTTACTTTGAGTATTTGTAGTTTTAAACATCTCATGATCTAATATTTCTTTGGTTTGGTTCGATTTAAGTATATATAAGTCGTTTTCTAATTTAGTTGAACAAACATTGACACCCTTTTTCGAAATGAACGCTTCATTAGATGAAAAAGAAATACAATAACCATGTTCAATTAAACAAGAGATATGTTGGGATGTATGTCCTCATCTCATGTAGTTTGTAATATTCCAAGTTGTAAATAAATAAGAGTTATTTATTCGAACTTTGTGTCTCACATTTTTCATAAACTTAATCCAGTAAACTAAGCTTCAGGGTCATTGTACTATGAGAGAATTAGAACTTGAACGATGTGTAGTGGACACATAGGGAGGATCACGTTCGAGTTAATGACCCGAACGGTCTACAGTATACGGATTGGGTTGGAGACTTAATCTTGGATACACTGTGGATGTGGCCCACTTTATATTAGATACAAGCGAGGTGATCTGACTCGTTCACGTGGTTGACATGCGAGTGGGGGCATCTTGTGCAATGAGATTGTACAAGACTGGACCGTGAATTATTAGACTTACTGATGTACCACCGTTAACAGTATAGTACTAATAAATTCGTAGATAACCATTTGTGACTCGAGCATAATCCTGAGCGTGATACGGACTCGCATGCGTGGGGTCATCGCTTTGACTAAGACGGGGTGAGGGTGGCCACTGTTGCTTGCCCAATATGCCTATCTTCTCAGGGACAGGACCACGTGGGTAGTTGGGAACTTGACTACGCAAGAAGGAATTTACTCGTTCCCAATTTAGGGAAACTAGCACTCCAAGAAACCTCCCTTTTTATAGCTTTTTAATATAACATTTTAAAAAATGGGCTATGAATTGAAGGGAAAAAAAGGCGGAAAAGGTTTGAAAAAAAATTCATCGCGCGCTTAAGTTCTTTGATATATCCGCTTGAAGCCCATGAACAACACCTGCCCCTGCTATATGCGTAAAAACCTCAACACTCTCCCTCACAAACCCTCGCGCGCTCTCTTGAAAACCCCTCTCTCTCTCTATGACGACCACGATGGCGATGATGGAGGTTCTCTCTAGCAAGCCTTTGCTCTTGCTAGCGGTGGCAATGGTGATTTTCGAGGTTGCAAAGGTTGTGGGTCCTGGAGTCTCATTTCCGTTCTAGAACAACTTTGATTTGCATTTTCGCTTGTGGAGTTGGGGTGTTCGCCATATTGTCCACTTCAATCAATATCGCGAACATCAATTCGGTAAACGTAGCCGAGTGGCTTTGTCAAGGAAAGTAAAAATAGGTCATTGTATTTTTTTCCCATTTTGTTCTGCATTATTTTTTTGTTGCAAATTGTGGTAATGTATGAATTTTAGATGAGCTCTTTTTTTTTCTATTTCTATGATCTCCCGCGATTTATTGTGTATTCATTTCTGTAGTTTCAATCATAATTTTTTATTTCTAATACAAACTTGAAGCATCCAAGATATCTATCATTCTAGGTTCTATGCTAGAGCTTGCCTCTTTATTACAATTTAACAAATGGGCTAAAAATACATATTAGGGCATGAAAGCAGTTCTTTTTTTTTTTTTTGTTTTAATTCTGCATTATATGTTATTTGACTCCCACACCTTCTATGTGTTGATTATATTTAGATATGAGTGTGTGATGAATTTTAAGTGTTGAAGAAACTCTTGACAACCTATGCATAAAAAATTAGAATCGAGTAATTGAATTATTATTATAAAGGTAGTCATTTGAGCAACTTGAACTTGTGGTTGTAAAGGCAATAGGAAAAGGAAGAACAGACTTTAGGTACTAAATTTGTAATGTATGGTTCTTCCAAGCTTGATTATATGAAGCAGTCTCAATTCCAATCTTCTCATCCATCAAACTCCATAAGGTATGGCATTTCTGCTCATAAAAGTACTTCCACATTTAGAAAATTAAAAATTTTCTTCTTTTAGCCATCATAGGGATTTTTGATCTTGGGTGAAACTTTGTTTTGGGGAATGATTTTCATTTCTAGTTCACTAAAGGTTTTACCCTACGTCTTTTTCTCTCTTATTAAATCCTTTTTTATTTTAGTTATTGAGAACTATAGCGACAAACTACATCAGAACTGGAGTGGCTTTCTTGTAGAGTATGGTTTATGTAGTGCAATAAATTAACTTTTCTTTTTGTTAAGCACTCTTACCCTATTTCTTCCCTTTAGTTTTTATTTTTGTTTGGGAAAACAGGTTATAAATCGGATTCCCTCATTCAAGAAATGGAGAAATGGAGGTTCGACAATGTTTCGTTTAAAACCTATATGGAAACACTTAAATCCATGTGTATCTTATTGTTGATGAATGTTAAACTGCAATTTTTAGTATTTTCTTGAATGATAAGTTCTTATTATCATGCAACAAAATGGCACCGGGTGACATAGAGCACTCTGCTTACTTTGACATCTCTTGTAGGCGAAAGCGGATGTTCTTTTCAAAACTCCATAATCTAATTAGACTTTAAGGTTACTAAGTGAGTTTACTTATTTGTTCCTAAATTTCTGTTGATGTTAAAGCAAAAGTGATTTTTTACATTTTTAGTATCGTTTATTATTATTATCCTTATTTTGCAGGATGTTCAAGGGCTTGTAACTTGGGTGCCTGCTGAAGGTTATGAGTCAAAGAGAGTCAAAAATGAAATGGAGCTCGAGAGAAAAAGAAGAAGAGTAAGATGCCAACAACACACATGAATTTAGTACTTCAACAAGAGGCCTTCATCGACTATAATTAGCAGCTAGGAATTCAATTACCAAAAGGATAATTATTTTAGGTACATCTCAAGCTACTCTCTAATTTGTTTCTTTTCCATTTTTATTGTAATGCCATTTTTCATGATAAAGATGCTTTGACATTTAGTACTGCATTTTTTTCTATTTGGACGGGTGCAAAGTTCTAGAAGGAAGTGAAAGAAATTATTTTCTAGAGAGCCTGTAGTTTTCTTCTCAAGGATAAGATGAAATCCTAATAGTAAAAATTGATTTTTCTGTGTGTTTGTATGACTTTGATGATTTTGGCTAAGAAGGAAATGATTAGTTTGTTGCTTGATTATGACTGCTTCTGAATGTCATTATGTTGGGGGGAGGGAGTAGGATGTTTAGTAGAGTTATCTTCGTCACTCTGTTATGTTCTATTGACTTTGTTGTGTGATCTTTTGATAATGAAATCGATAGAGTTTGGATGAAAATGACGTTCTAGATATCATTATATGTTGGGGGAGGGAGTAGAAAGTTTAGGAGAGATATCTTTGTGTTGTGCTCTATTGACTTTATTGTGATCTTCTGGTTATGAAATAGATAAAGTTTGGATGAAAATGACGTTCTGGATATCATTATATGTTGCGGGAGGGAGTAGGAGGTTTTAGAGAGTTATCTTCGTCCCTCTGTTGTGTTCTATTTGACTTTGTTGTGATCTTCTGGTTATGAAATAGATAATGTTTGGATGAAAATGACGTTCTGGATATCATTATATGTTGAGGGAGGAGTAGGAAGTTTAGTAGAGTTATCTTTGTTGTTGTGTTGTGCTTTATTGACTTTATTGTGAACTTCTGGTTATGAAATAGATAAAGTTTGGATGAAAATGACGTTCTGGATATCATTATATATATGTTGGAGGAGGGAGTAGGAAGTTTAAGAGAGATATCTTTGTGGTTTTGTTGTGCTCTATTTACTTTGTTGTGAACTTCTTGTTATGAAATAGATAAAGTTTGCTGAAAATGACTGCTTCTAGATGCCATTATGTTGGGGGAGGAGTAGGAAGTTTAGTAGAGTTATCTTCGTCACTCTGTTATGTTCTATTTGACTTTGTTGTGATCTTCTGGTTATGTTCTTGATGATGCACTATAATAGGTTTAAAAAGTTAGATTTCTCTCTTCTATATGATTTGTATTACCTAAATTTTTGTACTTGATGGTAGGAGCGTATTGAACAAACTGAAGTTGAGACAATAACTTCCCCAACTAATGTGGTTGATGATGCATTGAGTAAAGTTTTTGGCCTAAATCGTGGGCATGTACGAGGATTTGGGTTTTGTGTTACTCGTTCAAAATTAGCTCTCATGTCTCTACGAGATAACAAGTTCACAATGCTTGAAAAAGAATATTTGAGAATGAAGGAGGAGACGATGGAAATTAAATTAATCATGTCATGTTTAATAAAGAACTAGGTAAACTTTTTTATTATCTTAAGTTTGCTATTGTTGAGTTTTTAGTGAACTTCGTGTTATGTTTCAACTCAAATTATTATAGGTTGAACCAAGTGAGAGACTTTCAAATGCAACTACACATATACCTAAACCAACCAGTGTTCATTCAACTTTTCCCCTACAATCTCTATCGATATATATATTTTTAAATTTGATGAAATAATATTACTAATTTCTTTATCATTCAATTCTCATATATATTATATTTTCTTCTTTTAAAGAGTATTAATAATATACTCAAATTAAGTGCAAGTTATTAGATTGACATGGCTCAGGAGAGATAGTTGCAGAAGAACATTGGTCTTCTAATGATCGAACTGCTCTTGTCCATCATATTCTTATTGGACCACATGCAGTTAGAGTTTGGGTTGATGTCTCAAAGAAACCCAATGCATATTTATGGAGGCCCACATCATAAATTACATGTATTGAAGAAGTTGTGGGTAGTACAGTTGCATGGCCATCCGACAAAGTCACTATAAGTATGTAGATTTTATAAATCTATTTATTTACATTTAATAAACCATATATATTTATATTTTTTTATACATTTATGTAGGTGAATGAAATGATACTTTCCACATGCAAAAGGATCAAAGATGCCAACTCAACTTCATGATACTATAATCATGAACATTTGTTGAATTGTGTATTTTGTGAACTAAATTAATTTCTAGTTAAAAATTACAATCGGTGAATTTTTTGTATCATATCATTCTATTGAATATTATTGACAACTCTATGGTACCATTGAAGACTTTATTTTGTAATGTAATGGAATACTAAATTTCAATTTCAAAAGGAAGTCATGATATATTTAATGTGCTATGATGAAATATTTCATGTGTGGATTATTTAGCTAAAAACTAGTACTCAAAGTAAATTTTATAAAAAATGAATCAATTTAAATGACATTTAAATAATATAATGAGTTCATTGGTAGCATTAAAAGTCAATTTTATAGCCATGAGTAGATAAAATAAAATTTACATAGCAAAAAAATAAATGTTATGGAAAAGTTGCTACAATGACTATGATAGTGATGAAGAATCAAATGCTATTATAAGTTAAGGATAGCATTAAGAGAAGGTTATAATATGTTAAAAATGACATTAAGAAAAGGATATAATATGTTAAAGATAGCATTACGAAAAACTTATAATATGTTAAAGATAGCTTTAAGAAAGGACTATAATATGTTAAATATAGCATGATGAAAAGGTTATCATATATTGAAGATAGCGTTCCTAAAATGCTATAATAGGTTATGGATAGCGTTACTAAAGCACTATCTAAAGATGTTATAGCTTTAATAAAAAACACTATAAGATGTTCTCATTGCAATGTATATATGCTATATCTTCATGCTCTATTATAGCATTCGACATAACTTTACAAAAACGCTATCAAAAGTCATAGACTTTTAATAAAAGGGGTTGTCAGGGACTTTCGAAAAAAGCTATAAAAAGTCTATTATAGCTTTTTTCGTTAGCTATCATATCTGTTATTTCTTGTAGTGTAGATGGGTTGTTCCCTTAAGTGTTGTCTCCACGGCTTGAACAACGGGGCCCCACCCTCTCACTAGCATGAGAGGGTTGTTGTTTATGGTAGGACAATGCCTCGTAGTTGTTCATTAGATGAGCAATGGGACTTAAGGAGCAAGAGGTAGACACAAGGGTAAAATTATAATTTGACCCAGCAGTGACTACGAACAACCTGTGAAGGGTTGACTCATGGGTATTGGTTATATCGGGACGCAACTTGTCCTACAATGATGAGAGTGCAACTACGGGCTTTAGTGGAGTGTTACCGTAGCTAATGAATGTTGAATAATCGGGTCAAAGAGTTTGACAGGTTAGTCTCGGATCATTGGAGCTCGTCATCTGTAGGTTCATTAGGTCCCTCGGTTGGCTCAAATTGGACAAATTGAGGGTTTACAGTTTGGTGTGAATTTGAAGTGTTCAAATTCATTATTTGGGTATTTATGTCATTTATATGAGATATAGATGACATAATATATAGTTTGATGTGAATGAGATTCATAATAAACTATAGTATAGCCTAATTAATTAATTAGTGCTAATTGGAGAAATTGAATTGAGAGAAATTAAATTGAATGTGGTTCAATTTAAAAATCCACAATTATGCAAATGAGATTTGTATAATAAGGTATGAGATACCTTTTATTATGTGATGTGCAAATATGATTTGCATATCATATGGTTGTGGTAAAATTGTGATTTGGTGGAGGTTTTAACTCCACCACACAATAGTATTTAAGGGCTTTGCAAAAAGCCTTTGGTAAGCCAATTGCCATTTTTTGGATTTTGATCCAAAGAGAGCAATTACTTCTCTCTCAACTCTCTCTCAATTCTCTCATACTCTCCTCACCCAAAACCAAAGGGAGTCCCACCTACTTTCCCTCAACCTCACGAGAACAACAGGGAAGGCATTTTGGAAGTGTCTCGCTGTTAGCTACGAGGATCGAGTTCGATGAGATCGTTCGTTCAAGAGAGATCGTGATCGAAGGAGGAAAGCATTGAAGAAGAGTTCTTCAACAACTAAGTAGCGTAATCCTTACTGTTTTTCCTTCTTTATGTGTGTTTAGCCTAGGATTAATGAGATTAATTCGGTTTTAAGATATGATTTACACAACGAATCAACGACGTTTCACAACGTCTTCCGCTGCAGAAATTTCAAATCCCTTCAAGATAGACAATAAGTTCCTCTTAAGTCTAGGAACTATTTATAGATTTTCTAAAAATAAAAATCTATCTCTGAAAAATAGCTTCGCATCTCCCACTGCACGAGTTGAGATGACGTCTCCCGTTCCGACCTTGAGCGTCATCTCTGATGGGAATCGAATCCCACAACGGAAGTGATTGTGAATCGCGTGTTCTTAATTTCATTACATGGATTACATTCAAGAACAAATCTAACTAGATTAAGCATACAATAGCAAGATGGACAACAAGAATAATACCTTTGAAGAACTTTTCTTGGAGTGCTCCTTCCCCCACGATCACGATCTCAGCAATACGAACCCAAGCGATCACGGACACTACCACCAGATCTTCTCTATTGTTCTCTAGGTGAGGGACGAAGGTGAGTTCCCTTTAGGTGAGATGAGATGTTTGTGAGAAAGATTGTGTTTTGGAACCTTTCCAACAACACAACAAAATGACACACTAGGGTTTTCCAAAGCTTAGGTCAAAGTTGCATCTCATGCGACTATATATAGGGAAATAAGGTAGAAATTACCATCCTATCCCTCTTTCATTCTCTCTTTAGTATATAGTTAATATGTGAATCTAATTCACATTAAAACTATATATTATATCAATCATATCACATATAACTGATATGACATCTCATATATGAAATTGAACACTTCAATTTCATTCCTAACTTTATACCCTCAATATAACCATGTTGAGCCAACGGAGCGATCTAATGGACTTACAGTTCATGAGCTCTAATGATGTGAGATTAACTGATCAAACTCTTTGATCCAATTAATCAATATTCATTAACTACAATTCACTCCACTATAGACTTGTAGTTGCACTCTCCTCACTGTAATTATATTGTGTCCACTGATATAATCATTACCCATGAGTCGACCCTTCACAGGTTGTTCGTAATCATAGTTGGGTCATATTACCGTTTTACCCCTGTGATTACCTCTTTGTTCCTTAAGCACCACTGATCCTCTAATGAACAACAAGTCTAAGGTCCTACCATAGACTCATACCTTCATAGAGGGTGGGGCTCCGTTGTTCAAGACTTGGAGTCAGTTCTTAAGGGAACAACCTATCTAATTCCTTAGTGTAGGAATGAGTGAATTCCATCTTGTATAGTTAAGTCCCCAACTACCTACGAGGTTCTGTCCTTGAGAAGGTAGGCTTATTGAGTCAGTTACAGGCAACTCTCACCCTTACTAGTCTAAAGACAAACCCATATAAGCAAGAGTTTTTAACTTACTCAGGATTCAGGTCGAGTCACTAATGACTATCTATAAATTACCAGTCTTATCCTATTAACGGTGTTACACTGGTCAGACTAATAATTTGCAGTCTCGTCTTGTATGAACTCTTCATACAGGATGCCCTCACTCGCATGTCAACCACATGAATGAGTTGGATTACCTCATTTGTACTAATTACAAAGTGGGTTGCATCCATGGTGTTACCAGAATGAGGTTTCCAACCTTATTCTTACACCATAGACCATTTTGGTTATATTCTTGAACACAATCAGAATAGTGTCCACTACACTGATGTTCAAGATATATTATAACCTTGGAGCTTAGTTTATTAGATTTATAAAGCAAGAATATAATTTTATCAAAACAAATAACTCTTTATTTCTTTGATCAAAATTACACAAGTTTAGGGCATAAATCCCAACAATCTCCCACTTGACCTAAAGCTTGTGGAGTACTAAACATTACAGTAATGTAAATATAATAAACTAGGGCATTTAAACCCTTTGTACAAAATACTCCCACTTGCCCTAGTTGGGAAAGACTTATAAGCCTAGACCTTCTAGGTGACTCCCAAACACTTTAGCCGTGAGAGCCTTTGTAAAAGGATGAACAACGTTGTGCCCTGAGGCTATCTTCGTGACGATCACGTCTCCTCGATGCACAATCTCCCGGATGAGATGATATTTGGGCTCAATATGCTTTCCCATTTTATGACATTGGGGTTCCTTTGAATTCGCCACTGCACCACTGAATACAGCGTGATGGGCAAAGTCATATTTGGAACAACTTCCAAATTTAGCATGAATTTCATTAACCAAACGGCCTTTCTAGCTGCTTCACAAGCTGCTACATATTCGACCTCCATGGTGGAATCAGCGATGCATCCTTGCTTGACGCTTCGTCATACTACAACTCCTCCATTATGAATCTTTATCAGTCTGAAAGTCAGAATCCGTGTACCCTGTAAGGATTAAATCCTTAACCCCATACACAAGCATGTAGTTCCTTGTTCTCCGTAGATACTTAAGGATTGTTTTAACCGTTGTCCAGTGCTCAAGTCCTAGATTGGATTGATACCTACTGACCATTCCAACTGCAAAACAGATGTCATGCCTAGTACACAACATGGCGTACATCAGGCTCCCAACAGCTGATGCATAAGGAAACCGTCTCATATCCTCAACTTCTTGAGGTGTCTTAGGACATTGTTCCTTAGACAAATGAACTCCATGTCTAAAAGGCAATAAGCCATTTTTGGAGTCTTGCATCTTAAACCTCAACAACACTTTGTCGATGTAAGATGTCTGAGACATGGCTAGTGTTTTATTCTTGCGGTTCCAGACAATCTGGATCTCAAGAACAAACTGCGCTTCACCAAAATCTTTCATTTGGAATTGCGTAGCTAGCCAGTTCTTAATGTCAGTAAGATATCCTACATCATTCCCAACGAGTAGGATATCATCCACATATAAAACTAGGAATGCGACAGAACTATTGATGATTTTCTTGTAGACACAAGGTTCATCATCATTCTGATCAAAGCCATAAGATTTGATTGCCTCATCAAATCTTATATTCCAGGACCTAGAGGCTTGTTTCAGTCCATATATTGACCTTTTAAGCCTGCAAACCTTTTGCTCTTTTCTTGGTTCAATGAACCCTTTGGGTTGGTCCATGTAGATGTTTTCCTCAAGATGCCATTCGAAAAAGCTGTCTTGACATCCATTTGCCTTACCTCATAGTCATAATATGCGGCAATGGCAAGTAAGATACGGATAGACTTTACCATAGCAATAGGTGAAAAGGTTTCCTCATTGTCAACCCCTTCAACCTGGGTATAACCCTTTGCTACTAGTCTAGCTTTAAAGGTTTGCACCTTCCCATCTACACCACGCTTTCTCTTGTAGATCCACTTACAACCTATAGGTTTTACCCCATCAGGTTTATCTACAAGATCCCAAACAGAATTGAAGTGCATAGACTCCATTTCTTGGTTCATGGCTATGATCCATTTGTCTTTGTCTTTGTCATCTATCGCTTGATTATAAGTCGATGGATCCTCACAGTTGTCATCTGGTATAACAACTTGGGTTTCAGATAAACCCATGTAACGATCAGGTTGTGTTATTACCCTCCCACTACGTCAAGGCATACTCAACTCTTGAGATGGACTCTCTTGACTAGACAAGCTAGTATTAATAACTTTTGTTGACGTACTAGTTTTATTAGCAACCTTTGCTATTGTTCTATCTAACTCAGCCAACACAATTCTACTTCTTGGCTCGTGGTCCCTTATGTGGTCCTCCTCTAAGAAAATGGCATTTGTCGACACAAAACCCTTATATTACTAAGGATCATAGATAAACCACCTCTTGTTTCTTTTGGGTAGCCTACGAATAGACACAATTTTGAACGTGAATCCAACATCTTTGGATTTGTCACTAGCACATGTGTTGGACAACCCCAAATTCTGAAATGACAAAAACTACCTTTACGTCCTTTCCAGAGTTCAAACGTGCTTCGAAACACTCTTTGATGGCACGTTGTTCAAAATGTATACCGCAATCTCTACTGCGTAACCCCAAAAGGAACTAGGGAGATGAGCATAACTCATCATTGATCGAACCATGTCCAACAGGGTTCTATTTCTTCTTTCTGATACACCGTTTTGTTGTAGCGTACCGGAAGTTGAGAGTTGGGATGTAATTCCATGTTCTATCATATAGTTCTGGAATTTTAAATCCATGTGCTCTTCACCTCGATCCGATCGAGTGTTTTAATCGTTTTACCTAATTGATTTTCAACTTCAGTCTTGAATTCATTAAACTTTTCAAGTGCTTTAGACTTATGTTGTATTAGGTAAATATGTCCAAATGTAGAATAATCATCTATAAAGGAGATGAAATATTCATAACCTCCTCTGACTTTAACACTCATCGGACAACAAAGGTCTGAATGTATAAGCTCAAGAGGTTATTTTGCTCTATAACCTTTTCCACTAAAAGGTCTTTTAGTCATTTTGCCTTCTAGGCAGTATTCACATACAGGTAAAGTATTTTCTTCTAACTCATTTAGAAGTTCATTCTTTACCAATCTCTCAATCCTATTGAGATTAATGTACCCAACCTAATATCCCAAAGATGAGCATTTTCTTTAGAAGAAATTTTACGTTCTTAGTTTGTGTGTTTGCAGTTTTAAATAATTTCTCCTCACTGAAATTATATTGTGTCTACTGATATAATCATTACCCATGAGTCGACCCTTCAAAGCTTGTTCGTAATCACAGTTGGGTCAAATTATCGTTTTACCCCTTTGATTACCTATTTATTTTTCAAGCACCACCGATCCTCTAATGAACAACAAGTCTAAGGTCCTACCATAGACTCGTACCCTCATAGAGGGCGAGGCCCCGTTGTTCAAGACCTGGAGTCAGTTCTTAAGGGAACAACCTATCTAATTCCTCAGTGTAGGAATGAGTGAATTCCATCTTGTATAGTTAAGTCCCCAGCTACCTACAAGGTTGAGTCCGTGAGAAGGTAGGCTTAGTGAGTTGGCTACAGAGCCACTCTCACCCATACTAGTCTAAGGACAACCCCCTATAAGCAGGAGTTCGTAACTTACTCAGGATTCAGGTCGAGTCACTAATGACCATCTATAAATTATCAGTCTTATCCTGTTAACGGTGTTACACTTGTTAGACTAATAATTTACAGTCCGGTCTTGTATTAACTCTTCATACAAGATGCCCCCACTCGCATGTCAACCACATGAATGAGTTGGATTACCTCATTTGTACTAATTACATAGTGGGTCGCATCCATGGTGTTACCAGAATAAGGTTTCTAACCTTATTATTATACCATAGACCATTTAGGTTATATTCTTGAACATAATCCAAATAGTGTCCACTACACTGATGTTCAAGATATATTATAACCTTGGAGCTTAGTTTATTGGATTTATAAAGCAATAATATAATTTTATCAAAACAAATAACCTTTTATTTATTTGATCAAAATTACACAAGTTTAGGGCATAAAGCCCAACAATCTCACCCTCACCGAGCTCTTTGAAGGAACTAGTTTCCTGTAAAGAAGAGCAAACGTGGTTAGTGGCCCCTAAATCAAGTATCATGGTAAAGTCATCACTCTCCACTAAACAAGTTTCAAGAACAAGTAAATCACATTTACCTTTCTTCTCTTTTAGCTCATTGTCTGTAGTAACAGAAGCCTTCCTCTTTCCTTCTTTCCTCTTCCTTTGGGTCTTCTTAATCCCAGAAGAAGAACTGCAGGACTTGGTTCCATAGGATGAACCCATCTGGACTCTTTTGAAATGGGCAAACAGATTTGCCTCTCAATCAACATGTCCCTTATTCTCTATAAGAGACTGGTAAGTTTGCAGCTCATATAGGAGGGAAGTCAGGTTATACTCTTTTTTGTTCATCACCGCATTGCTACAGATTTTCAGGAAGCTCTTCGGAAGAGATTCCAAGTTAAATAATACATTACTTTGCTCGTCCAATATCGCCCCGTTCATTTCGGCCACGTTGAAGTGAACTATCAGATTGAGAACATGTTCTCTTTCTGAAGTTCCCTCCTTCATGTGCGCGTTATAAACGGATTTGAGGGATTCATGCAACTAACTCATGATCTCACAAGCTGAGACCAATCCTTCCAGCTTCCTGGCCAAAATATCAGATATGTTAGCCAGGATGTAGGCCTTGGCCTTTTCATTGGCTTTGGTCTAGCGGTCATACGCCTCCTTAAAAATTTGAGGAGCGTTTCGAGCAGGGACCTGAGGACACTCCTCAGCCAGTACAAACCGAAGGTTATCCATAACCAGAATCGCATTCAGGTTGGACTTCCACGTAGTATAGATTTCACCAGTTTAACGCTCACTTTTGAGTTAGGATATAATAGAGGACGACATGGTGAATTACAAAAATAGTTCTAATTAGTTATGCCTTTTAAAACTCATTACAACACAATCAATTTTAGCAAAATTATTAAAGAACCCTAATGTTTAAATTAAACCTTTTAGTTTTGTAACGATACTTCAAGGGTTTAGAATAAGCCATCGTCGGGTGGTCAGTCACCCCTCCCTTGAATTGAGACTTTCTCAACAAATTGTCACTACCAGAACATCTCATGTCCCAATGATTCTTAGCTACCGTTTGTTTGGTCAAGGACTTGTTAACTAGCTTAACTTATCCCATTGTTTCTTTAAATTTTTCAAGATTGCAAGTGTACGAGTCAAGTTTTAATATAGTGAATTTGAGTATGAGTATCGTCCACAGGATTGGGTTATTTAATTCTATTAATTCCTATCAATAACACCATTTAATTTTATCTAGAAAATCAAACTTAAGGTGAAGTGAAACAGAAAATCAAAGAGTGAAAATTGAGAACAATCAGGACAGACAAATATCTTAGGGACTAGATTTCACCAATTAATTAACTATTTTATTGAGATCATGCTCATAGGTTATTGCACTGCTTTTATAAACCAAGAAACTAATATAACAAATAACCTTTCTCGAGGCAAGTGAATCTCATGCAAGACATAGAATTAAACATCTCTGTTCAACCTAAAAATCAAGCATGACACTAAGTTCAATTCTTATGGGTTTCTAATAGCACTTCAATCATTCTCATGTCAAAGTAACTATCAGTCATGCAATTGAGATCAGATCTAAAATATCTTTCACAAGAATAAATTCAGACCTAAGAACAAATAAATCGTGATCAAGAGTCTATAAGCATTAAGGATGCAATTGCATGAATAAAAGCATTACAATAAACCAAAAGCAGTCAATTCAACAAAATACCATAATTAAAAAGTTACATCTATCCCTAAGATAACAAGTTTAGTTACTCATGTCCACTATAAATCCTACTAAACTCAAATACAAAACCATAGTTCAACAATCAAAGTGAAAAGAATGAAGAAAGAACTCTCGTGGCGTGAACAACAACAATCCCGACACTTATCACGAACCCCGAGCTCCAAAAGTCATCTACTTAAAATCTCTCCAAAGTCTTCTTATAGCCCCTCACAATGAATTTTAGATAATGGTATTAAAATCTCTCCCAAAAGCTCTCCCTAAAACAAGAGGCATAATTTCCCTTATATAATATTGACATGGCGTTGCAACGTTGGTCGTGCCCTAGGAAAATATATAAAAAAGGAAAAAATCTTGCAGCGTTGCAACGCAGCTACCCTCGCGCGCTTTTTGCTTATATAAGTAGCGTTGCAACGCCATCGCTACAAGTCTTCAAGGCATCTTTGTTGTGTGTTGGGCGTTGCAACGCTGCAAGGCATCTTCTCGGGTTTAATTCCTTGTTTTTACCTTTCTCCTTCCATTTAATGTCCATTTTAGCTCCTTTAAGCATACTTTGACTCATTTTTCACCCATATTTCTCCCTCCGTCCTTGTATTGCTCTTTATCCTGAAATTTAACAATTTAAACACATGAAAGCCCTAAAATTATCACAAAACTAACATAATTTAAGCCTAAGGATAGCACATTTTGTGTGTTATCATCCATAAATGTGACCCTACTATTTTCAAATCCAATAGGTTCGAGCCAACAGGCTACTATTAAGAAATACAATTGTTGTCAAATTACCTACGAGACCCTATCCATTTCTGGAGTTCGTGGTGTTTCGATCCCTATAGTCAGGCCCTCCGTAGGGATTGGCTTCACCATGGCAACCTAGCAGACGGACTATAGAAATCTTTGTTGGGATGTATGTCCTAATCTCGTACTTGTTTGTAATATTCCTGATTGAAATTGAAGGGAATCGTAGTCCCGCAGCGAAGCGATTGTGAATCGCGCGCTCTTGATTTAGTTACAACAATAAATTCAAGAACATACAAAACTAGATTAAGCATAAAAGTGAAATGGACAACAAGAATTTACCTTTGAAGAACCTTTCTTCAAGTGCTCCTCTCCCCACGGTCACGATCTCAGCAACAATAAATCCAACGTTCGAAGACACGACCACCGGATCTTCTCCGTTGTTCTCTAGGTGAGGGAGGAAGGTGGGTTCCCTTTAGGAGATGTGATGTATTTCTTAGAGAAATGCTTGTTGTCTTGGAACTTTTCCAACAACAACAAGGGAGCTTCTAAATCCTAAGAATGTCTTTTCCTAGTTGCATCCCATGCAACCATATATATAGGGGAATGGGATGGAAATGATAATCCTACCGCTCTTTTAATCTCTCTTTAGTATATAGTTTATATATGAATCTAATTCACATTAAAACTATATATATTATTTCCATTACATCATATATAATTGATATAACTCCTCATGTATGAAATTGAACACTTCAATTTAACTCCTAACTTTATACCCTCAATATTACCATATTGAGCCAACGGAGGGATCTAATGGACCTACAGATCATGAACTCCAATCATGTGAGATTAACTGATCAAACTCTTTGATCCAGTTAATCAATATTCATTAACTACAAGTCACTCCACTATAGACTTGCAGCTGCACTCTCCTCACTGTAGATATTATTGTGTCCACTGATATAGTCATTACCCATGAGTCGACCCTTCACAGATTGTTCGTAATCACAGTTGGGTTAAATTACTGTTTTACCCCTGTGTGCTCCTTAAGCACCACTGATCCTCTAATGAACAACAAGTCTAAAGTCCTACCTTAGACTCATACCCTTATAGAGGGCGAGGCCCCGTTGTTCAAGACACGGAGTCGCCTTAGGGAACAACCTATCTAATTCCTCAGTAGAGGAATGAGTGAATTCCATCTTGCACAGTTAAGTTCCGACCTACCTACGAGGTTCTATCCTTGAGAAGGTAGGCTTATTGAGTCGGCTACAGGCCCCTCTCATCCATACTAGTCTAAGGACAAACCCCTATAAGCAGGAGTTCTTAACTTGCTCAGGATTCAGGTCGAGACACTTATGACCATCTATAAATTACTAGTCTTATCCTGTTAATAGTGTTATACTGGTTAGACTAATAATTTGAGATCCAGTCTTGTATGAACTCTTCATACAGGATGCCCCCACTCGCATGTCAACTACAGGAATGAGTTGGATTACCTCATTTGTACTGATTACAAAGTGGGTCGCATCCATGGTGTTACCAGAATGAGGTTTCCAACCTTATTCTTATACCATAGACTATTTAGGTTATAATCTTGAACTCAACCCGAATAGTGTCCACTACAGTAATTTCAAGATAAATGTTATAACCTTGGAGCTTAGTTTATTGGATTTATAAAAGCAAGACCGTAATCTTATCAAAACAAATAACACTTTATTTAATTAATCAAAATTACACAAGTTTAGGGTATAAATCCCAACAATCTCCCACTTGACCTAAAGCTTGTGGAGTACTAAACATTACATTAATGTAAATACAATAAACTAGGGCATTTAAACCCCTTTGTACAAAATACTCCCACTTGCCCTAGTTGGGGAAGACGTGTAAACCTAGACCTTCTAGGTGACTCTCAAATACTTTAGCCGTGAGAGCCTTTGTAAAAGGATCAGCAATGTTGTGCTCTGAGGCTATCTTCGTGACAATCACGTCTCCTCTATGCACGATCTCCCGGATGAGATGATACTTCCGCTCTATGTGCTTTCCCCTCTTGTGACTTCAGGGTTTCCTCGAATTTGCCATTGCTCCACTGTTATCGCAATACAAAGGTGATGTGCAAAGTCAAAAAGTCATATTTGAACAACTTCCAAATTTAGCATAAATTTCCTTAATCAAACGACCTCCTTAGCTGCTTCACAAGCTGCTATATATTCGGCCTCCATGGTGGAATCAGCGATGCATCCTTGCTTGACGCTTTGCCATACTATAGCTCCTCCGTTAAGAGTGAAAACTGACCGTGATGTAGATTTCCAAGAATCTTTATCAGTCTGAAAGTCAGAATCTGTGTATCCTGTAAGGATCAAATCCTTAGCCCCATTCACAAGCATGTAGTTCCTTGTTCTCATAAGATACTTAAGGATTGTTTTAACCGTTGTCCAGTTCTCAAGTTCTGGATTGGATTGATACCTACTGACCATCCCAACTGCAAAACAGATGTCAGGCCTAGTACCCAACATGGCGTACATCAGGCTCCCAACAGCTGATGCATAAGGAATTAGTCTCATATCCTCAACTCCTTGAGGTGTCTTAGGACACTGTTCCTTAGACAAATGGATTCCATGTCTTAAAGGCAACAAGCCCTTTTTGGAATCTTGCATCTTAAACCTTGACAACACTTTGTCTATGTATGATGCTTGAGACAAAGCTAGAGTTTTATTCTTGCGGTTCCGGATAATCTGGATCCCAAGAACAAACTACGCATCACCCAAATCTTTCATTTGGAATTGCGTAGCTAGCCATTCCTTGATGTCAGTAAGATAACCTACATCATTCCCAATGAGTAGGATATCATCCACATAGAGAATTAGGAATTCGACAGAACTATTGATGATTTTCTTGTAGACACAAGGTTCATCATCATTTTGGTCAAAACCATAAGATCTGATAGCTTCATCAAATCTTATATTCTAGGACCTAGATGCTTGTTTCAATCCATAAATCGACCTTTTAAGCCTGCAAACCTTTTGCTCTTGTCCTGGTTTAATGAACCCTTTGGGTTGGTCCATGTACATGGTTTCCTCAAGATTGCCATTAAAAAAGGTTGCCATACCTCATAGTCATAATATGCGGCAATGGCAAGAAGGATACGAATAGACTTTACCATAGGTACAGGTGAAAAGGTCTCCTCATAGACAACCCCTTCAACCTTGGTATAACCCTTTGCTACTAGCCTAGGTTTAAAGGTTTGCACATTCCCATCTATACCACGTTTTCTCTTGTAGATCCACTTACAACCTATAGGTTTTACCCCATTAGGCTTATCTACAAGATCCCAAACAGAATTGAAGTGCATAGACTCCATTTCTTGGTCCATGGCTATGACCCATTTGTCTTTGTCAATGTCAACCATTGCTTGATTATAAGTCAATGGATCCTCGCAGTTGTCATCTGGCATAACAACTTGGTTTTCAGCTAAACCCATGTAATGATCAGGCTGTATCACAACCCTCCCACTACGTCGAGGCATATTCAACTCTTGAGATGGACCCTCTTGACTAGACAAACTAGTATCAACAACTCTTGTTGACGTACTAGTGTTCTTATTAGCAACCATTGCTATTGTTTCGTCTAACTCACTCAACACTACCTTACTTTTTGGTTTGTGGTCCCTTATGTGGTCCTCCTCCAAGAAAGTGCATTTGTTGACACAAAGACCTTATCTTCCTTAGGATCATAGAATAAACCACCTCTTTTTTCTTTTGGGTATCCTACGAATAGGGACAACTTTGAACGTGAATCCAACTTCTTTGGATTTGTCACAAGCACATGTGCTGGACAACCCCATATTCTGAAGTGACATAAACTACCTTTACGTCCTATCCAGACTTCAAAAGGTATTTCAGAAACACTTTTGGAGGGCACACTATTCAAAATGTATACTGCAGTCTCCACTGCATAACCCCAAAAGGAACTAGGGAGATGAGCATAACTCATCATTGATCGAACCATGTCCAACAAGGTTCTATTTCTCCTTTTCGATACACCGTTTTGCTGTGGTGTGCCGGGAGCTGAGAGTTGAGATGTAATTCCATGTTGTATCATATAGTTTTGGAATTTTAAATCCATGTACTCTTAACGTCGATCCGATCGAAGTGTTTTAACTCTTTTACCTAATTGATTTTCAACCTCAGTCTTGAATTCCTTGAACTTTTCAAGTGCTTCAGACTTGTGGTGCATTAGGTAAATATGCCCATATCTGGAATAATCATCTATAAAATAGATGAAATATTCATATCCTCCCCTGGCTTTAACATTCATCAAACCACAAAGGTCTGAATGTATAAGCTCTAGAGGATCTTTGGCTCTATAACCTTTTCCACTAAAAGGTCTTTTAATCATTTTGCCTTCTAGGCAGGATTCACATACTGGCAAAGAATTTTCTTCTAACTCGTTTAGAAGTCCTTTCTTTACCAATATCTCAATCCTATTGAGATTAATGTGACCCAATCTTAGATGTCAAAGATGAGCATTTTCTTTAGGAGAAATTTTACGTTTCTTAGTTTGTGCGTTTGCAGTTTTAAATAATTCAGTGTTCAAAACCATTTTGACTAAGTTAGGTCTTAAAACATACAACCCATTTTCTAATGAAATTGAACGTATTTCTAAACCTTTCTTCAAAATAAATACTTTATTCATAGAAAAGGAAACATAAATACATTGTTCAATAAGGCAAGAAATGAAAATGAGGTTTCTACTAAACCCTGGTATCACTAATATATTGTCCAACAATGCATATTTCTTGCCAAAATAAAGCTTCATTGTGCCTACTGCTACAGCTGAGACGACTTCTCCATTTCCAATCAGGAGCATTATCTCTCCTTGTTGTAGTTGCTGCCAGGAATCAATTCCCTGAAAAGAAGAGCAAACATGATTAGTGGCACCTGAATCAAGTATCCAAGTTGTTTTATCATTATCCACTAAACAACCTTCTAGGCAAAGTAAATCATATTTACCTTCCTTCTTTTTTTTTTGCAAGTGTACTTGGACAGTTCCGTTTCCAATGTCCGTCTTCGTTGCAGTGGAAACACTTTCCTTTGTCAACAACGTTTTTGACTTTCTTGCCCTTCTGGGCGGCAGCTTTGTCAGCCTGTTTCCCTTTACCAACCTTCTTCATGTTCTTCTTCTTACCTCTCAGGATAGAAGAAGATGAAGCCAATGTTTTTTGTCCCAGAGGTTGAATCTCTGTGATAACTCCTACTGGCAACATTTGTCTCACCTTTCGATCCCTGAATTTTCATCAAAGACTGAAAGGTCTGGAGTTCATTCAGAATGGAGGTAAGATTAAAAGTAAGCTTTTTCATAACAAAGATTACTTCTAAACCTGCAGAAACTATCCGGAAGGGTTTCCAAAATGAAGTCGACTGCTCGACTCATCGATGGAAGCACCATTCGACTCGCGATGTTAAAGTGCACCATCATATCCGGGACATGATCCCGAACAGATGTACCTCTCAGCATCCTCGAGTTGAATATGTACTTTAGGGCATTATGTTTCGGGCTTGTGTGGGACTGTTGTCCAAACATACCCTGCACAGAATCCATGATTTCCTTAGCGGTAATCATTTCCTCATGCTTCTTGACTAATATGTCAGACATACTTGCCAAAGATGTAGACCTTGGCCTTATCATTGGCCTTGATCCATCGATCATATGCATCACGAACATTTCGTGGACGCATTCGAGCCCGACACCGAGGACACTCCTCGCTTAGCACAAACATCGATCATCCACTACCAATATAGTGTTGTTCAAGACACGAGTCGCTTCTTAAGTGAACAACCTATCTAATTTCTCGATGAGAGGAATGAGTGAACTCCATCTTGCACAGCTTAAGTTCCCACTACCTCACGAGGTTCACGTCCCCGAGAAGGTAGGCTTATTGAGTCTGGCTCTGAGCCACTCTCACCCATACTAGTCTCGAGGACAAACCCCATAAGTAGGAGTTCTTAACTTGCTCGAGATTCAGTCGAGTCACTAATGACCATCTATAAATTACTAGTCTTATCCTCATTAACGGTGTTACAATCGTTAGACTAATAATTTCACGATCCATCTTGTATGAACTCTTCATACAGATGCCCCCACTCGCATGTCAACTACATGAATGAGTTGGATTACCTCATTTGTACTAATTACAAACTGGGTCGCATCCATGGTGTTACCAGAATGAGGTTTCCAACCTTATTCTTATACCATAGACTATTTAGGTTATAATCTTGAACTCAACCCAAATAGTGTCCACTACACTGATTTCAAGATAAATGTTATAACCTTGGAGCTTAGTTTAGTGGATTTGTAAAAGCAAGACTGTAATCTTGTAAGCCCAATCTTTTTGGAACTTCCTTATTAACAAACAACAAAAAGAAAGAAGAAATGAATGTTTAAAACTTGGTTTTCCATGTTTTATAAAGAAAAGAAATGAAGTGAAAGATAAAAGGAAAACAATGAAGGAAAAGCTCAAACCATTTTGGTTTGGTTTGCTTTAAAAATAATGAAGGAAATGAAATGAAAGGAATGGATATTATATTGTGTTTTGTTTTGTTTAGAAAATAAAAGGAAAGAAAAGAAAAGAAAGAAAGGGATAAAGGAAAGGAAAAAGAAAAGGAAAAAGAAAAGAAAAAGCAAAAGGGAAAAAGACAAAGTTTGCCTCCTTGCTTTTTAAAATGACTTTATCTTCTCCATTTTCTACTTCATTTATCAAAACCAAAGCTGAAGCTTCGTGGGAGAAGGAGAAAGGAAGGGAATGGAAGCCATTTTCGTGATTTTGGAGCTGGAATTGCAGAAGAAAGGAGGAGAACTCAAAGCTTAATTGTATAGCAGCAAGGTGATCAACTCAGACCAGTTCTGATGTTTTGGTCTTTTCGAGCTCAACAAGAAGAGGTAAGAGTTGAGTTTTTGATACATGAAAGTTAACTCAATTTGGAACAACTTTTGTGAAGGAAGCTCGAGTTAATACTGAAGTTAACTTACTGTTTTGTTAAGAGGAAGACAGAAGACAGAATTTGCTGTCAAATCTGGGAAGGCTCTGATGTTTTGGTTGTTCTGATCTGTATACTTTGCGTTAGAAGCTCTAATTAGTATGGTTCGAAAGCTTATTGAATTTCCTACAACTTTCATGAAGAAATTGTGAGTAGAAAATGTCTAGACGATGTTCTAAATATCAGGTTAAATTTGTTGTGTAGCAGGAAATCCGAATCTGGAACAGCAGAAGTCTGTTTTGAGGAAAGTAGATTTCGAGGTATTTCTGAACGAATCCGTTTGGAATTTCAATTTCATGTCTTCATATGATTTTTTAGAGGGTTAAAAAAGGAAGAGTTTGGTATAAATTACATTATTTTTGGATAAGTAATGAAGAAGTTATGGCTGTCTGAAATCAAGGCTGAAAATCTGAAAATGCTAGAAATTTGAAAGTGTGTTTTCTTACAAGTTTTAAGGTCAAAAATCATGAGCTCGAGGTTCTAATGGTTGATTTGGTTTGTTTGATAGGCCAAGAGCAAATAGGTCAAGTTTACAAGTCAAGGTTCCAATTCTAATACTGTGAGTGACTCTAACTTAGAACTATGCTTGGCCTATGTTTTTCTTCAAAAACGTAATTGTTGATCATTGAATCTTGTTTGAACTATTTATGTATAGCTTCATGGAGTTTCTAACATAAAGTTCATGATGGAACCTAAGCATGCTTTTAATTAGTTGTAACTATAAAACCAAGTATGGAAACTAAATTATGAAAGTATGCTTTCCTTTAGAGAATGTTTTATGTAAATCCACATGGGAACATGTTTAGATGATAATGTGAAAATGTCAAGAAATTGTTATATGTGTTTTAAAGACATGATTTCCATGGTAAACAAAGTATGCTCTTGTTTGTGGTTAACCTCTAATACTGAAGGACATTCGAGAAGGTATTTAGGGGGGGAAAGAATCATGATATCCCGATACTGAAGGACAATGAGAAGGTATTCGGGAAGTAAATGGTTTTACCTTGATACTGAAGGACAATGAGAAGGTATTCGGGTAGTAAATGGTTTTACCTTAATACTGAAGGACATAGAGAAGGTATTAGGGAAAACCAAACGACCAAAGGTATTCCATGTGCACGTGAGAGAGAGAGAGGTATGAACCTTATTGGTATAAATGTAACTCTACCACCTCTTTAGTTTGATGTGGTATCATGTCATATGTTTTATTGTTATGAGCTTCTATATTATTTATCTATCTACCCTCGATACGATTGTGCATATCGAGTTGTGTGCTATGCAAAAGTGGTGACTTAAACCTGTAAATTGGAAGCATGGTTTGTTTATGTTTACAAACAGATGTTAAGCTATTTTCTACTTATAATCTGCCATTGTTATGATTCACCTGTGAGCTTATAATGTTTTAAAGATAGACACTCACCGAGCTTTTTAGCTCATTCTTTCAATGTTTTCAAACCTTTTCGTAGAGAGATCGAGCTCACACCGACATCCTGCCATAGTCTGCTGGAAGTTTCATAAGTTGTTAGTTTGTACGTGGTTGGTGTTGTATAGCAAGTCGTTATGTAGTTATAGAAGTTTTGTACATTAGCGGTTGTATAAACAATGAGTTGTCTTGTGTTGTTTTGATGCACTTGACTTTTAGTTTCCAAGAGAGACTTATGAAGGGTTTCTCCTTGTGTATGTTTAATAGTTGTCCAGTTTCTGTCTGTGTTATGTTAAAATGTTCCATATGCGGACATAGTATGTTTATCAGGAGAACAGGGTCAGTAGGTATTGTTAAGAGGTAAACAATGTCTGTTGGTTTCACGCCGCCTTTCGGGCTAAGTAGCAGGTAGTTCGGGAGGGTGTGACAACTTGGTATCGAGCGATTAGCTCCATGGGAATGAGATGAGGCAAGTTTGCTCTCGAGAACAAAGTAAAAGTCATAGCAAGTTATTGAGTTAGTTTAGATCAAACTAGTAAAGTATGGTCCAAGTAAGAATAAGAGTAAGTCCAGTTAGGGGCTAAAATGCGAATAGAAGTTTAGTCATCGCGTATTGGAGTTAGATATCCATAGTATGTCTAATATATTGATATGTTATTGAAGTCATGCCACCACGTGCTACTAGCGGACGACGACGCAGCAGCGGATCGGGCGGGATGCGATCCTATCTACCAAGGCCAATCGAGAGGGGATCTAGTTCCCGAGAGTCCAAATCGAGGCTACGATGAGCAACATGTTAGTTTCTCACAGGGAGGCGGGTGGGCGAGAGAGAGCGAGGCCAAGTGATCCAAAAAAAAAAAGGCGTATAGAATAGAACGTCCGAGGAAATTAGGAGCCACGGTGTTTGATGGTTCCATAGATCCAGCTGATGCCGAGGTTTGGCTGATTATGCTACAAAATGTTTTGATGTAATGAGTTGCTCTGAGAAGCGAAGTCAAGCTAGCCACATTCCTACTAGAGAAAGAAGCAGAGGGATGGTGGAAATTGATTTTAGCCAGACGGAGTGATGCACGTACTCTGGATTGGCGAACATTCAGAGGCATATTCGAAGATAAATATTACCCTAGCACGTATCGTGAGGCAAAGAGGGATGAATTTTTAGAACTGAAGCAAGGGCCATTTTCAGTGGCTGAGTATGAGAGAAGGTATACCGAGCTTTCACGGTATGCTGATGTGATTGTGGCATCTGAGAGTGACAGGTGTCAGAGATTTGAAAGAGGATTACGTCCCGAGATACGTACCCAGTCACAGGCATTGCAAAGTGGGTTTACTTTTCCCTGCTGGTAGAGACTGCTCTACGTGTTGAGTAGAGTATAATAGAGGCACAAACAGTGGTGAAGCCTACTCGAGGGCCTTCAACGGCAAGCAGTTTCCATGGCCGTGAGCAGCGACGATTCACACCTAGAGTGAATGTTTTGAGTCGTCAGGACTTTAAAAGTCGAGCTGGCGGCTAGACATCGAGGCAAACACATGTTAGTGGTGCTTATCAGAGGCAGAGCCAAAGAACAGCTAGTCAATCTGCCAGATCCACAGTAAGACCACCGACAATACTGGAGTCTGTTGCAAGTGCAACAAGGAGAATCCATGTATAAATTGTGGTAAGAATCACCGAGTCCAATGTCTGGTTGGTGTCGATGTGTGTTACCAGTGTGGACAGCCATGGCATTTTAAGAGGAATTGTCCACAGCTGAGAGCAGCCACACAGATGGACCAGGGAGTTGGGTCCCAGACAGTTGAGCAGCCAAGAGTTCCAGTAGCTGCAAGAGAGGGCACCAGTGGTGCTAAATAGAAAGGAAGTTGTTTTCAAGAAACCAGGATTAGCTGGAGTGGTTTTCAGGGGTGAAAGGAAGATTATTTCTACGAGCTTGATTTCAGCATTAAAAGCTGAAAAGTTATTGAGGAATGGTTGCATGTCATTTCTTGCACACGTAGTGGAGGTGCAGGAAGAAAACCTAAAACCGTAAGATGTTCTTGTGGTGAACGAATTTCTTGATGTTTTTTCCAACAGATCCGTCGGGTGTTGCCACTGATAGATAGGGAAGTAGAGTTCACTATTGAATTGCTACCGGGAATAACACCTATTTCATAAGCGCCGTATAGAATGGCTCCAAGTGAGCTCAAGGAGTTGAAGATGCAGTTACAAGAACTAGTTGATAAAAGATACACCAGACCTAGTGTATCACCCTGGGGAGCTCCAGTATTATTTGTAAAGAAGAAAGATGGTACCCTTAGATTATGCATTGATTATAGGCATACGCTAAACAAGTCACGATACGTAATAAGTATCCTTTACCCCGTATGGATGACTTGTTTGACCAGTTACGAGGAGCATCAATGTTTTCTAAGATTGATTTGAGATCAGGATACCATCAGTTAAATGTTAGGGAATCAGATATTCCTAAGGCGAAAGATTCGAACTGTGTGCGGGCATTATGAGTTTTTAGTAATGTCGTTCGGTTTGACGAATGCACCAGCAGTTTTCATGGACCTCATGAACAGGATATTCCACCAGTATTTGGATCATTTCGTGATAGTATTTATTGATGATATACTAGTTTACTCAATTAATAGGAAAGCTCATGAGGAACATTTGAGCATTATTCTATAAACACTACGAGATAAGCAGTTGTATGCTAAATTCACCAAATGTGAGTTTTGGTTGAATCAGGTAGTGTTTCTAGGGCTTGTTGTTTCAGCAAATGGAGTTAGTGTGGATCCGCATTAAGTGAAAGTTGTTGTCAATCGGGAGAGACCAAACAAGATGATAGAGGCAGTGCGTGAGTTTCCTAGGCTTGGCGGGATACTACTGAGCATTTTGTTGAGGATTTCTCACGATTAGCATTACCATTGACAATTTTGGCAAGGAAGAATGCTAAGTTTGAATGGTTAGATAAGTGTGAGCAGGGGTTTCAAGAGTGAAAAAGAGTTAGTTACAACACCTATTCGACACTTCACGTGAATGAGAATAGAGTATGTAATTTATTGTGACGCCTCGAGGCAAGGTTTAGGGTTTGTGCTCGTGCAAGAAGGAAAAGTAATAGCTTATGCGTCAAGACAATTGAAAAAGCACGAATGTAATTACCCTACCCATGATCTTGAGTTAGCGCAGCATTGTTTTAGCAATCGACAATGCGGAGACATTACTTGTTTGGTGAAAGGTGTCATATTTACACGATCATAAGAGTCTCAAATATATCTTTGATCATAAGGAGTTGAATGTGAGACAAAGAAGATGGTTAGAACTCGATTAAAGATTATGATTGTACTATAGAATACCATCCGTAAGGCGAATGTGGTAGCAAATGCATTGAGTAGGAAGTCAAGACTTCCTAAGGACGCCTTGTGTGGTATTCGAGCGACATTTTTAAGTACTCTATGGGATTCTAAGGCGGTTGTGAATGCAGAGAGTTCAAGGAATCTTTTAGCTCAATTCCAGTCGTCTCTTCACTCATAGCAAAGGTTGTGTAGAAGACAACCAGAGAGGATAAGAACTTGCGAGAAAATGTTTGGAAAGTCCAAACAGGGCCCTGAGGCAGAATTTAAAATGAGATCAGATGGAGTTATAGAGAGGCAAGGAAGACTATGTGTTCCGAGTTTTAATGAGCTTAAAGATGCTATTCTAGAGGAAGCTCACAGTTCAGCTTACGCTATGCATCCAAGAAGCACCAAGATGTATAAGACATTGAAAGGAAACGTATTGGTGGCACGGGATGAAGCGGGAGGTAGTGAATATGTTGATAATGTTTGATCTCGCTAACAAAGTTAAACCGCTTAGACAGAGAGACTGGAGGACTCCTTAATCCATTGCGGTCTTTTAATGGAAATAGAGAATATCACTATGGATTTTCTGTTTGGATTACCACGTACTTCTAGTGGACATGATGGTATTTCGGTAATAGTGGATAGACTGACTAAAACAACACGGTTTATATCGAATAAAGCGACGGCTACGCTTGATCAGCTAGCTAAGCTATACGTCGACAGAATTGTGAGTCAATATGGAGTGTTAGTGTCCATAGTTTCAGATAGGGATCCAAGATTTACTTCTAAGTTTTGGCCTAGCCTACAGAAAGCTATGGGGACAAAGTTGAATTTTAGTACAACGTTCCATCCTCAGATAGATGGTCAGTTAGAGAGGACCATCAAGACCCTAGAGGATATGTTGAGAGCACGTGTCCTTCAATTTAAGGGTAGTTGTGATACACACCTATCACTTATGGAATTCGCTTATAATAACGGCTATCAGTCAAGTATTGGCATGGCACCATTTGAGGCTCTGTATGGAAGGTCGAGTAGAACGCTCGTATGTTAGAATGAAGTAGGAGAGCGAAAGCTAATCGGTCCTGAGTTGGTACAAGTTACGACGGATAATATTAAGGTAATCAGAGAGAATCTGAAGGTAGTACAAGACCGTCAGAAGAGTTATGCGAGATAAGCGACGAAAGGATTTAGAATTCCGTGTCTGAGATCAAGTATTCTTGAAGTTATCTCCGTGGAGAGGTGTCCTTCGTTTTGGCAAGAAAGGTAAGTTAAGTCCTAGATATATTGGTCCTTATCCAGTAACGGGGCGAATTAGGCCAGCAGCCTATAGACTGGAGTGGCCAGCAGAACTATCTCGAGTACATGATATTTTTCATGTGTCCATGTTGAGAAGTATTATCCGATCCGACACATGTGTTGCAAGCACAACCAGATTGAGTTGAGAGAAGACATGAGTTACATAGAGGATGCAGCTCAAATCCTCGACAGAAAGAACAAGTTTTGAAAAACAAAAAAGCGATCTCACTCGTGAAGGTTCGTTGGAGACATCACGAGTGGAGGAGGCAACACAGGGAATTAGAGGACAATTGAGGAGGAAGTACCCGATGATTTTCACTTAAAGACTACTCAATTTCGAGGACGAAATTTCTTAAGGGGAGGTAAGTTGTAAGCCCAATCTTTTTGGAACTTCCTTATTAACAAACAACAAAAAGAAAGAAGAAATGAATGTTTAAAACTTGGTTTTCCATGTTTTATAAAGAAAAGAAATGAAGTGAAAGATAAAAGGAAAACAAGGAAGGAAAAGCTCAAACCATTTTGGTTTGGTTTGCTTTAAAAATAATGAAGGAAATGAAATGAAAGGAATGGATATTATATTGTGTTTTGTTTTGTTTAGAAAATAAAAAGAAAGAAAAGAAAAGAAAGAAAGGGATAAAGGAAAGGAAAAAGAAAAGGAAAAAGAAAAGAAAAAGCAAAAGGGAAAAAGACAAAGTTTGCCTCCTTGCTTTTTAAAATGGCTTTATCTTCTCCATTTTCTACTTCATTTATCAAAACCAAAGCTGAAGCTTCGTGGGAGAAGGAGAAAGGAAGAGAATGGAAGCCATTTTCGTGATTTTGGAGCTGGAATTGCAGAAGAAAGGAGGAGAACTCAAAGCTTAATTGTATAGCAGCAAGGTGATCAACTCAGACCAGTTCTGATGTTTTGGTCTTTTCGAGCTCAACAAGAAGAGGTAAGAGTTGAGTTTTTGATACATGAAATTTAACTCAATTTGGAACAAATTTCGTGAAGGAAGCTTAAGCTAATACTGAAGTTAACCTACTGTTTTGTTAAGAGGAAGACATAAGACAGAATTTGCTGTCAAATCTGGGAAGGCTCTGATGTTTTGGTTTTTCTAATCTGTATACTTGGAGTTAGAAGCTCCAATTGGTATGCTTCGAAAGCTTATTGAATTTCCTACAACTTTCGTGAAGAAATTGTGAGTAGAAAATGTCTAGAAGAGGTTCTAAATATCGAGTTATATTTGTTGTGCAGCAGGAAATCCGAATCTAGAACAGCAGAAGTCTGTTTTGAGGAAAGTAGCTTTCGAGGTATTTCTGAACGAATCCGTTTGGAATTTCAATTTCATGTCTTCATATGATTTTTAGAGGGTTCAAAAAGGAAGAGTTTGGTATAAATTACATTATTGTTAAATAAGTAATGAAAACGTTATGGCTGTCTGAAAACAGGGATGAAAATCTGAAAATGCTGGAAATTTGAAAGTGTGTTTTCTTACAAGTTTTAAGGTCAAAAATCATGAGCTCGAGGTTCTAATGGTTGATTTGGTTTGTTTGACAGGCCAAGAGCAAATAGGTCAAGTTTACAAGCCAAGGTTCCAATTCTAATATTGTGAGTGACTCTAACTTAGAACTATGCTTGGCCTATGTTTTTCTTCAAAAACATAATTGTTGATCATTGAATCTTGTTTGAACTATTTATGTATAACTTCATGGAGTTTCTAACATAAAGTTCATGATGGAACCTAAGCATGCTTTGAATTAGTTGTAACTATAAAACCAAGTATGGAAACTAAATTATGAAAGTATGCTTTCCTTTAGAGAATATTTTATGTAAATCCACTTGGGAACATGTTTAGATGATAATGTGAAAATGTCATGAAATTGTTATATGTGTTTTAAAGACATGATTTCCATGGTAAACAAAGTATGCTCTTGTTTGTGGTTAACCCCTAATACTTAAGGACATTTGAGAAGGTATTTAGGGGGGAAAGAATCATGATATCCCGATACTGAAGGACAATGAGAAGGTATTCAGGAAGTAAATGGTTTTACATTGATACTGAAGGACAATGAGAACGTATTCGGGTAGTAAATGGTTTTACCTTAATACTTAAGGACATAGAGAAGGTATTAGGAAAAACCAAACGACCAAAGGTATTCCATGTGCATGTGAGAGAGAGAGAGGTATGAACCTTATTGGTATAAATGTAACTCTACCACCTCTTTAGTTTGATGTGGTATCATGTCATGTGTTTTATTGTTATGAGCTTCTATATTATTTATCTATCTACCCTCGATACGATTGTGCATATCGAGTTGTGTGCTATGCAAAAGTGGTGACTTAAACCTGTAAATTGGAAGCATGGTTTGTTTATGTTTACAAACAGATGTTAAGCTATTTTCTACTTATAATCTGCCATTGTTATGATTCACCTGTGAGCTTATAATGTTTTAAAGATAGACACTCACTGAGCTTTTTAGCTCATTCTTTCAATGTTTTCAAACCTTTTCATGTCGAGATCGAGCTCCTGGTACCTGACATCCTGCCATAGTCTGCTGGAAGTTTCATAAGTTGTTAGTTTTTACGTGGCTGGTGTTGTATAGCAAGTCGTTATGTAGTTATAGAAGTTTTGTACATTAGCGGTTATATAAACAATGAGTTGTCTTGTGTTGTTTTGATGCACTTGACTTTTAGTTTCCAAGAGAAACTTATGAAGGGTTTCTCCTTGTGTATGTTTAATAGTTGTCCAGTTTCTACTGTGTTATGTTAAAATGTTCCATATGCGGACATAGTATGTTTATCAGGAGAATAGGGTCAGCAGGTATTGTTAAGAGGTAAACAATGTCTGTTGGTTTCACGCCGCCTTTCGGGCTAAGTAGCAGGTAGTTCGGGAGGGGGTGTGACAAATCTTATCAAAAGAAATAACACTTTATTTAATTGATCAAAATTACACAAGTTTTGGGCATAAATCCCAACAGAAATAAATAAGAGTTATTTTTCATCACTTTGTCACTCGCATATTTACAAACTTTGTCTAATAAACTAAGGTCCAGGGTCATTGATTTTATGAGAGAACTAGAACTTGAACGGTGTGTAGTGGACACACCTGGATGATCACGTTCGAGTTAACTACCCGAACGGTCTATAGTATATGGATAGGGTTGGAGACCTAATCCTGGATACATTGTGGATGCGACCCGCTTTGTATTAGATACAAACGAGTTGATCCGACTCGTTCATGTTGTTAACATGCGAGTGGGGGCATCTTGTGCAATGAGATTGTACAAGACCGAACCGTGAATTATTAGACCTACTAATGTAACACCGTTAATAGTATAGGACTAATAACTTCGTAGATGACCAATAGTGACTTGACCTTAACCCTGAGCGTGTTATGGACTCCTGTCTGAGGGTCTGACCTTAGACTAGTACGGGTGAGGGTGGTCACAATTATTGAAGGGATTGAATCCTGCAGTGGAAGCGATTCTGAATCGCGTGTTCTTTACTTTGTTACATAGATTTCAATCAAGAACAAAACATATAAGATTAAGCATGTAATTCTACATAGGACAACAAGAAAATTACCTTTGAAGATTACTTTCTTCACGATTCCCTTCTCAATAGATCACGATCTCAGCAACAACACGAACCTTGTGAAGTTCCACCACCAGATCTACTTAGTTGTTCTCTAGGTGAGGGAGGAAGGTGGGTTCCTTTAGGATGAGGTGAGGTGATCTTATGGAATTGTGTTTGGAACTCTTTCCAACACAATTTGAGGGAATACTAGGGTTTTGTCAAAAAAACTTAACCTTAAAAGTTGCATCTCATGCAACTGCTTATAGGGAAATAGGATGGAAATTACCATCCTATCCCTCCTTTCATTCTCTCATTAGTATATAGTTAATATGTGAATCTAATTCATATCAAGACTATATATTATATCAATTACATCACATATAATTAATATAACCCCTCATATATGAAATTGAACACTTCAATTTCATTCCTAACTTTATACCAACAATATTACCATGAAACTGATACTCCAAAGGTTTAGAATGTATGACACAAAAAGGTAATAAAAAACACTCCTCCTCTAGATCAAGACACTCTTGACTAAAACCTAATACCAAAATAACTCTTATTCCTATAGGTTTTAGTTACCATTTTTCGGTCAGGATACATACACAACTTATGTACCCCGTGAGTGTAACCCTCTGTCTTTAGATCCCAAAGTCTCCATTTAATAAAATCCGACGAAGGGAAGACTAGATTGAAAAATAGTCTAAGGATATCTTTATCCCTTTCGGGTGTCTACTGTGTTCGATCCCCTATGATCAAGCCCTCCGAAGGGATTGTCTGGTCCAGGCCAAACTAGCAGGCTGACCATAGTGGTCTAACGGTGTAAACCGACAAAAGAGACCGTAGGTTTTGTTTTCACTAAACCTGCTCCCACTCACTATAAGTATCCTCTCCATTCACCTTGATATTGACTCATACAAACACCATCCGAAGGGGGACGCTCTCGTTTGCGCCACGAGGCCAAGTATGAGTCTCACCGTGTGAACTTCCCGAAGATAGCGTAGGTGAAACAATATGTATCTCATACACTTTTCCTCCCACTGAATACTTTAAAGTTTATAGGAATCTTACTTAGGCTAAAACCCGGCTAACGGTTTTACCTAACTCTATCAATATAACTCTTATATTGATAATCAATATAACTCTTATATTGATTTTATCCTAAGTTTGTTAATATAGCTCCTTATATTAAACCTACGATTTCTAGTTTATTAACCCCTTAATAAACCCGCTGACGCTACTGTAATTTATAAACTCTCTGATTAAATTTCACTCCCAGGTCCGTTCTCAGGTAGGGGTGTTCTGTTTCCGTCAGCTTAAATACCCTAATCTAGACAGAACTTTCCTTAGATAGAGTTCCTCTTTTAATCATAGCTTATAAATTACTTGGTTCCTAATTCTAATCTAATTAGAACTAGAACCTAAGGTCTATTATTTTCAAGTTCTAAATACTTTAAAACTAATAATTAACCTTAGGTGACATGCATACTATGTTATAGTGCTTGATCATTCATCACATGAGTAATCAGACATTCATAACATATTCATCTCATGATATATAATGCATGTCAATGTTGTCCATAAATTAATATAATAACTTTATATTAATTAATCATGAAAACTATATACTATACCTCTTTATATTATAAATGATGCATGAAAATGCTTAACCTAAGGTGAGATTTCTAAAATAAGAGCATACATTATGCGTGGCAAAAATTACACAACAATTGCATAATTTAAATAACAAAATTAGACCAATTTTGGCACCCTAAAATTAATTTTAAATAATATAATCTAATTATATTAATTAAAATTAATTAATTAAATATAAAACATTTTTATATTTAATATATAATAAAAAAATATTTTTCGTCCGTTTGAAGCTGCTGAGAAACGCCTCCAGCGTTGCAACGCCAATGGCAGCGTTGTAACGCTGCGCCTTGTCCGTTTCTGTCCCTTGGAGCGCGTTGCGAAACGTCTTCGGCGTTGAAATGCTGAAGGCTGCGTTGCAACGCTGCCTCCTATGCGCGCCTCCTCCAGTAGCGCAGTGCTGCTGCAACGCACACACGCATAAACATATGGAATCACCTATTCCAAGCTCGTTCTTACTCCGATCTTCTTAGCAACCACCTTGCCTCGATCGACACGGACTTACACATTCGATTTACATAATAAAATGCCCAAAACAAATAGGCCCTTACATTGAACGATTCAATGGACAATGTAAATCTAAGTGCCAAAATTGAAACCATCTAATTTGCAAAACCGTTCATACATCTCATGCAAAAACAGTAAATCTCACCTCGTTCTTGAAAAATCCAGAACATAAATCAAGAACGCAATTGGGCTCTAATACCAATTGAAAGGAATACGAATCCCACAGCGGAAGCGACTGTGAATCGCGTGCTCTTGATTAAGTTACAACGATTATATTCAAGAACATATACAACAAGATTAAGCATGTAAATATAATGGACAGCAAGGAAAATTACCTTTGAAGATCCTTTCTTCAAGTGCTCCTCCTCTCTCACGATTAAGATCTCGGCAACACAAACTCGAACGAACACCGACACTACCACCGGATCTTCTCCGTTGTTCTCTAGGTGAGGGAGGAAGGTGGGTTCCCTTTAGGAGAGGTGAGGTGTTTTGTGAGAGAGATGTTTTTGTCTTGGAACCTCTCCAACAACACAACAAAAGCTTGGAATCACTAAACCTAGTTGAATCTCATGCAACTATACACATAAGGAAATAGGATGGAAATGACCATCCTAACCCCTCCTTTATTCTCTCTTTAGTATATAGTTTATTTATGAATCTAATTCACATTAAAACTATATATTATATCAATTATATCATATATAATTGATATAACACCTCATGTATGAAATTGAACACTTCAATTTCATTCCTAACTTTATACCCTCAATATTACCATGTTGAGCAAACGGATGGACCTAATGGACCTACAGTTCATGAGCTCCAATGATATGAGATTAACTGATCAAACTCTTTGATCCAGTTAATCAATATTCATTAACTACAAGTCACTCCACCATAGACTTGTAGTTGCACTCTCCTCATTGTAGATAATATTGTGTCCACCGATATAGTCATTACCCATGAGTCAACCCTTCACAAAGTTGTTCGTAATTATAGTCATTTGGGTCAAATTACGCTTTACCTCGTGATTACCTCTTTGTTCCTTAAGCACCACCGATCCTCTAATGAACAACAAGTCTAAGGTCCTACCTCGGACTCATACCCTCATGAGGGCGGGGCCCCGTTGTTCCGCACACAAGTCGCCTTAAGGGAACAACCTATCTAATTCCTTAGTGTAGGAATGGGTGAATTCCATCTTGCACTTAAGTTCCCGGCTACCTCACGAGGTTATGTCCACGAGAAGGTAGGCTTATTGAGTCGGCCACAGAGCCACTCTCTCCCATACTAGTCTAAGGACAAACCCCTATAAGCTGGAGTTCTTAACTTGCTCAGGATTTAGGTCGAGTCACTAATGACCATCTATAAATTACTTGTCTTATCATGTTAACGGTGTTACACTGGTTAGACTAATAATTTGCGATCCGGTCTTGTATGAACTCTTCATACAGGATGCCCCCACTCGCATGTCAACTACATGAATGAGCTGGATTACCTCATTTGTACTAATTACAAAATGGGTCGCATCCATGGTGTTACCAGAATGAGGTTTCCAACCTTATTCTTATACCATACACAATTTAGGTTATATTCATGAACTCAACCCAAATAGTGTCCACTACATTGATGTTCAAGATAAATGTTATAACCTTGGAGCTTAGTTTATTGCATTTATAAAGCAAGACTGTAATTCTGTCAAAACAAATAACTCTTTATTTAATTGATCAAAATTACACAAGTTTAGGGCATAAATCCCAATAGTATTTCCGTTTCTTTTCATGGTAATAAAGCGTTTATTTCCAGAAATGGTAATCTTATTTGTTTTGCGTCACTTAAGTCTAATTTGTATGTTTTAAAGCCTAATTCGATCAAAAGCGTTTGAACACTCTGTTATTTAAAACTGCAGAAACACGAACTAAAAAAGTTAAACTTTCTCCAAAAGAAAATGTCCATCTTTGGCATCTAAGGTTAGGCCACATTAATCTTCATCGGATTGAGAGACTAGTGAGGAGTAGACTTCTAAGTCAGTTGGAAGAAAACTCTTTACCGGTGTGTGAGTCATGTCGCGAAGGTAAAATGACCAAACGTCCTCTTAGTGAAAAAGGATATAGAGCCAAGGAGCCCCTTGAGCTTATACATTCTGACCTCTATGGTCCGAGTAGTGTTAAAGCACGAGGTGGTTATGAATACTTTGTATCTTTCATAGATGATTATTCGAGGTATGGGTATATTTACCTAATGCATAAGAAGTCTGAAACTCTTGAAAAGTTCAAGGAGTACAAGACTGAGGTTGAGAACCTGTTAGGTAAAACGATAAAAACACTTTGATCGGATCGAGGTGGAAAGTATATGGACACTGAATTCTAGGACTATATGATAGAACATGGAATTACGTCTCAACTCTTAGCACCTGGTATGCCACCGCAGAATGGTGTATCGAAGAGGAGAAACAGAACCCTGTTGGACATGGTTCAGTCGATGATGAGCTATGCTCGTCTCCCTGATTCTTTTTGGGGTTATGCAGTGGAGACTGCGGTCTATATTTTGAACAATGTTCCGTCGAAAAGTTTTTGTGAAACACCTTTCGAACTCTGGAATGGACGTAAAGGCAGTTTACACCATTTCATAATTTGGGAATGCCCGACCCACATGTTGGTGTCAAGCCCGAAGAAATTGGAACCTCGTTCAAAATTGTGCCTATTAGTAGGTTACCCAAAAGATACAAGAGGTGGTCTATTTTTCGATCCTAAGGAAAATAGGGTGTTTGTATCGACAAACGCCACTTTCCTTGAGGAAGGTCACATCAGGGATCATTTCCCTAGGAGCAAAATCGTGTTGAACGAAATGGACAGTACGTCAGCAAGAGTTGCTGATGGGGTTAGTACGCCAACAAGTGTTGTTGATCCTAGCACGTCAAGTTAAGTACGTTCCCAAGAGTTGGGAATGCCTCGACGTAGTGGGAGTGCTGTTAGAAAGTCTGAACGTTACATGGGTTTAGCTGAAACCTAAGTCGTCAATCCTGATGATGACTGCAAGGATCCATTGACCTATGATCAGGAAATGGCTGATGTTGACAAGGACGAATGGATTAAAGCTATGGACCAGGAAATGGAGTTGATGTACTTTAATTCTGACTGGGAGCTTGTGGATCAACCGGATGGGGTAAAACCTATTGGTTGCAAATGGTTCTACAAGCGTAAACGTGGTATAGATGGGAAGGTGCAAACCATCAAAGCACGCCTAGTGGCAAAGGGTTTTACCCAAGTCGAAGGGGTTGATTATGAGGAAACCTTTTCACCTGTTGCCATGGTAAAGTTGATCAGGATCCTTCTGGCCATTGCCACGTATTATGACTACGAGGTATGGCAGATGGATGTCAAAACCGCCTTTCTCAATGGCAACCTTGACGAAACCATGTACATGGACAAGCCCAAAGGGTTCATAACCCAAGGCTAAGAGCAAAAGGTTTGTCGGTTTCATAGGTCCATTTATGGACTAAAAAAAGCCTCGAGGTCTTGGAATATAAGGTTTGATGAGGCAATCAAATCTTATGGCTTTGATCAGAATGTTGACGAGCCTTGTGTCTACAAGAAAATCGTCAACAAGACTATCGCATTTCTGATATTATACATGGATGATATCCTTCTCATTGGGAATGAGGTAGGATTTCTTACTGACGTAGAGAAATGGCTAGCTACGCAATTCCAAATGAAAGATTTGGGAGAAGCCTAGTATGTTCTAGGTATCCATGTTGTCTGGAACCGGAAGAAAAGAACGCTAGCCATGTCTCAAACGTCTTATATTGACAAGATGTTGTCTAGATATAAGATGAAGAACTCCAAGAAGGGCTTACTGCCTTTCAGGCATGGGTTTCACCTGTCTAAGGATCAGTGTCCTAAGACTCCTCAAGAGGTTGAGGATATGAGACAGATCCCCTATGCTTCAGCTGTACGGAGCCTGATGTATGCCATGTTGTGTACTAGGCCCGACATTTGTGATGCAGTAGAGATTGTCAGTAGGTATCAATCCAATCCCGGATTAGATTACTGGACAGTCGTAAAGGCAATCCTCAAGTATCTTAGGAGAACGAGGAACTACAACTTACTATATGGCAGTGGGGATTTGATCCTTACACGATACAAAGATTCTGACTTTCAGACCGATAAAGATTCTAGGAAATTCGTTTCGGGGTCAGCCTTCATTCTGAATGGAGGAGTTGTAGTATGGCGAAGCATCAAGTAGGGATGAATCGCTGATTCCACTATGGAAGCGGAGTACGTTGAAGCTTGTGAAGCTGCAAAGGAAGTTGTTTGGCTTAGGAAGTTCATGACGGATTTGGATGTTGTTCCAAATATGAACTTGCCGATCACATTGTTTTGTGATAATAGTGGTCAGTAGCCAACTCCAGGGAGCCGCGGAGTCATAAGAGAGACAAACATATTGAGTGGAAGTATCACTTGATACGAGAGATTGTGCACCGCGACGACGTGAGAGTCACGCAGATAGCATCGAAGGACAACGTAGTTGTTCCATTTACAAAGCCCCTCACGGCTAAGGTGTTTGAGGGTCACCTAGAGAGTCTAGGTCTTCGAGTACTTCCTGACAAGGGCAAGTAGGAGATATGTAAACGGGTATTCAATGCCCTAGTTTATTGTATTACTTAATTATAATTTATGTACATTTCAGAAATGTATTTGCTCCACTAGCTTAGTCTAAGTGGGAGTTTGTTGGGATGTTTTGTCCTAATCTCGTTATGTTTGTAAATATACATTTGAAATTAATAAAGAGTTATTTATTTCATCTTTTGTGTCTCGCATTTATTACAAACTTTGTCCAATAAACTAAGCTCCAGGGTCATTGAATATATGAGAGAACGAACTTGAACGGTGTGTAATGGACACACAGGGAGGATCAAGTTCGAGTTAATGACCCGAACGGTCTACAATATATGGATAAGGTTAGAGACCTAATCCTGGATACATTGTGAATGCGACCCGCTTTGTATTAAGATACAAACAAGGTGATCTGACTCGTTCATGTGGTTGACATGCGAGTGGGGGCATCCTGTACAATGTGATTGTATAAGACCGGACCGTGAATTATTAGACCTACTGATGTAACACTATTGACAGTAAGGACTAATAACTTCGTAGATGACCATTAGTGACTCGACCTGAATCCTTAGCGTGTTACGAACTCCTGTCTGTGGGGGTCTGTCCTTTGACTCGTACGAGTGAGGGTGGTCAAAGTTACTCACCCAATATGCCTATCTTCTAAGAGACAGGACCAATTAGGGAGCTGGAAACTTAACTACGCGAGATGGAATTCACTCGTTCCCGTTTTTAGGAAAACTAGAGGGGTTGTACCCTTAAGTGTTGTCTCCAAGGCTTGGACAACGGGCGCCCACCCTCTCAATGGCATGAGAAGGTTGTTTTGTATGGTTGGACCATTACAACATTGTTGTTCATTAGAGGAGTAGTGGGGACTTAAGGAGCAAGAAGTAGACACAGGGGTAAAACGGTAATTTGACCCAGCAGTGTCTATGAACAACCTATGAAGGGTCGACTATGGGCATTGGTTATATCAGTGGACACGTAATATCTTGCACTGACGGGAGTGCAACTACGGGCTTTAGTGGAGTGTTACCATAGCTAATGAAGGTTGATTAACCGGGTCAAAGAGTTTGATAGGTTAATCTCGGATCATTGGAGCTCGTCACTGTAGGTCCATAAGGTCACTCGGTTGGCTCAAACTGGACAAAAAGAAGGTTTACTGTTTTGGTGTGAATTGAAGTGTTCAAGTTCACTAAAAGGGCATTTATGTCATTTATATGAGATATGAATGATATAATATATAGTTTAATGTTAATGAGATTCATAATAAACTATAGGTTAGCCTAATTGATGACTTATAGCTAATTAGGAGAAATTAGATTGAGTGATATTAAATTGGATGTGATTCAATTTAAAAATCCATAATATTGCAAATGTGATTTGTAAAATGAGATATGAGATATCTTATAATATATGGTTATGCAAATATGATTTGCATAACCTATAGTTGTGGTAAAATGGTAAATAGTTGGAGATTTCAACTCCACCTATCTCCATTATTTAAACCCCTTTTGCAAGAAGGGTTGGAAGCCTAACTCTCATTTTTTTGGATTTTTCAGCAAAAGAAAAGTTCTTCTTCTCTCTCCAATTCTCTCTACAATTCTCCTCCCAAACAAAAGAAGGATTCCACAATCCTCTTTCTTGCAAAAGAAGAACAATCGAGAAACCAAGTGGTGGTGTTCAGTCGGTATTCGTGAGAAGCGTTCGAGATCGTTGAGATCGAGGAAACCACGAAGGGTTCATGAACGAAAAGGAAGATTTGAAGAAGGTGTTCAACAAGTAAGTACCACCTAGAACTTGTTGTTTTCCTTTCGTTATATGCATGTTTAACCTAGTTCTAAGTGTTAGATAGTTTTAACGAATTTAAGTTGCACAACATCACCGCGACGATTCGATCGTCTTCCGTTGCGCGTGGAGTTTCATTCCCTTCAGTTACGTGATCAGGTAATCTTAAGATAAATCTTTTGTAATGAGTGGGGTTAATGTTAATTCCTACTTAATTTAAAACGTTATTTCAGGTTGGACTTGCTCTCAATGTGCCAAACAACTCCATATCATATTCTTTAAGATGAATAGCTCATGGGTCTGGTCTAGATGTAGCCACATATAGTGGTTACATGGGTAATCATAATCATATGAAGAAATGTGATGATAGAAATGCCAAAAACAGTGGAATTGTTATAACAACGAATACAATGCATGTCACCAATGCAAAGGACAAAAAATCAGTTATGTCGGACATGTCCTTTTATGGTGTAGTAAAGGAAATTTGGGAGCTAGGTTACCGAAAATTAACTTTTATTTTATTAAAATGTGACTGAGTTGAGAATAATAATGGAGTTAGAATTGATGAGCTTGGGTTTACAACTGTAGACCTTAATCACATTAGACATAAATTAGACTAATTTATTTTAGCATCTCAAGCCAAACAAGTATTCTACGTGAAGGATCTGATCCTCGATGGACAGTGGTTTTGACCCTTCCTCAAAGAATAGTTGAAGAAGAATATTATGTGGATATTGTTCTAAGATTATTGTAATTAGATGTAGAATGTATACACTTGTTTATATGTATATTTAGAAGTGTGTACATATATTTAAATATTGTTAAATGTAGTTTTGTGGAGGGACAGGTGCTCACATTCTTCTTAAACTGGTGTTCAATCTATCACATTCTTCTTAAACTGGTGTTCAATCTTGTTGGATGTAGTTTGTGAAGGGATAAATGATCACATGTGTGTTTTTGATATAGAAGTGTATTTTATGTGCATTTTTTCAGGTAATTAGTTGTTAAGTGGTTTTATAGAGATCATGCCGAAATTTCACTTATTGATTGGATGTAGTTTTAATTTTGGGGTTTAGGGTTTGTGATATAGCGTTTAGGCTTGTATAGGTCATTTCATGTGTATTTGTGATATAAAAGTGAATTATATCTACAATATTTTTGTGTTTGAATCTTGTTGGATGTAGTTTGTGAAGGGATGAAGTGATCACATGTGTGTTTTTTTTATATAGAAGTGAATTATATGTGCATTGTTTCAAGTAGTTAGTTGTTAAGTGGTTTTGTAAAGGTCATACCAAAATTTTCACTTATTGATTGGATTTAATTTTAGTTTTAGGGTTTAGGGTTTGTGATATAGCATTTAAGCTTGTAGAGGTAAACTCTCGTGTTTGTGATATAAAAGTGAATTACATGTGCATTGTTTTGGTGTTTGAATCTTGTTGGATGTAGTTTGTGAGGGTATGAAGTGATCCCATCTGTATTTTTTGATATAGAAGTGAATTATATGTGCATTGTTTTGGTGTTTGAATAAATTAACTTGTTGTGGAGATGTTTGACTGAAGGATAAATATTGTTGGTTAGCCACCGGGCTGCCAACTATTTTTTTATTAAATATAATTATGCTCAAAATGATGACGGACATTGCGTGTCATTAAAATATTCTAAACAGACAAACATTTAATGACGTACAATATTTAATGACGACAGACAACATTTAATGGTAGACAAAGGTTTTAATGACAAACATTGTCCGTCATTAAAACTTTTTTAAACATATATAGCTGACGCTCATTCCTAATCATCTAAAGTACATTTTTCATGCCTGGCAATGACCGTCATTAAAAGTTTACAACAATCCAAGGTATGCCACTTTTAATAATGACGGGCAAAGACCTTTTATGATGGGCATTGCCCGTCATTAAAGGTGCCCGTCATTATAGCCTATAATGACAAATTATGTCCATCATTAAAGGCTATAATTACACGCGTTTCAATGACAGACACGTGCCCGTCATTAAAACTCAAAACTCAATTTTGTACTAGTGGTTGGTCAATATAGTGTGGAAGGAAACCTACTTTCTCTTTGGGGTTTTGTACTGTGAAATCTGTATCTGGTAGGAATTTGATGCATACCCAAGGCAAGTTTTTTCAAGCCTCATCATGCTCCAAAGACATTGAAGATAGTTAAAATAAAAACAAAAATTCTTTTCTTCTTCTTCGTTATGGAGATAGACTTATAAGTAAGTTTGTCAACTTGCCCATAGTTTTTGTTAAAGTATTTATACGGCATAAAAAAGTAAGAGTTTCGAAGCTCGACTCTTATACATTGTTAATGACTAAAAATTAAAAAGTACACACATACTAAAGTTTTCTATATTTATTTTTTATTTTTTAAAAAATTCTTTTTCTATCATTTTCCATCATGTCATGCTAAACTATTATTTAGTTCTTAGTTCACAATAATCACCTGTCATATTACCAGGGCGGACATAGATGTTAATGTTTAGTGGGTCGACAAATATGTGAATAAATATAATAAAAAATACTATCGAAAAGGTCAATTGAAACACACCTATGTTGACCTAAAAAAGTTATTGGTGATAAGAATAGATAGAAGTACCGAACACTTTCTAACTAAATTTTAATAATTATAATGTCTTATCAAATAGAAAAAAAAAAGTTAAATGACGAGTTTAGCATGTGAACTTTTAAATTTTGGTCTATTAGAACTCTAAACTTTAAAAACTGCCTAATGAGTCTCTAAATTTTCAATATAATACCTAATAAGTTCTTAAACTTTAAATATATCCAATAGGTATTTAAGACTTTGTATTTAATTTTGTGTATAATAACTCCCTAAATTTTAAAAAATATCAAATAAGTAAAGAATATAATATTATGCATTCTTATTGAATTAAATATAATATTAAGAATTCTTAGTGAATAATAAATACTTGTATATATCTAGATGCCTACATTTTAAAATTTTAAAAAATGTCGAATAAGTCAAAAATATAATATTATAGTTTCTAATAGAATTAAATATGAAAACTAATTTACGGGCATCTAAAATTATTCGTGAATTATAAATATCCTCTAAATAAAAAAAATTTCAAGAAAATGTGACTTTATCATTTATATTTATAAAAAATATATTCGTCCATTTTTAAAAAAAGTAATCTTTTATAAAGTTATATATAAAACGAAATAAATATATATATAAAAAATATGAAAAACAAATATAAAGTAAAATAAAAAAACATAAAAAATTGCGTATAGGATTGAGTCTCAATGTAGTACTAATAATAATAGTAATATTATTTTTAAACAATAATACAATAAGATATTAAATAAAAAAATTGCGGGGCCATGGCGCTTAGGTATGTCCGCCCTTGCATATTACCATTTAAATAATTATGTTAATAATTAAAATATCTTAAAATCAAAACAAGGATCTAGAAACATAATTACAACTTTTCAAATTTTAATAAATAAAACAAACACCACGGCTATTAAAATTTCTGAAATATTACATTTTATAAATGTATGGAAATAATTTTACACATTCATTACTCTTTACCAACATCCACACTTTTTCAGAAAACTCATGAACTCGTCTCAGTTGAAGAAAGTAGGATTTATCTTGGAAGAAGGAAGGATAAGAAAGCAAAACAAAAGGTATAAACAACATATTAAAATAAAACAAAAATTAAAAAAAAAATCGGTGAGTTCTTTTAAAAAACTATGTACATAAAGAAAAAGGTTGGTGAGAGACAGAAAGTTTCAAGCGAGATTATACGTGTGAATAGTTGTTCTCCACTAAATCCTAAGAGAAAAATAAGGAAAAAGGAGCTTTTTCTAGAAATTTGAATTGGAAAAAGAAAAAAGCAAAACGAGAAAAAATTTCAACGGATTAGACTTGGTCGAAGGATGTCAACGACTAAACCTAGTATTAAAATGTTTTTTTTTTTTGGATTGAAAAAGTAGTATAAAACATTATTTTGGGGATTAAAATATATTTTTTTTCCAATCATTGACAATGTGTCACTTTTCTCAACGCGTAGGACTTGACAGCACAATATTTATCAGTATCCAATAGCTCTGCTTCGATGTAACAATTTTGCATCCCACTTACCATAATTTCCTCGAAACATAGTAATTTTGATTAGTGAAAAAAAAAAAAAACCCAGTTTTCACCTTGACTAGAGTTTCCTGTTTTAGATTTGTAGGAGTGCTGTAATTCTTACCCTCAATTGCGTCAATCCTACTCTAATTATCCTACTGGTTTTAATAAGATTCAAATACTACTATCATTCATACCCTATCAACTTTGTTTTGTTTTTGTGTACTTTTAGAATTTTGTTCATATTAGTCTTCATCTTTTCAATTGTTGTTCTTTTTAGTCTTATTTTTAAAACGTGCATTTCAGTCCATTTACTTTTTTACCATTCTCGTCATTGTTTGCAAAATTATAATACAAATTCTATATACAATGGAAGCTCTTTTAATTATTGCTTTATTTCAAAAAAATAGTTGACTGTAGTGTTTTATATAGAACTCTTGAGAGTTGGATCTAAAACTCTTGTCATTGAACGAGATCCAAAAAACTCAATCTATAAAACCTGAAAATGAATTTAAAAATCAACCTAAAGACAGTAAAAACCGAATTACATCCTTGTGATTTAATAACTCAAGTGTTATGGGTTAATTGGGTCAACAAGAATGGGCTAGCCAAATGACTAAGACGAAGGGTCAAACAGAGTAAAAATCCCAATACAAAGTCAAAACAGGGCGAAATCGAGTGGAGAACGAACTAAGGCGAGAAGGGAAGAGAGCATGCACTTGAGCTTCGACCCAAGTGTGTGGTCGGCCTCGGCCTGGGTCGAGGCCGACCAGATGCAAGGCCATCCTTTGGGTCTTGCATCGTTCCCACATGGCCCATAGACCCGTTTCCAGTCCTCTCCCGACCTTATCTTTTTCCGATGGGACTCGGAAACCCACAAAGAACCCTATAGGAAGGTATTTAAGCTTTCACAGGAGAGGAGAGCAGGGTAAGTTCATTCTAGTTCACTTAAGCACGAGACTCCTCCATAATTCTCTCTAAAATCCTCTCTGACTTAAGCATCGGAGCTTGTGTGGTCTACACCACTCTGATGTCCAGGTTTTCCTTGTTTTGCAGGTTGCGTTCTTCCCCAGAGAATACAAATTTACTGTAGTTGTCACGTGGAGGTCATGTGTGTTCTCCTATAAAAAATTTGGTAACAACAGTTTGCGTCGTCGGTGGAGAACGACATCACTTGCTTGGAGAACCCTTTGCTTGAGTCAATTTTCCTACAAACAATGAGTAGAATTTAGGAAAACGTGGATCGAAGTGAAGACGAAGAAGATTCCGACTGCGATCGTCACCCTCGACAATACAGAGCAGTCTCCTCTCCTCAGCCTCATACTGACACAGGTCGACCACACGAGGGGATGGCAGAATTGAAAGAGAAGGTCGACAAGATGGATGAATATTTATGAAAGATCTTGGAGAAACTTGATCAACAGGAAAACAGTCAAAGAAAGGGTGAGTCGTCTTTCACGCGGGACCGACGTAAAGGAAAAGTGAAGGTCGCTGAAGGGATGGGAGAATCAAAATCTCCAACCCTCAAGCGCATCGATATGTTGATCCTTGGAGGAAACGACAGACCACGCAAGTCCTCGGCCAAAAGTAAGGCAAGCAGAACAAGCAAATTAAAATTTGTTGTACAGGTGAGTTCACATACTAATCGCAAAGGTCGACCAGACAACCCAGAAGCGGCGATTGAAAAGATCTCTAGAGCGACATCAGACTTGCGAGATTTAATTAATCAAAAGAGAAAAGCACAGGCCGTGGCCGATGACCCAAAGTCGAAACTTGATGAGAGAACTCCAACCCCCTGGAAGGCACACATCTACAAAATACAGAAGGAATTCATAGATCTCCAAGGAATCTTTTTGAAGATTTGAGAAGTTGAAAGATGGGGCCTTGAAACTCTCATTTAGCAGGTCGACCCCCCTCCCCCCCTTCAGTGACAACATCATGAACGAGAAGGTTCCTGAGAAGTTCAAAGTTCCAACCATCACCCCATACGATGGAAGCTCAGACTCCGTGGAACATTTGGACACCTATAGGTCGCGCATGGAGTTGCATAGGGCATCAGAGGTACTCAAATGCAGAGGTTTTTCTTCCACATTGACAAGACCAACACAAGATTGGTAGAGAAAACTGAAGAGAAAGTCAATCAGTTCTTTCAAACAGCTCGCCAGGGCGTTCGTGTCTCAGTTTCTAGGAGAATAAGACTAACGTAAGCCCCAAATGCACTTCCTCACCATAAAGCAAGGACCAAAGAAAAGCTTACGCGACTATATCTCTCGTTTCAATAAAGAGACTTTACAAGTCGAAGGCTTCACAGATACTACGACATTAATCACTATTGTTGCAAGATTGCAGGACAAGGGCTTGCTATGATCAATTGGTAAGAAAGAACCAACCTCTTACGTTGAGCTTATAGCAAGAGCGCAGAAGTACATGAGCGCTGAAGACTTGTTACGATCAAAGGAAACACATGATCGCGAAAAGAACGACAAAAATCTAGACCTAGATAGAACGCGAAACAACCTACCTTTGAGCTCCAAGAGAAGGAGAGTCGAGGAAAGTAGTCGAGGTTGACCAGATGAATGTCGAGGACGACCAGATGAGCGTCGAGGTCGACCAGATCATCACGTGGCTCGAAACTAACCATTCGAAAGGTATACTCCCACAACTCTTCCACCCCATAAGATCTTGATGGAAATCCGCCATTTGAATCTGGTAAAGTTTTTCGAAAAGATGAGAGCTCCATCTGGAAGGAGAGACCCAACAAAGTATTGCCTATTTCACAGAGATCATGGGCATGCAACCTCCAACTGTTATCAACTCCGAGACGAATCAAAACTCTAATCATAGAGGGATATTTGAAAGAGTATGTTCAGGACGAAACTCTACCAACATCAGCTAGAAGTAGCTGAGGCCGACCAGACGATGGTCGAGGCCGACCAGATGATGGTCGAGGTCGAGCCGAGGACGAGCAACTCTGAGAGATTAGAACGATTTTTAGAGGGCCAGTAGGGAGTGAATCTAGCAGGAAGTGGAAAGTGATTGCTCGCGAGGCTAGGCAAGATCCCTACTGTCCAAGTATCTTATCAGTTCACCTAGGAATTGAGAATCGAGCCCTAGAATTCACAGAGACCGAAGTCAGAATGATCTACCAACCTCATAATGACGCCTTGGTGGTAACTCTTGTTATAGCCAATGTGAAGGACCACAAGATACTCATAGATAGGGGGAGCTCGGTCGATGTCTTGTCTCTGGCGGCTTTCAATGCCATGAGATTGGCAAGAGAGCTTCTAAAAGAAAATCTAACCCCCCCTCCCCTCTTTTAGGATTTAGAGGAGAAAGAGTTACCCCTAAAGGTAGTATAGAGCTTCCAGTCATTTTTTGTGAATGATCAAATGCGGTTACACAAATGATCAACTTCTCGGTAGTGGAGTGCATGTCCGCCTACAACGCAATCCTTGGGAGACCTACACTCCACCAATTAAAAGAAGTTACTTCCACATACCACCAGTTATTGAAGTTCCCTACTACAAATGACATTGGGATTGTCAAAGGACAACAATAAACATCCAAAGAATGTTACTTCAATGTGTTAAAAGAAATGAGGAGACGAAGCCACGGAAGAGACCTGAGGTCGAGCATGAGATAGCCGAGGCCGACGTCACTTAGGACGAGGCCGAGGTCGATGCGATGAATGGATGAGAGTAGTCATCCCATCTATATTCAGTAGATAGGTTTATTTTCATGTCAGACCCCTATGTAAAGATTAATGTTTTCATAAATTATGTTATTCCTTTCTTTCAATATTGCAAAGCATGACTCAAGTATGACTATCAAACCGAAACTTCTACATGAGTGAGGGCTACTCTGGAGATATACCTTTTACACTTTATTCTCAATCTCTAAAAGCTACAAAGAGAAGCGGTTGAAATATGGGTTAAAGACGAAGCCGACCAGAAAAAGGCCGAGGCTAACCACATGCGATCCCAAAATCGAGGTTAGATGTACTCCCAAGAAAGTAATGTATTCCATTTTTTATTTGATTTTGATTGATAAGGACAAACAACTTTATTCATTTAAGCCTATCTCTAGGAAACAAGAACCTTTTCCACATACATATGAAGAGAGGCAATGACAATGAATAAAAAACATGTCTTCATTGATCTAAAAAAAAGCCTTACATCAAGCTTAGAAGAAATAAAAAGGGAATGAATAAAAGCTAAGATTCATACACTCCAGCTCCACCACTACTGTTCGAGTCATCAGATTCGGGAAAGACATTGGGATCATTCTTAAAGACGGCATAGTCCTCTTCAATGATCCCAAAGCCTATGTCCTTGAACCGCCTGGAAGCACGCCTTATAGCCCAACTACACCCACCGTCAAAGATGTTGTTTTGGAGGGCAATGAATTCTTAAATTTTCTTGAAACCTTCAGCTAGGTATTCAACATTAGTTAGATGGGCTTGCGCTTTATTCAGTTGATTGCGAATAGTTTGAAGCTCAATCCTGGTAGAGTTAAATGCAACCTTACTCTCTGCAAAGAGACGGTTGGCTTGGCTCAAGCTAACTTGAGCTTGAATTAACTCAGCTATGGGGACAAAAGTATGTTGGAGAGTGTTAATAGTCTCCGTCATAGCCATCGCAGACATGCTAAGGTGATCAAAGCTCTAAAAAAACAACGAAAGAGTCAGTTTCAAAGAAATAGGAAAGTGAAGAGAACACACAAATGAAGAAAACTTACATGGCGAAGTTCAATAATCCCTTCATTAAAGCCCTTCATAGGATCATTGGCGACAAAACCAGTAGGATGTTCTTGGCTTACCCTCTCCAAAGCTTAATGCTCCGCCCCAAGAGCTCAACTTCGGTGGCTGGCGAGGTGTAACTCTCAGGCAAAGTAAAGGCCCCGGGATGTAGAAGATTCTCCCCTTCTAAAGGGGAAGAAATGCTCTTCCGAGTACGACGCCTGCTGACTCCTATGAAACGGGGTGGAAGATTATGAGATTCAGGGGGTGGAACCTCGCCTCCCGATGGACTAAAATCTTCAACCCTCGAAGGTCCAACCCCGCTACGAGTTTTCTTCTTCTTTCTTTGTTCCATAATCCCATACAAGGAAGCACTTCGTGGAGGCATTTCTGTGAAAACAAAATGGTATGTTAGTTAATTAAAATGTAGTAGACAAAATCCAAAAGAGAAGAGCAAGCTAAGAAAATGAAAGGTCGAGGCCGACCAACACGACCAGGTTGACCAAAACGGTCGAGGCCGACCAACACAATCGAATACCTATCATGGCAAGGTTGAAAGAAAACCAACCTTCAGAAAGCAGAGGAGGTGTGAAACCAACTCTTTCGAGATTCTCCTTGTTGGGATGTATGTCCTAATCTCGTTTTGTTTGTAATATTACCATTTGAAATTAATAAGAGTTATTTATTTCATCACTTTGTGTCTCGCAAATTTTACAAACTTTGTCCAATAAACTAAACTCCAAGGTCATTCAATATATGAGAGAACTAGAACTTGAACGGTGTGTAGTGGACATATAGGGAAGATCACGTTCGAGTTAATGACCCAAACGGTCTACAGTATATGGATAGGGTTGGAGACCTAATCCTCGATACGCTATGGATGGAACTCGCTTTGTATTAGATACAAACGAGGTGATCTGACTCGTTCATGTGGTTGACATGCGAGTGAGGGCATCCTGTGCAATGAGATTGTACAAGACCAGACTAAGAATTATTAGACCTACTGATGTAACATCGTTAACAGTATGGGACTTATAACTTCGTAGATGACCATTAGTGACTCGACCTGAATCCTGAGTGTGTTACGGACTCCTGTCTACGAGGGTTTGTCCTTTGACTAGTATGGGTGAGAGTGGTCACAATTACTCCCCCAATATGTCTATCTTCTTAGGGACAGGACCACGTAGGGAGTTGAGAACTTAACTACGCGAGATGGAATTCACTCGTTCCCGCCTTTAGGGAAACTAGAGGTGTTGTTCCCTTAAGTGTTGTCTCCAGGGCTTGGACAACGGGCACCCACCCTCTCACTTGCCCGAGAGGGGTGTTGTGTATGGTTGGACCATTACAACGTTGTTGTTCATTAGAGTAGTATTGGGGACTTAAGGAGCAAGAAGTAGACACAGAGGTAAAACGATAATTTGACCCAACAATGTCTACGAACAACCTGTGAAGGGTCAACTCATGGGCATTGGTTATATCAGTGGACACAACTTGTCTTACACTGACGGGAGTGCAGCTACGAGCTTTAGTGGAGTGTTACCGTGTAACACCCCGTAATTTGAACACTTCCTACTCGGGGCATTACTTCCAAGTTGTACCGTTCGCGCCGAAAATCCGGCAGCATAACGGCACAACCTGGACAAACCAAAAATTTAAAATGAACCTGAAACTATACAAAAGCACTTCAAAAGGACTCACAAGGGTACCCAGTGTCACGGTCATGCTTGTCCAGGGCCTGTTGCCTATGGCTGCATGCCCGTTCCCACCCTTTTTACCTTGCTTTCACTTTACTTTTATCGTTGTTGCATGTTAGGATAGTTTCCTTGCATTTTTGCTTCCGTATGACTCCTCGCCAAAATGACGTGCAAGGGGGTCATGGCTAGAATCCTTAGTTTGTACTATAGGGGAATGCGACTATTCATCGATTCTCCCTACCAAGAGGTATATGCTAGTTAAGCGTGGCTTTCATTGAAATTGCTTTCCAGCTTTATAACTACCTTTCTAAAATGCTTCCAAATGATTTCCAAAACGTTTTCACAAATTCTCTCTGACCCCGTTTTCTAAAAATTGGTTTCCTAAGAACGGGGGTGGAGGTTGCGAGATAGGCCTTGTAGGCCACCGGCGATCCAAATTCGAGTCGGTTGACTTGCTCGTAGGCGAGAGCAAGTGCCGCACGGTCGTGTCGAGACCCTCTAAGAGGTGCGACCGTGTCACCCAGCCTCCTCCAAACCACTTAGAAAATAATAGGCTGGGCTCCAACCCCTCGGAGTTAACAGAGTTCCACAAGACGACGAAAACATGCTTTGAAATAAGAAAGAAACACACCAGAACATGCTTTGATTCAAACGAATAAAGAACGAGATAAACTAAAGTTTAAAACATGAACGAAAGAGGCAGAACGCAACAGAAGAAAAAGAATGAAAGCAACAACTCCTAAACTAAAGCTCCTAAATCCTACAACCCTTCCATAGCCTCGCAGGAGTCTCGCCGTTGGTGGTCATCTCACTGGTTTGCCTTACATGCAACAAAAGAAGAAATAAAGAAGGAATGAGTATAAAAATACTCAGTAAGCAGCCCACTTCGTCCAATAATAAAGAACATGAATGAACAGCCTTAAACCTAACTAAGCACAACACCTAGCCCGTCTTACAACCTTATCAAGCATCCTGGACCTAATACTCACTCAGATTTCTCAGTTTTGTCCTACCCTTAGCTATTGAACTAGGTTGGCAACATTTGGCCACGAGATTCATTCTCGGGCCTGCACTAGGACGAAGGACTCTATCGAACCCCCTGACTCTAAGGGTCACACCCCGAGTCGCACAACTGGATGAAGGACGGACCACCACATCCCATAAGCATCAAGGCGGTACTACCGCGCACAATCGACCACGAGCTCATTCCCGGGCCTGTACTAGGGTGAAGGACTCTATCCAACCCCTCTGACTCCAAGGGTCATACCCCGAGTCGCACAACTGGATGGAGGGCGGACCATCATATCCCACAACATCATCGTCATCTCGCCAACCTCGAGTCTCAGCCTACTAAGGGTTACACAGATACCTAGGACTTGGGCCTACACTAGGGCTAGTTGTGCTAACTACAATCCTAAGGCTCAACGACACTTCCCGAGTCACTTCAAAACTAAGCACGAGACTAACAGGCTCGGGACAGACAAACGTGTAACTCTAGCATAATCATCATTCTTAGCACACGCTTAGGTCAACTCTCCTAACAAGATCACATCGAAGCACGAAGAGATAACAACCATAGCACGAAAGGATAACAACCATAGCACATGAACATACATTCGACCCATCAGATATTTCATCACATTCACAACAAACAGGGACAGGCAACTTAGAACCAAGTACTGTCTACCACAACCTAGCATGCTACTATAAGTCTAGTACGCTACACATTCTAAAACATTCAGTTCCGAAATAGTATAGCATGCAATGACGCCCCTAAGCCCTACACTTAGGGGTGATTCAGTCCAAATGACTACTTACAGGAAATTCAACCACAACGAGCGACTTTGAGTAACGTGGCGTGCTCCAAACGTACTTCTACTTTCAAGTAGTCCCTAATGAAGAACAATCACGACAAGAATCAATAAACCGAACACGACATAACGAAACTAACACAAAGATCCCAAATAAGAGCAAAACTCACCCAACAGAGATCCGAAACGAGCTAAGGAACGGACCGAGGCGACCGCACGAAAGGGAAAGGTCGGAGGCGCGTGGAGTCAGCAACGATAGTGCAAGCACCAGATCTGGACTCCTCGTGGCCCGATCTACACAAAGCCGGACTCCGTTCGTCAAAAATCGGCCTAAAATAGCCTGAACCCGTCAGAAAATGCGTGGGTCTCGCGGATCTCTTCAGCCGGCGGTTGAACTCGCGGTGGCAACGTGCTGGCGGCGGCGCTTGCCTTCAGTCAGCTTCCGGAGGTGGCGACGGCAACCTGAGGGGCGAGAGAGAGAGAGAACCGTGAGAGAGAAAGAGAGTGACGGTGAGGGAAGGGAGAGTGACGGTGAGGGAGATGGAGAGGGCTTCGAGCGGGAGAGAGAGAGAGACTGAGAGAGGGACTGAGAGAGGGGAGAGCTCGGGAGAGAGAGACTTAGAGGGAGAGAAGGAACGGCGTGGGTCGCCGGCCGAAACGACCGGCGACCGCTGCGCTTGCAGCTGCGCAAAACGGAAGGGGGGGTCGTTCGCAACTTCTTCTCCTTTTTCTTATTTTTTATTATTTTTTTTAAACGGCACTTACTGTTACATACAGTAGGTAATGAATGTTGATTAACTGGGTCAAAGAGTTTAACAGGTTAATCTCGGATCATTGGAGCTCGTCACTGTAGGTCTATTAGGTCCCTCAGTTTGCTCAAACTGGATTAATAGAGGGTATACAGTTTTGGAGTGTATTTGAAGTGTTCAAGTTCACTAAAGGGTAGTTATGTCATTTATATGAGATATGTATGACATATTATATAGTTTAATGTGAATGAGATTCATAATAAACTATAGGTAAGCCTAATTGTCTAATTAGGGCTAATTTGGAGTAATTGGATTGAGAGAAATTAAATTGAATGTGATTCAATTTAAAAACCCACAATTATACAAATGTGATTTGTATAATGAGATATGAGATATCTTATTATATGTGGTTATGCAAATATGATTTGCATAACCTATGGTTGTGGTAAAATGGTAAATAGGTGGAGATTTCAACTCCACCTATCACCATTATATAAACCCTTTGCAAGAAGGATTTCTTAAACTTTACAACTCTTACAAAGGCTCTAACCGCGGTAGGACGACAAAAGTCCAAGGGAGCTGAATGAAAAAGAAAATGCAACATGGTTAGGCAGAACATATGGATGTAGTTTCCAAAAAGAAACGGAATAAGAAAAAGAGCAACTCACCATAATTTCCAAACTTAGTGGAAATCGCATAAGTGGAATTTTGGGACACCCGAGCCAACCAATTTCCACTTACAAAAAACCATTTATTTTTCCAATTATGGACAGAACTCGAACTATTGATCAGTTTTCCACAAGAAGAACTCAAGTAGTAAAAGAAGCGACAAAAGGGTGGATTACGACTTAAAATATAAAGAGGCATGAAAACATGTGGACTGAGTGGACTACCGTCACCATATGTTGTCCATAACACATAACAACCAATGATGTAACTCCAGCTGTTTGGGACAATTTGGGCGGCCGCCAACCCAACAACCATTAAATAGCTTTGTAAAAATAAAGGAAGATGAAGACGAAAACCAAATTTAATTATCACCGAGTAAAGAGCAACTTCACCAAAAGGGTCTTCAATTCGATCATCAAACCCAGGGACCCTTAGTTGCACGTCTAAGGGAATATCATACTTGTACCGTAATTGCCCAAGTTGAGTTTTGATCACCAAGGATGATATAACCTCATGGCTTGTAGGGGGCCCTCGAAAGAATGATCAGAAGGTAACGAAGCCTCATAACAACTTGTGTTATAAGACTCCTCACCATGAGAAGACTCATCAACCTCTAGAGAAGTAGTAGACCACTCACAATCCATCAAAAATAAAATAAAAAAAGAAACTTAGAAGCACAACAAGAGAAACAAACCTACCTTAGAGAAGGGAAGAAGATGAGAAGAATGGTGTGAGAAATGGAAGAGGAGGAGACCCTATTTATGAGAGAAGTAAAGGATAAATTGGAGGAAAATTTGAAAATTTGGATTTGAAATTCAAAATAAATAAATAAATAAATAGGGGTGATGGGAAGGGTCGGTCGAGGCCGACCCGTGACACCTGCCAATGGCAGGCTTGGCGCGCCAGAGGCAGGTCTGTCGGCGTCAGTCCACCAGACACGCCTCACCCTCGGCACTGGTCTGACCAAGGTCGACCAGACAAGTTCAACCGAACCGGTTCGACACGCTAAAACAACTAATAACTAGACTTTTTCTTCATGGCTTCTCCTATTTCCATCTCAACGGTTATTCGTCCTCCACCTCCTTTAGTCCAATTCAACATTCGACTCTTGGAAGTTTTGAAAGCGACGCAATTGCCCTAATAAGTGCACTCCATCATAGAGAATGACGTGAATCATGGATCAGGGCGAGAGTCTAAACCCTGAGAAATACAATCTTGGGATGATCGAAGGGACACCTTGGAGCCCTAAACTCCCGCTTGAGGAATAGTCTAAGGCGCGTGGTAAGGGCATTGGACTAAAATCAAAGAGGAAAGGGAATATTTGAAGTGCGAAATAAGCATGATGATGGCTCGAAATTCTATTGGAAAACAGAGAAGTTGACCCCTTGTAGACTTAATATCCATATATGGATGGACAAGAAACTAGGGAGAATTCGAGGCAACCCTCGAAGTGCCTAAAATAACTCTAAAGAAATTTAATCAGGAGAATTGAAATGCAAAGTAAGCACGACGAGATCCTGAAGTTTGTATTAAATACCGGAGAAATTGACACTCTAGGACACTAAATACCCCTATAAGGGTGGACAACAACAACTAGAGAGAATTCGAGGCAACCCTAGAAATGTTTGAAACGACTCTGAAGAAATTTGATTAAGGAACAAGGCGAATCGAAATGCAGGATAGCGCGACGAGAACCTGACATTCCAATTGAATAATGGGAAAATTAACACTTTGGGAAACTGAATATCCTCATGAGAACAGACAACAATAACTAGATAGGATTCGAGGAAACCCTCGAAATATCTAAAACAACCCCGAAAAGTTCAGTAGGTTACTCCCAAGTCGGGCTCCATGCGATTAATTCACAGGCTCCTAATCTCAAATTCTAACTTGGGAGTGAGGGCTAATGTTATGGGTTAAATCGGGTCAACAAGAATGGGCTATCCAAATGACAAGACGAAGGGCCAAACGGAGTAAAAAGCGCAGTACGAAGTCAAAATAGGCTGAAATCGAGCGGAGAACGAACCAAGGGAAGAAGGGGTGAGAGCACGAACTTGAGCTTTGGTCCAAGCGCGTGGTCGGCTGAGCCAAGGCCGACCAGGGTAGAGCCCACCATTCGGGCTCTACCCTCGTACAACACCCCGATGAGGAAGATTGGGCCTGGGCTGAAGCCCAAGCCGTGGTAGCCCTCTGCCGAGACCGAGGCCGACAAGATGTAAGGTCATCCTCTCGGCCTTGCATCATTCCCACATGGCCCATAGCCCTGTTTCCAGTCCTCTCTCGACCTTACCTTTTCCCGATGAGACTCGAAAACCCACAAAAAATCCTAGAAGGAAGCTATTTAAGCTCTCACAGGAGAGGAGAATAGGGTAAGTTGATTCTAGTCGCTTAAACACGAGACTCCTCCCTAATTTTTCTAAAACCCTCTCTGACTTAAGCATCGGAGCTTGTGTGGTCTACACCACACCGATGTCCAGGTTTTCCTTGTCTTGCATGCTACGTTCTTTCCCAAAGAATACAAATTTACCGTAGTTGTCATGTGGAGGTCAGATGCATTCTCTTGTCCAAAATTTGACAACAACATCAAGGCAAGGAAGATCGTTTCTTGTTTGGGATCTGAATCATTCTATAAGACAAGATTGATCAAATTAAGCTCGAATAATTCTGAGCACACAGCCTAAAATACATAGAACTACAAATAACTTAGAACATCAAAGAAGTGATTTCCAATATATTTTCCAATTTGAATTCAAAAGAATCATGCATGGATGCTTGTTTTTAGTCTTTAAAATAAACTCTAGAGTAACCTATATATGGTCAATTGAAGTGTTATAACTCTCCATGCTAATCAATATCATAATGATCACTAGCTAATCTAAAACATTGAAATTAAGACTTTAAAACTGAAAAATTATATGAAAACTCCCTTAAATCCGAGAATTGAAATCCAATTAAACAACCTTAAAATTTGCAAATACCTCAAATAGAAAATGAAACTCCACTTGAAATAGCTCGAAGCCTTGGGCAATAAAAGAAATTCGACTTGTACTTCTTTATAATGAGTATTTTACTTTCAATATATTCGACATTGGCTCATTTTTTAAACCATCCTTGAGTTTTGTTTTTTAATGGGTATTTACTTTCCTGCAACAACTCATAAGAAAAAGTAGGGCATACTTTTGTAAGAAAGTCCCTCCAGTTACAAGTTTGTATATGTATCGTTTGGAAAACAAAACAATGCCCTCCTCATAAACTCTCATAACCGAAACCCTCTTTTTATGACGCCCCACAGTTTCAGCTGCGAAATTTTTGATTTTTGAATTGTTTTTCGTTCCTTGTGATTGCTTGAATACCTTGCTTGTACCGAGTAATTTGTAAATTTATGCTTTTTTTTTTTAATTTGGGTTGTAATAAGGATTGAGGCTTATTTATCTTTTATAGACTTAATTTATGCTTGAAATTTAAAAAAAAAATATATATATTATAACAAATCTTTGAATGATAGAGTCTGTATCATGAAAGCATAATCAATTTTGGATCATAAGCAATCTAATTGCATCAATTTTACCAAATAAAAAACATGCTCAAAACTTGAAAAACAGATAAGTATGAACACATACTTTCTTGATCAAATTCTCCCAACCCAATGGATAATTTGCAACACGAACACTTCGTGGACGACCTTTAGTGTCTTCCCTTCTATCCTTAGGGCTTGGAACATATCGTGGGATCTGAAATTGAGAGAAAGTTTAGAGGGAGAGCAAAGGTCGGTAAAACATATAATTAGAATTTTCTGAAAAAATCTCTTCAATTCAAGTGTGTCTTTCTACAATTAAAAGAAATACCAAGCTTCAACACAAGGATGAGGTGGATTAGTTAAGGAGGAGGTGTTCAATTTTGGTGGATTTGAGAAAGGAGTAGCTTATTCATAAAAAAAAATGAACTTGGTCCATAGATGAACTTGAATTTGTAATTAATTTTAATTCTAAATTAAAATTAATTATTTAATTAATTAATTAATTAATTTTTATTGAATTTAATATCAAATATTAATTTAAATGAATGGACCAATCCTTATTTCTAAAATCGATCGTCCGAACATCAATCCCTATTCATGTATTAGATCGAACGAATATTTAAATCATATTTATATATGTTCATCTCTTCTTTACCATAGTTTAATTCATAATTAAGGTATGAAACATTAAGTATATCACATATAATTAACGCTTACTCTCAAAACCGAATTTGAAAATTCAAATTCTTTTCTCTGAAATTGTTACAAGGCTTAGTCAAGGACAGTAAGGACGACCAAATGAACCTACAGATCATGAGCTCCAACGATACGAAATTAACTAGTTAAACTCTTTAACCTGACAAATCAATATTCATTAACTACCGGGACACTCCACTAAAACCCAACGGTTGCACTCTCCTCACCATAGATATATTTTTGTTCACTTGATATAACCATATTTACTAAGTCGATCATTCACTGGTTGTTTGTAATTACAGCTGGGTAAAATAAACTGTTTTACCTCTATAATTACTTCTTATTCAAGTCTCACTGATTCTCTAATAAACATTTGGTTTGTGGTCCACCCATGAAATCAAATGTGGGCCCATTATTCAAGATTTGGAGTCAACACTTAAGGAACAACCTCTCTACTAATCCTAAAGTGGGTATGAGTGAGTTCATTCTAGAGAACTATGCTTCCAACTCTTTACTTTGTCTTATCCCAAATTGGTAGGCTTATTGAGTTGGCGATCTCGGACCACTCTCACCCATGCAAATGAAAGGATAATCCTGAATAAATCAGATCATAGCGTGCTCAGGGTTAAGATCGAGTTACCTAGGGCATCATATGAAATATTTAGTTACAACAGTAAACGGGCTTATAAAGTCTAAGTGATTATTTTGTAGTCCATTCTTATGCAAACTCATTGCATAGGACATCCCCACCGCATGTCTCCACATGAAAAATTTAGGATCACATCGTTAGTACTTATCCAATTTTAGGTCACACATAAAATTTAAGTATACATCTTATAGCCAACGGTTCATAATTTATTCGATTTGGGTTAAATCAGTGCAATTCACTTTATTCAATAACAACTTTACTGAATAAACCTCAATAACATTTTATTGGAAAATAAAATATACATTCAGTTTACAAATCACAAGTTTTAGGACAAAAAACCCAAAACAGAAAATATCAATAGTTACGTGGAAAATGGATTTCAAAAGAATATTGAATAAAAGAAGGAAATAAACACTAAAAATGGTCTTTTGATGCATGGCATTGGGAATTTAAATTTTTTACTGCAAAATCGAAATTTGCAACCTAATTCAAAAATCAAGTAGTAGCAAATAAAGAAAGTGTTGAAGTCTATGGCTAATCGAATTAAGGAAAGCGATCAATCACCTCGATTTATATGCAGATGTTGGGATGAATTTAGAGAGCATTGGAGAATTGCAAGTTTAGATTGCAAAATCTAATATGATATTGAAATCGAGCAGTGATAGAAATGAAAAAGAACAAAGATTATGGTTAGCTCATTCCATAAAGAAAACCCACGATGCATCCCTTGATTTTGTTGGGAGTGCGACCAAAGTCCCACATCGGCTAGAGAAAGGGAAGATCATGGGTATATAAGTGAGGGATAGTATCTCCATTGGTATGAGACTTTTTGGGTGAAACTAAAAACAAAGCCATGAGGGTTTATGCCCAAAGTGGACAATATCATACCAATGTGGAGATATGTGGAGGGTCGTTGTCCCTAACAGTGGTATCAGAGTCATGCCCCTGAGCGGCCTTTTGTTTGAACCCAAAAACAAAGCAATGAGGGTTTATGGTCGTTGTCCCTAACAGATTTTAGCAAGATTTTTAGAAATTATCGGGTCATTGATTGAAGAAAACAACCCTAATTTTAAGGGTTTAATTTTAAAGTGCTATAAGGTTTTGGAAAAAAGGGGATAGATCGATGAAAGTTTTATGAATTTTTGGTACGGGTGTTTACGTGGTTTCTTTCCTGCTTCAATTTTCAGCTACTGTCCCTTCATTCCAAGCCCGTTTTTTTCTTTCTTTCTATATTTAAATGTTCCTAAATTATAGCATTTACTTCAAGTGGCATGTTAGTGTACTATTCCCTTACATTTTATTATTAATACAAGGTCGCGAGTTCAAATCTCATGCACAATCAACTCTACTATTCTTTTGAATTTTAGATTTTAATATTAGTATATTCTTCTACTTTTTTTTTCTTTAATTTCGATTTTTTGTAATATAAATATATATACTGTTTTATAATTATTTATATATTATGTGTATTTTTTTTAGAATTATATTATGTGTATTTTAAATTTTAAATTTTGCCATACATATTTATATAATATTTTAATTTTTGATTTTGCAATATATATATATATATATATATATATATTTATATATGATTTTAATTTTGAATTTTAGATTTTAATATTTGTATTTATATACTGTTTTAATTTTTAATTTTTATTTTTGTAATATATATTTTTTTAATTTTTAGTACACTAAGAACCCATTAGATTTTTTCATAAATAAAATTTGCTCACTCAAAGAAACACATGCACCTACTTTGATATTTTACAACCACAACACTTAACAATATAATTACGTTTGATCTGATTCGACATCAATTAAAACCAAGGATAAATTGATTCTGACTGACCACCTCCCTTAAAATCGACGGGAAATTTGTACGGAAGACCCCTTTTTATTATAGTTAATGTTGAATGACCTGGCGCTAAGATATAATGAAAACTGACCTATTCTGACGTGGCAACGCACACAAAATTACGCCGAAGGGCAGCCCACATGAACGCTCTGACGTCGAACGCTCGAACGCTGACGCGCACGCCCACGCCGAACGCTCGAACGCAGACTCGCTCACGCAATCACGTTCACACTGATTCGCTCACGTTTTTTTTTGCTGGAACGCCGACTGACTCGCACGCCCACGTGAACGCTCGAACGTTGACGCTCACGTGAACGCTAACTAGCTCACGCAATCATAAACACGCACGCCCACGTGAACAGTGGAACGCTTAGTCGCACGTGAACGGTTGCTCGCTAACGCTCACGTGAACGCTTACTCGCTCACGCATACTTGCAGTAACGCTCAAGTTGCTTCCGTCACGCTTACCCGCAGGAACGCTCAAGTTGACCCGCAGGAACGCTCATGCTTACCCGCAGTTTTATATTTTACGATCAGACACTGTATGAAATGACATTGCAATTTATTAGCTGAATACTCTCACAAACGAATGATGATAATAAAATTGCAAAATAATATAAGACGTACAAAACTCCATCCACCGTTAGATTAGTATTGTTCCCCTCACGCTCACTCCATACGTGTTTTATATTCTTCTCCTTCTTCTTTATCGAAGTCTTCTTGTAAAACTCTACCTTGGTGCATCAAGTGACTCTCGCTCGTAATAGGTACGTTTAAATGTGCAAGTTACAATGTTAATGTGTGCATACTTTATTCCCTTATACGTTTCAATCGGAATGAAAACATCTAAGACCGTTGTTTTTGAAAAATTTCATCGTAAAGAATAGTAAATGAAAGTGTTTGAAGCATTGAGTGGTGACATTGTTAGTTTCGTGTGGAGGTGAATTTAGGGTTACTGAACGAGATAACGAGAGCGTGAAGCGAGAAGTAGTAACAAACAATAAACGTGCGTGAGCGAGACGACGAGACAGGGTAGTGAGAGCGATAGTGACACCCAATTTTCAGTATAACTAGGTTCATTTTTTGTCGTTTATTAATATTGTTGACACCGAAATACCGTTTATTCCAACTTATGTTATTGTAGGATGGACAAGAAATCTCTATTCATAAGATATGGTGGATGTTGGGATGAAATTCAAAACTGTTACATCAGAGGTTTCCTAACAGGTGTTGTTTTGTCCGACACCATTAGGTTTGATGAGTTGAAAAATATTATACATGATGTTACAAACACTAGCCAGATGATGGTGGACAGTTTAATAAGGGTGAAGATGTCGTTGCTTGAGCAAACATCTCCAATGTACATAAGGACCGACCGGGACCTTGAGTTTCTTCTATTTGTAGAAAATGTCTCGAAGTTGCAGCTATTTATATCAATAGTAAACAGAAATAATGGTAATGTACTCCCGAATGAGGTTGTCTCACATACGAGTCATGTGGTTCACCAATCATCAAATGTTGACACACTTAATATACCGCGAGAGGGGGTGGATATACCACCTAACGATGTGGGAGTATCCCTAGCGAACGATGATGTCAACCCTTGGGAGTCACAACATAGTCATGATGTTTTCAGACAATATGAGATGGATGGATGTGAAGCATGACCGATTCAAACTCCAAATCCAATACAAACTCCAACTTCAAACCCAATACAAACTCCAAATCCAAACCTAACTACAACTCCAAATTCAAATCCAACCCCAACTCCAACCTCAACAACTCTAACTCCAACTCTAACTCCAACTCCAACGCGAAATACAAATCCAACTCCCAATCCAACTCCAACTCCAACTCCAACTCCAAATCCAAATCCAACTCCAATTCCAACCTCAACCTTAACTCTGACAGGGCAATCTTCATCTGGAAATAATTGTAGTGAAGATGTTGAGGTTGGTCAACTGTTTGTAAATAAGAAAGAGTTTAAGAAGCGACTATCCATGTTGGCCATGAATAATAAATTTGAATTTAGAGTTAAAAAATCTACGAAGGACTTGTACACAGTTGGTTGTTTGGAGAAGGCCTGCACATGGAGGTTACGTGTAGTACAGATGGAAGGAACAAACTTGTTTAGAATAAACAAATATGTCGGCCAACATTCATGCTCCATTGAATTATTGAATTATGACCATAGACAAGCAAGTGTTGAAGTCATTGGCCACATAATAAGAAGTAAGTGTTGAAGTCATTGGCCACATCATTGAGGATGTTAGACAACAATATGGTGTTAACATCAGTTATGAAAAAGAATGGCGTGCTAGGGAGATGACACATGCACTAGCCAAAGGTACTCCAGAGGAGTCATATGACATGCTCCATGCATATGGCGAAGCCCTTAAAATTGTCAATCCGGACACTATTTCTGATATAGAGGTTGAAGATGAAAATAATTTTAAATATGCATTCATAGCATTGGGGGCATGCATACGAAGCTATTCACGCATGCGAGATGTCGTCATTGTGGATGGCTCCCACTTGAAGGGAAAATATAAAGGTTGTATTTTGGTTGCAGTAGGGAGGGACGAAAACAATCAAATTTATCCCCTGGCCTATGCGGTAGTGGACAATGAGAATGATCGGTCATGGACATGGTTCATGACGAAATTGAAAATTTTTTTGAGTGACTCCGATACGTTGGTGGTCATATCCGATCGCAATGCAAGCATAGCCAACAGTGTTCAGATTGTATTCCCACATGCATTCCATGGAGTGTGTACTTATCACTTAGAGCTAAATGTCATGAATAATTTCAAGGATAAGGTCGTAGTTGAATTATTTAAGAGGTTGTTTGGGGCGCAGTTCTAATCGAAATCACGGGAATCGAAAGCTTCAAGGGGTTGTCTGAGGGGTTCTGAAGCCTGGGAATCAGAAAACTGTGTTTGGGGTGCAGTGTTCTGAAGTCTGGGAATAAGAAAACAGTGTTTGGGGTGCAGTGTTACTCAAGCTCGAGAATCAAAGAGTCATGTCTTGGGTGCGCTTTTACAACTCTAGGTTTGGTACAGTTCTGTTTCACCTTTTTTCTTTTAACTATTTTATTCATTTCAAATTTTTGTAATTGATCTTATGTGAATTGTAGAAGTTAATGTCTAACATGGATCAATTTTTTAAGTAACTTTTTCATGAATCTTTCAATTTAGGTAGTTGTTGAGGAATAAAAAAGAGTTTTAAACCTTTAGAACAATTTTTAGCATTTAGACCCAACCCAACTATTCGGGTTGCAAATATCTTCAACCCAAACAGCCCTAATTAAGTGATGAACCCAAATCTAACCCAACCATGAGACATTTGGGTTGGGTTAGTTTAGGTTGATACGTAATATAAATAAATAAATAAATATATATATATATATATATAGAATTAAGATTAAATTAAGATTAGAAACTTCATTTTATTTTATATTATTAATTTTTACCTTCCAAAAGACTCAAAAACTTATTTTAAAAAGTTATTGAAGAATAATCATCTAAAAATAATTATAAAATTAAATAAATATATGAACATATAGTTGTAATATAAGTAAAAAAAATATTTTTCTAAAATTAATAGGAAGTTTGGGTTGGTTCGGTTCTAGGTTCAACCCAAACTAATTTTTTGTGAGCCCTACGAACCAACCCAACTCATAAAGTTTTTTTTAACCCAACGAATTGGGTTGGGTTCATAAGATTTTTCGGGTCATCAAGTTTTTTGAACACCCCTACCACGAGTTTACACATACAGATACATCGTCCAAAAGTGTTGCAACTAACATGAAACAAAAGAACATAAAAAAACAAAACAAAAACACTTCGAGTCGCTGGTGTGGGCGTTGGAGTTGTCGCAATGGTGTCGGGTGGTCGCCGGAGTTGTTGCCAAAGTGGTCGCCGGTACGATAGTTGGAGTTGTCGTTGTCGGTGGTTGTTGAGTGGTCGTCGGAGTTGTCACCGGAGTTGTTGCCAAAGTGGTCGCTGGTGCGGTCGTCGGAGTTATCGTTGTCGATTGTCGTTGGGTGGTCGTCGGAGTTATCGTTGTCGATTGTCGTTGGGTGGTCGTCGGAGTTTTTACCGGAGTTGTCGTTGTCGATGGTCGTCGGTGCTCGCCGGAGCTTTTACCGGAATTGTCGAAGTAGTCGACAAATGGATGAGAAAAACATGAAACAAATTCCATGAGATTGCACCTTTGTAACCCATGGGATTGTACTGTTGTAACCCATGAGAATGAGTTTCAAAACCAAGGATTTGGAACACCTTGCTCCAAACATGGGTTTGGATTTGGATTCCAAACCCATCCAAATCCAAACCCATGGGCCAAACACACCCTAAGAGTGCAGCATGGACGGTCCGTGAGTCGGAATTCAGAAGGTATTGGGATCAACTTGTTCTATTGCGTGGAGGTGCAGTAGCCCGATATCTAGAGACTATAGGTATGGAGCGTTGGACAACATATTTTCAGTTAAACAGACGTTATGACAACATGACGTCTAACAGTGCTGAGTGTTTCAATTCACTCACGGTTGAGGCACAGTTGCTCCCCATTGGTGTGTTATTTGATTTTGTTCGAGAACACCTACAAGGATGGTTTTATGAACGACAGAATTATTGGTCTACGCGCACAACCCTGCTTTTAGACTACGCAGAGAAATGACTCACCACTGAATGTGAGAAAGGTAGACGTTACCGTATCGACCCTATTGACTGTTACACTTATCACGTGAGGGACGGTCATTTAGGTGGTATCGTCAATCTTCAAACTCGTCAGTGTACATGCAGGGAGTGAGATTTGTATGAAATACCTTGTGCCCATACTATCATGGCGGCTAGGGAGCGCAACATTGCCCCATCAACCCTTTGCAACCAATACTATTTTGTTGAAGCTCTCCAAGCGGTATATCAAGAACCAATTTTCCCCCTTGGTCATATTTCTGAATGGCCGAAGCAACCGAGTTATATGGATGTTCGGATACAACCACCGAAACGTGTTGTAAGGGTTGGACGACGACGGGTGCAATGGATTCCATCAGGTGGAGAGCATAGGCATGCTAGAAAATGTGGTCGATGTGGTAATGTCAGACACAATCGACAATCATGTAATCAACCACTGAATCGACGAACATGTAAGAAATCGGAGTGTAATGTACATTGAGTTCATCACATTACTTATTAACTATTTTAATTTGCACACAGTGTTGTCTCGCAGGAACAGAATCCTCGGTCGAACGCATACAACACAGGAACGCTCACATTGGATCGCTCACGTTGGATCGCTCACGTTAGATCGCTCTCGTTGGAACGTTATCGTTGGAAGGCACATGTTGGAACGCTCTCGCTGGAATGTGCTCGTTGGAACGCTATCCCTATACGACTCTCGTTGGATCATTCTAGTTCCCAACTACCTGATCAATACAGTATATACATTGTACAGAACATGGGTTTATATGAAATGTATACTTCAATGAATCAATCAATCAATGTTATTGACTTTCAGATATACATAAATGTGTGAATAAAGCATACTAAACTATGTTGTTATAGTATGTATACATCAAAGCTTTACAGAGTATATGTACAAATGAAAATGAAATAAAAAAAATACCGACCCAGACCATAACTGACAAGCGTATTGTGTCCTGAAGTCTGTCATACGGTCTTGGATGAACTGGAATTTGTCGGCGCCAATGACGAGGTATTCAATCTACTTCGCACAAAATATACCGCAATCAAGGGAATTCCGTTGCAGTTGTTCAGATTTTGACATAGCAATTGCCACCTATCCGTTTGTAACCCAACCTTATGACGTTGGACATCAGCGATGTCTGATGGGGATGGGAGAGTATACGTCAATGGCTCCAAAAACTTCTCCACATCTTGGATCTTGATGTATGATGGATATGAGTCAAAAATCATGATGCAACCTCTATTAATGTCCAAACATAAAAGAAACCAATGCTCCTTCATGTTTGTTGGACAGAAAACAAAATCCACCTCATGCCATGCCGGTTTGTAATGTTCGGATGTATGTCCTCATCTCGTGTAGTTTGGAATATTCCAAGTTGTAAATGAATAAGAGTTATTTATTTCAACATTGTGTAATAAATAAGAGTTATTTATTTAAACTTTGTGTCTCGCATTTTTCATAAACTTAATCCAATAAACTAAGCTCCAGGGTCATTGCATTATGAGAGAAGTAAAAACTTGAACGGTGTGTAGTGGACACACAGGGAGGATCACGTTCGAGTTAATGACCTGAACAGTCTACAGTATATGGATAGGGTTGGAGACCTAATCTTTGATACACTGTGGATGCGACCCGCTTTGTATTAGATACAAACGAGGTGATCTGACTCGTTCATGTAAACCCGAGATCTGTCTTCGGAATTTCCTTATTAGGAAAGAAAAGAAAAGAAAAGAAAAGGAAAAGTTAAATATATGTTGGCTTTTTTTTGTTTTAAAAAGAAAAGAAAAGAAAGAAAGGGATAAAGGAAAGAAATGGAAAAGAAAAAGAAAAGAAAAAGCAAAAAGACAAAAGGACAAAACCTCCACCGCAAGGTTTTCTTTAAATCCTTTTTAAATCATTTTAAATTCATTTCCATCTCATTTCTCACAAAATAAGCAGAGAATTTCGTGGGAGGAGCATAAAGGGAGAGGAAGAAGGTGAAGTTTGTGTTTTGAGCTTGAAAAAGAAAGGAGAAAGGTTTGTTCAAGGTTCCATGGAAATTCAATGTTGAATTCAACCCTCTTCTGATATTTTGTTCATTTCAAGCTCAAAAAGAAGAGGTAAGAGTTGAGGTTTAGTTTTTTGAAAGTTAATTCATTTTTGAACAAAGTTCATGAAGGAAGCAGGAGCCAATTCTGATCTTAAGATACTGTTTTGTGAAGAGGAAGGCAGATGACAGATTTTGCTGTCAAATCCACGAAGTCTCTAGTTTTTTCGTTTTTCGGATCTGTAGAGTTGGAATCAGAAGCTCTAATAGGTATGGTTGGAAAGATTATTGAATTTCCTACAACTTTTGTGAAGGAATTGTGAGTAGAAAATAGCTGGAAGATGTTTTAATTTTCAGGTCAAGTTTCGGGTTGCAGCAGGGAAACGAAATTGGAATAGCAGAAGTTGGTTCCTGGCGAAGAAGATTTCAAGGTATTTTCAAACAAATCCATTGGGAATCTCAATTTTATTTCTTCATATGATTTTTAGAGGGTTAAAAAAGGAAGAGTTTGGTATATAGTACATCCTTTTTGGATACGTAATGAAGAGGTTATGACTGTTTGAATATAGGGTATAAAAGCTGTGAAATGCTGGAAAATTGGATGGTGTGATTTTTGTAATTTTAAGGTTAAAAATCATGAGCTTGAGGTTTTAATACATGGATTTGGTTTGTTTGAACATGTTTGCATGTCTTTTCTTTCATAAAACTCAAGCTTACTCAGCTTGTTCATAAAACTGAAAATCATTAAATCATACTTGCTAGTACATACTTACTCGAAATCATAACATTTTCATAAATTTCGACAATCAAGAACATATGCTCATGTATGAATTTCATCAAGACATTCAGGCTCACAACGAGCACTTGAAATCATTTCTTAGAAAATATGAATACTCATAAACATGTGTTTCAAAGAAAACAAACTTCCTAAGGACGCCTTGTGTGGTATTCGAGCGACATTTTTAAGTACTCTAAGGGATTCTAAGGCAGTTGTGACTGCAGAGAATTCAGGAGGCCTCTTAGCTCAATTCCAAGTCAGGTCTTCACTTATAGCAGAGATAGCTGATTATGTTGATAGATGTTTGATCTGCCAGCAGGTTAAACCAGTTAGACAGAGGCGAGGAGGACTCCTTATTCCACTGCCAGTGCCAGAGTGAAAATGGGAGCATATCACTATGGATTTTCTGTTTGGATTACCACGTACTTCAAGTGGACATGATGCTATTTGGGTAATAGTGGATAGACTCACTCAAACAGCACGGTTTATACCGATTAAAGTGACGTCTACGCTTGATCAGCTTGCTAAGCTATACGTCGATAAAATTGTGAGTCAATTCGGAGTGCCAGTGTCCATAGTTTCAGATAGAGATCCGAGATTTACTTCTAAGTTTTGGCCTAACTTACAAAAAGCTATGGGGACAAAGCTGAATTTTAGTACAGCATTCCATTCTCAGACAGATGGGCAGTCAGAGAGGACCATCCAGACCCTATAGGACATGTTGAGAGCATGTGTCCTTCAATTTATGGGAAGTTGGGATACACATCTATCACTTATGGAATTCACTTACAATAACAACTATCAGTCGAGTATTGGCATGGCACCATTTGAGGATGCAGTTCAAATCCTCGACAGGAAAGAACAAGTTTTAAGAAACAAGACGATCCCACTCGTGAAGGTTCGTTGGAGACATCACGGAGTGGAGGAGGCAACCTGGGAGTTAGAGGACCAAATGAGGAGGAAGTATCCGACGATTTTCACTTAAGGACTACTAAATTTCGAGGACGAAATTTCTTAAGGGGGAGGTAAGTTGTTAACCCGAGATCTCTCTTCGGAATTTCCTTATTAGGAAAGAAAAGAAAAGAAAAGAAAAGAAAAAGTTAAATACATGTTGGCTTTGTTTTGTTTTAAAAAGAAAAGAAAAGAAAGAAAGGGATAAAGGAAAGAAATGGAAAAGAAAAAGAAAAGAAAAAGCAAAAAGACAAAAGGACAAAACCTCCACCGCAAGGTTTTCTTTAAATCCTTTTTAAATCATTTTAAATTCATTTCCATCTCATTTCTCACAAAATAAGCAGAGGGTTTCGTGGGAGGAGCATAAAGGAAGAGGAAGAAGGTGAAGTTTTGGTTTTGAGCTTGAAGAAGAAAGGAGAAAGGTTTGTTCAAGGTTCCATGGAAATTCAATGTTGAATTCAACCCTGTTCTTATATTTTGTTCATTTCGAGCTCAAAAAGAAGAGGTAGGAGTTGAGATTTAGTTTTCTTGAAATTTAATTCCTTTTTGAACAAAGTTCATGAAGGAACCACGAGCCAATTCTGATCTTAAGCTACTGTTTTGTGAAGAGGAAGGCAGATGACAGATTTTGCTGTCAAATCCGAGAAGTCTCTGGTTTTTTGGTTGTCTTGATCTGTAGAGTTTGAATCACAAGCGTTAATAGGTATGGTTGGAAAGATTATTGAATTTCCTACAACTTTTGTGAAGGAATTGTGAGTAGAAAACGACTGGAAGATGTTTTAATTTTCAGGTCAAGTTTCGGGTTGCAGCAGGGAAAAGAAACTGGAATACCAGAAGTTTGTTCCTGGCGAAGACGAGTTCGAGGTATTTTCGAACAAATCTGTTGGGAATCTCAATTTCATTTCTTCATATGATTTTTATAGGATTCAAAAAGGAAGAGTTTGGTATACAGTACATCCTTTTTGGATACGTAATGAAGAAGTTATGACTGTTTGAATACAGGGTATAAAAGCTGTGAAATGCTGGAAAATTGGATGGTGTGGTTTTTGTAATTTTAAGGTTAAAAATCATGAGCTTGAGGTTTTAATACATGGATTTGGTTTGTTTGACAGGCCAAGAGGAGTTATGTCGAGTGAACGGGCCAAGGTTCTAGTTTAACATTGTAAGTGACAAAACAAACTTCGAAAATGAACTATATGCTTGTATTATGCTTATGAAAATGCAAGGTTTAGCTGAAACGAAATGGTTTCAATGCTTACTGTTTTCCTTGAAACACATGTTTATGAGTATTCATATTTTCTAAGAAATGATTTCAAGTGCTCGTCGTGAGCCTAAATGTCTTGATGAAATTTATACATGAGCATATGTTCTTGATTGTCGAAATTTATGAAAATGTTATGATTTCGAGCAAGTATGTACTAGCAAGTATGATTTAATGATTTTCAGTTTTATGAACAAGCTGAGTAAGCTTGAGTTTTATGAAAGAAAAGATGAGCAGACATGTTCAAACATTTTTATGATGTTTTCTCGAGATATTGAGCCCGAGGCTTTATGGTACCGTGTGCACACAGACATTTTCATTGTCGACGCTGAGTGTACTCCATGACATAATGTTTGCTGCGTGAGTGTTGGGCGTGCCCCACTACGACAAAGACGATGGGAGTCTTTGGCGGGCCTCACTACATCGTAGAGTAAACATTGGTTGTACAGGGCGTGCCCTACACAACGTGGATTGTGACATGTTTTAAAAGGATTTCTATCATTCATATGCCTTACGAGATTTTAATGACATACTTGCTGGTTTTTCTGAAAAGCTATTATGATTACACAGTTACTTTTAACGTTTGATTACAGATGCATATGCTCATAGTGGCCAGGTGATATGTTTTACGAGTTAATAGTTTTCTTTTAAACTCAAGTCACTCACTGAGCTTCATAGCTCATTCTTTCAGTGTTTTTCCCACTTTTCAGGTAGAGATCGAGTTCCCAAAGCACGATAACCTTGCCATAGTCTGCTGGAAGCTCCACAAGTTTGATATGTTGTACGTGGGTGGAGTTGTATAGAAAGTCTATATGTATAGAAGAAAGACTATGAAGTTATGTTTATGTGTACATTCTAGGTTGTGGTTGTGTAAACCATGGTTGGGTATGTTTTTGGTTGTGACGTTCACATACGTTTCAGTTTTTCAGAGAGTCTTAAGTAGGGTTACTCGTTACGTAGGTTACGTAATTGTCAATATTCCGCTGTGTTATGTTTAAAAGTGTTTCTTATACAAGTATAGTATGCTTATCAGGTAAAGCAGGGTCAACAGGTATCGTTAGAGAGGTGAACGATGACTGTTGGCTTCACGCCGTCTGCCGGGCTAAGTTAGCTGGTAATTCAGGAAGGGGTGTGACAGTTCATGTGGTTGACATGCGAGTGGGGGCATCCTGTGCAATGAGATTGTACAAGACCGGACCGTGAATTATTAGACTTCATCGATGTAACATCATTAATGATATAGAGCTAATAAATTCGTAGATGACCATTAGTGACTCGACCTTAATCCTCGAGCGTGTTACAGCACTCCCATCATGGGGTCCGTCCTTTGACTAGTACGGGTGAGGATGGCCACTGTTGCTCGCACAATATGCCTATATTCTCAGGGGCAGGACCACGTGGGGAGCTGGGAACTTGACTACGCAAGAAGGAATTCACTTGTTCCCGACTTTAGGGAAACTAGAGGGGTTGTTCCCTTAAATGCTGTCTCCAGGGCTTGAACAACGGGGCCCCACTTTCTCATTGGTCTGAGAGGGTTGTTGTTTATGGTTGGGCCATGTAACTAGTTGTTCATTAGAGGAGCAGTGGAACTTAAGGAGCAAGAGGTAGACACAGGGGTAAAACGGTAATTTGACCCAGCTGTGACTACGAAAAACCTGTGAAGGGTCGACTCATGGGTATTGGTTATATCGATGGACACAACTTGTCCTACGGTGATGAGAGTGCAGTTATGGGCTTTAGTGGAGTGTTACCGTAGCTAATGAATATTGAATAACCGGGTCAAAGAGTTTGACAGGTTAGTCTCGGATCATTGGAGCTCGTCACGTGTAGGTCCATTAGGTCCCTCGGTTGGCTCAAATTGGACAAATTGAGGGTTTACAGTTTGGTGTGAATTTGAAGTGTTCAAATTCATTATTTGGGTATTTATGTCGTTTATATGAGATATAGATGACATAATATATAGTTTGATGTGAATGAGATTTATAATAAACGATAATATAGTCTAATTGATTAATTAGTGCTATTTGGAGAAATTGAATTGAGAGAAATTAAATTGAATGTGATTCAATTTATAATTCCACATTTATGCAAATGAGATTTGTATAATAAGGTATGAGATACCTTATATTATATAATATGCAAATGTGATTTGTATATTATATGATTGTGGTAAAATTGTGATTTGGTGGAGGTTTTAACTCCATCACACAATAGTATTCAAAGGCTTTGCAAGAAGCCTTTGGTGTGCCATTTTGCCATTTTTTGGATTTCCATCCAAAGAGAGCAAGGCAATTCTCTCTAGAATTCTCTCTAGAACTCTCTCATCTCTCTAAGTTCTCTCCTCACCCAAAACCAAAGGGAGTCCCACCTACTCTCCCTCAACCTCCCGAGAACAACCGAGAAGACCCTTTGGAGGTGTCTCCTTGTTCGAATCGAGGTTCGTGTTCGAGGAGATCGTTGGATCGAGAGAGATCGTGACCAGAGGAGAAGATGATTGAAGAAGTGTTCTTCAACAAGTAAGTAGTATTTTTCCTTACTGTTTTCTTCTCCTATTTGCATGTTTAGCCTAGGATCTATGAGATAGATTCAATTTTAAGACACATTTTACACAACGGATCAACGACGTTTCACGTCTTCCGCTGCGGGAATTCAAAATCCCTTCATGTACGCATCGTGGTCACCTCGAACGTACTCGGTGTACGTGTCTTCCATACTCCAAACCATGGCAGGTCTGAGTTTTGGCTTACCCTTGGTTTTCTGGAAGAGACTATCTTTCCCTCGTGCATTTAGGTGAGATTGCAGAGGATCGATTTAAATAAAATATAATAGAATGGTGGAAACTATGATAAGTACCTTATATAATTAACTCACCAATATCCCAGTTGGAAGCACTGTAAACTTATTTATGCACATCTCTGGTCGTGCAGAAAACTTCTTCTTCACGAACATGCACAACGTGTTCATAGTCTACCAAAAAAACATTAAGGTATATATTGATTTTAAAAGAAATATTCATAAGCAGTTGTAAATAACAATCTTTAGGTACCCTTTACGTCACACTCGACCCATGAGCTCGGCGTATGGAGATCGATGAAGAACTTTTTTCACATCGGGATTGACGTCGTCCCCAACTCTGGCCGAATATCTTCAGTTGTAGAGGGATCATGAATCCATTCCATCATCGCATCGAATACCTCCTTGTCAACGCCATGGGCAGGATTGTACTTCACGACCGGGTTATGAAGTATAGTGATCCTACCGGGAACAGGATATTTGGCCTTCTTACGCTTTGGAGAGTGACCGACCTCGGTAGGTTGAATGATAGTCTTACCGCTAGGTGAGTAACGACGTGATGCTACTCTCTTGCGACTACCTTTCTGCGGACCATCTTGAATGGACGGTTTTTGGACCGCAAGTGGGACAGTGACGTAAATATCTTCAATCTCCAAAGTCGGGTGGTGAGATCCCCCAATCTTTTGTGACAGAGATGTCATTTTCATTAGACTATCTAATGTCGTAGCTGCAGCTATAACGATATTAGATAAGTCATACGGATTGTGTTCCTCACTTAAGGTTAGGTCGGAGTGGATGGGGTGGGAGGCATCAGATGTTGACTCGAGTGTCAATGCTTTTGTGGGAAGTATAACAAGGGACGTATCATGGGCAGCGGGGGTAGTGGATTGCTCTGGTGGAATGAGAGTGGATTGCGACGGGGGAATGAGGGACTCGGATGGAATGGAATCAACGGATGGCCCGAGTGGGTTGCATGGATCGGATGGAGTGGGGGTGGTGGATGGCTCGGGTGGAACGGAAGGGACAGATGGAGTGGGAGTGGTGGATGTCTCGGATGACTCGTGTGGAATGGGAGTGGGAGTGGTGGATGTCTCGGGTGGAATGGGAGTGGGTGTGGTGGATGTCGTGGGTGGAATGAGAGTGGGGGATGGCTCAGGTGGAACAGAATCGGCGGATGGAGTTGGGCTGGTGGATTGCTCGGGTGGAATGGAAGTGGCGATGGGAGTGGGAGTGGTGGCGGGAGTGGGAAAGGTGGATGGATCGGGTTAAACAGAATCGGCAGATGGAGTTAGTCTGGTGGATGGCTCAGATGGAATGGAACTGGTGGTAGGAGTGGAAGTGGTGGTGGGAGTGAGAGTAGTGGATGGCTCGGGAGGAATGGGGGTGGCAGATGGCTCATGGGGATTGGGAGGGTTGGATGTCTCGGGTGCAGGTCGGCTGGTGATGCAATCATCATCCTGCAATCCGTGCAATCCATATAAGGCATACTATTAGAGTATGTAACGTACACTGTTCATCCTAGATATGAACTCGCGCAGCCATATCAGATGCGTTTTTACCTCACCCATTTCTGCTCTCATTTCTTCTCTCATGTCCAGTATGTCTGCTTTCAGGTTGTGGACAGACTTCTCAACGCCATCCACACGCATTTCTATACCCCCAAATGTACTCAATACTGGATGCTCCAATGGGCATATAAGTGGATCGATCATGGGAAGGCGGGATACTAGGGGTTGTGGATCGGACAGGCAATCGGACAGGGGATCGGACAGGCGATATGATAGGCGAACGGACAGGGGATCAGATAGGCGTTCCGTTGCCATTACGAATGTGCTCCTGATCCGGGACTGGCTCACTGGCTATGTCTTCTTCATTGTTGTTGCCATCCTCAACATCGATATCCATATGTTGGACGTGGTCAAACTCATCGTCGTCATCTGCAGAACCCAACTCATCTTCCTCATCATCGGATGCCGTGAGAAGTCTATTATACACAGGTGTGTTGCGGTACAACAACTCCGAATCTGATGGGATAAGGTCGGCGGCGACGACTAACTAATGACAAGGAATGAACAAAACATTCAGTGAGTAATTAAGATGAACCATACATACATATTATCACGAATCATGTAATCTTAGAGGTTATAAACCTTTTTCGACGCGAAGACGTCTCGTTCTAACGCATTGTACGTAAGGGATTGTGTGCATGACCACCTACGAATCAGCTATCCGATCTGCCACTGGTAATAGTGTCTCGTATGCCCACACCTATTAACAGCATTTAACGACATTTATTAGCTTACTAATAATTTACAACATGAAGATAAGTACTTTTTACAACGTGCAGTACCTGAAAATTAGGAGGGAATCAAGGAAGGTTATGCTTAAAAGTATAACGCTTATTAGCCTTCGACTTAATTTTATGTGTCAACCTTCCCGTGCAAAGCGACCTTCAAGCCATGTACGGTCCTTCTCCATATTCTAGAACCCCAGTCAATACTATTAAAATATTGGAGGTCCTCCACGTCTCCAAATAAAGAACTGTCGACGACGACCTTCGACTTGTTTTTCCCCATCATTACTGCCTCAAAGTAATAAATCAAAGACACCTTAACCGCATCTTCGTTATTGTCAAATTTTCTTGTCTTATACACAGACTCAAAATCATCCATGTGGATGTCCGTCCCCATGCAATCGAAATACTTCTCCCGGAGGGCAACAGACGGTTCGGGCCGTTCACATGACTGTGGGGATTGCCACAATCCCGTCATGAGGATGAACTCATCCTTCTAAAACTTGGCTACGATTCCATTGATATTAAACCACATTGCTTCATCGCCTTCACCTTCATCTCCTCCGCTCACCTCCTTGAGAAGGATGTGATGGACTAGTGGACTATTGAATACGAGGTCCACATAAACGAACGAACCGAAAAATGTCCGCCTGAATAGTCCAAGCTGTGTAGGTGTCAGCTTCTGTCTCACCACTTTGTTAGCACTGGTGATGTGTGCTAAACTAGAAACTTGTCCTGGAAACCAGTCTTTCTGCGCTATTTTAAGAGCACTTGCCATTCTAAACCTTTGCATAAATGGTTCAACAAAAGTTTAATAAAATGTACGAACACCAACATATTCAAAACAGAAGGTAATACAGTGTTCATTTTGTACAATATGGTCTCGCTCACGCCAACTCGCTCACACCTACTCGCTCACGCCCACTCGCTCACGTCGATTCATTCTTACACACTCTCGTTCTCTTCTTCCTTCAAATCAGTAACGCCACAACCTCAAACCCCTCATTTTAACTTAAACCCTAGCAACCTATTCTCAATTCTCCCTCCAAACTAGATAGATATAATACATGCACCGTTTCGACCGACCGTAACATTTACAAGTCATATCAGATACGAATATAAAATAAAAATTCAAATCACACGAAGAATAACGATAAATATCGTACCGTGAAAGCTTGCAGCGGTGGAATGTCGATACCTAACAGCGGTGGAAGGTCGACGCCAAACTCCGGTGGAAGGTCGACGGCATGTGGCGGTGGAACGGAGTGCGACGGAACGCGTGAGAACTTTAGAGACTAGAGAGAGGGATTGTGTTCTGAACTTAGAGAGAGAGTAAGAACTTGTTAGTGAGGTGTGGAAATGAAAAACCCTTTTTATATGAAATGAAAAAAACGTTGACTCGCTCCCGCTGACTCGCTCCCGTTTACTCGCTTTTCTCTCTTTCGGTGATTGGCTCACACGTTGATTTCCTCACTCCCACTCGCTCTCGTGTATCGCTAGCTCGCTTCTCATTGGATTGCTCTCGCCGACACGCTCACGCTCAGGTTTTTAAAAACTGTAATAATTTCTGATTGGAGGAACCAACCGACGCATTAATTAGTGCGCAGGCCGCCTTTAATTACGACCGTTGAGTTATTAGTATTAATAAAGGAGGTGGCTTATACAAATTTCATCATAAACCACAATTAATCTCTATTCATCTTCTTCCAGCTTCAAGGTCATCGTTATCATGAATTCTAACACAACATAATACAGTTCGGACGAAACAACATCTGACAACACTGCCGGAGAGGTACACCAGCCGGTTCCTACCGAACAATCATCAGAGGATAGTTTTTCAACTATCCTCGGAGGACTCCTCGGAAGAGGAGTCCTCTAAAGAGTCATCCAAGGAGTCATCCGAGGAGTCCTCCGGGAAGTCTTCCGAGCACCTGCTTCAGGCATTCGACGTCCCAGTTGCTAACTCTGACATTCCTCCACCCGCAATCGACGCGCCTTTTGAATGTTCAGTTAAGATTCCTACAGAAGAACACCCCAAGAAGAAGGCCAGACGATCGACCCCCTTAGTCATAATCGACTCCTCCAGTGAGTCGGATTAGGATAGGAAATCTTTGTTATTATGTTTTTTATTTTTTCTTATTATGTTTTTTTGAAATGTGAATGAAATATTATCACATCTTTTATTCACCATGTGTCCTCTTACATCTTCTGTTTCCAATTTGCAAAGAGTTAGTGAGAGAGTGAATGAAATCGAGCAAACGTAAACGAGTGAGCATGACTGTGAGCGAGGGAATGTTAGCATGAGCGAATAAACGTGACTGATTTTGAGTGAAAACTTCGTTTAAACGTGAGCGTTCCTGCGAGTAAGCGTGAGCGTTCCTGCAGGTAGCCGTGAGTGTGAGTGAGTGAGTGAGTGTACGTTCGAGTGAGCGTTCACGTGAGCGTTAGCGAGTGACCGTTCACGTGCGACTAAGTGTTCCACCGTTCACGTGGGCGTGCGGGTTTATGATTGCGTGAGCGAGTCAGCGTTCGAGCGTTCGGCGTCTGAGCGATCACGTAGGCTGCCCTTTGACGTAATTTTGCGCGCGTTGCCACGTCAGAATAGGTCAGTTTTCATTATATCTGAGCGTCAGGTCATTCAACATTAACTATAAGAAAAAGGGGTCTTCCGTACAAATTCCCCAAAATTGACTCGGTCGATTTTGAATGATCGTGTCAAATTTGTGTGTTTTTTTACTCACCCTTAATGCATGTTATCTATTTTATATTATATAATTAAATTCTTTTTAAACTATAAAAAAAATGAGAAAAAAAAATATATTAAAAAACAAGAAATAAGAAATAGTTATCAAACAAGTTTTTGTTTCTATTTCTTATTTTCAAGAAACAAGAAACATAAATAGTTATCAAACACATTCTTGTTTCTTATTCTTAAAAAACAGGAAACAAGAAACAAGAAACAAGAAACAGGAAACAGGAAACGAAAAACAAAAAACGAAAAATGAAAACGTTATTAAACGGCCTTAGTTTATGTTTCATTCTCAATTGCATCAAACTATTATGATTGAATTTTCATTAAACGATTACAACTTTTTTGCAAGTTAAATTTGAGTTTTTCAAAGATGTTAATTCATAGGTTTTATTTCCGGTAAAGGAGTTCTTTGAATTGTTTAAGTTGTTGAGCATTTTATTTCTATTGGACCTTCGTATGCTGTATTTAATTTATAGCCTTCTCAATTTTAGTTTTGAGTTGCTATCAGTTTCATTGCCTTTTAGCAGATAAAATTTTGACAAGCTTTGTTTAGGAGTTTTTAATTTGATTTTGAACTAAGTTCTTTTTAGTGGTTCAAGGATCTGAATTTCATAAGGGGTGAATTGAGCTTGAATGATTATTTTTTTGTGTTGAGTTGATTGCTTTTGTGATTCTAGATTGATCAGATGCTAGGATTGCAAACTAAGCTTGGATCTAATACTGAAAGGGGGCGTTAGTGAAAAGCATACGCAATAGAGACAAGAGTTTAGACACAAGTCATTATTTAGCCTAGACATAAGGCAAAAAATTTCAATACCACTAGAATTGTGTTCTAAATCTATCTAAGTAGGATTGATCGTAGATATATAGGTCAAATCACTTAGCCTCTTAAAGATTTTGAAATCAAAATTGAATAGGAATTAGATTCGGTTTTCAATTACTTGTCTACGTTAGGATTCCAATTAGAATTGAAAATGACAATTTACAACTTAGGGTGATGAACATTCTTCAACCCCATTCTATTTTCAATAAATTAGTCCCTTGCATTTAATTTTTTTTCTTTTTCACACCATATTGAATTTCGATTTTGGAATACTAGTTTTCGTTCCCTTTGTTGTTTCACACCAAATTACAACTTGATTTTGCAATCGAGTTACCTAAGTTGCAAATTTTGAACTAACTTTGCTATTTCCAATTTTTTTGTTAAAATATATTTCATGTGAGATCAATACTAAAAAAATGCTCCTGTTTATTTCTTGCATTGATATTGTGCACTTGCACCGGAGCTAAAATTATTTCTTTTATTTTTGTCCACAAGTTTTACCAGATAAATTTTTGGAGTCACTGGGAAATGACAAAACTAACAAAAAAAAAAAAATGGTGTAGCAAAGAGTTGAAGAGAATTGCAACTGGAATTTTTTCCCATTGCATACTATGCGAAGATTGAAATTGAAATTTCTTCTATGGTTGGAGGAGCTGGATTTCAGTGGCAACACTTGAAGCACAGATTGCAATCCGATTGCAACATCAATTGTCCTCGTTCCCAGAGAAATACCAACTCTTATTACATTGTTTTGCATGTCGGGGGAGAGCAATGGAGAGAGGAGAAAGGCGAACCATAAGATTTTATTGCTTGAGACAATCAACAAGATGGAATTAGACGCCTTTGTAGCATTGAGCACACAAGCTTCACCATTAAGCTACATGATGATGGAAACTTTGATGATGAAAAATTTCATAGCTCCTTTTAACTATTGTTAGGGGCAACCGACTCCGACAGATCTCTACAATATTATGATATTGTCCACGCTTTAGTCATAAGTGAAGGGATTGAACACTGATGCAAAAGCGTTTGTATCGCTTTGCTTGCAAAATCGTTGTGAATAACCACATAAAACAACAAAGTTAAGCATACATAAAGGGAGAAGAAAATACATGTGAAGAAACTTCTTTCTTCTAGTAATTTAATCCCCACGAATTTCTCGATCACAATCTCAAAGACGAACACGTCAAACACCTCCAAAAGAATTTCTCCATTGTTCTCTATGAGAGGGAAGATGTGTGATCTCCTTTTGAAATAGGGTGAGAAATTCTCTACAGAGAATTGTAGGAAGTAAATGTTGAGAAAGTTTTGCGAGTTATATGGAATTCTAAATTCCGAAAAATGAACCAGTTGCACCACAAGTGCATCCAAATGCACCTATTAATGGTGAGGATGAAGGTAACTTCCTACATCCACTCACTCATTAACTGCAACATAAATGCATTAAACAAATCATATTTGCATATTGCATATTATAAAGTACCATATACATTATTTAACATATATTGAATCATATTCAATTGTATGTCTCTCATATATACCATATAGTATTTAATATAAAACTAATTCATACTATATTAATATTGGAAATTAATCCAAATATAGTGCATTGTTTATTATGAATCATATTCACATGAAACTATATATTTGTCACGACGCGCAAGTACATGCGATCAAGTAATATAAAATGGTATTTTGAGTACCGAGTATTGAATCCTCAGGGACTAAACGACAAAGTTTTTATAGCTTAAATTAATTATAGTGAATTGGAATTGTAACCAACAAGAGAACAAATTAAGGGTGACAAGAATAAAGGTAAATGAACTTCCCAAACAGAAATGTTGAAACAAAGATTAAAAGAACACAAAGCATAAAAACTACTGAAAATGTTATAGCAAATGTGATAGGCTTAGATTAGAGGGTTCTTTATGCAATCTGAAATCTATTGCTGAAGCAATTGTAGATTCAGAATTATGCTACAACAATTTAACATGAGATTCTTTCCAGAATTCCCAAACTCATTGCTCTTGTACTTTATTTGTTATCTCTACCTACCCATTTTCACTGCAAGTATTCACTTGTAATGAGACGTAAAGTTGATTATAGCAAATGATTTTCTCCTTTTTTCTCAAAATAAGAGGAAATGTTATGGAATGAAGTTGACCAAACTTAGTTCCACATTAGCAATAAATTTAACTAAAATCTAGCCACAAGTTAAGCATACAAAATCTTTAACTCAATCCCAAATTATATAAGTTCCTCTAATCCTTGCCTTCGAAAGAATTAGCTCATAACAACAAAGAAAAGATGCAGAAAAATTAATCTAAAACATATTACAACATGAGGTACTTTGAAGAAAAAAAAGATGCAAATTCAGGAGATGAGAAGAAAGGCTTATAGTAGGAAGCTAGAACAACGATCCTTCCTTGCTTTTGCTCCACTCTGTGCTAGATTAGCTCAAATTTTCAGCTTCTTCTTCTTCTTCTTGAAGATGACAATGTACATAAATGAAATTGAATAACTTCATATCTGGATAAACTTTTATAACACTACTTTCAACCTTGTAGGTAGTTTTCTCCAATCCACTAAGTATAATGTCATAACTTCCCCCATGAGTGGACCAAGCAAAGAAGATAACCTTATAGAGGACTCCCCAATGGGTTGCCCATATTCATTAAAAAATAGATCCGCTCTAGATTGTTTAGCAACAACTATTGCCTTCATCTTAGTAAGGCCTCCTGTTCGTTTTGGCAGTGTTGTTTTTTTAGAAGGGTGTTCACCCATTGTATGATCTTCATTTTCATGTCTATTTCAATTACATGTTGCTACTTGTCTAAGAAGTGTTAATCGTGTTCGAGTAGCAGGGAAATCTAATGTACGATTTGAAATATGATTATGTTTAACTTTATTCTACATAGGATTGGTCGAAAAGGTTTGGTGGTGGGCACTAATAGGAGATCTTTCCATATTGACATCATTTGGAAAAGGAGAACTACCTTGATCTTGGTGAGACATAGGTCGTTTTCCTTATGGACAATTACCTCTTCAAGTTAGTGGTCATACGACATTTCGTCACTATAAATCTTTCATCTTGAAGATTTTTTAAGCACATTCATTATGCCTTAGATAACTTTTTTTTCTCTCTATTTTCATCAAAACTCTCAACCATGGATGGATCAATAGAACGTGATATCCCACGAACTTGTAAATGTTTGGTGCGTTCAAACCTCTTCTTTCCTACTGCTTTAGTCCAAAAATATCTTTCTTATGTTATTTAATAAGGAGTGATATCTTATTTCATTTCATTTCATCCTGGAAAACAAAGGTAAATAAATTGTCATTATGCACCAAAATTGTTGGGGTTTTATGCCCTAAACACGTGTAGTTTGTGAATATCCGTGTTGGGATTTATGCCCTAAACTCGTGTATTTGTAATTTTTCAAGGAAATGAAGAAAAATGTTATTTTTTTCTTAAACCTTGTATTCTCACAATTACAAACTTAAATCCAATAAACTAAGTTTCAGAGTCATATTTAAGAGACCTTGAACTGTGTGTAGTTGACACATAGCTAGGATCTAGTTCAAGTAGATGACCCGAATGGTCTATAGTACATGGATAGGGTTGGGAACCTCATCCTGGTAACACTATGGATGCGACTCACTTTGTATTTGATATAAACGAGGCGATCAAACTCGTTCATGTAGTTGACATGCGAGTGGGGGCATTCTATGTGATGAGATTGTAGAGGACCGGACCGAGGATCACTAGACCACTCTAATAACGTCATTGATATATTAGGACTAATAATTCAATGATGACCATCAGTGACTCAACCTGAATCCTGAGCGAGTTACGAACTCCGGTCTGCAGGAGTTTATCCTTAGATTTGTTGGGATTTTTGTCATAATCTCGTGTTTGTAAATATACATTTGAAATTAATAAAGTGTTATTCATTTCATCATTTTTTGTGTCTCGCATTTTATACAACTTTGACCAATAAACTAAGCTCCAGGGTCATTGAATACATGAGAGAAATAGAACTTGAACGGTGTGTAGTGGACACACAAAGAGGATCACGTTCGAGTAAATGACCCGAAGGGTCTACAGTAGATGGATAGGGTTGAAGACCTAATCTTTGATACGTTGTGGATGCGATCCGCTTTGTATTAAGTTATAAACGAGGTGATCAGACTCGTTCATGTGGTTGACATGCGAGTGGGGGCATCCTGTACAATGAGATTGTACAAGACCGGACCGTGAATTATTAAACCTCACGATGTAACACCGCTGACAATGGGACTAATAACCGTAGATGACCATTAGTGACTCGACCAATCCACGAGCGTGTTCTGGACTCTTGTCCATGGTGCGCCCTTTGACTAGTACGGGTGAGGGTGGTCACAGTTACTCGCCCAATATACCTATCTTCTCAGGGACTGGACCAAGTAGGGAGTTGGGAACTAAACTACACAAAATGGAATTCACTCGTTCCCGCCTTTATGAAAACTAGAGGGATTGTTCCCTTAAGTGTTGTCTCCAGGGCCTGGACAATGGGCGTCCACCTTCTCACTGACCCGAGAAGGGTGTTGTGTGTGGTTGGACCATCACAACGTGTTGTTCATTAGAGGAGCATGCGGACTTAAGGAGCAAGAAGTAGACAAAGGGATAAAACGGTATTTTGACCCAGCAGTGTCTATGAACAACCTTTGAAGGGTCGACTCATGGGCATTGGTTATATTAGTGGACACGTAATATTCTGCACTGACGGGAGTGCAACTACAGGCTTTAGTGGAGTGTTACCGTAGCTAATGAATGTTTATTAACAGGGTCAAAGAGTTTGATAGGATAATCTCGGATCATTAGAGCTCGTCATTGTAGGTCAATTAGGTCACTCGGTTGGCTCAAACTGGGTTAAAAGAAAGGTTAATGTTTTGGTGTGAATTGAAGTCTTCAATTTCACTTAAGGGCATTTATGTCATTTATATGAGATATGAATGATATAATATATAGTTTAATGTGAATGAGATTCATAATAAACTATATGGTAGCCTAATTGTTGAATTAGGGCTAATTGGAGAAATTAATTGAGAGAAATTAAATTGGATGTGATTCAATTTAATAAATCCACATTATTACAAATGTGCTTTGTAATATGAGATATCTTATAATGTATGGTTATCCAAATATGATTTGCATAACCTATGGTTGTGGTAAAATGGTAAAAATGTGGAGATTTTAACTCCATCAGTTTCCATTATATAAACCCTTCTTGCAAGAAGGAAAGGAATTCACTCTCTCATTTTTTGGATTTCATCAAAGAGAAGAGATTAAAACATTCTCTCAAATTCTCTCAAATTATCCTCCCTTCTCCAAAACACCAAAGTCCCACAGCTTTCCTTCTTCAAAAAGAAGAACAACCGAGTTTTCGATTGGTGGTGTTCGTTCTTGATCGAGAGAAGTGTTTGAGAAGTTCGAAGAATACGAAGAGTTCGTGACTGGAAAGGGAGATTCGAAGCACGTCTTCAACAAGTGTAAATTTACTTACTGTTTTTCTTCCTTTTTAGATGTTTAGCCTAAACTATTAGATAGTTGATTTTAATGAAATTGGGGTACAAAAAGATACCACGACGATTCGATCGTCTTTCGCTGCGCGGAGATTCTCATTCCCTTCAAGATTAGTATGGGTGAGAGTGGTCACAGCGATGAAACCTCGTAGGGAGATGGGGCTTAACTTTGCAAGAAAGAATTCACTCGTTCGCAAACTAGGGTAACTAGATAGGTTGTTCCCTTAACAATGTATCCAAGTCTTGAACAACGGGGCCCCTCCCTCTCGCTATTGTTTATGATCGGACCATAAACATATTGTTCATTACAGGATCAATGGTGTTTAAGGAGCAAGAAGTAGTCACAGGGGTATAACGGTAAATTGACCTAGCTGTGACTACGAACGATCTGTGAAGGGTTGACTCACGGGTATTCGTTATATCAATGTACACAACTTGTCCTACAGTGAGAAGAGTGCAACTAAGAGTCTTTAGTGGAGTGACTCGTAGTTAACGAATGTTGATTAACGAGATCAAAGAGTTTGATTAGTTAATATCATATAGTTAGAGCTCATGATCTGTAGGTCCATTAGGTCCCTCGGTTGGCTCAATATTGAAATAATGAGGATAAAGTTTTGGAATGAATTTGAAGTGTTCAACTTCAATTTAGGGAATTATATCAATTATATATGATATAATTGATATAGAATATAGTTTAATGTGAATATGGTTCATAATAAACTATATTGTTGCATAATTATGGAATTAAGGCATAATTAGAGAAATTAATTTGAGAGATATGTAAATTGTATATGATTCAATTTTATTTCCCCTTTATGTAAATATGATTTACATAATAAGGTATTTGATACCTTATATTATGCAATTATGCAAATTGATTTTGCATAATGCATAATTGGTGGAAAGTGGCATAATGAGTGGAGAATTTGTCACCACCCACATTGCCTATATAAGCATCCATTTGGATGCAAAATTGATGAACTTAAGTATTTTTTCAAGTTTTGCATTCTAAGCAAAAGGCCTTTCTCTATCAAATTCTTTCTACAAAATTCCTCTTCCAAAAAGGAGTACCACTTCTCTCACTCTCCTAGAGAACAACCGAGAAGACACGTTGGAGGTGTTTTATCGTTGAGAACGTGGAGATCGTAGATTGTGAGAGGATTACAAGAAGAATAGTGTCTTCAAAGGTTATCCCTTATTCTATCATGCTTTCATAGTCAGTCTTAGTCTTAGTTTTCTTATTTTGATAATTTCTTTGTAAACATAATCAAGAACAAACGTGATCAATCGCTTTTGCATCGGAATTCAATCCCTTTAATTGGTATAGTCATTGTTTCTCTTGATTATGTCAAAAATTTCTCAAAAACTAGGTGGATATAACATTCAATTTGGTGAAATTGTTGTGGTTTGAAAAAATGGATATTTTCAGAATCTGACATAAAGATTTACAATTTTGTTGAATCGTTTAATGTAAGAGCCCGTTGTTTTGGATAAATTATGTTGTTAATCGAGTTTGTAAGTCCGTATCGGTCGTGGAAAGGAGTTGATGTGAAGAAATGGAGCGAAAACAGGCAAACAGTGAAGCTTGTTGTTCTAGAACAAAGCACGATTGTTGTTCATCATGAAGGGATCAAATCCTGCAGCAGAATGTGAATCGCGTGTTCATGATTTTGTTGCACGAATCTAATACAAGAACTAGAACTAAGATTGAGCATGCTTTTAAAGATAGGACAACAAGAAATATACCTTTGGAGAATACTTTCTTCACGAGTCCTTCTCCCACGATCACGATCTCAGCAACACGAACCCGAACGTATGAAGATCTTCTACTAGGTCTTCTCCTTTGTTCTCTAGGTGAGGGAGGATTGTGGGTTCCTTTAGGATGAGATGTGTAGGTTAGAGAAATGTGTTCGAAACTCTTTCCAACACAATGAGTGAGAGAACTTTAGGGTTGCACCAAGAGCTTAGTCTCAAAGTTGCATCTTATGCAACTATCTATAGGGAAATAGGATGAAAATTATCATCATATCCCTCCTTCATTCTCTCATTAGTATATAGTTAATGTGTGAATCTAATTTACATTAAAACTATAAATTATATCAATTATATCACATATAATTGATATAACACCCCATATATGAAATTGAACACTTCAATCTCATTCCTAAATTTATACCCTCAATATTACCATGTTGAGCCAACGGAGGGACCTAATGGACCTACAGTTCATGAGCTCCAATGATGTGAGATTAACTGATTAAACTCTTTGATCCAACTAATCAATATTCATTAACTACAAGTCACTCCACTACAGACTTGTAGCTGCACTCTCCTCACTGTAGATTATATTTTGTCCATTGATATAATCATTACCCATGAGTCGACCCTTCACAGGTTGTTCGTAATCACAGTTGGGCCAAATTATCGTTTTACCCATGTGATTACGTCTTTGTTCCTTAAGCACCACTGATCCTCTAATGAACAACAAGTCTATCGTTCGACCATAACTCATACCCTCTTAAGCTAGTTTTGAGGGTGGGTCCCCGTTGTTCAAGACATGGACTCCGTTCTTAAGGGAACAACCTATCTAATTCCTTAGTGTAGAAATGAGTGAATTCCATCTTGCATAGTTAAGTCCCCAGCTACCTACGAGGTTTTGTCCCTGAGAAGGTAGGCTTATTCAGTCGGCTATAGGCCACTCTCACCCATACTAGTCTAAGGACAAACCCTTATAAGCAGGAGTTCTTAACTTGCTCAGGATTCAGGTCGAGACATTAATGGTCATCTATAAATTATCAGTCTTATCCTGTTAACGACGTTACACTGGTCAGACTAATAGTTTGCAGTTCGGTCTTGTATGAACTCTTAATACAGGATACCCCCACTCGCACGTCATCCACATGAATGAGTTGGATTACCTCATTTGTACTAACTATAAAGTGGGTCGCATCCATAATATTACCGGAACAAGGTTTCCAAACTTATTCTTATACGATAGACCATTTATGTTATACTCTTGAACACAGTCCAAATAGTGTCTATTACACTGATGTTCAAGATATATTATAACCTTGGAGCTTAGTTTATTGGATTTTATAAAGCGAGAATATAATTTTATCAAAACAAATAACTTTTTATTTATTTGACCAAAATTACATAAGTTTTAGGGCAAATATCCCAACACATTAGCGTCGCAACGCCACACAATCTTATTTTGGCACGCTGCAGGTGCGGTGTTGCAACGAAGCACGTTGTACGACGTTGAGGCGCACAACGTTGCAACGCCGTGTGCTAGTGGGCAATAGTGGGTGTGCAAAAAAGGAGCAAAATGACATGCATTTTTGTAGCGTTTCGCATATTTTTATGTACTTTCATTATTTATTTAATCGTATGAATTATAATTAATATAATTTGATTATATTAATTTTAATTAATATTTAGTATGCCAAATTGTGGTCCAATTTTGCTATTTTAATTATGCAATTGTTGTATGTTTATTATGTGCATAATGTATGCCATATACATTAAAATCCCACCTTAGGTGAAGCATATTCATGCATCATTTTTATAATATTAAGTGTTATATCATATAGTATGCATGTTTAATTAATCTAAGGGTTACGTTAGTGATTATGAAAGCATTGACATGCATTTTTTCATGTGATGAATATGTTGTATGTGTTATTTGATTCATGTGATGAATGATCAAGCACTATAACATAGAAATGCATGAAACTTAAGTTTAATTAACTAGTTTTAAAAATGTTTTAGAACCTGTTATTAATTTGACTTAGGGTATCTAGTTCTAATAAGATTAAAATTAGACATTCAAATATGACTTATTAACGGTGACTGATTATTAACTTTGTCTAAGGTTATGGCTAGGCTGGGGTATTTAAGTTGATGGAAAGGAACACCCCTACCTGGGAACCGAAGTGGAAGTGAATTTGGTGCGGAGATTCATAACTTATGTTTCTCGTGAGTGACATTTATTAAAATGTTAATAATCTTAGACCTAAGTTTGTATAAATAGTTTATAGACTTAGGAAATTCAAATCTAAATGTTATATTGATAGACTTAGGTAAATTATAGTCAGATTTATTTAGGTCCTCCCGATAATTTCAAAGTACTTGTGGGAAGAAATATGTGTATATGGTACATTAATTTCCACCTTCGTATCTCCGTTATGTTCACACTGTGAGATCCATACTCGACCTCGTTGCACAAATGGGAGCGTCCCCCTTCGGATGGTGTTTGTATGAGACAAAATCAAGGTCAATGGAGAGAGTGCTTATAGTGAGTGGGAGTAGGACTTGTGCAATCGGGCCCCACAATCTCGTCTATTGGTTTTGCGCCGTGAGATCTCTATCATCTGCCTGCTAGTTTTGCCTGGACCAGACTATCCCTTTGGAGGGCTTGATCATAGGTGTCGGAACAAAGCAAACTCTCGAAAGGGATAGGATTACCTTAGTTTGTTCTTCAACTTAGTCCTCCCTTCAACATATTTTTTTGGATCGAAACTCTAGGATCTAAAGTTAGAGGGTAAGCCTTACTGGATACATTAAAAGTTAATGTATCCATACCGAAAATGGTAGCTAGAACCTATTAGGGTTTAAAAGTTGTTCCGATAATAGGTTTGGTCGAGACTGTCTTGTCCTAGAGGAGGAGTGATTCAACTACCCTTTAGTAGCGGCCATTCTAAACCTATGGGGTATCATTGCAAATTAATTGACCTAGAGATCATATATTAATTTTTCTAAAATATGATTTGATTAAATATAGGTTTATGCGAGAAAGTAATACATGTTTTTAATATTTTTCAGCAAAAATGTTAAGTTCGATTATTTCACTTTTGGCTGCCGAAAAGCTCATAAGAAATAATTACCAGACCTGAAAAATAATATTAACCCGATATTGGTCGTGGACGACCTGAAGTTTGTTCTCACTGAGGACTGTCCTCAGGTGCCAGGCCCGACTGCGACACGAAGTGTTGGTGACGAATTCGATAGATGGACCAAGGCCAATAACAAGGCTAAGATTTACATCTTAGCCATTATATCTAATATATTGGTTAAGAAGCATGAGAACATGGTCACCGCTAAGGAGATCATGACATCGTTGCAGGACATGTTTGGGTAACAGTCCTTTCAGGTCAGGCACGATGCTCTCAAGCACATTTTCAACACAAGGATGAAAGACGGGGTGTCTGTCAGGGAACATGTTCTCGACTTGATGGTCCACTTTAATATGACGGAGATGAATGGTGTATCTATCGATGAGTCGAGTCAGGTCAGCTTCATTCTAGAAACTCTACCAAATAATGTCCTACAATTCTGTAGCAACGCTGTTATGAACAAGCTAAGCTACATCCTAACCACCCTACTCAATTAGCTACAAACCTTTTAGTCTCTGATGAAATTCAGGCGACATGAGGGTGGGGCAAATATTGCCCAACGGTCTTTTCACAGGGGTTCGCCCTCGCGGACCAAATCTGTAGTCTTGTCTTCTTCAGGCCCAAAAGTGAAGAAGAAGAATATGAAAAAGATGGCTAAAGGGAAACACGCTGACCGCGTTACCGCCCAAAAGGACAAGAAAGTCAAGGACGCTCAGAAAAAGGAAAATGTTTCTATTACAACGTAGATGGGCATTGGAAGCGTAACTGCCCTAAGTACCTGGCCGAAAAAAAGGAAAAAGTTAAATATGATTTGCTTTGTTGGAACTAAAGGGAATTAAATTCCCACTCAAATGTATCTCAGAAAAAGGCCATACTACAGTGGAATCAACAATGCCACAACATACTCAACTTCCATAGTGGAATCAGCGATGCATCCCTGTTTGATGCTTCGCCATACTACAACTCCTCCATTTAGAATGAAGGCTGACCCCGAAGTAGATTTCCTAGAATCCTTATCGGTCTGAAAATCAGAGCCTGTGTATCCCGTAAGGATCAAATCCCCACTCCCATACCCTAGGTTGTAGTTCGTCGTTCTCCAAAGATATTTGAGGATTGCCTTTACGGTTGTCCAGTGATCTAATCCTGGATTGTATAAATACCTACTGACAATCCCAACTGCATAAGAGATGTCGGGCCTAGTACACAACATGACATACATGAGACTCCCAAAAACTGAAGCATAAGGGATTCGTCTCATATCCTCAACCTCTTGAGGAGTCTTGGGACATTGATTCTCAGACAGGTGAACCCGATGCCTGAAAGGCAATAAGCTCTTCTTGGAGTTTTGCATCTTATATCTAGAAATCATCTTATAAATATAAGACGCCTGAGACATGGCCAGTTTTTTGTTCTTCTGGTTTCGGACAATATTGATACCTAGAACATACTGTACTTCTCCCAAATCTTTCATTTGGAATTGTGAAGCTTGTCATTTCTTTACGTCAATTAGAAATCCTACCTCATTCCCAATGAGAAGGATATCATCCACATACAATATCAGAAATGCGACAGTGTTGTTGACGATTTTCTTGTAAACACAAGGCTCGTCAACGTTCCGATTAAAGCCATAAGATTTGATTGTCTCATCGAACCTTATATTCCAAGACCTCGAGGCTTGTTTCAGTCCATAAATAGACTTATGAAGCCGACAAACCTTTTGCTCTTGGCCTTGGGCAATGAACCCCTTGGGTTAGTCCATGTAGATGGTCTCGTCAAGTTTGTCATTCAGAAAGGCGGTATTGACATCCATCTACCATACCTCATAGTCATAATATGCGACAATGACCAGAAGGAACTTGATCGACTTTACCATGGCAACAGGTGAAAAGGTTTCCTCATAGTCAAGCCCTTCAACCTAGGTAAAACCCTTTGCCAGTAGTCGTGCTTTGAAGGTTTGCACCTTCCCATCTACGCCACGTTTACGCTTTTAGATCCATTTGCAACCTATAGGTTTTACCTCATCTGGTTGATCCACAAGCTCTCAGACGAAATTTAAGTACGTCGACTCCATTTCCTAGGCCATAGCTTTAATCCATTTGTCTTTGTCAACGTCAGCCATTGCCTGATCATAGGTCAATGGATCCTCGCATGAAGGAAATGAGAATCCCCGCGCAGTGGAAGACGATCAAATCGTCGTGGTATCTGTTGCATGTAATATTTATGATATTGCAATACCGCAGTGTACGAGTCAAGTTTTAGTATAGTGATTTATGAGTCCAAGTATCGTCCTCGGGAATGGGTTTCTAGATTAATTAATTACTAAGATACTAATTCTCAATTTTAGCTAAAGAAACATAACATGGATAGGTGGTGAAACAAGAATTAAAGACAAACAAACATGTAGAGACACGAATTGATAGATTTAAAGGAAATTGACCTCGCAACTCAACACTTAATTACACATGCAATGAATAAATGAGATGAATTTATAAACAAGAAGTAAAATACTCGAGAAAGTCTCTCGATTTCTCAAGAGCCTCGCACATACAATAAATCCTATAGTCTCCATATAAAATCTAAGCATGCACGACATTAAGTAACTTCTTTATGTGTTTCCCTTAAACTTCTAAGTCATTCTCGTGCAAGAATTCTAAGGGTTTTGACAACCTTGTTCTAATTTAAGTTTTTTCTCTTGAGTCAACTTAAACCAAAGATATAAATGAAACTAAGAATGAATTACCAAAAATAAATATCAAATCATACTTCAATACATGGCAAAGAAGTCTTAATAAGAAAATCAATCCTAACTACAACATTTAGCTACTCTAAATCACATGAAAACCAAGCTAAACATGTAGAAAACGTCTTAGAACGCTATTACAAATTGAAAGAAAGGGGAATTAAACTTATGTGTCGATGTCGGTCCTTCGTCTCCGAGCTCCCGTCTTCGATCTTCAACCTCCACAAATGCTTTGGCTCCCAAAAAAGCTATTTTCTCTCTTCTTACAAAATGTATTTCGAAATTAGGGTGGAACATCTATTAATTTCGGCTCCCCCTACACAATTGAATTGTTGGGATTTGTGCCTTAAAACTCGTAGTTTATCATTATGTTCTCATTATTGTAATAAAGTGTTATTATTTCAATAAAGTGTTATTGTTCGTTATCTACGAGTTTGCCTTTATTTAAATCCTAAATCCAATAAACTAAACATCCAAGGTTGTTAAATGAATCTTTTACTAAATGTAATGTACATAAAAAGGATCTCGGTTCGAGATACAGCCTAAAGGGTCTATAGTTAGGGGATAAGGTTTGGGTACCTTACCCTGGTAAAACTATGGATGTGACCCACTTTGTATTTTATACAAACACTGTGTCCTAACGTGTTCGTGTCGATGACATGTGAGTTGGGATATCCTATGTAATGAGATTACATAAGACCGGACCACGAAATAGTAACCTGTAGTTGTAACTCCATTGACTAGTTAGGTTTCTATTTCACTAGGATGACCTAGGCAACTTGATCTTAATCCTGAGCAGGTTATGAACTCCTGTTCACGAGGGATTGTCCTTTGACTAGTATGGGTGAGAGTGGTCAGATTCGCCGACTCAATATGCCTACCTTCTTGGGGACAAGACCGAGTAAGTGGCTGGGAACTTAACTTAGCAAGATGGAATTCACTCCTTCCCGCCTACTAGGGTAAGTAGAGGAATGTTCCCTTAAGTGGTGTTTCTGGAACTTGAACAAAGGGCCCAACCCTCCCATTGGCCCGAGAGGATTGACTTGCTGTTATTGGTCAATATCCGTGGACACAGAAATATATCTGCAGTGAGAAGAGTGCAGCTGCGGGACTTTAGTGGAGTGTTCCCGCAGTTAACGAATGTTGATTGGGAGGTTAATGAGATTAACCGAGCAATCTCGTATCGTTGGAGCTTCTGATTTGTAGGTCCATTAGGTCCACCTTCTAGCTCGTAAAGGGTTCTTAGATCATTTGAATTTGAAATGTTGAAATTCATTAGGGAATATATTTAATGTATTTAGATACGATATAATATATAGTTTTGGAACTATATATTATAAATTTAATGTGAATATGATTCATATTAAATTATATGAGAGAATTGAATATTTGAAAGAGTTCAAATATTATATTAAATGTGAATGTGATTCACATTCGCAAACTATAGGTTAAAATTTAATGTGCACTGGCTGTGCATTAAAACTATAGGTTAGAGGGAAGGATATGATTAAATATGATTTAATCTTAATTAAATATAAGATATTTAATTTGATTAATTAAATATGATTTAATTAATATTTATTTTAATTTAATATTAAATTAATGGAAACGTGTCAGAAGGACACGTTCCCCACCTCCCTCCCTATCGATAGGAAGTGGGGAGGTGATCCCTCGTTTTATTCCTCTCCAATGGAGGAGAGGAGGTTGATCGATGATTTTGGATGATTCAAGCAATTAGAGAATTGCTCTCTCACTCTCAAATTCCCTCAATCTTCCCAAAAGTTGGAATCCTTCCCACCAAGGAAGATCTAAGAATTCAGAGATATAGTCACTGTTGGTGGTGTTCTGTTGGTGAAAAAATAGAGAACTTTTGAAGTTCCTGAGTTGCTGAACATTAGAGCAAGGAGTTGTTGTTCTGTAAAACTACAAAGGTAATAATTTCCTTTCCATCTTTAGTTTAATTGTCAAACTTAATGTGTTTGCATGTATGCAATTAATCCATGCCTAATTAGATTAGAGTTGATTCCATGCTTGTTCTATATTTTTTGTCAATGTACTGGTTTTTGTTTCAATTAAAACAATCAAGCACATTAACGATCCCAAACACTTTTTCCGCTGCTCAAGGAGATCAGATCTCCATCATGCATAATATTGTATTTGTAGGCATAATCGGCACAGCGTTGCAACGCTAGGGACAGCGTTGCAACGCGGTGCCTAAACGCGTGGTAAATAAGGAAACAGTCAGCAGCATTGCAACGCCGCTACCATAACTCGTGCGCTCCTTATCGAAATGGCGTTGCGACTGGCGGGCAACGCGTTAACGCGCCACAGCGGTCTTTCATGTGCGCCTTCTTATCGATATAGCATTGTGACGCTGCCTTGCAGCGTTGCAACGCTATCGCCTGGGACCTTCAATGCATCTTGGTTGCACGTTTGGCGTTGCAACGATATAGACAGCGTTGCAATGCCATCACCTCGGGTCATCATGCTTGGATTGGTCCTTTCTCTTCCAATTGGTATTATTTTTAGCTCCAAATAGCCTCGTCCACATAACTACCATTACATGAATGTTTATAAATTTCAGGTACAAAATGGTAAAAATTAGACAGATGAAATTCAGAGAAATCATGATGCACATCCCTATGGTCCTGAGAGGGACAATAGAATGGTGGAGAATTAAAATCATGCAAAGTCATAATTGAAAAAAAAATTAATGACCCAGATCAAGACTTTTACACAATATACACACAACCAAAACAGGGGACAAAGACGCAAAAACATACAAAACTTAAATAAAACAAATAAGGAAACAAACAAACACACAAATAACAAATAAGGAAAAACACACAAACAAGCTTTAGTCTAAAATTTCAAATTTTCTCCTAATATTAATTAATCTAAATAATCGCCATCCCTCGGCAACGACGCCAAAAACTTGTTGCATGTAATATTTATGATATTTCAATACTACAGTGTACGGGTCAAGATTTAGTATAGTGATTTATGAGTCCAAGTATCGTCCTCGGGAATGGGTTTCTAGATTAATTAATTACTAAGATACTAATTCTCAATTTTAGCTAAAGAAACATAACATGGATAGGTGGTGAAACAAGAATTAAAGACAAACAAACATGTGGAGACACGAATTGATAGATTTAAAGGAAATTGACCTTGCAACTCAACACTTAATTACACATGCAATGAATAAATGAGATGAATTTATAAACAAGAAGTAAAATACTCAAGAAAGTCTCTCGATCTCTCAAGAGCCTCGCACATACAATAAATCCTATAGTCTCCATATAAAATCTAAGCATGCACGACATTAAGTAACTTCTTTATGTGTTTCCTTTAAACTTCTAAGTCATTCTCATGCCAAAATTCTAAGGGTTTTGACAACCTTGTTCTAATTTAAGCTTTTTCTCTCGAGTCAACTTAAACCAAAGATATAAATGAAACTAAGAATGAATTGCCAAAAATAAATATCAAATCATACTTCAATACATGGCAAAGAAGTCTTAATAAGCAAATCAATCCTAACTACAACATTTAGCTACTCTAAATCACATGAAAACCAAGCTAAACATGTAGAAAACATCTTAGAACGCTATTACAAATTGAAAGAAAGGGGAATTAAACTTATGTGTCGATGCCGGTCCTTCGTCTCCGAGCTCCCGTCTTCGATCTCAAACCTCCACAAATGATTTGGCTCCCAAAAACACTCATTTCTCTCTTCTTACAAAGTGTATTTCGAAATTAGGGTGGAAAATCTATTAATTTCTGCTCCCCTAACACAATTGCATAATGTTGTATTTATAGGCATAATCGGCACAGCGTTGCAACGCTAGGGACAGCGTTGCAACGCTGTGCCTAAATGCGTGGTAAATAAGGAAACAGTCGGCAGCGTTGCAACGCCGCTACCCTAACGCGTGCGCTCCTTATCGAAATGGCGTTGCAACGTGATGCGAAAATGTCAATGCCCTAAACTAATTCAAATTAGGATGAGACTCTGACTCTTCTGTGACGTGCAAGTATACACGGTCAAGTGCAGCTAGTGATAAGAAAAGTATCGATCCCACGAGGACTAGTAGAATCTAAACCAATGAGTGTCCTAGAAATTTTTCTCCTTATTTTTTTTGGTGCAATGCATGGGCATGCAAGTTTTTGTTAGGAATAAATGAATGCAAAAATAGGAATTCGATTGTTTTGTTGTTTGGATGAGTTAAATATAATTAAGACTAATGCAATAAATCAAAATATGTGAAAACATTAAACATAAACTAAACGAGAGAAAACTGGGGCTTTTAGATTAAGAGATAGGCTAGGGTTAAGTTGAAGTTCCATGTATAATTAGATTAACAAATGTGTGGTTGATGCCTTGAATTTACCTCGCATGTGATCAAGTGAATTTTTCCAAAGTCATTAAATTTTAAAACCAACAATTTCCCAATTGAGATCTAAATTACGCTCATAACTTTAAGGTTCTAGGTGGATTAATTATCCCTAATTAACTCATGATCCTAGAATGAAATTCTAATTTCCTAACTCACTAGCTTTTCCAAGTTCGTGAATTTTAGAGGAGTCAAAGTGGCTAAGTTTTAATCCTCATGCATCGTTATAAACATTAAAATCTCATAAATCCAACCACGGCATCAACCATAAATTTATTACAATGTATACGGTGAAAAACAACCTAACCCATGCCTAGAAGAGTTTAGCTCATGCTTGGAGTTAAATTACACATCCTTAAGTTAAGCATGCTCTTACTAATCATGTATAGCAATAGTAGACCAAGAACAGTCCCAAAATCGACCTAAACAGTAAGCAAAAATTTCCTAAACAACAATTTTTTTACCCACTGGTTTTAGCAAGAGTTTCCAGGATTGCTTCAGCAATTTTCCTATCGAGCAATTTGCCTATCGGTTACTTTGCTTCAGCAAAATGCAAGCAGCAGCAGCAGCAACGCCCAAAGTCCCCACGGCTTTGCTTCAGCAAACACGAGCACAATAAAAATCACGCGCAACGGCAACGGCAACAGCGCAACGGCTTTGCTTCAGCAATCGCGCACGCAGCGACGGCGCTTCCCGATTGTCCACGGCCTTAGGATGGGTCGCCTCCGATGCGCCCCGAAATTGCTTCAAAGAATACTTGGCCGATACTCACTAATGCGCGCGAATGCTTCAAAGAAAAGTTGGGCGATTCCTCGCACCTACGCGCACAACAATGCTCCTCTGTCCCTCCTTCGCGATTGCTTCAAAGAATCGATGGGTCTACTTCTTCCGATCTCGCCGCTCGCAATTGCTACAAAGAATTTTCAGCGCCTTCTTCCGATTGCTTCAAAGAAAGTAGGGTGGATGGCTCTCCGATGCCTTCACGATTCTTTCTCCGGTTTGTTTGCAGCAAAAAAGCCTTATCGACTTCCTTCTCCTTGGCCTCTCGAATCCTCTCTCTCGGCCTTGCTGTGAGCAACGCCCTACGAATTTTTTCTTTCGCGATTGCTTTAGCAAAACAAAGACTCTCCTCTCCAAGAAAAAACGTTGCAGCTCCTCTCTTCTTTTTTTCCTTTTATCACAAGAAGATGTTGCCCTAGTTTGATAATTACAAACACGCCATTTAGGGTATAAAGACCATTTTGCCCTTCGGATAAAATGTCTAAAATGCCCTTATGGGTTTTTGTAATTTTTTTCTTTTACACATCTCCTGCACATAGAGAAATCCTCATACATTATTATCAATCATAAATCAAACTAAATATGTAAAAGTTAAGAAAAATCTCAAATTGCGGTCTTTAATTACTTGTTAGCTAATTTCTCCAAATTAAAGCACAAAATCATCAAAATTAATTCTTTTAGAACCTAATGCTTAAATTCAAGATTTTCAACTAACATTCATAATTTTAGGGATAAAATAACATGAAGCTCAATAAATTCTATGCAATTCAAGTTGATTAAGCACTGAAATTCTAGTAAAATAACTCTCCTATGGCGAGTTATCAAACCCCCAAACTTGAACTACTCATTGTCCTCAATGAGTTCTATTCCCTAAAAATTTTAAAGACCTTCCAAGACTCAAATCAATTGCGTTAACTGAACAAGAGTTAAAGACTTATGCTCTAAGTTGCAAGTTACTATTCATTCAATGCTTTCTAAGTGGTTCATCCAGAGTTTCCTACATAACACTTATTTCTTAGTACCAAGAGCAAACCAACTAGGATCTGGCACCTACCCTCAAGCTCAATCACTATAGTCCTAATCATTCAAATCAGGGCAACCCATAGTTAAAGATAAGTCACAATCCAAAACTCGCATGTCTTCAAATTCATGATCATTCATTTTTATTTTATTTTATATATATATATATATTTTAAAACAAATATGTACATTACCCCTCCATTTCCTTAAACACAACGTAGGGCTAGTTTTATTTTTTATTTTTTAATTTTATTTTTAATTTTTTTTCGACTTTCCCGTAGTTCTTAGAATGGCACACGTGGTTAGCGCAGCGCACCTAAGCAATGGGGTTCTCCCGTAGTTCTTAGAATGGCACACGTTGTTAGCGCAAAGACACCTAAGCAATGGGTGCAGTTACTTGCTTGATACCTTCGCTCCAAGAGGCCAAAGATGGTTAGTGCCTGCACTTCGACATCGAGTACCAAGTTACCTGAACTGACTCTAAATAACATAATAAATAACATCTCTTTTTTTTTTTTAGCCCAACAAAGTTTTAGGGAAATGGAAAGTTTGCACACTCTTTCTTTCTTTCTCTTTTTTTTCTTTAAAAATAAAAACGAAGAATTTACCTTTCCCCCCAAACTTAGAGTACTCAATGTCCTCATTGAGAAGATTGAGAAGATTGAGAAGTTTTAGCCCAACAAAGTTTTAGGGAAATGGAAACGCACACTCTTTCTTTCTTTCTCTTTTTTTTCTTTAAAAATAAACACGAAGAATTTACCTTTCCCCCCAAACTTAGAGTACTCAATGTCCTCATTGAGTTAGGGAGGTCGGGTAACTCCCCCAAACTTGAAATGATCACAAATTTGGAGTTTACTCATTTTGGAACATTCTAAACGATGTATGAGTTACCTAACTTGTCATGGCCTCTAGCTTTCGAACTTTTTGGCCTAGGAGTTGAATCCTAACTACTTTGATTGACACACCAACCATAAGCGCACTAAAGAACCCTAATGACAAGCTTCACCTTGAGAAACACCAAACAAGATAGCATACCCTTGCCTCAAACACAAGCAACAACTCTTGTTTTCATTAACCATAAGATTGTTTTAACTTTTCAGTTCTAACGAGTTTCTCACCAAGTTTCTACAGAAGACACATACTTTCTACCAATAAAAACATGCAGAAACTTAGTTTTTATAAAAGGGACAACAACCATCTTTTTTTTTTTTTTTTTATTTCTACTTGCTTAAACATGGTAGATCAACTACCTACATCATGCATAACCAATCAACACGAAATATGGGTTTCAGTAGTCAAAACAGAATATTTAGAAGTCTTAAAGCAAGTAAATAACAAAGAATTCTTAGCAGAAACCATTACACCCAACAAAACCTACATATGCTTATAAAAAGGGAATTAAATCAACAAATTGCAAAAAAAAGAACAAATTATAAAAGAAAAAACAACAAGCAAAACAAATCAAAATGCTAAAGAAAAAAAAGGAACAGGGCCTCCCTCTTTTGCTCTAGTAGTCATCCTCCTCGTTTTCCTCTTCTTGGGCTTCCTCCTCCTCCACGTTGTTCATCTCATCTTCTTCATCATCACCCGACTGCATCCAAGGCTGCAAAATGGAGTGGGGAAATTCAGGGAAATTTGGGTAGGGGTTTGGAAAATTGGCTTGCATAGCGGCTCGGTGGGCTAAATCTCTCTCCTGGGCATACTCCCAATAACAATGTGATTGATCTTGCATATGGTGCATCATGCTCATCATCACATTGTTTTGGTGTATGAGTTGGTCCATACCTACCATTAACCCCATCCCCTTATTTGAACCAACTTGGGTGTGATGGTCCATAATGGTGTCTAAAGGCCCGCTAGCTAAGATTTTATCCTCCCAAATATAATAAGGAACCCCAGCCCTAATGCAAAGAGAGGTTACTAAACTAGGGAAGAAGATTTTTCCACTCTTTTTCTTTGTACACCTTCCATTTTCCTAGCTACTAGGTTTCCTACATCGATTTGCAATTCTGAGAGGATGGCATAAAGAAGCATGATTCGACTCCTCGAGACCGTTGAATCATGCGAAATGGGCATGAGATTCAACTTCACGAAAGGAAGCCACATGTGTGCTTCAGGAGCTAAATAGGAAGCTAACATAGTCCTCGCTCCCGTTGAGCTTACCATCCATTTTGCCCCATTGATCCTTACCGTTCTTAGGGCGGCATTCATTTGAGTGTCGGATGGGGCCATTAACAACTCGTTTGTCCTACCATAAAGTTGGCAAGACAATTCAAGCATGGAGTTAATTGTATCCGTGTCCCAATGAACATATCTACCCCTTACTATGGATACCCTCTCCTCTAGATAGATGTTCGCATAGAACTCCCTAACTATGGTGGGGATGGCGGCCTCAGGTTCTTTACAAAATGTTTCCCAACCTAGATTTGCTATATTTTGGGATAGGAAAGGAGGAATCTCTCTTGAGCTTAGGTTGAAGCCTCTCTCTAGCAAAAGAGCTCTTTTCTTCAACTTCTCATATTTTGTTCTTGCTCTTTCATCGATATAAATCTCTCGTGATATCTTCCTCACACAATACCTCCTTCATCACTTGGGATTGTTTTCCTAGTATACCCTTTCTTCTTCTTTTCCTTCTTCTCTTTGGACTTAGGTGCCGGTGGTTCAGGGGCCTCCAAAGGATATGCATCCTCTAAGGGCCATTCACTAACCACTTGCTTTCCTTTACTCCGCGAGGAAGAGGAGGAATGGGTGGACGATCTAGGATTGGATTGGCTCACTTCTACCATTGCACTCTTCAATTTTTCGGCCTCTCTCTTGCTTTTGCTTCTTCAGCCCACATGATTAAATATGAAGCAAAAGAGAGAAAGGTACTAGAAAAATTCTAAGGAATGGACAAAGAAGCTTCCTAAGCTAAAAAGATTTTGCCTAAGCTAGATTTGGATCTAGATTGGTTTCTCCTAACTCAAGTCATTTTTAGGTTCTAAGTCTAGGATTCCCTTTACGACTAATCCCCAAAGCAACTTCTTTTTTTTTTTTTTCTTTTTCCTTTTTCCCACTAACTCCTATCCTTTATCCAACTACTTAACCTAAAGGGCGTAAACATAACCTAAAATAGGTCAACTGCAAAAAACAAAAAGGAAAGCATAAAGTCAACATTTAAACAAAAGGAAAGCATGATTAAATTGTATTTAATTCAAATGCATACGAAATGAACAATCATGCTTGGTGATCGAGCAAGAGGAGAAGGAATTCTTACCTCTAACCTTTTGTATGCTTCAATTCTACATCCTAACGACACTTAATCAAAGATTAACTATATGTGATAAAACAAAGAGCAAAACATGAAATAATCTGGATCAAGAATCATATGAACAACTAAATCTCCTATCATGCATAGACAACGAATAAAAAGGAAAAATAAAACAACCTAGCTAAGCTTTTTTTTTTTTTTTTATGAAGGATTCACTACACTTCATTATCACTCAACTTCCATGTGGACATGTTCCTTTGGAAGTCTTCACCCCAATAGTGTTTCAAACGTTGCCCATTAACAAGAAACTCTCTTCCATCCTGCTCACATCGAAGCTTAATAGCCCCGTAGGAGAGAGTTTCGATCATCGTAAAGGGCACGACCATCTAGACCTAAGCTTACCAGAAAAAGTTTAAGGCGGGAATTGAATAATAAAACTCTTTGGCCTGCTTCAAAGTCTTTGGAATGAGTCTCCTATCATGCCAAGCTTTAGTTCTTTCTTTGTAAAGCTTTGCATTCTCATAAGAAAATTTTCTAAACTCATCCAAATCATTCAATTGAAGTAGCCTCGGATCTCCTGCAGAGAATTAGATTTAGATTGAGTTCCTTTAAGGCCCGTAATGCCTTATGCTCTAATTCTAAGGGTAGGTGACAAGCCTTACCAAACACAAGTCTATAAGGGGACATTCCAATGGGGTTTTAAAGGCGGTCCTATAGGCCCACAAGGCTTCATCCACTGACGGACCAATCCTTTCTTTGAGGTTTTACAACCTTCTCAAGGATTCCTTTAATCTCCTATTGGACACTTGACTTGTCCATTAGCTTGTGGATGGTACGGGGTGGAGATTCTATGCTTTACATTATACTTGGCCAGAGGGTATTCATTGCCTTATTAACAAAATGAGAGCCCTCATCACCGATTAAGACTCTAGGGGTCCCAAATCTCGTGAATATGTGCCTATGCAAGAATCGACCACTGCTTTTGGCGTCATTATTCGGGCACGCCATGGCTTCTACCCACTTAGAGACATAATCTCATCGCCACTAAGATATACAAATTCCCTTTAGAGGAGGAAAAGGGCCCATGAAGTCAATCCCCAAACATCAAAGAGCTCCACCTCTAAGATGTATGTCAAGGGCATTTCCTCTCTCTTTCCTATATTACCTCTCCTCGGCATGTATCACATGTCTTGCTAAAGACATAGGCATCCTTAAAGACGGATGGCCAATAATAGCCGACCGAATACCTTTGTCATAGCTTCTTTGGCCACCAAAATGGCCTCCATATGGGGACGAATGACAATGCTCGAGAATAGATGGTATCTCGCTTTCGGTCACACATCTCCTAATCATACCATCTACACACCGCCTATATAAACATGGATCGTCCCACGAGAAAAATTTGGAGTCATGCAAGAATCTCTTTTTCACAGTCTTTGACAAATCGTGGGGAAGGATATTGCAAGCCAAGTAATTGGCATAGTCCGCGAACCAAGGGGGTTGGTATTTTGGACCTCACCAACTAACAAGAGTTGCTCATCGTGAAGTCATCCCTTATGTGGGAGTGTGAGGGTAAAGGCTCGAGTTCTCAATCCTAGACAAATGGTCCGCCACCACATTCTCTCAAACCCTTTTTATCTTTGATTTCCACTTCAAACTCCTGCAGAAGTAATACCCATCTAATCAATCTTGGTTTGGCATCTTTCTTTGCCAACAAATACCTAATGGCGGCATGATCTGTGGTAGACCACCACCTTAGTACCAACCGGATATGGTCTAAACTTTTCAAAAGCAAAGACTCATCGCTAACAACTCCTTTTCAGAGTTGTGTAGTTCATCCGAGCTTCATTTAAAGTTTTACTCGCATAATAAATTGGATGTATTACCTTCTCTTGCCTTTATCCTAGCATAACACCCACAAAGATAGTCACTTGCATCACACATCAACTCGAATGGCGCTTTCCAATCGTGTGAAGACATAATAGGTGCAAGACTAGGGTCAGCTCTTGAGGACATTAAAGGCATGGAGACACTCCTCACTAAATATAAAGGGCTCGTTGACTTCCGGAGAGAGCACAATGGTTTTGAGATTTTTGAGAAATCTTTGATGAATCTTCTATAGAACCCCGCATGTCCAAGGAAACTTCTCACTCCTTTGACATTTGTGGGCGGTTCCAATTTCTCAATAATCTCAATCTTCGCCTATCTACTTCTATCCCCTTGCATGATATCTTATGCCCTAACACAATCCCTCTCTAACCATGAAGTGACACTTTTCCCAATTTAGAACTAGGTGTGTCTCTTCACAACGCCAAGTACTTTCCCCAAATTCTCTAAGCAAACCTCAAATGAGTTTCCAAAGACCGAGAAGTCATCCATGAAAACCTCCATGATGTCCTCTACATAGTCGAGAAAATCGCCATCATGCACCTTTGAAAGGTCGCAGGAGCATTACATAGTCCAAATGGCATCCTTCGAAAAGCAAAGGTACCATATGGACATGTAAATGTTGTTTTCTCTTGGTCTTGTGGTGCAATGGTTATTTGGTTATAACCACTGTAACCATCAAGGAAACAATAAAAGGCTTGACCTGCCAGTTTGTCCAACATTTGATCTATGAACGGGAGAGGAAAATGGTCTTTCCCGTGGCCTTGTTTAGCCTCCTATAGTCCATACTGAGACTCTCCAACCGCTCACTACCCTAGAAGGAATGATTTCATTGGCTTCATTAATAATTCTTGTCATCCCTCCTTTTTGGGAACACATTGATCGGGGTCACCCAATTGCTATCCGCTATTGGGTAGATAATTCCAAAGATCCAACCATTTAATGACTTCTTTCTTCACCACTTCTTTCATGGTCAAGTTAAGTCTTCTCTGGGGCTCTATGGATCTGAAAGTCCCTTCCTCTAAGGTAATCTTGTGCATGCAATAAGAAGGACTAATCCCTTGAATGTCAGCAAGAGTCCATCCTATGGCCTTCTTGTGTTGCTTAAGGACATTAAGCAACAACTGTTCGTCCTTAGGGGGTAGACTTGCTGATATGATAATGGGAAGAGTTTCCTTATCACCCAAGAATGCATACTTTAAGTGTTGGGGTAAGGGTTTCAGTTCTAGTGTTGGGGGTTCTTGAACTGAGGGGATCATAGAAGGTCTCTCTCCTTCCTTCGATCTAATGACTCAAAGATTTTTCTCGAACTTTGCTATTTCTCGCTAGTTCTTCCAAACCATGGGTCAACTCTTCTATTCCTGACTTCTCTAACTCACTTTCTCTCAGATCTCCAAATCTCATCTCATGGATTCCTTTCAATTCTTCGCTGGCGGTTTCAGAAATAACTCCATCTAAGACATGAATTACAGAACAACTTTCTGTCCCATTTGGATACCTCACTGTATCATAGATGCTAAATCGGACCTCTTGATCATTCATTCTCAACTTAATGGTCCTGCATGAACATCTATCACGCTTCTACTGCTTTCAAGAAAGGTCGCCTAGGATAATAGGAACATCCTTGTCGACTTCATAATCCGTAATGATAAAATCCACCGGGAATATGAATTTATCTACTTGGACCGTGATGTCCTCTATTTTTCCTTCGGGTAGGCTATGGATCTATCTGCTAGCCGCAGGGGTCACCGTGGTGGGCCTCGCCTCCCAATGCCCAATCCCTTATAAATGAGAGAGGCATCAAGTTGATGCTAGCTCCTAAATCACATAACGCCTCTCCTAAATGTCTTCCACCAATAGACACAGTATGGTGAAAGATCCGGGATCCTTCTCCTTATGGGGTATCCTATTTCTCGAACACCGCACTACACTCTTCACTCAACGATACCACTTTGAACTCTTGGAACTTCTCTTTTTTGAGCGGATGTCCTTGAGAAACTTCAAGTAGTTGGGCATTTGCTTCAACGCATCAATCGGTGGTATGTTGATATGGACCTCCTTTAGCATATCCAGAATTTTTCAAAATGGGCTTCCTTCTTCTGCTTCCTCTTGATCTTTGAGGATAGGGTGGTGGGGGTGGTTTGAACTCGAGCACTCGCCATCGTTGTTTCCTTGGAAGTTGAGGCTTGTTGAGATTCTGGTTTATCCTCAATCCCACTCTGGTTCCCGATGTTTTGGATCTACCATTTCCTCATCTTGCCCTTCCTCATCAATGATCGATTCGCTCATCTCTCTCCGGGTTTTCTCACGGCTACCCTCTTCTAAAATTCTCCCACTCCTTAATTCTCTTTGCTGCTAGAACATGTTCCTTCCCATCTCTCTTTGGGATTTCGTGTGCTGCGGGGAGCGTGCTCATGGCCTTGCCTTTAGCTCACTTGCTAATTGGCCAATTTGCATTTCAAGATTTCTTATAGAAGCTTGTTGACTCTGAATAATAGCATCATTGCGAGTAAAAATAGCATCATTATGAGCCAAAAATAGCATCATTGCGAGCTATGTATTCTTTGAACAAACTTTCTAGAGAATCACCAAAACTTCTTTGGGAGGGTGTAGCCTTCATTTGTGGTTGAAGGGCGCGAGTTATGATTCCCATAATTCGATACCCTTGATTCCTAAAACCGGTGGTTGATTCACTCTATTTTGCATTTGAGGGGCTTGGGCATTGTTTGCTTTGGCCTCCCAAGATAGATTTGGGTGATTCCTCCATCCCAGGTTATAGGTGCTCGAATATGGGTTATTCCTAGATTGACCTGGTTTGAGTTTCCATACATAATGCACCGATGCAGGTTACTAGGCGTAACTCAAAAGTGTGTCCTTCACCACAGTGAGACACAGAGATTCTAAACTCTCTTGAGGTGCAAAAGATGGGGTTGGAACATTAGAAGAGATTTGGTTCACGTTACCCATAGTCAAATTCTTCAACATGGAAGCCATGGTAGAGATTTGAGCATTTATTGAGTTCAACGTGTCCAACTCAAGGACTTCTTTAGCTTTTCCTACCGTTCTCCTCACATCCGCCCACCGGCAATTGTTGGATGAGATCCTCTTTAATATCTCGTGAGGCCTCATTGTAAGTTTTGGCCAACAAAGCTCCATTAGCAGAGGCATCCACTACTTGCTTAGTGGAGGTGTTCAAACCATGGTAGAATGTTTCCATTTGGATGCAAAGAGGCAATCCATGGTGGGGACATTTACGCAAAAGATCCTTAAACCTCTCCCGTGCCTCGCTCGTGGTTTCATCATCAAACCGTTGGAAAGCTACAATTTCATTCCTAAATCTTGCATTCCTAGTGGGTGGGAAATATTTTATTAGAAATTTCTCTCGCCAGGAGTTCCGTGAATCTATCACTGGCGGCGGAGCGAATTCAACCAGATTCTTTGCAAAGATCCCGAGGGAATAAGGGAATAAGCTCAATCTAATGGCGTCACTAGAGACTCTGGCATGATGAAGGAATCGCTTACTCCCGGGAATGATTTCAAATGGAGATGGGGTCCTCACCGGTAAGCCATGGAACCGCCAATCGTTTGGAGCATTTGAAACATAACCGGTTTTAGCTCAAAAGAAGTAGCTTGTATAATGTGTCCGATTATCCACGGATTCATTCATCCACTAAGGGGGTTGGCATAGGTCCTAATGGCTCGCTCTCGGTCATTGGCTAGCTCTATCACATTGGTAGGACCCCTGTTTGGAAGGTTAAAGAGTGGATTGTCTCTAACATCTTGGGGTGCTCTAGGGTTATGGTGTTGGGCTAGAGGATCTATAGGGTCTCTAGGATTATTCTGGTTAGCCATAGCTAATTTTTGCTCTCTCAATCGCTTCCTAAAGGTTCTATCTATTTCGGGGTCAAAATCAAACTCTAACTGACGACGCACATTCATAAACTATCCTCAAGTACCTGAAATGCAGAAAAACCCAACTCAAGCAATATTATGAAAAAGAAACTAATCCTAAAAAAAAAAAAAAACACAAAAGTAAAGAAAATTTCACAGAACTCACAGATAAGATTCAAAGCTAGTCCCCGGCAACGGCGCCAAAAACTTGATGCGAAAATGTCAATGCCCTAAACTAATGCAAATTAGGATGAGACTCTGACTCTTCTTACGTGACGTGCAAGTATACACACTCAAGTCAAGTGCACTAGTGATAAGAAAAGTATCGATCCCACGAGGACTAGTAGAATCTAAACCAATGAGTGTCCTAGAAATTTTTCTCCTTATTTTTTTTGGTGCAATGCATGGGCATGCAAGTTTTTGTTAGGAATAAATGAATGCAAAAATAGGAATTCGATTGTTTTGTTGTTTGGATGAGTTAAATATAATTAAGACTAATGCAATAAATCAAAATATGTGAAAACATTAAACATAAACTAAACGAGAGAAAACTGGGGCTTTTAGATTAAGAGATAGGCTAGGGTTAAGTTGAAGTTCCATGTATAATTAGATTAACAAATGTGTGGTTGATGCCTTGAATTTACCTACGCATGTGATCAAGTGAATTTTTCCAAAGTCACTAAATTTTAAAACCAACAATTTCCCAATTGAGATCTAAATTACGCTCATAACTTTAAGGTTCTAGGTGGATTAATTATCCCTAATTAACTCATGATCCTAGAATGAAATTCTAATTTCCTAACTCACTAGCTTTTCCAAGTTCGTGAATTTTAGAGGAGTCAAAGTGGCTAAGTTTTAATCCTCATGCATCGTTATAAACATTAAAATCTCATAAATCCAACCACGGCATCAACCATAAATTTATTACAATGTATACGGTGAAAAACAACCTAACCCATGCCTAGAAGAGTTTAGCTCATGCTTGGAGTTAAATTACACATCCTTAAGTTAAGCATGCTCTTACTAATCATGTATAGCAATAGTAGACCAAGAACAGTCCCAAAATCGACCTAAACAGTAAGCAAAAATTTCCTAAACAACAATTTTTTACCCAATCGTTTTTAGCAAGAGTTTCCAGGATTGCTTCAGCAATTTTCCTATCGAGCAATTTGCCTATCGGTTACTTTGCTTCAGCAAAATGCAAGCAGCAGCAGCAGCAACGCCCAAAGTCCCCACGGCTTTGCTTCAGCAAACACGAGCACAATAAAAATCACGCCGCGCCAGCGGCAGCGGCAACAGCGGTAAGAATTTGCTTCAAAGAATCGCGCGCCGCGCGGCGACGCGCTTCCCGATTGTCCACGGCCTTAGGATGGGTCAGCTCTCCCGATGCCGCCCCTCGAAATTGCTTCAGCAATACTTGGCCGATACTCACTAATGCGCGCGAATGCTTCAGCAAAAAGTTGGGCGATTCCTCGCACCTACGCGCACAACAATGCTCCTCTGTCCCTCCTTCGCGATTGCTTCAGCAATCGATGGGTCTACTCTTCCGATGCTGCCCCTCGCAATTGCTACAGCAATTTTCAGCGCCTTCCTCCGATTGCTTCAGCAAAGTAGGGTGGATGGCTCTCCCGATGCCTTCACGATTCTTTCTCCAGTTTGCTGCAGCAGAAGCCTTATCGACTTCCTTCTCCCTTGGCCCTCTCAAATCCTCTCTCTCGCCTTGCAGAGCAACGCTCTACTACGAATTTTTCTTTCTTTCGATAGCTTTAGCAAAACAAAGACTCTCCTCTCCAAGAAAAAACGTTGCAGCTCCTCTCTTCTTTTTCCTTTTATCACAAGAAGATGTTGCCCTAGTTTGATAATTACAAACACGCCATTTAGGGTATAAAGACCATTTTGCCCTTCGGATAAAATGTCTAAAATGCCCTTATGGGTTTTTGTAATTTTTTCTTTACACATCTCCTGCATACGAGAAATCCTCATACATTATTATCAATCATAAATCAAACTAAATATGTAAAAGTTAAGAAAAATCTCAAATTGCGGTCTTTAATTACTTGTTAGCTAATTTCTCCAAATTAAAGCACAAAATCATCAAAATTAATTCTTTTAGAACCTAATGCTTAAATTCAAGATTTTCAACTAACATTCATAATTTTAGGGATAAAATAACATGAAGCTCAATAAATTCTATGCAATTCAAGTTGATTAAGCACTGAAATTCTAGTAAAATAACTCTCCTATGGCGAGTTATCACAACGCTGAAGGGCAGCGTTGCAACGCCCGTTGTGCAATCTTTCATGTGCGCGTTCTTATCGATATAGCGTTGCGACGCTGCCTTGCAGCGTTGCAACGCTATCGCCTGGGATCTTCAACGCATCTTGGTTGCACGTTTGGCGTTGCAACGCCATAGACAGGGTTGCAAGACCATCACCTCGGGTCATCATGCTTGGATTGGTCATTTCTCTTCCAATTGGTATTATTTTTAGCTTCAAATAGCCTCGTTTTGATCCCGAGTGATCCAATTTGTCTTGAATACCTCCGTTTAAGCTCTTAACCTGAAATTGAATGAATTAAACACGTAAAAGCCCTGAAATCATCATAAAACTAGCAATTATTAAGCCTAAGGATAGCACATTTTGTGTGCTATCAAACAGTTTTGCAACTCAATTTCATTGAATTCAACTATCTAATAGTTTAGGCTAAACATATAAAAAGGGAAGAAAAACAACAAGTAAATGTACACTTACTTGTTGAAGACGTGCTTCGAATCTCCCTTGTCAGTCACGAACTCTTCGTGTTCCTCGAACTTCCTGAACTCTTCTTTCGATCAAGAACGAACACTACCCTTTGGAATCTCAATTGTTCTCCTTTTGGAAGAAGGAAAGTTGTGGGACTTTCTTTGTTTTTGGAGAAGGGAGGAGAAAAGTTGAGAGAATTTGAGAGAAAATTGAATCTCTTCTCTTTGGTGAAATCCAAAAAATGAGAGAATTCCTTAAGAAACTCTTCTTGCAAAGGGTTTATATAATGGAAAATGATGGAGTTAAAATCTCCACATTATTACCATTTTACCACAACTATAGGTTATGCAAAACATATTTGCATAACCATATAATATAAGATATTTCATATCTCATTTTACAAATCACATTTGCATAATTGTGGATTTATTAAATTGAATCACATTCAATTTAATTTCTCTCAATTAATTTCTCCATTTAGCCCTAATTCAACAATTAGGCTAATCTATAGTTTAACATGAATCTCATTCACATTAAACTATATATTATATCATTGATATCTCAAATGAATGACATAAATGCCCTTAAGTGAAATTGAACACTTCAATTCATACCAAAACATTAACCCTTCTTTTAACCCAGTTTGAGCCAACCGAGGGACCTAATGAACCTACAGTGACGAGCTCCTATGATCCGAGATTAACCTATCAAACTCTTTAACCCGGTTAATCAACATTTATTAGCTACGGTCACACTCCACTAAAGCCCGCAGCTGCACTCCCATCAGTGCAGAATATTACGTGTCCACTGATATAACCAATGCCCATGAGTCGACCCTTCACAGGTTGTTCGTAAACACAGTTGGGTCAAATTACCGTTTTACCCCTGTATCTACTTCTTGCTCCTTAAGTCCCCACTGCTCCTCTAATGAACAACAACGTTGTAATGGTCCAACCATATACAACAACTCTCTCGTGCCAGTGAGAGAGTGGGCGCCCGTAGTCCAAGCCCTGGAGGACAACACTTAAGGGAACAACCCCTCTAGTTTCCCTAAATGCGGGAACGAGTGAATAACATCTCGCGTAGTTAAGTTCTCAACTTCCTACTTGGTCTCTCCATGAGAAAATAGACATATTGTGCGAGTAACTATGACCACCCTCACACGTACTAGTCAAAGGACAGACCCCCGCAGGTAGGAGTCCGTAACACGCTCAGGATTCAGGTCGAGTTACTAATGGTCATCTACGAAGTTATTAGTCTTTACTGTCAACGGTAATACATCAGTAGGTCTAATAATTCACGGTCCGGTCTTATACAATCTCATTGCACAGGTTGCCCCCACTCGCATGTCAACCACATGAACGAGTCAGATCACCTCGTTTGTATCTTAATACCAAGCGGGTCGCATCCACAGTGTATCCAGGATTAGGTCTCCAACTCTATCCATATACTGTAGACCATTCGGGTCATTTACTCGAACTTGATCCTCCCTGTGTGTCCATTACACAGCGTTGAAGTTCAAATTCTCTCATATATTCAATGACCCTGGAGCTTTGTTTATTGGTTAAAATTTGTATAAAATGCGAGACACAAAATGATGAAATGAATAACTCTTTATTAATTTCAAATAGTAATTTACAAACACGAGATTAGAACAAAACATCCCATCATCGCAGTCATCATCAGGGGTAACGACTTGGATTTCAGCTAAACCGATGTAACGTTCAGGCTGTCTCACATCTCTCCCACTACGTCGAGGCATTCTCAACTCTTGAGAACGGACTTGACTAGACGAGTTAGGATGAACAACACTTGTTGACGTACTAGCCCCATCAACAACTCTTGCTGATGTACTGTCCATTTCCTTTAACACAATTTTGCTTCTAGGTAAATGATCCCTGACGTGGTCTTCCTCAAGGAAAGTGGCGTTTGTCGACACAAGCACCCTATTTTCCTTAGGATTTTAAAACATACCACCCATAGTCTCTTTTGGGTAACCTACAAATAGGCATAATTTTGAACGGGGTTTCAACTTTTTTGGGTTTGACACCAACACATGGTTCGGGCATCCCCAAATTCTGAAATGATGTAAACTGCCTTTACGTCAATTCGAAAGTTCGAAAGGTGTTTCACAATCACTCTTCGACGGAACGTTGTTCAAAATAAACACCGCAGTCTCCACTGCGTAACCCCAAAAAGAATCAGGGAGACGAGCATAGCACATTATCGACCGAACCATGTCCAACAGGGTTTTGTTTCTCCTCTCCGATACACCATTCTGCTGGGGCATACCAGGTGTTGAGAGTTGGGACATAATTTCATGTTCTATCATATAGTCCTGAAATTCAGTGTCCATATGTTCTTCACCTCGATCCGATCGAAGTGTTTTTATAGTTTTACCTAACAGATTCTCAACCTTAGTCTTGTATTCCTTGAACTTTTCAAGAGTTTCAGACTTCCCATGGATTAGGTAAATATGCCCATACCTTGAATAGTCATCTATAAAAGATACAAAGTATTCATAACCTCCTCGTGCTTTAACATTCATCGGACCACAGAGGTCATAATGTATAAGCTCAAGGGGCTCTTTGGCTCTATATCCTTTTCCACTAAAAGGACGTTTGGTCATTTTGCCTTCAAGGCATGACTCGCACACCGATAAAAAGTTTTCTTCCAACTCGCTTAGAAGTCCACTCTTCACAAATCTCTCAATCCTATTGAGATTAATGTGGCCTAACCTTAGATGCCAAAGATGAGCATTTTCTTTAGGAGAAACTTTCACTCTCTTAGTTCGTGTTTTTGCCGTTTTAAATAATTTAGTATTCAAAACACTTTTGACCGAATTAGGTTTCAAAACGCACAGGTTATTCTCAAGCGAAGCAAAACACAGTAAGTTTCCTTTGAAAGAAATAAACGCTTTATTCGATTCAAAAGAAACAGAGATACAATGTTCAATAAGGCAGGAAATAGAAACTAGGTTTCTACTAAACCGTGGAACTGTAGATAAATTATCTAATAAAATGTAGTTCCTGCCAAAATATAGCTTCACCGTGCCGACTGCTGCAATAGAGAAAAGCTCCCTAGATCCAACCCGTAGTGTTATCTCACCCTCTCGCAGCTGCTGCCAGGAACTAATTCCCTGAAAAGAAGAACAAATAAGTGGTGCCCGAATCCAATATCCAGGTAGAGTCATTACTCTCCACTAAACATGTTTCTATAACCAGTAAATCACATTTACCTTGATTCTTCAAGTCGGCAAGGAACTTGGGACAGTTACCCTTCCAGTGGTTGTCCCCATTGTAGTGGAAACACTTTCCTTTCTCTGCAACTTCCTTGACCTTTTTGCCCTTTTGGGCAGCAGCACGGTCAGCTTTACCCTTCTTCATCTTCATCTTCCCTTTCGGGTGAGAAGGAGCTACAGATTTAGGCCCAGAGGTCGAACTCCTGTGAAAGGACCTTAAGGCAACATTTGCCTCAGCTTCCAGTGTCCTGATCCTCATCAAGGACTGGAAGTTCTGTAGTTCATTAAGAAGGGTTGTCAGAGTCTAGTTAATTTTGTTCATAACAACATTGCCACGAAACTGAAGGAAACTCTTCGGAAGAGTCTCCAAAATAAAGATGACCTGGCCCGACTCATCGATCGAAACCCCGTTCATCTCCGCCAGATTAAAGTGGATCATCATGTCCAGAACATGTTCATGGACAGACGTCCCTTCTTTCATCAGCGCATTGAAGACGTGTTTGAGCGAATCATGTCGGACCTGAAAGGACTGTTGTCCAAACATTTCCTGCAAGGATTCCATGATCTCCTTGCCGGTGATCATCAACTCATGCTTCTTTGCCTAGACTTCAAACAAGCTGGCAATGATATAGACCTTGGCCTTTTCATTGGCCCTGATCCATCGATCGTACGCATCACGAACACTTCGTGATGCGGTCGAGCCTGACACGCGAGGACACTCCTCAGTGAGCACGAACTTAAGGTCGTCAGTTACTAGAATCGTGTTCATATTATTTTTCCATGTTTTTAAATTATCTCCCACTAATTTGTCGGATGCTAGTAAAGCTATTATTGAGCTAGACATTTTGCTGAAAAACAAGTAAAAACTTTGTGTCAGTCTCGCAAAAAACTTTTTGAAATCCCATCAAGTTTTAGCAAAAGAATTATCCTATGATCTCTAGGTCCTTAAAAATTTGCAATGATATCCCAAAGGTTTAGAATGACCGCCACCGAAGGGTGAACCGAAACACTCCTCCTTTGGGACGAGACTTTCTCGACCAGACCCTAATACCATAATAACTCTTATTCCATTAGGCGTCCAGTTACCATTTTTCGGTCTGAATCTATTAACTCTTAATGAATCCCGTGAGTGTCACCCTCAATCTTTAAGTTTCCAAGTATCCATCCAAACAATAGCCACCGAAGGGTAAACCAAGAAGGAAAACCAACAACGAAATTGAATCCCTTTTTGGAATTCACGGTGTTTCGACTCCTATGATCACAAGACCTTCCGAGATTGTCTGGTCCAGGCCAAACTAGCAGGCGGATCATAGGCGTCTCACGGTGTGAATCGAAAGAAGAGACCGTGGGTCCCGTTTTCATAGGTCCCGCTCCCACTCACTATAAGTACTCTCTCCATCCACTTTGATATTGACCCATACAAATACCATCCGAACGGAGACGCTCCCATTTGTGCCACGAGGCCGAGTATGGATCTCACGGTGTGAACTTTACGGAGATTTGTGGTCGAAAATTCAAATGTATCTTATACACTTTATTTCCTCCTACTCGACACTTTAATTTAATTGAGATTAACCTAGATAAACAAGTTATAGTTTACCTAAGTCCACCAATATAACTCTTATATTGATTTAACCTAAGTATATAATCACATTATTAACTTAGGTCTATGTGAGTAAATTAATCAACTTTTAATTAACGCCACTCACGAAAATATAACCTAAGAATCTCCAGACCAAATTCACTCCCAGGTCGGTTCCCAGGTAAGGGTGTTCCGCAAAGCGTCAGCTTAAATAACCCACGCTTAGACAGAACCTTCCTTAGAGAGAGCTACTAATTAGTCTCCATTCAAAGTGTTGGGATTGATGCCCTAAACTTGTGTAATTTTGATCAAATAAATAAAGGGTTATTTGTTTTGATGAAATTATAATTCTTGCTTTATAAATCCAATAAACTAAGCTCCAAGGTTATAATGCATCTTGAACATCAGTGTAGGGGACACTATTTGGATTGTGTTCAAGAATATAACCTAAATGGTCTATGGTATAAGAATAAGGTTGGAAGCCTTATTCTGGTAACACCATGGATGCGACCCACTTTGTAATTAGTACAAATGAGGTAATCCAACTCATTCATGTAGTTGACATGCGAGTGGGGGCATCCTGTATGAAGAGTTCATACAAGACCGGATCAAGCAAATTATTAGTCTAACCAAAGATAACACCGTTAATGTGGTAAGACCGAATATTTATAGATGGTCATTAGTGACTCGACTGAATCCCGAGCAAGTTAAGAACTCCCCTGCATATAGGGGTTTGTCCTTAGACTAGTATGGGTGAGAGTAGCACAGAGTCGACTCAATAACCCTACCTTCTCGTGACGTAATCTCGTTGGTAGTCAGACTTAAGCAGCAAGATGGAATTCACTCATTCCTACACTAAGGAATTAGATAGGTTGTTCCCTTAAGAATCGACTTCAGGTCTCGAACAACGGGACCCTGCCCTCTATGAGGGTATGAGTCTATGGTAGGACCTTAGAGTTGTTGTTCATTAGAGGATCAGTGGTGTTTAAGGAACAAAGAGGTAATCATAGGGGTAAAACGGTAATTTGACTCAACCGTGATTACGAACAACCTGTGAAGGGTCGACTCATGGGTAAAGATTATATCAGTGGACACAATATAATCTACAGTGAGGAGAATGCAGCTGCAAGTCTATAGTGAAGTGGCTTGTAGTTAATGAATATTGATTAACTGCATCAAAGAGTTTAATTAGTTAATCACACATCATTGGAGCTCATGAACTGTAGGTCCATTAGGTCCCTCTGTTGGCTCAACATGGTTATATTGAGAGGGTATATAGGAATAAAATTGAAGTGTTCAATTTCATATATGAGATGTCATATCAGTTATATGTGATATAATATATAGTTTTAATGTGAATTAGATTCACATAATAACTATATACTAAAGACAGAATGAAAGAGGGATAGGATGGTAATTTCCATTCCTATCTCCTTATATATATAGTTGCATAAGATGCAACTAGCTTAAGTTGATAAAAGCCTTTGTTGTGTTGTTGGAAAGGTTCCATAACACACTCTCTCTCACAAACATCTCATCTCACCTAAAGGGAACCCACATTCCTCCCTCACCTAGAGAACAACGGAGAAGATTCGGTGGTAGTGTCTTCATTCGTTCGTGTTCCAGTTGCTGAAATCGTGATTGTGGGAGAATGGAGCACTCAAAGAAAAGTTCTTCAAAGGTAATATCTCGATGTCCATATTGTCGTTATATGCTTAATCTAGATAGTTTAGTTCATGTAATCCTCGTAACGAAATTAAGAACGCACGATTCACCATCGCTTCTGCTGCGGGATTCGATTCCCTTCACAAAGGTCATATTTGATTTCCTAATTCTAATCTTATTAGAACTAGAAACCCTAAGTCTAATTATTCAAGTTCTAAACATTTAAAAACTAATAATTAACTTAGGTACATTCATTTCTATGTTATAGTGCTCGATTATTCCTCACATGAATAATTCTATACTATAACATATATTCATCACATCTATTAAATGCATGAGCATGCTTTTAATGAAGGGATTTTGAATTCCGGCAGCGGAAGACGTTGTGAAACGTTGTTGATCCGTTGTGTAAAAAGTGTCTTAAAATTGAATCTATCTCATAGATCCTAGGCTAAACATGCAAAAAAGTAGAGAAAACAGGAAGTATAATGGATACTAACCTCTTGAAGAACACTTCTTCAACGTTTTCTCCTTCTCCGGTCACGATCTCTCTAGATCCAACGTTCTCCTCGAACACGAGCCACGATCCGAACGTGGAGACACCTCCAAAGGGTCTTCTCGGTTGTTTTCGGAAGGTTGAGGGAGAGTAGGTGGGACTCCCTTTGGTTTTGGGTGAGGAGAGAATGATAGAGAATTGAGAAAGGATTTGAGAGAGAATCCCTTGCTCTCTTTGGATGGAAATCCAAGAAATGGCAAAATGTCTCATGAGATGCTTTTGAATGCATCCTTTTATAATGGTGTGTGGTGGAGTTAAAATCTCCACCAATTCACCATTTTACCACAACTATATAATATACAAATCATATTTGCATATTATATAATATAAGGTATCTCATACCTTATTATACAAATCTCATTTGCATAAATGTGGAATTATAAGTTGAATCACATTCAATTTAATTTCTCTCAATTCTATTTCTCCAAATAGCACTAATTAATCAATTAGGCTATACTATAGTTTATTATGAATCTTATTTACATCAAACTATATATTATGTCATCTATATCTCATATAAATGACATAAATACCCAAATAATGAATTTGAACACTTCAAATTCAAACCAAACTGTAAACCCTCAATTTGTCCAATTTGAGCCAACCGAGGGACCTAATGGACCTACACGTGAGGAGCTCCAATGATCCGAGAATAACTTGTCAAACTCTTTGACCCGGTTATTCAACATTCATTAGCTACGGTAACACTTCATTAAAGCCTGTAGCTGCACTCTCATCACTGTAGGACAAGTTGTGTCCATCGATATAACCAATACCCATGAGTCGACCCTTCACGGGTTGTTCGTAGTCACCTTTGGGTCAAATTACCGCTTTACCCTCGTGTCTCACCTCTTGCTCCTTAAGTCCCACCGCTCCTCTAATGAACAACTACGTTGCATGGTCCAACCATAAACAACAACCCTCTCAAGCTAATGAGAGAGTGGGGCCCCGTTGTTCAAGCCCTGGAGACAGCACTTAAGGGAACAAACCCTAGTTTCCCTAAGTCGGGAACGAGTGAATTCTTTCTTGCGTAGTCAAGTTCCCAGCTCCCCATGTGGTCCTTCCCTTGAGAAGGTAGGCATATTGGGCGAGCAACAGTGGCCACCCTCACCCGTACTAATCAAAGGACAGACCCCCGCAGACAGGAGTCCGTAACACGCTCAAGATTAAGGTCGAGTCACTAATGGTCATCTACCAATTTATTAGCTCTATACTGTTAACGGTGTTACATCAGTAAGTCTAATAATTCACGGTCCGGTCTTGTACAATCTCATTGCACAGGATGCCCCTACTCGAATGTCTACCACATGAACGAGTCGATCACCTCGCTTGTATCTAATACAAAGCGGTCGCATCCACGCAGTATCCGTGGATTAGGTCTCCAACCCTATCCATATATTGTAGACCGATTGGGTCATTAACTCGAACGTGATCTTCCCTGTGTATCTACTGCACACCGTTCAAGTTCTTAGTTCTCTCATAATACAATGACCCTGGAACTTAGTTTATTGGATTAAGTTTATGAGAAATGCGAGACACAAAGTTTAAATAAATAACTCTTATTTATTACACAATGTTGAAATAAATAACTCTTATTCATTTACAACTTGGAATATTACAAACTACACGAGTTGAGGACATACATCCCAACAAACTCCCACTTGGACTAAGCTAGTGGAGTACATGATACATTTCTCAAATGTACAAAGAAAGTAATACAATAAAGTAATACAATAAACTAGGGCATTGAATACCCCTTTACAATACTCCCACTTGCCCTAGTCGGAAGCACTCAAGACCTAGACTCTCTAGGTGACCTCAAACACCTTAGCCGTGAGGGCCTTTGTAAATGGATCAAGAACGTTGTGCTCCGCTATCTGCGTGTCCATCACGCGCTCTCGCGGCGCACAATCTCCCGTGACGTGATACTTACGCTCTTTATGCTTGCCCTTTTATGACTTCGAGGTTCTCTCGAGTTGGCTACTGCACCACTGTTGTCACAAAACAACGTGATCGGCAAGTTCATATTTGGAACAACTTCCAAATCTGTCATGAACTTCCTGAGCCAAACAGCTTCCTTTGCAGCTTCACAAGCCGCAACATACTCGGCTTCCATCGTGGAATCAGCGATGCATCCCTACTTGATGCTTCGCCACACTCACGAATCCTCCATTCGTAATGAAGGTCACCTATGGATTTCCTAGAATCCTTATCGGTCTGAAAGTCAGAATCTGTGTATCCCATAAGGATCAAATCCCCACTCCCATACACAAGGTTGTAGTTCCTCGTTCTCCTAAGATACTTGAGGATTGCCTTTACGGTTGTTCAGTGATCTAATCCTTGATTGGATTGATACCTACTGAGAATTCCAACTGCATAACAGATGTCGGGCCTAGTACACAACATGGCATACATCAGGGCTCCCACAAAATGAAGCATAGGGGATTCGTCTCATATCCTCAACCTCTTGAGGCGTCATAGGACATTGATCCTTAGACAGTGAACCCCATGCCCGAAAGGCAAGAAGCCCTTCTTGGAGTTCTCATCTTATATCTAGACAACATCTTGTCAATATAAGACGCTTGAGACATGGCTAGCGTTCTGCTCTTCCTGGTTACGACAATCTGGATACCTAGAACATACACATGCCTCTCCCAAATCTTTCATTTGGAATTGCGAAGCTGACCATTCCTTAATGTCGTGTAGAAAAATCCTACCTCATTCCCAATGAGAAGGATGTCATCCACATACAATATAAGAAATGCGATGCTTTGTCGATTTTCTTTCTTAGTAGACACAAGGTTCGTCAACATTTTGATCAAAGCCATAAGATTTGATCGCCTCATCAAACCTTATATTCCAAGACCTCGAGGCTTGTTTCACCCATAAATAGACCTTTTAAGCCGCAAACTCTTTTGCTCTTGGTCTTGGGCAATGAACCCTCGGGTTGGTCCATGTAGATGGTCTCGCCAAGGTTGCCATTCGTAAAGGCGCTCTTGACATCCATCCGCCATACCTCATAGTCATAATATGCGGCAATGGCGGAAGGATTCTAATCGACTTTACCATGGCAACAGTGAAAAGGTTTCCTCATAGTCAACCCTTCCACCGGTAAAACCCTTTGCCACTAGTCGAGCTTTGAAGGTCCGCACCTTCCTTCCCATCTACGCCACGCTTACGCTTGTAGATCCACTTGCAACCAATAGGTTTAACCCCATCCGGTTGGTCCACAAGCTCCTGCATTTTAATTGAAGTACATCGACTCCATTTCTGGTCCATGGCTTTAATCTATTCGTCTTTGTCAACGTATGCCATTGCCTGATCATAGGTCAATGGATCCTCACAGTCATCATCAGGAGTGACGACCTGGGTTTCAACTAAACCCATGTAACGCTTCAGCCGCCTCACACGACCCTCCCACTACGTCGAGGCATTCCCAACTCTTGGGAACGGACTTGACTAGACGAGCTAGGATCAATAATACTTGTTGACGTACTAGCACCATCAGCAACTCTTGCTGATGAACTGTCCATTTGATTCAACACAATTTTACTCCTTGGTAAGTGATCCCTGATGTGGTCTTCCTCAAGGAAAGTGGCGTTTGTCGACACAAGCACCCTATTATCCTTAGGATCGTAAAAGTAACCTCCTCTAGTCTCTTTTGGGTAACCTACAAAGAGGCACAACTTTGAACGGGGTTCCAACTTCTTCGGGTTTGACACCAACACATGGGTCGGGCATGCCCAAATCTGAAATGACGTAAACTTGTTTTACGACCATGCCAGAGTTCGAAAGGTGTTTCACAAACACTCTTCGATGGAACTATGTTCAAAATGTAAACCGCAGTCTCCACTACGTAACCCCTAAAAAGAATCAGGGAGACGAGCATAGCTCATCATCGACCGAACCATGTTCTGTTTCTCCTCTCCGATACACCATTCTGTTGTGGCATATCAGGTGCTAAGAGTTGGGACGTAATTCCATGTTCTATCAAATAGTCCTGGAATTTAATGTCCATATACTCTCCACCTCGATCCGATCGAAGTGTTTTAAGCGATTTACCTAACAGGTTCTCAACCTCAATCTTGAACTCCTTGAACTTTTCAAGTGTTTCAGACTTCCTGTGCATTAGGTAAATATACCCATATCTGGAGTAATCGTCTATGAAAGACACGAAATACTCATAACCGCCCCGAGCTTTAACATTCATCGGACCACAGAGGTCAGAATGTACTAACTCAATAGGCTCTTTCGCTCTATATCCTTTTCCACTAAAAGGACGTTTGGTCATTTTGCCCTCAAGGCATGACTCACACACCGGTAAAGAGTTTTCTTCCAACTCGCTTAGAAGTCCACTCTTCACTAGTCTCTCAATCCTATTGAGATTAATGTGGCCTAACCGAAGATGTCAAAGATGGGCACTTTCTTTTGGAGAAACTTTTATTCTCTTAGTTCGCGTTTCAGCTGTTTTAAACAATTCGGTGTTCAAAATACTTTTGACCGAATTAGGGTTCAAAACATATAGATTGCTCTCAAGCGAAGCAGAACAAATCAAATTTCCATTTCGAGAAATAAACGCTTTATTACTCTTGAATGAAACAGAATATTTTGTTCTAATAGGCGTGAAATAGAAACTAGGTTTCTCGTAAACCCGGGAACTATGTACATATTATCTAATAATAAGTACTTTCGCCAAAGAACAACTTCACTGCGTTTATTGTCGCAAATTTGAGACAACTTCTCCTGATCCAACCCTCGAGTGTTATCTCACCCTCTTGCACTTACCAGAGAACTTAATCCTTGAAAAGAAGAGCAAACATGGTTAGTAGCGCCTGAATCCAATATCCAAGCAGAGTCATTACTCTCCACTAAACAAGTTTCTGTGACAAGTAAATCACATTTACCTGTCATCTTCTTTTCATCAAGGAACTTGGGACAACTCCTTTTCAGGTGTCCGTCCCCATTGCAGTAGAAACACTTTCTGGCAACATCCTTGATTTCTTTGCCTTTTAGATCGGCAACGCGGTCAACCTTAACTTCCTTCAACTTCTTCTTCTTCCCGTTAGGGCCTGAAGAGTCTACAAACATTATCCCAGAAGTCATACCACTGTGAAAAGGTCTTAAGGCAACACTTGCCTCAGCTTCATGTCTCATAGTTTGCACCAAGGACTGAAAGGTTTGTAGATTGTTGAATAGGACCGTTGAACCGAGCACCTGAGGACCCTCCTCAGTGAGTGTGAACTCCTGGTCGTCATTTACCAAAATCGTGTCTATATTGTTTTTCCACGAAATACTATCGCCGACTAACTTAACGGAAGCTAAAGGAGCGTTAAAAGCGTTTGACATTTTGTTGCTGAAAAAAAATGAAAAAGCTTTGTATTAGTCTCGCAAAAACTTTTGAAAATCCAATCGAGTTTTAGCAAATTTTTATCCTATGATCCCTAGGTCATTCAAAAATTTGCAATGATACCCTAAAGGTTTAGAATGACCGCCACCGTAGGGTAGACAAAACCACTCCTCCTCTAGGACGAGACTCTCTCACTGCACTCCTAATACCGAGAATAACTCTTATTCCATTAGGCATCCAGTTACCATTTTTCGGCCAGAATCCATTAACTCTTAATGAATCCTGTGAGTGTCACCCTCAATCTTTAAATTTCCAAGTATCCGTCCAAACAATAGCCGTCGTAGGGAGGACTAAGAAGGAAAACCAACAAGAAAAGCGTATCCCTTTCGAGAATTCACGGTGTTCCGACTCCCATGATCAAGGCCCTCCGTAGGGATTGTCTAGTCCAGGCCAAACTAGCAAGCGGATCATAGGCGTCTCACGGTGTGAATCGAAAGAAGAGACCGTGGGTCCCGTTTTCACAAGTCCCGCTCCCACTCACTATAAGTACTCTCTCCATTCACGTTGATATTGACCCATACAAATGCCACCCGTAGGGGGACGCTCCCATTTGCGCCACGAGGCCGAGCATGGATCTCACGGTGCGAACTTAACGGAGATTTGTGGATGGAAAATTAAATGTATCTCATACACTTTATTTCCTCCCACTCAGCACTTTAAAATAATCGGGATTGACCTAGATAAACCGGCTAAAATTTACCTAAGTCTACCAATATAACTCTTATATTGGATTAGCCTAAGTTTATAATCACATTATTAACTTAGATCTATGTGAGTAAATTAATTAACACTTAATTAACAAAGACTCACGAGAATATAACCTAAGAATCTCCTGACCGAATTCACTCCTGTGCCTGCTTTCGAGTGTAGGGGTGTTCATGCCGTCAACTTAAATACCCCACCTTTAGACAAAACTTTCCTTAGACAGAGTTACTTATCACTCCATTCAAAGGTTATATTTGATTTCCTAATTCTAATCTTATTAGAATTAGAAAACCTAAGTCTAATTATTCAAGTTCTAAACATTTTTAAACTAATAATTAACTTAGGTTACATGCATTTCTATGTTATAGTGCTTGATCATTCATCACATGAATAATACTATACTATAACATACATTCATCACATGAATTAAATGCATGAACATGCTTTTAATTTAAAAATATAACACTTATATTAAATAAATTAAATCATGCAAACATTATATTATAACTCTTATAATATAATCCTATCATAATCCTATCATGCATACTATATATTATAACTCTTATAATATAAATATGATGCATGAAATGTTTAACCTAACGTGGGATTTTAAATTTATATGGCATACTCTATGCACATAGAAATAATTAAATCATACATCTCATGCATAAAATAATTAAATACCAATATTAGACCGATTTTTGGCACCCTAGGGACACAAAATTAAATTAATTAACATTAATATAACATTTACATTAATATTAATTAAAATAATTAAATAAAATACATTTAAAAAACCAAATTTACAAATAAATAAATAATTAAAAAAATTAAAAACGTTGCAAAACTGCAAGGCTTTGCAACATTGTAACTGCAACGATTCTGACCGAAAAACAATTATTAGTAGTTGCACAAACGAGGGCTCGAACCGACACCCACGATGCACGCCTCCGACTTTCTCCACACTCCTCGCACCACTACACCACAGCGTTGTAACGTTGTTTCGTGTTGCAACACAAAATGTATAGCGTCGCAATGCTGAAAAACTTCCAGCAACACCATTTTTGCAGTTTTTCACCGAAATCGCCCGTTTTTGCTCTGTTTTCTTCACGACAACTCTTGTCACGAACGACACGGACTTACAGACTCGATTTACATTAAAAAAATGCCCAAAACTACGGGCTCTTACATTGATCTCATCAACTTTAATGTAAATCTAAAAAAATGCCAAAAACCGAAAACATCCAAAATTGCAAACCATTAACATTCATCTCATGAAAATTAATGCTACCCACCTAATTTTAAGAATTCACATAATACACAACGAAGTGCAACGATTGGCTCTGATACCAATTGAAGGGATTTTGAATTCCCGCAGCGGAAGACGTTGTGAAACGTCGTTGATCCGTTGTGTAAAAAGTGTCTTAAAATTGAATCTATCTCATAGATCCTAGGCTAAACATACAAAAAAGTAGAGAAAACAGTAAGTATAATGGATACTAACCTCTTGAAGAACACTTCTTCAACGTTTTCTCCTTCTCCGGTCACGATCTCTCTAGATCCAACGTTCTCCTCGAACACGAGCCACGATCCGAACGTGGAGACACCTCCAAAGGGTCTTCTCGGTTGTTCTCGGGAGGTTGAGGGAGAGTAGGTGGGACTCTCTTTGGTTTTGGGTGAGGAGAGAATGATAGAGAATTGAGAGAGGATTTGAGAGAGAATCCCTTGCTCTCATTGAATGGAAATCGAAGAAATGGCAAAATGTCTCATGAGATGCCTTTGAATGCATCCTTTTATAAAGGTGTGTGGTGGAGTTAAAATCTCCACCAATTCACCATTTTACCACAACTATATAATATACAAATCATATTTGCATATTATATAATATAAGGTATCTCATACCTTATTATACAAATCTCATTTGCATAAATGTGGAATTATAAGTTGAATCACGTTCAATTTAATTTCTCTCAATTCTATTTCTCCAAATAGCACTAATTAATCAATTAGGCTATACTATAGTTTATTATGAATCTCATTCACATCAAACTATATATTATGTCATCTATATCTCATATAAATGACATAAATACCCAAATAATGAATTTGAACACTTCAAATTCACACCAAACTAGTAAACCCTCAATTTGTCCAATTTGAGCCAACCGAGGGACCTAATGGACCTATACGTGATTTAGCTCCAATGATCCGAGAATAACTTGTCAAACTCTTTGACCCGATTATTCAACATTCATTAGCTACTGGTAACACTCCACTAAAACCCGTAGTTGCACTCTCATCACCAGTAGGACAAGTTGTGTCCATCGATATAACCAATACCCATGAGTCGACCCTTCACAGGTTGTTCAGTAGTCACCGCTGGGTCAAATTACCATTTTACCCCCGTGTCTCACCTCTTGCTCCTTAAGTCTCACTACTCCTCTAATGAACAACTACGCTTGCATGGTCCAACCATAAACAACAACCCTCTCATGCCAATGAGAGAGTGGAACCCGTTGTTCAAGTCCCGAGACAACACTTAAGGGAACAACCCCTCTAGTTTCCCTAAGTCGAGAACAGTGAATTCCTTCTTGTGTAGTCAAGTTCCCGGCTCCCCACGTGGTCCCGCCCGAGAAGGTAGGCATATTGGGCGGCAAAGAGTGGCCACCTTCACTGTACTAATCAAAGGACGGACTTCGCAGACAAGAGTCCGTAACACGCTCGTGGATTAAGGTCGAGTCACTAATGGTCATCTACGAATTTATTAGCTCTATACCGCAACGGTGTTACATCGTGAAGTCTAATAATTCACTGGTGCGGTCTTGTATAATCTCATTGCACAGATGCCCCCACTCGCATGTCTACCACATGAACGAGTCGATCACCTTGTTTGTATCTAATACAAAGCGGGCGCATCCACGGTGTATCCGTGGATTAGGTCTCCAACCCTATCCATATATCAGAGACCGATTGGGTCATTAACTCGAACGCGATCTTCCCTGTGTGTCCACTACACACCGTTCAAGTTCTTAGTTCTCTCATAATACAATGACCCTGAAGCTTAGTTTATTGGATTAAGTTTATGAAAAATGCGAGACACAAAGTTTAAATAAATAACTCTTATTTATTACACAATGTTGAAATAAATAACTCTTATTCATTTACAACTTGGAATATTACAAACTACACGAGATGAGGACATACATCCCAACATTTAATCCAAAAATATAACACTTATATTAAATAAATTAAAACATGCAAACTTTATATTATAACTCTTATAATATAAACCTATCATGCATACTATATATTATAACACTTATAATATAAATATGATGCATGAAATGTTTAACCTAAGGTGAGATTTTAAATCTATATGACATACATGATGCACATAGAATAAATAATTTCATACATCTCATTTTTAAAATAAATTAATAGCAAAAATTAGATCGATTTTGGAACTTTAGGGACATTTATTTAATTAATTAACATTAATATAAGTATTATATTAATATTAATTAATAAAACAAATTTAATAATACATTTTACAAATTTAAATAAATAGTAAAATAACTAAAAAACTAAAATATGTCCCACGATTTGAAAAACTGAAGCACCAGCAAGTCTCGCACGAAATTGCCTCGCGAACTACTCCTCAACGCACGCAGCGTTGCAACACCGTGAGGCGCTGTTGTAACGTTGCGGCGTGGCGCCGTTGTCCTCGCCAACACCCGGCTCCTCGGCGTTGCCAACGCGACTGCAGCGACTCTGCACGGTACCGCATGCACATCGTTGAGACGCTAAAAAAAGCAGCCTCAACGCCGTCGACAGAACAATAAACTCCTTTGTTGTTTTTTGTCATTTTTCGGTCGTTTTCGCTCTGATTTCTTAACAGCAACTCTTTGCAACAAAGACCCGAACTTAGAGACTCGATTTATTTTCTAATTGCCCCAAAAAACATGGGCCTTTACATTGATCTAATAAACGAAAATAAATCTAAAACTAGTGCCAAAACCGAAAACATCCAATTTCGCAAAACCACAATTCATCACATGAAATTGAAGTACAACCCACCTAATTTTAAGAAAAACATTTGCACAAGGAAGAAGCCAACATTTGGCTCTGATACCAATTGAAAGGAATGAAAATCCCGTAGTGGAATAACGATTCAATCGTCATAGTTTCGTTGCGAAAATATTTTCTTAAAATTATTTCTATCCTATAGAAAATTAGGCTAAACATGCATAAGAAGGAAAAAATAGCAGGATATACTTACTTGTTGAAGAACCGTTCTTCGTGATTTCCTTCTCCGGTCACGAACACTTCGCGATCTTGATCCCAACAATCACGATCTTCTCGAATAATCGAACGATCCAGACACTTCCGAAAAGCCTTCTCGGTTGATCTCCTTAGGTAGAAGGAGAGATGTGGGACTCCTTTTGGTGAAAGGGAGAGGGGGATTTTAGAGAAGAGAGCTGAGAGAATTTGAAAGCTCTTTTGGTGAGAAATCCAAAAAATGAGCCAATTACATACAAAAGCCTTATTGCAAAGGATTTATATAATGGTGATAGGTGGGGTTGAAATCTCCACCTATTTACCATTTTACCACAACCATAGGTTATGCAAATCATATTTGCATAACCACATATAATAAGATATCTCATATCTCATTATACAAATCAAATTTTTATAATTGTGGATTTTAAATTGAATCACATTCAATTCAATTTCTCTCAATCCAATTTCTCCAAATTAGCCCTAATTAGACAATTATGCTAACCTATAGTTTATTATGAATCTCATTAACATTAAACTATCTAATATGTCAATCATATCTCATATAAATGACATAATTACCCGTTTAATGAATTTGAACACTTCAAATCCACACCAAGCTGTTAACCCTCTATGTATCTAGTTTGAGCCAACAGAGGGACCTAATAGACCTACAGGTGATGAGCTCCAATGATCCGAGACTAACCTGTCAAACTCTTTGCCCCGGTTAATCAACATTCATTAGCTACGGTAACACTCCACTAAATCCCGTAGCTGCACTCTCATCACTATAGGACAAGTTGTGTCCATTGATATAACCAATGCCCATGATTCGACCATTCACAGGATGTTCGTTGCCACTACTGGGTCAAATTACCATTTTACCCCTGTGTCTACTTCTTGCTCCTTAAGTCCCCACTGCTCCTCTAATGAACAACAACGTTGTAATTGTACAACAATATACAACATGCCTCTCGGGCCAGTGAGAGGGTGGGCGCTCGTTGTCCAAGCCCTGGAGACAACACTTAAGGGAACAACCCCTCTAGTTTTCCTAAGGTTGGGAACGGGTGAATTCCATCTCACGTAGTTAAGTTCCCAACTCCGCACGTGGTCCTGTCCATAAGAAGATAGGCATATTGGGCGAGTAACTGTGACCACTCTCACCCGTACTAGTCAAAGGACAGATCCCGCAGACAGGAGTTCGTAACACACTCAAGATTAAGGTCAAGTCACTAAATAGTCATCTACGAAGTTATTAGTCCTATTATCAATGATGTTACATCAATAGGTCTAATAATTCATGGTCCTATCTTATACAATCTCATTGCACAAGATGTCCCCACTCGCATGTCAACCACATGAACGAGAAAGATCACCTCGTTTGTATCTAATACAAAGCGGGCCGCATCCACAACTTATCCAGGATTAAGTCTCCAACCCTATCCATATACTGTAAATCGTTCGGGTCATTTACTCTAACGTGATCCTCCCTGTGTGTCCACTACACACCGTTCAAGTTCTAGTTCTCTCATAATTCAATAACTCCTACTGGCAACATTTGCCTCACCTTTCGATCCCTGAATTTTCATCAAAGACTGAAAGGTTTGGAGTTCATTCAGAAGGGATGTAAGATTAAAAGTAAGCTTGTTCATAACAACAGTACTTCTAAACTGCATGAAACTATGTGGAAGGGTTTCGAATGAAGTCGACTGCTCGACTCATCGATGGAAGCACCATTCGACTCGCGATGTTAAAGTGCACCATCATATCCGTGACATGATCCCGAATGGATGTACCCTCCGGCATCCTCGAGTTGAATATGTACTTTAGGGCATTATGTCAGCCTGTGTGTGGACTATTGTCCAAACATACCGCATGAAATCCATGATTTCCTTGGCGGTAATCATGCCTCATGCTTCTTGGCTAATATGTCGGATATACTTGCCAAACATGTAGACTTTGGCCTTATCATTGGCGATCCATCGATCATATGCATCACGAACATTTCGTGACGCATTCGAGCCTGACACCTGAGGACACTCCTCAGTTAGCACAAACTTCAGATTATCCACTACCAATATAGTGTTGAGTTTGTTTTTCCATGTCATCATATTCTCTCCGGTTAACTTTTCTGCACCCAATAAGGAAATTATAGAGCTAGACATTTTTGCTGAAAAATTTACAAACAAACTTGTATGAGTTTCTTGCTATAACTCTAATCCAATCATGTTTTAGCTAATTATCAAATGATTCCTAGGCCATTTATATTTTGCAATGATACTCCAAAGGTATAGAATGTATGACATCGAAGGGTAATAAAAAATACTCCTCACTGGATCAAGACACTCTTGACCAAAACCTAATATCAGAATAACTCTTATTCCTATAGGTTTTAGTTACCATTTTTCAGTCTGGATACATACACAACCTATGTACCCCGTGAGTGTCACCCTTTGTCTTTAGATCCCAGAGTCTCCATCCAATAAAATCCGTCGAAGAGAGGACTAGATTGAAAAATAGTCTAAGAAAATCTTTATCATTTTCGGGTGTCTACTGTGTTCGATTCCCTATGATCAAGCCCTTCGAAGGGATTGTCTGGTTCAGGCCAAACTAGCAGGCTGACCATAGTGGTCTAACGGTGTAAACCGACAAAAGAGACCATAAATTTTGTTTTCACTAAACCTGCTCTCATTCACTATAAGTACCTTCTCCATTCACCTTGATATTGACTCATACAAACACCATCCGAAGGGGGACGCTCCCGTTTGCGCCACGAGGCCAAGTATGAGTCTCACGGTGTGAACTTCCGGGAGATAGCATAGGTGGAAAAATATGTATCTCATACACTTTTTCCTCCCACTGAATACTTTAAAGTTTATAGGAATTTTACTTAGACTAAAACCCGGCTAATGGTTTTACCTAACTCTATCAATATAACTCTTATATCGATAATCAATATAACTCTTATATTGATTTTATCCTAAGTTTATTAATATAACTCCATATATTAAACCTAGGATTTCTAGTTTATTAACCCCTTAATAAACCCGTTGACGCTACTGTAATTTATAAAACTCTCTGATTAAATTTCACTCCCAGGTCAGTTCCCAGGTAGGGGTGTTCCGTTTCCGTCAGCTTAAATACCCAACCTTGATGTAACTTTCCTTAGACAGAGTTCCTCTTTTAATCATAGTTTATAAATTACTTGGTTCCTAATTCTAATCTAATTAGAACTAGATAACCTAAGGTCTATTATTTCCAAGTTCTAAACACTTTAAAACTAATAATTAACCTTAGGTGACATGCATACTATGTTATAGTGCTTGATCATTCATCACATGAATAATAAGACATTCATAGCATATTCATCTCATGATACATAATGCATGTCAATGCTGCCCATAAATTAATATAACAACTTTATATTAATTAATCATGCAAACTATATAATATAACTCCTTATATTATAAATGATGCATAAAAATACTTAACCTAAGGTGGGATTTCTAAAATATAAGCATACATTATGCATGGTAATAATTACACAGCAATTGCATAATTTAAATAGCAAAAATAGATCAATTTCGGCACCCTAATTTTAATTCTAATTAATATAATCTAATTATATTAATTAAAATTAATTAATTAAAATTAATTAATTAAATATAAATTAAATATACAACATTTTTATATTTAATATATAATTAAAAAATATGTTTCGCCATTCTTTGCTTTCGTGAAACATCTCTCTCGCGTTACTAACGCCGCTTCTTGTCGCCTTCGCTAAGCGTTGCCATAACGCCGCCTCTGTCTCGCGCGCTTTCGGCAAGAAGCGCTGCAGTAACGCCAATGAACAGCGTTGCAACGCTGCACAAAGACAACAACTTGGAATCCTCATTCCTTGCACGTTTTCGCTCCGATCTTCTCAGCAACCACTTTGCCTCGATCAACACGGACTTACAGACTCGATTTACAATTAAATTTGCCCAAAACACCGGGCCTTTACATTGAACGATTCAATGGAAATTGTAAATCTAAGTACCAAAATTGAAACCATCTAATTTTGCAAAACCGTTCATACATCTCATGCAAAAACAGTAAATCCCACCTTGTTCCTGAAAAAATCCAGAACATAAATCAAGAACGCAATTGGGCTCTGATACCAATTGAAGGGAATCGTAGTTCCGCAACGGAAGTGATTGCGAATCACGGGCTCTTTATTTAGTTACAACGATATAATTCAAGAACATATATAAATAGATTAAGCATATAAATATAATGGACAACAAGAAAGTTACCTTTGAAGAACCTTTCTTCAAGTGCTCCTTCTCTCTCACGATCGAGATCACAGCAACACGAACTTGTACGAACACCGACACTACCACCGGATCTTCTCCGTTATTCTCTAGGTGAGGGAGGAAGGTGGATTTCCTTTAGGAAAGGTGAGGTGTTTTGTGAGAGAGATGTTTGTTGTCTTGGAACCTTTCCAACAACAACAAAATGCTATGAATCACTTAGAATGGCTTGACCTAGTTGCATTTCATGCAACCATATATATAGGGGAATGAGATGGAAATGACCATCTTACCCCTCCTTTATTCTCTCTTTAGTATATAGTGTATATATGAATCTAATTCACATTAAAACTATATATTATATCAATTATATCATATATAATAGATATAATACCTCATGTATGAAATTGAACACATCAGTTTCATTCCTAACTTTATACCCTCAATATTACCATATTGAGCCAATGAGGGATCTAATGGACCTCACGGATCATGAGCTCCATGATGTGAGATTAATCGATCAAACTCTTTGATCCAGCTTAATCAATATTCATTAACTACAAGTCACTCCACTATAGACTTGTAGCCGCACTCTCCTCACCGTAGATAATATTGTGTCCACCGATATAGTCATTACCCATGAATCGACCCTTCACACAGTTGTTCGTAATCACAACCGGGGTCAAATTATCGCTTTACCCCTGATTACCTCTTTGCTCCTTAAGCACCACCGATCCTCTAATGAACAACAAGTCTAAGGTCCTACCTTAGACTCATACCCTCATAGAGGGCGGGGCCTCGTTGTTCAAGACCTGGAGTCAGTTCTTAAGAGAACAACCTATCTAATTCCTTAGTGTAGGAATGAGTGAATTCCATCTTGCATAGTTAAGTTCCCACCACTACCTACGAGGTTCTGTCACTCGAGAAGGTAGGCTTATTGAGCCTCATTTCACAGTGCCACTCTCACCCATACTAGTCTGAGGACAAACCCCTATAAGTAGGAGTTCTTAACTTGCTCAGGATTCATGTCGAGTCACTAATGACCATCTATAAATTACTTGTCTTATCCTGTTAACGGTGTTACACAGGTTAGACTAATAATTTGCGATCCAGTCTTGTATGAACTCTTCATACAGGATGCCCCCACTCGCATGTCAACTACATGAAAGAGTTGGATTACCTCATTTGTACTAATTACAAAGTGGGGTCGCATCCATGGTGTTACCAAAATGAGGTTTCCAACCTTATTCTTATACACTACAAGAAAAACTACATTACTTGACGCTTGCAACTTTTAAATACTTGACGTTTTTTCATAAAAAACGTGAAGTAAAATGGATTTTAAACAAAAAAACGTCAAGAAAATGAAAAAAAGGCGAAGGTTGACAGACTTTTTCGGATTTTTTCACGTTATGATAAAACTTGACACTTTAAAAACGTCAAATTAAAAAAACAAGGAGGTTGACAAAAGCTTACATTTACTTGATATTTAAAAAACATCAAGTGTAAATCTAATTTGAGTTTTTATTTATAAAAGTAACGAAAGGAAAAAGGAATTAAAAAGAAGAAAAGAAAAGCCTAATTAATCTCTTTCTTCCCCCCTCGTTCTCGTGACATTTACCCAAGAATCATTTCGTTCACGCCATTGTTTCGCGTTCAAGCCCGAGCCGCAGAGACTGCCTTCGCCTTCAAGCTTCATCGGCACGTTCCTACCTCGATGGCACGAGTTGCAGACCCACAGAGTTTGCCTTTAAGCTCCATCGACACGTTCCTACCTCGATTGCACGAGCCGAAGAGTTTGCCTTCATCTTCATCTGCACGAGTTCAATATGTAAGTGGTATTGCCCTCTGTTTTTGAGGTCAGTGTATGCCTTCTTGATTGCCAATATGTTTGATATTTTATTTTTCCCTTCATCGGTAGGATATTCTTAAACTTCAAGGGTTACCTCTGAACTTGTGAAAGAAATGTGGTTCCAATCTTCCAATTTTATTATTATTTTTTTTTTGTAAAATCAGTGGGGCATTTGTAATCTGTTTGATGTAAAATCATAGTTCTTCTTTGTTTATTATCATAGTTCTTGTTGGTTCATGTTTATAATCTATTTGATGTAATATTTTTGGGGGAAAAAATTCTCATTTCTTTGAAAAAACTAGTGGGGATGAGAGTATCTATAACCTATTTGATATAATGCCTATGAGAAGAAAATTTCTATTTTTTAAAAAAAATCAGTGGTGCTAACAGTACACATAATATGTTTGATATAATGTCTTTAAGAAAAAAATTCCTTCTTTTTATACAGGGGTAGGAATTATGTTTGATGTATTGCTTATGAGAGACATCATCATTTTTGTCTATAAAAAAAAATCAGTGGAGTTATTGGTGATGGCTATAACTTATTCTTTAGAATTCCATATGGACATAGTCACTTATTTAACAAAGTAAAACAAAATGAGAGTTTTCAAAGATCAAAATACAACTGAAGTTGCTAAACATACTATTTTTTATATATGGAATTTTTTCTTTGGTCTAGTTCTTTCTAGATTAGTTAGTTTCTATCATTTTACTAAGGATCAAAAAGGTGTATAATTTGATAGAATTGATTTTGATTGATAAGTAGTTGAAGGCATGATCTTTTTTTAAAGTTATATTTCAATTTAGAATCTTGTTTTTTAAATTTTAAAATAATTTTCATATTGATTTAAATATGTTCAAAATAGTACGTTAATGTAATAAACAAAAACATTTAAAGAGTAAAAGATGTTTTCTTAAATAGTTTTTACAAGTTTAGTACTGCAAATTTGTGTTCTTAAGCACTAACCAAATTGATCTTCATGTGAATTTGTGTTCTCAAGCACTAACCAACTTTTTGAATAAGGACACACAAAGTTTCATGGTAAGTACTGTGAAAACAATAATAAAACTCATGTAAAATTGTAAAAAAAGAAACAAAAGCAAGAGCAAGTAAAAGTAATTACTTGAGGAGGTTTATAAAAGGGACAAGAAAATTACTTGAAGAATAGGGATAAAAATGGGTCCTTGTGGGGGGTTTATTACTGTATTAAAAAATACCGCCACCAAACTAATTAAACTCATAGCCATAATTTATTTCACCATGCTAGCTTTTTTAGAGTTTAATGCACTTCAGGAGAATGTTAAGTATCTCCCTGGTATAAAGCTTGGCAATAATGTTATTGCAGATCCAAACCTTGAAAATGCAGGTATTCGATTCAAGTTGTTCTGATTTTGTTCATCTTATTCTAATCTTTCTGAGCTAACATGGCAAATCTGCCATTTCTTGTGACTCTAATAGGTTGATTTCTAATAGGTTGATTTCTCAGTGAAGGATGCTAACATGTTGGTGTTTGTGACACCCCGTCAATATGTGGAGGGGATATGCAAGAAACTGGCAGATTAGGTTGCATTCGATTGAGTAAAAGGATAGGTAAATTGTTTAGTATTGGTTTTAAATGTCTTTTCATGCATGTGCAACAACAAACTTGTTCAAGATGCTTTTGAAGTATAGGCCAAAGGATAAAGCTCAGAAGAGGGAGCGTCTTTTAAAAAGAGCGTAGGAAGATGCTATGTTACAGTTGACTAGTAACTCTGTGTAGAGCTTATTTTTATTAATACGTTTGTTGCTCTGTTCTGTTTGTTAAGGCAAATTTCAATGATAAGTACGATGAGTACAAAAAGAAGTGGGGTGGCAGGATCATGGGTTCCAACTTTATGTTTTATTGGATTGACACTTTTTAGTTTTTTTTAGCGTGAACATGAGACTTAAACTCATTTTATATACTTTTTTTGTAACATTGTAAATTTCATAGGTACTTTTTAGGTCGTTTTGAATTATATTTGGCCTAAAAGTATGCTTAAGAGCCTTTAAGACACTTTTGATGATTTGGGGTTGGGTATGAGCGTAAGTTTTAGTTTAGGAACTTTTTAAGTTTCTTTAAGCGTGAAAAATAAGGCTTTTTCAATATTCTCATAACGCGTTTTCTAAATGTTTACATATTTTACACATTATAACCTTATGTTGGCATTGTATGTTGGGTTTTTGTACTCTAAACTTTCATGGTCATCATAACTGGGCCTCCTAGACAAATTATTTTATGTATTAAGCTTGAAGAACCATGACTTTATTACATTGTTGAATTTCCTTTTTCAGTTCGGACCTCCTCCAACATGCTTTCATCATGCAAAGCGTTTTCACTCAAGAAGGAGTTCGCTCGCCATTCTCATCCAAGGTTAGATAATATATATATTTCCAACCAACATGATGGGATAAGCCGAAACGATTGGTACAGAAGTCTAACGATCATGTCATCAGTTGCATCCCCTTAAAGTAGTGTTCATCGGATAAATGAAGTCATGAGCGCTTTAGCCCACCATCACACCATGCCTTAATATAAGCCATCCCATGAATTAGGTTTGTTTTTTATAGCTGGCTTGAATTATACAAGTTGCACAACCTAGCCTTTGCTGGTTTAGACTTTGTGGTATGCATACAACAACATTCAACATTAAGTTAGATTGATAGAATCAACTGTACAAGTTCTTTGACATTTTGATATTGTAGTGAGGAAGTGGTAGGATAGGAGTAGGAAGCCTGGTTTCTGTATATATGTAAAACTAGCAGCAGAGTTGTAAAGATGGTGATTGGAATCATTTGGAATCATTTGGTATTTGGTATTATTGTTGACCTCAGTTAGTTAGTTTTTCTTAGTCCAAGAGTCAATAACTTCCATTCCCATTGTAATGCTTGTGAACAACATTGTCACTAATTTATTCTTAGTAAACTTCTAGATTTGTTCTTTAGCCTGCAATTTTGTGATTCTGCTACTAATACTCACAAGCTTATCTCAGTAAACTTCTCGTGTATCTCATGCCTCGAGGCACTTTTAAAAAAGCTTAAGTCATTCTAAACAGACCTTTCATTTATCAGACCAGAGAGCTGCCAATAATATGGTAAAATTTCTCTTATGTTTTAATTTTCATTCTTCCACTAAAATGCTCTTATCTGTTATTCCTTGACATTTAGATGACACTCCTCAAAAGAGAAATACCTTTTACTGGTCGTTGCCCATCCAAATTATGAGTTTTGATAACTTTAATTGTTGGAACTTTTCTGATTTAAGTACAATTGTAGGATTGTTTGTTCTGCTGAACTTTCTTGGCATGTTTTAAGTCATAAGTCGTACGTGTTTTGAGCTAAAGTCACGCGTGTTTTGAGCATTTATGAAATTAGTCTTATTCTGTTGAGAAATATCTGATTGAACCCCAACCCTTGTGTATTTGAAGTTAGCGGGTGGCTGGAAAGAATGGTTTGTTTTTTAAGTGTTTCTGATGTTAAAACAGGTCATTGAAATTTTGGAAAAGTTCTAATAGTGTCGTTATGTTGCCAAAATTTCGGAGTGAACAACATGCATTTTAATCTTTTTCGAACCCCTGTAAGTGTTGTAAGTATGTTAATCATCTTCATCCTCCTTGGTCGACGTTTAGGACATTAGGCTAGATTTCATTCCCTCCCTTTGAGCATGCTTCTTAGGATTAGCGTGAGGGTTGCTTTCCTTCACTATTCGGGATGTGAGGGAGTGAGTGGAGTAGGCAGATGGGTAGCCAATATTCGAGATCGTTGTGTTTTAAGAGGGGTTGACATGATTGAGTAAATTCACTCGTTGCATGTTTTAGAGTTCTGAATTATTTGAGGTAGGTTGCTTACTTAGTATGTTTATGCTCACCCTTGTTACTTAATGTTGTGTTTTGTAGGTAATATTCAACTACTTGGCGGGTGACAAAGGTGTTTTAGAGTTCTCTTGTTTTGTAAACCTCTTTGAATGTTAGTTGAGTTTATGGCTTAGGATCGTTACAAATAGTTCTTGTAATTTTTGAATTGTTAACATGAGGTTTGATAAGTCCTTGTAATTTTAGAATTCTTCATGAGCTTAATAGTTTGACATTATTAAAGATGTGAATTTTGTTAAAGTGTGGAAGATTGGTTGATGAAATTATGCATTTTTCAATATAACAAATTACTGGAACACAGTGCAGAAAATTCAAGATAATAAGAAATATTTAATAAATTGAAAAAAGAACACAACCCAACAAGATATGTATAATGTATCAAGATCTAATTCCTATTGACATTTTTTAAACGTCAAAATAAAATTATATTTGACTCATTTAAATCGTCAAGTAATTTATATTTGACATTCTTGAAACGTCAAGATAAAAATATATTTGACATATCGAAAAAGTCAAGTATTAACACAAATTTGACACTTTCTCAAAGTCAAGATAAAACTACATTTGACGAATAAAAAGTGTCAAGGTTTCATGTTAAAAATGACACATTATAAGCGTCAAAAAAGAATATGCATAACACTTTATAAGTGTCAAGTATTATATATTATTCTTGACGGTGGATTCCTTGACGGTTTGAAAAACGTCAAGTAAAGCAAAATTTGACATTTTATAAAAGTCAAGAAATATAGTTTTTGTAGTAGTGATACCATAGACCATTTAGGTTATATTCTTGAACTCAGCCCAAATAGTGTCCACTACACTGATGTTCAAGATAAAAGTTATAACCTTGGAGCTTAGTTTATTTGATTTATAAAGCAAGACTGTAATTCTATCAAAACAAATAACACTTTATTTAATTGATCAAAATTACACAAGTTTAGGGCATTAATCCAAACACTTAGAATAACACACGTGGTTACCGTTGCACACCTAAGCAATGGGGTTCTCCCGTAGTTCTTAGAATGGCACACGTGGTTAACGCAACACACCTAAGCAATGGGTACAGGCTTCTTGCTTCATACCTTCGCTCCAAGAGGGTCGGATCATTAGTGCCTAGAGCCCCTGACATCGAACACCAAGTTGCCTGAACTGACTCTAAATAACAAAATAAGTAGCATATTTTTGGTCTAGCCCAACGAAGTTTTAGAGAAATGAAAGGTTTGCACACTTTTTCTTTCTTTCTCTTTTCTTTCTAAAAAAATGGGAGAATTTACCTATCGACCCCAAACTTAGAGTACTCATTATCCTCATTTAGTTAGGGAGGTCGGGTAAATCTCCCAAACTTGAAATGATCATTAATTTTGACTTTACTAATTTTGGAGTTCTCTAAAAGATGTATGGGTTTGCTAACTTGTCATGGCTTCTAGCTTTCGAAAGTTTGGCCTAGGAGTTGAGTCCTAGCTAGTTTGATTGTAACACTAAACATAAGCGTATGATAAACTTGACCTTGAGAAACACCAAACAAGATAGCGTACCCTTGCCTTAAACACAAGCAACAACTCTTATTTTTATTAACCCAAAGATTTTTCCTTAACTTTTTATTTTCAAGGAGATTTAACTAAATTTCTACAAAAGACATAACACTTTTTACCATTAAAAACATGCAAAATCTTAGTTTTTATGAAAGAGACAATGACCATCTTTCCTATTATTACTTGCTTAAACATAATGAATCAACTACCTACATCATGCATAACCAAGAGTGTGAAAACCTACAACTAAACATAGATTTCAGTAGTCAATACAGGTCATTTAGAAGTCCTAAAACAAGTAAATATTAGAAATCTCAGTAGAAACCATTACAACCAACAAAAACAACACTTGCTTATAAAAGGGAAATAAACCAACAATTATAAAGAAAAAACAAAAGTCAATAAGCAAATCAACATACAATACTGAAGAGAAGGGAACAAGGTCTCTCTCTTTAGCTCTAGTAGTCATCCTCATCATCTTCCTCTTCTTGGATTCCCTCCTCTTCCGCATTGTTCACCTCCTCTCCTTCATCATCACCTGACGACATTTAAGGTTGCAAAATGGAGTGGGGGTATTCGGAGAAATTTGGGTAGGGATTTTGGAAATTGACTTGCATAGCGGCTTGGAGGGCTAAGTCCTTTTCTTGGGCATAAACCTAATAACAATGTGATTGATCTTGAATATGGTGCATCGTTCTCATCATCACATTATTTTGGTTGTTGGGGTTTATGCCATAAACAAGTGTAGTTTTGTAATAATATTTCAAATGAATAAATAAAGTGTTATTTATCACATTCTTGCGCATAAAACTAAATCAAATAAACTAATTTCCAAGGTTATAATGATCGATTTTGAACAATTGTGTAGTGGATACAAGTTGGATTAAGTTGTTCAAGCATAACCTAAAAGGTTTATGGTACATGCATAAGGTTGGGAACCTCATACTGGTAACACCATAAATGTGACCCGCTTTGTATTTAGTACAAACGAGGCAATCCAACTCGTTCATGTGGTAGACATGCGAGTGGGAGCATCCTGTATAATGAGATTATACAAGACTATACCACAAATTATAAACCTACTAGTGTAATTCCGTTAACAAGATAGGTCTAATAATTTATAGATGATCATTAGTGAGTTGACCTGAGTCGTGATCAAGTTACGAACTCCTGCTTATGGGGATTGTCCTTAGACTAGTATGGGTGAGAGTGGCCTGTAGCCGACTCAATAGGCCTACCTACTCAGGGACATAACCTAGTAAGTAGCTGGGAACTTAACTCTGTAAGATGGATGCACTCATTCCTAAATTAGGGAATCAGATAGGTTGTTCTCTTAAGAACTGAACCATGTCTTGAACAACGGGGCCCCACGTTCTTATTGGCTTTAGAAGGATTAAGTTTATGGTAGGACCATAGACTGGTTGTTCATTAGAGGATTAGTGGTGTTTAAGGAGCAAGATGTAGTCACAGGGGTAAAATTGTACTTTGACCCAACTGTGACTGTGAACAACCTGTGAAGGGTCAACTCACATATGTTGATTATATCAGTGCAGTACAACGTAGTCTACAGTGAGCAGAGTGCAACTTGAAGCCTATACTGGAGTTACTCGTAGGTAATGAATGATTGTTAATCAGATCAAAGAGTTTGATCAATTAATCTTGTATTATTGGAGCTCATGATCTGTGATGCATTAGGTCCCTCCGTTGGCTCAACATGGAAATAATGAGGGTTTATAGTTTGGAGTGAAATTGAAGTGTTCGATTTCATGTTTAAGGAGATATATCAATTATATGTGATATAATTGATATAATATATGGTTTAATTCATATACTAAATGAGAAATATGTCATAAGAGCACTATAGCGGTAGGATGGTCATTTCTATCCTATTTCCCTATAAATATGTGCATGAGATGCACATTTGTCTAAGACATTCCAAGGCATTTTGTAAGAAACCCTAGTGCTCTCTTTGTAAGTGTTGTTGGAAAAGTTTCAAAACACTAATCTCTCTCAAAATCCCTCATAACTCCAAAAGAGGTTCCACCACCTTCCCTCTCCTAGAGATACAACGGAGAAGATCTAGTAGACGTGTTAAAGAACTTATTCAAAGTTTACTAAGAACATGTGATCGTGAGAACGAGAGGAGAAAATGAGCACGTGTTGGTTTTTGTCTACAAAGGTAAAACTCTTCCTGTCCAATTTTAATATGCATGCTTAACCGTTTTTTAGATATGTTTCTAATTAGATCTACATAGCAAATTACAAGAACACGCGATTTAAATCGCTTCCGCTGCGGGATTCGATCCCATCAGTTGGTATCAGAGCCAATTGTGTTTTAGTTTTTGTTCTAGACCTATCAAAAGAAAGGTGGGATTGCATGAAATTCTTGATATGAATGCTCGGTTTGTAAATTAGATGTTTTCATTTTTTACACTTAGATTTACAATTTTTCTTTGAATCGTTCAATGTAAGGGTCTGGTGGTTTTGGCAATTTTAATTGTAAATCGAGTCTGTAAGTTCGTGTCGATCAAAGCAAAGTGGTTGTTGAGAAGAACAAAGCAAAAACAAGCAAAAATGGAAACGTTAAAGTGTTAATCTATGAATGGTGTTGAAACGTTGTTCATTGTCGCGTCAAGGCCACTGCAACTGGCGTGTGGCTGAGAAGATGACAACGTTGTAATGGCATCCACGGTGTTGCAACGTTGAAGCGTTGACGCTGGCGCATGGGGGACAAATGTTGCAACGCCGAAGGCATTTCGCAAGGCGCTCCGACAGTCAGAAACGGACGAAGCTCAACGTTTTCAGCGTTGCAACGTCGTAGGCGTTTCTGATGGAGATCGGATCCCCTTGAGCAGTGGAAACATATTTTGGAATCGTAATTGCAAGTTTATTTTGGTTGAACACAAATACCAGTACATTGGTGTAAAAAATGAGATAAGCATACATTGTTAATCTAATTAGACATGGATATAATCATGCAAACATGCTGTAGAAATTTAACTAAAAGGAAAGTAACAATTACCTTTGTAGATACAAGCTTCCAACAGCAACTCCTTGCTCTAGTTAAGTTCTACAACAACTCAACAACAAAGAGAAAATCCTCTGTTCTTTCTTCACCACAAGGACAACACCAAAAGTGAAAACCTCCTATGACTCTAAGTTTCTACTTTGATCGCCCTAGGTGGGAAGAGATCCAACAATTGGAGAGTGAGAGAATTTTTTGAGAGAGAATTCTTTCAGTGAGTTTCAAACATTGATCGATCGATTGATTCCCACTTCTGTCCCACGAGAAGTTGAATGCGAGAGGAGAGCTTCCCCACTCTCTATCGATGGGAATGAGGTGGGAAGAGGGAAACGTGTCCTCCTGACACGTTTCCAATAATTAATTAATTAAATATTAATTAATTATTTAAATAATTAAATCAAATTTAATTAATTAATTAAATATCATATATTTAATTAATAATTAAGATCAAATGATATTTCCTCTTTTCCTCCTCTAACCTATAGTTTTAATGAACATCTTATGCACATCTTATGCACATTCAATTATAACCTATAGTTTCATTCACATTTAACTCTTTCAAATATTTAATTCTCTCAAATAATTTAATATGAATCATATTCACATTAAATTTATAATATATAGTTCCAAAACTTTATATTATATCGTATCTATATACATTTAATTTATTCCCTAATGAATTTAAACATTTCAAATTCAAACAATCTAAGAACCCTTTACGAGCTACAAGGTGGACCTAATAGACCTACAAATCAGAAGATCCAACGATACGAGATTACTCGGTTAATCTCATTAACCTCCTAATCAACATACGTTAACTACGGGAACACTCCACTAAAGTCGCGCAGTTGCACTTTTCTCACTGTTCATATATTTTTGTGTCCACGGATATTGACCAATAACAGCAAGTCAATCCTTCACGAATGTTCGTAACACCAGCTGGGTCAAATTACCATTTTATCCCTGGGTAACATCTTGTACCTTAAGTACCAGTGGTCCTCTTATGAACAATTTGTTTGCGGTCCTACCAACAAACATAAGTCCCTCTCGGGCCAATGAGAGGGTCAGACTTTTGGTTCAAGTCCCGGAGGCACCACTTAAGGAAACATTCATCTACTTACCCTAGTAGGCAGGAAGGAGTGAATTCCATCTTGCTAAGCTAAGACCCCAGCTGCTCACTCTATCTTGTTCCCAAGAAGGTAGACATATTGAGTCAGCAAATTTGGCCACTTTCACCGATACTAGTCAAAGGACAATCCCTCGCGAACAGGAGTTCGTAACCTGCTCAGGATTGAGATCAAGTTGCCTAGGTCATCCTAGTGAAATAGAAACCTAACTAGTCAACGGACTTACACATAGTGGTTACTATTTCGCGGTCCAGTCTTATGTAATCTCATTACATAGGATATCCCCATGCACATGTCATCTACACGAACACGTTAGGATCACAGTGTTTGTATCATATACAAAGTGGATCACATCCATAGTTTTACCAGGGTAGTACCCAAACCTTATCCCCTTACTATAGACCCTTTAGGTTGTATCTCGAACCGAGATCCTTTATATGTACACTACATTCGATTAAAGATACATTTTACAACCTTGGATGTTTAGTTATTGGATTTAGGGTTAAAATAATGGCAATATCGTAAATAATAAACAATAACTCTTTATTGAAATAATAACACTTTATTACAATAATTAGAACAAAATTATAAACAATGAGTTTTAGGGAACAAACCCCAACAAACTCCCACTTGAACTAAAACTCTAGTGGGGTACATCATAATCTAAAATAGTGGTTACAGAGAACACAAATACAATAAACTAGGGCATCCATATACCCATTACATATCTCCCACTTGCCCTAGATTAGCCTATGTACATATCTCGTAGACCTAGACTTTCCAGATGAACCTTGAACACTTTAGCCGTGAGAGTCTTTGTAAACGGATGAGCAATATTGTGCTATGAAGCGATCTTCGTGACTGTCACATTTCCTCGTTGCACTATTTCTCGTATCAGGTGATACTTCCTCTCGATGTGCTTATCTCACTTATGGCTGCAAGGTTCCTTTGAATTGGCTACGACACCACTGTTTTCACAGTATAAGGTGATGGGAAATTCCATATTTGAAACAACTTCCAAATCAGTAAGGAATTTCCTTAGCCAAACAACCTCTTTAGCTGCTTCACAAGAAGCAACATACTCAACCTCCATCGTGGAGTCAACAGTTCATCCTTACTTGATGCTTCGCCATACTATAGCTCCCCTGTTAAGGGTGGAAACTGATCCTGATGTGGATTTCCTAGAATCCTTATCGGTCTAAAAATCAGAATCAGTGTATCCAGTAAGGATCAAATCCTTAGTCCCATACACAAGCGTATAGTCCCTCGTTCTCCTAAGATACTCGAGGATATTTTTAACTACGGTCTAATGGTCTAACCTTGGATTGGATTGGTACCTACTGACTATTCCTACTTCATAACAAATGTCTGGCCTCGTGCACAACATAACATACATTAAGCTACCTACTGTAGAGGCATAGGGAATACGTCTCATAGCCTTAACTTCTTGAGGTGTCTTAGGACACTGTTCCTTAGACAGATGAACTCCATGCCTGAAGGGTAATAAGCCCCTCTTGGAATTCTGCATCGAATATCGGGCCAACATTTTGTCGATATATGATGCTTGAGACAGAGCTAGCGTTTTGTTCTTGCGATTCCTAAAAATTTGAATTCCAAGAACAATCAATGGACACGATATAATCTACAGTGAGGAGAGTGTAACTACAAGTCTATATTGGAGTGACTTGTAGTTAATGAATATTGTTTAACCAGATCAAAGAGTTTGATCAGTTAATCTCACATCATTGGAGCTCATGAATTTTAGTTCCATTAGGTCATTCCATTGGCTCAACATCGTACATTGAGGGTATAAAGTTAGGAATGAAATTGAAGTGTACAATTTCATATACGAGGTGTTATATCAATTATATGTGATATAATTGATATAATATATAACTTTAATGTGAATGAGATTCACAAATTGACTATATACTAATGAGAGAATGAATGAGGGATAGGATGGTAATTTTCATCATATCTCCCTATAAATAGTTGCATAAGATTCAACTTTGAGAAAGAGATAATATACAACCCTAGAGTTCTAATTTTGTGTTGTTGGAAAGAGTTCCAAACACAATTTCTCTCAAAACCTCCACATCTCATCCTAAGGAACCCACCTTCCTCCCTCACCTAGAGAACAACGAACAAGATCTAGTGGCGGATCTTCACACGGTTCGCGTTCGCGTTGTTCAGATCGTGATCGTTGGAGAAGGAGCTCGTGAAGAAAGTGTTCTTCAAAGGTAAATTTCTTGTTGTCCTAATTAGATATGCATGTTTAATCTTAGATATATTAATCTTGATATGAATCTTAGTACCACTATCATGAACAGGCGATTCACAATCGCTTCTGTTACGAGATTCGATCCTTTCAAAGAGATGAAAAAAATGGAAGAGAATTCAAAGTAAATTGTCAGAGGCTCAATAATTATTGGGGAGAGGAATTGAAAAAGGGGGATAGCCTCTAAGAGGCTACTCTCAGATTAATCAGACATCCAAGCAAAAATTTAGTCAAGGGAGTATCCACTTTTGAAAATCTAATTACTCCCAAAAGCTAATTTCATTTAAGTCTTTTCTTTAGTCCTTTTTGGTAGTTAGCTTATTTTTGTTCTTTTCTTTTTAGCTTCCTTTCCGTTTGCTTAGTTTATTGTTTGCTGTTTGATAGGTTTGCAAGAGGCCAAACAGCTAGCTAGAGCATATAGCAGGTGGCAGTTGTCATCTAGATTTCCCAATTAGGCAATGCAGCAACCTCTTGTAGATAAAGTTGTCTACCTAGTCCATTCTTTCCAGACAAGTAACAGATAACCTTTGCCATGGAGATTTAGGAATCAAGGAAAGGACTGAAGTGTGCAAAAACATTGTTGGAAAGGACAATCCTTTTGCAGGTAACTTTATTATATCATTTAATATTGTAACCACCTCTTAACTTTGTTGATCTTTAAATTGAAAAGCTCGTCAATACATCTTTCTTTCTATCCACGAGCTCCTAAGTAAAAAAAATGAGAGATAGAGAAGCAGACAAGTGTTATGGCTCCATCAAAACCTAAGGGGAAGAAGAAGTTGATACAGGAGTAAGTTGAAGAGGAGGTTCCACCTCAAGAACCACTGGAAGAAATAAAGAACTCAAGGCAATCTCATGCAAGGAGCAAGTTTAAGTCATCGAAGTCCAAAGGAAAGAAGAAAGTGGTTGAAGAAACTGCTGAGGAGGAAGCAGGTTATGATGCTTCCACGGATCCAGAGCAAGTGGAACAGTCAGTGTTGCCTTCTCCACCACGAGCTTCCAAAAAGAAAGACAAACATCTTGCTAAATCTTCAAAAAGATCTTTTGTGGAGAGGTTTGTTAATGCAGCAGCTAGGGAGTGATTTAGGTTGTTTAAGACAAGAGAGTTCTTGCCTGAGAAAGGCTTTGCTCAGCCTTTTGCAAGTCTGCTTGTTTTTGTCAAGTCCAATATAATCAATCATGAATGGAACACTTTTGCCAACAGCCTGAGCTAACCATCATACCAATAGTGCAAAAGTTATATGCAAATCTAGAACCAAACTCCAGCTTCCAAACTACACTTAGAGGCAAGTTAGCAGATTGAACTCCATCTATTATCAATGAGTTTTTTAATTTGCAGGACATACCCAATGGAGTCTATAATCAAACTGAGGTAGCAACCCAAGACTCATACCTTAACTATGTAGAAAAGGTAGTAGGAGTTCGAGGAACACAATGGAGACTTTCAACCACAGACATCAGAAGCTTGGAGGCTGTCTATCTCACTAATTAAGCCAATGTCTGAATGTCCTTTGTGAAAAGTATACTTCTGCCTACCACTAATGACAACATTGTCTCTAAGGACAGGGTTGATGGAGATCGGATCCCCTTGAGCAGTGGAAACGTATTTTGGAATCGTAATTGCAAGTTCATTTTGGTTGAAAAATAAATACCAATACATTGGAGAAAATATAGAATAAGCATACAATTCCTAATCTAATTAGGCATGGAACTAATCATGCAAACATGCTTTAAAAAATTAAACTAAACTAAAAAGGGAATTCAAAATTTACCTTTGTAGTTTCGCAGCAACTCCTTGCTCCAAGTGTGCAGCAACACAACAAATACAGATGTTACTCTGTTCTTTCTTCTCCAACAGGACACCACCAAAATGACAAACCTTCTATCCTCTGGATTCCTCTTAGATCAACCTTGGTGGGAAGGTGTTCCAACTTTTGGAAGAAGAGAGGGAAAGGTAGAGAGGAGAGAATTTTCCAGCAATTAGTTAATTACACTAAAAAATCGATTGACTTCATCTCCCAACTCCTTACACTTAATGATAGGGAGTGGAGAAAAAAACGGGAAGTGGGGAACTTGTCATCTACACGTTCCCCTATTTTAATTAATTAATAATAAATTAATAAATTAATTATTATTTATATATAACCTATTTAATTAAAACACATAATTAATTCTTAATTAATTAATTCAATTATCTTATATTTCAATTAGGTTATATATATATATATATATATATATATATATATGATTAAATCACATTTAATCATATTCTCTTTTAACCTATAGTTTTAATGTACATCTTATGCACATTAAATTTTAACCTATAGCTTTAAATATGAATCACATTCATATTTAAATTAAAATTTGAATTCTTTCAAATATTTAATTCTCTCAAATAATTTAATATGAATCATATTCACATTAAATTTATAATATAAAGTTCCAAAACTTTATATTATAACATATCTATATACATTAAATTTATTCCCTAATGAATTTGAACATTTAAAATTCAAACGATCTAAGAACCCTTTACGAGCTAGAAGGTGAACCTAATGGACCTACAGATCAGATGCTCCAACGATACGAGATTACTCGGTTAATCTCATATCCCTCCTAATCCCATTCGTTAACTGTGGGAACACTCCACTAAAGTCCCACAGTTGTACTCTTCTCACTGCAGATATATTTGTGTGTCCACGGATATTGACCAATAACAACAAGTCAATTCTTCACGAATGTTCGTAGCACCAGTTGGGTCAAATTACCATTTTACCCCTGGGTTACATCTTGTACCTTAAGTACTAGTGTTTCTCTAATGAACAATTTGTTTGTGGTCCTACCAACAGATAGAAGTCCTTCTCGGGCCAATGAGAGGGTCAGGCCCTTTGTTTAAGTCCCGGAGACACCACTTAAGGGAACATTCATCTACTTACCCTAATAGGGAGGAAGGAGTGAATTCCATCTTACTAGGCTAAGTCCCCAGCTGCTCACTCGGTCTTGTCCCCAAGAAGGTAGGCATATTGAGTCCGCGAATCTGGCCACTCTCACCCATACTAGTCAAAAGACAATCCTTCGCAAACAGGAGTTTGTAACCTTCTCAGGATTGAGATCAAGTTGCCTAGGTCATCCTAGTGAAATAGAAACCTAACTACTCAACGGAGTTACATCTAGTGGTTACCATTTCGCGGTCCGGTCTTATGTAATCTCATTACATATGATATCTCCACACACATGTCATCTACACGAACACGTTAGAATCAGAGTGTTTGTATCATATACAAAGTGGGTCACATCCATAGTCTTACCAGGGTAAGGTACCCAAACCTTATCCCCTTACTATAGATCGTTTAGGTTGTATCTCGATCCGAGATCCTTTATATGTACACTACATTCAGTTAAAGATACATTTTACAGCCTTGGATGTTTAGTTTATTGGATTTAGGGTTAAAACAATGGTAATATCAAACAATAACTTTTTATTGAAATAATAACACTTTATTACAATAATTAGAACATAATTACAAACTACGAGTTTTAGGGCACAAACCCAAAAAAAATCTCACTTGAACTAAAACTCTAGTGGGGTACATCATAATCTAAAACATTGGCTGCAGAGATACAAATACAATAAACTAGGGCATCCATATACCCATTACATATCTCCCACTTGCCCTAGATTAGTCTATGTACAAGTATCATAGACCTAGACTCTCCAGATGACCCTTGAACACTTTAGTCGTGAGAGTCTTTGTAAACGGATCAACAATGTTGTGCTCCGAAGCGGTCTTCGTGACTGTCACATCTCCTCCTTGCAATATTTCTCGTATCAGGTGATACTTCCTCTCGATGTGCTTGCCTCGCTTACGACTGCGTGGTTCCATCTAATTGGCTAGTGCACCACTCTTGTCACAGTATAAGGTGATTGTAAATTCCATATTTGGAACAACTTCCAAATCAGTAAGGAATTTCCTTAGCCAAACAACCTCTTTAGATGTTTCACAAGTAGCGACATACTCAGCCTCTATCGTGGAGTCAATGATACATCCTTGCTTGATGCTTCACCATACTATAGCTTCCCCCCGTTAAGGGTGAAAACTAATCCCGATGTGGATTTCCTAGAATCCTGATCGGTGTGAAAATCAGAATCAGTGTATCCAGTAAGGATCAAATCGTTAATCCCATACACAAGCGTACAGTCCCTCGCTCTCCTAAGATACTCGAGGATATTTTTAACTGCGGTCCAGTGGTCTAACCCTTGATTGGATTGGTACCTACTGATTATACCTACTTCATAACAAATGTCTGGCCTCATGCACCGCATAACATACATTAAGCTACCTACTGCAGAGGCATAGGGAATACGTCTCATATCCTAAACTTCTTGAGGTATCTTAGGACACTGTTCCTTAGACAGATGAACTCCATGCCTGAAGGGTAATAAGCCTCTCTTGGAATTCTGCATCGAATATTGGGCCAACATTTTGTCGATATAAGATGCTTGAAACAGAGCTAGCGTTCCGTTCTGGCGATTCATGAAAATCTGAATCCCAAGAACATATTGCGCCTCTCCCAAATCTTTCATTTGGAATTGGGTCGCCAGCCAATTTTTTATGTCAGTAAGGTATCCTACATCATTCAAAATGAGTAGGATATCATCCAAATAAAGCACTAAGAAAGCTACATTGTTGTTGATGATCCTCTTGTAAACACAAGGCTCATCAACGTTTTGGTAAAAGCCATAAGACTTGATCGCGGTATCAAATCTTATGTTCCAAGATCTGGATGCTTGTTTCAACCCATAAATGGATCGATTGAGCTTGCAAACTTTTTGCTCCTGACCTTCGGTTATGAACCCTTCGGGCTGAGACATATAGATGAAGGGAATGAAAATCTCCGCACAGCAGAAGACGATCGAATCGTCGTGGTATCATTATGCAACTCGTATTTGTTAAAACCGATCTAACACATAGACCTAGGTAAAACATGCTGAAAAGGAAGAAATTTACAGGAAGAAAGAATTTACTTATTTGTTGTAGACGACCTTCAAGAATTTCTTCTTCGGATCACGAACTCTTCGTGCTTCTCAACAATCGCTTCTCTCGTACAAAACGAACACCACCAACGACCTTCTCAGTTGTTCTTCCTTAGGAAGAAGGAAAGTGGTGAGACTTTTAGTTTTGGAAAGGGAGGAGAATTGAGAGAAAGGGTTGAGAGAATTCTTCTTCTCTTCCTTGATGAAAATCAAAAAATGAGAGAATGATCTACCTTCCTTCTTGCAAGAAGGGTTTATATAGTGGAATTGATGGAGTTAAAATCTCCACATAATTACCACTTTACCACAACCATAGGTTATGCAAATCTCATTTGCATAACCACATAATATAAGATATCTCATATCTCATATTGGAAATCTCATTTGCAATAATTGTTGATTAATTAAATTGAATCACATCCAATTTAATTTCTCTGAATTAATTTCTCCAATTAGCCCTAATTCAAAAATTAGGCTAACCTATAGTTTATTATGAATCTCATTCACATTAAACTATATATTATATCATTCATATCTCATATAAATGACATAAATGCCCTTAAAGTGAAATTGAACACTTCAATTTCATACCAAAACATTAACCCTTCTTTTAACCCGTTTGAGCCAAACGAGGACCTAATGGACCTACAAAGGATGACGGGCTCCAATGATCCGAGATTAACTCACAAACTCTTTGACCCTGCTAACCAACATTCATTAGCTACGATAACACTCCACTATAGCCCGTAGTTGCACTCCCGCCGGTCACGAGAATATTACGTGTCCACCGATATAACCAATGCCCATGAGTCGACCCTTCACGGGTTGTTCGTGAGACACTACCGGGTCGAATTACCGCTTTACCTGTGTCTACCTCTTGTTCCTTAAGTCCCCACTGCTCCTCTAATGAACAACATATTGTGATGGTCCAACCATACACAACACCCTTCTCGGGCCAGTGAGAAGGTAGGCGCCCGTTGTCCAAGCCCTGGAGACAACACTTAAGGGAACAACCCTCTAGTTTCCTTAAAGGCGGAACGAGTGAATTCCATCTCGCATAGTTAAGTTCTCGCTCCTACTTGGTCCTGTCTCGAGAAGATAGGCATATTGGGCGAGTAATCGTGACCACCCTCACCCGTATTAGTCAAAGAAATGCACTTGCATACGAGGAGTCCGTAATACGCTCGAGATTCGTGTCGAGTCACTAATGGTCATCTACGAATTTATTTGTCCTTCTCACAACGGTGTTACATCGTGAGGTCTAATAATTCACGGTCGATCTTGTGTACAATCTCATTGCACAGATGCCCCCACTCGCATGTCAACCACATGAACGAGTCGATCACCTCGTTTGTATCTAATACAAAGCGGTCGCATCCACGCAGTATCCGAGATTAGATCTCCAACCCTATCCATATCATCAGAGGCCGCTTGGGTCATTAACTCGAACGTGATCCTCCCTGCTTATCCACTACACACCGCTCAAGTTCTAGTTCGCTCATAAATTCAATGACCCTGTAGCTTAGTTTATTGGAAAAGTTTAGAGCTAGACTTTCTAGGTGACCTTCAAACACCTTAGCCGTGAGGGGCTTTGTAAATGGATCAGCTACGTTGTGCTCCGACGCTATCTGCGTGACCGTCACGTCTCCGCGGTGCACAATCTCCCGTATCAGATGATACTTGCGCTCAATGTGTTTGCCTCTCTTATGGCTCCGAGGCTCACGTGAGTTGGCTACTGCACCACTGTTATCACAGAACAGTGTGATCGACAAGTTCATATTTGGAACAACTTCCAAAGCTGCCATGAACTTCCTAAGCCAAACAGCTTCCTTTGACGCTTCACAAGCCGCAACATACTCCGCTTCCATAGTGAAATCAACGATGCATCCCTGCTTGATGCTTCGCCATACTCTGACTCCTCCATTCGTAATGAAGGTGACCAGAAGTGGATTTCCTAGAATTCTTATCGGTCTGAAAATCAGAATCCGTGTATCCCGTAAGGATCAAATCCCCACTACCATACACTAAGCTATAGTTCCTCGTTCTCCTAAGATACTTGAGGATTGCCTTTACGGCTGTCTAGTGATCTAATCCTGGATTGGACTGATATCTACTGACAATTCCTACTGCATAACAGATGTCGGGCCTAGTACACAACATGGCATACATCAGGCTCCCTACAGCTGAATCGTATGGAATCCGTCTCATATCCTCAACATTTTGAGGAGTCTTAAGACACTGATCCTTAGACAAGTGAACCCCATGCCTGAATGGCAGCAAACCCTTCTTGGAGTTCTGCATCTTATATCTAGACAACATCTTGTCAATATAAGACGCTTGAGACAAGGCTAGCGTTCTGTTCTTCTGGTTTCGGACTATCTGGATACCTAGAACATACTGAGCTTCTCCCAAATCTTTCATTTGGAATTGCGAAGCTAGCCACTTCTTAACGTCAGTAAGAAATTCTACCTCATTCCCAATGAGAAGAATATCGTCCACATACAACACAAAAAATGCGACAGTTTTGTCAACGATTTTCTTGTAGACACAAGGCTCGTCGACATTTTGATCAAAGCCATAAGATTTGATCGCCTCATCAAACCTTATATTCCAAGACATCGAAGCTTGTTTCAACCCATAAATGGACCTATGAAGCCGGCAAACCTTTTGCTCTTGGTCATAATACGCGACAATGGCCAGAAGGATCCTGATCGACTTTACCATGGCAACAGGTGAAAAGGTCTCCTCATAGTCAACCCCTTCAACCTGGGTAAAACCCTTTGCCACTAGTCGGGCTTTGAAGGTCTGCACCTTCCCATCTACGCCACGTTTACGCTTGTAGATCCATTTGCAACCAATAGGTTTTACCCCATCCGGTTGATCCACAAGCTCCCATACAGAATTGAAGTACATAGACTCCATTTCTTGGTCCATAGCTTTAATCCACTCGTCTTTGTCAACATCAACCATTGCCTGATCATAGGTCAATGGATCCCCACAGTCATCATCAGGAGCGACAACTGAGGTTTCAGCTAAACCCATGTAGCGATCAGACTATCTCACAACCCTCCCACTACGTCGAGGCATTCCCAACTCTTGGGAACGGATTTGACTAGACGTGCTAGGATCAACAACACTTGTTGACGTACTAGCCCCATCAAGAACTCTTGGCGATGTAATCGCCCATTTCATTCAACACAATTTTACTCCTTGGTAAATGATCCATGACGTGGTCTTCCTCTAGGAAAGTGGCGTTTGTCAACACAAGCACCCTATTTTCCTTAGGATCGTAAAACAGACTACCCCTAGTCTCTTTAGGGTAACCTACGAATAGGCACAATTTCGAACGGGGTTCTAACTTTTTCGGGTTTGACAACAACACGTGGGTCGAGCATCCCCAAATCCTGAAGTGATGTAAACTGCCTTTACGTCCACTCCAGAGCTCGAAAGGTGTTTCACAAACACTCTTCGATGGAACATTGTTCAAAATATAAACTACAGTCTCCACTGCGTACCCCCAAAAAGAATCAGGGAGACGAGCATAGCTCATCATCGACCGAACCATGTCCAACAAGGTTCTGTTTCTCCTCTCCGATACACCATTCTGCTGTGGCATACCAGGTGCTGAGAGTTGGGACGTAATTCCGTGTTCTATCATATAGTCGTGGAATTCAGTGTCCCATGTACTCTCCACCTCGATCCGATCGAAGTGTTTTAAGCGATTTACCTAAGAGGTTCTCAACCTCAGTCTTGTACTCCTTGAACTTTTCAAGAGTTTCAGACTTCTTGTGCATTAGGTAAATATATACCCATATCTGGAGTAATCGTCTATGAAAGACACGAAATACTCATAACCGCCCCGAGCTTTAACATTCATCGGACCACAGAGGTCAGAATTTACTAACTCAAGAGGCTCTTTGGCTCTATATCCTTTTCCACTAAAAGGACGTTTGGTCATTTTGCCCTCAAGACATGACTCACACACCGACAAAGAGTTTTCTTCCAACTCGTTTAGAAGTCCACTCTTCACTAGTTTCTCAATCCTATTGAGATTAATGTGGCCTAACTGTAGATGCCAAAGATGGGCACTTTCTTTTGGAGAAACTTTTGCTTTCTTAGTTCGTGTTTTTGCAGTTTTAAACAATTCAGTATTCAAAACACTTTTGACTGAATTAGGTTTCAAAACATACAGATTATGTTCGAGTGAAGCTGAATAAATAATATTCCCTTTGAAAGAAATAAGCGCTTTATTTAATTCAAAAGAAACCGAAATACAATGTTCAATTAAGCAGGAAATGGAAACAAGGTTTCTAGTAAACCCTGGAACTATGTACAAATTGTCCAACAATAAGTACTTCCCGCCAAAATGTAGATTCACCGTGTCGATCGCTGCAGCAGAGACAAGCTCCCCGGATCCAACCCGTAGAGTCACCTCACCCTCTCGCGTGTTGCGAGAATCAATCCGAAAAGAAGAACAAACGTGGTTAGTGGCGCCTGAATCCAATATCCAGGCAGAGTCACTACTCTCCACTAAACATGTTTCAGTCACAAGTAAATCACATTTACCTTGATTCTTCCTCTCGGCCAGGAATTTGGGACAGTTCCTCTTCCAGTGTCCGCCCCCATTGCAGTGGAAACACTTTCCTTTCTCTGCAACCTCCTTGACCTTCTTGCCCTTGTGTGGCGGCAAACGCGGTCGCTTTTACCCCTCTTCATCCTCTTCTTCCCTTTCGGGCGTGAAGGAGCAAAGAGGTTTCGTCCCGCAGGTCGAACCCACGTGATAAGACACATGAGGCAACATTTGCCTCAGATTCCTTGACCTGCTCAAGGATTGGAAATTATGTAGCTCATTGAGGAGGGTAGTCGAGTGTAGCTAATTTTGTTCATAACAAAGATTGCTATGGCCAAGGAAACTCTTGGAAGAGTCTCCAAAATAAAATCGACTGCTCAACTCGTCGATCGAGCCCCGTTCATCTCGGCCAGATTAAAGTGGGTCATCATGTCTAGAACATGTTCACGGACGACACGACCCTCTTCTTTCATCCGTCGCGCTGAAGACGTATTTGAGCGAGTCATGCGGACACTGAAAGGATCGTTGTCCAAACATTTCTGCAAGGACTCCATGATCTCCTTAGCGGAAACCATCAACTTATGCTTTTTTGCCAAGACATCAGACATGCTGGCAATTATGTAGACCTTGGCTTTTTCATTGGCCCTGATCCACTGATCGTACGCATCGCGAACACTTCGCGACGCTGTCGAGCCCGGCATCTAAGGACACTCCTCAGACAGCACGGACTTTATGTCGTCAGTTACCAAAATTGTGTTAATGTTGTTTTTCCAACTCTGGTAATTATCTCCCACTAACTTATCGGATGCGAGTAAAGCTATTATAGCGCTAGACATTTTTAGCTGAAAAATAAGAAAAACTTTGTATTAGTCTCGCAAAAAACTTTTTTAAATCCAATCAAGTTTTAGCAAAATTGTTTCATGATCCCTAGGTCATTCAAAATTTTGCAATGATATCCTAAAGGTTTAGAATGACCACCACCGAAGGGTGAACAGAACACTCCTCCTCTAGGACGAGACTTTCTCGATCAGACCCTAATCCCAGAATAACTCTTATTCCATTAGGCGTCCAATTACCATTGTTCGGTCGAATTCATTAACACTTAACGAATTCTGTGAGTGTCACCCTCAATCTTTAAGTTTTCAAGTATCCGTCCAAACAATAGCCACCGAAGGGTGAACCAAGAAGGAAAACCAACCAGGAAACTGTATCCCTTTCGGGAATTCACGGTGTTCCGACTCCCATGATCAAACCCTCCGAAGGGATTGTCTGGTCCAGGCCAAATTAGCAGGCAGATCATAGGCGTCTCACGGTGTGAATCGAAGGAAGTGACCGTGGGTCTCGTTTTCACAAGTCCCGCTCCCACTCACTATAAGTACTCTCTCCATCAACGATGATATTGACCTATACAAATGCCACCCGAAGGGGAACGATCCCATTTGCGCCACGAGGCCGAGTATCGATCTCACGGTGCGGACTTAACGGAGATTTGTGGTTGGAAATTCAAATGTATCTCATACACTATATTTCCTCCCACTCAGCACTTTAATTTTAATAGGGATTGACCTAGATAAACCGGATAAAATTTACCTAAGTCTACCAATATAACTCTTATATGGTATTAACCTAAGTTTATAATCACATTATTAACTTTGGTCTATGTGAGTAAATTAATTAACTCTTAATTAACGACACTCACGATAATATAACCTAAGAATCTCCTGACCGAATTCACTCCCGTGTCGGTTTCGTGTAGGGGTGTTCATGCGCCAACTTCAAATAATACCACCTTAGACAAAACCTTCCTTAGACAGAGTTACTTATCAGTCTCTATTCAAAGGTTATATTTGATTTCCTAATTTCTAATCTTATTAGAAAATTAGAAAAGCTAAGTCTAATTATTCAAGTTCTAAACTCTTTAAAACTAATAATTAACTTAGGTTGCATGCATTTCTATGTTATAGTGCTTGATCATCCATCACATGAATAATACTATACTATAACATACATTCATCACATGAATTAAATGCATGAGCATGCTTTTAATGTAAAAAATATAACACTTATATTTAAATAAATTAAAACATGCATACATTATATTATAACTCTTATAATATAATCCTATCATGCATACTATATATTATAACTCTTATAATATAAATGATGCATGAAATGTTTAACCTAAGGTGGGATTTTAAATCTACATGACATACAATATGCACATAGAATTTAATTAAAATATACATCTCATGCATAAAATAATTAAATAGCAAAAAATGGACCGATTTTTGGCACCTAGGGGCAATTATTTAATTAAATAACATTAATATAACATTTATATTAATATTATTTAATAAAATAATAAAATAAATAAATAAATACATTTTAGAAATAATATAATTAATTAAAAAAATACAAATAAAACTGGCCACTAAAGGAAATGCCGTCCCACGTCCTCGCGAAACTGCCGCGAACTGCTCCTCAACGCGTGCAGTGTTGCAACGCTGTCGCCTCCAGCGTCGAACTGCGTTCTCAACGCCAATAGCGTTACCAGTAACGCTGATCTCATCGCGGGCCTTCGCCCGCAGGGCGCGTTGAGACGCCAAAAAGCAGCGTCTCAACGCCATCGACAGAACAACAAACTCTTTGCTGTTCTTCCACCGTTTTCCGCTTGTTTCCGCTCCGATTTCTTCACAGCAACTCTTGCCACGAACGACCCGGACTTACAGACTCGATTTACAACAAAATGCCCAAAAACAATGGGCCCTTACATTGATCTCATCAACATAAATTGTAAATCTAAACTAGTGCCAAAAACCGAAAACATCCATTATGCAAACCAAATATTCATCTCATGAAATTAGGCAATTTACCCACCTAATTTTAACAAAACAGTGCATAAATGAAGAACCATCGAAATGGCTCTGATACCAATTGAAGGGAATGAAAATCCTCGCACAGCGGAAGACGATCGAATCGTCGTGGTATCATTATGCAACTCGTATTTGTTAAAACCGATCTAACAAGAATTTCTTCCTTAGATCACGAACTCTTCGTGCTTCTCAACGATCGCTTCTCTCGTACAAAACGAACATCACCAACGACCTTCTCAGTTGTTCTTCCTTAGGAAGAAGGAAAGTGGTGGGACTTTTAGTTTTGGAAAGGGAGGAGAATTGAGAGAAAGGGTTGAGAGAATTTTTCTTCTCTTCTTTGATGAAAATCAAAAAATGAGAGAATGATCTACATTCCTTCTTGCAAGAAGGGTTTATATAGTGGAATTGATGGAGTTAAAATCTCCACATAATTACCACTTTACCACAACCATAGGTTATGCAAATCTCATTTGCATAACCACATAATATAAGATATCTCATATCTCATATTGCAATAATTGTGGATTAATTAAATTGAATCACATCCAATTTAATTTCTCTCAATTAATTTCTCCAATTAGTCCTAATTCAACAATTAGGCTAACCTATAGTTTATTATGAATCTCATTCACATTAAACTATATATTATATCATTCATATCTCATATAAATGACATAAATGCCCTTAAAGTGAAATTGAACACTTCAATTTCATACCAAAACATTAACCCTTCTCTTAACCCAGATTGAGCCAACCGAGGGACCTAATGGACCTACAGTGACGGGCTCCAATGATCCGAGATTAACATGTCAAACTCTTTGACCCGGTTAACCAACATTCATTAGCTACGGTAACACTCCACTATAGCCCGTAGCTGCACTCCCGTCGGTCTGCGAATATTACGTGTCCACCGATATAACCAATGCCCATGAGTCGACCCTTCACGGGTTGTTCGTGAGACACAATGGATCAAATTACCGCTTTACCCTGTGTCTACCTCTTGTTCCTTAAGTCCCCACCGCTCCTCTAATGAACAACATATTGTGATGGTCCAACCATACACAACACCCTTCTCGGGCGGTGAGAAGGTGGGTGCCCGTTGTCCAAGCCCCCGAGACGACGACTTAAGGGAACAACCCCTCTAGTTTCCCTAAAGGCGGGAACGAGTGAATTCCATCTCGCGTAATTAAGTTCCCGGCTCCTACTTGGTCCTGTCCCTTGAGAAGATAGGCATATTGGGCGAGTAATCGTGACCACCCTCACCCGTACTAGTCAAAGAATGACCTTCGCGCATGACGAGTCCGTAATACGCTCGATTTGTGTCGAGTCACTATTGGTCATCTACGAAGTTATTAGTCCCTTCATCATCACAATGTTGTTACATCCGTAGGTCTAATAATTCACGGTCCGGTCTTGTACAATCTCATTGCACGGATGCCCCCACTCACATGTCAACCACATGGACGAGTCGATCACCTCGTTTGTATCTAATACAAAGCGGTCGCATCCACATGTATCCGAGGATTAGGTCTCCAACCCTATCCATATACTGTAGACCGTTCGGGTCATTAACTCGAACGTGATCCTCCATGTCTGTCCACTACACACCGTTCAAGTTCTAGTTCTCTCATAAATTTAATGATCATGGAGCTTAGTTTATTGGAAAAGTTTATAAATATTGCGAGACACAAAGTGATGAAATGAATAACTCTTATTAATTTCAAACAATATATTACAAACACGAGATTAGGACAAAAATTCCAACAATAGATGCTCTCGTCAAGATTACCATTCAAAAAGGCAGTCTTGACGTGCATTTGCGAAATTTCATAATCATAAAATGCGACCATGGACATGAGTATCCTAATAGACTTAAGCATAGCAACAGTGGAAAAAGTTTCCTGATAGTCAACTCCTTCTCTTTGGGTAAAACCCTTTGCTACAAGTCTATCCTTAAAGGTCTGTACCTTTCTGGTTGTATCTCTCTTTCTCTTGTAGATCCATTTACACCCTATGGGTCTTACCCCTTTAGGTTGGTCTACAAGTTCCCATACTGAATTGAAGTACATTGACTCGTTTTCAAGGTCCATGGCTTTGATCCATTGGTCCTTGTCTACGTCATTCATTGTCTGTCTATAAGACAATGGATCTTCTACGCCGTCATCAGGTATGACGACTTGAGTTTTAGCTAAACCCTAGTAGCAGTTAGGTTGGGAAACAACCCTCCCACTGCGTCGAGGCATTCTCAACGATTGAGAAGGACGAGACTGACTTGATGTGTTGGCTTCTTCGTCAACTCTTAATGAAGGTCCAGCTTGATCAACAACTCTTGTTGGTTCATCTGTAGCTTCATTTAGTACTAGTTTACTACGTGGTTTATGGTTCCTCATGTGATCTTCCTCCAAGAAAGTGGCGTTTGTCGATACAATCACCTTGATTGTGGGTCGTAGAAAATACCACCTCTCGTTTCTTTGGGATAACCAACAAATTGGCATAATCTTGAACGAAGTTCCAGTTTCTTTGGGTTTGTCACCAGCACGTGTGCCGGACAACCCCAAATTCTGAAGTGTTGTAAACTAGGTTTACGCCCCTTCCACAATTCAAAAGGTGTTTCTGAAACACTCTTTGATAGAACAATGTTCAAGATTTGAACTGCAGTCTCTACTACATATTTCCAAAACGAGGTAGGCAATTGAGCATAGCTCATCATAGAACGAACCATGTAAAACAAGGTTCTATTTCTCCTTTCTGACACACCATTTTACAGTGGTGTATTAGGTTCTGAGAGTTGAGATTTAATTTCATGTTCCATCAAATAGTCCTGGAATCTGAAATCCATATACTCTCCACCTCGATCGGATCGAAGTGCTTTAATGGTTTTCCCTAATGCATTCTCTACTTCAGCCTTATACTCTTTGAACGTTTCAAGAGCCTCAGACTTATGATGCATTAGGTATAAATAACCATACCTCGAATAATCATCTATGAAAGAGATGAAATATTTGTACCCTCCTCGAGCTTTAACATTTACCGGACAACAAAGATACGAATGTATAAGTTCTAAGGGCTCTATGGCTCTATAATCTTTTCCAGTAAAAGGTCGCTTAGCAATTTTACCTTCCAAGCAAGATTTGCTAGGAGGTAGAGAATCATCTTCTAACTTGTTTAGAAGTCCATTCTTAGATAGTCTCTCAATCCGATTGAGATTTGTATGACCAAGTCTAAGATGCCAAAGATAGGTATTATTATGAGAAATTCTTTGCCTTTACTTTGAGTATTAGCAGTTTTAAACATCTCATGATTCGAAATTGCTTTAGTTTGATTCGGTTTAAGTACATATAAGGCGTTTTCTAACTTAGCAGAACAAATATTGACACCTTTCTTTAAAATGAACGCTTCATTAAACGAAAAGGTAATACAGTAGCCATGTTCAATTAACAAGAGATAAAAATTAAGGGCCTGTTTGGTACGCAATCTGAAAACAGAAATTTGAAAACAAGGGATTCAATGAAAACAGAGTTGTATTTCATGTTTTCAGATATGTGCTTGGTAGCAGATTTAGAAATTTGATTTCATTCTAAATAGCTTGTTTAAATCATGCTTTATAACATATTTATAGATCGTGAAATTGGTTGTAGATGCAAAACTAATTATTATATTGAATATAAGTCATTATTAATTAATTTAGGAAATGATTTTGCAAATTTTATAGAATTATCTTTTTATAATATAATATTCTATAATTTTTAATATATTATATTCTACATATTTTAATTTATCAAAAGTAAATTGAATTCATAACATGAAATATTGTATTTATTATTTTTATCTTTATTTAATATAATTCTACATTTTAAAATTTTAAATTCAGAATCTGGATACAATGAAAACATAAAAATGTTGTTTTGAAATTTCTACTATTTGGATCCTGAATCCAAAACAGTTTTTGAAACACACATCTGCAAACACATATTCACTTGAATTCAAGTGAATCAAAAAACATAAAAACAGATCCTGATTGCATACCAAATGTGCCCTAAGTTCCTCTTAATCTTAGGAACTATGTACAGATTTTCTAAAAAGATAAATCTATCTCTAAAAAAAGCGACTTGGCATCTCCCATCGCACGAATCGAGACGACGTCTGCTGTTCGAGACCACGAGCGACATCTCTCCCTCTTCGAGCTCCTTGAAGGAACTAGTTTCCTGAAAAGAAGAGCAAACGTGATTAGTTGCTCCTGAATCAAGTATCCAGGTAAAATCATCATTTTTCACTAAGCAAGTTTCAAGAATAAGGAAATCGAATTTACCTTTCTTCTCTTTGAGCTCAGCAAGGTACTTTGGGCAGTTTCGCTTTCAGTGTGCGTCCATGTTGCAGTGGAAACACTTTCCTTTGTTTGCAACCTTTGCTTTTCCCTTCCCCTTATCAGCAGCAGGTGCTTTCCCTTTCCCTCCTATCTTCTTCTTTTGGGTCTTTTTAAGCCCAAAAGATGAACTACAAGACTTAGTCGTAGAGGATGAACCCTTCTGGAACCTTCTAGAATGGGCAAACAGGTTTGCCTCTCCATCAGCCTGTCTCTTATTCTTCATAAGAGACTTGAAGGTTTGTAGTTCATTAAGGAGAGTAGTCAGGTTATACTCTATCTTGTTCATCACTGTATTGCTGCAAAATTTCAGGAAACTCTTTGGAAGAGATTCCTTGATGAACGAGACCTGACTTTGCTCGTCAATGACCACGCCGTTCATTTCAGCCACGTTGAAGTGGACCATCGGATCGAGAACGTGTTCTCTCACCGACGACCCCTCCTTCATACGGGAGTTATAAACGTACTTTAGGGATTCGTGCCGAAGCTGTCCAAACAGTTGTCCAAATATATTCTGCAACGAACTCATGATCTCACGAGCTGAGACCATGCCCTCGTGCTTTTTGGCTAGAACTTCAGAAACACTAGCCAAAATATAGACATTGATCTTATCATTGGCCTTGATCCAGCGGTCGTACGCCTCCTTAACAGATTAAGGAGCATTTCGAGTAGGGACTTGAGGACACTCCTCAGTTAGTACAAATCGAAGGTCATCAACAACAAGAATCGTATTCAGGTTGGACATCCACGTAGTACAGCGTTCACCAGTTAAACGTTCGCTTTTCAGTAAGGCTAAAATTGAGGACGACATGTTGACATTTAAAAAGTAGTTCTAATTAGTCATGCCTTTAACCCATTATAAACCAATCAATTTTAGCAAAATTATTAAAGAACCCTAGTGTTTAAATTAAAAGTTTAATTTTGCAACGATACTTCAAGGGTTTAGAACAAAAGGCACCATCGGGTGGTCAGCCACTCCTCCCCTAAATTGAGACTATCTCAGCCAATTCTCACTAACAGAACATCTCATGTCCCAATGATCCTTAGCTATCGTTTGTTTGGTCAAGGACTTGTTAACTAGCTTAACTTATCCCGTAAATGTGACCCTACCATTTTCAGATCCAATAGGTCCGAGCCAACAGGCTACTATTAAGAAAGACAACTGTTGGCAAATTACCTAAGAGACCCTATCCATTTATGGAGTTCGCGGTGTTTCGATCCCTATAGTCATGCCCTCCGTAGGGTTTGGTTGTTCCAGGACAACCTAGCAGGCAGGCTATAGAAATCTCACGGTGCGACCTAATGGAGGAGACTGTAAGATACGTTGACACGCGTCCTGCTCCCATTTACTATGGATACTTCCCTCATTCACCTTGATATTGAACCATGCAAACACTTACCGTAGGGGGCGCCCTATTGACGCCACGTAGCTGAGCATGGAACTCACGGTGTAAACTCTTGAGGACGTGAGAGTAAACTCGATGCGAACATCTCGTTTTCTCTCACTGAAGCTCCTAAGGTTAGGGTTTAGGTTTAATTTAGTCAGATTTTGGCTAAAAGAATCTATCTGAGTCTATGTCTATTATAACTATTATATCTAGGTCTTTTAACCTTATGTCTAGGTGAATAAACATTTTAGTTACCCATATATAAAACAGAACTATGGTTAATTTTACTCAAGCTCCGGGTCAGTTCCCAAGTAGGGGGTGTTTCGTTAACCGTCAACTTAAGTACCCCCAACCTTAGACAGAACTTCAGCAGTAGAGTTCCCTTATAACCATAGTTCTATTGTCCTACTATATTTTAAACTATTTAAAATACTATGTAAGACAAACTTTTAATCCTATTAGAAATTAAAACTTAGGTCTAAATTAATTTTAAACGATTTAAAACTAATTTAATTTTAACCAAACTTCCTATGTTTGCATGCAATTCTTTGTTATAGGTAGTTTCTAAAACCCCTTTAATTTATAACTCTTTTAAATTTTAATAATTAACCTATGATAAGGAACTATGTTATAAAACCAAATTGGAATTATAAAAATTATTCAACTAATTGAATAACTAAATTACTTAAATTAAATAACAATTATTTTAAACTAAGTAATTTCATGCTCCATCCAATTTATATTCCATATTATCTAATTACAACAATTACAAATAAATACTTATGAAAAAAATTAGATCATCCATTTCTACCATATTTATATAATAGTCATACAAATAAAATGCATGAACATGCTTATCCTAAGGTGGGAAAAATTCTAAATGACATTCATAAAGAAAATTAACTGTAAAACCGGAATAATTTAGCCCCTAAAGTGCAAAAATAATAAAATTACACTAATCTTATTACAAAACCGGTCCAAAACGCCTTGAACCGGGCTCAAACCGCTCAAATCGGATCAAATACAACTGATCCGCCAAGACCGGTCTACAACTTCAGTTTTGGCATCACAATGTTGCGACGCTAATGGGAGCGTTGCAACGCTGGCTTCATCCGCGCGCGCGCCTGCCATCGGGGTAGCGTTGCAACGCTTAGGGCAGCGTTGCAGCGCTGACCCCTGGAGTTTCCGCATCGATAGGGAGCCTCGGCGTTGCGTCGCCGTTCCTCAGTGTTGCAATGCTGATGAACGGCGTTGCAACGTTGTTGCTTCGATAACAGTAAAATCCTTCGAACACAGCCACTTCAATCGATAAATTCTCCCTCGATACTCATCCAAAATTCAAGAAACTGGTCCCGAACGACTCTTAACTCGATTACAGACTTGAATATGCACTTAATTGCCCAAAAACACAGGGGCCTTTACATTTTATTTGATCAAATCAAAAGAAACTAAGGCCAATATATTCCTAAACAGTTTTACAGCAAACCAAAATGAAATTCCCACCTATACAATGAAAAATTGTTTCAACCAAAACAAAACAAGCATTGCTCTGATACCAATTGATGGAGATCGGATCCCCATGAGCAGCGAAAACGTATTTTGGAATTGTAATTGCAAGTTTATATTGGTTGAAAAAGAAATACCAGTACATTGGAGAAAATACAAAATAAGCATACAATTCCTAATCTAATTAGGCATGGAACTAATCATTCAAACACGCTTTATAAAATTAAACTAAACTAAAAAGGGAATTCAAAATTTACCTTTGTAGTTTCGCAGCAACTCCTTGCTCCAAGTGTGTAGCAACATAGCAAATACAAATGCTACTTTGTTTTTTCTTCTCCAACAAGACACCACCAAAATGACAAACCTCCTATCCTCTGGATTCCACTTACATCAACCTTAGTGGGAAAGTGTTCCAACTTTTAGAAGAAGAGAGGGAAAGGCAGAAAGGAGAGAATTTTTCAGCAATTTGTTAATAACACTGAAAAAATCGATTGACTTCATCTACCAACTCCCTACACTTGACGATAGGGAGTGGAGACAAAACAGGGAAGTGCTGAACGTTTCGATACACATACCCTATTTTAATGAATTAATTATTATTTATATATAACCTATTTAATTAAATCAAATTTAAGTAAAACAATTAATTAATTCTTAATTAATTAATTCAAATATCTTATATTTCAATTAGGTTATATATATATATATATATGTATATGATTAAATCACATTTAATCATATTCCCTTTTAACCTATAGTTTTAATGTACATCTTATGCACATTAAATTTTAACCTATAGTTTTAAATATGAATCACATTCACATTTAAATTAATATTTGAACTCTTTCAAATATTTAATTATCTCATATAATTTAATATGAATCATATTCACATTAAATTTATAATATAAAGTTCAAAAACTTTATATTATAACGTATCTATATACATTAAATGTATTACCTAATGAATTTGAACATTTCAAATTCAAACAATCTAAGAACCCGTTACGAGCTAGTAGGTGGACCTAATGGACCTACAGATTAGAAGCTCCAACGATACAGGATGACTCGATTAATCTCATTAACCTTCTAATCACCATTCGTTAACTGCGGGAACACTACACTAAAGTCCTGCAGCAACACTCTTCTCACTGCCGATATATTTCTGTGTTCACGGATATTGACCAATAATAACAAGTCAATCCTTCACGAATGCTCGTAACACCAGCTGGGTCAAATTTCCATTTTACCCCTAGGTTACATCTTGTACCTTAAGTACCAGTGTTCCTCTAATGAACAATTTGTTTGTGGTCCTACCAAAAGACAGAAGTCCCTGTCGGGCCAATGAGAGGGTCGGGCCCTTCGTTCAAGAACCGGAGACACCACTTAAGGGAACATTCATCTACTTATCCTAATAGGCGGGAAGGAGTGAATTCCATCTTGCTAGGCTAAGTCCCTAGCTGCTCACTCGATCTTGTCCTCAAGAAGGTAGGGATATTGCAGGGAATGATAATCCCCGCGCAGCGGAAGACGATCGAATCGTCATGGTGTTGTTGTGCTACTTAATTTCATTAAAACTAATTATCACATAATCATAGGCTAAACATGCATTCTAAGGAAGAAAAACAGTAAGTTAAAGATGATACTTACTTGTTGAAGACTTTCTTCAAGCTTCCTTCCTCTGATCATCACGAACTCTTTGTGTTCTCCCAACGATCTCAAACTACTCGAACAATCCAAACGAACGGACACCTTCCACTCGATTTCTCGGTTGTTCTTCTTTTGGAAGAAGGAGAATAGTGGGATTCAAGGTTTTTTCTTTAGGGAGGAGAAGCTTTGAGAGAGAATTTGAGAGAGAGCAAAACTCTTCTTTTGGTGAGGTTTCCAAAAATAAGAGTTAGAGCATACCACCCTTATTGCAAAAGGGGTTTAAATAATGGAGATAGGTGAAGATGAAATCTCCACCTATTTACCATCTTATCACAACTATAGGTTATACAAATAATATTTGCATAACTACATATTATAAGATATCTCATATCTCATTTTACAAATCACATTGGCAATATTGTGGATTTTTAAAATTGAATCACATCCAATTTAATATCTCTCAATCTAATTTCTCCAAATTAGCCCTAATTCGATAATTAGGCTAACCTATAGTTTATTATGAATGTCATTCACATTAAACTATAAATTATATCATTCATATCTCATATAAATGACATAAATACCCTTTTAGTGAATGTGAACACTTCAATTCACACCAAAATGTAAACCTTCTTTTTGTCCAGTTTGAGCAAACCGAGGGACCTTATGAACCTATAGTGATGAGCTCCAATGATCCGAGATTAACCTATCAAACTCTTTGACCCGGTTAATCAACCTTCATTAGCTACGGTAACACTCCACTAAAGCCCGTAGCTGCACTCCCCTCAGTGTAAGATATTACGTGTCTACTGATATAACCAATGCCGATGAGTCGACCCTTCACAAGTCGTTCATAGACACTACTGGTTCAAATTATCGTTTTACCCCTGTGTCTACTTCTTTCTCCTTAAGTCCCCACTTCTCATCTAATGAACAACAACGTTATTATGGTCCAACAATACACATCAACCCTCTCGTGCCAGTGAGGGGGTGGGCGCCCGTTGTCCAAGCACTAGAGGCAACACTTAAGGGAACAACCCCTCTAGTTTCCCTAAAGGCGGGAACGAGTGAATTCCATCTCGCATAGTTAAGTTTCCAGCTCCCTACTTGGTTTTGTCCTTAAGAAGATAGACATATTGGGCGAGTAACTTTGACCACCCTCACCCGTACTAGTCAAAGGACAGACCTCCACAGACAGGAGTCCGTAACACGCTCAGGATTCAGGTCGAGTCACTAATGGTCATCTACGAAGTTATTAGTCCATACTGTTAACGGTGTTACATCAGTAGGTCTAATAATTCACGGTTCGGTCTTATACAATCTCATTGTACAGGATGCCCCCACTCGTATGTCAACCACATGAACGAGTCAGATCACATTGTTTGTATCTTAATACAAAGCGGGTCGCATCCACAACGTATCCAGGATTAGGTCTCCAACCCCATCCATATACTGTTGACCGTTCGAGTCATTTACTCGAACGTGATCCTCCCTTTGTGTCCACTACACACCGTTCAAGTTCTATTTCTCTCACATATTTAATGACCCTGGAGCTCAGTTTATTGGACAAAGTTTGTAATAAATGCGAGACACAAAATTATGAAAGAAATAGCATTTATTGATTTCAAACGTAAATTTACAAACTAAACGAGATTAGGACAAACATCCTAACGGATATTGAGTCGGTGAATCTGGTCACTCTCACCCATACTAGTCAAAGGACAATCCCTCGCAAACAGGAGTTCGTAACCTGCTCAGGATTGAGATCAAGTTGCCTAGGTCATCCTAGTGAAATAGAAACCTAACTAGTCAACGAAGTTACATCTAGTGGTTACTATTTTGCGGTCTGGTCTTTTGTAATCTCATAACATAGGATATCCCCACTCACATGTCATCTACACGAACACGTTAGGATCACAGTATTTGTATCATATCCAAAGTAGGCCACATCCATAGTCTTACTAGGGAAAGGTACCCAAACCTTATCCCCTTACTATAGACTCTTTAGGTTGTATCTCGAACCGAGATCCTTTATATGTACACTACATTCAGTTAAAGATACAGTTTACAGCCTTGAATGTTTAGTTTATTGGATTTAGGTTTAAAACAAGTGCAATATTGAACAATAACTCTTTATTGAAATAATAACACTTTATTACAATAATTAGAACATAATTACAAACTACGAGTTTAGTGCACAAACCCAAACAAGTGTTCCCCTAACTTTTGCAATCCTAAAGGTATTGAGTATTGATGTGAGTCGAATAATTGCAAGGGAGATTCAGTCTTGTGTGTAAGAAGAAGGTGGGCAAGTTTTTCTTTCCAAACACCATCACTAAATTGTGCCTGTAAACTGGAGTTCCCTTTCAGCCAACTGAGGAGATTGTAAGTGATCAAGCTACCAATAACCTGAGAAACATTCAAAGGTTGACCAGAAGAGGAAGCAAGGGCACATGAGGACTAACCGTGGGGATCAACACACTTCTGGAGCAATAGTCTCAGCTTATACAGAAATGAGACCACTCTTAGGGGCAGCACCAAGCCTACTTGTCCTATGACAAAGCAAGGGGTGCTTCAATTCAAGAGGCCATGATGTCTACTTTCAGCAACCTTTACTCTCAATTTCCAGAATTTTTAGATGTAGTTTTCAACAAATGGAATCCCCACAATATGGATGGAGATCAAAATGAGGAAGAGGAGGAAGAGCGTCTGCCTGGTGATGAAGATTGAAGAGAGGGGAGTTGTGTTCTCTTAGCTTGGTTTGTGCCTGCATGGAGTTTAGTTGTTCTTGTGTATTATATGATTACTCGTTTTACAATTTTTAATGTTTATTTTTCTATTGTCTACTCTGTTATCTTTCAAGTTATCTTTTGTTTTTTTCCGCTTATTCCTTAGGGTAGAAGTGAAAGTGGAGAAAGTGCAGGGTTGTTTATCTATTTAAATGAATGACATGTTTCTTCCTGTCTAGTGTTGTTGCGCTATGTCTCTGCCTAATTGTGTTGATTCTGCCTTCCAATCTTTTCTTTTAATTAATTGAATTAACAATCCTTCATGTCGCTTGTTATCATTGTGAGTTCTTGAGATTTTAATACTGGGATACTTTGCAGTTGGGCATACCTTATTTAGTTAGCATTTTGTTTCTACCCCTTCATTCATTGGGGGGCAATGAGTCAATTAAGTTTGGGGGAAGTGGTAATGAATTGACTTCCTGGCTAGTCTAAAAAAAAAGAGAGAGAATGTTGCCTTTATAAGGTGTCTTCTCCTTGTGATCTGTTGCTTTGTTAAAAAAAAAAAGAAGTGATTAAAAGTGGAGTTTAGCTTAGTTTGTAGTTTCAAAAGAGGGTTATTCCTCTGCAAGGATTACTTAATAAGGCAGAGAAAGGCATGACACCCATGCTTGAATTTGATCTGAAAAGTAGTCAGTGCATGAATATGTTAGGGCAACCCAATGTTGTAGCAAGGCTCGTTGTCAGGCAAGCTTCATCACCAATGTTGTTGTTTGAATCGAAGGTCTTGTAGACAAAAAAGGTACTCTCTAAAAAAAAGGAAAAACAAGAAAACTCTATTAAGCTTAAGTGAGTTGCATCACAAATCCTATCACTCTAGGAACTAAGAGAGTTAGCTTGAACTAAGAGAGAGCTTCATAAAAGCAACAGTTTATAGAAGTCAGTTAAGTTGTGCTAACCGTACAAGGGAAGCTTCTATTCTGTTAAGCCAACCTAAGGAATGCAAAGTATTTTCAATGAATGGAAGTTGCAGTGGTGTTCTTGTGGGTTGTAAGAGGATAGTTAATTTTGTGCAGCAAAAGGTTAAAAGTGTAAGTGTTATCAAGAGAGTTAGGCAGGATAATTTCTTGTATAGCTAAGGTCTAGCAGTAAATGTTTGTAAAGCCATTTAGTGATAGTTTGCGGATGGTCATTGATAGCACACAAAATGTGCTATTCTTATGCTTAAATATTGCTAGTTTTTAAGTTAATTTCAGAGCCTTGATGTGTTTAAATCACCTAATTTCAGGTAAAGAGATTAAACAGGACATTTGGAGACATTATGGATCACTCGGGATCAAATCGAGGCTTTTGGGAGCTTAAAATGACATCAATTGGAAGTAGAAAGACAATTCCAAACTAGTAGACCCGAGTTGATTGTGTTGCAATGCCCTGCAGGGCGTCGCAACGTCGTGTTTGTTGTTTTTATGCATTGAAGATCCATGTCGATAGCGTTGCAACGCTGCTTTGTAGCGTTGCAACGCCATCTCGATAAGAAATCCAAGCAGAAGGATCGTGGTGAGGGCATTGGAACGCTGCTTATTAGCGTTGCAATGCCAGTTCGATAAGCTGGGTGCGCGCTTAGGGTAGCGGCGTTGCAACGCTGCTGATACTTTCCATATATGATGTCGTATAAGGGCATAACGTCGCTACACTGCCCCTAGCATTGCAACGTTGTGTCGTTTACCCTATAAATACAACATGTCTTCCAACTTTCAAAGGGAGTTGAAATTGATTGAGATTGTACCCTAAATTCAAAATACACTATTTAAGAAGAGAAAAGAGAGCATTCCTTGGGGGCGAAAGCAATTGTGGAGGTTCGAGATCGTGACGGAAGCTCAGGGACGAGGGACCGACATCGACACATAAGTTTAATTTCTCTTTTTTTGGATTGTAACAACGTTTAAAGACGTTTTTGTAACTTCAACTTTGTTTTATTGTGATTTATAGTTGCTCAACGTGGTAGTTAAGGGTTTATTTGCATGTTTAAGATTTATTTGCTCATGTATTGAATTATGTTTTGATATTTAATTTTGGCAATTCGTTCTTAAATTCTTTAATCTTGTTGGTTTGAGTGGACTCGAGAGAAAGAAACTTAAATTAGAGCAAAGTTGTCAAAACTCTTAGAAGTATGGCATGAGAATGACCTAGAAGTCTAAGGGAAACACATAAAGAAGTTTCTTAATGTCATGCATGCTTTTAAAATTCATAAGGAAACTTTAGGATTTGTCGTGTGTGCGAGGCTCATTTTATGAATCAAGAGATTTGTTTGAGTATCTTCACTTCTTGTTTATAAATTCATGATATTAGTTCATTGCATGTGTTAAATAAGATTTTAACTTGTGAAATCAATTTCCTCCAATTCTTTCGTATTTGTGTCTCCAATTGTATATTTATTTTCTATCTTTGTTTTTACTATCTATCAAAGTTTTATTGCTTTAGCTAAAATTGAGAATAAGTATCTTGGTAATTAATTAATCTAGAAACCCATTCCCGAGGACGATACTTGGAACTCTAAAATCACTATACTAAAACGTTACCCGTACACTTGTAGTATTGCAAGTTTTTGGCGTTGTTGTCGGGGAATGACGATTATTTAGATTAATCAATATTAGGAGAAAATTTAAAATTTTATACTAAAGTGTTCGTTTCCCTTTGTGCTTTTGTTCTTTTCTTTTTTTTCTTTTTTTTTCCTTATTTGTGTTTTTCTTATTTGTTTCCTTTTGTGCCTCAAGGTGTATGCCCAAGGATAGAGTTGCAGACTTGCACCCTTTTGATCCTAAGAATGAGAGGATATGTAGGAGACTCCTAAGGCAAGGGAGAGCTAAAATTCAAATAATGGAAGATCAGGAGCTAATCAACAACCCTAAACCTATCAGCGAGTATTTCCAACCTGTGTTTAATTCTGATAGGTTGGAATAGTCCATGCCCCTATAAATACTAATAATTTTGAACTAAAAATAAGGCTTATCCAGATGGTTAGGGAAAGTGCCTTTAGAGGGCAAGCCACAGAAGACCCAAACTCACATTTACAAAACTTTCTAGAAATTTGTGGTACAATTAAATGAAATGGGATTTCTGCTAATAGTATTCGCTTACGTCTCTTTCCTTTTTCATTTCAGGGTAGGGCTAAGGAATGGTTAGGATCGCTCCCACCAGGAAGTATCACCTCTTGGGAAGAGTTGGCTCAAGCCTTCATCACCAAATTCTTTCCACCTGTGAAGGCTGCAAAATTAAGGACTGAGATAGGAACTTGTAGGCAGTAGGATGGAATGTAGTTATTTGGGGCCTGGGACCGTTACAAAGATATGCTCAGGAGGTGTCCACAACATGGTTACCCAAATTGGCTCCAGGTACAATTATTCTATAATGGACTTGTAGGACAAACCAAGACCATTCCGGATGCTACTGCTGGAGGGGTGTTCATGGCAAAGACTTTGCCCGAAGCACGAGCCTTCCTAGAAGAGGTATCAACAGCTAGTTACCAGTGGCCTACAAATAATGACAGATCTAAACAAGTAGTTGGACTGTATCAACTCGATGAGGTAACTACTCTTAAGTCTCATATGGCATCTCTCACTCACGCCTTGAATAAATTTACAGGAACATCCCAGACATTGGTACCCTCTCAATGCTCCTATCTGGATGATGAACCTAACATGGAGCAAGCACATTACCTGAACAATAGAAACAATACTTATGGAGGAAATCATACTCAGAATACCCTACCAACACAATATAATCCAGGTTTGAGATATCATGAAATTTTTTCCTATACTAATAATAAGAATGTGTTGAATCCCTTTTCAGGTTATGCCTCTACATCTAAGAAGAAGTCATCTTTGGAAGAAACAGTTCACTCCTTTATTGTTGAATCCAGAAATATGTCGAACCAGCTGGAGAATGCAGTCATCGGTATAACTGGTGTTGTGACAAGTCATGGAGGTGCTTGAAGGGAATCGAATCCCACAGCGGAAGCAATTATGAATCGCGACTCTCGATTTAGTTACAATGATTTCATTCAAGAACGTAAACAACTAGATTAAGCATAAAATAGAATATGGACAACAAGAATTATTACCTTTGAAGAACCTTTCTTCAAGTGTTCCTCCTCTCTCACGATCAAGATCTCAGCAACACGAACCATGAACGGACTAAGACACGACCACTGGATCTTCTTCGTTGTTCTCTAGGTGAGGGAGGAATGTGGGTTCCCTTTAGGTAAGATGAGATGTTGTGAGAGAGAGGTTTGTGCTTTGGAACCTTTCCAACACCACAACAAAGGCTTAGGTTAACTTTACCTAATTGCATCTTATGCAACTATATATATATATAAGGAGATAGGGATGGAAATTATCATCCTATCCCTCTTTCATTCTCTCTTTAGTATATAGTTAATATGTGAATCCAATTCACATTAAAACTATATATTATATCACATATAATTGATATGACATCTCATATATGAAATTGAACACTTCAATTTCATTCCTAACTTTATACCCTCAATATTACCATGTTGAGCGAACAGAGGGACCTAATAGACCTACAGTTCATGAGCTCCAATGATATGAAATTAACTGATCAAACTCTTTGATCCAGTTAATCAATATTCATTAACTACAAGTCACTCCACTATAGATATGTAGCTGCACTCTCCTCATTGTAGATAATATTGTGTCCACTAATATAGTCATTACCCATGAGTTGACCCTTCACAGGTTGTTCGTAATTACAGCTAGGTCAAATTATCGTTTTACCCCTGTGATTACCTATTTGTTCCTTAAGCACCACTGATCCTCTAATGAACAAAAAGTCTACAGTCCTACCATAGACTCATACCCTCATAGAGGGCGGGGCCCCATTGTTCAAGACCTGGAGTCAGTTCTTAAGAGAACAACCTATCTAATTCCTTAGTGTGGGAATGAGTGAATTCTATCTTGCACAGTTAAGTTCCCAGCTACCTACGAGGTTCTGTCCCTGAGAAGGTAGGCTTATTGAGTCGGCTACAGGCCACTCTCACCCATACTAGTCTAAGGACAACCCCTATAAGCAAGAGTTCTTAACTTGCTCAGGATTCAGGTCGAGTCACTAATGATCATCTATAAATTACTAGTCTTATTACATTAGCGATTGTTACCTTTGGTTAGACTAATAATTTGCGGTTCGGTCTTGTATGAACTCTTCATACAGGATGCCCCCACTCGCATGTACACTACATGAATGAGTTGGATTACCTCATTTGTACTAATTACAAAGTGGGCCGCATCCATGGTGTTACTAGAATGAGGTTTCCAACCTTATTCTTATACCATAGACCATTTAGGTTATATTCTTGAACTCAACCCAAATAGTGTCTACTACACTGATGTTCAAGATATATGTTATAATATTGGAGCTTAGTTTATTGGATTTATAAAGCAAGACTGTAATTCTATCAAAACAAATAACCCTTTATTTAATTGATCAAAATTACACAAGTTTAGGGCATAAATCCCAACAATCTCCCACTTGACCTAAAGCTTGTGGAGTACTAAAGCATTACAGTAATGTAAATATAATAAACTAGGGCATTTAAATCCCTTTGTACAAAATACTCCCACTTGCCCTAGTTTGGGAAGACTTGTAAACCTAGACTTTGTAGGTGACTCTCAAATACTTTAGCCGTGAGAGCCTTTGTAAAAGGATCAACAATGTTGTGCTCTGAGGCTATCTTCGTGACAATCACGTCCCCTCTATGCATGATCTCCCGAATGAGATGATATTTCCGCTCAATGTGCTTTCCCCTCTTGTGACTTCGGGGTTCCCTCGAATTTGCCACAGCACCACTGTTATCGCAATGCAGCGTGATGGGCAAATTCATATTTGGAACAACTTCCAAATTTAGCATGAATTTCCTTAACCAAATGACCTCTTTAGCTGCTTCACATGCTGCTACATATTCGACCTCCATGGTGGAATCAGCGATACATCCTTGCTTGACGTTTCGCCATACTACAACTCCTCCGTTAAGAGTAAATACTAACCCTAATGTAGATTTTCGAGAATCTTTATCAGTCTGAAAGTCAGAATCCGTGTATCCTGTAAGGATCAGATCCTTAGCCCCATACACAAGCATGTAGTTCCTTGTTCTCCGAAGATACTTAAGGATTGTTTTAGCCGTTGTCCAGTGTTCAAGTCCTGGATTGGATTGATACCTACTGACCATTCCAACTGCAAAACAGATGTCAGGCCTTGTACACAACATGGCGTACATCAGGCTCCCAACAGTTGATGCATAAGGAATCCGTCTCATTTCCTCAACTCCTTGAGGTGTCTTAGGACACTGTTCCTTAGACAAATGGATTCCATGTCTAAAAGGCAACAAGCCCTTTTTGGAATCTTGCATCTTAAGCCTTGACAACACTTTGTCTATGTAAGATGTTTGAGACAAGACTAGTGTTTTATTCTTGCGGTTCCGGACAATCTGGATCCCAAGAACAAACTGCGCATCACCCAAATCTTTCATTTGGAACTGCGTAGCTAGCCATTCCTTGATGTCAGTAAGATAACCTACATCATTCCCAACGAGTAGGATATCATCCACACAGAGAATTAGGAATGCGACAGAACTATTGATGCTTTTCTTGTAGACACAAGGTTCATCATCATTCTGGTCAAAAGCATAAGATTTGATTGCCTAATCAAATCTTATATTCCAGGACCCAGAGGCTTGTTTTAGTCCATAAATTGACCTTTTAAGCCTGCAAACCTTTTGCTCTTGTCCTGGTTCAAAAACCCTTTGGGTTGGTCCATGTAGATGTTTTCCTCAAGATTGTCATTCAAAAAGGTTGTCTTTACATCCATTTGCCATACCTCATAGTCATAATATGCGACAATGGCAAGGAGGATGCGGATAGACTTTACCATAGCAACAGGTGAAAAGGTCTCCTCATAGTCAACCCCTTCAACCTGGGTATAACCCTTTGCTACTAGTCTAGCTTTAAAGGTTTGCACCTTTCAATCTACACCACGCTTTCTCTTGTAGATCCATTTACAACCTATAGATTTTACCCCATCAGGCTTATCTACAAGATCCCAAACAGAATTGAAGTACATAGACTCCATTTCTTGGTCCATGGCTATGACCCATTTGTCTTTGTCTTTGTCAACCATTGCTTGATTATAAGTCAATGGATCCTCGCAGTCGTCATCTGGTATAACAACTTGGGTTTCAGCTAAATGATGGAGATCTAATCTCCTTGAGCAGCGAAAACGTGTTTGGGATCGTAATTTGCTTGATTGTTTTAGTTGAAAAAAAAATCAATACATTGACAAAAACATACAGAATAAACATGTTTTTTAATCTAATTAAACATGGATGTTTTAGATGCAAACATGCTTAAATTAATTTAACAATTAAACTAATAAAATAATAATTGGATTACCTTTGTAGTTTAGGAGATCAGCAACTCCTTGCTCCAATGTTCAGCAACTCAGGAACTTCAAAAGTTCTCTGTTTTCACCAACAGAACACCCCCAATAGAGAGCACCTTCTATGTCTCTGAGTTCTACTTAGACCTCTCCTTTGTGGGAAGGATTCTAACAATTTGAAAGAATTGGGGAATTAGAGAGTGAGAGAGAGTATTCTTTCAGAGAGAACTTTTTCCCGAAAAGTTTACAGATCGATCATCCATATCCATTAACCCCCCTTCTCCCTGTTAAACTATCGATGAGGAGAAAAATGGGGGCTAGTGGGAACGTGTCTGGATGACACGTTCCCTTATTTTATTATTAAAATAATAATAATTAAATCAAATTTAATTATTAATTTAAATCATATTTAAATAAAATAAATTAAATATCATATATTTAATTTGGATTAAATCTCATTTAATCATATTACCCCTTTAACCTATAGTTTTAATGTACATCTTATGCACATTAAATTTTAACCTATAGTTTTCAAATATGAATCACATTCATATTTTAATTTAACATTTGAACTCTTTCAAATATTTAATTATCTCACAGAATTTAATATGAATTATATTTACATTAAATTTATAATATAGAGTTCCAAAACTATATATTATATTGTATCCATATACATTAAATATATTCCCTAATGAATTTGAACATTTCAAATTCAAATGATCTAAGAACTCTTTACGAGCTAGAAGGTAGACCTAATGGATCTACAGATCAGAAGCTCCAACGATACGAGATTGCTCGGTTAATCACATTAACCTCTCAATCAACATTCGTTAACTGCGGGAACACTCCACTAAAGTCTCGCAGCTGCACTCTGAAGGGAATGAAAATCCCCGCGCAGCGGAAGACGATCGAATCGTCAAGGTATCGTTACGCTACTTGATTTTTGTTAAAACGATCTAACTCTTTGATCTAAGTTAAACATGTAAAGAAGGAAGAAATTACAGCAATAAGAACTCTACTTACTTGTTGTAGACTGTTCTTCAAAGTTCCTTCCTTGCTCACGAACACTTCGTGCTTCTCGATCTCAATGAATGCTTCTCTCGAACGAAAACCGAACACCACCAACGACCTTCTCGGTTGTTCTTCCTTTGGAAGAAAGAAAGTGGTGGGACTTTTGGTTTTGGTGAGGGAGGAGAATTTGAGAGAGTTGAGAGAATTTTTAATCTCTTCTCTTTGATGAAAATCAAAAAATGAGAGAATTAGTTACTAATCCCTTCTTGCAAAGGGTTTAAATAGTAGAAATTTATGGAGTTAAAATCTCCACATTATTACCACTTTACCACAACCATAGGTTATGCAAATCACATTTGCATAACCATATAATATAAGATACCTCATGTCTCATATTGCAAATCACATTTGCAATAATTGTGGATTAATTAAATTGAATCACATCCAATTTTAATTTCTCTCAATTAATTTCTCCAATTAGCCCTAATTCAACAATTAAGCTAACCTATAGTTTATTATGAATCTCATTCACATTAAACTATATATTATATCACTCACATTTCATATAAATGATATAAATTACTCTAAGTGAAATTGAATACTTCAATTTCATACCAAAACTCTAACCCTTCTTTGAACCCAGATGGAGCCAACCGAGGGACCTAATGGACCTATAGTGACAGGCTCCAATGATCTGAGATTAACTTGCGAGACACAAAGTAATGAAATAAATAACTCTTATTAATTTCAAACAGTAATTTACAAACATGAGATTAAGTGAAAAATCCCAAAAAACTCCCACTTGGACTAAGCTAGTGGAGCAAATACATTTCTGAAATGTACATAAATTACAATGAAGTAATACAATAAACTGGGGCATTGAATACCCGTTTACACATCTCCCACTTGTCCTAGGCAGGAAGCTCTCGAAGACCTAGAGTCTCTAGGTGACCCTCAAACACCTTAGTCGTGAGGGGCTTTGTAAATGGATCAGCTACGTTGTGCTCTGACGCTATCTGCGTGACTGTCACGTCTCCACGGTGCACAATCTCCTGTATCAAATGATACTTGCGCTCAATGTGTTTGCCTCTCTTATGTCTCCGATGCTCTGCGGGTTGGCTCTCGCACCACCATTATCACATAGCGATTAGTGTGATCGACAAGTTCATATTTGGAACAACTTCCAAATCCGTCATGAACTTCCTAAGCCAAACAGCTTCCTTTGCAGCTTCACAAGCCGCAACATACTTCGCTTTCATAGTGGAATCAACAATACATCCCTGCTTGATGCTTCGCCATACTACAGCTCCTCCATTCAGAATGAAGGCTGACCCCGAAGTGGATTTCCTAGAATCCTTATATCGATGCCAAAGTCGAAATCAGTGTATCCCGCAAGGATCAAATCCGCACTACCATACACTAAGTTGTAGTTCCTCGTTCTCCTAAGATACTTGAGGATTGCCTTTACGGCTGTCCAGTGATCTAATCCTTGATTGGATTGATACCTACTGACAATCCCTACTGCATAACAGATGTCGGGCCTAGTACACATCATAGCATACATCAGGATCCCTACAACTGAAGCATATGGGATCCGTCTCATATCCTCAACATCTTGAGGTGCCTTAGGACACTGATCCTTAGACAAGTGAACCCCATGCCTGAAAGGCAGCAAGCCCTTTTTGGAGTTCTGCATCTTATATCTAGACAACATCTTGTCAATATAAAATGCCTGAGACAAGGCTATCGTTCTGTTCTTCCGGTTCCAGACTATCTGGATACCTAGAACATACTGAGCTTCTCCCAAATCTTTAATTTGGAATTGCGAAGCTAGCCATTTCTTCACGTCAGTAAGAAATTCTACCTCATTCCCAATGAGAAGAATATCATCCACATACAACACTAAAAATGCGACAGTTTTGTCAATGATTTTCTTGTAGACACAAGGCTCGTTGACATTTGATCAAAGCCATAAGATTTGATCGCCTCATCAAACCTTATATTCCAAGACCTCGAAGCTTGTTTCAGCCTATAAGTGGACCTATGAACCCGACAAACCTTTTGCTCTTGGCCTTGGGCAATGAACCCTTTGCGTTGGTCCACTAGATGGTCTCATCAAGTTTGCCATTCAGAAAGGTTGTCTTGAATTCCATTTGCCATACCTCGTAGTCATAATACGCGGCAATGGCCAGAAGAATCCTCATAGTGACAGGTGAAAAGGTGAAAAGGTCTCCTCATAGTCAACCCTTCAACCTGGGTAAAACCCTTTGCCACTAGTCGGGCTTTGAAGGTCTGCACCTTCCCATCTACGCCACGTTTATGCTTGTAGATCCATTTGATACCAATAGGTTTTACCCCATCTGGTTGATCCACAAGCTCCCAGACAGAATTGAAGTACATAGACTCCATTTCCTGGTCCATAGCTTTAATCCACTCGTCTTTGTCAACATCAACCATTGCCTGATCATAGGTCAATGGATCCTCACAGTCATCATCAGGAGCGACAACTGAGGTTTCAGCTAAACCCATGTAAAAATCAGGCTGTCTCACAGTCCTCCCACTACGTTGAGGCATTCCCAACTCTTGGGAACGGATTTGACTAGACGTGCTAGGATCAACAACACTTGTTGACGTACTAGCCCAATCAGCAACTCTTGCCGATGTACTGTCCATTTTATTTAGCACAATTTTACTCCTTGGTAAATGATCCCTAACGTGGTCTTCCTCTAGGAAAGTGGCGTTTGTTGACACAAGCACCCTATTTTCCTTAGGATCGAAAAATAGACCACCCTAGTCTCTTTAGGGTAACCTACGAATAGGCACAATTTCGAACGGGGTTCTAACTTTTTTGGGTTTGACACCAACACGTGGGTCGGGCATCCCCAAATCCTGAAGTGATGTAAACTGCCTTTACGTCCACTCTAGAGCTCGAAAGGTGTTTCACAAACACTCTTCGACGGAACATTGTTCAAAATATAAACCGCAATCTCCACTGCGTAACCCCAAAAAGAATCTGGGAGACGAGCATAGTTCATCATCGACCGAACCATGTCCAACAAGTTCTGTTTCTCATCTCCGATACACCATTTTGCTGTGGCATACCAGGTGCTGAGAGTTGGGACGTAATTCGTGTGTTATCATATAGTCCTGGAATTCAGTGTCCATGTACTCTCCACCTCGATCCGATTGAAGTGTTTTAAGCGATTTACCTAAAAGGTTCTCAACCTCAGTCTTGTACTCCTTGAACTTTTAAAGAGTTTCAGACTTCTTGTGCATTAGGTAAATATACCCATACCTCGAGTAATCATATATGAAAGACACGAAGTATTCATAACCGCCTCGAGCTTTAACATTCATCGGACCACAGAGGTCAGAATGTATTAACTCAAGAGGCTCTTTGGCTCTATATCCTTTTCCACTAAAAGGACGTTTGGTCATCTTGCCCTCAAGGCATGACTCACACACCGGTAAAGAGTTTTCTTCCAACTCGTTTAGAAGTCCACTCTTCACTAATTTCTCAATCCTATTGAGATTAATGTTGCCTAACCGTAGATGCCAAAGGTGGGCATTTTCCTTGGGAGAAATTTTCTCCCTTTTAGTTCGTGTTTCTGCAGTTTTTAAACAATTCAGTATTCAAAACACTTTTGACCGAATTAGGTTTCAAAACAAACAGATTATGCTCAAGTGAAGCCGAACAAATAAGATTGCTTTTGAAAGAAATAAACGCTTTACTGGAGGAAATAGATATACATTGTTCAATTAGACAGGAAATGGAAACAAGGTTTCTAGTAAACCCTGGTACAATGTACAAATTATCTAATAATAAGTACTTCCCACCAAAGTGTAGCTTCACCATGCCGATCGCTGCAGTAGAGACAAGCTCCCCGGATCCAACCCGTAGAGTCACCTCACCCTCTCGCAATGCACGCGAGAAATCAATCCTAAAAAGAAGAACAAACATGGTTAGTGGCGCCCGAATACAATATCCAGGCTGAGTCACTACTCTCCACTAAATAGGTTTCAGTCACAAGTAAATCACATTTACCTTGATTCTTCCTCTCGACCAGGAATTTGGGACAGTTTCTCTTCCAGTGTCCGCCCCTATTGTAGTGAAAACACTTTCTTTTTCCTGCAACTTCCGTGACCTTATTGCCCTTCTGGGCGGCAACTCGGTCAGTTTTACCCCTCTTCATCCTCTTCTTCCCTTTCGGGCGTGAAGGAGCAACAGGTTTCGTCCCAGAGGTCGAACCCCTGTGATAAGATCTGTAGGCAACATTTGCCTCAGATTCTGGTGCCCTGACTCTGTTCAAGGACTGGAAATTCGGTAGCTCATTGAGGAGGGTAGTCAGAGTGTAGCTAATTTTGTTCATAACAGCATTGCTACGAAACTGAAGGAAACTCTTCGGAAGAGTCTCCAAAATAAAACTGACTTGGCTCGACTCGCCGATCGAAGCCCCGCTCATCTCAAATGATAAAGTAAGTCATCATGTCTAGAACATGTTCACGGACAGACGACCCCTCTTTCATCCGTGCATTGAAGACGTATTTAAGCGAGTCATGCCGGACCTGAAAGGACTGTTGTCCAAACATTTCCTGCAAGGACACCATGATCTCTTTAGCGGTGACCATCAACTCATGCTTCTTTGCCAATACATCAGACATGCTGGCAATGATATAAACCTTGGTCTTCTCATTGGCCCTGATCCATCGATCGTATGCATCGCGAACACTTCGCGACGCAGTCGAGCCCGACATCTGAGGACACTCCTCAGTGAGCACGAACTTAATGTCGTCAGTTACCAAAATTGTGTTAATGTTGTTTTTCCAAGTTTGGTAATTATTTCCCACTAATTTATCGGACGCGAGTCGAGCTATAATTGCGCTAGACATGTTTTAAGCTGAAAAATTAAGAAAACATTGTGTTAGTCTCGCAAAAACTTTTGAAATCCAATCAAGTTTTAGCAAAATTGTTTCATGATCCCTAGGTCATTCAAAATTTTGCAATGATATCCTAAAGGTTTAGAATGACCACCACCGAAGGGTGAACAGAACACTCCTCCTCTAGGACGAGACTTTCTCGATCGAACCCTAATCCCAGAATAACTCTTATTCCATAAGGCGTCTGATTACCATTGTTCGGTCGAATTCATTAACACTTAACGAATTCTGTGAGTGTCACCCTCAATCTTTAAGTTTCCAAGCATCCGTCCAAACAATAACCACCGAAGGGTGAGCCAAGAAGGAAAACCAACTAGGAAACTGTATCCCTTTCAGGAATTCACGGTGTTCCGACTCCCATGATCAGGCCCTCCGAAGGGATTGTCTCGTCCAGGCCAAACTAGCAGGCGGATCATAGGCGTCTCACGGTGTTAATCGAAAGAAGAGACCGTGGGTCTCGTTTTCACAAGTTGCGCTCCCACCACTATAAGTAGTCTCTCCATCAACGATGATATTGACCTATACAAATGCAACCCGAAGGGGGACGCTCCCATTTGCGCCACGAGGCCGAGTATAGATCTCACGATGCAGACTTAACGGGGATTTGTGGTTGGAAAATCAAATGTATCTCATACACTTTATTTCCTCCCACTCAGCACTTTCATTTTAATAGGGATTAACCTAGATAAACCGGCTAAAATTTACCTAAGTCTACCAATATAACTCTTATATGGTATTAACCTAAGTTTATAATCACATTATTACTTAGGTCTATGTGAGTAAATTAAAACACTTTAATTAGTGGCACTCACGATAAGTATAATCTAAGAATCTCCGGACCGAATTCACTCCCAGGTCGGTTTCCAGGTAGGGGTGTTCTGCAAGCGTCAACTTAAATACCCCAGCCTTAGACAAAACCTTCCTTAGACAGAGTTACTAATCAGTCTCCATTCATAGGACTAAACTTTGATTTCCTAATTTTTAATCTCATTAGAAAATAGAAAACCTAAGTCTAATTATTCAAGTTCTAAACTCTTTAAAACTAATAATTAACTTAGGTTGCATGCATTTCTATGTTAAAGTGCTTGATCATTCATCACATGAATAACTATATACTATAACAAAAATAATTCATCACATGAATATAAATGCATGAGCATACTTTAATCTAAAAAATATAACACTTATATTAATTAAATTAAACATGCATTTAATTATATTATAACTCTTATAATATAACCTATCATGCAAACTATACATTATAACTCTTATAATATAAATGATGCATGAAAATGTTTAACCTAAGGTGGGATTTTAAATCTATATGACATACATTATGCACATAGAATTTAATTAAATCATACATCTCATGCATAAAATAATTAAATAGCAAAAATGGACCGATTTTTGGCACCTAGGGGCAATTATTTAATTAAATAACATTAATATAACATTTATATTAATATTATTTAATAAAATAATTAAATAAATAATTAAAATACATTTACATTAAATAAATAAATTTAAAAACGAAATTTAACTGCCCATGAACACTGAAACCGCCCACGTCTCGCGAACAGGAAGTTGCAACCGCCCACTACGCGTGTGGCGTTGCAACGCCGTGGGCAGCGTTGCAACGCTGCCGCGTCCAGCGTGCTTCACGCCGTGGCGTTGCAACGCTACGCCTAGCGTTGCAACGCTGCTCTGCAGCCAAGCCAACGCCCGCAAGGATAGCGTTGAGACGCCGATGAACAGTGTCTCAACGCCATCGACAGAACAACAAGCTCCTTTGCTTTTCTTCATCGATTTCCGCCCGTTTTCGCTCCGATTTCTTCACATCAACTCTTGCCACGAACGACTCGAACTTACAGACTCGATTTACAACAAAATGCCCAAAAACAACGGGCCCTTACATTGATCTCATCAACATAAATTGTAAATCTAATCTAGTGCCAAAAACCAAAACATCCATTAAGCAAAAGCAACATTCATCTCATGAAATAAGGCCATTTACCCACCTATTTTAACAAAAAAACAGTGCATAACGAAGAACCATCAACCTGGCTCTGATACCACTTGAAGGGAATGAAAATCCCCGCGCAGCGGAAGACGATCGAATCGTCAAGGTATCGTTATGCTACTTGATTTTTATTATAACGATCTAACTCTTAGATCTAAGTTAAACATGTAAAGAAGGAATAAATTACAGCAAGAAGAACTCTACTTACTTGTTGTAGACTGTTCTTCAAAGTTCCTTCCTTGCTCACGAACACTTCGTGCTTCTCGATCTCAACGAATGCTTCTCTCGAACGAAAACCGAACACCACCAACGACCTTTTCGGTTGTTCTTCCTTTGGAAGAAGGAAAGTGGTGGGACTTTTGGTTTTGGTGAGGGAAGAGAATTTGAGAGAGTTGAGAGAATTTTTAATCTTTTCTCTTTGATGAAAATCAAAAGATGAGAGAATTAGTTACTAATCCCTTCTTGCAAAGGGTTTAAATAGTGGAAATTGATGGAGTTAAAATCTCGACATTATTACCACTTTACCACAACCATAGGTTAGGCAAATCACATTTGCATAACCATATAATATAAGATATTTCATATATCATATCTCATATTGCAAATAACATTTGCAATAATTGTGGATTAATTAAATTGAATCACATCCAATTTGAATTTCTCTCAATTAATTTCTCCAATTAGCCCTAATTCAACAATTAGGCTAACCTATAGTTTATTATGAATCTCATTCACATTAAACTATATATTATATCATTCATATCTCATATAAATGACATAAATGCTCTTTAAGTGAAATTGAACACTTCAATTTCATACCAAATCATTAACCCTTCTTTTAACCCAGATTGAGCCAACCGAGGGACCTAATGGACCTACAGGCGATTCTCTATGATTCAAGATTAACTCACAAACTCTTTGACCCGGTTAATCAACATTCATTGGCTACGGTAACACTTAACTATAGCCCGTAGCTGCACTCCCGTCAGTGCAAAATATTACATGTCCACTGATATAACCAATGCCCATGAGTCGACCCTTCACAGGTTGTTCAGTGAGACACTACCGGGTCAAATTACCGCTTTACCCCGTGTCTACCTCTTGTTCCTAAGTCCCCACTACGCCTCTAATGAACAACATATTGTGATGGTCCAACCATACACAACACCCTTCTCGGGCCAGTGAGAAGGTGGGCGCCCGTTGTCCAAGCCCTGGAGACAACACTTAAGGGAACAACCCCTCTAGTTTCCCTAATAGCGGGAACGAGTGAATTCCATCTCGCGTGTTTAAGTTCCCAGTTCCTTACTTGGTCCTATCCCTGAGAAGATAGGCATATTGGGCGAGTAAGTATGACCACCCTCACCCATACTAGTCAAAGGACGCACTTCGCAGACGAGAGTCCGTGAACACGCTCGTGGATTCGTGTCGAGTCACTAATGGTCATCTACGAAGTTATTAGTCCTTCATCACAATGGTGTTACATCGATGAGGTCTAATAATTCACGGTGCCTGTCTTGTACAATATCATTGCACAGGATGCCCCCACTCGCATGTCAACAACATGAACGAGTCAGATCACCTCGTTTGTATCTAATACCAAGAGGGTCGCATCCACAGTGTATCTAGGATTAGGTCTCCAACCCTATCCATATACTGTAGACCGTTCGGGTCATTAACTCGAATGTGATCCTGCCTGTGTGTCCACTACACACCGTTCAAGTTCTAGTTCCCTCATAAATTCAATGACCCTAGAACTTAGTTTATTGGAAAAGTTTGTAAATATTGGGAGACACAAAGTAATGAAATAAATAACGCTTATTAATTTTAAACAGTAATTTACAAACACGAGATTAGGTCAAAAATCCCAACACACTCTTCTCATTGTAGATATATTTCTGTGTCCACGGATATTGACCAATAACAACAAGTAAATCCTTTACGAATGTTCGTAACACCAGCTGGGTCAAATTACTGTTTTACCCCTGGGTTACATCTTGTGCCTTAAGTACCAGTGCTCCTCTAATGAACAATTTGTTTGTGGTTCTACAACCAAACAGAGCCCCTCTCGGGCTAATGAGAGGGTCAGGCCCTTTGTTCAAGTCCCGGAGACACAACTTAAGGGAACATTCCTCTACTTACCCTAGTAGCCTGGAAGGAGTGAATTCCATCTTGCTAAGTTAAGTTTCCAGTCGCTCACTCGGTCTTGTCCCCAAGAAGGTAGGCATATTGAGTCGGCGAATCTGGCCACTCTCACCCATACTAGTCAAAGGACAATCACTCATGAACAGGAGTTCGTGAATCTCCTTTCGTGGATTGAGATCAAGTTGCTTAGGTCATCCGAGTGAAATAGAAACCTAACTAGTCAACGGAGTTACAGCTAGAGGTTGCTATTTCGTGGTCCGGTCTTATGTCATCTACATGAACACGTTAGGATCATAGTGTTTGCATAAAATACAAAGTGGGCCACATCGATAGTTTTACCAGGACAAGGTACCCAAACCTTATCCCCTAACTATAGACCCTTTAGATTGTATCTCGAACCGAGATCCTTTATATGTACACTACATTCAGTTAAAGATTCATATAACAGCCTTGGATGTTCAGTTTATTGGATTTAGGGTTTAAATAAAGGCAAACTCGTAAATAACGAACAATAACTCTTTATTCAAATAATAACACTTTATTACATTAGTTAGAATATAATTAAAAACTACGAGTTTTAGGGCACAAATCCCAACAAACTCCCACTTGAACTAAAACTCTAGTAGGGTACATCATAATCTAAAACAGTGGTTACAAGAGATAGAAATACAATAACAAGGGCATCCATATACCCCATTACATATCTCCCACTTGCCCTAGATTAGCCTATGTACATATCTCGTAGACCTAGACTTTCCAAATGACCCTCAAACAATTTAGCCGTGAGAGTCTTTGTAAACAGATCAACAATATTGTGCTCCGAAGCGATCTTCGTGACTGTCACATCTCCTCGTTGCACTATTTCTCGTATCAGGTGATACTTCCTCTCAATGTGCTTACCTCGCTTATGGCTGCGAGGTTCCTTCGAATTGGCTACCGCACCACTGTTGTCACAATCTAAGGTGATGGGAGTTTCCATATTTGGAACAACTTCCAAATCAGTAAGGAATTTCCTTAGCCAAACAGCCTCTTTAGCTGCTTCACAAGCAGCGACATACTCAACCTCCATCGTGGAGTCGGCGATGCATCCTTGCTTGATGCTTCGCCATACTATAGCTCCCCCGTTAAGGGTGAAAACTTATCCCGATGTGGATTTCCGAGAATCCTTATCGGTCGAAAAATCGAAATCGCAGCATCCAAAGAAGGATCAAATCCTTAGACCCATACACAAGCGTATAGTCCCTCGTTCTCCTAAGATATTTGAGGATATTTTTAACTGTTGTCTAGTGGTCTAACCCTGGATTGGACTGGTACCTACTGACTATTCCTACTGCATAACAAATATCTGGCCTCGTGCATAGCATAGCATACATTAAGCTACCTACTGCAGAGGCATAGGGAATATGTCTCATATCCTCAACTTCTTGAGGTGTCATAGGACACTGTTCCTTAGACAGATGAACTCCATGCCTGAAGGGTAATAAGCCCCTCTTAAAATTCTTCATCGAATACTGGGACAACATTTTGTCGATATAAGACGCTTGAGACAGTGCTAGTGTTCTGTTCTTGCGATTTCTGAAGATCTGAATCCCAAGAACATATTACGCCTCTCCCAAATCTTTCATTTGGAATTGGGTCACCAGCCAATTCTTTATGTCAGTAAGGTATCCTACATCATTCCCAATGAGTAGGATATCATCAACATAAAGTACTAAAAAAGCTACTTTGTCGATGATAATCCTCTTGTAAACACAACGCTCATAAACGTTTTGGTCAAAGCCATAAGACTTGATTGCAGTATCAAATCTTATATTCCAAGATCTGGACGCTTGTTTCAACCCATAAATTGATCGATTGAGCTTGCAAACTCTTTGGTCCAGACCTTGGGCTATGAACCCTTCGGGCTGAGACATATAGATGCTCTCGTCAAGATTACCATTCAAAAAGGCAGTCTTGATGTCCATTTGCCAAATTTCATAATCATAAAACGCAGCTATGGAAAAGAGTATCCTAATAAACTTCAGGATAGCAACAGGGGAAAAAGTTTCTTAATAATCAACTCCTTCCCTTTGGGTAAAATCCTTTGCTACAAGTCTAGCCTTAAAGGTCTATACCTTTCCGACTGAATCTCTCTTTCTCTTATAGATTCATTTACACCCTATGGGTCTAACACTTTCAGGTTGGTCTACAAGTTCCATACTGAATTGAAGTCCATTGACTCCATTTCAAGGTCCATGGCTTTGATCCATTCGTCCTTGTCTACGTCATTCATCACCTGTTTATACGACAATGGATCTTTTACGCCGTCATCAGGTATGACAACTTGAGTTTCAGCTAAACCCAAGTAGCGGCCAGGTTGGGAAACAACCCTCCCACTGCGTCAAGGCATTCCCAACGATTGAGAAGGACGAGACTGACTTGAGGTGCTGGTTCCTCCATCACCTCTTGATAAAGGTCCAGCTTGGTCAACAACTCTTGTTGGTTCAAATGTAGCTTCATTTAGTACTAATTTACTACGCGGTTTGTGGTTCCTCAAGTGATCTTCCTCCAAGAACGTGGCGTTTGTCGATACAATCACCTTGTTTTCTTGTGGGTCGTACAAAAGACCACCTCTCATTCCTTTGGGATAACCAACAAATTGGCACAATCTTGAACGAGGTTCCAGTTTCTTTGGGTTTGTCATGAGCACGTGTGCCGGACAACACCAAATCTTGAAGTGTTGTAAACTAGGTTTACGCCCCTTCCGCAGCTCAAAAGGTGTTTCTGAAACACTATTGATGGAATAGTGTTAAAGATTTGAACTGCAGTCTCTCTACTGTGTATCCCTAAAACGAGGCAGGCAATTGAGCATAGCTTATCATAAAACAAACCATGTCCAACAAGGTTCTATTTCTCCTTTCTAACACACCATTTTTCTTTGGTGTATTAGGTGCTGAGAGTTGAGATTTAATTCCATGTTCTATCATATAGTCCTGGAATCTCAAATCCATATACTCTCCACCTCGACCGGATCGAAGTGTTTTAATGGTTTTCCCTAATGCATTCTCTACTTCAGCCTTATACTCTTTGAACTTTTCAAGAGCCTCAGACTTGTGATGCATTAGATATAGATAACCATACCTCGAATAATCATCTATGAAAGAGATGAAATATTCGTACCCTCCTCGAGCTTTAACATTCACCGGACCACAAAGATCCGAATGTACAAGTTCTAAGGGCTCTATAGCTCTGTAACCTTTTCCAGTAAAAGGTCACTTGGTCATTTTACCTTCCAAGAAAGAGTCGCAAGGCGGTAAAAAATCATCTTCTAACTTGTTTAGAAGTCCATTCTTAGAGAGTCTCTCAATCCGGTTGAGATTAATATGACCAAGTCTAAGATGCCATAGATAGGTATTATTATTTGGAGAAATTCTTTGCCTTTTATTTTGAGTATTAGCATTTTTAAACATCTCATGATTTAAAATTGCTTTAGCTTGATTCGGTTTAAGTACATACAAGCCGTTTTCTAACTTAGCACAACAAATATTGACACCTTCCTTTGAAATGAACGCTTCATTAAATGAAAAGGTAATACAGTAGCCAAGTTCAATTAAACAAGAGATAGAAATTAAACAATAGCTTGGCATCTCCCACTGCACGAGCTGAGACGACGCCTCCGCTCCGACTTCACGAAGGTCCATCTCACCTCTTCGAGCTCCTTGAAGGAACTAGTTTCCTGAAACGAAGAGCAAACGTGATTAGTGGCTCCTGAATCAAGTATCCATGTCAAAATCATTTTCCACTAAACAAGTTTCAAGAATAAGTAAATCTAATTTACTTTTCTTCTCTTTGAGCTCAACAAGGTATTTTGGGCAGTTTCGCTTCCAGTGCCCATCCACGTTGCAGTGGAAACATTTTCCTTTATCTGCAACCTTGGCTTTTTCCTTGCCTATTTCAGCAACAGGTGTCTTCCCTTTCCCTCTTATCTTCTTCTTTTGGGTCTTCTTAAGCCTAGAAGATGAACCACAAGACTTAGTCCCAAAGGATGAACCCTTCTGGATTCTTCTAGAATGGGCAAACTGAAGGGATTTTGAATTCCCGTAGCGGAAGACGTTGTGAAACGTCGTTGATCCGTTGTGTAATTCCTATCTTAAAATTGAATCTATCTCATAGATCCTAGGCTAAACATGCAAAAAGGAGAAGAAAACAGTAAGGAAAAATGGTTCTTACTTGTTGAAGAACACTTCTTCAATCCTCTTCTCCTCCGGTCACGATCTCTCTCGATCCAACGAACTCCTCGAACACGAACCTCAATCCGAACACGGAGACACCTCTAAAATGTCTTCTCGATTGTTCTCGGGAGGTTGAGGGAGAGTAGGTGGGACTCCCTTTGGTTTTGGGTGAGGAGAGAATTTTGGAGAATTGAGAGAGTTCTAGAGAGAAAACACTTGCTCTTTTTGGATGAAAATCCAAAAAATGGCAAGAAGTGTCATGAGATGCCTTTGAATGCATCCTTTTATAATGGTGTGTGGTGGAGTTAAAATATCCATCAATTCACCATTTTACCACAACTATATAATATACAAATCATATTTGCATATTATATAATATAAGGTATCTCATACCTCATTATACAAATCTCATTTGTATAAATGTGGAATTATAAATTGAATCACATTCAATTTAATTTCTCTCAATTCAATATCTCCAATTAGCACTAATTAATCAATTAGGCTATACTATAGTTTATTATGAATCTCATTCACATCAAACTATATATTATGTCATCTATATCTCATATAAATGACATAAATACCCAAATAATGAATTTGAACACTTCAAATTCACACCAAACTCAGAAACCCTCAATTTGTCCAATTTGAGCCAACAGAGGACTAATGGACCTACACGTGACGAGCTCCAATGATCCGAGACTAACTCACAAACTCTTTGACCCTTGTTATTCAACATTCATTAGCTACGGTAACACTCCACTAAAGCCCATAGCTGCACTCTCATCACTGTAGGACAAGTTGTGTCCATCGATATAACCAATACCCATGAGTCGACCCTTAACAGGTTGTTCGTAGACACGACTGGGTCAAATTACCATTTTACCCCTGTGTCTACCTCTTGTTCCTTAAGTCCCCACTGCTTCTCTAATGAACAACATATTGTGATGGTCCAACCATTCACAACGCCCTTCTCGGCCCAGTGAGAAGGTGGGCGCTCGTTGTCCCAGCCCTGGAGACATCACTTAAGGGAACAACCCCTCTAATTTCCCTAAAGGTGGGAACGAGTGAATTCCATCTCGCGTAGTTAAGTTCCCAGCTCCCTACTTGTTCCTGTCCCTGAGAAGATAAGCATATTGGGCGAGTAATTGTGACCTCCCTCACCCGTACTAGTCAAAGGACAGACCCTCGAATACAGGAGTCCGTAACACGCTCAGGATTCAGGTCGAGTCACTAATGGTCATCTACGAAATTATTAGTCCTTACTGTCAACGGTGTTACATCTGTAGGTCTAATAATTCACGGTCCGGTCTTGTACAATCTCATGTCAACCACATGAACGAGTCAGATCACCTCGTTTGTATCTAATACAAAGCGGGCCGCATGCACAGTGTATCCAGGATTAGGTCTCCAACCCTATCCATATACTGTAGACCGTTCGGGTCATTAACTCGAACGTGATTCTCCCTGTGTGTCCACTACACACCGTTCAAGTTCTAGTTCTCTCATAAATTCAATGACCCTGGAGATTAGTTTATTGGAAAAGTTTATAAATATTGCGAGACACAAAGTGATGAAATGAATAACTCTTATTAATTTCAAACAATATATTACAAACACGAGATTAGGACAAAAATCCCAACAAACTCCCACTTGGACTAAGCTAGTGGAGAAAATACATTTCAGAAATGTACATAAATTACAATGAAGTAATACAATAAACTAGGGCATTGAATACCCGTTTACACATCTCCCACTTGCCCTAGTCAGGAAGCTCTCGAAGACCTAGACTCTCTAGGTGACCCTCAAACACCTTAGCCGTGAGGGGCTTTGTAAATGGATCACCACGTTGTTCTCCGACGCTATCTCTGCGTGGCCAATCACGTCTCCGCAGTGCACAATCTCCCGTATTAGATGATACTTGCGCTCAATGTGTTTGCCTCTCTTATGGCTCCGAGGCTCACGTGAGTTGGCTACTGCACCACTGTTATCACAGAACAATGTGATTGACAAGTTCATATTTCGAACAACTTCCAAATCTGTCATGAACTTCCTAAGCCAAACAGCTTCCTTTGCAGCTTCACAAGCCGCAACATACTCCGCTTCCATAGTGGAATCAGCAATGCATCCCTGCTTGATGTTTCGCCATACTACAATTCCTCCATTCAGAATGAAGGCTGACCCTAAAGTGGATTTCCTAGAATCCTTATCGGTCTGAAAATCAGAATTCGTGTATCCCGTAAGGATCAAATCCCCACTACCATACACTAAGCTGTAGTTCCTCGTTCTCCTAAGATACTTGAGGATTGCCTTTACGGCTATCCAGTGATCTAATCCATGATTGGACTGATATCTACTGACAATTCCTACTGCATAACAGATGTCGGGCCTAGTACACAGCATGGCATACATCAGGCTCCCTACAGCTAAAGCATATGGAATCCGTCTCATATTCTCAACATCTTGAGTAGTCTTAGGACATTGATCCTTAGACAAGTGAACCCCATGCCTGAAAGGCAGCAAACCCTTCTTGGAGTTCTGCATCTTATATCTAGACAACATCTTGTCAATATAAGACGCCTGAGACAAGGCTAGCGTTTTGTTCTTCCGGTTTCGGACTATCTGGATACCTAGAACATACTGAGCTTCTCCCAAATCTTTCATTTGGAATTGCGAAGCTAGCCACTTCTTAACGTCAGTTAGAAATTCTACCTCATTTCGAATGAGAAGAATATCGTCTACGTACAACACCAAAAATGCGACAGTTTTGTCAACGATTTTCTTGTAGACACAAGGCTCGTCGACATTTTGATCAAAGCCATAAGATTTGATCGCCTCATCAAACCTTATATTCCAAGACATCGAAGCTTGTTTCAGCCCATAAATGGACCTATGAAGCCGGCAAACCTTTTGCTCTTGGCCTTAGGCAATGAACCCTTTGGGCTGATCCATGTAGATGGTCTCATCAAGTTTGCCATTTAGAAAGGCTGTCTTGACGTCCATCTGCCATACCTCGTAGTCATAATACGCGGCAATGGCCAGAAGGATCCTGATCGACTTTACCATGACAACAGGGGAAAAGGTCTCCTCATAGTCAACACCTTCAACCTGGGTAAAACCCTTTGCCACTAGTCGGGCTTTGAAGGTCTGCACCTTCCCATCTACGCCACGTTTACGCTTGTAGATCCATTTGCAACCAATAGGTTTTACCCCATCCGGTTGATCCACAAGCTCCCATACACACTTGAAGTACATAGACTCCATTTCCTGGTCCATAGCTTTAATTCATTCGTCTTTGTCAACATCAACCATTGCCTGATCATAGGTCAATGGATCCTCACAGCCATCATCAGGAGCGACAACTGAGGTTTCAGCTAAACCCATGTAGCGATCAGGCTATCTCACAACCCTCCCACTACGTCGAGGTATTCCCAACTATTGGGAACGGATTTGACTAGACGTGCTAGGATCAACAACACTTGTTGACGTACTAGCCCCATCAACAACTCTTGCTGATGTACTGTCCATTTCATTCAACTCAATTTTACTCCTTCGTAAATGATCCCTGACGTGGTCTTCCTCTAGGAAAGTGGCGTTTGTCGACACAAGCACCCTATTTTCCCTAGGATCGTAAAACAGACCACCCCTAGTCTCTTTAGGGTAACCTACGAATAGGCACAATTTCGAACGAGGTTCCAACTTTTTCGGGTTTGACACCAACACGTAGGCCAGGCATCCCAAAATCCTGAAGTGATGTAAACTGCCTTTACGTCCACTCCAGAGCTCGAAACGCGTTTCACAAACACTCTTCGACGGAACGTTGTTTAAAATATAAACTGCAGTCTCCACTGCGTACTTCAAAAAGAATCGGGAGAGACGAGCATAGCTCATCATCGACCGAACCATGTCCAACAAGGTTCTGCTTTCTCCTCTCCAATACACCATTCTCGCATTGTGGCATACCAGTCTTTGAGAGTTGGGACGTAATTCCGTGTTCTATCATATTGTCCCGGAATTCAGTGTCCATATACTTTCCACCCCGATCTGATCGAAGTGTTTTAAGCGATTTACCTAAGAGGTTCTCAACCTCAGTCTTGTACTCTTTGAACTTTTCAAGAGTTTCAGACTTCTTGTGCATTAGGTAAATATACCCATATCTGGAGTAATCGTCTATGAAAGACACGAAATACTCATAACCGCCCCGAGCTCTTTAACATTCATCGGACCACGAGGTCGAATGTACTAACTCAAGAGGCTCTTTGGCTCTATATCCTTTTCCACTAAAAGGACGTTTGGTCATCTTGCCCTCAAGGCATGACTTACACACCGGCAAAGAGTTTTCTTCCAACTCGTTTAGAAGTCCACTCTTCACTAGTTTCTCAATCCTATTGAGATTAATGTGGCCTAACCGTAGATGCCGAAGATGGGCATTTTCTTTAGGAAAAACTTTTGCTTTCTTAGTTCACGTTTCAGCTGTTTCAAACAATTCGGTGTTCAAAACACTTTTGACCGAATTTAGGTTCAAAACATATGCTCTCAAGCGAAGCAGAACAAATCAAATTTCCATTTCGAGAAATAAACGCTTTATTACTCTTGAATGAAACAGAAATATATTGTTCTAATAGGCAGGAAATAGAAACTAGGTTTCTCGTAAACCCAGGAACTATATACATATTATCCAATAATAAGTACTTTCCGCCAAAGAACAGCTTCACTGTGCCTATTGTTGCAGCTGAGACAACTTCTCCGGATCCAACCCTGAGTGTTATCTCACCCTCTTGCAGCGGCTGCCAGGACCTTAATCCTTGAAAAAAAAGAGCAAACATGGTTAGTGGCGCCTGAATCCAATATCCAAGCAGAGTCATTACTCTCCACTAAACAAGTTTCTGTGACAAGTAAATCACATTTACCTGTCATCTTCTTTTCATCAAGGAACTTGGGACAACTCCTTTTCAGGCGTCCGTCCCCGTTGTTGTAGAAACACTTTCTGGCAACATCCTTGATTTCTTTGTTTTTTAGGGCGGCAGCTCGGTCAAACTTAACTTACTTCAACTTCTCTTTCTTCCCCTTAGGGCCTGAAGAGTCTACAAACTTTGTCCCAGAGGTCATACCCTTGTGAAAAGGTCTTAAGGCAACACTTGCCTCAGCTTCCTGTCTCCTAGTTTGCACCAAGGACTGGAAGGTTTGTAGATCGTTGAATAGGATCATTGAACTGCACCGAGGACCTTCCTCGATGAGCGCGAACTCTTGGTCGCCATTTACCAAAATCGTGTTTATGTTTTTTTTTCAACTTTGGAAATTATCTCCCACTAACTTATCGGATGCGAGTAATGCTATTATTGCGCTAGACATTTGTAGCTGAAAAAGTAAGATTACTTTGTTTTAGTCTCGCAAAAAAATTTTTGAAATCCAATCAAGTTTTAGCAAAATTGTTTCATCGTCCCTAGGTCATTCAAAATTTTGCAATGATACCCTAAAGGTTTAGAATGACCGCCACCGAAGGGTGAATGTAACACTCCTCCTCTAGGACGAGAGACTTTCTCGATCGGACCCCTAATCCCGTAACTCTTATTCCATTAGGCGCCCAATTACCATTGTTCGGTCGAATTCACTAACACTTAACGAATTCTGTGAGTGTCACCCTCAATCTTTAAGTTTCCAAGCATCCGTCCAAACAATAGCCACCGAAAGGTAAACCAAGAAGGAAAACCAACCAGGAAACTGTATCCCTTTCGGGAATTCACGGTGTTCCGACTCCCATGATCAAGCCCTCCGAAGGGATTGTTTGGTCCAGGCCAAACTAGCAGGTAGATCATAGGCGTCTCACGGTGTGAATCGAAAGAAGAGAACGTGGGTCTCGTTTTCACAAGTCCCGCTCCCACTCACTATAAGTACTCTCTCCATCAACGATGATATTGACCTATACAAATGTCACCCGAAGGGGGACGCTCCCATTTGCGCCACGAGGCCGAGTATAGATCTCACGGTGCGGACTTAACGGAGATTTGTGGTTGGAAATTCAAATGTATCTCATACACTATATTTCTTCCCACTCAGCACTTTAATTTTAATAGGGATTAACCTAGATAAACCGGCTAAAATTTACCTAAGTCTACCAATATAACTCTTATATGGTATTAACCTAAGTCTATAATCACATTATAACTTAGGTCTATGTGAGTAAATTAATTAACACTTAATTAATCTGGTACTCACTTAGAGAATATAACCTAAGAATCTCCTGACCGAATTCACTCCCAAGTCGGTTTTGGATAGGGGTGTTCATAGCGTCAACTTAAATACCCCAAATTTTAGACAAAACCTTCCTTAGACAGAGTTACTTATTAGTCTCCATTCAAAGGTCATATTTGATTTCCTAATTCTAATCTTATTAGAACTAGAAAACCTAAGTCTAATTATTCAAGTTCTAAACAATTTGAAACTAATAATTAACTTAGGTTACATGCATTTCTATGTTATAGTGCTTGATCATTCATCACATGAATAATACTATACTATAACATACATTCATCACATGAATTAAATGCATGAGCATGCTTTTAATTTAAAAATATAACACTTATATTCAATAAATTAAATCATGCAAACATTATATTATAACTCTTATAATATAATCCTATCATGCATACTATATATTATAACTCTTATAATATAAATATGATGCATGAAATGTTTAACCTAAGGTGGGATTTTAAATCTATATGGCATACTTTATGCACATAGAAAGAATTAAATCATACATCTCATGGATAAAATAATTAAATAGCATTATTGGACCGATTTTTGGCACCCAAGGGACATAAAATTAAATTAATTGACATTAATATAATATTTTTATTAAAAGGCAGTTGCACTATTCAGGAATCGAACTACCGACCACGATCACGTCCCCGAAATTTCCACATGCTCCACGCACCACTACGCCAAGCGTTGCAACGTTATAATCTGTAGCGTCGCACCCAGCGTTCTCAACGCTGTGGCATTGCAATGCTGCACTGCAGCAACCTCCAGCAGCATGGATGGCGTCGCAACGCTTATGAACAGCGTCGCAACGCTGATGAACTTCCAGCAACACCACTTTTGTCGTTTTTCACCGAAATCGTCCGTTTTTGCTCCGTTTTCTTCACGACAACTCTTGCCACGAACGACACGGACTTACAGACTCGATTTACATTAAAAAATGCCCAAAAAACCGGGCCCTTACATTGATCTCATCAACTTTAATGTAAATCTAAAAAGTGCCAAAAAATCGAAAACATCCAAAATGCAAACCAATAACATTCATCTCATGAAAATTAATGCTACCCATCTAGTTTTAAGAAATCACAGAATACACAACGAAGAGCAACGATTGGCTCTGATACCAATTGAAGGGATTTTGAATTCCCGCAGCGGAAGACGTTGTGAAACGTCGTTGATCCATTGTGTAATTCCTATCTTAAAATTGAATCTATCTCATAATCCTAGGCTAAACATGCAAAAAGGAGAAGAAAACAGTAAGGAAAAAAGGTACTTACTTGTTGAAGAACACTTCTTCAATCCTCTTCTCCTCCGGTCACGATCTCTCTCGATCCAACGAACTCCTCGAACACGAATCTCAATTCGAACACGAAGACACCTCCAAAATGTCTTCTCGGTTGTTCTCGGGAGGTTGAGGGAGAGTAGGTGGGACTCCCTTTGGTTTTGGGTGAGGAGAGAATTTTGGAGAATTGAGAGAGTTCTAGAGAGAAAACACTTGCTCTCTTTGGATGAAAATCCAAAAAATGGCAAGAAGTGTCATGAGATGCCTTTGAATGCATCCTTTTATAATGGTGTGTGGTGGAGTTAAAATCTCCATCAATTTATCATTTTACCACAACTATATAATATACAAATCATATTTGCATATTATATAATATAAGGTATCTCATACCTCATTATACAAATCTCATTTGTATAAATGTGGAATTATAAATTGAATCACATTCAATTTAATTTCTCTCAATTCAATTTCTCTAATTAGCACTAATTAATCAATTAGGCTATACTATAGTTTATTATGAATCTCATTCACATCAAACTATATATTATGTCATCTATATTTCATATAAATGACATAAATACCCAAATAATGAATTTAAACACTTCAAATTCACACCAAATCAGAAACCCTCAATTTGTCCAATTTGAGCGAACAGGGGACCTAATGGACCTACACGCGACGAGCTCAATGATCCGAGACTAACTCACAAAACTCTTTGACCCGGTTATTCAACATTCATTAGCTACGGTAACACTCCACTAAAGCCCATAGCTGCACTCTCATCACTGTAGGACAAGTTATGTCCATCGATATACCCAATACCCATGAGTCGAACTTTCACAGGTTGTTCGTACACACGGCTGGGTCAAATTACCCTTTTACCTCTGTGTCTACCTCTTGTTCCTTAAGTCCCCACTGCTCCTCTAATGAACAACATATTGTGATGGTCCAACCATTCACAACACCCTTCTCGGGCCAGTGAGAAGGTGAGCACCCGTTGTCCAAGCCTTGGAGACAACACTTAAGGGAACAACCCCTCTAGTTTCCCTAAAGGCGGGAACGAGTGAATTCCATCTCGCGTAGTTAAGTTCCCAGCTCCCTACTTGGTCCTGTCCCTGAGAAGATAAGCATATTGGGCGAGTAATTGTAACCACCCTCACCCGTACTAGTCAAAGGACAGACCCTCGTAGACAGGAGTCCGTAACATGCTCAGGATTCAGGTCGAGTCACTAATGGTCATCTACGAAATTATTAGTTCTTCACAACGGTGTTACATCGTGAGGTCTAATAATTCACGGTCCGATCTTGTACAATCTCATTGCACAGATGCCCCACTCGCATGTCAACCACATGAACGAGTCGATCACCTCGTTTGTATCTAATACAAAGTGGGCGCACCCCACAGTGTATCCGAGGATTAGGTCTCCAACCCTATCCATATCAGAGACCGTTCGGGTCATTAACTCGAACGTGATCCTTCCCGTGTCCACTACACACCGCTTCAAGTTCTAGTTCTCTCATAAATTCAATAACCCTGAAGCTTAGTTTATTGGAAAAGTTTATAAATATTGCGAGACACAAAGTGATGAAATGAATAACTCTTATTAATTTAAAACAATATATTACAAACACGAGATTAGGACAAAAATCCCAACACAAACAGATTTGCCTCTCCATTAGCCTTTCCCTTATTCTTCTTAAGAGACTGGAAAGTTTGTAGTTCATTAAGGAGAGTAGTCAGGTTATACTCTATCTTGTTCATCACCGCATTGCTTGCGAATTACAGGAAACTCTTCGGAAGAGATTCCAGGATGAACGATACCTGACTTTGCTCGTCAATGACTGCTCCGTTCATCTCAGCCACGTTGAAGTGGACCATCAGATCGAGAACGTGTTCTCTCACCGATGACCCCTTATTCATACGGGAGTTATAAACGTATTTGAGGGATTCGTGCCGAATCAGTCCAGACGGTTGTCCAAACATTTCCTGCAGCGAACTCATGATCTCACGAGCTGAGACCATGCCCTCATACTTTTTGGCCAGAACTTCAGAAACACTAGCCAAAATGTAGACCTTGGCCTTATCATTGACCTTGATCCAGCGGTCGTACGCCTCCTTAACAGATTAAGGAGCGTTACGAGCAGGGATCTGAGGACATTCCTCAGTTAGTACAAACCGTAGGTCGTCAACAACGAGAATCGTATCAAGTTGGACTTCCACGTAGTAAAATTCTCACCAGTTAAACGATCGCTTTTAAGTAAGGCTATTATTGAGGACGACATGCTGAAAATCCAAAATAGTTCTAATTAGTTATGCCTTTTAACCCATCATAAAACCAATCATATTTAGCAAAATTATTAAAGAACCCTAGTGTTTAAACTAAACCCAATGTTTAAATTAAACCTTTAATTTTGCAACGATACTTCAAGGGCGTAGAACAAAAGCCTCCGTCGGGCGGTCAGTCATTCCTCCCTTGAATTAAGACTTTCTCAGCCAATTCTCACTACCAGAACATCTCATGTCCCAATGGTCCTTAGCTACCGTTTGTTTTGTCAATGATTTTTTAACTAGCTTCACTCATCCCGTAAATGTGACCCTACCATTTTCAGATCCAATAGGTCCGAGCCAACAGGCTACTATTCAGAAAGACAACTGTTGGCAAATTGCCTAAGAGACCCTATCCATTTCTTGAGTTCGCAGTGTTTCGATCCCTATAGTCAGACCCTCCGTAGGGTTTGGCTGTTCCAGGACAACCTAGCAGGCGGACTATAGAAATCTCACGGTGCGACCTAATGGAGGAGACCGTAGGATACGTTGATACGCGTCCTGCTCCCATTTACTATGGATACTTCCCTCATTCACCTTTGTATTGAACCATGCAAACACATACCGTAGGGGGACGCCCTATTGACGCCACGTAGCCGAGCATGGAACTTACGGTGTGAACTCTTGAGGACGTGAGAGTAAACTCGATGCGAACATCTCGTTTTCTTCCACTGAAGCTCCTAAAATTAGGGTATAGGTTTAACTTTAATTATTAATTTAAATCATATATAAATAAAAAAATTAAATATCATATATTTAATTTGGATTAAATCTCATTTAATCATATTACCCCTTTAACCTATAGTTTTAATGTACTTCTTACGCACATTAAATTTTAACCTATAGTTTTCAAATATGAATCACATTCATATTTGAATTTAACATTTGAACTCTTTCAAATATTTAATTCTCTCACAGAATTTAATATGAATCATATTCACATTAAATTTATAATATATAGTTCCAAAACTATATATTATATTGTATCCATATACATTAAATATATTCCCTAATGAATTTGAACATTTCAAATTCAAATGATCTATGAACCCTTTACGAGCTAGAAGGTGGACCTAATGGACCTACATATCAGAAGCTCTAACGATACGAGATTGTTCGGTTAATCTCATTAACCTCCCAATCAACATTCGTTAACTGCGGGAATACTCCACTAAAGTCTCGCAGCTGCACTCTTCTCATTGCAGATATATTTCTGTGTCCATGGATATTGACCAATAACAGCAAGTCAATCCTTCACGAATGTTCATAACACCAGCTTGGTCAAATTACCGTTTTACCCCTGGGTTACATCTTGTGCCTTAAGTACCAGTGCTCCTCTGATGAACAATTTGTTTGTGGTCCTACCAACAAACAGAGTCCCTCTCGGGCAAATGAGAAGGTCAGACCCTTTGTTCAAGTCTCGGAGACACCACTTAAGGGAACATTCCTCTACTTACCCTAGTAGCCGGGAAGGAGTGAATTCCATCTTGCTAAGTTAAGTTCCCAGCCGCTCACTCGGTCTTGTCCCCAAGAAGGTATGCATATTGAGTCGGCGAATCTGGCCACTCTCACCCATACTAGTCAAAGGACAATCCCTCGCGAACAGGAGTTCGTAACCTGCTCAGGATTGAGATCAAGTTGCCTAGGTCATCCTAGTGAAATAGAAACCTAACTAGTCAACGGAGTTACAGCTAGAGGTTGCTATTTCTTGGTCCGGTCTTATGTAATCTCGTTACATAGGATATCCACACTCACATGTCATCTACACGAACACGTTAGGATGACAGTGTTTGCATCAAATACAAAGTAGGCCACATCCATAGTTTTACCAGGGTAAGGTACCCAAACCTTATCCCCTAACTATAGACCCTTTAGGTTGTATCTCGAACCGAGATCCTTTATATGTACACTACATTCAGTTAAAGATTCATATAACAGCCTTGGATGTTTAGTTTATTGGATTTAGGGTTTAAATAAAGGCAAACTCGTAGATAACGAACAATAACTCTTTATTCAAATAATAACACTTTATTACATTAATTAGAACATAATTACAAACTACGAGTTTTAGGGCACAAATCCTAACACTAAACCCATGTAACGTTCAGGTTGTATTACAACTCTCCCACTACGTCGAGGCATACTCAACTCTTCAGATGGACTCTCTTGACTAGACAAACCAGTATCAACAACTCTTGTTGACGTACTAGTTTTATTTGGAACCTTTGCTATTGTTCTGCCTAACTCACTCAACACAACTTTACTTTTTGGTTTGTGGTCCTCCTCTTAGAAAATTGCATTTGTCGACACAAAAACCTTATCTTCCTTAGGATGATAGAATAAACTACCTCTTGTTTCTTTTGGATATCCTACGAATAGGCATAACTTTGAACGTGAATCCAACTTCTTTGGATTTGTCACAAGCACATGTGTTGGACAACCCCATATCCTGAAGTAACATAAACTACCTTTAAGTCCTTTCCATGGTTCAAAAGGTGTTTCAGAAAAACTTTTTGAGGGCACATTATGCAAAATGTATACTGCAGTCTCCACTGCATAAACCCAAAAGGAACTAGGGAGATGAGCATAACTCATCATTGATCGAACCATGTCCAACAAGATTCTATTTCTCCTTTCCGATACACCGTTTTGCGGTGGTGTACCGGGAGCTGAGAGTTGGGATGTAAATTCCATGTTCTATCATATAGTTCTGGAATTTTAAATCCATGTACTCTCCACCTCGATCCGATCGAAGTGTTTTAATAGTTTTACCTACTTGATTTTCAACCTCAGTCTTGAATTCCTTGAACTTTTCAAGTGCTTCAGACTTGTGGTGCATTAGGTAAATATGCCCAAATCTAGAATAATCATCTATAAAAGAGATGAAATATTCACGTCCTCCCCAGGCTTTAACATTCATCGGACCACAAAGGTCTGAATGTATAAGCTCTAGAGGGTCTTTGGCTCTATAACATTTTCCACTAAAAGGTCTTTTAGTCATTTTGCCTTCTAGGCAGGATTTGATGCAAAAATATCGAGTGCCCTAAACTAATGTAAATTAGAATAAGACTCCGACACTTCTACGACGTGCAAGTATACACGGTCGAGAGCAGCAAGTTATAAGTTAGAGTATCGATCCCACGGGGACTAGTTAGACTTAAATGGATGAGTGTCCTAGCAAATTTTTTCTTATTTTAGTGCAATGCATGGGTGTGCAATTTACTGTTGAAAATAAATAAACTGATGTGATAAGTGGAGACAAGACAAGACACAAGAAAATAACTGAATTTAAATGAGGGGAGAGGAGAATGCAATCAAGAGGGGAGATGCAAGATATGAGATTTTTAATGAAAATAGTCTCGGGTTAGGTTTGAGTTTTCATGCTCAATTAGAATAAAGATGTGATTGATTCCTTGAATTTACCTACACATGCATTCAAGTGAATCTTTCCGAAATCACTAAGTTTTAAAACCTACAATTTCCCAATTGTGATCTAAATTATGCTCATGATTTTAGATTCTAGGTGACTTAATTATCCCCAATCAACTCAATAATCCTAGAATAAAATTTTAGTTTTCTAATTCATTAGCTTTCCCAAGTTTATGAATTCTAGAGAAGTTAAAGAGGCCAATTTTAATTCTCATGCAACATTAAATTCAATAAAATTTCATAAATTCAATCAATGGCATCAACCATAAATTTAATCCAAAATTACATTAAAACAACCTAACCCTTGCCTAAGAAAATTTAGTTCATGTAAATCAACTCACAAATCTCTAATTTATCCATGCTTGTATTGTTTAATAAATTCAAATATGTGTTGTAACAATATCACAAAACAACCCAAATTAATAACAAATTCAGCCCAAAAACAGTCATGAATTTAGCCTAAAACAGTGAGTAAAAAGAGTACAATAAACACTCAAAATTGCAGTAACAACAAGCCAAAATAATTAGGGAAGATGAGCAATTTACACGAGGCAATTGACATGTGTTTTGCTTTAACTAAACGCCAAAGATCCCACCGAAGCAGCAAGCAATAGCAGCAGGTTTCAGTGTTCTTTAGATTCTATCCGATAGCAATATCGGATGAACCGGAGCTCCGAACAATGATCCAACCGTCAAAAACGACGCTCTATGAGTCCCCAACAAGCTGACAAACTTTTAGCACAATCCAACGGTTCAAACTCCATAAAACGACAACCTTGTGAGTGTCGTCTGTGAAAATCGAACTGTAGTGGACGCCCAATGGGACAGCGATATCTGACACCACAAAGCTCCAAACGACGATCCAACCGTTGAAAATAGAGCTCTATTAGTTCTTAATAGGCTGACAAAATCGTAGCAAAATCCAACGGTTGGATAGCCATAAATTGCAAACTTCGTGAACAACGTCTGTGAAAACCGAACTGCACTGTTGCTCTCGATTTTGCTTCAGCAAAGATGGGCAAATCACAGCAGGTGGACAAACCCTACTCTCGGTTTTGCTTCAGCAAAGGTAGGTTGATTCAAGCAGATGGCCAACCCTCTACTCCACGGTTTTCTTCAGCAATGCCTCCCTCTCGTGATTTCTTCTTCTCTCACCCAATTGCTTCAGCAAACACCAGCCTACCGCCAAGCACAGCTGCACTTTGCTTCAGCAAAAGGACTCCCTCTCGGATGTGTGTAGCAACGTTTGCTTCAACAAAGGGCTGTAGATTTTTTTTCCTTCCAACGCAGGCCCTTTGCTTCAGCAATCTCACGAGTTTTTTTCTCCCTCTCGATCTCTTCCTCTTGTCACAACTCCAACTCCACTCTCTCACTTGTAAACTCTAGCCTCCTTATACAAGATGGTGTTGCCCTAACTCCACAGATTACAAAAATACCCTTATGGGTAAAAATACCATATTACCCTTCGGTAAAATGTCTAAAATGTCCTTAGGGACTCTTGTAATTTTTAAACATCTCCTGCATACAGAAAAATCCCAAATAAATTTATGAAGTCAATTATAAATAAAACTAGATACGGAAGGATTTTTGGAGTTAAAAAAAATCTCAAATTTCGGTCTTTAACTAACCGTTAGCTTATTTTGCTAAATTTCTTAAATTAAAGCACAAAAATATCAAAATTAATTCTTTTTGCACCTAATGCTTAAATTCAAGATTTTAAAGCTAACACACACAATTTAGGGATAAAATAACTGATGATCACTAAATTAAATGCAATTCAAGTGGATTGAACACTAAAATTCTAGTAAAATAACTCACTTATGGTGAGTTATCATGATTCACATACTGACAAAAAGTTTTCTTCTAACTCGTTTAGAAGTCCGTTCTTTACCAATCTCTCAATCCTATTTAGATTAATGTGACCCAATCTTAGATGCCAACGATGAACACTTTCTTTAGGAGAAAATTTACGTTTTTTAGTTTGTGCCTTTGCAGTTTTAAATAATTCAGTGTTTAAAACCATTATGACTGAATTAGGCCTTAAAATATACCATCCATTTTCTAATGAAGCTTAACATATTTCTATACCTTTCTTCAAAATAAACACTTTATTTATTGAAAAAGAAACAGAAATACAATGTTCTATGAGGCAATAAATGGAAATAAGGTTTCTAGTAAACCCTGGCATCACTAATATATTGTCCAACAACATATATTTCATGCCAAAATAAAGCTTCATCGTGCCTACTGTTACAGCTGAGACGACTTCTCCATTTCCAACCTAGAGTGTTATCTCTCCTTTCTATAGCTGCTGCCAGGAATCAATTCCCTGAAAAGAAGAGCAAACATAATTAGTGGCGCCTGAATCAAGTATCCAAGCAGTTTTATCATTATCCACTAAACAAGCTTCTATGCAAAGTAAATCATATTTACCTTCCTTCTTCTTTTCTGCAATGTACTTCGGACAGTTCCGTTTCCAATGCCCGTCTTCGTTGCAGTGAAAATACTTTCCTTTGTCAGTAACTTCTTTGACTTTCTTACCCTTCTCGGTGGCAGCTTTGTCAGCTTGTTTCCCTTTACCAACCTTCTTCATGTTCTTCTTCTTCCCTTTCAGGTTAGAAGAAGATGAAGCCACTGTTTTCGTCCTAGAGGTCGAACCTCTGTGATAACTCCTATTGGCAACATTTGCCTCACCTTTCAATCCCTGAATTTTCATCAAAGATTGAAAGGTCTGGAGTTCATTTAGAAGGGAGGTAAGGTTAAAAGTAAGCTTGTTCATAACAGCATTACTTTTAAACTGTAGGAAACTATCTGGAAGGATTTCCAGAATGAAGTTGACCTGGCTCGACTCATCGATGGAAGCACCATTCGACTCCGCGATGTTGAAGTGCACCATCATATCCAGGACATGATCCCGAACAGATGTACCCTCTTGCATCCTTGAGTTGAATATGTACTTTAGGGCATTGTGTCGGGCCTGTGTGAACTGTTGTCCAAACATACCTTGCACAGAATCCATGATTTCCTTCGCGGTTATCATGCCCTCATGTTTCTTGGCTAATATGTCAGACATACTTGCCAGCATTTAGACGTTGGCCTTATCATTGGCCTTGATCCATCGATCATATGCATCACGAACATTTCGTGACGCATTGGAGCCTGACACCTGAGGACACTCCTCAGTTAGTACAAACTTCAGATTATTCACTACCAATATAGTGTTGAGTTTGTTTTTCCATGTCATCATATTTTCTCTGCAGTAACTTTTCCTTTTAATAAGGAAATTATAGAGCTAGACATTTTCTTTGAAAATTTACAAACAAACTTGTATGGGTTTCTTGCTATAACTCTAATCCAATCATGTTTTAGCCAATTATCAAATGATTCCTAGGTCATTTATAATTTGCAATGATACTCCAAAGGTTTAGAAAGTATGACACCGAATGGTAATAAAAAATACTCATCCTCTGGATCAAGACACTCTTGACCAAAACCTAATGCCAAAATAACTCTCATTCATATAGGCTTTAGTTACCATTTTTCGGTCAGGATACATACACAACTTATGTACCCGGTGAGTGTAACCCTCTGTCTTTAGATCCCAGAGTCTCCATACAATAAAATCTGCCGAAGAGAGGATTAGATTGAAAAATAGTCTAAGGAAATCTTTATCCCTTTCGGGTGTCTACTGTGTTCGATCCCCTATGATCAAGCCCTCCGAAAGGATTGTCTGGTCCAGGCCAAACTAGCAGGCTGACCATAGTGGTCTAACGGTGTAAACCGACAAAAGAGACCATAGGTTTTGTTTTCACTAAACTTGCTCCCACTCACTATAAGTACCCTCTCCATTCACCTTGATATTGACTCATACAAACACCATCCGAAGGGGAACGCTCCCGTTTGCGCCACGAGGCCAAGTGTCACAACATTAGCCCACGAGCACTCAGCTAGGCAGAGGAGTGCCTTGACCCTTCGAGCCGAGGCATGTGCAAAGGGCGGCACATGGGTGAAGAACAAGGCAAGGTAGCAAGACAACACAAATTGGCGTACCTGAGCAGCAAGCGAGGTTAGCATGAATGGGTTGGCCAACCCAGGATGACGAAGCTTGATGCAAGGTTGTTCGAGCGCATGGTTGGTTATCGAAGGCTTTGGTGGGAGCGGCTTGCAGGCCCACACAGCCGAGGGGAACGAGCAGGATCATGCTGCGAGGAGCCAAGCAGCACGGCGCTGTGAGGTTAGCGGGCGGACGGATGCTGCGAGTTTAGCGGCATGCCCAAAGACGCAGCACGCACCCCGGAGCGCGCGCGCCACGCCACCCCGGTCGGGGATGGCAACCGCACGTACGATGTGCGGGCTGGCAAACGAAGACGCACGCGCACAAGGCCCTGGTGGGGCACGCGCACGAGCGGATGCAGGCAAGGAGGTTCGCGCGGCATGGGGGTGTCCGAACGATGGGTGCACGCGCAGCCCAAGCACCAAGAGGCTCGCGCGCGAGACAGTCGTGCGCAGTAGGCGGAGGCAGGTGGCACATCCTAGCGCCAGCGCACGCGCCCAGTGGCGAGGAGCAGTATCTGCGCGCCACTGTGCTTGGAGACGACTTTGCTGCAACAAGGGCTCTTGCAGTCCAAACGGTGAACCTGGAGCACGTGGACACGAAATGAAGATTCTCAACAATTCAGAAAACTTAAAGAAAGTAAACATTTTGAAGAGGCATACCTGTTCAGAAGATTCTTCGGGAATGTGTTTGCTTGACACTCGGCACTCAACGACGCTTGATGGCAAGTGGGCGGCTTGAAGAAGTTGAGAAACGAAATTTGGTGAAACAATGAAGCTGGTATTTATAAAGCTAGCTAGGCGAAGTTATCTAGTTAGTGGAGTAGTGGGGAGTTGGCCGAAACTACCAAGTAGTGGGGAGTTGCCCAAACTACCACATAGTGGGGAGGTTCTCGAAACTACCAAGTAGTGGGTAGTTGCCTAAACCACCAAATTGTGGGGCGTTGGACAACCACCTAGGTAGTGGGAGATCTTGTAACCAACTCAACTACTCATAACTACCACCCACGTACCCATGATGTTAGTGGGCTTTCATTGTAACCACCTCCAAGTCCCTATAAATACTTCACCTTAGAGACTTTGTAAAGGGTGAAGCCTCATTTTTGGAGAAGCCTCCTCTTTGGGGACTTCCAAAGAGAGTGGAGTTTGCCTTGTATTGTGAATCTCGACTTCTGAGGTTCAAGTGTGTAATTCTTATGCTTTCATTAGTAAAGTGTTAAGTGTTACACCATATCCTTTCTTCCTTCTTCCTTACCTTCTATTATCTTTATCATATGGTTTATCTCCTTATTGGTGGCGGTTTGTGTGCGAAAATGTTAAGGCTGTACTAAGGCATGTGCCTTAGGCCGCACGGTGGGGCAAAGTTGCAAGCGAAATATTAGTCATTATATGACCCCCGTGACAAGTGGTATCAGAGACAGGTTACCTTCAAGCCAGGTTCCATTCCGCCAAGGTTACTTTCAAGCAAGGTTACCTTCAACCAGGTTACCTTCAAGCAAGGTTCCATTCCGCCAAAGTTCCTTTGAACCAGTGAGATAACAAACCTACCATGTCCAAAACTCTGAGAAACGGAGTTAGCAGACGAGAGGCGTTTCTATGAAGTATTCCAGAGGAATCCTCATCCTTAGAGGAATCCTCGAGGCAACACGAAGACTCCATCCAATCCCTTGGATGTTGCCGCGAAGGAATTCATGGACCGGACAAAGGGGCAAGTAAGCACCCTCATTGCCGATAGGGCAAGCCAACCTCTAGTCTATGCCCGAACATGGAAGATAGGAAAGGACGAACTGAGACGACCAACAAAGACTTGTTCTTGGTCGAGATGGCAGTTTCCCCAACTCATCCTAAAGAAACCCCGAGTTCGAAGGAGAGAATCCCAGGACCCTCCACATTTAAGGGTTCGCATGACGCGAAGGAACTTGATGATTTCCTTTGGGATTTGGAAGAGAACATCAAGGCCACCACGATACCTGTCGAGGCCCGAGTCGGGGTAGCAAGCATGTACCTGGCAGGTGACGCCTAACTGTGATGGCGCAACCGCACTCTGGATGATAAGAGCGCGGGAAGACCTGAGATTAACATCTGTGAGTCAATGAAGATGGAGCTGAAAGACCAATTTCTACCATGCAACATCGCATGGGTTACTCGTGACGCACTTAAGAAATTGAGGCAAGCAGAGACGGATCGAGGATACGTCAGAGGACTTAGTTCCTTGATGCTCGACATCAACAACATGTCCAAGAAGGACAAGTGTTTCAACTTCATGTCGGGTCTACACAACGGGCTCAAATGAAGCTTCATAGCACATGAAGCCATTTCTTATGCAAGGAAGCTCATCCTGCTCGTGACCGCCCGAGACGAGAGAAGTTGGATGCCCTGTTTACTGATGGTGCTACGGGAGAGACGCATGAAGTCAATCCCCTGCAATTGTTGAACATCTTGACAATTGCACCAGTTCGGGGCCGCCCAGGCCTCAAGTACAACCTAGTCAAGTTGGATGGTGTGGAGGCATTGGCCATGATGGACGCGGGTGCAATCAACAATTCTGTAGCATCCCGGATGACCGATCGATGGGAATGAAGATAGCCAGGAGTGATGCGTGCATCAAGGCTGTCATCTCCGCTGCTTAACCAATCAATTGTGTGGCGACGGTCAAACTGGAAGTAGGATCCTTGAAGGACCAAAACAGGTTCTTAATTATGATTCTTGATGGTTTTCGATTTTATCTTAGGCATTGTATTATGAGATAAGGAAATGGTGTCAATGATGCCTTATCCGAATGGGGTGTTGGTCTCTGATGAGATGGTCGCGAGCTTCGTACAAGCCGTGAAGTCTGTGGGAGCATATGGCATTGGACAGAGGCTTCTTTCTACCCAATAATTTATTGCGGGTAAGAGCACCGATCGCTTACTGATTGGCAGCCCTTATATCAAGCCAAATAAGTACGAGGGAGTTCCGGATGCGGTGACAAGCATCCCTGGCAAAATCACTAAGGTGATACCTCCAGAACTGCCTAGGAATCTTCCTCCCTATAGTGCCATCGACCACCAGAATAAGTTAAAGCCTAGTGCAAGGCCCCCATCTAAATAACCATATCAGATGTGTCCTTCAGAACATGAGGAGCTAGGAAGGTGATCCAACCATCCAGAGCCCTACAGTTCCCCAGTCCTTTTTCAGAAGAAGCAGGACGGATCCACACAACGGAGTGTTGATTCCAGAGCCCTGAACTAGGTACGGTAAAAAATAAGTATCTTATTCCCAATGCTACCGACTTGTATTACCGTTTGTATAAGGCCACTTTCTTCACGAAGTTGGACCTTAGATCAGGGAATTGGCAAATACGAATTGCCAGTGGGGATGAAGGGAAGATCACATGTGTAAATTGATATGGAATATATGAGTCTCTGGTTATGCTGTTTGGGCAGACGGATGCCCCAGCCACTTTCTCCAAGCGAAGGAAGAACCAATTGTTTGTCAAAAAGGAGAAGTGCAAACGTTGCTGCACTGAAGTCGTGCTTCTTAGTCATTAGAAGAGCAAAGGGAAACTTCCTTGTTTCCCTATGCCATCCAAGGTGCCAACCGATGTTTCAGATCGAGCCATTGATGGAGTGCTAGTCCTGTCAGGAGGCCCGATAGCCTTTGAGAGCGGCAAGCTCAAAGAGGCTGACATAGAGGCACTCCACGCGCGAGAAGGAGATGACCACTGCTAGTCCTGTCAAGAGGCCCAATAGCCTTGAGAGCGACAAGCTCAAAGAGGTTGACACAAAAGGTACTCTACGCACGAGACGGATATGACCACGGTGGTGCACTATCTCAATGTTGAGAGATAGTACTTGGTGAGCACAGAGTTGTCAGTGTGACACACTGCGTGCCCAAATCCTATTACACTACCCAGAAGAAGCTGACGCCAAAGCAAGATGGCAAGAGTTCATAGCGGAATTTGATTTCACCTGGGTGCACAAACAAGGGAAGGATAATTCAATAGCCGATACTTTGAGCCGAAAGGAAGTAAGCAAGTTTGTTGCAACTCTTACTTCTGTACATACTACATTCCTTGATAGATTGAGACACCAAGCCAAGGTTGATGACTCCTACACTAAGATCCAGCGGGAGATCCAGGAGGGATTAGTGAGGAGATACTGGCTTGAGGATAGGTTGATTCACGCAAAAGAAAGCTGATTGTAGATCTCCAGCGGAGGAGGACTACAAAAAGAGCTATTGAGGGAGTTACACGGTCCTGAATAGGCAAGACACCCAGGAGTGGAACGATGAATGACCCTTCTAGTTCGTTCCTACTATTGGCCAAAGACGTACGAAGACATGGAGGTTTATGTCAACATGTCTAGAATGCCAGCTAGACAAGACATGACACTGGAGAGAAGCTAGCTTGCTGCAACCTCTCCCTATTGCTGAGAGACCATGGGTTCGGTCTCAAATGGACTTCATTGTTGGCTTACTGAAAGTTGACGGATTTGCTTTGATACTTGTGGTGGATGATCGGTTCTCGAAGTATGCAGTCTTCACAACCGCACCACATACATGTCCAGCGGATGTGGCCGCAGGAGATTTCTTTAACACGTGGAAAAGTATTTTGAGCTTCCAGAAGACATCAAGAGTGATCGAGATGTGCGATTCACGGGGAGATTCTAATCCAGCCTTGTCGATACATTGGATTCAGAGTGAAGCTTTCTACTGCTTATCACCCCCAGATAGATGGTCAGACGGAACACACAAATGCTTTGTTGAAAGAATGGTTGAAGCATCAGGACATGGCGAGCCGGGAGGAATTGGAGCAAGGTACTTAATGTAACCCAATTCCATTACAATGTATATAAGTCCGCTTCTACTGGTCAGAGTTCGGCAGCGTTAGCAACCGGGCAGCAACCTCTTTGTCCTCAGGAGGTTCTTCGGCAGGGCACGGCTGGAAGTAGCCCCGCCGCCTATCATTTCACCCACGATCAGCAAGAAATGATAGAGTTGGCCAGAGACAGCCTAGCAAAGGCGACGTGTAGTATGCACATACGCGGACAAAGGCAGAAGACCTTTGGAGTTCGATGTACGCGACCAGGTACTCTTGAAACTCCCCCCTTATATGTGGAAAATTCTTAGAGGGACGCACGTGCACATAAATTAGTTCCAAGGACCGATGGCCCATTCGAGGTCAGAAGGTAGGCACCGTAGCTTATCTACTCAAGTTGAAGGATCATTTGAAGATCCACCCCAGGTATTCACATGAGTTTCCTAAGCCATTCTTACACGACTTACTTGATCGTGACCATGACCAAGCCAAGCGGGCCCAGAAGTCAGTCGACAACAGTTCGATAGACCTGTGGAAGAGCTCATTAACCGCAGAATGTTGGGTACAAGTAAGTAAAATCATCGAACAGATTTTTCTTGTGAAGTGTAAAGAGTTCGCGAACCAAAGATGTATGATGGGAAAGAGATGTCACACGGTGGCAATTTGAGAAAGAAATTCAGGATTCCCTGAAGAGGACAAGAGCAACGACGACGTTGGCGAGCTCAAGCGGAGGAGGTTTGTCAAAACCTTAGCCCACGAGCACTCGGCTAGGCAGAGGAGTGCCTTGACCCTTCGAGCCGAGGCATGTGCAAAGGGCGGCACATGGGTGAAGAACAAGGCAAGGTAGCAAGACAACACAAATTTGCGTACCTGAGCAACAAGCGTGGTTAGCATGAATGGGTCGCCCAACACAGGCTGACGAAGCTTGATGCAAGATTGTTCGAACGCATGGTTGGTTGTCGAAGGCTTTGGTTGGAGCGGCTTACAGGCCCACACAGCCGAGGGGAACGAGCAACATCATGCTGCGAGGAGCCAAGCGCAAAGACTTTGTGAGGTTAGCGTTAGCGACGGATGTCGTGAGGTTAGCGGCATGCCCAAAGACGCATGCGCAGACCTGCGAAGCGAAAGCCACGCCACGCCGGCCCGATCGAGGATGGAAACCGCATGTACGATGTGTGGGCTGGCAAACGAAGACGCATGTGCGTAAGGCCCAGGTGGGGCGCGCGCGAGCGGATGTAGGCAAGGAGGTTCGCGCGGCATGGGGGCGTCCGAACGATGGGCGCACGTGCAACCCAAGCACCAGGAGGCGCGCGTGCGTGCGAGAACGATCGTCTTGCAGATGCAACAGCGATGGCGGAGCGCGCGACACATCCTGCGCGCCAGCAAGGCAGCGTGGCGTGGCGTGAGCGAGCGCGCGCCAGCGGCGAGGGCGATATCTGCGCGCCATTGTGCTTGGAGACGATTTTTCTGCAGCAAGGGCTCTTGCAGTCCAAACGGTGAACCTGGAGCACGTGGAAACCAAAAGAAGATTCTCAACAATTTAGAAAGCTTAAAGAAAGTAAACATTTTGAATGGGCATACATGTTCAGAAGATTGTTCGGGAATGTGTTTGCTTGACACTCGGCACTCAAGGACGCTTGATGGCAAGTGGGCGGCTTGAAGAAGTTGAGAAACGAAATTTGGTGAAACAATGAAGCTGGTATTTATAGAGCTAGCTAGGGGAAGTTATCTAGTTAGTAGAGTAGTGGGGAGTTGGCCGAAACTACCAAGTAGTGGGGAGTTGCCCAAACTACCACATAGTGGGGAGGTGCTCGAAACTACCAAGTAGTGGGTAGTTGCCTAAACCACCAAGTAGTGGGGCGTTGGATAACCACCTAGGTAGTGGGAGATCTTGTAACCAACTCAACCACCCATAACTACCACCCATGTGTTGGGATTTATGCCCTAAACTTGTGTAATTTTGATCAATTAAATAAAATGTTATTTGTTTTGATAAGATTACAGTCTTGCTTTTATGAATCCAATAAACTAAGCTCCAAGGTTATAAAATTTATCTTGAAATCAGTGTAGTGGACACTATTTGGGTTGAGTTCAAGATTATAACCTAAATAGTCTATGGTATAAGAATACGGTTGGAAACCTCATTCTGGTAACACCATGGATGCGACCCACTTTGTAATTAGTACAAATGAGGTAATCCAACTCATTTCTGTAGTTGACATGCGAGTGGGGGCATCCTGTATGAAGAGTTCATACAAGACTAGATCGCGAATTATTAGTCTAACTAGTATAACATCGTTAGCAGGATAAGACTAGTAATTTATAGATGGTCATTAGTGACTTGACCTGAATCCTGAGCAAGTTAAAAACTCCTGCTTATAGGGGTTTGTCCTTAGACTAGTATGGGTGAGAGTGGCCTTTAGCCGACTCAGTAAGCCTACCTTCTCAGGGACAGAACCTCATAGGTAGCTGGGAACTTAACTGTGCAAGATGGAATTCACTCATTCCTCTACTGAGGAATTAGATAGGTTGTTTCCTTAAGAACTGACTCCAGGTCTTGAACAACGGGGCCCCGCCCTCTATGAGGGTATGAGTCTAAGGTAGGACCTTAGACTTGTTGTTCATTAGAGGATCAGTGGTGCTTAAGGAGCAAAGAGGTAATCACATGGATAAAACGGTAATTTGACCAAGCTGTGATTACGAACAACCTGTGAAGGGTCGACTCATGAATAATGATTATATCAATGGACACAATAATATTTACAGTGAGGAGAGTGCAACTACAAGTCTATAGTGGAGTGACTTGTAGTTAATGAATATTGATTAACTGGATCAAAGAGTTTGATCAGTTAATCTCACATCATTGGAGCTCATGATCCAGTAGGTCCATTAGATCCTCCGTTGGCTCAACATGGTAATATTGAGGGTATAAAGTTAGGAGTGAAATTGAAGTGTTCAATTTCATACATGAGGAGTTATATCAATTATATATGATGTAATTGATCTATATAATATATAGTTTTAATGTGAACTAGATTCATATATAAACTATATTAAAGGAGGGGTAGAATGGTCATTTCCATCCCATTCCTCTATATATATAGTTTCATGAGATGCAACTAGGTTAAGACTTCAAAAAGTATTCCTAGCCTCCTTGTTGTGTTGTTGGAAGAGTTCCAAAACACAAATCTTTCTCACAAATACCTCACCACTCCTAAAGGGAACCCACCTTCCTCCCTCACCTAGAGAACAACGGAGAAGGTCCGGTGGTGGTGTGTCGATGTTCGTCTGAGTTCTTGTTCTTTGAGATCGTGACCGTGGAGAGAGGAGCACTTGAAGAAAGGTTCTTCAAAGGTATATACTCACTGTCCATACTCTTATTATATGCTTAATCCATGTTTACGTTCTTGAATTTTCTGTTGTAACTAAATCAAGAGCGCGCGATTCGCAATTACGTTCTTGATTTATGTTCTGGATTCCCTTCAATTAGTATCAGAGCCTAATTGCGTTCTTGATTTATGTTCTGGATTTTTCAAGAACAAGGTGGGATTTACTGTTTGTGCATGAGATGTATGAACGGTTTTGGCGAAATTAGATGTTTTCAATTTTGGCACTTAGATTTACAATTTCATTGAAATGTTCAATGTAAGGGCCCAGTGTTTTGGGCAAATTTATTTGTAAATCGAGTCTGTAAGTCCGTGTCGATGAGGCAAAGCGGTTGCTGAGAAGATCAGAGCGAAAACGAGCAAGGAATGGAGATTTCTATTGATGTTCTGTGAATGGCGTTGCAGCAACGCCTTGACGTTACAGTAACACCACCGCGGCAAAGCGCGCGTTGGAGAAGACGACAGCGTTGCAACTCGGCAGAAAATGACAAAAGCAGCGTTGCAATGTTGCCATCAGCGTTGCAACGCCGAAGCCGTTTCACGCGAGGAGCAACTGGAAGAAAACAGATTTTTATTAATACATTTAATTATAAAAATGTTTTATATTTAATATATTTAATATATTTAATTTTAATTAATATACTTAGATTATATTCATTAAAATTATTTCTCGGGTGCTAAAATTGGTCTAATTTTTGCTATTTTAATTATGCAATTGTTGTGTAATTATTTCCATGCATAGTGTATACTTGTATTTCAAAAATCTCACCTTAGGTTAAGCATTTTCATGCATCATTTATAATATAAGGAGTTATATTATATAGTTTGCATGATTAATTAATATAAGGTTGTTATATTAATTTTTGGACAACATTGACATGCATTATTTTTCATGAGATGAATATGCTATGAATGTTTTATTATTCATGTGATGAATGATCAAGCACTATAACATAGTATGCATGTCACCTAAGGTTAATTATTAGTTTTAAAGTGTTAAGAACTTGAAAATAATAGACCTTAGGTTATCTAGTTCTAATTAGATTAGAATTAGGAACCAAGTAATTTATAAGCTATGATTAAAAGAGGAACTCTGTCTAAGGAAAGTTCTGTCTGGATCAGGGTATTTAAGTCGACGGAACTTGGAACACCCCTACCCGGAACCGACTGGGAGTGAAATTTAATCAGAGAGTCTTATAAATTACAGTAGCATCAGCGTGTTTATTAAGGGGTTAATAAACTAGAAATCCTAGGTTTAATATAAGGAGTTATATTAACAAACTTAGGATAAAATCAATATAAGAGTTATATTCATCATCAATATAAGAGTTATGTTGATAGAGTTAGGTAAAACCATTAGCCGGGTTTTAGCCTAATAAAGATTCCTATAGACTTAAAGTATTCAAAGGGGAGGAAAAAGTGTATGAGATACATATTTTTCCACCTACGCTATCTCCGGGAAGTTCACACCGTGAGACTCATACTTAGCTTCGTGGCGCAAACGGAGCGTCCCCCTCTCGGATGGTGTTTGTATGAGTCAATACCAAGGTGAATGGAGAGGGTACTTATAGTGAGTGGGAGCAGGTTTAGTAAAAACAAAACCTACGGTCTCTTTTGTCGATTTACACCGTTAGACCACTATGGTCACCCTAGCTAGTTTGGCTGGACTGCACAATCCCTTCGGAGGGCTTGATCATAGGGGATCTAACACGTGAGACACACAGAAAGGATAAAGATTTCCTTAGACTATTTTCCAATCTAGTCCTCCTTCTCATGGATTTTATTGGATCGAGACTCAGGATCTAAAGACAAAGGGTTACACTCACGGGATACATAAGTTGTGTATGTATTCGACCAGAAAAATGGTAATCAAAACCTATAGGAATAAGAGTTATTCTGGTGTTAGGTTTTGGTCAAGAGTGTCTTGATCAAGAGGAGGAGTGTTTTTATTACCCTTCGGTGTCATACATTCTAAACCTTTGGAGTATCATTGCAAATTATAAATGGCCTAGGAATCATTTGATAATTAGCTAAAACATGATTAGATTAGAGTTATAGCAAGAAACTCATACAAGTTTGTTTGTAATTTTTCAGCAAAATGTCTAGCTTTATATTTTCCTTATTGGGTGCGGAAAAGTTAACCGGAGAGAATATGATGACTGAAAAACAAACTCAACACTATTTTGGTAGAGGATGATATGAAGTTTGTGCTAACTGAGGAGTTTCCTCAGGTGCCAGGCTCGAATGCGTCACGAAATGTTCGTGATGCATATGATCGATGGATCAAGGCCAATGATAAGCCAAGGTTTACATGCTGGCAAGTATGTCTGACATATTAGCCAAGAAGCATGAGGGCATGATTACTGCCAAGGAAATCATGGATTCTGTGCAGGGTATGTTTGGACAACAGTCCACACAAGCCCGACATAATGCCCTAAAGTTCATATTCAACTCGAGGATGCCAGAGGGTACATCTGTTCGGGATCATGTCCTGGATATGATGGTACACTTTAACATCGCGGAGTAGAATGGTGCTTCCATCGATGAGTCGAGCCAGGTTGCTTCATTCTGGAAACCCTTCCAGATAGTTTCCTGCAGTTTAGAAGTAATGTTGTTATGAACAAGCTTACTTTTAATCTTACCTCCCTTCTGAATGAACTCCAGACCTTTCAATCTTTGATGAAAATTCATGGATCGAAAGGTGAGGCAAATGTTGCCAGTAGGAGTTATCACAGAGATTCGACCTCGGTGACAAAAACAGTGGCTTCATCTTCTTCTAACCTGAGTGGTAAGAAGAAGAACATGAAGAAGGTTGGTAAAGGGAAACAAGCTGACAAAACTGCCACCCAGAAGGGCAAGAAAGTTAGAGACGTTGCTGACAAAGAAAAGTGTTTCCATTGCAACGAAGACGGGCATTGGAAACGGAACTGTCTGAAGTATATTGCAGAAAAGAAGAAGGAAGGTAAATATGATTTACTTTGCCTAGAACCTTGTTTAGTGGATAAGGATAAAACAGCTTGGATACTTGATTCAGGCGCCACTAATCATGTTTGTTCTTCTTTTCAGGGAATTGATTCCTGGCAGCAGCTACAACAAGGAGAGATAACGCTCCGGGTTGGAAATGGAGAGGTCGTCTCAGCTGTAGGAGTAGGCACCATGAAGCTTTATTTTGGCAAGAAATATGTATTGTTGGACAATATATTAGTGATACCAGGGTTTACTAGAAACCTTATTTCCATTTCTTGCCTTTTTGAACAATGTATTTCTGTTTCCTTTTCTATGAATAAAGTGTTTATTTTGTAGAAAGGTTTATGTTCAGCTTCATTAGAAAATGGATTGTATGTTTTAAAGGCTAATTCAGTCAAAATGGTTTTGAACACTGAATTATTTAAAACTGCAAACGCACAAAGTAAGAAACGAAAAATTTCTCCTAAAGAAAATGCTCATCTTTGGCATCTAAGATTGGGTCACATTAATCTCAATAGGATTGAGAGATTGGTAAAGAATAGACTTCTAAACGAGTTAGAAGAAAATTCCTTACCAGTATGTGAATCCTGCCTGGAAGGCAAAATGACTAAAAGATCTTTTAGTGGAAAAGGTTATAGAGCCAAAGATACTCTAGAGCTTATACATTCAGACCTATGTGGTCCGATGAATGTTAAAGCCAGGGGAGGATATGAATATTTCATCTTTTTTATAGATGATTATTCCAAATATGGGCATATTTACCTAATGCACCACAAGTCTGAAGCACTTGAAAAGTTCAAGGAATTCAAGACTGAGGTTGAAAATCAATTAGGTAAAAGAGTTAGAACACTTCGATCGGATCGAGGTGGAGAGCACATGGATTTAAAATTCCAGAACTATATGCTAGAACATGGAATTACATCCCAACTTTCAGGTCCCGACACACCACAACAAAACGGTGTATCGGAAAGGAGAAATAGAACCTTGTTGGACATGGTTCGATCAATGATGAGTTATGCTCATCTCCCTAGTTCATTTTGTGGTTATGTAGTGGAGACTGCAGTATACATATTGAATAGTGTGCCCTCCAAGAGTGTTTCTGAAACACCTTTTGAACTCTGGAAAGGACGTAAAGGTAGTTTATGTCACTTCAGAATATGGGGTTGTCCAGCACATGTGCTTGTGACAAATCCAAAGAAGTTGGATTCACCTTCAAAGTTGTGCCTATTCGTAGGATACCCAAAAGAAACAAGAGGTGGTTTATTCTATGATCCTAAGGAAGATAAGGTCTTTGTGTCGACAAATGCCACTTTCTTGGAGGAGGACCACATAAGGGACCACAAACCAAAAAGTAAGGTAGTGTTGAGTGAGTTAGACGGAACAACAGCAAAGGTTGCTAGTAAGAACACTAGTACGTCAACAAGAGTTGTTGATACTAGTTTGTCTAGTCAATAGGATCCATCTCAAGAGTTGAGTATGCCTCGACGTAGTTGGAGGGTTATGATACAGCCTGACCGTTACATGGGTTTAGCTGAAACCTAAGTTGTTATACCAGATAACAACTGAGAGGATCCATTGACTTATAATCAAGCAATGGTTGACATTGACAAAGACAAATTGGTCATAGCCATGGACCAAGAAATGGAGTCTATGCACTTCAATTCTGTTTGGGATCTTGTAGATAAGCCTGATGGGGTAAAACCTATAGGTTGTAAGTGGATCTACAAGAGAAAACGTGGTGTAGATGGGAAGGTGCAAACCTTTAAAGCTAGACTAGTAGCAAAGGGTTATATCCAGGTTGAAGGGGTTGACTTTGAGGAAACCTTTTCACTGTTGCTATATGGTGGTAAAGTCTATCCGTATCCTTCTTGCCATTGCAAGATATTATGACTATGAGGTATGGCAAATGGATGTCAAGACAACCTTTTTGAATGGCAATCTTGAGGAAACCATCTACATGGACAAACCCAAAGGGTTCATTGAACCAGGACAAGAGCAAAAGGTTTGCAGGCTTAAAAGGTCGATTTATGGACTGAAACAAGCCTCTAGGTCCTGGAATATAAGATTTAATGAGGCTATCAAATCTTATGGTTTTGACCAGAATGATGATGAACCTTGTGTCTACAAGAAAATGATCAATAGATCTGTCCCTTTCCTAATTCTCTATGTGGATGATATTCTACTCCTTGGAATGATGTAGGTTATCTTACTGACATCAAGGAATGGCTAGCAACGCAATTCCAAATGAAAGATTTGGGTGATGCGCAGTTTGTTCTTGGCATCCAGATTGTCTAGAACCACAAGAATAGAACACTAGCCTTGTCTCAAGCATCATACATAGACAAAGTGTTGTCAAGGTTTAAGATGCGAGATTCAAAAAAGGGCTTGTTGTCTTTTAGACATAGAATCCATTTATCTAAGGAACAGTGTCCTAAGACACCTCAAGGAGTTGAGGATATGAGACGGATTCCTTACGCATCAGCTGTTGGGAGCCTGATGTACGCCATGTTGTGTACTAGGCCCGACATCTGCTTTTGCGATTGGGATGGTCGAGGGGTATCAATCCAATCCGTGACTTGAACACTTGGACAACGGTTAAAACGATCCTTAAGTATCTTCGGAGAACAAAGAACTACATGCTTGTGTATGGGGCTAAGGATTTGATCCTTACAAGATACACAGATCTGACTTTCAGACTGATAAAGATTCTCGAAAATCTACATCAGGGTCAGTTTTCACTCTTAACGGAGGAGCTGTAGTATGGCAAAGCGTCAAGCAAGGATGCATCGCTGATTCCACCATGGAGGTCGAATATGTTGCAGCTTGTGAAGAAGCTAAGGAGGCCGTTTGGTTAAGGAAATTTATGTTAAATTTGGAAGTTGTTCCAAATATGACTTTGCCCACCACGTTGTATTCCGATAATAGTGGTGTGGTGGCAAATTCGAGGGAACCCCGAAGTCACAAAGGGGAAAACACATAGAACAGAAGTATCATCTCATCCGGGAGATCGTGAATAGAGGAGACGTGATTGCCACGAAGATAGCCTCAGAGCACAACATTGTTGATCCTTTTACAAAGGCTCTCACGGCTAAAGTATTTCAGAGTCACCTAGAAGGTCTAGGTTTACAAGTCTTCCCCAACTAGGGCAAGTGGGAGTATTTTGTACAAAGGGGTTTAAATGCCCTAGTTTATTGTATTTACATTATTGTAATGTTTCGTACTCCACAAGCTTTAGGTCAAGTGGGAGATTTTTGGGATTTACGCCTTAAACTTGTGTAATTTTGATTAATTAAATAAAGTGTTATTTGTTTTGATAAGATTACAGTCTTGCTTTTATGAATCTAATAAACTAAGCTCCAAGGTTATAACATTTATCTTGAAATCAGTGTAGTGGACACTATTTGGGTTGAGCTCAAGATTATAACCTAAATAGTCTATGGTATAAGAATAAGGTTGGAAACCTCATTCAGTAACACCATGGATGCGCCCACTTTGTAATTAGTACAAATGAGGTAATCCAACTCATTCATGTAGTTGACATGCGAGTGGGGGCATCCTGTATGAAGAGTTCATACAAGATCGGATCGCAAATTATTAGTTTAACCAAATAACACCGCTAATGAGGATAAGACTAGTAATTTATAGATGGTCATTAGTGACTTGACTGAATCTGAGCAAGTTAAGAACTCCTGCTTATAGGGGTTTGTCCTTAGACTAGTATGGGTGAGAGTGGCACATGAGTCGACTCAATAACCCTACCTTCTCGTGGACGAGAACCTCGTGAGGTAGTCGGAAACTTAACTGTGCAAGATGGAATTCACTCATTCCTCTACTGAGGAATTAGATAGGTTGTTCCCTTAAGAACTGACTCAAGGTCTTGAACAACGGGGCCCCGCCCTCTTTGAGGGTATGAGTCTAAGGTAGGACCTTAGACTTGTTGTTCATTAGAGGATCAGTGGTGCTTAAGGAGCAAAGAGGTAATCACAGGGGTAAAATGGTAATTTGACCCAACTGTGATTACGAACGACCTGTGAAGGGTCGACTCATGGGTAATGACTATATCAGTGGACACAATAATATCTACAGTGAGGAGAGTGCAACTACAAGTCTATAATGGAGTGACTTGTAGTTAATGAATATTGATTAACTAGATCAAAGAGTTTGATCAATTAATCTCACATCATTGGAGCTCATGATCTGTAGGTCTATTAGATCCCTCCATTGGCTCAAAATGGTAATATTGAGGGTATAAAGTTATGAGTGAAATTGAAGTGTTCAATTTCATACATGGGGAGTTATATCAATTATATATGATGTAATTGATATAATATATAGTTTTAATGTAAATTTGATTCATATCTAAACTATATACTAAAGAGAGATTAAAGGAGGGGTCGAATGGTCATTTCCATCCCATTCCTCTATATATATAGTTGCATGAGATGCAACTAGGTTAAGACTTCAAAAAGTATTCCTAGCCTCCTTGTTGTGTTGTTGGAAGAGTTCTAAAACACAAATCTCTCTCACAAAATACCTCACCACTCTTAAGGGGAACTCATCTTCGTCCCTCACCTACAGAAAAACGGAGAAGATCTGGTGGTGGTGTTGGTGTTCGTACGAGTTCTTGTTGCTGAGATCGTGACCGTGGAGAGAGGAGCACTTGAAGAAAGATTCTTCAAAGGTATATACTCACTGTCCATACTCTTATTATATGCTTAATCCATGTTTACGTTCTTGAATTTTCCGTTGTAACTAAATCAAGAGCGCGCGATTCGCAATCGCTTCCGCTGCGGGGACTTCGATTCCCTTCACCACGTACCCATGATGTTATTGGACTTTCATTGTAACCACCTCCAAGTCCCTATAAATACTTCACCTTAGAGACTTCGAAAAGGGTGAAGCCTCCTTTTTGGAGAAGCCTCCTCTTTGGGGACTTTTAAAGAGAGTGGAGTTTGCCTTGTATTGTGAATCTCGACTTGTGAGGTTCAAGTGTGTAATTCTTATTCTTTCATTAGTAAAGTGTTAAGTGTTACACCATATCCTTTCTTCTTTCTTCCTTACCTTCTATTATCTTGATCATATGGTTTATCTCCTTATTGGTGGCGGTTTGTGTGCGAAAATGTTAAGGCTGTACTAAGGCATGTGCCTTAGGTCGCACGATGGGGCAAAGTTACAAGCGAAATATTAGTCATTATATGACCCCCGTGACACCAAGTATGAGTCTCACGGTGTGAACTTCCCGGAGATAGCGTAGGTGGGAAAATATGTATCTCATACACTTTTCCTCCCACTGAATACTTTAAAGTTATAGGAATCTTACTTAGGCTAAAATCCGGCTAATGGTTTTACCTAACTCTATCAATATAACTCTTATATCGATAATCAATACAACTCTTATATTGATTTTATCCTAAGTTTGTTAATATAACTCTTTAGATTAAACCTAGGATTTCTAGTTTATTATCCCCTTAATAAACCCGCTGACGCTACTGTAATTTATAAAACTCTCTGATTAAATTTCACTCCCAGGTCAGTTCCCAGGTATGGGTATTCCGTTTCCGTCAGCTTAAATACCCCAGCCTAGACAGAACCTTCCTTAGACAGAGTTCCTCTTTTAATCGTAGCTTATAAATTACTTGGTTCCTAATTCTAATATAATTAGAACTAGATAACCTAAGGTCTATTATTTCCAGGTTTTAAACATTTTAAAACTAATAATTAGCCTTAGGTGACATGCATACTATGTTATAGTGTTTGATCATTCATCACATGAATAATAAGACATTCATAGCATAATCATCTCATTATATATAATGCATGTCAATGTTGTCCATAAATTAATATAACAACTGTATATTAATTAATCATGCAAACTATATAATATAACTCTTTATATTATAAATGATGCATGAAAATATTTAACCTAAGGTGGGATCTCTAAAAAAAAAGCATACATTATGCATGACAATAATTACACAACAATTGCATAATTTAAATAGCAAAATTAGACCAATTTTGGCACCCTAAATTTAATTTTAATTAATATAATCTAATTATATTAATTAAATAAAAATTTAATATAAAACATTTTTATATTTAATATATAATAAAAATCAGTTTCTGCCCGTTGCTGCTTTGCGTGAAACGTCTCTGGCGTTGCAACGCTGATACCAGTGTTGCAACGTTGCGGTTTGTCCTGTTCTGCCAGCTGAAACGCATCTCGTCAGCAGCGTTGTGCAACGCTATCGTCTCCTGCACGCTCCTTCCGCAAGGGCAGCGTTGTAACGCCAATGAACACTGTTGCAACGCTACACACAGACAGCAGATGGAATCTGCTATTCCTTGCATGTTTTTGCTCTGATCTTCTCAGCAACCACTTTGCCTTGATCGACACGGACTCACAGACTCGATTTACAATTAAAATTACCCAAAACACTAGGCCCTTACATTGAACGATTCAATGAAAAATATTGTAAATCTAAGTGCCAAAATCGAAAACACCTAATTTGCAAACCGTTTATACATCTCATGTTGAAAAATCCAGAACGTAAATGAAGAACGTAATTGGGCTCTGATACCAATTGAAGGGAATCGAATCCCGCAGCGGAAACGATTGTGAATCGCGCACTCTCGATTTAGTTACAATGATTTCATTCAAGAACGTAAACAACTAGATTAAGCATAAAATAGAATATGGACAACAAGAATTATTACCTTTGAAGAACCTTTTCTTCAAGTGTTCCTCCTCTCTCACGATCAAGATCTCATCAACACGAAGCACGAACGGACTAAGACACGACCACTGGATCTTCTCCGTTGTTCTTTAGGTGAGGGAGGAATGTGGGTTCCCTTTAGGTAAGATGAGATGTTGTGAGAGAGAGGTTTGTGCTTTGGAACCTTTCCAACAACACAACAAAGGCTTAGGTTAACTTTACCTAGTTGCATCTTATGCAACTATATATATAAGGAGATAGGGATGGAAATTATCATCCTATCGCTCTTACATTCTCTCTTTAGTATATAGTTAATATGTGAATCCAATTCACATTAAAACTATATATTATATCACATATAATTGATATGACATCTCATATATGAAATTGAACACTTCTATTTCATTCCTAACTTTATACCCTCAATATTACCATGTTCAGCCAATGGAGGGACCTAATGGACCTACAGTTCATGACCTCCAATGATATGAGATTAACTGATCAAACTCTTTGATCCAGTTAATCAATATTCATTAACTACAAGTCACTCCACTATAGATAATACTGTGTCCACTGATATAGACATTACCCATGAGTCGACCCTTCACAGGTTGTTCGTAATTACAGTTGGGTCAAATTATCGTTTTACCCCTGTGATTACCTCTTTGTTCCTTAAGCGCCATTGATCCTCTAATGAACAACAAGTCTACGGTCCTACCATATACTCATACCCTCATAGAGGGCGGGGCCCCATTGTTCAAGACCTAGAGTAAGTTCTTAAGGGAACAACCTATCTAATTCCTTAGTGTGGGAATGAGTGACTTCCATCTTGCACAGTTAAGTTCCCAGCTACCTACGAGGTTCGTCCTTGAGATGGTAGGCTTATTGAGTCGGCTACATGCCACTCTCACCCATACTAGTCTAAGGATAAACCCCTATAAGCAGGAGTTCTTAACTTGCTCAAGATTCAGGTCGAGTCACTAATGATCATCTATAAATTACTAGTCTTATCCTGTTAACGGTGTTACACTGGTTAGACTAATAATTTGCGGTCCGGTCTTGTATGAACTCTTCATACAGGATGCCCCCACTGGCATGTCAACTACATGAATGAGTTGGATTATCCCATTTGTACTAATTACAAAGTGGGTCGCATCCATGATGTTATCAGAATGAGGTTTCCAACCTTATTCTTATACCATAGACCATTTAGGTTATATTCTTGAACTCAACCCAAATAGTGACAACTACACTGATGTTCAAGCTATATGTTATAACCTTGGAGCTTAGTTTATTGGATTTATAAAGCAAGACTGTAATTCTATCAAAACAAATAACCTTTTATTTAATTGATCAAAATTACACAAGTTTAGGGCATAAATCCCAACACTGCTTTGAAGGATATAGAGACTCAGATCAATCAGATGAGTGTGACAATCCGTACATTGCAAAAAGGTAAGTTCCCTAGTGACACAGAGGTAAACCCAAGGAAAACCTACAATGCAATCACCTTGAGAAGTGGAAGGAACATCATAAGGGAAGAGGTGAAAAGGAAAAGGCTACTGAGATGGTAAAAGAGAAGTCACAACTTGCCAGTGACAACAAACAGGAGAAACAGACTAAGCCTTTTGTCCCTTCTAATTTTAATTCTATTCCTTATCCATAACATTTTACAAAGAAAAATGATGATCTGCAGTTTCATAAATTTTAGATGTTGTAAGAAAACTGAATGTGAGTATCCCTTTTTCTGATGCCTTGGAATAGGTACCTAACTATGCAAAGTTCATGAAGCAGATCCTTTCCAAGAAGCAGAAGTTGAAGGAGTACGAAACCATCAATTTATCTGAGGAATGCAGTGTCATCTTGCAGCAAAAGTTGCCACAAAAGCTGAAAGATCCAGGGAGTTTTACTGTTCCTTGCTCTATAGGCAACTTTAGTTTTAATGCTTTATCTGATTTAGGTGCTAGTATAAACTTAATGCCTTACTCCCCGTTTAAAATATTAAGTTTGGGGGAGGTAAAACCCACCACAGTATCTTTGTAGCTAGCAGATAGGTGTATCACATACCCATGGGGAATAGTGGAGGACATCTTAGTCAAGGTGGATAAATTGGTATTCCCTGTGGACTTCCTTGCCCTGGACATGGAGGAGGATGCAAAGATCCCCATCATCCTAGGGAGACCATTTCTGGCTACAAGTAAGGAGGACATAAGCTTGCATGAAGACACCCTAAAACTGCATGTAGGGCAAGAGGAAGTTAAATTTCAAATCTTTACCCCCGAGAAAGATGAATCAGAAATAAACTTCTGTTTAAAGATTGAATTGAATAATGCTTTACCTTTTGACTTAGGGATTGACATTCTTTTGAGTGATTTCTTAGACAGGGTATCAAAGGAAACAGGAAAGGATTGGAGGGACAATGAGCTGCATGGTTTAAAGAACACACCTGGAGGGAGTACAATCTAGCTAAAGACGTTAAAGAAAGCATTTCTTGGGAGGCAACCCAAGTTTTGAGTTTATGTCTTTTGTTCTTTTTAGTTGTTTGTTTACTTACTAGTTTGTTTGTTTTGCTTTGTTAGGTTGTCGTTGATGCGAACCCTCGTTGAAACCCATGCTCCTGTTCAGTGGAACTTTAGCACACGTGTCTTGGCTATCCAAGGGACCCAAAAAAATAATAAAGAACTTCATTACTTAGGACAGTATTGTTCACTCTTACCCTTTATATTTTAAACATTGGGGGCAATGTTTAGTTTAAGTTTGGGGGTGGTATGTTGTTTAGCTGTTGTGACTGTCCTGAGTATTTGTTAATTGCTAATTGATCTTATGCATAAGTATGATTATGATAGCCTACGATGAGAATTAATTGAAAAGTTTGGTAATTTTGCTGAAACTTGAGAGCATGATATGAATCTTAGTTAATTTAATTTTTTTTTTCGTTTTTCCTGCACTATTATGCACAAAGCCTGTATTCCTGTAGTTTTGAAATGCTTAAAACAAAGTTATTAGGTTTAGAAGTTTGTTGTCACCGCGATAGGTCTGAGAACTGATTTGAGAGTTAAGTTGCAGGATAAGGTGAATGATAATATGAAGTTCATGCTCTGTAAAATATGTGCATTATGTGAAAGTGTTGTTTTGTCTTGCTTTTGTTTTTTGTTAAAAAAAAATCGTGAGGACAAAAAGAGCTACCTTCACTGTGATCAGTTAGGCCACTCATTGAGCGAGTGCTCTGGGTAAGGGTCCCTGCAATGGATGTGTGAAAGCTAGTGTCCTTGCACACAAAAAAAGAAGAAAATAGAAAAAGTGATAAAATGTGAGTAAGTGTTTAGTGAAGTTGCTTATTTCTTGAATGTGGGGAGACTCGAGGATTAGTGATCGAGACCAGTGTAGAGAGAAGTTGAATGAATAACCTAATAAAGTTGATCCGAGTTTAGTAATGATGAAGGGAACATAGGCTAATCACACACACAAGTAGGAACACTTAGGAAAAGTTTTAAATTGCTTGTTGAAGTATTATGTTTGAGTGTTTCCTGTGATTTCTTAAGTTTCCTTCTAGTTCTATGAGGCTTGAATCAAATGTATGTACAAGAACAATCTCATGTTTAATTCTGATTTTGCTCGGGACTAGCAAAAGTTTAAGTTTGGGGGTGTTTGATAGCACACAAAATGTGTTATCCTAAGGCATAATTATTGCTAGTTTTTAAGTTAATTTCATAGCCTTGATGTGTTTAAATCACCTAATTTCAAGTAAAGAGCTTAAATAGGACATTTGGAGACATTATGAATCATTCGGAATCAAATCGAGGCTTTTGGAAATTGGAAGTAGAAGGACCATTCCAAGCTAGTATACCCGAGGTGATGGCATGGCAACGTCATGCAGGGCATTGCAACATCGTGTAGGGTGTCACAACGTCGTGCTTGCTAATTTTTTCCATTGAAGATCCATGCCGATAGCGTTGCAACGCTGCTTTGCAACGTCGCATGCCATCTCGATAAGAAATCCAAGTAGAAGGATCATGGTGAGGGCGTTCCAACGCTGCTTATTAGCGTTACGACGCCAGTTCATAAGCTGGGTGCACACTTAGGGTAGTGGCGTTGCAACGTTGCCGATACTTTCCATATATGATGTTTCATAAGGGCACAGCGTCACAATGCTATGTCGTTAACCCTATAAATACAACATGTCTTCTAACTTTCAAACGGAACCGAAATTGATAGAGATTGTACCCTAAATTCACTACACTCTTTAAGAAGAGAAAAGAGAGCATTCCTTGGTGGCCAAAGCAATTGTGGGGGTTCGAGATCGTGACAGGAGCTCGGAGACGAGGGACCGACATCGACACATAAGTTTAATTTCTCTTTCTTTTAGATTGTAACATCGTTTAAAGACGTTTCTATAATTTTAGCTTGGTTTTATTGTAATTTAGAGTGGCTAAACGTTGTAGTTAGGGGTTGATTTGCATGTTTAAGATTTATTTGCTTATGTATTGAATTATGTTTTGATATTTAATTTTGGCAATTCATTCTTAAATTCTTTAATCTTGTTGGTTTGAGTGGACTCGAGAGAAAGAAACTTAAATTAGAGCAAAATTATCAAAACTCTTAGAAGTCTGGCATGAGAATGACCTAGAAGTCTAAGGGAAACATAAAAAAAGTTGCTTAATGTCGTGCATGCTTTTAAAATTCATAAGAAAACTTTAGGATTTATCGTGTCTACGAGGCTCATTATGAATCAAGAGATTTTCTTGAGTATCTTCACTTCTGGTTTATAAATTCATGATATTAGTTCATTGCATGTGTTAAATAAGATTTTAACTTGTGAAATCAATTTTCTCCAATTCTATCATATTCGTGTTTCCAATTGTATATTTATTTTCTTTCTTTGTTTTCACTATCTATCAAAGTTTTGTTGCTTTAGCTAAAATTGAGAATAAGTATCTTGATAATTAATTAATCTAGAAACCTATTCCTCAGGACGATACTTGGAACTCTAAAATCACTATACTAAAACTTGACCCGTACACTTTGTTGGGATTTTTGTCCTAATCTCGTGTTTGTAAATTACTGTTTGAAATTAATAAAGTGTTATTCATTTTATTACTTTGTGTGTCGCAAATTTTATAAACTTTTCCAATAAACTAAGCTCGAGGGTCATTGAATTTATGAGAAAACTAGAACTTGAATGGTGTGTAGTGGACACACAGAGAGGATCGCAATCGAGTTAATGACCCGAACGGTCTATAGTATATGGATAGGGTTGGAAACCTAATCCTGGATACGTTGTGGATGCGGCTCGCTTTGTATTAGATACAAACGAGGTGATCTGACTCGTTCATGTGGTTGACATGCGAGTGGGGGCATCCTATGCAATGAGATTGTACAAGACCGGACCGTGAATTATTAGACCTACTGATGTAACACCATTGACAGTAAAGACTAATAACTTCGTAGATGACCATTAGTGACTCGACCTGAATCCTGAGCGTGTTACGGACTCCTGTCTGCGGGGGTCTGTCCTTTGACTAGTACGGGTTAGTGTGGTCACAATTACTCGCCCAATATGCCTATCTTCTCAAGGATTGGACCAAGTAGGGAGCTTGGAACTTAACTACGCGAGATGGAATTCACTCATTCCCATCTTTAGGGAAAACTAGAGGGGTTCTTCCCTTAAGTGCTGTCTCCAGGGCTTGGAAAACGGGCGCCCACCTTCCCACTGGCTCGAGAAGGGTGTTGTGTATGGTTGGACCATCACGATATGGTGTTCATTAGAGGAGCAGTGGGGACTTAAGTAACAAGAGGTAGACACAGGGGTAAAACGGTAATTTAACCCAGCCGTGTCTACGAACAACCTGTGAAGGGTCGACTCATGGTTATTGGTTATATCAGTGGACACGTAATATTCTACACTGACGAGAGTGCAGCTACGTGCTTTAGTGGAGTGCTACCGTAGCTAATTAATGTTGATTAACCGGGTCAAAGAGTTTGATAGGTTAATCTCGGATCATTGGAGTCCATCACTGTAGGTCCCTTAGGTCCCTCGGTTGGCTCAATATGGGTTAAAAGAAGGGTTAATGTTTTGGGGTGAATTGAAGTGTTCAATTTTACTTAAAGGGTATTTATGTCATTTATATGAGATATGAATGATATAATATATAGTTTGATGTGAGTGAGATTCATAATAAACTATAGGTTAGCCTAATTGTTGAATTAGGGCTAATTGGAGAAATTAATTGAGAGAAATTAAATTGGATGTAATTCAATTTAATAAATCCACAATTATGCAAATGTGATTTGTATAATTAGATATGAGATATCTTATAATATATGGTTATGCAAATGTGATTTGCATAACCTATAGTTGTGGTAAAATGGTAATAATGTGGAGCATGTTCTTTCACTATTTAAACCCTTTGCAAGAAGGGTTTCTCAAGCTTTTCTCTCATTTTTGGAATTTTAACCAAAAGAAAAGAATTCTCTCTCAACTTTTCTCTCAACCCTCCTCCCTCTCCAAAACAATAAGATCCCACCATCTTCCTTCTTTCTAAAAGAAGAACAACCGAGATTCCAAGTGGTTGTAACCGGATCTTGTTCGTGAGTTCGAGTTCATTGAGATCGAGAAGCACGAAGTGTTCGTGATCAAGGAAGAAAGTATGAAGAATTGTCTTCAACAAGTAAGTATATTCTTCTTGCTGTAATTTTCTTCTTTTATTTGTATGTTTAACTTAGATCTAAGTGTTCGATCGTTTTAACGAATTTCTAGTAGCGTAACGATACCTTGACGATTCGATCGTCTTCCGCTGCGCGGAGATTCTCATTCCCTTCACACTTGCGGTATTGCAATATAATTTTACGCCACAGTCATTGATAAGATTTTAGTTGAGTTCTTATCAATCAGTGACGAGTAATAATTTAAGTTTGGGGGCTTGATAGCTCTGCAAAAGAGAGTTATTAAGTAGATCACTCTGAGTAATCTAAGCCTTTTTTTAGTGTGACCTCTTACATAAGCTAGAAATTGTGCTTCTAAGTTGTTTGATCATCTTTATGATTAGAGAAGTCCCATGTTAGTATTTTATGCTAAGTGACGCCTAATGAATGTTATTATGATCTTTGAAGGGTAATTGTTGCAGCATTATATTCAAATGTTGAGTATATAATGGTTAAATGTTGCATCAACTTTTAAGCAGGAAGAGACAACATAAAATGTTGGAGCATTTGGAATGATTTAGCAGCATTCCAGTTGCTGGAGCAAATAAGTGCAAGAATGTCGAAGCTTGGGTTGTGTCAGGACCATCTTATGGGAACGTCTGAGCAGCTAGAGCACGTGGCAGGCACCTCAATTAATGAAACTGACAATTGACCCTTGCTTGACCATTCAGAAGCTGATTGTTTGAATGTCATTGCCACAAAAACCTTTATCTTTATTTTGAAGGGTGCTATTTAAGTCTCTTTTTGCAACTTTTGAGAGAGAGCTCTCTGGAGAATCAGTTTTAGGTCATTTTCTCGATAAGCACACTCAAGGATACCCCGTGGAGCCGGAGAGAAGAAGAGAAGATTTATTTGGAAAGGCAGTTGATCTCCTGTTGAGAGCTACATAGATTTATTGCTTTCTTTACTCTTGGTTTTGATTAATTTTAGTTTCTCTTCGAGTGTATTGTTTTTAATTTCCTGTCTAAAATTCTTGTTTCGTATTTTGAACTTTGCAATGCTTAGTCAATTGAGCTAAATTAGCTAAGGGGAAGAATTAGGGAAGGTTATGTAAATGTGAGTTGAATGCAAAGCATGAGCTGCACACATCCTCACTTTTAGTCATTATGAGTTTAATCCAAACTAAGATCCGTCTTGCCAATCAATTTTAGTTGCGTTTACTCTGAATTTCGGAAGAGGAAAAGTTAACTAATTTCCTTGACTAGAATTAGTTCTGATTATGGGCTAGCTCCAGAGTAATTGAGGATACTAGGAATAGTAACCCACCTAATGAATGCAAGGAGTGGAGTAATAAGAAACAATTTAATGGGAATTAGTTGTTTCAATCAAAGATCTCTAGGAGAAATCTTTGAAAACTTGCATTAAGTGATAGAGTAGTCTTAATATTGTAGCATTTGGCTTGTGAAGAGCATAACCAACCCCATAATTCAACCCCTATCTTAATCAATAGAGTTTACATCTTGTTTCTATTATTCCAATTTTAGAATTGTTCAGAGTCCATTCTTGCAAGTTTACATCTAAGTGCTTAGTCCCTGATTGTTGTTTGGTTACCCTTGATTCACTGAAGCTTGTTGGGATGTATGTCCTCATCTCGTGTAGTTTGTAATATTCCAATTTGTAAATGAATAAGAGTTATTTATTTCAACATTGTGTAATAAATAAGAGTTATTTATTTAAATTTTGTGTCTTGCATATTTCTTAAACTTAATCCAATAAACTATGCTCCAGGGTCATTGTATTATGAGAGAACTAAGAACTTGAACGGTGTGTAGTGGACACACAAGGAGGATCACGTTCGAGTTAATGACCCGAACGGTCTACAATATATGGATAGGGTTGGAGACCTAATCCTCGATACACTGTGGATGCGGCCCGCTTTGTATTAGATACAAACGAGGTGATCTGACTCGTTTATGTGGTTGACATGCGAGTGGGGGCATCCTGTGCAATGAGATTGTACAAGACTGGACCGTGAATTATTAATAGTAACCCACCTAATGAATGCAAGGAGTGGAGTAATAAGAAACAATTTAATGGGAATTAGTTGTTTCAATCAAAGATCTCTAGGAGAAATCTTTGAAAACTTGCATTAAGTGATAGAGTAGTCTTAATATTGTAGCATTTGGCTTGTGAAGAGCATAACCAACCCCATAATTCAACCCCTATCTTAATCAATAGAGTTTACATCTTGTTTCTATTATTCCAATTTTAGAATTGTTCAGAGTCCATTCTTGCAAGTTTACATCTAAGTGCTTAGTCCCTGATTGTTGTTTGGTTACCCTTGATTCACTGAAGCTTGTTGGGATGTATGTCCTCATCTCGTGTAGTTTGTAATATTCCAATTTGTAAATGAATAAGAGTTATTTATTTCAACATTGTGTAATAAATAAGAGTTATTTATTTAAATTTTGTGTCTTGCATATTTCTTAAACTTAATCCAATAAACTATGCTCCAGGGTCATTGTATTATGAGAGAACTAAGAACTTGAACGGTGTGTAGTGGACACACAAGGAGGATCACGTTCGAGTTAATGACCCGAACGGTCTACAATATATGGATAGGGTTGGAGACCTAATCCTCGATACACTGTGGATGCGGCCCGCTTTGTATTAGATACAAACGAGGTGATCTGACTCGTTTATGTGGTTGACATGCGAGTGGGGGCATCCTGTGCAATGAGATTGTACAAGACTGGACCGTGAATTATTAGACTTACTGATGTAACACCGATAACAGTATAGAGCTAATAAATTCGTAGATGACCATAAGTGACTCGACCTTAATCCTGAGCGTGTCACGGACTCCTGTCTGCGGGGGTCTGTCCTTTGACTAGTACGGGTGAGGGTGGCCACTGTTGCTCGCCCAATATGCCTATCTTCTCAAGGGCAGGACCACGAGGGGAGCTGGGAACTTGACTACGCAAGAAGGAATTCACTCGTTTCCGACTTAGGGAAACTAGAGAGGTTGTTCCCTTAAGTGTTGTCTCCAGGGCTTGAACAACGGGGCCCCATTCTCTCATTGGCCTTAGATGGTTGTTGTTTATGGTTGGACCATGCAACGTAGTTGTTCATTAGAGGAGCAGTTGGACTTAAGGAGCAAGAGGTAGACACAGGGGTAAAACGATAATTTGACCCAACTGTGACTACGAACAACCTGTGAAGGGTCGACTCATGGGTATTGGTTATATCGATGGACACAACTTGCCCTACAGTGATGAGAGTGCAGCTACGGGCTTTAGTGGAGTGTTACCGTAGCTAATGAATGTTGAATAACTGGGTCAAAGAGTTTGACAGGTTAGTCTGGGATCATTGGAGCTCGTCACGTGTAGGTCCATTAGGTCCCTCGGTTGGCTCAAATTAGACAAATTGAGGGTTTACAGTTTGGTGTGAATTTGAAGTGTTCAAATTCATTTTTGGGTATTTATGTCATTTATATGAGATATAGATGACATAATATATAGTTTGATGTGAATGAGATTCATAATAAACTATAGTATAGCCTAATTGATTAATTAGTGCTATTTGGAGAAATTGAGTTGAGAGAAATTAAATTGAATGTGATTCAATTTATAATTCCACATTTATGCAAATGAGATTTGTATAATAAGGTATGAGATACCTTATATTATATAATATGCAAATGTGATTTGTATATTATATGGTTGTGGTAAGATTGTGATTTGATGGAGGTTTTAACTCCATCACACAATAGTATTTAAAGGCTTTGCAAGAAGCCTTTGGTATGTCATTTGCCATTTTTTGGATTTCCATCCAAAGAGAGCAAGACAATTCTCTCTAGAATTCTCTCATCTCTCTAACATTTCTCCTCACCCAAAACCAAAGGGAGTTCCACTCACTCTCCCTCACCCTCCCGAGAACAACCAAGAAGACCCTTTGGAGGTGTCTCCCTGTTCGAAACGAGGTTCGTGTTCGAGAAGTTCGTAGTTTTGACAGAGATCGTGACCGGAGGAGAAGAGGATTGAAGAAGTGCTCTTCAACAAGTAAGTACTGTTTTCTTCTCCTTTTTGCATGTTTAGCCTAGGATCTATGAGATAGGTTCGATTTTAAGACACGTTTTACACAATGAATCAACGACGTTTCACAACGTCTTCCGCTGCGGGAATTCCAAATCCCTTCAATTGGTATCAGAGCCAGGTTGTTGCTCTTCGCTGTGTATTCTGTCGATTCTTAAAATTAGGTGGGTAGCATTAAATTTCATGAGATGAATGTTAATGGTTTGAAATTTTGGATGTTTTCGGTTTTTGGCGCTAGTTTAGATTTACATTAAAGTTGATGAGATCAATGTATGGGCCCGTTGTTTTGGACATTTTTTAATGTAAATCGAGTCAAATAACACTTTATTTAATTTATCAAAATTACACAAGTTTAGGGCATAAATCCCAACAATCTCCCACTTGACCTAAAACTTGTGGAGTACTAAACATTACAGTAATGTAAATACAATAAACTAGGGCATTTAAACCCCTTTGTACAAAATACTCCCACTTGCCCTAGTTGGGGAAGACTTGTAAACCTAGACCTTCTAGGTGACTCTAAAAAACTTTAGTCGTGAGAGCCTTTGTAAAAGGATCAGCAATGTTGTGCTCTGAGGCTATCTTCGTGACAATCACGTCTCCTCTATGCACGATCTCCCGGATGAGATGATACTTCCGCTCTATGTGCTTTCCCCTCTTGTGACTTTGGGGTTCCCTCGAATTTTTCACGCACCACTTGTTATCGCAATACAGCGTGATGGGCAAAGTCATATTTGGAACAACTTCCAAATTTAGCATAAATTTCCTTAACCAAACGACCTCCTTAGCTGCTTCACAAGCTGCTACATATTCGACTTCCATGGTGGAATCAGCGATGCATCCTTGCTTGACGCTTCGCCATACTACAACTCCTCCGTTAAGAGTGAAAATTGACCCTGATGTAGATTTCCAAGAATCTTTATCAGTCTGAAAGTCAGAATCCGTGTATCCTGTAAGGATCAAATCCTTAGCTCCATACACAAGCATGTAGTTCCTTGTTCTCCGAAGATACTTAAGGATTGTTTTAACCGCTGTCCAGTGTTCAAGTCCTGGATTGGATTGATACCTACTGACCATCCCAACTGCAAAAAAGATGTCAGGCCTAGTACACAACATGGCGTACATCAGGCTCCCAACAGCCGATTCATAAGGAATCTGTCTCATACCCTCAACTCCTTGAGGTGTCTTAGGACACTGTTCCTTAGACAAATGGATTCCATGTCTAAAAGGCAACAAGCCCTTTTTGGAATCTTGCATCTCAAACCTTGACAACACTTTGTCTATGTAAGATGCTTGAGACAATGCTAGTGTTTTATTCTTGCGGTTCCGGACAATCTGGATCCCAAGAACAAACTGCGCATCACCAAATCTTTCATTTGGAACTGCGTAGCTAGCCATTCCTTGATGTCAGTAAGATAACCTACATCATTCCCAATGAGTAGGATTTCATCCACATAGAGAATTAGGAATGCGATAGAACTATTGATGATTTTCTTGTAAACACAAGGTTCATCATCATTCTGGTCAAAACCATAAGATCTGATAGCCTCATCAAATCATATATTCCAGGATCTAGAGGCTTGTTTAAGTCCATAAATCGACCTTTTAAGCCTTCAAACCTTTTGCTATTGTCCTGGTTTAATGAACCCTTTGGGTTTGTCCATGTAGATGGTTTCCTCAATATTGCCATTCAAAAAGGTTATCTTGACATCCATTTGCCATACCTCATAGTCATAATATGCGGCAATGACAAGAAGGATACGAATAGACTTTACCATAGCAACACGTGAAAAGGTCTCCTCATAGTCAACCCTTTGCTACTAGTCTAGCTTTAAAGGTTTGCACCTTCCTATCTACACCACGTTTTCTCTTGTAGATCCACATACAACCTATAGGTTTTACCCCATCAGGCTTATCTACAACATCCCAAACAGAATTGAAGTGCATAGACTCCATTTCTTGGTCCATCGCTATGACCCATTTGTCTTTGTCAATGTCAACCATTGCTGGATTATAAGTCAATGAATCCTCGCAGTTGTCATTTGGTATAACAACTTGGGTTTAAGCTAAACCCAAGTAACGGTCTGGCTGTATCACAACCCTCCTACTACGTCGAGGCATACTCAACTCTTGAGATGGGCCCTCTTGACTAGACAAACTAGTATCAACAGCTCTTGTTGACGTACTAGTGTTCTTATTAGCAACCTTTGCTATTGTTCCGTCTAACTCACTCAACACTACCTTACTTTTTGGTTTGTGGTCCCTTATGTGGTCCTCCTCCAAAAAAGTGGCATTTGTCGACACAAAGACCTTATCTTCCTTAGGATCATAGAATAAACCACCTCTTGTTTCTTTTGGGTATCCTACGAATAGGCACAACTTTGAACGTGAATTCAACTTCTTTGGATTTGTCACAAGCACATGTGCTGGACAACACCATATTCTGAAGTGACATAAACTATCTTTACGTCCTTTCCAGAGTTCAAAAGGTGTTTCAGAAACACTTTTGGAGGGCACATTATTCAAAATGTATACTGCAGTCTCCACTGCATAAAACCCTAAAAGGAACTAGGGAGTTGAGCATAACTCATCATTGATCGAACCATGTCCAACAAGTTCTATTTCTCCTTTTCGATACACCATTTTGCTGTGGTGTGCCAGGAGCTGAGAGTTGGGATGTAATTCCATGTTCTATCATATAGTTCTGGAATTTTAAATCTATGTACTCTCCACCTTGATCCGATCGAAGTGTTTTAACTCTTTTACCTAATTGATTTTCAACCTCAGTCTTGAATTCCTTGAACTTTTCAAGTGCTTCAGACTTGTGTTGCGTTAGGTAAATATGCCCATATCTGGAATAATCATCTATAAAAGAGATGAAATATTCATATCCTCCCCTGGCTTTAACATTCATCGGACCACAAAGGTCTGAATGTATAAGCTCTAAAGGATCTTTGGCTCTATAACTTTTTCCACTAAAAGGTCTTTTAGTCATTTTGCCTTCTAGGCAGGATTCACATACTAGCAAGGAATTTTCTACTAACTCGTTTAGAAGTCCGTTCTTTACCAATCTCTCAATCCTATTGAGATTAATGTGATCCAGTCTTAGATGCCAAAGATGAGCATTTTCTTTAGGAGAAATTTTACGTTTCTTAGTTTGTGCGTTTGCAGTTTTAAATAATTCAGTGTTCAAAACCATTTTGACTGAATTAGGCCATAAAACATACAATCCATTTTCTAATGAAGCTGAACATATTTCTAAACCTTTCTTCAAAATAAACACTTTATTCATAGAAAAGGAAACAAAAATACATTGTTCAATAAGGCAAGAAATGGAAATGAGGTTTCTAGTAAACCCTGGTATCACTAATATATTGTCCAACAATACATATTTCTTGCCAAAATAAAGTTTCATTGTGCCTACTGCTACAGCTGAGACGATTTCTCCATTTCCATCCCGGAGCGTTATCTCTCCTTACTGTAACTGCTGCCGGGAATCAATTCCCTAAAAAGAAGAGCAAACATGATTAGTGACGCATGAATCAAGTATCCAAGTTGTTTTATCATTATCCACTAAACAAGCTTCTAGGCAAAGTAAATCATATTTACCTTCCTTCTTCTTTTCTGCAATGTACTTCGAACAGTTCCGTTTCCAATGCCCGTCTTCGTTGCAGTGGAAACACTTTCCTTTATCACCAACGTCTTTGACTTTCTTGCCCTTACCAGGCGCAGCTTTGTCGACTGTTTCCCTTTACCAACCTTTCTTCATGTTCTTCTTCTTACCTCTCGGGTTAGAAGAAGATGAAGCCATCATTTTTGTCCCGCAGGTCGAACCTCTGTGATAACTCTTCTCGCAACATTTGCCTCACCTTTTGATCCCTGAATTTTCATCAAAGACTGAAAGGTCTAGAGTTCATTCAGAAGGGAGGTAAGATTAAAAGTAAGCTTCTTCATAACAACATTACTTCTAAATCAGCAGGAAACTATCCGGAAGGGTTTCGAATGAAGTCGACTGCTCGACTCATCGATGGAAGCACCATTCGACTCGCGATGTTAAAGTGTATCATCATATCCGTGACATGATCCCGAACAAATGTACCCTCTGCATCCTCGAGTTGAATATGTACTTTAGGGCATTACGTCGGACTTGTGTGGATCGTTGTCCAAACATACCACGCACGTAATCCATGATTTCCTTGGCGGTAATCATGCCCTCATGCTTCTTGGCTAATATGTCGCATATACTTGCCAAAGACGTAGACCTTTGGCCTTATCATTGGCCTTGATCCATCGATCATATGCATCACAAACATTTCGTGATGCATTCGAGCCTGACACCTGAGGACACTCCTCAGTTAGCACAAACTTCAGATCATCCACTACCAAAATAGTGTTGAGTTTGTTTTTCCATGTCATCATGTTCTCTCCGGTTAACTTTTCCGCACCTAATAAGGAAATTATAGAGCTAGACATTTTTGCTGAAAAATTACAAACAAACTTGTATGAGTTTTCTTGCTCTAACTCTAATCCAATCATCTTTTAACTAATTATCAAATGATCCTATGTCATTTATAATTTGCAATGATACTCCAAAGGTTTAGAATGTATGACAACGAAGGGTAATCAAAAACACTCCTCCTCTAGATCAAGACACTCTTGACCAAAACCTAATACCAGAATAACTCTTATTCCTATAGGTTTTAGTTACCATTTTTCGGTCTGGATACATACACAACTTATGTACCCCGTGAATGTAACCCTTTGTCTTTAGATCCCAGAGTCTCGATCCAATAAAATCCAGCGAAGGGAGGACTCGATTGAAAAATAGTCTAAGGAAATCTTTATCCCTTTCGGGTGTCTACTATGTTAGATCCTCTATGATCAAGCCCTCCGAAGGGATTGTCTGGTCCAGGCAAAACTAGCAGGCTTACCATAGTGGTCTAATGGTGTAAACCGACAAAAGAGATCGTAGGTTTTGTTTTCACTAAACCTGCTCCCACTCACTATAAGTACCCTCTCCATTCACCTTGATATTCACTCATACAAACACCATCCGAAGGGGGACGCTCCCGTTTGCGCCACGAGGCCAAGTATGAGTCTCACGGTGTGAACTTCCCGGAGATAGCGTAGATGGAAAAATATGTATCTCATACACTTTTTCCTCCCACTGAATACTTTAAGTCTATAGGAATCTTTCTTAGGCTAAAACCCGACTAATGGTTTTACCTAACTCTATCAACATAACTCTTATATTGATAATCAATATAACTCTTATATTGATTTTATCCTAAGTTTGTTAATACAACTCCTTATATTAAATCTAGGATTTCTAGTTTATTAACCCCTTAATAAACCCGCTGACACTACTGTAAATTATAAGACTCTCTGATTAAATTTCACTCCCAGGTGAGTTCCCAGGTAGGGGTGTTCTGTTTCCGTCAGCTTAAATACCCCAACCTAGACAGAACTTTCCTTAGACAGAGTTCCTCTTTTAATCATAGCTTATAAATTACGTGGTTCCTAATTCGAATCTAATTAGAACTAGATAACCTAAGGTCTATTATTTCCAAGTTCTAAACATTTTAAAACTAATAATTAACCTTAGGTGACATGCATACTATGTTATAGTGCTTGATCATTCATCACATGAATAATAAGACATTCATAGCATAATCATCTCATGAAAAATAATGCATGTCAATGCTGTCCAAAAATTCATATAACAACCTTATATTAATTAATCATGCAAACTATATAATATAACTCCTTATATTATAAATGATGAATGAAAATGCTTAACCTAAGGTGGGATTTCTAAAATAAAAGCATACACTATGCATGGCAATAATTACACAACAATTGCATAATTAAAATAGCAAAAATTAGACCAATTTTGGCACCCTAGAAATAATTTTAATTAATATAATCTAATTATATTAATTTAAATTAAATATATTAAATATATTAAATATAAAACGTTTTTATAATTAATATATAATAAAAATTATGTTTTCTCGCTTACATTGTTGAAATTCGCGAACGCCCGCGCTGCTGGCGTAACGCTACTTTTTTGTCGTCTTCTCGCTGAAGCGTTACGCAACGCCATTGCGTTAAGGCAACGCTTCCTCTGTCGCGTGCCTTCTCCCGCAAGCGCAGCTGCTGCAACGCCGATGAATAATACAGTAATGTCGCATACGATAAAGCAATATGATTTCTCCAAATCTTGCTCGTTTTCGCTCTGATCTTCTCAGCAACCGCTTGGCCTCGATCGACACCGACTTACAGACTCGATTTACAATTAAATTTGCTCAAAACACCGGACCCTTACATTGAACATTTCAATGGAAATTGTAAATCTAAGTGCCAAAATTGAAAACATCTAATTTTGCAAAACCGTTCATACATCTCATGCAAAAACAGTAAATCCCACCTTGTTCTTGAAAAATCCAGAACATAAATCAAGAACGCAATTGGGCTCTGATACCAATTGAAGGGAATCAAAGTCCCTGCAGAGGAAGCGATTGTGAATCGCGCGCTCTTGATTTAGTTACAACGATTTATTCGAGAACATAAAACACTAGATTAAGCATATATAACAGAATGGACAGGAAGAATTTACCTTTGAAGAACCTTTCTTCGAGTGCTCCTCTTTCCACGGTCACGATCTCAGCGACAAGAACTCCAACGTGCGAAGACACGAGCACCAGATCTTCTCCGTTGTTCTCTAGGTGAGGGAGGAAGGTGGGTTCCCTTTAGGAGATGTGAGGTATTGTTTAGAGAGATGTTTGTTGTCTTGGAACCTTTCCAACAACAACAAGGGAGCTTCTAAAAACTTAACCTAGTTGCATCTCATGCAACCATATATATAGGGGAATGGGATGGAAATGACCACCCTACCCCTCCTTTAATCTCTTTTTAGTATATAGTTTATATATGAATCTAATTGACATTAAAACTATATATATTATATCAATTATATCATATATAATTGATATAACTCCTCATGTATGAAATTTGAACACTTCAATTTCACTCCTAACTTTATACCCTCAATATTACCATGTTGAGCCAACGGAGGGATCTAATTGACCTACAGATCATGAGCTTCAATGATGTGAGATTAACTGATCAAACTCTTTGATCCAGTTAATCAATATTCATTAACTACAAGTCACTCCACTATAGACTTGTAGCTGCACGCTCCTCACTGTAGATATTATTGTGTCAACTGATATAGTCATTACCCATGAGTCGACCCTTCACAGGTTGTTCGTAATCACAGCTGGGTCAAATTACCGTTTTACCCCTGTGATTACCTCTTTGCTCCTTAAGCACCACTGATCCTCTAATGAACAACAAGTCTAAGGTCCTACCTTAGACTCATACCCTCATAGAGGGGGGCCCCGTTGTTAAAGACTTGGAGTCAGTTCTTAAGGAAACAACCTATCTAATTCCTCATTAGAGGAATGAGTGAATTCCATCTTGCACAGTTAAGTTTCCAGCTACCTACGAGGTTCTGTCCCTTAGAAGGTAGGCTTATTGATTCGGCTACAGGCCACTCTCACCCATACTAGTCTAAGGACAAACCCCTATAAGCAGGAGTTCTTAACTTGCTCAGGATTAAGGTCGAGTCACTAATGACCATCTATAAATTACTAGTCTTATCCTATTAACGGTTATTATCTTTGGTTAGACTAATAATTTGCGATCCAGTCTTGTATGAACTCTTCATACAGGATGCCCCCACTCGCATGTAAACTACATGAATGAGTTGGATTACCTCATTTGTACTAATTACAAAGTGGGCCGCATCCATGGTGTTACCAGAATGAGGTTTCCAACCTTATTCTTATACCATAGACTATTTAGGTTATAATCTTGAACTCAACCAAAATAGTGTCCACTACACTGATTTCAAGATAAATGTTATAACCTTGGAGCCTAGTTTATTGGAATTATAAAAGCAAGATCGTTAATCTTATCAAAACAAATAACACTTTATTTAATTGATCAAAATTAAACAAGTTTAGGGCATAAATCCCAACAACGGACTCACATGCATGGTCCATCCTTTGACTAGTACGGGTGAGGGTGGCCACTGTTGCTCGCCCAATATGTCTATCTTCTTAGGGGCAGGACCACGTGGGGAGCTGGAAACTTGACTACGCAAGAAGGAATTCACTCGCTCCCGAATTAGGAAAACTAGAGAGGTTGTTCCCTTAAGTGTTGTCTCCAGGGCTTGAACAACGGGGCCCCACTCTCTCATTGGCCTGAGAGGGTTGTTGTTTATGGTTGGACCATGCAACATAGTTGTTCATTAGAGGAGCAGTGGGACTTAAGGAGCAAGAGGTAGACATAGGGGTAAAACGGTAATTTGACCCAACTGTGACTACGAACAACCTGTGAAGGGTCGACTCATGGGTATTGGTTATATCGATGGACACAACTTGTCCTACAGTGATGAGAGTGCAGCTACGGGTTTTAGTGGAGTGTTACCGTAGCTAATGAATGTTGAATAACCGGGTCAAAGAGTTTGATAGATTAGTCTCGGATCATTGGAGCTCGTCACGTGTAGGTCCATTAGGTCCCTCGGTTGGCTCAAATTGGACAAATTGAGGGTTTACAGTTTGGGGTGAATTTGAAGTGAATTTGAAGTGTTCAAATTCTTTTTTTTATGTATTTATGTCATTTATATGAGATATAGATGACATAATATATAGTTTAATGTGAATGAGATTCATAATAAACTATAGTATAGCCTAATTGATTAATTAGTGCTATTTGGAGAAATTGAATTGAGAGAAATTAAATTGAATGTGATTCAATTTATTTCCACATTTATGCAAATGAGATTTGTATAATAAGGTATGAGATACCTTATGTTATATAATATGCAAATGTGATTCGTATATTGTTGTGGTAAAATTGTGATTTGGTGAAGGTTTTAACTCCATCACACAATAGTATTTAAAGGTTTGCAAGAAGCCTTTGGTATGTCATTTGCCATTTTTTGGATTTCCATCCAAAGAGAGCAAGACAATTCTCTCTACAATTCTCTCATCTCTCTAACATTTCTCCTCACCCAAAACCAAAGGGAGTCCCACTCACTCTCTCTCAACCTCTCGAGAACAACCGAGAAGACCCTTTGGAGGTGTCTCCCTGTTCGGATCGAGGTTCGTGTTCGAGGAGTTCGTAGTTTCGAGAGAGATCCTGACCGGAGGAGAAGAGGATTGAAGAAGTGCTCTTCAACAAGTAAGTACTGTTTTCCTTACTGTTTTCTTCTCCTTTTTGCATGTTTAGCCTAGGATCTATGAGATAGGTTCCATTTTAAGACACGTTTTATACAATGAATCAACGACGTTTCATAACGTCTTCCGCTGCGGGAATTCCAAATCCCTTCAAAGCTAAGTCTATTTCAACAATTCTTTTAGATACTAATCCCTGAGAATCGATTAAATTATTTATCACTTGTAACAATAAGGTTATGCACACTTGCACATATTAAGGTGTTGTTTTAAAAAAATTCAATTACACTCCTTTTAAACAACAAATATCTGTAGTGAGAAGAGTGCAGTTGCGGATCTTTAGTGGAGTGTACCCGGAGTTAACGAATGTCGATTAAGCAGTTAATGAGATTAGTAAATTACCTTGAATCATTGGAGCTTTTGATCTGTAAGTCCATAAAGTTCACTTTCTAGCTCGTAAAGGGTTCTAAGATCGCTAGATCTTGATTAGAATTTGAAATGTTCAAATTTACTTTATGAATTAATTTAGTGTATGGAGATACATTAAACTATAAAGTTTTTATGCTAATTAAAACTTTATTATATAAATTTAATTTTGGATATGATTCAAAAATTAATTTACAAGAGAATTAAATATTTCAAAGAGTTCAGATATTGTTTTAATGTGAATGAGATTCATATTAAAAATTATAGATTAAATTTTAATGCACATAAGATGTACATTAAAACTATAGGTTAAGGGAGAGTGATTAAATATGATTTAATTGATGGAACACAAGACATACGCTGCGGAATAAGGATCTAAAGACACTCTAATTGCATCTAACTTAATAGAAATTAACATGCAAACATACACAAAACAGTAAACTAAAAAAAAAGGAAGAAAATACAACCTTTGTAGCTTGATTTCTTCTCTCCTCCTTGCCAAAGCAAAAACCGAACACAACCGAACCACCACTAGAGCTTCCCCGCTATCCTCTAGACTCAGAACTAAGTTGTGGGACCTGGTGAATGAAGGATTGAAAAGGAAGAAAGGGAGGTTCAAGGTATTAAGTGAGGAAAGGAGAAGAAATGTTTTGGTGAGACTTCTTTTCGAAAAATTCGAAATTCAGCAAAAAGACCTCTTTGTTTTGAAAACAAACCTATTTATAAAGGAATTACATGCATCAAATGCATGCAAAGGCTCACCAAAATGCAACATCTCACAAAACACTAACTAAAGTGGGCTATGTGTCATTCTATAATGTTTACACATAATCCACTTAAGTTAGTGGGATTGTCCAACAAAAACTTGGATAATTCCACTAACTCTAGTCAAGGGTAAAAAAGTCTTTTTCATTTCGTCAAAGTCAAACTTTGACTTTTCCTGAGCGAAAAAGTCAACCCTTTGACTTTTTACGATTTTGACCCTCTTAACTAATTTTGACCTCCCGAACATGAATCTGCATTCATATTTTTTAAATTTGAACCACATTTGAATATATTGTGTCATAAAAAATCGATAGTTATATCACATATACTTGTCGGTTTAAAACTCATTTCCTAATTGAACAATTCGAATTAATCCATCATACTGTTCTAAGTTTAATCCATATGAGCTAGCAGGGGGACCTAATGTACCTACAGATCATGGGCTCCAACAATCCGAGATTAACCGGGCAAACTCTTTAACCTAATTAATCAACTTTTGTTAACTAACGCGTCATTCCACTAAGGTCCCGTAGTTGCACTCCCCTCACTCAGATATATATTTCTTACCTACCCGATATAACCAGTAACTAAGAAGTCAATCCTTCACAGGTTGTTCGTGGTCTCGGCTGGGTCAAAAAACCTTTTTACCCCCGAGAACACTTCTTGTTCCTTAAGTCCCACTAAACCGCTATAGAACAATTCATTTGTGGCCCAACCAACAAATCTAGTCCCTCTCAGCCTAGTGAGAGGGTGGGGCCCCTTGTTCTAGTTCTGAAGTCAGCACTTAAGGGAACAACCTATATACTATCCCTAGAAACGGGTAGGAGTGAATTTCGTCTTGCACCCTATGTCTCCAGCTATCTACCCGGTCTTACCCCTGAAATGGGAGGCTTATTGAGTCAGCGTTGTTGAGCTGCTCTCACCCATGCAGATCAAAGGATAATCCCAAATAAACAGGAGTTCATAGTTAGCTCAGGATTGAGATCGAGTTACCTAGGTCATCAAAATTGAATTATTCACTTTTATACAGTAAACGATGTTATAAAGCAAAAGTGACTAAGTCGTGGTCGAGTCTTGTACAAACTCATTGCATAGGGTGCCCCCACTTACATATCTCTATATGAACGATTGAGGATCACATCGTTTGTACTAACTACAAAGTAGGCCGCATCCATAGTGTCCCCAGAATAAGGCGCCCAACCTTATCCCTATACTATAGACCATTTTAGACTATAGACTCGAACTTGATCCATGTTTTATGTCATCACATAAAGGTCAAGTCTACATTAAATAGCCTCAGGACCTTAGTTTATTGGATTCAAGATTATGGTATACTAATTCAATAACAATTTTATCGAAGAAGAAACACGAAAAAATGTTTATCAATTACAAATTACGAGTTTTAGGACATAAAATCCAACAAACTGCCACTTGGACTAAAACTCCTAGTGGAATAACCCAATGTTGAATTTAAGTGAAAAACATATGAGTACAATAAACATATGAATACAATAAACAAGGGCACATGCCCAAATGTTCTCCAACTTGTCCTAGTTTACTAGCTTCGTAGACCTAGAAGCTGTAGGTGACCTTCAAACACTTTAGCCGTGAGGGTCTTTGTAAAAGGATCAGCAATGTTTTGCTCAGAAGATATGTGGGTTACTATAACGTCTTTACGCTGTACAATCTCCCGGATGAGATGGTCTTTGCGCTCAATATGCTTGCCGCGCTTATGGCTTCTCGGTTCTCTTGAGTTTTCAACTGCACCACTGTTATCAAAATATAGGGTGATAGGCAGATGCATATTTGGAACAACTTCCAAATCATTCAAGAATTTCCTCAACCATACTGCTTCCTTTGCTGCATCACATGCAGCTACGTACTGAGCTTCCATTGTTGAGTCTGCAATACAGTTTTGCTTCACACTTCTCCATACTACAGCTCCTCCATTCAAAATGAACACTGATCCCTATGTGGATTTTCTTGCATCTTTATCGGTCTGGAAATCAGAGTCAGTGTATCCAGTAAAGATCAAATCCTTAACACCATACACGAGCATGTAGTTCCTCGTTCTCCTAAGATACTTGAGGATGTTTTTAACGACAATCCAATGATCATATCTAAGATTGGACTGATACCTACTGACTATCCCTACTACGTAGCATATGTCAGGTCTAGTACATAACATTGCATACATCAGACTCCCAACTGCGGAAGCATAGGGAATGCGTCTCATGTCCTCAACCTCTTGAGTTGTCTTAGAGCATTGTTCCTTTGACAAATGAATTCCATATCTGTAAGGTAACAAACCTCTTTTGGAATTCTGCATCTTATACCTAGACAACATTTTATCTATATAAGTTGCTTGAGACATGGCTAGTATTCTGTTCTTACGGTTACGAAAAATTTGAATCCCTAGAACATATTGTGCATCTCCCAAATCTTTCATTTGGAATTGTGTAGATAGTCATTTCTTGATGTCGGTCAAGTAACCTACATCATTCCCAATGAGTAGAATGTCGTCAACATATAAAACTAAGAACGCTATAGTAGAATTGACGATCTTCTTGTACACACAAGTCTCGTCAACATTCTTTACAAAACTATAAGATTTGATCGCAGTATCAAATCTTATATTCCAAGATCTAGAAGCTTGTTTCAACCCATAAATGGATTTCTGAAGCCGACAAACTTTTTGTTATTGACCCTATGCAATAAACCCCTCTGGTCGAGCCACATAGATACTCTCCTCAAGATCTTTGTTTATAAAGGTTGTCTTGACATCCATCTGCCAAATTTCATAGTCATAAAAAGTGGCGATGGACAAGAGTATTCTAATCGACTTAAGCATGACAACAGGAGAAAAATTTTCTTCATAGTCTACTTCTCTCTGGGAATAACCCTTTGCCACAAGTCGAGCCTTAAAAGTTTGTACTTTACCAGCTTGGTCTCGTTTTCTCTTGTAGATCCACTTACAACCAATTGGTTTAACGTCATTTGTTTTATCTACAAGTATCCAGACGAAATTGAAGTACATAGACTCCATTTCGAAGTCCATGGCTTTGACCCACTGGTCACGTTCTACATCTTTCATGGCCTTTTTATAGGTCGATGGATCCTCTATGCCGTCATCAGGTATGACGATTTGAGTTTAAGTTAAACCCAAGTAACGGTCAGGCTGATGAACAACCCTCCCACTACGTCGAGGTATTCTCAACTCTTGAGAAGGATGTGACTGACTAGATGTACTAGTTTTATCTACTACTTTAGTAGATGAACTAGCTTTATCTATAGCGTCTTTGGAAAGTTCATTTAATACTAGTCTACTGCGAGGTTGATGACTTCTGATGTGGTCTTACTCTAAGAATGTTGCGTTTGTCGACACAAAAACCTAATTCTCTTGAGGATCATAAAACATACCACCTTTTGTTTCTTTTGAATAACCTACAAATAGGCATAACTTTGAACAACGTTCTAATTTTTTAGGATTTTGCACCAACACGTGTGATGGGCATCCCCAGATCCTAATGTGACGTAAACTACCTTTACGCCCTTTCCATAACTCATAAGGTTTGTCTAAAACACTTTTAGAGGGAACGTTATTCAAAATATAGACAGCAGTTTCTAATGCATGTCCCCAAAAGGAATTAGGTAACTTAGCAAAACTCATCATTGAGCGAACCATGTCCAACAAGGTTATGTTTCTTCTTTCAGATTCACCGTTCTGCTGAGGCATATTATGTGCAGAGAGTTGTGACTTGATTCCATGTTCTATCATATAGTCTTGGAATCTTAAGTCCATGTACTCCCTACCTCGATCTGATCGAATTGTCTTAATCGTTTTACCTAACTGGTTCTCAACCTCAGTTTTATATGCTTTGAACTTTTCAAAAGAATTAGACTTGTGATGCATTAGGTAAATATGACCATACCTTGAATAATCATCAATGAAACTGATGAAATATTCATACCCACCTCGAGCTTTAACATTCATCCGTCCACAGAGGTCCGAATGTACGAGCTCTATGGGTATTTTTGCTCTAAGACCTTTTCCAGTAAAAGATCTCTTAGTCATTTTTCCCTCAAGAAAAGACTCACATGGAGGTAAAGAATTGTCTTCTAGCTGATTTAGGAGTCCATTCTTAACCAATCTCCCAATCCTATGAGATTTATGTGACCAAGTCTTAAGTGCCATAAGTAGGCATTGGAAGAAACTTTTTGTCTTTTATTCTGATTTTCGGTTGTTCTAAACATCTCAGTATTTAAGACAAATTTTGTTTTAGTTGGTCTTAACTTATATAAGTTGTTTTCTAGTATAGCAGAAAAAATTTGAATACCTTTTCTTAAAATGAACGCTTCATTGATTTCAAAGGATATTTTATACATTTGTTCTAATATACACGTGATATATATTAAGTTCCGTTTCATTTTAGGAGCATACAAAATATCTTTAAGTATAATATATCTATCATCGAAATACAACTTCAAGTCTCCCACTGCATCGACCGAGACAACCTCTCTTGTTCCAACCTTGAGGGTGATCTCGCCTTCTTTTATCTTTTTCCATGAATTAGTTTCCTGGAAAGGGAAGCAAATATGATTAGTTGCCCCTGAATCCAATATCCAGGTTGAGGTATCATACTCCACTAAACATGTTTCAACAACTAGTAAATCATATTTACCTTGTGCTTCTTTATCTGCTTGTTTCTCAGCAAGGTACTTTGGGCAGTCCCTCTTCCAGTGCCCGTTTTGGTCGCACTGAAAATATTTTCCTTTTTCTGCAACTTTCTTTCCCTTGTTTGTCATGTGAGCCTTCCTCTTGCCCTTCTTTTTCATTTGAACATTCTTGTTCTTTAAAGGTCCAACTTTAGTTTTAGAGGACGATCCTCTTAAAACTTTCCTTGTGGTGACAACATTTGCCTCCACCTCTTTCCCCTTAGCTTTTGTAAGAGTTAGAAAACGTTGGAGCTCGTTAAGAAGGGCTGTCAGATTAAACTCTATTTTATTAAGAGAAGCATTCTTCTGAAATGGTATGAAGCTCTTCGGAAGAGACTCCATAAGAAAGCTAACCTGATTTGCCTCGTCGATGGCGCCACCATTTACTTCAGCAATATTGAAGTGGACCATCATGTCCAGGACATGTTCTCTAACAAAGGTCCCTTCCTTCATACGCTTGTTGTAAATGTACTTAATAGCCTCGTGTCTTAGAACCGATGACGGTTGCCCGAACATCTCTTTTAACGAATCCATGATAGCCTTAGCTATGCCTAAGGATTCGTATTTCTTAGCCAATACATCAGTCATGGTGGCAAGAATATAGACACGAGCTTTATCGTTAGCCTTAACCCATAGATCATAAGCTTCCCGACTAGTTTAGTTAGCATTTGAGGCAGTGGCCTGAGGACATTCCTCAGTTAAGACAAATCTCAAGTCATCTATTACTAGTATTGTATTCAGATTTGTTTTCCATGTTGTGTAGTTGTCGCCGTTAAGTTTTTTGGAAGCTAATAGTTAAACTAAAGAGCTAGTCATGCTGAAAAAACATATCATTTTTAGTAAAAAATATTAACCTTTATAATCCAATCAAGTTTAGCAAAAAATAATGTAGCCATCATCATTATGTTTGCAACGATATTTCAACGGTTTAGAATAACCTTCACCGAGGGGTGACCGACCATTCCTCCGTTGAACCAAGACTATCTTGACTAAATACTATCACCAGAATAACTCTTATTCCTATAGTAACTTAGTTATCATTCCTTTGGTCGAGAATTTGCTAACACTTAGTGATTCTTGTAAGTGTAACCTTCCATTTTCAGACCTCAAAGATCAGGATCATTATGCTCCCGAAATTGGAAAGACAAGAATGAAAACGGACCTGAGAGACCCTATCTATTCTTGGAGTTCGCGGTGTGCCGAATCTTATAATACCACCCTCCGATTGGTAAGGTCGCTCTAGGGCAGACATGCAGGTGCATTATAGGAATCTCACGGTGCGCCCTAATGGAAGAGACCGTAGGATGCGTTGACACACTTCCTTCTCCCACTTACTATGAACGACTTCCCCTATTCACCTTGATATTGACTCATGCAAACACTCTCCGAATGGAGTCCGCTCCCAGGGCGGCCCAAAGCCAAGTGTGAATCTCACGGTGTGAACACTTAGGGACGCTAGAGTTAAAATTACATTACTTCTCTCCAGCTAAAGTGTTCTAGACGGTTAGGATATAAATTACTTAGCAATATATTTTGGCTAACTAAAACATATCCTAAGTCTAGGCGAAACATTCGAGTATAACATTTATACTGGATTTTAACCTACGATGATTAGGTGATAAACAAATTTTATTAGCTCACACCGCTCACGCATGCTCATAAAACCGATTTAACCTAACTCAGACGCGGACTCGATCTCTAGGTAAAAGGTGTTCCGTGAACCGTCAACTTAAAAACCTTTCAACCTTAGTCATCTTATCTGACTTTTGGCCAAGATCTTGTCGGGTGAGTTTTCTTGTAACTTCGATTTTACAAGATATCAACCTAATTTCTATGAAAAAGAGATTGTCGATGGTTAACCTAAGTGGGCATGCATCTTATCTTTGTTATAGATTTAAAAAATCTAATTGATATTATAACACTTATAAAAAGAATTGACAAATCTATAACATACATTCCACATTCATTACATAACAATTATATAATAAAAATTTAATATGGAGTTAATTTACTTAATTTAATCAAATTAAATTAAAGAAATTAAATTAATTAATTAAAAGATTTAATTAATCAATTACCATATTAAGTTACTTAAAGAAATCATGAACTATACATAACTTTTACATTAATTCATGAAATCCAACATGCCTACAATATATATTGTAACCATTATAACATACTTTCAATGCATGTGCATGTTAACCTATGGTGGGAATTTAAATCTACATGGCATACTTTATGCACAATAAAGATTTAAACAATTAAACACACTCAAAATGCATAAAGAAAATAAAATATAAAATTGGACCCGTTTTGGCATCCTAAACAAGAAATTAACTAAATTATTACAATAATAATTTGAAAATCAGCTCAGAACAAATCTTGAACACTTCGCACAAGCCCAAACCAGCTTGAAAACAGCAGCAAAATCACATGGACAACGACTGAAAAACGCTCCAAAAAATACAGCACAATGCAGTTTTTTTTCGGCAGTGCGCAACGCCCGTTGAATCTCCAATTACAACCTAATTTCAACTCTAATGACTCCCAAATTTAGAGACTCCTTGGGCACACATTAAGGCTCAAAACCCTTGAGCAAATTACAAATTATAACAAGAAATAAAAGCCTAAACGATGCCAAAACAGTGAGCCAATTTTAGCTTCCAACAATTTCATCACATGAAAAATAACAACCCACCTTATGCAATTGAGTAAAATTAAAGCATGCTCGGATTCCACATGATGGAACACGAGACATACACAGTGGAATAAGGATCTAAAGACACTCTAATTGCATCTAACTTAATAGAAATTAACATGCAAACATACAAAAAACAGTAAACCAAAAAAAAATGGAAGAAAATACAACCTTTGTAGCTTGATTTCTTCTCTCCTCCTTGCCAAAACAAAAACCGAACAAAACTGGACCACCACTAGAGCTTCCCCGCTATCCTCTGGACTCAGAACCGAGTTGTGGGACCCGGTGAATGAAGGATTGAAAAGGAAGAAAGGGAGGTTCAAGGTATTAAGTGGGGAAAGGAGAAGAAATGTTTTGGTGAGACTTCTTTTGGAAAAATTCAAAATTCAGCAAAAAGACCTCTTTGTTTTAATAAAAACCTATTTATAAAGAAATTACATGCATCAAATGCATGCCAAGACTCACCAAAATGCAATATCTCACAAAACACTAACTAAAGTGGGTTATGTGTCATTCTATAATGTTTACACATAATCCACTTAAGTTAGTGGGATTGTCCAACAAAAACTTGGATAATTCCGCTAACTCTAGTCAAGGGTAAAATAGTCTTTTTCATTTGGTCAAAGTCAAACTTTGACTTTTCCCGAGCCAAAAAGTCAACCCTTTGACTTTTTACGATTTTGACCCTCTTAACTAATTTTGACCTCCCGAACATGAATCCGCATTCATATTTTTGAAATTCAAATCACATTTGAATATATTGTGTCATAAAAAACCGATAGCCATATCACATATACTTGTCGGTTTAAAACTTCTTTCCTAATTCGAATAATTCGAATTAATCCATCATATTATTCTAAGTTTAATCCATATGAGCTAGTAGGGGGACCTAATGGACCTACAGATCATGGGCTCCAACAATCCGAGATTAACCGGTCAAACTCTTTAACCTAATTAATCAACTTTTGTTAACTAACGGGTCATTCCACTAAAGTCTCGTAGTTGCACTCCCCTCACTGTAGATATATTTTTTTTCACCTAATAAAACCGTAACCAGTAAGTCAATCTTTCACAGGTTGTTCGTGGTCTCGGCTGGGTCAAAAAACCGTTTTACCCCCGAGAACACTTCTTGTTCCTTAAGTCCCACTAAACCACTATAGAACAATTCATTTGTGGTCCAACCAACAAATCTAGTCCCTCTCAGCCTAGTGAGAGGGTGGGGCCCCTTGTTCTAGTTCCGAAGTCAGCACTTAAGGGAACAACCTATCTACTATCCCTAGAGTCGGGTAGGAGTGAATTCTGTCTTGCACCCTATGTCTCCAGCTATCTACCCGGTCTTACCCCTGAAATGGGAGGCTTATTGAGCCAGCGTTGTTGAGCTGCTCTCACCCATGCAGATCAAAGGATAATCCCGAATAAACAGGAGTTCATAATTAGCTCAGGATTGAGATCAAGTTACCTAGGTCATCAAAATTGAATTAGTCGGTTTATATCTGATGCTTGGTGTTATAAAGAAAAAGTGAGTAAGTCGTGGTCCAGTCTTATACAAACTCATTGCATAGGATGCCCCCACTTACATATCTCTATATGAATGATTCAGGATCACATCATTTGTACTCACTACAAAGTAGGTCGTATCCATAGTGTCCCCAGAATAAGGCGTCCAACCTTTTCCCTACACTATAGACCATTTTTAGGCTATATACTCGAACTTGATCCATGTTTTATGTCATCACATAAAGTTCAAGTCTACATTAAGTAGCCTCGGGACCTTAGTTTATTGGATTCAAGATTATGGTATACTAATTCAATAATAATTTTATCGAAGAAGAAACACGAAAAAATGTTTATCAATTACAAACTACAAGTTTTAGGACATAAAATCCAACATTAATCATAATAACCTGAATTAAATATATGATGTTTAATTTATAAATTAATTAATTAAAGAACTAATTAATTCCTAAGTTTAATTAACTAAATTAAATCCTATTTAATTAAATTAATTAAAACCATAGATTATAACAAATATGCATTTACATATGATTTAAACGTAATTTAATTTAATTAAATGGTTAATTAAATTAATTATATTATTTGTTAATTAATATCTTTTTATTTTAATTAATTAGTAATATGCATGTTCCCACTCTCCCTCTTTCTCGACTTGTTTCTCTCCCTCCTCTCTATCGATAAAATAGAGAGGCGATGGGAGAGGTTAGAGCTGAAGAAAGTTAGGGTTCTGGATGAAAGTTGTTTTTTCATAAACAAAAAACCAAAAAAAAACCCTCTCTATCCCCCCCAAAAAAAAACAGAATCAAGAAAGGTTTCCCACAAAAACCATAATTCTATAAACTAAAAAAATATGAGTTTTTTCCTATTGGTTGTGTTCTTTTCTTCATTGAAGAAAGATCCCAGAAGTAGTTGTTGAAGAGGATAGTTGCTGCTATAATTCAATAATCCAAAAGGTAAATAATTTTAATTATTTAGTTTAGAATTAAGTTTAAAATGCTAATGTGTTTTTAAAATTAATGATTACATGTTTATCGATTGTTTTTGCCAATGTATTGGTTTTTCCTATTTGCAAAATGAAAACGAGTAAATCGATTCAATTGAGCTTCTGCTGTGCAATTAGAATTTCAATTCCATAACTAACATTACTTCTCTGTCACTTATACGCTGCCAAAGTCTGTTGAAATATGAACATAGTCTACATATTACATATTTTGGACCTTTCGGGAGTATGTCTTTAAGTACCACATACCCTACTCCGGATTGAAGCCAAAATCACTAGAAAAGCTGAAAGAAGCAATAGAGAAACAATGTGAAACAATCATCAATCTTCTACACCGATCGAAGAAGATAATTTATGGAAGAAGGGAGTGGTCGGGCTTTTAATTTTAACATTGGAAAACAACCATTTTATTCTAGAACATAGATAACTTTACATCATCCAATCCAATGAAACATGGATTTTGATAATAACTTTAATTAATAAAGATTCACTATTAAGTCTCAGATCAAACAATATACAAAGAAAATATTAATTTTTTGAGTTTGGGAACCATGAGCGATATACACTATCCTGAACAAAACCATGAACATTATGACGAGTCGCCAAAACACACAGAATTGTAGCATGATTTTTTTTGTTGAATTTGCCTTCCAAAACTACTTAAATCATCCTGAACTCTACTTCCATATGAATGGTAAGAGTACCAACTCAAATAATATAGTAGATGGCAAAAGATAAACAAAATTTTTAACAATACTATTAGCATAGACTAAACAACAGAAATTAGAAGATAATTTCTTCTATAAAAGATGGAAACTTGGGGCAAAATAAAATCAACAAAAACCTATACTCTCATACCATTATAGTTTTCATGTGATTGCTATATCATACTATTTTCATTAAATAGGAACTTGGGAAAAAATAAAATCAAGAAAAAGATCAAAACAAAATAGTTGTCAAAGTTTGGACCAACATGAGCAAACCAAAGAAGATAGAAATCAAGAAAAGCAAAGTAGCGTTTTTTTATTAAAAAATTTAAAAAGAAAAAAGGAAGTTGGTTTCAATTATAAAAAAAATACTCTTGACCTAGGTAGAACACGAAGACCAAAAGACTTGTCCACTCAGTTAAGGTTCAGAAAGAGATAGCAGGACGATGAGGGCAGAGAAGAAGATGAGGACAACTTTCAATTGAGGAGAACTTTCTCCTATTCTCACTTTTGTATTTCATTAATTTTATAGAGAGGCAGAGCCCAAGCTTTATACACCAAGAATAATGAATAAAAGAATACACCGATAAGGACAGGTGTCCATTTACAGAGAAATAAAAAGAACGCCAAGGGAATCTCCAAGTAACTGAATTTGTTGGGAAAAAATTATAGAAGAGAGGTGACTCAGCTTTGTTGATTGAATTGACTCTCTTGACATGGCATTTGACTAGTTTTTTCAATATCCCCCTCAAACGAGAGGGGAGGTCAACAACACCGAGTTTGGCACGCAAACAGTGAAACTGAGAATGACTGAGCGGCTTTGTTAGACAATCTGCTACATGATCAGCAGAAGGAACATATCGAACTTCAAGGGCACCTCTCAGAATATGATCCCGAACAAAGTGAACATCAATCTCGATGTGATTTGTCCTAGCATGAAAAACAGGGTTGGTGGCTAATGCTCCAACTCCCAAATTGTCACACCAAATGATGGGTCACAGAGGAGAAGTGTCATCTGAATCACGCAAGAGTTGTTGCAGCCATAATACTTCAGTCAAGGCAAGAGCCAAGGCACGATACTCTGATTCGATGCTTGTACGGGCTACGACTATTTGCTTCTTTGAGGACCATGACACAAGATTGCCACCCACATAGACACATGTTGCGTATAATTATGGATATGCAATACCGCAGTGTACGGGTCAAGTTTTAGTATAGTGATTTATGAGTCCAAGTATCGTCCTCGGGAATGGGGTTTCTAGATTAATTAATTACTAAGGTACTAATTCTCAATTTTAGCTAAAGAAACATAACATGGATAGTTAGTTGAATGTGAAGACAGGCAAATAAACGAGCATGTGGAGACACGAACTGATAGAATTGAGGGAAGTAATTATACAAGTTAATGACTCAATTAACACATGCAATGAACCAAAGAGATGAAATTATAAACAAGAAGTAAAATACTCAAGAAAACCTCTCGATTCTTAGTGAGCCTCACACATGCAATAAACTCCATAGTCTCCATATGAACCTACTACATGCATGACATTAAGCAACTTCTTTATGCGTTTCCCTAAGATTTCTAGGTCATTCTCATGCCAGATTTCTAAAGGTTTTGACAATTTTGCTCTAATTAAACCTTTATCTCTCGAGTCCACTTAAACCAACAAATTAAGAAGTAAAGAACAAATTGCCAAAAATAAGAACAAAACATGCTTCAATCATAGTAATAAAGTCTTAACAAGTAAATCAATTCCTAACTACAATGTTTAGCTACTCTAAATCACATGAAAATCAAACTAAACATGTAGAAAACGTCTTAGAACGCTATTACAATTTGAAAGAAAAGGAAATTAAACTTATGTGTCGATGTTGGTCCTGAAGGGAATCGAGTCCCGCAGCGGAAGCGATTGTGAATCGCGCGCTCTTGATTTAGTTACAACGATTTTATATAAGAACGAAACGACTAGATTAAGCATATAAACATAATGGACAACAAGGAAAAATTACCTTTGAAGAACCTTTCTTCAAGTGCTCCTCCTTTCTCAAGATCAAGATCTCAGTAACACGAACTCGAACGAACACCGACACTACCACCAGATCTTCTCCATTGTTCTCTAGGTGAGGGAGGAAGGTGGGTTCCCTTTAGGAGAGGTGAGATGTTTTGTGAGAGAGAAGTTTATGTTTTGGAACTCTTCCAACAACACAACAAAGGCTTATAATTTCTTAACCTAGTTGCATCTCATGCAACCATATATATAGGGAAATAGGATGGAAATGACCATCCTACCTCTCCTTTATTCTCTCATTAGTATATGGTTTATATGTGAATCTAATTCACATTAAAACTATATATTATATTAATTATATCCTATCTAATTGATATAACACCTCATGTATGAAATTGAACACTTCAATTTCATTCCTAACTTTATACCCTCAATATTACCATGTTGAGCCAACGGAGGGATCTAATGAACCTACAGTTCATGAGCTCCAATGATGTGAGATTAACTGATCAAACTCTTTGATCCAGTTAATCAATATTCATTAACTACAAGTCACTCCACTAAAAACTTGTAGTTGCACTCTCCTCTCTGTAGCTAATATTGTGTCCACTGATATAGTCATTACCCATGAGTCGACCCTTCATAGGTTGTTCGTAATCACGGCTGGGTCAAATTACCGTTTTACCCCCTGTGATTACCTCTCTGCTCCTTAAGCACCATTGATCCTCTAATTAACAACAAGTCTAAGGTCCTACCTTAGACTCATACCCTCACAGAGGGCGCGACCCCGTTGTTCAAGACCTAGAGTCAGTTCTTAAGGGAACAACCTATCTAATTCCTTAGTGTAGGAATGAGTGAATTTCATCTTGCTTAGTTAAGTTCCCAACTACCTACGAGGTTCTGTCCCTGAGAAGGTAGGCTTATTGAGTCGGCTACAGGCCATTCTCACCTATGCTAGTCTAAAGACAAACTCCTATAAGCAGGAGTTCTTAACTTGCTCAGGATTCAGGTCGAGTCACTAATGACCATCTATAAATTACTAGTCTTATCCTGTTAACGGTGGTACACTGATTAGACTAATAATTTGTGATCCAGTCTTGTATGAACTCTTCATACAGGATGCCTCCACTCGCATGTCAACTACATGAATGAGTTGGATTACCTCATTTGTACTAATTACAAAGTGGGTCGCATCCATGGTGTTACCAGAATGAGGTTTCCAACCTTATTCTTATACCATAGACCATTTAGGTTATATTCTTGAACTCAACCCAAATAATGTCCACTACACTGATGTTCAAGATAAATGTTATAACCTTGGAGCTTAGTTTATTGGATTTATAAAGTAAGACTGTAATTCTATCAAAACAAATAACACTTATTTAATTGATCAAAATTACACAAGTTTAGGGCAAAAATCCCAACAATCTCCCACTTGACCTAAAGCTTGTGGAGTACAAAAACATTACAGTAATGTAAATATAATAAACAAGGGCATTTAAACCCCTTTGTACAAAATACTCCCACTTGCCCTAGTTGGGTAAGACTTATAAACCTAGACCTTCTAGGTGACTCTAAAAAACTTTAGCCGTAAGAGCCTTTGTAAAAGGATTAACAATGTTGTTCTCTGAGGCTATCTTCGTAACAATCACGTCTCCTCTATGCACGATCTCCCGGATGAGATGATACTTCCAATCTATGTGCTTTCCCCTCTTGTGACTTTGGGGTTTCCTCGAATTTGCCACTACACCACTGTTATCGCAATACAGCGTGATGGGCAAAGTCATATTTGGAACAACTTCCAAATTTAGCATGAATTTCCTTAACCAAACGACCTCCTTAGCTGTTTCACAAGCTGCTACATATTCGACCTCCATGGTGGAATCAGCGATGCATCCTTTCTTGACGCTTCGCCATACTACACTCTCTCCGTTAAGAGTGAATCTCGACCACGATGTAGATTTACGAGAATCTTTATCGATCGAAAGTCGATTGCGTGTATCCTGTAAGGATCAGATCCTTAGCCCCATACACAAGCATGTAGTTCCTTGTTCTCCGAAGATACTTAAGGATTATTTTAACCGTTGTCCAGTGTTCAAGTCCTGGATTGGATTAAAACCTACTGACCATTCCAACTGCAAAACAGATGTCAGGCCTAGTACACAACATGGCGTACATCAGGCTCCCAACAACTAATGCATAAGGAATCCGTCTCATATCCTCAACTCCTTGAGGTGTCTTAGGACACTGTTCCTTAGACAAATGGATTCCATGTCTAAAAGGCAACAAGCCCTTTTTGGAATCTTGCGTCTTAAACCTTGACAACACTTTGTCTATGTAAGATACTTGAGACAAGGCTAGTGTTTTATTCTTGCACATCCGGACAATCGGGATCCCAAGAACAAACAGTGCATCACCCAAAATTTTCATTTGAAACTGCGTAGCTAGCCATTCCTTGATGTTAGTAAGATAACCTAGATCATTCCCAATGAGTAGGATATCATCCACATAGAGAATTAGGAATGCGACAGAACTATTGATGATTTTCTTGTAGACACAATGTTCATTATCATTCTGGTCAAAACCATAAGATTTGATCGTCTCATCAAATCTTATATTCCAGGACCTAGAGGCTTGTTTCAGTCCTTAAATCGACCTTTTAAGCCTGCAAACCTTTTGCACTTGTCCTGGCACAATGAACCTTTTGGGTTGGTCAATGTAGATGTTTTCCTCAATATTGCCATTCAAAACACTATCTTGACATCCATTTTCCATACCTCATAGTCATAATATGCGGCAATGGCAAGAAGGATACGGATAGACTTTACCATAGTAACAGGTGAAAAGGTTTCCTCATAGTCAACCCCTTAAACCTGGGTATAACCCTTTGCTAGTAGTCTAGCTTTAAAGGTTTGCACCTTCCCATCTACATCATGCTTTCTCTTGTAGATCCACTTACAACCTATAGGTTTTACCCCATCAGTCTTATCTACTGTTGGGATTTTTGTCCTAATCTCGTGTTTGTAATATATTGTTTGAAATTAATAAGAGTTATTCATTTCATCACTTTGTGTCTCACAATATTCATAAACTTTTCCAATAAACTAAGCTCCAGGGTCATTGAATTTATGAGAGAACTAAAACTTGAACGGTGTGTAGTGGACACACAGAGAGGATCACGTTGGAGTTAATGACCCGAACGGTCTACAGTATATGGATAGGGTTGGAGACCTAATCCTGGATACACTGTGGATGTGGCCCGCTTTGTATTAGATACAAACGAGGTGATCTGACTCGTTCATGTGGTTGACATGCGAGTGGGGGCATCCTGTGCAATGAGATTGTACAAGACCGGACCGTGAATTATTAGACCTACTGATGTAACACCGCTTGTGATGAAGGACTAATAACTTCGTAGATGACCATTAGTGACTCGACACAATCTCGAGCGTGTTACGGACTCCCCATGCGTCCGTCCTTTGACTAGTACGGGTGAGGGTGGTCACGATTACTCGCCCAATATGCCTATCTTCTCAGGGACAGAACCAAGTAGGGAGCTGGGAACTTAACTATGCGAGATGGAATTCACTTGTAGGGAAACTAGAGGGGTTGTTCCCTTAAGTGCTTTCTCCAGGGCTTGGACAAGGGGCGCCCACCTTCTCACTGGCCCAAGAAAGGTGTTGTGTATGGTTGGACCATCACAATATGTTGTTCATTAGAAGAGCAGTGGGGACTTAAGGAACAAGAAGTAGACATAGGGGTAAAACGATAATTTGACCCAGCCATGTCTACGAACAACCTTTGAAGGGTCGACTCATGGGCATTGGTTATATCAGTGAACACGTAATATTCTGCACTGACGGGAGTGCAACTACGGGCTATAGTGGAGTGTTACCATAGCTAATGAATGTTGGTTAACCGGGTCAAAGAGTTTGACAGTTAATCTCGGATCATTGGAGCCCGCCACTTTGTAGGTCCATTAGGTCCCTCGCTTGGCTCAATCAAGGTAAAAGAAGGGTTAATGTTTTGGTATGAAATTGAAGTGTTCAATTTCACTTTAAGGGCATTTATGTCATTTATATGAGATATGAAAGATATAATATATAGTTTAATGTGAATGAGATTCATAATAAACTATAGATTAGCCTTATTGTTGAATTAGGACTAATTGGAGAATTTAATTGAGAGCAATTAAATTGGATGTGATTCAATTTAATTAATCCACAATTAATGCAAATGTGATTTGCATTATGAGATACGAGATATCTTATATTATGTGGTTATGCATATGAGATTTGCATAACCTATGGTTGTGGTAAAGTGGTAATAATGTGGAGATTTTAACTCCATCATTCCACTATATAATCCCTTCTTGCAAGAAGGAATGTAACCATTCTCTCATTTTTTTTATTTCATCAAAGAAGAGAAGAAGAATTCTCTCTACTCTCTTTCAATTCTCCTCCCTCTCCAAAACTCCAAAAGTTCCCACAAACTTTCCTTTTCCAAAAGAGAACAACCGAGACTCCAAGTTGTGGTGTTCGAGTTCCGTTCGTGGGAAGAGTTCGTTGAGATCGAGAAGCACGAAGAGTTCGTGATCTGAGGAAGAAACTTTGAAGAAAGTATTCAACAAGTAAGTACCTCTATTCTTACTGTTTTTCTTCCTTTTCAGCATGTTTAGCCTAGATCTATAGTAGATCGTTTTTAACAAAATCGAGTTGCGTATTGATACCACGACGATTCGATCGTCTTCCGCTGTGCGGGGATTTTCATTCCCTTCAATTGCTATTAGAGCCATTTCGATGGTTTTTCATTTATGCACTGTTTTTGTTAAAATTAGGTGGGTAATTGCCTTAATTTCATAAGATGAATGTTGGTTTGCTTAAATGGATGTTTTCGATTTTTGGCATTTTAGATTTATTTTCTGTTTGATGAGATAAAATGTAAAGGGCCCGTATTTTTTAGGCATTTTAGAAAATAAATCGAGTCTGTAAGTCTGGGTCGTTCGTGGCAAGAGTTGCTGTTAAGAAATCGGAGCGGAAACAGGCAGAAATTCGGTGAAGAACTGCAAAGAGTTTGTTGTTCTGTCGATGACGTTGAGACGTTATCCTTTGGCGTCTCAACGTTGTCCTTACATACGAGGCCTGCGGTGGTGGAGCAACGTTGCAACATCGGGCGTAGCGCGTTACGCGCGGGGCGTTGAGAACGCAGCTCGATGCTGGAGGCCACGACGTTGCAACGCTGCACGCATTGAGGAGCAGTTCGCGGCAGTTTCGCAGACGTGGGCATTCAACCTTCATAGTGGGCAGTTCATTTTACGAGTTTTTTTTATTTTATTAATTTCTTTATTTGTAAAATGTATTTTATTTGTTTGTTTAATTATTTTATTAAATAATGTTAATATAAGTGTTATATTAATGTTATTTAATTAAATAATTGCCCCTAGGTGCCAAAAACTGGTCCATTTTTTGCTGTTTAATTAATTTATCCATGAGATGTATATTTTAATTAATTTCTATGTGCATAATGTATGTCATATAGATTTATAATCCCACCTTAGGTTAAACATTTCATGCATCATTTTTATAATATAAGAGTTATAATATATAGTATGCATGATAGGATTATATTAGGTGCCAAAAACTGGTCCATTTTTTGCTGTTTAATTAATTTATCCATGAGATGTATATTTTAATTAATTTCTATGTGCATAATGTATGTCATATAGATTTATAATCCCACCTTAGGTTAAACATTTCATGCATCATTTTTATATTATAAGAGTTATAATATATAGTATGCATGATAGGATTATATTATAAGAGTTATAATATAATGCTTGCATGTTTTAAGTTATTTAAATATAAGTGTTATATTTTTAAATTAAAAGCATGCTCATGCATTTAATTCATGTGATGAATGTATGTTAAGTATATAGTTATTCATGTGATGAATGATCAAGCACTATAACATAGAAATGCATGCAACATAGGTTTTCTATTTTCTAATGAGTTAGAAATTAGGAAATCAAATATAACCTTTGAATGAAGACTGATTAGTAACTCTGTCTAAGGAAGGTTTTTTGTCTAAGGTCAGTATTATTTAAGTTGACGCTTATGAACACCCCTACACGAAACCGACCTGGGAGTGAATTCGGTCCGGAGATTCATAGGTTATATTTTCGTGAGTGCCGTTAATTAAGAGTTAATTAATTTACTCACATAGATCTAAGTTAATAATGTGATTATAAACTTAGGCTAAATACCATATAAGAGTTATATTGGTAGACTTAGGTAAATTTTAGCCGGTTTATCTAGGTCAATCCCTATTAAATTAAAGTGCTGAGTGGGAGGAAATAAAGTGTATGAGATACATTCGAATTTCCAACCACAAATCTCCGTTAAGTCCGCATCGTGAGATCTATACTCGGCCTCGTGCTAAATGGGAGCGTCCCTTCTTCGGGTGGCATTTGTATAGGTCAATATCATCGTGGATGAAGAGAGTACTTATAGTGAGTGGGAGCGGGACTTGTGAAAACGAGACCCATGGTCTCTTCTTTCGATTCAAACCGTGAGACGCTTATGATCTGCCTGCTAGTTTGGCCTGGACTAGACAATCCCTTCGGAGGGCTTGATCATGGGAGTCGAAACACCGTGAATTTCCGAAAAGGATACAGTTTCCTAGTTGGTTTTCCTTCTTGGTTCACCCTTCGGTGGCTATTGTTTGGACGGATGCTTGGAAACTTAAAGATTGAGGGTGACACTCACAGAATTCGTTAAGTGTTAATGAATTCGACCGAACAATGGTAATTGGACGCCTAATGGAATAAGAGTTATTTTGGGATTAGGGTCAGATCAAGAAAGTCTCGTCCTAGAGGAGGAGTATCCTGTTCACCTTTCGGTGGCGGTCATTCTAAACCTTTAGGGTATCATTGCAAAATTTTGAATGACCTAGGGATCATGATACAATTTTGCTAAAACATGATTGGATTTCAAAAGTTTTTTGCGAGACTAAAACAAAGTTTTCTTATTTTTTTTTCAGTTAAAAATGTCTAACGCAATTATAGCTCTACTCGCATCCGATAAGTTAGTGGGAGATAATTTCCAAAGTTGTAAAAACAACATAAACACGATTTTGGTAAATGACGACCAAGAGTTCGCGCTCACTGAGGAGGGTCCTCAGGTGCACGGTTCAACAGTCCTATTCAACGATCTACAAACCTTCCAGTCTTGGTGCAAACTAGGGGACAGGAAGCTGAGGCAAGTGTTGCCTTAAGACATTTTCACAGGGGTTCGACCTCTGGGATAAAGTTTTTAGACTCTTCAGGCCCTAAGGGGAAGAAGGAAAAGTTGAAGGAAGTTAAGGTTGACTCATGGCTACTTTTGCCTAAAAAGGCAAAGAAATCAAAGATGTTGCCAGAAAGTGTTTCTACAACAACGGGGATGGACGCCTGAAAAGGAGTTGTCCCAAGTTCCTTGATGAAAAGAAGATGACAGGCAAATGTGATTTACTTATCACAGAAACTTGTTTAGTGGAGAGTAATGACTCTGCTTGGATATTGGATTCAGGCGCCACTAACCATGTTTGCTCTTCTTTTCAAGGATTAAGTTCCTAGCAATGGCCGCAAGAGGGTGAGATAACACTCGTGGTTGGATCCTAGGAGAGTTGTCTCACCAAAAAGAAATAAACACGATGAAGTTGTTCTTTGGCGGGAAGTACTTATTATTGGATAATATGTACATAGTTCCCGGGTTTACTGAAAACCTAGTTTCTATTTCCCACTATTAGAAGAACAAAATATTTTTGTTTTATTCAAGAGTAATAAAGCGTTTATTTCTCGGAATGGAAATTTGATTTGTTCTGCTTCGCTTGAGAGCAATCTATATGTTTTGAACCCAAATTCGGTCAAAAGTGTTTTGAACACCGAATTGTTTAAAACAGCTGAAACACGAACTAAGAAAGCGAAAGTTTCTCCAATGGAAAATGCCCATCTTTGGCATCTACGGTTAGGCCACATTAATCTCAATAGGATTGAGAAACTAGTGAAGAGTGGACTTCTAAATGAGTTGGAAGAAAACTCTTTGTCGGTGTGTGAGTCATGCCTTGAGGGCAAAATGACCAAACGTCCTTTTAGTGGAAAAGGATATAGAGCCAAAGAGCCTCTTGAGTTAGTACATTCTGACCTCTATGGTCCGATGAATGTTATAGCTCGGGGCGGTTATGAGTATTTTGTGTATTTCATAGACGATTACTCCAGATATGGGTATATTTACCTAATGCACAAGAAGTCTGAGACTCTTGAAAAGTTGAAGGAGTACAAGACTGAGGTTGAGAACCTCTTAGGTAAATCGCTTAAAACACTTCGATCGGATCGAGGTGGAGAGTACATGGACACTGAATTCCAGGACTATATGATAGAACACGAAATTACGTCCCAACTCTCAGCGCCTGGTATGCAACAACAGAATGGTGTATTGGAGAGGAGAAACAGAACCTTGTTGGACATGGTTCGGTCGATAATGAGCTATGCTTGTCTCCCTGATTCTTTTTGGGGGTACGCAGTGGAGAGTGAAGTCTATATTTTGAACAACGTTCCGTCGAAGAGTGTTTGTGAAACACCTTTCGAGCTCTGGAGTGGACGTAAAGGTAGTTTACATCACTTCAGAATTTGGGGATGCCCGACCCACGTGTTGGGGTCAAACTAGAAAAAGTTGGAACCCCGTTGGAAATTGTGCCTATTCGTAGGTGACCCTAAAGAGACTAGGGGTGGTATGTTTTACGATCCTAAGGATAGTAGGGTGCTTGTGTCGACAAACGCCACTTTCCTAGAGGAAGACCACGTCAGGGATCATTTACCAAGGAGTAAAATTGTGTTAAATCAAATGGACAGTACATCAGTAAGAGTTGCTGATGAGGCTAGTACGTCAACAAGTGTTATTGATCCTAGCACGTCTAGTCAAATCGTTCCCAAGAGTTGGGAATGCCTCGACGTAGTGGGAGGACTGTGAGACAGCCTGATCGCTACATGGGTTTAGCTGAAACCTCAGTTGTCACTTCTGATGATGACTGTGAGGATCCATTGACCTATGATCAGGCAATGGTTGATGTTGACAAAGACGAGTGGATTAAAGATATGGACTAGGAAATGGAGTCTATGTACTTCAATTCTGTCTGGGAGCTTGTGGATCAACCGGATGGGGTCAAACCTATTGGTTGCAAATGGATCTACAAGCGTAAACGTGGCGTAGATGGGAAGGTGCAAGATCTTCAAAGCCCGACTAGTGGCAAAGGGTTTTACCGAGTTGAAGGGGTTGACTATGAGGAGACCTTTTCACCGTTGCCATGGTAAAGTCGATCGAGATCCTTCCGCCATTGTCGCGTATTATGACTACGAGGTATGGCAGATGGACGTCAAGACAACCTTTTTGAATGGCAAACTTGATTAGACCATCTACATGGACCAGCCCAAAAGGTTCATTGCCCAAAGCCAAGAGCAAAAGGGTTTGCTTGGCTTCATAGGTCCATTTATGGACCAAACAGACCGAGGTCTTGGAATATAAGGTTTGATGAGGCGATCAAATCTTATGGCTTTGATCAAAATGTCGACGAGGCTTGTGTTTACAAGAAAATCGTTGACAAAATCTGTCGCATTTTGGTGTTGTATGTGGATCGATATTCTTCTCATTGGGAATGAGGTAGAATTTCTTCTTGACGTTAAGAAGTGGCTAGCTTCGCAATTCCAAATGAAAGATTTGGGAGAAGCTCGGATGTTCTAGGTATCCGTTATTGTCCTAACCTAAGAATAGAACGCTAGCCTTGTCTCGGCGTCTTATATTGATAAGATGTTGTCTAGATATAAGATGCGAACTCCAAGAAGGGCTTGCTACCTTTCGTGCATGGGGTTCACTTGTCAAGGATCGGTGTCCTAAGACTCCTCAAGATGTTGAGGATATGAGGCCAGATTCCATCCGCTTGGTACATAGGGAGCCCGATGTATGCCATGTTATATACTAGGCCCGACATCTGTTATGCAGTAGGAATTGTCAGTAGATACAGTCCAATCCAGGATTAGATCACTGGACAGACGTAAAGGCAATCCTCAAGTATCTTAGGAGAACGAGGAACTACGACTTAGTGTATGGCGGTGGGGATTTGATCCTTGCGGGATACACGATTACGATTTTCATTTTCGATAAAGGATTCTAGGAAATCCACTTCGGGTCACCCTTCATTCCGAATGGAGGAGTCAGTAGTATGGCGAAGCATCAAGCGAGGATGCATCGCTGATTCAACTATGGAAGCGGAGTATGTTGCGGCTTGTGAAACTGCAAAGGAAGCTGTTTGGCTTAGGAAGTTCATGACAGATTTGGAAGTTGTTCCAAATATGAACTTGTCAATCACACTGTTATGTGATAACAGTGGTGCAGTAGCTAACTCACGTGAGCCTCGGAGCCATAAGAGAGGCAAACACATTGAGCGCAAGTATCATCGACACGGAGATTGTGCACCACGGAGACGTGGCGGTCCACGCAGATAAGCGTCGAGCACAACGTGGTGATCCATTTACAAAGCCCCTCACGGCTAAGGTGTTTGAGGGTCACCTAGAGAGTCTAGGTCTTGAGAGAGCTTCCTGACTAGGGCAAGTGGGAGATGTGTAAACGGGTATTCAATGTCCTAGTTTATCGTATTACTTCATTGTAATTTATGTACATTTCAGAAATGTATTTTCTCCACTAGCTTAGTCCAAGTGGGAGTTTGTTGGGATTTTTGTCATAATCTCGTGTTTGTAATATATTGTTTGAAATTAATAAGAGTTATTCATTTCATCACTTTGTGTCTCGCAATATTCATAAACTTTTCCAATAAACTAAGCTCCGGGGTCATTGAATTTATGAGAGAACTAAAACTTGAACGGTGTGTAGTGGACACAGGAGGATCACGTTTGAGTTAATGACCCGAACGGTCTACGATATGGATAGGGTTGGAGACATAATCCTCGGATACACTGTGGATGCGCCCGCTTTGTATTAGATACAAACGAGGTGATCGACTCTCGTTCATGTGCTTGACATGCGAGTGGGGGCATCTGTGCAATGAGATTGTACAAGACCGGACCGTGAATTATTAGACCTCACCGATGTAACACCGCTGTGATGAGACTAATAACTTCGTAGATGACTATTAGTGACTCGACACGAATCCCGAGCGTGTTACGGACTCCATCTGCGGTGGTCCGCTTTTTGACTAGTACGGGTGAGGGTGGTCACGATTACTCGCCCAATATGCCTATCTTCTCGTGGACATAACCAAGTAGGGAGGCTGGGAACTTAACTACGCGAGATGGAATTTACTCGTTCCCGCCTTAGGAAACTAGAGGTTGTTCCCTTAAGTCTTCGTCTCCGTGGCTAGGACAACGGCGTCCACCTTCTCACCGCTTTGAGAAGAGTGTTGTGTATGGTTGGACCATCACAATATGTTGTTCATTAGAGGAGCAGTGGGGACTTAAGGAACAAGAAGTAGACACAGGGGTAAAACAGTAATTTGACCCAGCCATGTCTACAAACAACCTGAGAAGGGTCGACTCATGAGCATTGGTTATCAGTGAACACGTAATATTCTGCACTGACGGGAGTGCAGCTACGGGCTATAGTGGAGTGTTACCATAGCTAATGAATGTTGGTTAATCGGGTCAAAGAGTTTGACAGGTTAATCTCGGATCATTGGAGCCCATCACTGTAGGTCCATTAGGTCCCTCGGTTGGCTCAATCTGGGTTAAAAAAAGGGTTAATGTTTTGGTATGAAATTGATGTGTTCAATTTCACTTTAAGGGCATTTATGTCATTTATATGAGATATGAATGATATAATATATAGATTAATGTGAATGAGATTCATAATAAACTATAGATTAGCCTAATTGTTGAATTAGGGCTTATTGGAGAATTTAATTGAGGGCAATTAAATTGGATGTGATTCAATTTAATTAATCCACAATTAATGCAAATGAGATTTGCATTATGAGATATGAGATATCTTATATTATGTGGTTATGCAAATGAGATTTGCATAACCTATGGTTGTGGTAAAGTGGTAATAATTTCGAGATTTTAACTCCATTATTCCACTATATAATCCCTTCTTGCATAAAGGAATGTAACCATTCTCACATTTTTTTTTTATTTTCATCAAAGAAGAGAAGAAGAATTCTCTCTACTCTCTTTCAATTCTCCTCCCTCTCCAAAACTCCAAAAGTTCCCACAAACTTCCCTTTTCCAAAAGAGAAAAATCGAGACTCCAAGTGGTGGTGTTCGAGTTTCGTTCGTGGGAAGAGTTCGTTGAGATCGAGAAGCACGAAGAGTTCGTGATCTGAGGAAGAAACTTTGAAGAAAGTCTTCAACAAGTAAGTACCTCTATTCTTACTATTTTTCTTCCTTTTCAGCATGTTTAGCCTAGATCTATAGTAGATCGTTTTTAACAAAATCGAGTTGCGTATTGATACCACGACGATTCGATCGTCTTCCGCTGCGCGGAGATTTTCATTCCCTTCATCTACAAGATCCCAAACAGAATTGAAGTACATAGACTCCATTTCTTGGTCCATGGCTATGACCCATTTGTCTTTGTCTTTGTCAATCATTGCTTGATTATAAGTCAATGGATCTTCGCAGTTGTCATCTAGTATAACAACTTGGGTTTCAACTAAACCATGTAACGATCAGGTTCTATCACAACCCTCCCACTATGTCGAGGCATATTCAACTCTTGAGATGGACTCTCTTGACTAGTCAATCTAGTATCAACAACTCTTGTTGACGTACTATTGTTCTTAGCAACCTTTGCTATTGTTCCGTCTAATTCACTCAACACAACTTTACTTTTTTGTTAGTGGTCCCTTATGTGGTCCTCCTCTAAGAAAATGGCATTTGTCGACACAAAAACCTTATCTTCCTTAGGATCATAAAATAAACCACCTCTTGTTTCTTTTGGGTACCCTACGAATAGACATAATTTTGAACGTGAATCCAACTTCTTTGGATTTGGCAAAAGAACATGTGCTGGACAGCCCCATATCCTGAAGTGACGTAAACTAGCTTTACGTCCTTTCTAGAGTTCAAAAGGTGTTTCAGAAACACTTTTTGAGGGCACAATATTCAAAACGTATACTGCAGTCTCCACTGCGTAACCCCAAAAGAAACTAGGGAGATAGCATAACTCATCATTGATCGAACCATGTCCAGCAAGGTTCTACTTCTCCTTTCTGATACACCGTTTTGCTGTGGTGTTCCAGGAGTTGAGAGTTGGGATGTAATTCCATGTTCTATCATATTGCTCTTGAAAGAAACAGAAATATTTTGTTCTAATAGGCAGGATATAGAAACTAGGTTTCTCGTAAACTCAGGAACTATGTACGTATTATCCAATAATAAGTACTTCCCGCCAAAGAACAGATTCACCGTGCCTATTGCTGCAGCCGAGACAACTTCTCCGGATCCAACCCTGAGTGTTATCTCACCCTCTTGCAGCCGCAGCCAAAAACTTAATCCTTGAAAAGAAGAGCAAACGTGGTTAGTGGCGCCTGAATCCAATATCCAAGCAGAGCCATTACTCTCCACTAAACAAGTTTCTGTGACAAGTAAATCACATTTACCTATCATCTTCTTTTCATCAAGGAATTTGGGACAACTCCTTTTCAGGTGTGTGTCCCTGTTGCAGTAGAAACACTTTCTGGCAACATCCTTGATTTCTTTTCCTTTTAGAGCGGCAGCGCGGTCAACCTTAACTTCCTTCAACTTCTCCTTCTTTCCCTTAGGGCCTGAAGAGTCTACAAACTTTATCCTAGAGGTCGAACCCCTGTGAAAAGGTCTTAAGGCAACGCTTGCCTCAGCTTCCTGTCCCCTAGTTTGCACCAATGACTAGAAGGTTTGTAGATCGTTGAATAAGTCTGTTGAATCGTGCACCTGAGGACCCTCTTCAGTGAGCGCGAACTCTTGGTCGTCATTTACCAAAGAATCTCCGGACCGAATTCACTCCCGTGTCGGTTTCGAGTGTAGGGTGTTCCATGGCGTCAACTTAAATACTGACAAATTTAGACAAAACCTTCCTTAGACAGAGTTACTTATCAGTCTCCATTCAAAGGTCATATTTGATTTCCTAATTCTAATCTTATTAGAACTAGAAAACCTAAGTCTAATTATTCAAGTTCTAAACCATTTAAAACTAATAATTAACTTAGGTTACATGCATTTCTATGTTATAGTGCTTGATCATTCATCACATGAATAATACTATACTATAGCATACATTCATCACATGAATTAAATGCATGAGCATGCTTTTAATTTAAAAATATAACAATTATATTAAATAAATTTAATCATGCAAACATTATATTATAACTCTTATAATATTATCTTATCATGCATATTATATATTATAACTCTTATAATATAAATATGATGCATGAAATGTTTAACTTAAGGTGGGATTTTAAATGTATATGACATACTCTATGCACATAGAAATAATTAAATCATACATCTCATGCATAGCATAATTAAATAGCAATTTTGGACCCATTTTTGGCACCCTAGGGACATAAAATTAAAATAATTAACATTAATATAACAATTATATTAATATTAATTAAAATAATTAAATCAAATCAAATTTTACAAATAAATAAATAATAAAAAAAATAAAACGACAGTTGCACAACCACAAGCTTGAACCGCGGAACATGTACCACGTCCCCAGAAAATTCACACTCCAGGCACTACTACGCCACGACGTTGCAACATTGTTTATGTGGTGCAACGCGGTAATGTATAGCGTCGTGCCCAGCGTTCTCAACGCTGTGGCGTTGCAACACCACCGCTAGCGTTGCAACGCTGCACTACAGCAGCCTCCAGCAGCATGGATGGCGTCGCAACGCTGATGGACAACGTTGCGACGCTGATGAACGTCCAACAAACAACTTTTGCTGTTTTTTCACCGAAATCGCCCGTTTTTGCTCCGTTTTCTTCACGACAATTCTTGCCATGAACGACACGAACTTACAAACTCGATTTACATTAAAAACTGCCCAAAACAACGGGCCCTTACATTGATATCATCAACTTTAATGTAAATCTAAAAAGTGCCAAAAACCGAAAACATCCAAAATTGCAAACCATTAACATTCATCTCATGAAAATTAATGCTACCCACCTAATTTTAAGAATTCACAGAATACACAACGAAGAGCAACGATTGGCTCTGATACCAATTGAAGGGATTTTGAATTCCCGCAGCGGAAGACGTTGTGAAACGTCATTGATCCATTGTGTAAAACGTGTCTTAAAATTGAATCTATCTCATAGATCCTAGGCTAAACATGCAAATAGGAGAAGAAAACAGTAAGGAAAAATACTACTTACTTGTTGAAGAACACTTCTTCAATCCTCTTCTCCTCCGGTCACGATCTCTCTCGATCCAACTTCTTCTCGAACACGAACCACGATCCGGAGAGGAAGACACCTCCAAAGGGTCTTCTCGGTTGTTCTCGGGAGGTTGAGGGAGAGTGAGTGGGACTCCCTTTGGTTTTGGGTGAGGAGAGAATTTTGGAGAATTGAGAGAGTTCTTAGAGAGAAAACACTTGCTCTATTTGGATGAAAATCCAAAAAATGGCAAGATGAGACATGAGATGCCTTTGAATGCATCCTTTTATAATGGTGTGTGGTGGAGTTAAAATCTCCACCAATTCACCATTTTACCACAACTATATAATATACAAATCATATTTGCATATTATATAATATAAGGTATCTCATACCTTATTATACAAATCTAATTTACATAAATGTGGAATTATAAATTGAATCACATTCAATTTAATTTCTCTCAATTCAATTTCTTCAATTAGCACTAATTAATCAATTAGGCTATACTATAGTTTATTATGAATCTCATTCACATCAAACTATATATTATGTCATCTATATCTCATGTAAATGACATAAATACCCAAATAATGAATTTGAACACTTCAAATTCACACCAAACTGTAAACCCTCAATTTGTCCAATTTGAGCCAACCGAGGGACCTAATGGACCTACACGTGACGAGTTCCAATGATTTGAGACTAACCTGTCAAACTCCTTGACCCGGTTATTCAACATTCATTAGCTACGGTAACACTCCACTAAAACCCATAGCTGCACTCTCATCACTGTAGGACAAGTTGTGTCCATTGATATAACCAATACCGATGAGTCGACCCATCACAGGTTGTTCGTAGTCACAGTTAGGTCAAATTACAGTTTTACCCCTGTGTCTACTTCTTGCTCCTTAAGTCCCACTGCTCCTCTAATGAACAACTACGTTGCATGGTCTAACCATAAACAACAACCCTCTCAGGCCAATGAGAGAGTGGGGCCCCGTTGTTCAAGCCCTAGAGACAACACTTAAGGGAACAACCTCTCTAGTTTCCCTAAGTCGAGAACGAGTGAATTCTTTCTTGCGCAGTCAAGTTTCCAGCTCCCCACGTGGTCCTGCCCCTGAGAAGATAGGCATATTTCGCGAGCAACAGTGGCCACCCTCACCGGTACTAATCAAATGACAGACCTCATGAGCATGAGAGTCCGTAACACGCTTCGAGATTAAGGTCGAGTCACTAATGGTCATCTACGAATTTATTAGCTCTATACTATTAACGGTGTTACATCAGTAAGTCTAATAATTCATGGTCCGCTCTTGTAAAATCTCATTGCACAGGATGCCCCCACACGCATGTCAACCACATGAACGAGTCAGATCACCTCGTTTGTATCTAATACAAAGCGGGTTGCATCCACAAGGTGTATCCGAGTTAGGTCTCCAACCTATCCATATCATCGTGAGACCGTTCGGGTCATTAACTCGAACGCGATCCTCCCTGTGTGTCCACTACACATCGTTCAAGTTCTTACTTCTCTCATAATGCAATGACCCTGGAGCTTAGTTTATTGGATTAAGTTTATGAAAAATGCGAGACACAAAGTTTAAATAAATAACTCTTATTTATTACACAATGTTGAAATAAATAACTCTTATTCATTTACAACTTGGAATATTAAATAACTCTTATTCATTTACAACTTGGAATATTACAAACTACACGAGATGAGGACATACATCCCAACAGAATGGTTTACTCAACTTGCTCAATGAGTCTCAAAAATTGAACAAGTTATGCAAAATAAGGCTCAATCCAAGAGGACAAGGCCTCACGGATAGTTTCAAAATTCCTAAATAAAAGATAACCAAAAAGATGTATTAAGGATAATATGGCACCAGATCAAAACTCCTAATTGCCTCTCAATTTTATAAATATTTCTTCTATTACTCTACAACAAGATTCTCCATAAAATGGCATAGAAAACAAACACTGAAGGGAAAACCCTTACCATGAAGCAGAGGATGGTAGAACACCTCCTCCATCATTACAGAACGACATCTCATATATTATTACTACTTAGATGAGTTGGATTAGCAATCCAAAAACGATTTTTTTAATGCAATAATCTAATATTTGAGCTGGAAAAACATAGATTATAACTGATATGGTATATAGTTGTGTTATGGGTTAAATTGGATCAACGAGAATCAGTTGGTCAAATAACTAAGGCAAAGGGTCAGACAGAATAAGAAGCCCAATACGAAGTCAAAACGGGTCGAAATTAAACGGAGACTGAACCAAGGCAAAAAGAGACGAGAGAACGCGTTTGGGCTTCAACCCAAGTGTGTGGTCGGCCTCGGCCTAGGCCGAGGCCAACCAGAGTAGAGCCCTCCCATTTGGGATCTACCCTTGCCCAACACCCCAAAAAGGAGTTTGGGTTTAGGTCGAAGTCCAAGCCCGTGGTCGGCCTAGGCCGAGGCCGAGGCCAACTAAAGTAAAGCCCTCCCATTTGGGCTCTACCCTCGCCCAACACCCCAAGAAAAGAATGTTTGGGGTTAGGATGAAGCCCAAGCTCGTGGTCGGCCTTGGTCGAGGTCGAGGCCGACCAGATGCAAGGTCATATTCTGATCCCTGCATCAATCTCAAGCGACCCATAGACTTGTTTCTAACCCTCTCTCGACTTTTCCTTTTCTCAATAGGCCACAAAAACCCACAACGGACCCTAAAAGAAGGCTATTTAAGCTCTCCCAGGAGGGGAGAGCAAGGTACGTGGATTATGGTCCCTAAAACACTAAACTCCTCCCTAATTCTCTCCAAAAAACCCACTCTGACTTAAGCATCGGAGCATGTGTGGTCTACACGACACCGGTGTTCAGGTTTTCTTTTTCTTGTAGGTTGCATTCTTCCCCCAAGAATTACAAATTTATCGTTGTTGTCACGTGGAGGTCAAGTGTGTTCTACTATCCAAAATTTGGCAACAACAGTTGGCGGCGTCTGTGGGAAACAAAAATGCTTGCTTGGAGAACCTAGTACTCGAATCAATCTGTGAAAAGAGATGAAAAGAATGCAAAGAAACACGTGTTGGAACGAGGTGCAACGTGATTCTAATCATGATCGTCGTGTGCGACGAACGCGAGGAGACATATCTTCTCGGCCTCATACTGAGGTCGAGGCTGACCAGAGGAAGGCCAAAGCCAACCAAACCGTTCAAGTTACATGGTGACACAAACAAGAAGGATCGTGTGAAAATGGTGACCTACGCTTGTTGGTCGAGGTCGACTAGCGTCAGAATGAGGCCAATGCCGACCAGACCGTTCAAGCTACATGGCGACACAAACAAGAAGGATCTCGTGAAGATGGTGACCTACGCTTGTTGGTCGAGGTCGACCACAAAATGGTCGAGGTCAACAAGCATCAGAATGAGGCCAACGTCGACTTGTTCGTTCAAGCTATGTGGCAGTGCAGACTAGAAGGACTACTAGAGGAGACGATAAAGAAGGTGACTAACTAACCCCTCGCCCCTAGGGAGGATGAGCCCAGCCAAAGAGGGCAACCTGCCGAGGAATTAGAGTCTATCCCGCTCACATCGGAGGATAGACGAATAAATTGTGGAGCAAACCTAGGGACTAAGCAGAAAGAAAAACTGATCAGTTTCTTGAGGGACAATGCAGATTTATTGCATGGTCTCATGAAGAAATGCTAGGGATAGATCCTGAAGTCATGGTGCACTGGTTGAACGTAGACAAAGATTTCAATCCCGTGAAACAGAAGCGACACACATTTAATCAAGAGTGAAAAAAGATTATAGCCAACCAAGTAGATGATTTACTAAAACCCAATTTCATTAGGGAAACCCATTATCCCCAATGGTTATCTGATGTGGTTTTAGTAAAGAAATCTAATGGCAAATGACAAATGTGTATCGACTTCATTGATCTAAACAAGGTTTGTCCTAAGGACAGTTACCCTTTGCCTATGATAGATCAGTTAGTAGATGCAACAGCGGGGCATGAATTATTGAGTTTCATGGATGCTTACTCTGTATATAATCAAATCAAGATGTATGGACCTGATCAAGAGAAGACCGCTTTTATCACTGACAGGGGGTTTCACTGTTACAAAGTCATGTCATTTGGTCTCAAGAACGCATGAGCTACCTACAAAAGAATGGTGAGTTGAATGTTTTGTCCCTTGTTGGGGAGGAATATGGAAGTATATGTAGATGATATGCTAGTAAAAAGCATTAAAGCATATCAACATGAAACTGACCTCCATGAAACTTTCCAGATACTTCGAAAATACCAAATGAAGTTGAATCCAAGTAAATGTGCTTTCGGAGTAACATCAGGAAAATTCCTTAGATTCATGGGACATCAAAGAGGAATTGAAGCAAATCCAGACAAAATAAAGGTTATATTAGAGATGTCCTCTCCAACCAATCTAAAAAAACTTTAGAGTCTCAATGGGAGAATTGCAGCATTGAACAGGCGTTGGGATGTTTGTCGTAATCTCGTTCTGTTTGTAAATTAACATTTGAAATTAATAAGAGTTATTTATTTCATCATTTTGTGTCTCGCGAATTATACAAATTTTGTCCAATAAACTAAACTTCAGGGTCATTGAATATATTAGAGAACTAGAACTTGAACGGTGTGTAGTGGACACACATTGAGGATCACGTTCGAGTTAATGACCCGAACGGTCTACGGTATATGGATAGGGTTGAGACCTAATCCTGGATATGTTGTGGATGCGGCTCGCTTTGTATTAAGATATAAATGAGTTGATCTAACTCGTTCATGTGGTTGACATGCGAGTGGGGGCATCCTGTACAATGAGATTGTACAATACCGGACAGTGAATTATTAGACCTACTGATGTAACACCGTTAACAGTATGGACTAATAACTTCGTAGATGACTATTAGTGACTCGACCTGAATCCTAATTGTGTTACGGACTCCTGTCTGCGAGGGTTTGTTCTTTGACTTGTACAGGTGAGGGTGGTCACAGTTACTCACCCAATATGCCTATCTTCTCAGGGACATGACCAAGTAGGGAGCTGGGAACTTAACTACGCGAGATGGAATTCACTCGTTCCCGCCTCTAGGGAAACTAGAAGGGTTGTTCCCTTAAGTGCTGTCTCCAGGGCTTGGACAACGGGCACCCACCCTCTCAATGGTCCGAGAGGGTTGTTGTGTATGGTTGGACCAATACAAAGTTGTTGTTCATTAGAGGAGCAATGGGGACTTAAGGAACAAGAAGTAGACATAGGGTAAAACGATAATTGCACCCAGCAGTGTCTACGAACAACCTGTGAAGGGTCGACTCATGGACAATGGTTATATCAGTGGACACATCTTGTCTTACACTGACGGGACTTCAGCTACGGGCTTTAGTGGAGTGTTACCGTAGCTAATGAATGTTGATTAACCGGGTCAAAGAGTTTGACAGGTTAATCTCGAATCATTGGAGCTCGTCACTGTAGGTTCATAAGTTTCCTCGGTTGGCTAGAACTGGAATAATAGAAGGTTTACAATTTTGGTGTGAATTTGAAGTGTTCAAGTTCACTAAAGGGCAATTATGTCATTTGTATGTGATATGAATGATATATTATATAGTTAATGTGAATGAGATTCATAATAAACTATAGGTTAGCCTAATTGTTGAATTAGGGCTAACTTGGAGAAATTAAATTGAGAGAAATTAAATTGAATGCAATTCAATTTAAAAATCCACAATAATACAAATGTGATTTGTAAAATTAGATATGAGATATGTTATTATATGTGGTTATGCAAATATGATTTGCGTAACCTATGGTTGTTGTAAAATGATAAATAGGTGAAGATTTCAACTCCACCTATCACCATTATTTAAACTCCTTTGCAAAAAGGGGAAGGTAATCATTTGCTCATTTTTGGAAATCTCACCAAAAGAAGCAATCCATTCTCTCTCAAAAAGCTCTCTCAAATTCTCCTCCCAAAACAAAAAAGGATCCCACAATCCTCCTTCTTCCCAAGGAAGAACAACCTTGTAACCAAGTGGTGGTGTAAGACATTCTCTCTGTTGGAGCGATCGACAAAGTGAAGCTCTACTTTGGTAGGAATTACATTTCTTTAGACAATTTGAACGTTGTTTCAGGGTTTACTAGAAACCTCGTTTCTATTTCCTGTCTTTTAGAACATTGTATTTCCGTTTCATTTAATGGCAATAAAGCGTTTATTTCCAAAAATGGTAATTTCATTTGTTCAGCTTCACTTAAGTCTAATTTGTATGTTTTGAAACCTAATTCGGTCAAAAGCGTTTTGAACACTGAATTATTTAAAACCGCAGAAACACGAACTAAAAGAGTAAAACTTTCTCCAAAAGAAAATGACCATCTTTGGCATCTACGATTAGGCCACATTAACCTCGATAGGATTGAGAGACTAGTAAAGAGTGGACTTCTAAGTGAGTTGGAATAAAACACTTTATCGGTATGTGAGTCATGCCTCGAAAGAAAAATGACCAAACATCCTTTTAGTGGAAAAGGAGCCCCTTGAGCAAAGGAGCCCCTTGAGCTTATACATTCTGACCTCTGTGGTCTGATGAGTGTTAAAGCACGTGGTGGTTACAAATACTCCTTATCTTTCATAGATGACTATTCGAGGTATGGGTATATTTACCTAATGCATAGGAAGTATGTGAAGGGAATCGAAGTCCCCGCAGCAGAAGCGATTGCGAATCGCGCACTCTTAATTTAGTTACAACGGAAAATTCAAGAACATGAAAAAACTAGATTAAGCATATATAACAGAATGGACAACAAGAATTTACCTTTGAAGAACCTTTCTTCAAGTGCTCCTCTCTCCCACGATCACGATCTCAGCAACAGGAACTCAAACGTATGAAGACACGACCACCGGATCTTCTCCGTATTTCTCTAGGTGAGCAAGGAATGTGGGTTCCCTTTAGGAGAGGTGAGGTTTTTGTGAGAGATGTGTGTTTTGGAACTCTTCCAACAACACAACAAGAGAGGGCTTGTAATTCTATGAATAACACCTTCACCTAGTTGCATCTCATGCAACCATATTTATAGGGGATTGGGATTGAAATGACCATCCTACCCCTCCTTTATTCTCTCTTTAGTATATGTTTATATATGAATCCAATTCACATTAAAACTATATATTATATCAGTTATATCATATATAATTGATATAACTCCTCATGTATGAAATTGAACACTTCAATTTCACTCCTAACTTTATACCCTCAATATTACCATATTGAGCCAACGGAGGGATCTAATGGACCTACAGATCATGAGCACCAATGATGTGAGATCAACTGATCAAACTCTTTGATCCAGTTAATCAATATTCATTAACTACAAGTCACTCTACTATAGACTTGTAGCTGCACTCTCCTCACTGTAGATATTATTGTGTCCACTGATATAGTCATTACCCATGAGTCGACCCTTCACAGGTTGTTCGTAATTACAGCTGGGTCAAATTACCGTTTTACCCCTGTGATTACCTCTTTGCTCCTTAAGAACCACTGGTCCTCTAATGAACAACAAGTATAAGGTCCTACCTTAGACTCATACCCTAATAGAGGGCGGGGCCCCGTTGTTCAAGACCTGGAGTCAGTTCTTAAGGGAACAACCTATCTAATTCCTTAGTAGAGGAATGAGTGAATTCCATCTTGCACAGTTAAGTCCCAGCTACCTACGAGGTTTTGTCCCTGAGAAGGTAGGCTTATTGAGTCGGCTACAGGCCACTCTCACCCATGCTAGTCTAAGGACAAACCCCTATAAGCAGGAGTTCTTAACTTGCTCAGGATTCAGGTCGAGTCACTAATGATCATCTATACATTACTAGTCTTATCCTGTTAACGGTGTTATACTGGTTAGACTAATAATTTGCGATCCAGTCTTGTATGAACTCTTCATACAGGATGCCCCCACTCGCATGCCAACTACATGAATGAGTTGGATTACCTCATTTGTACTAATTACAAAGTGGGTCACATCCATGGTGTTACAAGAATGAGGTTTCGAACCTTATTCTTATACCATAGACTATTTAGGTTATAATCTTGAACTCTACCCAAATAGTGCCCACTACACTGATTTCAAGATAAACGTTATAACCTTGGAGTTTAGTTTATTGGATTTATAAAAGCAAGACTGTAATCTTATCAAAACAAATAACACTTTATTTAATTGATCAAAATTACACAAGTTTAGGGCATAAATCCCAAAAATCTCCCACTTGACCTAAAGCTTGTGGAGTACTAAACATTACAGTAATGTAAATACAATAAACTAGGGCATTTAAACCCCTTTGTACAAAATACTCCCACTTGCCCTAGTTGGGGAAGACTTGTAAACCTAGACCTTCTAGGTGACTCTCAAATACTTTAGCCATGAGAGCCTTTGTAAAAGGATCAACAATGTTGTGCTCTGAGGCTATCTTCGTGACAATCACGTCTCCTCTATGCACGATCTCCCGGATGAGATGATACTTCCGCTCTATGTGCTTTCCCCTCTTGTGACTTCTGGTTTCTCGAATTTGCCATCGCACCACCAAGTATCGCAATACAGCGTGATGGGCAAAGTCATATTTGGAACAACTTCCAAATTTAGCATAAATTTCCTTAACCAAACGACCTCCTTAGCTGCTTCACAAGCTGCTACATATTCGGCCTCCATGGTGGAATCAGTGATGCATTCTTGCTTGACGCTTCGCCATACTACAACTCCTCCGTTAAGAGTGAAAACTGACCCTGATGTAGATTTCCGAGAATCTTTATCAGTCTGAAAGTCAAAATCCGTGTATCCTGTAAGGATCAAATCCTTAGCTCCATAGACAAGCATGTAGTTCCTTGTTCTCCGAAGATACTTAAGGATAGTTTTAACCGTTGTCTAGTGTTCAAGTCCTGGATTGGATTGATACCTACTGACCATCCCAATTTCAAAACAGATGTCGGGCCTAGTACACAACGTGGCGTACATCAGGCTCCCAACAACCGATGCATAAGGAATCCGTCTCATATCCTCAACTCCTTGAGGTGTCCTAGGACACTGTGATTACCCCGAAGTGGATTCTAGGAAATGCACTTCGGGGTAAGCCATCATTCTGAATAGATGAGTTGTAGTATGGCGAAGCATCTAGCAGGGATGCATCGCTGATTCCACAATGGAAGCAGAGTACGTTGCGGCTTGTGAAGCTGCAAAGGAAATTGTTTGGCTTAGGAAGTTCGTGAAGGATTTGGAAGTTGTTCCAAATATGAACGTGTCGATCACATTGTTTTGTGACAACAGTGGTGTTGTAGCAAACTCCAGAGAGCCTCGGAGCCATGAGAGAGACAAACACATTGAGCAGAAGTATCACCACGAGAGATTGTGCACCGCGGCGACGTGACGGTCACGCAGATATCGTCGGAGCACAACGTTGTTGATCCATTTACAAAGCCCCTCATAGCTAAGGTGTTTGAGGGTCACCTAGAGAGTCTAGGTCTTCGAGTGCTTCCTGACTAAGGAAAGTGGGAGATATGTTAACGGGTATTCAATGCCCAAGTTTATTGTATTACTTCATTGTAATTTATGTACATTTCATAAATGTATTTGCTCCACTAGCTTAGTCCAAGTGGGAGTTTGTTGGGATGTTTGTCCTAATCTCGTTCTGTTTGTAAATTAACATTTGAAATTAATAAGAGTTATTTATTTCATCATTTTGTCCTAATCAATTTCTTGTTTTTGATCAATGTTTGAGTGTTGAAGTTTTTCTTTGTCCTTAGTTCACTCATTAAGGACAATGAGTAGTTCAAGTTTGGGGGTTTGATAACTCTTTATCAAAGAGTTATTTTCACCTAAATTGAGCTCAAAACCCTTATTAATTAATTGATCTTGACATGTAATTAAGTTATTCTTGCACTTTATTAATCTAATTATGTATTAAATTGTCAAATTTGAGAAAGGTTAACTTTAATTTCTCATATTGTGAAAATTAGAGAAATTGATTAATTTTTCCTTGGTTTTAATTGAATTTAGGTGCATGAATTAACTTTTATGGAAGTGGATTAATTCAACAATTCAACTCAATTAATTGGAAGACTTTTTACACATTTTGCAAACCAATGAGGCTTATGGAAGAAGTCAAAGAGATGCTTTTGGAGAAAGACATACATTGGCTTATGTGAGAAGCTAAAGGGGAGCTTGTTGGAGAAGTAAAGAAAACTTGCTCTCCAAGTTCAACCATTTGGTCATTCTTAACATGCCATTGCCGAAAATGAGAGGAAAAAAAGAGGAGAAGTTTTACCAAAATTTCCATATTCATTGTAGGGAGAAATCAAGAGTTCTCAAGGCTTGGAGGGACATTGGAGACCCATTGGAGCTTGTCAACAAAGGGGGGTTCTTTTCCTTTCACCTTGTTTACTTGATTTCCCTTCTCTTCCCTTGTAAATTAGTAGTAATTATGTATTCTATATTAGTTTGTAGATTTTCTTTTGTTGTAAGCATGAACTAATTTTAGAAGGCAAGGATTTGAGTATACTTTATGTAATAAAGTTTCACATATTGAAGAGTATGCTTATTTGTGATTGATTATAGTTGAATTTATGGTTTATTGGATTTATGCTTGGCCAACCTATGTCCATATTGCTTTCTTTTATATGAGAAGTAGGAAGATAGCGGAGTGTTGTAATCACCTTAGGTTATCTAAAGGGTGGATACTCGAGACACAAGTGAAAAGATTAGAATTAATCAATTCACCTAGGGTACTAAAACATGGAACTTCACAAGGTAATTAATGAGAGTTAATTACTAGAAAATGTTGGGTATTATGAGAATAAACCCGAGTTAGCATGTGTAACATAAATAAAGTATTATGTATGACTTGATATGTGAAAACCGAAGGACATAAAGGAACCCTCAAATCCGAGCCTATCTCATTTATCATAACATTTTCGGCGTATCCTATTTACCATTGTAGTTTTCGGCATTTGCATATTACATCCGGCATAGTAGATTAATTCATCACATCATTGAATAGTTAGTATAATTTACATGTTCATTGCATCCTTTATGTTTTTAGCATTAATTAGGTTAAACCCTACCATTGATTTGTCTTTACTTGTGTTTTGCATAAAGATTACTATAAGTAGCTTAGACTAGGTAGATCTTGCCTCTAATCCCTGTGGAGACGATACTCGGTACTCGAATACTGTTTATTTTACTACTTGTTGCAATCGACTGTGTATACTTGCACATCCGGTGCGTAGTTTGCATGTTAGTTTACTGCACGCTGCGCGCGCATCAAGTTTTTGGCGCCGTTGCCGGGGATTAGTTTGAATCTTATCTTGTCTAAGTTGTATGTAGTAGTTTTCTTTCATTATCATATTTAGCTTAGTTTGGTTCTTACCTGTTTAGGTTGTTTGTAGTAGCTTTCTTTTATTTTTATTTTCGGTTCAGTATAGTTTAGTTAAGCTTGCTAAGGTTGATTTTCTGCTTTTAGAAGTTTGTGTTGTGTATGAACAAAAATCCAGGGCTAGAATTTATCTTTGACCCAGAGATAGAAAGGACTATTAGGAGAAGGTTAAGAGAGCAACGAGAAATCATGGTTAAACAACTTCCTCCTAGGAATCCTTTAGACCCTGAGATGCCTGAACATAGACAACCACAATTTCCTGAAGTTAGACCACCCTTAGTAATTAATCAGGTTGTACCACCTGCTAATGTCATAGAGTAAGCAGACGATAGGGAAAGAGCAATCCGAACCTATGCAAACCCTCTGATAGATGAACTAAATTCAGGGATAATCAGACCTGAAATTCAAGCCCATACCTTTGAGCTTAAACCTGTAATGTTCCAAATGTTACAGACCATAGGTCAATTTTATGGATTATCCGCTGAAGACCCTCATCTTCATTTAAAATCTTTCTTAGGGGTCAGCGATTCGTTCATTATGCCAGGTGTGTCTAAGCATGCCCTAAGGTTGAGTCTGTTTTCTTACTCCCTTAAAGATTCAACCAAGACATGGTTAAATTCGCTTCCTCCTGGAGCAATTGATTCATGGAACACTCTTGCTGAAAAACTTCTCATCAAATATTTTCCATGCACCAGAAATGAAAAATTCAGAAATGAAATAGTTGCTTTCCAGCAATATGATGATGAAACCCTAAGTGAGGCTTGGGAACGATTTAAGGAGTTACTAAGAAAGTGTCCTCACCATGGATTACCTCATTGTATTCAAATGGAAACTTTTTATCACGGATTGAACACAACCACGAAGCAAGTAGTTGATGCTTCTGCTAATGGAGCTTTGTTATCAAAGACCTATAATGAAGCTCATGAAGTTCTTGAAAGAAGATCATCAAAAAATTGCCAGTGGGCTGATGTGAGAAGCAATCCTGGTAAGAAAAACAAAGGTGTGATGGATTTAGATGTTTTAACTGCCATTAATGCCCAAATCTCATCTATGGCCACCATGTTGAAAAATTTAACAATGGGAAATGTAAGTCAAATTTCTTCAAGTACACCGAGTGTAGGAATAGTTGATTCATGTAGCTATTGTGGTGAAGGACATTCTTTTGAATCTTGTCCTTACAACCCTGCTTCGGTTTGTTACTTAGGAAACCAAAGAAACAATCCTTATTCTCAAACCAATAATCCAGGTTGGAGAAATCACCCTAATTTTGCTTGGGGAGGGCAAGGAAGTAATTCCAATGCTTCTCAGCATCAAAAGGTGAATCAACCACCAGGATTTGGTAATCAAGGTTATCAGCAAAAAGGTATGCAGCAGCAGATCATACCTAGCTTATCAGGGGATGACCTAAAACAATTCATAGCCACCACTAAGGCTTCCATGAGAAACTTGGAGGTGCAGGTAGGCCAATTAGCTACTGAGCTAAGGTAAAGACCCATAGGAACACACCCTGCTGATACTGAAAACCCAAGGAGAGAAGGAAAAGAACAAGTGCAGGCCATAGAATTGAGAAGTGGCAAGACTTTGGATAAAGTTGAGAATAAGGAAAAGCAAGAAGCCAAAGTCAATGTTCAGCTAAAGGAAGAAAAGAAGAAAGACAGTGAGGGAGAACCAAAGATTAGGGAGAATGACAGTGAGAAGCTTGAAAAAACCTCTGAAAAATCAAACCCTAATGTTTGTGAGTTCAAACCACCTCCACCACCCTTCCTTCAAATATTGAAAAAACCAAAACCTAGGGAAGCTCATTATCGAAAATTTTTGGACATGTTGAAAGAAATCCACATCAATATTCCGCTCATTGATGCCTTGAAACAAATGCCCAATTACATGAAATTTCTGAAGGACATATGTTCTGAGAAAGATAGATTTCAAGAATTCAAGGTAGTATCCTCAAGTGAAGAGTGTAGTGCTGTGTTTAGGAACAGGATTCCTCATAAAGAGAAAGATCCTGGATCCTTTACTATTCCTGTTTCTATAGGAGGAAAACATCTAGGAAGAGCTCTTTGTGATTTAGGAGCTAGTGTTAATCTTATGCCCTTATCCATTTACAAAGGCTTAGGAATTGGAGAAGCTAAACCCACCATAGTAACTCTTCAGCTGGCTTATAGGTCCATAGCTCATCCTGAAGGTAAAATTGAAGACATTTTAGTTCAGGTTGGAAAATTTATTTTTCCTACTGACTTCATAATCCTTGATTATGAAGCTGACAAGGATGTACCCATTATTCTGGGTAGACCTTTCCTCAAAACAGGCAGAACTATAGTAGATGTGCATGAAAGAACTATCAAGCTAAGGATGAATGATCAAGAAGTTGAATTCAACATTAGTGATTCAATGAAATATCCAGGGCATGATCTAGAGAACTGCTCTGCCATTCATGCATTTGAGGAAACTATTGATGAGTTGGTTGAATTGGAGTTGGAATCTATGCATGATCTGAAATATGAAAATCTCGTGGAGGAGTAAGAAATGGAATTCAGTGATTTAAGGCCCAAGATGGAAGAAATGAATGAAGTATCTCATTTCAGAAGAAGCTTTGAAACTTTGGATTTGAGTGAAAGGTGCATTCCACCAATGCTACCTTCAGTACAAGAACCCCCCACACTATAATTGAAACCCCTTCCTGATCATCTTAAATATGCGTTTTTAGGAGACAAAGAGACCCTTGCTATTATTATATCATCAAGTTTGTCACCTAAGGATGAAGAGATGTTGCTTGACATGTTAAAGCAACACAAAAAGGCCATAGGCTGGACATTAGCTGATATCAGTCCTTCCGATTGTATGCATAAGATAAATCTGGAAGAGGGGAATTTCAAATCAATAGAGCAACAAAGAAGGTTAAATCCAACCATGAAAGAAGTAGTGAAAAAGGAAATCATCAAATGGTTGGATGCTGGTATCATTTACCCCATCTCAGATAGCATTTGGGTAAGTCTTATCCAATGTGTTCCCAAAAAGGGAGGGATGACGGTAATAACCAACAAAGCCAATGAGTTGATTCCTACAAGGATAGTGAATGGTTGGAGAGTTTGTATGGACTACAGGAGACTTAATAAAGCCACCAAATAGGACCATTTCCCTCTCCCATTCATTGACCAAATGTTGGATAAGCTAGCTGGTCAAGCTTTCTATTCTTTTCTAGATGGATACAGTGGTTATAATCAAATAACCATTGCTCCCCATGATCAAGAGAAAACCACTTTTAGTTGTCCCTATGGTACATTTGCTTTTAGAAGGATGCCATTTGGATTATGTAATGCCCCTACTACCTTTCAAAGGTGCATGTTGGCTATTTTCTCTGACTTTGTGGAGGATATCATGGAAGTTTTCATTGATGATTTCTCAGTTTTTGGGAATTCTTCTGAAACCACCTTGATAAAGTCGGGGAAAGTATTAAAAAGGTGTGAAGAGACCAATCTGGTCTTGAATTGGGAAAAGTGCCATTTCATGGTCAAAGAAGGAATTGTGTTAGGCCATAAAATTTCAGAGAAAGAAATTGAAGTTGATAAGGCGAAGATTGAGATAATTGAGAAGTTGGAGCCTCCTGCTAATGTAAAAGCAGTGAGGAGTTTCCTAGGACATGCTTGTTTTTACAGAAGGTTCATTAGGGAATTCTCCATAATCTCAAAGCCTCTTTGTTCTTTGCTGGAAGTTAATAGACCCTTTGAATTCGCTGCTAGTTGTATGGAAGCTTTTAATAGGCTGAAAACAACTTTAATAACTGCTCCCATTATGTCTGCTCCAAATTGGCATGAGCCATTTGAGTTGATGTGTGATGCCAGTGACTATGCTGTTGGAGCTTTATTAGGCCAGAGGAAAGAGAAAATTATACACCCAATCTACTATGCTAGCAAAACTTTGAATGAACCTCAGCTTAACTACATCACAACAGAGAAAGAGTTGTTGGCAGTAGTGTTTGCTTTTAAAAAGCTTAGACCTTATCTAGTGGGAACTAAGGTAGTTGTCTATACAGACCATGCTGCTATTAAGTACCTCCTAGCTAAAAAGGATGCTAAGCCTAGATTGATTAGGTGGGTGTTACTTTTGCAAGAATTCAAAGTAGAAATAAGGGACAAAAAGGGTTCTGAGAATCTAGTTGCAGATCACCTGTCAAGAATTAAAAACCCTGAACCCTTAGTTCAAAAGTTTGACATTGGAGATGACTTCCCAGATGAACAAATCCTTTCTATTGATGTGATTCAGGAACCTAGTGCCCCTTGGTTCGCTGATTTTGCAAATTATTTGGCCAGTAACATCCTTCCTCCTAACTTATCCGCTCAACAGAAAAAGAGGTTTCTTCATGAGGCTAAGTTCTATCTTTGGGATGATCCTTATCTTTATAAATACTGTGTTGATGTAATCGTGAGAAGATGTGTGGCTGAAGAAGACATACCTTCCATTCTGGAACATTGTCACTCATCTGCTTATAGAGGCCATTTTGGAGGACAAAGAACAGTAGCTAAAGTTTTCCAATCAGGTTATTTTTGGCCTACAATCTTTAAGGATGCTTATCTCTTCAATAGAGCATGTGATGCGTGTCAAAGAAGGGGAAATATTGGTAAAAAGGATGAAATGTCATTAACCTACATCCTGGAAGTAGAACTCTTTGATGTTTGGGGAATAGACCTCATGGGTCCTTTTCCTCCTTCCAAAGGGAATCTCTACATTCTAGTGGTTGTAGATTATGTCTCAAAATTTGTTGAAGCAATTGCCTGCCAGTCAAGTGATGCCAAAACTGTCATGAAGTTTTTGCACAAGTACATCTTTTCTAGATTTGGGACTCCTAGAGTTCTAATCAGTGATGAAGGATCTCACTTTGTCAATAACACAATGAACTCCCTGTTGGCTAGATATAATATCAGGCATAAAGTCTCTACACCATATCATCCTCAGGCCAATGGTCAAGCTGAAATTTCTAATAGGGAAATCAAGGCAATCTTAGAAAAAGTTGTAAAGCCCAATAGGAAGGACTGGTCTTTCAGATTGGATGAAGCTTTATGGGCTTATAGAACTGATTTTAAAACCCTATAGGAATGTCACCTTACAGACTTGTGTTTGGTAAAACTTGCCATTTACCCTTAGAGTTGGAACACAAAGGATTCTGGGCTTTGAAAGAGTTGAATTTGGATTTAAAAGCTGCAGGAAATCTCAGATTACTTCAATTGAATGACATGGATGAATTTAGGAGATTTTCCTATGAGAATGCAAAGTTGTATAAGGAGAACACTAAAGCTTGGCATGACAAAAGACTAGTGCCCAAACAATTTGAAGTTGGTCACCAAGTTTTCTTGTATAATTCTAGGCTTAAGTTATTTCCAGGAAAGCTTAAATTCAAATGGTCAGGACCCTTCACGATCATTGAAATTCTTCCCTATGGTGCAATTAAGATCAGAAATGAAAAGGATGGATCCCAATTCACTGTTAATGGCCATAGATTAAAGCACTATTGGTCTAGTGAATTTCAAAGAGGAATCAATTCTTTTCATCTTAGAGAAATTTAGGGGAGGGAGACTACATTTTAGACGCCTAAGCTTAATGAGAATTTCGTTAATTGGCTTGTTGTACATATGTTAACTTTTAGCTTGTTGTACATAGGTTGACCTTTTTGTGGGATTGACCCATTCCTTTCTAGTTCCACATGAACCTTAGTTAGGAAAGTTAGTATGTTTTGAGCAAGTTAGTTAGTTAGTTAGTTTACTTAGTTGAGTAAGGAAGAAAAAAGTAACCTAGTTACTTGCCAACCAATTTGGTTAGGAGCCCTTTAGCATTTAATGTTGAGTTTGGAAATGATGGAGATTCTTTATAGATATTCATGTAAGGAATCTTGCATGCTTTAAGTCTATCAAAAGAGGTGTTGGAATTCCAAATATTCTAAAAGAAGGTATTGGGAACTTAAAGAATCTTGTGTTGGGAAGAGACAAAGTTGTCATGTAAGACAAGATGATTTTGGAAGCTTAATTTCTTGCCCAATTTCGTGGGGTATGTCTCTCCACCATTAGTGAGACTTGTCCTTTAGCTAGTTTACAAGAATGGTTATCTTTTAAGAGATTCCTAAGTGTCAATTGAGTTGAAGTTGTGGCAGAAATTATTTAAAAAAAAAAAATCTGCACCTTGTCAAAACTTTTGTCTATTTCTCCCAAGACAATTCAGTCTTGGATTCCCATTTTTTGGCTTTATCAAAGCTTAAAGGACATGCTATCACTCTAGAAAAGTATAGGCTCATTGGTGCATTAAGGACAAAAGCCCATTGCCTACAAAAATAGCATGCTGGCCGAAAACTGCATGTGCAGTCTAGCCAATTTCCTTGCATTTTTTTTACCTTCTATTTGAGTTCCAAATCCATTCATCTCTTTGTGTACTTGTAAGTTGAGATTTGAAAAAGCATGGGTGTATGTTTCCAAGGCTTTCCATGTGTTGAAAAGAGAGTAAAGTAAGGAGAATTTGTCTCTTAGCTAGAAAGCTAAAAAGTTGACAACACTCTTACTCTCTTGTTAAGTCTTCATTTCCTAAGTGAAAGGACTTGTCCTTTGGAGATATGACTTCACATGAATGGATAGCTTCAAACCATGCAAGTGTAGAAGGTTGTCTTTAAAAAGGGAAGTAGAAGAGAGGCTTTGGGTGTGTGCATTTTCTTGCCAAAACCGAGAGCCCCATTCTCCCTTTATTCCTACACAACTTTCTTCCAAGTCTATCTCTAACTTCATGTCGCTCTCCATCCTTTTTCTCTTTGTAAACTCAACATGCCAAGGAAGTCCAAAGCCCAATCTCTCGACAATCCACCATCCTTTGAAGTTGAATCCAAACCTCTTGATAGCTATGTCAAGTCCCGTAAGGACAAAGGCAAAAGTTTGGGTGAAAGAAGTGGAGAAGTGGAAGTTCCTCATTCTTCACTTGTTCGTAAAGAAGTCAACAAAGAAAGAGGAAAAGGGAAAAAGAAAGTTGTAGAAGAAGACTTTGAATTCACAATCCCCTCACGATTTATTTGCGATCAAGCAAAGATGAAGCTTGAGGAGATCAAGTCCAAACCCTTGTGGCTTGAAAGAGGATTCTCCGGTCCTTTTTCTCAACTTCCTTCTTTTCTCGCTTCGACAATTTGGAACTTGGGTTGGAAGGATTTTTTCAAGGAGCCCGAGGCCGCTATTCCTAACATTGTAAAAGAGTTTTACGCCAACTCTTTCTTCTCCAGTCACTTCACCACCACGGTGAGAGGAGTTAAAATTGAATGGAATGGAGCAATGATTACCGCCATCCTTGACGTGTATCCTTTTCATTGCAACACCATCAACGAGATCATTAGAGCTCCTTTCGAGTCTCATTTATCTAATGCTCTTCGATGTGTTGGAGTAGAGAATGCGCAATGGAAGGTTAGCAAGATGGGAATTCAAACTTTGCAAGCATCCCACCTAAGGCCTGAAGCGCGAATAAGGCTTTCCTTCGTCAATACAAGTATCATGCCTACGACTCACGACACCAAGATTTCTAGAGATCGTGTCCTATTGATCTACAGAATCATGTCGAGCATGAGAATTGACTTGGGAGAAATAATTTCTTTGAAAATTAGAGACGCCATTTGAAAGAACGCCGGTAAGCTCTTCTTTCCTAATCTCATTACCACTCTTTGTGTTAAGGCGGGAGTTTCATATCTTGCATGGAAAGAAAAGGTGTGTGCCAAGGAACCTCTTGACGTGACCATGACTCTTCCTAGTCATGGTGGTCCAAACCAAGACAAGGACTTGGCCGATGGCATCAACCAACTCATGAAGCAAAATGAGAAGATGATGGGCATGTTAAGCACATCGAAATCTCATAACCGCTCTTATTGGGTATATGCCCAACACCAGGACTTTGCAATAGAGGAAGCCTTCAACACTAACATTTCTAGGCCTTCTCCTAGTTTCCCGGAGTTTCCTATGCAACTTCTAAACCCTTGGGAGGCCGAAGAGCACATAGAGTAGGGCGAAGATGATGATTTGTTGGATGAAGATGAAGATTAAGGCGGTGGTTTGAAGTTCCCGTGCTTGTTGCTTCTTTATGTCTTGCTTGTTTGTTGAAAGGAGGTTGTTGCTTTGTTTGTCCTAGGGTGAGGATGTTAGGTTGCAAACAAATGTCCCACATTGGCTAGGGAAGGGATTGATCATGGGTATATAAGGAAGGACAATTGTATGAGGCCTTTTGGGGAAACCAAAAACAAAGTCATGAGGGTTGTTGCCCAAAGTGGACAATATCATACCATTGTGGAGATATGTGGAGGTCCATTGTCCTTAACAATTGGTATCAGAGCCATGATAAAACCTAGCTGTGTGTCGGAGAAATCCTCAAAGTGGAACAAACATTAATGAGCCTTATGTAGACATTGTGGATGAACCCTGGAGTCGAACAAAAAGTACTTGGAGCGGCAACCAAGTAGTAAACTCTATCAAGCTGCCTTGTAGAGGAGTAGATCTTTGTTCGAGGGGAGGATCAAGGGATATCACACAATGTGGCAGTCCGTTGGAGTAGACGGATTTGTTCGAGGGGAGACTCGAAGGGAGGATCAAGTGTGGTAATTTGTTCGAGGGGAGGATTGTTAGGTTGCAAACAAATGTCCCACATTGGCTAGGAAAGGGATTGATCATGGGTATATAAGGAAGGACAATTATCTCCATTGGTATGAGGCCTTTTGGGGGAACCAAAAGCAAAGCCATGAGGGTTGATGCCCAAAGTGGACAATATCATACCATTGTGGAGATATGTGGAGGGTCGTTGTCCTTATCAGAGGACTTGTGTGTTTGTTGACTTGTTATCTTGGCTTCTTGTTATCTTGGCTTGTTGGTTGGTGTGCTTTAATCTTTCCTTGCTTTGACTTTATCTTGTTGTTGTTCTTGTTGGTTTATTTTTAGTTGTGTTGCTTTTGTAACCTCTATCTCTATCTTTTAATGAAGATTATTGTGTTTTCTTTCTAGACCCTCTTTGAACTTTTTAATGCTTGTTGGATTGCAAAAAAAAAAAAAAAAAAAAAAAGCTTTTATGCATATCTTTACTTATGCCTATGCACTTCCTTTAATTGTTAATTGCTTGAACATTTGCATATTAGAAAGTGTGAGCTTCTTTATGTAAATGGCCTTAAACAATTCTCCATATTTGATAAAGCTTAAGCAAAATGCTCATGTATTCCTTCAATCTAAGCATAACATTCTTTTACCATAATTTTTAAAAGAGCATGTTATAATAGTTTCATCCTTTTTATGTCTTATTCTAAGTTTGGGGGAACCTAAAGTGTTTTTCTACCCTCCCTTTTCACTCAATGAGGACATTGAGCAATTTAAGTTTGGGGGTGAGGAAGGAGTTCCCTTGAAAGTTTTTAAATTGAAAGTAAGAAAAAAGAGCATGTTTCATTTCCTATAGAGCTAAAAATAGGCTTAGTGCAAGTAATGAAAAAAAAATGTAAACTTTTTGCTCGATGTTAGGTGCTTTCATCACCAATGTTAGCATTTAAAGCGAAGGCATTAAGTTAAAAAAATTGTTTACTTTGCTTGGGTGGCTTTCATTAACCATGTGGCCTTACTAAGAACTATGGAAATTCTAGTCCCTTTGCTTAAGTGGCTTTCATTAACCACGTGGCCTTCTTAAGAACTATGGGAAGTTCAAGAAAAAAAAAAGCCTTAAGATATGATCCTTGTTTGCCTAGGTGATTTCATCACAAAATGTTGTCATGCTAGGAACTATTGGGGTGATCTTATAAGATGCTCCTAGTAAATGAAGATGTTATCTTTTTCTTATTGATTAAATGAAAGAATGATTATTCAAAAGTGTTGCTCAAAAACTTTGTTAAAGTAGTAAAAGAATGCGAATCTTAGATTGTTGAGTTTAAGGAGAGCCTTTGTGTTGCTTAGCTTGTGTTAATTGGAGAATTGGAAAAGCATGTTCAAGTAGATTAAATTTTTGGATTTGCAAAAGCAAAAGTTTAGAAGCATGATCATTTCTTGAGTTGAAAAATCTTCACTTTCTTGTTTTTGATCAATGTTTGAGTGTTGAAGTTTTTCTTTGTCCTTAGTTCACTCATTAAGGACAATGAGTAGTTCAAGTTTGGGGGTTGGATAACTCTTTATCAAAGAGTTATTTTCACCTAAATTGAGCTCAAAACCCTTATTAATTAATTGACCTTGGCATGTAATTAAGTTATTCTTGCACATTATTATTCTAATATGTATTAAATTGCAAAATTTGAGAAAGGTTAACTTTAATTTCTCATATTGTAAAAATTAGAGAAATTGATTAATTTTTCCTTGGTTTTAATTGAATTTAAGTGCATGAATTAACTTTGTTATGGAAGTCGATTAATTCAACAATTCAACTCAATTAATTGGAAGGCTTTTTACACATTTTTCAAACCAATGAAGCTTATGGAAGAAGTCAAAGAGAGGCTTTTGGAGAAAGACATACATTGGCTTATGTGAGAAGCTAAAGGGGAGCTTGTTGGAGAAGCAAAGAAAACTTGCTCTCCAAGTTCAACCATTTGGTCATTCTTAACATGCCATTGTCGAAAATGAGAGGAAAAAAAGAAGAAAAGTTTTACCAAAATTTCCATATTCTTTGTAGAGAGAATCAAGAGTTCTCAAGCCTTGGAGGGACATTGGAGACCCATTGGAGCTTGTAAACAAAGGGGGATTCTTTTTCTTTCACCTTGTTTACTTGATTTCCCTTCTCTTTCCTTGTAAATTAGTAGTAATTATGCATTCTAGATTAGTTTGTAGATTTTCTTTTGTTGTAAGCATGAACTAATTTTAGAAGGCAAGGATTTGAGTATACTTTATGTAATAAAGTTTCACATATTGAAGAGTATGCTTATTTGTGATTGATTATGGTTGAATTTATGGTTTATTGGATTTATGCTTAGCCAACCTAAGTCTATATTGCTTTCTTTCACATGAGAAGTAGGAAGATAGCGGAGTGTTGTAATCACCTTAGGTTATCTAAAGGGTGGATACTCGAGACGCAAGTGAAAAGATTAGAATTAATCAATTCACCTAGGGTACTAAAACATGGAACTTCACAAGGTAATTAATGAGAGTTAATTACTAGAAAATGTTGGGTATTATGAGAATAAACCCGAGTTAGCATGTGTAATACAAATAAAGTATTATGTATGACTTGATATGTGAAAACCGAAGGACATAAAGGAACCCTCAAATCCAAGCCTACCTCATTTATCATAACATTTTTGGCATATCCTATTTACCATTGTAGTTTTCGGCATTTGCATATTACATCCGACATAGTAGATTAATTCATCACATCATTGAATAGTTAGTATAATTTACATGTTCATTGCATCCTTTATGTTTTTAGCATTAATTAGGTTAAACCCTACCATTGATTTGTCTTTACTTGTGTTTTGCATAAAGATTACTATAAGTAGCTTAGACTAGGTAGATCTTGCCTCTAATCCCTGTGGAGACGATACTCGATACTCGAATACTGTTTATTTTATTACTTGTTGCAATCGACGGTGTATACTTGCACATCCGGTGCGTAGTTTGCATGTTAGTTTACTGCACGTTGCGCGCGCATCAAGAGGAGCAGTGGGGACTTAAGGAACAAGAAGTAGACACAGGGGTAAAACGGTAATTTGACCTAGCAGTGTCTACGAACAATCTGTGAAGGGTCGACTCATGGGCATTCGTTATATCAGTGGACACGTCTTGTCCGAAACTTATGAGACTGCAGCTACGGGCTTTAGTGGAGTGTTACCGTCGCTAATGAATGTTGATTAACGGGTCAAAGAGTTTGACAGTTTAATCTCGAATCATTGGGGCTAGGTCCATAAGGTCCCTCGGTTGGCTCAAACTTGATTAATAGAAGGTTTACAATTTTTGTGTGAATTTGAAGTGTTCAAGTTCACTAAAGGGCAATTATGTCATTTATATGAGATATGAATGATATATTATATAGTTTAATGTGAATGAGATTCATAATAAACTATAGGTTAGACTAATTGTTGAATTAGGGCTAACTTGGAGAAATTAAATTGAGAGAAATTAAATTGAATGTGATTCAATTTAAAAATCCACAATATACAAATGTGATTTGTAAAATTAGATATAAGATATCTTATTATATGTGGTTATGAAAATATGATTTACATAACCTATGTTGTGGTAAAATGGTAAATAGGTGGAGATTTCAACTCCACCTATCACCATTATTTAAACTCCTTTGCAAGAAGGGGAAGGTAATCATTTGCTCATTTTTAGAAATCTCACCAAAAGAAGCAATCCATTCTCTCTCAAAAAGCTCTCTCAAATTCTCCTCCCAAAACCAAAAAGGATCCCACAATCCTCCTTCTACCTAAGGAAGAACAACCGAGTTACCAAGTGGGGGTGAAGCCGACCATGCAAAGGCTGAGGTCGACCACGTGGGGGCTAAGGGTGAGGCCAACCACGTAGGGGCTAAGGTCGAGGTCGACCACGCAAAGGCGAGGTCGACCACATGGGTGCGAACGTCGAGGCCGACCACATGGAAGTTGAGGTCGATCATAAGAGGGAAAGGGTCGACCATCTCCAATGTGTAATGGAGATGGAGACATCTCATCTAGAAACCCCTAATCTGCCATGTAAACTGTTCGTTGATGGGTCCTCCAACGTCAAAGGATGCGAAGTAGGAATCCTACTTGAATCCCCTGAAGGAAAAAAGTATGAATATGCTCTCAGATTCAAGTTTAGGACGTCAATTAATGAGGCAGAATATGAAGCACTCATAACAGGATTGAGGATCGCCAAGGAGATAGGAAACTCTAATCTATTAGTTTTGAGTGATTCACAGCTAATAGTAAAATAGGTAACTAATAAATTTCACGCTAAAGAATAGAGAATGAAAGTCAAGGAATTACTTGTCTCATTCTACAAACACGAGTTCAAACAAATCCCAAGATCACAAAATGTCAACACTGATTCTTTAGCTCGATTAGCAGCAGCTTATGAAACTAAACTAAGTCGAATAGTTCCAGTTGAAATCCTATACGAACCAGCCATATGCAGCGAGAGATAATGGAATCATGAAGCAAGCCAGATGAGGCGAAGGTCGAAGACAACTGGGCCAAAATCGAGAAAGACTCGAACAAAGCCGAAGAGATTTTGTTCGAGGCCGAGGAGATTTCGACCAAGGCCAAGAAGGTTTCCTCCTAGATGGATCCTATATTGGAATACTTGAAAGAAGGAAATTACCCTTGGAAAAAGTAGAAGCAAAGCGAGTACACAGACGATCAGCTCATTACCTAATCAGAGAAGGTAAACTCTATAAGAAGGGTTATTCAATGCCACTTCTAAGATGTCTTACACCTAATGAAGCGGAATATGTGATGAGAGAGATCCACGAAGAAATATGTGGCAACCATTCAGGTGGAAGATCCTTATGTCATAAGATCACAAGGCAAGGATATTGTTGGCCGAAAATGCTTCAGGATGCAAGAAATTTCAATAGATCATGTGATCGATGTCAACGATTTGCTCCAGTTTAAAGGCAACAACAAGAACCATTGAAAAAAGTAGTGAGTCCTTGGTCTTTTGCACAATGGGGAATAGATCTTATTAGACCTCTTTCCCTAGGTAAAGGGAAAACTAAATTTGCAGTGGTGGCAGTAGACTACTTCACAAAGTGGGTCAAAGCAGAAACATTGCCAACAATCACAAAAAAGAAGATAACTAGCTTTGTTTGGAAAAATATAGTATGTCGTTTTGGAATTCCTAATGTCATTATTTCATACAATGGAAAAAAATTTGATAATACAACATTCAAAAAAATTTGTGAAGATCTCAACATTGATCATCGATGTTTATCTCCAGCACACCCTCAAGCCAATGGGCAAGTGGAAGCAGTGAACAAGATTATCAAATTAAATCTCAAGACACAGTTTGAAAATCTGAAGGGAGCATGGGCAAAAGAGTTGCCTAATGTGTTATTGGCATACAGGACCACTGCAAGATCTACCACAAGCGAGACTCCTTTCTACTTACTTATGGCGTTGAGGCAGTCATCCCTGTTGAGATTGGTTCACCCTCACCATGAGTAGAAGAATTTGACCCTCAACAGAATGAGGAGTCAATGAGACTAAGCCTAGACCTACTAGAAGAGCATAGAGAAAAAGCTCATCTTCGAGCAACAGAATACAATAACAGAATTACAAGATACTACAACGCAACAGTCAAAAAGCGAAGTTTCAAAGAAGGAGATCTCGTACTAAGAAGAGTCATGCAAAATACCAAGGATCCATCATCTGGTGCACTAGGTCCAACGTGGGAAGGATCATACCAAATTGCTAGAATTGTCAGGTCTTGCACGTACACTCTAATTGATCATAAGGGAAAAGTTCTTTCCCACCCTTGGAATGCAGAACGCCTTAGAATCTATTATCAATAGATTATTTTGTTCTATTCTCCTTTTCAGTTAGGATTGTTCTTGTTAGCATTTAGAATAATGAAATTCTATTATGAATGAATCATCTTTCTCAAGCTATAATGCTATCACTCAAGCATAATTTCCACAGCTAAAACTTCTACTTGAGTAGGGGGCTACTTAGGGGATATGCTTCCTTATTGAACAAAAAGCATAAGCTACATAGGAGGTATGTTTCTCTTTAAACAAAAAACAGAAGCTACACAGAACAAACGAAAAAGGTAAATTCCACAATATAAGCCAAGGACGACAAGATTAAGTCGAGTTCGTCGATATTAAGCCGAGTCCGACCAGAATAAGTCGAGGTCGAGGCTGACCTGGACGAAGTCAGGTCGACTAGAATAAGCTGAAGTCGAGGCTGACCTGGTCGAGGTCGAGGCCGACCAAGACGAGATCAAGGTTGACCTGGAAAAATTTGAGGCCGACCTGGACAAGGCCGTGCCGACTAGAATAAGTCGAGGTCGAGACTAACCTATTCTAGGTCGAGGCTGACCTGGACGAGGCCGAGGTCGAGGTCGAACCGACCCCACATTTTCACTTCAATTCCTATTTTCTTCTCTCATGTTCTGAGGCTAGCTCGATTTGAAGCTACAAGGAACCTGGATGACTGAAAAATTCCTCTTGTAAGAAGACATGAAGCGACATGGCTGTTAGATAGCCAAATTTCCCTCCAACGAGGAGACGGGAAATCCAAATAATCCCCATAGGGATTAATGGCAATCCCGCTTAAACTAGAGGGCAACCTCAACTATGTATAACCACTGGAGAATTGTTAGATTTTATGTCCTAAAACTCGTAGTTTGTAATTGATAAACATTTTTTTCGTGTTTCTTTTTCGATAAAATTGTTATTCAATTAGTATACTATAATCTTGAATCAAATAAACTAAGGTCCCGAGGCTATTTAATGTAGACTTGAACTTTATGGTATGACATAAAACATGGATCAAGTTCGAGTATAAAGACTGAAATGGTCTATAGTATAGGGATAAGGTTGGGCGCCTCATTCTGGTGACACTATGGATGCGACCTACTATGTTGTTAGTACAAACGATGTGATTCTGAATCGTTCGTATAGAGATATATAAGTGGGGTCATCCTATGCAATGAGTTTGTATAAGACTGGCCTACGACTTAGTCACTTTTGCTATATAACACCGTTTACTGCATAAAACTGACTAATTCAAATTTGATGCCCTAGGTAACTCGATCTCAATCCTGAGCTATTTATGAACTCCTATTTATTCGAGATTATCCTTATATTTGCATGGGTGAGAGCAGCTCAACAGCGTTGGCTCAATAAGCCTCCCATTTCAGGGGTAAGACCGGGTAGATAGCTGGGGACATAAGGTGCAAGACGGAATTCACTCCTACCTAACTCTAGGGATAGTAGATAGGTTGTTCCCTTGAGTGTTGATTTCGAAACTAGAACAAGGGGCCCCACCCACTCATTAGGCTGAGAGGGACTAGATTTATTGGTTGGGCCACAAATCAATTGTTTTATAGAGGTTCAGTGGGGCGTAAGGAACAAGAAGTGTTCTCGGGGTAAAATGATATTTTTACGCAGCCGGGATGACGAACAAGGAGTACCTTGGAGCCCTAAACTCCCACCTGAGGGATAGTCTGAGGCGCATAATAAGCGCATCAGAATGAAAATCTAAGGGGAAAGGGAACATCTGAAATGCGGAACGAGCATGACGATTGGCCTATAATCATATTGGAAAATGGAGAAATTGAATCCCTAGTAGACTGAATATCCTCATAAGGATGGACAACAGAAACTGGGGTGAATTCGAGGCAACCCTCGAAATGTCTAAAATGACTCGAAACAAATTTAATTAAAGAACCCAGCGAATCGAACGCATGATAAGCGTGATGAGAACCTGAAATTCTAATTGAATAACAGGGAAATTAACATTCTCGAAGACTGAATATCCCCATAAAAATGGACGACAATAACCAGAGAGAATTCGAGGCAACCCTCGAAATGTCTGAAATAACCCAAAAAAAAGGTTCAGTAGGCTACTCCCAAGTCTGGCTCCATGCGATTAATTCACAAGCTCCCAATCTCAAATCCTAACTACGGAGTGCGGGCTAATGTTATTGTTGGGATTTATGCCCTAAACTTGTTTAATTTTGATTAATTAAATAAAGTGTTATTTATTTTGATAAGATTACATTCTTGCTTTTATAAATCCAATAAACTAAGCTCCAAGGTTATAACATTTATCTTGAAATCAGTGTAGTGGACACTATTTGGGTTGAGTTCAAGAATATAACCTAAATGGTCTATGGTATAAGAATAAGGATGAAAACCTTATTCTGGTAACACTATGGATGCGACCCACTTTGTAATTAGTACAAATGAGGTAATCCAACTCATTCATGTAGTTGACATGCGAGTGGGGACATCCTGTATGAAGAGTTCATACAAGACTGGATCGCAAATTATTAGTCTAACTAGTGTAACACCGTTAACAGGATAAGACTAGTAATTTTAGATGGTCATTAGTGACTCGACTCAATCCCGAGCAAGTTAAGAACTCCCCGCTTATAGGGGTTTGTCCTTAGACTAGTATGGGTGAGAGTAGCACATGTAATCGACTCAATAAGCCTACCTTCTCGTGACGTAAACCTCGTAGGTAGTTGGGAACTTAACTGTGCAAGATGGAATTCACTCATTCCTACACTAAGGAATTAGATAGGTTGTTCCCTTAAGAACTGACTCCAGGTCTTGCCCTCTATGAGGGTATGAGTCTAAGGTAGGAGCTTAGACTTGTTGTTCATTAGAGGATCAGTGGTGCTTAAGAAAGAAAGAGGTAATCACAGGGGTAAAACGGTAATTTGACCCAGCTGTGATTACGAACAACCTGTGAATGGTCGACTCATGGGTAATGTCTATATCAGTGGACACAGTATTATCTATAGTGAGGAGAGTGCAGCTACAAGTCTATAGTGGAGTGACTTGTAGTTAATGAATATTGATTAAGCTGGATCAAAGTGTTTGATCGATTAATCTCACATCATTGGAGCTCATGATCCAGTAGGTCCATTAGATCCTCTCGTTGGCTCAATATGGTAATATTGAGGGTATAAAGTTAGGAGTGAAATTGAAGTGTTCAATTTCATACATGAGGTGTTATATCTTTTATATATGATATAATTGATATACTATATAGTTTTAATGTTAATTAGATTCATATATAAACTATATACTAAAGGGAGAATAAAGGAGGGGTAGGATGGTCATTTCCATCCCAATCCACTATATATATGGTTGCATGAGATGCAACTAAAAAAGTGATTCTAAGGTTAGTAAAAATTATTACAAGCTCTCTCTTGTTGTGTTGTTGGAAGAGTTCCAAAACCAACATCTCTCACAAAATACCTCACCTCTTCTAAAGGGAACCCAACTTCCTCCCTCACCTAGAGAATAACAGAGAAGATCTGGTGGTCGTGTCTTCGTACGTTGGAGTTTCTGTTACTGAGATCGTGATCGGTGGAGAGTGGAGCACTTGAAGAAAGGTTCTTCAAAGGTAATTCTCTTGCTGTCTATTCTTTTTTATGCTTAATCTGTATATATATGTTCTTGAATTATATCGTTGTAACTAAATCAAGAGCGCGCGATTCACAATCGCTTCCGCTGCGGGACTACGATTTCTTTCAATTGGTATCAGAGCCCAATTGCTATCTTGATTTATGTTCTGGATTTTTTCAAGAACAAGGTGGGATTTACTGTTTTTGCATGAGATGTATGAACGGTTTTCCAAAATTATATGTTTTCAATTTTGACACTTAGATTTACAATTCCATTGAATCGTTCAATGTAAGGGCCCGGTGTTTTGGGAAAATTTAATTATAAATCGAGTTTGTAAGTCTGTGTCGATCGAGGCAAAGCGGTTGCTGAGAAGATTGGACCAAAAACGAGCTAAAAATAATGGCGATTGTTGTTGTTCTGTGAATGGCGTTGCAACGCTATTCATTGGCGTTGCAACGCCACTGCGGCAGGTGCGCGGCTGTAGAAGGCGACAACGTTGCGCAATGCTAGGCAGAAAACGACAAGGAGCAGCGTTGCAACGCTGCTATCAGCGTTGCAACGCCAGATACGTTTCACGCAAAGGAGCAACGGGCGAAAATCAGTTTTTATTATATATATTAATTATAAAAACGTTTTATATTTAATATATTTAATTTATATAATTTTAATTAATATAATTAGATTATATTAATTAAAATTAAAATTAGGGTGCCAAAATTGGTCTAATTTTGCTATTTTAATTATGCAATTGTTGTGTAATTATTGTCATGCATAGTGTATGCTTGTATTTTATAAATCCCACCTTAGGTTAAGCATTTCATGCATCATTTATAATATAAGGAGTTATATTATATAGTTTGCATGATTAATTAAAATAAGGTTGTTATATTAATTTTTGGACAGCATTGACATACATTATTTTTCATGAGATGAATATGATATGAATGTCTTATTATTCATGTGATGAATGATCAAACACTATAACATAGTATGCATATCACCTAAGGTTAATTATTAGTTTTAAAGTGTTTAGAACTTGGAAATAATAGACCTTAGGTTATCTAGTTTTAATTAGATTAGAACTAGGAACCAAGTAATTTATAAACTATGATTAAAAGAGGAACTCTGTCTAAGGAAGGTTCTGTCTAGTGTCTAGGTCAGTATTTTTAAGTCGACTTTAAACGGAACACCCCTACACGAACCGACACGGGAGTGAAATTTAATCGAGAGTTTTATAAATTACAAGATGGCGTCGTGCCAGTTTATTAAGGGGTTAATAAACTAGAAATCGTAGGTTTAATATAATGAGTTATATTAACAAACTTAGGATAAAATCAATATAAGAGTTATATTGATTATCAATATAAGAGTTATGTTGATAGAGTTAGGTAAAACCATTAGCCGGGTTTTAGCCTAAGTAAGATTCCTATAAACTTAAAGTATTCAGTGAGAGGAAAAAGTGTATGAGATACATATTTTTCCACCTACGCTATCTCCGGGAAGTTCACACCGTGAGACTCATACTTGGCCTCGTGGCGCAAACGGGAGCTTGCCCCTTCGGATGGTGTTTGTATGAGTCAATATCAAGGTGAATGGAGAAGGTACTTATAGTGAGTGGGAGCAGGTTTAGTGAAAACAAAACCTATGGTCTCTTTTGTAGGTTTACACCGTTAGACCACTATGGTCAGCCTGCCAGTTTGGCCTGGACCAGACAATCCTTTTGGAGGGCTTGATCATAGGGGATTGAACACAGTAGACACCCGAAAGGGATAAAGATTTTCTTAGACTATTTTCCAATCTAGTCCTCCCTTCGGCGAATTTTATTAGATTGAGACTCTGGGATCTAAAGACAGAATTACACTCACGGGGTACATAAGTTGTGTATGTATCCAGATCGAAAAAATGGTATCTAAAACCTATTGGAATAAGAGTTATTCTGGTATTAGGTTTTGGTCAAGAGTGTCTTGATCTAGAGGATGAGTGTTTTTGATTACCCTTCGGTGTCATACATTCTAAACCTTTAGAGTATCATTGCAAATTATAAATGACCTAGGAATCATTTGATAATAAGCTAAAACACGATTGGATTAGATTTATAGCAAGAAACTCATACAAGTTTGTTTGTAAATTTTTCAGCAAAAATGTCTAGCTCTATAATTTTCTTATTGGGTGCGGAAAGGTTAACCGGAGAGAATATGATGACATAGAAAAACAAACTCAACACTATTTTGGTAGTGGATGATCTGAAGTTTGTGCTAACTGAGGAGTGTCCTCAGATGCCAGGCTCAAATGCGTCACGAAATGTTCGTGATGCATATGATCGATGGATCAAGGCCAATGATAAGGCCAAGGTCTACATGCTGGCAAGTATGTCTGACATATTAGCCAAGAAGCATGAGGGCATGATTACCGCTAAGGAAATCATGGATTCTGTGCAGGGCATGTTTGGATAATAGTCCACACAAGCCCGACATAATGTCCTAAAGTACATATTCAACTCGAGGATGCCAGAGGGTACATTTGTTCGGGATCATGTCCTGGATATGATGGTGCACTTTAACATGGTGGAGTCGAATGGTGCTTCCATCGATGAATCGAGCCAGGTCAGCTTCATTCTGGAAACCCTTCCAGATAGTTTCCTGCAGTTTAGAAGTAATGGTGTTATGAACAAGCTTACTTTTAATCTTACCTCTCTTCTGAATGAACTCTAGACCTTTCAGTCTTTGATAAAAATTCAGGGATCGAAAGGTGAGGCAAATGTTGCCAGTAGGAGTTATCATAGAGGTTCGACCTCTGGGACAAAAACAGTGGCTTCATCTTCTTCTAACCTGAGACGAAAGAAGAAGAACATGAAGAAGGTTGGTAAAGGGAAACAGGTTGACAAAGCCGCGCCTTGTAAGAAGGGCAAGAAAGTCAAAGACGTTGTTTGACAAAGGAAAGTGTTTCCACTGCAACAAAGACGGGCATTGGAAACGGAACTGTCCGAAGTACATTGCAGAAAAGAAGAAGGAAGGTAAATATGATTTACTTTGCCTAGAAGGTTGTTTAGTGGATAATGATAAAACAGCTTGGAGACTTGATTCAGGCGCCATTAATCATGTTTTCTCTTCTTTTCAGGGAATTGATTCCTGGCAGCAGCTACAGCAAGGAGAGATAACGCTCCGGGTTGGAAATGGAGAAGTTGTCTCAAATTGTGTGCAAGAGGGCACAATGAAGTTTTATTTTGGCAAGAAATATATATTGTTGGACAATATATTAGTGATACCAGGTTACTAGAAACCTTATTTCCATTTCTTGCCTTATAGAATAATGTATTTCTATCTCCTTTTCTATGAATAAAGTGTTTATTTTGAAGAAAGGTTTAGAAATATGTTCAACTTCATTAGAAAATGGATTGTATGTTTTAAGGCCTAATTCAGTCAAAATGGTTTTGAAAACTGAATTATTTAAAACTGCAAACGCACAAACTAAGAAACGTAAAATTTCTCCAAAAGAAAATGTTCATCTTTGGCATCTAAGATTGGGTCACATTAATCTCAATAGGATTGAGAGATTTGTAAAGAAAGGACTTCTAAACGAGTTAGAAGAAAATTCTTTGCCAGTATGTGAATCATGCCTAGAAGGCAAAATGACTAAAAGACCTTTTAGTGGAAAAGGTTATAGAGCCAAAGACCCTCTAGAGCTTATACATTCAGACCTTTGTGGTCCGATGAATGTTAAAGCCAGGGGAGGATATGAATATTTCATCTCTTTTGTAGATGATTATTCTAGATATGGGCATATTTACCTAATGCACCACAAGTCTGAGGCACTTGAAAAGTTCAAGGAATTCAAGACTAAGGTTGAAAATCAATTAGGTAAAACAGTTAAAACACTTTGATCGGATTAAGGTGGAGAGTACATGGATTTAAAATTCCAGAACTATATGATAGAACATGGAATTGCATCCCAACTCTCAGCTCCCGGCACACCACAGCAAAACGATGTATCCGAAAGGAAAAATAGAACCTTGTTGGACATGGTTCGACCAAGGATGAGTTATGCTCATCTCCCTAGTTCCTTTTGGGGTTATGCAGTGGAGACTGCAGTATATATTTTGAATAATGTGCCCTCCAAAAGTGTTTCTGAAACACCTTTTGAACTCTAGAAAAGACGTAAAGGTAGTTTATGTCACTTCAGAATATGGGGTTGTGCAACACATGTGCTTGTGACCAATCCAAAGAAATTAGATTCACGTTCAAAGGTATGCCTATTCGTAGGATACCCAAAAGAAACAAGAGGTTGATTATTCTATGATCCTAGGGAAGATAAGGTCTTTGTGTCGACAAATGCCATTTTCTTGGAGGAGGACCACATAAGGGACCACAAACCAAAAAGTAAAGTAGTGTTGAGTGAGTTAGACGGAACAATAGCAAAGGTTGCTAATAAGAACACTAGTACGTCAACAAGAGTTGTTGATACTAGTTTGTCTAGTCAAGAGAGTTCATCTCAAGAGTTGAGTATGCCTCGACGTAGTGGGAGGGTTATGATACAGCCTAACCGTTACATGGGTTTAGCTGAAACCCAAGTTGTTATACCAGAGGACAAGTGCGAGGATCCATTGACTTATAATCAAGCAATAGTTGACACATACAAAGACAAATGGGTCATTGCTATGGACCAAGAAATGGAGTCTATGTACTTCAATTCTGTTTGGGAACTTGTAGATAAGGCTGATGGGGTAAAACCTATAGGTTTTAAGTGGATCTACAAGAGAAAACGTGGAGTAGATGGGAAGGTGAAAACCTTTAAAGCTAGACTAGTAGCAAAGGGTTATACCCAGGTTGAAGGGGTTGACTATGAGGAAATCTTTTCACCTGTTGCTATGGTAAAGTCTATCCGTATCCTTCTTGCCATTGCCGCATATTATGACTATGAGGTATGACAAATGGATGTCAAGACAACCTTTTTGCATGGTAATCTTGAGGAAAACAACTACATCGACCAACCCAAAGGGTTCATTAAACAAGGACAAGAGCAAAAGTTTTGCAGGCTTAAAAGGTCAATTTATGGACTGAAACAAGCCTCTAGGTCCTGGAATATAAGATTTGATGAGGCAATCAGATCTTATGGTTTTGACCAGAATGATGATGAACCTTGTGTCTACAAGAAAATCATCAATAGTTCTGTCGCATTTCTAATTCTCTATGTGGATGATATCCTACTCATTGGGAATGATGTAGGTTATCTTACTGACATCAAGAAATGGCTAGCTACGCAATTCCAAATGAAAGATTTGGGTGATACGCAGTTTGTTCTTGGAATCCAGATTGTCCGGAACCGCAAGAATAAAACACTAGCCTTGTCTCAAGCATCATACATAGACAAAGTGTTGTCAAGGTTTAAGATGCAAGATTCCAAAAAGGGCTTGTTGCCTTTTAGACATGGAATCCAATTGTCTAAGGAACAGTGTCCTAAGACACCTCAAGAAGTTGAGGATATGAGACGGAGTCCTTACGCATCAGCTGTTGGGAGCCTGATGTACGCCTTGTTGTGTACTAGGCCCGACATCTGTTTTGCAGTTGGGATGGTCGGTAGATATCAATCCAATCCAGACTTGAACACCGGACAACGGTTAAAACAATCCTTAAGTATCTTCTGAGAACAAGGAACTACATGCTTGTGTATGGGGCTAAGGATTTGATCCTTACAGATACACTTGATTCTCGACTTCTCGGTGATAAAAGATTCTCGGAAATCTACATCAGGGTCAGTATTTACTCTTAACGGAGGAGTTTTAGTATGGCGAAGCATCAAGCAAGGATGCATCACTGATTCCACCATGGAGGTCGAATATGTAGCAGCTTGTAAAGCAGCTAAGGAGACCGTTTGGTTAAAGAAATTTATGCTAAATTTGGAAGTTGTTCCAAATATGACTTTGCCCATCACACTATATTGCGATAACAGTGGTGCAGTGGCAAACTCGAGGGAACCATGAAGTCACAAGAGGGGAAAGCACATAGAGCGGAAGTATCATCTCATTGGGAGATAGTGCATAGAGGAGACGTGATTTTCACGAAGATGGCCTCAGAGCACAACATTGTTGATCCTTTTACAAAGGCTCTCACGGCTAATGTATTTGAGAGTCACCTAGAAGGTCTAGGTTTACAAGTCTTCCCCAACTAGGGCAAGTGCGAGTATTTTGTACAAAGAGGTTTAAATGCCCTAGTTTATTGTATTTACATTACTGTAATGTTTAGTACTCCACAAGCTTTAGGTCAAGTGGGAGATTGTTGGGATTTATGCCCTAAACTTGTGTAATTTTGATCAATTTTAAATAAAGTGTTATTTGTTTTGATAAGATTACAGTCCTGCTCCAATAAACTAAGCTCGAAGGTTATAACATTTATCTTGAAATCAGTGTAGTGGACACTATTTGGGTTGAGTTCAAGAATATAACCTAAATGGTCTACGGTATAAGAATAAGGTTGGAAACCTTATTCAGGTAACACCATGGATGCGACCCACTTTGTAATTAGTACAAATGAGGTAATCCAACTCATTCATGTAGTTGACATGCAAGTGGGGGCATCCTGTATGAAGAGTTCATACAAGACTGGATCGCAAATTATTAGTCTAACCACCTCTAACACCAGTAATGAGGATAAGACTAGTAATTTATAGATGGTCATTAGTGACTCGACTTGAATCCTGAGCAAGTTAAGAACTCGTGCTTGTAGGGGTTTGTCCTTAGACTAGTATGGGTGAGAGTGACCTGTAGCCGACTCAATAAGCATACCTTCTCAAGGACAGAACCTCGTAGGTAGCTGCGAACTTAACTGTGCAAGATGGAATTCACTCATTCCAACACAGGAATTAGATAGGTTGTTCTCTTAAGAACTGACTCCAGGTCTTGAACAACGGGGCCTCGCCCTCTATGAGAGTATGAGTCTAAGGTAGGACCTTAGACTTGTTGTTCATTAGAGGATCAGTGGTGCTTAAGGAGCAAAGAGGTAATCACAGGGGTAAAATGGTAATTTGACCCAGCTGTGATTACGAACAACCTGTGAAGGGTCGACTCATGGGTAATGTCTATATCAGTGGACACAGTATTATCTACAGTGAGGAGACTGCAGCTACAAGTCTATAGTGGAGTGCCTTGTAGTTAATGAATATTGATTAACTGGATCAAAGTGTTTGATCAGTTAATCTCACATCATTGGAGCTCATGATTTGTAGGTCCATTAGATCCCTCCGTTGGCTCAATATGGTAACATTGAGGGTATAAAGTTAGGAGTGAAATTGAAGTGTTCAATTTCATACATGAGGTGTTATATCTATTATATATGATATAATTGATATAATATATAGTTTTAATGTGAATTAGATTCATATATAAACTATATACTAAGGTGAGAATAAAGGAGGGGGAGGATGGTCATTTCCATCCCAATCCCGTATATATATGGTTGCATGAGATGCAACTAAAAAAGTGATTCTAAGGTTAGTAAAAATTATTACAAGCTCTCTCTTGTTGTGTTGTTGGAAGAGTTCCAAAACACACATCTCTCACGAAATACCTCACATCTCCTAAAGGGAACCCACCTTCCTCCCTCACCTAGAGAACATCGGAGAAGATCCGGTGGTCGTGTCTTCGTACGTTGGAGTTCCTGTTGCTGAGATCGTGATCGTGGGAGAGTGGAGCACTTGAAGAAAGGTTCTTCAAAGGTAATTCTCTTGTTGTCCATTCTGTTTTATGCTTAATCTGTATATATATGTTCTTGAATTATATCGTTGTAACTAAATCAAGAGCGCGCGATTCACAATTGCTTCCGCTGCGGGACTACGATTCCCTTCAGTTATGGGTTAAATTATTGGGGTTTGTGCCCTAAAACTCGTACTTTGTAATTATGTTTTAATTATTGTAATAAAGTGCTATTATTTAAATAAAGAGTTATTGTTCGTTATTTACGATATTGTCATTTTTTTAACCATAAATCCAATAAACTAAACATCCAAGGCTGTAAAATGTATTTTTAACTGAATTTAGTGTACATATAAAGGAACTCGGTTCGAGATACAACCTAAAGGGTCTATAGTAAAGGGATAAGGTTTGGGTACCTTACCCTGGTAAAACTATGGATGTGGCCCACTTTGTATATGATACAAACACTGTGATCCTAACGTGTTCGTGTAGATGACATGTGAGTTGGGACATCCTATGTTATGAGATTACATAAGACCGAACAGCGAAATAGTAGCCACTAGATGTAACTCCGTTGACTAGTTAGGTTTCTATTTCACTAGGATGACATAGACAACTTGATCTCAATCCTGAGCGGGTTACGAACTCCTGTTTGCGAGGGATTGTCCTTTGACTAGTATGGGTGAGAGTGGCCAGATTCGCCGACTCAATATGCCTAATTTCTTGGGGACAAGACCGAGTGAGCAGCTGGGGACTTAGCCTAGCAAGATGGAATTCACTCGTTCTCGCCTACTAGGGTAAGTAGAGGAATGTTCCCTTAAGTGGTGTCTCCGGGACTTGAATAAAGGGTCCGACCCTCTCATTGACCCGATAGAGACTTCTGTTTGTTGGTAGGACCACAAATAGATTGTTCATTAGAGGAGCATTGGTACTTAAGGTACAAGATGTAACCCTGGGGTAACACGGTAATTTGACCCAACTGGTGTTACGAACATTCGTGAAGAATTGACTTGTTGTTATTGGTCAATATTCGTGGACACAGAAATATATCTGCATGAGAAGGAAGAGCAATTGCATGGACTTTAGTGGAGTGTTCCGCAGTTAACGAATGCTGATAAGGAGGTTAATGAGATTAACCAAGTAATCTCGTATCGTTGGAGCTTCTGATCTGTAGGTCCATTAGGTTCACCTTGTAGCTTGTAAAGGGTTCTTAGATCATTTGAATTTGAAATGTTCAAATTCATTAGGGAATAAATTTAATACGATATAATATAAAATTTTTGAACTTTATATTATAAATTTAATGTGAATATGATTCATATTAAATTAATTGAGAGAATTAAGTATTTGAAGAGTTCAAATATTATTATAAATATGAATGTGATTCATATTTGAAAACTATAGGTTATACTTTAATGTGCATAAGATGTACATTAAATCTATAGGTTAGAGGAGAAATAGATTTAAATGTGATTTAACCTTATTTAAATATATGTTATTTAAAGATTAATTAAATATATGATATTTAATTAAATGATTAATTAAATTTGATTTAATTAATTAATTAATGGGAACATGTCAGAAAGACACGTTTCCCCCCTTCTCCACTAACTCCCTATCGATAGGGAGTGGGGGAAGAACTCCTTCTGATTTGACCTCTCAAGGCAGAGGAGAATGATCGATCGATCATTCAGTGGTGTGCAATTGTGAATTGCCTTATCTGAAAATTCTCTCACTAATTCCCTTCTCATTGTTACTTCCAAGAGTTGGATTCCTTCCCACCAAAGAAATTGATCTAAGTAGAACTCATAGGATAGGACGTTTTTCTGTTGGTAGTGTCCTTCTTGGAAAAACAGAGGAAGTTTATATTATTCACAGCATGTTTGCATGTCTGGTTCCATGCCTAATTAGATTAGGAAATGTTTGCTTATCTCTGTTTTTACACCAATGTACTGGTATTTGTGTTCAACAAAAATAAACTAAAAAAATCAATTTAAAATCACGTTTCCGTTGCTCAAGGAGATCTGATCTCCATAGTAGAGCCATCCCATTTGGGTTCTACCTTCGCCCAGCACCCCAAGAAAGGAGTCTGGGGTTAGGCTGAAGCCCAAGCCCGTAGTCGGCCTTGGCCGATGTCGAGGTCGACTAGATGCAAGGACATATGCTGAGCTCTACATCAATCTCATGTGGCCCATAGACTTGTTTCTAACCCTCTCACAACTTTTCCTTTTCTCAATAAGCCATGAAAACCCACAAAGAACCTTACAAGAAAGCTATTTAAGCTTTCCCAAAAGGGGAGAGAAAGGTATGTGGATTATGGTCACTAAAACACTAAACTCCTCCCTAATTCTCTCTAAAAAATTCACTCTGACTTAAGCATCGGAGCTTCTGTGGTCTACACCACACCAGTATCCACGTTTTCCTTGTCTTGCAGGCTGCGTTCTTCCCCCAAGAATTACAAATTTACCATTGTTGTCACGTGGAGGTCAGGTGTGTTCTCTTGTCAAAAATTTGGCAACAACAAGTTGTATAAGTGCATCAATTATTTGTGAGTTAATCATAAAATTTTGACACATTGGACTCAAGCTATTGTTAGTATCAGTCACTGTACGAGGCAAAACATTAACATATGTGTTGAGCTTACTCCTCTCTATGGTATACTTTGTGCTCAATCGACAATAAGAACATTTTTTATTAGTTTCAAAACAAACAAAGAAACCAAAGATTCTTCATACCCCAAAATTCTAATTCGAATTTGACAATTAGCCACTGAAATGAACAAAAATAGAACAAAGTAAAAAAGGCTAGCATAGGCAACATACACATAACTTGATGTAAAGGGAAAAACCACAATCAATACATAAGATTCAGGATTAGAAAAAACCACAATTACTTGAAAGACAACAAGCAGTAACAGGTGTTGCGTAGAATAATATTGCAATACCGCAGTGTACGGGTCAAGTTTTAGTATAGTGATTTAAGAGTCCAAGTATTAAGATACTGATTCTTAATTTTAGCTAAAGTAACATAACATGGATAGGTGATTGAAAGTAAAGACAAACAACAAAAACCAAAGTGGAGACACGAATTGATAGATTTAAAGGAAATTGACTTAACAAGTTAATACTTAATTAACACATGCAATGATTTACTGTAATGAAATTATAAACAAGAAGTAGAATACTCAAGAAAATCTCTCGATTCTTAGTGAGCCTCGCACACACACTAAATTCCAAGTCTCCTTAAGAAATCTAAAGCATGCACGGTATTAAGCAACTTCTTTATGTGTTTCCCTTAGACTTCTAGGTCTTCTCATGTCAGACTTCTAAGAGTTTTGACAACTTTCCTCTAATTCAAGTTTTATCTCTCGAGTCCACTTAAACAAACAATATAAAGAGTTAAAGAACGAATTGCCAAAAATAAGAACAAAACATGCTTCAATACATGGCAAATAAGTCTTAACAAGCAAATCAAATCCTAACTACAATAATTAGCTACTCTAAATCACATGAAAACCAAGCTAAACATGAATTAAACGTCTTTAATACAATATTACAATCTGAAAGAAAAGGAAATTAAACTTATGTGTTGATGTCGGTCCTTCGTCTCCAAGCTCCCGTCTTCGATCTCAAACCTCCACGAATGCTTTGACTTTCAAAAACGCTCTCTTATCTCTTCTTACAAAGTGTATTTCAAAATTAGGGTCAATTCTCTATCAAATTCGGCTCCCCTTCCATGAAAACATAAGGTTCTATTTATAAGAACGTTCGGTATAGCGTTGCAACGCTAGGGACAGCGTTGCAACGCTGTACCCTAACCGCGTGGTATTTATAGAAAATATCGATGGCGTTGCAACGCTGAGGGCAGCGTTGCAATGCCGCTACCCTAACGCGCGCGCCTCTCTATCGAAGTAGCGTTGTGACGCTGCGAGGCGGCGTTGCAACGCTACCTGCAAGGATCTTCATATGAGCCTTCTTATCGAGATAGCGTTGCGACGCTGCAAGGCAGCGTTGCAACACTACCGACAGGGGTTTTCAACGCATCAAATCAGCAATCACGGCGTTGCAACGCTGTGCATGGCGTTGCAATCCATCACCTGGGGTCTTCATGCTTGGATTGATCCTTTCACTTTCGATTGATGTTATTTTTAGCTCCAAATAGCCTCGTTTCGATCCCGAGTGATCCAAAATATCTCCAAATGTCTTGTTTAAGCTCTTAACCTGAAATTGAGTGATTTAACCACATCAAAGCCATAAAATTATCATAAAACTAGCAATAATTAAGCCTAAGGATAGCACATTTTGTGTGCTATCAAACACCCCCAAATTTAAACTTTTGCTAGTCTATAGCAAAAGCAAAATTAAACATTAGATTGTTCTTATACATGTATTTGATTCAAGCCTCAAAGATTTAAGAGAAAATCTAGTAATCACAGGGAACATTCAAACATAATACTTCAATGAGCAATTTAAAACTTTTCCTAAGTGTTCCTACGTGTGCGTGTGATTTGCCTATGTTCCCTTCATTTTTACTAAGCCCGAATCAACTTTATTAGGCTCTCCATTAAATTTCCCCTACACTGGTCATAATTACTAATCTTTGAGCCCCCTCACATTAAAAAATAACTCTGCTCAGCACTTAATCATTTTTTATCACTTTTTCCATTTTCTTCTTTTTCTTTTTTTTTTTTGTGTGTGCAAGGACACTAGCTTTCACACATCCACTGCAGGGACCCTTACCCAGAGCACTCGCTCAATTAGTGGCCTAACTGATCACAGTTAAGGTAGCTCTTTTTGCCCTCATAGATTTGTTTTCTTTAGCAAACAAACAACCAAAACAAACTATTTCACATAGTATACAGATCATGCACTTTCATATTGTCATTCACCCTATCCTGCAGTTTAACTCTCAAATTAGTTATTAGACCTATCGAGGTGACATTAAACTTCTAAGCCTAATAACTTTGTTCTATGCATTTCAAAACTACAAGAACATAGGTTATGTGCATAACAGTGCAGGAGAAACTCAAGAAAATTTTTAAATTAACTCAAATTCATATCATGCTCTCAAGTTTCAGCAGAATCACAAAGAATTTCAATTATATCTCATCCTAGGCTATCATGATCATACTTATGCAAAAGATCAATCAGCAATTCAGCATATACTCAGGACAGTCACATCATATCAATAACATCCCAAACACCCCCAAACTTAAACTAAACATTGTCCCCAATGTTTGCAAAAATAAGCACAAAGCAAGTTAAAAGGTAAGAGTGAACAATACAGTCCTGAGTTATGGAGATCTTTCTGAGTTTCTTGGATAGCCAAAACATGTGTGTTGGAGCTCCTCATAACGGGAGCATTGATTTCAATGGAGGAAGACATCATCACAACCTATCGAAGCAAACAAACAAACTAGTGAATAAACTAAGAACTGAAAAACAACTAAAGCAGGCTAAAGACAGAAAACAAAAATAAGTAAAGCCAGGGTTGCCTCCCAAGAAGCGCTTTCTTTAACGTCTTTAGCTAGACTGTACTCCCTCAAAGTGTTCTTTTCTATCTTGCAGTGTTCGGAGTGATGTATTCATCCGACTGATCTGGGTCTCAATGTTCTTTATTGCAGCTCCATGACTGGTCACTATACCAGATAGACTGGTGACTGCATTCTCCAGCTGGTTGGACCGACTTCTAGATTCAGCTATAAAGGAGTGAAATGTCTCTTCCAGAGATGGTTTCCTCTCTGATGTAGAAGCATACCCTCATCCAGTTGATACAATCCAGCTACTGGCTTAGATCTGCCATTGTCTGTAGGCCACTAGTAGCTGGAAGTTGATACTTCCTCGAGGAGGGCACGTGCTTCTGGCACAGTTTTCGCCATGAAAGCTCCTCCAGTATTGGCATCCAGAATGGTCCTGGTCTTACCTTCCAGTCCATTATAGAAGAGTTGTACCTGGAGCTAGTCTGGGTAGCCATGTTGTGGGCACCTTCTCGGCATATCCTTGTACCGTTCCCAAGCCTCAAATAATTGCTCTCCCTCCTGTTGCCTGAATGTTCCTATCTCCGTCCTTAACTTTGCAGCCTTCACAGGGAGAAAGAATTTGGTCATGAAGGCTTGGGCCAACTCCTCCCAAGAAATGATACTCCCTGAGGGAAGGGACCCTAGCCATTCTTTAGCTCTACCCTGCAAGGAGAAAGGAATGAGACGTAAGCGAATATTATCAGCAGAGATACCATTCATTTTAATTGTACCATAGATTTCTAAGAAATTTTGCAAGTGTGAGTTAGGATCTTATGTGGCTAGTCGTCTAAAAGCACCTTCCCTAACCATCTGTATAAGCCATGTTTTAAGTTCAAAATTGTTAGCATTTATGGGGGCATAGACTATTCCAGCCTGTTAAGAATCAAACACAGGTTGGAAATACTCCCTGATGGGTTTAGGGTTATTGATTAACTCCTAATCAGCCATAGTCTAAGGTTTTGCTCTTCCTTCCCTCAGGAGTCTCCTATAGGTCCTCTCGATCTCAGGATCAAAAGGGTGCAAGTCTGAAGTTCTCCCCTTGGGCATACACCTGGAGGTACAAAAAGATAGGAATTAGAAAAGCACCAGGAAAGAAAAGAAAACATAAAAACGGAGAACAGAAAACATAAAACTTGGGTTGCCTCCCAAGAAGCGCTTTTTTTAACGTCTTTAGCTAGACGGTGACTTATCAGGGCACATAAAACTGCTCATATTTCTTTGGGCCCTTCTTGCTTGAATCGATGTAGCCTTCTAAGTCTAAAAGGCTATCCTACTTTTCATAGGCACCAGAGAGAGAATTATTTTTGGTATTTTTATTTATCAAAATAAAAGAACAAAAATCAAAACAAGACTCGTGAGTGTAGGACAATTGGCTATGAAGATTAAAAGAAATTTTTGGAGACAAAAGGGGGAAGGACTTCTCAGCCTCGACCTCTATCACCTGACTCCCCCGTTGAAGTGATTGTATCACCAATGTCTACCTCACCACCATGACTATTGTGTGTCTCAGTCTCCGCCAAACTATCCTTACTATCTTATGAATAAGTCCTCCTAGGGTGCACATTCTCAGTGGTAAGGATAAGAAATTTTTCTTGTAAGGCCTTAAGGGAAATTACTAGCTGATTAAGATACTGAGCTCTATCCTGTATTATTTTCCAAAGTCCTACCACCTCAACTTCTAACCTATCCAACCTCTCTAATTCATTATGAACCAAATTTTTAATGTTCAACTTTAACGTATATTCCATTAATTGATCCATAAGAGAAAATTTTTCTATAGATTGGTCAGGGTACGAGAAATTATGGTTCCAAGTGCCTAAATAACTACCATCACATGAATTTTTATCAATTTCAGGTACAGAATGATGAAAATTAGACATATGGTATCCAGAGAAATCATGATGCACATACCTAGGGTCCTGGGAGAGACAATAGAATGGTGGAGAATCAAAATCATGCAAAGTCATACTTGAAAAAAATCAGAATTTCACATCAAGACTTCTACACAATGACAACACAACCAAAACAAGGTACACAAACTTAAAAACACACAAAAGTAAAATATGACAGAAAGGAAACAAATAGCAAACACACAAATAAAACAAAAAAAGGAAAACACAACACAAACCAACTTTAGTCTAAAATCTCAAATCTTTTCCTAATATTAATTAATCGAAATAATCGTCATTCCCCGGTAACGGCGCCAAAAACTTGTTGCGTAGAATAATATTGCAATACCGCAGTGTACGGGTCAAGTTTTAGTATAGTGATTTAAGAGTCCAAGTATCGTCCTCGGGAATGAGTTTCTAGATTAATTAATTATTAAAATACTGATTCTTAATTTAAGCTAAAGTAACATAACAAGTTAATACTTAATTAACACATGCAATGATTGACTGTAATGAAATTATAAACAAGAAGTAGAATACTCAAGAAAATCTCTCGATTCCTAGTGAGCCTCACACACACACTAAATTCTAATTCTCCTTAAGAAATCTAAAGCATGCACGACATTAAGCAAATTCTTTATGTGTTCCCCTTAGACTTCTAGGTCATTCTCATGCCAGACTTCTAAGAGTTTGGACAACTTTGCTCTAATTCAAGTTTTATCTCTCGAGTCCACTTAAACCAACAATATCAAGAGTTAAAGAACAAATTGCCAAAAATAAGAATAAAACATGCTTCAATACATGGCAAATAAGTCTTAACAAGCAAATCAAATCCTTACTACACCAATTGGCTACTCTAAATCACATGAAAACCAAGCTAAACATGTAGAAAACGTCTTAAAACGGTATTACAATCTGAAAGAAAAGAAAATTAAACTTATGTGTCGATGTCGGTCCTTCGTCTCCGAGCTCTTGTCTTCGATCTCGAACCTCCACGAATGCTTTGGCTCCCAAAAACGCTCTCTTCTTATAAAGTGTATTTCAAAATTAGGGTCAATTCTCTATCAAATTCGACTCCCCTTCCATGAAAACATAAGGTTCTATTTATAAAACTTTCGGTACAGCGTTGCAACGCTGTACCCTAACCGCGTGGTATTTATAGAAAATATCGATGGCGTTGCAACTCCGCTACCCTACTGTGCGCGCCTCTCTATCGAAGTAGCGTTGCAACACTGCGAGGCGGCGTTGCAACGCTACCTCCACGTATCTTCATATGCGCCTTCTTATCGAGATATCGTTGCAACGATGCAAGGCAGCATTGCAACGCTTCCGACAGGGGCCTTCAACGCATCTAATCAGCAATCACGGCGTTACAACACTCTGCATGGCGTTGCAATGTCATCACCTCGGGTCTTCATGCTTGGATTGATCCTTTCACTTCCAATTGATGTTATTTTTAGCTCCAAATAGCCTCGTTTCGATCCCGAGTGATCCAAAATGTCTCCAATTGTCTTGTTTAAGCTCTTAACCTGAAATTGAGTGATTTAACCAAATCAAAGCCCTGAAATTATCATAAAACTAGCAATAATTAAGCCTAAGAATAACACATTCTGTGTGCTATCAACAGGATTTTGAATCCTCTTGAATGTGTGTTGAGATGTATGTCCTAATCTTGTTTTGTTTGTAAAATAAACATTTGAAATTAATAAGAGTTATTTATTTCATTACTTTGTGTCTCGCAAATTTTACAAACTTTGTCCAATAAACTAAGCTCCAGGGTCATTGAATTTATGAGAGAATTAAAACTTGAACGGCATGTAGTGGACACACAAGGAGGATCACGTTCGAGTTAATGACCCAAATGGTCTATAGTATATGGATAGAGTTGGAGACCTAATCCTAGATACGTTGTGGATGCGACCTGCTTTGTATTAGATACAAACGAGGTGATCTGACTCGTTCATGTGGTTGACATTGTTTGGATTTATGCCCTGAACTTGTGTAATTTTGATCAATTAAATAAAGTGTTATTTGTTTTGATAAGATTACAGTCTTGCTTTTATAAATCCAATAAACTAAGCTCCAAAGTTCTAACGTTTATCTTGAAATCAGTGTAGTGGACACTATTTGGGTTGAGTTCAAGATTATAACCTAAATAGTCTATGGTATAAGTATAAGGTTGGAAACCTCATTCTGGTAACACCATGGATGCGACCCACTTTGTAATTAGTACAAATGAGGTAATCCAACTAATTCATGTAGTTGACATGCGAGTGGGGGCATCCTGTATGAAGAGTTCATACAAGACTGGGTCGCAAATTATTAGTCTAACCAGTGTAACACCGTTAACAGAACAAGACTAGTAATTTATAGATGGTGATTAGTGACTCGACCTGAATCCTGAGCAAGTTAAGAACTCCTGCTTATAGGGGTTTGTCCTTAGACTAGTATGGGTGAGAGTGGCACATGGCCGACTCAATAAGCCTACCTTCTCGGGACAGAACCTCGTAGGTAGCTGGGAACTTAACTGTGCAAGATGGAATTCACTCATTCCTACACTAAGGAATTAGATAGGTTTTTCCCTTAAGAACTGACTCCAGGTCTTGAACAACGGGGCCCCGTCCTCTATAAGGGTATGAGTCTAAGGTAGGACCTTAGACTTGTTGTTCATTAGAGGATCAGTGGTGCTTAAGGAGCAAAGAGGTAATCACAGGGGTAAAACGATAATTTGACTTAGCTGAGATTACGAACAACCTGTGAAGGGTCGACTCATGGGTAATGACTATATCAGTGGACACAATAATATCTACAGTGAGGAGAGTGCAACTACAAGTCTATAGTGGAGTGACTTGTAGTTAATGAAAATTGATTAACTGGATCAAAGAGTTTGATCAGTTAATCTCACATCATTGGAGCTCATGATCTGTAGGTCCATCAGAGACCAATTGCGTTCTTGATTTATGTTCTGGAATTTTCAAGAACAAGGTGGGATTTACTGTTTTTGCATGAGATGTATGAACGGTTTTTCAAAATTAGATGTTTTCAATTTTGGCACTTAGATTTACAATTTCATTGAAATGTTCAATGTAAGAGCCTGGTGTTTTGGGCAAATTTAATTGTAAATCGAGTCTGTAAGTCCGTGTCGATCGAGGCAAAGCGGTTGCTGAGAAGATCAGAGCAAAAACGAGCAAGGAATGGTGATTCCATATATTGTCTGTGTGCAGCGTTGCAACGCTGCGCTTGCGAGAAGAAGCGCGCGGCAGAGGCGGCGTTACTGCAACGCGACCTCTAGCGTTCCCAACGTTGTTGTGGCGTTGCGCAACGCTTCTGGACGAAAGACGATAAAGCGATGTTGCAGCAGCTTGCTATCGCTATCGTTACGCCGGATCGTTTCACGCAAGGAGCAACGGGCAGAAAATATTTTTTTAATATATATATTAATTACACAAACGTTTTATTTTTAATATATTTAAAAAAATTTTAATTAATATAATTAGATTATATTAATTAAAATTATTTTTAGGGTGCCAAAATTGGTCTAATTTTTCTATTTTAATTATGCAATTGTTGTGTAATTATTGCCATGCACAGTGTATGCTTGTATTTTAGAAATCCCACCTTAGGTTAAGCATTTTCATGCATCATTTATAATATAAGGAGTTATATTATATAGTTTGCATGATTAATTAATAAAGGTTGTTATATTAATTTTTGGACAACATTGACATGCATTATTTTTCATGAGATGAATATGCTATGAATGTCTTATTATTCATGTGATGAATGATCAAGCACTATAACATAGTATGCATGTCACCTAAGTTTAATTATTAGTTTTAAAGTGTTTAGAACTTGGAAATAATAGACCTTAGGTTATCTAGTTCTAATTAGATTATAATTAGGAGCCAAGTAATTTATAAGCTATGATTAAAAGAGGAACTCTGTCTAAGGAAAGTTCTGTCTGGGCAGGGGTATTTAAACTGATGGAAACGGAACACCCCTACCTGGGAACTGACCTGGGAGTGAAATTTAATCAGAGAGTTTTATAAATTACAGTAGCGTCAGCGGGTTTATTAAGGAGTTAATAAACTAGAAATCCTAGGTTTAATATAAGGAGTTATATTAACAAACTTAGGATAAAATCAATATAAGAGTTATATTGATTATCAATATAAGAGTTATGTTGATAGAGTTAGGTAAAACCATTAGCCCGGTTTTAGCCTAAGAAAGATTCCTATAAACTTAAAGTATTCAGTGGGAGGAAAAAGTGTATGAGATACATATTTTTTCACCTACGCTATCTCCGGGAAGTTCACACCGTGAGACTCATACTTGGCCTCTTGGCGCAAACGGGAGCGTCCCCCTTCGGATGGTGTTTGTATGAGTCAATATCAAGGTGAATGGATAGGGTACTTATAGCGAGTGGGAGCAGGTTTAGTGAAAACAAAACCTACGGTCTCTTTCTGTCGGTTTACACCGTTAGACCACTATGGTCAGCCTGCTAGTTTGGCCTGGACCAGACAATCCCTTCGGAGGGCTTGATCATAGGGGATCAAACACAGTAGACACCCAAAAGGGATAAAGATTTTCTTAGACTATTTTTCAATCTAGTCCTCCCTTCGGCGAATTTTATTGGATCGAGACTCTGGGATCTAAAGACAGAGGGTTACACTCACGGGGTACATTAAGTTGTGTATGTATCCAGACCGAAAAATGGTAACTAAAACCTATAGAAATAAGAGTTATTCAGGTATTAGATTTTGGTCAAGAGTGTCTTGATCTAGAGGAGGAGTGTTTTTTATTACCCTTTGGTGTCATACATTCTAAACCTTTGGAGTATCATTGCAAATTATAAATGGCCTAGGAATCATTCAATAATTAGCTAAAGCATGATTGGATTAGAGTTATAACAAGAAACTCATACAAGTTTGTTTGTAAATTTTCAGCAAAAATGTCTAGCTCTATAATTTCCTTATTGGGTGCAGAAAAGTTAACCGGAGAGAATATGATGACATCGAAAAACAAACTCAACACTATTTTGGTAGTGGATGATCTGAAGTTTGTACTAACTGAGGAGTTTCCTCAGGTGCCAGGCTCGAATGCGTCACGAAATGTTCGTGATGCATATGATCGATGGATCAAGGTCAATGATAAGGCCAAGGTCTTCATGCTGGCAACTATGTCTGACATATTAGCCAAGAAGCATGAGGGCATGATTACCGCCAAGGAAATAATGGATTCTATGCAGGGTATGTTTGGACAACAGTCCACACAAGCCCGACATAATGCCCTAAAGTACATATTCAACTTGAGGATGTCAGAGGCTACATCTATTCGGGATCATGTCCTGGATATGATGGTGCACTTTAACATCGCGGAGTCGAATGGTGCTTCCATCGATGAGTCGAGTCAGGTCAACTTCATTCTTGAAACCCTTCCAGATAGTTTCCTACAGTTTAGAAGTAATGTTGTTATGAACAAGCTTACTTTTAATCTTACCTCCCTTCTGAATGAACTCCAGACCTTTCAGTCTTTGATGAAAATTCAGGAATCGAAAGGTGAGGCAAATGTTGCCAGTAGGAGTTATCACAGAGGTTCGACCTCTGAGACAAAAACAATGGCTTCATCTTCTTCTAACATGAGAGGTAATAAGAAGAACATGAAGAAGGTTGGTAAAGGGAAACAGGCTTACAAAGTTGCCTCCCAGAAGGGCAAGAAAGTCAAAGACGTTGCTGATAAAGGAAAGTGTTTCCACTGCAACAAAGACGAGCATTGGAAACGGAACTGTCCGAAGTACATTGCAGAAAAGAAGAAGGAAGGTAAATATGATTTACTTTGCCTAGAAGCTTGTTTAGTGGATAATGATAAAACAACTTGGATACTTGATTCAGCGCCACTAATCATGTTTGCTCTTCTTTTGGGAAATTGATTCTGGCAAAGCTACAACAACAAGAGAGATAACGCTCGGGTTGGAAATGAAGAGGTCGTCTCAGCTGTAGCAGTAGGCACAATGAAGCTTTATTTTGGCAAGAAATATGTATTATTGGACAATATATTAGTGATACCAGGGTTTACTAGAAACCTTATTTTCGTTTCTTGTCTTATAGAACAATGTATTTCTGTTTTCTTTTCTATGAATAAAGTGTTTATTTTGAAGAAAGGGTTAGAAATATGTTCCGCTTCATTACAAAATGGATTGTAGGTTTTAAGGCCTAATTCAGTCAAAATGGTTTTGAACACTGAATTATTTAAAACTGCAAACGCACAAACTAAGAAACGTAAAATTTCTCCTAAAGAAAATGCTCATCTTTGGCATCTAAGATTGGGTCACATTAATCATAATACGATTGAGAGATTAGTAAAGAACAGACTTCTAAACGAGTTAGAAGAAAATTCTTTGCCAGTATGTGAATCCTGCCTAGAAGGCAAAATGACTAAAAGACCTTTTAGTGGAAAAGGTTATAGAGCCAAAGATCCTCTAGAGCTTATACATTCATACCTTTGTGGTTCGATGAATGTTAAAGTCAGGGGATATGAATATTCCATTTCTTTTATAGATGATTATTCCAGATATGGGCATATTTACCTAATGCACCACAAGTCTGAAGCAGTTGAAAAGTTTAAGGAATTCAAGACTGAGGTTGAAAATCAATTAGGTAAAAGAGTTAAAACACTTCGATCGAATCGAGGTGGAGAGTACATGGATTTAAAATTCCAGAACTATATGATAGAATATGGAATTACATCCCAACTCTTAGCTCCCGGCACACCACAGCAAAATGGTGTATCGGAAAGGAGAAATAGAACCTTGTTGGACATGGTTCGATCAATGATGAGTTATGCTCATCTTCCTAGTTCCTTTTGGGGTTATGCAGTGGAGACTGCAGTATACATTTTGAATAGAGTGCCCTCCAAAAGTGTTTCTAAAACACCTTTTGAACTCTGGAAAGGACGTAAAGGTAGTTTATGTCACTTCAGAATATGGGGCTATCCAACACATGTGCATGTGACAAATCCAAAGAAGTTGGATTCACGTTCAAAGTTGTGCCTATTCGTAGGATACCCAAAAGAAACAAGAGGTGGTTTATTCTATGATCCTAAGGAAGATAAGGTCTTTGTGTCGACAAATGCCACATAAGGGACCACAAACCAAAAAGTAAGGTAGTGTTGAGTGAGTTAGACGGAACAATAGCAAAGGTTGCTAATAAGAACACTAGTATGTCAACAAGAGTTGTTGATACTAGTTTGTCTAGTCAAGAGGGTTCATCTCAAGAGTTGAGTATGCCTCGACGTAGTGGGAGGGTTGTGATACAACCTGACCGTCACATGGGTTTAGTTGAAACCCAAGTTGTTATACCATATGACAACTGCGAGGATCCATTGACTTACAATCAAGCAATGGTTGACAAAGACAAAGACAAATGGGTCATAGCCATGGACCAAGAAATGGAGTCTATGTACTTCAATTCTGTTTGGGATCTTGTAGATAAGTCTGATGGGGTAAAACCTATAGGTTGTAAATGGATCTACAAGAGAAAACGTGGTGTAGATGGGAAGGTGCAAACCTTTAATGCTAGACTAGTAGCAAAGGGTTATACCCAGGTTGAAGAGGTTGACTATGAGGAGACCTTTTCACCTGTTGCTATGGTAAAGTCTATCCGTATCCTTCTTGTCATTGTCGCATATTATGACTATGAGGTATGGCAAATGGATGTCAAGACAGCCTTTTTGAATGGAAATCTTGAGGAAACCATCTACATGGACTAACCCAAAGGGTTCATTAAACCAGGACAAGAGCAAAAAGTTTGCAGGCTTAAAAGGTCAATTTATGGACTGAAACAAGCTTCTAGGTCCTGGAATATAAGATTTGTTGAGGCAATCAGATCTTATGGTTTTGACCATAATGATGATGAACCTTGTGGCTACAAGAAAATCATCAAAAGTTCTGTCGCATTCCTAATTCTCTATGTGGATGATATCCTACTCATTGGGAATGATGTAGGGTATCTTACTGACATTAAGGAATGGCTAGCTATGCAGTTGCAAATGAAAGATTTGGGTGATGCGCAGTTTGTTCTTGGGATCCAGATTGTCCGGAACCGCAAGAATAAAGCACTAGCCTTGTCTCAAGCATCTTACATAGACAAGGTGTTGTCAAGGTTTAAGATGCAAGATTCCAAAAAGGGCTTGTTGCCTTTTAGACATGGAATCCATTTGTCTAAGGAACAGTATCCTAAGACACCTCAAGGAGTTGAGGATATGAGACGGATTCCTTACGCATCAGCTGTTGGGAGCCTGATGTACGCCATGTTGTGTACTAGGTCTGACATCTGTTTTGCAGTTGGGATGGTCAGTAGATATCAATCCAATCCAGGACTTGAACACTGGACAACGGTTAAAATAATCCTTAAGTATCTTCGGAGAACAAGGAACTACCTGCCTGTGTATGGGGCTAAGGATTTGATCCTTACAGGATACACGGATTCTGACTTTCAGACTGATAAAGATTCTCGGAAATCTACATCAGGGTCAGTATTCATTCTTAACGGAGGAGTTGTAGTATGGCGAAGCGTCAAGCAAGGATGTATCGTTGATTCCACCATGGAGGCCGAATATGTAGCAGCTTGTTAAGCAACTAAGGAGGTCCTTTGGTTAAGTAAATTCATGCTAAATTTGGAAGTTTTTCCAAATATGACTTTGCCCATCACGTTGTATTGCGATAAAGTGGTGCAGTGGCAAATTCGAGGGAACCCCGAAGTCACAAGAGGGGAAAACACATAGAGCGGAAGTATCATCTCATCCGGGAGATCGTGCATAGAGGAGATGTGATTGTCACGAAGATAGCCTCAGAGCACAACATTGTTGATCCTTTTACAAAGGCTCTCACGGCTAAAGTATTTGAGAGTCACCTAAAAGGTCTAGGTTTACAAGTCTTCCCCAACTACGGCAAATGGGAGTATTTTGTACAAAGGGGTTTAAATGCCCTAGTTAATTGTATTTACATTACTGTAATGTTTAGTACTCCACAAGCTTTAGGTCAAGTGGGAGATTGTTGGGATTTATGCCCTAAACTTGTGTAATTTTGATCAATTAAATAAAGTATTATTTGTTTTGATAAGATTACAGTCTTGCTTTTATAAATCTAATAAACTAAGCTCCAAGGTTATAACGTTTATCTTGAAATCAGTGTAGTGGACACTATTTGGGTTGAGTTCAAGATTATAACCTAAATAGCCTATGGTATAAGAATAAGGTTGGAAACCTAATTCTGGTAACACCATGGATGCGACCCACTTTGTAATTAGTACAAATGAGGTAATCCAACTCATTCATGTAGTTGACATGTGAGTGGGGGCATCCTGTATGAAGAGTCATACAAGACTGGATCGCAAATTATTCGTCTAACCAAAGGTAACAGATCGCTAGCGATGACAAGACTAGTAATTTATAGATGGTCATTAGTGACTCGACTGAATCTGAGCAAGTTAAGAACTCCCTTATAGGGGTTTGTCCTTAGACTAGTATGGGTGAGAGTGGCTGTGGCCGACTCAATAAGCCTACCTTCTCGGGACGACGAACCTCGTATGTAGTGGGAACTTAAGCTGTGCAAGATGGAATTCACTCATTCCTACACTAAGGAATCGAGATAGGTTGTTCCCTTAAGAACCGACTCTAGGTCTTGAACAACGGGGCCCGCCTCTCTATGAGAGGGTATGAGTCTAAGGTAGGACCTTAGACTTGTTGTTCATTAGAGGATCAGTGGTGCTTAAGGAGCAAAGAGGTAATTTTAGGGGTAAAACGGTAATTTGACCCAACTGAGATTACGAACAACCTGTGAAGGGTCGACTCATGGGTAATGACTATATCAGTGGACACAATAATATCTACAGTAAGGAGAGTGCAGCTACAAGTCTATAGTGGAATGACTTGTAGTTAATGAAAGTTGATTAACTGGATCAAAGAGTTTGATCAGTTAATTCACATCATTGGAGCTCATGATCTATAGGTCCATTAGATCCCTCCGTTAACTCAATATGGTAATATTGAGGGTATAAAACACCTCTCTCACAAAACACCTCACTCTTCCTAAAGGGAACCCACCTTCCTCCCTCAGCTAGAGAACAACGGAGAAGATCCGGTGGTAGTGTCGGTGTTCGTACGTGTTCGTGCTACAATGATCTTGATCGTGAGAGAGGAGGAGCACTTGAAGAAAGGTTCTTCAAAGGTAACTTTCTTGTTGTCCATTCTATTTTATGCTTAATCTTGTTATTTGTGTTCTTGAATTAATCGTTGTAACTAAATCAAGAGCGCGCGATTCGCAATCGTTTCCGCTGCGGGGACTTCGATTCCCTTCATCGATCTCTTCGTACGAACAAACGATCTGGACACTTCCACTTGATTACTCGGTTGTTCTACGTTTGGTAGAAGGAAAATGGTGGGATTCTCTTCTTTGGTGTAGGGAGGAGAGTTTGAGAGAGTGTTGTTTGAGAGAGAATTGCAAATTGCAAAGAGGTTTATATAATGGTGATAGGTGGAGTTGAAATCTCCACCTATTTACCATTTTACCACAACCATAGGTTATACAAATCATATTTGTATAACCACATATAATAAGATATCTCATTATACAAATCACATTTGTATAATTGTGGATTTTTAAATTGAATCACATTCAATTTAATTTCTCTCAATCTAATTTCTCCAAATTAGCCCTAATTCAACAATTAGGCTAACCTATAGTTTATTATGAATCTCATTCACATTAAACTATATAATATGTCATACATATCAAATATAAATGACATATTTACCCTTTAGCGAACTTGAACACTTCAAATTCACACCAAAAATGTAAACCTTCTATTAATCCAGTTTGAGCCAACCGAGGGACCTAATGGACCTATAGTGACGATCTCCAATGATCCGAGATTAACCTGTCAAACTCTTTGACCCGGTTAATCAACATTCATTAGCTACGGTAACCAATGCCCATGAGCCGACCCTTCACAGGTTGTTCGTAGACACTGTTGGGTCAAATTACCGTTTTACCCCTGTGTCTATTTCTTGCTCCTTAAGTCCCCACTTCTCCTATAATGAACAATAATGTTGTAATGATCCAATCATACACAACACCCCTCTCGGCCAAGTGAGAGGGTGGGCGCCCGTTGTTCAAGCCCTGGAGACAGCACTTAAGGAAACAACCCCTCTAGTTTTCCTAAAGGCGGGAACGAGTGAATTCCATCTCGCGTAGTTAAGTTCTTTACTCCCTACTTTGTCTTGTCCCTGAGAAGATAGGCATATTGGGTGAGTAACTTTGACCACCCTCACCCGTACTAGTCAAAGGACAGACCCCCGCAGACAGGAGTCCGTAACACGTTCAGGATTCAGGTCGAGTCACTAATGGTAATCTACTAAGTTATTAGTTCATACTGTTAACGGTGTTACATCAGTAGGTCTGATAATTCACGGTCCGGTTTTGTACAATCTCATTGTACAGGATGCCTCCACTCGCATGTCAACCACATGAACGAGTCAGACCACCTCGTTTATATCTAATAAAAAGCGGGTCGCATCCACAGCGTATCCAGGATTTGGTCTCCAACCCTATCCGTATACTGTAGACCGTTCGGGTCATTAACTTGAACGTGATCCTCCCTGTGTAGCCACTACATACCGTTCAAGTTCTAGTTCTCTCATATATTCAATGACCCTAGAGCTTAGTTTATTGGACAAAGTATGTAAAATTTGCGAGACACAAAGTAATGAAATAAATAACTCTTATTAATTTCAAATGTTAAATTTATAAACAAAACGAGATTAGGACATACCTCCCAACAGATTCGATCGTCTTTCGTTGCGCGGGATTTTCATTCCCTTCAATTTGTTTCAGAGCCAATCGATTGCCTTCTTGTTGTGCATTTGTTTTCTTAAAATTAGGTGGGTAAATGCTTTAATTCATGTGATGAATTCTGGTTTTGCAAAAACGATGTTTCGGTTTTGGCATTTTTCTCAGATTTATTTTCGTTTGATGAGATCAAATTGTAAAGGCTCGTGTTTTTTGGGAAAATTAGAAAATAAATCGAGTATGTAAGTCTGTGTTGTTTGTGGCATGAGATGCTGTGAATATATCGGAGCGGAAACAGGCGAGAAATGATGAAGAACAGCAAGACGAGCTTGTTGTTCTGTCGATGGCGTTGAGACGCTGTTCTTCGGCGTCTCAACGTTGTCATCGTGGGAGCAAGGCGCGCTGCAGGACAAGGTTGCGACGAGGCGTTGCGTTGAAACGCTGCTGGCGTTGGGAACACTGGTGTGACGTTGGTCGATGCAGCGTTGCAACGCTGCCCATGACGTTGAAACACTGCTGCGTTAGTGGGCAGTTCGCGTGGTTGATTCGCGCGTCGTGGGTGGTTGACGGTTTTTCATCAACGTGGGCAGTTTTAGTATTTTAGTTTATTTTTCTTTTGTAAAATGCATTTTTATTTTAATTAAGTTTATTTTATTAATTAATATTAATATAATTGTTATATTATTGTTAATTAATAAAATAAATGCCCCTGAGTGCCAAAATCGGTCTAATTTTTGCTATTTAATTATTTTATGCAAGATGTATGATTTAATTATTTCTATGTGCATAATGTATGTCATATAGATTTAAAATCTCATCTTAGGTTAAACATTTTATGCATCATATTTATATTATAAGTGTTATAATGTATGGTATGCATGATAGGTTAGATTATAAGTGTTATAAGATAATTTATAGCATGTTTTAATTTATTAAATATAAGGGTTATATTTCTTAGATTAAAAGTATGCTCATGCATTTAATTTCATGTGATTAATATTTGTTATAGTCTATAGTTATTCATGTGATGAATGATCAAGCATTATAACATAGAAATGCATGAAACCTAAGTTAATTATTAGTTTTAAATTGTTTAGAACTTGAATAATTAGACTTAGGTTTTCTAGTTCTAATAAGATTAGAATTAGGAAGTCAAAATATGACCTTTGAATGGTGACTGAGAAGTAACTCTGTCAAAGGAAGGTTTTGTCTAAAGCTTGGGTATTTAAGTTGACGCTTGCGGAATACGCCTACCTGGAAACCGTCCTGGGAGTGAATTCGGTTCGGAGATTGTTAGGTTATATTATCGTGAATGTCGTTAATTAAAAGTTTATTAATTTACTCACATAGACCTAAGTTAATAATGTGATTATAAACTTAGGCTAAATCAATTATAAGTGTTATATTGGTAGACGTAGGTAACTTTTAGCTTGTTTATCTAGGCCAATCCCGAATAATATAAAGTGTTGAGTGGGAGGAAATAAAGTGTATAAGATACATTTGATTTTTCGACCACAAATCTCTGTTAAAGTTCGCACCGTGAGATCTATACTCGGCCTCGTGGCGCAAATGGGAGCATCCCTCTTCGGATGGTATTTGTATGGATCAATATCATAGTGGATGGAGAGAGTACTTATAGTGAGTGGGAGCGGGACCTATGAAACGGGACCCACGGTCTCTTCTTTCGATTCACACTGTGAGACCCCCTATGATCCGCCTGCTAGTTGGCCCTGACCAGACAATCCCTTCGGAGGGCCTTGATCATTGGAGTCGGAACACAGTGAATTCCCGAAAGGGATACAGTTTCCTTGTTGGTTTTTTTTCTTCGTTCACCCTTCAGTGGCTATTGTTTAGACGGATACTTGGGAACTTAAAGATTGAGGGTGACACTCACAGAGTTTATTAAGAGTTAATGGATTTGACCAAACAATTGTAACTGGACGCTTAATGGAATAAGAGTTATTCTGGGATTAGGGTTTGGTCGAGAAAGTCTCGTCCTAGAGGTGGAGTGTTTATGTTCACCCGTCGGTGACGGTCATTCTAAACCTTTAGGATATCATTGCAAATTTTATATGACCTAGGAATCATAGGATTAATTTTTGCTAAAACATGATTTGATTTCAAAATTTTTTTGTGAGACTGACACAAAGTTTTAATTTGATTTTTTCAGCAAAATGTCTAGCTCGATAATAGCATTACTAGCTTCTGATAAATTAGTAGGAGATAACTTCCAAACATGGAAGAATAATATTAACACGACACTAGTAACCGACGACCTTAAGTTCGTGCTTACTAAGGAGTGTCCTTAATTGTCGAGCTCGACTGCGTCACGAAGTGTTTGTGATGCATACGATCGATAGATTAGGGCCAATGAAAAGGCCAAAGTCTACATTATTGCCAGCTTGTCTGAAGTACTGGCAAAGAAGCATGAGTTGATGGTCACCGCAAAGGAGATCATGGAGTCATTGCAAGACATGTTTGGACAACAGTCCTTTCAGGTCAGGCATGACTCGCTCAAACACGTCTTCAACGCCCGGATGAAAGAAGGGGCGTCTGTCGAGAACACGTTCTAGACATGATGAACCACTTTAATCTGGCAGAGATGAACGGGGCTTCGATCGATGAGTCGAGCAAGGTCAGCTTCAACTTGGAGACTCTTCCAAAGACTTTCCTTCAGTTTCGTAGCAACGCTATAATGAACAAGATTAGCTACACACTGACCACCCTTATGAATGAGTTACAAAACTTCCAGTCTTTCATGAGTATCAGGACACTGTTGGGATGTTTGTTCTAATCTCGTATAGTTTGTAAATTGCTATTTGAAAGTAATAAAGTGTTATTCATTTCATCATTTTGTGTCTCGCATTTTATACAAACTTTGACCAATAAACTAAGCACCAGGGTCATTGAATACATGAGAGAACTAGAACTTGAACGGTGTGTAATGGACACAAAGGGAGGATCACGTTCGAGTTAATCACCCGAACGGTCTACAGTATATGGATGGAGTTGAAGACCTAGTCCTGGATACACTGTGGATGCGACCCGCTTTGTATTAAGATACAAACGAAGTGATCTGACTCGTTCATGTGGTTGACATGCGAGTGGGGCATCCTGTACAATGAGATTGTACAAGACCGGGATCGTGAATTATTAGACCCTCTCGATGTAACAACGTTGTGATGAAGGACTAATAACTTCGTAGATGACCATTAGTGACTCGACCTGAATCTTGAGCGTGTTACGGACTTCTGTCTGCGAGGGTCTGACCTTTGACTAGTACGGGTGAGGGTGGTCACAGTTACTCACCCAATATGCCTATCTTCTCAGGGACAGGACCAAATAGGGAGCTGGGAGCTTAATATGCGAGATAGAATTCACTCGTTCCCGCCTTTAGGGAAACTAGAGTGGTTGTTCCCTTAAGTGTTGTCTCCAGGGCTTGAACAACGGGCGCCCACCCTCTCACTGGCCCGAGAGGGTTGTTCTGTATGGTCGGACCATAACAACGTTATTGTTCATTAGAGGAGCAGTGGGGACTTAAGGAGCAAGAAGTAGACACAGAGGTAAAACAGTAATTTGACCCAACAGTGTCTACGAACAACCTGTGAAAGGTCGACTCATGGGCATTGGTTATATCAGTGGACACGTAATATTTTACACTGACGAGAGTGCAGCTATGGGCTTTAGTGGAGTGTTACTGTAGCTAATGAAGGTTGATTAACTGGGGCAAAGAGTTTGATAGATTAATCTCGGATCATTCAAGCTCGTCACTGTAGGTCCATTAGGTCCCTCGGTTGGCTCAAACTAGGTAAAAAGAATGGTTAATATTTTGGTCTGAATTGAAGTGTTCAAGTTCACTAAAAGAGCATTTATGTCATTTATATGAGATATAAATGATATAATATATAGTTTAATGTGAATGAGATTCATAATAAACTATAGGTTAGCCTAATTGTTTAATTAGGGCTAATTAGGAGAAATTAGATTGAGAGATATTAAATTGGATGTGATTCAATTTAATAAACCCACAATATTGCAAATGTGATTTGTAAAATGAGATATCTTATAATATATCGTTATGGAAATATGATTTGCATAACCTATAGTTGTGGTAAAATAGTAAATAGGTGGAGATTTCAACTCCACCTATCTCCATTATTTAAACCCTTCTTGCAAGAAGGGTTGGAAGACATTCTCTCATTTTTTGAAAATCTCACCAAAAGAAGAGATCTTTCTCTCTCAATTTTCTCTCAAGCTTTCTCCTCCCAAAACCAAAACAAAGAGAATCCCATCATTCTCCTTCTTCTAAAAGAAGAACAACCGAGAAGCCAAGTGGTGGTGTTCTTGTTCGTGTTCCACAACAAACTTGCACGCAATTGAAAGTATGCACCACTATTTGCATCATAGGTTCGTACACCATTATTCCATAATTCTTTCAACTATTCAATCATTAGTTGCAAGTAGACATCAATCTCTTTACCAGGAGATTTTGGCCCGAGAATACGTAAAGACATGAGGAAATTGGTTTCTTTCATGCATTTCCAAGGTGACAAATTCTATGGAACTAGCACCACCGGCCACATGCTATATGAAGTGCTCATATTTCCGAATGGATTAAATCCATCCGAAGCTAATCCCAAACGAACATTTCGTGCTTCTAAAGCGAACTGAGGGAATTCACGATCAAAATGCTTCCACCCTTCACCATCAGCTGGATGCGTAAAACGCCATCTTCTTCAACACGTTTATCTTTATGCCACCTCATTTCAGAAGCGAAATGCTTTGATGAAGAAAACCGTTTCAACCTTGGTATCAATGGAAAGTGGCGTAACACTTTATGCGGAATTTTCTTTCCTTTTCCATCGTTGACTTTATATCGAGGCTCCCCACATGTTGGACATTGTTGGAAATCGGCAAACTCTTTCCAATATAGTATGCAATCGTACTTGCAAGCGTGAATTAACTCATAGCTTAACCCTAAGTCACGCAACTTCTTCTTAGCTTCATAGAAGGATTGTGGTATACATGCATCAATTGGAAATGCTTCCTTTAACAATTGTAACAACATATCGAATGATTTATTTCTCCAATTGTTAAGAACCTTAATATGCATCAACCTCACCAAAAAAATTAAGGATGAGAATCATGTACAACCGATGTACAACGGACTACGTGCTTGTGTCATTAAATCTTCGAACAAGGTTGATGTATCATCTTCTTCAAAATTAGGGGGCATCTCATTTGCAAAATTATTGTCTTCATCAACCTCTGCTTCGATCATCGGGACTTGAAGGTCACTTAATAGGTTGAACATCTCATTCTCTCCATCCAAGTCATTTACGTCTACGGTATTTGATCTGTCATCGTGTACTGATCCAACTGTGTACTGTTGAACCCTAGGTATGTTGGTAACTGGTTCTCCATGATATACCCATTGACTATACGAGGGGGATATTCCATAAGTGAATAGATGTCGCTCTACTCCGTCTAAAGGTTGCCACATTGCATTCATACAATTTTTACATGGGCATCTTGTTTTCCCCGAGTCATTAACATGGATCTTTGCCATTTCTAAAAATTGGACTACTCCTTCCGTATACTCGGTCAATAACTTGTCTCTAAGTTTAATCCAATCTATGTTCATCTTGATCCTTATTTATACACTTTTAACTCACCTGCTTGTTCTTGTGATGTTAAAACCTATAGGATATACACAATGAGTTTGTTTAAATCTAAGAAAAATACTCATGGTTGTGATGTCATGTCAAATCTACTACTATCGTGTCAAAATAGGTTGTATCATATTGTAATCAACTCTATAAAGTAGAATAAAAAAAGCGAATGATAATAAACTCAATCAACAAAATACTCTTTAGACAAAAGTAATTTAAATTACCAACAAGTTGTTTGACAAGTTATGTAGAAAAAGATAGTTGATGGCCTTTACATCCACAACCGAAACAACATAGTAATACTATGACAACACATTCAGTGAAGAAAAAGATATTAGCAAATATAGTAACCTATTTTAAAGCGTGTTTATCAATTTGTAATCAATTTGGATGTAAATATAGTAAGATTGTGGCACAACGTAATATGAATTGTGGTATATACCTAATGACCTGTAATGAAGGTAGATTACATTTGACTTTGTTTACCGATCCTAATTGGTAATGACAAACCAATTTTTTCAAACCTAAAAAGCAAGACAAACCAAGCAAACCAAATTCTTTTTATATTCAAGTAATTTTTGAAAAAGAGAGAGCAAGAAAAAGAAAACCTACGGCGGGCGACGACGAAAGGGAAAGTCGTTTGTTTGCTGGCGAAGTAGAAAACGCAAGCGACGGGCGAGCGACGACGACCGACGGCGGTGCGGTTGAAGGAGACGGCGGGAAGGCGGTGGCGTGCAGACGGCAGGACGGAGGTGGGTTGAAGGAGACGGAAAAATCGAGAGGAAGACGAAGGAGAGGGAAACTGAGTTTACAGAAGAGGGAAATGGAAAAAGAGGAAGGGGATTTCGACTTAAAGTAGGAATTTCCGACCGTTTTATAAAACGGTCGGCCTTATTCAACTCTTTGTCGACCGATTTTAAAATCGGTCGGCCATGATTCAACTCTTTGCCGACCGATTTTAAACTCGATCGGCTTTTCAAGCTCTTTGTCGACCATTTTGAAAACGGTCGACCTTCCCCATACTCTTTTTCGGTCGTTTTTAATATGGTCGGCCTTTCTCGGGGATTTGCCGACCGATTTTAAAATGGTTGGCCTTTTGCAACTCTTTGTCGACCGTTTTGAAAACGGTCGGCCTTACCCAAACTATTTGCCGACCGTTTTAAAAATTGTCGGCCTTTATCAAGGATTTGCCGATCGATTTTAAATTGGTCGAAGCTTTTTGTCGACCGTATTTAAAATGGTCGGCCTTCGCCATCTAGTCGCCGACTGTTTTTAAAACGGTCGGCCTTTCTTAGTCCCTTCGCTGACCGTTTGATAATTTGGTCGGTAGTTCCCATATATTTCTCGACTGTTTCTAAAATGGTCGGCCTTTCCTTTACTTGTGTCGACGATTTCATAAATCGTCGAGGGATCCATCTATCCTGACCATTATTTGGAGCGTCAGAAAATCATAAAATTCTTGTAGTGAGAGTTCGGGATCGTAGAGATCGAGAAGCACACGAAGAGTTCGTGGATCGTTGGAAGGAATCTTGAAGAAAGTCTTCAACAAGTAAGTATTCTCTTTAACTTACTGTTTTTCTTCCATCTTATGCATGTTTAGCCTTAATCTAAGAGTTAGATTGTTTTAACGAATAATAGTTGCACAACTTCACCACGACGATTCAATCGTCTTCCGCTGCTTGGGAGTTTCATTCCCTTCAATTAATATCAGAGCCATACGTTGGTTCTTCGTGTGCACTGTTTTTTCGTAAAAATTAGGTGGGTATAGCCTTTAATTCATGAGATGAATGTTGGTTTGCAATTATGGATGTTTTCGGTTTTGGCATTAGAATACATTTACAATTTTATGTTGATGTGATCAATGTAATGGCTCGTTGTTTTGGGCATTTTGTTGTAAATCGAGTCTATAAGTCCGAGTCGTTCGTGGCAAGAGTTGCTGTGAAGAAATCAGAGCGGAAACGGACGAGAAACGACGAAGAACAACAAAAGGAGCTTGTTGTTCTGTCGACATCGTTGAGACGCTATTCATCGCTTGTTAGGATTTTTGTCCTAATCTCCTGTTTGTAAATTACTGTTTGAAATTAATAAAGTGTTATTCATTTCATTACTTTGTGTCTCGCAAATTTTACAAACTCTTCCAACAAACTAAGCTCCAGGGTCATTGAATTTATGAGAGAATTAGAACTTGAACGGTGTGTAGTGGACACACAGGGATCATCATGTTCGAGTAAATGACCCGAACGGTCTACGGTATATGGATAGGGTTGGAGACCTAATCCTGGATACACTGTGGATGCGACCCGCTTTGTATTAGATACAAACGAGGTGATCTGACTCGTTCATGTGTTTGACATGCGAGTGGGGCATCCTGTGCAATGAGATTGTACAAGACCGAACCGTGAATTATAAGACCTACTGATGTCACACCGTTGACAGTAAGAACTAATAACTTCGTAGATGACCATTAGTGACTCGACCTGAATTCTAAGCGTGTTACGGACTCCTGTTTGTGGGGGTCTGTCCTTTGACTAGTACGGGTGAGGGTGGTCACAGTTACTCGCCCAATATGCCTATCTTCTCAGGGATAGGACCAAGTAGAGAGTTGGGAACTTAATTACGCGAGATGGAATTCACTCGTTCCGACCTTTAGGGAAACTAGAGGGGTTGTTGCCTTAAGTGTTGTCTTCAGGGCTTAGACAACGGGTGCCCACCTTCTCACTAGTCCGAGAAGTGTGTTGTGTATGGTTGGACCATGACAATATGTTTTTCATTAGAGGAGTAGTGGGGACTTAAGGAACAAGAGGTAGACACAGGGGTAAAACGGTAATTTGACCCAGTCGTGTCTACAAACAACCTGTGAAGGGTCGACTCATAGGCATTGACTATATCAATGAACACGTAATATTCTACACTGACGGGAGTGCAGCTACGGGCTTTAGTGGAGTGTTACCGTATCTAATGAAGGTTGATTAACCGGGTCAAAGAGTTTGATAGGTTAATCTCGTATCATTGGAGCTCGTCACTATAGGTTCATTAGGTCACTTAGTTGGCTCAATCTAGGTTAAAAGAAGGGATAATGTTTTGGTATGAAATTAAAGTGTTTAATTTCACTTAAAGGGCATTTATGTCATTTATATGAGATATGAATGATATAATATATAGTTTAATGTGAATGAGATTCATAATAAACTATAGGTTAGCCTAATTGTTGAATTAGAGCTAATTGGAGATATTAATTGAGAGAAATTAAATTGGATGTGATTCAATTTAATAAATCCACAATTATTGCAAATGTAATTTGTAATATTAGATATGAGATATCTTATAATATATGGTTATGCAAATCTGATTTGCATAACCTATAGTTGTGGTAAAGTCGTAATAATGAGGAGATTTTAACTCCATCCATTTCCACTATTTAAACTCTTTACAAGAAGGATTTCATAAGCTCTTCTTTCATTTTTTGGATTCTCACCAAAAAGAAGAGAATTTTCTCTCTACTCTCTCAACTCTCCTCCTCTCCAATACCAAAAAGTCTCACTACTTTCCTTCTTCCAAAGGAAGAACAACCGAGAAGGTCGTTGGTAGTGTTCGATTTTTGTTCGAGAGAAGATTTCGTAGAGATCGAGGTTGCACGAAGACTTCGTGATTCGCTGGAAAGGAGTTATTGAAGAAGGTCTTCAACAAGTAAGTAGTTTAACTTACTGTTTTTCCTTTCCATTTTGTATGTTTAGCCTAGATTTAAGTGTTAAATCGTTTTAATGAAATTCTAGTAGCGTAACGATACCATGACGATTCGATCGTCTTCCACTGCACGGGGATTCTCATTCCCTTCAATTGGTATCAGAGCCACTCGATGATTCTTCGTTATGCACTGTTTTTCGTTAAAAATAAGTGGGTAAATTACCTTAATTCATGAGATGAATGTTTATTTGTATTTTTGGATGTTTCGGTTTTTGGCACTAGTTTAGATTTACAATTTATGTTGATGACATCAATGTAAAGGCCCGTTGTTTTTGGGCATTTTATTGTAAATCGAGTTTGTAAGTCCGAGTCTTTAGTAGCAAGAGTTGTTGTGAAGAAATCGAAGCAGAAACGGGCGGAATTCGAAGCAAAATAGCAAAGGTGTTTGTTGTACAGGGGACGACGTTGAGACGCTGTTCATTGGAGCCCCAACGTTGTGCCCGCAGGAGCAAGGCGCGCTGCCTAGCATTGCAACGCATACGGGCGTTGAGAACGCCGGAGTTGACGCCGACGCAGCAGCGTTACAACGCGCCACGCGTTACAACGTCGCACGCCAGCGTAGTGGGCGATTCGCGGGCGCGGTTTACGAGTACGTGGGCGTTGATGCAATTTCTTGATCGTGGGGCAGTTAAAAAAAATATCAAACATGGAAAAACAACTTGAACACAATTTTGGTAACTGACGACATAAAGTTCGTGCTCTCTGAGGAGTGTCCTCAGATGTCGGGCTCGACTGCATCGCGAAGTGTTCATGATGCATACGATCAATGGATCAGGGCCAATGAAAAGGCCAAGGTCAATATCATTGCCAGCATGTATTTTGGCAAAGAAGCATGAGCTGATGGTCACCGCTAAGGAGATCATGGAGTCCTTGCAGGAAATGTTTGGACAACAGTCCTTTCAAGTCCGGTATGACTCGCTCAAATACGTCTTCAACGCATGGATTAAAGAGTGGTTAGACATGATGACCCACTTTAATCTAGCAGAGATGATCGGGGCTTCGATTGACGAGTCGAGCCAGGTCAGTTTTATCTTGGAGACTCTTCCGAAGAGTTTCCTTCAGTTTCGTAGCAATGTTGTTATGAACAAGATAAACTACACTCTGACTACTCTTTTTAACGAGCTGCAAACCTTCCAGTCCTTGATGAAGATCAGGACGTCGGAAGCTGAGGCAAACGTTGCCTTTAGGTCTTATCACAGGGGTTCGACCTCTTGGACAAAGCCTCTAGCTCCTTCACACCCGAAAGGGAAGAAGAAGAAGATGAAGAAGGGTAAAACTGACCGAGTTGCAGCCCAAAAGGGCAAGAAGGTCAAGGAAGTTGCAGAGAAAGGAAAGTGTTCCACTGCAATGGGACAGACACTAGAAGAGGAACTGTCCCAAATTCCTAGCCGAGAGGAAGAATCAAGGTAAGTGTGATTAACTTGTGACAGAAACCTGTTTAGTAGAGAGTAGTGACTCTGCCTGGATATTGGATTCGGGCGCCACTAACCATGTTTGTTCTTCTTTTTAGGGGATTCATTCCTGGCAGCAGCTGCGAGAGGGTGAGGTGACTCTACGGGTTGGATCCAAGGAGCTTGTCTCTGCTGCAGCGGTTGGCACGGTGAAGCTACATTTTGGCAGGAATTACATTTTGTTGGACAATATGTATATAAATCCAGGGTTTACTAGAAACCTAGTTTCTATGTCCTGCCTGTTAGAACAATGTATTTCCGTTTTTTTTCAAGGCAATAAAGCGTTGTTGCGTAAAATTATTTATGATATTGCAATACCGTAGTGTACGGGTCAAGTTTTAGTATACTAATTTATGAGTCCAAGTATCGTCCTCAGGAATGGGTTTCAAGATTAATTAATTATTAAGATACTAATTTTCAATTTTAGCTAAAGAAACATAACATGGATAAATGATTGAAAGTAAAGACAAGCAAACAAATACACATGGGGAGACACGAATTGATAGATGTGAGGGAAGTAATTATACAAGTTAATGACTCAATTAACACATGCAATGAACCAAACAGATGAAATTATAAACAAGAAGTAAAATACTCAAGAAAACCTCTCAATTCTTAGTGAGTCTCACACATGCAATAAACTCCATAGTCTCCATATGAACCTACTACATGCATGGCATTAAGCAACTTCTTTATGTGTTTCCCTAAGATTTCTAAGTCATTCTCATGCCATATTTCTAAGGGTATTGACAATTTTGCTCTAATTCAAGCTTTATCTCTCGAGTCCACTTAAACCAACAAATTAAGAAGTAAAGAACGAATTGCCAAAAATAAGGACAAAACATGCTTCATTACATAGCAAGAAAGTGATAACGAGTAAATCAAATGCTAACTACAATGTCTAGCTACTCTAAATCACATGAAAATCAAACTAAACAAGTAGAAAACGTCTTAGAACGCTATTACAAATTGAAAGAAAAAGAAATTAAACTTATGTGTATATGCCGGTCCTTCGTCCTCGAGCTCCCGTCTTCGATCTCGAACCTCCACGAATGCTTTGGCTCCCAGAAACACTCTTTTCTCTCTTCTTAAAAAGTGTATTTCGAAATTAGGGTGGAAAATCTACCAAATTCGGCTCCCCTTACACAAGTACATAATGTTGTATTTATAGGCATAATCGGCACAGCGTTGCAACGCTAGGGACAGCGTTGCAACGTTGTACCCTAAACGCGTGGTAAATAAGGAAACAGACGGCAGCGTTGCAACGCTGAGGGCAGCGTTGCAACGCCACTACCCTAACGCGCGCGCTCCTTATCGAAATGGTGTTGCGACGCTGAAGGGCAGCGTTGCAACGCCCGTTGTGCGGTCTTTCATGTGCGCCTTCTTATCGATATAGCGTTGTGACGCTTCCTTGCAGCGTTGCAACGCTATCGCCTGGGATCTTCAACGCATCTTGGCTGCACGTTTGGCGTTGCAACGCTATAGACAGCGTTGCAACGCCATCACCTCAAGTCATCATGCTTGAATTAGTCATTTCTCTTCCAATTGGTATTATTTTTAGCTCCAAATAGCGTCGTTTTGATCTCGAGTGATCCAATTTGTCTCCAATAGATCCGTTTAAGCTCTTAACCTGAAATTGAATGAATTAAACACGTAAAAGCCTTGAAATCATCATAAAACTAGCAATTATTAAGCCTACGGATAGCACATTTTGTGTGCTATCAAACACCCCCAAACTTAAAGTTTTTCTAGTCCTGAGCAAAAGCAGAATTAAACATCAGATTGTTCTAAAACATACATTTGATTCAAGCCTAAAAAATTTAAGAGAAAATCGTTTAATCACAGGAAACACTCAAACATAACACTTCAGCAAGCAATTTAAAACTTTTCCTAAGTGTTCCTACTTGTGTGTGTGATTATCCTATGTTCCCTTCATTTTTACTAAGCCCGTATCAACTTTATTAAGCTCTCCATTCAACTTCCCCTACACTGGTCTTAATTACTAATCTTTGAGCCTCCTTACATTCAAGAATTAAATAACTCTACTCAGTACTTACCCACCTCATTTTTATTTATTTTTTTCTCTTTTTTTCTTTTTTTTTTTTTTTGTGCAAGGACACTAGCTTTCACACATCCACTGCAGGGACCCTTACCCAGAGCACTCGCTCAATGAGTGACCTAATTGATCACAATGAAGGTAGCTCTTTTTGCCCTCACGAATTGTTTTCTTTAGCAAACAAACAACAAAAACCAACTAATTCACATATTATACACGTCATGCACTTCATATTGTTATTCACCCTATCCTGCAGTTTAACTCTCAAATCAGTTCTCAGACCTATCGAGGTGACATCAAACTTCTGACCCTAATAACTTTGTTCTAAGAATTTCAAAACTACAGGAACACAGACTATGTGAATAATAGTGCAGGAAAACTCAGGAAAATTTTTAAATTAACTCGAATTCATGTCATGCTCTCAAGTTTCAGCAGAGTCACAAATATTTCAATTAAATCTCATCCTAGGCTATCATGATCAATACTTATGTAAAAGATCAATCAACAATTCAGAACATACTCAGGGCAGTCATAACAAATAAACACATCCCACCCCCAAACATAAACTAAACATTGTCCCCAATGTTTGCAGAATTAAGCACAAATTAAGTATAAGGGTAAGAGTGAACAATAATGTCCTGGGTAATGGAGATCTTTCTGAGTTTCTTGGATAGCCAAAGCATGTGTGTTGGAGTTCCTGAGAACGGGAGCATGGATTTCAACGAAGACAGGCATCGTCACAACCTACAAAGCAAACAACAACTAACTAAGAATTGAAAAACAACAAACTAAAGCAAGCTAAAGGCAGAAAAATAAAAGTAAGTAAAGCTTGGGTTGCCTCCCAAGAAGCGCTTTGTTTAACATCTTTTGCTAGACTGTACTCCCTCAAGGTGTTTCCTTCCTTGCTTGCAGTGCTTGGAGTGATGTGTTCATTTGGCCAATCTTGGTCTCTATATTCTTTATCGCAGCTCCATGACTAGTAACAATACCAGATAAACTGGTGACTGCATTCTCCAGCTGGTTGGACCAACTTCTGGATTGAGCTATGAAGGATTGCAATGTGTCTTCAAGAGATGGTCTCCTCTCTTATGTAGAAGCATGCCCTGTAGGAGGATTCAATACATGTTTTTTGTTAGCATAAGGGAAATTCTCATGATACCTCAAACCTGAATTGTAATGTGTTGGTAGGTTATTCTGAGTTTGATTTCCTCCATAGGTGTTGCTTCTGTTGTTCAGGTAGTGCAATTGCTCCATAGTGGATTCTCCATCGGGTTGGGAGCATTGAGAGGACATCCCTTTTTGTGGTGATCCTACAAAATTATTCAGAACATGAGTGAGAGATGCCATATGAGATCTAAGGGAGGTTACCCCATCCAGTTGATATAATCCAGCTACTGGCTTAGATCTGTCATTGTCTGTAGGCCACTGCTAGCTGGGGGTTGATACTTCCTCGAGGAGGGCACGTTCTTCTGGCACAGTCTTTGCCATGAAAGCCCCTCCAGTAGTGGCATCCAAAATGGTCCTGGTTTTACCTTCCAGTCCATTATAAAACAGTTGTACTTGAAGCCAATCTGGGTACCCATGCTGTAGCCACCTCCTGAGCATGTATTTGTACCTTTCCCACGCCTCAAATAGCTGCTCTCCCTCTTGCTGCCTGAATTTTCCTATCTCAGTCCTTAACTTTGCAGCTTTCACAGGTGGAAAGAATTTTGTCATGAATGCTTGGGCCAACTCCTCCCAAGAAGTGATACTACCTGAGGGAAGAGATCCTAGCCATTCTTTGGCTCTACCCTGCAAAGAGAAAGGAAAGAGACGTATGCGAATACTGTCAGAAGAGATACCATTCATTTTAAATGTACCACAGATTTCTAAGAAGTTCTTCAAGTGTGAGTTAGGATGTTATGTGGCTAAGCCTCTGACAGCACCTTCCCTAATAATCTGTATCAGCCCTGTCTTAAGTTCAAAATTATTAGCATTTATAGGGGCATGGACTATTTCAGCCTGCTCAGAATTAAACACAGGTTGGAAATACTCCCTGATAGGTTTAGGGTTATTGATGAGTTCTTGATCAGTCATTGCCTGAGGCTCTACTCTTCCTTCCCTTAGGAGTCTCCTGCAGGTCCTCTCGATTTCAGGATCAAAAGGGTGCAAGTCTGCAGCTCTCCCCTTGGGCATACACCTGGAGGTACAAAAAGAAAGAAATTAGATAAAAACAACAAAACTAGAAAATAAAACAAAAATTTAAAGACATGAAACATAAAAGCTTGGGTTGCCTCCCAAGAAGCGCTTTCTTTAACGTCTTTAGCTAGACGGTGACTTATCAGGGCACATAAAATTGCTCATATTTCTTTGGGCCCTTCTTTCTCGAACTGATATAGCCTTCTAAGTCTAAAAAGTTATCCTGCTTTTCATGGACACCAGAGATAGAATTATTTTTGCTATTTTTGTTTAATGAAATTAAAAAACTGAAATCAAAGCAAGACTCATGAGTATAAGACAAATGGTTATCAACAATAAAGGAAATTTCTGGGGATAAAAGGAAAGAAAACTTCTCAGTCTCTAACTCTATCACCTGGATCTCCCCTGTGGAACTAAGTGTATCACCACTGCCTTCCTCACTAACCTGATCATGGTGTGCCTCAGTCTCCCCTAAACTATCCTCATTATCATCTAAACAAATCCTCCTAGGTGGCATCTCTTGAGTGGTAAGGATAAGAAATTGTTCCTGTAAGGCCTTAAGGGAAACTACTAGCTGGTTAAGATACTGAGCACTATCCTGTACTATTTCCCAAAGTCTTACCACCTCAGCTTCTAACCTATTCAACCTTTCGAATTCATCATGAACCAAATTTTTAATTTTCAATTCTAAGGTATATTCCATCAATTGGTCCACAAGAGAAGATTTTTCATTAGGTTGAGATTTTTCATTAGGTTGGTCAAGGTACGAAAGGTTATGATTCCAAGTGCCTAAATAACTACCATCATAAGCATTTTCATCAAATTTAGGTACAGAATAGTGAAAATTAGACACATGGTGTTCAAATAAATCATGATGCACATACCTAGGGTCCTGGGAGTGACAATAGAATGGTGAAAACTCAAAATCATGCAAAGTCATAATAAAAAAAAAATAATAATTCAGATCAAGACTTCTACACAATAGCAACACAACCAAAACATGGGACAAAGAATCAAAAACACACAAAACTAAAATAAAACAAATAAGGAAACAAATAAGGAAAAAAACAAACACACAAAAAGTACAAATAAAGAAAAACACACAAACAAGCTTTAGTCTAAAATAGCAATTTTTCTCCTAATATTAATTAATCTAAATAATCGACATTCCCCCGGCAACGGCACCAAAAACTTGTTGCGTAAAATTATTTATGATATTGCAATACCGTAGTGTACGGGTCAAGTTTTAGTATAGTGATTTATGTGTCCAAGTATCGTCCTCGGGAATGGGTTTCTAGATTAATTAATTATTAAGATACTAATTTTCAATTTTAGCTAAAGAAACATAACATGGATAGTTGATTGAAAGTAAAGACAAGCAAACAAACACACATGTGGAGACACGAATGGATATATTAAAGGGAAGTAATTATACAAGTTAATGACTCAATTAACACATGCAATGAACCAAACAGATGAAATTATAAACAAGAAGTAAAATACTCAAGAAAACCTCTCGATTCTTAGTGAGCCTCACACATGCAATAAACTCCATAGTCTCCATATGAACCTACTACATGCATGGCATTAAGCAACTTCTTTATGTGTTTCCCTAAGATTTCTAAGTCTTTCTCATGCCATATTTCTAAGGGTATTGACAATTTTGCTCTAATTCAAGCTTTATCTCTCGAGTCCACTCAAACTAACAAATTAAGAAGTAAAGAATGAATTGCCAAAAATAAGGACAAAACATGCTTCATTACATAGCAAGAAAGTGATAACGAGTAAATCAAATCCTAACTACAATGTCTAGCTACTCTAAATCACATGAAAATCAAACTAAACAAGTAGAAAACGTCTTAGAACGCTATTACAAATTGAAAGAAAAAGAAATTCAACTTATGTGTCGATGCCAGTCCTTCATCTCCGAGCTCCCGTCTTCGATCTCGAACCTCCACGAATGCTTTGGCTCCCAGAAACACTCTTTTCTCTCTTCTTACAAAGTGTATTTATAAATTAGGGTGGAAAATCTACCAAATTCGGTTCCCCTTACACAATTGCATAATGTTGTATTTATAGGCCTAATCGGCACACCGTTGCAACGTTGTACCCTAAACGCGTGGTAAATAAGGAAAAAGTCGGCAGCGTTGCAACGTTGAGGGCAGCGTTGCAACGCCGCTACCCTAACGCGCGCGCTCCTTATCGAAATGGCGTTGCGACGCTGAAGGGCAGCGTTGCAACGCCCGTTGTGCGGTCTTTCATGTGGGCCTTCTTATCAATATAGCGTTGCGACGCTGCCTTGCAGCGTTGCAACGCTATCGTCTAGGATCTTCAGTGCATCTTGGTTGCACGTTTGGCATTGCAACGCTATAGACAGCGTTGCAACGCCATCACCTCGTTTCATCATGCTTGAATTGGTCCTTTTCTCTTCCAATTGGTATTATTTTTAGCTCAAATAGCCTCGTTTGGATCCCGAGTGATCCAATTTGTCTCCAATAGCTCCGTTTAAGCTCTTAACCTGAAATTGAATGAATTAAACACGTAAAAGCCCTAAAATCATCATAAAACTAGCAATTATTAAGCCTAAGGATAGCACATTTTGTGTGCTATCAAGCGTTTATTTCCCGAAATGGAAACTTAATTTGTTCAGCTTCACTTGAGAATAATTTGTATGTTTTGAAACCTAATTCGGTTAAAAGTGTTTTGAATACTGAATTGTTTAAAACGGCAAAAATGCGAACTAAAAGAGCGAAAGTGTCTCCTAAAGAAAATGCCCATCTTTGGCATCTACGGTTAGGCCACATTAATCTCAATAGGATTGAGAAACTAGTGAAGAGTGGACTTCTAAACGAGTTGGAAGAAAACTCTTTACCGGTGTGTGAGTCATGCCTTGAAGGCAAAATGACCCAACGTCCTTTTAGTGGAAAAGGATATAGAGCCAAGGAGCCCCTTGAGCTTATACATTCTGACCTATGTGGTCCGATGAATATTAAAGCACGAGGTGGTTACGAATACTTCGTGTCTTTCATAGATGATTACTCGAGGTATGGGTATATTTACCTAATGCATAAGAAGTCTGAAACTCTTGAAAAGTTCAAGGAGTACAAGGTTGAGGTTGAGAACCTGTTAGGTAAATCACTTAAAACACTTCGATCGGATCGAGGTGGAGAGTATATGGACACTGAATTCCAGGACTATATGATAGAACACGGAATTACGTCCCAACTCTCAACACCTGGTATGCCGCAACAGAATGGTGTATCGGAGACGAGAAACAGAACCCTGTTGGACATGGTTCGGTCGATGATGAGCTATGCTCGTCTCCCTGATTCCTTTTGGGGTTACGTAGTGGAGACTGTGGTTTACATTTTCAACAACGTTCCGTCGAATAGTGTTTGTAAAACACCTTTCGAACTCAGGAATGGTTGTAAAGGTAGTTTACACCATTTTAGAATTTGGGGATGCCCGACCCACGTGTTGGTGTCAAACCCGAAGAAGTTGGAACCCCGTTCAAAATTATGTCTATTCGTAGGTTACCAAAAGAGACCAGAGGTGGTCTGTTTTATGATCCTAAGGATAATAGGGTGTTTGTGTCGACAAACACCACTTTCCTTGAGTAAGATCATATCAGGGATCATTTACCATGGAGTAAAATTGTGTTAAATGAAATGTACAGTACATCAGCAAGAGTTGTTGATGGGGCTAGTACATCAACAAGCATTGTTGATCCTAGCATGTCTAGTCAAATTCGTTCCCAAGAGTTGGGAATGCCTCGACGTAGTGGGAGGGTTGTGAGACAGCCTGATCGTTACATGGGTTTAGCTGAAACCTCAGTTGTCACTCCTGATGATGACTGCGAGGATCCATTGTGTTGGGCTTTTTGTCCTAATCTCGTGTATGTAAATTACTGTTTGAAATTAATAAGAGTTATTTATTTCATTACTTTGTGTCTCGCAATATTCACAAATTTTTCCAATAAACTAAGCTCCAGGGTCATTGAATTTATGAGAGAACTAGAACCTGAACGGTGTGTAGGGGACACACAGGGAGGATCACGTTTGAGTTAATGACCCGAACAGTCTACAGTATATGGATAGTGTTGGAGACCTAATCTGGATACAATGTGGATGTGGCCCGCTTTGTATTAGATACAAACGAGGTGATCTGACTCGTTCATGTGATTGACATGCGAGTGGGGGCATCCTGTGCAATGAGATTGTACAAGACCGAACCGTGAATTATTAGACCTACTGATGTAACACCGCTGTGAAGGGGCGAATAACCGTAGATGACCATTAGTGACTCGACCTGAATCCTGAGCGTGTTACGGACTCCTATCTGCGGGGGTATGTCCTTTCACTAGTACGGGTGAGGGTGGTCATAGTTACTCGCCCAATATGCCTATCTTCTCAGGGATAGGACCAAGTAGCGAGCTGGGAACTTAACTACGCGAGATGAAATTCACTCGTTCCCGCTTTTAGAGAAACTAGAGGGGTTGTTCCCTTAAGTGCTGTCTCCAGGGCTTGGACAACGGGCGCCCGCCTTCTCACTGGCCCGAGAAGGGTGTTGTGTATGGTTGGACCAACACGATATGTTGTTCATTAGAGGAGCAGTGGGGACTTAAGGACAAGAAGTAGACACAGGGGTAAAACGATAATTTGACCCAGTCGTGTCTACGAACAACCTGTGAAGTGTCGACTCATGGGCATTGGTTATATCAGTGGACACGTAATTTTCTGCACTGACGGGAGTGCAGCTACGGGCTATAGTGGAGTGTTACCGTAGCTAATGAATGTTGATTAATCGGGTCAAAGAGTTTGATAGGTTAATCTCGGATCATTGGAGCCCGTCACTATAGGTCCATTAGGTCCCTCGGTTGGCTCAATCTGGGTTAAGAGAAGGGTTAATGTTTTGATATAAAATTGAAGTGTTCAATTTCACTTCAAGGGCATTTATGTCATTTATATGAGATATGAATGATATAATATATAGTTTAATGTGAATGAGATTCATGATAAACTATAGGTTAGCCTAATTGTTGAATTAGGGCTAATTGGAGAAATTAATTGAGAGAAATTAAAATTGGATGTGATTCAATTTAATTAATCCACAATTATTGCAAATGTGATTTGCAGTATGAGATATGAGATATCTTATATTATATGGTTATGCAAATGAGATTTGCATAACCTATCGTTGTGGTAAAGTGGTAATAATGTGGAGATTTTAACTCCATCAATTCCCACTATTTAAACCCTTTGCAAGAACGGATTAGTAACTCATTCTCTCATTTTTTGATTTTCATCAAAGAGAAGAGATTAAGAATTCTCTCAACTCTCTTAAATTCTCCTCCCTCACCAAAACCAAAAGTCCCACCGTTTCCCTTCTTCCAAAGGAAGAACAACCGAGAAGGTCGTTGGTGGTGTTCGATTTTCGTTCGAGAGAAGCATTCGTTGAGATCGAGAAGCACGAAGTGTTCGTGAGCAAGGAAGGAACTTTGAAGAACAGTCTACAACAAGTAAGTAGAGTTCTTCTTGCTGTAATTTCTTCCTTCTTTACAGGTTTAACTTAGATCTAAGAGTTAGATCGTTTTAACAAAAAATCAAGTAGCGTAAGGATACCTTGACGATTCGATCGTCTTCCGCTCCGATGGGATTTTCATTCCCTTCAATTGGTATCAGAGCCATTTCGATTGTTCTTCGTTATGCACTGTTTTTGTTAAAATAGGTGGGTAAATTGCCTTATTTCATGAGATGAATGTTGGTTTTTCTTAATGGATGTTTCGGTTTTTGGCACTAGAATAGATTTACAATTTATGTTGATGAGATCAATGTAAGGGTCCGTTGTTTTTGGGCATTTTGTTGTAAATCGAGTCTGTAAGTCCGGGTCGTTCGTGGCAAGAGTTGCTGTGAAGAAATCGAAGCGGAAACAGGCGAAATTCATTGAAGAACAGCAAAGAAGTTTGTTGTTCTGCCGATGGCGTTGAGACGTTGTTCATCGGCGTCTCAACGCTATCCTTGCGGGCTTTGGCTTGGCTGCAGAGCAGCGTTGCAATGCCACAACGTGGAGCACGCTGATCTCAACGCTGGACGCGGCAGCATTGCAACGTCGTACGCGTAGTGGGCAGTTCATGGGCGGTTTCGCGACTACGTGGGCATGGTGTTGTTAGTGGGGCAGTTAAATTTCATTTTTTATTTTATTTTTATTTATAAAATGTATTTATTTATTTTGTTTAATTATTTTATTAAATATTATTGATATAAGTGTTATATTAATGTTATTTAATTAAATAATTGCCCCTAGGTGCCAAAAATCGGTCCATTTTTGCTATTTAATTATTTTATGCATGAGATGTATGATTTAATTAAATTCTATGTGCATAATGTATGTCATATAATTTAAAATCTCACCTTAGGTTAAACATTTTCATGCATCATTTATATTATAAGAGTTATAATATATAGTTTGCATGATAGGTTATATTATAAGAGTTATAATATAATTAAATGCATGTTTAATTTAATTAATATAAGTGTTATATTTTTTAGATTAAAGTATGCTCATGCATTTATATTCATGTGATGAATTATTTTTGTTATAGTATATAGTTATTCATGTGATGAATGATCAAGCACTTTAACATAGAAATGCATGCAACCTAAGTTAATTATTAGTTTTAAAGAGTTTAGAACTTGAATAATTAGACTTAGGTTTTCTATTTTCTAATGAGATTAGAAATTAGGAAATCAAAGTTTAGTCTATGAATGGAGACTGATTAGTAACTTTGTCTAAGGAAGGTTTTGTCTAAGGCTAGGGTATTTAAGTTGACGCTTGCGGAACACCCCTACCTGGAAACCGACTTGGGAGTGAATTCGGTTCGGAGATTCTTAGATTATACTTATCGTGAGTGCCGCTAATTAAAAGTGTTTTAATTTACTCACATAGACCTAAGTAATAATGTGATTATAAACTTAGGTTAATACCATATAAGAGTTATATTGGTAGACTTAGGTAAATTTTAGTCGGTTTATCTAGGTCAATCACTAATAAAATTAAAGTGCTGAGCGGGAGGAAATATACTGTATGAGATACATTTGAATTTCCGACCACAAATCTCCGTTAAGTCCACACCGTGAGATCCATACTCGGCCTCGTGGCGCAAATGAGAGCGTCCCCCTTCGGTTGGCATTTGTATGGGTTAATATCATCATGGATGGAGAGAGTACTTATAGTGAGTGGGAGCGGGACTTGTGAAAATGAGACCCAGGGTCTCTTCTTTCGATTCACACCGTAAGACGCCTATGATCCGCCAGCTAGTTTGGCCTGGACCAGACAATCCCTTCGGAGGGTCTGATCGTGGGAGTCGAAACACCGTGAATTCTCGAAAGGGATACAGTTTCCTGGTTGGTTTTCCTTCTTGGTTCACCCTTCGGTGGCTATTGTTTGGACGGATGCTTGGAAACTTAAAGATTGAGGGTGACACTCACAGAATTCGTTAAGTGTTAATGAATTCGACCGAACAATGGTAATTAGACGCCTAATGGAATAAGAGTTATTCGGATTAGGTGGTCCGATCGAGAAAGTCTCGTCCCGCAGGAGGAGTGTTCTGCTCACCCTTCCGGTGGCGGTCATTCTAAACCTTTAGGATATCATTGCAAAATTTTGAATGACCTAGGGATCATGAAACAATTTTGCTAAAACTTGATTGGATTTCAAAAGTTTTTATAGACTAACACAAAGTTTTCTTAATTTTTCACTCAAAAAACATGTCTAGCGCAATTATAGCTCTACTCAAGGTCCGATAAACTAGTGGGAGATAATTACCAAACTTGGAAAAACAACATAAACACAATTTTGGTAACTGACGACATTAAGTTCGTGCTCTCTAAGGAGTGTCCTCAGATGTCGGGCTCGACTGCATCGCGAAGTGTTCGCGATGCATACGATCGATGGATCAGGGCCAATGAAAAGGCCAAGGTCTATATCATTGCCAGCATGTCTGATGTATTGGCAAAGAAGCATGAGCTGATGGTCACCGCTAAGGAGATCATGGAGTCCTTGCAGGAAATGTTTGGACAACAGTTCTTTCAAGTCTGGCATGACTCGCTAAAATACGTCTTCAATGCACGGATGAAAGAGGGGTCGTTTGTCCGTGAACATGTTCTAGACATGATGACCCACTTTAATTTGACTGAGATGAACGGGGCTTTGATCGACGAGTCGAGCCAAGTCAGTTTTATTCTGGAGACTCTTTCGAAGAGTTTCCTTCAGTTTCGTAGCAATGTTGTTATGAACAAAATTAGCTACACTCTGACTACCCTCCTCAATGAGCTACAGAATTTCCAGTCCTTGAACAGAGTTAGGGCACCAGAATCTGAGGCAAATGTTGCCTACAGGTCTTATCACAGGGGTTTAACCTCTGGGACGAAACTTGTTGCTCCTTCACGCCCGAAAGGGAAGAAGAGGATGAAGAGGGGTAAAACTGACCGAGTTGCCGCCCAGAAGGGCAAGAAGGTCAAAGACGTTGCAGAGAAAGGAAAGTGTTTCCACTACAATGGGGGCGGTCACTGGAAGAAGAACTATCCCAAATTCCTAGCCGAGAGGAAGAATCAAGGTAAATGTCATTTACTTGTGACAGAAACCTGTTTAGTGGAGAGTAGTGACTCTGCCTGGATATTGGATTCGGGCGCAACTAACCATGTTTGTTCTTCTTTTCGTGGGATTGATTCTGGCACCGCTAAGCGAGAGGGTGAGAGGACTCTACGGGTTGGATCCGGGGAGCTTGTCTCTATTGTAGCAATCGACACAGTGAAGCTACATTTTGGCGGGAAGTACTTATTATTAGATAATTTGTACATTGTACCAGGGTTTACTAGAAACCTTGTTTCCATTTCCTGCCTAATTAAACAATGTATATCTGTTTCCTTTGAATCCAGTAAAGCGTTTATTTTTTTCAAAGGCAATCTAATTTGTTCGGCTTCACTTGAGTATAATCTGTATGTTTTGAAACCTAATTCGGTCAAAAGTATTTTGAATACTGAATTGTTTAAAACTGCAGAAACACGAACTAAAAGAGCGAAAGTTTCTCCTAAGGAAAATGCCCATCTTTGGCATCTACGGTTAGGCCACATTAATCTCAATAGGATTGAGAAACTAGTGAAGAGTGGACTTCTAAACGAGTTGGAAGAAAACTCTTTACCGGTGTGTGAGTCATGCCTTGAGGGCAAGATGACCAAACGTCCTTTTAGTGGAAAAGGATATAGAGTCAAAGAGCCTCTTGAGTTAATACATTCTGACCTCTATGGTCCGATGAATGTTAAAGCTCGAGGCGGTTATGAATACTTCGTGTCTTTCATAGACGATTACTCGAGGTATGGGTATATTTACCTAATGCACAAGAAGTCAGAAACTCTTGAAAAGTTCAAGCAGTACAAGATTGAGGTTGAGAACCTCTTAGGTAAATTGCTTAAAACACTTCGATCGGATCGAGGTGGAGAGTATATGGACACTGAATTCCAGGACTATATGATAGAACACGGAATTACGTCCCAACTCTCAGCACCTGGTATGCCACAGCAGAATGGTGTATCGGAGAGGAGAAACAGAACCTTGTTGGACATGGTTCGGTCGATGATTAGCTATGCTCGTCTCCCTTATTCTTTTTGGGGTTACGCAGTGGAGATTGCGGTTTATATTTTGAACAATGTTCCATCGAAGAGTGTTTGTGAAACACCTTTCGAGCTCTGGAGTGGACGTAAAGGTAGTTTACATCACTTCAGGATTTGGGGATGCCCAACCCACGTGTTGGTGTCAAACCCGAAAAAGTTGGAACTCTGTTCGAAATTGTGCCTATTCGTAGGTTACCTAAAGAGACTAGGGGTGGTCTATTTTTCGATCTTAAAGAAAATAGGGTGCTTGTGTCGACAAACGCCACTTTCCTAGAGGAAGACCACGTCAGGGATCATTTCATAAATGTATTTTCTCCACTAGCTTTGTCCAAGTGGGAGTTTGTTGGAATTTTTGTCCTAATCTCGTGTTTGTAAATTACTGTTTGAAATTAATAAAGTGTTATTCATTTCATTACTTTGTGTCTCGCAAATTTTACAAACTTTTCCAATAAACTAAGCTCCAGGGTCATTGAATTTATGAGAGAATTAGAACTTGATCGGTGTGTAGTGGACACACAAGGAGGATCACGTTCGAGTAAATGACCCGAACGGTCTACGGTATATGGATAGGGTTGGAGGCCTAATCCTAGATTCATTAGGGATGTGACCCGCTTTGTATTAGATACAAACGAGGTGATCTGACTTGTTCATGTGACTGACATGCGAGTGGGGGCATCATGTGCAATGAGATTGTACAAGACCGGATGTGTGATTATTTGACCTCATCGATGTAACATTTGTTGTGATGAGGACTAATAACTTCGTAGATGACCATTAGTGACTCGACACGAATCCACGAGCGTGTTACGGACTCCTGTCTGCGGCGGTCTGTCCTTTGACTAGTCCGGGTGAGGGTGGTCACAGTTACAGTCACACCTAGGTGTGAATCTTCGCTGCTCACGACCCCGAAAACTACTCACCATTGAAGGCTCTCGAGTAGGCTCCACTACTGGTTGCGTCTCTATTATACTTTGCTAAACACGTAGAGCAGTCTCTACTAGTTGAGAAAAATCAGTCCACTTAGCAATGATTGTAACCTGGGTACGTATCTCAGGACGTAACCCTCTTTCAAATCTTCGACACCTGTCACTCTCAGATGCCACAATTACATCTGCATACCGTGATAGCTCGGTATACCTTCTCTCGTACTCAGCCACTGAAAGTGACCCTTTCTTCAGTTCTAAAATTTCCTCCCCTCTTCGCCTCACGGTACGTGCTAGGGTAATACTTATCTTCAAATATGCTTCTGAAAGTTTGCCAGTCTAAAGTACGTGCATCACTACACCTGGCTAATATTGGTTTCCATCATCCTTTTGCCTCCTTCAGCAGCAAGAATGTGGCCAACATGACTTTCCGCTTCTCAAGAAAACTCATCACATCAAAACATTTCTCAAGCATATTCAACCAAACCTTGGAGTCAGCTGGATCTTTGGAACCCTCAAACACTGTGGCTCCTAATTCTTTTAAGTGTTCTATTCTATATGTCTTGTTTGGATCAGTTAGCCCTGCTTTCTATGGCTTACCTACCTCCTGTGAGGAATTGGCATACTACTTATTCTGACCCCAATCTGGACTCTCGGGGCACTAGATCCTCTCTCAGATTGGGCTTGGGTAGGATCCTGCGTCCCGCCCTGATCCTGCCTTTGTCGTCTGCTAGTACGTGGTGGCATGACTCCTATAACATATCAACATACTAGACATACTATGGATACTTAACACAAGTACACAACACTAAACTTCTATTCACATTTTAGCCCTAACTGGACTTACTCTTATCCTTTCTTGGACCATACTCTACTAGTTCAATCTGAACTAACTCAATAACTTGCTATGACTTTTTAATTTATTCTCAGAGCTAACTTGCCCTGTCTCATTCCCATGGAGCTAACTGCTCTGATACCAAGTTGTCACCCCTCTCCCGAACTACTCACTACTAGCCCGGAAGACGGCGTGAAGCCAACAGACATTGTTTACCTCTTAACAATACCTATGACTCTGTTATACCTGATAAACATACTATACTTGCATATGGAACACTTTAAACATAAAACAGCAGAAACTAGACAACTACTAAACATACGTAAGGAGAAACTCTTCTTAAGTCTCTCTTGAAAATAGAACGGGTAAGGGCATCGCAACCAAAAACATACCCAACCATGGTTTACACAGCCAAAACCTAGAATGTACACAAAAACATAACTACATAGTCCTCCTACAATACATATAGACTTGCTATGCAACTCCAACCACGTACAAAATATCAAACTCGTGAAGCTTCCAGCAGACTATGGTAGGATATCAGGCACTGGGCGCTCGATCTCTACCTGAAAAGTGGTAAAACACTCAAAGAATGAGCTATGAAGCAGAGTGAGTGACTGAGTTTTTAAAAAAAACTATTAACTCGTAAATCATATCACCTGTCCATCTATGAGCATATGCATCTGTAATCAAACGTTAAAAGTAACCGTGTAATCATAATAGCTTTTCAGAAAACCAGCAAGTATGTCGTTAAAATCTCGTAAGGCATATGAATGATATAAATCCTTTTAAAACATGTCACAATCCACGTTGTGTAGGGCACGCCCAGTACAACCAACGTTTACTCTACGATGTAGTGGGGTCCGCCCAACACTCCCATCGTCTTTGTCATAGTGGGGCCCGCCCAGCACTCACGACAGCATTGTTGTCACGGAGTACACTCAACGTCGACAACAATATATGACCTGTGTGCACACGGTACCATATAGCCTCGAGCTCAATATCTCAGAAAACACATAAAAATATTTGAACATGCCTGCTTATCTTTCTTTCATAAAACTCGGGCATACTCAGCTTGTTCATAAAATCTTGAAATCTTTAAATCATACTTGCTAGTGCATACTTGCTCGAAATCATAACATTTTCATAAATTTCAGAAATCAATAAACATATGATCATGTATAGTTTCATCGGGAAATCTAGGCTCACATCGTGTACTTGAAAACATTTTAAGGAAAACATGAGTGCTCATAAATATGTGTTCCAAAAGTAAACATAAAGCATTGAACCCCTTTCATTCTAGCAAAACTTGCATTTCTTAAAGCATATTTCAAGCACATAGATTATTTTCGAAGTTCGTTTTGTCACTCCCAGTGTTAGAACTAGAACCTTGGCCCGTACACTCGAGTTATTTCCTCTTGGTCTTCAGACAAACCAGAACCAAGCATTAGAACCTCAAACTCATGATTTTCAACCTTAAAATTACAAAAAACACACCATCCAATTTCCAGCATTTTACAGATTTCATACCCTGTCTTTAAACAATCATAACTTCTTCATTACTTAGCCAAAAAGGATGTACTTTATACCAAACTCTTCCTTTTTGAACACTCTAAAACCCATATGAATAAATGAAATTGAGATTCCCAACAGATGTGTTCGAAAATACCTCGAAAGCTTCTTCCCCAGAAACTAATTTCTGCTATTCCAGATTCGTTTCCCTGCTGCAACCCAAAATTTGACCTGAAATTTAAAACATCTTCCAGTCGATTTCTACTCGTGATTTTTTCATGACAGTTGTAGGAAATTCAATAAGCTTTCCAACCATACCTATTAGAGCTTCTGATTCTAACTCTACAGATCAGTACGACCTAATAACCAGAGGTTTCTCGGATTTGACAGCAAAATCATTCCTCTGCCTTCCTTTAAAAAAAACAGTAACTTAGACTTAGAATTTGCTCGAGCTTCCTTCACAAACTTTGTTAAAAAATGAATTAAATTTCAAGAAAACTAAACCTCAACTCTTACCTCTTCCTGTAGAGCTCGAAATGACTTATACATCAGAACTGGACTGGAATGACTGAAGAATTTCCATGGAACCTTGAACAAACCTTTCTCCTTTCTTCTTCAAGCTCAAAACCAAAACTTTCTTTCCTTCGTCTTCCTTCTGTTCTCCCCCTCGAAGCCTCCATCTTTCTTTTGATAAATGAAGAAGGAAATGGAAAGGAATTTTTTTAAAGAAAACCAAACGGTGGTTTTGTCCTTTTGTCATTTTCTTCTTTTTCTTTTTCTAATTTTTTTTTTAATTTCTTCCTTTATCTCTTTATTTCACTTTTCTTTTCTTTTCTTTTTAAAACAAAGAAAACCAAATATATCCAACATTTCCTTTTTCTTTTATTTTCTTTTGTTTGTTTTTTTTTTGGAAATTTCAAGGAGGGATCTCGGGTTTACAACTTACCTCCCCCTTAAGAAATTTCGTCCTCGAAATTTAGTAGTCTTTAAGTGAAAATCGTCGGGTACTTCCTCCTCATTTTGTCCTCTAACTCCCAGGTTGCCTTCTCCACTCCGTGATGTCTCCAACGAACCTTCACGAGTGGGATCGTCTTGTTTCTTAAGACTTGTTCTTTCCTGTTGAGGATTTGAACTGCATCCTCTATGTAACTCATGTCTTCTTTTAGCTCAACTGGTTGTACTTGCAACACATGAGTCGGATCTGGAATATACTTCCTTAACATGGACACATGAAAAACATCATGTAGTTGAGATAGTTCTGCTGGCAATTCCATCTCAGAGGTCTTGCCCAACTCGCCTCTACTTACTTGATAAGGACCAATATATCTAGGACTTAGCTTACCTTTTTTGCCGAAACGAAGGACACCTCTCCACGGAGATAATTTCAAGAAAACTTGATCTTCGACTTGGAATTCTAAGTCCTTCCGTCGCTTATTTGCGTAACTCTTCTGACGGTCTTGAGCTACCTTCAGATTCTCCTTGATTACCTTAATATTATCTGTCGTAACTTGCACCAACTCAGAACCGATAATCTTCCGCTCTCCTACTTCGTTCCAACATATGGGCGTTCTACATGGCCTTCCATACAGAGCCTCAAATGGTGCCATGTCAATACTTGACTGATAACTGTTATTGTAAGCGAACTCCATAAGTGATAGGTGTGTATCCCAACTCCCCTTAAATTGAAGGACACATGCCCTCAACATGTCCTCTAAGGTCTGGATGGTCCTCTCTGACTGACCATCTGTCTGAGGATGGAATGTTGTACTAAAATTTAGCTTTGTCCCCATAGGAGAGTTTTTTTAATAGAATTTTAGTGCTTAATCTACTTGAATTGCATAAAATTTATACAGCCTCATGTTATTTTATCTCTAAATTATGTGTGTTAGCTTTAAAATCTTGAATTTAAGCATTAGGTGCACAAAGAATTAATTTTTATATTTTTGTGCTTTAATTCAAGAAATTTAGGAAAATAAGCTAACGGTTAATTAAAGACCGAAATTTGAGATTTTTCTTAACTCCAAAAATCCTCGTGTATTTAGTTTTATTTATAATTGACTTCATAAATTTATTTAGGATTTTTCTGTGTGCAGGAGATGTTTAAAAATTACAAGAGTCCCTAAGGGCATTTTAGACATTTTACCCGAAAGGTTATATGGTCTTTTTACTCTTAAGGGTATTTTTGTAATTTGTAGAGTTAGGGTAACACCATCTTGTATAAGGAGGCTAGGGTTTACAAGTGAGAGAGTTGACTGGGTGAGAATTTGCGACAAGAGGAGAGATCGAAAAGAGAAGGAGAACCAAGCGATTGCTACAGCAAAGTGTGCGTTGGAGAGACAAATTCATGATGGTGTCTTTGCTGTAGCAATCGTGAGGTCCATTCGTTGCTGAAGCAAAGAGCGAGAAAAGAAGAAGGGCGTTGTTGGTGTTGCTACGTGTTGTTGCTGAAGCAATCGGATGAGAGAGCACAAATCGAGAGGCCCCTTTGTTGTCGCATTGAAGAGGAAAATTCGAGAGAGTTGTCCTTGGGTATTTGCTGGAGCATTCAAGAGAGGTGGTGAGCATTAAAATTTGCTTCAAAGAAAAGGAGGAAAATCGAGAGGACCATCCACGCCTTTTCTTTGAAGCAATCGACGGGAAAGTTTAAAGGATTTGCCGAGAGGTTTGCTAAAGCAATCGCGTGAGGTTCTTGGCATTGGGAGCCGCCGATGTTTGGCCAAGCAATCGCGTGACGTTCTTTGGCGTTGGGAGCCGCGAGAGGTTTGCTCTGACAATTGGCGTAAGGTTCTTTGAGAGTTTCTTTGATCGCCGAAAGTTTGTTGAAGCAATTGTTGGGAGTCACGCACGGCTTTGAAGCAATCGCTTTGCCTTTGTGAAGTAGGAACCCGAGAAGGCTTTTTGCCGAAGCAATTGGCTGATCAATTTTGAGGCCAACCAAAGGGTTTTGCTGAAGCAAAGTGCCCTGCTGCAGTTCATTGACAGAGGGTTGCTGCTAGGCAATTGCTGTAGCAAAACAAGGCAACTTGCTTTGTAAATTGTCTCCTTTCTTTTAGTGCTTTTGCCTATTATTTTTGCCAATTATCACTGCTTTTGTTGGGTTGTTTATTGTAAGCCCTAAACCCTATTCTCTTTTATCATTGAGCACTCGTTCATGATGTTTTGAAATATGCAAAATCGTATAGGTTGCACTAAACAATGTCGTGATCGAATTTGGGAATCTATTGAATTTGGAGCTACAATGTGTCTAAACTTCATAAGGGGATAGGTAAACCATTGAAATAAGCATATTAAAAGTTGCATTGAAGTAAGTTCAAATCATTAGCAAATTGGAGAAGTTTTAGGTGCATCAAGTATTGAATGGAAGATCATATGTCTCACAAACTTAGGATAAGTTGGCTAAATGCTTAGGGTTTATTTACACACTTATTTTGTTGTTTTAAAAAGGTGATTATGATGTAAATACTGAAGTAGGAGCTGGCCAAAGGAGGTGAAGGCTCGAAGTTAAGTTTGGCAAGAAGGTGGTGTCAAATTCTTACTAAGACAGCAAGCAGCTGGAAAATGGGCCAACTTCAATCGATCATATCTCTCTATCTACTGAACCAAATTCGATTATTTTTGTGTCAAAATCTTATAAATTGAGTGTAGAATACGAAACTGGTCGGCTTTGCAGAAAATACCAAGATGACGAAAGAGAAAAGTGCAGAACAGTGAAGGGTGTTCAAGTTTCTCGGGTAGCAGAACAGTATGAGGAGATCAGTCTGTTTTGAGCTCTTGAGGAGGAATTAGAAGCTGAAATTTTGAGGTACATAAGCTAAGATGTTGTCCTTGAGGTTTATCAAAAAATATTTGGTGGTTGTGTTGATAAATTTTGAGGAACCCAAGCTGGAAGTTGAACCTGTAATTTTAGGTGAAAGGGAAAAACTTCTAGCAAGAGATTGAAGGAGATTCTCTTCCATTTCTATATACCTTACAACCAATTGTGTGTATGGCTATTCTTAATTGAGTTATGGGACTGAATTAGACCTGTTTCTTAGGTGCATAAGGAAAGGAATTGATGTTACTGTTTTGTTAAGAGGAAGGCGTAAGAAGTAGTATGCTGTCAAATCCGGGAAGTCTTTGATGTTTTGGTTGTTATGATCTGTATACTTGGAGTTAGAAGCTCTAATTGGTATGGTTCGAAAGATTATTGAATTTTCTACAACTTTCGTGAAGAAATCGTGAGTATAAAATGTCTAGAAGATGTCTTAAATAACAGATTAAATTTGTTGTGCAGCAGGGAATCCGAATCTGAAAACAGCAGAAGTCTGTTTTGAGGAAAGTAGCTTTCGAGGTATTTCTGAACAAATTCGTTTGCAATTTCAATTTCATGTCTTCATATGATTTTTAGAGGGTTCAAAAAGGAAGAGTTTGGTATAAATTACATTATTTTTGGATAAGTAATGAAGAAGTTATGGCTGTCTGAATACAGGGCAGAAAATCTGAAAATGCTGGAAAATTTAAAAGTGTGTTTTCTTGCAAGTTTTACGGTTAAAAATCATGAGCTCGAGGTTCTAATGGTTGAGTTGGTTTGTTTGACAGGCCAAGAGCAAATAGGTCAAGTTTACAAGCCAATGTTCTAATTCTAATACTGTGAGTGACTCTATCTTAGAACTATGTTTGGCCTATGTTTTTCTTAAAAAACATAATTGTTGATCATTGAATCTTGTTTGAACTAATTATGTATAGCTTCATGGAGTTCCTAACATAAAGTTCATGATGGAACCTAAGCATGCTTTGAGTTAGTTGTAACTATAAATCCAAGTATGGAAACTAAATTATGAAAGTATGCTTTCCTTTAGAGAATGTTTTGTGTAAATCCACTTGGGAACATGTTTAGATGATAATATGAAATTGTCAAGAAATTGTTGTATGTGTTATAAAGACATGATTTCCATGGTAAACAAGTTATGCCCTTGATCTTGGTTAACCCCTAATACTGAAGGACATTCGAGAAGGTACTTAGGGGGGAATGAATCATAATTTCCGATCTTTCAAGGACAATGAGAAGGTATTCGGGTAGTAAATGGTCTTACCTTAATACCAAGGACATAGAGAAGGTATTAGGGAAAACCAAAGGGCCAAAGGTATTCCACGTGCACGTGAGAGAGGTATGAACCTTATTGGTACAAATGTAACTCTACCACCTCTATGTTTCGAAAGTGGTATCATGCTATGTGTTTTATTGTTATGAGCTTCTACATTATTGATCTATCTACACTCAATATAATACTACATTATGAGTTATGTGCTATGCATAAGTGGTGACTTAAACCTGTAAATTGGAAGCATAGTTTGTTTATGTTAAGTTATTTTCTACTTATAATCTGCCATTATTATGCTTCACCTTTGAGCTTATAATAGACACTCACTGAGCTTCCTAGCTCACGTTTTCTTTATGTCTACTCTTCCTAGGTAGCGCACGAGTTTCAAAGTGCTTAGCCTTCACAAGACCTATTTGCCACCACGCCATTTAGCTCCTTGTATATACACTTTCTTTGTATATGGTTTGTAGTGAGAACATATTAGATGGGTTGTAATAAACTTGGAAACTTTATGACTATCTAAAGAACATAGTAAAGGAAGTGAATGTGTTTCATATATAAGTGTATATCAGTGCTTAACTTTGCTTATTCAAACATGATGTGTTACGTCTATTTTAAGCTAAGTCTTGGGTTAGTCAAGGAAAGCCAACAAGAGGTTTTGTTATCTTTGTCTTTGCATCTCTTCCTAGGTTAGGCAAGTAAGTCGGGACGGGTGTGACAACTTGCATCGAGCAAAAGGTTTTGGGAAGGGAACTAGGTTCATGCATTAAATTAGGAGCTTGTTGTCTTACTTATTTTAATAAGATTGTATAATTTAGGACCATGGCTCGAGGTGGCAAACGAGGCGGGCAAGTGGAGACCGAACTCAAGAAGCTACCGGTGATAGAGGAAGAGAGGTATCGAGGGAGAGTCTAGTCATCCTCGCAAGAGGTGAATATGGAGGAACAGATCTCTTTACGAGGATAACTCAAAGATTAGTCAAAGTGTTGGATCAAAGCACAAGTAGATCCGAGAAAAGAAGTATGGCATTGAAAGACCAAAGCCTTAGGTGCAACAACATTTGAAGGCACGATGCATCCCGCCGATCTTTGAGGTTTGGTTAAATCTGATTGAGAAGTGCTTTAGGGTCATGCGATGCCCCAAGAAAGGAAGGTCGATTTAGCGAAGATTCTTACTCCGAGAAGGAGCGGATGATTGGTGGAAGATAACCGAGAGCGAGAAAGGGGGATGCTTGGAGCCGGAAAGAGTTTCAAAGGCCTTTGAAGATAAGTATTACCCGAGCTCATACCGTGATGCGAGAGAGGAACGAGTTTCTAGGACTCGTTCGGGGGTCGATGACTATAATAGAATATGAGAAGAAGTTCACGAGTTATCAAAGTATGCTAGCACTATTGTTGCAAGCGAGATAGATCGATGCAAGAGGTTCGAGGATGGTTTCTGACGAGCGAGATCCGAACTCCCGTGATGTGAGTTACGAGTGGTCCGAGTTCTCCAAGCTTGTGGAGACGACATTACGAGTAGAGCGAAGCCTAGTAGATGACAGAATGGGAAAAGGAGTCGTAGGTGGTGGTCATACCACTTATTCTGTTGGTTTACCACGAGACCGATTCCAACGAGGAGATAATAGGAGATTCACTCTGGTATCTCTCTCGGAAAAGGAAGCTTTAAACAAAAACGACTTTCGGGACAAGGTATGGGCATTATGAATTCTTGGTAATGCCATTCGGGTTAACTAATGCCCCAAAGACATTCATGGATCTCATGAATCGGGTATTTCATCCTTACCTTGATCAGGTTTGTGATAGTATTTATTGATGACATCTTGGTGTACTCGTAAAGTGGAGAAAAGCATGCGAGAACATCTCGAGAATAGTGCTACGATACATTACGAGATCGGAAGTTGTATGCTAAATTTAGTAAATGTGAGTTTTATTGGAGCAGGTTGTGTTTTTGGGACACGTAGTATCAGCAGCTGGAGTACAAGTGGATCCTCAGAAGACGGAAGCTATAGTTAAGTGGGAACAACCAACTTCAATAACGGAAGTCCGTAGTTTTTTGGGCCTTGCAGGATACTATCGACGTTTTGTCGAGGGGTTTTCGAAGATAGCTCTTCCATTAACCAGTTTGACAAAGAAGAATACGAAGTTCGAGTGGAGTGAAAAGTGTGGAAAAAGTTTTCAAGAGTTAAAGAACAGACTTGTCACAAAGACACGATACTAACTCTACCCACCACGGGAAAAGAGTTTGAGGTTTACTGTGATGCCTCACATCAGGGCCTTGGGTGTGTACTTATGCAGGATGGGAAAGTGATTGCTTATGCCTCAAGACAGTTAAAAAAACATGAATGTAATTATCCTACTCATGATCTGGAGCTCGCAGCAGTTGTGTTAGCTTTAAAGATTTGGAGGCATTATCTGTTTGGTGAGAAGTGTTGTATTTACACAGATCATAAAAGTTTAAAATACATCTTCGAACAGAAAGAGTTGAATTTGAGACAACGGCGGTGGCTTGAATTGATAAAAGATTATGACTGCACGATCGAATACCACCCAGGGAAGGCTAATGTTGTAGCTGATGCACTGAGTAGGAAGTCGAAGCAACGTAGGGATTCACTTAATCTTTCATTAGAGTGGCTCTATTTGAGGAACTCAAGAGTTCTAATGCAAAAGTGTATGTTGGTGACAAAGGAACTTGTTAGCTCATTTTCGTAAGACCTACCTTAATTAATGATGTTATCACAAGTCAAGCTAAAAGACCCTACCCCAAGAAATTGATAGAAGAGGTGAACTTGAATCGAGAGCGATTACGAAGTAAGGCGTGATGGAGCGTTGATGAAGTATGGTAGATTTTGTGTATCTAAAGATGAAACTTTGAGAAATGCGATACTAGAAGAAGCACATAGTTCACCTATGTGATGCATCCGAAAGGTACAAAGATGTATCGGACCTTAAAGAACCATTATTGGTGGCGAGAATGAAACGAGAAATAGCAGAGTATGTCTCTAAATGTCTAATTTGTCGTGCAGTGAAACTGAACTAGAAACCAGGAGGGCTTCTAAATCCACTCCCAATACCGAATGGAAGTGGGAGCATGTAACGATGGATTTCTTATTTGGACTTCCCGAACACCGAGTGGTTATGACGGGATTTGGGTGATAGTAGATGATTAACTAAGATCGCTCGATTTTTACCCGCCAAGGTAACTTTTACTCTGGATAAACTTGCTAAATTATATGTTGACAGATTGTAAGCCAATACGAGCCTCGGTATCTATTGTGTCTGGATAGGGATTCGAGATTTACTTCCAAGTTCGCCGAGTCTCCAAGAGGCCTTGGGAACTAAGTTGCACTTTAGTACAAAGATTTCATCCACAAACCGATGGTCGGTCGAGAAGAACCATTCGGACCCTCGAAGACATGCTTCGAGCATGCGTCTTCGCAATATAAAGGAAGTGGGAGACTCACCTATCATTGATGGAGTTTTCATACAATAATAGTTATCATTCTAGCATCTAATGGTACCGCATTTGAGCGTTATATGGAAGAAAAATGTAGAACCCCTATTTTCTCTGGGAGGTAGGAGAAAGGAAGCCGATAGGGCTGAGTTGGTCCAAGTTACCTCGGAGAATGTTAAATTTATCGGGGAAAGATCAAGACAAAGACAAGATAGACAAAAGAGCTACGCTGACAAACGAAGAAGAGATTTAGAATTCAAATCGGAGACAAAGTTTTCTGAGACTATCCCCATGGAAGAGTGTTTTATGGTTCGGAAGGAAGGGGAACCGAGCCCGAGATATATAGGGCCTTACGAGATTCTGGAACGTGTAGGGCCATCACCACAGATTAGCTTTAGCTTTACCGATAGAATTGTCTCTGGTACATTATGTTTTCCATGTATCAATGTTGAGGAAATACATTTCGATCCGTCACATGTGCTCAAGGTAGAACCAATACAACTTAAGGAGAATCTATCATATGAGGAAGAACCTCTACAAGTAATCGGATCGGAAAGAACAGTGTGCTTAGGAACAAGTCAATACCACTTTGGTAAAGGTCTTGTGGAGAAATCACGACGTCGAGGAAGCAACATGGGAAAGCGAAGATACAATGAAAGAAAAGTACCCACAACTTTTCGTCGTGTTGAATTTCGTGGGAAATTCCTCTTAAGGGGGTAGTAAATTGTAAGCCCTAAACCTTATTCTCTTTTATCATTGAGCACTCGTTCATGATGTTTTGAAATATGCAAAATCGTATAGGTTGCACTAAACGATGTCGTGATCGAATTTGGGAATCTATTGAATTTGGAGCTACAATGTGTCTAAACTTCATAAGGGGATAGGTAAACCATTGAAATAAGCATATTAAAAGTTGCATTGAAGTAAGTTCAAATCATTAGCAAATTGGAGAAGTTTTAGGTGCATCAAGTATTGAATGGAAGATCATATGTCTCACAAACTTAGGATAAGTTGGCTAAATGCTTAAGGTTTATTTACACACTTATTTTGTTGTTTTAAAAAGGTGATTATTATGTAAATACTGAAGTAGGAGCTGGCCAAAGGAGGTGAAAGCTCAAAGTTAAGTTTGGCAAGAAGGTGGTGTCAAATTCTTACTAAGACAGCAAGCAGCTGGAAAATGGGCCAACTTCAATCGATCATATCTCTCTGTCTACTGAACCAAATTCGATGATTTTTGTGTCAAAATCTCATAAATGGAGTGTAGAATACGAAACTGGTCGGCTTTGCAGAAAATACCAAGAGGACGAAAGAGAAAAGTGCAGAACAGTGAAGGGTGTTCAAGTTTCTCGGGTAGCAGAACAGTATGAGGAGATCAGTCTGTTTTGAGCTCTTGAGGACGAATTAGAAGCTGAAATTTTGAGGTACGTAAGCTAAGATGTTGTCCTTGAGGTTTATCAAAAAATATTTGGTGGTTGTGTTGATAAATTTTGAGGAACCCAAGCTGGAAGTTGAACCTGTAATTTTAGGTGAAAGGGAAAAACTTCTAGCAAGAGATTGAAGGAGATTCTCTTCCATTTCTATATACCTTACAACCAATTGTGTGTATAGCTATTCTTAATTGAGTTATGGGACTGAATTAGACCTGTTTCTTAGGTGCATAAGGAAAGGAATTGATGTTACTGTTTTGTTAAGAGGAAGGCAGAAGACAGAAGTATGCTGTCAAATCCGGGAAGTCTTTGATGTTTTGGTTGTTATGATCTGCATACTTGGAGTTAGAAGCTCTAATTAGTATGGTTCGAAAGATTATTGAATTTCCTACAACTTTCGTGAAGAAATCGTGAGTATACAATGTCTAGAAGATGTCTTAAATAACAGATTAAATTTGTTGTGCAGCAGGGAATCCGAATCTGAAAACAGCAGAAGTCTGTTTTGAGGAAAGTAGCTTTCGAGGTATTTCTGAACAAATTCGTTTGAAATTTCAATTTCATGTCTTCATATGATTTTTAGAGGGTTCAAAAAGGAAGAGTTTGGTATAAATTACATTATTTTTGGATAAGTAATGAAGAAGTTATGGCTGTCTGAATACAGGGCAGAAAATCTGAAAATGCTGGAAAATTTAAAAGTGTGTTTTCTTGCAAGTTTTAAGGTTAAATATCATGAGCTCGAGGTTCTAATGGTTGAGTTGGTTTGTTTGACAGGCCAAGAGCAAATAGGTCAAGTTTACAAGCCAAGGTTCTAATTCTAATACTGTGAGTGACTCTATCTTAGAACTATGCTTGGCCTATGTTTTTCTTAAAAAACATAATTGTTGATCATTGAATCTTGTTTGAACTAATTATGTATAGCTTCATGGAGTTCCTAACATAAAGTTCATGATGGAACCTAATCATGCTTTGAATTAGTTGTAACTATAAATCCAAGTATGGAAACTAAATTATGAAAGTATGCTTTCCTTTAGAGAATGTTTTGTGTAAATCCACTTGGGAACATGTTTAGATGATAATATGAAATTGTCAAGAAATTGTTGTATGTGTTATAAAGACATGATTTCCATGGTAAACAAGTTATGTCCTTGATCTTGGTTAACCCCTAATACTGAAGGACATTCGAGAAGGTACTTAGGGGGGAATGAATCATAATTTCCCCATACTGAAGGACAATGAGAAGGTATTCGGGTAGTAAATGGTCTTACCTTAATACTGAAGGACATAGAGAAGGTATTAGGGAAAACCAAAGGGCCAAAGGTATTCCACGTGCACGTGAGAGAGGTATGAACCTTATTGGTACAAATGTAACTCTACCACCTCTATGTTTCGAAAGTGGTATCATGTTATGTGTTTTATTGTTATGAGCTTCTACATTATTGATCTATCTACACTCAATATAATACTACATTATGAGTTATGTGCTATGCATAAGTGGTGACTTAAATCAGAAATTGGAAGCATGGTTTGTTTATGTTAAGTTATTTTCTACTTATAATCTGCCATTATTATGCTTCACCTTTGAGCTTATAATAGACACTCACCGAGCTTCCTAGCTCACGTTTTCTTTATGTCTACTCTTCCCGTGTGCGCATTTAGTTTCAAAGGTGCTTAGCCTTCACAAGACCTATTTGCCACCACGCCATTTAGCTCCTTGTATATACACTTTCTTTGTATATGGTTTGTAGTGAGAACATATTAGATGGGTTGTAATAAACTTGGAAACTTTATGACTATCTAAAGAACATAGTAAAGGAAGTGAATGTGTTTCATATATAAGTGTATATCAGTGCTTAACTTTGCTTATTCAAACATGATGTGTTACGTCTATTTTAAGCTAAGTCTTGGGTTAGTCAAGGAAAGCCAACAAGAGGTTTTGTTATCTTTGTCTTTGCATCTCTTCCTAGGTTAGGCAAGTAAGCTGGGACGGGGTGTGACATTTATACACTGATTAGAGGTTAATTTTTTCACTGTTCTAAGCAGTTCGTGTGGCTGTTTTGGATTGTTTTTTTATATAAACTTCTTGATTAGTGAAAGCATCTTTAAATTAAAGAAGTGTGATTTGATTCGTATCATGAACTAATTTGTCTTAGGCAAGGGTTAGGTTGTTTTAATGTAATTTTGGAATAAATTTATAGTTGATGCCATTAATTGAATTTATGAAATTTTATTGAATTTAACATTGCATGAGAATTAAAATTGGCCTCTTTAATTTCTCTAGAATTCACGAACTTGCGAGAGCTAGTGAATTAGAAAACTAAAATTTCATTCTAGGATTATTGAGTTGATTAGAGATGATTAACCCACCTAGAACCTAAATTCATGAGCATAATTTAGATCTCTATTGAGAGATTCTTGGTTTTAAAACTTAGTGATTTTGAAAGAAATCATTTGAACACATAAGTAGGTGAATTTGAGGAATTAATCATATCTTTATTCCAATTGAACATTAGAACTCTAACCTAACCCAAGCCTACTTTTTTATTATAGAATCTCAACTTTTGCCCCTTGCCTCTCGTTCGCATTTTTCTATCTTCACATTTAATTCAATTGATTACTTTCATATTGTTTTGAGTACTTTACCTTTTTGCATCACTAAGTGCATGCTTAAATTATTTTTCAATCCCATACATTGCACAAAAAATTATAAAGGATAATTTCTAGGACACTCGCTTACTTAGATTCTGCTAGTCCTCGTGGGATCGATACTCTTATCTTATCACTTGCTGCACTCGACCGTGTATACTTGCACGTCGTAGAAGTGTCAGAGTCTCATTCTAATTTGCATTAGTTTAGGGCACTGATATTTTCGCATCAAGTTTTTGGCGCCGTTGCCGGGGATCGAACCCGGGTCACCCGCGTGACAGGCGGGAATACTCACCACTATAGCTTTCTGTAAGCTAGGCCAAAACTTAGAAGTAAATCTCGGATCTCTATCTGAAACTATGGACACTGGCACTCCGTATTGACTCGCAATTTTGTCGACGTATAGCTTAGCAAGCTGATCAAGTGTAGATGTCGCTTTAATCGGTATAAACGTGTTTTCTTAGTGAGTTTATCCACTATTACCCAAATACCATCATGTCCACTTGAAGTATGTGGTAATCCAAATAGAAAATCCATAGTGATATGCTCCCATTTCCACTCCGACACTGGCAGCGGGTTAAGGAGTCCTCCTGGCCTCTGTCTAACTGGTTTAACCTATTGGCAGATCAAACATCTATCAACATAATCAGCTATCTCCTGCTTCATCCCAGGCCATCAATAGGTCCCCTTCAAAGTTTTATACATCTTGGTGCTTCCTAGATGCATAGTATAAGTTGAACTGTGAGTTTCCTCTAAAATAGCATCTTTAAGCTCACTAACACTCGGGGCACATAGTCTTCTCTGCTGAACTATGGTTCTGTCTGTTCTCATTCTAAATTATGTCTCTAGGACCTGTTTGGACATTCCAAACATTTTTTGCAAATTACTATCCTCTTGTTGTCTTCTCGCAATCTCTGTTACGAGCGAAAACCCTACCTGGAATTGAGCTAAAAGACCCCTTGAACTCTCTGCAGTCACAACTGCCTTAGAAACCCCTCAGAGTACTTGAAAAGGTTACTCGAATACCACACAAGGCGTCCTTAGGAAGTCTCAACTTCCTGCTTAATGCATCTGCTACTATGTTCGCCTTACCTGGATGGTATTCTATGATACAATCATAATCTTTAATCAATTCTAACCATCTTCTCTATCTCATATTCAATTCTTTCTGATCCAAGATATATTTCAGACTCTTATGATCTGTGTAAATGTGACACCTCTCACCGAACAAATAATGACCCCAGATCTTCAGTGCTAAAACAACTGTTGTTAGCTCAAGATCGTGGGTTGGGTAATTAAACTCGTGTTTTTCCAATTGCCTTGACGCATAAGCTATTACTTTTCCTTCTTGCATGAGTACACACCCTAAACCTTGCCTCGAAGTGTCACTGTAAATCACATACTCTTTTCCCGTTACAGGAAGTGTTAGAATAGGTGATGTAACTAATCTCTTTTTCAGCTCCTGAAAACTCTGTTCACACTTATCTGACCATTCAAACGTAGCATTCTTCCTTGTCAAAGCTATTAAGGGTAATGCTAATCGTGAAAAATCCTCAACAAACCGTCTGTAGTATCCTGCCAAACCTAGGAAACTACGTACCTCTGTCGCACTGGCTGGTCTCTCCCAGTTGACCACAGCTTTCACCTTCTATGGATCAACACTAACTCCATAATTTGCTGAGACAACATGCCTAAAAACACTACATGATTCAACAAAAACTCACATTTGCTGAATTTAGAATACAATTGTTTATCACGTAGTGTTTGTAGAATAATCCTCAGATGTTCCTCATGGGCTTTCCTGTCAACTGAATAAACTAATATGTTATCAATAAATACTATTACAAACTGATCCAAATACTGATAGAAAATCCTATTCATGAGGTCCATGAAAACTGTTGGTGCATTCGTTAAACCGAATGACATTACTAAAAACTCATAATGCTCGTACCTCGTTCTGAATGTTGTCTTAGGATATCTAATTCCCTTACCTTTAACTGATGGTATCCTGATCTTAAATCAATCTTAGAAAACACTGATGCTCCTCGTAACTGGTCAAACAAGTCATCTATACGGGGTAAAGGATACTGGTTATGTATCGTGACCTTGTTTAACTGTCTATAATCACATAATCTAAGGGTACCATCTTTCTTCTTTACAAATAACACTGGAGCTCCCCAAGGCGATACACTAGGTCTGATGTATCCCTTATCAACTAGTTCTTGTAAATGCATCTTCAGCTCCCTGAGTTCACTTGGATCCATTCTATACGGCGCTTGCGAAATAGGTGTTGTTCCTGGTAACAATTCAATAGTGAACTCAACTTCCCTATCATGTGGTAACCCTAACAGACCTGCTGGAAGAACATCAAGAAATTCGTTCACAACAAGAACATTTTCTGGTTTTAGCTTTCCCTCCTGCACCTCTACTACATGTGCAAGAAACGTCGTTCAACCTTTCCTCAACAACTTCTCAGCTTTTAATGCTGAAATCAAACTTGTAGGAATAATCTTTCTTTCACCCCTGGAAACTATTTCAGCCAACCCTGGTTTCCTAAAAACAACTTCCTTTTCTATGGCAATCCATTGAAGAATAATGAGTAAATAAGAAATTCATCCCTAAGATTGCATCTAACACCTGCAACTCTAGTGGAAGAAGATCCACTAACATATCGAGACCTTCTACTAAGACCTCACAATGTCGCAACATTGCCTCGACTAGTAAAGCATCACCAACTGGCGTGTAAATAACTAACCTCCCAAATAAAGGCTCTAACTTTCTATTCAGCTTAGTTAGGAATATACTGGAAACAAAGGAATGCGTAGCACCTGGATCCATTAACACACGTGCAGGTACATTACAAATAGAAATCGTACCAGTAATCACATTTGGTGCATCCTTCGCTTCTTGTTGAGTCATAGAGTAGACCTTTTCCTGTTGCCTAGGTCTCCCTACAACTCATTTCTGTCTAGAACCACTGGTGCCTTCTCTTGCAGCTACCGGAACTCTCGGCTACTCAACTGTCTGGGACCCAACTCCTTGGTCCCTCTATGCGGCTGCTCTAAGCTGTGAACAATCCCTCTTGAAATGCCCTTGTTGTCCACACTGGTAACACCACCGTCGCCAACTAGACAATTGCCTCGATGATTCTTGCCACAATTTGCACATGGAGTTCTCCGTGCTGCATTGGCAACAGACTCTTGCACTGTCTGTGGTCTTGCTACGAATCTAGCAAATTGACTAGGTGCTCTTTGACTCTACTTCTGATAGGCACCACCCACATTCATCTGCCTCGATGCCTGGCCGCCAGCTCGATTCTTAAAGTCTTGACGACTTGAAATATTCACTCCAGGTGTGAATCTTCGCTACTCATGACCCCGAAAACTGCTTACCGTTGAAGGCTCTCAAGTAGGCTCCACTACTGGTTGCGCCTCTATTATACTCTGCTCAACACGTAGAGCAGTCTCTACTAGTTGAGAAAAATCAGTCCACTTAGCAATGGTTGTGACAAGGGTACGTATCTCAGGACGCAACCCTCTTTCAAATCTTCGACACTTGTCACTCTCAGATGCCACAATTACATATGCATACCATGACAGCTCGGTATACCTTCTCTCGTACTCAGCCACTGAAAGTGACCCTTGCTTCAGTTCTAAATATTCATCCCTCTTCGCCTCACGGTACGTGCTAGGGTAATACTTATCTTCAAATATGCTTCTGAAAGTTTGTCAGTCTAAAGTACGTGCATCACTACACCTGGCTAATATTTGTTTCCATCATCCTTCTACCTCCTTCAGCAGCAAGAATGTGGCCAACTTGACTTTCCGCTTCTCAAGAAAACTCATCACATCAAAACATTTCTCAAGCATATTAAGCCAAACCTTGGCGTCAGTTGGATCTTTGGAACCCTCAAACACTATGGCTCCTAATTCTTTTAAGTGTTCTATTCTATATGTCTTGTCTGGATCACTTAGCCCTGCTCTCTATGGCTTACCTACCTCCTGTGAGGAATTGGCATACTGCTTAATCCTGGCCCCTATCTGGACTCTCAGGGCACTAGATCCCCTCTCAGATTGGGCTTGGGTAGGATCTTGCGTCCCGCCCTGATCCTGCCTGCGTCGTCTGCTAGTACGTGGTGGCATGACTCCTATAACATATCAACATACTAGACATACTATGGATACTTAACACAAGTACATAGTACTAAACTTCTATCCACATTTTAGCCCTAACTGGACTTACTCTTATCCTTTCTTGGACCATACTCTACTAGTTCAATTTGAACTAACTCAATAACTTACTATGACTTTTTAATTTATTCTCAAAGCTAACTTGCCCTCTCCCGAACTACTCACTACTTAGCCCGGAAGACGACGTGAAGCCAACAGACATTGTTTACCTCTTAACAATACCTATGACTCTGTTATACCTGATAAACATACTATACTTGCATATGGAACACTTTAAACATAAAACAACGAAAACTAGACAACTACAAAACATACGTAAGGAGAAACTCTTCTTAAGTCTCTCTTGAAACTAGAACGGGTAAGGGCATCGCAACCAAAAACATACTCAACCATCGTTTACACAGCCACAACCTAGAATGCACACACAAACATAACTACATAGTCCTCCTACAATACATATAGATTTCCTATGCAACTCCAACAACGTACAAAATATCAAACTCGTGAAGCTTCCAGCAGACTATGGCAGGATATCAGGCTTTGGGAGCTCGATCTCTACCTGAAAAGTGGGAAAACACTGAAAGAATGAGCTATGAAGCTCAGTGAGTGACTGAGATTTTTTTAAAAAAACTATTAACTCGTAAATCATATCACCTGACCATCTATGAGCATATGCATCTGTAATCAAACATTAAAGTAACCGTTCAATCATAATAGCTTTTCAGAAAACCAGCAAGTATGTCGTTAAAATCTCGTAAGGCATATGAATTATATAAATCCTTTTAAAACATGTCACAATCCACGTTAAGTAGGGCACGCCTAGTACAACCAACGTTTACTCTACGATGTAGTGGGGCCCGCCCAGCACTCCCATGGTCTTTGTCGTAGTGGGGCCCGCCCAGCACTCACGACAATATTGTTGTCATGGAGTACACTCAACGTCGACAACAATATATGACCTGTGTGCACACGGTACCATATAGCCTCGGGCTCAATATCTCAAAAAACACATAAAAATATTTGAACATGCCTGCTTATCTTTTCTTTCGTAAAACTCAGGCATACTCAGCTTGTTCACAAAATCTGGAAATCTTTAAATCATACTTGCTAGTGCATACTTACTCGAAATCATAACATTTTCATAAATTTCAGAAATCAATAAACTTATGATCATGTATTTCATCGAGAAATCTAGGCTCGCATCGTGTACTTGAAAACATTTTAAGGAAAACATGAATGCTCATAAATATGTGTTCCAAAAGTAAACATAAAGCATTGAAACCCTTTCATTCTAGCAAAACTTGCATTCCTTAAAGCATATTTCAAGCACATAGATTGTTTTCGAAGTTCGTTTTGTCACTCACAGTGTTAGAACTAGAACCTTGGCCCGTACACTGGACCTATTTCCTCTTGGCCTGTCAGACAAACCAGAACCAAGCGTTAGAACCTTGAACTCATGATTTTCAACCTTAAAATTACAAAAAACACACCATCCAATTTCCAACATTATACAAATTTCATACCCTGACTTCAAACAATCATAACTTCTTCATTACTTAGCCAAAAAGGATGTATTTTATACCAAACGCTTCCTTTTTGAACTCTCTAAAATCCATATGAAGAAATGAAATTGAGCTTCCCAACGGATTTGTTCGAAAATACCTCAAAAGCTTCTTCCCCAGAAACAAATTTCTGCTATTCCAGATTCGTTTCCCTGCTGCAACCTGAAACTTGACCTGAAATTTAAAACATCTACCAGTCGATTTCTACTCACGATTTCTTCCTGAAAGTTGTAGGAAATTATATAAGCTTTCCAATCATACCTATTAGAGCTTCTGATTCCAATTCTACAAATCAGTACGATCCAAAAACTAGAGACTTCTCGGATTTGACAGCAAAATCTTTCCTCTGCCTTTCTTTAAACAAAACAGTAACTTAGACTTAGAATTTGCTCGAGCTTCCTTCACAAACTTTGTTCAAAAATGAATTAACTTTCAAGAAAACTAAACCTCAACTCTTACCTCTTCTTGTAGAGCTCGAAATGACTTATACGTCAGAATTGGACTGGAATGACTGAAGAATTTCCATGGAACCTTGAACAAACCTTTCTCCTTTCTTCTTCAAGCTCAAAACCAAAACTTTCTTTCCTTCTTCTTCCTTCTGTTCTCCCCCTCGAAGCCTCCAGCTTTCTTTTGATAAATGAAGAAGGAAATGGAAACGAATTTTTTTAAAGAAAACCAAACGATGGTTTTGTATTTTTGTCATTTTCTTCTTTTTGTTTTTCCTTTTCTTTTTTTTTAATTTCTTTCTTTATCTCTTTATTTCACTTTTCTTTTCTTTGCTTTTTAAAACAAAGAAAACTAAATATATCCAACATTTCCTTTTTCTTTTGTTTTGTTTTTTTTATTGAAAATTTCAAGGAGGGATCTCGGGTTTACAGTTACTCGCCCAATATGCCTATCTTATCAGGGAAAGGACCAAGTAGGGAGCTGGGAACTTCACTACGCGAGATAGAATTCACTCGTTCCCGCCTTTAGGGAAACTAGAGGGGGTTGTTCCCTTAAGTGTTGTCTCCAGGGCTTGGACAACGGGCGCCCACCTTCTCACTGGCCCGAGAAGGGTGTTGTGTATGGTTTGACCATCACAATATGTTTTTCATTAGAGGAGCAGTGGAGATTTAAGGAACAAGAAGTAGACACAGGAGTAAAACGGTAATTTGACCCAGCCGTGTCTACGGACAACCTGTGAAGGGTCAACTCATAGGCATTGGTTATATTAGTGGACACGTAATATTTTGCACTGACGGGTGTGCAGCTACGGGCTTTAGTGAAGTGTTACCGTAGCTAATGAAGGTTGATTAACCGGGTCAAAGAGTTTGATAGGTTAATCTAGTATCATTGGAGCTCGTCACTGTAGGTTCATTAGGTCCCTCGGTTGGCTCAATCTGGGTTAAAAGAAGGGTTATTGTTTTGGTATGAAATTAAAGTGTTTTATTACACTTAAAGGGCATTTATGTCATTTATATGAGATATGAATGATATAATATATAGTTTAATGTGAATGAGATTCATGATAAACTATAGGTTAGCCTAATTTTTGAATTAGGGCTAATTGGAGATATTAATTGCGGGAAATTAAATTGGATCTGATTCAATTTAAGAAATCCACAATTATTGCAAATGTGATTTGTAATATTAGATATGAGATATCTTATAATATATGGTTATGCAAATCTGATTTGCATAACCTATAGTTGTGGTAAAGTGGTAATAATGAGGAGATTTTAACTCCATCCATTTCCACTATTTAAACCCTTTGCAAGAAGGATTTCATAAGCTCTTCTTTCATTTTTTGGATTCTCACAAAAAAGAAGAGAATTTTCTCTCTACTCTCTCAACTCTCCTCCCTCTCCAAAACCATAAAGTCCCACTACTTTCCTTCTTCCAAAGGAAGAACAATCGAGAAGGTCGTTGGTAGTGTTCGGTTTTTGTTTGAGAGAATATTTCGTAGAGATCGAGGTTGCACGAAGAGTTCGTGATTCGCTGGAAAGGAGTTCTTGAAGAAGGTCTTCAATAAGTAAGTAGTTTAAATTATTTATTTATTTAATTAATATTAATATAAATGTTATATTAATGTCAATTAATTAAATAAATGCCCCTAAAAGCCAAAATCGGTCCATTTTTGTTATTCAATTATTTTATGCATGAGATGTATGATTTAATTAAATTCTATGTGCATAGTGTATGTCATATAGATTTAAAATCTCACCTTAGGTTAAACATTTCATGCATCATTTATATTATAAGTGTTACAATATATAGTTTGCATGATAGGTTATATTATAAGTCTTATAATATGATTAAAATGCATGTTTTAATTTATTTAAATATAAGTGTTATATTTTTTAGATTAAAGTATGCTCATGCATTTTATTTCATGTGATGAATTATTATGTTATAGTATAGTTACTCATTTGATGAATGATCAAGCACTATAACATAGAAATGCATGTAACCTAAGTTAATTATTAGTTTTAAAGTGTTTAGAACTTGAATAGTTAGACTTAGGTTTTCTAGTTCTAATAAGATTAGAATTAGGAAATCAAAGTATAGTCTTTGAATGGTGACTGATTAGTAACTTTGTCTAAGGAAGGATTTGTCTAAGGTTGGGGTATTTAAGTTTACGCTTGCGGAACACCCCTACCTGGAAACCGACCTGGGAGTGAATTCGGTCTGGAGATTTTTAGATTATATTTATCGTGAATGTCGTTAATTAAAAGTTGATTAATTTACTCACATAGACCTAAGTAATAATGTGATTATAAACTTTGGGTAAATACCATAGAAGAGTTATATTGGTAGACTTAGGTAAATTTTAGCTGGTTTATCTAGGTCAATCTCGAAAATAATAAAGTGTTGAGTGGGAGGAAATAAAGTGTATAAGATACATTTAATTTTCCGACCACAAATCTCCGTTAAGTCCGCACCGTGAGATCCATACTCGGCCTCGTGGCGCAAATGGGAGCGTCATCCTTCGGATGGTATTTGTATGGGTCAATATCAACGTGGATGGAGAGAGTACTTATAGTGAGTGGGAGTGGGACATGTGAAAAAGGGACCCACGGTCTGTTCTTTCGATTCACACCGTGAGACCCCTATGATCCGCCTGCTAGTTAGGCCTGGACAAGACAATCCCTTCGGAAGGCCTTCATCATGGGAGTCGAAACACCGTGAATTCCCGAAAGGGATACAGTTTCCTTGTTAGTTTTCCTTCGTGGTTCACCCTTCGGTGGCTATTGTTTGGACCGATACTTGGAAACTTAAAGATTGAGGTTGACACTCACGGGTTTCGTTTGTTAATGAATTCGACCAAATAATGGTAACTGGACACCTAATGGAATAAGAGTTATTCTGGGATTAGGTTCTGGTCGAGAAAGTCTTGTCCTTGAGGAGGAGTGTTTCTGTTCACCCTTCGGTGACAGTCATTCTAAACCTTTAGGATATCATTCGAATTTTTAAATGACCTAGGGATCATAGGATTAAATTTTGCTAAAACCTGATTGGACTCAAAAGTTTTTTGCGAGACTGACACAAAATTGTTTGATTTTTTCAGCTAAAATTGTCTAGCTCAATGATCACTTTACTTGCTTCCGACAAACTAGTAGGAGATAACTTCCAAACGTGGAAGAACAATATAAACACGATTTTAGTAACTGACGACCTGAAGTTCGTGCTTACTGAGGAGTATCCTTAGTTGTTGAGCTCGACAACATCTCGAAGTGTTCGTGATGGATACGATCGATGGATTAGGGCCAATGAAAAGGCCAAGGTCTATATCATTGTCAGCTTGTCTGAAGTATTGGCAAAGAAGCATGAGTTGATGGTCACCACTAAGGAGATCATGGATTCGTTGCAGGACATGTTTGGACAACAATCTTTTCAGGTCAGGCACGATTCACTCAAACACGTCTTCAACGCACGGATGAAAGAAGGGTCGTCTGTCTGTGAACATGTTCTAGACAGGGGTTCGACCTCTGGGACAGTAACTCCTTCTCACCCGTAAGGGAAGAAGAAAATGAAGAAGGGTAAAGCTGACCGAGCTGGCGCCCAAAAGGGCAAAAAGGTCAAGGAAGTTGCATAAAAAGGAAAGTGTTTCCACTGCAATAGGGACGACCACTGGAAGAGAAACTGTCCCAAGTTCCTTGTCGAGAGGAAGAATCAAGGTAAATGTGATTTACTAGTAACTGAAACTTGTTTAGTGGAGAGTAATGACTCTGCCTCGATATTGGATTCAGGCGCCACTAACCACGTTGTTCTTCTTTTCAGGGAATTAGTTTCTGGCACCAGCTGCGAGAGGGTGAGGTGACTCTACGGGTTGGATCCGGGGAGATAGTCTCTGCTGTAGCGATCGGCAAAGTGAAGCTCTACATCGACAGGAATTACATTTTATTAGATAATTTGTATATAGCTCCAAGGTTTACTAGAAACCTCGTTTCTATTTCCTGTATTCTTCAACACTCTATTTCTGTAATATTTTCTAGTAATAAAGCGCTTATTTCTAGAAATTGAAATTTCTTTTGTTCTGCTTCGCTTAAGTCTAATTTGTATGTTTTGAAACCAAAATCGGCCAAAAGTGTTTTGAACACTAAATTATTTAAAACTACAGAAACACGAACTAAAAGAGTAAAACTTTCTCTAAAAGAAATGCCCATCTTTGGCATCTACGGTTAGGGCACATTAATCTCAATAGGATTGAGAGACTAGTGAAAATTGGACTTCTAAACGAGTTTGAAGAAGACTCTTTACCGGTGTGTGAGTCATGCCTCGAAGGCAAAATGACCAAGCGTCCTTTTAGTGGAAAAGGATATAGAGCCAAAGAGCCCCTTGAGCTTATACATTCTGACCTCTATGGTTCGATGAGTGTTAAAGCACGAGGAGGTTACGAATACTTTGTATCTTTTATAGATGATTATTCAAGGTATGGGTATATTTACCTAATGCATAGGAAGTCTGAAACTCTTGAGGAATACAAGACTGAGGTTGAGAACCTGTTAGGTAAAATGATAAAACAAAATTGATCGGATCGAGGTGGAGAGTATATGAACACTAAATTCCAGGACAATATGATAGAACACGGAATTACGTCTCAACTCTCAACACCTAGTATGCCACAGTAGAATTGTGTATCGGAGAGGTGAAACAAAACCCTGTTGGACATGGTTTGGTCGATGATGAGCTATGCTCTTCTCCCTGATTCCTTTTGGGGTTACGCAGTGGAGACTACGGTCTATATTTTGAACAACGTTATGTCGAAGAGTGTTTGTGAAACACCTTTCGAACTCTGGAATGGATGTAAAGGTAGTTTACATCATTTCAGAATTTGGGGATGCCCAACCCACGTGTTGGTGTCAAACCCGAAGAAGTTGTAACCTCGTTCAAAATGGTGCCTATTCGTAGGTTACCCAAAAGAGACTAGGGGTGGTCTATTTTTCGATCATAAGGAAAATAGGGTGTTTTTGTCGACAAATGCCACTTTCCTTGAGGAAGACCACATCAGGGATCATTTGCCTATGAGCAAAATCGTGTTAAATGAAATGGATAGTACATCAGCAAGAGTTGCTGATGGGGCTAGTACATCAACAAGTGTTGTTGATCCTAGCACGTCTAGTCGAGTCCGTTCCCAAGAGTTGGGAATGCATAGACGTAGTGGGAGGACTATGAGACAGCCTGAACGTTACATGGGTTTAGCTGAAATCCAAGTCATCACTCCCGATGATGACTGCGAGGATCCATTGACCTATGATCAGGCAATGGCTAACGTTGACAAATACGAATGGATTAAAGCTATAGACCAGGAAATGGAGTCGATGTACTTCAATTCCGTCTGGGAGCTTGTGGATCAACTGGATGGGGTCAAACCTATTGGTTGCAAATGGATCTACAAGCGTAAACGTGGCGTAGATGGGAAGGTGCAGACCTTCAAAGCACGACTAGTGGCAAAGGGTTTTACCCATGTTGAAGGGGTTGACTATGAGGAACCTTTTAACCTTTTACCATGGTAAAGTCGATCAGGATCCTTCTGGCCATTGCCGCATATTCTGACTATGAGGTATGGCAGATGGATGTCAAGACCGCCTTTCTAAATGGCAACCTTGATGAAACCATCTACATGGACCAACCCAAAGGGTCCATTACCCAAGGTCAAGAGCAAAAGGTTTGCCAGCTTCATAGGTCTATTTATGGGTTGAAACAAGCCTCGAGGTCTTGGAATATAAGGTTTGATGAGGCGATAAAGTCTTATGGTTTTAATCAGAATGTTGACGAGGCTTGTGTTTACAAGAAAATCGTCGACAAAACTGTCGCATTTCTAAAATTGTACATGGATGATATCTTTATCATATGGAATGAGGTAGGATTTCTTACTGACGTAAAGAAATGGCTAGATTTGCAATTTCAAATGAATGATTTGGGAAAAGCACAGTATGTTCTAGGTATCCAGATAGTCCAGAATTGGGGAATCGGAAGAAAAGAACGTTGGCCATGTCTCAAGCGTCTTATATTGACAAGGTGTAGTATAGATATAAGATGCAGAACTCCAAGAAGGGCTTGATGTCTTTCAGGCATGGAGTTCACCTGTCTAAGGATCAATGTCTTAAGACTCCTCAAGAGGTTGAGGATATGAGACGGATCCCCTATGCTTCAGTTCTAGGGAGCCTAATGTATGCCATGTTGTGTACTAGGCCCGACATCTGTTATGCAATACGGATTGTCAGTAGGTATCAATCAAATCCAAGATTAGATCATTGGACAGCCGTAAAGACAATCCTCAAGTATCTTAGGAGAACGAGGAACTACAACTTAGTGTATGGCAGTGGAGATTTGATCCTTATGGGATACACAGATTTTGTCTTTCAGACAGATAAGGATTCTAGAAAATCCACTTCGAGGTCAGGCTTCATTCTCAATGAAGGAGTTGTAGTATGGTGAAGCATCAAGCAGGGATTCATCGCTGATTCCACTATGGAAGTTGAGTATGTTGCGGCTTGTGAAGCTGCAAAGGAAGTTGTTTGGCTTAGGAAGTTCATGATGAATTTGGAAGTTGTTCCAAATATGAACTTGTCGATCACGCTGTTTTGTGACAACAATGGTGTTGTAGCCAACTCCAGAGAGCCTCGGAGCCATAAGAGAGGAAAATACATTGAGCGGAAGTATCACCTAATACGGGAGATTATGCACTGCGGCGACGTGACAGTCACGCAGATAGCGTCGGACACAATGTTGTTAATCCATTACAAAGGCCCTCACGGCTAAGGTGTTTGAGGGTCACCTAGAGAGTCTAGGTCTTCGAGTGCTTCCTGACTAGGGCAAGTGGGAATATTGTAAAGGGTATTCAATGTCCTAGTTTATTGTATTACTTTGTTGTAATCTATTGTACATTTGAGAAATGTATTTGCTCCACTAGCTTAGTCCAAGTGGAAGTTTGTTGGGATGTATGTCCTAATCTCGTTTTGTTTGTAAATTTAACATTTGAAATTAATAAGAGTTATTTATTTCATTACTTTGTGTCTCGCAAATTTTACAAACTTTGTCCAATAAATTAAGCTCCAGGGTCATTGAATTTATGAGAGAATTAAAGCTTGAACGGTGTGTAGTGGACACACAGGGAGGATCACGTTCGAGTTAATGACCCGAACAGTCTACAGTATATGGATAGGGTTGGAGACTTAATCCTAGATACGTTGTGGATGTGGCCCTCTTTGTATTAGATACAAACGAGGTGATCTGACTCGTGCATGTGGTTGACATGCAAGTGGGGGCATCTTGGGCAATGAGATTGTACAAGACTAGATCGTGCATTATTACACCTACTGATGTAACACCGTTAACAGTATGAGACTAATAACTTCATAGATGACCATTAGTGACTCGACCTAAATCCTGAGCGTGTTACAGACTCTTGTCTGCGGGAGTCTGTCCTTTGACTAGTATGGGTGAGGGTGGTCACAGTTACTCGTCCAATAAGCCTATCTTCTTAGGGACAGGACCGAATGGGGAGCTGGGAACTTAATTACGCGAGATGAAATTCACTCGTTCCCGCCTTTACAGAAACTAGAGGGGTTGTTCCCTTAAGTGTTGTCTCTAGGGCTTGGACAACGGGCGCCCACCCTCTCACTGGGCCGAGAGGGGTGTTGTGTATGGTTGGACCATTACAACGTTGTTGTTCATTAGAGGAGCAGTGGGGACTTAAGGAGCAAGAAGTAGACAAAGGGGTAAAACGGTAATTTGACCCAGTAGTGTGTACGAACAACCTGTGAAGGGTCGACTCATGGGCATTGGTTATATCAGTGGACACAACTTGCCTTACACTGACGGGAGTGCAGCTACGGGGTTTAGTGGAGTGTTACCGTAGATAATGAATGTTGATTAACCGAGTCAAAGAGTTTGACAGGTTAATCTCGAATCATTGGAGCTCGTCATTGTAGGTCCATTAGTTCCCTCGGTTGGCTCAAACTGGATTAATAGAAGGTTTATAGTTTTGGTGTGAATTTGAAGTGTTCAAGTTCACTAAAGGGTAAATATGTCATTTATATGAGATATGTATGACATATTATATAGTTTAATGTGAATGAGATTCATAATAAACTATAGGTTATCCTAATTGTTGAATTAGGGCTAATTTTGAGAAATTAGATTGAGAGAAATTAAATTGAATGTGATTCAATTTAAAAATCCACAATTATACAAATATGATTTGTAAAATGAGATATGAGTTATCTTATTATATGTGGTTATGCAAATACGATTTGCATAACCTATGGTTGTGGTAAAATGATAAATAGGTGGAGATTTCAACTCGATCTATCACCATTATATAAACCCTTTGCAAGAAGGATTTCATAAGGGTTTGTTTCATTTATTTGGATTTCACACCAAAGAAACAAAATTTCTCTCTCAAAATCCTCTCTCAATCTCTCCTCCCTTCTCACCAAAAGATACCCACTTCTCTCCTTCTACCTAACGTAGAACAACCGAGAAATCGAGTGGAAGTGTCTGGTTTTCACTGTTCGAGGAGTTCGAGACTTTTGAGATCGTGATCACGAAGAGTTCGTGAACAGGAGAAGGAATACTTGAAGACGTTCTTCACCAAGTAAGTGGTTCTTGCTTGCTGTTTTTTTCCTTCTTATTAGCATGTTTAGCATAATTCTATGTGATAGTTTAATTTTAAGAAAATGAATTTCACAACGATTCATCGACTGCGCGAGATTTTCATTCCCTTCAATGTGGATTTTGAATCCTTTTAGAAGACTCGTGAGCTGGAGAATAAAAAGGAGGAGAGAAAAGTGGGAAAATAGGATGGAAAGAGAAAGGAAAAGAAAAGAGAAAAGAGAGAAATCAAACTCGCTTGCCAACCGATTCTTCCTTGGGGCCTCGTGATTCGTCACTGCCGACTGAAGCCCTCGATTTCAAAAGTGGGTTCTAGTAGTTCTAGAGTTTGCTAGATGCTCGATTCATTTGTTTGCACAAGAAATGGTAGGATATTAGAGGTTGAGAAGATGATTGAGAGAAGATAGGGTGTGGTATGAGCTTGATGACGAAAACCCAAATGAATGAGAGAAGATAGAGTATTATATGCGTGCGTGATGTGTGATGACCAAAATGTTCAATCCACATCCCCTAGGACCTGCGCGCGACTTTTCAAAAAAAAAAATTACTTTTTTCCCTCCCTTTTTTATAGCCTATTTTGAAAATGTTATATTCAAAGGCTATGAAAAAAACCTTTTTCTTGGAGTGAGGAATGGTTTTTTGTAATTTGTTCTATTAAAAAAATATATAAATTACTCTTGAATTATAAAAATTGTATAATTAAATCTTTTAAACGTTGAAGTGTCCCAATTAAATTAATTTTTTTCTATTTCAACAAATGAAAATTATAAAAGTAACTATGAAAAACGTATTTTAAATTCAATAACTATAATATTATTAACTCTACTTAATCACATCAAACTCCTAAGAAAGTTAAAAAAAATTATTTAAAATATGGTGATTATTATTACCATTTTATGATCCATATAAAAAAAGGTTGAAAAATAAGTAGGGTTTATTGTCATATTTGAATTGATGTGACACCAATCAAACATATAAATGATAAGATGAATGACCCTTAAGTTTAGGTAAAGTTTAATTACAAATGATAAGATTGAAGGTTATAAAGTTGAAGCACAAAGTAAAACTTAGGCGTTTATATCATCAGATATTCATTCATCCCAAAGCTTGTAGGGCAAGATTACCCATCATTCTAACAAGAGGAAGAGGGCACTTGGTAATGATATCAAGCCTAGACATACTAGAGCCATGTCCAAACATAGAGAAGCTCAACATCCCCAAGTCCCAAAGAGACAACCTAGAAGACAAAAAGCCCTCCCAATAAAAAGGATCCAATTCAAAAAAAGCATCAAAAAACCTCCTCATCCCATTCAAATCAAGCCTCACCAAAGTCTCCATTCCAAAGCAATAAAACTCCCTCACACATCTCTTCTCCACTGGCCACACCCCTTCCCACACCCTCCGCTGCAGTGCCCTCCCTCTGATCATCCTCCCCCGGCCGAGCCCCTCCGCCGCCCTCCTCGCCACCTCCGCTGCTGCTGCCATTCCCCCAACCACCGCATACCCAGTCGCCGGATGCACCATCCCCGCTGCCCCTCCGGCCGCCACCACCGCCTGTGGCATCTCTGGCAGAGCACCCCCCATCGGAATCACACACTTCTCCTCTTCCAAAATTCTCTTCACCTTTATCCCCAACTGCCGCAGCCTCGCCGCCATCCTCCTCTTCACCGTCGCATACGACAGTGCGGGACGGCCGACGAGGGAGGTTTCTTCTAAGAAAATTAGATTGGAATGGAAAGGCATTGCGTAGAGGAATGTTGGGAATTTTTTGTTGTGTTCTCGTAGATATGGTTCGTTCCCCAAATGGGTGTCTCGCCAATCCATTAGAACCATTTTGTTTAAATCGAATGGGTGTTGTTCGACTTCGGCTAGGATTCCGTGGGCAATTTGGAAGCCGCAGTTTCTTGCCTTTGACTTTGAGTACTCTGTGAATTTGCTTGCGAACCCACTTGCGTCCATCACTAAATTCGCTTTCATTTGAGTTCCGTCGTCACAAGTGACTAAAGATTCGAATTCTTGGTGCTCTATTTCCCACACTTTGGCCTTGTGGAACTTTACTCCTTTTGCTGCACATTCCTCCATTAATTTCATTTTCAGTTTCTTCCTATTCACCTGTGTTAAAAAAAAAAAAAACATATATGAACAAAAGGGTTAAATATGATCGTGATACATTTTTTTAGTGTTTGTAATGTCATTTCTAAAATCACAAAATGAGTTGGTGTTAATTGTAAACTATAACAACATTAAATATGTGGATTCCAACCTGCCAACATAAACATCACTCATCTTTCATCCAGTATTGTTGAATGGTTGACTCACATCCCTTACTTCTATTTATTGTGTGTCATGTCAATATTCTTTTGAAAATTATGTAAGGTTTTTCTATATTAAAAAATTATTTGTAAATCTAAAAATATAGTGTAAACGAAAGGAAATAGAATACTGTCGGGGAAACTATCTTCTTATTACAGTAAACAATGAGTTCTAATTTTATTTCAAACTTAGAAAATTTTCCTTTACCGATTCTTATAGTGGAACAGTATATCTATGTAATAATAAAATAAAAAAATGTTGCAGAAAAGCATCAACACAGTTCAAGCCCCGACACATGAGACGATTAATTCAATAACAATGTGGCCACTCAAATACATTAATTCATACATATACTAAAGCTACAGCATCCCTTAGTAACAATTTAGGCCAATTTCACTAAAAAAAAAAAAAGTAGTTTATAAAAACATATTTTTGTTTTTGGAATTTAATGGTAATCAAATGAGATTTTAATTTATTTTTTTTCAATTCAATAACATTTGGGGATGGGGGTTTCGAACCTATGACCTTTTGGTCATAAGTCATACTTTCATCGCAGTTGATTTATGCTCTTATTGACTAACGAGACTTTAGTTTTTGAATCTTAGTATGTAACAATGTAGTCGATGTATTTTAAAATTTATAACAATTTAACCCTGGCTCTAAAAGATTTCATAAAATTAAAGTGTCAATTTGTATTATTTAATGATTTGATATTTGTAGTTTATAAACATATTTAATCCCTAATCAGTAACATGATCTACATGGATAAGAAATCCCATTAAATTTTAACATTCATGAATAGGGACCAAATTGTATGTAAAATAAATTGTCACATGTTAAAGTTGAGAGACAAAATTGATATGATACTTAAACTATAAGAACTAAATCATAGAAACTAAATCATAACAAACAATCTGAGAAGAACATAGATAGCTCAACACACATAAATATAAATTTAAGAGAAAGAACTCATAGGTTTGAATCCCTACTCTTAAATACTATTTTCATGAAAGTTCAAGAAGGGAAGTTTTTTTTTGAAAACCTAAAATCAAAACAAAGATAAAACAAGCAAAATAAATACTCTCTTAAAAGGTATGAAATGAACTAAAAATAGGCATTTTCAATTTTCAAACATTTAAAAAAAAAGAAGAAAAAAGAAAAAGAAAAAGAAAGAAGAGTGGTAAGCACCTGAGCGTAGGGGCGGTGAAGATACTTGAGTTTGCTATCATTTAAATACAGGCAAGCCATCGGCCAAGTCTTATGAAAGCAATCTTGGAACCCTAAGGCCTCAAACTCATCGACCCAAACGCCATAGTTATTGGACCAAGGAGAAAGCGGCGAAGGGTCGACGCAACAGACCTTGATTCCGTAGCCGGAGAGCTGATCGGCGAGGCGAAGGCCGGCGGGGCCAGCGCCGACAACCACGACGTCGAAGCGGCGGCGATCGGAACTAGGATGAAACAGAGGGAGATCGAACTTCAGAGGCTCTGGTTTGGAGTCGGGTTTGAGTTCGAGAAAGTTGCCGAATTTGCCGAGGCTGCTGTGGATTTTGAATAAAGGTGAATGAATTGGGGAAGAGGGGATTTTGAAAGTGTGAGGAAGAGAGAGAGGTGAAAGAAGGAATTGGGAAATGGCCATTGAAGAGATCAGAGAGATGAATTGGAATTTTGGAATGTGTTTTAGTGTAATGAAGAAGGGGAAGAACTGAAATGGGGAATTTGTGTATAGAGTAGACAAAGGGGAATCAAGAACTGGCACAAGGGAAAGGATTCTTTCTTTCTTTGTTTTTTTTTTTTTTTTTTTTTTGAGTACTAATTTTTTTTATGTGGATCAATAGTATTCTAGAAAAATTATAAATGCAAAAGATTCATAAAAATTATTTTAATTAAAAAGTTAATCATTTTACTCTTTCAAGTAAGTTTAGATCCACAACAATAATATTTAGTCATTATATTCATAAAAATATTTCTATAATATAATTAAAATATCGATTAAACTCCCACATTGATGTTTGATGTTTTTTTAGTACAACAACAATTGAGGATGAGAGATTCGAACTCATGACTTTTTAATTATAAATTTTACTTGATGTTAGTTGAGCTATGTTTTTCTTAACACTCTCACATTGATATTCAACTCATAGAAATGTGAAACTGTTGACAAAATTTAAAATCATGATCATAATATGGAAAGTAGGCACAAAGATGGGTGGGTTTTAATTTTTTAGGAAAACTTTTTAGTCAACTTTGGGTAAATTACACTTTTTGGGTGAATTTTCTATTTGGTTTGAAATTTTATGCTTTCATTCTTCAGATTTAGATTTGATTTCTTTTTTGTTTTAAACACAGTATTTGAGAATATAGTTTTTTTTAGTATAATGGGATTGGAGATTCAAACCACTGATCTCGTAGTCGCTAATACATTTAATATGTCAATTGAACTATGCTATTTTTGGCTCGAGAATATAGTTGAATTGTATTTAATTCACAGGTTGAGTTAATTATTGGTTAATCTAAGAAAAGATGATAGGAAAGGTAACATGCTAACTAGTCTTATCAAACTTTTCTAAACTTGGGGATGTTTTAAATGTAGTTGGCATATTTTTATTAGTTTTTTAAATTCTTCTTTTAATTTATATATACAGTAACGTGCTATTGTGTGGTTGGTGGACCCTGTGGCAGAAAACAAATATAGGTAGTTTTTAAAGCCCATTTCGTTTGTGATCCGTTTTCATTTTTATGTTTTCGAAAATAAAAAATACAAGAAAAACGATAAAAATGTATTTGGTTGCAATTATTTTCAAAACAGTTTTCTAAAACAACTTTGAAAATGACCTATTTTCGAAAACGACAAATTGTTGTTTTCTTTATTTTTAAAAATTATGAAAACTATAGATCAACTACACAAAAAATACAATTTTCATCAAAACAACAAGGCTGAATATTACAATTTATCTTTAAAAAAAAAAAACTCATAAACTTATCTCTATCTACAAAGTGAGCTTATCTTTAAATTTGTTATTGATTTAACTTCTTTTTTTTTGTACATCAACATTTGGGGATAGGGGATTTGAATCTATGACCTCTTAGTCATGAGTTTTGATGCAGTTGAGCTATGCTCTTATTAGTTGTTATTGATTTAACTAGCACAACTTTATATATGTTATGGGTGTCTAACCCATTTGTTAGACAAACATGAGTTTTTTTTTATGTTTATGGGCCCAAAATATCGGGTTATATGTTTAGCTCACTTGAGGTTAAATGAGTTGGCTTATCTAGAAAGCCTAAGGTTTTTTTAGGAGGATATAACCTAAAAAGGAAGGAGGAAAACGGAAGGGGAATACAAAAAACGTTGGGAGATCAGTGCAGTGCGGTTTTTTACAGACGGCGTACACAAAGTTATCTTTTTCGGAGTTTCAACGGTCGGAATTTGCTTAAATTTTGTCAGTTTGTTGGGGACACACATGGCCTTTTTTTAAACGGTTGGATCATTGTTCTGAGTTTTGATTTATTGGATATTATTGTCAGACAGAAGCTACAAAAACTGGGTGATATTTATCATCTTTCATCTCTCAATTATTATTCTCTTATTTATGGAACTATTGATGGGTTGTGAATCTCTGTAAGACTGATTTGGGTTCGTTTTCCCTCAATTTTATCACAATAAGAGAAGGTGACAAGGGTGGACTTCTCACAAATCCCGTGGTTTTTACTCTTCACATCGAAGAGGTTTTCCACGTATAATTTCGTGTGTTTCTTGCATTTATATTACTGCATTTGTTTATGGTTTATTGTTGTCCATTGCTGGTTGTTGCTTGAGAATTATTTGGTGAATAATTTGTGGTGGATTGAAGTACTATTTTTTGTTGATTGTTTTAGAGAGATCTTGGTGGGTTATTAATTTACTATTTTGGCCCTATCAGTTGGTATCAAAGCCAAGGTTTAATTTAATCATTGTTATGGAGTCTACTAATAGTAGTGGAGGTAATTCAAGGGTTAGACTGACATCAACCAATTATTCTATCTGGAGACCGATGATGGAGGATTTTCTATTTTGCAATGATTTGTATGATCCAATTGAAACAACCATATAAACTGATGACACAATTTCTAAACCTTCAAAACTAGTTAAAATGGAAGAGAAAGATTGGGTAAAGTTAAAGAGTAAGACTTTGGGAACTATTATGCAGTGGGTTGATCTTAGTATTTTGAACCATGTGCCTAAAGAGTCCGACCCATATGATTTGTGGAAGAAATTGGAAGGTTTTTATGAAAGGAAAATTGTGCATAATAAAACTTCATTAATCAAGAAACTTGTTAATTTGAAATTCAAGGGTAGGAAGCCTTTTTTTAAACATTTGAGTGACTTTCAGGATATTATTAACAAGTTACTACTATGAAGATTATTTTTTATGATGAATTGCAGGCTTTGTTCTTGTTGAGTTCTTTACTAAACAGTTGGGAAACCTTAGTTGTGATTATTAGTAGCTCTGCTCCAAAAGGTGTTCTATCTGTGAATATGATTAAAGATAGCATGTTCAATGAAGAAGTAAGAAGAAAGGAGATGGGAGTTGATAATTTGAATGCTTTTCTTGTTGAGAATCGTGGTAGAAGCAAGAGTAAAGGACCCAAAGGTCGTGGTAACTCAAATGAGAGATCCAAGTCTAGAGACAAAGAGACTAGGACATGTTATCACTGCAACAAGCCTGACCATATTAAAAAGTTTTGCTACCGTTGGAAGAAAGAACAAACTAAGAAGCAAGACTCACAAAAGGAGGGAGATGATAAAAATACTGCAGCAACTGCTACTACAAGTAATGGTGATGTTACTTTAGTTTGTGCAACTAGTGAATGTCATCATGTAGAAAGTTCAGACACAGAGTGGTTGGTAGATTCAGAACCTCATATCATTGTATTCCCAGAAAGGAGTATTTCATGAACTATCAATTGGGTGATTTTGGTAGTGTGAAGATGGGAAACAAGAGCTCAGCTAGTATTGTTGAGTTAGGTGATATTCGTGTGAAGACAAGTGTTGAGTGCATGCTTACATTAAAGAATGTGCGCCATATTCCTGATTTACGCATTAACTTGTTGTCTGCAAGTGTCCTTGATCAAGAAGGGTTTCAACATACCTTTAATGATGAGATTTGATGACAGTTGCTCGAGGTGAGTTGTGTTGCTCTTTGTATAAAACATACTTAAGGGTATGTTCTTGTGAGCTGAATGTAGTTGAAGAAAAGAATTCTCCTAATTTGTGGCATCAAAGGCTAGGGCATATGAGTGATAAGGGGATTAAACTGTTCGCAGGTAAATCTCTTATTCTTGTTGATAAAATAGTTTCTCTTGACTCTTGTGATTATTGCTTTGTAGGTAAGCAACCTAATGATCCTTCTTCTACTCATTCTATTATTCAGTCGTCGAATGAGAATGTTGAGGATGTACTTGATGATGTACATGATGATATTGGTGAGGTAGAACTTGATGGTAATGTATCAGATCATGTTGATGATTATGATCTTGACGAGTCTTCATCTGATGAAGAAATCCATGAGGAAGATGAAAAAGTTCAAACTCATGACCTCTTGGTCATAAGTCTTACTTGATACTAGTTGAGCTATGTTGATCTTCTTGTCGCCGTTAAAAAGTTTTAAACATACGAATGCTAAGATGAAAATTGAGCATAATACTACTGTGGCAAACTACACTTGTGTTATTTAATGAGTATAGTATATTAATAATAGTATATATTATTATTTTTAAAAATTAGTATATACTACATGTTATTAAATTAAAAAACAATTGGGGGTCATGGCCCTCTCTAGTCCCCAACCCATATAGATTTGTTCATGCCCATGCGTAAGGGTATTTGATACCCTTGCAAAGGTATGAGTTTTTTCCATGCCCTCCTCTTATTCTCTCTTATTTTTGTTAATATTTATCTTTACTTTGAATACATTTATTTTATAATCAACCCGATTATATTAAAATTATATGTATTGAATTAACCTAATTATTTAATTATTTATAAATTATAAAAAAATTATAATAAATTTATTATTACTAATTGATTGATTAAAAATATACCCAATAAATTTTCATTTATAAAAAGAAAAAAATATACTCAATGTTAGAGCTACATTTTGTTAAAATTTGTGTGTTTTGGTAAAATTAATTATTAGTTTGCGGGTAAAAATTAAATGTTTAGGGTGAAAATTGATACACGATAACATGTTTACTAGTAAAATTGAATTTTTTTCCTTTATAAAAAATAAATTAAATTAATGTAATTGTGTATTTATTGAAAATGTTAATAAATTAGTATATTATTTAATATATTTAATTGATTGATATAATTTAGTATAAAAATGATAATGTTTTACAATTATTAATTCAATTAAAATTATACATCTATTATGATGAATTAATTTAACGTATATTTGCCAACAACAACATAGCTCAACTGGCATCAAGTATAACTCATGACCAAGAGGTTAGGTTGCTAAGATTTAATTTCTAGCAATCTTATTCTCGGGCATTCATTATTCCAAGCATATAAAAACTTTAAACCGACCCTAAAGTACAATCATTTTTTATGGGAATAGCTAAGGATTTTGGATACCCTCATTTGGTACAAGGTTTTGAGGCTTGAGCATGGGAATGAGTTATTCTCATTGATTTTGTATACCCATGAGTAAGAGAGTATTTGATATCCTTGCAAAAGTATGGATTTTCTTCATGCCTCCTTTTCCTCTCCCATTGTGTTAATATTTATATTTCTTTTGAACATATTTATTTATTCTATTAAAATTAATTTATTTAGATTAATTTTTGTATAAATCAACCTAATTATATTAAAATTATTTAGGTATTGAATTAACAAAATTAATTATTTATTTATAAATTATAAAATAGTAATAAATTAATTTCACTAATTGGTTGATATAAAAATATACGCAATGAATTCTCATTTATAAAAAAAAAACATTTTTTATACCAAAATTTTTGTCGAGTTGTATCAATTTCTACCTTAAACTTTTAATTTCATCAAATTATACCCAAACTTAGATAAGTATTACAATCTTAACCTTAAACTTAAAAAAGTTTGCAAATTATATCATCCAATAAGTTTTCTTTTGAACAATCATTAAAAAAATATTTTTGTATGCTTTTAATAAATTATATAGGATATTATTATGGTATAAAATTGATAAAATTTCAAAGAAAAACAATATTAGAACTATATTTGGTTAAAATTTGTGAGTTTTGGTAAAATTATTCATTAGTTTATGGTTAAAAACTAAAAGTTTAGAGTAAAAATTGATACACGGTGACATGTGTACGGATAAAATTTATTTTTTTTCCTTTATAAAATAATCTTAATTAATGTAATTGTATATTTATTGAAACTTTAATAAATTAGTATTCTAATTAATATATTTGAGTAATAAAGCATTTGGGGAAAAAGCATTCTGTAACGTGTGGTCGGATTTCTCTCTAGGAATCTGTTCGTCGGATCTCCCTCGAGGAATCTGTTCTGTACGGTAACTACCGGATTGGTATCTTCTTTGATAGAAGATTGAGGTCAGACATCTCTAGCGTGAAGTTGGGAGTCTGGTGGTACCTGTTTTAGTTCGAATTGTGGCAGGAGAATTCTTTTCTAAGACAAATGGATCACGAAGACTTAATCGGCGAATGGAGCAAACTTAACCTAACGACAGAGGAGGAAGAGGTGTCGGTTGATGTGAGAGTAGGCGTCGGGCAAACAACGAAATCCTTATTCGAAGGTTGTATGGTTGGAAAACTCCTATTACAAAGGATACACTACAAGAATTTTGACTTTTCCCAACACTATAAAAGGTTGGCAAAACCCTAAAAAAGCGTCAGCGATTGATTTCCCGACCAAAATTTGAGCGTGGACAATTCGATCAGGATAACCCCGTCGGTTTAACTTTTTTCGACGCATTTTGTATTTTAGTCGGCCTTTCCAGAAAAGGCCAATCACTTGCATTTTGGCCGTCCTTTCTCGGAAAGGCAGACCACTTCCATTTTCGTCGGCCTTTCTCATAAAGATCGACCAAAATCAAAGGCGTCGACCTTTCCTGGAAAGGCCAACCAAATCTTATAAATGGTTGCCAAAATGTGTGGAAGGTTTTGTAAATTATCTAGAATTTCATTATAAATTAAAATTTGTGATACACTTAAAAGAAATTATATATAAAAAATCAATATCTCTTTCTATTAAATGAGATTTACTACACGGTTCATATACATGACTTCAAACAAAATAAAATATAGGTTGTCATCACTTTACATAAGGTAATGAAACACAAATTTAATTACATTGTTTTGTTCAAACATCCCAAAAGCTAGTGTCAACCCATCCTGATAAAACAAAGAAAAACAAAAATAATTAAGGGCTCGTTCGATAACGTTCTCGTTTTTTATTTTTTGTTTATTGTTTCTGCTTCTCATTTTTTAAGAAACAGACTTGTTTGATAATCTATCCGGTTTCTTGTTCTCAAAATTTGAAAAACGTTTCTAAATTTGGAGCTAAATTTTAGAAGCTACAAATAGCAGTTTCTCTTAGTTTTGTTTCTTTATATAATATACGTTCCCTATTTCCTTTAATTTTTGCCTATGGTTCAATGGCAAAACTTGGGTTTTTTCTACCTTCTATAGTTTAAGTCTTGAGTTCGAATCTCAAGTAGGACAATTGTTTTTCTCCTTTTTTTTAATTCTTTTTTTTTTTTTGCAAAATATATATTATATTATAAATACAATGAAAAATAGATGTTCATTCTCCATATACCCATGTGGCATGCCCTCCATTGGTCATGTGTTTTCCATGTGTCGTAAAATTATTCATGCTTGGTGTCTGTTGTTGCCAAATTTTTGACAGGAGAATACACCTGACCTCCACGTGACAATGACGGTAAATTTGTAATTTTTAGGGGAAGAACGCAGCCTGCAAGACAAGAAAAACCTGGACACAGGTGTGCTGTAAGCCACACAAGCTCCGATGCTTAAGTTAGTGAGGGTCTCCTAGAGAATTATAGAGAAATTTTGTATAATGGTGACTAGAATCAACTTACCTTGCTCTCCCCTCCTGGGAGAACTTAAATAGTTTCCCCATGGCGTTCTTCTGTGGCCCCTTGGGTAAAGGAGAGATTGAGGGAAAATTTAATATGGGCTTCCAGGCCTTCTGGAGTCGCTGCGAGGCCTTGAGATCAATCTTGTAGCTGGTCGGCCTCAGTCTTGGTTGAGGTTGACCACTGGTTTGGGACAAAACCCAAGCCCAAGTCCATGTTTTGTGTCATAGGGCTTGGGTAGAGCTCAAACGGAGGAGCTCTACCCTGGTCGGCCTCAACTCATGCCGAGGCCGACCACGCGCTGGGGCCAGCCCAAACGCGTCTTCTTGTCCCGACTCTTCTCGGTTCGGGTCGTTTGTGGATTTTCTTGGCCTATTGAGAAAAGAAAAGGTCGGGAAAGAGCTGGAAACAAGCCTATGGGCCGTGTGGGATTGAAGTAAGGCCCATGGTACCTTGGATCTGGTCGGCCTCGGTCTCGTCCGAGGCCGACTACGGACTTGGGCTTAAGCCTAAGCCTAGACTCCTTTCTTGGGGTGATGGGCGAGGGTAGGGCCCAAATGGGAGGGCTCTACCCTGGTCGACCTCGACCTCGTCCAAGGCCTACCACGGGCTTGGGCTAAGCCCAAGTCCAGACTTCTTTCTTGGGGTGTTGGGCGAGGGTAGAGCCCAAATGGGAGGGCTTTACTTTGGTCGGCCTCGGCTATGCCGAGGCCGACCACGCGCTTGGGCCGAAGCCCGAGAACATCCTCTCGTCTCGTTTCGCCTTGGTTCGATCCCCGTTCGATTTCGACCCGTTTTGACTTCGTATTGTGCTTCTTATTCTGTCTGACTCTTTGTCTTGGTCAATTGACATGCCCATTCTCGTTGGTTCAATTTAACCCATAACATTAGCCCCCACTCCCTAGTTAGGATTTGAGATTTGGAACTTTCGAATTAATCACATGGAGCCTGACTTGGGAGTAGCCTACTGAACTTTATATTCAATCTCCTAGAATGTCAATTTCCACGTTATCCAATTAAGAATTTCAAGTTCTCGTCACGCTTATTCTGCGTTTCGATTTGCCTGGTTCCTTAGTCAAATTTCTTCGGAGACATTTCAAACATTTCGAGGGTTGCCTCGAATTCTCTCTAGTTATTGTTGTCCATCCTTATGAGGATATTCAGTCTTCTAGAGTGCCAATTTCTCCAGTATTTAATACAAATGTCAGGATCTCGTCACGCTTAATTTGCATTTCGATTCTCCTAGTAAGGTTTATTCGGAGTCATTTTAGACATTTCAAGGGTTGCCTCGAATTCTCTCTAGTTATTGTTGTCCATCCTTATGAGGATATTCAGTCTCCTAGAGTGCCAATTTCTCTGTTACTTAATACAAATGTTAGGATCTCTTCACGCTTAATTTGTGTTTCAATTCTCCTAGTAAGGTTTATTCGGAGTCATTTTAGACATTTCGAGGGTTGCCTCGAATTCTCTCTAGTTATTGTTGTCCATCCTTATGAGGATATTTAGTCTCCTAGAGTGTCAATTTGATAACTCACCATAAGAGAGTTATTTTACTAGAATTTTCGTGTTTAATCCACTTGAATTGCATTTAATTTAGTGATCCTCATGTTATTTTATCCCTAAATTATGTGTGTTAGCTTTAAAATCTTGAATTTAAGCATTAGGTGCAAAAATAATTAATTTTGATGTTTTTGTACTTTAATTCAAGAAATTTAAGAAAATAAGCTAACGGTTAATTAAAGACCGAAATTTGAGATTTTTCTTAACTCCAAAAATCCTCGTGTATTTAGTTTGATTTATAATTGACTTCATAAATTTATTTGGGATTTTTACGTAATGCGGAGATGTTTAAAAACTACAAGAGTCCCTAAGGGTATTTTAGACATTTTACCCAAAGGGTTATATGGTCTTTTTACTCTTAAGGGTATTTTTGTAATTTGTGGAGTTAGGGCAACACCATCTTGTCTAAGGAGGCTAGGGTTTACAAGTGTGAAAGGGGAGTTGGAGTTGTGACAAGAGGAAGAGATCGAGAGGGAGAAAAAGAACTCGTGAGATTGTTGAAGCAAAGGGCCTGCGTTGGAAGGAAAAATCTGACAGCCTTTGTGAAGCAAATGTTGCTTTACACATCCATGAAGAAGCCCTTTTCTTTGAAGCAAAGTATAGCATGTATACTTGCCGGTGAGGTCGCTATTTGCTTTGAAAGCAATTGGATAAGAGAAGAAGAAATCACGAGAGGGAGGCATTGCTGAAGCAAACCGTGGAGTAGAGGGTTGGCCATCTGTTGGAATCAACCTACATTTGCTGAAGCAAAACCGAGAGTAGGGGTTTGTCCACCTGCTGTGATTTGCCCATCTTTGCTGAAGCAAAATCAAGAGCATCAGTGCAGTTCGTTTTCACAGACGTCATTCACGAAGTTTGTGATTTCCGGCTATCCAATCGTTGGATTTCGCTACAATTTTGTCAGCCTATTAAGGACTCATAGAGCTCCATTTTCAACGGTTGGATCGTCGTTTGGAGGTTTCCAGTGTCAGATATTGCTGTCAAATTGGGCGTCTACTGCAGTTTGGTTTTTCACAGAGGACACTCACAAAGTTGTTGTTTTTTGGAGTTTGAACCGTTGGATTGTGCTGAAACTTTGTCAGCCTGTTGGGAACTTATAGAGCATAGTTTTCAACGGTTGGATCATCGTTCGGAGCTCCGGTTCATCAGATATTTCTATTGGACAGAACCTAAAGAATACTGAAACCTGCTGCTATTGCTTGTTGCCTTCGGTGGGATCTTTGGCGTTTTGCTGAAGCAAAACATATGTCAATTGCCTCGTGTAAACTACTCTTATTCCCTAATTATTTTGGCTTGTTGTTACTCCAATTTTGATCGTGTATTGTGCTCTTTTTACTCACTGTTTTAGGCTAAATTCATGACTGTTTTTTGGCTTAATTTGTGATTAATTTGAGTTGTTTTGTGATCTTCATTAACAACATATATTTGAATTTATTAAACAACACAAGCATGCATAAATTAGAGATTTGTGAGTTGATTTACATGAACTAAATTTTCTTAAGCAAGGGTTAGGTTGTTTTAATGTAATTTTGGATTAAATTTATGGTTGATGTCATTGATTGAATTTATGAAATTTTATTAAATTTAACGTTGCATGAGAATTAAAATTGGCCTTTTTAACTTCTCTATAATTCATAAACTTGGGAAACCTAATGAATTAGAAAACTAAAATTTCATTCTAGGATTATTGAGTTGATTAGGGATAATTAACCCACCTAGAACCTATAAAATCATGGGCATAATTTAGATCACAATTGGGAAATTGTATGTTTTAAAACTTAGTGATTTTGGAAAGAATCATTTGAATGCATGTGTAGGTAAATTCAAGGCATCACTCAAAATTTATTCCAATTGAACATTAGAACTCTAACCTAACCCGAGCCTATTTTTCATTACAAATCTCATCTCTTGTATCTGCCCTCTTGTTTGCATTCTCCTCTCCCCTCATTTAAATTTGGTAATTTTCATGCATCTTACCTTATCTTTCTTACTTATCATATCAACTTATTTATTTTAAACAGTAAATTGCACACTCATGCATTGCACTAAAATAAGGAAAATTTGTTAGGACACTCAATCATTTAGATTCAGCTAGTCCTCGTGGGATCGATACTTAACTTATCACTTGCTGCACTCGACCGTGTATACTTGCACGTCATAAAAGTGTCAGAGTCTTATTCTAATTTACATTAGTTTAGGGTGTCTGATATTTTCGCATCAAGTTTTTGGCGCCGTTGCCGGGGACTAGTTTTGATTCTTAATTATCTTGTTTGAGTTGATTTTAGTGAATTTCATCCTTATTTCTTGTTGGGTGTGTTTTCTTGTCTTTGTTTCGTATTTTTATCTTTGTTGAGTCTTGGTTATTCTTTCTGGTTGTGTTGGTGCATGTTGTGTTTGTTGAGCCTGTTATAATTGATTCAATACTTTACTATGGCTTACAATAATTTTGGGTGGTCTTCTGTGCCCAATGAGCAAACGCAGTATAGTTCTTTTTCTTATGATCATCCTTCTGCGAATTTAGAGTCTTCTAGTGAGTGGTATGGATCTTATGGCTACCAAATGCCTAATTACTATCATAGTAACCCTATGACTTATGAGGATCACATGTATGATAATAATGAGAGCAATTGGGCCTATGAACCATATCCTATGGGTTTTGAGTCATGTCCTTCCTATATTCAAGAAACCCAGGTAGAAGACGAATCTTCCCTTAAAACGTTGTTATTAGAATATATGAGAACATCAGATGAGAGGAATAGGCAAATAGGAGAGTCAATTCAACGCCTAACTGATACACTTGTCTCCCTTAGAGAACAAATTTATGTAGACTCGTCTGAGGTTGAGCACCCTAGGGAAGAGAGTGAAGGAAGACCCACACCCTTAGATAGTTCAGTGAGTCACTTGATCACTGACCCACTGATAGACCCTCAGGATCCTAGTCCTTCACATTTTTCTGAGTATAGGCATTTAGAGGATTGTGCTTTAGATGTAAAAGAACTAGAACCTTGTAGCATACACCAGGAAAGAGTTAGTGAGAGCATGGAAGAAGTCAAGCCTGTTGAGTTAGGTCAGGAGGTAGAGTTTGAGGCTTTTGAGTCTATGACAGTTTTATCTTCTGATTTTTCTCTTATTGGTGAGTGTTTTTCTTTCTATTCTCTCGAGTCAATGTCTTTGTTTGAGTCAGTTTATTTTCCTTTTTTTCCTTCTTTTCTCTTATCAAATAAAAAACTAAAAAATGTTTACTTTGTTGTTGTTCCTTTTTTTCTTTTAATATATGAAAAATCAAAAAATATATCTGTTTCGGGCTCTCACGAGAAGCTAGTATTCTTGCTAGCATTAATTTGTTTTGTAGATTCGAGGAAGAGAGGCCCGAAGAAATGGGAGAATTTTTACGTACCTTGACGAGCCTACGTATACTACGTCAAGCTAATGACGTTAAACAAGCGCTTCTTGGGAGGCAACCCAAAGTTTATTTCATTTGTTTCCTTTTTTTTATTTTTTTTTTCTTTTTAGAACAGAAATATTCAATCCTTGTTTAGTTACCCAAATGATTTGAGTCTTTAAAGGTCTTTTAAGTCTTTAGGGAATATAACTCATTGAGGACAATGAATAGTTCAAGTTTGGGGGTTTGATAACTCACCATAAGTGAGTTATTTTACTAGAATTTTAGTGTTTAATCCACTTGAATTGCATTTAATTTAGTGATCCTCATGTTATTTTATCCCTAAATTATGTGTGTTAGCTTTAAAATCTTGAATTTAAGCATTAGGTGCAAAAAGAATTAATTTTGATGTTTTTGTGCTTTAATTCAAGAAATTTAGGAAAATAAGCTAACGGTTAATTAAAGACCGAAATTTGAGATTTTTCTTAACTCCAAAAATCCTCGTGTATTTAGTTTGATTTATAATTGACTTCATAAATTTATTTGGGATTTTTCTGTGTGCAGGAGATGTTTAAAAATTACAAGAGTCCCTAAGGGTATTTTAGACATTTTTACCCGAAGGGTTATATGGTCTTTTTACTCTTAAGGGTATTTTTGTAATTTGTGGAGTTAGGGCAACACCATCTTGTATAAGGAGGCTAGAGTTTACAAGTGGGAAGAGAAAGAGAATTGGCGACAAGAGAAAGAGACCGAGAAGAGAAGGAGAACCGAGTTATTGCTACAGCAAATGCGTGCATTGGAGAGACAAATCATGAAGGTGTATTTGCTGTAGCAATCGTGTGGTCCATCCATTGATGAAGCAATTGAGGTCGGCTTGGTGAGAATTACTACAGCAAAGCCAAGAGAGGATTCGTGAAGGGCTTCGATTTGTTGAAGCATTTGGAGGATAGAGGCGCTGAAGCATTTGGAAGACGAGGCACTTCGATTTGCTGTAGCAATTTGAGGGGTAGCATCGGGAGAGTTGACCCATCAATTTGCTGAAGCAATTGCGAAGGAAGGTCAAAGGAGTGATTTGCTACAGCAATAGGCGTGAGGTTGCTGAGAGGTTGCTGATTGCCAAGAGTTGCTGAAGCAATTGTTGGAAGAAAAAAGGATTTGCCGAGAGGTTTCTTTGAAGCAATTGCTTGGTTCTTTGTTTGCTTCTTGTGAAGCAAACACAGGGGTTGTCCTTGCTGCTATCGAGAGCTACCATTACTGTAGCAAAACCAGGAGCATTGGTGTGCCATTGCTATAGCAAAACCGAGACATCAAGGCTCCATTGCTGTAGCAAAATCCGAAAGCATCAGTGGAGTTCGGTTTTTCACAGACGATGCTCACAAAGTTGTCGTTTCCCAGAGTTTCCACCGTTGGATTTAGCTGAAATTTTGTCAGCATGTTCGGAGCTCACCGGGCTTCGTTTTGAACGGTAGGATCGTCGTTTCATGCCTTGGGTCATCAGATATTGCTATCAACCTGAACTAGAAAAACAAGGCCACCTGCTGTGTAACGTTTTCCTATCTTGAAGTGCTCTTGTTCACTATTTTCGCTAAATTAACACTGCTTTTGTTGGATGCTTTACCTTAATTGGGAGTTGATTTGCCCACTGTTTAGATGGATTGTGTGACTGTTTTTGGACTGTTATTTTTATACAATTCCATTGATTAGTGAAAGCATGCTTAACTTAAAGATGTGTAATTTGACTCCAAGCATGAGCTAAATTCTTCTATGCACGGGTTAAGTTCTTCTTCAATGTATAAATTGTAATAAATTAGTGGTTGATGCCATGGTTGGATTTATGAGATTTTTAATGTTTTTAACGATGCATGAGGATTAAAATTTGGCCACTTTAACTTCTCTAAAAATTCACGAACTTGGGAAAGCTAGTGAGTTAGGAAATTAAAATTTCATTCTAGGATTACTGAGTTGATTAGGGATAATTAACCCACCTAGAACCTAAAATCATGGGCATAATTTAGATCATAATTGGAAAATTATAGGTTTTAAAACTTAGTGATTTTGGAAAGAATCATTTGAATGCATGTGTAGGTAAATTCAAGGCATCACTCAAAATTTATTCCAATCGAACATTAGAACTCCAACCTAACCCGAGCCTATTTTTCACTACAAATCTCATCTCTTGTATCTGCCTTCTTGTTTGCATTCTCCTCTCCCCGCATTTAAATTCAGTTATTTTCTTTTGTCTTATCTTATCTTTCTTACTTATCAATTTATTTATTTACAACAATAATTTGCACACTCATGCATTGCACTAAAATAAGGAAAATTTGCTAGGACACTCACTAATTTAGGTCTAACTAGTCCTCGTGGGATCGATACTTTTAACTTATCACTTGCTGCTCTCGACCGTGTATACTTGCACTTCGTAAAAGTGTCGGAGTTTTATTCTAATTTGCATTAGTTTAGGGCACCCGATATTTTCACATCACAATTTCTCCGGTATTTAATACAAATGTCAGGATCTCGTCACGCTTAATATGCGTTTCGATTCTCCTAGTAAGGTTTATTCGGAGTCATTTTAGACACTTCGAGGGTTACCTCGAATTTTCCCCAGTTTCTGTTGTCCATCCTTATGAGGATATTCAGTCTACTAAGGGGTCAATTTCTCCGTTATCCAACAACCGTGTTGCTTCATGTCTTCTTACAAGAGGAATTTTTCAGTCATCCAAGTTCCTTGTAGCTTCACATCGAGCAAGCCTCAGACCGTGAGAGAAGAAAATAGGAATTGAAGAATTGAAGTTGGAGGTTGGGGTCGGCTCGGCCTCGGCCAGGTTGACCTCGGCCTAAGGCTCGGCTTATTCTGGTCGGCCCGGCTCGGCTCAGGCTCGACCAGATTGACCTCGACCTCGGTCAGGTCGGCTCGGCCTCGGCCTTGGCCTATTCTGATCGTCCTCGACTTATTCTGTGGAATTTGTCTTTTTGGTTATGTTTCACGTAGCTTCTGTTTTTTGTTCAATAGGGAAACATATCCCCTTAGTAGCCCCCTTACTCAAGTAAGAGTTTCAATTTTACAAATTGTGCTTGAGTGATACAATTGTAGCTTGAGGAAGATGATTCATTCATAATAGAATATCATGTATGATTGAAATTCTAAATGCTGACAAGAACGGTCCCCACTAAAAAGGAGAATAAAACAATAATCTATTGATAATAGATTCTAAGGTGTTCTGCATTCCAAGGGTGGAAAAGAACTTTTCCCTTATGATCAATTAGAGTGTATGTGTCAGGCCTGACGATTTTAGCAATTTGGTATGGTCCTTTCCACGTTGGACCTAGCGCACTAGATGATGGATCCTTGGTATTTTGCATGACTCTTCTTAGTACGAGATCTTCTTCTTTGAAATTTCGTTTCTTGACTGTTGCATTGTAGTATCCTGTAATTCTGTTTTTTCACCAATGGCCAGCCCAAGCGCGTCTTCTCGTCCCGTCTCTTCTCGGTTCGGGGTCCTTTGTGGGTTTTCTTGGCCTATTGAGAAAAGGAAAGGTCGGGAGAGGGCTGGAAACAAGCCTATGGGTCGCGTGGGATTGAAGCAAGGTCCAGGGTATGACCTTGGATTTGGTCGGCCTCGGCCTCGTCCGAGGGCGACCACGGGCTTGGACTTAAGCCTAAACCTAGTCTTCTTTCTTGGGGTGTTGGGCGAGGGTAGAGCCCGAATGGGAGGGCTCTACCCTGGTCAGCCTCGACCTATGCCGAGGCCGATCACGCACTTGGGTCGAAGCCTGAGAACGCCTTCTCGTCTCGTTTCGCCTTGGTTCGGTCTCCGTTCGATTTCGACTCGTTTTGACCTCGTATTTGGCTTTTTATTCTGTCTGACTTTTTGCCTTGGTCATTTGACATGCCCATTCTCGTTGGTTCAATTTAACCCATAACAGTGTCCAAAACAATCCACTTGCTTCATGCCAAATAGCATATAAATAGTGGTTTTTAGTGGGTAATGAAAATGTCATTGGTGAAAAACTCTCAAATTCTCATTCTTTTCTCCCACTTTCTCTCTAATATATTTCTTATTTAATTTTGCCAAGCAATTCCACTATCTTTTATAATATTATATATATTGCCCTCACTTTTCTTTATTATATTATTATTATTATAAATATATTATATTAGTATTTAAATATTGATAAAATTATACCCCGTTTCCATCCTATTTTTACAACACGTTATCAGCACGAACCTCTGTCGATTTTTCCACTGAAAGTAGGTCCTCTGGGTAAGCCATTTTTTTAATAATAAAATGTTATTTTGCATGTTTAATTAATTTCCTAATGTAAATGCAATTATTTTTATAGTATTACTATGACAAATCTTGCAAAATTAGAATTCACATCCCTTGACTAATATTAATGGTAATAATTATTTGTCATTGGTGCTTAATGCTGAGATCCATTTGGATGCTATGAACTTTGGAGAGACCATTAAAGAAAGCAATACGACATCTAGTGAAGAAAAGGCTAAGACCATGATCTTTATACGTCATCATCTCCACGAGGGATTGAAAATGGAATATCTGACAATAAAAGATCCCTATGTCCTGTGGAAGAGCTTGAAAGAAAGGTATGATCATCAAAAAACTGTTATTTTTCCAAAAGCTCGTTATGAATGGATGCACCTGAGATTGCAAGATTTTAAATTAGTGAGTACAACTCTGCATTATTCAAAATTAGTTTGAAATTGAAATTATGTGGAGAAAACAATACTAATGTGGACATGTTAGAGAAGACATTTTTTACCTTTCATGTCTCGAATATGCTCTTGTAGCAGCAATATCGAGAGAAAAGCTTTAAAAAATATTTAGAACTCATTTCATGTCTTCTCGTGGTTGAACAAAACAACGAGTTATTAATGAAAAATCATGAATCTCGACCAACTGGAGCAACACCATTCCTTGAAATGAATGTTGTGAATTTTAACAATCGAGGTCGAGGTCGTGACCACGGTAGGGGAAGAAATAATTATTTTCGTGGTGGACATTATAATTATCCAAATTTCAAGAAACCCACATGAAATAATGATCATAAAGGAAAAGCTCCACAAAATAAGAATTCAAGAGGTGTTGAAAATAAATGTTTTCAATGTGGAATGACTGGACACTGGTCTCGTGTTTGTCGTACATCCAAACACTTAGTTGATCTCTATCAAGCTTCTCTGAAAGAAAAATGAAAAAATGTAGAAGCAAATCTTGCTTATCAAGACAATGATATATTCGACCCATCCAATATGACAAATTTGGATGTGGCAGACTTTTTTGTATCTCATTAAGAGAAGATTGAAGCAATTGATGGAATAAAAAGTGTTTCTTTTGATTTTGAGAATGTTTAATACTAATGTTCAGTTTTATGTTCCTTTTAGCTTTAAACTTTTTGTATTATGTATCTCTTATTGTAATTATTTTTGTTTAATGAAGAAATATGGATAGTTTTCATATGTTGAATTACTAAAAAATGACCAATGGAGATCTATGTCTAGCAGACTACGCAACTACACACACAATGCTTATAAATAGAAAATATTTTTCTAAATTGGCAATGTTGGAAGCAAAAGTCAATAGTATATCAGGTTCTGCAGACTTGATTCAAGGTTTTGGAAAAGCAAGTTTTATCTTGCCTAGAGGAACAAAATTTTCAATTAAAATGCTTTGTTCTCTAGTAAATCAAAAAGAAATTTATTGAGCTTCAAAGATATACGTAATAATGGTTATCATGTTGAAACTGAAGGAGATCTTATTCCCATGAGCAGCGAAAATGTGTTTTAAAATCGATTTTGCTCGTTTGTTTTGGTTTACTAGAAATACCAATATATTGAAAAAATACAGAGACAAACATTCATCCTAATCTAATTAGAGCATGAAATTTAGACATGCAAGCATATGTTGTACAATATATTAAACTAAAAGAAAAAATGTAATTACCTTTGTAGTTTTCACACAACAACCCTTGCTCCAATTGCACAACAACACAACAACAAGAAACACCTCTGTTCTTTCTTCTCCAACAGGACACCAACCACTTGGCAAACACTCTATCCACTGGATTCCACTTAGATCTCTCCTTTTGTGAGAAGAAGCCAACAATTGGAAGTGAAGGGAACTTTTATATTGAGAGAATTCTTTCAGCAATTTCTCAGAGAGAACCAATTGATCGATTAGTCCAAACTTTTGTCCAACGAGAAGTTAAATGGGAGAGGAGCACTTTCCCATTCCCTATCGATAGGGAGGCAGTGGGGAAGTGAGAAACGTGTCCTCTTGACACGTTCCCACCATTTAAATTAATTCAATAATTAATTAAAACAAATTTAATTAAATATCATATATTTAATCAATTATCAATTAAATATCATATATTTAATTAATTTTTAAATATATAGTTTTAATGCACATCTCATGCACATTAAATTTTAACCTATAGTTTTTAAATATGAATCACATTCACATTTAAATTAATATTTGAACTCTTTCAAATATCTAATTCTCTCATATAATTTAATATGAATCATATTCACATTAAATTTATAATATAAAGTTCCAAAACTTTATATTATAATGTATCTATATACATAAATGTTTATTCCCTAATTAAATTTGAACATTTCAAATTCAAACAATCTAAGAACCTTTTACGAGCTAGAAGGTGGACCTAATGGACCTACAAATCAGAAGCTCCAACGATACGAGATTATTCGGTTAATCTCATTAACCTCATAATCAACATTCGTTAGCTGTGGGAACACTCCACTAAAGTCCCGCAGCTGCACTCTTCTCACTGCAGATATTTTTCTGTGTCCACGGATATTGACCAATAACAAGTCAATCCTTCACGAATATTCGTAACACCACCTGGGTCAAATTATCGTTTTACCCCTGGGTTACATCTTGTACCTTAAGTACCAGTGCTCCTCTAATGAACAACTTGTTTGTGGTCCTACCAACAAACAGAGTCCCTCTCGGGCCAATGAGAGGGTCACACCTTTTGTTCAAGTCCCGGAGACACCACTCATTCATGTACTGTAGGCGGGAAGGAGTGAATTTCATCTTCTTAAGTTAAGTCCCCAGCCGCTCACTCGGTCTTGTCCCCTAGAAGGTAGGCATATTGAGTCGGCGAATCTGGTCACTCTCACTCATTCTAGTCAAAGGACAATACCTCGCAAATAAGAGTTCGTAACCTGCTCAAGATTGAGATCATGTTACCTAGGTCATCCTAGTGAAATAGAAAACTAACTAGTCAACGGAGTTACATCTAGCGGTTACTATTTCGTGGTCTGGTCTTATGTAATCTCATTACATAGGATATCCCCACTCACATGTCATCTACACGAACACGTTAGGATCATAGTATTTGTATCATATACAAAGTGAGCCACAACCATAGTGTTACAAGGGTAAGGTACTCCAAACCTTATCCCCTTACTATAGACCCTTTAGGTTGTATCTCGAACTGAGATCCTTTATATGTACACTACATTCAGTTCAAGAGACATTTTACAGCCTTGGATGTTAGTTTATTGGATTTAGGGTTAAAACAAGGGCAAAATCGTAAATAACGAACAATAACTTTTTGTTGAAATAATAACTCTTTATTATAGTAATTAGAACAAAATTACAAACTACGAGTTTTAGGGCACAAACCCCAACTGAAACTGATCGTAAAAATAATATAGAGTGTCTCTATATCACATCTATTTTTTCACATGATAAACGTATATTAGAAACAATGCTTGCTTTTTCTTTTGGATTATATTATACTCATATACGAGTAATCGAAAGCTATGCAACAATAAACCAGAAGTTCATGAATCCAGAAATATTTAGTGTTTGGCATGATCAACTGAGTCATCCAGAATCGATAATGATGGGGAAAATTATTGAATTCACATGGGCTTCCTTTAAAGAACCAGAAGATTCTTCAATCTAATGAGTTGTCATGTGATGTTTGCTCTCAAGGGAAATTAATTATTAGATCATCACCAGCTAAAGTGTGGATTGAATAACCTGTATTTTTAGAGCGAATTCAAGGTGATATTTATGGACCTATTAACCCACAAAGTGGTTTGTTTAGATATTTTATGGTATTAATTGACGCATCCAACAGATGGTCACATGTATGCTTATTATCAAGTCGAAATCTTGCATTTGCAAGATTACTTGCTCAAATAATTAAGTTAAGAGCACAATTTTCTGATTATACAATTAAGACCATTCGACTTGATAATGCTGGTGAATTTACATCCTAAACTTTTAATAATTATTATATGTCAATTGGGGATAAGTGTTGAAAATCCTATAGCTCATGTTCATACACAAAATGGTCTTGTAGAATCATTTATAAAACGTTTGCAACTAATTGCAAGACCATTGCTTATGAGAGCTAAACTTCCTACATCGGTCTGGGGTCATGCTATTTTGCACACTGCATTATTATTACGTATTAGGCCAACGTTCTATAATAAATATTCCCCTATGCAATTAGCTTATGGCCAGCAGCCAGATTTATCCCATCTGAGAATTTTTGTATGTGCAGTATATGTTCCAATTGCTCCACCACAACGTTCTAAGATGGGTCCTCAAAGGAGGTTAGGAATATATGTTGGATATGATTCCCCATAAATTATTAAATATCTTGAACCCCCTGACGAGTGATGTATTTACTGCACGATTTTCTGATTGTCATTTTAATGAAACAAATTTTTCAATATTAGGGGGATAAATTAAGTAGTTGGAAAAAGAAATTACATGAAATGCATCGTTATTATCTTATTTAGATTCTCGTAGAGATCAATGTGAACTTGAAGTTCAAAAGATAATTCATTTGCAAAATATAGCAAATCAATTACCAGATGCATTCACAGATGCTAAAAGAGTGACTATATCATATATACAAGCTACAAATGCTCCATAAAAAATTGATATCCCAAAGGAACAAGTTGTTAATAATGAGTCTGGAGCATGCTAGAAGCGTGGTAGACCAATGGGCTCCAAAGATAAAAATCCTCGTAAAAGAAAAGTAGTTGAAAATCAAAATGATTCAATAAAAGGTATGAATGTTCCAGAATAAATCCAGAATACAACTACTCAAAAGAGTATGGATGAAAATCAAACGCTTGAGGATAATAATGAAATTTTTATAAACTATGTTACTGTAAGCCCTAAACTCTATTTTCTTTTATCATTTTACACTCATTCATGATGTTTTGAAATAAGCAAAATCGTATAGGTTGCACTAAATGATGTCGTGATCGAATTTCGAAATCTATTGAATTTGGAGCTACAATGTGTCTAAACTTCATAAGGGGATAGGTAAACCATTGGAATAAGCATATTAAAAGTTGCATTGCAGTAAGTTCAAATCATTAGCAAATTGGAGAAGTTTTAGGTGCATCATGTATTGAATGGAAGATCATATGTCTCACAGACTTAGGATAAGTTGGCTAAATGCTTAGGGTTTCTTTACACACTTATTTTGGTGTTTTAAAAAGGTGATTATGATGTAAATATTGAAGGAGGAGCTGGCCAAGGGAGGTGAAGCCTCGGAGTTAAACAAGGCAAGTAGGTGTTGTCAAATTCGCAGAAAAACAACAAGCAGCTGGAAATTGGGTCAACTTCAATCGACCATATCTCTCTGTCTACTGAACCAAATTCGATTATTTTTGTGTCAAAATCTCAAAAATTGAGTGTAGAATACGAAACTGATCGGCTTTTCAGAAACTACCAAGAGGCGAAGGAGAAAAGTGCAGAACAGTGAAGGGTGTTCAGGATTCTCGGGTAGCAGAACAGTATGAGGAGATCAGTCTGTTTTGAGCTCTTGAGGAGGAATTAGAAGCTGAAATTTTGAGGTAAGTAAGCTAAGATGTTGTCCTTGAGGTTTATCAAAAAATATTTGGTGGTTGTGTTGATAAATTTTGAGGAACCCAAGCTGAAAGTTGAACCTGTAATTTTAGGTGAAAGGGAAAAACTTCTAGCAAGAGATTGAAGGAGATTCTCTTCCATTTCTATATACCTTACAACCAATTGTGTGTATGGCTACTCTGAATTGAGTTATGGGACTGAATTATACCTGTTTCTAAGGTGCATAAGGAAAGGAATTGATGTTACTTTTTTGTGAAGAGGAAGACAGAAGACATAATTTGCTGTCAAATCTGGGAAGTCTCTGATGTTTTGGTTGTTCTGATCTGAATACTTGGAGTTAGAATCTCTAATTGGTATGGTTCGAAAGCTTATTGAATTTCCTACAACTTTCGTGAAGAAATCGTGAGTAGAAAATGTCTAGAAGATGTTTTAAATATCAGGTTAAATTTGTTGTGCAGAAAATCCGAATCTGGAAACAGCAGAAGTCTATTTTGAGGAAAGTAGCTTTCGAGATATTTCTGAACAAATCCGTTTGGAATTTCAATTTCATGTCTTCATATGATTTTTAGAGGGTTCAAAAAGGAAGAGTTTGGTATAAATTACATTATTTTTGGATAAGTAATGAAAAAGTTATGGCTGTCTGAAAACAGGGCAGAAAATCTGAAAATGCTAGAAATTTGAAAGTGTGTTTTCTTGCAAGTTTTAAGGTAAAAAATCATGAGCTCGAGGTTCTAATTGTTGATTTGGTTTGTTTGACAGGCCAAGAGCAAATAGGTCAAGTTTACAAGCCAAGGTTCCAATTCTAATACTGTGAGTGACTCTATCTTAGAACTATGCTTGACCTATGTTTTTCTTCATGAACATAAGTGTTGATAATTACATCCGGTTTGAACTAGTTATGAATGGCTTCATAGAGTTTTCTAACATAAAGTTCATGATGGAACCTAAGCATGCTTTGAATTAGTTGTAACTATAAATCCAAGTATGGAAACTAAATTATGAAAGTATGCTTTCCTTTAGATAATATTTTGTGTAAATCCACTTGGGAACATGTTTAGATGATAATGTGAAAATGTCAAGAAATTGTTGTATGTGTTATAAAGACATGATTTCCATGGTACACAAATTATGCCCTTGTTTGGGGTTAACCCCTAATCTTCAAGGACATTCGAGAAGGTACTTAGGGGAATGAATCATGATATCCCGATCATCAAGGACAATGAGAAGGTATCCGGGTAGTAAATGGTTTTACCTAAATCTTGAAGGACAATGAGAAGGTATTCGGGTAGTAAATGGTTTTACCTTAATCTTCAAGGACATAGAGAAGGTATTAGGGAAAACCTAACGACTAAAAGGTATTCCACGTGCTCGTGAGAGAGAGAGTATGAACCTTATTGGTATAAATGTAACTCTACCACCTCTATGGTTTGAATGTGGTATCATGTCATGTGTTTTATTGTTAAAAGCTTCTATATTATTGATCGATCTACCCTCGATATGATAGTACATTTCGAGTTGTGTGCTATGCATAAGTGGTGACTTAAACTCAGAAATTGGAGGCATGGTTTGTTTATGTTTACAAACAGGATGTTAAGCTATTTTCTACTTATAATCACATATTATTATGATTCACCTGTGAGCTTATAATGTTTTAAAGATAGACACTCACCGAGCTTTTTAGCTCATTCTTTCAATGTTTTCAAACCTTTTCGTGTAGAGATCGAGCTCTGCAGTACGACATCCTGCCATAGTCTCTTTGGAAGTTTCATAAGTTGTTAGTTTATACGTGGTGGTGTTGTATAGCAAGTCGTTATGTAGTTATAGAAGTTTTGTACATTAGTGGTTGTATAAACAATGAGTTGTCTTGTGTTGTTTTGATGCACTTGACTTTTAGTTTCCAAGAGAGACTTATGAAGGGTTTCTCTCTTGTGTATTTTAATAGTTGTCCAGCTTTACATTGTGTTATGTTAAAATGTTCCATATGCGAACATAGTATGTTTATCAGGAGAACAGGGTCAGCAGGTATTGTTAAGAGGTAAACAATGTCTGTTGGTTTCACGCCGCCTTTCGGGCTAAGTAGCAGGTAGTTCGGGAGGGGGTGTGACAGTTACAACAGGAAAGAGATGGAACCGAAATGATATCATTATTGACAACATTTTTGCTTATAATGTTGCTCGCGATATTATTAATGAAAGTGACAATTTTGATCCAAAATCTATCGAAGAATGTCAACGTAGAAAGGATTGGGTGAAGTGGAAAGAAACAATCCAAGCAGAGTTGAACTCACTTTCAAAACGTGATGTTTTTGGATCAGTAGTCCTAACACTAGAAGGTGTCAAACCTCTGGGATACAAATGAGTATTAGTAAAGAAAAAGAAATGAAAATAATGAAGTCACAAGATATAAAGCGAGACTTGTTGCACAAGGATTCTCGCAAAGGCCTGGTATTGATTATGAGGAGACATATTCTCTGGTGGTGGATGCAATAATGCTAAGATATTTGGTTGGCCTGACTGCATATGAAAAACTTAATATGCATCTAATGAATGTAGTCACGACGTAGTTATATGGATCTCTAGATAATAACATTTATATGAAAATCCCAGAAAAATTTAAAATACCAGAAACATATGAATCAAGTTCTCGGAAATTGTATTCAATAAACTTAAAGAGATCATTATATGGATTAAAACAATCAGGACGAATGTGGTATAATCACCTGAGTGAATATCTATTGAAAGAACGATATAAACATAATCCAATATGTCCGTGCGTTTTGATAAAGAAATCTCAGTTAGGATTTGCTATTATAACTGTATATGTTGATGACTTAAATATAATTGAAACTCCTGAAGAGTTATCCAGGGCAATAGAATATCTTAAGAAAGAATTTGAGATGAAAGATCTTGAAAAAATAAAAATTTTCTTTGGTTTGCAAATTGAACATTTAACAGATGTGATATTTGTTCATCAGTCAACTTATGCAGAGAAAATTTTAAAAAGATTTTATATGGATAAAGCACATTCATTAAACATTCCAATGGAAGTTCGTTCACTGGATGTAAAGAAAGATATATTTCGGCCTCGAGATGACAATGAAGAACTACATAGTCCTGAAGTACCATATCTTAGTGCAATTGATGCACTTATGTATCTGGCTAATAACACAAGACCAGATATTGCATTTTCAGTAGATTTATTAGCTAGATATAGTTTATGTCCTACAAAAAGACATTGGAGAGTTAAACATGTACTCTGATATCTTCGAGGGACTATTGATATGGGTTTATTTTATTCTAACAAACCAAATTATGATCTAGTTGGTTATGCAAATTCTGGTTATCTATCTGATCCACAGAAAGCTAGATCTTAGACATGTTATCTATTCACATGTGGAGAAACTGTTATATCGTGGCAATTAGTGAAACAGACTATAACAACAACTTCTTCAAGTCATGTGAAATCCTTGCAATTCATGAATCAAGTCGAGAATGTGTATGGCTAAGATCGATGACACAACACATTCGTGAGATATGTGGCTTGTCTTCGAGTAAACCTCTTCCAACAATATTATACGAAGACAACAAAACATGTATAGCTCAAATCAAATGAAGATATATTAAAGGAGATAAAATGAAACATATCTCTCCAAAGCTTTTCTACACTCATGATCTAGAAGAAAATGACGACATCTCAGTACAACAGATTTGTTCGAAGGATAACTTGGCGGACATATTTACAAAGGCATTACCAACTACAACATTTGAAAAATTGGTTCACAGTATTGGGATGCGACGACTTAGAGATCTCAAGTGATGTTTTCATGAGGAGTAAATATAATATATTCTTTATATAAAATATTTACTCTTTTTCCTTCACTAAGATTTTTCCCATTGGGTTTTTTCCTAGTAAGGTTTTAACGAAGCATATATTATATAAAATGGACATCTAAGTATTATAAATACAATGAAAAATAGATGTTCATTCCCCATATACCCATGTGTCATGCTCTCCATTGGTCACGTGTTTTCCATGTGTCACAAAATTATTCATGCTTGGTGTCCAAAATAATCTACTTGCTTAATGTCAAATAACCTATAAATAGTGGTTTTTGGTGGATAATGAAAATGTCATTGGTGAAAAACTGTCTAATTCTCATTCTTGTCTTCCACTTTCTCTCTAATATATTTCTTATTTAATTTTGCCAAGTAATTCCACTATCTTTTATAATATTATATATATTGCCCCCACTTTCCTTTATTATTATTATTATAAATATATTATATTAGTATTTAAATATTGGTAAAATTATACCCGATTTTCATCCTATTTTTACAACATATTATTATTATTATTATTATTATTATTATTATTATTTATAATAATAAATTTATATTTATATTTTATTTCTTAATTTTAGCTTCTCTATTTTAGGTTTCGAGTTCGGAGTAGAGCAAAATTTTCTTTTTCTTTTCTTTTTAATTTTTGCAAAATATATATAGTTCTAATTTTTATAAATAATAATAATAATAATAATAATAATAATAATAAATAAATAAATAAATAAATAATAATAATAATAATATTATTATTATTATTTGTATATAAATTTATATTTTTTTAATTTTATTACTTAATTTACAATCGTTTGCATTAGTTTAATTTAAAGTTTATTTTTTTTTAATATTTATGTTGTATTTAAATTTTAAGTTTTAAATTTTGCAATCTTTATATTTATTTATTATTGTAATTTTGAATATTAGATTTTGAATATGTTTATTTATATATTATTTTTATTTTGAATTTGAAATTTTGCAATAGTATATTTATATGTCATTTTAATTTTTTATATATATTATTTTAATTATTAGTACACTAAGAACCCGTTAGAATTTTACATTTGACCTCATTTTAAAATTTTACCACCACAACATTTAGCAATATAATTGAGTTTGATTTGAGTCAACATCATTTAAGACGAATGACTAGGGAAGAGATAACTTTGCAGATGAAATATTTTTAATAATTAATTATATTTTTATATATTTGAGTGCATGTTATATATTTTATATTATATAACTAAATTCTTTTAAAACTATACAAAATGAGAAAAAATAATAAGAAAAACATTTAAGAACAAGAAACAAGAAATAGTTATCAAATAAGTTTTTGATTTTGTTTCATGTTTTCAGGAAACAAGAAACAAAAATAGTAATCAAACACATTCTTGTTTCTTATTCTTAAAAAACGAGAAACGAGAAACGAGAAATGGGAAACAGAAAACGGAAACTTTATCAAATGGGGCCTAAGTTACCGAAATAATATAAGAAAACACACATAACAAAATATTTAAACTAACATTTTAAAAGTAATGAAACACAAATATTAAACCTTAAGGAATGAAGTTAGAAAATTTACAACTAAACTAAAATTACTTGAAACTATTCAAGAATATTAAGCCTAATCGAAACTTATGAACAAAATAAAAAACTTATATCTAACTAAAACAATCAAATCTCAAATTCAAAAGTATATCTTATACACAAATAACTTAAGCAGAACAATCTAAACTTTAAAACAATATTAGTTATAAAAGAGAGACATACTGCTTGAATCCTTGTTCTTAGAATTCCTTCAAGAATGAAGCCTGATTCACCATTACAATAGCCGTCTTGTAGCCTCTTTGATAAGAGTGTCAAAATGTTTTCTTCCAAAACAAGCTTTCCTCATTGATTGAACTAGAAATCTGAAATGGACGAGAGGAAATATGTAGCCTCTTTGATAAGAGTGTCAAAATGTTTTCTTCCAAAACAAGCTTTCCTTCATTGATTGAACTAGCAATCTGAAATGGACGAGAGGAAATGGAGTAAGTGAGACATACAAACAAACAAAAAGCAATGTCACAAATTTATTATAATTTGAGGTTGTCTACACTAGGCTATGAAACAAAATAAAATGACAACAATTTATTAAACCTGTAAACTTCTTATTCTCAAAATTTCTATCTTTTTATCTTCCCATTTGAATATCAACTTCATACTAAATAATAAACATCACCTCCAATGTTTGAAATGGATAAATAACTTTCAAGATAAACAAAAACCTACATCAGAACACCGTCAAATCAAGCCATTGAAATCATAATCACAAAGTCAAAAAATATCAAATCAAACTATCCCAGCACAAGATTATAGAACAAAGGCAAACCATAGTTCCTCCTGACTCCTGCTAAATGTTTAAGTAAATGAACTGATACCATTGTTGATCATTGAATATTTTACATATACATATGGAAAAAAAGGCAAAAGCAAGAGAAGAACCCTTCCACCAAATCCAGAAAATAAACACCAAATTAAAGAAAAATGCAATCAAGTCATAGAAATTAAATCCCCCAGAAAAAATTTGATGCTTCAAAACCAACATCATCAACTTCCACATTCGAACTCAAGAATATCTAATGTCACAACAATCCAAGCCAGAAAAACAACAATGTGACATAAACCCTACAAATGAACTATCATACAAACCATATATGTAACGATCCTAAAATTTAACGTATCTAGGGAACGATACTAAACTTACGACCATTATGTCCCCAAAATTTCGACAGCATAACGACGTAACTACAATAATGCCAAAATTTTACAAGCACCTGTTAGGGAAGATAAACACACTTTTAAAAAGAAACATCCAACAATGCTCTAACTCCAATTCATTAGCCCTTCATTAAAGATCACAACCAAATAAACATTCAACCCCAATTTAAATGATCGTTAGGGAATTAGAAGCAACGAGTTATATTACATACAAGTGACTTAATTAATTAACATAACTAGCATTAAGAAGATTCATTCCAAAAACAGCATATGGCAAAATTCTTATAGTACTATTGGCTGAGGTAATTCGAAAAACTTTTAAGGCTGCTTGGAACATCGAAAGGGGATTGGAAGTTGAAGTAATAGGGAAAAACCAATTCATCTTCAGATTCCCATAGAATTCGAGTCACCCGTAATGGGCCATGGCTCTTTGATCATTTTCTACTGATTTTAGAAAAACCTCATCCTTTCTTAAAAGCCTCTGAAATCAAATTTGAATTTGAGGCTTTCTGGGTGTATTTTCTGGATATTCCCCTGTCTTGCTTCAACAGAGAAATGACTATCAGCCTAGAAAATGCCATGGGGGGTTTTTGAAGAATTCGATGATCGAGAAGGTTCAATTTGCTGGGGGGGCAAGCATGAGAGTCAAGATTAAAATCAATGTTTGGAAACCATTAAGAAGAGGGATAAAACTCAACCTAGAAGGACCTATGGGAGGTGTTTTAATTCCGATTAAGTATGAGAAGCTCCTGGAATATTGTTCTCACTGTGGGATCATTGGACATCACTTTAAAGATTGTAGTTTTTTTTTACAAAAATGTAAGTTCCAGTACCAATTTCAACCAATATGGGCCAGTATTTGAGGTTCAATAGACGCAATGGCTTGATAGCAAGGTCCCCACAGTCCGATTCACCGAAAACAAGAAACCTAGGGAAGGCAGAGTCTAAATCTAAGGAGGGCTCTTCATCGGTTCGGAATAGAATGGAGGTTGATGGAAGTGGTGATGAGAACACCTTACCAGGTATGGCGACAGAAGTAATCAGCGAGGCATCAATGAGTATCGAAAAATTTGCGTCTCCGATAAGCATTGATGGTGCATTAAAGTCCCCATTAAACCCGAGATCCACGAACTCCGTTGACTGCTCCATGAAGGAAATTTCACCCGAAATTTTCGAGACAATAATGGTTGGATTCATTGGTGAGAAACAATCGGCGAAAGAGAAATGTCTGCTACCTGGCTGTGCGAAGAAACTGGTGTTCGAGGAGAAATAGAAAGATAAGCTACATGTATGCCCTAACCAGTCGGATGAATTACTTGGGTCGCGTGACATGGGCTTGGATCAGAAGGAAAAAACTAAAGGAAAATCGGTGCTCGTGGACGTGTAATCAACATGCGTTGGGCCTTTCACTTGGCTCGTTCTACAGGGCAAAAATTTGTGTCTTCCATTCGGTGGGCTAAAGCCACCTGTGCTGAAAAACGAAGATGTCGCCGATGATAAATCCGTGAAGATGCCCAACCACTCCAAGACAGATCTGCCTAACCCAACTAGTACCACTCTCTTAACCCCCTTCAATAATATAACTAAAAACTTTGTCTTTGATGCATCTAGATCAAAAGGGGGACATTGGAAGCGCAAGGTGAGATTGCACTCTTGCAACTTGCAAAATGGAGGATCGGAGGAGAGGACAAAAAAAGGAAAATACAACATGATGCATATTTGGAAGATCCAAAGAAAAAGAGAATTATGGGACAACAAGATATGGCTGACAATCCATATGGGATATCGGTGGAGGTTGTTGAGCAGCCACGCCGGGCATAATGAAAACAATACGTTGGAATGTCCGTGGTTTGAGGAGTACATGGACATTCCGTGATGTTTGTGATACTTTATCTTCTTGTAACCTCGATTTATTTTTTTATTAGAGACAAAATGTAATTCATCTATTTTGAATAAACTAAAGACACGTTTTGTTTATGATGGTTGTTTCATTGTTGACAAAAAGGGTTTGAGTGGTGGTTTGTGCCTTATGTGGAAGGAAGATGTGGATGTTACAGTCAAGTCCTTTTCCCAATATCATATTGATGTTGTGATAAATTGACAAGATAAAGTTCGGTATTTTACAGGACTTTATGGCCACCCAGATCATACTATGCGATGCAATTCATGGGAACTCCTACATAGGTTATGTGGAAATGATGATGGCCCATCGGTTGTGGGTGGAGACTTGAATGAAATCCTATAAGATTTTGAGAAAAGAGGTGGAAGAGACAGGGACCAGACTCTCATGTCCAAGTTCAGAACAGTGTTGGATGATTGTGGACTACAGGATCTAGGGTTTTTAGGTGGAATGGTTACTTGGTGTAATCGGCGTGGGGGCCATCACCAGGTTAGTCTCCAACTTGACCGTTTTTTAGCTAATTAGAAGTTCTGTGTTATGTTTCAGGATTGTCATGTTACTGATCTAGGTTGGGATAAATCAGACCATAGACCAATAACACTATCTCTGACCAAACAACTTATAATTCGGGACCCACTGTGGAAAAAACGTAAATTTAGATTTGAGGAGTTCTGGTTGGAAAGCCCTGAGTGTCGAACTCTTATTCAGTCAGTAGACCAAGGCAATTTAACACACGAGGTAGAGAATCCTTTACAGATATACCTCGACCGTTGTGCCTCGGTGATAGGGAAGTGAGGGAGACGGTTAAATTTAGAAATGAGAAGAAAAATAAGGAAATTGAAAGCCATGTTACAAGATGCCTATAGACAACCTCATCCAATCAATTTCACCCTAATCAGAGAACTAGAATACGATTTAAACCGAATTCCGCTAAACGAAGAAATTTATTGGAAGCAACGGTCTTGAGAGGAGTGGCTAAAATAGGGAGACAAAAATACCAAATGGTTCCACCAGAAAGCAACTAGGAGAAAGAGAAGGAGCACAATAAAGGGGATCTTAGATGAGAACGATTCTTAGCATGATGATCCTAAAAAAGTGTCTGAGATAATGGTTAAATACTTCCAGAATATCTTCCTTTCCTCTGAACCCAAAGATGAGGATATTATGAAAGTGATTGGGAGTATCCATAGGAAGGTGACTGATGAATGAATGAGCAACTGTCACAAGCTTTTACAAAGGAGGAAGTCGAACTAGCAATTAAAGGCTTTGGCTCGACAAAGACGCCGGGACCAGATGGTTTCTCTGAAGGGAATGAAAATCCCGTGCAACGGAAGACGATGGAATCGTCGATGTATCAATTATGCACACTGTGTTTATTAAAATTGATCTACAACTAGATCTAGGCTAAACATGCTTCTAAGAAGAAGAAAAACAGTAAGAAAAAATTCTACTTACTTGTTGAAGACTTTCTTCAAGATTTCTTCTTCAAATCCACGAACTCTTCGTGCTCCTCGTACACAATGATTTCCTCCAACGGTTGTGAATCAAACACCACCAAGAAGCCTTCTCGGTTGTTCTCTTTTGGAGAAAGGAGGCTTGTGGGAACCTTGTTGGTTTTGGAGAGGGAGGAGAATTTGAGAGAGAATAGAGAGAGTTTCTCTTCTCTTCTTTTGTGAAAAACTAAAAAATGAGAGAATGAAGTGTCATCCTTCTTGAAAGAAGGGTTTATATAGTGGGATTAGTGGAGTTAAAATGTCCACATATTTACCACTTTACCACAATCATAGGTTATGCAAATCTCATTTGTAATAATTGTGGATTAAATTAAATCAAATTCAATTTAATTTCTCTCAATCAAATTCTCCAATTAGCCCTAATTCAATAATTAGGCTAACCTATAGTTTATTATGAATCTCATTCACATTAAACTATATATTATATCATTCATATCTCATACAAATGACATAAATGCTCTTAAGATGAAATTGAACACTTCAATTTCATACCAAAACTTTATCCCTTCTTAAATCCAGATGGAGCCAACCGAGGGACCTAATGGACCTACGATGTGATTTCCGATGATTCGAGATTAACTTTGCCAAACTCTTTTGGCCTGGTTAACCAACATTCATTAGCTACGGTAACACTCCACTATAGCCCGTAGTTGCACTCCCGCGATCAGTGCAATATTACGTGTCCACTAATATAACCAATACCCATGAGTCGACCTTTCACGGGTTGTTCGTGAGACACTACCGGATCAAATTACCGCTTTACCCACGTGTCTACCTCTTTGTCCCTTAAGTCCCCACTTGCTCCTCTAATGAACAACATATTGTGATGGTCCAACCATACACAACACCCTTCTAGGCCGGTGAGAAGGTGGGGCGTCCGTTGTCCAAGCCCCGAGACGACTTAAGGAAACAACCCCTCTAGTTTCCCTAAAGCCGAGAACGAGTGAATTCCATCTCGCGTAGTTAAGTTCCCACTCCTACTTGGTTCCTCGTCACTGAGAAGATAGGCATATTGGGCGAGTAATCGTGACCACCCTCACCCATACTAGTCAAAGAACAGACCCTCGTGAGACGGTCCGTAACACGCTGAGATTGGTCGAGTCACTAATGGTCATCTACGAAATTATTAGTCTCATCACAATCGGTGTTACATCGGTGAGGTCTAATAATTCACGCAGTTCGATCTTGTGCAATCTCATTGCACAAGATGCCCCCACTCGCATGTCAACCACATGAACGAGTCGATCACCTCGTCTCGTATCTAATACAAAGCGGTCATTATATCTACAGGTGTATCCGTGATTAGGTCTCCAACCCTATCCATATCATGTAGACCGCTTCGAGTCATTAACTCGAACGTGATCTTTCTGTGTGTCCACTACACACCGCTTCGAGTTCTAGTTCTCTCATAAATTCAATGACCACGGAGCTTAGTTTATTGAAAAAAGTTTATAAATATTATGAGACACAAAGTGATGAAATAAATAACTCTTATTAATTTCAATCAATATATTACAAACACGAGATTAGGACAAAAATCCTAACAAACTCCCACTTGGACTAAGCTAGTGGAGAAAATACATTTCAAAATGTACATAAATTACAACGAAGTAATACAATAAACTAGGGCATTGAATACCCGTTTACACATCTCCCACTTGCCCTAGTCGGAAGCTCTCGAAAACCTAGACTCTCTGGGTGACCTCAAACACCTTAGCCGTGAGGGGCTTTGTAAATGGATCGACTTTACGTTGTGCTCGACGCTATCTGCATGACCGTCACGTCTCCGCGCGGCACAATCTCCCGTGTCGGATGATACTTGCGCTCAATGTGTTTGCCTCTCTTATGGCTTCGAGGCTCACGTGAGTTGGCTCTCGCACCATCAATTATCACGAGCGATTGTGATTGGCAAGTTCATGTTAGGAACAACTTCCAAATCATCATGAACTTCCTAAGCCAAATACTTCCTTTGCGACTTCACAAGCCGCAACATACTCTGCTTCCATAGTGGAATCGCGATGCATCCTCGCTTGATGCTTCGCCACACTACAACTCCTCCATTCGAATGAAGGTTGACCTGGGTGGATTTCCTAGAATCCTTATCGGTCGAAAATCGAAATCATGTCCCGTAAGATCAAATCCCCACTCCCATACACTAAGTCGTAGTTCCTCGTTCTCCTAAGATACTTGATGATTGCCTTTACGGTTGTCCAGTGATCTAATCTCGGATTGGACTGATATCTCACCGACAATTCCTACCGCATAACGGATGTCGGGCCTAGTACACAAAGATGGCATACATCAGGCTCCTACACCAAGCATATGGAATCAGTCTCATATCCTCAACATCTTGAGGAGTCTTAGGACACTTGATCCTTAGACAAGTGAACCCCATGCCCGAAAGGCGATAAGCCCTTCTTGGAGTTCTCGCATCTTATATCTAGACAACATCTTGTCAATATAAGACGCTTTGAGACAAGGCTAAGCGTTACGTTCTTCCTTCTCGACTATCCTGGATACCTAGAACATACCGAGCTTCTCCCAAATCTTTCATTTGGAATTGCGAAGCTAGCCACTTCTTAACGTCGATGAAATTCTACCTCATTTCCAATGAGAAGAATATCGCCCACATACAACACCAAAAATGCGACGGTTTTGTCAACGATTTTCTTGTAGACACAAGGCTCGTCGACATTTTGATCAAAGCCATAAGATTTGATTGCCTCATCAAAACTTATATTCCAAGACCTCGGTTCTGCTTCACCCATAAATGGACCTATATGAAAGCCGCAAACTTTTTGCTCTTGGCCTTGGGCAATGAACCCTTTGGGTTGGTCCATGTAGATGGTCTCATCAAGTTTGCCATTCAGAAAGGTTGTCTTGACGTCCATCTGCCATACCTCGTAGTCATAATACGCGGCAATGGCCAGAAGGATCCTGATCGACTTTACCATGGCAACAGCGCGAAAAGGTCTCCTCATAGTCAACCCCTTCAACTCGGTAAAACCCTTTGCCACTAGTCGGGCTTTGAAGGTGCACCTTCCCATCTACGCCACGCTTACGCTTGTAGATCCATTTGCAACCAATAGGTTTTACCCCATCCGATTGATCCACAAGCTCCCATACAGAATTGAAGTACATAGACTCCATTTCTTGGTCCATAGCTTTAATCCACTCGTCTTTGTCAACATCAACCATTGTCTGATCATAGGACAATGGATCCTCACAGTCATCATCAGGAGCGACAACTGAGGTTTCAATTTAAACCCATGTAGCGATCGGTGTCGTCTCACACCCCTCCCACTACGTCGAGGCATTCCCAACTCTTGAGAACGAATTTGACTAGACGTGCTGGGATCAACAACACTTGTTGACGTACTAGCCCCATCAAAGAACTCTCTGGCGATGTACCGCCCATTTCATTCAATACAATTTTACTCCTTGGTAAATGATCCTTGACGTGGTCTTCCTCTAGGAAAGTGGCGTTTGTCGACACAAGCACCCTATTTTCCCTAGGATCATAAAACATACCACCTCTAGTCTCTTTAGGGTAACCTACGAATAGGCATAATTTCGAACGGGGTTCCAACTTTTTCGGGTTTGACAACAACACATGGGTCGGGCATCCCCAAATCCTGAAGTGATGTAAACTGCCTTTACGTCCACTCCAGAGCTCGAAAGGTGTTTCACAAACACTCTTCGAGGGAACATTGTTCAAAATATAAAGCGCAGTCTCCACTGCGTACCCCCAAAAAGAATCAGGGAGACGAGCATAGCTCATCATCGACCGAACCATGTCTAACAAGGTTCTGTTTCTCCTCTCCGATACACCATTCTCATTGCATGGCATACAGTGCTTGAGTTGGGACGTAATTCCGTGTTCTATCATATAGTCACGGATTCGGTGTCCATGTACTCTCCACCCCGATCCGATCGAAGTGTTTTAAGCGATTTACCTAAGAGGTTCTCAACCTCAGTCTTGTACTCCTTGAACTTTTCAAGAGTTTCAGACTTCTTGTGCATTAGGTAAATGTACCCATATCTAGAATAGTCGTCTATGAAAAACACAAAGTACTCATATCCGCCTCGAGCTTTAACATTCATCGGACCACGAGAGGTCGAATGTACTAACTCAAGAGGCTCTTTGGCTCTATATCCTTTTCCACTAAAAGGACGTTTGGTCATTTTGCCTCAAGGCATGACTCACACACCGGTAAAGAGTTTTCTTCCAACTCGTTTAGAAGTCCACTCTTCACTAGTTTCTCAATCCTATTGAGATTAATGTGGCCTAACCGAAGATGCCAAAGGTGGGCATTTTCTTTTGGAGAAACTTCGCTTTCTTAGTTCGTGTTTCTGCAGCTTTTAAATAATTCAATATTCAAAACACTTTTGACCAAATTCGGTTTCAAAACATACTGATTATTTTCAAGTGAAGTTTAATGATCACATTCCCTTTGAAAGAAATAAACGCTTTATTCGATTCAAAAGAAATCAAAATACATTGTTCAATAAGGCGGGAGAAATTGAAACAAGGTTTCTAGTAAACCACGGAAATATGTACAAATTGTCCAACAATAAGTACTTCCCGCCAAAGCTTAGCTTCACTGCGCCGATCATTTGCAGCGAGAGACAAGCTCCCTGATCCAACCCTGAGAGTCACCTCACCCTCTCGCAGCGGGCGCCAGAATCAATCCCTCGAAAGAAGAACAAACGTGGTTAGTGGCGCCGCGAATCCGATATCGGTGCAGTCAGTCACTCTCCACTAAAACAGTTTTTCATCCACAAGTAAATCACATTTACCTTGATTCTTCTTCTCGGTAAGGAATTTGGGACAATTTCTCTTCCAAAGGACCGCCCCATTGCGGTGGAAACACTTTCCTTTCTCTCAACCTCCTTGACCTTCTTGCCCTTGTGGCGGCGGCCTGGTCGCTTTACCCCTCTTCATCCTCTTCTTCCCTTTCGGGCGTGAAGGAGCAACGGGGTTCGTCCTGGGTCGAACCCTTGTGATAAGACTCAGTGAGGCAACATTTGCCTCGATTCCCTTGACCCTATGCAAGGATTGGAAATTTCACTCATTGAGGAGGGTTGTCGGTGTGTAGCTAATTTTGTTCATAACAGCATTGCTACGAAACTGAAGGAAACTTTTCGGAAGAGTCTCCAAAATAAAACTGACTTAACTCGACTCATCGATCGAAGCCCCGTTCATCTCGGCCAGATGGAAGTGTGTCATCATGTCTAGAGAACGTGTTCACGGACGAGGCGACCCTTCTTTCATCCGATGCGTTGAAAAAACGTATTTGAGCGAGTCATCATGCCGACACGAAAGGATCACTTTGCCCAAACATTTCCTACAGAGACTCCATGATCTCCTTAGCGGAAACCATCAGCTCGTGCTTCTTTTCCAAGACATCAGACATGCTGGCAATAATATAGACATTGGCCTTTTCATTGGCCCTGATCCATCGATCGTATGCATCGCGTACACTTCGTGACGCTGTCGAGCCCGACATCTGAGGACACTCCTCAGATAACACGAACTTTATGTCGTCTTGTACCAAAATTGTATTTATGTTGTTTTTCCAATTTTGATAGTTATCTCCCGCTAATTTGTCCGAAGCGAGTAAAGCTATAATTGCGCTAGACATTTTTAGCTGAAATACAAGAAAACCTTTGTATTTGTCTCGCAAAAAACTTTTGAAATCCAATCAAGTTTTAGAAAAATTTGTTTCATGATCCCTAGGTCAATCAAAATTTTGCAATGATACCCTAAAGGTTTAGAATGACCGCCACCGAAGGGTGAACAGAACACTCCTCCTCTAAGACGAGACTTTCTCGATCAGACCCTAATCCCAGAATAACTCTTATTCCATTAGGCGTCCAATTACCATTGTTCGATCGAATTCATTAACACTTAACGAATTCTGTGAGTGTCACCCTCAATCTTTAAGTTTCCAAGCATCCGTCCAAACAATAGCCACCGAAGGGTGAACCAAGAAGGAAAACCAACCAGGAAACTGTATCCCTTTCGAGAATTCACGATGTTCCGACTCCCATGATCAAACCCTCCAAAGGGATTGTCTGGTCCAGGCCAAACTAGCAGGCAGATCATAGGAGTCTCACGGTGTGAATCGAAAGAAGAGACCGTGGGTCTCATTTTCACAAGTCCCGCTCCCACTCACTATAAGTACTCTCTCCATCCACGATGATATTGACCTATACAAATGCCATCCGAAGGGGGACGCTCTCATTTGCGCCACGAGGCCGAGTATAGATCTCACGGTGCGGACTTAAAGGAGATTTGTGGTTGGAAATTCAAATGTATCTCATACACTTTATTTCCTCCCACTCAAAGACTTTAAATTTTATTAGGATTGACCTAGATAAACCTGGCTAAAATTTTACCTAAGTCTACCAATATAACTCTTATATGGTATTAACCTAAGTTTATAATCATATTATTAACTTAGGTCTATGTGAGTAAATTAATTAACACTTAATTAACGACACTCACGAGAATATAACCTAAGAATCTCCGGACCGAATTCACTCCTGTGCCTGTTTTTCGTGTAGGGGTGTTCATGCGCGTCAACTTAAATACCCCAAATTTTTAGACAAAACCTTCCTTAGACAGAGTTACTTATCAGTCTCCATTCAAAGGTCATATTTGATTTCCTAAATTGATAATCTCATTAGAAAATTAGAAAACCTAAGTCTAATTAATCAAGTTCTAAACACTTTAAAACTATTAATTAACTTAGGTTGCATGCATTTCTATGTTATAGTGTTTGATCATCCATCACATGAATAATACAATATACTATAACATAAAATAATTCATCACATGAATTTAAATGCATGAGCATGCTTTTAATTTAAAAATATAACACTTATAGTTAAATAAATAAAACATGCATACATTTATTATAACTCTTATAATATAATCCTATCATGCATACTATATATTATAACTCTTATTAATATAAATATGATGCATGAAATGTTTAACCTAAGGTGGGATTTTAAATCTATATGACATACAATATGCACATAGAAATTAATTAAAATATACATCTCATGCATAAAATAATTAAATAGCAAAAATGGACCGATTTTTGGCACCTAGGGGCAATTATTTAATTAAATAACATTAATATAACATTTATATTAATATTATTTAATAAAAAAAATAAAATAAAATAAATAAAATACATTTTATAAAAAAAATAAATAAAACGTGTGAAATAACCGCCCAAGTGGAGGATTGAACCCACGACCTCGCATAATCGCTGCGAATCGCTTCCTCAGCGCGTCTGCAGCGTTGTAACGCCATGGCGCGTTACCAGCAACGCTGTTGTCGGCGTCGACCCACGTTCTCAACGCCGGTATGTTTACGCGCTACGCCAGCGTTAACGCTGCTCGCAGCGAGGGCCTCCAATCGCAGAGATAGCGTTGAGACGCCGTTGGCGCGTCTCAACGCCATCGGCGTAACGAAGAAACTCCTTTTGCCGTTTTTCTTCGAGATTGCTGCTTCTCCTCCGATTTCTTCACAAAGAACACTTACCACGAACGACACGGACTTACAGACTCGATTTATTTTCTAAAATGCCCAAAAAAACACGGGCCCTTTACATTTGATCTCATCAAACAGAAAATAAATCTAAAAGTGCCAAAAACCAAAACATCCATTATGCAAACTAAGACATTAATCTCATGAATTATGGTAAAATACCCACCAAATTTTAACAAAACAGTGCATAATTAAGAAACCATCGAAATGGCTCTGATACCAATTGAAGGGAATGAAAATCCCGTACAGCGGAAGACGATGGAATCGTCGATGTATCAATTATGCACACTGTGTTTATTAAAATTGATCTACAACTAGATCTAGGCTAAACATGCTTCTAAGAATAAGAAAAACAGTAAGAAAAAATTCTACTTACTTGTTGAAGACTTTCTTCAAGATTTCTTCTTCAAATCCACGAACTCTTCGTGCTCCTCATACACAATGATTTCCTCCAACGGTTGTGAATCAAACACCACCAAGAAGCCTTCTCGGTTGTTCTCTTTTGGAGAAAGGAGGCTTGTGGGAACCTTGTTGGTTTTGGAGAGGGAGGAGAATTTGAGAGAGAATAGAGAGAGTTTCTCTTCTCTTCTTTTGTGAAAAACTAAAAAATGAGAGAATGAAGTGTCATCCTTCTTGAAAGAAGGGTTTATATAGTGGGATTAGTGGAGTTAAAATGTCCACATATTTACCACTTTACCACAATCATAGGTTATGCAAATCTCATTTGCATAACAACATAATATAAGATATCTCATATTGCAAATCTCATTTGCAATAATTGTGGATTAAATTGAATCAAATCCAATTTAATTTCTCTCAATCAAATTCTCCAATTAGCCCTAATTCAATAATTAGGCTAACCTATAGTTTATTATGAATCTCATTCACATTAAACTATATATTATATCATTCATATCTCATACAAATGACATAATTGCCTTTAAGGTGAAATTGAACACTTCAATTTCATACCAAAACTTTATCCCTTCTTAAATCCAGATGGAGCCAACCGAGGACCTAATGGACCTACAAAGGATTGCTCCAATGATTCGAGATTAACTCGCCAAACTCTTTGACCCTGCTAACCAACATTCATTAGCTACGGTAACACTCCACTATAGCCCGTAGTTGCACTCCCGTCGCTCAAGGGAGAATATTACGTGTCCACCGATATAACCAATACCCATGAGTCGACCCTTCACGGGTTGTTCGTGAGACACTACTGGGTCAAATTACCGCTTTACCCCCGTGTCTACCTCTTGTTCCTTAAGTCCCCACTTTGCTCCTCTAATGAACAACATATTGTGATGGTCCAACCATACACAACACCTTTCTCGGGCGGTGAGAAGGTGGGCGCGCGTGTCCAAGCCCCGGAGACAAAGACTTAAGGGAAGAACCCTCTAGTTTCCTAAAGCCGCCAGAGCACGAGTGAATTCCATCTCGCGTAGTTAAGTTCCCAGCTCCTACTTGGTTCTATCCTCGAGAAGATAGGCATATTGGGCGAGTAATCGTGACCACCCTCACCCGCACTAGTCAAAGAAAAGACCTCCGTGAGATGCGAGTCCGTAACACGCTCGTGATTCGTGTCGAGTCACTAATGGTCATCTACGAAATTATTAGTCCTTCATCACAGCGGTGTTACATCAATAGGTCTAATAATTCACGGTCCTGGTCTTGTGCAATCTCATTGCACAGGATGCCCCCACTCGCATGTCAACCACATGAACGAGTCAGATCACCTCGTTTGTATCTAATACAAAGTGGGCCGCATCTACTGTGTATCCAGGATTAGGTCTCCAACCCTATCCATATACTATAGACCGTTCGGGTCATTAACTCGAACGTGATCTTCCCTGGGTGTCCACTACACACCGTTCGAGTTCTAGTTCTCTCATAAATTCAATGACCCTGGAGTTTAGTTTATTGGAAAAAGTTTATAAATATTGCGAGACACAAAGTGATGAAATAAATAACTCTTATTAATTTCAATCAATATATTACAAACACGAGATTAGGACAAAAATCCTAACATTCTCGGCAATATTTTATCAGAGGTATTGGGATATTGTGGGTCCAAAAACTGTGAAGGAATGCCTAAATATCTTAAACAGGAGGGGTTCGACTAAGGAGTGGAATAAGACAAATATTGTCTTAATTCCAAAGAAGACAGATCCACAGAACCTGGCGGACTTTAGGCCGATTAGTCTCTGTAATGTTTCGTACAAAATTGTGGCAAAGGTAATTGCGAATCGAATGAGGGGAATACTAGGCAATATTGTTTCTGAGGCACAGTTGACTTTTATTCATGGTAAAGCAATAACTGATAATCTTATTTTTGAAGGGAATAAAAGTCCCACGCAGCGGAAGACGATTGAATCGTCGTGGTGAAAATGTGCAACTAGAGTTTCATCAAAACGATCTAACAGTTAGATCTAAGTAAAACATACAATACTATGGAAGAAAAACAACAAGAAGAAATCTACTTACTTGTTGAAGACTCTCTTCAAAGTTTTCTTCCAATGGTCACGAACACTTCGCAAATCTCGAACTTCTCGAACAAGAACAAACACCACCAATTGGAACCTTGGTTGTTCTTCTTTTGAAAAGAAGGAGAATGGTGGGATTCTAGTGTTTTGGTGAGGAGAAAGTTAGATGGAATTTGAGAGAGAACACTCTTCTTTTTGGTTGAGAATCCAAAAAATGAGAGATTGATCATACAATCCTTATTGCAAGAAGGGTTTAAATAGTGGAATAATCATGGAGTTAAAATCTCCACATTATTATCATTTTACCACAACCATAGGTTATGCAAATCATATTTTCATAACCATATAATATAAGATATTTCATATCTCATATTGCAAATCACATTTGCAATAATTGTGGATTAATTAAATTGAATCACATCTAATTTAATTTCTCTCAATTAATTTCTCCAATTAGCCCTAATCAACAATTAGGGTAACCTATAGTTTATTATGAATCTCATTCACATTAAACTATATATTATATCACTCATATCTCATATAAATGATATAAATTACTCTAAGTGAAATTGAACACTTCAATTTCATACCAAAACTCTAACCCTTCTTTGAACCCAGATGGAGCCAACCGAGGGACCTAATGGACCTACAGTGACGGGCTCCAATGATCCAGGATTAACTTATCAAACTCTTTGACCCGGTTAATCAACATTCATTAGCTACGGTTGAAGGGAATGAGAATCCCCGCGCAGCGGAAGACGATCGAATCGTCATGGTATCATTACGCTACTCGATTTTGTTAAAATGATCTAACTCTTAGATCTAGGCTAAACATGCAAAAGAGGAAGAAAACAGTAAGGAGAAGTTTACTTACTTGTTGTAGGCAAAAACTTCAAAGATTCTTCCTCGGTCACGAACACTTCGTGATTCTCGATCTCAACGAACGCTCCCCACGAACGAAACCCTAACACTACCACTTGGAGTCTCGGTTGTTCTTCCTTTGGAATGAAAGAAGTTTGTGGGAACTTGTGATCTTGGAGAGGGAGGAGAATTGAGAGAGAGTAGAGAGAAGAAACTCTTCTTTTTGGGTGAAAATCCAAAAAATGAGAGTATGGCTTACATTCCTCCTTGCAAGAAAGGATTATATAGTGAAAAAATCATAGAGTTAAAATCTCCACATTATTACCACTTTACCACAACCATAGGTTATGCAAATCTCATTTGCATAACCACATAATATAAGATATCTCATATCTCACTACAATATGATAGCTTCGAAAAAATGTTGTAATAGGCTTTTTATAGCTTTTTCTGCAGAGCCATGACAACCCAAGCTATTAAAAGTCTGGGAGTTTTTACAGCATTTTATAAAAGCGGTAAAAGATTAGACTTTTTACAGCATTTTGTAAAAACTATAAAAATTAAACTTTTTACAGCATTTTGTAAAATCTATAAAAATTAGACTTTTTATAGTATTTTATAAAAATTATATAAAATGATATATCAAAAGTCTTTTAATAGCCTAATTTCTTCTTTTTAAAATCAATGATAGCATTTTATAAATGCTATAAAAATATTGTAGTAATCTACGATAGCATTTTAGTAATTATAGCATTTATTTGTAGCTATTTTTTTAACTTAAATTAAAGCTATAATATACTTTCGAATTGTAAAAATTTTGTTATTGTTGTAACTTTGATGACTTTTGAAATTATTCATGATAGTATTATTCATATTTCCTACCTTAGTTCAAATTAGAAGTAAAGTAATAAATAAATGTGATCTACAAGATTAGATATACAATGAGTTTATATGTGACATTAATTCAAACAAATTACATTTCATTCAAGATTTACATTATCTCACTTAAATTGATACAAAACATAACAATCTATTGTTCAAAAAATAGATATAGCTAGTAATGAACATCAACTTTGGGATGTCACTAAATATTAAATTTGTCAAATACTATTCATTAAATTACAAATTTTTTCACTATTCAATATCAAAATATATAACTCTCGAGCTAGTTGTTTTTGTGGCCGAAAACTTCCCATGATATTCTGTCATCAACCTACAAAAAGTCATCAAGAAAGAAATAAAGAAGAATATTTACTCAAATAAAATAATTATTAATCAAATCAATAATTTAAAATAATAATACATAAATGTATGTAGTAATTAAAACTTTATCAAAAGGCCATGCAATTGTACTTCCAATAGCATCTTCAATGTATGCTATTTCAGAATTTGGTCTCCATAAAATTTCAACAACATAACAAACTATATGCTTCGAAAATTTCGACAACATAACAACATAAACATAACTATAACAATACCAAAAATTTTACTTAACATCTGTTGGTAAAAAGATAACACTTCTATATCCAGATTAACCAACCACGACTTTCAACTCTAACTCACAAAATCATGGAAGATTCACAAATGAACCAATATTCTAAATATGTAAAGTACTATACCAATTCATTAATTTCCAACAAACACAATCCACAAGATAAAGTCTCTACTGCAATCTAAGACATCAATTACTTCAACATTTAATTAAGTATACGTTGAGGACAAAAAATAACTCAAAACGACCTAAAAGGTACCTATGAAACTTACAAAGTTACAAAAAAGTGTATAAAAGGAGTTTTAAGTCTCATGTTCACGCTCAAAGAAATCTAAAGAGTTCCTAAACTAAATTTAGACAAACAACCAAGCCCTCGAATCTTCAAAAGTATCTTAAGGGCTCTTAAGCATACTTTTAGGCTAAAAAATAACTCAAAACGACCTAAAAAGTAACTATGAAACTTACAAAGCTACAAAAAAGTATATAAAAAGAGTTTAAGTCCAATGTTCACGCTCAAAGAAACCTAAAGAGTTCCTAAACTAAAATTTAGGCAAACAACCAAGCTCTCGAATCTTCAAAAGTATCTTAAGGGCTCTTAAACATACTTTTAAGCTAAAAATAACTCAAACAACCTAAAAAGATGAAATTGCACTTTTTGTGCTCTTTGAAATGACGGTTTGATCGACCACTGATTCACTTCTTCAATCCTCGAAATGTCGAAGATCCCAATCAGAACCAAATTAAAAAGGATAAAAATCACAGACTACTGATTGAGACGAAACGAAACAGAAAAAGGAAAAAGATTAAACGAATGTCGATGTTGGCGTGAGGTTGAAGAAAAACGAGATGTGAGAAGAAGAAGAAGAGACGAGGATGAACACAAAAGTCGCGCAAAGAAGCAAAACGAAAAAAAGAACGAAAAGTAAGAAGAAGATGAGACGAGGGATGAACACAACAGTCCCGCGAAGGTAGAAGACTCTATAATTGAAGTTCATTGGATAAACATAAAGTAGCACCAACCTCGTTGAAAATTCAAGTTTCAAGGTTTTCATCAACTTCAACATTTGTATAGTTGTAGACAAGCTTCATCACATCAATCAAACACCTGAGAAGAAGCTCGAGAAAGAGTAGACAAATTGAGAAGGCAAGTGGAGCTAGTAAATTCATCACATCAATCAATCAAACATCTTCAAAATCTAATCTCTCTAAGTCAAAATTTGCAACTACATATGTAAGGACCCCAAAATTTACCCTAATTCTTAAATGCCAAGCATTGCAGCAGATTGAAGCACCCCCAGCCTGGATAATACTTCTGTTCAAATCAATAACAGTTGGCTTCGCCATAAAGTGCGGATTCTTAAGAAGCTTTGTGGTTCTTGCCAACATCTGCTACATAATTGAAACTGGTGGATCCTGAGTGTTGTCAATAATCCTTGCCAAGCAAAATGCTGAACCTGACTGCATTTGTTTGTGTTGTTCCCCCAAGGCTTCAAAGGTTGATTTTACAAGAGTAACAAAAACTTCATCACTCTCATCCCCAATATTAATCAATTTCAAAGCTAAAATTCCACATGTCTCCTCACAAGCATCCCTCACTACAGAATCTGGATCCTTAAGCCACTTCACAATGCTGCCAACCATTCTACGAAGGTGAGGCCTAATAAGACCTTCATGGAATTTAGCCAGAGTCCCCATTAGTTTAATACATTCCTGTTGAACCGCACTCTTCTGTTCTGAATCTATGTCCAATATGGAGGACAAGAAAGGGGGAATCAATATCAGGGGCTATGCACTCAGCTGTTTTTTCAAGCTCATCAAACCCAATTTGGTAAGTGTCGATCTGCAAGCTTGTTCAGTGCAAGAACCACCTTCTATTTCAACTCAAAAACTAACTGTTGAGCATTCATCTTGGTTGGTGCTCTTCCTTTAACATATCCTTGTGTCTTCAATATGTTGTGTTACCTTCCTTTACAAAATGCTACTAATTAGACAGTTTTCAACATGAAAAATTCTATTCCTAAACTTGTAGAGTCAGATTTGTTCTTCCACTCCCCCCTTTTATCATCTAACATTTCTTCATCTTGCAACTAATTAGACAGTTGTTTATTATTTCAACTTCTAGTATTTTATTCCTTAACTCCTCATCAATCATAGTAACTGAAGAAAAATCTTAAGAGACACTGGAAAGTTAGCTATCAAACAAGCATGGACAGTAATTCTTATACTTTTGAAGATAAGAATTCTAAGGTTTCCAAGACAATCATACTTGTTAGGAACAACGACCAACAAAGATGACAACACTGAAATGACACTCTGGATATATTAACATGGGTCTAGATTAGTTTCTTAGAGGAGAGCAACCATGGAAGTGAACAATAATAAAAATGCACCTTCACTCGACAAGTAGTAAGAAGTATCAAGCCTAGGGTATTCCACACAGCTGCTTGTCAAACATCATATTGCATTGAATGCTTAACCTAAGAGGAAAGTGGTAAGGCTAACACATATATACTTTTTTTAATACGAAACTGGTTTTCATAGAGAAACATGAAAGAATGTACAAGGGCATATAAAAAATGCAGATATAAATTGTAACCTGTGCATGATGAATTTGGACCAATGAGAGCAACTCTGGTCTGTGAATCGCAACATCACTTTGGAGTAAGATCTCCACTACCTTCTCATATGTTAAAACAACCTGAAAGAATATCAAAGTTTAAGTAATACAAGAACAAGAAAATTAAACCAAAGAAGAAGGTTCAACATCTATATGCACTTTGGAGTAATATGAGATGTGGCCACAAATATATGCACCGAATACAAAAGAAGCGTCAACATCTAAGCAATACTTTGCAAACAAATAAATAACGTATGGAATTTCTGCCAGAAAATGGATGCCCAAGCGCAACAATAACATTTATTTAAAATCAATAACACATTGAAGTCATACTAGTTTGAAATTAACAATTCACGCTCTGATTCTTATGCTTGACGAGCACCACAACATAGTTGAAGGACCCCTTGTTCATCTCAGTAGCTTCCTTCTCAAATCTCTCGATCACACACTTGTCAATTTCTCGAAGCTTGTAGATAAGGTGACCAATGGTGGTCGACTTTCTAGAGTCAAAATACTTCTCCAAGCTTGTATATGATACTTCTAATAAAGATTTTTTAGCCACATTTTCTCATTGGATGTAGCACCATTTGTCGAACCGCTTACATAGTTGTGTTGTTTCTTCTCATCTTGAAAACCCATAATAAATCTAGTATTTCATGACAAGTACACATACTTCAACCAACCCAATTTCTGAAGAGCTCAAATATACTAAAACCACAAGTTACTTGCAAAAGAATTATTCGAGACTCTAAATATCATGGTTAGCAACAAAAACCTACTCTAATTTATTCAAGCTTGTAAGATTAATTCTTCATGTCCTAGATGCTAGAAAGCTTTTGCACTTTTCAATCGTCTAAATAAATCTCCGATAAAATGGTTGAAATTGATTGAACTATCTCTAAGGCTTCCAACTTAGAAAAAACAAGCGATTTAATAGATTCCTACTAGACGGCTTCATTGAAATTAAAAGAGATTTCATTCATACAGAAGTAATAAAAAAGGGAATTAATTGCTTGATTTTGAAGGAAGAGATGAAGCAAGAGAACAAAAATGTGAGCAATTACATTCTTAACACTAGAGAACACTTCATTATGCAAAAAAGAAATAAACCAAATCAATCAATCTGCAATAAACAGAGGTAACAACTTGAAGAACAAATTACTAGAAAAAAAGACATAAAAGATCATATTAGATTTGATAGAAAACTTGGAAATAGACATGGAAATAGCAAGTACTACATTAAACCAGGCATGTAAAACCAACAAATTACATTATCCTGAGATAAGCCATATATATATATATATATATATATCTCCACTAGTCCTATAATAATCACCAAATTAATATTTTACTCTAGGTAAAGCAACCTTTCACCAAATTAATATTTTACTCTAGGTAAAAAGTTTCAAGTTTCTTCAGAAGCTTCTTCTTGAAAATCAATAATAATCACCACAAGGAACCCAACAATGCCACATCAGTAGAAAATTAACATCCATGACCATCTCAACCAATTTCAACACCTCAAGAACCCGCGTGGGCATAACTCATGAGTAATTGACTTCTTGGAGGAATGTTTATGGCAAACATTACAGCAACAAATTAACATCACTCCAGAACCAAAAATGAAATTAACGAATATTCCTTAGCCATGTTTCTACAAAATGTACAACAGAAAATTTCACCATCCTCGCCCCAAAATGAAAGTAAAAAAATATGACAGCAGACAATTAGATTTCTTATTAAACACAACAAAATTTTCAACAATTAACTCACCAAATTTGTTAATAATTTCTTTATTCTTTAATTTTTACCTTCGGAAGAAAAGGTTTGAGCAAGTCTATTTATTTCCTTTAAGTATTGTAAATTTACTTCCAATTTCTGTAGGTTGTGAATAATAGGAAAAATCTTCCCTCATCAAACTTGTCGCCTGTCGGGTTCTTTTCCCATCATTGATATAGCACAAAGGGTGAAAATATCAATCTTTCCTCAAATCCCTTCTATTTTAGACTCCACAAACTACCAATCTCGACAGCTTAGATATAATTGGAAAAGTAATTTCCTTTTGTATATTCTACAATCTCGAATATAAAGAAAGGGAGCACCTCTATAATCATTTCATTGAGAAAGAAAATAAAGATGTCTTCTCTTCTGCAGTGTTAATCAAGTGCACACATCTTCATTGATCACATCTTTGTATGTTTGTTGCAAAGTATTTACTAACCCTAACATCAAATTCAAATAAAAATTTCAAGCAAGAAATGTAACGGAAAGTAAATTTTAGAAATCCTACCTGAAGAACTTGAGCGTTGTAGAGATGGACATTGAAGAGTACAAGAATCGGTTTTATGAGGTGTGTAACATTTCTACAATATTTGAGTGTATGGCATCGGGTCGTCCCTCGCACTATGTAAGAAATGCTTGCGTGAGGTTAAAGAAAATTTCGAGAGGTATAAAAGATTGCGAGAGGTTAAAGAAGATTTTTACCTTTTACGAGGATGAACCATAGAAACCGCATATCTGTGAGAAGTAGAGAAGAAGAGAAACCACGCGTGAGATGATGTTGGCGTGAGGTTGAAGACGAACAAGATGTGAGAAGAAGAAGAGAAATCGCAGAGAAGTCGAAAGGTTTTTACCTTTCACGAGGATGAACTAGAGAAGATTTTGAAAGGTGCTTACCTTTCACGAGGATGAACGGAACTGCAGATCTGTGAGAAGTAGAAAAAGAAGAGAAATCGCATGTTGAAGACGAACCAGACGTGAGAAGAAGAGAGAAACAGCAGGTTGAAGACGAATCGGAGAAATCGATTGAAATTGGAGGGATATGAAATGGGCCCAAAATTCCCTCGTTTTTTTTTCACGCGAACCCCCTCTCCCGCGCGTTTTTCCTTTTTTTTTAATAACATTTTGTAAAAATGCTTTAAAAAAAAGCAATAATATGTATTTTTCTTCTACAGTATCTCATATCAGCAAATCTCATTTCACGATAATCATCAGATTAATCAAATCAATCACATCCAATTTAATTTCTCTCAATTAATTTCTCCAATTAAATTTCTAAATCAACAATTAGGCTAACCTATAGTTTATTATGAATCTCATTCACATTAAACTATATATTATATCATTCATATCTCATATAAATGACATAAATGCTTTTTAAGTGAAATTGAACACTTCAATTTCATACCAAAACATTAACCCTTCTTTTAACCTGCATTGAGCCAAACGAGGACCTAATGGACCTCAAAGGATGGCGCTCCAATGATCCGAGATTAATGTCAAACTCTTTGACCGGTTAATCAACATTCATTAGCTACGATAATACTCCACTATAGCCCGGTTGCACTCCGTCGGTGCGAGAATATTACGTGTCCACCGATATAACCAATGCCCATGAGTCGACTCTTCACGGTTGTTGTTCGTGAGACACAACCGGTCAAATTACCGCCTTACCCCGTGTCTACACCTCTTGTTCCTTAAGTCCCCACCGCTCTCTCTAATGAACAACATATTGTGATGGTCCAACCATACACAACACCCTTCTCGGGCCAGTGAGAAGGTGGGCGCGCCGTTGTCCAAGCCACGGAGACAACACTTAAGGGAACAACCTCTAGTTTCCTAAAGGCGGGAATGAGTGAATTCCATCTCGCGTAGTTAAGTTTCAGGCTCCTACTTGGTCCTATCTCTCGAGAAGATAGGCATATTGGGCGAGTAAGCGTGACCACCCTCACCCGTACTAGTCAAAGGACGGACCCCGCAGATGCGGAGTCCGTAACACGCTCGTGATTCGTGTCGAGTCACTAATGGTCATCTACGGCGTTATTAGTCCCTTCTCACAAGCGGTGTTACATCGATGAGGTCTAATACTTCACGGTCCGGTCTTGTACAATCTCATTGCACAGGGTGCCCCTACTCGCATGTCAACCACATGAACGAGTCAGATCACGTCGTTTGTATCTAATACAAAGCGGGTCGCATCCACGGTGTATCTAGGATTAGGTCTCCAACCCTATCCATATCACATAGACCATTCGGTCATTAACTCGAACGTGATCCTCCCTGTGTGTCCACTACACACCGTTCAAGTTCTGGTTCTCTCATAAATTCAATGACCCTAGAGCTTAGTTTATTGGAAAAGTTTATAAATATTGCGATGCACAAAGTAATGAAATAAATAACTCTTATTAATTTCAAACAGTAATTTACAAATACACGATTAGGACAAAAATTCGAACAACGGTAACACTCCACTATAGCCCGTAGCTGCACTTTCGTTAGTGCAGAATATTACGTGTCCACTGATATAACCAATGCCCATGAGTCGACCCTTCACAGGTTGTTCGTAGACACGACTGGGTCAAATTACCGTTTTACCCCTATGTCTACCTCTTGCTCTTTAAGTCCTCACTGCTCCTCTAATGAACAACATATTGTGATGGTTCAACCATACACAACACCCTTCTCGGGCCAGTGAGAAGGTGGGCGCCCGTTGTCCAAGCCACTCAGAGAGAAGACACTTAAGGAACAACCCCTCTAGTTTCCCTAAAGGCGGGAACAAGTGAATCCATCTTGCGTAGTTAAGTTTCCAGCTCCCCACTTGGTCCTATCCCTGAGAAGATAGACATATTGGGCGAGTAACTGTGACCACCCTCACCCGTACTAGTCAAGACAGACCCCCGCAGAAAGGAGTCCGTAACACGCTCAGGATATAGGTCGAGTTACTAATGGTCATCTCACGGTTATTAGTCCCGATCACAACGATGTTACATCGATGAAGTCTAATAATTCACGGTCCGGTCTTGTACAATCTCATTGCACAGGATGCCCCCACTCGCATGTCAACCACATGAACGAGTCAGATCACCTCGTTTGTATCTAATACAAAGTGGGTCGCATCCACCCCATGCCTGAAAGGAAACAAACCCTTCTTAGAGTTCTGCATCTTATATCTAGACAACATCTTGTCAATATAAGACGCCTGAGACAAGGCTAGCGTTCTGTTCTTCCGATTCCGGACAATCTGGATACCTAGAACATACTGAGCTTCTCCCAAATCTTTCATTTGGAATTGCGAGGCTAGCCACTTTTTAACGTCAGTAAGAAATTCTACCTCATTCCCAATGAGATGAATATCGTCCACATATAACACCAAAAATGCGACAGTTTTGTCAACAATTTTCTTGTAGACACAAGGCTCGTCGACATTTTGATCAAAGCCATAAGATTTGATCGCCTCATCAAACCTTATATTCCAAGACCTCGAAGCTTGTTTCAACCCATAAATGGACCTATGAAGCCTACAAACCTTTTGCTCTTGGCCTTGGGCAATGAACCCTTTGGGTCCCATGTAGATGGTCTCATCAAATTTGCCATTCAAAAGGTCGTCTTGACGTCCATCCGCCATACCTCGTAGTCATAATACGCGACAATGGCCGTAAGGATCCGTGACGACTTTACCATGGCAACAAGTGAAAAGGTCTCCTCATAGTCAACCCTTCAACTGGGTAAAACCCTTTGCCACTAATCGGGCTTTGAAGTCTGCACACCTTCCCATCTACGCCACGCTTACGCTTGTAGATCCATTTGCAACCAATAGATTTTACCCCATCCGGTTGATCCACAAGCTCCCAGACAGATTGAAGTACATAGACTCCATTTCCTGGTCCATAGCTTTAATCCATTCGTCTTTGTCAACATCAACCATTGCACGATCATAGGTCAATGGATCCTCACGATCATCATCGGGAGCGACAACCGAGGTTTCAAATTAAACCCATGTAGCGATCGAGTCGTCTCACGACCCTCCCACTACGTCGAGGCATTCCCAACTCTTGGGAACGGTTACGACTAGGCGTGCTAGGATCAACAACACTTGTTGACGTACTAGCCCCATCAACAACTCTTCTTTGATGTCTTTGTCCATTTCATTTAACACAATTTTACTCCTTGGTAAATGATCCCTGACGTGGTCTTCCTCTAGGAAAGTGGCGTTTGTCGACACAAGCATCCTAGTCTATTTAGGGTAACCTACAAATAGGCACAATTTCGAATGGGGTTCCAACTTTTTCAGGTTTGACACCAACACGTGGGTCGGTCATCCCCAAATTCTGAAATGATGTAAACTGCCTTTACGTCCGCTCCAGAGCTCGAAAGGTGTTTCACAAACACTCTTCGATGGAACATTGTTCTAAATATAGACCATGATCTCCACCGCATAACCCCAAAAGAATCGGGAGACGAGCATAGCTCATCATCGACCGAACCATGTCCAACAAGGTTCTGTTTCTCCTCTCTGATACACCATTCTGCTGTGGCATACCAGGTGCTGAGAGTTGGGACGTAATTCCGTGTTTTATCATATAGTCTTAGAATTCAGTGTCCATGTACTCTCCACCTCGATCCGATCGAAGTGTTATAAGCGATTTACCTAAGAGGTTCTCAACCTCAGTCTTGTACTCCTTGAGCTTTTCAAGAGTTTCAGACTTCTTGTGCATTAGGTAAATATACCCATATCTGGAGTAATCGTCTATGAAAGACACGAAGTACTCATAACCGCCTCGAGCTTTCACATTCATCGGACCACAGAGGTCAGAATGTACTAACTCAAGAGGCTCTTTGACTCTATATCATTTTCCACTAAAAGGGCGTTTGGTCATCTTGCCCTCAAGGCATGACTCACGCACCGACAAAGAGTTTTCTTCCAACTCGTTTAGAAGTCCACTCTTCACTAGTTTCTCAATTCTATTGAGATTAATGTGGCCTAACCGTAGATGGAAAAGATAGGGATTTTCTTTAGGAGAAACTTTCGCTTTCTTAGTTCGTGTTTCTGCAGTTTTAAACAATTCAGTATTCAAAACACTTTTGACCGATTTAGGTTTCAAAACATACAGATTATGCTCAAATGAAGCAGAACAAATAAGATTACCTTTGAAAGAAATAAACGCTTTACTAGATTCAAAGGAAACACATATACATTGTTAAATTAGGCAGGAAATGGAAATAAGGTTTCTAGTAAACCGTGGTACAATGTACAGATTATCTAATAATAAGTACTTCCCGCCAAAGTGTAGCTTCACCGGCCGATCGCTGCAGCAGAGACAAGCTCCCCAGATCCAACCCGTAGAGTCACCTCACCCTCTCGTAGCGGCTGCCAGGAATCAATCCCCTGAAAAGAAGAACAAACGTGGTTAGTGGCGCCCGAATCCAATATCCAGGCAGAGTCACTACTCTCCACTAAACAGGTTTCTGTCACAAGTAAATCACATTTACCTTGATTCTTCCTCTCGGACAGGAATTTGGGACAGTTCCTTTTCTAGTGTCCGCCCCCATTGCAGTGGAAACACTTTCCTTTCTCTGCAACGTCCTTGACTTTCTTGCTCTTGTGGGCGGCAGCTCGGTCAGTTTTACCCCTCTTCATCCTCTTTTTCCCTTTCGGGCGTGAAGGAGCAACAGGTTTCGTCTCAGAGGTCGAACCCCTGTGATAAGACCTGTAGGCAACATTTGCCTCAGATTCCTTGACCCTATTCAAGGACTGGAAATTCTGTAGCTCATTGAGGAGGGTAGTTAGAGTGTAGCTAATTTTGTTCATAACAGCATTGCTACGAAACTGAAGGAATCTCTTCGAAAGAGTCTCCAAAATAAAACTTACTTGGCTCGACTCGTCGATCGAAGCCCCGTTCATCTCAGCCAGATTAAAGTGGGTCATCATATCTAGAACATGTTCACGGACAGACGACCCCTCTTTCATCCGTGCATTGAAGACGTATTTGAGCGAGTCATGTTGGACTTGAAAGGACTGTTGTCCAAACATTTCCTGCAAGGACTCAATGATCTCCTTGGCGGAGACCATCAGCTCATGCTTCTTTTCCAATACATCAAACATGCTGACAATAATGTAGACCTTGGCCTTTTCATTGGCCCTGATCCACCGATCGTATGCATCGCGAACACTTCGCGACGCTGTCGAGCCCGACATCTGAGGACACTCCTCAGACAACACGAACTTAATGTCGTCAGTTACCAAAATTGTGTTAATGTTGTTTTTCCAACTTTGGTAATTATCTCCCACTAATTTATCGGAGGCGAGTAGAGCTATTATTGCACTAGACATGTTTTAAGCTGAAAAATTAAGAAAACTTTGTGTTAGTCTCGCAAAAAACTTTTTGAAATCCAATCAAGTTTTAGCAAAAAATGTTTCATGATCCCTAGGTCATTCAAAATTTTGCAACGATACCCTAAAGGTTTAGAATGACCGCCACCGAAGGGTGAACAGAACACTCCTCCTCTAGAACGAGACTTTCTCGATCAGACCCTAATCCCAGAATAACTCTTATTCCATTAGGCGTCCAATTACCATTGTTCGATCGAATTCATTAACACTTAACGAATTCTGTGAGTGTCACCCTCAATCTCTAAGTTTCCAAGCATCCGTCCAAACAATAGCCACCGAAGGGTGAACCAAGAAGGAAAACCAACCAGGAAATTGTATCCCTTTCGAAAATTCACGGTGTTCCGACTCCCATGATCAGGCCCTCCGAAGGGATTGTCTGGTCCAGGCCAAACTAGCAGGCGGATCATAGGCGTCTAACGGTGTGAATCGAAAGAAGAGACCGTAGGTCTCGTTTTCACAAGTCCCACTCCCACTCACTATAAGTACTCTCTCCATCCACGATGATATTGACCTATACAAATGCCACCCGAAGGGGGACGCTCCCATTTGCGCCACGAGGCCGAGTATAGATCTCACGGTGCGGACTTAAAGGAGATTTGTGGTTGGAAATTTAAATATATCTCATACACTTTATTTCCTCCCACTCAGCACTTTAATTTTAATAGGGATTGACCTAGATAAACCGGCTAAAATTTACCTAAGTCTACCAATATAACTCTTATATGGTATTAACCTAAGTCTATAATCACATTATAACTTAGGTCTATGTGAGTAATTAAAACACTTTTAATTAGCGGCACTCACGATAAGAATAATCTAAGAATCTCCGGACCGAATTCACTCCCGTGCGGTTTCCTGTAGGGTGTTCATGAAGCATCAACTTAAATACCCCCTTAGACAAAACCTTCCTTAGACAGAGTTACTAATTAGTCTCCATTCATAGACTAAACTTTGATTTCCTAATTTCTAATCTCATTAGAAAAAAGAAAACCTAAGTCTAATTATTCAAGTTCTAAACTCTTTAAAACTAATAATTAACTTAGGTTGCATGCATTTCTATGTTATAGTGCTTGATCATTCATCACATGAATAACTATATACTATAACATAATATAATTCATCACATGAATATAAATGCATGAGCATACTTTATCTAAAAAATATAACACTTATATTAATTAAATTAAACATGCATTTAATTATATTATAACTATTATAATATAACCTATCATGCAAACTATATATTATAACTCTTATAATATAAATGATGCATGAAATGTTTAACCTAAGGTGGGATTTTAAATCTATATGACATACAATATGCACATAGAAATTAATTAAATCATACATCTCATGCATAAAATAATTAAACAGAAAAAATGGACCAGTTTTTGGCACCTAGGGGCAATTATTTAATTAAATAACATTAATATAACATTAATATTAACATTATTTAATAAAATAATTAAATAAATGAATAAAATACATTTTATAATATAAAAATAATAAAAAATCAACTGCCCCACTTTCCATTTGCCCACGTACTTCGCGAAACCGCCCATAAACTGCCCACTACGCGTGCGGTGTTGCAACGCTGCCGCGGCGTTGGCGGCCCCAGCGTGCTCCACGCCTGTGGCGTTGTTACGCGCTCTCTGCCCGACTAGCTAGCGCCCGCAAGGATAGCGTTGAGACGCCGATGAACAGCGTCTCAACGCCATCGATAGAACAACAAACACCTTTGCTGTTCTTCATCGATTTTTGCCCGCTTCCGCTCCGATTTCTTCACAGCAACTCTTGCCACGAACGATCCAGACTTACAGACTCGATTTATAACAAAATGCCCAAAAACAACGGGTCTTTACATTGATCTCATCAACATAAATTGTAAATCTATTCTGGTGCCAAAAAACCGAAACATCCATTTTGCAAACCAACAATTTATCACATAAATTAAGACAATTTACCCACCTATTTTAACAAAAACATTGCATAACAAAGAACCATCGAAATGGCTCTGATACCAATTGATGGGAATGAGAATCCCCGCGCAGTGGAAGACGATCGAATCGTCATGGTATCATTACGCTACTCGATTTTGTTAAAATGATCTAACTCTTAGATCTAGGCTAAACATGCAAAAGAGGAAGAAAAACAGTAAGGTGAAGTTTACTTACTTGTTGTACACAAAAACTTCAAGGATTCTTCCTCGGTCACGAACACTTCGTGATTCTCGATCTCAACGAACGCTCCCCACGAATGGAACCCAAACACTACCACTTGGAGTCTCGGTTGTTCTTCCTTTGGAAAGAAGGAAGTTTGTGGGAACTTGTGATCTTGGAGAGGGAGGAGAATTGAGAGAGAGTAGAGAGAAGAAACTCTTCTTTTTGGGTAAGAATCCAAAAAATGAGAGTATGGCTTACATTCTTTCTTGCAAGAAGGGATTATATAGTGGAAAAATCATGGAGTTAAAATCTCCACATTATTACCACTTTACCACAACCATAGGTTATGCAAATCTCATTTGCATAACCACATAATATAAGATATCTCATATCTCATATTGCAAATCTCATTTGCAATAAATATGGATTAATTAAATTGAATCACATCCAATTTAATTTCTCTCAATTAATTTCTCCAATTAGCCCTAATTCAACAATTAGGCTAACATATAGTTTATTATGAATCTCATTCACATTAAACTATATATTATATCATTCATATTCATATAAATGACAGAAATGCCCTTTAAGTGAAATTGAACACTTCAATTTCATACCAAAACATTAACCCTTCCTTTAACCCAGATTGAGCCAACCGAGGGACCTAATGGACCTACAGTGACGGGCTCCAATGATTCGAGATTAACCTGTCAAATTCTTTGACCCGATTAATCAACATTCATTAGCTATGGTAACACTCCACTATATAGCCCGTGAGTTTGCACTCCCGTCGGTCACGAGAATATTACGTGTCCACTGATATAACCAATGCCCATGAGTCGACCCTTCACAGGTTGTTCAAAGACACGGCTGGGTCAAATTACCGTCTTACCCCTGTGTCTACCTCTTGTTCCTTAAGTCCGCACTGCTCCTCTAATGAACAACATATTGTGATGGTCCAACCATACACAACACCCTTCTCGGGCCAGTGAGAAGGTGGGGACTTGTGAAAATGACAAAGGACAGACCCCCAGTCCGTAACATGCTCAGGATGCAGGTTGAGTCAATAATGGTCATCTACGAAGTTATTAGTCCTTACTGTCAACGGTGGTACATCAGTAGTTCTAATAATTCACGGTTCGGTCTTGTACAATCTCATTGCACAGGATGCCCCCACTCGCACGTCAACCACATGAACGAGTCAGATCACCTCGTTTGTATCTAATACAAAGTAGGCCACATCCACAGTGTATCCAGGATTAGGTCTCCAACCCTATCTATATACTGTAGACCATTCGGGTCATTAACTCGAACGTGATCCTCCCTGTGTGTCCACTACACACCGTTCAAGTTCTAGTTCTCTCATAAATTCAATGACCCTGGAGCTTAGTTTATTGTAAAAGTTTATAAATATTGCGAGGCACAAAGTAATGAAATAAATAACTCTTATTAATTTAGAACAGTAATTTACAAATACGCGATTAGGACAAAAATCCCAACAACGGTAACACTCCACTATAGCCTGTAGCTGCACTCCCGTTAGTGTAGAACATTACGTGTCCACTGATATAACCAATGCCCATGAGTCGACCCTTCACAGGTTGTTCGTAGACACGACTGGGTCAAATTACCGTCTTACCCCTATGTCTACCTCTTGTTCCTTAAGTCCCCACTGCTCCTCTAATGAACAACATATTGTGATGGTCCAACCATACACAACACCCTTCTCGAGCCAGTGAGAAGGTGGGCGCCCGTTGTCCAAGCCTTGGATACAGCACTTAAGGGAACAACCCCTCTAGTTTCCCTAAAGGCGGGAACGAGTGAATCCATTTTGCTTAGTTAAGTTCCCAGCTCCCTACTTGGTCCTGTCCCTGAGAAGATAGGCATATTGGGCGAGTAACTGTGACCACCCCCACTCGTACTAGTTAAGGACAGACCCCCGCAGACAGGAGTTCGTAACACGCTCAGGATTTAAGTCGAGTTACTAATGGTCATCTACGAAGTTATTAGTCCTTACTGTCAACGGTGTTACATCAGTAGGTCTAATAATTCACGGTCTGGTCTTGTACAATCTCATTGCACAGGATGCCCCCACTCGCATGTCAACCACATGAACGAGTCAGATCATCTCGTTTGTATCTAATACAAAGCGGGCCGCATTCATAGTGTATCCAGGATTAGGTCTCCAACCCTATCCATATACTGTAGACCGTTCGGGTCATTAACTCGAACGTGATCCTCCCTTTGTGTCCACTATACACCGTTCAAGTTCTAGTACTCTCATAAATTGAATGACCCTGGAGCTTAGTTTATTGGAAAAATTTGTAAATATTGCGAGACACAAAGTAATGAAATAAATAACTCTTATTGATTTCAAATAGTAATTTACAAACACGAGATTAGGACAAAAATCCCAACAATTTTAGCTCATGAAAGTCTTCACTTTCTTAGCAGACAGAGAAAAGGAATGGAGGGATTTGTTACACTAAAATTAGACATGAGTAAGGCATATGATCGTGTTGAGTGGCCCTACCTGAAGCAGATTTCATCTTTTTTATAGATGATTATTCTAGATTTGGGCATATTTACCTAGTGCACCACAAGTCTGAAGCACTTGAAAAGTTCAAGGAATTCAAGACTGAGGTTGAAAATCAATTAGGTAAAACTATTAAAACACTTCGATCGGATCGAGGTGGAGAGTACATGGATTTAAAATTCCAGAACTATATGATAGAACATGGAATTACATCCCAACTCTCAGCTCCCGGCACACCACAGCAAAACGGTGTATCGGAAAGGAGAAATAGAACCTTGTTGGACATGGTTCGATCAATGATTTGTTATGCTCATCTCCCTAGTTCCTTTTGGGGTTACGCAGTGGAGACTACAATATACATTTTGAATAATGTGCCCTCAAAAAGTGTTTCGGAAACACCTTTTGAACTCTGGAAAGGACGTAAAGGTAGTTTATGTCACTTCAGGATATGGGGCTGTCCAGCACATGTGCTTGTGACAAATCCAAAGAAGTTGGATTCACGTTCAAAGTTATGCTTATTCGTAGGATACCCAAAAGAAACAAGAGGTGGTTTATTCTATGATCCTAAGGAAGATAAGGTTTTTGTGTCGACAAATGCCATTTTCTTAGAGGAGGACCACAAACCAAAAAGTAAAGTAGTGTTGAGTGAATTAGACGGAAAAATAGCAAAAGTTGCTAAGAACACTAGTACGTCAACAAGAGTTTTTGATACTAGTTTGTCTAGTCAAGAGAGTCCATCTCAAGAGTTGAGTATGCCTCGACGTAGTGGAAGGGTTATACCCAGGTTGAAGGGGTTGACTATGAGGAGACCTTTTCACCTGTTGCTATGGTAAAGTCTATCCGTACCCTACTTGCAATTGCTGCATATTATGACTATGAGGTATGAAAAATGGATGTTAAGACAACCTTTTTGAATGACAATCTTGAGGAAAACATCTACATGGACCAACCTAAAGGGTTCATTGAACTAGGACAAGAGCAAAAGGTTTGCAGGCAAAAAAGGCCAATTTATGGACTGAAACAAGCCTCTAGGTCCTGAATATAAGATTTGATGAGGCAATCAGATCTTATGGTTTTGACCAGAATGATGATGAACCTTGTGTATACAAGAAAATCATCAATAGTTCTGTCGCATTCCTAATTCTCCATGTGGATGATATCCTACTCATTGGGAATGATGTAGGTTATCTTACTGACATCAAGGAATGGCTAGCTACGCAGTTCCAAATGAAAGATTTGGGTGGTGCGCAGTTTGTTCTTGGGATCCAGATTGTCTGAAACCGCAAGAATAAAACACTAGCCTTGTCTCAAACATCTTACATAGACAAAGTGTTGTCAAGGTTTAAGATGCAAGATTCCAAAAAGGGCTTGTTGCCTTTTAGACATGGAATCCATTTGTCTAAGGAACAGTGTCCTAAGACACCTCACGGAGTTGATGATATGAGACGGATTCCTTATGCATCGGCTATTGGGAGCTTTGATACGCCATGCATCGTATCTTGGCACGACATCCATTTTGCGATTGGGATGGTCAATAGGTATCAATCCAATCCGAGGACTTGAACACTCGGATGGCGGTGGTTAAAACAATCCTTAAGTATCTTCGGAGAACAAGGAACTACATGCTTGTGTATGGGGCTAAGGATTTGATCCTTACAGGATACACGGATCCTGACTTTCAGACTGATAAAGATTCTTGGAAATCTACATCAGGGTCAGTATTCACTCTTAACGGAGGAGTTGTAGTATGGCGAAGCGTCAAACAAGGATGCATCGCTGATTCCACCATGGAGGCCGAATATGTAGCAACTTGTGAAACAGCTAAAGAGGTCGTTTGGTTAAGGAAATTCATGGTAAATTTGGAAGTTGTTCCAAATATGACTTTGCCCATCACATTGTATTGCAATAACAGTGGTGCAGTGGCAAATTCGAGGGAACCCCGAAATCACAAGAGGGGAAAGCACATAGAGCGGAAGTATCATCTCATCCGGGAGATCGTGCATAGAGGAGACGTGATTGTCACGAAGATAGCCTCAGAGCACAACATCCTTTTACAAAGGCTCTCACGGCTAACGTTTTTTAGAGTCACCTAGAAGGTCTAGGTTTACAAGTCTTCCCTAACTTGGGCAAGTGGGAGTATTTTGTACAAAGGGGTTTAAATGCCCTAGTTTATTGTATTTACATTACTGTAATGTTTTAGTACTCCACAAGCTTTAGGTCAAGTGGGAGATTGTTGGGATTTATGCCCTAAACTTATGTAATTTTGATCAATTAAATAAAAGGTTATTTGTTTTGATATAATTACAGTCTTGCTTTATAAATCCAATAAACTAAGCTCCAAGGTTATAACATATATCTTGAACATCGATGTAGTGGGCGATGATTTTGGATTGTGTTCAAGAATATAACCTAAATGGTCTATGGTATAAGAATAAGGTTAGAAACCTCATTCTGGAAACACCATGGATGCGATCCATTTTGTAATTAGTACAAATGAGGTAATCCAACTCATTCATGTAGTTGACATGCGAGTGGGGGCATCCAGTATGAAAAGTTCATACAAGACCGGACCACAAATTATTAGTGTAACCAGTGTAACATCGTTAACAGGATAAGACTAGTAATTTATAGATGGTCATTAGTGACTCGACCTAAATCTTGGACAAGTTAAGAACTCCTGCTTATAGGGGTTTGTCCTTAGACTAGTATGGGTGAGAGTGGTCTGTAGTCGACTCAATAAGCATACCTTCTCAGGGACAGAACCTCGTAGGTAGCTGGGAACTTAACCGTGCAATATGGAATTCACTCATTCCTACACTAAGAAATTAGATAGGTTGTTCCCTTAAGAACTGACTCCAGGTCTTGAACAACGGAGCCCCACCCTCTATGAGGGTATGAGTCTAAGGTAGGACCTTAGACTTGTTGTTCATTAGAGGATCAGTGGTGCTTAAGGAGCAAAGAGTTAATCACAGGGGTAAAACGGTAATTTGACCCAGCCGTGATTACGAACAACCTGTGAAGGGTCGACTCATGGGTAATGACTATATTAGTGGACACAATATTATCTACAGTGAGGAGAGTGCAACTACAAGTCTATAGTGGAGTGACTTGTAGTTAATGAATATTGATTAACTGGATCAAAGAATTCGATCAGTTAATCTCACATCATTGGAGGTCATGAACTGTAGGTCCATTAGGTCCCTCCGTTGACTCAACATGGTAATATTGAGGGTATAAAGTTAGGAATGAAATTAAAGTGTTCAATTTCATACATGAGGTGTTATATCAATTATATAATTGATATAATATATAGTTTTAATGTGAATTAGATTCATATATAAACCATATACTAAAGAGAGAATAAAGGAGGGGTAGGATGGTCATTTCCATCCTATTTCCGTATATATATGGTTGCATGAGATGCAACTAGGTTAAGTGGTTCCAAGCTTTTGTTGTGTTGTTGGAAAGGTTCCAAAACACAAACATCTCTCTCACAACATCTCATATCTCCTAAAGGAAACCCACATTCCTCCCTCACCTAGAGAACAACGGAGAAGATCCAGTGGTCGTGTCTTATTCCGTTCGTGGTTCGTGTTGCTGAGATCTTGATCGTGAGAGAGGAGGAGCACTTGAAGAAAGGTTCTTCAAAGGTAATATTTCTTGCTGTCCATTATGTTTATATGCTTAATCTAGTCGTTTTTGTTCTTAAATAAAATCATTGTAACTAAATCAAGAGCGCGCGATTCACAATCGCTTCCGCTGCGGGACTCGATTCCCTTCAAGTGGTATCAGAGCCCAATTGCGTTCTTGATTTACGTTCTGGATTTTTCAAGAACGAGGTGAGATTTACTGTTTTGCATGAGATGTATAAACGGTTTTGCAAATTAGATGTTTTCGATTCTGGCACTTAGATTTACAATTTTTCCATTGAATCGTTTAATATAAGGGTCTGGTGTTTTAGGCAAATTTAATTGTAAATCGAGTCTGTAAGTCCGTGTCGATCGAGGCAAAGTGGTTGCTGAGAAGATCGGAGCGAAAACGAGTAAGAATTGGAGAATTCCCTTTGCTGTCTGTGTGCAACGTTGCAACGTTGTTCATTGGCGTTGCAATGCTGCGCTTGCGGAAGGAGGCGCGCATAGGAGGCAGCGTTGCAATGCAGCCTTCAACATTGCAACGGGCAGAAACGGACAAGGGGCAACGTTGCAACGCTGGTGGCGTTTTTCAGCAGCTTTAAACGGACGAAAAACGTATTTTTTTATATTAAATATAAACCGTTTTATATTTAATTATTTAATTTTAATTAATATAATTAGATTATATTAATTAAAATTATTTTTAGGGTGCCAAAATTGGTCTAATTTTGCTATTTTAATTATGCAATTGTTGTGTAATTATTGCCATGCATAATGTATGCTTTTAATTTTAGAAATCCCACCTTAGGTTAAGCATTTTCATGCATCATTTATAATATAAAGAGTTATATTATATAGTTTGCATGATTAGTTAATATAAAGTTGTTATATTAATTTATGGACAACACTGACATGCATTATAAATCATGAGATGATTTTGCTATGAATGTCTTATTATTCATGTGATGAATGATCAAACACTATAACATAGTATGCATGTCATCTAAGGTTGATTATTAGTTTTAAAATGTTTAGAACTTGGAAATAATAGACCTTAGGTTATCTAGTTCTAATTAGATTAGAATTAGGAACCAAGTAATTTATAGGCTATGATTAAAAGAGGAACTCTATCTAAGGAAAGTTCTGTCTAGGCTGGGGGTATTTATCTGAGATGGAAACGGAACACCCCTACGGGAGCGACCTTGGAGTGAAATTTAATCCAGAGAGTTTATAAATTACAGTAACGTCAGCGGGTTTATTAAGGGGTTAATAAACTAGAAATCCTAGGTTTAATATAAGGAGTTATATTAACAAACTTAGGATAAAATCAATATAGGAGTTATATTGATTATCGATATAAGAGTTATATTGATAGAGTTAGGTAAAATCATTAGCCGGGTTTTAGCCTAAGTAAGATTCCTATAACTTTAAAGTATTAAGTGGGAGGAAAAGTGTATGAGATACATATTTTCCCACCTATACTATCTCTGGGAAGTTCATACCGTGAGACTCATACTTGGCCTTGTGGCGCAAACGGGAGCGTCCCCCTTCGGATGGTGTTTGTATGAGTCAATATCAAGGTGAATGAAGAGGGTACTTATAGTGAGTGGGAGCAGGTTTAGTGAAAACAAAACCTACAGTCTCTTTTGTCGGTTTACACCGTTAGACCACTATGGTCAGCCTGCTAGTTTGGCCTGGACCAGACAATCCCTTCGGAGGGCTTGATCATAGGGGATCGAACACAGTAGACACCCGAAAGGGATAAAGATTTCCTTAGACTATTTTTCAATCTAGTCCTCCCTTCGGCAGATTTTATTGGATGGAGACTCTGAGATCTAAAGACAGAGGGTTACACTCACGGGGTACATAAGTTGTGTATGTATCCTGACCGAAAAATGGTAACTAAAACCTATAGGAATAAGAGTTATTCTGGTATTAGGTTTTGGTGAAGAGTGTCTTGATCTAGAGGAGGAGTGTTTTTTATTACTCTTCGGTGTCATACATTCTAAACTTTAGGAGTATCATTGCAAATTATAAATGACCTAGGAATCGTTTTGATAATTAGCTAAAACATGATTGGATTAGAGTTATAGCAAGAAACTCATACAAGTTTGTTTGTAAATTTTCAGCAAAAATGTCTAGCTCTATGATTTCCTTATTGGGTGCGAAAAAGTTAACCGGAGAGAACATAATAACTTAGAGGAATGGACTCAACATAATCTTGGTTACACATGATCTTAAGTTCGTTCTCAATGAGGAGTGTCCTCAATTTCCTGCTCAAAACGCACCTCAAGCTGTTGAGGATGCGTATGACCGCTTGATCAATGCCAACGAAAAGGCAAAGGCTATATCCTGGCTAGCATACCTGATGTTTTAGCTAGGAGGCTGGAGGGCAAGATCTCAGCTCGTGAGATCATGGATTTTGTGCTAAAGTTGTCTAGACAACCGTCCAAACAAATTCGGCATGAAGCCCTAAAATTCGTTTACAACGCACACATGAAGGAAGGAACATCAGTGAGAGAACATGTTCTCAATCTGATTACCCACTTCAACATAGCGGAATTAAACGGAGCGGTCATAGATGAGAAATGTCAGGTTTTGTTCATCCTAGAATCTCTTCCGAAGAGTTTTCTGCAATTTCGTAGCAATGCAGCGATGAACAACATAGAGTATGATCTGACTTCTCTGCTACATGAGCTGCAGAATTATCAGTTTCTTATGGATGATAAGAGACAACAAAATAGAGAGGCAAATTTGTTTTCCCATTCCAAAAGTTCTCAGTAGTATTCATCCTCTGGGACTAAGAACTGCAACCAAACTTCTGAACTTAAGAAGATACAGAAGAAGAGGAAAAGGAGCAAATAAAGAGCAATCGTCTGACAAAGAAAAAGCTGTTATTTGATAACATGTAGCTTAAGGGTTTATTAGAAACCTTATTTCTATTTCTTGTCTTAGCGAACATTGTACTTCATTTTCTTCTCAATTGAATAAAGTGTTTATTTCATTGGAAAAGTATTGTACTATGTGTTGCTCTTCTTGAGGATTATTTGCAAACGGTTTAATTCAGTTAAAATAGTTTTAACAGTGAATTATACAAAATTTCAAGTACACGAACTAATTTCTCCTAAAGAAAATGCTCATCTTTGGCATCTAAGATTGGGTCACATTAATCTCAATAGGATTGAGAGATTGGTAAAGAATGGACTTCTAAATGAGTTAGAAGAAAATACTTTACCTGTATGTGAATCTTGTCTAGAAGGCAAAATGACTAAAAGACCTTTTAGTGGAAAAGGTTATAGAGTCAAAGAACCTCTTGAGTTTATACATTCAGACCTTTGTGGTCTGATGAATGTTAAAGCCAGGAGAGGATTTGAATATTTCATTGATTTGAATATTTCATTTCTTTTATAGATGATTATTCTAGATTTGGGCATATTTACCTAATGCACCACAAGTCTGAAGCACTTGAAAAGTTCAAGGAATTCAAGACTGAGGTTGAAAATCAATTATGTAAAACTATTAAAACACTTCGATCGGATCGAGGTGGAGAGTACATGGATTTAAAATTCTAGAACTATATCATAGAACATGGAATTACATTCCAACTTTCAGCTCCCGGCACACCACAGCAAAACGGTGTATTGGAAAGGAGAAATAGAACCTTGTTGGACATGGTTCGATCAATGATGAGTTATGCTCATCTCCTTAGTTCCTTTTGGGGTTACGCAGTGGAGACTGCAATATACATTTTGAATAATGTGCCCTCAAAAAGTGTTTCTGAAACACCTTTTGAACTCTGAAAAGGACGTAAAGGTAGTTTATGTCACTTCAGGATATGGGGTTGTCCAGCACATGTGCTTGTGACAAATCCAAAGAAGTTGGATTCACATTCAAAGTTATGCTATTCGTAGGATACCCAAAAGAAACAAGAGGTGGTTTATTCTATGATCCTAAAGAAGATAAGGTTTTTGTGTCGACAAATGCCATGGAGGACCACATAAGGGACCACAAACCAAAAAGTAAAGTAGTGTTGAGTGAATTAGACGGAACAATAGCAAAGGTTGCTAAGAACACTAGTACGTCAACAAGAGTTGTTGATACTAGTTTGTCTAGTCAAGAGAGTCCATCTCAAGAGTTGAGTATGCCTCGACGTAGTGGGAAAGTTGTAATACAGCCTGACCGTTACATGGGTTTAGCTGAAACAAAAGTTGTTATACCAGATGACAACTCCGAGGATCCATTGACTTATAATCAAGATATGATTGACAAAGACAAAGACAAATGGGTCATAGCCATGGACCAAGAAATGAAGTCTATGTACTTCAACTCTGTTTGGGATCTTGTAGATAAGCATGATGGGGTAAAACCTATAGGTTGTAAGTGGATCTACAAGAGAAAGCGTGGTGTAGATGGGAAGGTGCAAACCTTTAAAGCTAGACTAGTAGCAAAGGGTTATACTCAGGTTGAAGGGGTTGACTATGAGGAGACTGATGCGAAAATATCGAGTGCCCTAAACTAATGTAAATTAGAATAAGACTCCGACACTTCTACGACGTGCAAGTATACACGGTCGAGAGCAGCAAGTGATAAGTTAAAGTATCGATCCCACGAGGACTAGCTAAACCTAAATGAATGAGTGTCCTAGAAATTTTTCCTTATTTTAGTGCAATGTATGAGTGTGCAAATTACTATTGTAAATAAATAAATTGATGTGATAAGTGTGCAAAGACAAGACTAGACTCAAGAAAATAACTAAATTTAAATGAGGGGAGAGGAGAATGCAAACAAGAGGGGCAGATACAAGAGATGAGATTTGTAATGAAAAATAGGCTCGGGTTAGGTTAGAGTTCTAATGTTCAATTGGAATAAATTTTTAGTGATGCCTTGAATTTACCTACACATGCATTCAAATGATTCTTTCCAAAATCACTAAGTTTTAAAACCTACAATTTCCCAATTGTGATCTAAATTATGCCCATGATTTTAGGTTCTAGGTGGGTTAATTATCCCTAATCAACTCAATGATCCTAGAATGAAATTTTAGTTTTCTAATTCATTAGCTTTCCCAAGTTTATGAATTATAGAGAAGTTAAAAAGGCCAATTTTAATTCTCATGCAACGTTAAATTTAATAAAATTTCATAAATTCAATCAATGACATCAACCATAAATTTAATCCAAAATTACATTAAAACAACCTAACCCTTGCTTAAGAAAATTTAGTTCATGTAAATCAACTCACAAATCTCTAATTTATGCATGCTTGTGTTGTTTAATAAATTCAAATATGTGTTGTAACAATGTCACAAAACAACCCAAATTAATCAACAATTTCAGCCCAAAAACAGTCATGAATTTAGCCTAAAACAGTGAGTCAAAAGAGCACGAGAAACGCCCAAAATTGGAGTAACAACAAGCCAACATAATTAAGGAATAGGAGAAGTTTACTGGAGGCAATTGACATGTGTTTTGCTTCAAAGAAAACGCCAAGATCCCATAGAAAGCAGCAGACAATAGCAGCAGATTTCAGTATTCTGTAGCTTCTGTCCGATATCAATATCTAATGAACCAGGGCTCTGAATGATGATCCAACCGTTGAATACTACGGTCTATGAGTCTCCAACACGCTGACAAAATTTCAGCACAATCCAACGGTTCAAACTCCCACAAACGACAACTTTGTGACTGTCGTCTGTGAAAAACCGAACTGCAGTGGACGTGCAATGTGACAGCAATATCGGACAGCACAAAGCTCCAAACGACGATCCAACCGTTGAAACCGGAGCTCTATGAGTCCTTAATATGCTGACAAAATTGTAGCAAAATCCAACGGTTGGATAGCCGGTAATTGCAAATTTCGTAAACGACGTCTGTGAAAACCGAACTTCACTGATGCCCTCGATTTTGCTTCAGCAAAGATGGGTAAATCACAGTGGACAAACTTCTACTCTCGGTTTTTGCTTCAGCAAAGTTTGGTCGATTCCAGCAGATGGTCAACCCTCTACTCCACGGTTTGCTTCAGCAATACCTCCCTCTCGTGATTTGTTCTTCTCTCACCCAATTGCTTGAAAGAAATGCAGACCTACCGCCAAGCACAACTACACTTTGCTTCAAAGAAAGGGCTTTTTCTCGAGATGTGTGCAACAACATTTGCTATAGCAAAGGGTGTAGATTTTTTTCCTTCCAACGCAGCCCTTTGCTTCAAAGCAATCTCACGAGTTCTTTTTCTCCTCTCTCGATCTCTTCCTCTTCACAACTCCAACTCCACCTCCTCTTGCCTGTAAACCCTAGCCTCCTTATACAAGATGGTGTTGCCCTAATTCCATAAATTACAAAAATACCCTTAAGGATAAAAGACCATCTTACCCTTCGGGTAAAATGTCTAAAATGCCCTTAGGGTTCTGTAATTTTCAAACATCTCTGCACATAGAAAAATCCTAATAAATTCATTAATCAAAATATGGACCCAATAAATATGATAGGATTTTCTAGAATTAAAAATCTCGTTTTTAGGTCTTTAATTCACTCATTAGCTTATTTTTCCAAATTTCTTAAATTAAAGCATAAAAACATCAAAATTAATTCTTTTGCACCTAATGCTTAAATGCAAGATTTTAAAGCTAACACACATAATTTAGGGATAAACTAACATGAGGATCACTAAATTAAATGCAATTCAAGTGGATTAAACACTAAAATTCTAGTAAAATAACTCACTTATGGTGAGTTATCAGAGACCTTTTCACCTGTTGGTATGGTAAAGTCTATCCGTATCCTACTTGCAATTGTCGCATATTATGACTATGAGGTATGGCAAATGGATGTGAAGACAACCTTTTTGAATGACAATCTTGAGGAAAACATCTACATGGACCAACCCAAAGGGTTCATTGAACGAGACAAGAGCAAAAGGTTTGCGGGCTTAAAAGGTCAATTTATGGATCAAACAAGCCTCTAGGTCCTGGAATATAAGATTTGATGAGGCAATCAGATCTTATGGTTTTGACCAGAATGATGATGAACCTTGTGTATGAAGGGAATCGAAGTCCCCGCAGTGGAAGCGATTGCGAATCGCGCGCTCTTGATTTAGTTACAACGAAAAATTCAAGAACGTAAAACATAGATTAAGCACATATAATAAAATGGACAACAAGTATTTACCTTTGAAGAACCTTTCTTCAAGTTCTCCTCCTCTCTTCACGATCAAGATCAACGCAACACGAACTTGTACGAACACCGACACCACCACTGGATCTTCTCCGTTGTTCTCTAGGTGAGGGAGGAAGGTGGGTTCCCTTTAGGAGTGGTGAGATATTTTGTGAGAGAGATGTGTGTTTTGGAACTCTTCCAACAACACAACAAGGAGGCTAGGAATAGCTTAGAATGATTTCTAAAATCACTTAACCTAGTTGCATCTCATGCAACCATATATATAGGGAAATAGGATGGAAATGACCATCCTACCCCTCATTTTATCTCTCTTTAGTATATAGTTTATATATGAGTCTAATTCACATTAAAACTATATATTATATCAATTATATCATATATAATTGATATAATTCCTCATGTATAAAATTGAACACTTCAATTTATCTCCTAACTTTATACCCTCAATATTACCATGTTGAGCCAACGGAGGGATTTAATAGACCTACAGATCATGAACTCCAATGATGTGAGATTAACTGATCAAACTCTTTGATCCAGTTAATCAATATTCATTAACTACAAGTCACTCCACTATAGACTTGTAGCTGCACTCTCCTCACTGTAGATATTATTGTGTCCACCGATATAGTCATTACCCATGAGTCGACCCTTCACGCAGTTGTTCTTAATCACAGCTGGGTCAAATTACCGTTTTACTCATGTGAATACCTCTTTGCTCCTTAAGCACCACTGATCCTCTAATGAACAGCAAGTCTAAGGTCCTACCTTAGACTCATGCCCTCATAGAGGGCGGCGCCCCGTTGTTCAAGACCCGAGTCGGTTCTTAAGGGAACAACCTATCTAATTCTTCAATGAGAAAATGAGTGAATTCCATCTTGCACAGCTTAAGTTCCCGACTACCTCACGAGGTTACTCACACCCTGAGAAGGTAGGCTTATTGAGTCGGCTACAGGCCCACTCTCACCCATACTAGTCTAAGGACAAACCCCTATAAGCGGGGAGTTCTTAACTTGCTCGTGATTCAGTCAAGTCACTAATGACCATCTATAAATTACTAGTCTTATCCTCATTAACGGTGTTATCTTTGGTTAGACTAATAATTTCGATCCATCTTGTATGAACTTTTCATACTTGGATGCCCCCACTCGCATGTCAACTACATGAATGAGTTGGATTACCTCATTTGTACTAATTACAAAGTGGGTCGCATCCATGGTGTTACTGAATGAGGTTTCCAACCTTATTCTTATACCATAGATCATTTAGGTTATAATCTTGAATTCAACCCAAATAGTGTCCACTACACTCGATTTCAAGATAAACGTTATAAGCTTGGAGCTTAGTTTATTGGATTTATAAAAGCAAGACTGTAATCTTATCAAAACAAATAACACTTTATTTAATTGATCAAAATTACACAAGTTTGGGGCATAAATCCCAACAATCTCCCACTTGACCTAAAGCTTGTGGAGTACTAAACATTACATTAATGTAAATACAATAAACTAGGGCATTTAAACCCCTTTGTACAAAATACTCCCACTTGCCCTAGTTGGAGAAGACTTGTAAACCTAGACCTTCTAGGTGACTCTCAAATACTTTAGCCGTGAGAGCCTTTGTAAATGGATCAGCAATGTTGTGCTCTGAGGCTATCTTCGTGACAATCACGTCTCCTCTATGTACGATCTCCCACTACTACAAATTTGGTATTTATTGACAACTAAAAACTGTCAACATTCACTTCAGTTGACATGTTTTGACCGTCATTGAAAGCAGTGTCAATAAATCTAAGCATCAACTTTAAGTTGATAGTTGACAGTCGTTAAACGTCAACAATTATGTCTTTATTGACGGATTTTAACTGTCAATAATATGAATGTTGACACTTATTAGCCATCAACTATGACGTAAATCTGTCAACAAAAACCTTTTTATTGACACTTATGTACCGTCAACATAGGGTATAGTTGATGGTTCTTATCCGTCAATATTTAGGTAAAAGCGTCAACAATAACCACTTTATTGACATCTGTGAGTCCTCAACAACAGGTATAGTTGATATTTTAACCGTCAACATTTTTAGCCAACGGTCAATAATACAACTTTTATTGACACTTGTTGTCTGTCAATATAAATATATCTTGACGTATTTTAGCTGTCATCTATAACTATACTTGACGTTTTGCATTGTTGACTATGACATATATGTTGACAGTATTAAACCGTTGTTGGTTTTAATGTCATTTTTTAACCGTCAACTATAATTATGTATAAAAATAAAAAAATTGGATATTATTCACCCATTCTCTACCACCTGCTTCTGTATGAACAACTCTATCAAGTCACATTTTTCTCATTAAGGTAGTCATTATCAACATGTAATTCACATAAAACTAGGTAACAATGTAATTGGAGACTCAGCGATTGCCAAACTATATAAGTACAAATTTTTTCAAAATAAAACATAATTGCAAATGAACTAAGCAAAATTTCATTGACTATCTAATAATTAAGTTAAAATGTTGAATTTTTTGTTCATAGTGATGGTTCCATAACGAAAGGAAGCAACCACAGAACAATCTTTATTTCAACCTCATAGGAACAATTGGGCAGTAAGATATGAAGCCAAAAATCTGTGTTGATAATGATAGACTGATCATTATTTCGAAGTAAACTTAGCAGCCATTCGAAAGGAATCAGGAAAAAGTTACTCTTAAACCAAGTAACTCTTACAAGATTATAATTCTCATAAAAAGCCGAAACATTTATTTCCATCTAGATGGCGGTATACCATCATATCAAGTTGAGGTAAAAAGGCAACAAAAATAATCGAGGAAAAAGAAAAAAAAAAGAAATATCTATACAGAAACATAGATGAAAAAATTAATGTCGAATAGCACGCAGATGATGACAGTGTGCCACAAAAGTTAAACATCTTTCTAGAGGCCATCAAGAGTAGCAGGTTGGCGCAAGAACCTCTCCATTTGACGTGCCCAGGTTTTAATTAGATATGTCAAATACCTTCTCGCTAAATTCTACAACTAGACCACCAAGTATGTTGGGATCAATCTGGCAAATACAAGAGCACTATTAAAATTTCTCGAAAGGTATGTACCTACATTCATAAAATTTGTAACTAAAACATTTTCAATCAAAGTACCTTCTGCTCGAGCTTAACCTTCTTGCCTTGTCCAATTATATTTTGCAATGTCTTCTTGAATTCTGTCTCTTCTTGTGGTGGAATTGGTTGGTAAAAGAGCAATCAATTATGATGCGTATTGATTTTATACAATTAAATCTTTATTTTTCTTTTTCAGTAAGAACTTTGAAATCCTAATTTGAAATATATTGTGTCTATAAAGAGATAAAAACTACAAAGAATTGAAGGTTGTGAGGTGGTTCAATAAAATCCTTTAATTTTAAATGTCACTAAATTTACTTCAAGTATCTTCTATATTATCGACATTTTCATCTATGATCAATGAAGTGCCAGTATCAGTAGGCTAAAAATAGAAAGAAAAAAAAGTAAAGAATTTGACAAGGCTCCTAAGACACATATAGAAAAGGTATCTCACGACATCCACAATTAAGTTGCCAAATTTAAATGATGGTCATCTCTTTGGACCCAAATATCACCTTTTACATAAGTTAATGCTAAACATATTCAATCGCATTGCCTGTTGAACTGTGTAGATAAGAATTTGATTTTTACCCAAATTTAAAACTAAAATAAAATAAAATAAAACGAAAAGTGAAAGAGAAAGAGGAAACTTACAATATAACAGTTGTAACAACCGCTTTAACTTCTCCCTTATGAGCCATAGTCAACTCCAAAAATCTTTGTGCTATGTTATCTACATATCTCAGCCTCCCATTCTCAGCCAACACAACTACAATAAATAATCAGAACAATTCCAAGTAAGAATGCGCGTAAGACTCTGGAATTGATGCAGTTTAATTGCCAGTATCAATAGTTGCACAACAAGAGTACTTCAACCATTAGAACAAAATGTAAGTGTGTCAGTCAAGGGGTTAAAAAACAGAATAAAAACTCACATTAACAATCTCAAATATCTCAAAATCACTTCTTCAACCATGAAAGACAAAAATCCTCAAACATCTCAAGAAAAATCTTATATAGGATATAGAATGATGTAAGTAAGACATGACAATTATCATAGAAGGAGAAATACACATCCGTGGAGATTGAAAATGGTGGTGGAGATCGTGTGGCGACCAACGGTTGGAGATTAAAAATGGTGGAGACTTTTTTTTAGAAGTCTCCAAAACATATTTCTTCTGCCAACTCTTTCTTTTATCTCAACCTCATTTTCTTACACGCATCTATAACAATCACCTAGGGAAAGCCAAGAAAACAAGCATGCTCACACGCTTGCGGATGAGGAAAAAAATTATATGGAGTTATATATATCAACATATACTATGTTATGGGATGGGATAAATAGTAGACAATTATTGTAGGTTTTGTCGCTATTTTTCCTTCCATGGCATCTTTCTTTCTTCGACAAGTTGCACAGCAGGTACGAACCTTCCCATGGCTTTGACGATGGAGAAAAGAAAGGCCCCCAGAGTTCATCGACAAATTTTCGTTTGGGGTTGATCCACTTGACATATCGCACACATTTGAAGATCCCCGAGTTTGGATCTCAAGAAAAATCTTTGCCTAGCCTTTCAAAGAAGCATAACCAACCCCTCTTCAACAATTCCTCCACGACTCCAACCGCAGAAGTTTATTTGCAGATTTCCCAAAAAGTTTTGATATTTCTTCCCATAGAGTGAGGTAAGCACATTTTGCTTCTTCCTAGGAGTTGGTGGTAATAATATAGGTTGCTCTGATGTTATAATATCAATAATTAAGCAAGTTGTATCATCCTTCAACCCCCTTGACCGCAAAAGCCTCCTTCACGACTAGCTTAGCAAAGAAGGTCTGCAGTAAACCTTGACAAGACTTTGCAACCATATCGATTTATAAAGCATTCCATATACCATCGTAAGCAATTATGAGTCTTCCGCAAAGATTAGAAAGCTTCACTTGCTTAACATGTGGTATTGGGACAATATATTCTCCTACATCTGTATCACCAATGGACCTAGAAAGACATAAGCCACCAGGCCAACAACTGAGAGGACCGACCTCATTGCCGCCAAAAACATTGAGCCTCCCTACCTCACCACCACTTGCAGTTACACGTCCCTCTCTTCCTCATTTTCCTCCAGCCTATGATCAACAGTCAAGATTAAAAATGAAGGGTAATCGGTTGTGGAGACCAGCGATGTGCAACTACGACAAACAGGGATGACGACATGGGCTATGGCGTTCTCGGATGGCGATCGGAACCAGACAACGACGACGACCTAGACGCCGACAGAACAGGAGTTATGGAGGTCTCGGATGTCGATGGTGATCAGTTAGACAATGACGGTGAATCGAATGACGACAGATGCTACGACGTTCTTTGATGGCGATGGCGACTCAGACGAACGACGATGGCGACTCAGACGGACGACGATATAGTGATTCGATGCACGTCGTCGGCGATGGTGATGGTGACTCACGCGACGGCGGGAGAAACAAGGAGAGGCAAAAGAGTAGTCGAATAAATGTGAAAGGATAGGGTTTTGGGTTTGAGTTCCACTTTTTTGTTTTTTTAATAATAATAATAATAATAATAACGCTAAAACAAAAGGGTTCGGGTTCCACTTTTTTGTTTTTTAATAATAATAATAACGCTGAAACGACTCCTTTTGGAGGTAGGAAAAAAAAATCAAAACCATATATATTGACTGTCGTTAGCCGTCAATATATGCCTCTTATGTTGACGGTCACTAACCGTCAACTAAAATCGATTTTTGCACGTCAATAAAACCAAGAAACAATGATTTATTAGCGATCAACAAAACCAAAACACGAGATTTTCACATTTTCGACGGATTTTTTCGTAATGACCGACCGTCAATAAAGCTTGAATTATTGACGATTAGATGCGCCAACTTAAATATATACCTTCAATGACGGTCAATAACCATCAATATATATTTTCATAATTAATAATTAATTTTAAAGTGGATATGAGTCTTTTGTTGATGCTTTTTTTATCCAAACGTCAACTATTCGAATAAGTCACGCGTCAATAAATGCAAAATTTGTAGTAGTGTCCCGGATGAGATGATACTTCCGCTCTATGTGCTTTCCCCTCTTGTGACTTCGGGGTTCCCTTGAATTTTCCACTGCACACTGTTATCGCAATACAGTATGACGGGCAAAGTCATATTTGGAACAACTTCAAAATTTAGCATAAATTGCCTTAACCAAACGGCCTCCTTAGCTGCTTCACAAGCTGCTACATATTCGGCCTCCATGGTGGAATCAGCGATGCATCCTTTCTTGACGCTTCGCCATACTACAGCTCCTCCGTTAAGAGTGAAAACCGACCACGATGTAGATTTCAAAAATCTTTATCACCCGAAAGTCGAACCGTGTATCCCGTAAGGATCAAATCCTTAGCCCCATACACAAGCATGTAGTTCATTGTTCTCCAAGATACTTAAGGATTGTTTTAACCGCTGTCCAGTGTTCAAGTCCTTGGACTGGATTGATACCTACTAACCATCCCAATCGCGCAAAGCAGGATGTCACCCTAGTACACAACATGGCATATATCAGTGCCAACAACGATGCGTAAGAATTGCCTCTCATATCCTCAACTCCTTGAGGTGTCTTAGGACACTGTTCCTTAGACAAATGGATTCCATGTCTAAAAGGCAACAAGCCCTTTTTGGAATCTTGCATCTTAAACCTTGACAACACTTTGTCTATGTATGATGCTTAAGACAAGGTTAGTGTTTTATTCTTGCGGTTCCGGACAATCTGGATCCCAAGAACAAACTGTGCATCACCCAAATCTTTCATTTGGAATTGTGTAGCTAGTCATTCCTTGATGTTAGTGAGATAACCTACATCATTCCCAATGAGTAGGATATCATCCACATAGAGAATTAGGAAAGCGACAGAACTATTGATGATTTTCTTGTAGACACAAGGTTCATCATCATTCTGGTCAAAACCATAAGATCTGATAGCCTCATCAAATCTTTGATTCCAGGACCTAGAGGCTTGTTTCAGTCCATAAATCGACCTTTTAAGCCTGCAAACTTTTTGCTCTTGTCCTGGTTTAATGAACCCTTTGGGTTGGTCCATGTAGATGGTTTCCTCAAGATTGCCATTCAAAAAGGCTGTCTTGACATCCATTTGTCATACCTCATAGTCATAATATGCGGCAATGGCAAGAAGGATACGGATAGACTTTACCATAGCAACAGGTGAAAAGGTTTCCTTAAAGTCAACCCCTTCAACCTGGGTATAACCCTTTGCTACTAGTCTACCTTTAAAGGTTTGCACCTTCTCATCTACACCATGTTTTCTCTTGTAGATCCACTTACAACCTATAGGTTTCACCCCATCAGGCTTATCTACAAGATCCCAAACAGAATTGAAGTACATCGACTCCATTTCTTGGTCCATGGCTATGACCCATTTGTCTTTGTCTTTGTCAACTATTGCTTGATTATAAGTCAATGGATCCCCGCAGTTGTCATCTGGTATAACAACTTGGGTTTCAGCTAAACCCATGTAACGGTCAGACTGTATCACAACCCTCCCACTACGTCGAGGCATACTCAACTCTTGAGATGGACCCTCTTGACTAGACAAACTAGTATCAACAACTCTTATTGACGTACTAGTGTTCTTATTAGCAACCTTTGCTATTGTTTCGTCTAATTCACTCAACACTACCTTACTTTTTGGTTTGTGGTCCCTTATGTGGTCCTCCTCCAAGAAAGTGGCATTTGTCGACACAAAGACCTTATCTTCCTTAGGAACATAGAATAAACCACCTCTTGTTTCTTTTGGGTATCCTACGAATAGGCACAACTTTGAACGTGAATCCAACTTCTTTGGATTTGTCACAAGCACATGTGCTTTGGACCCCATATTCTCAAGTGACATAAACTACCTTTACGTCCTTTCCGAGTTCAAAAGGTGTTTCGAAACACTTTTGGAGGGCACACTATTCAAAATGTATACTGCGCAGCTCTCCACTTTGCATAACCCCAAAAGGAACTAGGGAGATGAGCATAACTCATCATTGATCGAACCATGTCCAACAAGGTTCTATTTCTCCTTTCTGATACACCATTTTGCTGTGGTGTGCGGGGAGCTGAGAGTTGGGATGTAATTCCATGTTTTATCATATAGTTCTGAAATTTTAAATCCATGTACTCTCCACCTCGATCCGATCGAAGTGTTTTAACTCTTTTACCTAATTGATTTTCAACCTCGATCTTGAATTCCTTGAATTTTTCAAGTGTTTGGACTTGTGGTGCATTAGGTAAATATGCCCATATCTGGAATAATCATCTATAAAAGAGATGAAATATTCATATCCTCCCCTAACTTTAACATTCATCGGACCACAAAGGTCCAGATGTATAAGCTCTAGAGTATCTTTGGCTCTATGACCTTTTCCACTAAAAGGTCTTTTAGTCATCTTGCCTTCTAGGCAGATTCACACATCTTGGCAAAGAATTTTCTTCTAACTCGCTTAGAAGTCCTTTCTTTACCAATCTCTCAATCCTATTGAGATTAATGTGACCCAATCTTAGATGCCAAAGATGAGCATTTTCTTTAGGAGAAATTTTACGTTTCTTAGTTTGTGCGTTTGCAGTTTTAAATAATTCAGTGTTCAAAACTATTTTGACCGAATTAGGCCTTAAAACATACAATCCATTTTCTAATGAAGTTTGAACATATTTCTAAACCTTTCTTCAAAATAAACACTTTATTCATAGAAAAGGAAACAAAAATACATTGTTCAATAAGGCAAGAAATGGAGATGAGGTTTCTAGTAAACCCTGGTATCACTAATATATTGTCCAACAATACATATTTCTTGCCAAAATAAAGCTTCATTGTGCCTACTACTACAGCTGATACGACCTCTCCATTTCCAACCCGGAGCGTTATCTCTCCTTGCTGTAGCTGCTGCTAGGAATCAATTCCCTGAAAAGAAGAACAAACATGATTAGTGGCGCCTAAATCAAGTATCCAAGTTGTTTTATCATTATCCACTAAACAAGCTTCTAGGCAAAGTAAATCATATTTACCTTCCTTCTTCTTTTCTGCTATGTACTTCGGACAGTTTCGTTTCCAATGCGCGTTTTCGTTGCAGTGGAAACACTTTCCTTTGTCAGCAACGTCTTTGACTTTCTTGCCCTTCTGGGCGACAGGTTTGTCAGCTTGTTTCCTTTTACCAACATTCTTCATGTTCTTCTTCTTACCTCTCAGGTTAGAAGAAGATGAAGCCACTGTTTTTTTTCTAGAGGTCGAACCTCTGTGATAACTCCTACTGGCAACATTTGCCTCACCTTTCGATCCCTGAATTATCATCAAAGATTGAAAAGTCTGGAGTTCATTCAGAAGGGAGGTAAGATTAAAAGTAAGCTTGTTCATAACAACATTACTTCTAAACTGCAGGAAACTATCTGGAAGGGTTTCGAAATGAAGTCGACTAGCTCGACTCATCGATGGAAGCACCATTCGACTCACGATGCTAAAGTGTACCATCATATCCGTGACATGATCCCGAACGGATGTACCTCCGGCATCCTCGAGTTGAATATGTACTTTAGGGCATTATGTCGGGCTTGTGTGGCTGTTGTCCAAACATACCTCGCATGTAATCCATGATTTCCTTGGCGGTAATCATGCCCTCATGCTTCTTGGCTAATATGTCAGACATACGTGCCAGCATGTAGACTTTGACCTTATCATTGGCCTTGATCCATCGATCATATGCATCGTGAACATTTCGTGACGCATTCGAGCCTGACACCTGAGGACACTCCTCAATTAGCACAAACTTCAGATCATCCACTACCAAAATAGTGTTGAGTTTATTTTTTCATGTCATCATATTCTCTCCGGTTAACTTTTCCGCACCCAATAAGGAAATTATAGAGCTAGACATTTTTGCTGAAAAATTACAAACAAACTTGTATGAGTTTCTTGTTATAACTCTAATCCAATCATGTTTTAGCTAATTATCAAATGATTCCTAGGCCATTTATAATTTGCAATGATACTCCAAAGGTTTAGAATGTATGACACCGAAGGGTAATAAAAAACACTCCTCCTCTGGATCAAGACACTCTTGACCAAAACCTAACACCATAATAACTCTTATTCCTATAGGTTTTAGTTACCATTTTTTCGGTCTGGATACATACACAACTTATGTACCCCGTGAGTGTAACCCTTTGTGTTTAGATCCCAGAGTCTCGATCCAATAAAATCTGCTAAAGGGAGGACTAGATTGGAAAATAGTCTAAGGAAATCTTTATCCCTTTCGGGTGTCTACTGTGTTAGATCCCCTATGATCAAGCCCTCCGAAGGGATTGTCTTGTCCAGGCCAAACTAGCAAGCTGACCATAGTGGTCTAACGGTGTAAACCGACAAAAGAGACCGTAGGTTTTGTTTTCACTAAACCTGCTCCCACTCACATAAGTACCCTCTCCATTCACCTTGATATTGACTCATACAAACACCATCCGAAGGGAGACGCTCCCGTTTGCGCCACGAGGCCAAGTATGAGTCTCACGGTGTGAACTTCTCGGAGATAGCGTAGGTGGAAAAATATGTATCTCATACACTTTTTCCTCCCACTGAATACTTTAAGTGTATAGGAATCTTTCTTAGGCTAAAATCCGGCTAATGGTTTTACCTAACTCTATCAACATAACTCTTATATTGATGATCAATATAACATTTATATTGATTTTATCCTAAGTTTGTTAATACAACTCCTTATTTTAAACCTAGGATTTTTAGTTTATTAACCCCTTAATAAACCCGCTGACGCTACTGTAATTTATAAGGCTCTCTGATTAAATTTCACTCCCAAGTCGATTTCGGATAGGGTGTTCCGCCTCAAGTCGAAGCAAATACCCCAGCCTAGACAGAACTTTCATTAGACAGAGTTCTTCTTTTAATCATAACTTATAAATTACTTGGTTCCTAATTCTAATCTAATTAGAACTAGATAACCTAAGGTCTATTATTTCCAAGTTCTAAACACTTTAAAACTAATAATTAACCTTAGGTGACATGCATACTATGTTATAGTGCTTGATCATTCATCACATGAATAATAAGACATTCATAGCATATTCATCTCATGAAAAATAATGCATGTCAATGCTGTCCAAAAATTAACATAACAACCTTATATTAATTAATCATGCAAACTATATAATATAACTCCTTATATTATAAATGATGCATGAAAATGCTTAACCAAAGGTGGGATTTCTAAAATACAAGCATACACTATGCATGACAATAATTACACAACAATTGCATAATTAAAATAGCAAAAATTAGACCAATTTTGGCACCCTAGAAATAATTTTAATTAATATAATCTAATTATATTAATTAAAATTAAAATTATTAAATATATTAAAATAAAACGTTTTATAATTAATATAAATAATAAAAAAAAACGTTTCTGCCCATTGCTCCTCGCGTGAAACGTATCCGGCGTTGCAACGCTGATAGAAGCGTTGCAACGCTGCTTTTGTCGTTTTCTATCGAGGGTTACACAACGCCATAGCGTTGCAACGCTAGAGGCTGCGTTGCAACGCTGCCTCCTGCGTGCGCCTTCTCCCGTAAGCGCGACGTTGCAACGCCGATGAACAGCGTTGCAACGCTGCACACAGACAACATTGAGTATCACCATTCCTTTGCTCGTTTTTGCTCCGTTCTTCTTAGCAACCGCCTTGCCTCGATCGACACGGACTTATAGACTCGATTTACAATTAAATTTACCCAAAACACCGGGCCCTTACATTGAACATTTCAATGGAAATTGTAAATCTAAGTGCCAAAAATTGAAAACATCTAATTTCGCAAAAAACCGTTCATACATCTCATGCAAAAACACTAAATCCCACCTTGTTCTTGAAAAATCCAGAACATAAATCAAGAACGCAATTGGGCTCTGATACCAATTGAAGGGAATCGAAGTCCCATGGCGTAGCGATTGATCATAATCACGCGCTCTTGATTTAGTTACAACGAAAAATTCAAGAACGTACAACATAGATTAAGCACATATAATAAAATGGACAACAAGTATTTACCTTTGAAGAACCTTTCTTCAAGTGCTCCTCCTCTCTTCACGATCAAGATCAACGCAACACGAACTCGCATTTAACACCGACACCACCACCGGATCTTCTCCGTTTTCTCAGGTGAGGAGGAAGGTGGGTTCCCTTTAGGAGTGGTGAGGTATTTTGTGAGAGAGATGTGTGTTTGGAACTCTTCCAACAACACAACAAGGAGGCTAGGAATAGCTTAGAATGATTTCCAAAATCACTTAACCTAGTTGCATCTCATGCAGCCATATATATAGGGAAATAGGATGGAAATGACCATCCTACCCCTCTTTTTAACTCTCTTTAGTATATAGTTTATATATGAATCTAATTCACATTAAAACTATATATTATATCAATTATATCATATATAATTGATATAATTCCTCATGTATAAAATTGAACACTTCAATTTATCTCCTAACTTTATACCCTCAATATTACCATGTTGAGCCAACAGAGGGATCTAATGGACCTACAGATCATGAACTCCAATGATGTGAGATTAACTGATCAAACTCTTTGATCCAGTTAATCAATATTCATTAACTACAAGTCACTCCACTATAGACTTGTAGCCGCACTCTCCTCACTTTGAGATATTATTGTGTCCACTTGATATAGTCATTACCCATGAGTCGACCCTTCACAGGTTGTTCGTAATCACAACTGGGTCAAATTACCGTTTTACCCCTGTGATTACCTCTTTGCTCCTTAAGCACCATTGATCCTCTAATGAACAACAAGTCTAAGGTCCTACCTTAGACTCATGCCCTCATAGAGGTGGGGCCCCGTTGTTCAAGACACGAGTCGCCTTAAGGGAACAACCTATCTAATTCCTCGAGAGAGGAATGAGTGAATTTCATCTTGCACAGCTAAGTTCTCGCCTACCCTACGAGGTTCGTCACTCGAGAAGGTAGGCTTATTGAGTCGGCTACAGTGCCACTCTCACCCATACTAGTCTAAGGACAAACCCTATATAGCGGGAGTTCTTAACTTGATCGAGATTCAGTCGAGTCACTAATGATCATCTATAAATTACTAGTCTTATCCTCATTAACTGATTGTTACACTTGGTTAGACTAATAATTTATGGATCGGTCTTGTATGAACTTTTCATACGGAATTCCCCCACTCGCATGTCAACTACATGAATGAGTTGGATTACCTCATTTGTACTAATTACAAAGTGGGCCGCATCCATGGTGTTACTAGAATGAGGTTTCCAACCTTATTCTTATACCATAGACCATTTAGGTTATATTCTTGAACTCAACCCAAATAGTGTCCACTACACTGATTTCAAGATAAACGTTATAACCTTGGAGCTTAGTTTATTGGATTTATAAAAGCAAGACTGTATCTTATCGAAACAAATAACCCTTTATTTAATTGATCAAAATTACACAAGTTTGGGCATAAATCCCAACAGTGTATACAAGAAAATCATCAATAGGTCTATCGCATTCCTAATTCTCTATGTGGATGATATCCTACTCATTGGGAATGATGTAGGTTATCTTACTGACATCAAGTAATGGCTAGCTACGCAGTTCCAAATGAAAGATTTGAGTGATGCGCAGTTTGTTCTTGGATCCAGATTATCAGAAATCGCAAGAATAAAACACTAGCCTTGTCTCAAACATCTTACATAGACAAAGTGTTGTCAAGGTTTAAGATGCAAGATTCCAAAAAGGGCTTGTTTCCTTTTAGACATGGAATCCATTTGTCTAAGGAACAGTGTCCTAAGACACCTCGAGGAGTTGAGGATATGAGATGGATTCCTTATGCATCGGCTGTTGGGAGCCTGATGTACGCCATGCTGTGTACTAGGCCTAGCATCTGTTTTGCAGCTTGGGATTGTCGGTGAGGTATCAATCCAATCCGTGACTTGAACACCGGATACAATGCTTAAAACAATCCTTAAGTATCTTCGGAGAACAAGGAACTACATGCTTGTATATGGGGCTAAGGATTTGATCCTTATAGGATACATGGATTCTGACTTTCAGACTGATAAAGATTCTCGAAAATCTACATCAGGGTCAGTATTCACTCTTAACGGAGGAGCTGTAGTATGGCGAAGCGTCAAGCAAGGATGCATCACCGATTCCACCATGGAGGCCGAATATGTAGCAAACTAAAAGAGGTCGTTTGGTTAAGAAAATTCATGCTAAATTTGGAAGTTGTTCCAAATATGACTTTGCCCATCACGTCAGACATATGATACAACTTGATGCGAGTGGCAAATTCTAGGGAACCCCGAAGTCACAAGAGGGGAAAGCACATGGAGCGGAAGTATCATCTCATCCGAGAGATGGTGCATAGAGGAGACGTGATTGTCACGAAGATAAGCTCAGAGCACAACGTTGCTGATCCTTTTACAAAGGCTCTCACGGCTAAAGTTTTTGAGAGTCACCTAGAGGGTCTAGGTTTACAAGTCTTCGCCAACTAGGGCAAGTTGGAGTATTTTGTACAAAGGGGTTTAAATGCCCTAGTTTATTGTATTTACATTACGGTAATATTTTAGTACTCCACAAGCTTTAGGTCAAGTGGGAGATTGTTGGGATTTATGCCCTAAACTTGTGTAATTTTGATCAATTAAATAAAAGGTTATTTGTTTTGATAGAATTACAGTCTTGCTTTATAAATCCAATAAACTAAGCTCCAAGGTTATAACATATATCTTGAACATCAGTGTAGTGGACACTATTTCGATTGTATTCAAGAATATAACCTAAATGGTCTATGGTATAAGAATAAGGTTGGAAACCTCATTCTGGAAACACCATGGATGCGACCCATTTTGTAATTAGTACAAATGAGGTAGTCTAACTCATTCATGTAGTTGACATGCGAGTAGGGCATCCTATATGAAGAGTTCATACAAGATCGGACCGCAAATTATTAGTCTAACCAGTGTAACACCGTTAACAGGATAAGACTAGTAATTTATAGAAGGTCATTAGTGACTCGACTTGAATCCTGAACAAGTTAAGAACTCCTGCTTATAGGGGTTTGTCCTTAGACTAGTATGGGTGAGAGTGACCTGTAGCCGACTCAATAAGCCTACCTTCTCAGGGACAGAACCTCGTAGGTAGTGAGAACTTAAGCTGCAAGCAAGATGGAATTCACTCATTCCTACACTAAGGAATTAGATAGGTTATTCCCTTAAGAACCGACTCGTGTCTTGAACAACGGAGCCCCCGCCTCTATGAGGGTATGAGTCTAAGGTAGGACCTTAGACTTGTTGTTCATTAGAGGATCAGTGGTGCTTAAGGAGCAAAGAGGTAATCACAAGGGTAAAACGGTAATTTGACCCAGCCGCGATTAAGAACAACCTGTGAAGGGTCGACTCATGGGTAATGACTATATCAGTGGACACAATATTATCTACAGTGAGGAGAGTGCAACTACAAGTCTATAGTGGAGTGACTTGTAGTTAATGAATATTGATTAACTGGATCAAAGAGTTTGATCAGTTAATCTCACATCATTAGGTCCCTCCGTTGGCTCAACATGGTAATATTAAGGGTATAAAGTTATGAATGAAATTGAAGTGTTCAATTTCATACATGAGGTGTTATATCAATTACATAATTGATATAATATATAGTTTTAATGTGAATTAGATTCATATATAAACTATATACTAAAGAGAGAATAAAGGAGGGGTAGGATGGTCATTTCCATCCTTTTTCCTTATATATATGGTTGCATGAGATGCAACTAGGTTAAATGGTTCCATGTTTTTGTTGTGTTGGTCGAAAGGTTCCAAATATCTCCTAAAGGGAACCCACATTCCTCCCTCACCTAGAGAACAACGGAGAAGATCCAATGGTCGTGTCTTATTCCGTTCGTGGTTCGTGTTGCTGAGATCTTGATCGTGAGAGAGGAGGAGCACTTGAAGAAAGGTTATTCAAAGGTAATATTTCTTGTTGTCCATAATGTTTATTTGCTTAATCTAGTCGTTTTTGTTCTTAAATAAAATCATTGTAACTAAATCAAGAGCGCGCGATTCACAATCGCTTCCGCTGCGGGACTCGATTCCCTTCAATAACCCTTGGCTACTAGTCTAGTTTTAAAGGTTTGCACCTTCCCATCTACACCACGTTTTCTCTTGTAGATCCACTTACAACCTATAGGTTTTACCCTATTAGGTTTATCTACAAGATCCCAAACACAATTGAAGTACATAGACTCCATTTCTTGGTTCATGGCTATGACCCATTTGTCTTTCTCTTTGTCAACCATTGCTTGATTATAAGTCAATGGATCCTCACAGTCGTCATTTGGTATAACAACTTGGGTTTCAGATAAACCCATGTAACGGTCAGGTTGTGTTATAACCCTCCCACTACGTCGAGGCATACTCAACTCTTGAGATAGACTCTCTTGACTAGACAAGCTAGTATCAACAACTTTTGTTGATGTACTAGTTTTATTAGCAACCTTTGCTATTGTTCCGTCTAACTCACTCAACACAATTTTACTTCTCGATTTGTAGTCCCTTATGTGGTTTTCCTCTAAGAAAGTGGCATTTGTCGACACAAAAACCTTATCTTTCTTAGGTTCATAGAATAAACCACCTCTTGTTTCTTTTTGGTAACCTACGAATAGACACAATTTTGAACGTGAATCTAACTTCTTTGGATTTGACACAAGCACATGTCTTTGACAACCCCAAATTCTGAAATGACATAAACTACCCTTACGTTCTTTCCAGAGTTTAAAAGGTGATCTAAAACACTTTTTGATGGCACATTGTTCAAAATGTATCCCACATCTCTCTCATCACAGAAACCCAAAAAGAATTAGGGAGATGAGCATAACTCATCATTGATCAAACCATGTCAAACAAGGTTCTATTTCTCCTTTCCGATACACCGTTTTGCTGCGGCATACCGAGAGCTGAGAGTTGGGATATAATTCCATGTTCTATCATATAGTTCTGGAATTTTAAATCCATGTACTCTCCACCTCGATCTGATCGAAATGTTTTAATTGTTTTATCTAATTGGTTTTCAACTTCAGTCTTGAATTCCTTGAACTTTTCAAGTGCTTCAGACTTATTATACATTAGGTATATATGCCCAAATCTAGAATAATCATCTATAAAGGAGATGAAATATTCATAATCTCCTCTTGCTTTAACACTCATCGGACCAAAGAGGTATGAATGTATAAGCTCAAGAGGTTCTTTGGCTCTATAACATTTTCCACTAAAAGATCTTTTAGTCATTTTGCCTTCTAGGCAGGATTCACATACTGGTAAAGTATTTTCTTCTAACTCATTTAGAAGTCCATTCTTTACCAATCTCTCAATCCTATTGAGGTTAATGTGACCCAATCTAAGATGCCAAAGATAAACACTTTCTTTAGGAGAAATTTTATGTTTCTTAGTTTGTGTGTTTGCAGTTTTAAATAATTCAGTGTTCAAAACCATTTTGACTGAATTAGGCCTTAAAACATACAACCCATTTTCTAATGAAGCTGAACATAGTTCCACACCTTTTTTTAAAATAAACACTTTATTCAAAGAAAAAGAAACAGAAATACATTGTTCTATAAGGTAAGAAATTGAAATAAAGTTTCTAGTAAACCTTTGTATCACTAATATATTGTCTAAAAAAATATATTTCTTGCCAAGATTAAGCTTCATCGTGCCTATTGCTACAGTTGAGACGACTTCTCCATTTCCAACCCGAAGCGTTATCTCTCCCTTCTGTAGCTGCCGGTAGGAATCAATTCCCTGAAAAGAAGAGCAAACATGATTAGTGGCGCCTGAATCAAGTATCCAAGCAGTTTTATCCAATCAAGTATCTAAGCAAAGTAAATCATATTTACTTTCCTTCTTCTTTTCTGCAATGTACTTTGGACAGTTCCGTTTCCAATGACCGTCTTCGTTGAAGTGGAAACACTTTCCTTTGTCTGCAACTTCTTTGACCTTCTTGCCCTTATGGGCGGCAACTTTGTCAGCTTGTTTCCCTTTACCAACCTTCTTCATGTTCTTCTTCTTCCCTTTCAGGTTAGAAGAAGATGAAGTCACTGTTTTTAATCAAGAGGTCGAACCTCTATGATAACTCCTATTGGCAACATTTGCCTCACCTTTCGATCCTGAATTTTCATCAAAGATTGAAAGGTCTGGAGTTCATTAAGAAGGGAGGTAAGATTAAAAGTAAGCTTGTTCATAACAATATTACTTCTAAATCAGAGGAAACTATCCGGAAGAGTTTCGAAATGAAGTCGACTTGGCTCGATTCATCGATGGAAGCACCATTCGACTCAGCGATGTTAAAGTGTACCATCATATCCAGGACATGATCCCGAGTGGATGTACCCTCTGGCATCCTCGAGTTGAATATATACTTGAGGGCATTGTGTCGGGCTTGTGTAGACCGTTGTCCAAACATACCCTGCACTGAATCTATGATTTCCTTAGCGATCATCATGCCCTCGTGCTTCTTGGCTAATATGTCAGACATACTTGCCAGCATATAGACCTTTGCCTTATCATTGGCCTTGATCCATCAATCATATGCATCACGAACATTTCGTGTAGTATTCGAGCCTGGCACCTTAGGACACTCCTCAGTCAACACAAACTTCAGATCATCCACTACCAATATAGTGTTGAGTTTGTTTTTCCACGTCATCATGTTCTCTCCGGTTAATTTTTCCGCACTCAATAAGGAAATTATAGAGTTAGACATTTTGCTGAAAAATAAAAGAAAACTTATATAAGCTTCTTGCTATAATTGTCTAATCCAATCATGTTTTAACTAATTATTAAATGATTCCTAGGTCATTTATAATTTGCAATGATACTCCAAAGGTTTAGAATGTGTGACACCGAAGGGTAATAAAAAACACTCCTCCTCTGGATCAAGACATTCTTGACCAAAACCTAATGCCAGAATAACTCTTATTCCTATAGGTTTTAGTTACCATTCTTCGGTCAAGATACATACACTTCTTATGTACCTTGTGAGTGTAACCCTCCGTCTTTAGACCCCAGAGTCCCCATCCATTAAAATCCATCGAAGGGAGGACTAGATTGAAAAACAGACTAAGGAAATCTTTATCCCTTTCGGGTGTCTACTGTGTTCGATCCCCTATGATCAAGCCCTCCTCCGGGATTGTGCAGTCCAGCCAAACTAGCGGTGACCATAGTGATCTTACGGTGTAAACCGACTGAAGAGACCATAGGTTTCGTTTTCACTAAACCTGCTCCCACTCACTATAAGTACCCTCTCCATTCACCTTGATATTAACTCATACAAACACCAGCCGAAGAGGGGCACTCCCGTTTGCGCCACGAGGCCAAGTATGAGTCTCACGGTGTGAACTTCCCGGAGATACGTAGGTGGAAAAATATGTATCATATACACTTTTTCTCCCACTGGATACTTTAAATCTATAGAAAATTTACTTAGGTTAAACCCGACTAATGGTTTTACCTAGACTTATCAATATAACTCTTATATTGATAATCAACATAAATCTTATATTGATTTTATCCTAAGTTTGATAATATAACTCTTTATATTAAGCCCAAGGATTTCTAGTTTATTAACCCCTTAATAAACCCACTGACGATACTATAATTTATTAAACTCTCTGATTAAAATTCACTCCCAGGTTAGTTCCCAGATAGGGGTGTTCCGTTTTCGTCAGCTTAAATACCCCAACCTAGATAGAACCTTCCTTAGATAGAGTTCCTCTTTTAATAATTGTTTATAAATTACTTGGTTCCTAATTCTAATCTAATTAGAACTAGATAACCTAAGGTCTATTAATTCCAAGTTCTAAACATTTTAAGACTAATGATTAACCTTAGGTGACATGCATACTATGTCATAGTGCTTGATCATTCATCTCATGAATAATAAAACATACATAGCATAATCATCTCATGAATTATAATGCATGTCAATGTTGTCCCTAAATTAATATAACTCTTTATATTAATTATACATGCAAACTATATAATACAACTCTTTATATTATAAATAATGCATGGAAATGCTTAACCTAAGGTGGGATATCTAAATTAAAAACATACATTATGCATGGTAATAATTACATAACAATTGCATAATTTAAATAGCAAAATTAGACCAATTTTGGCACCCTAAATTCAATTTTAATTAATATAATTTATTTATTCAATTTTAATTAATATAATCTGATTATATTAATTAAAATTAAATAAATAAATAACGTTTTTATATTTATTATATATAAATAAAAAACGTTTTTGCCTGTTGCTCCTTCGTGTGAAATGCCTGTGACGTTGCAACGCCGCAACCTGTCCTCTTATGCCCGTTGAAACGCGCCTCAGCACAAGCGTTGCATAACGCCTCAGCGTTGCAACGCCGAGGATAGCGTTGCAACGCTGCTGCCTCTCACCGGCCAAGCGCTTTCTGCGATGGCGTTGCAACGCCATTCATAGAACAGTAATTCCACTTCGTTTTTCTTGCTCGTTTTTGCTCCGTTCTTCTCAGCAACCACTTTGGCTTGATCGACACAGACTTACAGACTCGATTTACATAATAAAATGCCCAAAACAATAGGCCCTTACATTGAAGAATTCAACAAAATTATGTAAGTCTAAGTGCCAAAATTAAAACCATCTAATTTGCAGACCGTTTATTCATCACATGAAAAACAGTAAATCCTACCTATGATCTTGATAAATCTAGAACAAAATAGAGAACACAATTGGGCTCTGATACCAATTGTAGGGATCGAATCCCGCAGCGGAAGCGATTGCAAATCGCGTGTTCTTAATTTTGTTTCAAAGATTTCTATCAAGAACAAAAACAACTAAGATTAAGCACGCTTTAAGAAATTAGACAACAAGAAAATACCTTTGAAGATCTCTTTCTTCAAGTGCTCCTTCTCCCACGATCACGATCTCAGCAACTCGAACTCGAACGAATGAAGACACCACCATCAGATCTTCTCCGTTGTTCTCTAGGTGAGAGAGGAATGTGGGTTCCTTTAGGATAAGGTGTGGGGTTGGGAGAGAGATTGTGTTTTTGTGGAACTTTTCCAACAACACAAAATTGACAATCTAGGGTTTTCCAAGATTTTGCTTCACCACCAAGTTGCATCTCATGCAACTATTTATAGGGAAATAGGATGGAAATTACCATCCTATCCCTCCTTCATTCTCTCATTAATATATAGTTTATATATGAATCTAATTCACATTAAAACCATATATTATATCAATTATATCACATATAATTGATATAACACCTTATATATATGAAATTGAACACTTCAATTTCATTCCTAACTTTATACTTTCAATATTACCATGTTGAGCCAACAGAGGGACCTAATGGACCTACAGTTCATGAGCTCCAATGATGTGAGATTAACTGATCAAACTCTTTGATCCAGTTAATCAATATTCATTAACTACAAGTCACTCCACTATAGACTTGTAGTTGCACTCTCCTCACTGTAGATTATATTGTGTCTATTGATATAATCATTACCCATGAGTCGACCCTTTACAGGTTGTTCGTAATCACGGTTGAGTCAAATTATCATTTTACCCCTATGATTATCTCTTTGTTCCTTAAGCACCACTGATCCTCTAATGAACAATAAGTCTAGGGTCCTACCATAGACTCAAACCATTTTAGAGGGCGGGGTCCCGTTGTTCAAGACCTGGAGTCAGTTCTTAAGGGAACAACCTATCTAATTCCTAAGTGTAGGAATGAGTGAATTCCATCTTGTATAATTAAGTCTCCAGCTACCTACGAGGTTCTGTCCCTGAGAAGGTAGGCTTATTGAGTCGGCTACAGGCCACTCTCATCTATACTAGTCTAAGGACAAACCCCTATAAGCATGAGTTCTTAACTTACTCAGGATTCAGGTCGAGTCACTAATGTCCATCTAGAAATTATAAGTCTTATCCTGTTAACGATGTTACACTGGTTAGACTAATAATTTGCAGTCCAGTCTTATATGAACTCTTATATGAACACCGCATCCATGGTGTTACCAGAATAAGATTTCCAACCTTATTCTTATACCATAGACCATTTAGGTTATATTCTTGAACATAATCCAAATAGTGTCTACTACACTGATGTTCAAGATACATTATAACCTTGGAGCTTAGTTTATTGGATTTATAAAACAAGAATATAATTTTATCAAAAAAAAATAACTCTTTATTTATTTGATCAAAATTACATAAGTTTAGGGCACAAATCCCAACAATGGCCAAATTAGGATTTAATTCGGAATGGATTGATTTAATTATGGATTGCATCTGTACAGCTGAGCTATCTATGGTGATAAATGGACAAAACACAGAAACCTTTACTCCTTCCCGAGGCTTGAGACAAGATGATCCTTTATCTCCATACCCGTTCCTGCTATGTGTAGAAGGTTTGTCGCCCCTAATATCTACATAGACTAGGAGTGGAAATCTATCCAGAATAACTATAGTGCGAGGGAGTCCTAAGGTAACCCATTTGTTTTGCCCACGAGTGAATTTTATCTTGTGTAGTCAAGTTTCTAGCTCCCCACATGGTTCTGCCCCCTGAGAAGGTAGGCTTATTGGGCGAGTAGCACTAGCCACCCTCACCATTACTAGTCAAAGGACAGACCCTTGTAGACAGGAGTCCATAACTCGCTCAGGATTAAGATCGAGTCACTAATGGTCATTTACGAATTTATTAGTCCTAGACTGTTAACAGTGTTACATCAGTTGGTCTAATAATTCATGGTCTGGTCTTGCACAGGATGCCCCCACTCGCATGTCACCTACATGAACGAGGTGGATCGCCTCGTTTGTATCAAATACAAAGTGGGTCGCATCCACAGTGTTTCCTGGATGAGGTTCCCAACCCTATCCAAATACTATAGACCATTTGAGTCACTAACTAGAACGTGATCCGGTTGGGATGTATGTCCTAATCTCGTTTAGTTTGTAAATTTACATTTGAAATTAATAAAATTTATTTATTTCATCATTTTGTGTCTCGCGAATTTTACAAACTTTTTCCAATAAACTAAACTCCAGGGTCATTGAATATATGAGAGAACTAGAACTTGAACGGTGTGTAGTGCACACACAGGGACGATCACGTTCGAGTTAATGACCCGAACGGTCTACAGTATATGGATGGGGTTGGAGACCTAATCTTGGATACGCTGTGGATGCGACCCGCTTTGTATTAGATACAAACGAGTTGATCTGACTTGTTCATGTGGTTGAGATGCGAGTAGGGGCATCTCGTGCAATGAGATTGTACAAGACTGGAGCGTGAATTATTAGACCTACTGATGTAACACCGTTAACAGTATGGATTAATAACTTCGTAGGTGACCATTAGTGACTCGACCTGAATCCTGAGCGTGTTACGGAATCCTATCGGCGGGGGTCTGTCCATTGACTAGTATAGGTGAGGATGGTCACAGTTACTCACCCAATATGCCTATCTTCTCAAGGACAGGACCAAGTAAGGAGCTGGGAACTTAACTATGCGAGATGGAATTCACTCGTTCCCGCCTTTAGGGAAACTAGAAGGGTTGTTCCCTTAAGTGTTGTCTCCAGGGCTTGGACAACGGGCGCCCACCCTCTCACTGGCCCGAGAGGGGTGTTGTGTATGGTTGGACCATTACAACGTTGTTGTTCATTAAAGGAGCAGTGGGGACTTGAGGAGCAAGAAGTAGACACAGGGGTAAAACGGTAATTTGACCCAGCAGTGTCTACGAACAACTTGTGAAGGGTCGACTCATGGGCATTGGTTATATCAGTGGACACATCTTTTTTCTTACACTGACGGGAGTGCAACTACGGGCTTTAGTGGAGTGTTATCGTAGCTAATGAATGTTGATTAACTTGGTCAAAGAGTTTGAAAGGTTAGTCTCGGATCATTGGAGTTCATCACTATAGGTCTATAAGGTCCCTCGGTTGGCTCAAACTAGATTAATGAAAGGTTTACATTTTTGGTGTGAATTTGAAGTGTTCAAGTTCACTAAGGGGACGTTTGGATCGCAGAGTTGGGTTGAGTTGGGTTGAGTTCTGCAGAGTTGTTTTGTTAGTGAGTTCTGGAAATCGGTGTTTGGTTTGCAGAGTTGAGTTGAGGTGAGTCAGGAAGTCAGTGTTTGGTTTGCAGAGTTGAGTTATTATGTCGAAATATACAGTGCGATTTTTGTAAAGTGAATAAGTCTGATTTTTTGTGACTTTTTTCTTTACTTTTTTTGTTTCCACCAAATCAATTACAAACATATTTGTCTATAATTTCAAAACTTCATTATGAGATCAATTACAAATTTACAATATATATTACCATTTGCAAGATATATGGGATATTTAGAACGGTACTGGATATTGAGATTGATATCAATTTTTCTTCTCCCCTAAAAATCAATTTTATCTTATGTAAAGTGAAAGATCTGATTTTTTTGTGACTTTTTTTTTCTTACATTGTTTTCACAACAAATCAAATAGAAACACATTTGTCTACAATTTCAAAACTCAATTATGTGATCAATTATAAAATTACAATATGTATTACCATTTGCCAAATGTATGTTACGGGTATTTGCAAAAGTAATGGATATTGAATTTGATATAAATATTTCTTTTCCAATAAACTTTATTATTTAGAACTTTTACTCTTCAATATGAACTTTATTCCCTTTTTTATGCACATGTTCACCACTACTTTTTTTATTTTAATTTAGGTAGGTATTAATTTAGTATTAATACTTTGCATATGAAGAGTGTTTATTTAAATTTGTCTAAACACATGCATTGTCTATGGACATCTTTAAAATGGAATAAATAGTCTACCTTGTGAAGATGTTAAAAATATGCCAACATACTTAAATATTTTATGTCATATTCAAGTTGCATATCTACAAAATATTAGATATGTCATCAAGGTCCTAGTAGTGTCGTTATGCTACCAAAATTTTCGGTGTAGGCAATGTTGTTTAGTAATGTCCCTAGGAAATTTTGAGTTTGAAAAATTAGGGTTGTTACAGTTGGTATCAAAGCATGAGTTTTAGATTCGACATACTCGCCTACATCGTAGGCAACGATCCTTATAGCCTCTCGCAGGAAGTCTAGTTAAAGTTATTTGAGTTGCTTGTGTGTTGACACTTGTTATGCTATGCTTTTGACTTCTTTGTTCTTGTGCAAAGTTAGTTTAGAGTTTAAGTTTAGATTATGACTCGAAGATGTGACCGTTGTAAAGTTCCAGCAACTTTCGAGGACGAAAATTTTTCTTAGATGGGTATATTGTGGCACCCCGTAAAATTAGGTGCTTTAATTGTATTTGTTTTAAATTTGAATCTTTGGATAATCAGAACAGGATTAGGAAATGATGTTTCAAAGTTTAAAAAATGATTAAGATTTCTGTTTGTTTAGGATTTTTTTTTCTAAAATGATTAGAATTCCTTGTTCTAAAAGAATTAGGACTTTTTGATGTATATTTAAACTAGAGTATTAGCAACTTAAAGACACACTTCAAAACTCTCCTCATCTTTTTCTTTTTTCCACTTTCTTCATCTCGCCGGACCGTCGTCGGAGTGTCATCTGACCGTCGTCGGAGAATGGTGGGACCGTCGTCGAAAAGTTCTCAGACCGTCGTCGGAAAGTTGCCGGACCGCCACCAGAAAGTACCATACGGTTGAGTTAATAACTCAACTCCATGGGGTTGGGTTATTAAGACACCGGTTATAATGGTTGGTGAAACAAACAAGAAGTTGGGTTATTAACCCAACTCAACTCAACCCAACCCCATAAACCAAACACCCCCTAAAGGGTAATTATGTCATTTATATGAGATATAAATGATATATTATATAGTTTAATGTGAATGAGATTCATAATAAACTATAGGTTAGCCTAATTGTTGAATTAGGACTAACTTGGAGAAATTAGATTGAAAGAAATTTAATTGAATGTGATTCAATTTAAAAATCCACAATAATACAAATGTGAATTGTAAAATTAGATATGAGATATCCTATTATATGTGGTTATGCAAATACGATTTGCATAACCTATGGTTGTGGTAAAATGGTAAATAGGTGGAGATTTCAACTCCACCTATCACCATTATATAAACCCCTTTGCAAGAAGGGTTCATGAAGTTTTTGCTCATTTTTGGATTTCTCACCAAGAGCATTTATCAATTTTCTCTCAAACAAAATCTCTCTCTCAAATTCTCCTCCGTTCGCCAAAACAAAGAATCACACAATTCTCCTTCTACCTAAAGTAGAACAACCGAGTAATCGAGTGGAGGTCCGTTCGTTGGGATTGTTCGAGGAGTTTGAGATCGTTGAGAAGAACACGAAGAGTTCGTGATCGGAGGAAGGAAATTTGAAGTCGGTCTTCAACAAGTAAGTGCTTCTAACTTCCTGATTTTCCTTATAAATTTGCATGTTTAGCCTATTAATACTAGATAGTTTAATTTTAAGAAATCAAATTGCATAACGATACCACGACAATTCGATCGTCTTCCGCTGCGCGGAGATTTTCATTCCCTTTAATTGGTATCAGAGACAATCGTTGGGTTCTTGTTGTACATTTGTTTTGTTAAAATTAGGTGGGTAAATGTTTTAATTCATGAGATGAATTCTTGTTTTGCAAAATGGATGTTTTTCGATTTTGGCATTTTTATTAGATTTACATTAATGTTGATATGATCAATGTAAGAGCCCGTGTTTTGGGTAAATTTTAGGGTAAATCGAGTCTGTAAGTCTGTCGCGTTCGTGGCATGAGATGCTGTGAAGAAATTGGAGAGAAATCAGGCGAGAAACGACGAAGAACAGCAAGAGGAGCTTGCTGTTCTGTCGACAACGTTGAGACGCTGTTCATCAGCGTCTCAACGCTGTAATCACGGGCGGAGGCTTGGCTGAAGAGCAGCGTTGCAACGCTAGGCGTGGTGTTGCAACGCCGAGGTGTGGAGCGCGTGGGGCGCAACGCTGAGCACTGAAACGTTGCAACGCTGCCCACGACGTTGCAACGTTGCGAGCGTTAGTGGGCAGTTCGCGAGGCTGTTTCGCACAACGTGGGCGGTTGATGCTGATTTTCAACGTGGGGCATTTTTTTGTTTTTATTCATTTATTTATTTTAAAAATGCAATTTATTTATTTAATTTAATTTATTTTATTAATTCATATTAATATAAAAGTTATATTAATGTTAATTAATTAAATAAATGCCCCTAAGTGCCAAAACCGGTCCATTTTTGCCATTTAATTATTTTATGCATGAGATGCATGAGATGTATGATTTAATTAATTCTATGTGCATAATGTATGTCTTATAGATTTAAAATCCCACCTTAGGTTAAACATTTCATGCATCATTTTATATTATAAGTGTTATAATATATAGTATGCATGATAGGATTATATTATAAGAGTTATAATATAATGTATGCATGTTTTAATTTATTTTAATATAAGTGTTATATTTTTAAATTAAAAGCATGCTCATGCATTTAATTCATGTGATGAATGTATGTTATAGTATAGTATTATTCATGTGATGAATGATCAAGCACTATAACATAGAAATGCATGAAAGTATGTTCATGCATTTAATTTCATGTGATGAATATTTTGTTATAGTCTATAGTTATTCATGCGATGAGTGATCAAGCACTATAACATAGAAATGCATGCAACCTAAGTTAATTATTAGTTTTAAAGTGTTTAGAACTTGAATAATTAGACTTAGTTTTTCTACTTCTAATAAGATTAGAATTAGGAAATCAAAATATGATCTTTGAATAGTGACTAATTAGTAACTTTGTCTAAGGAAGGTTTTGTCTAAGGCTAGGGTATTTATATTACCGTGAGTGCCGTTAATAAAAAGTTGATTTATTTACTCACATAGACCTAAGTTAATAATGTGATTATAAACTTAGGCTAAATACAATATAAGAGTTATATTGGTAGACTTAGGTAAATTTTAGCCGATTTATCTAGGTCAATCCCGAAATATATAAAGTGCTGAGTGGGAGGAAATAAAGTGTATAAGATACATTTGACTTTCCGACCACAAATCTCTGTAAAGTCCGCACCGTGAGATCCATACTCGGCCTCGTGGCGCAAATGGGAGCGTCCCCCTTCGGATGGTATTTGTATGGGTCAATATCATAGTGGATGGAGAGAGTACTTATAGTGAGTGAGAGCGAGACCTGTGAAAACGGGACCCACGGTCTCTTCTTTCGATTCACACCGTGAGACCCCTATGATCCGCCTGCTAGTTTGGCCTGGACCAAATAATCCCTTCGGAGGGCCTTGATCATGGAAGTCGGAATACCGTGAATTCTTGAAAGGGATACAGTTTCCTTGTTGGTTTTCCTTCTTGGTTCACCCTTCAGTGGCTATTGTTTGGACGGATACTTGTGAAGGGATTTTGAATTCCCGCAGCGGAAGACGTTGTAAAACGTCGTTGATCCGTTGTGTAGTTCCTATCTTAAAATTGAATCTATCTCATAGATCCTAGGCTAAACATGCAATAAGTGAAGAAAATAGTAAGGAACTATAAGATACTTACTTGTTGAAGAACTCTTCTTCAACGCTTTTCTCCTCCGGTCACGGTCTCTCTCGATCCAACGATCTCCTCGAACACGAACCACGATCCGAACAGTGAGACACCTCAAAAGGGTATTCTCGGGAGGTTGAGGGAGAGTAGGTGGGACTCCCTTTAGTTTTGGGTGAGGAGAAGTTTTAGAGAGAATTGAGAGAGAATGAGAGAAAGCCTTTTTGCTCTCTTTGGATGAAAATCCAAAAAATGGCAAATGACATATCAAAGCCTTCTTGCAAAGCCTTTAAATACTATTGTGTGATGGAGTTAAAACCTCCACCAAATCCCAATTTTACAACAACCATATAATATACAAATCACATTTGCATATTATATAATATAAGGTATCTCATACCTTATTATACAAATCTCATTTGCATAATTGTGGAATTATAAATTGAATCACATTCAATTTAATTTCTCTCAATTCAATTTCTCCAAATAACACTAATTAATCAATTAGGCTATACCATAGTTTATTATGAATCTCATTCACATCAAACTATATATTATGTCATCTATATCTCATATAAATGATATAAATACCCAAATAATGAATTTGAACACTTCAAATTCACACCAAATAAAAACCCTCAATTTGTCCAATTTGAGCCAACCGAGGACCTAATGGACCTACACGTGACGAGCTCCAATGATCCGAGACTAACTTTGACAAACTCTTTGACCCGATTATTCAACATTCATTAGCTACTGATAACACTCCACTAAAACCCCGTAGTTGCACTCTCATCATCAGTAGGACAATTTGTGTCCATCGATATAACCAATACCCATGAGTCGACCCTTCACGGGTTGTTTATAGTCACAAATGGGTCAAATTACCGTTTTACCCTGTGTCTACCTCTTCTTCCTCCTTAAGTCCCACTTTGCTCCTCTAATGAACAACTATGTTGCATGGTCCAACCATAAACAACAACCCTCTCGGGCCAATGAGAGAGTGGGGCCCGTTGTTCTAGCCCTGGAGACAACACTTAAGGGAACAACCTCTCTAGTTTCCCTAAGTCGAGAACGAGTGAATTCCTTCTTGCGTAGTCAAGTTCCCAACTCCCCACGTGGTCCTGCCCCTGAGAAGATAGGAATATTGGGCGAGCAACGGTGGGCACCCTCACCCGTACTAGTCAAAGGGACGGACCCGCAGGAGGGAGTCCGTGACACGCCGGATTAAGGTCGAGTCACTAATGGTCATCTACGAATTTATTAGCTCTATACTGTTAACGGTCTTACATCAGTAAGTCTAATAATTCACGGTCCGACTTTGTACAATCTCATTGCACAGGATGCCCCCACTCGCATGTCAACCACATGAACGAGTCAGATCACCTCGTTTGTATCTAATACAAAGCGGGCCGCATCCACAGTGTATCCAGGATTAGGTTTCCAACCCTATCCATATACTGTAGACCGTTCGGGTCATTAACTCAAACGTGATCCTCCCTGTGTGTCCACTACACATCGTTCAAGTTCTTAGTTCTCTCATAATGCAATGACCCTGGAGCTTAGTTTATTGGATTAAGTTTATGAAAAATGCGAGACACAAAGTTTAAATAAATAACTCTTATTTATTACACAATGTTGAAATAAATAACTCTTATTCATTTACAACTTGGAATATTACAAACTACACGAGATGAGGACATACATCCCAACAAACTCCCACTTGGACTAAGCTAGTGGAGTACATGATACATTTCTCAAATGTACAGTAAAGTAATACAATAAAGTAATACAATAAACTAGGGCATTGAATACCCCTTTACAATACTCCCACTTGCCCTAGTCAGGAAACACTCGAAGACCTAGACTCTCTAGGTGACCCTCAAACACCTTAGCCGTGAGGGCCTTTGTAAATGGATCAGCAACGTTGTGCTCCGAAGCTATCTGCGTGACTGTCACGTCTCCACGGTGCACAATCTCCCGTATCAAGTGATACTTACGCTCTATATGCTTGCCCCTTTTATGACTCCGAGGTTCTCTCGAGGTTGGCTCTTTGCACCACTTGTTGTCACAAAAACGATTGTGATTGGGAAGTTCATATTTGGAACAACTTCCAAATCCGTCATGAACTTCACGAGCCAAACGACTTCCTTTGCGACTTCACAAGTCGCAACATACTCGACTTCCATCGTGGAATCGATGCGATGCATCCTCGCTTGATGCTTCGCCACTCTGACTCCTCTATTCGAATGAAGGTGACCCAGAAGTTGATTTTCTAGAATCCTTATCGGTGCGAAAGTCGAAATCTGTGTATCCCGTAAGGATCAAATCCCCACTCCCATACACAAGGTCAGTAGTTCCTCGTTCTCCTAAGATACTTGAGGATTGCCTTTACGGTACATCCGGTGATCTAATCTGCATTGGATTGATAACTCTGACAATCCCAAGCGCATAACGGATGTCGGGCCTAGTACACAACATGGCATACATCAGACTCCCTACAACTGAAGCATAGAGGATTTGTCTCATATCCTCAACCTCTTGAGGCGTCTTAGGACATTGATCCTTAGACAGGTGAATCCCATGCCTGAAAGGCAGCAAGCCCTTCTTGGAGTTCTCGCATCTTATACCTAGACAACATCTTGTCAATGTAAGATGCACGAGACATGGCTAGCGTTACATTCTTTCCATTCGGACTATCTGGATACCTAGAACATATTGTGCCTCTCCCAAATCTTTCATTTGGAATTGCGAAGCCAACCATTCCTTAATGTCAGTAAGAAATCCTACCTCATTCCCAATGAGAAGGATATCATCCACATACAATATAAGAAATCACGCGATTTTTGTCGACAATTTTCTTATAAACACAAGGCTCGTCAACATTTTGATCAAAGCCATAAGATTTGATCGCCTCATCAAACCTTATATTCCAAGACCTCGAGGCTTGTTTCACCATAAATAGACCTTTTAAGCCAAAGAAACTCTTTGCTCTTGGCCTTGGGCAATGAACCCCTTGGGGTGGTCCATGTAGATGGTCTCGTCAAGGTTGCCATTGATGGGCGGTCTTGACATCCATCCGCCATACCTCATAGTCATAATATGCGGCAATGGCCAAAAGGATTCTAATCGACTTTACCATGGCAACAGGTGAAAAGGTTTCCTCATAGTCAACCCCTTCCACCTGGGTAAAACCCTTTGCCACTAGTCGAGCTTTGAAGGTCTGCACCTTCCCATCTACGCCACATTTATGCTTGTAGATCTACTTGCAACCAATAGGTTTAACCCTATCCAGTTGGTCCACAAGCTCCCAGACGGAATTGAAGTACATCGACTCCATTTCCTGGTCCATAGCTTTAATCTATTCGTCTTTGTCAACGTCAGTCATTGCCTGATCATAGGTCAATGGATCCTCACAGCCATCATCAGGGGTGACGACCTGGGTTTCAGCTAAACCCATGTAATGTTCAGGCTGTCTCACAACCCTCCCACTACGTCGAGGCATTCCCAACTCTTCGGAACGGACTTGACTAGACGAGCTAGGATCAACAACACTTGTTGACGTACTAGCACCATCAGCAACTCTTGCTGATGAACTGTCCATTTCATTTAACACAATCTTACTCCTTGGTAAGTATTCCCTGATGTGGTCTTCCTCAAGGAAAGTGGCGTTTGTCGACACAAGCACCCTATTATCCTTAGGATCGTAAAAGTAACCACCTCTAGTCTCTTTTGGGTAACCTACAAAGAGGCACAACTTTCAACGGGGTTCCAACTTCTTCGGGTTTGACACCAACACATGGGTCGGGCATCCCCAAATTCTGAAATGACGTAAACTGGTTTTACGACCATGCCAGAGTTCGAAAGGTGTTTCACAAACACTCTTCGACGGAACGGAGTTCAAAATGTAAACCACAGTCTCCACTGCATAACCCCAAAAACAATCAGGGAGACTAGCATAGCTCATCATCGACCGAACCATGTCCAACAAGGTTCTGTTTCTCCTCTCCGATACACCATTCTGCTGTGGCATACCAGGTGCTGAGAGTTGAGACGTAATTCCATGTTCTATCATATAGTCCTGGAATTCAGTGTCCATATACTCTCCACCTCGATCCGATCGAAGTGTTTTAATCGATTTACCTAACAGGTTCTCAACCTCAGTCTTGAACTCCTTGAACTTTTCAAGTGTTTCAGACTTCTTGTGCATTAGGTAAATATACCAATATCTGGAGTAATCGTCTTTGAAAGACACGAAATACTCATAATCGCCCCGAGCTTTAACATTCATCGGACCACAGTGGTCAGAATGTACTAACTCAAGAGGCTCTTTGGCTCTATATCATTTTCCACTAAAAGGGCGTTTGGTCATTTTGCCTCAAGGCATGACTCACACAAACGACAAAGAGTTTTTCCAACTCGCTTAGAAGTCCACTCTGCACTAGTCTCTCAATCCTATTGAGATTAATGTAGCCTAAACCGAAGATGCCAAAGATGAGCACTTTCTTTTGGAGAAACTTTTAATCTCTTAGTTCGCGTTTGAATTTGTTTTAAACAATTCGGTGTTCAAAACACTTTTGACCAGAATTTGGGTTCAAAACATATAGATTGCTCTCAAACGAATGCGGAACAAATCAAATTTCCATTTAGAGAAATAAACGCTTTATTACTCTTGAAAGAAAGCAGAAATATTTTGTTCTAATAGGCGGGAAATAGATACTAGGTTTCTCGTAAACCCGGAAATATGTACATATTATCCAATAATAAGTACTTCATGCAAAAGAAATGACTTCCCGTGCCTATTGTACATATTATCTCACCTCTCTTTGCAGTATTTGCCAGGAACTTAATCCTTGAAAAGAAGAGCAAACATGGTTAGTGGCGCTTTGAATCCAATATCCAAGTGAGTCATTACTCTCCACTAAACATGTTTTACGTGACAAGTAAATCACATTTACTGTCATCTTCTTTTTTCATCAAGGAACTTGGGACAACTCCTTTTAGTGTGTCCATCCCGTTGCAGATGAAACACTTTACTGAAACATCCTTGATTTCTTTGCCTTTTAGGGCGGCAGCGCGGTCAACCTTAACTTCCATCAAATTCTCCTTCTTCCCCTTAGGGCCTGAAGAGTCTACAAACTTTATCCTAGAGGTCATACCCCTGTGAAAAGGTCTTAAGGCAACACTTGCCTCGGCTTCCTGTCCTCTAGTTTGCACCAAGGACCGAAAGGTTTGTAGATTGTTGAATAGGACCGTTGAACCAGCACACGAGGACCTCCTCGGTGGCGCGAACTCTTGGTCGTCATTTACCAAAATCGTGTCTATATTGTTTTTCCACGAAATACTATCGCCACTAACTTAACGGAAGCTAAAGGAGCGTTAAGAGCGTTTGACATTTTGTTGCTGAAATAAAATGAAAAATTTTGTAGTAGTCTCGCAAAAACTTTTGAAAATCCAATCGGGTTTAAGCAAATTTTATCCTATGATCCCTAGGTCATTCAAAAATTTACAATGATACCCTAAAGGTTTAGAATGACCGCCACCGTAGGGTAGACAAACCCACTCCTCCTCTAGGGCGAGACTCTCTCGACTGGACCCTAATACCGAACAACTCTTATTCCATTAGGCATCCGAGCTACCATTTTCGGTTGAAATCCATTAACTCTTAATGAATCTGTGAGTGTCACCTCAATCTTTAAATTTCCAAGTATCCGTCCAAACAATAGTCGTCGTAGGGAGGACTAAGAAGGAAAACCAACAAGGAAATCGTATCCCTTTCGAATTTCACGGTGTTCCGACTCCCATGATCAAGGCCCTCCGTAGGGATTATGCAGTCCAGCCAAACTAGCAGGTGGATCATAGGCGTCTCACGGTGTGAATCGAAAGAAGAGGCTGTGGGTCCCGTTTTCACAAGTCCCGCTCCCACTCACTATAAGTACTCTCTCCATTCACGTTGATATTGACCCATACAAATGCCACCCATAGGGGGACACTCCCATTTGCGCCACGAGGCCGAGCATGGATCTCATGATGCGAACTTAACGGAGATTTGTGGATGGAAAATTAAATGTATCTCATACACTTTATTTCCTCCCACTCAGCACTTTAAAATAATCGGGATTGACCTAGATAAACCGGCTAAAATTTACCTAAGTCTACCAATATAACTCTTATATTGGGTTAGCCTAAGTCTATAATCACATTATTAACTTAGGTCTATGTGAGTAAATTAATTAACTCTTAATTAACGGCACTCACGAGAATATAACCTAAGAATCTCCGGATCGAATTCACTCCCAGGTCGGTTTCCAGGTAGGGGTGTTCCGCAAGCGTCAACTTAAATACCCCAACCTTAGACAAAACCTTCCTTAGACAGAGTTACTTATCAGCCTCCATTCAAAGGTCATATTTGATTTCCTAATTTCTAATCTCATTAGAATTAGAAAACCTAAGTCTAATTATTCAAGTTCTAAACATTTTAAAACTAATAATTAACTTAGGTTACATGCATTTCTATGTTATAGTGCTTGATCATCCATCACATGAATAATACTATACTATAACATACATTCATCACATGAATTAAATGCATGAGCATGCTTTTAATTTAAAAATATAACACTTATATTAAATAAATTAAATCATGCATTCATTATATTATAACTCTTATAATATAATCCTATCATGCATACTATATATTATAACTCTTATAATATAAATATGATGCATGAAATGTTTAACCTAAGGTGAGATTTTAAATCTATATGACATACTTTATGCACATAGAAATAATTAAATCATACATCTCATGCATAAAATAATTAAATAGCAATATTGGACTGATTTTTGGCACCCTAGTGACATAAAATTAAATTAATTAACATTAATATAACATTTATATTAATATTAATTAAAATACATTTATGAAACTACTTTTACAAAGAAATAAATAATTAAATAAATAAAATGGCAGTTGCGCTAAGTCATATTTGATTTCCTAATTTCTAATCTCATTAGAATTAGAAAACCTAAGTCTAATTAGTCAAGTTCTAAACATTTTAAAACTAATAATTAACTTAGGTTACATGCATTTCTATGTTATAGTGCTTGATCATCCATCGCATGAATAATACTATACTATAACATACATTCATCACATGAATTAAATGCATGAGCATGCTTTTAATTTAAAAATATAACACTTATATTAAATAAATTAAATCATGCATTCATTATATTATAACTCTTATAATATAATCCTATCATGCATACTATATATTATAACTCTTATAATATAAATATGATGCATGAAATGTTTAACCTAAGGTGAGATTTTAAATCTATATGACATACTTTATGCACATAGAAATAATTATATCATACATCTCATGCATAAAATAATTAAATAGCAATATTGGACTGATTTTTGGCACCCTAGTGACATAAAATTAAATTAATTAACATTAATATAACATTTATATTAATATTAATTAAAATACATTTATGAAACTACTTTTACAAAGAAATAAATAATTAAATAAATAAAATGGCAGTTGCACTAGCCTGGGTTATAACCAACGCCCACGTAGCACGTCAACGCAAATCTCGCGCTCCACGTGCCACTACGCCAGGCGTTGCAACGTTGTTATTGCGTTGCAACGCTATAATGTATAGCGTCGCGCCCAACGTTCTCAACGCTGCACTGCAGCAGCAAGGATGGCGTCGCAACGCTGATGAACAGCGTCGCAATGCTGATGAACTTCCAGCAACACAACTTTTGCAGTTTTTCACCGAAATCGCCCGTTTTTGCTCTGTTTTCTTCACGACAACTCTTGCCACGAACGACACGGACTTACAGACTCGATTTATATTAAAAATTCACAAAACAACGGGCCCTTACATTGATCTCATCAACTTTAATGTAAATCTAAAAAGTTCTAAAAACCGAAAACATCCAAAATTGCAAACCATTAACATTCATCTCATGAAAATTAATGCTACCCACCTAATTTTAAGAATTCACAGAATACACAACGAAGAGCAACAACCTGGCTCTGATACCAATTGAAGGTATTTTGAATTCCCGCAGCGGAAGACGTTGTGAAACGTCGTTGATCCGTTGTGTAGTTCCTATCTTAAAATTGAATCTATCTCATAGATCCAAGGCTAAACATGCAAATAAGAGAAGAAAACAGTAAGGAAATATAAGATACTTACTTGTTGAAGAACTCTTCTTCAACGCTTTTCTCCTCCGGTCACGGTCTCTCTCGATCCAACGATCTCCTCGAACACGAACCACGATCCGAACAGTGAGACACCTCCAAAGGGTCATCTCGGTTGTTCTCGGGAGGTTGAGGGAGAGTAGGTGGGACTCCCTTTGGTTTTGGGTGAGGAGAAGTTTTAGAGAGAATTGAGAGAGAATGAGAGAAAGCCTTTTTGCTCTCTTTGGATGAAAATCCAAAAAATGGCAAATGGCATACCAAAGGCTTCTTGCAAAGCCTTTAAATACTATTGTGTGATGGAGTTAAAACCTCCACCAAATCACAATTTTACCACAACCATATAATATACAAATCACATTTGCATATTATATAATATAAGGTATCTCATACCTTATTATACAAATCTCATTTGCATAATTGTGGAATTATAAATTGAATCACATTCAATTTAATTTCTCTCAATTCAATTTCTCCAAATAGCACTAATTAATCAATTAGGCTATACCATAGTTTATTATGAATCTCATTCACATCAAACTATATATTATGTCATCTATATCTCATATAAATGACATAAATACCCAAATAATGAATTTGAACACTTCAAATTCACACCAAACTGTAAACCCTCAATTTGTCCAATTTGAGCCAATCGAGGACCTAATGGACCTACACGTGACGAGCTCCAATGATCCGAGACTAATCGACAAACTCTTTGACCGGTTATTCAACATTCATTAGCTACTGTAACACTCCACTAAAGCCCGTGAGTTGCACTCTCATCACTTTGTAGGACAAGTTGTGTCCATCGATATAACCAATACCCATGAGTCGACCCTTCACGGGTTGTTCGTAGTCACAATTTGGGTCAAATTACCGTTTTACCCCCTGTCTACCTCTTTGCTCCTTAAGTCCCATTTGCTCCTCTAATGAACAACTACGTTGCATGGTCCAACCATAAACAACAACCCTCTCGGGGCCAATGAGAGTGGGGGCCCGTTGTTCAAGCCACGGAGACAACACTTAAGGGAATAACCTCTCTTGTTTCCCTAAGTCGGGGAATGAGTGAATTCCTTCTTGCGTAGTCAAGTTCCCGACTCCCACGTGGTCCCGCCCAGAGAAGATAGGCATATTGGGCGAGCAACGGTGACCACCCTCACCGCGTACTAGTCAAAGGACGGACCCGCAGACGGAGTCCGTGACACGCTCGAGGATTAAGATCGAGTCACTAATGGTCATCTACGAATTTATTAGCTCTATCACATTAATCTGTTACATCGATAAGTCTAATAATTTACTGGTCCGGTCTTGTACAATCTCATTGCACAGGGATGCCTCACTCGCATGTCAACCACATGAACGAGTCGATACCTCGTTTGTATCTAATACAAAGCGGGCGCATCCACACGTGTATCCGAGTTAGGTCTCCAATCCTATCCATATACTGTAGACCGTTCGGGTCATTAACTCGAACGTGATCCTCTCTGTGTGTCCACTACACACCGTTCAAGTTCTTACTTCTCTCATAATGCAATGACCCTGGAGCTTAGTTTATTGGATTAAGTTTATGAAAAATGCGAGACACAAAGTTTAAATAAATAACTCTTATTTATTACACAATGTTGAAATAAATAACTCTTATTCATTTACAACTTGGAATATTACAAACTACACGAGATGAGGACATACATCCCAACAACTTGGAAACTTAAAGATTGAGGGTGACACTCACGGGATTCATTAAGTGTTAATGGATTCGACCGAATAATGGTAACTGGACGCCTAATGGAATAAGAGTTATTCAAGGATTAGGGTTTGGTCGATAAAGTCTCGTCCTAGAGGAGGAGTGTTTCTGTTCACCCTTCGGTGGCGGTCATTCTAAACCTTTAGGATATCATTGCAAATTTTTAAATGACTTAGGGATCATATGATTAAATTTTGCTAAAACATGATTGGATTTCAAAAGTTTTTGCGAGACTGACACAATTTTAATTTGATTTTTCAGCAATATGTCTAGCTCGATAATAGCTTTACTAGCTTTGGATAAATTAATGGGAGATAACTTCCAAACGTGAAAGAACAATATAAACACGATACTTGTAACGGACGACCTTAAGTTTGTGCTGACTAAGGAGTGCCCTTAGTTACCGACCTCGACTGCATCACGAAGTGTTCGTGATGCATACGATCGATGGATAAGGGCCAACGAAAAGGCCAAGGTCTACATCATTGCCAGCTTATCTGAAGTCTTAGCAAAGAAGCATGAGTTGATGGCCACCGCAAAGGAGATCATGGAGTCGTTGCAAGACACGTTTGGACAACAGTCCTTTCAGGTCAGACATGACTTGCTCAAACACGTCTTCAACGACCGAATGAAAGAAAGGGCGTCTGTCCATGAACATGTTCTGGACATGATGACCCACTTTAATTTGGCAGAGATGAACGAAGCTTCGATCGATGAGTCGAGCAGTCGGCTTTATCTTGGAGACTCTTCCAAGAGTTTCCTTGATTTCATAAAGCAACGCCGTATGAACAAGATAAGCTACACTCGACCACCCTTTCGAATGAGCTACTGAGAACTTCCAGTCCTTGATGAGGATCAGGACACCAGAAGCTGAGGCAAATGTTGCCTACAGATCATATCTCAGTTGTTCGACCTCTAGGACTAAATCTGTTGCTCCTTCTCGCTCGAAAGGGAAGAAGAAGATGAAGAAGGGTAAAGCTGACCGAGCTGCCACCCAAAAGGGCAAGAAGGTCAAGGAAGTTGCAGAGAAAGGAAAGTGTTTCCACTGTAATGGGGATGGCCACTAGAAGCGAAACTGTCCCAAGTTCCTTGCCGAGAGGAAGAATCAAGGTAAATGTGATTTACTAGTAGCTGAAACATGTTTAGTGGAGAGTAGTGACTCTGCTTGGATATTGGATTCGGGCGCCACTAACCACGTTTCTTCTTCTTTTCAGGGAATTGATTCTGGCAAAGAAATCATGCGAGAGGGTGAGGTGACTCTACTGGTTAGATCCGGGGAGATTGTCTCTGCTGCAGCAATCGACAAAGTGAAGCTCTACTTTGGCAGGAATTACTTATTGTTAGACAATTTGTATATAGTTCCAGGGTTTACTAGAAACATTGTTTCTATTTCTGTCTTATTGAACAATGTATTTCGATTTCCTTCGAATATAATAAAACATTTATTTCTTTCAAAGGCAATTTGATCTGTTCTGCTTCACTTGAGTCTAATCTGTATGTTTTGAAACCTAATTCGATCAAAAGCGTTTTGAACACTGAATTATTTAAAATTGCAGAAAAACGAACTAAAAGAGTAAAAGTTTCTCCAAAAGAAAATGCCCATCTTTGGCATCTACGGTTAGGCAACATTAATCTCAATAGGATTGAGATACTAATGAAGAGTGAACTTCTAAACGAGTTGGAAGAAAACTCTTTACCAGTATGAGAGTCATGCCCCGAAGGCAAAATGACCAAACGTCCTTTTAGTGGAAAAGGATATAGAGCCAAGTAGCCCGTTGAGCTTATACATTCTGACCTCTGTTGTCCGATGAGTGTTAAAGCACGAGGTGGTTACAAATACTCCGTATCTTTCATAGATGACTATTCGAGATATGGGTATATTTACCTAATGCATAGGAAGCCTGAAACTCTTGAAAAGATAAGGAGTACAAGACTGAGATTGAGAACCTGTTAGGTAAAACCATGAAAACACTTCGATCGGATCGAGGTGGAGAGTATATGGACACAAAATTTCAGGACTATATGATAGAACACGGAATTACGTCTCAACTCTCAACACCTGGTATGCCACAACAAAATGGTGTATTGGAGAGGAGAAACAGAACCTTGTTGGACATGGTTCGGTCGATGATGAGCTATGCTCGTCTTCCTGATTCCTTTTGGGGTTACGCAGTGGAGACTGCGGTCTATATTTTGAACAACGTTCCGTCGAAGAGTGTTTGTGAAACACCTTTCGAACTCTGAAATGGACGTAAAGGCAGTTTACACCATTTCAGAATTTGGGGATGCCCGACCCACGTGTTGGTGTTAAATCCGAAAAAGTTGAAACTTCGTTCAAAATTGTGCCTATTCGTAGGTTACACTAAAGAGACTAGGGGTGGTCTATTTTTCGATCCTAAAGAAAATAAGGTGCTTGTGCCGACAAACGCCACTTTCCTTGAGGAAGACCACGTCAGGGATCATTTGCCTAGGAGCAAAATCGTGTTGAATGAAATGGACAATATATCAGCAAGAGTTGCTAATGGGACTAGTACTTCAACAAGTGTTGTTGATCCTAGCACGTCAAGTCAAGTCCGTTCCCAAGAGTTGGGAATGCCTCGATGTAGTGGGAGGGTTGTGAGACAGCCTGAACGTCACATGGGTTTAGCTGAAACCCAAGTCGTCACCCCTGATGATGATTGTGAGGATCCATTGTCCTATGATAAGGCAATGGTTGATGTTGACAATGACGAATGGATTAAAGCTATGGACCAGGAAATGGAGTCGATGTACTTCAATTCTGTCTGGGAGCTTGTGGATCAACCAGATGAGGTAAAACCTATTGGTTGCAAATGGATCTACAAGCGTAAACGTGGCGTAGATGGGAAGGTGCAGACCTTCAAAGCACGACAAGCGGCAAAGGGTTTTACCCAGGTTGAAGGGGTTGACTATGAGAAAACATTTTCACCTGTTGCCATGGTAAAGTTGATCAGGATCCTTCTGGCCATTGCCGCATATTATGACTATGAGGTATGACAGATGGATTCAAGACCGCCTTTCTGAATGGCAACCTTGACGAAACCATCTACATGGACCAACCTAAAGGGTTCATAACCCAAGGCTAAGAGAAAAAGGTCTGCCGGCTTCATAGGTCCATTTATGGCCTGAAACAAGCATCGAGGTCTTGGAATATAAGGTTTGATGAGGCAATCAAATCTTATGGCTTTGATCAGAATGTTGACGAGCCTTGTGTCTACAAGAAAATCGTCAACAAAACTGTTACATTTCTGATATTGTACGTGGATGATATCCTTCTTATTGGGAATAAGGTAGGATTTCTTACTGACGTAAAGAAATGGCTAGCTTCGAAATTCCAAATGAAAGATTTGGGAGAAGCTTAGTATGTTCTAGGTGTCCAGATAGTCCAGAACCGGAAGAACAAAACACTGGCCATGTCTCAAGCATCTTATATTGACAAGATGTTGTCTAGATATTAGATGCAGAACTCTAAGAAGGGCTTGCTGCCTTTCAGGCACGGGGTTCACTTGTCTAAGGATCAATGTCCTAAGACTCCTCAACAGGTTGAGGATATGCCATATTGTGTACTAGGCCCGACATCTGTTATGCAGTAGGGATTGTCAGTAGGTATCAATCCAATCTAGGATTAGATCACTGGACATCCGTAAAGGCAATCCTCAAGTATCTTAGGAGAACGAGTAACTACAACTTAGTGTATGGCAGTGGGAATTTGATCCTTACGGGATACACAGATTCTGACTTTCAGACCGATAATGATTCTAGGAAATCCACTTCAGGGTCAACCTTAGTTCTGAATGGAGGAGCTGTAGTATGGCGAAGCATCAAGCAGGGATGCATCGCTGATTCCACTATGGAAGCTAAGTATGTTGCGGCTTGTGAAGCTGCAAAGGAAGCTGTTTGGCTTAGGAAGTTCATGAAAGATTTGGAAGTTGTTCCAAATATGAACTTACCGATCCTGCACCGCTTTTGTGACAACGATGGTGCGATGAGCCAACTCAAGAGAGCCTCGAGCCATAAGAGAGGCAAACACATTGAGCGAAAGTATCACCGATCGGAGATTGTGCCACCGGCGGCGTGTGATCCACGCTGATAGCGTCGGAGCACAACATTGCTGATCCATTTACAAAGCCCCTCACGACAAAGGTGTTTGAGGGTCACCTAGAGAGTCTAGGTCTTCGAGTGCTTCCTGACTAGGGCAAGTGGGAGTATTGTAAAGGGTATTCAATGCCATAGTTTATTGTATTACTTTATTGTAATCTATTGTACATTTGAGAAATGTATTTGCTCCACTAGCTTAGTCCAAGTTGGAGTTTGTTGGGATGTATGTCCTAATCTCGTTTAGATTGTAATTTTAACATTTGAAATTAATAAGAGTTATTTATTTCATCACTTTGGGTCTCACACATTTACAAACTTTGTCCAATAAACTAAGCTTAAGGGTAATTGAATTTATGAGAGAACTAGAACTTGAACGGTGTGTAATGAACACACAGGGAGGATCACGTTCGAGTTAATGAACCGAAAGATATACAATATATGGATGGGTTGGAGACCTAATCCTGGATACGTTGTGGATGCGACCCGCTTTGTATTAGATACAAACAAAGTGATCTGACTCGTTCATGTGGTTTACAATGGAGTGGGGGCATCTTGTGCAATGAGATTGTACAAGACCGGACCGTGAATTATTAGACCTACTGATGTAACACCGTTGACAGTAAGGACTAATAACTTCGTAGATGACCATTAGTAACTCGACCTAAATTCTGAGCGTGTTACGGACTCCTCATGCTGCGAAGTCCATCGCCCGACTAGTGCGGGTGAGGGTGGTCACGATTACTCACCCAATATGCCTATCTTCTCGGGGGACAGGACCAAGTAGGGGAGCTGGGAACTTAACTACGCGAGATGGAATTCACTCGTTCCCGCCTTTAGGGAAACTAGAAGAGTTGTTCCCTTAAGTGCTATCTCCAGGGCTTGGACAACGGGCGCCCACCCTCTTACTGGCCCGAGAGGGGTGTTGTGTATGGTTGGACCATTACAACGTTGTTGTTCATTAGAGGAGCAGTGGGGACTTATGGAGCAAGAAGTAGACACAGGGATAAAGCGGTAATTTGACCCAACAGTGTCTACGGACAACCTGTGAAGGGTCGACTCATGGGCATTGGTTATATTAGTGGACACGTAATATCTTACATTGACGGGAGTGCAGCTACGGGCTTTAGTGAATGTTGATTAACCGGATCAAAGAGTTTGATTGGCTAGTCTCGGATCATTGGAGCTCGTCACTGTAGGTCCATAAGGTCCTTCGGTTGGCTCAAATTGGATTAATAGAAGGTTTATTTTTTTGGTGTGAATTTGAAGTGTTCAAGTTCACTAAAGGGTAATTATGTCATTTATATGAGATATAAATGATATACTATATAGTTTAATGTGAATGAGATTCATAATAAACTATAGGTTAGCTTAATTGTTGAATTAGGGCTAACTTGGAGAAATTAAATTGAATGTGATTCAATTTAAAAATCCACAATAATACAAATGTGATTTGTAAAATGAGATATGAGATATCTTATTATATGTGGTTATGCAAATATGATTTGCATAACCTATGGTTGTGGTAAAATGGTAAATAGGTAGAGATTTCAAGTCCACCTATCACCATTATTTAAACCCATTTGCAACAAGGGTTCATGGAGTTTTTGCTCATTTTTGGATTTCTCACCAAGAGCACTTATCAATTCTCTCTCAAACAAAATCTCTCTCTCAAATTCTCCTCCCTTCACCAAAACAAAGAATCCCACAATTCTCCTTCTACTTAAAGTAGAACAACCGAGTAATCGAGTGGAGGTGTCCGTTCGTTGGGATTGTTCGAGGAGTTCGAGATCGTTGAGAAGAACACGAAGAGTTCATGATCGGATGAAGGAAATTTGAAGTCGGTCTTCAACAAGTAAGTGCTTCTAACTTGCTGATTTTCCTTCTAATTTGCATGTTTAGCCTATTACTATAAGATAGTTTAATTTTAAGAAATCAAATTGCATAACAATACTACGACATTCGATCGTCTTCCGCTGCGCGAGGATTTTCATTCCCTTCAGATCCTACACGTGTGTCCACTACACACCGTTCTAGTTCACATAAGTATGCCTCTGGAGCTTAGTTTATTGGATTAAGTTCATAAATGAGAGATACAAAGTTTGAATAACAAATAACTTTTATTCATTAATTCAAGAACTGTTACAAACGACACCAGCTTAGGGCATACACCCCAACAAACTCCGACTTGAACTAATGCTAGTAGAGTACAATATACATTTCTCAAATGCAATAATAATACAATAATCTAGGACATTGAATACCCTTTTACAATACTCCCACTTGCTCTAGTCAGGAAGCACTCGTAGACCTAGACTCTCTAGATGACCCTAAAACGCCTTAGCCGTGAGAGCTTTTGTAAGCGGATCAACAACATTGTGCTCCGAAGCTATCTTCGTGACGGTCATGTCTCCGCGATGCACAATCTCCTGTATCAGGTGATACTTCTGTTCAATATGCTTGCCCCTTTTATGACTCCGAGATGCTTTCAAGTTTGCTACTGCACCACTGTTATCACAATACAGGGTCACTAGCAAGTTCATGTTTGTTACAACTTCTAAATCCATCATAAACTTCCAAAGCCAAACGGTCCTTAACTATTTCACAAGCCGCTACATATTCGACCTCTATCGTGGAATCAGCGATGTATCCCTGCTTGATGCTTCACCACACTACAATTCCTCCATTAAGAGTAAACACTGACACCGATGTGGATTTCCTAGAATCCTTATCGGTCTGAAAGTCAGAGTCTATGTATTCCATAAGAATCAAATCCCCACTTCCATACACAAGCATGTAGTCCCTCGTTCTTCTAAGATACTTGAGGATTACCTTTACGGCTGTCCAATGATCTAATCTTGATTTGATTGATACCTACTGACTATCCCAACTGCATAATAGATGTCGGGCCTAGTACACAACATGACGTACATCAGGCTCCCTACAACTAAAGCATAAGGGATCCGTCTGATATCTTTAACTTGTTGAGGTGTCTTAGGACACTGTTCCTTAGAAAAGTGAACCCCATGCCTAAAAGGCAACAAGCCCTTCTTGGAGTTCTGCATCTTATGACGTACCAACATCTTATCGATATAAGACACCTGAGACAAAGCTAGCATTTTGTTCTTTCGGTTTCAAAAAGCCTAGATACCTAGAACATACTACGCTTCTCCCAAATCTTTTATTTGGAATTGCGTAGCTAACAATTCCTTAACGTCAGTAAGGAAACATACATCATTCTCAATGAGTAGGATATCATCCAGGTATAATATCAGAAATGCGACAGTGTTGTTGATGATTTTCTTGTAGACACAAGGCTCATTAACATTTTGATTAAAGCCATAAGATTTGATAGCCTCATCAAATCTTATACTCGAGGCTCGTTTCAATCCATAAATAGACCTTTGTAGCCTACAAACCTTTTGCTCCTGGCCTTGTATAATGAACCCTTTGGGTTGATCCATGTAGATGTTCTTGTCAAGATTGTCATTCAAAAAGGTCGTCTTGACATCCATCTGTCATACCTTATAGTCATAATAGACTTTACCATGGGAACAAAAGAAAAGGTTTCCTCATAGTCAACCCATTCTCGTTGGGTAAAACCCTTTGCCACTAGTCTGGCTTTGAAGGTTTGCACATTCCCAACTATACCACATTTACGCTTGTAGATCCACCTGCAACCAATAGGTTTTACCCCATCCGGTTGGTCCACAAGCTTCCAGACAGAATTGAAGTATATAGACTCCATTTCTTGGTCCATGGCTTTAATCCATTAGTCTTTTTCAACATCATTCATTTCCTGATCATAGGTCAATGGATCCTCACAGTCATCAGCTGGTATGACGACTTGGGTTTCAGCCAAACCTATGTAACGTTCGGGTTATCTAACAACCCTCCCACTACGTTGAGGCATTCTCAACTCTTGAGAATGACACATTTGACTAGACGAGCTAGGATCAATAACACTTGTTGATGTACTAGCTGTTGAGGTGTATGCCCTAATCTCATGTAGTTTGTAATAAAGAAGAGTTATTTTTTCATTACTTTGTGTCTCACATATTTTATAAACTTAATCCAATAAACTAAGCTCCAGGGTCATTGTATTATGAGAGAACTAGAACTTGAACGGTGTGTAGTGGACACACGAGGAGGATCACGTTTGAATTAATGATCCGAACGGTCTACAGTATACGGATAGGTTGGAGACCTAATCCTGGTTACACTGTGGATGCGACCCGCTTTGTGTTAGATACAAACGAGGTGATCCAGCTCGTTCATGTGGTTGACATGCGAGTGGGGGCATCCCGTGCAATGAGATTGTACAAGACCGAACTGTGAATTATTAGACTTACTGGTGTAACAACGTTAACAGTATAGTACTAATAACTTCGTAGATGACCATTAGTGACTCGTCCTTAATCCTGAGCGTGTTACAAACTCTTGTCTGTGGGGGTCTGTCCTTTGACTAGTAAGGGTGAGGGTTGTCATAGTTACTTGCCCAATATGGCTATCTTCTCAGGGACAGGATCACGTGGGGAGCTGGGAACTTGACTACATGAGATGGAATTCACTCGTTCCCGATTTAGGGAAACTAGAGGTGTTGTTCCCTTAAGTGTTATCTCTAGGGCTTGGACAACGAGCGCCCACCCTTTCACTTGCCCGAAAGGGATGTTGTTTATGGTTGGACCATACAACATAGTTGTTCATTAGAGGAGCAGTGGGACTTAAGGAGCAAGAGGTAGACATAGGGGTAAAATGGTAATTTGACCCAACTGTGACTACGAACAACCTGTGAACGGTTGACTCACGGGCATTGGTTATATCGATAAACATAACTTGTCCTACAGTGATGGAAGTGCAGCTACGGGTTTTAGTATACTGTTATCGTAGCTAATGAATGTTGAATAACCGGGTCAAAGAGTTTGACAAGTTAGTCTCGGATCATTGGAGCTCATCATCTGTAGGTCCATTAGGTCACTCGGTTGGCTCAAACTTGATAAATTGAGGGTTTACAGTTTGGTGTGAATTTGGAGTGTTCAAATTCATTAATTGGGTATTTATGTCATTTATATGTGATATAGTTGACATAATATATAGTTTGATGTGAATGAGATTCATAATAAACTATAGTATAGCCTAATTCGTTAATTAGTGCTAATTGGAGAAATTGAATTTGGAGAAATTAAATTGAATGAGATTCAATTTAAAATTCCACAATTATACAAATGAGATTTGTATAATAAGGTATGAGATACCTTATTGTATGTGTTATGCAAATATGATATGCATATCATAAGGTTGTGGTAAAATGGTAAATTGGTGAGATTTTATCTCCACCTCTCACCATTATTTAAAGGTTTGGTGAGAATTCTTTGGAGGTTACTTGCTCATTTTTTGGAATTCTATATTCAAGAGCTCTCCTATCTCTCAAAGAACTCTCTCTAGAAATTCTCCAACCCAAAACCAAAGGGAGTCCCACATACTCTCCCTCAACCTACCGAGAACAACCGAGAAGCTCTTTTGAAAGTGTTCCGTTGTTCGGTTCGAGGAAGGAGACCGTTGAGATCGTTGGAACGAAGGAGTTCGTGACCGGAGAAGAAAACATTGAAGAAGAGTTCTTCAACAAGTAAGTACACTTTACTTTCTGTTTTCTTCAATTATACAACATGTTTAGCATAGAATTAAAGTGATTAGTTCAATTTTATGATATGTGTTGCACAACAAAACAACGACGTTTCACGACGTCTTTCGCTGCGGGATTTCCATTCCATTCAATTGGTATCAGAGCCAATCGTAGCTCTTCGTTGTGTATTTTGTCATATCTTAAAGTTAGGTGGGGTTGCCTTAATTTCATGAGATGATGTTGTGGTATTGCATGTTGAATTTTTTTCGATTTGGCACTAGTTAGATTTACACTATTTTGTTGATGAGATTCGTGTAAGGGCCCGTTGTTTTGGGCATTTTTTTAATGTAAATTGAGTCTCTAAGTCCATGTCATTCGTGGCATGAGATGCTGTGAAGAAACGAAATGGAAACGGGTGAAATCGTGATATTCCAGCAAGCAGTGTTGTTGGACAGACGATGGCGTTGAGACGTTGTTCTTCAGCGTCGAAACGCCATCCGTGCGGGAGCAAGGCAGGCTGCAGGACAACATTGCGACGCAAGGCGTCACGTTGCAACGCTGCTGGCGTTCTGAACGTTGGCATTATGTTGGACGCTACAGTATTGCAACGCTGGCCACGACGTTGCAACGTCGCAACGTAGTGGAGCAGTTGCGTGAGGATTTCGCGCGGTAGTGGCGAGATGGGATAGTGGAGGCGGCGGTTTGAGCCCTGCAACCGTATTTTATTTGTTTTAATTTAATTTTCATCTTGTAAATTAAATTTTAATTAATATTAATATAAATCTTATATTAATGTTAATTAATTAAATTAATGTCCCTAGGGTGCCAAAACTTGTCCAATATCGCTATTTAATTTAAGGCAAGTGTTGTATAATTATTCTATGTGATAATGTATGACATATAGCTTTAAAATTCCACCTTAGGTTAAACATTTCATGCATCATTTTAAATTATAAGACTTATAATATATAATATGCATGATAGAATTATATTATAAGAGCTAGAATATAATGCATGTGTTTTAATTTAATTAATATAAGAGCTATATTTCTTAGATTAAAAGCATTGACATAAATTTATACATGTGATGTATGTATGTTATATAGTTTAATTATTCATGTGATGAATGATCAAGCACAATAACATAGAAATGCATGTAACCTAAGTTAATTATTAGTTTTAAATTGTTTACAACTTGATTAATTAGACTTAGGTTTTCTAGTTCTAATAAGATTAGAATTAGGAAATCTAATATGACTTATGAATGGTGACTGATTAGTAATTCTTTCAAAGCAAGGTTTTATCTAAGGCTGAGGTATTTAAGCTGACGCTTTGCGGAACACCCCTACCTGGGAACCGACCTGAGAGTGAATTTGGTCCAGAGATTCATATGTTATATTCTCATGAGTGTCGTTAATTAAGTGTTAATTAAATTACTTACATAGACCTAAGTTAATAATGTGATTATAGACTTAGGCTAATCCAATATAAGTGTTATATTGGTAGACTTAGGTAAATTATAGTCAGTTTGTCTAGGTCAATCAAGTGTTGAGTGGGATGAAATAAAGTGTATGAGATACATTTAATTTTCCATTCACAAATCTCCGTAAAGTTCACACTGTGAGATTCATACTCGGCCTCGTGGCGCAGATGAGAGCGTCTCCCTAAGGGTGGTATTTGTATGGGTCAAAATTCAACGTGAATGGAGAGAGTACTTATAGTGAGTGAGAGCGTGACCTGTGAAAACGGGACCCACGGTCTTTTCTTTTGATTCACACCGTGAGACACCTATGATCCGCCTGCTAGTTATGCCTGGACCAGACAATCCCTATGGAAAGCTTTGATCATGGGAGTCGGAACACCGTGAATTTCCGAAAGGGATGCGATTTCCTTGTTGGTTTTACTTCATAGTCCTCCCTACGACAATTATTGTTTGGACGAATAATTAGAAATTTATAGATAGAGGGTGACACTCACAAGATTTATTAAGAGTTAATGGATTCAGATTGAAAAATGGTAACTTGATGCCTAATGGAATAAGAGTTATTATGGTGTTAGGGTCTGGTCGAGAAAGTCTCGTCCCAGAGGAGTGGCTTTGTGTACCCTATGGTGGCAGTCATTCTAAACCTTTGGGGTATCATTGCATTTTTTAATGACCTAGGGATCATAGAATAAAAACTTGCTAAAGCTTGATTGGATTTTCAATGTTTTTGCGAGACTAATACAAAGTTTTCCTATTTTAGCAAACAAAATGTCTAGTTCAATCATAGCCCTGTTAGCTTCTGACAAAATTAGTTGGCGACAATTTTAAAATGTAGAAAAATAATATGAATACGATTTTGGTAACTGACGACCTTAAATTCGTGCTCACTGAGGAGTGTCCTTAGGTGCCGAGCTCGACCGCATCGCGAAGTGTTCGTGATGCGTACGATCGATAGATTAGGGCTAATGAAAAAGTCAAGGTCTATATCATTGTCAGCTTGTCTGGAGTCTTGGCAAAGAAGCATGAGGTAATGGTCACCGCGAATGAGATCATAGAATCGCTGCAGAACATGTTTGGACAACAGTCCTTTCAGGTTTGGCACGATGCCCTCAAATACGTTTTCAATGCAAGGATGAAGGAGGGGGCGTCTGTCCGTGAAAATGTTCTGGATATGTTGACCCACTTTAACCTGGCAGAGATGAACGATGCTTTGATCGACGAGTCAAACTAAATTAGCTTTATCATGGAGACTCTTCCGAAGAGTTTCCTTCAGTTTCGTAGCAACACAGTTATGAACAAGATTAGCTACACTCTGACTACCTTACTCAACGAACTACAAAACTTCCACTCATTGATGAGAGTCAGGGGACCGAAAGCTGAGGCAAATGTTGCCTTTAGGCCCGAAAGGGAAGAAGAAGAAGTTGAGAAAGGTAAAGCTTACCCCACTGCCGCCCAGAAGGGCAAAAAGGTCAAGGAAGTTGCAGAGAAAGGAAAGTGTTTCCACTGCAATGAGGATGGTCACTGGAAGAGAAACTGTCCCAAGTTCCTTGCCGACAGGAAGAAAGAAGGTAAATGTGATTTACTTGTTACAGAAACTTGTTTAGTGGAGAGTAGTGACTCTGTCTGGATACTTGATTCAAGCGCTACTAACCATGTTTGTTTTTCTTTTCAGGGAATTAGTTCCTGGCAACGGCTGATAGAGGGTGAGATAACGCTACGGGTTGGATCCGCGGAGGTTGTCTCTGCTGCAACGGTCAACATAGTGAAGTTGTTTTTTGACGGAAAGTACTTATTATTAGATAATCTGTACATAGTTCCAGGATTTACTAGAAACCTACTTTCTATTTCCTGCCTGTTAGAACATTGTATTTCCATTTCATTTTCATGTAATAAAGCGTTTATTTCTAGAAATGGAAATTTGTTCTGTTCAACTTCACTTGAGAGTAATCTTTACGTTTTAAAACCAAATTCAGTCAAAAGTGTTTTGAATATTGAATTCTTTAAAACGGTTGAAGTGCGAACTAAAAGATTAAAATTTTCTCCAAAAGAAAACACTCATCTTTGGCATCTAAGGTTAGACCACATAAATCTCAATAGGATTGAGAGACTAGTGAAGAGTAGACTTCTAAGCGAGTTGGAAGAGAACTCTTTACCGGTTTGTGAGTCATGCCTTGAAGGCAAAATGACCAATTGTCCTTTTAGTGGAAATCGATATAAAGCCAAAGAGCTTCTGGAGCTTATACATTCTGATCTCTGTGGTTCGATGAGTGTTAAAGCACGAGGAGGTTTCGAATTCTTTGTATCTTTCATAGATGACTATTCGAGGTATGAGTATGTTTACCTAATGCATAGGAAGTCTGAAACTCTTGAAAAGTTCAAGGAGTATAAGACTAAGGTTGATAACAAGTTAGGTAAAACAATTAAAACACTTCGATCGGATCGAGGTGGAGAGTACGTGGACACTGAATTTCAGGACTATATGATAGAACATGGAATTACGTCCCAACTCTCAGCATCCAGTATGTCCCAGAATAATGGTGTATCGAAGAGGAGAAACAAAACCCTGTTGGACATGGTGTTGGGATTTCTGTCCTAATCTCGTGGTTGTAAAATATTGTTTTGAAATTAATAAGAGTTATTCATTTCTTCACTTTGTGTCTCTCGGAAATATTTTAAACCTTTCCAATAAACTAAGCTCGGGGTCATTGAATATATGAGAGAACTAGAACTTGAACGGTGTGTAGTTGACACACAAGGAGGATCACGTTCGAGTTAATGACCCGAACGGTCTCTGATATAAGGATGGGGTTGGAGACCTAATCCTGGATACATTGTGGATGCGGCCGCTTTGTATTAGATACAAACGAGATGATCTGATTCGTTCATGTGGCTGACATGCGAGTGGGGGCATCCTGTACAATGAGATTGTACAAGACCGGACCGTGAATTATTAGACTTACGATATATAACACCGCTGTGATGAAAGACTAATAAATTCGTGGATGACCATTAGTGACTCGACACGAATCCACGAGTGTATTACGGACTCCTCCATGCGCGGTCCATCCTTTGACTAGTACGCGGGTGAGGTAGTATCGATTTACTTGCCCAATATGCCTATCTTCTCGGGGACAAAACCAAGTAGAGAGTGAGAACCTACTTACGCGAGATGGAATTCACTGCGTTCAGCGTATAGCATTCCAAGTGAGATGCCCAAGATAAAAGGAACGAGGGGAAGAATCGACGAGGAATCCATAACATCAAATCGTCGTGCTTAGGTCCCTACTTTTTTTTGAAAAATGAAAATAGTCTACTAAACGAGCCTTCACCGCCCGCCCGACCTCTATCTTTTGAATCTTAAGTAAAGTGAAGTCAAATCAATGAAGTGAAACGACCTAACCTCTTTGTTTGAAGCTTTGCGAGAAGCGGCCGACTTGTTGAAGCTTTGCTTCCCTAATTCCAAAACACAACAATAGACTTGCAACTCTCGTATAGGAAAAAGCTTCTCTTTGATAAGCGGTCATAGGGTAAGGACACGATCGTATCTCGAGATCAAACTTTGTGTATGGTAGGGCGGATCCCTTTAGATGTCTATGTATTCTTTATCCCGATTTTTTTTATATCGTTATATCTCTCTCAAAAAAATTGATAGGGAATCTAGAGGGTTGTTCCCTTAAATCTTATCTCGGGGCTTGGACAGCGGGCGCCCACCTTCTCACTGGCCCGAGAAGGGTGTTGTGTATGGTTGGACCATCACAATATGTTGTTCATTAGAGGAGCTGTGGGGACTTAAGGAACAAGATGTAGACACAAGGGTAGAATGGTAATTTGACCAGTAGTGTCTCTGAACAACCTGTGAAGGGTCGACTCATGGGCATTGGTTATATCAGTGGACACGTTATATTACACTGATGGGAGTACAACTACAGGCTTTAGTGGAGTGTTACTGTAGCTAATGAACATTGGTTGACCGGGTCAAAGAGTTTGACTAGTTAACTTCAAATCATTGGAGCCCGTCACTCAGTAGGTCCATTAGGTCCCTTGGTTGGCTCAATCTGGGATAAAAGAAGGGTTAATGTTTTGGCATGAAATTGAAGTGTTCAATTTCACTTTAAGAGTATTTATACCATATCGATGATATAATATATAGTTTAATATGAATGAGATTCATAATAAACTATATATTAGCCTAATTGTTGAATTAAAGGCTAAGTGGAGAAATTGATAGAGAGAAAATAAATTGAATGTGATTCAATTTAATTAAATCCACAATTATTGCAAATGAGATTTGCAACATAAGATATGAGATATCTTATATTATATAATTATGTAAATAAGATTTACATAACATATGGTTGTGGTAAAGTGGTAATAATGTGAAGTTGTGAACTACATCATTCCACTATATAAACCCTTTGTAAGATGGGTTTGGTGTGCTAAGAAAAGCTAAGTTCTCATTTTTGGATTTTGACCTAAGAATCCAAAAGTGAACTCTCTCCATTCTCTCATTTCTCCTCTCTTTCCAAAAACAAAAGTTCCCACCAACTTCCCTTCTCCAAAAGAGAACAACCAAGAAGATCATTTGGTAGTGTTTGGGATCTGATTGTGGAAGAGTTCGTAGAGATCGAGAAGCACGAAGAGTTCGTCATTAACAAGGAGATTTTGCTGAATTGGTCTACAACAAGTAAGTGGTTTTCTTCTTGCTGTAAAATTTGAGCATGTTTAGCCTAGATCTAATAGTTAGATAAATTTTAATAAGCATGTTGCATGATGATACCACGACGATTCGATCGTCTTCCGCTGCGCGGAGATTCTCATTCCCTTCACATGGTTCGATCGATGATGAGCTATGCTCGTCTCCCTGATTCTTTTTGAGGTTACGCAGTGGAGACTGCGGTATACATTTTGAACACAGTTCCGTCGAATAGTGTTTGTGAAACACCTTTCGAACTCTGGTATGGTCGTAAAACCAATTCACGACATTTTGGTGTCAAACCCGAAAAAGTTGGAACCCCGTTCAAAGTTGTGCCTCTTTGTAGGTTACCCAAAAGAGACTAAGGGTGGTCTGTTTTACGATCCTAAGGATAATAGGGTGCTTGTGTCGACAAACGCCATATTCCTTGAGGAACACCACATCAGGGCTCACTTACCAAGGAGAGATAGTGTTAAATGAAATGGACAGTTCATCAGCAAGAGTTGCTGATGGGGCTAGTACACCAACAAGTGTTGTTGATCCTAGCTCGTATAGTCAAGTCCGTTCTCAAGAGTTGAGAATGCCTCGACGTAGTGGGAGGGTTGTGAAACAGCCTGAACGTTACATGAATTTGGCTGAAACCCAAGTCGTCACCTCTGATGATGACTGTGGGGATCCATTGACCTATAATCAGGCAATGGCTGACGTTGACAAGAGCGAATGGATTAAAGCTATCAACCAGGAAATGTAGTCGATGTACTTCAATTCCGTCTGGGAGCTTGTGGACCAACCAGATGGGATCAAGCTTATTGGTTGCAAGTGGATCCACATGAAAGAGTCTAGATTAAGAAAACGGAAGCAATTTTAGATCTTGAACACTCTAAGTTGATCAATTTTGTAAAATAAAAAAACATGCTCAAAGCTGGAAAAACAGAGGGATAGAAAACTCAACTTTGAAGATCAAATTGTGTTCACCTGGTGGATGGTTTTCAATACAAACACTTCGTGGACAACCGTTAGAGTCTTCCCTACTATCCTCAGGCCTTAGAACGGATTGTGGGATCCTAGGTTGAGAGAATTTGGAAGAAAAGACCTCAAAGGTCACTGATTCGGGAGTTTAGAATTTTCTGCAAAATTCTCACAAATACCTTAAATCACCATTATATAAAGCTTCAACAAGCTTCATTAGAGTGACAACTCAAGTGTGATGAGGATGCTTTGAGATAGAGGTGACCAATTTTGGTGAATTTGATGATGAGTATGATTGGGCAAGTTGTCAAGTTGGGTTTCATGGAAAATCCATGAAAATCCATTAATTTTTATTTAATTTTAATTCAAAAAATCAATATTAAATTGATTTTTAATTAAAATTAATTTAATTAATTAAATTATTAAATAATTAATTTAATTTAATATCAAATATTAAATTAAATAAATTGCCCGATCCCGATCGATTTTTCGAATATGAATCTTTATTCATGCTATAAACCGATCTAATATTTAAATAATATTTAAATATATATACCTCCTTTTAATCATAATTTAATTCATAATTAAGCTATGATACGTTAAAAATATCACATATAATTAACGATTTCTCCCAAACTCGAATTTGAACAACTCAAATTCTTTTTCCCTCAAAAAGTTACAAGGCTTAATCCGACCTAGTAAGGAGGACCTAATGAACCTACAGATCATGAGCTCCAACGATACGAGATTAACTGATCAAACTCTTTAACCTAGCTAATCAACATTCGTTAACCACCGGGGCACTCAACGAAAGCCCAGTGGTTGTACTCTCCTCACTGTAGATATATTTTTGTCCACTCGATATAACCATGATTAGTAAGTCGATCCTTCACAGGTTGTTCGTAATTACAGCTGGGTCAAAATTAGCATTTTACCCCTGTAATTACCTCTTGTTCCTTAAGTCCCACTGATCCTCTAATGAACAATTGGTTTATGGTCCAACCAGCAAACCGAATCCCTCTCGGGCCAATGAGAGAGGTGGGCCCTTTGTTCAAGACCCGGAGTCAGCACTTAAGGGAACAACCTCTCTACTAATCCTTAAAGTGGGTAGGAGTGAATTTCATCTTGCAGAACTACGTTCCCAACTATCTACCCAGACTTATCCCTGAAATGGGAGGCATATTGAGTCGGCAGTCTCGGGCCAATCTCACCCATGCAAATCTAAGGATAATCCGAATAAACAGGAGTTCATAGAACGCTCAGGATTAAGATCGAGTTACCTAGGTCATCGTATGAATATAGTCGATTAAGGCGAAACGCGAGTTATAAAGTCTAAGTGACTATTTCGCAGTCTAGTCTTATGCAAACTCATTGCATAGGACGCCCCCACTCGCATGTCTCCACATGAACGATTTAGGATCATATCGTTTGTACTCTACAAAGTGGGTCGCGTCCATAGTGTCCCCAGGATAAAGTACCCAACCCTATCCTTATACTATAGACTGTTCTGGCTATAACTTGAACTTGATCCACTTTTATGTCACACATAAAGTTCAAGTATTCATCCTATAGCCAAGGGTTCTTTATTGGATTAAGGTTACACAATACACAATTCACTTTATTCAATAACACCTTTACTGAATAAATTTCAATAACAACTTTATTGCAAAATAGAATATACATTCAGTTTACAAAACCACGAGTCTTAGGACATAAAACCCAACAAACTCCCACTTGGACTAAAACGTCTGTGGGGTAAAATATGTTGAGTAAAGAAAAACTGCCCTACTGTACAACCCGTAGTCCTAGATTTTCTAGGTGTCCCTCAAACACTTTAGCCGTGAGGGGCTTTGTAAACGGATCAGGAATGTTGTGCTCCGAAGCGATCTGCGTGACGATCACGTCTCCTCGTTGCATAATCTCCCTGATGAGATGGTATTTACGCTCTATGTGCTTTCCGCGCTTATGGCTTCTAGGTTCTATAGAATTTGCCACTTGAACAACTTCCAAATCAGTCAAGAACTTCCTAAGTCATACAGCCTTCTTCTCTGTTTCGCAAGTTGCGACGTACTCAACCTCCATCGTGGAGTCAGCAATACAACCTTGCTTTATACTCCCCCAAACTATAGCTCCTCCGTTAAGAGTGAACACTGATCCTGATGTGGATTTCCTCGAATCTACATCAGTCTGAAAATCAGAGTCAGTGTATCCTGCAAGGATCAAATTCTCCTAAGATACTTGAGGATGTTCTCAACGGCAACCCAGTGATCATATCCTGGATTAGACTGATATCTGCTGACTTTTCCCACTCATAGCATATGTCGGGTCGAGTACATAGCATGACATACATCAGACTACCGACAGCTTGGAATCTCAAATCCATATACTCTCCACCTCGATCTGATCGAAGTGTTTTAATTGTTTTACCTAATGTGTTCTCAACCTCTGCCTTATACTCCTTAAACTTTTCAAGGGTTTCGGACTTATGATGCATTAGGTATAGATAGCCATACCTAGAATAATCATCAATAAAACTGATAAAGTATTCATACCCTCCTCGTGCCTTGACATTCATAGGACCACAGAGATCTGAATGCACGAGTTCCAAGGGCTCTTTGGCTCTATAACTTTTTTCAGAAAAAGATCTTTTGGTCATTTTTCCTTCGAGACAGGACTCACATGGTAGTAAAGAGTTGTCCTCTGACTTACTTAGGAGACCACTCTTGACCAATCCCCCAATCCTATTGAGATTAATGTGGCCTAGTCTCAAGTGCCAAAGATAGGTACTAGGAGAAAGTTTTTGCCTTTTATTTTGAGTATCAACTGTTTTAAACATCTCAGTGTTCAAAATAGCTTTTACATCTGTTGGTCTTAACACATATAAGTTATTTTCAAGTTTAGCCGAACATATTCGTACACCTCTTTTGCAAATGAACGCTTCATTATGATCAAAAGATACTTTATACATATGTTCAAGCAAACAAGAGATAGATACAAGATTTCTTTTGATTCCAAGAACCAAAAGTACATTTTCTAATAAAACGAATCTATCTCTAAACAACAGCTTCACTGCTCCCACTGCTTTGGCTGAGACAACCTCTCCCGTTCCAACCCTTAGAGTTATCTCCCCATCTGCAAGCTGCTGCAAGGAACTAGTTTCCTGAAAGGAAGAACAAACATGGTTAGTGGCTCCTGAATCTAATATCCAGGTGGAATCATCATGTTCCACTAAACATGTTTCAACAAAAAGTAAATCATATTTACCTTGTTTTTCCTTCTCAGCTTTCTTTTCTGCAAGGTACTTCGGGCAGTTCCTCTTCCAGTGTCCGTCTCCACCACAATAGAAACATTTTTCTATGGCTTTCGCCTTGCGTGTGGGAGCTTGTCCCTTCCCTTTGTCCTTCTTCTTCTTCTGAATACTCTTATTCTTGGTAAAAGAAGGATCAGACTTGGTCCATGAGAACGATCCTTTTAGGAACTTTTTCGAAGTGACAATGTTTGCCTCCTTCACTTTTCCTTTTGATTTCATCAGGGATTCAAAAGTCTAAAGCTCATTGATGAGAGTAGTCAGGTTATATTCTATTTTATTCATCACCGCATTGGTGCGGAATGGAAGGAAACTCTTCGGAAGAGATTCCATAATAAAGGTTACCTGACTTCTCTCATCTATGACAGCCCCATTTACTTCAGCCATGTTGAAGTGGACCATCATGTCAAGGACATGTTCCCTAACAGAGGCTCCCTCCTTCATACGGGAGTTGTAAACGTATTTGAGAGCATCATAATGGACCGATGAGGACGGTTGTCCGAACATCGCCTGTAATGTTCCCATGATCTCCTTAGCGGCGACCATGCTCTCATGTTTCTTAGACAACACATCAGATATGCTGGCTAAGATGTAGACTTGGGCCTTCTCATTAGCCCTAATCCATCTTTCATATGCATCCCAAACAATTCGGTTTACTGTCGAGCTGGGAGGGGGAGGACATTCCTCCGTTAAGACGAACCTCAGATCATCAAGAACAAGAATCGTATTCAAGTTTGATTTCCAGGTTCCATAATTATCGCCGCTGAGTTTATTGAAGGCGAGTAACTGGATAAAAGAGTTCGACATGCTGAAAAAGAATGAATTCTATTAGTGAATTGTTTGTAACCTATCCAATTTAAGAATTTAGCAAAAGTAATAATGTACCCATAAACTCATTATTATTTTTGCAACGATACTTCATTGAGTCAGAGAAACCGCTACCGAGGGGCAGTCAATTACTCCTTCACTGAACCAAGACATTCTTGACTAAATGCTAACATCAAAATAACTCTTATTCCTATAGCATTCTAGTTATTGCTACTTTGGTCAAGAATTTACTAACACTTAGCAATTCTTGTAAGTGTGACCCGCCATTTTCAGACCTCAGAGGTCGGCCCCAACAATGCTACCGAACTGGAGAGACAAAGCTGGGAATGGACCTAAGAGACTCTATCAATTTCTTGAGTTTGAGTTGTTCTGAATCCCATGTTACATCCCTCCGAATGGATGGTGCTACTTCGGGGAACCTGCAGGCGCAACATGGGAATCTCACGGTCCAACCTAATGGAGGAGACCGTAGGATGTGTTGACACACTTTCTTCGCCCACTTACTATAAATACTTTCTCCATTCACCTTGCTCTTGATTTATGCAAATACCATCCGAATGAGGATGCCCTATTGACATCACGAGGAGGTCGAGCATAAATCTCACTGTGTGAACTTCTTGGAGAGCGTAAGAGGAAATTGATATATCATATATACCTTTTCACTCCCACTAAGTATTTTAAACTGTTTGAGTATACTTTTACTTAGACATATTCCGGCTTAAACAATATGACCTAAGTCTACCAATATAACAATTATACTGGAATTACCTAAGTCTATTAACCTTTTATAAACCTAGGTTTATGAGTTTAATTTATTAACTTTTAATAAACGCCACTCACGAAAGATAATTTATAAATCTATGGATTAAATTCACTCCCAGGTCAGTTCCCAAGTAGGGGTGTTCCGTTTCCGTCAGCTTAAGTACCCCAGCCTAGCCAGAACCTTCCTTATTCAGAGTCCCTCTTTAATCAAAGTTTATAAATTATTGGTTTCCTAATTCTAATCTTATTAGAACTAGATAACCTTAGTTCTAATTAATTTCCAGTTCTAAGACCATTTTAAAACTAATTAATTAACCTTAAGTTACATGCATTTCTATTTTATAAATTGATTGATCATTCATCACATGAATAAACATACATTTATAACAAATCCATCACATGAAAACTGCATAGCAATTATATGTTTAATTTTTAATTAATATAACTCTTATATTAATTATAATTAATACATATAATATTTATTTCATAAATTAATATAACACTTATATTAATTCTTATGAAACCCAATAAACATGCATACAATATATTATAACACTTATAACATACTTTCAATGCATGGAGCATGCTTCCTATGGTGGGATTTTAAAATCTATATGGCATACTTTGTGCACATATAATCAGGGATGTTAATTAAAACATACATTCACAATGCATAATTAATTAAACACACTAAAGTGGACTGGTTTTGGCATCTAATGCAAGCAAACTACTAAATTATTACAATAATAATCTAGGATTAACATCGAACCACTTCGAACACTTCGAATTTGGGTCGAATCATCTTGCAAATGTGTGAATCAGAGCTTCAAAAGGTTGGACCAGGCTGTAAAAGGCTGAACCGGGCCTCCAATTGATGAAACTGACCGCCAAAATGGAAAAACCGGCCTCGAAATAGTCAGAACCGGTCTAAAAACACTCGAACCAGACCAAAATCGAGCCGAACCGGTTCAAAATGACTTGAACCGGTCAAAGTCAACGGTCAAAGTCCACTTCATCTTCAACATTCACGGGCTGGACATAATTGCAGAAAAAAATATATATATTTGCAGCAGCCTCTGTTTTGAAATTCCAGTGACCTCTAAGGCTTTTTTCTTCAAATTGAGGGCCTTCCTAAACTCTAATCGACTTGAAATTTTTACAGCTTATTCTACACACATTAATGCTCAAACATACTTGAGCAATTTGAAAATAAACTCAATTTAAATGCCAAATCCAGATTAACACTTTAGACGTCCAGAAAAATTGTATTTTAAAAAACACCCACCACAGAACAAAATAGATAAAATTGAGTGCTCAAAATTGTTCGAATACCAATTGAAAGAGTCTAGATTAAGAAAGCGGAAGCAATTTTGGATCTTGAACACTCTAAATTGATCAATTTTGTAAAATAAAAAAATATGCTCAAAGTTGGAAAAACAGAGGGATAGAAAACTCAACTTTGAAGATCAAATTCTCTTCACCCGGTGGATGGTTTTCAACACGAATACTTCGTGGACAACCGTTAGAGTCTTCCCTACTATCCTCAGACCTTAGAACGGATTGTGGGATCCCAGGTTGAGAGAATTTAGAATAAAAGACCTCAAAGTTCACTAATTCGGGAATTTAGAAATTTCTGCAAAATTCTCACAAATTACCTCAAATCACCATTATATAAAGCTTCAACAAGCTTCATTAGAGTGACAACTCAAGGGTGATGAGGATGCTTTAAGATGGAGGTGGCCAATTTTGGTGAATTTGATGATGAGTAAGATTGGGCAAGTTGCCAAGTTGGGTTTCATGGAAAATCCATGAAAATCCATTAATTTTCATTTAATTTTAATTCAAAAAATCAATATTAAATTTATTTTTAATTAAAATTAATTTAATTATTAAAGTATTATTTTAATTAATTAATTTTTAATTTAATTTAATATCAAATATTAAATTAAATAAATTTCCCGATCCCGATCGATTTTTCGAACATGAATCTTTATTCATGCTATAAATTGATCTAATATTTAAATCATATTTAAATATATACACCTCATTTTAATCATAGTTTAATTCAAAATTAAGTTATGATTCGTTAAAAATATCACATATAATTAACGCTTTCTCCCAAACTCGAATTTGAACAATTCAAATTCTTTTCTCTCAAAAAGTTACAAGGCTTAGTCCGAGCTAGTAAGGAGGACCTAATGGACCTACAGATCATGAGCTCCAATGATACGAGATTAACCGACCAAACTCTTTAGCCTAGCTAATCAACATTCGTTAACCACCGGGGCACTCCACTAAAGCCCAGTGGCTGCACTCTCCTCACTTTAGATATATTTCTGTCCACTCGATATAACGATGATTAGTAAGTCGATCTTTCACAGATTGTTCGTAATTACAGCTGGGTCAAAAATACCGTTTTATCCTTGTAATTACCTCTTGTTCCTTAAGTCCCACTGATCCTCTAATAAACAATTGGTTTGTGGTCAAACCAGCAAACAGAATCCCTCTCGGGCCAATGAGAGGGGTGGGCCCTTTGTTCAAAACCCGGAGTCTGATGGAGATCTGATCTCCTTTAGCAGCGGAAACGTGTTTGGGATCGTAATTTGCTTGATTGTTTTTGTTGAAACAAAAACCAATACATTGATAAAAACATACAGAATAAACATGCTCTTTAATCTAATTAAACATGGAGGTTTTACATGCAAACATGCTTAAATTAATTTAACAATTAAACTAATAAAGAGATAAAGGGATTACCTTTGTAGTTTCGCAGAACAACAACTCCTTGCTACAATGTTCAGCAACTCAGAAACTTCAAAAGTTCTCTGTACCAACAGAACACCACCAACAAAGAGCACCTTCTATGTCTCTGAGTTCTACTTAGACCTCTCCTTTGTGGGAAAAATTCTAACAATTTAGAAGAATTGAGAATTAGAGAGTGAGAGAGAATTCTTGCTTAGAGAGTGTAGTTTTCCCAAAGTCACAGATCGATCAACTGATCAACTCACCCTCTTATCCCTGTTAAGCTATCGATAGGGAGAAGAAGAGGGATAGTGGGAACGTGTCTGGATGACACGTTCCTTCATTTTATTATTAAAATAATTAAATAATTAAATCATATTTAATTATTAATTTAAATCATATTTAAATAAAACAAATTAAATATCATATATTTAATTTGGATTAAATCACATTTAATCAATATGTCCCTCTAACCTATAGTTTTAATGCACATCTAATGCACATTAAATTTAACCTATAGTTTACAAATATGAATCACATTCACATTTGAATTTAACATTTAAACTCTTTCAAATATTTAATTCTCTCACATAATTTTAATATGAATCATATCCACATTAAATTTATATTATATAGTTCCAAAACTATATATATTATATCGTATCAATATACATTAGTTTATTCACTTATGAATTTGAACACTTCAAATTCAAACGATCTAAGAACCCTTTACGAGCTAGAAGGTGGACCTAATGGACCTACAGATCAGAAGCTCCAACGAAACAAGATTGCTCGGTTAATCTCATTAACCTTCCAATCAACATTCGTTAACTGCGGGAACACTCCACTAAAGTCCCGCAGCTGCACTCTTCTCACTGCAGATATATTTCTGTGTTCACGGATATTGACCAATAACAGCAAGTTAATCCTTCACGAATGTTCGTAACACCAACTGGGTCAAATTACCGTTTTACCCCTGGGTTACATCTTGTGCCTTAAGTATCAGTGCTCCTCTAATGAACAATTTGTTTGTGGTCCTACCAACAAACAGAGTCCCTCTCAAGCCAACGAGAGGGTCGGGCCCTTTGTTCAAGTCTCGGGGACACCACTTAAGGGAACATTCCTCTACTTACCCTAGTAGGAGGGAAGAAGTGAATTCCATCTTACTAAGTTAAGTTTCACATTACCACTCGGTCTTGTCCCCAAGAAGGTAGGCATATTGAGTTGGCGAATCCGCCACTCTCACCCATACTAGTCAAAGGACAATCCCTCGCGAACAGAATTGTAAATCTGCTCGATGATTGAGATCAAGTTGCCCGTGTCATCCTAGTGAAATAGAAACCTAACTAGTCAACGGAGTTACAGCTAGATGTTAGTATTTCGTGGTCCGGTCTTATGTAATCTCATTACATAGGATATCCCCACTCACATGTCATCTACACGAACACGTTAGGATCACAGTGTTTGTATCAAATACAAAGTGGGCCACATCCATAGTTTTACCTGGGTAAGGTACCCAAACCTTATACCCTAACTATAGACCCTTTAGGTTGTATCTCGAACCGAGATCCTTTATATGTACACTACATTCAGTTAAAGATTCATATAACAACCTTGGATGTTTAGTTTATTGGATTTAGGGTTTAAATAAAGGAAAACTCGTAGATAACGAACAATAACTCTTTATTGAAATAATAACACTTTATTACATTAATTAGAACATAATTACAAACTACGAGTTTTAGGGCACAAAAACCAACAAACTCCACTTGAACTAATGCTCCAGTGGGGTACATCATAATCTAAAACAGTGGTTACAAGAGATAGAAATACAATAAACTAGGGCATCCATATACCTCATTACATATCTCCCACTTGCCCTAGATTAGCCTATGTACATATCTCGTAGACCCAGACTTTCCAGATGACCCTCGAACAATTTAGCCGTGAGGGTCTTTGAAAACGGATCAACAATATTGTGCTCCGAAGCGATCTTCGTGACTGACACATCTCCTCGTTCCACTATTTCTCGTATCAGGTGATACTTCCTCTCGATGTGCTTACCTCGCTTATGGCTTCGAGGTTCCTTCGAATTGGCTACCGCACCACTGTTGTCACAGTATAAGGTGATGAGAAATTCAATATTTGGAACAACTTCCAAATTAGTAAGGAATTTCCTTAGCCAAACAGCCTCCTTAGCTTCTTCACAAGCAGCGACATACTTAGCCTTCATTGTGGAGTCAGCGATACATCCTTGCTTGATGCTTCACCATACTATAGCTCCCCCATTAACGGTGAAAACTGATCCCGATGTGGATTTCCAAGAATCCTTATCGGTCGAAAATCGAATCGGTGTATCCATGAGATCAAATCCTTGAACCCATACACAACCGTATAGTCCTCGTTCTCCTAAGATACTTGAGGATATTTTTAACTCATCATCCCAAAGTGGTCTAACCTCGGATTGGATGGTACCTCTTGACTATTCCCATTGCATAACAAATGTCCTACCTGCGTGCACAACATAGCATACATTAAGCTACCTACTGTAGAGGCATAGGAAATACGTCTCATATCCTCAACTTCTTGAGGTGTCTTAGGACACTGTTCCTTAGACAAATGAACTCCATGCCTGGAGGGTAATAAGCCCCTCTTGGAATTCTGAATCGAATATCGGGACAACATTTTGTCGATATAAGACGCTTGAGACAGAGCTAGCGTTCTGTTCTTGCGATTCTTGAAGATCTTAATCCCAAGAACATATTGCGCCTCTCCCAAATCTTTCATTTGGAATTGGGTCGCCAACCAACTTTTTATGTCAGTAAGGTATCCTACATCATTCCCAATGAGTAGGATATCATCCACATAAAGTACTAATAAACCTACTTTATCGTTGATGATCCTCTTGTAAACACAAGTCTCATCAACGTTTTGTTCAAAGCCATAAGACTTGATTGCAGTATCAAATCTTATATTCCAAGATCTGGATGCTTGTTTCAACCCATAAAGGATCGATTGAGCTTGCAAACTTTTTGCTCCTGACTTTGGGTTATGAACCCTTCGAGCTGAGACATATAGATGCTCTCGTCAAGATTACCATTCAAAAAGTCAGTCTTGACGTCCATTTGCCAAATTTCATAATCATAAAACGCAGCTATGGACAAGAGTATCCTTATAGACTTCAACATAGCAACAGGGAAAAAAGTTTCTTCATAATCAACTCCTTCCATTTGGATAAAACCCTTCGCTACCAGTCTAGCCTTAAAGGTCTGTACCTTTCCGGCTGCATCTCTTTTTCTCTTATAGATCCATTTAAACCCTATAGGTTTAACCCCTTCAGGTCGGTCTACAAGTTCCCATACTGAATTGAAGTCCATTAACTCCATTTCAAGGTCCATGGCTTTGATCCATTGGTCCTTGTCTACGTCATTTATCGCCTGTTTATAAGACAATGGATCTTCTACGCCATCATCGGGTATGACAACTTGAGTTTCAGCTAAACCCAAGTAGTGGTCAGGTTGATTAACAACCCTCCCACTGGGTCGAGGCATTCCCAACGATTGAGAAGGACGAGACTGACTTGAGGTGTTGGCTCCTTCATCAACTCTTAATGAAGGTCCAGCTTGATCAACAACTCTTGTTGGTTCATCTGTAGCTTCATTTAGTACTAATTTACTACACGGTTTGTGGTTCCTCATGTGATCTTCCTCCAAGAACGTGGCGTTTGTCGATACAATCACCTTGTTATCTTGTGGGTCCTAGAAAAGACCACCTCTCGTTTCTTTGGGATAGCCAACAAATTGGCACAATCTTGAACGAGGTTCCAGTTTCTTTGGGTTTGTCACCAACACGTGTGTCGTACAACCCAAAATTCTGAAGTGTTGTAAACTAGGTTTACGCCCCTTCCACAATTCAAAAGGTGTTTCTGAAACACTCTTTGATAGAACAGTGTTCAAGATTTGAACTGCAGTCTCTACTGCGTATCCCCAAAACGAGGCAGGCAATTGAGCATAGCTCATCATAGAACGAACCATGTCCAACAAGGTTATATTTCTCCTTTCTGATACACCATTTTGTTGTGGTGTATTAGGTGCTGAGAGTTGAGATTTAATTCCATGTTCTATCATATAGTCCTGGAATATCAAATCCATATACTCTCCACCTCGATCGGATCGAAGATTTTTAATGGTTTTCCCTAATGCATTCTCTACTTCATCCTTATACTCTTTGAACGTTTCAAGAGCCTCAGACTTGTGATGCATTAGATATAGATAACCATACCTCGAATAATCATCTATGAAAGAGATGAAATTTTCGTATCCTCCTCGAGTTTTAACATTCACCGGACCACAAAGATCCGAATGTACAAGTTCTAAGGACTCTATGGCTCTGTAACCTTTTCAAGAAAAAGGTCGCTTCGTCATTTTAAAGCAAGATTCGCAAGGAGGTAAAGAATCATCTTCTAACTTATTTAGAAGTCAATTCTTAGAAAGTCTCTCAATCCGGTTGAGATTAATATGACCAAGTCTATGATGCCATAGATAGGTATTATTATTTGGAGAAATTTTTTGCTTTTTACTTTGAGTATTAGCATTCTTAAACATCTCATGATTTAAAATTGCTTTGGTTCTATTCGGTTTAAGTACATACAAGTCGTTTTCTAACTTAACACAACAAATATTGACACCTTTCTTAAAATGAACGCTTCATTAAATAAAAAGGTAATACACTAGCCAAGTTCAATTAAACAAGAGATAGAAATTAAGTTCCTCTTAATTTTATGAATTATATACTGATTTTCTAAAAATAAAAATCTATCTCTAAAAAATAGCTTGGTATCTCCCACTGCACGAGCTGAGACGACGTCTCCCGTTCCGATCCTGAGCGTCATCTCACCCTCTTCGAGCTCCTTGAAGGAACTAGTTTCCTGAAACGAAGAGAAAACATGATTAGTGGCTCCTGAATCAAGTATCCAGGTAAAATCATCATTTTCGACTAAACAGGTTTCAAGAACAAGTAAATCTAATTTACCTTTCGTCTCTTTGAGCTCAGCAAGGTATTTTGGGCAGTTTCGCTTCCAGTGCCCATCCACGTTGCATTGGAAACATTTTCCTTTATCTGCAACCTTGGCTTTTTCCTTGCCTTTGTCTGCAGCAGGTGCCTTCCCTTTCCCTTCTATCTTCTTCTTTTGGGTCTTCGTAAGCCCAGAAGATGAACCACAGGACTTAGTCCCAGAGGATGAACCATTCTCTAACCTTTTGGAATGGGCAAACAGGTTTGCCTCTCCATCAGCCTGTCCCTTATTCTTCATAAGAGACTAGAAAGTTTGTAGTTCATTTAGGATAGTAGGCAGGTTATACTTTATCTTGTTCATCACCGCATTACTGCGGAATTGTAGGAAACTCTTCGGAAGAGATTCCAGGACGAACGAGACCTTACTTTGCTCGTCGATGACCGCTCCGTTCATCTCAACCACGTTGAAGTGGACCATCAGATCGAGAACGTGTTCTCTCACCGATGATCCCTTCTTCATACGAGAGTTATAAACGTATTTGAGGGATTCGTGTCGAATCTGTCCAGACGGTTGTCCAAACATATCCTGCATCGAACTCATGATCTCACGAGCTGAGACCATGCCCTCGTGCTTTTTGGCCAGAACTTCAGAAACACTAGCCAAAATGTAGACCTTGGCCTTATCATTTGCCTTGACCCTGCGGTCGTACGCCTCCTTAAGAGATTGAGAAGCGTTACGAGCAGGGACCTGAGGAAATTCCTCAGTCAGTATAAACCGTAGGTCGTCAACAACGAGAATCGTATTCAAGTTGGACTTCCACGTAGTAAAATTCTCACCAGTTAAACGATCGCTTTTAAGTAACGCTATTATTGAGGACGACATGCTGAAAAACCAAAAATGTTCTAATTAGTTATGTCTTTTAACCCATTATAAAACCAATCATATTTAGCAAAATTATTAAAGAACCCTAGTGTTTAAACTAAACCCAGTGTTTAAATTAAACCTTTAATTTTGCAACGATATTTCAAGGGTTTAGAACAAAAGCCTCCGTCGGGCGGTCAGTCATTTCTCCCCTGAATTGAGACATTCTTAGTCAATTCTCACTAAGCTCCGGGTCTATTATAACTATTATAACTAGGTATTTTAACCTTATGTCTAGGTGAATAAACTATTTAATTAACTAGATATAAAATAGAATTCAGGTTAATTCAACTCAAGCTCCGAGTCAATTCCCAGGTAGGAGGTGTTCCCAATAAGCTGTCACCTTAAGTACCCTCACCTTTGATGAGTAACTTCACCGGTAGAGTTAAACTTATAACCAAAGTCCTAAAGTCCTACTATATTTTAAACTATTTAAAATACTATGTAAGACTAATTTCTAATCCTATTAGAAATTAAAACTTCGGTCTAAATTAATTTTAAACGATTTAAAACTAATTTAAATTTTAACCCAAGTTCCTATGTTTGCATGCATTTCTTTATTATAGGTTATGGTTTCTAAAACCCCTTTAATTTATAACTTCTATAAATTTAATAATTAACCTATGATAAAGAAACTATATTATAAATCCAATAATCATTATTCAAATTGGAATTATAAAAATATTCAACTAATTGAATAATAAAATTACTTAAATAAAATAACATTTATTTTAAACTAAGTAATTTCATGCTCCATGCAATTTATATTCATATAATCTAATTATAACACTTATAATTAATTACTCATGAAATATAAATTGATCATGCATTTTCAACCATATTCATATAACATTTATACAAATAAAATGCATGAACATGCTTATCCTAAGGTGGGAATAATCTAAATGACATTCATAAAGACATAAAGCTGTAAAATCGGAATAATTTAGCCCCTAAAATGCAAAAAAATAAAATTACATTAATTTTATTACATAAAACCGGTCTAAAAATACCTTGAACCAGCCTTGAACCACTCGAACCGGACTGAAATCAACGAACCAGCTTAACCGGCCTGCATCTGCTGGAAAGGCGCCACGGCGTTGCAACGCTGATGCAAGCGTTGCAATGTCGTTGACCCCTTGAGCGCCTGCGTCGATAGGGAGCGCTGGCGTTGTGACACCGTTCTACTGCGTTGCAACGCTGATGAACGGCGTTGCAATGCCACAGGCTGAGTTGCAACGTTGCTGCTTCGGCAGTGACAGAAATCCACGAACACAGTAGCTTCCAATTGCAATTTCTCTTTCGATTCTCCACCGAATTGCATGAAACTGGTCCCTAACGACTCTTAACTCGAATACAGACTCTATAATACACTTAATGCCCAAAAACACAGGGGCCTTTACATACAAATGATCAAATCAAAAGAGTAAACTATGGCCAAATATTCCTAAACTAGTTTTACAGCAAACCAAATGTAAATTCCCACCAAATCAATGCAGTTTTTCCTCAAAACAAAACAATACAAGCATTTCTCTGATACCAATTGATGGAGATCTGATCTCTTTGAGCAGCAGAAACGTGTTTGGGATCAAAATTTTCTTGATTGTTTTAGTTGAAACAAAAACCAATACATTGACAAAAACATACAGAATAAACATGCTCTTTAATCTAATTAAACATGGAGGTTTTACATGCAAACATGCTTAAATTAATTTAAAAATTAAACTAATAAATAGATAAAGGAATTACGTTTGTAGTTTCGCAGAACAACAACTCCTTGCTCCAATGTTCAGCAACTCAGGAACTTCAAAAGTTCTCTGTTTTTCACCAACAGAACACCACCAACCGAGAGCACCTTCTATGTCTCTGAGTTCTACTTAGACCTCTCCTTTGTGGGAAGGATTCGAACAATTTGGAAGAATTGAGAATTAGAGAGTGAGAAAGAATTCTTGCTTAGAGAGTGCAGTTTTTCCAAAGTCACAGATCAATCAACTAATCAACTCACCCCCTTCTCCCTGTTAAGCTATCGATAGGGAGAACGAGAGGGATAGTGGAAACATGTCTGGATGACACGTTCCCTCATTTTATTATTAAAATAATAAAATAATAATTAAATCATATTTAATTATTAATTTAAATCATATTTAAATAAAAAAATTAAATATCATATATTTAATTTGGATTAAATCACATTTAATCAATATGTTCCTCTAACCTATAGTTTTAATGCACATCTAATGCACATTAAATTTAACCTATAGTTTACAAATATGAATCACATTCACATTTGAATTTAACATTTGAACTCTTTCAAATATTTAATTCTCTCACATAATTTTAATATGAATCATATCGACATTAAATTTATAATATATAGTTCCAAAACTATATATTATATTGTATCAATATACATTAGTTTATTCCCTTATCAATTTGAACACTTCAAATTCCAACGATCTAAGAACCTTTTACAAGCTAGAAGGTGGACCTAATGGACCTACATATCAGAAGCTCCAACGATACGAGATTGCTCGGTCCATCTCATTAACCTTCCAATCAACATTCGTTAACTACGGGAACACTCCACTAAAGTCCCGCAGCTGCACTCTTCTCACTGCAGATATATTTCTGTGTTCACGGATATTGACCAATAACAGCAAGTTAATCCTTCACGAATGTTCGGAACACCAACTGGGTCAAATTACCGTTTTACCCCTGGGTTACATCTTGTGCCTTAAGTATCAGTGCTTCTCTAATGAACAATTTGTTTGTGGTCCTACCAACAAACAGAGTCCCTCTCGGGCTAATGAGAGGGTTGGGTCCTTTGTTCATATCTCGGAGACACCACTTAAGGGAAAATTCCTCTACTTACCCTAGTAGGCGGGAAGGAGTGAATTCCATCTGGGTAAGTTAAGTTCCCAGTCGCTCACTCGGTCTTGTCCCCAAGAAAGTAGGCATATTGAGTCGGCGAATCTAGCAACTCTCACCCATACTAGTCAAAGGGAAATCCCTCGCGAATAGGTGTTCGTAACCTGTTCAGGATTGAGATCAAGTTGCCTAGGTCATCCTAGTGAAATAGAAACCTAACTAGTCAACGGAGTTACAGCTAGAGGTTACTATTTCGTGGTTCGGTCTTATGTAATCTCATTACATAGGATATCCCCACTCACATGTAATCTACACGAACACGTTAGGATCACAGTGTTTATATGAAATACAAAGTGGGCCTCATCCATAGTTTTACAAGGGTAAGGTACCCAAACCTTATACCCTAACTATAGACGCTTTAGGCTGTATCTCGAACCGAGATCCTTTATATGTACACTACATTCAGTTAAAGATTCATTTAACAGCCTTGGATGTTTAGTTTATTGGATTTAGGGTTTAAATAAATGCAAACTCGTAGATAACGAACAATAACTCTTTATTGAAATAATAACACTTTATTACATTAATTAGAACATAATTACAAACTATGAGTTTTAGGGCACAAAACCCAACAGAGTCAGCACTTAAGGAACCAACCTCTCTACTAATCCCTTAAGCGGGTAGGAGCGAATTCCATCTTGCAGAACTATGTTCCCAGCTATCTACCCGATTTTATCCTTGAAATGGGAGGCTTATTGAGTCGGCAATCTCGAGCCACTCTCACCCATGCAAATCTAAGGATAATTGTATGAATATAGTCAGTTAAGACAGTAACGGAGTTATAAAGTTTAAGTGACTATTTCGCGGTCCAGTCTTATGCAAACTCATTGCATAGGGCGCCCCTATTCACATGTCTCCACATGAACGATTTAGGATCACATCGTTTGTACTCTACAAAGTGGGCCTCGTCCGTAGTGTCCCCAGGATAAGGTACCCAACCCTATCCTTATACTATAGACTGTTCTGGCTATAACTTGAACTTGATCCACTTTTATGTCACACATAAAGTTCAAGTATTTATCCTATAGCCAAGGGTTATTTATTGGATTAAAGTTACACAATACACAATATTCAATAACACCTTTACTAAATAAATTTCAATAACAACTTTATTGCGAAATAGAATATACATTCAGTTTACAAAACCACGAGTTTTAGGACATAAAACCCAATAGATTCTATGTTAGCCAGGTATGGAGTTAGGCATAAGGTCTCATTAGCATATCATCCTCAGACAAATGGCCAAGCTGAGATCTCAAATAGGGAGATTAAACTCATTCTGGAGAAAACAGTCAAGACCAACAGGAAAGATTGGGCCCGAAAATTGGATGAGGCACTATGGGCATATCGCACGGCCTTCAAAACACCGATAGGTGCATCACCGTACCGATTGGTGTTTGGCAAGGCGTGCCACTTACCTGTGAAGCTGGAACATAAAGCCTACTGGGCCATTAGAACTCTTAACTTTGACCTTTAAAAGGCGGGCGAGCAAAGATTGTTGCAAATCAATGAGATGGAAGAGTTCAAAAATCAAGCCTACGAGAACGCAAAGTTATATAAAGAGAGAACAACTCGATGGCATGATCAACAAATAAAAAATAGAACATTTTCTCCTGGTCAGCAAGTTCTCCTTTTTAACTCCCGTTTACGTTTGTTTTCAGGTAAATTGAAATCAAGGTGGTCGGTTCCATTCACTGTGAAGGAAGTATTTCCTTATGGGGCAATTGAGATGCAAGGCAAGGATGGAGTACTGTTCAAAGTTAATGGGCAGCGTGTGAAGCATTATTGTGGTGATGAGGAGCGACATTTGGAGAAAGTTGTCCTTACTGATGGAAATGCCACGTGACCCAACTATAGGTGGTTTAGCTGAAATACATTAAAGAAAGCGTTGAATGGGAGGCAACCCGTTGTATTTTAATTATTTCTTCTTTTTCTTCATTTATTTTATTTTACTTATTTCTTAGTTTTTTTATATTTTTTGTTTTTTGTTTTTTAGGTGAAAAAAAAATGGAGTCTCGAAACGGCGTCGCAACGCTTAACCAAGCGTTGCAACCCTTGCACTGGAGTTGCAACGTCGGGCGCTCTACCATTCATGCGACTTCGTGAGGGCGATAGTTACTGTATTTGTTATAAATCTGGAATTTTAAAATTCCAGATTTCGCGATTAGGGCTTTTATGTGCCCCAATTTTCTTCCTCTCCTCTCTTTTCTCTCTTCTTTCTTTCAAACTCTATCACTATCCCTCCAAGATTGTTCACTTTAACTCACACCCACTCATTTTTCTTCCTCTTTTGTGTAAGATTGGACATTTTGGGGCAAATTTCATACCCATTTTAAGATCCACCTTGGGTAACTATTTCTCTACCCTTTTCTTTCCATTTTTTGGTTGTGTTTCTTTGATTAGGCCTAAGATTTGTTGTTTATTTAGCTATATTATTGTTTAATGTAATGAATCTTGTCCTTAGATGAACTTTCATAGCCTATTGTTGATATTAGAAATTTGGGTAGTTTGATGGAAGTGTCCACTTGTGTTCTTAGATGAGCTTTCATGGTGTATTGCTATTAGTTTCCATTTTTCTCATCTTTAGGCATCATTACTCTTGAGAGGCTTAATCTTAAGTTTGGGGGTATTGAAATCATTGATTTTGGTAATACAAGTCCTTGCTCATTGGTTGTGCATTTTGATGGCTACATGAATTGGTTGTGTGTTTGTATTTTCTCTTTGGCCTATTCTTCATACATGAGCATGTGATTAGTTGGTTGACCTTGTTGTTGCACTATATGTTAATTTGGCCCTTTGGAAGTTTTCACTTGCTAATTGGGGACTTTATCATATTGTTGGATGGGGCATGAATATTTGTGTGCTTAGATTGTTTTTTGGGTTTGCACCTATTTTTACTCTTGCTCCTTGTATGACCATGATGAATTCGTCTACTTTTGTGTATGGCTTCCTTGTTTCGTATTTCCACTTCTTGTTCATGATTAATAGGTGGCGAGAGTCATTGGTTTACATCATCCATGGCTAGAGAATTCAAAAGTTTATTTTCATTTCTACCTCATGCACCATCCATAGGCCTTCTCATTATTTTTCCCCTCTTGTTTGCACTCACCTTATTGCTTGTCATGGTTTAGTTCTTTTTTGCATTAGTCACACATGGCACCTAAGAGAACAAAGAGGACCGCCGGTTCTAGTTCGACATATGATGAGCAGAGGTTCGTGGATGCCGACGTTGCGGTTCTCTACCAGAGCTATGTAGTAAACCGCGCTCTGGTTCCTGAGCGAGGTATTGCCCCTGATCACTCCCATCACCAGGTCATTTACCATACCATTCAGCAGAGACATTGGGCGTTGTTGGTACAGTAGCCTGAGGCAGGCGTTGTCCCCCCCTTTTACGCGAATTCTACGCCAACATGCCTATGAAGGCATACCACACCACCGTTCGAGGGAAACGCATCCAGTTCGACTCTGTCTCCATTAACAGGTATTTTCGTCTACCTGATTATGAGACTGACGTGTATACCATATATGCCGGAGACACGCGGTTTGACCTCGCACGGATATTTCTTGCTACCACAGCACAAGCTGGAGCTCAGTGGGTGACTAGTATAGGAGAGGTCTCCAAACTCAGAACAACAGATCTCACAGTATCAGGCCGAGTGTGGCACAATTTTATTTGTGCTAGACTCCAGCCAGTTGCCCACATGAGTGACGTGACGAAGGATCGCGCCATCCTCTTATACGCCATTGTCACTAGGAAGATGATTGATGTAGGCAAAGTCATCAGTCGATATATCAGGCACGTGCGGCGAGGCACGACCACTAGTGGATTAGGGCATCCCTCTCTCATCACCGCCCTATGTCGTCTTGCCGGAGTCACCTAGACCTCCGAGGAGGAGCTGATTCACCCCAAGGGGGTGATGGATAAGAACTACATCATGGGACTCCGGGATCACGACCAAGGAGTGCTTGTTGGGATGCTAGGCAACAAGCTAGAGTTCTTCCTTCACGCAGTCAAGGGTGAGATGGGTGAGGAGGGGCAGCATGAGTCTCCGCATCGCCCTGCCCCACAGGATTACCAAGATCTGGTTCATGCCATGGTCAGACTAGAGCAGCGTTTCGATCAGCATGAGTCTTAGAGTCGTCGTGAGGAGCGCCAGATCATGCGGCAGTTGCAGTACAATGAAGCAACCACTCGCCATCTATATGCCTGCCTCCGACACATTCATGGCTCAGATCCCGCATTTCCAGACCCCATGCCTCCTTACGCCTCCTCTGATGAGGAATGAGAATTTTTCGAGCTCAGGGCAGTACAGTTCTTTTCTCTCCCCCATTGTTTTTCTAGTTGATTTGTCTGTATTTTTTTATATGTATTTGCACATTGAGGACAATGTGTTCTCAAGTTTGGGGGTGATTGTATGATTTTTAATTACTGTTTACTGCATGAGATTTATCTGACTCCATTCCATATTCTATCATACTCTTTCCTACTGTGTAAACGATTTCAGGTTAATGGAATGGATTGCTCATTGTAAGTCTTTCCTACTTTGACTATGATAACCACTGATGAAATTTAATTGAGAATTGTGAATAACGTTCATCAACTAAGAGAACTTGATTAAATTCTAATTTTAGGATGTTTAAAATTGATTAGAGAATTCCTTGAAGCTTTTTGAACTTAGCCAATACCGGAAAGGTCCTGAATGCTTAGGGCAAGTTTATTTTGTCCAGAAGATCGTTGTCACCTCGATAGGCTTAGGAGCTGATGACAGAGCAAGTTTGCTTAATTGAAAATTATACCTTTTTAAAGTTTTTCCACTCAAAACAAAAAAAAAAAGATAAACAAGAGGGTACTCCAACATCCTAAGTATTGTGACCAATACTTGTCTTTTGAAGGATTAAACTTAGGATGCAAGTAGTCTTTGACAATCTGTATGGTATCTGTGCTCATAGTCAGCTATTTTCACCACAAAGTGTTAATATGTTGGAGCGAAAGCATAGATGACTAAAGGATTCCCTCCAAAAAAAATAATAAATATGTTGTTAGTGAAATAAAGTTTAAGTTTGGGGGTGAAAGAAAAACAGCAATAAAAGGTAAAAATTTTCTGATTATGTAAATGAGCTGAAGATTTGGAGCCTAGGGCCAGTGTAGAGGGAAAATGAACAGAGGACTCAATAAGGTTATCTTGGGCTTATAAGGACTAAACTGGAAAAGGCTAACACACACTCACTCAAAGAATAATTTGATTCAATTTTAAAATCTTATTATATAGTTTTTAATCAATGTTGCTTTTTCTTTATGAGTTTATTCCTTGATTCATACAATTCCTGAGGTTTTAGTCTATAGTATGAAACCTACTTTGATATGATCCTTCTTTTTCTTGTTTTTGCTCGAGGACTAGCAATTGTTTAAGTTTGGGGGTGTTTGATAGCACACAAAATGTGTTATCCCTAGGCTTAAATTATGTTAGTTTTGTGATAATTGCAGGGCTTTCACGTACATAATTTGTTGAATTTCAGGTTAAAGAGCAATATAAGAATGGATGGAGAATTATGGGTGAAAAATGAGCCAAAAATTGCCTAAAGGAGCCAAAATTGACATTAAATGGAAGAATGAAGGCATTACCAAGCCATCAAATCCGAGGAGATGGCGTTGCTACGCCATTCAGGGCGTTGCAACGCCCTGTGTGCAGCTACTCAACCATAAGAATCAATGTCGATGGCGTTGCGACGTTGCAACGCCCAACACGCAGCAAAGAAGCCATGTAGATCCGCAGCGATGGCGTTGTAGCGCTGCCTTTCAGCGTTGCAACGCCACTTCGATAGGCAAAAGGCGCGCGAGGGTAGCAGCGTTGCAACGCTGTCCTTAGCATTGCAACGATACTTCGATAGGCAAAAGGCGCGCGAGGGTAGCAGCGTTGACGCTGCTAGATATTTTCCTTTTTTTAATTATTCGCTTAGGGCACGACGTTGTAACGCCATGCCCAGCGTTGCAACGTCGTGCCGATGATATAAAAAGAAAAGTTTGCTTCTTGTTTAGAAAAAGAACCTTTTTGGAGAGATTTTCACACCATTGTCTAAACATCATTGTGAGAGATTGTAAGAAGACTTTGGAGAGATTTCAAGGAGAAGACTTTTTGGAGCTCGGGGTTCGTGATAGGTGTCGGGATCGTTGCCGCTCACGCCACGAGAGTTCTTTATTCGTTCTTTTCACTTTGATTGTTGAACTATGATTTTGTATTTGAGTTTAGTAGGATTTATAGTGGATATGAGTAGCTAAACTTGTTATCTTAGGGATAAATGTAACCTTTTAATTATGTTATTTTGTTCAATTGACTGCTTTTGGATTATTGTAATGCTTTTATTCATGCAATTGCATCCTTAATGCTTATAGACTCTTGATCACTGTTTATTTGTTGTTAGGTCTGAATTTATTCTTGTGAAAGATATTTTAGATCTGATCTCAATTGCATGACTGATAGTTACTTTGACATGAGAATGATTGAAGTGATATTAGAAACCCATAAGAATTGAACTTAGTGCCATGTTTGATTTTTAGGTTGAACAGAGATGTTTACGTCTTGCATGAGATTCACTTGCCTCGAGAGAGGTTATTTGTTATATTAGTTTCTTGGTTTATAAAAAGCAGTGCAATAACCCATTAGCATGATTTCAATAAACACAAACTTTAGATCATCCACTACCAAAATAGTGTTAAGTTTGTTTTTCAAAGTAATCATATTCTATCAAGTTAATTTTTCCTCACCTAGTAAGGAAATAATAGAGCTAGACATTTTGCTAAAATTTACAAAAAAACTTATATAAGTTTCTCGCTAGAAAATTGTCTAATCCAATCACGTTTTAGCTAATTATCTAATGATTCCTAAGTCATTAATAATTCACAATGATACTCCAAAGGTTTAGAATGTATGACACCGAAGGGTAATAAAAAATACTCCTCCTCTGGATCAAAACATTCTTGACGAAAACTTAATGCCAGAATAACTCTTATTCCTATAGGCTTAAGTTACCATTATTTGGCCATGATACATACACTTCTTATGTACCTTGTGAGTGTAACCCTCTGTCTTTAGACCCCTGAGTCTCCATCCAACAAAATCCACCGAAGGGAGGACTAAGTTCAAAAACAGACTAAGAAAATCTTTATCCCTTCTGGTGTCCACTTTGTTCGATCCCCCTATGATCAAGCCCTCCGAAGGGATTGTCTGGTCCAGGCCAAACTAGCAGGCTGACTATAGTGATCTTACGGTGTGAACCGACAGAAGAGACTATAGGTTTTATTTTCACTAAACCTGCTCCCACTCACTATAAGTACCCTCTCCATTCACCTTGATATTGACTCATACAAAGACCATCCGAAGGGGGGCGCTCCCGTTTGCACCACGAGGCCAAGTATGAGTCTCACGGTGTGAACTTTCTGGAGAAACATAGGTGGAATTATATGTATCATATACACTTTTCCTCCCACTGGATACTTTAACTTTATAGAAAAATGACTTAGGTTAAACCCGACTAATGGTTTTACCTAAACTTATCAATATAACTCTTATATTGATTTTATCCTAACTTTTCTAATTTAATTCTTTATATTAAGCCTAGGATTTCTAGTTTATTAACCCCTTAATAAACCCGCTGACGCTAATATAATTTATAAACCTTCTGATTAAAATTCATTCCCAAGTCAGTTCCTAGGTAGGGGTGTTCCGTTTCCGTCAACTTAAATACCCTAGCCTAGACAAAACCTTCCTTAGACAGAGTTCCTCTTTTAATCATTGTTTATAAATTACATGGTTTCTAATTCTAATCTAATTAGAACTAGATAACCTAAGGTCTATTAATTCCAAGTTCTAAACATTTTAAAACTAATAATTAACCTTAGGTGACATGCAATTCTATGTTATTGTGTTTGATCATTCATCACATGAATAATAAAACATACATAACATATTCATCTCATGAAACATAATGCATGTCAATGTTGTCCATAAATTAATATAAAACCTTATATTAATTATACATGCAAACTATATAATATAACACTTTATATTATGAATGATGCATGGAAATGCTTAACCTAAGGTGGGATATCTAAAATAAAAGCATACATTATGCATGGCAATAATTATACAACAATTGAATAATTTAAATAGAAAAATTAGACCATTTTTGGCACTCTAAAAAATTAATTTTAATTAATATAATCTAATTATATTAATTGAAATTAAGAAAATTAAATATAATTAAATAGAAAACGTTTTCATATTTAATATATATTAATAAAAATGTTTTCCGCCCGTTGTCAAACTCCTGAAACGCCTTCTGCGTTGCAACGCTGATGGCAGCGTTACAACGCCGCACCTTGTCCGTTTCTACCCGTTGAAGCGTTACTCCAGCAACGTTGTAACGTTGAGGATCGCGTTGCAACGTTGACTCCTTCATGTCGCGCGCCTCAACAGCTTCAGCGTTGCGATGTCCGTGATGGCGTTGCAACGCTATTGTCTCCTCGTCCTGGCGTTGTGACGCTAAGTGGAGCGTTGTAACGTTGCATCTCCTGCAGCTTGAAGACCGCCTCAACGGCGTTTCAACGCTGATGAATAGCGGTGCAACGCTGCACACAGAACAGCAACCAGTCTCCACTGTTTTTGCTCGTTTTCACTTCGTTCTTCTCAGCAACTACTTTGCCTCGATCGACCCAGACTTACATACTCAATTTATAATAAAAATTTCTCAAAACACCGGGCCCTTACATTGAACGATTCAATGAAATAAAATTATAAATCTATGGTGCCAAAAACGAAAAACATCTAATTTACAAATCGTTAATTCATCACATGTAAATAGTAAATCCCACCTTTGTTCTCGATAAATCCATAACAAAATCAAGAACACAATTGGTCTCTGATACCAGTTGATGAAGGAATGAAAATTCCGTGCAGCGGAAGACGATTGAATCGTCGATGTATCAATATGCGACATAATTTCATTAAAATTGATCTAACACTAGATCTAGGCTAAACATGCTTGAAAGAAGAAGAAAAATACAGCAAACAGTGTTTACTTACTTGTTGAAGACTTTCTTCAAGGTTTCTTCTTCAAATCACGAACTCTTCGTGCTCCTCGTATTCAACGAACACCTCCAACGAATGGTCTTGAACACCACCAAAAAGCCTTCTCGGTTGTTCTCTTTTGGAGAAGGGAAGATTGTGGGAGGAGAATTTAGAGAGAATTGAGAGAGTTTCTCTTCTCTTCTTTTTGAAATTCTAAAAAAATGAGAGAAGTCCTTTTCATCCTTCTTGCAAGAAGGGTTTATATAGTGGAATTGGTAGAGTTAAAAAATCCACTTAATTACCACTTTACCACAACCATAGGTTATGCAAATCTCATTTGCATAACCACATAATATAAGATATCTCATATCTCATATTGCAAATCTCATTTGCATTAATTGTGGATTAATTAAATTGAATCACATCCAATTTAATTTCTCTCAATCAATTTCTCCAATTAGCCCTAATTCAACAATTGGGCTAACCTATAGTTTATTATGAATCTCATTCACATTAAACTATATATTATATCATTCATATCTCATATAAATGACATAAATGCCCTTAGAGTGAAATTGAACACTTCAATTTCATACCAAAACTTTATCCTTTCTTAAATCCAGATGGAGCCAACCGAGGGACCTAATGGACCTACAGTGACGGGCTCCAATGATCCGAGATTAACCTGCCAAACTCTTTGACACGGTTAACCAACATTCATTAGCTACGGTAACACTCCACTATAGCCCATAGTTGCACTCCCGTCAGTGCAGAATATTACGTGTCCACTGATATAACCAATGCCCATGAGTCGACTCTTCACAGGTTGTTCGTGAGACACACGGGGTCAAATTACCGCTTTACCCTCAGATCTACCTCTTGTTCCTTAAGTCCCCACTTTGCTCCTCTCTAATGAACAACATATTGTGATGGTCCAACCATACACAACACCCTTCTCGGACCAGTGAGAAGGTGGGCGCCCGTTGTCCAAGCCCCGGAGACAACACTTAAGGGAACAACCCCTCTAGTTTCCCTAAAGCCGGGAACGAGTGAATTCCATCTCGCGTAGTTAAGTTCCCAGCTCCCTACTTAGTTCTGTCCCTGAGAAGATAGGCATATTGGGCGAGTAACTGTGACCACCCTCACCCGTACTAGTCAAAGAACAGATCCTCGCAGACAGGAGTCCGTAACACGCTCGAGATTCGTGTCGAGTCACTAATGGTCATCTACGAAGTTATTAGTCTCATCACAACAGCGGTGTTACATCGGTGGGTCTAATAAATCACGGTCCTGGTCTTGTACAATCTTATTGCACAGGATGCCCCACTCGCATGTCAACTACATGAACGAGTCGATCACCTCGTTTGTATCTAATACAAAGCGGGCGCATCCACAGGTGTATCCGAGATTAGGTCTCCAACCCTATCCATATCATCGAGAGACCGCTTCGGGTCATTAACTCGAACGTGATCCTCCCCAATGTGTCCACTACACACCGCTCAAGTTCCAGCTTCTCTCATAAATTCAATGACCACGGAGCTTAGTTTATTGAAAAATTTATAAATATTATGAGACACAAAGTGATGAAATAAATAACACTTATTAATTTCAAACAATATATTACAAACACAAGATTAGGACAAAAATCCCAACAAACTCCCACTTGGACTAAGCTAGTGGAGAAAATACATTTAAAAATGTACATAAATTACAACGAAGTAATACAATAAACTAGGGCATTGAATACCCGCTACACATCTCCCACTTGCCCTACTCGGGAAGCTCTCAAGACCTAGACTCTCTAGGTGACCTCAAACACCTTAGCCGTGAGGGGCTTTGTAAATGGATCACTACGTTGTGCTCGATGCTATCTGCGTGACCGCCACGCCTCGCGATGCACATCTCCCCGTGTCGGATGATACTTGCGCTCAATGTGTTTGCCTCTCTTATGGCTCCGAGGCTCACGTGAGTTGGCTCTCGCACCACTTGTTATCACGAGCGATGTGTGATCGGCAAGTTCATGTTTGGAACAACTTCCAAATCTGTCATGAACTTCCTAAGCCAAACAGCTTCCTTTGCAGCTTCACAAGCCGCAACATACTCCGCTTCCATAGTGGAATCAGCGATGCATCCCTACTTGATGCTTCGCCATACTACAGCCTCCTCCATTAAGAATGAAGGTGACCCCAAAGTGGATTTCCTAGAATCCTTATCGGTCTGAAAATCAGAATCCGTGTATCCCGTAAGGATCAAATCCCCACTACCATACACTAAGTTGTAGTTCCTCGTTCTCCTAAGATACTTGAGGATTGCCTTTCTACCGCCCAAAGATCTAATCCTTGATTGGATTGATATCTCACCGACAATTCCTCTTGCACAAATGGATGTCGGGCCTAGTACACAAGATGGCATACATGAGGCTCCCTACACACCAAGCATATGGAATCTGCCTCATATCCTCAACATCTTGAGGAGTCTTAGGACACCGATCCTTGACAAGTGAACCCCATGCCCGAAAGGCGTGAAGCCCTTCTTGGAGTTCTCGCATCTTATATCTAGACAACATCTTGTCAATATAAGACGCCCGAGACAAGGCTAGCGTTCGTTTCTTTCTTGTTCCGGACTATCTGGATACCTAGAACGTACTGAGCTTCTCCCAAATCTTTCATTTGGAATTGCGAAGCTAGCCACTTTTTAACGTCAGTAAGAAATTCTACCTCATTCCCAATGAGAAGAATATTGTCCACGTACAACACCAAAAATGCGACGATGAAGAGCGTTACGTTCTTCCGCTCGGACTATCTGGATACCTACAACGATTTTCTTGTAGACACAAGGTTCGTCGACATTTTGATCAAAGCCATAAGATTTGATTGCCTCATCAAACCTTATATTCCAAGACCTCGAAGCCTGTTTCAGTCCATAAATGGACCTATGAAGTCGGAAAACTCTTTGCTCTTGGCCTTGGGCCCTTTAGGTTGATCCATGTAGATGGTCTTATCAAGTTTGCCATTCAGAAAGGCTGTCTTGACGTCCATCTGCCATACCTCGTAGTCATAATACGCGGCAATGGCCAGAAGGATCCTGATCGACTTTACCATGGCAGCAGGTGAAAAGGTCTCCTCATAGTCAACCCCTTCAACCTGGGTAAAACCCTTTGCCACTAGTTGGGCTTTGAAGGTCTGCACCTTCCCATCTACGCCACGTTTACGCTTGTAGATCCATTTGCAACCAATAGGTTTTACCCCATCCGGTTGATCCACAAGCTCCCATACAGAATTGAAGTACATAGACTCCATTTCCTGGTCCATAGCTTTAATCCACTCGTCTTTGTCAACATCAACCATTGCCTGATCATAGGTCAATGGATCCTCACAAATCATCATCGGGAGCGACAACCGAGATTTCAATTTAAACCCATGTAGCGATCAGTGTCTCACGACCCTCCCCACTACGTCGAGGCATTCCCAACTCTTGGGAACGGATTTGACTAGACGTGCTAGGATCAACAACACTTGTTGACGTACTAGCTCCATCAGCAACTCTTGCTGATGTACCGTCCATTTCATTTAATACAATTTTACTCCTTGGTAAATGATCCCTGACGTGGTCTTCCTCTAGGAAAGTGGCGTTTGTCGACACAAGCACCCTATTTTCCCTAGGATCGTAAAACAGACCACCCCTAGTCTCTTTAGGGTAACCTACGAATAGACACAATTTCGAACGGGGTTCCAACTTTTTTGGGTTTGACACCAACACGTGGGTCGGGCATCCCCAAATCCTGAAGTGATGTAAACTGCCTTTACGTCCACTCCAGAGCTCGAAAGGTGTTTCACAAACACTCTTCGAGGGAACGTTGTTCAAAATGTAAACCGCAGTCTCCATTGCGTACCCCCAAAAAGAATCAGGGAGACGAGCATAGCTCATCATCGATCGAAACATGTCCAACAAGGTTCTGTTTCTCCTCTCTGATACACCATTTTGCTGTGGCATACCAGGCGCTGAGAGTTGGGACGTAATTCCGTGTTCTTCATATAGTCCTGGAATTCAGTGTCCATATACTCTCCACCTCGATCCGATCGAAGTGTTTTAAGCGATTTACCTAAAAGGTTCTCAACCTCAGTCTTGTACTCCTTGAACTTTTCAAGAGTTTCAGACTTCTTATGCATTAGGTAAACATACCCATATCTGGAGTAGTCGTCTATGAAAGACACAAAGTACTCATAACCGCCCCGAGCTTTAACATTCATCGGACCACAGAGGTCAGAATGCACTAACTCAAGAGGCTCTTTGGCTCTATATCCTTTTCCAATAAAAGGACGTTTGGTCATTTTGCCCTCAAGGCATGACTCACACACCGGTAAAGAGTTCTCTTCCAACTCGTTTAGAAGTCCACTCTTCACTAGTTTCTCAATCCTATTGAGATTAATGTGGCCTAACCGAAGATGCCAAAGATGGGCATTTTCTTTTGGAGAAACTTTTGCTTTCTTAGTTCGTGTTTCTGCAGTTTTAAATAATTCAGTATTCAAAACACTTTTGACCGAATTTGGTTTCAAAACATACAGATTATTTTCAAGTGAAGCTAAACAAATCACATTCCCTTTGAAAGAAATAAACGCTTTATTCGATTTAAAAGAAACTGAAATACAATGTTCAATAAGGCAGAAAATTCAAACAAGGTTTCTAGTAAACCCTGGAACTATGTACAGATTGTCCAACAATAAGTACTTCCCGCCAAAGTTTAGCTTCACCGTGTCGATCGTTGCAAAGAGAGACAAGCTCTCCTGATCCAACCCGTAGAGTCACCTCACCTCTCTCGCGGCGGGCGCCAGAAATCAATCCTCGAAAAGAAGAACAACAAGCGTGGTTAGTTGCGCGCCCAATCCAGAGATCCAGCAGAGTCACTACTCTTCACTAAACATGTTTCATCCACAAGTAAATCACATTTACCTTGATTCTTCCTCTCGGCCAGGAATTTGGGACAGTTTCTCTTCCAGTGACCGCCCCCATTGCAGTGGAAACACTTTTCTTTCTCTGCAACCTCCTTGACCTTCTTGCCCTTGTGGGCGCAAAGACGGCCGCCGGTCGATTTTACCTCTCTTCATCCTCTTCTTCCCTTTGGGCGTGAAGGAGTAATGCGAGTTTCGTCCTAGAGGTCGAACTCCTGTGATAAGACTGTAGAGGCAACATTTGCCTCGATTCCTTGACCTGTGCAAGGATTGGAAATTCTGTAGCTCATTGAGGAGGGTAGTCAGAGTGTAGCTAATTTTGTTCATAACAGCATTGCTACGAAACTGAAGGAAACTTTTCGGAAGAGTCTCCAAAATAAAACTGACTTGGCTCGACTCATCGATCGAAGCCCCGTTCATCTCGGCCAGATGGAATTGGGTCATCATGTCTAGAATGTGTTCACGGACAGACGACCCCTCTTTCATCCGTGCGTTGAAAACGTATTTGAGCGAGTCATACCGGACCTAAAAGGACTGCTGTCCAAACATTTCCTGCAACGACTCCATGATCTCCTTAGCGGAAACCATCAGCTCGTGCTTCTTTGCCAAGACATCAGACATGCTGGCAATTATGTAGACCTTGGCCTTTTCATTGGCCCTGATCCACCGATCATACGCATCGCGAACACTTCGCGACGCGGTCGAGCCCGACATCTGAGGACACTCCTCAGATAACACGAACTTAATGTCGTCTTGTACCAAAATTGTTTTTATGTTGTTTTTCCAACTTTGATAGTTATCTCCCACTAATTTGTCTGAAGCGAGTAAAGCTATTATTGCGCTAGACATTTTTAGCTGAAAAATAAGAAAAACCTTTGTATTAGTCTCGCAAAAAACTTTTGAAAACCAATCAAGTTTTAGCAAAATTGTTTTATGATCCCTAGGTCATTCAAAATTTTGCAATGATACCCTAAAGGTTTAGAATGACCGCCACCGAAGGGTGAACAGAACACTCCTCCTCTGGACGAGACTTTCTCGATCGGACCTAATCCCGAATAACTCTTATTCCATTAGGCATCCAATTACCATTGTTCGGTCGAATTCATTAACACTTAACGAATTCTGTGAGTGTCACCCTCAATCTATAAGTTTCCAAGCATCCGTCCAAACAATAGCCACCAAAGGGTGAACCAAGAAGGAAAACCAACCAGGAAATTGTATCCCTTTCGGGAATTCACGGTGTTCCGACTCCCATGATCAAGCCCTCCGAAGGGATTGTCTGGTCCAGGCCAAACTAGCAGGTAGATCATAGGCGTCTCACGGTGTGAATCGAAAGAAGAAACCGTGGGTCTCGTTTTCACAAGTTCCGCTCCCACTCACTATAAGTACTCTCTCCATCCACGATGATATTGACCTATACAAATGCCATCCGAAGGGGGACACTCCCATTTGCGCCACGAGGCCGAGTATAGATCTCACGGTGCGGACTTAAAGGAGATTTGTGGTTGGAAATACAAATGTATCTCATACACTTTATTTCCTCCCACTCAGCACTTTAATTTTTAATAGGAATTGACCTAGATAAACCGGCTAAAATTTACCTAAGTTTACCAATATAACTCTTATATGGTATTAACCTAAGTTTATAATCACATTATTAACTTGGGTCTATGTGAGTAAATTAATTAACACTTAATTAACGGCACTCACGAGAATATAAACTAAGAATCTCCGGACCGAATTCACTCCCAGATCGGTTTGCAGGTAGGGGTGTTCATGGCGTCGACTTTAAATACCCACCTTAGACAAAACCTTCCTTAGACAGAGTTACTTATCAGTCTCCATTCAAAGGTTATATTTGATTTCCTAAATTTCTAATCTCATTAGAAAATTAGAAAACCTAAGTCTAATTATTCAAGTTCTAAACACTTTAAAACTAATAATTAACTTAGGTTTCATGCATTTCTATGTTATAGTGCTTGATCATCCATCACATGAATAATACTTTATACTATAACATAATATAATTCATCACATGAATTAAATGCATGAGCATGCTTTTAATTTAAAATATAACACTTATATTTAATAAATTAAAACATGCAAACATTATATTATAACTCTTATAATATAATCCTATTATGCATACTATATATTATAACTCTTATAATATAAGAAATGATGCATGAAATGTTTAACCTAAGATGGGATTTTAAATCTATATGACATACAATATGCACATAGAAATTAATTAAAATATACATCTCATGCATAAAATAATTAAATAGCAAAAATGGACCGATTTTTGGCACCTAGGGGCAATTATTTAATTAAATAACATTAATATAACATTTATATTAATATTATTTAATAAAATAAATAAATAAAATATATATTACATTTTATTAAAAAAAATAAATAAAACGTGTAAAAACCGCCCAAGTAGAGGCTTGAACCAACGTCCTCTCGCAGAATCGCCGCGAATCGCTCCTCAGCGCGTCAGCGTTGCAGTAACGCTGCGTGCAAAGCGCGTTACGCTGCCGCCGCCTCTAGCGTTGACCCGCGTTCTCAACGCCAATGGCGTTGTTACGCTTACGCCGCGGCGTTACAGCTGCGCTGCCTGCGGGACCTCCAACTGCAAGGATAGCGTTGAGACGCCATTGGGCAGCGTCTCAACGCCATCGACAGAACAGCAAACACCTTTGCTGTTCTTAGTCGATTTCCGCCTGTTTTCACTCCGATTTCTTCACAGCAACACTTGCCACGAACGACACGGACTTACAGACTCGATTTATTTTCTAAAATGCCCAAAAAACACGGGCCCCTTACATTTGATCTCATCAAACAGAAAATAAATCTAAAAGTGCCAAAAATCGAAACATCCATTATGCAAACCAAGACATTCATCTCATGAATCATGGCAAAAACCCACCAAATTTTAATAAAACAGTGCATAATTGAGAAACCATCGAAATGTCTCTGATACCAACTTAAGGAATGAAAATCCCGTGCAGCAAAAGACGATTGAATCGTCGATGTATCAATATGCGACATAGTTTCATTAAAGTTGATCTAACACTAGATCTAGGCTAAACATGCTTGAAAGAAGAAGAAAAATACAGCAAACAGTGTTTACTTACTTGTTGAAGACTTTCTTCAAGGTTTCTTCTTCAAATCACGAACTCTTCGTGCTCCTCATATTCAACGAACACCTCCAACGAATGGTCTTGAACACCACCAAAAAGCCTTCTCGGTTGTTCTTTTTTGGAGAAAGGAAGATTGTGGGATCTTGTGAGTTTTTGAGAGGGAGGAGAATGGAGAGAGAATTGAGAGAGTTTCCCTTCTCTTCTTTTTGAAATTCTAAAAAAATGAGAGAAGTCCTTTTCATCCTTCTTGAAAGAAGGGTTTATATAGTGGAATTGGTAGAGTTAAAAAATCCACTTAATTACCACTTTACCACAACCATAGGTTATGCAAATCTCATTTGCATAACCACATAATATAAGATATCTCATATCTCATATTGCAAATCTCATTTGTATTAATTGTGGATTAATTAAATTGAATCACTTCCAATTTAATTTCTCTCAATCAATTTCTCCAATTAGCCCTAATTCAACAATTGGGCTAACCTATAGTTTATTATGAATCTCATTCACATTAAACTATATATTATATCATTCATATCTCATATAAATGACATAAATGCCCTTAGAGTGAAATTGAACACTTCAATTTCATACCAAAACTTTATCCTTTCTTAAATCCATGGAGCCAACCGGGACCTAATGGACCTACAGTGACGGGCTCCAATGATCCGAGATTAACCTACCAAACTCTTTGACACGGTTAACCAACATTCATTAGCTACGGTAACACTCCACTATAGCCCGTAGCTGCACTCCGTCGATCACGAGAATATTACGTGTCCACCGATATAACCAATGCCCATGAGTCGACCCTTCACAGTTTGTTCGTACACACTACCGGGTCAAATTACCGTTTTATCCTCGTGTCTACCTCTTGTTCCTTAAGTCCCCACTTTGCTCCTCTAATGAACAACATATTGTGATGGTCCAACCATACACAACACCCTTCTCGGGCCGGTGAGAAGGTGGGCGCCGTTGTCCAAGCCACGGAGACAAAGACTTAAGGAACAACCCTCTAGTTTCCCTAAAGCCGGGAACGAGTGAATTCCATCTCGCGTATTTAAGTTCCCAGCTCCCTACTTAGTTCTGTCCCTGAGAAGATAGGCATATTGGGCGAGTAACTGTGACCACCCTCACCCGTACTAGTCAAAGAACGGATCCTCGCATGACGGAGTCCGTAACACGCTCGAGATTCGTGTCGAGTCACTAATGGTCATCTCACGAAGTTATTAGTCCCTTCACAATCAGCGGTGTTACATCGAGTGGGTCTAATAAATCACGGTCCGGTCTTGTACAATCTCATTGCACGGATGCCCCCACTCGCATGTCAACTACATGAACGCAGTCGATCACCTCGTTTGTATCTAATACAAAGCGGGTCGCATCCACATGTATCCAATGGGTCTCCAACCCTATCCATATCACGTAGACCGTTCGGGTCATTAACTCGAACGTGATCCTCCCTGTGTGTCCACTACACACCGTTCAAGTTTCAGTTCTCTCATAAATTCAATGACCCTGGAGCTTAGTTTATTGGAAAAGTTTATAAATATTGCGAGACACAAAGTGATGAAATAAATAACACTTATTAATTTCAAACAATATATTACAAACACGAGATTAGGACAAAAATCCCAACAGTTGAAGGGATTGAATCCCGCAGCGGAAGCGATTGTGAAACGTGTGTTCAAGATTTTGCTACGTGGATCTAATGTAAGAACTTAATCTAAGATTAAGCATGCTTTTCTAATTAGGTCAACAAGAAATTTATCTTTGAAGATTACTTTCTTCACGAATTTCTCCTCCAATTATCACGATCTCAGCAACAACTCGAACCTTGTGAAGTTCCATCACTAGATCTTCTCTGGTTCTCTAGGTGAGGGAGGAAGGTGGGTTCCTTTAGGATGAGTTGAGGTGATCTTATGGAATTGTATTTGGAACTCTTTCCCAACACAATTTGAGAGAATTCTAGGGTTTTGTCAAAAGCCATTTTTTTTAAAGTTGCATCTCAAACAACTATTTATAGGAAATAGGATGGAAATTACCATCATATCCTTCCTTCATTCTCTCATTAGTATATAGTTAATATGTGAGTCTAATTCACATTAAAACTATATATTATATCAATTATATCATATATAATTGATATAACACCTCATATATGAATTTGAACACTTCAATCTCATTCCTAACTTTATACCCTCAATGTTACCATGTTGAGCCAACGGAGGGACCTAATGGACCTACAGTTCATGAGCTCCAATGATGTGAGATTAACTGATCAAACTCTTTGATCCAGTTAATCAATATTCATTAACGACAAGTCACTCCACTATAGACTTGTAGTTGCACTCTCCTCATTGTAGATTATATTGTGTCCACTGATATAATCATTACCCATGAGTCGACCCTTCACAGATTAATCGTAATCACAGTTGGGTCAAATTATCATTTTACCCCTGTGATTACCTCTTTGTTCCTTAAGCACCACTGATCCTCTAATGAACAACAAGTCTATGGTCCTACCATAAACTCATACCCTCTTAAGCTAGTTTAGTGAGTGGGGCCCCGTTGTTCAAGACCTAGACTCAGTTCTTAAGGGAACAACCTATCTAATTCCTTAGTGTAGGAATGAGTAAATTCCATCCTGCATAGTTAAGTCCCCAGCTACCTACGAGGTTCTATCCCTGAGAAGGTAGGCTTATTGAGTCAGCTACAGGCCACTTTGACCCATACTAGTCTAAGGACAAACCCCTATAAGCAGGAGTTCTTAACTTGCTTAGGATTCAGGTCGAGTCACTAATGACCATCTATAAATTATCAGTCTTATTCTGTTAACGATGTTATACTGGTCAGACTAATAATTTGAAGTTCGAACTTGTATAAACTCTTCATACAGGATGCCCCCACTCGCATGTCATTCACTTGAATGAGTTCGATTACCTCATTTGTACTAACTACAAAGTGGATCGCATCCATGGTGTTACTAATACCATAGACCATTTAGGTTGTATTCTTGAACACAATCCAAATAGTGTCTACTACACTAATGTTCAAGATATATTATAACCATTGAGCTTAGTTTATTGGATTTATAAAGCGAGAATATAATTTTATCAAAACAAATAACTCTTTATTTATTTGATCAAAATTACATAAGTTTAGGGTACAAATCCCAACAATCTCCCACTTTCCCTAGTTATGGTGAGATGCGTAGTCCTAGACCTTCTAGGTGACTCTCAAACACTTTAGCCGAGAGAGCCTTTGTAAATGGGTCAACAGTATTGTGCTCCGAAGCTATCTTTGTGACGATCACATCTCCTCGATGCACTATCTCCCTGATTAAGTGATACTTTCACTCAATGTGTTTACCCCTCTTGTGACTTCGGGGTTCTCTTGAATTTGCCACAACACCACTGTTATCACAATAAAGTGTGATTGGCAAACTCATGTTTGGAACAATTTCAAAATCCATCATGAATTTCCTTAGCCATACGGCTTCTTTAGCGTCTTCACAAGCTGCTATATATTCGGCTTCCATAGTTGAATCTGCGATGCATCCTTGCTTGATGTTTCGCCAAACTACAACCCCTCCGTTAAGAGTGAAAACTGACTCCGACGTAGATTTCCTCGAATCTTTGTCAGTTTGGATCTCAGAATATGTGTATCCTGTAAGGATCAAATCCTTAGCTTCATACACAAGCATGTAGTTCCTCGTTCTTCAGAGATACTTGAGGATTGTCTTAACCGTTGTCCAGTGTTCTGATCCTCGATTGATTGATATCTACTGACCATTCCTACTGCAAAGCATACGTCTGGCCTAGTACACAACATTGCGTACATCAGGCTACCAACAACTGATGCATAAGGAATTCGTCTCATATCCTTAACTTCTTGAGGCGTCTTTGGACATTGTTCCTTAGACAAATGAACTTCATGCCTGAAAGGTAATAAACCTTTCTTGGAATCTTGCATCTTAAATCTCGACAACACTTTGTCAATATAAGATGTTTGAGACAATGCTAGAGTTTTGTTCTTGCGATTCCGGACAGTCTGGATTCTAAGAACAAACTGTGTCTCTCCCAAATCTTTCATTTGGAATTGCGTAGCTAGTCATTTCTTAATGTCAGTAAGATAACCTACATCATTCACGATGAGTAGGATATCATCTACATATAAGACTAGGAAATCGACAGAACTATTAATGATTTTCTTGTAGACACAAGGTTCATCATTATTTTGATCAAAGCAATAAGATTTGACTGCCTCATCAAATCTCATATTTCAGGACCTAGAAGCTTGTTTCAATCCATAGATGAACCTTTTAAGCTTGCAAACTTTTTGCTGTAGTCCTGGTTGTATGAACCCTTTGGGTTGGTCCATGTAGATACTTTCGTCAAGATTCCCATTTAAGAATGTTGTCTTGACATCCATCTGCCATACCTCATAGTCATAATATGCGGCCCAAGTAGAATACGGATAGACTTTACCATAGCAACAGGTGAAAAGGTTTCCTCATAGTCCACCCCTTCTACCTGGGTATAATCCTTTGCTACTAGTCTAGCCTTAAAAGTTTGCACTTTTCCATCTACATCACGTTTTCTCTTGTAGATCCACTTACAACCTATAGGTTTTACCCCATCAGGTTTATCTACAAGATCCCAAACAGAATTGAAGTGCATAGACTCCATTTCTTGGTTCATGGCTATGACCCATTTGTCTTTGTCTTTGTCAACCATTGCTTGGTTATAAGTTAATGGATCGTCACAATCATCATTTGATATGACAATTTTGATTTCAGTTAAACCCATGTAATGCTCAGATTGTGTTAAAACCCTCCAACTACGTCAAGGCACTCTCAACTCTTGAGGTGGACTTGACAAATTTGTATCAACAACCCTTGTTGATGTACTATCAGCAACTTTTGTTGTTGTTCCGTCTAACTCACTTAACACAACTTTACTTCTTGGTTGGTGATCCCTTATGTGGTCCTCCTCTAAGAAAGTGGCATTTGTCGACACAAATACCTTATCTTCCTTATGATCATAGAATAACCCATCTCTCGTTTCTTTTGGGTACCCTACAAAAAGGCATAATTTTGAACGTGATTCTAATTTCCTTGGATTTGTCACGAGCACATGTATTGGACATCCCCAAATTCTAAAATGACGTAAACTACCTTTATGTCCTTTCCAGAATTCAAATGGTGTTTCTGAAACACTTTTTGATGGAACATTGTTCAAAATGTATATTGCAGTCTCTACTACATATCCTCAAAACGAGTTAGGGAGATGAGTATAACTCATCATTGATCGAACCATGTCTAACAAGGTTCTATTTCTCCTTTCTGATACACCATTTTGTTGAGGCGTACCAGCTGCTGAGAGTTGGGATGTAATTCCATGTTCTATCATATATGCCCAAATTTTGAATAATCATCTATAAAAGAGATGAAATATTGATACCCTCCTCTAGCTTTAACATTCATCGGACCACAAAGGTCTGAATGTATAAGTTCTAAGGGTTCTTAGGCTCTATAACCTTTTCCACTAAAAGGTCTTTTAGTCATTTTTCCCTCTAAGTAAGACTCACATACTGGTAAGGCATTTTCTTCTAACTCATTTAGAAGTCCAATTCTTACGAATCTCTCAATCCTATTGAGGTTAATGTGACCTAACTGAAGGTTCCAAAGTTGAGCATTTTCTTTAGGATAAATTTTACGTTTTTTAGTTTGTGTGTTTACAGTTTTAAATAATTCAGTGTTCAAAACCATTTTGATTAAATTAGGCCTTAAAACATACAACCCATTTTCTAATGAAGCTACACATATTTCAATATCATTCTTAAAAATAAACACTTTATTAGAAGAAAAGGATATTGAAATACATTGTTCTACTAAGCAAGAAATTGAATTTAGGTTTCTAGTAACCCTGGTATCACTAGTACATTGTTCAACAACATATGTTTCTGCCAAACAATAGTTTCATGGTGCCCACTGCTACAGCTGAGACAACTTCCCCATTTCCAACACGGAGTGTTATGTCTCCTTCTTGTAGTTGTTGCTAGGAACTAATTCCCTAAAAAGAAGAATAGACATGATTAGTGGCTCTTAAATCCAATATCCAGGGAGAATTATCATCATCCACTAAACAAGCTTCTAAGCAAAGTAAATCATATTTACCTTCTTTCTTCTTTTCTGCAATGTACTTTGGACAGTTCCGTTTCCAATGCCCGTCTTCATTGCAGTGGAAACATTTTCCTTTGTCTGCAACTTCTTTGACCTTCTTGCCCTTCTGGGTGGTAGCTTTGTCAGCCTGTTTCCCCTTACCAACCTTCTTCATTTTCTTCTTTTTGCCTTTCAGGCTTGAGGAAGATGCACTGATTTTATTCCAGAGGTTGAACCTCCGTGATTACTCCTACTTGCAACATTTGCCTCATCTTTCGATCCCTTGATTTTCATCAGAGATTGGAAGGTTTGGAGTTCAATCGGAAGAGAGGTAAGGTTAAAAGTAAGCTTGTTCATAAAAACGTTACTTCGAAACTGTAGAAAACTCTCTGGTAGAGTTTCTAATATAAAGCTGACATGGCTCGATTCGTCGAAAGAAGCATCATTCGACTCCGCCGTGTTGAAGTGAACCATCATATCGAGAACATGATCCCGAACAGATGATCCCTTCGCCATTCTAGCGTTGAAGATGTACTTGAGGGTTGTTGTGTAAAATATTAATAATGTGCAATATCGCAAGTGTACGGGTCAAGTTTTAGTATAGTGATTTAAGAGTCCAAGTATCGTCCTCGGGAATGGGTTTGTAGATTAATTAATTATCAAGATACTAATTCTCAATTTTAGCTAAAGTAACATAACATGGATAGGTGGTGAAACAAATATTAAAAACAAACAAACACGTGGAGACACGAATTGATAGATTTTGAGGAAAGTGACTTCACAAGTTAATGACATAACTAACACATGCAATGAACTAATGTGGTGAATTTATAAACAAGAAGTAGAATACTCATGAAAATCTCTCGATTCTTAGTGAGCCTCGCACATGCAATAAATTCTATAGTCTCCATATGAACCTACAACATGCACGACATTAAGCAACTTCTTTATGTGTTTCCCTTAGACTTCTAGGTCATTCTCATGTCAGACTTCTAAGAGTTTTGACAACTTTGCTCTAATATAAGCTTTATCTCTCGAGTCTACTTAACCAACAAAATCAGAGAATTGAAGAACGAATTGCCAAAAATAAATATCAAAACATAATTCAATACATGGCAAACAAGTCTTAACATGCAAATCAAATCCTAACTACAACATTAAGCTACTCTAAATCACAAGAAACCAAACTAAAAGTGTAGAAAACGTCTAAAAACGGTGTTACAAACTGAAAGAAAAAGAAATTAAACTTATGTGTCGATGTCGGTCCTTCGTCTCCTACCTCCCGTCTCGATCTCGAACGTCCACGAATGCTTTGACTCCCAAAAAATGCTCTCTTTCCTCTTCTTACAGAGTGTATTTCTAAATTAGGGTGAAATCTCTATCAAATCCGGCTCCCTTTGCAAGAAGATGCAATGTTCTATTTATAGATGAAATCAGTACAGCGTTGCAACGTTGTACCCTAAACGCGTGGTAAATAAGGAATGTGTCGGCAGCGTTGCAACGTTGTACCATAAACGCGTGGTAAATAAGGAATTTGCTTCTGCAGCGTGCAGCGCGCCGCTTACTAACGCGCGCGTTACTGCAACGCCGCAAGGCGGCGTTACAACGCCTCAAAGACGGTCTTCAACATGGATTCCTTATCGAGATAGCGTTACGACGCTGCAAAGCAGCATTGCAACGCTATCGGTATGATCCTTAGCCCATGGAATCTACACGGATGGCGTTGCAACGCTATGCAGGGCGTTTCAACGCCATCACCTCGGGTCAAATGGCTTAGATTGATTCTTCTTCTTCCAATTGATAGTATTTTTAGCTCCAAAAAGCCTCGTTTTGATCCCGAGTAATCCAAAATGTCTCCAATTGTCCTGTTTGAGCTCTTAACCTGAAATTGAGTGATTTAAACACGTAAAAGCCCTAAAATCATCATAAAACTAGCAATAATTAAGCCTAAGGATAGCACATTTTGTGTGTTATCAAGGACATTGTGCCTGACCTGAACAAATTGTTGTCCGAACATGCCCTGCAACGAATCCATGATTTCCTTAGCACTCATCATGCCCTCGTGCTTCTTGGCTAGTATGTCTGACATACTTGACAAGATGTAGACCTTGGCCTTGTCATTGGCCTTGATCCATCTATCGTATGCATCACGAACTTTTCGTGACGCATTCGAGCTTGGCACCTGTGGACACTCCTCAGTAAGCACAAACTTTAGATCGTCCGCAACCAAGATGATATTACGATTGTTTTTTCAGGTCATCATATTTTCTCCGGTTAATTTCTCAATAGCCAATAAAGAAGGGATTGAGTTATTCATATTGTTGAAATACAAAATACTTGTATTAGTTTCTCGCTAAACCTTTAATTAATCCAATCATTTTTAGCTAATTATCTAATGATTCCTAAGTCATTAATAATTCGCAATGATACTCCAAAGGTTTAAAATGTATGACACAGAAGGGTAATAAAAAACACTCATCCTCTAGATCTAGACATTCTTGACGAAAACCTAATGCAAGAATAACTCTTATATAGGCTTTAGTTACCATTATTTGGTCTATATACAATTACAAGTAATGTATCCTGTGAGTGTAACCCTCTATCTTTGGATTCCAGAGTCCCGATCCAACAAAATCCGCCGAAGGGAGGACTAGGTTGGAAAATAAACTAAGGTAATCTTTATCCTTTTTCAGGTGTTCACTGTGTTCCGATCTCTAGGATCAAAGCCCTCCGAAGGGATTGTCTGGTCTAAGCCAAACTAGCAGGCTGATCATAGTAATCTCACGATGTTAACCGATAAAAGAGACCATAGGTTTTGTTTTCACTAAACCTGCTCCCACTCACTATAAGTACCCTCTCCATTCACCTTGCTATTGATCCATACAAACACCATCCGAAGAAGGACGCTCCCGTTTGCGTCACGAGGCCAAGTATGGATCTCACGGTGTGAACTTCTCGGAGATATGTAGGTGAAAATATATGTATCATATACACTTTTCCTCCCACTGGATACTTTAACTCTATAGGAAATTTACCTAGGCTAAACCCGACTAATGGTTTTACTTAAAGTTATCAATATAACACTTATATTGATTTTTTATCCTAAGTTTGCTAATATAACTTTTATATTAAACTTAGGATATCTAGTTTATTAACCCTTTAATAAACCCGCTGACTCTACTATAATTTATAAATCCTCTGATTAAAATTCACTCCTAGGTCAGTTGCCAGGTAGGGGTGTTCCATTTTCGTCAGCTTAAATACCCAAGCCTAGACAGAACCTTCCTTAGACATAGTTTCTCTTTTAATCATTGTTTATAAATTACATGGTTCCTAATTCTAATCTAATTAGAACTAGATAACCTAAGGTCTATTAATTCAAAATTCTAAACGTTTTAAAACTAATAATTAACCTTAGGTGACATGCATACTATGTTATATTTGCTTGATCATCCATCACATGAATAATAAACATACATAGCATATTCATCTCATGAATCATAATGCATGTCAATGCTATCCAAAAATTAATATAACATCTTATATTAATAATTTCATGCAAATTATATAATATAGCACTTTGTATTATAAATGATGCATGAAAAATGCTAAACCTAAGGTGGGAATTTCTAAATTAATGCATACATTATGCATGAAAATAATTATACAACAATTGCATAAAATTAAATAGCAAAATTAGACCATTTTTGGTACCTTAATAACAATTTTAATTAATATAATCTAATATAAAAATGTTTTATATATTAAATAATATTAAATTAAAAAACGCATCTTCTCGTTGTTGCCTTTCTTGAAATGCATGTGGCGTTGCAACGTTGTCCTTTATCCGTTTCTGATCGTTGAAGTGTGCCTAAGCATCAGCGTTACAACGCCAAGGATAGCGTTGCAACGTTGTCGTCTCCTCAGTCGCGCGCCCGCCGCAATGGCTGCGTTGCAACGCCATTCGCAGAACAGCAAGGTTTCTTCACTTTTCTTGCTCATTTTTGCTTCGTTCTTCTCAGGAACAACATTGCCTCGATCGATACGGACTTACAGACTCGATTTACCTAATAAAATTCTCAAAACAACATGTTCTTTACATTGAACAATTCAATGAAAATTATGCAAATCTATGGTGCCAAAAACGAAACCATCTAATTTGCAAACCGTTTATTCATCTCATGAATTTCATGCATTCCCACCTATGTTTTTTTTACAGATCTAGAACAAAAAACAAGAACACAATTGGCTCTGATTTGAATTGATGGGATTTAATCTCGTAGTGGAAGCGTTTTTGATCGTGTGTTCTTGTAAGATGTTAACACAGATCTAATCGAAAGCATATAACGAAAGTGATTAAGCATGTTAATGTGAATTTGGATAGCAGTACTATTACCTTTGTAGACAAAAACAACACGTGCTCCTTTTGATCCTCTCGTTCTCACGATCTCAACGGTCTCGCGTTCTCCACAAACTACGAAGTAGTTTTTGATCCACCCGCTAGATCTTCTCCGTTGTATCTCTAGGAGAGGGAAGGTGGTGGAACCTCTTTTGGAGTTGGGAGGGATTTTGAGGAAGACAAGTGCTTTGAAACTCCTCCAACAAAACACTTGTCAAAAGAGTACTAGGATTGCCTTTTTGAATTAGGTTAAAACTATGTGCATCTCATGCACATATATTTATAGGAAAATAGGATGGAAATGACCATCTTACCCTTATAGCGCTTTTATGATATATTTCCCATGGATTAAACCATATGTTATATCAATCATATCATATATGATTGATATATCCTTTAAACATGAATTGAACATTTCAATTTCACTCCAAACTATGAATCCTTCTTATTCCCATGTTGAGCCAATGGAGGGACGTAATGGATCTATAGATCATAAGCTCTAATGATACAAGATTAATCGATCAAACTCTTTGATTAAATTAATCAACATTCATTAACTATAAGTGATTCCACTATAGACTCATAGTTGCACTCTCCTCATTGTAGACTATGTTGTATCCACTGATATAATCAATACTTGTAAGTCGACTCTTCACAGGTTGTTCGTAATCACAACAGGGTCAAATTACCGTTTTACCCCTGTGAATACATTTTGTTCCTTAAGCTCTACTGATCCTCTTATGGTCCTACCATAAACTTGATCTTTCTTAAGCCAGTAAGAAGGCGGGGCCCCATTGTTCAAGACCTGAATTCAGTTCTTAAGAGAACAACCTATCTGATTCCCTAATTGAGGAATGAGTGAATTCCTTCTTGCATAGTTAAGTTCCCTGCTACTTACAAAGTTATGTCCTTGAGAAGGTATGCTTATTGAGTCGGCTACAGGCCACTCTCATGTTGGGATTTGTGTCCTAAACTTATGTAATTTTGATCAAATAAATAAAGAGTTATTTGTTTTGATAAAATTATATTCTTTCTTTACAAAGCCGATAAACTAAGCTCCAAGGTTATAATGTATCTTGAACATCAGTGTAGTAGACACTATTTGGATTGTGTTCAAGAGTATAACCTAAAGGGTCTATGGTATAAGAATAAAGTTGGAAACCTTATTCTGGTAACACCATGGATGCGACCCACTTTTTAATTAGTACAAATGAGGTAATCCAACCCATTCATGTGGATTGACATGCGAGTGGGGGCATCCTGTATGAAGAGTTCATACAAGACCGGACTGCAAATTATTAGTCTAACAAGTATAACGTCGTTAACAAGATAAGACTGATAATTTATAGATGGTCATTAGTGACTCGACCTGAATCTTGAGCAAGTTAAGAACTCCTGCTTATAGGGGTTTGTCCTTAGACTAGTATGGGTGAGAGTGGCCTGTAGCCGACTCAATAAGCCTACCTTCTCAGGGACAGAAGCTCGTAGGTAGTTGGGGACTTAACTATGCAAGATGGAATACACTCATTCCTACACTAAGGAATTAGATAGGTTTTTCCCTTAAGAACTGACTCCAGGTCTTGAACAACGGGGCTCCGCCCTCTAAGAGGGTATGAGTCTATGGTAAGACCTTAGACTTGTTGTTCATTAGAGGATCAGTGGTGCTTAAGGAACAAAGAGGTAATCACAGGGGTAAAACAGTAATTTGACTCAGCCGTGTTTACGAACAACCTGTGAAGGGTTGACTCATAGGTAATGATTATATCAATGGACACAATATAATCTACAGTGAGGAGAGTGCAGCTACAAGTCTATAGTGGAGCGACTTGTAGTTAATTAATATTGATTAACTGGATCAAAGAGTTTGATCAGTTAATCTCACATTATTGGAGCTCATGAACTGTAGGTCCATTAGGTCCTTCCGTTGGCTCAACATGGTAATATTGAGACTATAAAGTTAGGAATGAAATTGAAGTGTTCAATTTCATATATGAGGTGTTACATCAGTTATATGTGATATAATTGATATAATATATGGTTTTTATATGAATTAGATTCATATATAAACTCTATATTAATGAGAGAATGAAGAAGGGATATGATGGTAATTTCCATCCTATTTCCCTATAAATGGTTGCATGAGATGCAATTTGAAAATGAAGCAACATCTTGGAAAACCCTAGATTGTAAGTGTTTTGTCTTGTTGGAAAGGTTCCACAAATAAAATACACAACCTCTCTCACAAACATCTCATCTCACCTAAAGGGAACCCACTTTCCTCCCTCACCTAGAGAACAACGGAGAAGACTCGGTGGTAGTGTCCGTGATCGTTCGGGTTCGTGTTGCTGAGATCGTGAACGTGGGAGAAGGAGCACTTGAAGAAAGAGTTCTTCAATGGTAATATCTTGATGTCCATCTTGTAGAAATGCATGCTTAATCTAGTTAGATTAGATCTTGAATGTAATTCATGTAACTAAATTAATAACACGCGATTAACAATCGCTTCCGCTGCGGGATTCGATTCCTTCAGTTGTTCATTAGAGGATCTGTAGTGCCTACCTAAGGACCAAGAGGTAATCAGAGGGGTAAAGTGGTAATTTGACCCAGCTGTGATTACGAACAACTTGTGAAGGGTCGACTCACAGGTATTGATTACATCAAGGGACACAACGCAGTCTACAATGAGGAGAGTGCAGCTACGAGTCTCTAGTAGAGTGACTCATAGTTTGAATGTTGATTAATTAGATCAAAGAGTTTGATCAATTAATCTCGTATCATTGGAGCTCATGATCTGTAGGTCCATTAGGTCCCTCAGTTGGCTCAACATGGAAATTTTGAGGGTATACAGTTTGGAGTGAAATTGAAGTGTTCAATTTCACACATGAGGAAATATATCGATTGTATGTAATATAATTGATATAATCTATAGTTTAGATATGAATTAGGTTCATAGAAAAATATACATATGAGAGATATGAAAAATATTATATAAATGTGATTTATATAATAAGGTATAAGATACCTAATGAACATTATATTATACAATAGGTATAGGATAGTAATTTCCATCCTATTTCCCTATAAATAGATGCATGAGATGCACCTTTGAGATGTGAATGCAATTTATGAAAACCTGTTGTTCATAATGAGTGTTGTGGAAAGATTCCAAAACACCACTTCTCTCTAATCTCTCAAAATATCTCCTAACTCCAAAAGAGAAATCACATCTTCCTCTCTCTCCTAGAGATACAACGGAGAAGATCTAGCGACGAGATCGATTGTGTCAGGATCGTTGAGAACGTGAGAAGCAAGGAGCACTATAAGATTTTGATCTACAAAGGTAATATGATGCTATCAAGATTTCTATTATATACTTAATCGTTGTTAGTTCATGTTCTTGATTCGATTTATGTAACAAATTTTAAGAACACGCGATTCAATTCACTTCCGCAGTGGGATCCAATCCTATCAAACTCATACAAATACCATCTGAAAGGGGACGCTCCCTTTTGTGCCACGAGGTCGAGTATGGATCTCACGGTATGAACTTAATAGAGATTTGTGGATGGAAATTAAATGTATAACATACACTATATTTCCTCACACTCAGCACTTTAGGTTAATGGGATTGACCTAGATAAACCGACTATATTTACCTAAGTCTACCAATATAACTCTTATATTCGATTAACCTAAGTCTATAACAACTTATTAACTTAGGTCTATGCGAGTTTAATTTATTAACCCTTAACTAAACGACACTCACGAAAATATAATCTATGAATCTTCGGACCAAATTCACTCCTAAGTCGGTTCCTAGGTAGGGGTGTTCCGTAAACCGTCTGCTAAATACCCCAACCTTAGACAGAATCTTCCTTAGACAGAGTTGCTAATTGATCATCATTCATAAATCACATTTGATTTCCTAATTCTAATCTTATTAGAACTAGAAATCCTAAGTTGAATTAATTCAAGTTCTAATCCATTTAAAACTAATTAATTAAGGTTGCATGCATTTCTATGTTATTGTGCTTGATCATTCATCACATGAATAATAAAACTATATAACATACATTAATCACATGAATTAAATGCATGTCAATGCTTTTAATCTAATTAATATAACACTTATATTAATTAATCATGCATACTATATATTATAACTCTTATAAGACAAATATGATGCATGAAATGCTTAACCTAAGGTGGGATTTTAAATCTATATGACATATCATATGCATATAAATAATTATAGAACAAATATCAAATTGAACCAATTTTTGCACCCCTAGGGACTTTAATTAAATTAATTAACATTAATATGTCAAATATATTAATATTAATTAATTAAAAAACGAATTTATGACATAAAATTAAATAAATTACATAAAAAATCAGAAAAAACTGTCCCTCTTGCCACTTCCCGCAGAAAAAGCTCGCGCAACTGCTCCATGATGCACGACGTTGCAACGTCGTGGGCAGCGTTGCAATGTTGTGCCACCCCACGCCTGCTCCTATGTCTCAACACGCGCGACATTGCAACGCTACCACTCGCGTTGCAACGCCATGCCTGCTGTCACACAGTGTTGCAATGCCATGCTCTACACAGAACATAACTTTTCTGTTCTTCGCCCGTTTTCGCTCCCCGTTTCTTCACAACAACGCCTTACCACGAACAACACGGACTCACAGACTTGATTTTCAACATTATTGCCCAAAATAATGGGCCCTTACATTGAACTTTTCAACAAAAATTATAAATCTAATGTAGGTTCCAAAACTGAAAACATTCAATTTGCAAAACCCTTAAACATTCGTCACATGAAATTAAGGCTACCCACCTAATTTTAAGAAAAAAAATACAGAACAACAACAAAAGGAAAAAGCATGGCTATGATACCAATTGATGGGATTAAATCTCGCAGTGAAAACAATGTGAATCGCGTTACTTTCATTGTGTTACCGTTTTACTTAAAATTAAACATACAACAATTGTTGTCCTAGGCTAAGCATGATAAAGAGAAGGAAATGGCAACAAATTACTAACCTTTGAAGAACCGTTCTTTGTGTTTTCCTCCTCCCGTTCACGCTCTTTACGATCTCTCTAGATCTCCACTACGAACCACGAACCGAACACTGATCTAGGGACACCTCCACTTGATCTTCTCTGTTATTCTCCGACGGATGAGGAGAGTTGTGGGACTCCCTTTGGATTATGGGTGAAGAGAAAGTTAGAGAGAATTTGGGAGAGAATGAAGAGAACTCTTTTGGTGGATTCCCAAAAATGAGATTGATTGTCTCTCAAGTACTTCTACAAGCACCTTTAAATAGTGGAATGTGGTGGAGGCAAAATTTCCACCTATTTACCACTTTACCACAACTATATAATATGCAAATCATCTTTTCATAATTATATAGTATAAGGTATCACATACCTTATTATACAAATCTCATTTGCATAATTGTGGAATTGAATCACATTCAATTTATTTCTCTCAAATCAATTTCTCCAATTTAAGCCTTAATTCCATGATTAGGCTATACTATAGTTTATTATGAATCTCATTCACATTAAACTATATATTATGTCAATTATATCTCATATAAATGACATAAATACCCTTTTTTGAACACTTCAAATTCACTCCAAACTGTATACCCTCATTGAATCCATAATTGAGCAAACCGAGGGACCTATTGGACCTACAGATCATGAGCTCCAATGATCCGAGATTAACTGACCAAACTTTTTGATCCCGTTAATCAACATTCATTAACTACGGGGACACTCCACTATAGCCCTGTAGCTGCACTCTCCTCACTGTAGGACAAGTTGTTGTTGGAGTTTGTGCCCTAATACTCGTAGTTTGTAAATTTTGTTCTAATTATTGTAATAAAGAGTTATTATTTCAATAAAAAGTTATTGTTCGTTATTTACGATATTACCCTTTGTTTTAATCCTAAATCCAATAAACAAAACATCTCAGGCTGTAAAATGTCTCTTGAACTGAATGTAGTGTACATATAAAGGATCTCGGTTCGAGATACAACCTAAAGGGTCTATAGTAAGGGGATAAGGTCTGGGTACCTTACCCTGGTAAAACTATGGATGTGGCCCACTTTGTATATGATACAAACACTGTGATCCTAACGTGTTCGTGTAGATGACATGTGAGTGGGGATATCCTATGTAATGAGATTACATAAGACTGGACCGTGAAATAGTAACCACTAGATGTAACTCCGTTGACTAGCTAGGTTTCTATTTCACTAGGATGACCTAGCCAACTTGATCTCAATCCTGAGCAGGTTACGAACTCCTGTTTGCGAGGGATTCTCATTTGACTTGTATGGGTGAGAGTGGCCACAATATGCCTACATTCTTGGGGACAAGACCGAGTGAGCGGTTGGGGACATAATTTAGCAAGATGGAATTCACTCCTTCCCGCTTACTAAGGTAAGTAGATGAATGTTCCCTTAAGTGGTGTCTCCGGGACTTGAACAAAGGGTCCGACCCTCTCATTGGCCCTAGAAGGACTTCTGTTTGTTGGTAGGACCACAAACAAATTGTTCATTAGATGAGCACTGGTACTTAAGGTACAAGATGTAACCTAGGGGTAAAATGGTGATTTGACCCATATGGTGTTACGAACATTCGTGAAGGATTGACTTGTTGTTATTGGTCAATATTCGTGGACACAGAAATATATCTGTAGTGAGAAGAGTGCAGTTGCGAGACTTTAGTGGAGTGCTCCTGCTCGGAGGTTAATGAGATTAACCGAATAATTTTGTATCGTTGGAGCTTCTAATATGTAGGTCCATTAGGTCAACCTTCTAGCTCGTAAAGGGTTCTTAGATCGTTTGAATTTGAAATGTTCAAATTCATTAGGGAATAAATTTAATGTATATAGATACATTATAATATAAAGTTTTGGAACATTATATTATCAATTTAATGTGAATATGATTCATATTAAATTATATGAGAGAATTAAATATTTGAAAGAGTTCAAATATTAATTAAAATGTGAATGTGATTCATATTTAAAAACTATAGGTTAAAATTTAATGTACATTAGATGTGCATTAAAACTATAGGTTAAGGGTAAAATGATTAAATGAGATTTAATCATGATTAATTATATGGTATTTAATTAAATATGATTTAATTAAAATAAATATTAATATAATTAATTTGATTAATTATATTAAATATTAATTAATTAATTGTTAATTAATTAATTGGGAACGTGTCACGATGACACGTTCCCATCACTCCCCAATCCCCTCTCGATAGGGAGTGGGAAGTTACCCTTTCTTCTGTACTTCTTCTCCTGGTGAGAGGAAATGATGGATCAATGATTAATTCTGTGCAATTTGTGAAATTGTTGTGATACTCTCTCTCTCTCAAATTCCCTTCCTCTCCAATAGTTGGAATCCTTCCCACCAAGGATAAGATCTAAGTAGTATCCAGAGGATAGAAGGTTTACTTCGTGGTGTTGTCCTGTTAGATAAGAAAGAACATAGAAGTTCTTTTGTGTTGTTTTGTTGCTGTGAAAAAGGAGGAAGGAGTTGATGTTGAGAAACTTCAAAGGTAATTTCGAATTTCCTTTAGTTTAGTTATTTTACAGAACATGTTTGCATAATTTGTTCCATGCCTAATTAGATTAGATAAAATGCTTGTCTCTGTTTTTTACCCAATGTATTGGTATTTGAAATAAACCAAAAACAAACAAGCAATTACGATTTTAATCACGTTTCCGTTGCTCAAGGGAATCTGATTCCCATCAAATGGTATCAGAGTCAGGTTTGTTTTGTGTTGGTTGAAACAAATTTTGCATTGGATAGGTGGGAATTGCATTTGGTTTCCTGTAAAACTATTTAGGAAAATTTTGGCCTTAGATTTATTTTTGATTAGATCAAATTAAATGTAAAAGCCCCTGTGTTTTGGGCAATTAAGTGCATAATCGAGTCTGTAATTAAGTTATGAGTCATTCGTGACAAATTTCGTGCAAATTGCATGAGATTCGGGTGAGATTTTGGCATTTGAAGTTGTTGTTTTCGAAGGAAGAAGCTGTTGTAGAGGCAACAGCGTTGCAACGCTATCTGCAGCGTTGCAATGCTGAGGAATGGTGTCGCAACGCCGAAGTCCCTATCGATACGGAATTGCGAAGGGTCAGCAGCGTTGCAATGCTGCCCCTCAGCGTTGCAACGCTACATCGATGCCAGGCGCACACGCGAGATGAGGTGGCATTGCGACGCTCTCCTCAGCATTGCTATGTCGTGACAACAACCTGAAAGTGCAGACCGATTCAGAAGTGGTTCGAGTCGATTTTAGTCTGGTTCGAGCAGTCTGAGTCCGGTTCAAGGAGTTTTGGACCGATTTTGTAATAAAATTAATGTAATTTTATTATTTTTGCACTTTAAGGGCCAAATGTTTTCAGTTTTATGGCTATTTTCTTTATAAATGTCATTTAGAATATTTTTCACCTTAGGATAAGCATGTTCATGCATTTTTTTTATTTGTATAAGTGTTATATAAATATGGTAGAAATGCATGATTTAATTTATTTTTCATGAGTAATTAATTATAATTGTTATAATTAGATTATATGGAAAATAAAGAGCAAGGAGCATGAAATTACTTAGTTTAAAATAAATGTTATTTTATTTAAGTAATTTTCTTTATTCAATTAGTTGAATGTCTTTTATAATTCCAATTTGAAATTGTTTGTTGGTTTTATAATATAGTTCCTTGTCATAGGTTAATTATTAAAATTTATAAAAGTTATAAATAAAAGGGTTTTAGAAACCATAACCTATAACAAAGAATTGCATGCAAACATAGGAACTTAGGTTAAATTAAATTAGTTTAAAATTAATTTAGACCTATGTTTAATTTCTAATAGGATTAGAAGTTAGTCTTACATAGTATTTTAAATAGTTTAAAATATAGTAGGACAATAGGACATTGGTTTTAAGGGAACTCTACCGGTGATGTTCTGTCTAAGGTTGGGGGTCCTTAAGCTGAGGTTAACGGATCATCTCCTACCTGTGAATTGACCTGGAACTTGAGTTGAATTAACCGTAGTGCTGTATTATATCTAGGTAATTAAAATGTATATTCACATATACATGAGGTTAAAAGACCTAGTTATAAAAGTTATAATAGGCATAGACTTAGATAGATTCTTTTAGCCAGAATCTGACAAAGTTAAACCTATACCCTAACCTTAGGAGCTTCAGTGGGAGAAAACAAGGTGTTCCCATCGAGTTTACTCTCACGTCCTCAAGAGTTCACACCGTGAGTTCCATGCTAGGTTACGTGGCGTCAATAGGGCATCCCACTACGGTAAGTGTTTGCATCGTTCAATAACAAGGTGAATGAGGGAAGTATCCATAGTAAATGGCAGCAGGACGCGTGTCAACGTATCCTACGGTCTTCTCCATTAAGTCCACCTGCTAGGTTGTCCTGGAACAGCCAATCCCTACGGAGGGTCTGACTATAGGGGTCGGAACATCACGAACTCCAGAAATGGATAGGGTCTCTTAGGTAATTTGCCAACAGTTGTCTTTCTTAATAGTAGCATGTTGGCTCGGACCTATTGGATCTGAAAATGGTAGGATCACATTTACGGGATAAGTTAAGCTAGTTAACAAGTCCTTGACCAAACAAACGGTAGATAAGAATCATTGGGACATGATGTTGGGATGTATGTTCTAATCTCGTTTTGTTTGTAATATTAACATTGAAATAAATAAGAGTTATTTCTTGAAAGCTTCTGCTACTGCAGACGTTAAGCTCAGAAGTCACTAACCACGTTTGCTCTTCGTTACAGGAAACTAGTTCCTTCAAGGAGCTTGAAGGGGGTGAGATGACGCTCAGGGTCGAAACGGGAGATGTCGTCTCAGCTCGTGCAGTGGGAGATGTCAAGCTGTTTTTTAGAGATAGATTTATATTTTTAGAAAATCTGTATATAGTTCCCGAGATTAAGAGGAACTTGATATCCATCTCTTGTCTAATTGAACGTCCTTATTGTATTTCCTTTTTCTATTATTGAAGCGTTCATTTTAAAGAAAATGTGTCAATATTTGTTCTGCTAAGTTAGAAAACGGCTTGTATGTACTTAAACCGAATCAAACTAAGGCAATTTTAAATCATGAGATGTTTAAAACTATGAATACTCAAAGTAAAAGCAAAGTTTTTCTCCAAATAATAATACCTATCTTTGGCATCTTAGACTTGGTCATATAAATCTCAACCGGATTGAGTGACTATCAAAGAATGGACTTCTAAATAAGTTAGAAGATGATTCTTTACCTCCTTGCGAATCATGCTTGGAAGGTAAAATGACTACGCGACCTTTTTCTGGAAAAGGTTATAGAGCCAAAGTACCCTTGGAGCTTATACATTCGGATCTTTGTGGTCCGGTGAATGTTAAAGCTCGTGGAGGGTACGGATATTTCATCTCTTTCATAGATGATTATTCGAGGTATGGATATCTAAACCTAATGCATCATAAGTCTGAGGCTCTTGAAAAGTTCAAAGAGTATAAGGCTGAAGTAGAGAATGCATTAGGAAAAACCATTTACACACTTCGATCCGATCGAGGTGGAGAGTATATGGATCTAAGATTCTAGGACTATTTGATAGAATATGGAATTCAATCTCAACTCTCGACACCTAATACACCTCAGCAAAATGGTGTATCTGAAAGGAGAAATAGCACCTTGTTAGATATGGTTCGATCTATGATGAGCTATGCTCAATTGCCTGTCTCGTTTTGGGGTTACGCAATAGAGACTGCGGTTCAAATCTTGAACACTGTTCCATCAAAGAGTGTTTCAAAAACACCTTTTGAGTTATGGATGGGGCGTAAACCTAGTTTACAACATTTCAGGATTTGGGGTTGTCCGGTACACGTGCTAGTGACAAACCCTAAGAAATTGGAACCTCATTTAAGATTATGTCAATTTGTTGGCGATCCCAAAGAAACGAGAGGTGGTGTTTTCTACGACCCACAAGAAAACAAGGTGATTGTATCGGCAAACACCACTTTCTTGGAGGAAGATCACATGAGGAACCATAAACCGCGTAGTAAGATAGTATTAAATGAAGCTACAGATGAGTCAACAAGAGTTGTTAATCAAGTTGGACCTTCATCAAGAGTTGATAAAGAAGTCGACACATCAAGTCAGTCCCGTCCTTCTCAATCGTTGAGAATGCCTCGACACAGTGAGAGGGTTGTTTCCCAACCTGACCGCTACTTGGGTTTAGCTGAAACTCAAGTTGTCATACCTGATGATGGTGTAGAGGATCCATTGTCCTATAAACAGGCAATGAATGGCATAGATAAGGACCAATGGATCAAAGCCATGGACCTAGAAATGGAGTCAATGTACTTCAATTCAGTTTGGGAACTTGTAGACCAACCTGAAGGGGTAAGACCCATAGGGTGCAAATGGATCTATAAGAGAAAGAGAGATGCAGCTAGAAAGGTACAAACCTTTAAGGCCAGACTTATAGCAAAGGGTTTTACCCAAAGGGAAGGAGTTCACTATGAGAAAACTTTTTCTCCTGTTGCTATGCTTAAGTCTATAAGGATACTCTTGTCCATAACCGCTTTTTATGACTATGAAATTTGGCAAATGGACGTCAAGACTGCATTTTTTAATGAAAATCTTGATGAGAGCATCTATATGTCTCAGCCCGAAGGGTTCATAACCCAAGGTCAGGAGCAAAAAGTTTGCAAGCTCAATTGATCTATTTATGGGTTGAAACAAGCATCCAGATCTTGGAACATAAGATTTGATACTGCGATCAAGTCTTATGGCTTTAACCAAAACATTGATGAGTCTTGTGTTTACAAGAGGATCATCAACGGCAAAGTACCTTTCTTAGTACTTTATGTGGATGATATCCTACTCATTGAGAATGATGTAGGATACCTAACTGACATAAACAAATGGTTGGCGACCCAATTCCAAATGAAAGATTTGGGAGAGGCGCAGTATATTCTTGGGATTTAAATTTTCAGCGATCGCAAGAACAGAATGCTAGCTCTGTCTCAAGCATCTTATATCGACAAAATGTTGGTCCGATATTCGATGCAAAATTCCAAGAGGGGCTTACTACCCTTCAGGCATGGAATTCATTTGTCTAAGGAACAGATTCCTAAGACACCTCAAGAAGTTGAGGATATGAGACGTATTCCCTATGCCTCTGCAGTAGGTAGCTTAATGTATGCTATGTTGTGCACGAGGCCAGACATTTGTTATGCAGTGGGAATAGTCAGTAGGTACCAATCCAATCTAGGATTAGACCACTGGACCGAAGTAAAAAATATCCTCAAGTATCTTAGGAGAACGAGGGACTATACGCTTGTGTATGGGACTAAAGATTTGATCCTTATTGGATACACTGATTCTGATTTTCAAACCGATAAGCATTCTAGGAAATTCACATCGGGATCAGTTTTCATCCTTAACGGGGGAGCTATAGTATGGCGAAGCATCAAGCAAGGATGCATCACTGACTCCACGATGGAGGTTGAGTATGTCGCTGCTTGTGAAGCAGCTAAAGAGGTTGTTTGGCTAAGAAAATTCTTTACTGATTTGGAACTTGTTCCAAATATGAAATTTCTCATCACCTTATACTGTGACAACAGTGGTGCGGTAGCCAATTCAAAGGAACCTCGCAGCCATAAGCGAGGCAAGCACATCGAGAGGAAGTATCACCTGATACGAGAAATAGTGCAACGAAGAGATGTGACAGTCACGAAGATCGCTTCGGAGCACAACAATGTTGATCCGTTTACAAATACTCTCACGGCTAAAGTGTTCGAGGGTCATCTGGAAAGTCTAGGTCTACGAGATATGTACATAAGCTAATCTAGGGCAAGTGGGAGATATGTAATAGGTATATGGATGCCCTAGTTTATTGTTTTTGTATCTCTGTAACCACTGTTTTAGATTTAGATGTACCCCACTAGAGTTGTAGTTCAAGTGGGAGTTTCTTGGGATTTGTGCTCTAAAACCCGTAGTTTGTAAATTTTGTTCTAATTATTGTAATAAAGAGTTATTATTCGTTATTTACAATATTTTCTTTTGTTTTAACCCTAAATCCAATAAACTAAACATCCAAGGGTATAAAATGTCTCTTGAACTGAATGTAGTGTACATATAAAGGATCTCGGTTCGAGATACACCCTAAAGGGTCTATAGTAAGGGGATAAGGTGTTGGGATGTATGTCCTAATCTCGTGAAGTTTGTAATATTCCAAGTTGTAAATAAATAAGAGTTATTTATTCGAACTTTGTGTCTCGCATTTTTTCATAAACTTAATCCAATAAACTAAGTTCCAGGGTCATTGTATTATGAGAGAACTAAGAACTTGAACGGTGTGTAGTTGACACACGGGGAGGAGCACGATCGAGTTAATGACCCGAACAGTCTACAATATATAGATAGGGTTGGAGACCTAATCCTGGATACACTGTGGATGCGACCCGCTTTGTATTAGATACAAACGAGGTGATCCAGCTCGTTCATGTAGTTGACATGCGAGTGGGGGCATCCTGTGCAATGAGTGTTGGGATTTTTGTCCTAATCTCGTGTTTGTAAATTACTATTTGAAATTAATAAGAGTTATTTATTTCATTACTTTGTGTCTCGCAATATTTACAAACTTTTCCAATAAACTAAGCTCCAGGGTCATTGAATTTATGAGAGTACTAGAACTTGAACGGTGTGTAGTGGACACACAGGGAGGATCATGTTCGAGTTAATGACCCGAACGGTCTACAGTATATGGATAGGGTTGGAGACCTAATCTTGGATACGTTGTGGATGCGACCCGCTTTGTATTAGATACAAACGAGGTGATCTGACTCGTTCATGTGGTTGACATGTGAGTAGGGGCATCATGTGCAATGAGATTGTACAAGACCGGACCGTAAATTATTAGACTTACTGATGTAACACCGTTGACAGTAAGGACTAATAACTTCGTAGATGACCATTAGTGACTCGACCTAAATCCTGAGCGTGTTACGGACTCGCATCTGCGAAGTGCGTCCTTTGACTAGTACGCGGGTGAGGGTGGTCACGATTACTCGCCCAATATGCCTATCTTCTCAGAGACAGGACCAAGTAGGGAGCTGGGAACTTAACTACGCAAGATGGAATTCACTCGTTCCCGCCTTTAGGGAAACTAGAGGGGTTGTTCCCTTAAGTGTTGTCTCCAGGGCTTGGACAACGAGCGCCCACCTTCTCACTGGCCCGAGAAGGGTGTTGTGTATGGTTGGACCATCACAATATGTTGTTCATTAGAGGAGCGTGGGGACTTAAGGAACAAGAGGTAGACACGAGGGTAAAATGGTAATTTGACCCAGTAGTGTCTCTGAACAACCCGTGAAGGGTCGACTCATGGGCATTGGTTATATCGGTGGACACGTAATATTCTCACCGATGATGGGAGTGCAGCTACGGGCTATAGTGGAGTGTTACCGTAGCTAATGAATGTTGATTAACCGGGTCAAAGAGTTTGATAGGTTAATCTTGGATCACTAGAGCCCGTCACTTTAGGTCCATTAGGTCCCTCGGTTGGCTCCATCTGGGTTCAAAGAAGGGTTAGAGTTTTGGTATGAAATTGAAGTGTTCAATTTCACTTAGAGTAATTTATATCAGATATGAGTGATATAATATATAGTTTAATGTGAATGAGATTCATAATAAACTATAGGTTAGCCTAATTGTTGAATTAGGGCTAATTGGAGAAATTAATTGAGAGAAATTAAATTGGATGTGATTCAATTTAATTAATCTACAATTATTGCAAATGTGATTTGCAATATGAGATATGAGATATCTTATATTATATGGTTATGCAAATATGATTTGAATAATTTATGCTTGTGGTAAAATAGTAATAATGTGGAGATTTTAACTCCATGATTATTCCATTATTTAATCCCTTCTTGCTAGAAGGATTGTATGATCAATCTCTCCTTTTTTGGATTCTCAACCAAAAAGAAGATTGTTCTCTCTCAAATTCTCTCTAACTTTCTCCTCACCAAAACACTAGAATTCCACCATTCTCCTTCTTTCCAAAAGAAGAACAACCAAGGTTCCAATTGGTGGTGTTTGTTCTTGTTCGAGAAGTTCGAGATTTGCGAAGTGTTCGTGACCATTGGAAGAAAACTTTGAAGAGAGTCTTCAACAAGTAAGTAGATTTCTTCTTGTTGTTTTTTCTTCCATAGTATTGTATATTTAACTTAGATCTAAGTGTTAGATCGTTTTGATGAAACTCTAGTTGCACATTTTCACCACGACGATTCAATTGTCTTCCGCTGCGTGGACTTTTATTCTCTTCAATTGGTATCAGAGCCATACGTTTGGTTCATTTTTTTGCACTGTTTTTCATTAAAATTAGGTGGGTACAGCCTTAATTTATGTGATAAATTGTTGGTTTGCGAATTTGGATGTTTTCGGTTTTGGCATTTTAGATTTACAATTTTATGTTGATGAGATCAATGTAAAGGCCCGTTGTTTTTAGGCATTTTGTTTTAAATCGAGTCTGTAAGTCCGAGTTGTTCGTGGCAAGAGTTTCTGTGAAGAAATCAGAGCGGAAACGGGCGAAAATCGATGAAGAACAGCAAATGAGTTTGCTATTCTGTCGATGGCGTTGAGACGTTGTTCATCAGCGTCTCAACGCTATCCTTGCGGGCACTGGCTTGGCTGAAGAGCACCGTTGCAACGCCACGGCGTAGAGCACGTTGACCTCATCGTTGGACGCGGCAACGTTGCAACGCCGCACGCGTAGTGGGCGGTTCAAGGAGCAGTTTCGCGAGACGTGGGCGGTTCTTTTGCAAAGTGGGGCAGTTATTTACGTTTTTATTTAATTTTAAATTTGTAAAGTGTTTTTATTATTTATTTAATTATTTTATTAAATAATATTAATATAAATGTTATATTAATGTTATTTAATTAAATAATTGCCCCTAGGTGCCAAAACCGGTCCATTTTTGCTATTTAATTATTTATGCATGTGATGTATGATTTAATTAAATTTCTATGTGCATAATGTATGTCATATAGATTTAAAATCTCACCTTAGGTTAAACATATTCATGCATCATTTATATTATGAGAGTTATAATATATAGTTTGCATGATAGGTTATATTATAAGTGTTATAATATAATTAAATGCATGTTTAATTTAATTAATATAAGTGTTATATTTTTTGAATTAAAGTATGCTCATGCATTTATATTCATGTGATGAATTAATTTATGTTATAGTATATAGTTATTCATGTGATGAATGATCAAGCACTATAACATAGAAATGCATGCAACCTAAGTTAACTATTAGTTTTAAAGAGTTTAGAACTTGAATAATTAGACTTAGGTTTTCTAGTTTTAATAAGATTAGAATGAGGAAATCAAAGTTTAGTCTATGAATGAAGACTGATTAGTAACTCTGTCTAAGAAAGGTTTTGTCTAAGGTTGGGGTATTTAAGTTGACGCTTGCGGAACACCCCTACCTGGAAACCGACCTGGGAGTGAATTCGGTCCGGAGATTCTTAGATTATACTTACCGTGAGTGCCGTTAATTAAAAGTGTTTTAATTTTCTCACATTCACCTAAGTAATAATGTGATTATAAACTTAGGTAAATACCATATAAGAGTTATATTGGTAGACTTAGGTAAATTCTAGCCGGTATATCTAGGTCAATCCCTAATAAAATTAAAGTGCTGAGTGGGAGAAAATATAGTGTATGAGATACATTTAATTTTCGACCACATATCTCCGTTAAGTCCGCACCGTGAGATCAATACTCGGCCTCGTGGCGCAAATGGGAGTGTCCCCCTTCGGGTGGCATTTGTATGGGTCAATATCATCGTGGATGGAGAGAGTACTTATAGTGAGTGGGAGCGGGACCTGTGAAAACGGGACCCACGGTCTCTTCTTTCGATTCACACACCGTGAGACGCCTATGATCCGCTTTGCTAGTTTGGCTGGACCGCACAATCCCTTCGGAGGGCCTGATCATGGGAGTCGGAACACTGTGAATTCTCGAAAGGGATACAGTTTCCTGGTTGGTTTTCCTTCTTGGTTCACCCTTCGGTGGCTATTGTTTGGACGGATACTTGGAAACTTAAAAATTGAGGGTGACACTCACAGAATTCGTTAAGAGTTAATGAATTCGACCGAACAATGGTAATTAGACGCCTAATGGAATAAGAGTTATTCTAGGATTAAGGTCTGATCGAGAAAGTCTCGTCCTAGAGGAGGAGTGTTTTGTTCACCCTTCGGTGGCGGTCATTCTAAACCTTTAGGATATCATTGCAAATTTTGAATGACCTAGGGATCATGAAACAATTTTTGCTAAAACTTGATTGGATTTCAAAAGTTTTTTGCGAGACTAACACAAAGTTTTATGATTTTTCAGCAAAAATGTCAAGCTCAATCATCGCTTTACTTGCTTCTGATAAACTAGTGGGAGATAATTACCAAACTTGAAAAAACAACATAAACACGATTGTGATAACTGACGACATTAAGTCCGTGCTCTCTGAGGAGTGTCCTCAGTTGCCGGGCTCGACTGCGTCATGAAGTGTTCGCGTTCACTTAAAGGGCATTTATGTCATTTATATGAGATATGAGTGATATAATATATAGTTTAATGTGAATGAGATTCATAATAAACTATAGGTTAGCCTAATTGTTGAATTAGGGCTAATTAGAGAAATTAATTGAGAGAAATTAAATTGGATGTGATTCAATTTAATTAATCCACAATATGAGATATGAGATATCTTATATTATATGGTTATGCAAATATGATTTGCATAATCTATGGTTGTGGTAAATGGTAATAATGTGGAGATTTTAACTCCATGATTATTCCACTATTTAATCCCTTCTTGCAAGAAGGATTGTATGATCAATCTCTCATTTTTTGGATTCTCAACCAAAAAGAAGAGTGTTCTCTCTCAAATTCTCTCTAACTTTCTCCTCACCAAAACACTAGAATCTCACCATTCTTCTTCTTTCCAAAAGAAGAACAACCAAGGTTCCAATTGGTGGTGTTTGTTCTTGTTCGAGAAGTTCGAGATTTGCGATGTGTTCGTGACCATTGGAAGAAAACTTTGAAAAGAGTCTTCAACAAGTAAGTAGATTTCTTCTTGTTGTTTTTCTTCCATAGTATTGTATGTTTAACTTAGATCTAAGTGTTAGATCGTTTTGATGAAACTCTAGTTGCACATTTTCACCACGATGATTCAATCATCTTCCGCTGCGTGGAACTTTTATTCCCTTCAATGAGATTGTACAAGACCAGACCGTGAATTATTAGACTTACTGATGTAACATCGTTAACAGTATAGAGCTAATAAATTCGTAGATAACCATTAGTGACTCGACCTTAATCTTAAGCGTGTTACAGATTCATGTCTGCGGGGGTCTGTCCTTTGACTAGTACGGGTGAGGGTGACCACTATTGCTCGCCCAATATGCATATCTTCCCAGGGACGGGACCACGTGGGGAGCTGGGAACTTGACTACGCGAGATGGAATTCACTCGTTCCCGATTTAGGAAAACTAAAGGGGTTTTTCTCTTAAGTGCTGTCTCCAGGGCTTGAACAACGGGGCCCCACTCTCTCACTGGCCCGCGAGGGTTGTTGTTTATGGTAGGACCATGCAACGTAGTTGTTCATTAGAGGAGCAGTGGGACTTAAGGAGCAAGAAGTAGACACAGGGGTAAAACGGTAATTTGATCCAGCTATGACTACGAACAACCTGTGAAGGGTCGACTCATGGGTATTGGTTATATCGATAGACACAACTTGTCCTACAGTGATGAGAGTGCAGCTACGGGTTTTAGTGGAGTGTTTTCGTAGCTAATGAATGTTGAATAACCGGGTCAAATAGTTTGACAGGTTAGTCTCGGATCATTGGAGCTCGTCATCTGTAGGTCCATTAAGTCCCTCGATTGGCTCAAATTGGACAAATTGAGGGTTTACAGTTTGGTGTGAATTTGAAGTGTTCAAATTCATTATTTTGGTATTTATGCCATTTATATGTGATATAGATGACATAATATATAGTTTGATGTGAATGAGATTCATAATAAACTATAGTATAGCCTAATTGATTAATTGGTGCTAATTGGAGAAATAGAATTAAGAGAAATTAAATTGAATGTGATTCAATTTAAAATTCCACAATTATGCAAATGAGATTTGTATAATAAGGTATGAGATACCTTATATTATGTGATATGCAAATATGATTTGCATATCATATAGTTGTGGTAAAATGGTGATTTAGTAGAGATATTAACTCCACATCTCACCATTATTTAAACGCTTGGTGAGAAGCCTTTGGTAAGATTGGATCTCATTTTTTGGAAATTCGAGTTTCAAGAGACCTCCAAATTCTCTCAAACGCTCCCATCTTGGGTCTTGGAACTTGAAAAAAGGGTTCGACCCTCTCATTGACCCGAGAGTGACTTCTGTTTGTTGGTAGGACCACAAACAAATTGTTCATTAGAGGAGTACTGGTTTAAGATACAAGATGTAACCCAGGGGTAAAATGATAATTTGACCCAGTTGGTATTACGAACATTCGTGAAGGATTGACTTGTTATTATTGGTCAATATCCATAGACATAGAAACATATCTGCAGTGAGAAGAGTGCAGCTGCGGGACTTTAGTGGAGTGTTCTTGCAGTTAACGAATGTTGATTATGAGGTTAATGAGATTAACCGAATAATTTCGTATCATTGGAGCTTCTGATCTGTAGGTCCATTAGGTCCACTTTCTAGCTCGTAAAGGGTTCTTAGATCGTTTGAATTTGAAATGTTCAAATTTATTAGGGAATAAATTTAATGTATATTGATACGTTATAATATAAAGTTTTGGAACTTTATATTATAAATTTAATGTGAATATGATTCATATTAAATTATATGAGAATTAAATATTTGAAAGAGTTCAAATATTAATTTAAATGTGAATGTGATTCATATTTAAAAATTTTAGGTTAAAATTTAATGTGCATTAGATGTGCATTAAAACTATAGGTTAAGGGGTAAAATGATTAAATGAGATTTAATCACAATTAATTATATGGTATTTAATTAAATATGATTAAATTAAATTAAATATTAATATAATTAATATGATTAATTATATTAAATATTAATTGATTAATTGTTAATTAATCAATTGGGAACGTGTCACGATGACACATTCCCATCACTCCCCAATCCCCTCTCGATACGGAGTGGGGAGTCACCCTTTCTTTTGTAATTCTTCTCCTGGTGAGAGGAAATGATGGATCGATGATTAATTCTGTGCAATTTGTGAAATTGTTGTATACTCTCTCTCTCAAATTCCCTTACTCTCCAATAGTTGGAATCCTTCCCACCAAGGATAAGATCTAAGTAGTATCCAGAGGATAGAAGGTTTATTGCGTAGTGTTGTCCTGTTAGATAAGAAAGAACAGAGAAGTTCTTTTGTGTTGCTGTGTTGTTGTGCAAAAGGAGCAAGGAGTTGTTGTTGAGAAACTTCAAAGGTAATTTCGAATTTCCTTTACTTTAGTTCTTTTACCGAACATGTTTGCATAATTTGTTCCATGCCTAATTAGATTAGATAAAATGCTTGTCTCTGTTTTTTACCCAATGTATTGGTATTTGAAGTAAACAAAAAACAAACAAGCAATTACGATGTTAATCACGTTTCATCTACTCAAGGGGATCTGATTCCCATCAGTTGTGTCCATCGATATAACCAATACCCACGGGTCGACCCTTCACAGGTTGTTCATAGTCACAGCTGGGTCAAATTATCGTTTTACCCCTGTGTCTATCTCTTGCTCCTTAAGTCCCACTGTTCCTCCAATGAACAACTTTGTTGTATTGTTCTACCATAAACAACACCCCTCTCGGGCCAGTGAGAGGGTGGGGCCCTGTTGTTCAAGCCTTGGAGTCAACACTTAAGGGAACAACCCCTCTAGTTTCTCTAGCTCGAGAACGAGTGAATTCCATCTTGCGTAGTCAAGTTCCCAGCTCCGCTCGTGGTTTTGCCCCCTGAGAAGGTAGGCTTATTGGGAGAGCAACACATGTCACCCTCACCCGAACGAGTCAAAGAATAGATCTTCGCAGACAGGAATCCGTAACAAGCTCAGGATTAAGATCGAGTCACTAATGGTCATCTACAAATTTATTAGTCCTAAACTGTTAATGGTGTTACATCAGTTGGTCTAATAATTCATGGTCCAGTCTTGTACAATCTCATTGCACAGGTTGCCCCCACTCGCATGTCAACTGCATGAACGAGCTGGATCGCCTCGTTTGTATCCAATACAAAGTGGGTCGCATCAACAGTGTTGTCGGATGAGGTTCCCAATCCTATCCACATACTATAAACCATTTAGGTCACTAACTCGAACGTGATCCTACCTGTGTGTCCACTACACACCGTTCAAGTTCACATAAGTATGACCCTGGAGCTTAGTTTATTGAATTAAGTTTATAAATGTGAGATACAAAGTTTGAATAACAAATAACTTTTATTCATTAATTCAATAACTGTTACAAACGACACGAGCTTAGGGCATACACCCCAACATAATAGCATGTGGAGTTATATAACTTGTGTTTAGGATGCAAAGTTATTTGGTTTGGATTATAATAATCTGTGTTTAGGGTGTGAAGTATTCCATAGACTATTATAACATATGTTATTATAACATGTACTCCAAACAAGTTACAAAATAATGGGAATGGTGGAATAAATGGATGAAGTTATCTTATCCCTATTCACTATAGATACATGCATATAGATGCATGTTAAAAGATTTGGAAAACCCTAGCCCTTTTGTGAGACAAAGCTCTTCCACATCCCATAACCTCTCTCTCAAATTCTCTATATTCCCTTCCTAGAGAAAACCATCTTATCTCTCTAAAACTTTTCCAAAAAGTTGACTCCCACAAGCTAGATCTTGTCCAAGAGAAGAGTGAGAAAGATCGTATGGAGGTGTCTCAGCAGATCGGAGGACAATCATTGTAGAGAACAACGAACTACGATCTACAAAGGTATATTGTAGATCTTATTTTATTTCATGTTTAATTCTTAGAATTTTATGTGATCTTGTTATTTATGCAAAAATACAAAGCAAATGTGTTCATACGCTTCTGTCGTCAGACTTCGATTCCTTTCACCAGTATATCCACTACATATGTTCAAGTTACATAAATATCCTTGGATGTTTGTTTATTGGATTTAAGTTTAAGTGAGTCTAGAAAATTGATAAAATAAATTGATAAAATAACACTTACTTTATTGAATAAATAAATTATATTAACAAATCCATGAGTTTAGAGCATAAATTCCAACAGTTCAGGTATAGGGCACATTGGGTCATATGTTATCACTTTCCTCTTCTTACCATCTAGTCTTATGTCTGTCCATGGGGAGCACAATTTATAGGCAGGTTGTCGCTTACATTTTCTCCGATGAGGTACATCTACACTAAGTGTTGTTACCTCTTGAACTGAGTCCGAATCAACCTTTGTGCGCTAAATGGAAACAAGTATAATAGAATTAGGCATTAAAATTCAGATGACTCAATACACTCTGTCGATTGCAAACCACTCATTGTCTTGAGCGTACTACATAGAATTGGGAATGTCCTTCTATCCATCCTTGTGCTTTCACGACAACACAAGTCATTCTCATAAATGAGACGAAAGAAATTCAATTGCCTAATGTGATGTCTATCATATGATGATTAGTAATCTAACCTCTAATAATCATTCAAAATTTGTTTATTTAACCTTTGCTTGGTGGCAATTTGAAAACACAAATTTGAAAACAAATAATTCAATGAAAACATAATTGTATCTCATACTTCAAGATATGTGTTTGATAACAGATTTAGAAAAGTGAAACTAATTTTAAGCAGTTGTTTAAAGTATATACTATAATATATTTTTAGATCATGAAATTAGTCGTTGTTGCAAAATTAAATATTAGGTCGAATATAAATCATTATTAATTAATTTATGAACATATTTTTTTAAATTTTGTAGAATTATTATTTTATAATATAGTGTTATATATTTTATAATAATATTATATTATACATATTTTAATTTAACAAAAGTAAATTAACATGAAATACTATATTTATTTAAATTTTTATCTTTGTATAATACAATTCTGCATTTTAAAATTTCAAATTCAAAATCTGGATACAACGAAAACATAAAGCTATTTTTAAAATTTATATCATTTGGATCACAGAATCTGAAAACAGTTTTTAAAAATACAAACACATATTCCACGAATTCAATGAATTTGATAACATCAAACAGAATGCCTACCAAATAGACCCTTCATTTTTGTTCAGCTTCATTCCAATTCTCGTTTAGTCAACAGAGCCATGGTTGAATGAAAGTAAATAAATTGACATGAACAGTCCCTCCCAACAACACAAGATCAATAAATTGAATACTACAACAGAAATAAACCTATAATTTCATACCATGAAACAGAACTGAGGTTATGTTCATGAACAGGAAACTAAGTGGCAGGAAAATAAAGACCTCTCTCACTTTCTTTTTTCTCTCTTTGGGCTGGGAGCAAAATTTAAGATATTCGACCAGTTTATTGGCAGCGGTAGGTGAGGTCTACTAAGAAGACGAGATGAGGGTCGAGGTAGACATGCAGTTGGTATCGAAAAACAGCGTTTACAAAGGCAATGTATGGTTATTTAAAAGATCAATAAATGACTACAACATGAAGATATGCGTGCTTTTCAACTCTCCTTAAGCGAGGGCGCCCGTGCAAGCTGTGACTGGAGAAGGATTAGGCTGCTTCTTTGTTGAGTTGTATTTCTTGGTAATGAATCTGCAATACACCAAGAACTGTGTGTATTAAATATAATGTTCTAAGAATGAGGGTGGTTTAGACTTTACATATAAACCTGCAGTGATTGTCTATATTTCAAAATAACTGGCAGTTTTAAAATCCATGCTTTTCAATACAGAAATGTACAAGATCAAGTAAGACCAAGCGAGAAGAAGAGGATAAAGAAACTTCTTATCTCATTAAGTTTTAGAAAGCAACCTTAATCAGGGTCTAAGTTGAAACTACGAAAACCGATAAAACTGACTAAATCGTGTCAATTCGATTAGTTTAAACCATCCTTGTCAGTTGGTTTGATTTTCTTAAGTATAGAATTCGTATAGGTTAGATTTTGTCCATTTTGGATGTTTTGGTTGATTCCATCTTTTAAAAAAATTGGTTTTGACATGGATGGATAATTAATTTTTCTTAAACCGACTCCAACTCGCTTAGACTCCTAACTTGAGTTGAAAAGGCAATTTCCAGTGGTTGATCAACAAAAGCCAGAGCAAATTGCGATGCATAGACTTAGGCATTACCTGAAGAAGTCCCTCCATAATAACTCAAACATCAGCCAGTTTGTTCCAGACCCATTGCCACCATCATTCTTCCTGTAAGAGAAAAGGTTCCACGCATAAGAAGATTATCTCAATGATTAATGTGTGTTTTTAAGAACTTTGGATTAGCAATGTTAAAAAGAAGACAAAAGGGGTGGCCGTCGATACACACCTGGAAACAGTTTTGGTAAGTTCATTAAACACCGATCGAGGTGAAATGCAACCCATGGTTAGCCATGGAGAAATTTTGTTTGAAAAGGTAGCACCATATATGCTACTCTGAGCACCATTGTTCGTTGCCTTCGGTGGTTGGGCTCGACACTCAGCTGCATATTTTTGAAGCCTATGAAGTGCTTCAGTCTCCCCTCCCACTTGAGAAGTATTGGGAGCGAGCCATCCTTCCTATATGATGAAGTTAACAATGCTGAGATATTTCATGAAAAGTAGAGAATACTCTCAAGATATATATATATAGTGAATGTCACAAAGCAACGTCTGTTGTAATAAAATGATTTATTCTCAGTCAGGAACTCATAATCATCCATCTGCAGCGAGGACACTAAACTTCTAGAAATCTGTTCAACTTATGAGGACTTAAGAAAGTTTCAAGAATTTCAATCTAGAACATCAATTTGCAGCACGGAAATCTCAAATAATCATAGTCCAAATCTACAAAAGGCTATAATATGCAAAGACATATCAAAACTACTACATTTTTGAGAGAACACCATTTCCACTTGATTCAACTACATAAAAAAACTTTCCAATGTTAGTTCCTCTTGCCACAGCGATGACGAAAAGATGAATATTGACGTTGTGTCCAAGAACTAGTAGCAAGCTAAAGAATTTTCTTGTGACTCGTTATCCAAAGGCTCTTGCAGAATTCAATTGTTGTAACCTACTCTCAAACAACAAGCCATAGCCGAAATTGCTTAGTAGTAGGCTAGTCAACATGCAAACAAATGCTAACCGAACCCCAGAAGACAATCAAAATCAAAACGTTTGAAGTAAAAAGCCAGATATTAAATGAGCTTATGTTATTATTGTTATGTTCCTCCCATTTTACCAACCAAACATCACAAAAACAAAAGGAAACTCAAATAAAATTTCAAAAGAACAAGCTTCTAAGTTGAAATCGCAATTAGACAAACTCATTCAATCATCAGGCACTAATTGAAATCAATATCTCCTGCCAATAACAAGATAACCCAACTGAACAAAACGGCAGAACAATCCTCCACTTCAGCCAAAGAAGCAAAACTAAACGAAATTCAAGCAGCAATGAAGAACAAGAACAAACCTTAGACATTGCCACAGGTTGGTTGAGACCCAAATCAGACAAAGAAGGAATATCCCCAGGTTCCACATCACCACGAGAAGGCAACCCCTTCATCTTATCCAAAGCTTCAATCGTCTTCCTCACACTCAACCCTTGAACTTTCTCTCTAAACGCCCCATGACTCGAAGGCATATCTTCAATTTTAAACGGCAAATCATCGACGTGATACAAAGTGCTTCCCCAAAAGTACTTCACCTCAACATTCTCCTCCTTCATCGCACTCTCAATCCTCTCCTCCGTCTCCATTTCATCGTGCGAAACCTCATAATGAGCATAAATTGCATCGGCCCCAATTTCCTTAGCCAATTCAACAAGGACAGTCTCAGGTTTCCCAATTCGAACAACGAGATTAGAACCCCTCGCCTGGAGATTCTTCCGCAAATCCGAGACCGATTCAATCACAAATGTCGCTCGGTACGGTCCAGTTTTATCGAACCCAGACGAAGATTTGCCGTAATCTCTCGGATCGAAACAGTAAACAGGCAAGACGGACATGGAATCGTTATTAGCGGAATTTAGGCATTCATTATCGTGAATCCGTAGATCGTTACGGAACCAAACGATGGTAGCTCGACGAATTCCGGCGCCATTGGAGGGCTCTGAGGGGCGGCGGGGGCCTAAAGAGAGAGGGATTTGAAGTGGGTTAGCAGAAACGGTGGATTTGAGGGAAATTTTAGGGGGACAGAGAGAAGAACAGGAAATGGGTAAGCGAGAAAGAGAAGAAGCTTGAGTGGGGACATTATCCCCGTTTGGCTGCCGAGAAAACAACCCAGAAAATTTGGGTTGGACTAGAAAATTGGAGGGAATTGCCGTTGACAGAGATAAAGTGAGGGAAGCGACGGCGAGCGGCGGCGAGTGAAATGCAACAGCCGGAGATTGGTCCTCCGATGAAATGGGTTCAGAAATTTCGAGGATTTGGGAGTTGGGATCCATGATTGAAGCTTCAAAGATGGGAAAGAAGATAAGATTTTGAGGCGCTTTCAACAAATTTGCCTCGCTCGCTGCATATGAGAGGATTTGGGGGGTTGGTGGAGTCACTGAGGATTAGGGAGCGGAAAAGTGTATGTCCAAAAAGTACAATTTGTTGGGGATTTTTTAAATTTTATTTTCTAAACATTTGGTCTAAATCATACGGCTGCGCCTACCGTTGGTGAACATTGGTTGTAGCATTAATTTTTTTTTTTTCGAGCAAATTGTAGCATTAATATTTAGATTATAATTTTTGTAAAAAATATAATTAAATTATAAATTTTGTTGGTTGTTTAAGTTGTCTAATTTATAAATTAGTTTAGTTAGATGTTTGATTGTATGATGATAAATTTAGGTTGTTCTATTTTGTTTGTTTAATAAAAATAAAATGAGAGAATTTAAGGATATATTAGTTTATTTTGACATATTTGACTAAAACTAAAAGTGAGAAGACATATTTTATTTAAAGAAAGATAACGATTTGAAGGCTTATATGAATTATTAGAGAAAATATGTGGATATATGGTATTATTTTTTTTTTTTTAGTTTAATAACAACATTTGGAACAGAGTGTTTCGAACTTTTAACCTTTTAGTTGAAGATATATATGTAGTTTCAACTTTATTACTTATTCAAGCGTAGAATTTAATCTAAGTACAACGGTAAAAATTGAACTTTGCATTTTTTTTTAATTTTTCTTTTTTTAAATCATCAAACTGGAAATATTTAAGACATGAATAGGAAAGTTTGAAAATATAAAACTTGAACTTACATTAGTAGAGATGTTTTAATTTTAGTTCAACAATATTTTAGGATGGAGGATTTGAACTTTTAACCTCTTGGTTGATAGTACATACTTATTATTGCTAAGTTCTGCTCACTATTGCTATATTGATATGATATTGAGTGGATTGAGTGGTTTATGTTTGGATGAACAATGATAATTAATTTTAAATGCACTTTGCTTATTAAAAACATAAATATTTTTCAAAATGAATGAGTTTGGTTTGTTTATTAATCTAAATTAATTAATTCGAGAATATTAATGAATTGATCCAACCACAAATTTAAGTTAAATTTAATCATGAAATTTTAGATTTGTAGTTAATAAGTCATTTAACTTTTAAATTTGTGTCAAATAGGTCCTTGATCTTTCGATATTTTTAAAATCTACCTATTTATTATATACCAATTTGAAAGTTTACGACTATATTAGACACGATTTAACTTTATGTATAATAAATATGCTAATTTTAAAAAATGTTGAATATTTAATAGCTTGTTTGGTAGGCAATCCGGATTCTGTTTTATGTTTTCGAATTCACTAAATTCAGTGAATACGTGTTTGATGAATATGTTTTAAAATCTGCTTTCGATTCTCGTGATCCAAATAGTAGAAATTCTGAAAACAACATTTTTATGTTTTCGTTATATCCAGATTCTTAATTTGAAATTTTAAAATGCAGAATTATATTAAACAAAGATAAAAATCTTAATAAATATGGTATTTCATGTTTATAAACTTAATTTACTTTTGTTAAATTAAAATATGTATAATATAATATAATATATTATATTATAAATTATAAAATAATAATTATATAAAATTTATATAAAAAAACATGTTCATAAATTAATTAATAATATCTTATATTCAACCTAATATTTAGTTTTGCAACTACAACTAATTTTATGATCTATAAATATATTATACAACACACTTTTAAATTACTGTTTAAAATAAAATCAAATTACTAAATCTGCTACCAAACACATATCTGAAAACATGAAATACAACTATATTTTCATTGAATCTCTTGTTTTCAAATTTATGTTTTCGGATTGCGTACCAAACATGCCTTAAGAGACTTATAAGACATAAAATTAAAAATTTCATGATCTATTAGAAACTTTTAAAGCTTAGTAACCTATTAGATTGAAAGTTTACGGATGTATTTGACACAAAAATGAAAATTATATGATTAAATTTCTCATTTAACTATAATTTTATAGCTCGAGTAAACTGCATATTCTTTGTTCTTCAATACTCCTAACATATCTAACTGCATAACAATTTTGTTTGGAAGTCAAATTTACAACAAAGTTGTTGCATAAAATGGAAAGGGATATTTGTTTTAATGCTTCAAAACAAAACATTTTATCAGCCTATCACATCGGGTCAATTATGCAGTTATGTACTTGTGTCTTAGACTCTTAATAAAGGAACAAAACTACCGAAGATGCCTGAAAAAATGTGCTATTCATAAATATTGAAGGTATAAAGAAAAAATTTTGTTTAGAGCACTTAGTCATATAATTAGGATTTAGAATACAAAATTATTTAATTTGAGTTATAATAGTCTACATCTGAAAGTGTAGACTACTCAACATACTATTATAACTCATACTATTATAATCTACGCCTCAAACAACTTTTAAGTAGTTGTTTGACTCATTAATTTGGGTTCGTTTGAGTTTGTTTTAAATACCAACTTCTTATTTGGTCCACGAAATTGGATTGAGTTGCCCAACTCTCCACTTCCCCATTTACAACTCTCTTTGAACTCTCCCACTTCCCAGAATATGTCAGATGCTCGTGTAACACCGCATCATACCCACATCTCTGCTACAATTCGTTGTCGGTTTACGCTAGCAAGATGAAGACCAACCCCAAGATGCTGACCCTCGCCGTGGCTCGATCCTTGGCAGCGACAATGAGATGGCCTGCCAAGACCCACGACTTGCATCGGAGAGAGGTGTCTGCGATCTCCAATTACGTGGAGGAGGTCGATGACTCGGTTTTCAAGCTTCAAAGGGCCATTATAGAATTGGGTGGGGCTCGAGGGTAGAATTTTGGGGCTCTTATTTGTTGGATTTTATAGGGAAAAAAATGTGAAAGAAAGTGTTGTTTTGAAACATTAAAATCCAATTGATGTTGATGTTATTTAACTTTAAATTCAAAAGTTTCAAAATGGTTTGAAACATCCAAATGTGTTGATGTTTCTTATACAAATTTAACTTAAAAAGTTAAGTTTGTGAGTTTTGTTTGAATTTTAACAAGTAACTACACAATTGAGTTACATTTGATGTATGTTTTATATTCTTCATATCTATTTGATTTTAGAGAGTTACTAAGTTGCTAGCCTATAAATAACAACTTGTTTCTTCATTTGGAGTAACATTCCATTTTGGAGTATCTCATTCCAAGTGAAGAGTATTTTCTCTTTTCTTTTTTCTCTTTAATCTTGAGTCAAGTTGAGAGCAAGTGTCCAAGAGTTCTGCCAGATCCGAGTAGTTCGAGGTTGTTGTTCTATTGGAGTTAGTCGTTGTATCCTGCTGAGACGATCGTTGTAGTCTGCTTGCAACCCGTGTAGAGCGAATAATTGTCTTCAGGACAACGCTTAGTAAGCGTGCCTCGACTATTTTCAATTATTTGTTCTTGAGTTTTGAGTTGTTATATACAATACATTGTAATTGTTTATAACCAGTTAAGTTGTAATTTATTTACTAGTGTTACTCAGTTTTATACACAACAAAATAACAATATTATCCAACAATTTGAAGACAATTATCAAAACGGTTCCAAGCTCCTCCACTAATAGTGTTGCTCCTACAATGATGAGATCGACCATCCTCAAAACTCATGCTGAAAAACCAGAGAAATTCAAGGGAGAAAACTTCAAGAGATGGCAACAGAAGATGATCTTCCACCTCACAACGTTGTGTTGGGATTTATGCCCTAAACAAGTGTAGTTTTGTAATTATCATTACACAATAAATAAAGTTGTGATTTATTATATTCTCGCATATAAATCCAAATCTAATAAACTAAGTTCCAAGATAATAATGATAGATTTTGAACATTTATGTAGTAGACATAAGTTGGATTAAGTTGTTCAAGTATAACCTAAAAGGTCTATGGTATATACATAGGGTTGGGAACCTTATACAGGTAATACCATGGATGTGGTCTGCTTTGTATTTGGTACAAACGAGGTAATCCAACTCGTTTATGTGGTAGACATGCGAGTGGGGACATCCTGTATAGTGAGATTATACAAGATTGGACCGCGAGTTATTAACCTACTAGAGTAACACCGTTATCAAGATAGGTATAATAATTCATAGATGATCATTAGTGACTTGACCTGAATCCTGAGCAAGCTACGAACTCCTGCTTATGAGGTTTTTCCTTAGACTAGTATGGGTGAGAGTGGCTTGTAGCCGACTCAATAAGTGTACCTTCTCATGGACATAACTTTGTAAGTAGTTGGGAACTTAACTATGCAAGAAGAAATTCACTCATTCCTGAATTACGAAATCAGATAGGTTGTTCTCTTAAGAACTGAATCCAGGTCTTGAACAATGGGGCCCCGCCTTCTTACTAGCTTAAGAAGGATCATGTTTTATGGTAGGACCATAGACTGATTGTTCATTAGAGGATCAATAGACCTTAAGGAACAAGATGTATTCACAGGGGTAAAACGTTAATTTGAGCTAACTGTGATTACGAACAATCTGTGAAGGGTCGACTCACAAGTATTGATTATATCAGTGGATACAACATAGTCTACAGTGAGGAGAGTGCAACTATGAGTCTATAGTGGAATGACTTATAGTTAATGAATGTTGATTAATTGAATCAAAGAGTTTGATCGATTAATCTTGTATCATTGGAGCTCATGATTTGTAGATCCATTAGATCCCTCTGTTGGCTCAACATGGAAATAAGAAGGGTTTATAGTTTGGAGTGAGATTGAAATGTTCAATTTCATGTTTAAAGGGATATGTCAATGATATATGATATAATTGATATAACATATGGTTCCATGCATGAGAAATATATCATAAGAGCACTATAAGGATAGGATGGTCATTTCCATCCCATTTCTCTATAAATATATGCATGAGATGCACATTTGTTAACCTAATTCAAAAGGCAACCCTAGTGCTCTTTTGACAAGTGCTTTTGTTGGAAAAGTTCCAAACCACTTGTCTTCCTAAAAATCCCTCCCAACTCCAAAAGAGGTTCCACCACCTTCCCTCTCCTAGAGATACAACGGAGAAGATCTAGTGGACGGATTGAAAACTACTTTATAGTTTGTGGAGTACGCGAGATCGTTGAGATCGTGAGGATCAAAAGGAGCACGTGTTGTTTTGTCTACAAAGGTAATATACTTGTTGTCCATATAATCTAATATGCATGGTTAATCATTTTATGTATGTTTTGATTTGATCTATGTAATACATTACAAGAACACGCGATTCAAGTCGCTTCCGCTACGGGATTCAATCCCATCAATTGGTATCAGAGCACAATTGTGCTCTTGTTTTTGTTCAAGATCTATAAAAAACATAGGTTGGATTGCATTTTGTTCATGAGATGAATGAACGTTTGCAAAATTAGATGTTTACATTTTTGGCACTTAGATTTGCAATTTTTCATTGAATTGTTCAATGTAAGGGCCAGGTGTTTCGGGCAATTTTAATTGTGAATCGAGAATGTAAATTCGTGTCGATCAAGGCAAAGTGGTTGCTGAGAAGAACGAAGGAAAACTGAGCAAAAAATGAGACATTACCATTCTATTCTGTGAACGGCGTTGCAACACCACTACGGCAGGCCCGCAACTGAGAAGACGACAACGTTGTAATGCCATCCTCGGTGTTGCAACGCCGATGGTGAGGCGCGCTTCTGTTGGGATTTGTGCCCTAAAACTCGTAGTTTGTAATTATGTTCTAATTAATGTAATAAAGTGTTATTGTTCGTTATCTACGAGTTTGCCTTTATTTAAACCCTAAATCCAATAAACTAAACATCCAAGGCTGTTAAATGAATCTTTAACTGAATGTAATGTACATAAAAAGGATCTCGGTTCGAGATACAGACTAAAGGGTCTATAGTTAGGGGATAAGGTTTGGGTACCTTACCCTGGTTAAACTATGGATGTGGCCCACTTTGTATTTGATACAAACACTGTGATCCTAACGTGTTCGTGTAGATGACATGTGAGTGAGGATATCCTATGTAATGAGATTACATAAGACCGGACCACGAAATAGTAACCTCTAGCTGTAACTCCGTTGACTAGTTAGGTTTCTATTTCACTAGGATGACCTAGGCAACTTGATCTCAATCTGAGCAGAGTTACTTAACTCCTGTTTGCGGGATTGTCCTTTGACTAGTATGGGTGAGAGTGGCCAGATTCGCCGATTCAATATGCCTACCTTCTTGGGGACAAGACCGAGTGAGCGGCTGGGAACTTAACTTAGCAAGACGAAAATACACTCCTTCCCGCCTACTAGGGTAAGTAGAGGAATGTTCCCTTAAGTGGTGTCTCTGAGACTTGAACAAAGGGCCCGACCCTCTCATTGGCCCGAGAGGCACTCTGTTTGTTGGTAGGACCACAAATAAATTGTTCATTAGAGGAGCACTGGTACTTAAGGCACAAGATGTAACCCAGGGGTAAAACGGTAATTTGACTTTAGGGGTAAAACGGTAATTTGATTTTTCGAATTGAATATTTGAAAGAGTTCAAATTTTATATTAAATGTGAATGTGATTCACATTTGAAAACTATAGGTTAAAATTTAATGTGCACTGGATGTACATTAAAACTATAGGTTAAAGGGGTAATATGATTAAATGAGATTTAATCCAAATTAAATATATGATATTTAATTTGTATTATTTAAATATGATTTAAATTAATAATTAAATTAGATTTAATTATTATTCAATTATTATTATTATAATAATAATAAAATAAGGGAACGTGTCATCCAGACACGTTCCCACTACCCCCTCTCCTTCTCCCTATCGACAGTTTAACAGGGAGAAGGGAGTTGGTCATTGATTGATCGATTGATCATTTTTTCACTTGGACAGAAGGAAAAATTCTCTCTCACTCTCAATTCTAGAATTCCCAAAAGTTCTTCCAACTGTTGGAATCCTTCCACAAAGGAAAGATTTAAGCACTCAGAGGATAGAGGGTTTACTCTTTTGGTGGTGTTCTGTAAAACAGAGAAACAAAAGCTTCTTTGAGATTCTTGGAATTTGCTTGGAGCAAGGAGTTGCTATGAGTCTACAAAGGTAATAATTTCCTTTTCATTCTTAGTTTAATTGTTAAACTCTATGCATGTTTGTATGAAATTAATCCATGCCTAATTCGATTAGATTTGATTTCATGCTTGTTCTTACCATTCTTTTTCAAATGTCTTGGTTTTGTTTTTAAGAAAAACAATCAAGTAATTAAGATCCCAAACACGTTTCCGCTGCTCAAGGAGATCAGATCTCCATCAATTGGTATCAGAGCAATACTTGTATTGTTTTGTTTTGAAACAAAATTGCATTGATTTGGTGGGAAATGCATTTGGTTTGCTGTAAAACTTGTTTAGGAATGTTTTGGCCTTAGTTTACTTCGAATTTTGTTCAAATTGGATGTAAAGGCCCCTACTTTTTTGGGCAAAAAGTATAAAATTGAGTCTGTAATCGTGTTACGAGTCGTTCGGGACCAGTTTCATGCATTTCGGTTGAGAATCGAAGGAGAAATTGAAGTTTGAAGCAGCTGTATTCGTGGAAGAAAGCTGTTGCCGAAGCAGCAGCATTGCAACGCTGAAGAACAGTGTCGCAACGCCAGCGTTCCCTATCGACGCGGGCGATCAAGGGGTCAGCGGCATTGCAACGCTGTCCCTCAGCGTTGCAACGCCACCCCGATACCAGGCGCGCAAGACGATGAAGCGGGCGTTGTAACATGGCCGCTTCAAAGTTACAACGCCGTGGGGCATTCCAAAGAAATGCAGACCGGTTCGGTTGGTTCACTTGTTTTGGTCCGGTTCGAGCGGTTTAAGGCCGATTCAGGGTATTTTTAGACTGGTTTCATGAAATAAATTAATGTAATTTATTTTTTTTACACTTTAGGGCCAAAATATTCCGGTTTTACAGCTATTTATCTATGTGAATGTCATTTAGATTATTCTCACCTTAGGAAAAGCATGTTCATGCATTTTATTTATATAAATGTTATATGAATATGGTTGAATGCATGACTAATTTATTTTTTTCATGAGTAATTAATTATAAGTGTTATAATTAGATTATATGGAAAATAAATTGCATGGAGCATGAAATTACTTAGTTTAAAATAAATGTTATTTTGTTTAAGTAATTTTATAATTCAAATAGTTGAATTTCTTTTATAATTCCAATTTGAATATTGATTGTTGGATTTATAATATAGTTTCCTTATCATAGGTTAATTATTAAAATTTATAAAAGTTATAAATTAAAGGGGTTTTAGAAACCATAACCTATAATAAAGAAATGCATGCAAACATAGGAACTTGGGTTAAATTTAATTAGTTTTAAATCGTTTAAAATTAATTTAGACCTAAGTTTCAATTTCTAATAGGATTAGAAATAAGTCTTACGTAGTATTTTAAATACTTTAGAATATAGTAGGATTTTAGAACTTTGGTTATAAGGGAACTCTACCGTGAAGTTACATAAAAAATTTGAGGGTATACTTAAGTGACGGTTATGAAACACCTCATACACGAGAACCGACCGGAACTCGAGTTGAATTAACCTTGGATTCTGCTTTTATCTCTAGGTAATTAAAATGTTTATTCACCTAGACATAAGGTTTTAAGACCTAGTTATAACAGTTATAATAGGCATAGACTTAGATAGATTCTTTAAGCGAGAATCCGACTAAGTTAAAACCATACCCTAATTTTAGGAACTTCAGTGGGAGAAAACGAGATGTTCGCATCGAGTTTACTCTCACGTCCTCAAGAGTTCACACCGTGAGTTCCATGCTCGGCTACGTGGCGTCAATAGGGCATCCCCCTACGGTATGTGTTTGCATGGTTCAATACCAAGGTGAATGAGGGAAGTATCCATAGTAAATAGGAGCAGGACGCGTGTCAACATATCCTACGATCTCCTTCATTAGGTCGTACCGTGAGATTTCTGTAGTCCCTGCTAGGTTGTCTTGGAACAGTCAAACCCTACGGAGGGCCTGACTATAGGGATCAGAACACCGCGAACTCCAGAAATGGATATGGTCTCTTAGGTTGTTTGCCAGCAGTTGTCTTTGTAATACTAGCCTGTTGGCTCGGGCCTATTGGATCTAAAAATGGTAGGGTCAGATTTACGGGATGAGTTAAGGTAGTTAACAAATCCTTGACCAAACAGACGGCAGCTAAGGACCATTGGGACATGAGATGTTCTGGTAGTGAGAATTGGCTGAGAAAGTCTCAATTCAAGGGAAGAATGACTGGCCGCCCGACAGAGGCTTTCGTTCTAAACCCTTGAAGTATCGTTGCAAAGTTAAAGGTTTAACTTAAACAGTGGGTTTAGTTTAAACACTAGGGTTCTTTAATAATTTTGCTAAATTTGATTGGTTTTTTGCAATGGGTTTAAAAGGCATAACTAATTAGAACTATTTTGGATTTTCAGCATGTCGTCCTCATTGATAGCCTTACTCAAAAAAGAACATTTAACTGGTGAAAACTTTACTACGTGGAAGTCAAACTTGGATGCGATCCTTATTGTTGACGACCTTCGGTTCGTATTAACTGAGGAATGTCCTCAGATTCCTGCTCAAGACGCACCTCAATCTGTTAAGGATGCGTTTGACCGCTGGGCCAAGGCTAATGAAAAAGCCAAGGCCTATATCCTGGCTGGGATATCTGATGTTTTAGCCAGAAGATTGCAGGGTATGGTCTCAGCTCGTGAGATCATGGGATATCTCAAAATTTGTCTAGACAACCGTCAGAACAAATTCGACACGAATCCATCAAATACGTTTATAACGCGCGCATGAAGGAGGGAACTTCAGTGAGAGAACATGTTCTCGATCTTATAGTTCACTTCAACGTGGCCGAAATGAACGGAGCGATCATAGATGAGCAAATTCAGGTATTCTTCATCCTGGAATCTCTTGCGAAGAGTTTTCTGCCATTCCGTAGAAATGCGGAGTTGAACAAAAAGGAGTATAACCTGACTTCCCTCCTAAATGAACTACAATCTTTCGAGTCTCTTATTAAGAATAAGGAACAAACTGATGTAGAGGCAAATCTGTTTGCCCATTCCAAAAGATTCCAGAAGGGTTCATCCTCTGGGACTAAGCCCTGTGGTTCGACTCGAAAAAAGAGGAAAGGAGGCAAAGGGAAAGCTTCTGCCACCGCAGACATTGAGCTCAAAGAGAAGAAAGGTAAATTAGATTTACTTGTTCTTGAAACTTGTTTAGTGGAAAATGATGATTTTACCTGGATACTTGATTCAGGAGCCACTAATCACGTTTGCTCTTCATTTCAGGAAACTAGTTCCTTTAAGGAGCTCGAAGAGGTGAGAGATGACGCTCGTGGTCGAACGGAGACGCTCGTCTCTCGACTTATGCGATGTAAGATGCTAAGCTATTTTTCGGAGATAGATTTCTTTCTTTAAAAAATCTGTATATAGTTCCTAAGCTTAAAAGGAACTTAATTTCTATCTCTTGTTTAATAGAACTTGGTTATTGTATTTCTTTTTCAATTAATGAAGCGTTCATTTTGAAAGAGGGTGTCAATATTTGTTCTGCTAAATTGAAAAATGGCTTGTACGTACTGAAACCGAATAAAACCAAAGCAATTTTAAATCATGAGATGTTTAAGAATGTTAACACTCAAAATAAAAGGCAAAGAATTTCTCCAAATAATAATACCTATCTGTGGCATCTTAGACTTGGTCATATTAATCTCAATCGGATTGAGAGACTCTTTAAGAATGGACTTCTAAACAAGTTAGAAGATGATTCTTTACCGCCTTGCGAGTCTTGCTTAGAAGGTAAAATGATCAAACGACCTTTTACTGGAAAAGGTTATAGAGCCGTAAAGCCCCTAGAACTTGTGCATTCGGATCTTTGTGGTCCGGTGAATGTTAAAGCTCGAGGAGGGTACGAATATTTCATCTCTTTTATAGATGATTATTCGAGGTATGGTTATCTATACCTAATGCATCACAAGTCTGAAACTCTTGAAAACTTCAAAGAGTATAAGGCTGAAGTAGAGAATGCATTAGGAAAAACCATTAAAATACTTCGATCAGATCGAGGTGGAGGGTACATGGATTTGAGATTCCAGGACTATATGATAGAACATGGAATTAAATCTCAACTCTCTGCACCTAATACACCACAACAAAATGGTGTGTCAGAAAGGAGAAATAAAACCTTGTTAGACATGGTTCGTTCTGTGATGAGCTATGCTCAATTCCCTGCCTCGTTTTGGGGATACGCAGTAGAGACTGCAGTTCAAATCTTGAATAGTGTTCCATCAAAAAGTGTTTCAGAAACACCTTTTGAACTTTGGAAGGGGCGTAAACCTAGTTTACAACACTTCAGGATTTGGGGTTGTCCAACACACGTGAAAGAGTCTAGATTAAGAAAACGGAAGCAATTTTGGATCTTGAACACACTAAGTTGATCAATTTTGTAAAATAAAAAACATGCTCAAAGCTGGAAAAACAGAGGGATAGAAAACTCAACTTTGAAGATCAAATTCTCTTCACCCGGTGGATGGTTTTCAAAACGAACACTTCGTGAACAACCGTTAGAGTCTTCCCTACTATCTTCAGGCCTTAGAACGGATTGTGGGATCCTAGGTTGAGAGAATTTGGAAGAAAAGACCTCAAATGTCACTAATTCGGGAATATTGAATTTTTTGTGTAATTCTCACAAAATACCTCAAATCACCATTATATAAAACTTCAAAAAGCTTCAATGGAGTGACAACTCAAGGGTGATGAGGATGCTTTGAGATGGAGGTGGCCAATTTTGGTGAATTTTGAAGATGAGTAAGATTGGGCAAGTTGTCAAGTTGGGTTTCATGGAAATCCTTGAATTTTCATTTAATTTTAATTAAAAAATTAATATTAAATTGATTTTTAATTAAAATTAATTTAATTAATTAAATTATTAAATAATTAATTTAATTAATTAATTTTTAATTTAATTTAATATCAAATATTAAATTAAATAAATTTCCCGATCCCGATCGATTTTCTGAACATGAATCCTAATTCATGCTATAAACCGATCCAATATTTAAATCATATTTAAATATATCCACCTCCTGTTAATCATAGTTTAATTCATAATTAAGCTATGACTCGTTAAATATATCATATATAATTAACAATTTCTCCCAAAAATGAATTTGAACAATTCAAACTCTTTTCTCTCAAAATGTTACAAGGCTTAGTCTGAGCTAGCAAGGAGGACCTAATGGACCTACAGATCATGAGCTCTAATGAAACGTGATTAACCGGCCAAACTCTTTAGCCTAACTAATCAACATTCGTTAACCACCGGGACACTCCACTAAAGCCCAGTGGTTGCACTCTCCTCACTGTAGATATATTTCTGTCCACTCGATATAACCATGATTAGTAAGTCGATCCTTCATAGGTCGTTCGTAATTACAGCTGGGTCAAAATTACCGTTTTATCCCTGTAATTACCTCTTGTTCCTTAAGTCCCACTGATCCTCTAACGAACAATTGGTTTGTGGTCCAACCAGCAAACCGAATCCCTCTCGAGCCAATGAGAGGGTGGGCCCATTGTTCAAGACTCAAGTCGATGACTTAAGGGAACAACCTCTCTACTAATCCCTAAAGTGGGTAGGAGTGAATTCCATCTTGCAGAACTATGTTCCCAGCTATCTACCCGGTTTTATCCCTGTAATGGGAGGCTTATTGAGTCGGCAATCTCGAGCCACTCTCACCCATGCAAAACTAAGGATAATCCGAATAAACAGGAGTCCATAGAACGCTTAGGATTAAGATCGAGTTACCTAGGTCATCGTATGAATATAGTCAGTTAGGACAGTAAACGGAGTTATAAAGTCTAAGTGACTATTTTGCGGTCCAGTCTTATGTAAACTCATTGCATAGGGCGCCCCCACTCACATGTTTCCACATGAACGATCCGATTGTTGGGTTTTATGTCCTAAAACTCGTGGTTTTGTAAACTGAATGTATATTCTATTTCACAATAAAGTTGTTATTGAAATTTATTCAGTAAAGGTGTTATTGACTATTGTGTATTGTGTAACCTTAATCCAATAAAGAACCCTTGACTATAGGATGAATACTTGAACTTTATGTGTTACATAAAAGTGAATCAAGTTCAAGTTATAGCCAGAACAGTCTATAGTATAAGGATAGGGTTGGGTACCTTATCTTGGGGACACTATGGACGCGACCCACTTTGTAGAGTACAAACAATGTGATCCTAAATCGTTCATGTGGAGACATGTGAGTGGGGGCGCCCTATGCAATGAGTTTGCATAAGATTGGACCGCAAAATAGTCACTTGGACTTTATAACTCCGTTTACTGTCCTAACTGACTATATTCATACGATGACCTAGGTAACTCGATCTTAATCCTAAGCGTTCTATGGACTCCTGTTTATTCGGATTATCCTTAGTTTTGCATGGGTGAGAGTGGCTCGAGATTGCCGACTCAATAAGCCTCCCATTACAGGGATAAAACCGGGTAGATAGCTGGGAACATAGTTCTGCAAGATGGAATTCACTCCTACCCACTTTAGGAATTAGTAGAGAGGTTGTTCCCTTAAGTACTGACTTCATGTCTTGAACAATGGGCCCACCCCTCTCATGTCTCCACATGAACGATTTAGGATCACATCGTTTGTACTCTATAAAGTGGGTCGCGTCCATAGTGTCCCCAAGATAAGGTACCCAACCTTATCCTTATACTATAGACTGTTCTGGCTATAACTTGAACTTGATCCACTTTTATGTAACACATAAAGTTCAAGTATTCATCCTATAGCCAAGGGTTCTTTATTGGATTAAGGTTACACAATACACAATAGTCAATAACACCTTTACTGAATAAATTTCAATAACAACTTTATTGTGAAATATAATATACATTCAGTTTACAAAACCACGAGTTTTAGGACATAAAACCCAACAATCTCCCACTTGGACTAAAACGTCTGTGGGGTAAAACATGCTGAGCAAAGAAAAATTGCCCTACTATACAACCCGTAGTCCTAGACTCTCTAGGTGTCCCTCAAACACTTTAGTCGTGAGGGGCTTTGTAAACGGATCAGCATTGTTGTGCTCCGAAGCGATCTGCGTGACGATCACGTCTCTTCGTTGCACAATCTCCCTGATGAGATGATATTTGCGCTCTATGTGCTTTCTGCGCTTATGGCTTCTAGGTTCTTTAGAATTTGCCACTGCACCACTATTATCACAATAAAGGGTGATAGGCAAATTCATATTTGGAACAACTTCCAAATCAGTCAAGAACTTCCTAAGCCATACTGCCTCCTTCGCTGCTTCACAAGTTGCGACGTACTCAGCCTCCATGGTGGAGTCAGCAATACAACCTTGCTTTATACTCCTCCATACTATAGCTCCTCTATTAAGAGTGAACACTGATCCTGATGTGGATTTCCTTGAATCTACATCAGTCTGAAAATCAGAGTCAGTGTATCCTGCAAGGATCATATCCTTTGCACCATACACAAGCATATAGTCCCTCGTTCTCCTAAGATACTTGAGGATGTTTTTAACGGCAGTCCAGTGATCATATCCTGGATTAGACTGATACCTGCTGACAATTCCCACTGCATAGCATATGTCGGGTCTAGTACATAGCATGGCATACATCAGACTACCGACAGCTGATGCATAGGGAATGTGTCTCATATCCTCAACTTCTTGAGGTGTCTTAGGACACTGTTCCTTAGACAAATGAATTCCATGCCTGAAAGGTAATGAACCCTTCTTGGAATTCTGCATCTTATATCTAACTAACATCTTGTCAATATAAGATGCCTGAGACAGTGCTAGCGTTTTGTTCTTGCGATTCCGAACGATTTGGATTCCAAGAACAAACTAAGCTTCTCCCAAATCTTTCATTTGGAATTGGGTCGCTAGCCATTGCTTAACGCCAGTCAGGAATCCTGCATTATTCCCAATGAGCAAGATATCATCTACGTATAGAACTAAGAAAGCTACAGTGGTATTGACTATCTTCTTGTAAACACAAGGCTCGTCAATATTCTGTTCAAAGTCATAAGATTTGATCGCAGTATCAAATCTTATATTCCAGGATCTAGATGCTTGTTTCAATCCATAGATGGATCGTTTAAGCTTGCAAACCTTTTGCTCTTGACCACTGAACTATGAACCCTCTCGGTTGATCCATATAGATACTCTCCTCAAGATTGCCATTCGTAAAGGTCGTCTTGACATCCATTTGCCAAATTTCATAATCATAAAACGTGGCAATGGACAAGAGTATTCTAATGGACTTAAGCATGGCAACAGGGGAGAAGGTTTCTTCATAGTCCACCCCTTCCCTTTGGGTATAACCCTTTGCCACAAGTCGAGCCTTAAAGGTTTGCACCTTCACCGAAGCTTGATCTCGCTTCCTCTTGTAGATCCACTTGCAACCGATAGGTCTCTCACCATCCGGTTGATCTACAATTTTCGCATCGAATTGAAGTACATTGACTCCATTTCAAGGTCCATGGCTTTAATCCACTCGTCCCCTATCTATATCATTCATTGCTGCTTATAGGTCAATGGATCCTCAACGCCATCATCAGGTATGACGACTTGGGTTTCAGTCAAACCCATGTAACGGTCGGGTTGTCTAACATCTCTCCCACTACGTCGAGGCATTCTCAACTCTTGAGAAGGACCAGCTTCATCAACAACTCTTGTTGATTTATCTGTAGCTTCCCTGGAAATTTCGCTCAAGATAATCCTGCTTCGAGGCTGATGATCTCTCATGTGGTCTTCCTCTAAGAACGTGGCGTTTGTCGACACAAGCACCTTGTCCTCTTGAGGATCATAAAATAGACCACCTTTCGTTTCTTTGGAGTACCCTACGAATAGGCATAATTTTGAACGACGTTCCAATTTACGTGGATTGGACACCAAAGCACATGTGTCGGACATCCCCAAATCTGAAGTGACGTAAACTACCTTTACGCCTTTTCCATAACTCATAGGGTGTTTCAAACACTCTTAGGGGACCATGTTCAAAATATATGCAGCTTTTTTTTTATATCCCCAAAACGAATTAGGCGGTGAGCATAGCTCATCATGGATCGAACCATGTCTAACAGGATTCTATTTCTCCTCTCAGATACACCATTCTGCTGAGGTGTACCGGGTGCTAAGAGTTGGGATACGATTCCATGTTCTATCATATAGTCTTGGAATCTTAAATCCATATACTCTCCACCTCGATCTGATCGAAGTGTTTTAATTATTTTACCTAATGTGTTCTCAACTTCTGCCTTATATTCCTTGAACTTTTCAAGGGTTTCAGACTTATGATGCATTAGGTAAAGATAGTCATACCTAGAATAATCATCAATGAAACTGATGAAATATTCATACCCTCCTCGTGCCTTGACATTCATAGGACCATAGAGATCCGAATGCACGAGTTCCAAGGGTTCTTTGGCTCTATAACCTTTTTCAGAAAAAGGTCTTTTAGTCATTTTTTCTTCGAGACAGGACTCACATGGTGGTAAAGAGTTGTCCTCTAACTGACTTAGGAGACCACTCTTGACCAATCTCCCAATTCTATTGAGATTAATGTGGCCTAGTCTTAAGTGCCAAAGATAGGTACTAGGAGAAAGTTTTTGCCTTTTATTTTGAGTATCAATTGTTTTAAACATCTCGGTGTTCAAAATAGCTTTTACTTCAGTTGGTCTTAACACGTATAAGTTGTTTTCAAGTTTAGCAGAACATATTCGTACACCTCTTTTGCAAATGAACGCTTCATTATGATCAAAAGAAACTTTATACATATGTTCAAGCAAACAAGAGATAGATACAAGATTTCTTTTGATTCCAGGAACCAAAAGTACATTTTCTAATAAAACAAATCTATCTCTAAACAACAGCTTCACTGCTCCCACTACTATGGCCGAGACAACCTCTCCTGTTCCAACCCTGAGAGTTATCTCCCCATCTGCAAGCTGCTGCCAGGAACTAGTTTCCTGAAAAGAAGAACAAACATGGTTAGTGGCTCCTGAATCTAATATCCAGGCGGAATCATCATGTTCCACTAAACATGTTCCAATAACGAGTAAATCATATTTACCTTGTTTTTCTTTCTCAACTTTCTTTTCTGCAAGGTATTTCTGCGCTTCCTCTTCTAGTGCCTGCCCACGCACTACAGTGGAAATATTTTCCTGTGGCTTTGGCCTTCTATGTGTGTGGAGCTCTGTCCCTTCCCTTTGTCCTTCTTCTTCTTCTTCTTCAGATACTCTTATTCTTAGAAAAGAAGGACTGGACTTAGTCCCAGAGAGGACGATCCTCTTAGGAACTTCTTCAAGTGACAACATTTGCCTCTTTCTCTTTTCCTTTTGATTTCATGAGGGACTCAAAAGTCTGTAGCTCATTGAGAAGAGTAGTCAGATTATAATCTATTTTATTCATCACCGTATTTGTGCGGAATGACAGGAAACTCTTCTGAAGAGATTCCATAATAAAGGTTACCTGACTTTTCTCATTTATGATCGCCCATTTACTTCAAACACGTTGAAGTGGGTCATCATGTCAAGGACATGTTCCCTAACGAGGCCCCCTCCTTCATACGGGAGTTGTAAACGTGTTTGACAAAGATCATAATGGACCGATGAGACTCGGTTGTCCAAACATCGCTGTAATGATCCCATGATCTCCTTTGCGGTGACCATGGTCTCATGTTTCTTAGACAACACATCGATATCTTTGGCTAAGATATAGACTCGCCTTCTCATTAGCCCTAATCCATCTGTCATAAGCATCCCGAACAATTCGGTTTGCGATGAGCCGAGGGGGAGGACATTTCTCCGTTAAGACGAATATCGGATCATCAAGAACAAGAATCGTATTCAAGTTTGATTTCCGTGTTCCATAATTATCGCCGCTAAGTTTATTGAAGGCGAGTAATCGATATAAAAGAGTTCGACATGCTTTGAAAAAGAATGAATTCTATTAGTGAATTGTTTGTAACCTATCCAATTTAAGAATTTAGCAAAAGTAATAATGTACCCATAAAATCATTATTGTTTTTGCAACGATATCTTCAGTGAGTCGAGAGCAACCGCTACCGAGGCGCTCAAATCACTCCTTCATCGAACCAAGACATTCTTGACTAAATGCTAATACCGAATAACTCTTATTCCTATAACATTCTAGTTATCGCTACTTTGGTCAAGAACTTACTAACACTTAGCAATTCTTGTAAGTGTGACTCGCCATTTTCGGACCTCGGAGGTCACCCCAACAATGTTACCGAAATGGAGAGACAAAGCCGGGAATGGACCTAAGAGACCCTATCCATTTCTGGAGTTTGAGTTGTTCCGAATCCCATGTTACATCCCTCCGAATGGATGGTGCTACTTCGGGCGACCTGCAAGCGCAACATGGGAATCTCACGGTCCAACCTAATGGAGGAGACAGTAGAATGTGTTGACACACATCCTTCTCCCACTTACTATAAATACTTTCTCCATTCACCTTGCTCTTGATTTATGCAAACACCATCCGAATGGGGATGCACTATTGACATCACGAGGCCGAGCATAAATCTCACGGTGTGAACTTCGTAGAGAGCGTAAGAGGAAATTGATATATCATATATACCTTTTCACTCCCACTAAGTATTTTAAACAGTTTGGGTAAACTTTTACTTAGGCATATTCCAGCTAAAACAATATGATCTAAGTTTACCAATATAACAATTATACTGGAATTACCTAAGTCTATTAACCTTTTAATAAACCTAGGTCTATGAGTTTAATTTATTAACTTTTAATAAACGCCACTCACGAAAGATAATTTATAAACCTATGGATTAAATTCACTCCCAGGTTAGTTCCCAGGTAAGGGTGTTCCGTTTCCGTCAGCTTAAGTACCCCAACCTAGCCAGAACCTTCCTTAGTCAGAGTCCCTCTTTAATCAAAGTTTATAAATTATTGGTTTCTTAATTCTAATCTTATTAGAACTAGATAACTTTAGGTCTAATTAATTCCAGTTCTAAAACCATTTTAAAACTAATTAATTAACCTTAGGTTACATGCATTTCTATGTTATAAATTGTTTCATCATTCATCACATGAATAAACATACATTTATAACAAATTCATCACATGAATAAATACATAGCAATTATATGTTAATTTTTAATTAATATAACCCTTATATTAATTATAATTAAAACATATAATATTTGTTTCATAAATTAATATAACACTTATATTAATTCTTATGAAACCCAATGAACATGCATACAATATATTATAACACTTATAACATACTTTCGATGCATGGAGCATGCTTCCTATGGTAGGATTTTAAAATCTATATGGCATACTTTATGCACATATAATCAGGGATTTTAATTAAAACATACATTCACAATGCATAATTAATTAAACACACTAAAGTGGACTGGTTTTGGCATCTAACGCAAGCAAACTACTAAATTATTACATTAATAATCTAGGATTAACATTGAACCACTTCGAACACTTCGAATTTGGGTCGAACCAGCTTGCAAATGTGTGAACCAGACCTTCAAAAGGTTAAACCGGGTTGTAAAGGCTGAACCGGGCCTCCAATTGGTGAAACAGAACTCTAAAATGGAGAAACCGGCCTCGAAATAGTCAGAATCGGTCTAAAACACCCCGAACTGGATCGAAAACGAGCCGAACCAGTCAAAAATGACTTGAACCGGTCAAAGTCAAATGGACCGGTCAAAGTCAACATAAAAAGTCAACTATGTCTTCTCAAATTGAAATCACGGGCAGGAGAAAAAAAATATTGTAGCAGATTCAAAAAAACATCCTCTGTTTCCAGATTTCTTGACCTTTCGAGCTTCTTTCTTCAAATTGAAGGCCTTCCCGAACTCCAATCGACTTGAAATTTTTACAGCTTATTCTACACACATTAATGCTCAAACACACTTGAGCAATTTGAAAATAAAGCACGAATTGATGCTCAATTTAAATGCCAAACCCAGAAGAATACTTTAGATGCCCAGAAAAATTATATTTCAAAAAACACCCACCACAGAACAAAATAGATCAAATTGAGTGCTCCAAATTGCTCTGATACCAATTGAAAGAGTCTAGATTAAGAAAAAGGAAGCAATTTTGGATCTTGAACACTCTAAGTTGATCAATTTTGCAAAATAAAAAACATGCTCAAAGCTGGAAAAATAGAGGGATAGAAAACTCAACTTTGAAGATCAAATTCTCTTCACCCGGTGGATGGTTTTCAAAACAAACACTTCGTGAACAACCGTTAGAGTCTTCCCTACTATCCTCAGGCCTTAGAACGGATTGTGGGATCCTAGGTTGAGAGAATTTGGAAGAAAAGACCTCAAAGGTCACTAATTCGGGAATATTAAATTTTCTGTGTAATTCTCACAAAACACCTCAAATCACCATTATATAAAGCTTCAAAAAGCTTCAATGGAGTGACAACTCAAGGGTGATGAGGATGCTTTGAGATGGAGGTGGCCAATTTTGGTGAATTTTGAAGATGAGTAAGATTGGGCAAGTTGTCAAGTTGGGTTTCATGGAAATCCTTGAATTTTCATTTAATTTTAATTCAAAAACCAATATTAAATTGATTTTTAATTAAAATTAATTTAATTAATTAAATTATTAAATAATTAATTTAATTAATTAATTTTTAATTTAATTTAATATCAAATATTAAATTAAATAAATTACCCGATCCCGATCGATTTTCTAAACATGAATCCTAATTCATGCTATAAACCGATCCAATATTTAAATCATATTTAAATATATCCACCTCCTGTTAATCATAGTTTAATTCATAATTAAGCTATGACTCGTTAAATATATCATATATAATTAACAATTTCTCCCAAAAATGAATTTGAACAATTCAAACTCTTTTCTCTCAAAATGTTACAAGGCTTAGTCCGAGCTAGCAATGAGGACCTAATGGACCTACAGATCATGAGCTCTAACGAAACGTGATTAACCGACCAAACTCTTTAGCCTAGCTAATCAACATTCGTTAACCACCGGGACACTCCACTAAAGCCCAGTGGTTGCACTCTCCTCACTGTAGATATATTTCTGTCCACTCGATATAACCATGATTAGTAAGTCGATCCTTCACAGGTCGTTCGTAATTACAGGTGGGTCAAAATTACCGTTTTACCCCTTTAATTACCTCTTGTTCCTTAAGTCCCACTGATCCTCTAATGAACAATTGGTTTGCGGTCAAACCAGCAAACCGAATCCCTCTTGGGCCAATGAGAGGGGTGGGCCCATTGTTCAAGACCTGAAGTCAGTACTTAAGGGAACAACCTCTCTACTAATCCCTAAAGTGGGTAGGAGTGAATTCCATCTTGCAGAACTATGTTCCTAACTATCTACCCGGTTTTATCCCTGTAATGGGAGGCTTATTGAGTCGGCAATCTCGAGCCACTCTCACCCATGCAAAACTAAGGATAATCCGAATAAACAGGAGTCCATAGAACGCTTAGGATTAAGATCGAGTTACCTAGGTCATCGTATGAATATAGTCAGTTAGGACAGTAAACGGAGTTATAAAGTCTAAGTGACTATTTTGCGGTCCAGTCTTATGCAAACTCATTGCATAGGGCGCCCCCACTCACATGTCTCCACATGAACTATTTAGGATCACATCGTTTGTACTCTACAAAGTGGGCCGCGTCCATAGTGTCCCCAAGATAAGGTACCCAACCCTATCCTTATACTATAGACTGTTCTTGCTATAACTTGAACTTGATCCACTTTTATGTAACACATAAAGTTCAAGTATTCATCCTATAGCCAAGGGTTCTTTATTGGATTAAGGTTACACAATACACAATAGTCAATAACACCTTTACTGTATAAATTTCAATAACAACTTTATTGTGAAATAGAATATACATTCAGTTTACAAAACCACGAGTTTTAGGACATAAAACCCAACAACAGGTGCTCGTGACAAACCCAAAGAAACTGGAACCTCGTTCAAGATTGTGCCAATTTGTTGGCTATCCCAAAGAAACGAGAGGTGGTCTTTTCTACGTCCCACAAGAAAACAAGGTGATTGTATCGAAAAACGCCACGTTCTTGGAGGAAGATCACATGAGGAACCATAAACCGCGTAGTAAATTAGTACTAAATGAAGCTACACATGAACCAACAAGAGTTGTTGATCAAGCGGGACCTTCATCAAGAGTTGATGGAGGAGTCAACACCTCAAGTCAGTGTCGTCCTTCTCAATCGTTGGGAATGCCTCGACGCAGTGGGAGGGTTGTTTCCCAACCTGACCGCTACTTGGGTTTAGCTGAAACTCAAGTTGTCATACCTGATGACGGCGTAGAAGATCCATTGTCTTATAAACAGGCAATGAATGACGTAGACAAGGACCAATGGATCAAAGCCATGAACCTTGAAATGGAGTCAATGGACTTCAATTCAGTATGGGAACTTGTAGACCAACCTGAAGGGGTTAGACCCATAGGGTGTAAATGGATCTATAAGAGAAAGAGAGATGCAACCGGAAAGGTACAGACCTTTAAGGCTAGGCTTGTAACAAAGAGTTTTACCCAAAGGGAAGAAGTTGACTATGAAGAAACTTTTTTCCCTGTTGCTATGCTGAAGTCTATAAGGATACTCTTGTCCATAGTCGTATTTTATGATTATGAAATTTGGCAAATGGATGTCAAGATCGCCTTTTGAATGGTAATCTTGACGAGAGCATCTATATGTCTCACCAAAGGGTCATAGCCCAAGGTCGGGAGAAAAAGTTTGCAAGCTTAATCGATCCATTTATGGATTGAAACAAGCATCAAGATCTTGGAATATAAGATTTGATACGGCGATCAAGTCTTACGGCTTTGACCAAAATGTTGACGAGCCTTCTGTTTACAAGAGGATCGTCAACGACAAAGTAGCTTTGTTAGTACTTTATGTGGATGATACCCTACTCATTGGGAATGATGTAGGATACTTAACTGACATAAAGAATTGGTCATGCGACCCAATTCCAAATGAAAGATTTGGGAGAGCGCGCAGATGTTCTTGGGATTCAGATCTTTAGGAATCGCAAGAACAGAACGCGAGCACTGTCTCAAGCGTCTTATATCGACAAAATGTTTTTAAGATATTCGATGCAGAATTCCAAGAGGGGCTTATTACCCTTCAGGCACGGAGTTCATCCATCTCAGGAACAAGTGCCCCAAGACACCTTAAGAAGTTGAGGATATGAGACATATTCCCTATGCCTCTGCAGTAGGTAGCTTAATGTATGCTATGCTATGCACGAGGCCGGATATTTGTTATGCAGTGGGAATAGTCAGTAGATACCAGTCCAATCCAGGGTTAGACCACTGGACAACAATTAAAAATATCCTCAAGTATCTAAGGAGAACGAGGGAATATATGCTTGTGTATGGGTCTAAGGATCTCGATCCTTCATCGGGATACACCGATTCGATTTTCGCACCGATAAGGATTCTCGAAAATCCACATCGGGATCAGTTTTCACCCTTAACGGGGGAGCTATAGTATGGCGAAGCATCAAGTAAGGATGCATCGCTGACTCCACAATGGAGGCTGAGTATGTCGCTGCTTGTGAAGAAGCTAAGGAGGCTGTTTGGTTAAGGAAATTCCTCACTGATTTGAAAGTTGTTCCAAATATGGAATCTCCCATCACCTTATACTGTGACAACAGTGGTGCGGTAGCCAATTCGAAGGAACCTCGTAGCCATAAGCGAGGAAAGCACATCGAGAGGAAGTATCACCTGATACGAGAAATAGTGCAACGAGGAGATGTGACAACCACGAAGATCACTTTGGAGCACAATATTGCTGATCCGTTTACAAAGACTCTCACGACTAAAGTGTTCGAGGGTCATCTGGAAAGTCTGGGTCTATGAGCTATGTACATAAGCTAATCTAGGGCAAGTGGGAGATATGTAATGAGGTATATGGATACCCTAGTTTATTGTATTTCTATCTCTTGTAACCACTGTTTTAGATTATGATGTACCCCACTAGAGTTTTAGTTCAAGTGGAAGTTTGTTGGGATTTGTGCCCTAAAACTCGTAGTTTGTAATTATGTTCTAATTAATGTAATAAAGTGTTATTATTTCAATAAAGTGTTATTGTTAGTTATCTACGAGTTTGCCTTTATTTAAACCCTAAATCCAATAAACTAAACATCCAAGGTTGTTAAATGAATCTTTAACTGAATGTAATGTACATAAAAAGGATCTTGGTTCGAGATACAACCTAAAGGGTCTATAGTTAGGGGATAAGGTTTGGGTACCTTACCCCGTTAAACTATGGATGTGGCCCACTTTGTATTTGATACAAACACTTTGTGATCCTAACGTGTTCGTGTAGATGACATGTGAGTGAGGATATCCTATGTAATGAGATTACATAAGATCGGACCACGAAATAGTAACCTCTAGTCAGTAACTCAGTTGACTAGTTAGGTTTCTATTTCACTAGGATGACCTAGGCAACTTGATCTCAATCCTGAAAGCAGTTACTTAACTCCTGCTTTGCGAGGATTGTCCTTTGACTAGTATGGGTGAGAGTGGCGATTCGCCGACTCAATATGCCTACCTTCTTGGGGACAAGACCGAGTGAGCTACCGGGAACTTAACTTAGCAAGACGAAAATACACTCCTTCCCGCCTACTAGGGTAAGTAGAGAGGATGTTCAAGTGGTGTCTCTCGAGACTTGAACAAAGGGCCCGACCTCTCTCATTGGCCCGAGAGGCACTCTGTTTGTTGGTAGGACCACAAATAAATTGTTCATTAGAGGAGCACTTTGGTACTTAAGGCACAAGATGTAACCTGTGGGGGTAAAACGGTAATTTGACCCGGATGGTGTTACGAACATTCGTGAATGATTAACTTCTGTTATTGGTCAATAATATCCATGGACACGTAAATATATCTCTGCGGTGAGAAGAGTGCACTGTGAGACTTTAGTGGAGTGTTCCCAGATTAACGAATGTTGATTGGGAGGTTAATGAGATTAACAGAGCAATCTCGTATCGTTGGAGCTTCCGATCCAGTAGGTCCATTAGGTCCACCTTCTAGCTCGTAAAGGATTCTTAGATCATTTGAATTTGAAATGTTCAAATTCATTAGGGAATAAACTTAATGTATGTTGATACAATATAATATATAGTTTTGGAACTATATATTATAAATTTAATGTGAATGTGATTCATATTAAATTATATGAGAGAATTGAATATTTGAAAGAGTTCAAATATTATATTAAATGTGAATGTGATTCACATTTGAAAACTATAGGTTAAAATTTAATGTGCACTGGATGTACATTAAAACTATAGGTTAAAGGGGTAATATGATAAATGAGATTTAATCCAAATTAAATATATGATATTCAATTTGTATTATTTAAATATGATTTAAATTAATAATTAAATTAGATTTAATTATTATTCAATTATTATTATTATAATAATAATAAAATAAGGGAACGTGTCATCCAGACACGTTCCCCACTACTCCTCTCCTTTTCCCTATCGACAGTTTAATAGGGAGAAGAGAGTTGGTCATTGATTGATCGATTGATCATTTTTTCACTTGGACAGAAGGAAAAATTCTCTCTCACTCTCAATTCTAGAATTCCCAAAAGTTCTTCCAACTGTTGGAATTCTTCCCACAAAGGAATGATTTAAGCACTCAGAGGATAGAGGGTTTACTCTTTTGGTGGTGTTCTTTAAAACAGAGAAATAAAAGCTTGCGAGTTACTGGAATTTTCTTGGAGCAAGGAGTTGCTGTGAGTCTACAAAGGTAATAATTTCCTTTCCATTCTTAGTTTAATTGTTAAGCTCTATGTATGTTTGTATGAAATTAATCCATGCCTAATTCCATTAGATTTGATTTCATGCTTGTTCAATTCTTTTTGTCAATGTACTGGTTTTTATTTTTAAGCAAAACAATCAAGTAATTAAGATCCCAAACACGTTTCCGCTGCTCAAGGAGATCAGATCTCCATCAGCTTCAACGGTCAGAAACGGAAAAAGGATAGCGTTGCAACGCTGGTATCGGCGTTGCAACGCCGGAGGCTTTTCACGGAGAGTAGCAACGGGCAGAAAAACGTTTTTTTTAATATTATTTAATATATAAAATGTTTTCATATTAATTAATATTAATTTTATTTATTTTAATTAATATAATTAGATTATATTAATTAAAATTATTTTTATGGTGCCAAAAATGGTCTAATTTTTGCTATTTAATTTATGCAATTGTTGTATAATTATTGCCATGCATAATGTATGTTTTTAATTTAGATATCCCACCTTAGGTTAAGCATTTCCATGCATCATTGATAATATAAAGTGTTATATTATATAGTTTGCATGTATAATTAATATAAAGAGTTATATTAATTTTTGGACAACATTGACATGCATTATAATTCGTGAGATGAATATGCTATGTATGTTTATTATTCATGTTATGGATGATCAAGCAAATATAACATAGTATGCATGTCACCTAAGGTTAATTATTAGTTTTAAAATGTTCAAAACTTTGAATTAATAGACCTTAGGTTATCTAGTTCTAATTAGATTAGAATTAGGAACCATGTAATTTATAAACAATGATTAAAAGAGGAACTCTGTCTAAGGAAGGTTCTGTCTAGGCTGGGTTATTTAAGCTGACGGAAACGGAACACCCCTACCTAGGAACTAACATGGGAGTGAATTTTAATCAGAGGGTTTATAAATTATAGTAGCGTCAACAAGTTTATTAAGGAGTTAATAAACTAGAAATCCTAGGTTTAATATAAACAGTTATATTAACAAATTTAGGATAAAATCAATATAAGAGTTATATTGATTATTAATATAAGAGTTATATTGATAAGTTTAGGTAAAAACCATTAGCCGGGTTTTAGCCTAAGTAAATTTCCTATAGAGTTAAAGTATCCAGTGGGAGGAAAAGTGTATATGATACATATATTTTCACCTACATATCTCTGGGAAATTCATACCGTGAGATCCATACTTGGCCTCGTGGCGCAAACGGGAGCGTCCGCCTTCAGATGGTGTTTGTATGGATCAATAGCAAGGTGAATGGAGAGGGTACTTATAGTGAGTGGGAGCAGGTTTAGTGAAAACAAAACCTATGGTCTCTTTTATCGGTTCACACCGTGAGATTACTATGATCACCTCTTTAGTTTGGCTCGACCGCACAATCCCTTCTGAGGGCTTGATCATAGAGATCTAACACAAATGAACACCGAACAAGGATAAAGATTACCTTAGTTTATTTTCCAACCTAGTCCTCCCTTCGGCGGATTTTGTTGGATCGGGACTCTAGAATCCAAAGATAAAGGGTTACACTCTCAGGATATATTAGTTGTAATTGTATCCATACCAAATAATGGTAACTAAAGCCTATAGGAATAAGAGTTATTCTGGCATTAGATTTTGGTCAAGAATGTTTTGATCCAAAGGAGGAGTGTTTTTTTATTACCCTTCAGTGTCATACATTTTAAACCTTTGGAGTATCATTGTGATTTATTAATGACTTAGTGTTGCGTAAAATTATATTGCAATACCGCAAGTGTACGGGTCAAGTTTTAGTATAGTGATTTATGAGTCCAAGTATCGTCCTCGGGAATGAGTTTCTAGATTAATTAATTATTAAGGTACTAATTCTCGATTTTAGCTAAAGAAACATAACATGGATAGTTGGTTGAACTAAATACAGACAAACGAACTAACATGTGGAGTCACGAATTGATAGAATTAAAGGAAGTGATTTTACAAGTTAAAGACCTAACTAGCACATGCATTGAACCAATGATATGAAATTATAAACAAGAAGTGAAATACTCAAGAAAATCTCTCGATTCTTAGTGAGCCTCACACATGCAATAAACTCATAGTCTCCATATGAACCTATAACATGCATGACATTAAGCAACTTCTTTATGTGTTTCCCTAAGATTTCTAGGTCACTCTCGTGCCAGACTTCCAAGGGTTTTGACAATTTTGCTCTAATTCAAGCTTTATCTGTCGAGTCCACTTAAATCAACAAATTAAAAAGTAAAGAACGAATTGCCAAAAATAACGACATAACATGCTTCAATACATCACAAGAAAGTCATAACAAGTAAATCAAATCCTACTACAATGTTTAGCTACTCTAAATCACATGAAAAACAAACTAAACAAGTAGAAAACGTCTTAGAACGCTATTACAAATTGAAAGAAAGAGAAATAAACTTAGATGTCGATGCCGGTCCTTCGTCTCCGAGCTCCCGTCTTCGATCTCGAACCTCCACGAATGCTTTGGCTCCCAAAATCACTCTTTTCTCTCTTCTTACAAGGTGTATTTCGAATTTAGGGCAAAACTCTACCAAATTGTGCTCCCCTTTTCAAGAATCATAAGGTTGTATTTATAGGCATCAATGGGGCAGCGTTGCAACGCTAGGGATAGCGTTGGAAATAATCGATGGTGTTGTAACGCTGAAGGCAGCGTTGCAACGCCGCTACCCTAACGCGCGCGCTCCTTGTCAAAATGGCGTTGCGACGCTGAGGCGGCGTTACAACGCCTATGCGCGCTTCTCACGCGTGGCTTCTTATCGAGATAGCGTTGCAACGCCCCTAAGGCGGCGTTACAACGCTATCGCTGAGTCTTTAAAGCCTTTAAACAAAGAAGTATGGCGTTGCAACGCTCTGCATGGCGTTGCAACGTCATCACCTCGGTCATCATGCTTGGATTGGTTCTTTTTCTTCCAATTGATGTTCTCTTTAGCTCCAAATAGTCCCGTTTTGATCCCGAGTGATCCAAATTGTCTCCAATAGCTCCGTTTAAGCTCTTAACCTGAAATTGAATAAATTAACCACGTAAAAGCCCCAAAATCATTATAAAACTAGCAATAATTAAGCCTAAGGATAGCACATTTTGTGTGCTATCACTTAGGAATCATTAGATAATTAGCTAAAAATAATTGGATTAATTAAAGGTTTAGCGAGAAACTAATACAAACATATTTGTATTTCAGCAACATGAATAACTTAATCATTTCCTTATTGGCTACTGAGAAATTAACTGGAGAAAATATGATGACCTGAAAAAATAATCTTAATATCATCTTGGTTGCGGAGGATCTAAAGTTTGTGCTTACTGAGGAGTGTCCTCAAGTGCCAAGGTCGAACGCGTCACGAAATGTTCGTGATACATACGATAGATGGATCAAGGCCAATGACAAGGCCAAGGTCTACATATTGGCAAGTATGTCAGACATACTAGCCAAGAAGCACGAGAGCATGATGACTGCCAAGAAAATCATGGATTCGCTGCAGGGTATGTTCGGACAACAGTCTGTTCAGGTCAGACACAATGCCCTCAAGTACATCTTCAACACTAGAATGGTGGAGGGATCATCTGTTCGGGATCATGTTCTCGATATGATGGTTCACTTCAGCACGGCGGAGTCGAATGGTGCTTCTATCGACGAATCGAGCTAGGTCAGCTTTATACAAAAAACTCTACCAGAGAGTTTTCTACAGTTTCGAAGTAATGTTGTTATGAACAAGCTTACTTTTAATCTTACCTCTCTTCTGAATGAACTACAAACCTTCCAATCTTTGATGAAAATCAAGGGATCAAAAGGTGAGACAAATGTTGCCAGTAGGAGTAATCACGAAGGTGGTGAGACAAATGATGCCAGTAGGAGTAATCACGAAGGTTCTACCTCTGGAACAAAATCAGTGGCTTCATCTTCCTCAAGCCTGAAAGGCAAGAAGAAGAAAATAAAAAAGGTTGGTAAGGGGAAACGGGCTGACAAAGTTGTCGCCCAGAAGGGCAAGAAGGTCAAAGAAGTTGCAGACAAAGGAAAATGTTTCCACTGCAATGAAGACGGACATTGGAAATGGAACTGCCCGAAGTACATTGCAGAAAAGAAGAAAGATTGTAAATATGATTTATTTTGCTTAGAAGCTTGTTTAGTGGATGATGATAATTCTGCCGGCGTATTGGATTCAGGAGCCACTAATCATGTCTGTTCTTCTTTTCAGGGAATTAGTTCCTAACAGCAGCTACAAAAAGGAGAGATAACACTCCGTTTTGGAAATGGGGAAGTTGTCTCAGCTGTAGCAGTGGGCACCATGAAGCTATTTTTTGGCAAGAAACATATGTTGTTGAACAATGTACTAGTGATACTAGGGTTTACTAGAAACCTAATTTCAATTTCTTGCCTAATAGAACAATGTATTTCAATATATTTTTCTTCTAATAAAGTGTTTATTTTTCAGAATGGTATTGAAATATGTGTAGCTTCATTAGAAAATAGGTTGTATGTTTTAAGGCCTAATTCAGTCAAAATGGTTTTGAACACTGAATTATTTAAAACTACAAATACACAAACTAAGAAACGTAAGATTTCTCCTAAAGAAAATGCTCAACTTTGGCACCTCCGGTTAGGTCACATTAACCTCAATAGAATTGAGAGATTGGTAAGAATTGGACTTCTAAATGAGTTAGAAGAAAATGTCTTACCAGTATGTGAGTCCTGCTTAGAAGAAAAAATGACTAAAAGACCTTTTAGTGGAAAAGGTTATAAAGCCAAAGAACCTCGTGAGCTTATACATTCAGACCTTTCTGGTCCGATGAGTGTTAAAGTCAGAGGAGGTTATGAATATTTCATCTATTTTATAGATGATTATTCCAAATTTGGGCATATTTACCTAATGCATCATAAGTCTGAAGCACTTGAAAAGTTTAAGGAATTCAAGACTGAAGTTGAGAATCAGTTAGGTAAAACAATTAAAACACTTTGATCGGATCGAGGTGGAGAGTATATGGATTTAAAATTCCAAGACTATATGATAGAACAGGGAATTACATCCCAGCTCTCAGCACCTTGTACGCCCCAACAAAACGATGTATCAGAAAGGAGAAATAGAACCTTGTTGGACATGGTTCAATCAATGATGAGTCATGCTCATCTCCCTAACTCATTTTGGGGATACGCAGTACAGATTATTGTATACATTTTGAATAATGTTCCATCCAAAAGTGTTTTGGAATCACCATTTGAACTCTGAAAAGAACATAAAGGTAGTTTACGTCATTTCAGAATTTGGGGATGTCCAGCACATGTGCTCTTTACAAATCCAAAGAAATTGAAATCACGTTCAAAAGTATGCCTTTTTGTAGGGTACCCAAAAGAAACGAGAGGTGGGATATTCTATGATCCTAAGAAAGATAAGGTACTTGTGTCGACAAATGCCACTTTCTTAGAGGAGGACCACATAAGGGATCACCAACCAAGAAGTAAAGTTGTGTTAAGTGAGTTAGACGTAACAACAACAAAAGTTGCGATGGTACATCAACAAGGGTGGTTGATACAAATTTGTCAAGTCCACCTCAAGAGTTGAGAGTGCCTCGATGTAGTGGGAGGATTTTAACACAACCTGACCGTTACATGGGTTTAACTGAAACCAAAATTGTCATATCAAATGATGATTGCGAGGATCCAATAATTTATAATCAAACAATGGTTGACAAAGACAAAGATAAATGGGTCATAGCGATGAACCGAGAAATGGAGTCTATGCACTTCAAATCTGTTTGGGATCTTGTAGATATACATGATGGGGTAAAACCTATAGGTCATAAGTGGATATACAAGAGAAAACGTGGTGTAGATGGAAAAGTGCAAACTTTTAAGGTTAGACTAGTAGCAAAGGGTTATACCTAGGTAGAAAGAGTGGACTATGAGGAAACCTTTTCACCTGTTGCTATGGTAAAGTCTATCCGTATTCTGCTTGTCATTGCCGCATATTATGACTATGAGGTATGGCAAATGGATGTCAAGACAACATTCTTAAATGGGAATCTTGACGAAAACATCTACATGGAGCAACCGAAAGGGAGATTTATGGCTTTAATCAATAAATGATGAACCTTGTGTCTACAAGAAAATCATTAATAGTTCTGTCGCTTTCTTAGTCTTATATGTAGATGATATCCTACTCATTGGGAATGATGTAGGTTATCTTACTGACATTAAGAAATGGCTAGCTACGCAATTTCAAATGAAAGATTTGGGAGAGGCCCAGTTTGTTCTTGGAATCCAGATTGTCCGGAATCGCAAGAACAAAACTCTAGCATTGTCTCAAACATCTTATATCAACAAAGTGTTGTCAAGATTTAAGATGCAAGATTCCAAGAAAGGTTTATTACCTTTCAGGCATGGAGTTTATCTGTCTAAGGAACAATGTCCTAAGACACCTCAAGAAGTTGAGGATATGAGACGAATTCCTTATGCATTAGTTCTTGGTAGCCTGATGTACGCAATGTTGTGTACTAGGCCAAACATATGATTTGCAGTAGGAATGGTCAGTAGATATCAATCTAATCAAGGTTAAGAACACTAGACAACGGTTAATACAATCCTCAAATATCTTTCGAGAACGAGGGGTTGTAGTTTGGCGAAGCATCAAGCAAGGATGCATCGCAGATTCAACTATGGAAGCCGAATATATAGCAGCTTGTGAAGACGCTAAAGAAGCCGTATGGCTAAGGAAATTCATGATGGATTTTGAAATTGTTCCAAACATGAGTTTGCCAATCACACCTTATTGTGATAACAGTGGTGTTGTGGCAAATTCAAGAGAACCCCGAAGTCACAACTGTTGGGATTTGTGTCCTAAACTTATGTAATTTTGATCAAATAAATAAAGAGTTATTTGTTTTGATAAAATTATATTCTTGCTTTATAAATCCAATAAACTAAGCTCCAAGGTTATAATGTATCTTGAACATCAGTGTAGTAGACACTATTTGGATTGTGTTCAAGAGTATAACCTAAATGGTCTATGGTATAAGAATAAGGTTGGAAACCAGGTTGGAAACCTTATTCTGGTAACACCATGGATGCGGCTCACTTTGTAATTAGTACAAATGAGGTAATACAACTCATTCATGTGGTTGACATTACAAGACCGGACTGTAAATTATTAGTCTAACCAGTATAACGACTGATAATTTATAGATGGTCATTAGTGACTCAACCTGAATCCTGAGCAAGTTAAGAACTCCTGGTTATAGGGGTTTGTCCTTAGACTAGTATGGGTGAGAGTGACCTGTAGCCGACTCAATAATCCTACCTTCTCAGACACAGAACCTCGTAGGTAGCTGGGGACTTAACTATGCCAGATGGAATTCACTCATTCCTACACTAAAGAATTAGATAGGTTGTTCTCTTAAGAACTGAGTTCGGGTCTTGAACAACGGGGCTCTGCCTTCTAAACTGACTTAAGAGGGTATGAGTCTATGGTAAGACCTTAGACTTGTTGTTCATTAGAGGATCAATGGTGCTTAAGGAACAAAGAGGTAATCACAGGGGTAAGACGGTAATTTGACCCAGCTGTGATTGCGAACAACCTTTGAAGGGTCGACTCATGGGTAATGATTATATCAATGGACACAATATAATCTACAGTGAGGAGAGTGCAACTACAAGTCTATAGTGGAGTGACTTGTAGTTAATGAATATTGATTAACTGGATCAAAGAGTTTGATCAATTAATCACACATCATTGGAGCTCATGAACTGTAGGTCCATTAGGTCCCTCCGTTGGCTCAACATAGTTATATTGAGGGTATAAAGTTAGGAATGAAATTGAAGTGTTCAATTTCATATATGAGGTGTTATATCAGTTATATATGATATAATTGATATAATATATGGTTTTGATGTGAATTAGATTCACATATAAACTATATACTAATGAGAGAATGAAGGAATGATAGGATGGTAATTTCCATCCTATTTCCCTATAAGCAGTTGCATGAGATGCAACTTTGAAGGTTAAGGCTTTTTATAAAACCCTAGAATTTTCTCAAATTGTGTTGGAAAGAGTTCCAAACATAATTCCATTAGATCACCTCACCTCATTCTAAAGGAACCCACATTCCTCCCTCACCTAGAGAACAACGGAGAAGATCTGGTGGTGCAACTTCACAAAGTTTGAGTCGTTGATGAGATCGTGATCTATCTCGAAGGATTCGTGAAGAAAACGTTCTTCAAAGGTAATTCATCTTGTTGTCTTTGTCATATAGCATGCTTAATCTTAGATGTTTTGTTCTTGATTGAAATCTGTGAAACAAAAATTAAGAACACGCAATTCACAATCGATTGCGTTGCGGGATTCGATCCCTTCAATTGGTATAAGAGGCAAGTTGGGTTCTTGATTTTGTTCTGGATTTATCAAGAACAAAAGTAGGATTTACTGTTTTCATGTGATGAATGAGCGGTTTGCGAAATTAGATGTTTTTCATTTTTGGCACATATATTTACAATTTTTTTCATTGAATCGTTCAATGTAAGGGCCCGGTGTTTTGGGCAAATTTAATTGTAAATCGAGTCTATAAGTCCATGTCGATCGAGGCAATGTGGTTGCTGAAAAGAACGGATAAAAAACGAGCAAAAAAGCAAAAGGTGTTTGTTGTACTGTGTGCAGCGTTGCAACGCTATTCTTCAGCGTTGCAACGCCAATCGAGCATTTTCAGTTGTAGGCAGTGCGCGTTGCAGTAACGCACCTCCCAGCGTCTGGCGCGGACGATGAGGCCTTGGTGTTGCAACGCTTGCACAGGCGTCACAACGCTGAAGCTGCTGAGGCGCACGACATGAAGGAGTTAGCGTTGCAATGCGATGCTTAGCGTTGCAACGCTACTGGAGTAACGCTTCAACGGGCAGAAATAGACAAGGTGCAGCGTTACAACGCTACCATCAGTGTTGCAACGCCGAAGACATATCAAGAGATTTCTCAACGGGCAGAAAACGTATTTTTATTATATATTAAATATAACAACGTTTTATATTTAATTATATTTAATTTATTTAATTTTAATTAATATAATTAGATGATATTAATTAAAATTAATTTTAGGGTGTCAAAAATGGTCTAATTTCGCTATTTAAATTATGCAATTGTTGTATAATTATTGTCATGCATAATGTATGCTTTTATTTTAGATATCCCACTTTAGGTTAAGCATTTCCATGCATCATTTATAATATAAAGTGTTATATTATATAGTTTGCATGTATAATTAATATAAGGTGTAATATTAATTTATGGACAACATTGACATGCATTATAATTCATAAGATGATTATGTTATGTATGTTTTATTATTCATGAGATGAATGATCTGTTGGGATTTATGCCCTAAACTTGTGTAATCTTGATCAATTAAATAAAGTGTTATTTGTTTTGATAAGATTACAATCTTGCTTTTATAAATCCATTAAACTAAGCTCTACGGTTATAACGTTTATCTTGAAATCAGTGTAGTGGACATTATTTGGGTTGAATTCAAGATTATAACCTAAATAGTCTATGGTATAAGAATAAGGTTGGAAACCCCATTCTGGTAACACCATGGATGCGGCCCACTTTGTAGTTAGTACAAATGAGATAATCCAACTCATTCATGTAGTTGACATGCGAGTGGGGGCATCCTGTATGAAGAGTTCATACAAGATCGGATCATGAAATTATTAGTCTAACCAAAGATAACACCGCTTAATGTGATAAGACTAGTAATTTATAGATGGTCATTAGTGACTTGACTTGAATCCTCGAGCAAGTTAAGAACTCCTGCTATATGGGTTTGTCCTTAGACTAGTATGGGTGAGAGTGGTGCATGTCGACTCAATAAGCCTACCTTCTCAGGGACAGAACCTTGTAGGTAGCTAGGAACTTAACTGTGCAAGATGGAATTCACTCATTCCTCTACTGAGGAATTAGATAGGTTGTTCCCTTAAGAACTGACTCCAAGTCTTGAACAACGGGGCCCCGCCCTCTACGAGGCTATGAGTCTAAGGTAGGACCTTAGACTTGTTGTTCATTAGAGGATCGGTGGTGCTTAAGGAGCAAAGAGGTAATCACGGGGGTAAAATGGTAATTTGACCCACCGTGATTACAAACAACCCGTGAAGGGTCGACTCATGGGCAATGACTATATCGGTGGACACAATAATATCTACAAAGTGAGGAGAGTGCGGCTACAAGTCTATAGTGGACCGACTTGTAGTTAATGAATATTGATTAAGCTGGATCAAAGAGTTTGATCGGTTAATCTCACATCATTGGAGCTCATGATCCAGTAGGTCCATTAGATCCTCCGTTGGCTCAACATGGTAATATAGAGGTATAAAGTTAGGAGTGAAATCAAGTGTTCAATTTCATACATGAGGAGTTATATCAATTATATATGATATAATTGATATAATATATAGTTTTAATGTGATTTAGACTATATACTAAAGAGAGATTAAAGGAGGGTAGGATGGTCATTTCCATCCCAATTCTCTATATATATGGTTGCATGAGATGCAACTAGGTTAAGGGTTTTTTGATAGAATTCCTAGCCTCCTTGTTGTGTTGTTGGAAGAGTTCCAAAACACAAATCTCTCTCACAAAATTTCTCACCACTCCTAAAGGGAACCCACCTTCCTCCTCTCCTGAGAACAACGGAGAAGATCCGGTGGTGGTGTCGGTGTTAAATGCAATTCTTGTTCTTTGAGATCGTGACCGTGGAGAGAGGAGCACTTGAAGAAAGGTTCTTCAAAGGTATATACTTGTTGTCCATACTCTTATTATATGCTTAATCCATGTTTTACGTTCTTGAATTTTCCATTGTAACTAAATCAAGAGCGCGCGATTCGCAATCGCTTCCGCTGCGGGGACTTCGATTCCCTTCATGATCAAGCACTATGACATAGTATGCATGTCACCTAAGGTTAATTATTAGTTTTAAAATGTTTAGAACTATGAATTAATAGACCTTAGGTTATCTAGTTCTAATTAGATTAGAATTAGGAACCAAGTAATTTATAAACAATGATTAAAAGAGAAACTCTGTCTAAGGAAGATTCTGTCTAGGCTGCGGTATTTAAGCTGACGGAAACGGAACACCTCTACTTGGGAACTGACCAGAGAGTGAATTTTAATTAGAGAGTTTATAAATTATAGTAGCGTCAGCGGGTTTATTAACTAGAAATCCTAGGCTTAATATAAAGAGTTATATTAGCAAACTTAGGATAAAATCAATATAAGAGTTATATTGATTATCAATATAAGAGTTATATTGATAAGTTTAGGTAAAACCATTAGCCGGGTTTTAGCCTAAGTAAATTTCCTATAGAGTTAAAGTATCCAGTGGGAGGAAAAGTGTATATGATACATATTTTTCCACCTACGTATCTCTGGAAAGTTCACACCGTGAGACTCATACTTGACCTCGTGGCGCAAACGGGAGCGTCCCCGTTCGGATGGTGTTTGTATGAGTCAATATCAAGGTGAATGGAGAGGGTACTTATAGTGTGTGGGAGCAGATTTAGTGAAAACAAAACCTATGGTCTCTTCTGTTGCTTTTGCACCGTAAGATCACTATGGTCAGCCTGCTAGTTTGGCCTAGACCAGACAATCCCTTCGGAGGGCTTGATCATAGGGGATCGAACAGAGTAAGACACCCGAAAGGGATAAAAATTTCCTTAATCTATTTTTCAATCTTGTCCTCTCTTCGGCAGATTTTATTGGATGGGGACCCTGGGGTCTAAAGACAGAGGGTTACACTCACAAGGTACATAAGAAGTGTATGTATCTTGACTGAATAATGGTAAATAAAACCTATAGGAATAAGAGTTATTCTGGCATTAGGTTTTGGTCGAGAGTGTCTTGATCCAGATGAGGAGTGTTTTTTATTACCCTTTGGTGTCATACATTTTAAACCTTTGGAGTATCATTGCAAATTATAAATGACCTAGGAATCTTTTAATAATTAGCTAAAACATGATTGGTTTAGACAATTATAGCAAGAAACTTATACAAGTTTTTTTTTTTGTAAATTTTTCAGCAAAATGTCTAGCTCTATATTTTCCTTATTGGGTGTGGAAAAATTAACCGGAGAGAACATGATGACTTGGAAAAACAAACTCAACACTATATTGGTAGTGGATGATCTGAAGTTTGTGCTGACTGAGGAGTGTCCTCAGGTGTCAGGCTCGAATGCTACACGAAATGTTCATGATGCATATGATCGATGGGTCAAGGCCAATGATAAGGCCAAGGTTTACATGCTGGCAAGTATGTCTGACATATTAGCCAAGAAGCACGAGGACATGATGACCGCTAAGGAAATCATGGATTCAGTGTAGGGTATGTTTGGACAACAGTCTACACAGGCCCAACAAAATGCCCTCAAGTATATATTCAACTCGAGGATGCAAGAAGGTTCATCTGTTCGGGATCATGTCCTGGATATGATGGTACACTTTAACATCGCGGAGTCGAATGGTGCTTCCATCGATGAATCGAGTCAGGTCAGCTTCATTCTGGAAACTCTTCCTGATAGTTTCCTACAATTTAGAAATAATGTTGTTATGAACAAGCTTACTTTTAATCTTACCTCACTTCTGAATGAACTCCAGGCCTTTCAATCTTTGATGAAAATTCAGGGATCGAAAGGTGAGGCAAATGTTTCCAGTAGGATTTATCATAGAGGTTCGACCTCTGGATAAAAAAGAGTGGCTTCATCTTCTTCTAACCTAAAAGGGAAGAAGAAGAACATTAAGAAGGTTGGTAAAGGGAAACGAGCTGACAAAGCTACCACCCAGAAGGGCAAGAAGGTCAAAGAAGTTGCAGACAAAGGAAAGTGTTTTCACTGCAATGAAGCGGGCATTGGAAACGGAACTGTCCGTAGTACATTGCATAAAAGAAGAAGGAAGGTAATTATGATTTACTTTGCTTAGAAACTTGTTTAGTGGATAATGGTAAAACTGCTTGGATACTTGATTTAGGCGCCACTAATCATGTTTGCTCTTTTTTTCAGGGAATTGATTCCTGGCAGCAGCTACAGAAAGGAGAGATAATGCTCCGGGTTGGAAATGGAGAAGTCGTCTCAGCTGTAGCAATAGGCACGATGAAGCTTAATTTTGGCAAGAAATATATGTTGTTAGACAATATATTAGTGATACTAGGGTTTACTAGAAACCTCATTTCAATTTCTTGTCTTATAGAACAATGTATTTCTGTTTCTTTTTCTTTGAATAAAGTGTTTACTTTAGAGAAAGGTGTGGAAACATGTTCAGATTCATTAGAAAATGAGTTGTATGTTTTAAGGTCTAATTCAATCAAAATGGTTTTGAACGCTGAATTATTTAAAACTGCAAAGACACAAACTAAGAAACGTAAAATTTCTCCTAAAGAAAATGCTCATCTTTAGCATCTTAGATTGGGTCACATTAACCTCAATAGGATTGAGAGATTGGTAAAGAATGGACTTCTAAATAAGTTAAAAGAAAATGCTTTACCTGTATGTGAATCCTTCCTAGAAGGCAAAATGACTAAAAGACCTTTTAGTGGAAAAGGTTATAGAGCCAAAGAACCTCTTGAGCTTATACATTCAGACCTTTGTGGTCCGATGAGTGTTAGAGTCAGAGGAGGTTATGAATATTTTATCTCCTTTATAGATGATTATTCTAGATTTGGGCATATTTACCTAATGCATCATAAGTCTGAAGCACTTGAAAAGTTCAAGGAATTCAAGACTAAAGTTGAAAATCAATTAGGTAAAACAATTAAAACACTTCGATCAGATCGAGGTGGAGAGTACATGGATTTAAAATTCCAGAACTATATGATAGAACATGGAATTACATCCCAACTCTCGGCTCCCGGTACGCCACAGCAAAACGGTGTATTAGAAAGGAGAAATAGAACCTTGTTGGACATAGTTCAATCAATGATGAGCTATGCTCATCTCCCTAATTCTTTTTGGGGTTACGCAGTAGAGACTTCGGGATACATTTTGAACAATGTGCCATCAAAAAGCGTTTCTGAAACACCTTTTGAACTCTGGAAAGGACGTAAAGGTAGTTTATGTCATTTCAGAATTTGGGGTTGTCCACCATGTGCTTGTGACAAATCCAAAGAAGTTGGATTCACGTTCAAAATTATGCCTATTCGTAGGCTACCCAAAAGAAACAAGAGGTGGATTATTCTATGATCTTAAGGAAGATAAGGTTTTTGTGTCAACAAATGCCACTTTCTTAGAGCAGGACCACAAACCAAGAAGTGAAGTTGTGTTAAGTAAGTTAGACGGAACAATAGCAAAAGTTGCTAATAAAACTAGTACGTCAACAAAAGTTGTTGATACTAGCTTGTCTAGTCAAGAGAGTCCATCTCAAGAATTGAGTATGCCTCGACTTAGTGGGATGGTTATAACACAACCTGACCGTTACATGGGTTTATCTGAAACCCAAGTTGTTATACCAGATGACGATTGTGAGGATCCATCGACTTATAATCAAGCGATGGTTGACAAAGATAAAGACAAATGGGTCATAGCCATGGACCAAGAAAAGGAGTCTATGTACTTCAATTCTGTTTGGAATCTTGTAGATAAACCTGATGGGGTAAAACCTATAGGTTGTAAGTGGATCTACAAGAGAAAGCGTGGTGTAGATGGAAACGTGCAAACCTTTAAAACTAGACTAGTAGCAAAGGGTTATACCCAGGTTGAAGGGGTTGACTATGAGGAAACATTTTCACCTGTTGCTATGGTAAAGTCTATTCGTATCCTACTTGTCATTGTCACATATTATGACTATGAGGTATGGCAAATGGATGCCAAGACAACCTTTTTGAATGACAATCTTGACGAGAACATCTACATGGACCAACCCAAAGGGTTCATTGAACCAAAACAAGAGCAGAAGGTTTGCAGGCTTAAAAAGTCAATCTATGGACTGAAAGGAGCCTCTAAGTCCTGGAATATAAGATTTGATGAGGCAATCAAATCTTTTGGCTTTGATCAGAATGATGATGAACCTTTTGTTTACAAGAAAATCATCAATAGTTCTGTCGCATTCCTAGTTCTATATGTGGATGATATCCTACTCATTGGGAATGATGTAGGATATCTTACTGACATTAAGAATTGGCTAGCTACGCAATTCCAAATTAAAGATTTGGGTGAAACACGGTTTGTTCTTGGAATCTAGATTGTCCGGAACCGCATGAATAAAACACTAGCCCTGTCTTAGACATCTTACATCGACAAAGTGTTGTTGAAGTTTAAGATGCAAGACTCCAAAAAAGGTTTATTGCCTTTTAGATATGAAGTTCATTTGTCTAAGGAACAATATCCTAAGACACCTCAAGGAGTTCAGGATATGAGACGGATTCCTTATGCATCAGTTGTTGGGAGTCTGATGTACGCCATGTTGTGTACTAGGCCAGACATCTGTTTTGCAGTTGGAATGGTCAGTAGGTATCAATCCAATCTAGGACCTGAACACTGGATGGCGGTTAAAACAATCCTTAAGTATCTACGGAGAACAAGGAACTACACGCTTGTGTATGGGGCTAAGGATTTGATCCTTACAGGATTCACGGATTCTGACTTTAAAACTGATAAAGATTCTCGAAAATCTACATCAGGGTCAGGATTTACTCTTAACGGAGGAGCTGTAGTATGGCGAAGCGTTAAGGAAGGATGCATCGCTGATTCCACCATGGAGGTTGAATATGTAGCAGCTTGTGAAACAACAAAAGAGGTTGTTTGGTTAAGGAAATTCATGTTAGATTTGAAAGTTATTCCAAATATGAGTTTGCCCATTACGTTTTATTGTGATAATAATGGTGCCGTGACAAATTCAAGGGAACCTCGAAGTCACAAGAGGGGAAAGCATATTGAGCAGAAATATCATCTCATCCGGGAGATCATGCATCGAGGAGACATGATCGTCACAAAGATAGCCCCGGAGCACAACATTGCTGATCCTTTTACAAATGCTCTCACGACTAAGGTATTTGAGAGTCACCTACAAGGTCTAGGTTTACAAGTCTTCCCCAACTAGGGCAAGTGGGAGTATATTGTACAAAGGGTTTAAATGCCCTAGTTTATTGTATTTACATTATTGTAATATTTTAGTACTCCATAAGCTTTAGGTCAAGTGGGAGATTGTTGGGATTTGTGCCCTAAACTTATGTAATTTTGATCAAATAAATAAAGAGTTTTTTGTTTTGATAAAATTATATTCTTGCTTTATTAAATCCAATAAACTAAGCTCCAAGGTTATAATGTATCTTAAACATCAATTAATCAATATAATCGACCTACTCTTGGAAAGTGTTTTAGGTGTGGTCAACAAGGGCATCTCTCCAACGAATGCCCTCAAAGAAAAATCGTGGCTATGGTCGATCTTGAAGAAGAATTCGAGCAAAATGATGAACATGAGGAAGACGAGGTTGACTACACTGAGGTCGATGACGAGGAACAACTTAATTGTGTTTTGCAGAGATTATTACTCACTCCAAATACGGAATCCAATCCTCAAAGGCACTCATTGTTTCGAACAAAATGCACAATAAATGGTAAGGTTTGCAATGTTATCATTGATAGTGGAAGTAGCGAAAATATCATCTCACGCAAGGTAGTCCAAGCATTACATCTTAAATCTGATCCTCATCCAAATCCCTATAAGGTAAGTTGGATAAAGAAAGGGGGTGAAGTTCAAGTTAATGAAATTTGTACTGTTCCATTATCTATTGGATCTAACTATAAAGATCAAATTATTTGCGATATACTGGAAATGGATGCTTGTCATGTTTTACTAGGTAGGCCATGGCAATATGATGTCCAAGCACTTCACAAGGGGCGTGAAAACACCTATGAGTTCTATTGGATGGGACGCAAGATTGTCCTCTTGCCTCTTACTACAACCACGGATAAAAGACCCAAGAAGGATGATGAGCTAAAACAAGCACCACTATTCACCATCATTGGATCAAAAGAGTTTGTCTCCATGAACAAAAGGTTGATTTGGGCACTGGTTACCAAGGAAGGAAATTTACAGCCACAAACCAAGGAAGAACATAGTACAACACTTGATACTGAGGAGGTAAGTATTGAGGTTACTGAAATTCTTAGTAAGTATGTTGAAATTACTAATATTCATGCAACACTTCCTCCCTTACATGATGTCCAACATCAAATAGATCTCCAACCAGGTTCTGTTTTACCAAATCTTCGCCATTATAGAATGAGCCCTAGTGACTATGAGACATTACAGGAGCAAGTTAGCGAACTACTTCAAAAAGGACACATCCAACCAAGCTTGAGTCCATGCGTTGTTCCAGCACTCCTCACACCTAAGAAGGATGGCTCTTGGCGCATGTGTGTGGATAGTCGGGAAATTAATAAGATAACGGTAAAGTATTACTTTACTATTCCTCGATTATTTGACTCACTTGGTCAATTAAGCGGTGCAGAATTTTTTTCTAAGGTAGATCTAAGGAGTGGATATCACCAAATTCGGATTAGACCCGGAGATGAATGGAAAACTGCCTTTAAAACAAATATGGGACTCTTTGAATGGTTAGTAATGCCCTTTGGCCTAACTAATGCTCCTAATACATTTATGAGACTTATGAATCAAATTCTGAAACCTTTTATTAATCATTTTGTAGTAGTATATCTTGATGATATCTTGATTTACAGTAGGACAAAGGAAAATCACTTAAAACATTTAGAAATCATTTTTAAGGTCTTAAGGGATAACCAACTTTATATCAACCTAAACAAATGTAGTTTTTTGGTACCTAACATTCACTTCCTCGGGTTTATTAATTAGTAAACAAGGAATTTCTGTCGATCCCTCTAAGATTAAGGCCATAAAATAATGGTCAATGCCTAAAAAAAAAGGGATATACAATGTTTTCTAGGGTTGACATCCTTTTATAGGAAATTTATTTGAGATTTTAGCTCCATAGCAGTCCCATTGACTGATTGTTTAAAAAGGAGTCAATTTCGTTGGGAAAATGAACAAGAAGAGAGTTTTTCCTTGCTAAAAGATAAACTTTGCTCAACTCTCGTTTTGGCATTACCTAACTTTGATAAGGTTTTTGAGGTGGTTGTAGATGCTTCGGGATTAGGAATGGGGGCAGTTTTATCCCAAGATAGTCACCCTATTGAATACTTTAGTGAAAAGTTAAGCCCCCCACGACAGAAATGGAGTACATATGAACAAGAATTTTATTCATTAATTTGAGCCCTAAAACAATGGGAACACTACTTGCTTGGTAAAGAATTCATTTTATTTACCGACCATTACTCACTTACGCTTTTACAAATACAGAAAACTATTAGTAAAATGCATGCAAGATGAATTAGTTTTCTTCAAAAATTTGATTTTGTTATCAAACATAGAGCAGAGCACATTAACAAAGCAGTTGATGCCTTTAGTAGAAAACAGAATCTGCTAACATTACTTAAAGGAGAAATTATTGTTTTTGAAGATTTACCTACTCTTTATGAAAATAATTCTGATTTTGGCATGATATTGATGAAGTGTTGACAGCATGTCAACTTTAATGATTATCACCTTGTGGATAAATATTTGTTTAAGGGTTATGAACTTTGTATTCCTCACACATCATTACGAACGACCTTAATTAAAGAATTATATGCTAGTGGGTTGGCAGGACATTTTGGTATTGATAAGACCTATGAATGGTTGTCAAGTCGTTTTTATTGGTCTCAACTTTGAAAAGATGTATACAACTTTGTTAAAAAATGTTATGTTTGCCAGGTTTCTAAGGGACTAGCCAAAATACCGGGTTATATACTCCTCTTCCTATTCCTCAATCTATTTGGGAAAATCTATCTATGGATTTGATTTTAGGCTTACCTAGGACTCAACGTGGTTTTGATTCTGTTATGGTAGTGGTAGACCGATTTAGTAAAATGGCTCACTTTTTGGCATGTAAGAAAACTTCGGATGCTATTTATGTTGAAAATATTTTTTAGGAAATAGTAAGACTACATGGCATACTTAAAACTATTGTGTATGACCGTGATGTTAAGTTTTTAAGTTTTTCTTTTGGAAGACTCTTTGGAGAAAGTTTGATACATGTTTAAGATTTAGCACCATGAGCCATCCACAAACAGATGGTCAAACGGAGGTCACAAGTCGAACTCTTGGCAACTTAATTCGATGTTTAAGGGAGATAAGCCTAAACAATGGGATCTGGCTCTTGCTCACGCTGAATTTGCATACAATAACATGTGCAATCGTTCGACAAGGAAGTCACCATTTGAGATTGTATATACTAAACTTCCCCGATTAACTGTGGATTTAGCTAATCTTCCTTCTTCTGTAGATTTAAGTCAGGAAGCTAGTGAAATGGCTGAGAGGATTGTCAAACTCCATAAAAAAGTTCAAGATCATTTAGAGAAGTCTAACTTTAAATACAAAGAAGCAACAGACAAACATCGAAGACAAAAATTCTTTGACGAAGGTGATCTTGTTATGATTTATCTTTGAAAATCAAGACTTCCATCAAGTTCCTATTCTAAGCTTCATCCTAAGAAGATTGAACCTTTTCAAATTCTTAAGAGAGTTGGAGAAAATGCTTATAAAGTAGATCTTCCTCAAGAGTTCAAGATTCATTCAACTTTTAATGTTTCTGATCTTTTTGAATACCACCCTCCGGATACTTTCTCTTTGGCAAATTAAAACTTGAGGACGAGTTCTTTTGAGAGGGAAGGAATTGGTGTATTGATAACTCACCATAAGGGAGTTATTTTACTAGAATTTTAGTGTTTAATCCACTTGAATTGTATTTAATTTAGTGATCCTCATGTTATTTTATCCCTAAATTATGTGTGTTAGCTTTAAAATCTTGAATTTAAGCATTAGGTTCAAAAAGAATTAATTTTGATGTTTTTTATGCTTTAATTTAAGAAATTTGGGAAAATAAGCTAACGGTTAATTAAAGACCGGAAGACGAGATTTTTAACTCCAAAAATTCTTGCATTTTTAGTTTGATTTATAATTGACTTCATGAATTTATTTGGGGCAGGAGATGTTTAAAAATTACAAGAGTCCCTAAAGGCATTTTAGACATTTTACCTGAAGGGTAAGATGGTCTTTTTACCCTTAAGGGCATTTTTGTAATTTATGGAGTTAGGGCAATACCATCTTGTATAAGGAGGCTAGGGTTTACAAGTTTGAGGTGGAGAAGGAGAGAATTGGCGACAAGAGAAAGAGACCGAGGAGAGAAGGAGAACCGAGCTATTGCTACAGCAAATGTGTGCATTGGAGAGACAAATTATGAAGGTGTATTTTCTGTAGCAATCGTGTGGTCCATCCATTGTTGAAGCAATTGAGTTCGGCTTGGTGAAAATTGCTACAGCAAAGCCAAGAGAGGATTCGTGAAGGGCTTCGATTTGCTGAAGCATTTGGAGGATAGAGGCGCTGAAGCATTTGGAGGACGAGGCACTTCGATTTGTTGTAGCAATTTGAGGGGCAGCATCGGGAGAGCTGGCCCATCCATTTGCTGAAGCAATTGCGAAGGAAGGTCAAAGGAGCGATTTGCTACAGCAATAGGCGTGAGGTTGCTAAGAGGTTGCTGATTGCCAAGAGTTGCTGAAGCAATTGTTGGAAGAAAAAAGGATTTGTCGAGAGGTTTGTTGAAGCAATTGGTTGGCTGCTGTTTGCTGAAGCAAAACTGGGGGGTTGTCCTTGCTGCTATCGAGAGCTACCATTGCTGCAGCAAAACCAGGAGCAATGGTGTGTCATTGCTATAGCAAAACCGAGACATCAAGGCTCCATTGCTGTAGCAAAACCCGAAAGCATCAGTGCAGTTCGGTTTTTCACAGACGATGCTCACAAAGATACCGTTTTCTGGAGTTTCCACCGTTGGATTTAGCTAAAATTTTGTCTGCTTGTTCGGTGCTCACCGGGCTTCGTTTTGAACGGTTGGATCGTCGTTTGAAGCTTTGGGTCATCAGATATGGCTATCAAACTGAACTAGAAAAACAAGGTCACCTGCTGTGTAACGTTTTCCTATCTTGAAGTGCTCTTGTTCACTATTTTTGATAAATTAACACTGCTTTTGTTGGATTCTTTACATTAATTGGGAGTTGATTTGCCCACTATTTAGACGAATTGTGTGACTATTTTTGGACTGTTATTTTTATACAATTCCATTGATTAGTGAAAGCATGCTTAACTTAAAGATGTGTAATTTGACTCCAAGCATGAGCTAAATTCTTCTAGGCACGGGTTAAGTTGTTCTTCAATGTATAAATTGTAATAAATTAGTGGTTGATGCCATGGTTGGATTTATGAGATTTTAATGTTTTTAACGATGCATGAGGATTAAAATTTGGCCACTTTAACTTCTCTAAAAATTCACGAACTTGGGAAAGCTAGTGAGTTAGGAAATTAAAATTTCATTCTAGGATCTTGAGTTAATTAGGGATAACTAACCCACCTAGAACCTAAAATCATGGGCATAATTTAGATCACAATTAGGAAATTGTAGGTTTTAAAACTTAGTGATTTTGGAAATAATCATTTGAATGCATGTGTAGGTAAATTCAAGGTATCACTTAAAATTTATTCCAATTGAACGTTAGAACTCTAACCTAACCCGAGCCTATTTTTCACTACAAATCTCATCTCTTGCATCTGCCCTCTTGTTTGCATTCTCCTCTCCCCGCATTTAAATTCAGTTATTTTCTTCTGTCATGTCTTGTCTTTTCTCACTTAACACATCAGTTTATTTATTTTAAACAGTAAATTGCACACTCATGCATTACACTAAAAAAAGGAAAATTTGCTAGGACACTCATTCATTTAGGTTTAGCTAGTCCTCGTGGGATCGATACTTTAACTTATCACTTGCTGCTCTCGATCGTGTATACTTGCACGTCGTAGAAGGGTCGGAGTCTTATTCTAATTTACATTAGTTTTGGGCACTCGATATTTTCGCATCATGTATGTTGTTTTACAGTTTTGAAGATTCTTTTGAAGATTCTTTATTTTTTTAGTTTCATTCAAAGGGAGTATGAAGAAAGAATTTGAGATGACCGATATGGGATTACTTCATTACTTCCTTGGTATTGAAGTTAAGCAAGGTGATCATGAGATCAACTTTGTCCAGAATAAGTATGCAAAAGATTTTTTGGTAAAGTTCAAAATGGAGAATGTTTATCCTTCCAATACTCCTATGGTAGTAGGTTTGAAATTGAGCAAACATGATGAGAGTGAAGATTTTGATGCCACCATTTATAAGAGTCTCGTCGGGAGTTTAATGTATTTAACTGCAACAAGACCTGATCTTATGTTCTCAGTCAGTTTGTTGAGTGGGTTTATGGCATCACAAAGGAGAAGTCATTTGGAAGCTAGAAAAAGAGTTCTCTGATATATTCTTGGACTATTGATCATGGAATTTACTATAAGAAGAATATAGATAACGTTCTAGTTGGTTATAGTGATAGTGATTGGGGAGGAAACATTGATGATTACAAAAGTACTTCTAGATATGTGTTCAATATTGGTTCAAGAGCAGTGTCATGGGCATCAAAGAAGCAGGATGTTGTAGCCTTATCAACAACAAAAGTTGAATATATATATTTCTTTGTCTACAACAACTTGTCAAGCACTTTGGCTGAAAATGGTGCTGCAAGAACTTAGTGTCCCGACAATAGCTCATCAATAGCTCTTGCGAAAACTCCAGTTTTTCATGGAAAGAGTGAGCATATAAATATCAAATATTATTTCATCAGAGAATTTAACAAAGATGGAGAATTTATGCATCAAGTATTGCAGAACACAAGAACAGGTTGCAGACGTTTTCACAAAGGCATTAAAGGCTAACTTGTTTCAGAAAATGAAAGAGAAGCTTGGAGTTATGGAAGTCTAGCTTATAGGGGGATGTTAGAAATTAAGATAGATTCATGATACACATACATGAATTTATAGTTTCTAGATACATGAATTCATGGATGCATGAAGGTTCTTTTATTAAGGTACGTGAATTATACGGTACATGTACTTATTTAATTTGAATTTTTTTTTATGTGTCTTTTGATGTATTATATAAAAGGTTCATTTCTCTTATTTGAAACCAAGTCATTTTGATAAGCAAGAAAAACAATTCAAATAGAGTTATTCAAGAGAACAATTTTTTTCTCTTGTGTGTTCTTGAGTTTTCCAACATCTCCTAGGTGGTCTTGAGGCGAAGGCGGGTGCCCCTGGAATCTATTGATTATGTTGATGCCGGAATTTGGATGGACGGATCAACGGTGAATTTGTATCGTTGGGGACAACGATCTCCTGCAAGAAAGAAAACTAACACCGGTGTGGTGCTAAGCCACACGCATTCCGACGCTCAAGCTAGAAATGATATTCTCATCAAGTAGTCTCAAGCTAGAACACAGGCCAAATGATTGCTTACCTTTCTTGGCGCCACTAACGAGATAATATAGCTCTACCATTGTAACGGTCTTCCAGGGTTTGATTATCCACTAATCCTTCATAATTGTGCGTGCCTAATGACAGCGGTTACGAGAAGGGAACCGTTTCACAACGTCCTCACTTCTTCTCTTATCTGTCATAACAACGCACACGGCATATGAAGGACTCTCGTCATTCTTTGAGAACAACGAAGAGACGCTGCTCGCAGTTCACCGACCTAGACTCGAAATCGTCCCCTCGAGGTCGGCTTTCCAGGCAGAACATCGAACTCGATCTCTAGGGGTCAGTTTCTCGGACCAGGTGGGTCGGCTCCCCTTAGCTCGAGGCCGACCCCATAGGGGTCGGCTTCTCGAACCTGGGCCGACCCCTTGGGGTCGGCTCCACTTGGCTCGGAGCTGACCCCATGGGGTGGGCTCTTCCTCGACCGGAGCCGATCCCTTAGGGTCGACCTCCCGATCTGAATCCCGGCCGAGCCGACCCAGGGGTCGGCCTCTGATGGCCTGGCCGACTCGAGGTCGACCTCCCGCCTTGGATCGACCGGGCCGACCCCCTGGGTCGGCTCCTCGAGTCGGGCCGACCCCGAGGGGTCGACTCTTCCTCGATCGGGGCCGACCCCTTGGGGTCGACCTCCCGATCCTGAACTAACCAAAGTCGACCCCATGGGGTCGGCTCCTCAGCCGGTCGGCCCCTACGGCGGGGACCTCGCGCGCCTCTCGATCTGGGATCGCGGAGCCGACCCCATGGGGTCGGCTCCTCGACGGTCGGCCTCCTACGGCCGGGGCCGACCCCTCTATGTCGACCTTCCGGTCCTGGACCGGTTGGAGTCGACCTCGAGGGGTCGGCCCCTTTTCGACCGAGGCCGGCTTCCCCTCGACCGGGGCCAACTTCGGCTTTTCGATTCCAACCGGTCGACTATTCATCCGCCTCTCTCGAGATCGCCGGTGCCGTTGGACCGGATCTTATTTTTGGCCATAACATATTATATTGACGTTGTAGTTAGAAGAGGCCTTCCTACTGAATTAGTTGTTGAAGAAGGGGTTTTCAAAAAAAATATTACTGCTACTATTTTGATTATGTTAGCAATGCTAAAACGGCAACTGAAACTAGTTCATTTACAGATACACTGCACTAGTAAAGAAGAGAAAGTATTTACATAAAACTATTAGAGCAACAACTAGTATTTCATTAATCAAATTTTGTGTTTCTTACTTAGACCAATCAAAAGAGTTGGGATTATAAGAAAGAGTTTGAAGTTGCCAATAGAAAACTGAAATAACTAGTTATAGTAGGCATAAAGGATCTAAATGAGAGACGTTAATATTATATATTCAAACTAACTAGTTTAATAGTTTTTCAAAAAATTGACCTAAGTTTCAATTTTTGTAAGACACGAAGATAATAAAAAATACAAATTTTGACGTTTTGAATTCATTAGTCATTATCATGATAAACGTCACTAATAAAGATAGAGTGACAGAGAAAAAAATGGCTAAATGATTTGTTACATCTACTCATCTCAAACTTAATTTTAAAAAACGAAATACAAAATGGTTATCAAACGAGACCTAAATAATTTATTTTTTTAAAAACGTAATAATTTCATTTTTAGTTTTTAATTTATAATTTTTAAATCTACGTTTTAACAATTTCTTTAGCAAACGTTTTACTTTGTTTAAAAAACACATTTGAATTTTAAGCTAAAATTTTAAAAAGAAAAAATGTTCTTAAGAACTACTCTGTTTAACTTTCAGTTTTGAACTTAGATTTTAAAATGGTTTAAAGAGATAAGTAACAAAACAAAGAAATTAGACAAATACAATAATAATAAATTTTAAGTCTCCCTTTGATAATCATTTGATTTTTGGCTTTAAGTATTAAAAATTAAACTTTTTCTCTTGATTTCTCTACAATAATTTTCATCTCTCTCAAAGAAGTATTTCAATTCTAAACCAAGTTCTCAAAACAAAAACAAGTTTTTGAAAAAAAAAAATTATTTGTCAAGACATGGTTTGACTTTTGAAAATATAGGTAAAAAGTAGATAACAAAATATGAAAATCCATAAGTGAGAGTAGTACTTATAAACCTCATTTTCAAAAACCAAATAGTTACTATGTTAGGCTTAACTTTCTCATATAATCTTTTTTTTTGGGGGGAATTGTAATGGGTAGCACAAAATATTAGCATATTTGCAAACTTAGCTATGATTTTTTAGATTTGCAAATCTAGGAAATTTTTTAAAATCTAATTTCCATTTTTTAATTATTCCAGATTTACCTCATTGGTGTAGCAGCAGGTATATCAGTAGGATGCCTGATATACTTTACATTTGGTATATCAGTAGTATATCTAATATACTTTATATTGGTATGTCAGAAGTATATCTTATATACTTTATATTTATATACCAATATATACCTCAAAACAAAATATGTTAATAGTATATTACTGATATACTACGGATACCCTTCTTTTAGGTATATCATTTAGAATGATATACTTCATATATATTCGTAGCAAATTAGAGATATTTTACATATTAGTATCTCACTAATGTACTTCATTTTAGATATGTTTATTTCACTAATATACCTAACATTTAGTATATCATTAGTATATCAGTGAAATGAACATAGCGAGTTACTGATATACTCTTAAGTAACTTCATATACATATATAAGTAGTATATTAGTGATATACTCTATACAATAACATATCTCACACAATAAGTGTAACACCCCGTAATTTTGAACACTTACTACCCGGGGCATTACTTCCAAGGTGCACCGCTCGCGCTAAAAATCCGGCAGCATAACGATACAACCTGGACAAACCAAAAATTTATAATACCTGAACCTGAACTAAAGCACTTCAATAGGACTCACAAGGGTACCCAGGCTCCTCCAAACTGCACATAAATCAATAGGTTGGGCTCAGGTCCCTCGGAGTTCTCAGACAACATAAAACAACACATGCTTGAACCCGAGAGAAAACAAAACATAACATACTTCAATTCTACGAATAAAGAACGAGACATGCTAAAGTTTAAAACATGAACTCAATGGAACAGAGTGCAATAGAGGAACAGAAATAAAAGCAACTACTAAAAGATAACTCAAAACTAGATCCTACAAGCCTTCCATAGCCTCGCAAGAGTCTCGCCGTCGGTGGTCATCTCAGTGGTTTGCCTTACCTGCAACAAAAGAAGAAATAAACGAGGGGTGAGTATAAAATACTCAGTAAGCAGCCCACTTCGTCCAAGAATAAAGAACACAAAGAATAGCCTTAGACCTAGCTAAGCACGACACCTAACCCGTCTCACAACCTCATCAAGCATCCTGGCCCTATTTCTCACTCAGAATTCTCAGTCTTGTCTTATCCTTAGCTTCTGAACTAGGTTGGCAACAACTGACCACGAGATTCATTCCCGGGCCTGTACTAGGGTGAAGGACTCTATCCAACCCTTCTGACTCTAGGGATCACACCCCAAGTCGCACAACTGGATGGGGGACGGACCACCACATCCCATAAAACATCAAAGGCGGCACTACCGCGCACAATCGACCACGAGCTCATTCTCGGGTCTGTACTAGAGCGAAGGACTCTATCCAACCCCTCTGACTCTAAGGATCACACCCCGAGTCGCACAATTGGATGGAGGACGGACCACCACATCCCATAACATCATCATCATCTCGCCAACCTCGAGTCTCAACCTGCTAAGGGTTACACAAAGACTAGGGCCTACACTAGAGCTAGTTGTGCTAACTACAATCCTAAGGCTCAATGACACTTCCCGAGTTACTTCAAACTTAGCACGAGACTATCAGGCTCGGGACAGACAATCGTAGCACACTAACACATTTAGAATACTCAGCACAAGCTTACATCAGCTCTCCTAACAAGATCACATCTAAGCACGAAGAGATAACAACCATGAAACATGAACAAATGTCCAATCTAACATGCACGATATTTCAACACGGTTCATATCAAATAAGTACAGGCAGACTTAAATCCAGGCGTTGTTGCGACTACCACAACCTAACATGCCACTACAAGTCAAAGTCTGACTAAGGTACGCTACCAGATTCTAAAACATTCAATTACTGGATGCAATAGTGCCTCTAAGCCCTACACTTAGGGGTAGTTTAGTCCAAACGACTACTTACCTATACTCCAGCAAGAACGAGCAACTAGAGGGATGCGGCGTGTGCTCCAAGGTACTTCTACTTCCAAATAACCCCTAACGAAGAACAAACACAACAAGAATTAATAAACTGAAACACAACACCCTAAAACTTATGCAAAGTAAAACTCACCCAACGGGAAATCGAAACGAGCTGAGGGACGGACCGAGGCGACTGCACGGAACGAGACAACCGGCTGCTCTGTAGGCAGCGACGCGTCTCACCGGCGGGCGGCGGAGCATGGAGTCGGCGGCAGTGGCGCAAGTACCAGATCTGGACTCCTCGTGGCCCGATCTACACGAAACCGAACTCCGTTCCTTGAAAATTGGCCGAAACGAGCTCAAACCGGTTGAACCAAGCGATGGATTTCAAGCTTCCCACAGTGGCGCAGCTCCTCCGGCGACTCCTTGTGATGACTGGTGTGACTCGAACGACGTCTTGCGGCGGCTCGGCTGCGAAGGTGGAACGGCGGCGAGGGGGTCACGACCTGAGACGAGAGAGAGAGGGAGAGATCGCGTGAGAGAGGAAGAGAGAGTTTGGGCATGTGAGAGAGAGAGAGAGGGAGAAAGTGTCGACGGTCGTTTCGGCCGTTTCGCCACAACGCCGCGCGCAAGAGGGGGAGAAGAAAAAGAAAGTGTCGACGGTCGTTTGGGTTAGGCCTTTTTTTGTTATTATTTTTGCAAATTGAATTAAGAAGTGACATGGGTGCAATATTTATATATTTTTTTGTTATTCATGTAAGTGCTCCTAATATTAAAGGGAATTATAATGAAATTCAGCTATGGTTTTCGGAGATTTACAAATATAGTAAAATGTTTTTAAATTGATTTTCATTTTTTTTATTATTCTAGTTTTGCCCTTATTAGTGTATCAATGATATATTAGTAGTGTATCTGATATACTTTATATTTAGTATATCAATAATATATCAGTAATACAAGTGATATGTACCTAAGTGAAGTATATTAGTAGTATATTACTTACTATAGTACATTTATATTTAAATATATTAGTTAAATAATAAAATCTATATGAAGTATATTAGTAAAATTAAGGATATTTTGCATATTTTGGTGTATCACTAATATACCTAACACTGATTATATCAGTAGTATATCATTGATATACTTCATTCAGTGATATGATTGATCATTTTAAGTGATAAATACTATATCATGTAGGATGGATGTCTTAATCTCGTATAGTTTGTAAATTACTATTTGAAATTAATAAAGAGTTATTTATTTCATCATTTTGTGTCTCGCATTTATTACAAACTTTCTCCAATAAACTAAGCTTCAGGGTCATTGAATATATGAGAGAACGAACTTGAACGTTGTGTAGTGGACACACAGGGAGGATCACGTTCGAGTTAATGACCCGAATGGTCTATAGTATATGGATGGAGTTGGAGACCTAATCCTTGGTACGCTGTGGATGCAACCCGCTTTGTATTAAGATATAAATGAGGTGATCTGACTCGTTCATGTGGTTGACATGCGAGTGGGGGCATCTTATACAATGAGATTGTACAAGACCGGACCATGAATTATTAGACCCTCACCGATGTAACACCGCTGTGATGAGGACTAATAACTTCGTAGATGACCATTAGTGACTCGACCTGAATCCTGAGCGTGTTACGGACTCCTGTCTGCGGGGATCTGTCCTTTGACTAGTACGGGTGAGGGTGGTTACAGTTACTCACCCAATATCTCTATCTTCTCAGAGACAGGACCAAGTAGGGAGCTGGGAACTTAACTACGCAAGATAGAATTCATTCGTTCTCGCCTTTAGGAAAATTATAGGGGTGTTCCCTTAAGTGTTGTCTTTAGGGCTTGGACAACGGGCACCCACCCTCTCACTGGCACGAGAGGGTTGTTGTGTATGGTTGGACCATTACAACGTTGTTGTTCATTAGAGGAGCAGTGGGGACTTAAGGAGCAAAGTGTAGATCTGAGGGTAAAGCGGTAATCGACCCAAGCCAGTTGTCTACGAACAACGTGTGAAGGGTCGACTCATGGGCATTGGTTATATTAGTGGACACGTAATATCTTACACTGATGGGAATGGAACTATGGGCTTTAGTGGAGTGTTACCGTAGCTAATGAATGTTGATTAACTGGGTCAAAGAGTTTGACAGGTTAATCTCGGATCATTGGAGCTTGTCACTGTAGGTCCATAAGGTCCCTTGGTTGGCTCAAACTTGATTAAAAGAAGGTTTACATTTTTGGTGTGAATTGAAGTGCTCAAATTCACTAAAGGGTATTTATGTCATTTATATGAGATATGAATGATATAATATATAGTTTAATGTGAATGAGATTCATAGTAAACTATAGGATAGCCTAATTATTGAATTAGGGCTAATTTGGAGAAATTAGATTGAGAGAAATTAAATTGGATGTGATTCAATTTAAAAATCCACAATAATGCAAATGTGATTTGTAAAAATGATATATGAGATATCTTAAGCATTTCCATGCATCATTTATAATATAAAGAGTTATATTATATAGTTTGCATGATTAATTAATATAAGGTGTTATATTAATTTTTGGACAACATTGACATGCATTATATATAATGAGATGATTATGCTATGTATGTCTTATTATTCATGAGATGAATGATCAAGCACTATAACATAGTATGCATGTCACCAAAGGTTAATTATTAGTTTTAAAATGTTTAGAACTTGGAAATAATAAGACCTTAGGTTAAGTAGTTCTAATTAGATTAGAATTAGGAACCAAGTGATTTATAAACAATGATTAAAAGAGGAACTCTATCTGAGGAAAGTTCTGTCTAGGCTGGGGTATTTAAGCTGACGGAAACGGAACACCACTACCTGGGAACTGACCTAGGATTGAATTTTAATCAGAGAGTTTATAGATTATAGTAACGTCAGCGGGTTTATTAAAGGGTTAATAAACTAGGAATCCTATGCTTAATATAAAGAGTTATATTAGCAAACTTAGGATAAAATCAATATAAAAGTTATATTGATTATCTATATAAGAGTTATATTGATTATCAATATAAGAGTTATATTGATAAGTTTAGGTAAAACCATTTGTCGGGTTTTAGCCTAAGTAAGATTCCTATAGATTTAAAGTATCCAGTGGGAGGAAAAGTGTATATGATACATATTTTTCCACCTACGTATCTCCGGGAAGTTCACACCGTGAGACTCATACTTGGCCTCGTAGCGCAAACGGGAGCGTCCCCCTTCGGATGGTGTTTGTATGAGTCAATATCAAGGTGAATGGAGAGGGTACTTATAGTGAGTGGGAGCAGGTTTAGTGAAAACAAAACCTATAGTCTCTTCAGTCGGTTTACACCGTAAGATCACTATGGTCAGCCTGCTAGTTTGGCTCGGACTGCATAATCCTTTCTGAGGGCTTGATCATGGGGATCGAACACAGAGACACCCTAAAGGGATAAAAATTTCCTTAGTCTGTTTTTCAATCTAGTCCTCCCTTCGGCGGATTTTATTGGAATGGGGACTCTGGGATCTAAAGACAGAGGGTTACACTCACGAGGTACATAAGTTGTGTATGTATCATGACCGAATAATGGTAACTAAAGCGTATAGGAATAAGAGTTATTCTGGCATTAGGTTTTGGTCAAGATTGTCTTGATCCAGAAAAGGAATGTTTTTATTACCCTTCGGTGTCATACATTTTAAACCTTTGGAGTATCATTGCAAATTATAAATGACCTAGGAATCATTTGATAATTAGCTAAAACATGATTGGATTAGACAATTATAGCAAGAAACTCATACAAGTTTTGTTTGTAAATTTTCAGCAAAAATGTCTAGCTCTATAATTTCCTTATTGGGTGCGAAAAAGTTAACCGGAGAGAATATGATGACGTGAAAAAACAAACTCAACACTATATTGGTAGTGGACGATCTTAAGTTTTTGCTAACTAAGGAGTGTCCTCAAGTGCCAGGCTCGAATGCGTCACGAAATGTTCGTGATGCATATGATCGATGGATCAAGGCCAATGATAAGGCCAAGGTCTACATGCTGGCAAGTATGTCTGACATATTAGCCAAGCATGAGGGCATGATGACCGCTAAGTAAATCATGGATTCAGTGCAGGGTATGTTTGGACAATAGTCCACACAGGCCCGACACAATACCCTAAAGTACATATTCAACTCGAGGATGCCAGAGGGTACATCTGTTCGGGATCATGTCCTAGATATGATAGAACATTTTAACATCGCGGAGTCGAATGGTGCTTCCTTCGATGAATCGAGCCAGGTCAGCTTCATTCTGGAAACCTTTCTAGATAGTTTCCTACCGTTTAGAAGTAATGTTGTTATGAACAAGCTTACTTTTAATCTTACCTCCCTTCTGAATGAACTCCAGACCTTTCAATCTTTGAAGAAAATTCAGGGATCGAAAGGTGAGGCAAATGTTGCCAGTAGGAGTTATCATAGAGGTACGACCTCTGGAACAAAAATAGTGGCTTCATCTTCTTCTAACCTTAAAGGGAAGAAGAAGAACATGAAGAAGGTTGGTAAAAGAAAATGAGCTGACAAAGCTGCCGCTCAGAAGGTCAAGAAAGTCAAAGGAGTTGCAGACAAAGGAAAGTGTTTCCACTGCAACGAAGTCGAGCATTGGAAACGGAACTGTTCGAAGTACATTGCAGAAAAGAAGAAGGAAGGTAAATATGATTTACTTTGCTTAGAAACTTGTTTAGTGGACAATGATAAAACTGCTTGGATTCTTGATTCAGGCGCCACTAATCATGTTTGCTCTTCTTTTCAGGGAATTGATTCCTGGCAGCAACTACAGAAAGGAGAGATAACGCTCCGGGTTGGAAATGGAGAAGTCGTCTCAGTTGTAGCAGTAGGCACGATGAAGCTTTATTTTGATAAGAAATATATGTTGTTAGACAATATATTAGTGATACCATGGTTTGCTAGAAACCTTATTTCAATTTCTTACCTTATAGAACAATGTATTTTTGTTTATTTCTCTATGAATAAAGTGTTTATTTTGAAGAAAGGTGTGAAAATATGTTCAGCTTCATTAGAAAATGGGTTGTGTGTTTTAAGGCCTAATTCAGTCAAAATGGTTTTGAACACTGAATTATTGAAAACTGCAAACACACAAACTAAGAAACGTAAAATTTCTCCTAAAGAAAATGTTCATCTTTGGCATCTTAGATTGGGTCACATTAATCTCAATAAGATTGAGAGATTGGTAAAGAATGAACTTCTAAATGAGTTAGAAGAAAATACTTTACCTGTATGTGAATCCTGCCTAGAAGGCAAAATGACTAAAAGACCTTTTAGTGGAAAAGGTTATAGAGCCAAAGAACCTCTTGAGCTTATACATTCAGACCTTTGTGGTCCGATGAATGTTAAAGCCAGAGAAGGTTATGAATATTTCATCTCATTTATAGATGATTATTCTAGATTTGGGTATATTTACCTAATACAACATAAGTCTGAAGCACTTGAAAAGTTCAAGGAATTCAAGACTGAAGTTGAAAATCAATTAGGTAAAACAATTAAGACACTTCGAAGGTTAAGGCATAAAACAAACTATAGGTTAGCCTAATTGTTGAATTAGGGCTAATTGGAGAATTTGATTGAGAGAAATTAAATTGGATGTGATTCAATTTAATTAATCCACAATTATTGCAAATGAGATTTGCAATATGAGATATGAGATATCTTATATTATGTGGTTATGCAAATGAGATTTGCATAACCTATGGTTGTGGTAACGTGGTAATTATGTGGAGATTTTAACTCCATCAATTCCACTATATAAACCCTTCTTGCAAGAAGGAATGCATCTCATTCTCCATTTTTTTGATTTTCATCAAAGAAGAGAAGAAGAATTCTCTCCATTCTCTCTCATTTTTCCTCCCTTTCCAAAACAAAAGTCCCACCACTTTCCTTCTTCCTAAGGAAGAACAATCGAGAATGCCATTGGTGGTGTTCGTTTTGTACGAGAGAAGCGATCGTCGAGAAGCACGAAGAGTTCGTGATCCGAGGAAGAAATTCTTGAAGTTTGTCTACAACAAGTAAGTAAACTCCTTCTTGCTGTAAGTTTCTTCCTTTTCAGCATGTTTAGCCTAGATCTAGTGTTAGATCGTTTTAACAAGAACAAGTAGCATAATGATACCTTAACGATTCAATCGTCTTCCGTTGCGCGGGGATTCTCATTTCCTTCAATTGGTATCAGAGCCATTTTGATGGTTCTTCATTTATGCACTGTTTTTGTTAAAATTAGGTGGGTAATTGCCTTAATTTCATGAGATGAATGTTGGTTTGCATAATGGATGTTTCCGTTTTTGGCACTAGAATAGATGTACAATTTATGTTGATGAGATCAATGTAAGGGCCCGTTGTTTTTGGGCATTTTGTTGTAAATCGAGTCTGTAAGTCCGAGTTATTCGTGGCAAGAGTTGCTGTGAAGAAATCGGAGCTGAAACAGGCAGAATTTTGGTGAAGAACAGCAAAGAGTTTGCTGTTCTGTTGATGGCGTTGAAACGCTACCTTATGGCGTCTCAACGTTGTCCTTGCGGACGGAGGCCTTGTTGCGGAAGCGGCGTTAAGCTGGAACGCTGGTGTAACGTTGCTGCAATGCGCCGCATTGAGAACGTAGCTCGACGCTGGAGGCGCGGCGTTACGTTGCAACACACGCACGCGTGAAGAAGAAGCAGCGATTCTTTGGAGCGCTTTAGCGAACGTGGGACGTGATTTTTCGTAATGGGGCAGTTTTATTTCGTTTTTAATTTATTTTTATTTGTAAAATGTAATTAATTAATTTATTTAATTATTTTATTAAATAATGTTAATATAATTGTTATATTAATGTTATTTAATTAAATAATTGCCCTTAAATGCCAAAAACCTACCCATTTTTTTGCTTAATTATTTTATGCATGAGATGTATATTTTAATTAATTTCTATGTGCATAATGTATGTCATATAGATTTAAAATCTCACCTTAGGTTAAACATTTCATGCATCATTTTTATATTATAAGAGTTATAATATATAGTATGCATGATAGGATTATATTATAAGAGTTATAATATAATGTATGCATGTTTTAATTTATTTAAATATAAGTGTTATATTTTTAAATTAAAAGCATGCTCATGCATTTAATTCATGTGATGAATGTATGTTATAGTATAGTATTATTCATGTGATGGATGATCAAGCACTATAACATAGAAATGCATGCAACCTAAGCTAATTATTAGTTTTAAAGAGTTTAGAACTTGAATAATTAGACTTAGGTTTTCTTTTTTCTAATAAGATTAGAAATTAGGAAATCAAATATAACCTTTGAATGGAGACTGATTAGTAACTCTGTCTAAGGAAGGTTTTGTCTAAGGATGGGGTAAAGTTGACGCTTGCGGAACACCCCTACCTAGAAACCGACCTGGGAGTGAATTCGATCCGGAGATTCTTAGGTTATATTCTCGTGAGTGTCGTTAATTAAGAGTTAATTAATTTACTCACATAGACCTAAGTTAATAATGTGATTATAAACTTAGGCTAATACCATATAAGAGTTATATTGGTAGACTTAGGTAAATTTTAGCCGGTTTATCTAGGTCAATCTCTATTAAAATTAAAGTACTGAGTGGGAGGAAATATAGTGTATGAGATACATTTAAATTTTCAACCACAAATCTCCTTTAAGTCTGCACCGTGAGATCTATACTCGGCCTCGTGGCGCAAATGGGAGCATCCCCCTTCGGGTGGCATTTGTATAGGTCAATATCATCGTGGATGGAGAGAGTACTTATAGTGAGTGGGAGCGGGACTTGTGAAAACGAGACCCACGGTCTCTTCTTTCGATTCACACCGTGAGACGCCTATGATCCGCCTCTGCTAGTTTGGCTCGACCGCACAATCCCTTCTGAGGGCTTGATCATGGGAGTCCTAACACCGTGAATTCTCAAAGGATCACGATTTCTGGTTGGTTTTCCTTCTTGGTTCACCCTTCTGGTGGCTATTGTTTGGACGAATACTTGGAAACTTAAAGATTGAGGGTGACACTCACGAGAATTCGTTAAGTGTTAATGAATTCGACCAACAAATGGTAATTGGGCGCCTAATGGAATAAGAGTTATTCTAGGATTACTGTCGATCGAGAAAGTCTCGTCCTAGAGGAGGAGTGTTCTGCTCACCCTTCTGGTGGCGCGTCATTCTAAACCTTTAGGGTATCATTGCAAAATTTTGAATGACCTAGGGATCATGAAACAATTTTTGCTAAAACTTGATTGGATTTCAAAAAGTTTTTTGCGAGACTAATACAAAGTTTTTCTTATTTTTCAGCTAAAAATGTCTAGCGCAATAATAGCATTACTCGCGTTCGATAAGTTAGTGGGAGATAGTTATCAAAGTTGGAAAAACAACATAAACACAATTTTGGTAACTGACGACATAAAGTTCATTCTATCTGAGGAGTGTCCTCAGATGCCGGGCTCGACCGCGTCGCGAAGTATTCGCGATGCGTACGATCGGTGGATCGGGGCCAATGAAAAGGCCAAGGTCTACATAATTGCCAACATGTGTCGATGTCTTGGCAAAGAAGCATGAGTTGATGGTTTCGCGCCAGAGAGATCATGGAGTCCTTGCGAGAAATGTTTGGACAACATCCTTTCGTGTCCGGCATGATGACTCTCAAGTACATCTTCAACGCACGGATGAAAGAGGGTCGTCATCCGTGAACATGTTCTGAGACATGATGACCCACTTTAATCTGGTCGAGATGAACGGGACTTGATCGACGAGTCGAGCCAGTCGATTTTATTCGGAGACTCTTCCAAGAGTTTCCTTCGATTTAGAGCAATGTCTTTATTATGAACAAAATTAGCTACACTCGACTACCCTCCTCAATGAGCTCTGAATTTCCAATACTTGAACAGGTCAAGGAATCTGAGCCAAATGTTGCCCACGTGTCTTATCACGGGGTTCGACCTGCAGGGACGAAACTCGTTGCTCTTTCACGCCCGAAAGAGAAGAAGAGGATGAAGAGGGGTAAAATCGATCGAGTTGCGCCCGTATGGGCAAGAAGGTCAAGGGCGTTGCAGAGAAAGAAAAGTGTTTCCACCGCAATGGGGCGGACATCGGAAGAGGAACTGTCCCAAATTCCTGGCCGAGAGGAAGAATCAAGGTAAATGTGATTTACTTGTGATAGAAACATGTTTAGTGGAGAGTAGTGACTCTGCCTGGATATTGGATTCGAGCGCCACTAACCACGTTTGTTCTTCTTTTCGTGATTGATTCTGGCACCACCTGCGAAGGTGAGGTGACTCTACTGGGTTGGATCCGGGGAGCTTGTCTCTGCGCGCATGATCGATCGCACGCAGTGAAGCTACACTTTGGCGGGAAGTACTTATTGTTGGACAATTTGTACATAGTTCCAGGGTTTACTAGAAACCTTGTTTCCATTTCCTGCCTGATTGAACATTGTATATCTATTTCTTTTGAATTAAATAAAGCGTTTATTTCTTTCAGAGGAAATGTTATTTGTTCAGCTTCACTCGAACATAATCTGTATGTTTTGAAACCTAATTCGGTCAAAAGTGTTTTGAATACTGAATTGTTTAAAATCTATGAGAACACGAACTAAGAAAGCAAAAGTTTCTCCAAAAGAAAATGCCCATCTTTGGCATCTACTAAGTTAGGCCACATTAATCTCAATAGGATTGAGAAACTAGTGAAGAGTGGACTTCTAAATGAGTTGGAAGAAAACCCTTTGGACGGTGTGTGAGTCATGCCTCTTGAGGCAAAATGACCAAACGTCCTTTTAGTGGAAAGGATATAGAGCCAAAGAGCCTCTTGAGTTAGTACATTCGACCTCTCGTGGTCCGATGAATGTTAAAGCTCGGGCGATTATGAGTATTTCGTGTCTTTCATGACGATTATTCCGGATATGGGTATATTTACCTAATGCACAAGAAGTCTGAAACTCTTGAAAAGTTCAAGGAGTACAAGACTGAGGTTGAGAACCTCTTAGGTAAATCGCTTAAAACACTTCGATCGGATCGAGGTGGAGAGTACATGGACACTGAATTCCAGGACTATATGATAGAACACGAAATTACGTCCCAACTCTCAGCACCTGGTATGCCACAATGCAGAATGGTCTATCGGAGAGGAGAAACAGAACCTTGTTGGACATGGTTCGGTCGATGATGAGCTATGCTCGTCTCCCTGATTCTTTTTAGAGTGCGCAGGAGAGAGGCTGCGTCTATATTTTGAACAATGTTCCGTCGAAAAGTGTTTGTGAAACACCTTTCGAGCTCTGGAGTGGACGTAAAGGCAGTTTACATCACTTCATGATTTGGGGATGCCCGACCCACGTGTTGGTGTCAAACCCGAAAAGTTGGAACCCCGTTCAAATTGTGCATATTCGTGAGGTTACCCTAAAGAGACTAGGGGGTGGTATGTTTCTGATCCTAAGGAAAATAGGGTGCTTGTGTCGACAAACGACACTTTCCTGAGAGGAAGACCACGTCGGATCATTTACCAAGAAGTAAAATTGTGTTGAATGAAATGGACAGTACATCAACAAGAGTTGTTGATGGGGCTAGTACGTCAACAAGTGTTGTTGATCCTAGCACGTCTAGTCAAATCTGTTCCCAAGAGTTGGGAATGCCTCGACGTAGTGGGAGGACTGTGAGACAGCCCAATCGCTACATGGGTTTAGCTGAAACCTCAGTTGTCGCTCCTGATGATGACTGGGAGGATCCATTGACCTATGATCAGGCAATGGTTGATGTTGACAAAAACGAATGGATTAAAGCTGTGGACCAGGAAATAGAGTCTATGTACTTCAATTCTGTATGGGAGCTTGTGGATCAACCGGATGGGGTAAAATCTATTGGTTGTAAATGGATCTACAAGCGTAAACGTGGCGTAGATGGGAAGGTGCAAACCTTCAAAGCCCGACTAGTGGCAAAGGTTTTTACCCAGGTTGAAGGGATTGACTATGAGGATACCTTTTCACCTGTTGCCATCGTAAAGTCGATCAGGATCCTTCTGGCCATTGCCGTGTATTATGACTACGAGGTATGGCAGATGGATGTCAAGACAACCTTTCTGAATGGCAAACTTGATGAAACCATCTACATGGACCAGCCCAAATGGTTCATTACCCAAGGCCAAGAGCAAAAGGTTTGTTGGCTTCATAGGTCCATTTATTGGCTGAAACAAGATTCGAGGTCTTGGAATATAAGGTTTGATGAGGCGATCAAATCTTATGGCTTTGATCAAAATGTCGACGAGCCTTGTGTTTACAAGAAAATTGTTGACAAAATTGTCGCATTTTTGGTGTTGTAGAATTTCTTACTGACGTTAAGAAGTGGCTAGTTTGGCAATTCCAAATGAAAGATTTTGGAGAAGCTCAGTATGTTCTAGGTATCCAGATTGTCCGGAACTAGAAGAACAGAACGCAAGCCTTGTCTCAGGCGTCTTATATTGACAAGATGTTGTCTAGATATAAGATGCAGAACTCCAAGAGGGGTTTGCTGCCTTTCAGGCATGGGGTTCACTTGTCTAAGGATCAGTGTCCTAAGACTCCTCAAGATGTTGAGGATATGAGACGGATTCCATATGCTTCAGCTGTAGGGAGCCTGATGTATGCCATGTAGTGTATTAGGCCCGACATCTTTTATGCAGTAGGAATTGTCAGTAGATATCAGTCCAATCCAGGATTAGATCACTGGACAGTCGTAAAGGCAATCCTTAAGTATCTTAGGAGAACGAGGAACTACAGCTTAGTGTATGGCAGTGGGGATTTGATCCTTACGGGATACACGAATTCTAATTTTCAGACCGATAAGGATTCTAGGAAATCCACTTCGGGGTCAGCCTTCATTTTGAATGGAGGAGCTGTAGTATGGCGAAGCATCAAGCAGGGATGCATCGTTGATTCCACTATGGAAGCGGAGTATGTTGCGGCTTGTGAAGCCGCAGCGAAGTCGTTTGGCTTAGGAAGTTCATGACGATTTGGAAGTTGTTCCAAACATGAACATGTCGATCACTGCTGATCGCTCAGTAATAACGGTGGTGCGATGCCAATTCACGTGAGCCTCGGAGCCATAAGAGAGGCAAACACATTGAGCGCAAGTATCATCTGATACGGGAGATTGTGCACCGCGGAGACGTGACAGTCATGCAGATAGCGTCAGAGCACAACGTAGTTGATCCATTCACAAAGCCCCTCACGACTAAGGTGTTTGAGGGTCACCTAGAGAGTCTAGGTCTTCGAGAGCTTCCTGACTAGGGCAAGTGGGAGATGTGTAAACGGGTATTCAATGCCCTAGTTTATTGTATTACTTCATTGTAATTTATGTACATTTCGGAAATGTATTTTCTCTACTAGCTTAGTCCAAGTGGGAGTTTGTTGGGATTTTTGTCATAATCTCGTGTTTGTAATATATTGTTTGAAATTAATAAGATTTATTCATTTCATCACTTTGTGTCTCGCAATATTTATAAACTTTTCCAATAAACTAAGCTCCAGGGTCATTGAATTTATGAGAGAACTAGAACTTTAACGGTGTGTAGTGGACACACAAGGAGGATCACGTTTGAGTTAATGACCCGAACGGTCTACAATATATGGATAGGGTTGGAGACCTAATCCTGGATACACTGTGGATGCGACCCGCTTTGTATTTGATACAAACGAGGTGATCTGACTTCGTTCATGTGGTTGACATGCGGTGGGGGCATCCTGTGCAATGAGATTGTACAAGACCAAACCGTGAATTATTAGACCTACTGATGTAACACCGTTGATAGTAAGGACTAATAACTTGATGACCATTAGTGACTCGACACGAATCCGAGCGTGTTACACGGACTTACATCTGCGAAGTCCGTCCTTTGACTAGTACGGGTGAGGGTGGTCACGATTACTCGCCCAATATGCCTATCTTCTCGTGACGTAACCAAGTAGGGAGCTGGGAACTTAACTACGCGAGATGGAATTCACTCGTTCCTGCCTTTAGGAAACTAGAGGGTTGTTCCTTAAGTGTTGTCTCCAAGGCTTGGACAACGGCGCCCACCTTCTCACCGCCCGAGAAGGGTGTTGTGTATGGTTGGACCATCACAATATGTTGTTCATTAGAGGAGCAGTGGGGACTTAAAGAACAAGAGGTAGACACAGAGGTAAAACGGTAATTTTTGCCCACCGTGTCTCACGAACAACCCGTGAAGGGTCGACTCATGGGCATTGGTTATATCGGTGGACACGTAATATTCTCAGACCGACGGGAGTGCGACTACGGGCTATAGTGGAGTGTTACCGTAGCTAATGAATGTTGGTTAACCGGGTCAAAGAGTTTGACAGGTTAATCTCGGATCATTGGAGCCCGTCACTGTAGGTCCATTTGGTCCCTCGGTTGGCTCAATCTGGGTTAAAAGAAGGGTTAATATTTTGGTATGAAATTGAAGTGTTCAATTTCACTTTAAGAGCATTTATGTCATTCATATGAGATATGAATGATATAATATATAGTTTAATGTGAATGGGATTCATAATAAACTATAGGTTAGCCTAATTGTTGAATTAGGGCTAATTGGAGAATTTGATTGAGAGAAATTAAATTGGATGTGATTCAATTTAATTAATCCACATTTATTGCAAATGAGATTTGCAATATGAGATATGAGATATCTTATATTATGTGGTTATGCAAATGAGATTTGCATAACCTATGGTTGTGGTAACGTGGTAATTATGTGGAGATTTTAACTCCATCAATTCCACTATATAAACCCTTCTTGCAAGAAGGAATGCATCTCATTCTCTCATTTTTTTTATTTTCATCAAAGAAGAGAAGAAGAATTCTCTCTATTCTCTCTCATTTTTCCTCCCTTTCCAAAACAAAAGTCCCACCACTTTCCTTCTTCCTAAGGAAGAACAACCGAGAAGGCCATTGGTGGTGTTCGTTTTGTACGAGAGAAGCGATCGTCGAGAAGCACGAAGAGTTCGTGATCCAAGGAAGAAATTCTTGAAGTTTGTCTACAACAAGTAAGTAAACTCCTTCTTGCTGTAAATTTCTTCCTTTTCAGCATGTTTAGGCTAGATCTAGTGTCAGATCGTTTTAACAAGAACAGGTAGCATAATGATACCTTGACGATTCGATCGTCTTCCGCTACGCGGGGATTCTCATTTCCTTCATGATCCTTACGGGATACACAGATTCTGACTTTCAGACCGATAAGAATTCTAGGAAATCCACTTCGGGGTCAGCCTTCATTCTGAATGGAGGAGCTGTAGTATGGCGAAACATCAAGCAGGGATGCATCGTTGATTCCACTATGGAAGCGGAGTACGTTGCGGCTTGTGAAGCTGCAAAGGAAGCTGTAAATTACTATTTGAAATTAATAAAAAGTTATTTATTTCATCATTTTGTGTCTCGCATTTATTACAAACTTTGTCCAATAAACTAAGCTCTAGGGTCATTGAATATATGAGAGAACGAACTTGAACGGTGTGTAGTGGACACATAGGGAGGATCACGTTCGAGTTAATGACCCGAATGGTCTACAGTATATGGATGGGGTTGGAGACCTAATCCACAGATACGTGTGGATGCGACCCGCTTTGTATTAAGATACAAACGAGGTGATCGACTCGTTCATGTAGTTGACATGCGAGTGGGGCATCCTGCATAATGAGATTGACAAGACATGGTCGTGAATTATTAGACCTCACCGATGTAACACCGCAATTAAAGTATGGACTAATAACTTCGTGAGATGACTATTAGTGACTCGACCTAAATCTCGAACGTGTTACAGACTCCGCATGCGGGGTCCATCCTTTGACTAAATGCGGGTGAGGTGGTCACAATTACTCGCTCAATATGCTTATCTTCTCGTGGGCAGGGACCAAGTAGGGGGTGGGCACTTAACTATGCAAGATGGAATTCGCTGCTTCCGCTTTAGGGAAACTAAAGGGGTTGTTCCCTTAAGTGTTGTCTCCAGGACTTGGACAACAGGTGCCCACCCTCTCACTTGCACGAGAGGGTTGTTGGGTATGGTTGGACCATTACAACGTTGTTGTTCATTAGAGGAGCAGTGGGGACTTAAGGAACAAGAAGTAGACACAGGGGTAAAACGGTAATTTGACCCAGCAGTGTCTACGAACAACATGTGAAGGGTCGACTCATGGGCATTGGTTATATCAGTGGACACGTAATATCTTACACTGACGGGAGTGTAACTACGGGTTTTAATGGAGTGTTACCGTAGCTAATGAATGTTGATTAACCGGGTCAAAGAGTTTGACAGGTTAATCTCGGATCATTGGAGCTCGTCACTGTAGGTCCATAAGGTCACTCGGTTGGCTCAAACTGGATTAAAAGAAGGTTTACATTTTTGGTGTGAATTGAAGTGTTCAAATTTACTAAAGGGTATTTATGTCATTTATATGAGATATGAATGATATAATATATAGTATAATGTGAATGAGATTCATAGTAAACTCTAAGTTAGCCTAATTGTTGAATTAGGGCTAATTTGAAGAAATTAGATTGAGAGAAATTAAATTGAATGTGATTCAATTTAAAAATCCACAATAATGCAAATGTGATTTGTAAAAATGAGATATGAGATATCTTATAATATGTGGTTATGCAAATATGATCTGCATAACCTATAGTTGTGGTAAAATGGTAAATAGGTGGAGATTTCAACTTCACCTATCACCATTATATAAACCCGTTTTTGCAAGAAGGGTTGTGACTCTTGCTCTCATTTTTGGAAATCTCACCAAAAGAAGAGTTCTCTCCTCTCTCAAATCCTCTCAAAAGCTCTCCTCCCTAACCAAAAGAAGGATCCCACCATCCTCCTTTTTCCAAAAAGAAGAACAACCTTGTTGCCAAGTGGAGGTGTCCGGTCGTTGTTCGTGTGAGAAAATCGAGATCGTTGAGATCGAGAAAAGCACAAAGAGTTCGTGAACGGAAGGAACCTTGAAGAAAGTCTTCAACAAGTAAGTATCTTTACTTTAAACTTGCTGATTTCTTCCATAGATTGCATGTTTAGCCTATAATTATGTGATAGTTAATTTTAACTTAATTAAGTTGCACAACATCACCACGACGATTCGATCGTCTTCCGCTGCACTGGGACTTTCATTCCCTTCATTACTGATATAATGTATCGACAAAAATAATTGTATCAACAAAAATGTAGTGACAAAAAACAATTAAATAAAGTGGAAAACTAAAATAAGGTATATCAATAGTATATAGCACTAATATGTTTTATATTACGTATATCTCTTTCAATTCTTGGTATATTAAATAATGTATATCAGTAGTATATAACTGATATATTTGATATTATAATATTTGATAGATTGAGTATGAATCACTATTATACTCTTGATACAATTCATATTAGCTATTTTTAGTATACTATTTGATATACAAAATATTAGAATTTTTATTCATTTGATTTACATAAATAAGGTAGGGGTGAGCAAAAAAGACCGAAATCGATTGAATGGCCATCAAACCGACCGAATCGAGGGCAGTCGGTCGGTTTCAATCTTTTTCGGTCGGGCTTGATTTTGTGCTTGACAAAACTGATCGGTCGGTCGGTCCGAACCGACCGATATTTAAAAAAAATTATATATATATTATTATAATAATAATAATTATTATTATTAAAAAATAAAAAAACTAAAAAAAATTCTCAAAATATATTTAAATAATAATAAAATAATAATTATAATTTATTAAATAATAATAAATTATTAATTATAAATTATTAAATAATTAATTAAATAAATATTTAAAAAATATATAAAACCGACCAAACCGGCCGACCGAATATAACAGTGGTAAGTTTCGGTCGGTCGATCGGTTTTGGTAAGTTTTTTTAAAAAAAAAAAATGGGGTGGCCGAACTGACTGACCTTGGTCGGTTCGGGGGTCGGTTAGGGTCGAAAACCGACCCCAACCGACCGATGCTCACCCCTAAAATAAGATATTTTAGTAGTATATTGTTCATATACATGATATTAGATATATGTGATATACCGAGCTTGAATCATTATTATATTATTGATATATATTTGCATTAACTATTTTTGATATACCGTTGATATATTAACTATTAGAACTTTCATTTCATTAAAAAACTAAATAAAGTATATCAATAGTATATCACTATTATATATTAGGTTTATCAAGTATATTCATAGTATATTAATGATAAACCGTTGATGTACTTGATATTATAAAGATGTGGGATTACACAATAAGGGTTCTATGGACTTTTCGCGAATTTATAATGGGTTGGGCCAAAATTTTTGCTATGCTTGCAAAATAAGAAAATACAAGACACGCTTGCAATTATCCATTACTTTTTTGTCATTTTTGCACTTGCCCCTTAAAGGGAATTATAATAGGTAGCAAGAAATATTAGGATATTTGCAAATTTAACTATGGTTTTTGGAGATTTACAAATAGAGCAAAATGTTTTTAAATTGATTTTCGTTTTTTTATTATTCCAGTTTTGCCCTTATTGGTGTATCAATGATATATTAGTAGTGTATCTGATATACTTTATATTTAGTATATCAATAGTATATCAGTAGTACATTTGGTATATCAGTCAAGTGAGATATACCTAAGTGAAGTATATTAGTAGTATATTACTTACTACTGTACATTTCTATTTATATATATTAGTTAAATGATAAAATCTATATGAAGTATATTAGTAAAATTAAGGATATTTTGCATATTTTGGTGTATCACTGATATACCTAACACTGATTATATCAGTAGTATATCAGTGATGTACTTCATTCAGTGATATGATTGATCATTTTAAGTGACTAGTGAATTACCACGTGCAAAATGCACGTGTATTTTTTTATTGTAAAATAATCGAATTTTTAAATAATGTAAGTGTCCTAAAATTAATTTAAGAAAAAATATTACTAAGTATAATTATTTTAAATATTAATTATTTAGTGTGATTTCAAAATTCTAGGATTTATTTCATGTATCATAAATAAAATCATGAAATAGACAAATAACTTTAGTCAAATAGGTTTTAAAATTTCTAAAATTTTTATTTTTAAGTTACTTAGATAATTGTTTGGTTGTCTTGTACCGTTATAAATATGACGATATTTAGCATGATTTCTTAAAAAAAAATTATGAAGGGTAGTTTTAAAAATTTTTAAATTGTGGAAATTAGTTAGTTAATGAATTTTTTCACTAAAGAATTAGAAATTTTAAAAAATGAACTTTGATATTACCATAAGGGATGTAGGGATTTAAACATAATCGAGGAAGCGAATTAGGTAGATGTTTTGTTTCATCTAGCTATGGTGGTGGGTCCTAATCGAACTGAACCAATTAAGAATGGTCAAATTAGCGATTCAATACACAATATATTGACGAAATCGAATCAATATAAAATTAATTATTATTATTTTTTTAGGATAAAATTTATATCAATGATCTTTGTTGGTGAAAAAATTTATATAAATGATCTTTGTTGTAAAAAGAGACCATCGAACTTTCATAATAATAAAAAAAAATTGATGGTCTTTTCATTATCTCTCTCATATTTCCCTCTTGCATAGAAATTGGATCAACCATGGCATATAAACCTATAAAAGACTTTAGAGGATTATACAAATCTTTCACTTAAGCATGTTTATATAGTGTTTCATTTGGCTCTATCGTACATGTGGGTGCATATAGCTTTAGTCAAACATTAACAAAATATTTTTTTTTTTAAAAAAAAAACCATTAACTTGTTAATAATGTGTTTGCATCAATTTATAAGATTTCATATATCTAAGAAAAAATTGAATGAATTTTAAGTTTTACAACATGATTAATTAGATGTGTGTTTCTATAATTTTCTATAAAAGAAAAACTAATTGTTGAAACAAAAAAATAAAACATTCTCATTAAAATAAAAAATAACATTCTCAAAAAACCAATATATTTTTGTTTAATTTATGATCTCTTTGTACATTTATGTCCAATTCGTGATTGTTTAGTTAAGGATTAAAATTAGGAGTTTAAATATACTCTTAGTGTCAGTTTAGTAATTTTAATGCAAGTAGCTCCTTTGAAAAAAAAAGTTATGAAATAAAACTAAACTTCAATGATATTTTATATATAAAAACTCAATGATATTTTATATATAAAAACTAACTCAAAACCTATTAATAAACATTATATCTTTTTTAAAACCTACGTCATTTTCCTCACCGCCTTCATTGACATTCTCTATTAGTTTGTGTTGTTTGATATACAATTGTTCTTTTATTTTCATTTGAGTTTTCGATTTGTTCTCACAACAACAACGATCTTCTATTTTGTGGTAGTTAAGTTTTTTTTTTCTCTATTCACAATGACTCACACTTCGATAATCTTCATCCTTTATAATCCTTCTCTATAATGTTTAATTTCTCATAAATTAAGCTACCACATTTATATGCTTCTTTTGATAATGATTGTAATTTTAATAGATAAATGTTTTATTTTAATACTAATTACCATAATAAAAATTAAACTTATAACTTATTAAAGTGATTCATTAGTTGGTTATAAAATAATTTTATTATTTATTTATTAATAGAATATGAGTTTTATAAAAAAATTGACAAATTATCATTTTAATTTAAAATTAGTTCTGTGGTTTAAAATTCAAATATAGAATGTTAAAATAAATTGAATATATATATTTTAAAATTCAAATTTTTAAAAATAAAATTAGTCTTAATATACATGTTAAGTTTGTTATAAAAAAAATTGAGTAATTTACCATGCAATAATTAACTTTATTTCAAAAACAAAATAATAATTTTCTTTTGTTAGGATTGAAATTCTAATGCTTAACCGTTTTATTTTAATAATGATCATAATAAAAACTAAAGTTATAACCTACAAAAACTGAACCCTTATGTAAGAGTAATTAATTTTTTTAGGTCAAGTAATTAATTAGTAGATTTATAAATAATTTGAATATTTATTTATTTATTATAATATAAAATCTTTGAGTTTTAATTAAAATTAGAATCTTAGCATAAAATTAAAATACTAAATGTTAAATTTATTTTGAATTTCAAAATTTTAAAAATGAAATGACATTTAAGATTAAAAAATATATTCTCTAAAATGAATAATATAAAAGTTACATTTGTTAATCTCTAAAAAGATAGTCTAAAAAAATTAAAGTAGTTACATTTGTTTATTTATTTTTTAATTCATTTGATTTATTAAGTACTTTATATTGAATAATTAATTTTAATGCACTTAAATTTGATATTGAATTTATATTTTTTAAAATAATGTAAATGATGTCGAAATTTATTAATTTATTAAGACTAAAAGAGGGAAGATGGTTGTTGAACTCAAAAAAAGAAAAATGGTTAAACGTAAATGAAGAATTCTTGCTTTTTAATATTATATAGATAAAAATATAAATTATAGAATTGTAGATATAGATTACAGTGTACCATAATCCAAACAAAACTTATATATATTTTTTATAAAAAAATTGTTATGTTTTTTTATTGAAGGAAAAAAATTGGGATAAAATTAGTAGGAAACAAATTTAATAAATATATTAATTTTCTTATCAAATTTGAATCTACTGAAATTAAAATTAATAAATAAAAAAGTAAAAATATTAAAAAAAAAAACACAAAATCCTAGTAATTATAAGATAACAAAAAAAAAACAATGAAGATGATAATGAAGATATGTGCATACACAAACTTGCTTGAAATTAATTTACATTTTAATGAATAATGGTAAAAATCGAAGGTTATATAATTTATCAAATTTATAATTGAAAATATGGATACAGTTCATACAAAACGTGCATTTTATGCTCTCTAAATGAATCTTGTAACATTTGGAAGTATTAATTTCAAAATTGAAGTGATTTAAAAAAGCAACAAAAGAGAACCAAAAGTATTGGAAAAAAAGTTCTCTAAGTTTTCTTATTCTTATTTTGTTTGACATACACCATAGTAATAATAATGAAAAACAACAAACAAAAGCAAATTAAAACGGTTGGAATTTTCTTCTAGCTTCAAATTCAAGGGACCATTTGTAGAAGCTCTTGGAAAAATCTTTCATCCACTCCATCTTCTAGTGCTACCAAAGCAAGCAAAGTAGACCTCATTTTTAATTCATTGTTTGAAGTCGAATCACTCAATTCATATTCTCACATTCACACCCAACTAAAAAGGAGTTTTAGATTGTTGGTAATGCAAAAATGGTGAAAGAAACTTCATTTTTATAGTTGAAGGTGATGAAAAAGTTACAAAAACTTTTGAAATTCCAAAAACATTAAATTTTAGAATTAATTATAATTAAAAGGAAAACTTTATATGTTATAAAAAATGAAAAGACAAAATCTTAGTGGGGTTTTAAACTTTATATATTTATCACAACTTTATGGTGTATTTAAATCCACATTTATTTTAAATAAATAAAATTCTATCAATTATATTTTTATTAAAATATTTAATAATATTTGTTTCTATTTTTAGTATGATTAAGATATCTCTAAATTATTATTAAAAACAATACCAATCCCTAAAATTTTATCTAAAAAAACATATCTACAAATTCTATCATATAAACTGTCAAGAATAAAAATAAAAATGAAATAAAAAAGTCACATTGTTTATATTTTATCCGTTTATAATGAATCAATGAATTTTCCTAGTAAATTTTATTAATTGAATCCATAATTTTTTGTGTATTAAAATATTATAGTAATATAAATATTTAATAAAATTTAATCTACTTTTTTCATTACTAATATTATATAAATACTCTAAATTACAAATGATATAAAATATGAATATTATAACTATAAATTTATTGATAATTTTAGAATGATTAATATAACCCTAAATTATTATAAAAAAACAACATGAAATTCTTAAATTTTTATCTAGAAAACAAATTCTATCATATAAATTGTCAAAGATAAAACAAAAGAGAATTATGTTGTTTAAATTTTATCTGTTTATAATAAGTTTTAATAAATTTTCTAAGTAAAAATTTTATTAATCGAGCTCATATTTATGGGTGTAAATATTATAGTAATGTAAATATTTAATAAACTGTTATTTACTTTTTCATTATATTGTAAATAATCTAAATTACAAATGATAAAAATAGGAATATTATAATAATAAACTTATCTATTACAATCTCAATTTACTTATAAAATAATATTTTAAATTTTTCATATTAATTTTAATAAAAAAATACATTTGAAAACTTGTTGTTATAAAATATATTTGTAATTAATTAAAGAGAAATTACACTTTTAATATTTAAATAATAAATAACAAATAATTATTGATATTTAATGTTAATGACATGTTTGTAAATATTTGAATTAAAGTAAGGGTACAATAGTCCAAAAATGTTTTCCAAACATTGTAGCTTTTTAATATATTATAGATAAATACTATATCATTCATTCATTACTGATATAATGTATCGACAAAAATAACTGTATCAACAAAAATGTAGTGACAAAAACAATTAAATAAAGTGGAAAACTAAAATAAGGTATATCAATAGTATATAGCACTAATATATATTATATTACGTATATGTCTTTCCATTCTTGGTATATTAAATAATGTATATCAGTAGTATATCACTGATATATTTGATATTATAATATTTGATAGATTGAGTATGAATCACTATTATACTTTTGATATAATTCATATTAGCTATTTTTAGTATACTATTGATATACAAAATATTAGGATTTTTATTCATTTGATTTACATAAATAAGGTATTTCAATAGTAGATTGTACATATACATGATATTAGATATATGTGATATACCGAGCTTGAATCATTATTATATTATTGATATTTATTTGCATTAACTATTTTTGATATATCGTTGATATATTAACTATTAGAACTTTCATTTTATTGATAAACTAAATAAAGTATATAAATTATCACTGTTATATATTAGGTATATCAAGTATATCAATGATAAACCGTTGATGTACTTGATATTACAAAAATACGGAATTACACAATAAGGGTACTATGGACTTTTCACGAATTTATAATGGGTTGGATCAAAATTTTTGCTATGCTTGCAAAATAAGAAAATACAAGATACGCTTGCAATTATCCATTATTTTTTTGTCATTTTTGCACTTGGCCCTTTTTTTTTTCATCAAAGATGATTTAGGAGAGGCTAATATCTTTCTCCATTTTTCCTTATTTGTTCCACTCATGAATGGAAGTGGTAAATATAAGCTTAGTTTCAATAATAATAATAATAATAAAACCAAAATAATGTAGGGTTGTGAGTATCGTGTTATCGTATATATATTATTAAGATCCATAATCAACAAGCCGTCTTAGCTCAGTGGTAGAGCGCGTGGCTTTTAACCACGTGGTCGTGGGTTCGATCCCCACAGACGGCGATTGTGTTTTTTATTAAACAAAAAACTACCTTTTCTGTTTATTATTTTAAATAGAAAAATCGATCTGATTGTTTTATAAACTATATTCATAAATAAACTTCTGGCTTTGGACCGAAAATAGCGGGCCCACGCCCAACTATACTCGAGAGCAAGATTTAAAATGTGGTCTCAATTTTATAGAATATAAATATCTATAAAATGTTGACGTTGATGGTTATTTCTAAAAAAAAAAAATTTAAAAATATATTTAAATTAGAAAAAAAACATTCTACCTTTTTAAATGTATTAAAATACTTGTTATAATATTATATTAACATTATGTTATATTTTGTTGTTATTTCTCTAATATTCCATCATTTTCATGGCACAATAAAAATGTCGATTCATTTCTTATGTTGATATTGAACTAATGGACATGTAGAAATATATCAATATGTGGACGAAAATTTAATATGATGCTTGAGAGGCAATTGTATTTTCTATCTTTATTTTTAGAATTAAAAAAGTTACAACCATGTAGATTCAAACTTTTTTTAAGTAAAAAATATATCTTAAAGATAAGTGTGTTGTGTTCATGTGTAAGGCATGGCAACTTTTGTTTTTTTTTTTTTTTTAAAAAAAAAGTTAAACAAAGTTAGAGATTAAATTATTGATATTTAAAATGGTAATTGAGCTATGTTGGAATGACGTGTAAGAAACTGTTAAAAGAAAAAAAAACAAGAAAAAATTGAAAAGACAAATAAAATTCATATTACATGATCAAATACAAAATTACAATTTAAAAATATTGTAAAATTTATGCCTAGTTTTGTAAAAGTATAAGACATCACTCACACATTCACATTTCTAGATAATTTTTTTTAAAAGAAAAACTCAAATAAGTAGTGTAGACCTGAACTCAGGGAGGTAGTTCAAAATCATGTTCGTTTACTTTAACCATCTTTTCTTTTCACATTTTCTTATACTTTGAAATTTAGACTCATATTCAAAAACTATATAGTTTTATTCTACTATCTGATAAGAAAATTGAAATAAATAAAAGAAGAATACATAGAACAAAGAAATTAAACATAAACAATAAACTTTTTCTAAAAAGAAAATAGAAAAATTCACATATGTTTCTTTTAAGCTCGTTTGATAACTTTTTTTGTTTCTATCTACTTTCTAAAATTATACATGCATGTTTCCTCACAACTTTTTTGATAAGTTTTTTCTGTTTTCCTTAAAAACACACATTTGAATTCTAAATTAAACTTAAAAATCAAAATAAAAATTTTAAAAACTACTTTTGTTTTTCAAAATTTAGCATAGCTTATTAAAAAAGTTTTTTAAAAAGTAAGTGATAAAACAAGAAAATTGTGTACTAAAGAAACCTTTATAAGCTTAGTTTTCAAAAATTAAAAATAAAATAGTTACCAAATAGAACCTTAGTTATCTACATGAAAGAGCAAAAAGGCTCCCGGTCATGGAAGATTTGAGAGAACGAGAGCATAGTGAGAGAAAAAGAGTGAGGAGGTCATGTTGGAGAAGGGGAACACGTGCAAAGGGTATAGAAATGGATGAACATGCACGTACCCTACTTCTCCAACAAGAACACTTTCTCGTCCCCTCTTAAATTTTGAATTTTGTGTTGGCATCTCTTCATTGTTTTTCTTGTGAAGTGAAATAGGGAAGGTGAAGAAGAAGAAAACTCTGAGTATTTATTTATAAATGTAAAACTTAAGGTTGTATTGGAAAGAGAGAAAAGTGAGACGAAAAATGTTTGGGCATGGTATGCCATATACCTTCATTATGGTGTTGTGTTTGTTTGTAATGCAAGAAATTTTAAATGAGACCAAACAAAGGCACTTCTTTCTTCATAAAATACCTTACCAACCCAAATTCTTCCTAAATATACTCAAAAAACCCCCCCATTCAATTCAGAGAGAGAGAGAGTGAAATTCATGATGATAATTAAATATAATAAGTGGCTAAATATTGAGCCAAATGTATCCAAATTGCACCTGGATAATATCTATCATGTTAGAGTGGATTATGTTGTAGTTTTTAACATTCATATTAAAATTTTAAAATGACATGTAAACTATTCCTTCAATGTTAATGGTAAAGTTTTTTTTTCCCCTCTTTAGAATATTGCATCTCAAACCAAAATCCTATGCTAAAACCTTTCTAAAAGTAGAAATCTTAGCAATGTTTGGGTTGATCATAATAAAAATGTTGACTCTAACGTGTAAAATATAACATCATCGATAAGTTAATAATTTCAAAAGAATAATAGGAGGGATAATCTTTTTCTTTTCTTTTTTGATTGAGTTAGTAATACTTTATCAATTGAGTAATGTTTATGTCCACTAATATAGAGAAGATTTTTTTTCTTTTTCCAGCTCATCTACTACAATAATGTTGGGGTTTTCCGACTCCACAAATAGTCGGGAAAACCCCAAAATATCGTCAGCAAATGTATTCTCGACACCAAAAAAGTCGTCGGCAAAATAGTCGGCATATCCTCGTCGAGTTGTCTTACGGTCAACCTTTCAAAGAAATGTCGACCAAAATTTATTTAGTCGGCCTTTAGATGAAATGTCAACTAAACGTTTTTAGTCGACAGTTCAAGAAATGTCGACTAGTGGATTTTAGTCGGTCTTTCAAAGAAATGTCGACCAATCCCTTGTAGTCGGCCTTTCGAAGACATGTCGACCAATCCCTTCACTACAAGAATTTTGAGATTTTTCGACGCCACAAATTGTCAGGAAAACCCCAAAATATAGTCGGCAAATGAATTTCCGATGAAAAAGGAGTCGTCGGCAAAATGGTTGGCTGATCATCGTTGGGGAACCTATTGCCGACCAAATTTGTCTTACCGTCGGCATGTCTTCTAAAGGCCGACTAAATTTTTGTTGGTCGGCCTTTCAAAGAAATGTCGACCAAATCATATTTGGTTGGCCTTTGGAAGAAATGTTGACCAAATATTCGTAGTCAGCGTTTCGACGAAATGTCGACTAATCTCCTATAGTCGGGCTTTCTTAGAAATGTCGACAATGCCTTTTAGTCGACGGTTGGATGAAATGCCGACGAATCCATTTTGGCCAGCCTTTAAAAGAAATGTCGACTAAATAAATATTGGTCGGTATTTCTACGCTCTGTCGACCCTTTTATTTTTGGTCGACATTTCTTATGTATACCGACTAACTTAGTTTTGGTTGACATAGCTTGGAAATGTCGACCAATATTTAATTATGGTCTGCATATATTAGAATTGTCCATTGCCTATATTTAATATTTTACATATTCAAATAGGTATTTATCTGGATTTTCATTATAATTCAAACCTGTTGTACATGAAATAAAGTATACACAAATTGAATAAAAAATTTACTTACATTAAATCAAAGTTAATTACACTTAGTTCATATAAAAAATTAAATATTTGTTTTGACCAAATAACACAATCTACACAAACAAAAATTTATATTGAACTAAAGTTAACTCCACTTTCTCATCATCTTCATGCCCATCTTCGTTCTGCTTTCAGAGTATTGTCGAGTCGATCCACCTATGAAAAGACATGAACCTAAGATCAAAACTATATAAACATAGAAAATAACATTTCAAAAGTACTAAACTAAACTAACATAACATTTCAAAAGTACTAAACTAAACTAACATAACATTTTCTAGAGAGCTTGAGAGCTTGTCTATGAGTGAGGCTGAAGAGGCTTGGGAATGACAAACGACATTGTGAAAGTAGAAAATTAGAAGTTTGGTTCCATTTGGTGAGATGATGACGAGGTCGACATTTGAACAACCAACTAACTTTTTTTTTTGTATATTCTCTCATCATCTAACATAACTTATGGCAACATGTCATATTCATATTTCATCCGATCTCATTCCAACCCACGCAGTTAAAGTAAGACACGACGTTCATAATTGGGTCACTAAATCTACAATGTGGAGCCTAGATTGTTCTATTTCATACCCTTCGTGTTCTTCCTGGTGATAACTCAAAGACTTCTTAAATCACTAACATTGTCTTGTGAGCTTGAGAGCTCCACAAGGTCATACGTGCTAGACCGCGCCTATTTTAGGGAAATCACAAAAGACCAAAATAAAGAAAAGAGAAATCACAAAAGACCAACAAACTCGCTCAAAGAGAATACAAAAGTAGCAAAAAGAAACGAAAGAAACAAGAGAACTAACTAAAAAACCAGCCGAAACCCACCAAGACAAACCCGTTAAAAGAAACCGCCCAAGGAACTACAAACGCACAAAACAAAACGCTAAGCACTGACCAACTGCAAAAACAAAATAGAAATACTGCGGGCAAACACTTAAAACAAAACCCCCACCGTACATAACTTCAGACCAACCCCAACCGAAAACAAAACCCCCACCGAAATTTCGGCAGCATAACGGTGCTATCTGAAGGGAATTGAATCCCGTGGGGAAGCGAATGATCGCCTTTGCTCTCAATTGTGTTACATAGAAAATGCACAAAAACATAAAACCTAGCTTAGCATACATTTAAAAGCATAAAGTGAAGTAGGGGGTTACCTTTGAAGATCGATTCTTTGCGTAATTCCCTCCCGTCAACGATCTCTTCTTCTCTACGATTGAATACTCGAACACTGCCAAAAAGCCTTCTCGGTTGTTCTCTTGGAGAGTGAGATAGGTGGGATCTCTTTTGTGGGATTAGGGAAAGTAGAGAGAATTTGAGAGAGAAGTGTTGTTTGCTAAAATTCCAAACTTTAGCAAATGCATCAAGTGTCACAAAATGCATCCAAAATGATGTTTTTATAGGCAATGTGGGTGGAGAAAAATTCTTCACCCATTTTGCCATTAACTACACTAATTATGCATAAATACATAATATAAGGTATCAAATACCTTATTATGTAAATCATATTTACATAATGTGGAGAAATTGAATTTGGTCAAATTCAATTTCTTGTCTCTCAAATTATTTCCTCAATATATGTCTTAATTCCATAATTAGACATAATTAGGTTCATTATGAATCATATTCACATTGAACTATATATTATATAAATTATATCATATATATAATTGACATAATCCCTAAATTGAATTTGAACCCTTCAAATTCATTCCAAAACTTTATACCCTCATTCAATTCCATGTTGAGCAAACCGAGGGACCTAATGGACCTATAGATCATGAGCTTTAACGATATGAGATTAACTAATCAAACTCTTTGATCCCGTTAATCAATATTCGTTAACTACGAGTCACTCCACTAAAGACTCGTAGCTGCACTCTACTCACTGTATGACAAGTTGTGGACATTGATTTAACCAATGCCCATGAATCAACCCTTCACAGGTCGTTTGTAGTCATAGTTGGGTCAATTATCGTTTTACCCTTGTGACTACTTCTTGCACCTTAAGCACCATTGATCCTCTAATGAACAACAAGTTTATGGTCCGACCATAAACAATATCCCTCTCGGGCCAGAAAGAGGGAGGGGCCCCGTTGTTGAAGACCTGGATTTAGCTCTTAAGGGAACAACCTATCTAGTTACCTTAGTTTGGGAATGAGTGAATTCTTTCTTGCGAAGTTGAGTCCCCAGCTCCCTACGAGGTTTCATCCTTGAGAAGGTAGGCTTATTGAGTCGACAGCTGTGGCCACTCTCACTCGTACTAGTCTAAGGATAAACTCCCGCAGACAGGAGTTCGCAAACCGCTCAGGATTCAGGTTGAGTCACTAATGGTCATCTGTGAATTATTAGCCTTAATCTATTAACGACGTTACTAGAGTGGTCTAACAATTCTTGGTCCGGTCTTGTACAATCTCATCGCACAGGATGCCCCCACTCGCATGTCAACTACATGAATGAGTTGGATCGCCTCGTTTGTATCAAATACAAAGTGGGTCACATCCATAGTGTTTTCAAAATGAAGTTTCCAACCTAATCCATGTACTTTTACTTGAACTTGATCCTAGATGTGTGTCAACCACACACAGTGTTCAAGATCTTCTAAATGTGAACCTAGAGCTTAGTTTATTGGATTTAAGTTTGTAATTTGCGAGGATACAAGAGTTAAGGAAAAATAACACTTTTATTCATTCCTTAAATAATTACAAATACACGAGTTTAGGCATAAATCCTAACACTACCCAGACAAATCCAAAATTTTCCTTAACCTAAAATAAGCCTGTAAACACTTCAAAATAGTACAACTACGCCTAACCTCCTCCAAACTACAACAAATCACTAGGCTGGGCTCCAACAAAGTCACAAACAACAGGAAATGCAAAAACAACTAGAAGCAACAAACTCAATTAAACTCTATGACTATCTTTACTGCAGGATAGTCATAGACAACAAATTTGTAGTAGAAAGATAATTACCTATGTAGACAGTCCTCTTTGTGAGTTTAATAGTTGTGTAAGCATTGATCAAAGGCTGACCAACTCATTTGTAGTTCGGGTTTCAACTTCATCTAGTTTCGCTCTCGTACTCGTGATTTCAGCCTTGGACCGATTTAACTCTTCCTTTGTCTCATTCAACCCTTCTTCTTGATGTGCATTCTTATCTCGTAATTGAGCCAATTCTATGCCCAACTCGTGCTCTCGTTGGGTCTCTTAGTAGATGATGAGTGTCTTTGTCGTTTCAACCTTGGCCCCCAACCCATGCCTTTGACTTGGCTCGATCCACTACCCAAAACTATTTGGACAATCGCATCCTCAACAAGTGGTACAACCCCTTCTTGAGTGGATTTCTCTTGAAACTCTATCATTTGAGTCTGTGGAACAAATTAAAATAAGTATTATTGAAGATACAAGTTTATAATGCAACTTTCGAAGTAGGAAACTTACATGCGCATTACCAGCTGTTGGATTCACCCACCATTTGCCTTCTTTGTACCTAGTTTGTTTGAACAACTCAATGAGTCCTACTTCAACACCTTTTGATTTCTGTAAATCTCAAGTATTTAAGTTATTATTAATGTTGGTAAATAAGAAATAATAAGTGAAACATTTGTCCAACTGTACCTGTTTTTGCAGTACGTGCATGAAGGACTTAGACCCAGTGCAATGATTCCATGGCAGCTTCTCGCGATTCTTTTTGTTTGTCTCCATAGTTTTCTAGCAAAATAGATTATCAATAAATGAACCTAGTATTATGCGTGTGAGATGACATATTTGTTAAGAAATGTAAATAACGTACCTGACATTCAGGAGACTCCCACCTGTCACATAAGAAATGTCAATCAGCAATGGCAGGCACACGTTTTATGTGGTTTTGCACGTCTTTCTTCAGGAGGCAAACTTCTATAATGTCTAACCAAGTCTCTCCTATACTCCTTAAAAGTACTTTGTATCTCATGATTAATAAACTTATGGACGACGGGTTGAGATAAATCTAGCTCGAAATAGTTCTACATAAAAAAATATGATATTAACTTTAGATCAATTCTGACATGATAAACAGAAAGAAGTAAATGATAATCTTACCAAGAGTCTGTTTTTCACATGGTCCTTCAATTATATAGGCACATCTTTCCACTTTGTTATACGTACTGGAAACGATTCCCAAACTATCATACCAATTGCATTGCTAAATCTTGTGACAAAATCGCACAGGCTTCTCCAATTCATCAGTTATTTCTATTGGAATTCTCCCATGGATGCTAACATATCTATCAAGCTCTTTGCTCCTTGAGAATCCTCTTACTCTACTGGCATAACTATCTCAAACGCAAATAAGTGAACCAATAAGTAAATGTACAATTATTTATAAAAGTGTATAAGAAGATTAACCTGAAGTCTCACCCGTAGAAGACACTACTGCAGTGGTAGGGTTAGCGCTAGCGCTGAAGGCGCTATTTTCAAAAAAATTAGTCGCCTCATCTCCTAACTCAACATGGTGCACCATTATCTCTAGCACACATGAAACATATGAGTAATAGAAATAATTGAATAATGATAAAAAAAATTATAAAAGTTTATAAAGTAATAAATGAAATACATAATTACTCAAAGCGTTAATCACTATCATGATCTGAGTCAAAACTCTCGTCAGGGCTCGAATTAATCTCAAGAGAAGGTTCAACGTCCTCATCTTCATCGTTTATGAAATCATCGTCATGATTTGATAATATCGACGTACTCTGGTTTACTTCCACAATGGTCGGATCAACATCGACCCTACACAATGCGGTCTCCTGAATTGATTCATCAACTCTTATTCCACCCTCAACGTTTATCAATTCAAGTTGATCATTTTCAATATCTTTTATATCTGGTATGTCCCACAATCGCTTATTCTGAACCACTTGCACCACCTTCCAATTATTACCATATTTTGGATGTCAATGTAAAATACTTGTTGTGCTTGCGTAGCAAGGATAAAAGGGTCATCAACATACCAGTAGTGTGATGTATTGATTGATCTCAACCCTAAATCGAAATGTGATCTTTTCTTTTTACTGTCGGTGTCAAACCATTTACATTTAAAGATCATAACACGCCTTCTCTTCACATACTCTAAGTCCAACACCTCAGTCAATACACCGTAGAAATTCAATTCATCAATTTGACTCTCACTTTCTTCGCACATTAAAACTCCACTATTTTGTGTAGCCCGACGATTATCCGCATTATTGTGTGAAAACGCATCCTATTAACAATGCATCCACTATAAGAACGCACTTGAGAACTAGGTCTCATCGCCATTGAGTACAAATCATCGGACATATTTCCACTCTCACGCAGTGACAGAACCTGTCAATTCATTTATATACGTTATAAAATTTAATCATGATTAAAATTAAATTTATAAACTCTTATAACATGGAACTTACATGAGATTTGAACCAAGTAGGAAATTGGAGTTGGTGTCTTTTATATAAATCTTTGGATGTTTGAGCTTCAGGACGAATTAATTGCAAATGTTGTCTATTAACAAGATAAACAAAATAACTCATCAAATTTATCTCACTTGTATATACAAACTGAGATTAACACTTAGGGTATTCGAGACGTACATACGATATGACTTTATTTCATCCCAATTGTTCAAAATATACCAATGTGCTATCTGTTTCTCCTCAGTTGATAAGGTTCTTGATGTTGCACCTCCCAATGGTCTTGCACTTTATCTAAATACTTCAAACTCACCCCAGGTCTCGTTCATGGAAATTTGGTCATCATTTCGCTCCTCTCTATTGAATCTTATTTCAATTCCACTTAGATACAATGAAAAAAAATTAACTGATTCGTTCATTACAAATGCTTCTGCTATGGAACCCTCTGGACGCGCTTTGTTTCGCACATACTGTTTCAATGTTCGTAAACTTCACTCAATATGGTACATCCAACTGTAGCTAACAGGGCCTACAACTCGAGTTTCATATGGCAAGTGAACTGCAAGATGCACCATTACATCGAAAAATGCTGGCGGAAATATTTTTCCAACTTACAAAGTACCACTATAATATCTGATTGTAATCGATCCAAATCACTAATACGTATCGTTTTCACACATGATCACGAAAGAATGTGCATAACTCAACAATAGCAGTACACACATCTTTAGGTAAATACCCTCGAACACTAATAGGGAGAAGTCGCTGAAGCGGAACATGAAAGTCATGAGTTTTCAATCTCCTAGTTTTCCATCATTGATACTTACACATCGTGATATGTTCGATACAAATCCATTGGGGAATTTCACCGATTTTAAAAATTTACAGAATTCGATACTTTCCTTTGTAGTCAATGTGTACGGAACATGTGGCTTTACGACCCTATTGCCTAATTTTTGCAAGTGTAGATCTTTTCGTATATTCAGATCCTCTAGATCCAATCGTGCGTTTGTCGTGTCCTTGGTTTTCCCTTCAATATTTAACAATGTGGCAACCAAGTTATCACATATGTTCTTTTCAATGTGCATTACATCCAATTTATGTCTTAACATAAGTTTTGACCAATAAGGGAGTTCAAAGAAAATACTTTTTTTCTTCCAATTTAGATTTGTTTGTTTCCTTTTCTTATCTTTCTTTGTTGGATGTTTACTGAGCACAGGAAAATAGAGCATGCAAATTTCTTGTAAAATCTCATCTTCATCCATTACAATGGGGGGAGGTCTAAGTTCTGACTTTCCGTCAAATTGCTTACTCCTGCGTCAACTGTGATTCGCTGGAAGATAACTTCGATGCCCTATATAAGAAATCTTACCTCTTATCCTAAAAGATGATGTATCTTCTTTACAAATGGGGCATGCTTGGTAACCCTTTGTACTCAACCTAGATAAGTCGTCGTATGCAGAAAAATCATTAATGGTCCATAACAAACTTGTGTGTAGTTGAAATACTCGCCACTAACTCAGTCATAGTGTGCACCCCATTATTCCATAACTCTTTCAACTCGTCAATCAATGGTTACAAGTAAACATCAATTTCTTTTCTAGGAGATTTTGGCCCGGGAATAAGTGAAGACATAAAGAAGTTAGTTTCTTTCATGTATTTTCAAAGTGGCAAATTATAAGGAACTAACAACACCGGCCACATACTGTATAAAGTACTCATATTTCCGAATGGATTAAATCCATCTGAAGCTATCCCAACCGAGCATTTCGTGCTTCCATAGAAAACTGGAGATATTCACGATCAAAATGCTTCCACCCGTCACCATCATTTGTTGGGATGTATGTCCTAATCTCGTGTAAGTTTGTAATATTCCTTATTGAAATAAATAAGAGTTATTTTTTCATCACTTTGTGTCTCGCATATTTATAAACTTAATCCATTAAACTAAGCTCCAGGGTCATTGAATTATGAGAGAACTAGAACTTGAACGGTGTGTAGTGGACACACAGGGAAGATCACGTTCGAGTGAATGACCCGAAACGATCTCTGATATCTGAATAGGGTTGGAGACCTAATCCTGGATACGTTGTGGATGCGACCCGCTTTGTATTAGATACAAACAAGGTGATCCAGCACGTTCATGTGGTTGACATGCGAGTGGGGGCATCCTGTGCAATGAGATTTTACAAGACTAGACCGTGAATTATTAGACTTACTGATGTAACATCGTTAACAGTATAGGACTAATACCTTCGTAGATGACCATTAGTGACTCGACCTTAATCCTGAGCGTGTTACGGACTCCTGTTTGTGAGGGTCTTTCCTTTGACTAGTACGGGTGAGGGTGGTCACAGTTACTTATCCAATATGCCTATCTTCTCAGAGACAGGACCACGTGGGGAGCTGGGAACTTGACTACGCAAAATGGAATTCACTTGTTCCCGAATTAGGGAAACTAGAGGGGTTGTTCCCTTACGTGTTGTCTCCAGGACTTGGATAACTGGGGTCCACCCTCTCATTGGCCTAAGAGGGATGTTGTTTATGGTTGGACCATGCAACGTAGTTGTTCATTAGAGGAGCAGTGAGATTTAAGGAGCAAGAGGTAGACACAGGGGTAAAACGGTAATTTGACCCAGTAGTGTCTATGAACAACCTGTGAAGGGTCGACTCACGGGCATTGGTTATATCGATGGACACAACTTGTCCTACAGTGATGGGAGTGCAACTACGGGTTTTAGTGGAGTGTTACCGTAACTAATAAATGTTGAATAACCGGGTCAAAGAGTTTGACAGGTTAATCTCGAATCATTGGAGCTCATCATCTGTAAGTTCATTAGGTCCCTCGGTTGGCTCAAACTGGATAAATTGAGGGTTTATAGTTTGGAGTGGATTTGAAGTGTTCAAATTCATTAAATGGATATTTATGTCATTTATATGTGATATAATGGACATAATATATAGTTTGATGTGAATGAAATTCATAATGAACTATACTATAGTCTAATTGATACATTAGCGCTAATTTGGAGAAATTGAATTGAGAGAAATTAAATTGAATATGATTCAATTTAAAATTCCACAATTATGCAAATGGGATTTGTATAATAAGGTATGAGATACCTTATATTATGTGATATGCAAAAATGATTTGCATATCATATGACTGTGGTAAATTGGTAAATGGTGGAGAATTTAACTCCACCATATGGCATTATAAAAGGATGGAATGTGAGACATTCCATAACACTTATTCTCATTTTTGGAATTCACAATCCAAAGAGAAAGAAAATTCTCTCTAAAGCTCTTTCTCATTTCACAAGAATTCTCTCCAGCCCAAACCAAAGGGAGCCCCACCACTCTCCCTCAACCGATCGAGAACAATCGAGAAAACCTTTTAGAGGTGTCACTGTTCTTGGTACGAAAGATCGTGTGTAGAGATCGAAGGCACGAAGAGTTCGTGATCGGAGAAGAAAATCTTGAAGAAGAGTTCTTCAATAAGTAAGTACTGTAATTTGCTTTCTGCTTTTGTTCTTAAATCAACATGTTTAGCCTATGATTAAAGTAGTTTAATTCAATTTTAAGAAAGGAATTGCATAACGAACACTACGACGTTTCATGTCGTTTCCGCTGAGGGATTCACATTCCCTTCAAGCTGGATGTCATAATACGCCATCTTCCACGACACGTTTATCCTTATGCCACCTCATTTCAGAAGTAAAATGTTTCGATGAGAACAATCGTTTCAATCTTGGTATCAAGGGAAAGTGACGTAAAATTTTATGTGGAATCTTTTTTCCTTTTCCATCGTTCACTTTGTATCGAGACTCTCCACAGGTTGGACGCTGTTGACAATCAACAAATTCATGAATTGTCTCATAGCCTAGCCCTAAGTCAAGCAACTTCCTCTTTGCTTCATAGAATGAACTAGGTATACATGCACTTGAGAATGCTTCTTTTAACAATTGTAATAACATATCAAATGATTTGTTACTCCAATTGTTAAAAACCTTAATATGCATTAATCTCACCAAAAAGTTCAATAACGAGAATCGTGTACAACAAGGGTATAATTGATTGTATGCTTCAGTCATTAAATCCTCGAATAAGGTTGGGATATCCTTATCATGGGCATTATGGGGAACCTCATTTTTAAAATTGTTTCCTTCATCCACATCTGCTTCGCCAATTGAGGCTTGAAGACCATTTAAAAGGTTGAACATCTCATTTTTTTCATTGAAATTGCTAGACTCTATAGTATTTGATCTAGAATCGTGTATTGACTCAACTGTATAACGTTCAAACATCGAAAGGTTAACAGTTTCTCCATGATATACCCATTCACGATAAGAGAGAGAGATATTTCATTCATGAATAGATGTCGCTCTACTCCATCTAAAGATTGCCACATTGCATTCATGCAATTTCTGCATGGGCATCTCGTTTTTCCTGAGTTATTAACATGAAACTTTGCCTTCTCTAGAAATTGAGTTACTCCTTCTTTATACTCGGTTGACAACCTGTCTCTAAGTTTAATACAATCTTTATTCATCTCTACCATAAATTATTATACTTTTCAAGTCCACTTCTTATTTGTCAGTAATAATCCTGTAGGATTTAGACAAAAAAAATGAAGATTAATATTAATTGAAGAAAGAGAGTATGTACATTGAAAATTGTATATTATATCTATCAAATTGAAGATTAATATTAATTGAAGCAGGTCTCTTTTGTTTTATTTTTATTTTTATTTTTTTCTTTTTCTTTTGTTGTTTAGCAATGAAGACATTTGAATAAATGGACCCTTTTTTGTTTTTTTTTTCAACAGGGTTGAATAGATGTAGGAAGAGTTTCAAGCTGAGATGGACTAATTACCTTAGGCCTGATCTTAGGCATGACAACTTCACTCCTCAAGAAGAATACCTCATTATCAAACTCCATCAAGCCATTGAAAGCATTGACTTACGAGTTGGATTTGTATAACAGGCTTATGAAGTCGAGTTTATGTTGTTTGCTTGTAACATTTTGTGGATTTGTCTAGTTATATATAAACTTAAGACTTTCGAAAACTAACTCGAATCTATTGTCTGAACAATGGATCACTGATATTGCAACCATGTTTAAGTTATTGCAACTCAAATAAAACATGCTCATTCATATGCATTAAGTTCAATAAGCTAGCATGCTACATAACTTTCACAAGTCCATGTTTAAGCATACTCGTCACATTTATAATAAGAATAAAATGTAAAATGTACACCAAACAAATAAGAAAGCATAAAGCATGTTGCACACAATCAAATAGACCCCCCAAGTAGGAACTAATTACAAGATGTCCTAAATCGCTCCTAAGGCAAACCAAAAAATCTCCCGAAACAACCTTAAATTGAATTCGAACAGTCTAAAACTAATTCAAATCCTAAAATAGAGAGCTTTCAAGTGTTAAAGACTAGTCTAAGAAATTTAAAAGTTTGTGAAAAGGTCTAAACTAACTCTTTTCACCTACACTCACCGATACAAACTTGATTCCTTTGTGTAAAGTTGTTCGGAACGAATTTGAGTTGCTTCGAAACTATAAACGTTAAGTTCTCATGGTTAGAAACTTAGCTAAGGTTCTTTCCATAAGTTTAAAAGAGTTTAAAGAGTCTTGTTACCTACTCAACTTCACTAAATGAACTTGGATTCTTGTTGAACGATGTTCGAAACTAGTACAAATCTACAAACAAAAGCTTCCAAGTGTTAGGAATAATTCTCTAAGGTACCTTATTTGAGTTTGATAAGGGTTGAATAGAACTTTAGTACCTTGAATTTATCGGAATAGACGTGAATGTGTGTTGAAAAGTGTTCGAAAGCGTTCAAATTAGTTTCAAACTACAAACCAAAGGCCTTCACAAGTTACAACTTAAACTACAACGCTTAAATTGATTTGTAAAAAGCTTGAAACATTGCAAAAACTTACTATTCGTAGCTTAAAGATTTTAGAAGCTTGTTGGAAAATTCTATTTCAATACCAAACGTCTTCGGTTGCAGTTGGTCGATGCCAAGAAAGCCTAAATCGCAAAACAAAGATGTTAAGGCATAAGTAATATGAAATTATAATCAATTAGGCATGGGTAATCCAAAATATGGTTGGTTGATGTTCGGTAACATCCAAAATTGATTTAAATAGCAAATAAAGGGTATCCATGCATAACAAATTAATCAATGGGTTTATTTCCAAACTACAAAACAATACTTGAAAATAACTTTACAAACCAAAACCAGATCGACGGCGGCAAGCGGGCGACGATAGCGACGGGCAAAAAGGTTAGGTTTCGACGAGAGGGAAAGGGAAAAACGAATGGAGAAAATGAAGAAAGAGGGAATTTCGAGCCTTTTAGTAGATGCATTGCCGATCATTTACTAAAGTGGTCTGCCTTTCCTCATTTTAGGTCGATCGTTTTCAAAATGGGTCGACCTTTACCAAACCTTTTGTCAACTATTCTCTAAATGGTCGGCCTTTCCCCAGCCTATTGCCGACTATTTTGAAAATGGTCGGTTGTTTCAAAGCCTTTTCCCGACCATTTGTACAAATGGTCGTCCTTTCGTCAGCCTTTTTCCTCTCCCCTCACATTTCCTATGCCTTTGCCGACCATTTTTATAAATGGTCGGCCTTTCCCATATTTTATGTCGACCATTGTATAAATGGTTGGTCATTCTCCCATTTTCTATCGACCTTTTTATAAATGGTCACCCTTGCCCGTGTTTTATGCCGACTAATGTATAATTGGTCGGTTGTTCCCATACCTTTTGTCGATCATGATCCAAATGGTCGGGTTTTCCCATTCCTTTCCTCGACCATGAACAAATAGTCGGCCTTTTCCTATTTTTTTGCCGACTAATGTACAAAAGGGTCGACATTAGTCCTTAATTACCAACCAATTATTAGTTGGTCGGTAGTTCTCTTTACCTTTCCCGACCATTGTCGCAACCGTCGGAGTTCCTCTATATCCCGACCATTTTGAATGTTGGGATTTATGCCCTAAACTTGTGTAATTTTGATCAATTAAATAAAGTGTTATTTGTTTTGATAGAATTACAGTCTTGCTTTATAAATCCAATAAACTAAGCTCCAAGGTTATAACATTTATCTTGAACATCAGTGTAGTGGACACTATTTGGGTTGAGTTCAAGAATATAACCAAAATAGTCTATGGTATAAGAATAAGGTTGGAAACCTCTTTCTGGTAACACCATGGATGCGACTCACTTTGTAATTAGTACAAATGAGGTAATCCAACTCATTCATGTAGTTGACATGTGAGTGGGGGCATCCTGTATGAAGAGTTCATACAAGACTGGATCGCAAATTATTAGTCTAACCAGTGTAACACCGTTAACAGGATAAGACTAGTAGTTTATAGATTGTCATTAGTGACTCGACCTGAATCCTGAGCAAGTTAAGAACTCCTGCTTATAGGGGTTTGTCCTTAGACTAGTATGGGTGAGAGTGGCACATGGCCGACTCAATAAGCCTACCTTCTCGGAGACGTAACCTCGTGGGTAGTATTGGGAACTTAAGCTGTGCAAAATGGAATTCACTCGTTCCTATACTAAGGAATTAGATAGGTTGTTCCCTTAAGAACTGACTCCATGTCTTGAACAACGGGGCCCCGCCCTCTATGAGGGTATGAGTCTAAGGTAGGACATGAATATTGATTAACTGGATCAAAGAGTTTGATCAGTTAATCTCACATCATTGGAGCTCATGAATTGTAGGTTCATTAGGTCCCTCTGTTGGCTCAATATGGTAATATTGAGGGTATAAAGTTAGGAATGAAATTGAAGTGTTCAATTTCATACATGAGGTGTTATATCAATTATATATGATATAATTGATATAATATATAGTTTTAATGAGAATTAGATTCATATATAAACTATATACTAAAGAGAGAATAAAGAAGGGGTAGGATGGTCATTTCCATCCCATTCCCCTATATATATGGTTGCATGAGATGCAACTAGGTTAAGTGATTCCAAGCATTTGTTGTGTTGATGGAAAGGTTCCAAGACAACAAACATCTCTCTCACAAAATACCTCACCTCTCCTAAAGGGAACCCACCTTCCTCCCTCACCTAGAGAACAACGGAGAAGATCCAGTGGTAGTGTCGGTGTTCGTACGAGTTCGTGTTGTTGAGATCTTGATCGTGAGAGGGGAGGAACACTTGAAGAAAGGTTCTTCAAAGGTAACTTTCTTGCTGTCCAGTATGTTTGTATGCTTAATCTAGTTATATATGTTCTTGAATTAAATCGTTGTAACTAAATCAAAAGCGCGCGATTCTCAATCGCTTCCGCTGCGGGACTTTGATTCCCTTCAATTGGTATCAGAACCCAATTGCGTTCTTGATTTATGTTCTGGATTTTTCAAGAACAAGGTGGGATTTACTGTTTTATCATGAGATGTATGAACGGTTTTTGCAAAATTAGATGGTTTCAATTTTGGCACTTAGATTTATAATTTCCATTGAATCGTTCAATGTAAGGACCTAGTGTTTTGGGCAAATTTAATTGTAAATCGAGTCTGTAAGTCCGTGTCGATCAAGGCAAAGTGGTTGCGGATAAGATTGGAGCTAAAACGAGCAAGAATTGGAGAATTCCCTTTGATGTTTGTGTGCAGCGTTGCAACATTGTTTATTGGCGTTGCAACGCTGCACTTGCGGGAGGAGGCGCGCACAGGAGGCAGCGTTGCAACGCAGCCTCTAGCGTTACCCAACGTCGGCGTTTATAAGCGGGCTCCAACGAGCGGCGGACAAAGCGCGGCGTTACCGCCGCCGCCATCAACGTTGCAACGCCACATACGTTTCACGCGAAGGAGCAACGGGCGAAATTTTGTTTTTATTATATATATTAATTATAAAAACGTTTTATATTTAATATATTTATTTCATATAATTTTAATTAATATAATTAGATTATATTAATTAAAATTAAATTTAGGGTGCCAAAATTGGTCTAATTTTGCTATTTTAGTTATGCAATTGTTGTGTAATTATTACCATGCATAATGTATGCTTATATTTTAGAAATCCCACCTTAGGTTAAGTATTTTCATGCATCATTTATAATATAAGGAGTTATATTATATAGTTTGCATGATTAATTAATATAAAGTTGTTATATTAATTTATGGACAGCATTGACATGCATTATATATCATGAGATGAATATGCTATGAATGTCTTATTATTCATGTGATGAATGATCAAGCACTATAATATAGTATGCATGTCACCTAAGGTTAATTATTAGTTTTAAAGTGTTTAGAAGTTGGAAATAATAGACCTTAGGTTATCTAGTTCTAATTAGATTAGAATTAGGAACCAAATAATTTATAAGCTATGATTAAAAGAGGAACTCTGTCTAAGGAAAGTTCATGTCTAGGTTTGGGGGTATTTAAGGTGTGGAAACGGAACACCCTTACACGAGGAGCCGACACGGGAGTGAAATTTAATCAGAGAGTTTTATAAATTACAGTAACGTCAGCGGGTTTATTAAGGGGTTAATAAACTTGAAATCCTAGGTTTAATATAAGGAGTTATATTAACAAACTTAGGATAAAATCAATATAAGAGTTATATTGATTATCAATATAAAAGTCATATTGATAGAGTAAGGTTTCATTAGCCGGGTTTTAGCCTAAGTAAGATTCCTATAAACTTTAAAGTATTCAGTGGGAGGAAAAAGTGTATGAGATACATATTTTTCCACCTACGATATCTCCGGGAAGTTCACACCGTGAGACTCATACTTGGCCTCGTGGCGCAAACGGGAGCGTCCCCCTTCGGATGGTGTTTGTATGAGTCAATATGAAGGTGAATGGAGAGGATATTTATAATGAGTGGGAGCAGGTTTACTGAAAACAAAACCTACGGTCTCTTTTGTCGGTTTACACCGTTAGACCACTATGGTTAGCCTGGACCAGACAATCCCTTCAGAGGGCTTGATCATAGGGGATCGAACACAGTAGACACCCAAAAGGGATAAAGATTTCCTTAGACTATTTTTCAATCTAGTCCTCCCTTCGGCATATTTTATTGGATGGAGACTCTGGGATCTACGGACAAAGGGTTACACTCACGGGATACATAAATTATGTATGTATCCAGACCGAAAAATGGTAACTAAAATCTATAGGAATAAGAGTTATTCTGGTATTAGGTTTTGGTCAAGAGTGTCTTGATTCAGAGGAGGAGTGTTTTGATTACCCTTCGGTGTCATACATTCTAAACCTTTGGAGTATCATTGCAAATTATAAATGGCCTAGGAATCATTTGATAATTAGCTAAAACATGATTGGATTAGAGTTATAGCAAGAAACTCATACAAGTTTGTTTGTAAATTTTTTAGCAAAAATGTCTAGCTCTATAATTTCCTTATTGGGTGCATAAAAGTTAACCGGAGAGAATATGATGACATGGAAAAATAAACTCAACACTATATTGGTAGTGGATGATCTGAAGTTTATGCTAACTGAGGAGTGTTCTCAGGTGCCAGGCTCGAATGCGTCACGAAATGTTCGTGATGCATATGATTGATGGATCAAGGCCAATGATAAGGCCAAGGTCTACATGTTGGCAAGTATGTCTGACATATTAGCCAAGAAGCATGAAGACATGATTACCGCCAAGGAAATCATGGATTACTGCGGGTATGTTTGGACAACGATCCACACAGTTCCCGACATAATGCCCTAAAGTACATATTCAACTCGAGGATGCGGAGGGTACATCTGTTGGGATCATGTCACGGATATGATGGTGCACTTTAACATCGCGGTCGAATGGTGCTTCCATCGATGAGTCGAGTCGGTCGACTTCATTCTGGAAACCCTTTCAGATAGTTTCCTACAGTTTAGAAGTAATGTTGTAATGAACAATCTTACTTTTAATCTTACCTCCCTTCTGAATGAACTCCAAACCTTTCAGTCTTTGATGAAAATTCAGGGATCGAAAGGTGAGGCAAATGTTGCCGATGGGAGTTATCACGGAGGTTCGACCTTTGGGACAAAAACGGTGGCTTCATCTTCTTCTAACCCGAGAAAGAAGAAGAACATGAAGAAAGGTTGGTAAAGGAAAGAGGTGACAAAGCCGCCGCTTAGAAGGGCAAGAAAGTCAAAGACGTTGCTGACAGGAACTGTCCGAAGTACATTGCAGAAAAGAAGAAGGAAGGTAAATATGATTTACTTTGCCTAGAAGCTTGTTTAGTGGATAATGATAAAACAGCTTGGATACTTGATTCAGGCGCCACTAATCATGTTTGCTCTTCTTTTCGTGGAATTGATTCTGGCGAAGATCAAACAAGGAGAGATAACGCTCCGGGTTGGAAATGGAGAGTCGTCTCCGTTGTAGCCATTAGGCACAATGAAACTTTATTTTGGCAAGAAATATGTATTGTTGGACAATATATTAGTGATACCAGGGTTTACTAGAAACCTTATTTCCATTTCTTTCCTTATAGAACAATGTATTTTTGTTTCATTTTCTATGAATAAAGTGTTTATTTTGAAGAAAGGTTTAGAAATATGTTCGGCTTCATTAGAAAATGGATTGTATGTTTTAAGGCTTAATTCAGTCAAAATGGTTTTGAACACTGAATTATTTAAAACTGCAAATTATTTAAAACTGCAAACACAAACTAAGAAACGTAAAATTTCTCCTAAAGAAAATGCTCGTCTTTGGCATCTAAGATTGGGTCACGTTAATCTCAATAGGATTGAGAGATTGGTAAAGAACGGACTTCTAAACGAGTTAGAAGAAAATTCTTTGCCAGTATGTGAATCATGCCTAGAAGGCAAGATGACTAAAAGACCTTTTAGTGGAAAAGGTTATAGAGCCAAAGACCCTCTAGAGCTTATACATTCAGACCTTTGTGGTCCGATGAATGTTAAAGCCAGGGGAAGATATGAATATTTCATCTCTTTTATAGATGATTATTTTAGATTTGGGCATATTTACCTAATGCACCACAAGTCTGAAGCACTTGAAAAGTTCAAGGAATTCAAGACTGAGGTTGAAAATCAATTAGGTAAAACTATTAAAACACTTCGATCGGATCGAGGTGGAGAGTACATGGATTTAAAATTCCGAACTATATGATAGAACATGGAATTACATCTCAACTCTCACGGCTCAAAGACACCACAAAGAAAGCGGTGTATCGAAAAGGAGAAATAGAACCTTGTTGGACATGGTTCGATCAGATATGAGTTATGCTTATCTCCCTAGTTCCTTTTGGGGTTACGCAGTGGAGACTGCAGTATACATTTTGAATAATGTGCCCTCCAAAAGTGTTTCTGAAACACCTTTTGAACTCTGGAAAGGACGTAAAGGTAGTTTATGTCACTTCAGAATATGGGGTTGTCCGACACATGTGCTTGTGACAAATCCAAAGAAGTTGGATTCACGTTCAAAGTTATGCCTATTCGTAGGATACCCAAAAGAAACAAGAGGTGGTTTATTCTATGATCCTAAGGAAGATAAGGTTTTGTGTGTCGATTAAATACCACCATTTTCTTGGAAGAGGACCACATAAGGGACCACAAACCAAAAAGTAAAGTAGTGTTGAGTGAGTTAGACGGAACAATAACAAAGGTTGCTAATAAGAACACTAGTACGTCAACAAGAGTTGTTGATACTAGTTTGTCTAGTCAAGAGAGTCCATCTCAAGAGTTGAGTATGCCTCGACGTAGTGGGAGGGTTGTATGTCTGACTGATCGTTACATGGGTTTAAATTGAAACCCAAGTTGTTATACCGGATGACAATCTGCGAGGATCCATTGACTTATAATCAACCAATGGTTGACAAAGACAAAGACAAATGGGTCATAGCCATGGACCAAGAAATGGAGTCTATGTACTTCAATTGCATTTGGGATCTTGTAGATAAGCTGATGGGGTAAAACCTATAGGTTGTAAGTAGATATACAAGAGAAAACGTGGTGTAGATGGGAAGGTGCAAACCTTTAAAGCTAGACTAGTAGCAAAGGGTTATACCCGAGTTGAAGGGGTTGACTATGAGGAAACCTTTTCACTGTTGCTATATAGTAAAGTCTATCCAGTATCCTTCTTGCCATTGCCGCATATTATGACTATGAGGTATGGCAAATGGATGTCAAGACAACCTTTTTTGAATGGCAATCTTGAGGAAAACATCTACATGGACCAACCCAAAGGGTTCATTGAACCAGACAAGAGCAAAAGGTTTGCAGGGCTTAAAAGGTCAATTTATGGACTCAAACAAGCCTCTAGGTCCGGAATATAAGATTTGATGAGGCAATCGATCTTATGGTTTTGACTTGAATGATGATGAACCTTGTGTCTACAAGAAAATCATCAATAGTTCTGTCGCATTCCTAATTCTCTATGTGGATGATATCCTACTCATTGGGAATGATGTAGGTTATCTTCTCGACATCAAGGGATGGCTAGCTACGCAGTTCCAAATGAAAGATTTGGGTGATGCGCAGTTTGTTCTTGGGATCCAGATTATCCGGAACCGCAAGAATAAAACACTAGCCTTGTCTCAAGCATCTTACATAGACAAAGTGTTGTCAAGGTTTAAGATGCAAGATTCCAAAAAGGGTTTGTTGTCTTTTAGACATGGAATCCATTTGTCTAAGGAGCAGTGTCCTAAGACACCTCGAGGAGTTGAGGATATGAGACGAGATTCCTTATGCATCACCGTTGGGGAGCCTAATGTACGCCATGTTGTGTACTAGGCCCAACATCTGTTTTGCAGTTGGGATGGTCAGTAGGTTATCAATCCAATCTAGGACTTGAACACGGGACATCGGTTAAACAATCCTTAAGTATCTTTGGAGAACAAGGAACTACATGCTTGTGTATGGGGCTAAGGATTTGATCCTTACAGGATACACGATTCTCGACTTTCACTGATGATAAAGATTCTCGGAAATCTACATCGAGTCGATCTCAGTAATGCTTTTTGTACAAACGGGTTTAAATGCCCTAGTTTATTGTATTTACATTACTTCGTAATATTTTAGTACTCCACAAGCTTTAGGTCAAGTGGGAGATTGTTGGGATTTATGTCCTAAACTTGTGTAATTTTGATCAATTAAATAAAGTGTTATTTGTTTTGATAAAATTACAGTCTTGCTTTATAAATCCAATAAACTAAACTCCAAGGTTATAACATTTATCTTGAACATCAGTGTAGTGGACACTATTTGGGTTGAGTTCAAGAATATAACCTAAATAGTCTATGGTATAAGAATAAGGTTGGAAACCTCATTCTGGTAACACCATGGATGCGTTTCACTTTGTAATTAGTACAAATGAGGTAATCCAACTCATTCATATAGTTAACATGCGAGTGGGGGCATCCTGTATGAAAAGTTCATACAAGACTGGATCGCAAATTATTAGTCTAACCAATTGTAACACCGCTTATGTAATAAGACTAGTAATTTATAGATGGTCATTAGTGACTCGACGTGAATCCTGAGCAAGTTAAGAACTCCTGCTTATAGGGGTTTGTCCTTAGACTAGTATGGGTGAGAGTGGCCTGTAGCCGACTCAATAAGCCTACCTTCTCAGGGACAGAACCTCGTAGGTAGCTGGGAACTTAACTGTGCAAAATGAAATTCACTCGTTCCTATACTAAGGAATTAGATAAGTTGTTCCCTTAAGAACTGACTCCATGTCTTGAACAACGGGGCCCCGCCCTCTATGAGGGTATGAGTCTAAGGTAGGACCTTAGACTTGTTGTTCATTAGAGGATCAGTGGTGCTTAAGGAACAAAGAGGTAATCACAGAGGTAAAATGGTAATTTGATCCAGCCGTGATTATGAACAACCTGTGAAGGGTCGACTCATGGGTAATGACTATATCAGTGGACACAATATTATCTACAGTGAGGAGAGTGCTGATACAAGTCTATAGTGGAGTGACTTGTAATTAATGAATATTGATTAGCTGGATCAAAGAGTTTGATCAGTTAATCTCACATCATTGGAACTCATGAACTGTAGGTCCATTAGGTCCCTCCGTTGGCTCAGTATGGTAATATTGAGGGTATAAAGTTAGGAATGAAATTGAAGTGTTCAATTTCATACATGAGGTGTTTATCAATTATATATGATATAATTGATATAATATATAGTTTTAATGAGAATTAGATTCATATATAAACTATATACTAAAGAGAGAATAAATGAGGGGTAGGATGGTCATTTCCATCCCATTCTCCTATATATATGGTTGCATGAGATGCAACTAGGTTAAGTGATTCCAAGCATTTGTTGTGTTGTTGGAAAGGTTCCAAGACAACAAACATCTCTCTCACAAAATACCTCACCTCTCCTAAAGGGAACCCACCTTCCTCCCTCACCTAGAGAACAACGGAGAAGATCCGGTGGTAGTATCGGTGTTCGTACGAGTTCGTGTTGTTGAGATCTTGATCGTGAGAGAGGAGGAGCACTCGAAGAAAGGTTCTTCAAAGGTAACTTTCTTGTTGTCCAGTATGTTCGTATGCTTAATCTAGTTATATATGTTCTTGAATTAAATCGTTGTAACTAAATCAAGAGCGCGTGATTCTCAATCGCTTCCGCTGCGGGACTTCGATTCCCTTCATGGAAAGCGTCGGAAGAAATAACGTCAGCATATGGAAAAATTCTCGTAGTGCTTGTAGTCGGCCTTTTTGAAGAAATATTGACCAATACCTTTTAGTCGACCTTGCGAAGAAATGCCAACCATTCTCTTTTAGTCGGCCTTTTGAAGACATGCCAACTAAATAAATAGTGGTCGACATTTCCAAGGACTGCCAACCGAAATCGACTTGGTCGACATACCTTGAAAATGCCGACCAAAATCGAGTTGGTCGGCAGGCAGTGTTCAGACCGGCGGGCTGCGACGATGAGGAGGTGAGAGGAAAGTGATGGATGGTGAGGGAGAGGGAAAGGGAAAGAGAGAAGAGGGAAACCGAAACTGAGATAGAGGAAAGAGAATGGGGGTTCAAATTCGAGTCATCCATAAATTACTAAATGAATTGTGGATCGTTTTTATAAACGGTCGACCTTCCCCCATTTTTCCGACCATTTTTAAAATGGATCGACTTTTCTCTAACCTTTAGCAGACCGTTTATTAAACGAACGGTCTTTCCCCAATTTTTGCAGACCATTTTTAAAATGGATTGGCTTTTCTCCAACTTTTTATCGACCATTTATTAAACGATCGACCTTACTCCAACTTTGGTCGACCGTTTGGACCTGGGTCAGTCCTTTCCCCAATTTTGTGTCAACCATTTTTAAAATGGGTCGACTTTTCTCCAACATTTGGCCAACCGTTTATTAAACAGTCGGCCTTACTCCAACTTTGGCCGACCATTTTGACAGGTCGGCCTTTCTCGAGCTTTTTGCCAACCATTTTCTAAATAGTTGACCTTGCCCCAACTTTTTGGCGACTGTTTTTTAAACGGTAGACTTTGCTCTAATTTTTACAACTAATATCTTATCTTCTAATAAAACAGAATCTAATTTATTTTATTAATATAAAAATATATAAAAATCTTAATAAGGTTACCGTTAATATTAAAACTAATTTACTATTAATAAATAATAGTTATTATATTAACTATAACGTATTATTCAAAACATTCAAAATACTTTTATTGGCATGATATAAAAATTAAAATATATATAATTAAAACTATCAAACTTAACCATTTTTTCAATGTAATGCATCTTAAATCAAATCATTAAATTAATAGTACCTAAAAAGATCGGACATTACAAAAAAGATTCAAGAAACATACAGATGTTGATGGGACCACATCTTCAATAACTATGAGATATCGAGAGGCACGATAAAAGAGAAAAAAATTCTAACATCTCTCGATTTCCAAATTTTGAAACTTCAAATAAGGTACCAAAAGATTTTTGGATATAATCTAAATAATAGGAATTTAGGATTCCTTTTAAAACTTAGGAATAGAACTTAAAAATTATATAAACCTAATTTACCTTACTTGGAAATTAACTTGTACTAAAAAAAACTTGGAGATTAACTTCAAATTCTAATTTTCTAAATTAGAATGGTAACTAACGACTAAGCTTAATTAAAAAGGTTAATTTCATAACGTGGGGTATTACACTCTCCCTCGTTTTTTCTTTTTTTTTTTTCTTTCAGAAACAAAAAAAAAATCTTTTTTAGATGATTTTAATCCTACTACATTCATACATATATTACATATATACAAATGAAAAAAAATCAATTTATATTCTTAAACTTGTCAAATTGTATCAATTTTAAGTTTAAACTTTATATTTCCTTAAATTACACCTTAAACTAGGTACCATATGAAATTAATAAAATTATAGAGAAAAACGACATTAAAGCTATTTAAAAAAATATGTGAATTTTAGCAAAATTATTGATTAATTGGTGGGATCAAACTTATTTTCGTACCAAACTGTATTATTGATTATTTTTTAAGTTTGTGTTATATAAATTCTTTTTATTAGCAAAACATAATAGTTTTCTTTTTCCGAATTTTCTTTTTCTTCTTTTCTCTAATTTTAGAGCTCTAAATTTAACTTTAATTTTGAAATCGTATATAAACTCCAAAATAAATTCAAAATTTGAAATCTTAATTTCCTTAATTAAACCCACTTGTATCTAATTTTCTCAAATTATATTTCATTCAAATTTCAATTATTCCAACCAAATAAGCATCTCCAAAATATTGAGATTAGTTTTACCTAAAAATGTGGGACATTACGAAATGGGTATTTCTCAAGTCCAAATGAAATCAGTTTAAAGAGTTCCACTATTGTACTATTTCAATAATTATTACAACTCAATAAAATAAACGATCCACTAAAACCAATAATAATAATAACAATAATAAAAAGTTTCTCTCGACCAATTATAAAATGGTCGACATTTCTCACTTTATGCTGATCAAACAAACGTGGTCGGCCTTTCTAACATTTTTTCCAACCAATTAGAAAAGGGTCGACATTTATCAACCATTTATAGAATAAAAAGACTAAAAATGTAATTTAATCCATCATCAATGAACGAGTATACATCCATCATAGATACATATATCTTGTGGGAGAAGAAGATAGATTGAGAGTGAGGTCAGCCAAGCAGGTTGAGATTTACAATTGGACATGTTTTTGGTTGTAAGATTAATAAATGCAAATTCTTGTTTTTTTTTTTTTCCAACCAAATTTCAGGAAGGTGTTTGACTTTTTATGGTGGAAAAAAAATTGTCATTGTAGTTGTTGGGTTTGAAATCTTGGTCCCTTCAATGGATTATGGAGCTGATTGTATTGTATCTTTTTCCCCGATCTCCAACACCATGACTACAATAAAAATGGGTTACTTGTTGCCCTTCACACATCATTTCTTTCCACTGCTTTTTCTTTTTTTTTTCTTTTTGTCTTTTTTTGGGAAAAGAGAGAATTATTTTTAAAAGATGAAGTTATGGAACATGGAAAATGTAATTCAAGCAATTAACTTTTTTGGAGGTGTTAATCTAGAGTTAAAAATTTGAATCTGTGTTATGCATATGAGTTAGACAACATATTTATATAGATCATTTTATGTAAGATTTGGGGCTACCGGAATGACATGGTACAAAATCAAGGGGTACGTGACTGGAGTAGGTGGAGCAGAAACATGGAAGTGGCCCTCAGAGAGTTCTCCCAACGCTCAACTAGTCAGGATGGATTGCGGACTTTGACTCATGATTCCCCTTCGGTTTGGGTTCCCCCAAATCCGAGGTGGTGGAGCCTCTGCTCAGATGCTTCTTGGAATGATGATTTGAAAGGTGGTGGAATTGGTTGGATTACGAGACGGCGATGGTCGGTTTATTTGTGCGGGGCATCATTTCATTAGTCACCATTGATCCGTTCTGAACTTGGGGTTACTTGGCATCATAGAGGGTTTGCGGTCTGTCATGAATAAATCCATCCCTCTAGTGGTCGAATTGGACTCTCTGGAAGCTATGTTGTTGATTGAAGGCAAGATAGAAGATTATACAGAGGCTCGGGATTTAAGAGATATAATTTGGCGATTGCGAGAGGATTGGGAAGATATTTCTTGCCTCGTTCGACTAATCAGGAAGCTCATAAATTGGCTCAAAGAGCTACTCGTCTGCGCTCAGATGAGTTTTGGCGAGAAGAGTCTATAGGACTCCAAAGTTTTCTTAACTAATTGTTGTTTACTATTTTGTTTTAAAAAAAATATTTGATTATATAAATAGATGTTTAAAAATGTTACATCACATATAGAGGGGAGAATATGAATGCTTTGACTGTTTTTTTTTTCCCTAAAAGAGAAATCAATTGATCAAAAACTCCAACCCCTCAAGGTGAATTACAAAAAAGATATCTAATTCGAAATCAATGAAAATAGACTATAAGCAGAAAAATGGTGTATGGTTTTACATTTACACCAATACATAGCATAATAGATATATAATCAATTCCATAAAATTATCAAAGATAGAGAAAGAGTTTCGGAATATTCTTGCATTCATTTTGTCCCAAGGAAAGCAAAGAAGAACCTTGTTTAATGGCCTCATAACCTTCTTCACTCTTTGAAAGGGATGCCCCACAAAAATGGACCCAAGAAAGTCGTAAATGTTGTTAGGTAATGTCAATGGCCATCAAAAGCATGAAGGATTGAGTCCCAATATCTAGACGTCCAAAAAGATGTCTAGAGTGTTCAGAATTAGAAGAACATTCAATTGTTGAAAGCTTACGTTAGCTATATTAACTAACATTATTATGTACTAAACTAATGAATCTTGTATTTTGTACTACATATTAACATTCACAAATCATAAACCCATAAATCAAACATTACAATTTGTACTATCCTAATAAAGTTCTACGAACTCGAGCTAGTGAAAATTTTAGGTAAAAAAAAAAGACTTAGAGACATGGTTTTTTGATATCACTCCTAGTCCGAAAGTTATTATTCCATCCATATAGAAGGGGATGGGCAGATGAATTTTCCTTTCCTTGGCTGAGCTTGAAACTTTTATGACTTTTTAACCATAAGGTTCACATATTATATTAACAACCATGTGATGATGCCATATAAAGATCATCAAAAATCATCATTTTACATTTTACATTTTACTTTTCTAAAAAAGAAAACCATTTTCATTGCACGTCAACATTTCTATTAATGAAATTAAAATAAATTATAAGGTGTTTTGCTTATAGTTTTCGTGAGCGTAACAAAAGTTAAGAACTTGAATTTGTGGAGTGTATGGAAGAGTAATACACATGAATAATCATAAAGATCTAACATATATATTATTGGGAGTAATTTTGAAATCATCAAAATCACTTTTGTCATATTCAAATATGCCTTTAGTTTATAAATCTGTGCATATCTAAGAATCTTCAAAAACAAAAAATACAATAAAAAACAATGAAAATGCGTTTGGTTTTTAAAAACAGCTTTAAAAAACTACTTCGAAAATGGTCTATTTTCAAAAACGACATTGGTATTTTCTTTGTTTCTAAAAATTATGAAAGCAACGAGTACATTCCTTAAAACAAACAAAATTGAATATTATAATTTTTTCTTTCAAAACAGAAGTGTACCTCTATCTACAAAATGGATATATCACTATAAATTTTTATTACAAAAACTATATAAGATCAATAAATTAAAATTATTAAAAATATTTATAGATGATTATACTATTAGTTCAACTATCACAATATTGTATAAACATTAATCATTTTTTATAAATAGTTTCTTTTTCTTTTTCGAGAATTTATTTTCCTTTTTATAGGTAGAAAGTTTTGTTCTGTTATCTTTGCTATCTCAATAATCTTCCTTTTTCCTTTTCGGCAACAATAAATTCAAATTCGCTATAATAAGAAATAATTACATTAGTTTTTTTTGCTTAAAGAAAAACATTAATCTTTTCCTACATTTTTCAAATTTCAACCAAACACACTTTTCAAATTAGAAGTTTTTAAATTGAAACCAAAAATGTTTTCAGGGGTTATAGTAATCTATGGAGTTATATAATATTGTTTGAAATACAAAATTGTTTAATCTAAGTTATAATAATCTTTGTTTGAGGTGCAAAGTATCCTATAAACTATTATAAGACAGGTAATTATAACATGCACCCTAAATAGATGCGATAAATTACAAAGAAGTTTTCTTTATTTTTCTTTAACAAAATTACATTACAAAGATTCGCTCCCCTTATGACCAAGATAGTAACACTGATCTCTAAGGATGAGACAGTTGCAGATGGAAACGGGCAACGCTTGTGGTGCCAGTCAATATTTGAAATGGAAATTCACTTGAATAACATAGCGCATCCTAATTTGATCCACATTGTACACTATATACTCATTATACAATAAGGCACCCTGTAAGAAGAATCAGAAACCTTTATATACACCAAAAAAATTATGCGAAAGATTTTAAAGAAATGGACTTAGAAACTGAAGCAAAAACATGGGGAAAAAAAAAACTATACCTTACGACGCTGATTCTGTTTTGGTTTCCCCAAGGGAACGACAACGCCATCCTCGAGCGTCAAAGCTTCACAGAGGTTTGGTTCTGTTTGTCCAACTCCTTTTGTGCTGCAATATCAGGCATTTCAGTTTTTCTTTAAATTAACTTTTCTAAAATTACATTTATTTTAGGAGATCTGTTTAAGAGGATAATCGTAAATGATTTTCTAGTGAAGTAATTTACAATCTGTTATTATACAAATTAGCTTGAAAAGACAAGGCAACAAACCTCAGCTTCCCCTCGGGTAACTTGTCAGCATTGTAATTTGCATCTAGAAGTTCAACCATGTCACCCAGCGCAACCTAGAGATTTCAAAGCTAAACAATTTTATTACAGTGGAAGGAAGGCAAAATGTAATCTTCATAGTAAGGATAAATGATAAATAAAATTAACACCACAACTAAACACATGGTAAAGCATAGTTACTCGTACTCAAATCACATTTCGGAAGCCACGATTTCATGTGGCACATGAGCTAAGCCTCTTTGGAGCTGTTACCAACCTTCCAAATAGCCATAAAAAGAAACTATGACACCCAAAAGTAAGGAGCTCGTATAGATTACAGGTTAATATGATTCATAAAACTCGACCTTCCATGTGTTTTGTGCATATCAATACGTAAACACTCTAAAAGGTTAATTGGGTGAAGTAGTTTTCAGTGAGTAAATGGAAGAGGCAGCTGAGAATTTGTCCATGGAATCTCGAAGGTGGTCGGGAAGTTAGAGAAAGTTAAGGAAAAAGTAAACTCCCACAAATATCTGGAGACTGTAATTCCTTACTAGAAAGTAACAAATTTTTAAATTCCTACAGTATTATTTCACAATCTTCAGAGAGTTCAAATTCATTCCCAGAAGTTTAAAAAAGCAGCCTTGGTATTAAGATGAAGAACAACCTCACATAAAAGCAGAACACCAGTTGTGGCGGCATTAGATGTATAACAATAGTTCGCACTTTTTGAGAACATATCAGCAAAGTAGACCCCCTTCCCAAACATATAACCTGTTACAGGTGCTTCAGGTGGAGCTATTCGTAAACCTGGTAAGACATTCAGTTTGCATTAAGCATTCTGTAGTTAGACTGAGCAACCACAAATAGAAGTTAAAGTAATCGCGTAAGATTGTCGGAGGGAAAGTGAAACTAAAAAATGAAGACCTTGGGACAGAATGCCGGTCCAATTTGTAAGTCGAGAACCATGCCACAAGAGCTTCCTGTTCTTTGTATTAGAAAACTATCCAGTGTAAAAGAGAATAATTAATAAATACAAGTCGTTTATTAGTACAGGGAAGTAAATGATGACACCACAGGTAAATGCCAAGAACCTTTTTAAAACGCTCATTTTCTCCCTTTCTTGATACCCTAAATATTTGAACAATATCAACCGTATAATTTGAATGTGTTTTCGCATGTGTATTCTGTGCATAATTCGAAACCTGAAAACAAAATAAAGGAAATACAAAAGCCAAAGGCTTGATATTTCTGACCAGCGCAAATAAAGATGAACCCAAGGGAAATGCTATTAATCCATCCACAATTAAAAGACAAAACAAGCAAATTGAAGGACAATCATTACCATAGAGAATTCCTCAGAATCAACTTCAACTGGTGACAGTTCACAATGAAGGCGTTGGTAATGAGAATACAAGGGGTCTTCCTGTAATAATGACAGAATCAGACTAGGAAACACAATCTAGCTATAAAATCAGCTGGCTAGCATTCAACAAATCCTTGATCTAGAATATATCAAAAAATGTTATACTTCAATAAAAACAGATATAATAATACATCAAATGCACGAAGTTAGCAATTTCACGAGGTCAAGAATACTAAATTTATTAGTTTATTTTCATAAGAAACAAAAAATTTATTCGATAAGATTATGCATCATTGAAATAGTAGCATAAAAGATTTAGAATGTCAAAATTATAATGTGTGCCTCACCAGACAAGTGAAGAAGAGACTAGAGAAAACCAAAAATATGTGCTTAATAAAAAACCATGGGAGTTTTAGGAAACTACTTCAGCTAGAAATTGCAAACATAGGAAAGGCGCCCTGACATGGTAATCCTAGTAGTTCAGTTGATTTGTATATTGTCTAAGGCAGTAGGAAAGGAATTGGTATATGCTTCATTCTTCAGAAGTGGTCAGAAAATTCACAGAAGTTTTAACAAGCATTGCTATGTTGAAAGAAAACAAGTACCCAACAGTAATACCTGCATACTACTAACTTCCTCCAACAATTTTGTGGCTAGCTCAATTTCACCCAACGCCTCAACCTTCAAGTCAATAAGTAACAAAATCATATAGTAGCCAAATATTTAAAGGCTTCTTTCAATACAGTTTTTTTATTTTTCTAATTATTTAATAATATCATTTTGGGAAGATCTACATACTGGAAAGCTTAGAGTAACAACAGATACTTCAATGGAAAAGGGAAGACAACATTACCATTTCCAACTTGCTTTTTAATTTTTGAGGGGTGTCAATTACAAATTCACCTGCCATCATAAATTTTGCAGTGGTTCAGTTGTTAGTTCAAATTAAGGCAATATGTGATTGTGAGAGGGAGGAGAGGACTCACGCATGTTCTTGAATCCGAAGTCATGCGGAATTACAGTGTAAAATTCCCTGCAGAACATTTGCAACAACTTTGAATGCAGAAGTCAAAATTGAATGCGAAAAATTAGGGTATAGAATTTAAAGAATTATTGTACTCTTTGAGATATCGAGAATATTGAACATGATAGATGAGAAACCACAGTGCATCAGGTCAAACTTACCCACTTAGTTGCTCAAGTAGACTCCTGTTTGAGAGACCAATCACATCAGCAATCCTTTTCAAAACCTCATAACCCTAAATAAATAGAGAGACAGCATTATAAATTTAAAAGTTTTAAGTTCAACCCTCAGAAATAAAAAAGACAGGTGGCCATAACCCATACTGAAGGCAGTGCAAGATTAAAGGAAAACACATGGTAGAAGACTTAACTCAGTTATTGAGAAAGTTAAAATACTGTCCAGTTAAGACAACTATATGTGCTTTGACTTTAGAACATCTTGTTACCAAAAGTATAACCAGGAATTGAAAAACTAATGAGCAGAAAATGCTATCCCACCCCTAAACCAAGAATCCATGATAAGGATGAGAAATTAAGAATCCGGCATTCATTCTCACAAAGTATTTTACTGACAAATATTTCTCAGAATTTGATGCACCTTCCTATGGTCTAAGTACAAGAAAGCCAATCTCTTTAAAGGCCCATAGTAAGTGCCAGCACCTATTCAATAACATGCATGTTCTATAATTTGTATTAGACAACATCTGCAGACATCATCTTGAAAGTCATCTTGTAAAGATTATAACAAACACACTAGAGATATAGTGAAATTCCTATTAGTTCCATGATAATCAATCTATCAAATGTAGCGATGCAACTTTGTTATATAAATAAAAAATTTCCCAAGCATGCATTGTTCTAATTGATACCTTAGAATGTTTCATAAAAGGCATTCCCTTCATAAAATATGAAACATGGAAACTGTATCTTAACTTTCTCCACAAACTTAGAATGTCAACAGTTTCTAAAGCTTGTCATAATAAGTGCAAGTACTTCTTAATGTGAAGTTGTGATCACAAAAATATTGGTAACTCAATATGAATAAGCTTGACATTCATTTTGAAGCAGGCTTCCAATTCCAAATGACAATGCACAAAAATGCTACATATCTGACCAACTCAAGAACCCCGATGAAACATAAGCAAATAAGAAATTTCAACAGATCAAGTACTTGCCTTTAAAATTGTAGATTTGCTCAGCTTTCCAAGTGGCAACTTTTCAGCATTGTACCCTAGGATCATTAAAACACAAGTTCCATTTAAAAAATAGAAAAATCTCTCTTTAGGCAGTTGTACAGATGAATTTATAAAAAAAAATAATAGTTATTAAAAAAACAAAATAAAACTATTAAAATGGATCACTCAATAAAGCATTATTTTTTTTTTCATATTTAATATGAACCTGGTAACTAGGAGGGAAAAAATTGGAAGTGTATAAAAAGGTCAACTGACCTATTTCCATCATCTGTTGCTTCATCATACTAATGTTGCAAATGAGAGAGATAAACTTTGCAATGCGCGGCTCAAGTTGTGTTTTGCGAGGTTGAATCTCTGAAGTAGATCCACATTTCTTATTGACCTAAAGTCAGCAATGGAATCATATTCATAAGAAACACAATAATAACTTTAGTTCCATTTGGGAACAAAGGTCACTCTTTCCTATAGAAATTAGCCCTTAAGAAAAGTAACAAAAAAGGATGGAGAATCTTTTATACATCAAGTAACAAAAAGTTAATTAATTATTTTAGCCTTTCAGGCCAATGGTTCTACTTCTTATCACTTAAGAAATTCCTCGTGGAGAATCTTTTCACCGCAAGGAATCCCTTGCCACCACTTTGATTGCTTTTAAGTGAAGAACTTTAAAAGGATTGAGATCAATTATCTTCATCTCCTATTCTCACTCTATTTACTTGACACTCCCACTTTTAGGAGAGCATAAAGGTCTGAATGAAGAGAGAAACGAAGCAAGCAGTGTTCTTATTTGTACAGAAAGGTCATTACCAACGCAGGGACCCTAGTTGGAAGAAAGAGATGTTGGCTCCATTTAATGATTAGATGCAAGGTTTTATTTTACAAGATATCTGGAAAAGAATTGAAGATGCATTTTTAGAAAAACAAGATTTTCTTTAACAATCTTTTCTTCATGTATTTTAATTCCAGTGTTTCTACTGCATATTTGACAAGATAGCTTCACTTCTAATAAGCTGACGAAAGGATATCAATACCAAATTAAACTACATGAACCTTGAGATTCTCAACATTAATAAATTAAGTGAAAAACATTTGGAATTGGGACCACTTACTGATAATTCTTTTTCATTTTCGTTGTAGTCCATCTCCAGCCAAGTATAACTCTTTGGGTGGCATATAAAATCTTTTCTGTTAGACCAATTATTTTTTGTTTTAGCAAAGAATTTTTGTTCAAATTCCCGTATTGCACTTTCTCGTGATGTGTAAGGACCTTGTACATTGTCTTGTCCCTTCACGCCCACTCTTCCCCACCTAGTGTAAACCATGTAAGTATCGCCACCATCAGATTCTGCAAATGATGGAAATTCCAGCATTTATCGTATCATATACAAATAGATGAAACTCCAAGACTAAAAGGAAAAAAACCTTCATCAAAACTGTCATATCTTCTTTGATAATAAAATCTAAATTTCCTTTAATTTTAAGAGTTAAGCTTAAAGTCTTATCTATTTTCCCTTTAGGATAACAATGCAAGCTACACTATCTGTATTAGAAATTAAAAAAATAATAATAAAATAAAATAAAATTGACTACACCAAAGTAGTAAAACTCTCCTGTGTGATCAGCTACATGAATTTTGTTCGAATTACCCCTAAATCATATCCATTAGTTCCTATTAGTGGAATGGTAAGCTGAAGCAAAACCAGAAAAGAACATATTTTTTTATAACACAATCCAAAAAAGCAAGGAAAGAGACACAAACATGTCATAACCTGAGATAGCACAATTATTTACTAAAAGATTAAGAAAAGAAACATAGAGTATAAAAATATTTATACATCCAAATATTTGAAAATAAATTAATAAATTTTATTCCAGTTTTCGATTTAAAAAAATTTACAAGTGCAGTTAAATATTTTTAAATGATTTATCATACTATCATATTATGACAAGTGATTATAAGAAAAATCCAAAACCTACTATAAGCTTCAGCCTTCAAGAGAGGTTCCATGTTAAGCTTCATTTCCCACGTCCTCATCTCCTATTTTCCATTATTTATCATTGTTTTTACGATCATATTTCAATAAAAAAAATATTATAATCATCATCAGTTGATCATCCAAGTGGTCCAGCATTTCAAAATTTAACTCTCAAATATTCTTGTTCATTCCGGGTAAAAAATATTTGGAGACTATTGGTGTTTGATAGAACCCAAACCGAACCAAAATGATATTTCTATATGAAAGACAAACCACTACAAGACAAACTAAATAATTCGAGGTACATGGACTCTCCTTCTCTTGAGAACACTCAAGTCTAAACTAACTAAATCAATGCCTACCCTCCTCCTTTCCTCCCCATTCTATTTATAACGATTCACTATATCAACTTCCCTAATAAATAACTAATATACCCTTAATACTCTAATAACACCCCTAATTCTCTATCCAAATAGCATTTCAATCAGTGTCATCCCTCAGACTTCAAGCACACCACATTTACTGTAAAATCAAAATCGACCCAAGTAAACGATGTTCATAGAAGAGATAGAAGTTTACCAAGTGCTTGAATCACATAAAACTTGTTATTGTTGTTTCCAACATTAGTCTGATTCAACATGGCATCGTAGATTTCATCACCCTGCAAATCAATAGTTGCTGTTCATGCTTAGAAGACAAAACATTATGTCAAAAGGTATGATTTGCATTCTGACATCAATTTACCAATTAGTCGGAGCTATGCATTTCTACTAAAACTATTGGGACTTACCACTTGCAGAACATGATACTGCGTCTTGATTTGATCTGGAAGCCACTGATCCAGCACCGCTGAACCCTTTTTGGTCGCTGTAACAATCTTCTCCTTGGTGCCGACATTCCCATTCTTACTTGCTGTGAACAAAGCACGAAAAAACAAATTTCCCATAATGGAATGATATAGACTGAGAATGACTGGTGATTCTAAAATATTGTTCTATTGAGAACATTTTTCTTTTACCAAATTCAAAACTCTATTTTCGACACCCCTAATACATTTACAACTCAAACTCATAATTTACAATTTGTATGTTCTGATGATTGAAATCTTCTTTCAAGTTCAACTGACAAAATTAGCTTCTAACCACAAGTTTCGCAGTATTTGCTTCTAACAGAATTTCATGCTTCCTTCGCTAACTAATCTAGAAACGCCAATAAACAAGTAACTAGGAATAAACGCAATTGATTCTTCACAATATAAAAAATCACTCCAACCAAAATGTAATTCGATATACCGTCATTTCCATCTTCCGCTTCTTCCTCTTCTGCCTTCTCACAATCTTCACAAAGCCTCTTCAGCAAGTCCTTCTTTGTACCAGTGGAAGAAATGCCACGACGAACGGCTTCATCTCGCAGTTGCTGGACATTCATATCCCGTAACTTCTCGACATCTCTGATTAAGTCACTTCCATTCGAATCTCCAGCATTTTCCGAGTCCCTCCCCCTCTTTTTCCTACCAGTTGCAGTAGCGGCATCTTTATCTTTCAACGATTTTTCCTCTTCGCCTATGGCGGATTCCAAGCGACGAACCTGTAGAAACAAAAACAAACACGAACACCGCGGTCAACGAAAGCTGAAGAAGAATGCGATTCAAACAAAAGATTGAAAGGATTCAGATTGAAAACCAGAGCAGGCTTAGTTCCAGAGGTATCGAGTCCACGTTGAGCCAGTTGAATTCGGAGTTCATCCACTTTGAGCTTGCTCGCCATTTTCGCACTGACAAGCTCTGACAGTTGCAGAGAGGAGTTTTTATAGTAAACGCCCTCGCAGTGACATTTGCAGAAAATTCATGGACACTGAGAAAAGTTCTTTCGCTTTGTCTTCAAATGAGAAATATAGCACTGAAACTGTTGCGATAAGACAATTTTGCCCTACCCTTCTTCAACTCCCAATTTACCGTCAAATTAAGCTTTATATTACAAGCCATATAATAAATTTTGGTATTATTGGGGTGCATGTTAAATTTGGGTATTATTGCGTTTATTTCATTTTCGTATTATTGCGTCAAATTAAGCTTATATTACAAGCCATATAATAAATTTTGGTATTATTGTTTTTATTTCATATTAAAAAAAAAAGTTTACCAATTGGACTATAAGATCATGGCATAAGATCATTTCTAAAACCCCGAACATACAACTTCTTAGAAAAGTTAAGAGTTATGAAAACAGTAACTAAATTTAATTGGACGATTTTAAAAAAGTTTATACATTGAAAGACACGTTAATTAACGTAGGCAACATATTGAAAACAGTATAATCTTGAAAGTTTAGGGAACTTCAAAGTTTAGGGATTAGAATTAATCGTAACTATTTTTATCTTCAATTTTTAACAGAGTTAAAAAGAGGAGTGGAAGGAATAGTCAAAAGCTTAGAAATATAAAGAAAACTTCTTTTGTTTCGAAAGAGAGAGAAGACTATAAAGAGAAAAATGTTAGAGCTATATATGTGTTAGATAGAAAATATAAATTCGAGAAAGATAAAAATAATGAGATAAATAGAGAAAAGCTAGATATGATAACTATTTGATTTTTTTAATACAAGTTTATAAATATTACTTATACGTATGATTTTTATTGATTTATTTTTTACTTTTACCTATGTTTTCACAAAACCGAACCAAGTTTTAAAAATTAAAAACATAGTTTTCAAAAATCTTTTTTTAAAAGAAAAACTGGATAAGAATTTAAATGTTTTTCTTTTGAAAGATGAGATCCATGGTAAAGAAATGATGAAAAGATGAGCACAATTTTCAAGAACTAAAAAATAAAAAACTAATGACTTGTTTGATAACTATTTGGTTTTTGAAAATTAAGCCTATAAATATTATGAATACTATAATGGGTAGCAAAAAACATTAAGATGTTACAAATATAGTCATGTTTTTTTAGATTGGTAAATATAGCAAAAAATTTTAAAATTTGATTTTTCGTATTTTTATTATTCCAATTTTACCCTCATTGATGTACCGGTAGGTATATATATATCGGAAGTTTATCATATCGATAGTATATCTAATATATTTTATATTTATATATATAAGTCGATTGTGTTGAAGATTCTACATTGGAAATGTGAAGAGAAATCTTACAAGTTATAAGATATATAGGTTACTCGTTTCATTGCTAATTAGTTTTGAGATTAACCTCATGTAATCTAATATACTATCATAGGTATATTTAAAAGGAAAGGATTATCAAATAAGACAATAACTATCCAACTAAACTTAAATAGAGAAATTTGAGAGAGATTGAACTTATTTCGTAATGGAGTGAGTTGAATGAGGGGTATTTTTGTCTGTGTAGTTTTGAGATGGTTATTTAACTAATTTTAAGTTATTTAACTAATTTTAAGAATGGAGAGACATTTTTCTAGAATTTCGAAGGAAGAGTCCTTGAGAAGCTGTGAAGAAAGAATTATTAGTGGGAAATTTAAAATGCGGGGAAAGGCCAAGGACGTGGACTTTTCAATTTTCAAAGAGTGCGTGACACGATTTAAGTATGAAAGCATTTCCAAATGGATGAAGTGACCATTCTGACCTTTTTATAACAATTTTTGTGGTTTAATTTTATAAATATTAGTATAATGATATAGTTTGAAAACTATAGTTATAAATAAAATAAAAAGTTCTATTTGATTTGTTTTTTTTAAATTGTTCATAGGAGATCTCTGGAGAAATTTAGTTGGTAAGATTGAAATTAATTTTGTATTGATGAAGGTGTAGCACAATCTATAATGTATGATCTTTTAATTCTCTCTTTTGGTCGTGTGTTTCACTCAAAGGTTGAAGTGTTTGTGTTTCGAGGTTGAATATAGACTAATCTTTAAGTTGAGTCTTAAAAAATCTTTAGAGTATTAAGGTCAAAGTCTTGAAAATATCTTTGATCTTTCAAGTAGTGTTCAATGTTCAAGAATTTTCGGGAGTTTTATAATCTCTTTTCCCTTTGAATTCTCCTAATTTGAGAATGACTTCTGATTCCTTGAAATGAACGATAGCTCCTTTTGGCACGTTGTGGGTTTGGACATAGATAGTCTTTAACAAATCTATTTGGATTTAGGCTTTACTAGCTTTGGGTTGGCTTGGGTCTAACCCTTTGAGATTGAACTTTGGGTAAAATTGTCATTGAGCTTATTTTATTATGAGTCTAATTGCGATATGACCCAATTTGATCGAACTAAGCTTACTTGAGCAAATAGTCATAATGAAGACACGTGACATTATTTGATTTTTTTTTTTGTCTTTGAATTTTGAGTTGGACACGTATCAATTTATAATTTGTCTCAACTTAATTTATTTATGATTTTTCCATTCATTTACAAATAATGAGATGACAATTTTGTATTTACCAAAATTTTTCATTCAACAAAGATATTTCTGGGAATATATACTGACATCGATATTTTTACGATATTTTTATCAACATTTTCATAAAATTGAGGCTTCAAAATTTATGTCAACATTCTAAAGTTTGTTCTCATCTATATCTCCCTACATTCATAACTTCTCTTTATATATGTTTTTTTCTTGATCTCTCTTCAAAATAATTTTTTTTTGAAATTGTAATAGGTAGCAAAAAAAATATTATGATATTTTCAAATCTAGTCATGGTTTTTGAGATTTCCAAATTTAGCAAAAAAATTTAAACTCTAATTTTTGTTTTTTATTCTTATTTTACCCTCATTGGTGTATCAATGGGATATCTGATATACTTAATATTTGATATATCGATAATATATCAGTAAACTAATATATACCTAAAACAAAATATATTAGTAGTATATTAATGATATACTACCGATACACTTCTTTTTAGGTATATCAGTTAAATGATATACTCTATATATCTCTGAAGCATATCATGGATGTCTTGCATATTCGGTATATCACTGATATACTTTATTTTAGGTAGGTTCATTTCACTAATATATCTAAAGTATATTAGTGGTATACTTCATTTTAGTTATATCTAATATATTAAATATGAATTTCTTATATACTATTAGTCAAGTGCATCAATTAAACAAGCTTATTGACGAAAAAGTAGTAAATATAGACTATTAATAAAGTAAAGAACTAAAATAAAGTATATCAGTAGTATATCAGTGATATATTTTATATTATGTATATCTCATATGTAAATTAATGATATACTTTTGATAAACTTCATAATAAGTATATTAGTAGTGTATCAGTTATATATTTTATATTACGTATACCATTATTATATCAACAATATATCACTGATAGACTACCGACAAACTTCATATTGAAAAACGCGTGAAAAATAAGGATATATATATCATATGTTACATATTTATACACTCTTAATAAACTCATATAAGTATATCAGTAGTTTATCAGTGATATACTTTATATTAGATATCAATAGTATATCACTGTATAGACTACTGATATACTTATAGGAAATACAAGAGTATTCTTGACTTTTTGCATGGTCTATTTAGGCTAGACCTTTTTTTTGTTGCTATTTTTGCAAATCGAATAAATAACATACATTATGGGATTCTATGCCCTAAACTCGAGGATTTGTAAATCGAATTTATTTATTCAATAAAATAAAGAGTTATTTTATCAGTTTTCTAGACTTGCTTGAACTCAAATCCAATAAATAAACATCCAAGGTTATTTATGTAACTTGAACAACATGTAGTGGACATACAAGTGGATCGTGTTCAAGTAATAACCTAAAAGGTCTATAGTACATGGATGAGGTTGGATACCTTATCCTGGTGACACTATGGATACGACACACTTTGTATTAGATACAAACGAATTGATCCAATTTGTTCATGTAGAGACATGCGAGTGAGGGCATCCTATGCAATGATTTTGTATAAGACCGGACCGCGAAATAACTAATCTTTCTTTGTAACACCGTTAAATGAAGAGATCATTATTTCACTTAGATGACCATTAGTAACTCAACCTCAATCTTGAGTGAGTTATAGACTTTTGCCTATGAGGGATTATTCTTTGATTTGTATGGGCGAGAGTGACCCGAGTTGTTGACTCAATATGCCTACCATTTTGGGGACAAGACCGAGTGAGAGCTGGGAACGTAGCTTCATAAAATGAAATTCACTCCTTCATGACTTAAGGAAAAGTAGAGGAGTTGTGTCCCTTAAGTGTTGATTTCGGGTCTTGAACAACGGGGTTTACCCTTTCATTGGGTCGGGAGGGACTTTGTTTATGGTCAGACCATAAACAGGTTGTTCATTAGAGAATCAGTGGTACTTAAGGAGTAAGAGATAAGTACGGGGGTAAAACGTGTTGGGATGTATGCCCTAAACTCGAAATGTTGTAAATCCTTGATGAATTAATAAAGTATTATTTTCATATTTTCTTGTATACTTGCATTTAAACTTAAATCCAATAAACTAAGTTCCAGGGTTATATACTTTTATGAGAACTTGAACAATATGTAGTACACATACAAGAAAGATCATGCTGAAGTTGTTAACCCAACGGTCTATAGTACATGGATGAGGTTGTGAACCTTATCTTGGTGACACTATGGATGCGACCCACTTTGTATTTGATACAAAGGAGGTGATTCAACTTGTTCATGTAGTAAGCATGCGAGTGGGGGCATCTTGTGTGATGAGTTCGTACAAGACCAGACCGCGAATTATTAACCAACTGGTGTAACACCGTTAACAGATTAGGTTTAATAATTCATAGATGACCAATAATGACTCGACTTGAATCCTGGGCGAGTTACGGACTCTTGTCTGCGAGGGATTGTCCTTTGACTAGTATGGGTGAGAGTGGCCTAGGTTGTTGATGACGCTACACGCAAGTGCACGTGATCGAAGTAATATAAAAGTGGAGTATTCCAGAGTATTGAACCCATAAGGAACAGGTTTACAAGTTAAGTCAAGAAAGAAAAAATTGTAAGTGAAAATGCAAGTAAGGTAACCAAAGTGATAAAATGGTTGATTTAGGGTGTTCTAAGCTACTGAATATTAAAGGAAAAATCAATGAATTAAAAGAAGAGAATTCAAGTGTTTTTGCCCGTTCGGAGAAAATGTTGTCGAAAATGCAACTGCAATTGTGCCACCAATCTTAAACCTTAAGTAAACCGGGTTCTTCTCCTATTTGATTTTTCTCCCAAAATCTTTAGGAGTCTAAGCAATTAAACTATATGTCTATGGCTAATTGAGCTTAGATAGTTCTCGCCTTCTTGGTCTCGGAGTCTCTCCCTATGTCTAGGGTCGAAGTTTCGGAGCTTATGTCTAAGTCTTTTCCTCCGTTGATTTTATGAGATCCGTTTTTCCTTAACCCTTTCAGTATCAAGTTTCAGCTTGTTGAACAAGTCCTAGTAATCGGCTAGGGTTGCCCAAATTATATTCAATAAAATCGTTAGGGTTAGTTGCCGATATAATTACCTTGCTGCTTTAAGCTTGGCATCTTTCTTCTAGAGCATTCACAACTTGAATCCCTAAAGAGGATTTAGCTCATGATGGAAAGAAAGAGAAAAAAAAAAAAGAAACTTTATTAATGAAAATTGCATGGTAAATGAAAACTACAAAGAACAACTCAAGAGATTTAAACTATGAAGCTCTCTACTTTTAGTCGTAAACCCTACTTGTAAAAGCTTCAGTTTAATTAAATGAAAAGGGCAATAAGCAAAATAATAAAAATTACAGAATGCGAAAAAAAAAAATATGCCTCACAACCTTTTATTCAAATGAGAAGAAAATGAGCAATGCATAACTTTAGCAAGAAACACAAGTAACGAAGTAAAGTAAACAAAATGATCAAAGTACAATAGCATTCAAACTATAAAATAACAAGTAAAGAGAAAGAAAACCCTAGAAAACTCCATTGTTAGTGGATTACAAAACCCACAAATGAGTTATGAATCTTTACCTCCAATATTTGTGTAAAAGAGGGACTAACCAAGGAGTTTTACAAGCTAAATAAAGAAGAAAAACTTGTTGTAAAAACAGAATTGAAGACCTAAAAAAACTCTGTCTAAAGCTAAAAAAACAACAGAAAATAGAGGAAGAAAGGTGCAACCCGTATGTTGTTGAAAACCCGTAAAACGTCCTCTATTTATAGGTGGTACAAGCTAGGGTTTCCTTCTAAATCCACCCTCAACTAATGGGTAATCATATGGGCATGATTCTAGGTTGTATTCTTTCCAAAACTGAGCAATAATCTCCCAAAATCTCGAAATCCCAAAATTTGTGGTGTTTTTCCGAAAGTCTGGAAATGCAACAACAATTTGTCCAACATTTTGTCTAGCATTATGGCTTGCTTGTCTGGTCACTTTGCTGGTTCAAATGTGTCTGCAATTTCTTTGGCATTTTTTCTGCTCTCCTTTTCCTTTACAAAAACACACCAAATTAGCTTGTTTTCCACCATTTTTCAATCATTTCTTATTTTTCAAAAATTTTAGCAAGCTTGAACAATTTTACTCACGAATGATATTTTTAGCTTGCCACAAAATAAATAATTGCAATAAAATAGACAAAAAATGACCAAATTTAGGTATAAATAATCCTCATAAATGAGAATTATCAGTTGTCGACTCAATAAGTCTACCTTCTTGGGGACAAAACCGCGTGGGGAGCTGGAAACTTATCTCTGCGAGATGGAATTCACTCGTTCCTGAGCTTAGAGAAATTAGATGAGTTGTTCCCTTAAGTGCTGACTTTGGGACTTGAACAATGGGCTCCCGCTCTTTCACTGGGCCGAGAGGGACTTTGTTTATGGTAGGACCATAAACAGGTTGTTCATTAGAGAATCAGTGGTATTTAAGAAGCAAGAAGTACTCACAAGGGTAAAACGGTAATTTGACCCAACTGTGACTACGAAAAACTCGTGAATGGTCGACTTACGAGCATTGGTTATATCGATGGACAAAACTTGCCCTACAGTAAGGAGATTGCAGCTGAGAGTCTATAGTAGAGTGACTCGTAGTTAATGAATGTTGGTTAATTAGGTCAAAGAGTTTGACTAGTTAACCTTGTATCATTGGAGCTCATGATCTGTAGGTCTATTAGATCCCTCTGTTGGCTCAATATGGAATAAATAAGGATATAAAGTGTTGGAGCAAATTTGAAACATTCAAATTTGTAAATGAGATTTTTATATCCATTATATGTGATATAATCGATATAATATATAGTTTGATGTGAATATATTCTAATTAAACTATATAATAAATTTGGATTAATTTCTAATATTAAATTAATAAAAAGTAAGTTCATACTAAAAACTATAGGTTAAAAATTAATTCGAATGAGATTCATATTAAAACTATAGTTTAGGTGAGAGATGTGTTATTGAATATGATTCAATTGATATTAATTAAATATGTGATATTTAGTTAATATAATTTTATTTAATAAATATTGAAATAATTAAATAAAATTATTTTATTTAATTATAGTTTTTATTAATTAATTAATTTATGTTAAATTGATTAATTAATTAAAATAAAAAAAAAAAGGCAAAAGCCCTAACGTGTAACTCCCCTGCAAAGTGGGAATGAGGGTGCAACTTCCTCATTCCCTTTAAATGCAAATTGTTTTTGCATTTTGGGTTGGTTGGTTGAACTATCTTCTAAGAAATCTCTCCCTATCTCACATATTGAATAAAAAAGGGTTCTTCATTTCCAAACAATCCCAATTCTAAGAGGATCCCACAATCCTCCCTTGCCAAGACAATCCTCCCTTGCCAAGAGAACAACAAAGAAGTTCTAGTGGAGGTCCAAAAGATTGATCGTGTTTTTGCTATGAAATCTTTGAGCTTGGAGAAGTGAAGCTTGTCTACAAAGGTTGTGAACTTCTCTTCCATTTTCTCTACAATTTTGCTGAAGAAAGCATGCTTAACCTCGAATTTTTTGTATTTTAGAATGTTGTATGTTTTTCCCTTAATAACGTTTAACCATAGCAAATCACAAATTCGAAAAACGATTTAAGCGCTTCCGGTGCGGAAATTTGATTCCCTTCAATTGGTATCAGAGCCACATCGATTTTTGTGGTTATTGTGTTTATAGTGATTAAGTAATGTTGGGTAGCTTACTACATTTGGAATGTGGGGTTTTGCAAAGTTTGGAGTTTTCCAATTTTGGCTCATAGATTTACAATTTTATTGATATGATCAATGTAAAGGCCCGTTGTTTTTTGGCATAATTGTTGTAAATCGAGTTTGTAAGTCTTTGTTGATTGTGGCAAGGGTTCTTGTGAAGATCAGGAGGAGAAACAGTGTAGAAAATCGCAAATTTTGGTTCTGTTCGATAAACAACGTCAAGACGCTGAAAGAGCAACGTCAAGACGTCAGTCGTGCAGTTCGTGGCTTGTTGCAGGCACAACGTCTCGACGTTGTCACCATGACGCACTCTCTAGGGGCTGATCGAGGGATCGTGCAGATTTTATTTTTATTTATTTTTTAATTAGTTTTATTTAATTATATTAATATAAATTAGTTATATTAATATAATTAAGGTTTTTAGGAGCCAAAATTGGGAGGGCCTGATCATAGGAGTCAGAACAACGTAAACTCTCGAAAGGGAAAGGGCTGCCTTAGTTTGTTTTCCAATTCAGTCTTCCCTTCGTCGGATTCAGTTGGGAGGGAACTCTGGAATCTAAAGATAAAAGGTCACACTTACGGGATACATTAAGTGTTAATGAATCCAAACCAAAAAAATGGTAACTAAAACCTATAGAAATAAGAGTTATTCTGATAATAGGGCTTGGTCGAGATAGTCTCATCCCAAAGGAGGAGTGATTCGACTACCCTTTAGTGGCGGTTATTCTAAATCTTTGGGGTATCATTGCAAATTAATTGACCTAGGGATCAATGTTTAATTTTGCTAAAAATGATTGAATATGTCATAAAGTTTTTGCAAGTAACTAATACAAGAATTTTATTTTATTTCAGCAAAATGTCTAGCTCAATAATATCGCTTTTAGCTGCTGAAAAATTAACTAGAGATAATTATGCGACCGGGAAGAATAATATCAATACGATTTTAGTGGTAGAGGACCTAAAGTTTGTGCTTACTGAGGAATGTCCTCAGGTGTCAAGCTCGACCGAGCCGCGAAATGCTCGCAACGTGTACCATAGATGGATCATGGCCAAGGTCTATATCTTAGGCAGTATATCTAATATTTTGGCTAAGAAACTCGTGGATATTGTAAATGCTTGATGAATTCATAAAGTATTATTTTCTTCTTTTCTTGTATACTTGCATTTAAACTTAAATCCAATAAACTAAATTCCAGGGTTATATTCTTTTATGAGAACTTGATGAAGGGAATTGAATCCCGTGCGGAAGCGATTGATCACATTTGCTCTCAATTGTGTGACGTAGAAACACTCAAAAACAGAAAATCTAAGCTAAGCATACTTCTTGAAAGCGTAAATCGATTAGATGATTACCTTTGAAGACCAATTCTTCGCGTGGGTTCTCGTCGTCTATGAGCTCCTCTTCTCTATGAACGAATCCTCGAACACCGCCAACAGACCTTCTCGGTTGTTCTCTAGGAGAAGGAGAGATGTGGGATCTCCTTTTGGATTAGGAATGTTTGTAGAGAGATTTTGGAGAGAACTCTTGTATTTGCCTAAGATGCAAAACCACACAAATGGTTCAAGTGTCCCAAAATGCATCCAAAAGGATGCTTTTATAGGCAATATGGGTGGAGACAAATTCTCCACCCATTTTGCCACTAACTCCACATATTATGCATAAGTGCATACTAAGGTGTCAAACACCTTATTATATGAATCATATTCACATAATGTGGAGAAATTGGATTTAATTAAATTCAATTTTATCTCTCCGAAATTCTACCATTAGTTATGTCCCAATTCCATAATTAGACACAATTAAGTTCAATATGAATCATATTCACATTGAACTATATATTATATCAAACAAATCACATATAATTGATATTATCCCTAAATTTGAACTTGAACATTTCAAATTCATTCCAAAACTTTATACCCTCTATTAATTCCATGTTGAGCCAACCGAGAGACCTAATGGACCTACAAATCATGAGCTCCAACGATACGAGATTGATTAAGTAAACTCATTGATCCCGTCAATCAACATTCGTTAACAACGGGTCACTCCACTAAAGACTCGTAGCTGCACTCTCCTCACTGTAGGACAAGTTGTGTCCATTGATTTAACCAATGCCCGTGAATCAACCCTCCACAGGTCCTTCGTAGTCACACCTGGTCAAATTACCGTTTTACCCCTGTGACTACTTCTTGCACCTTAAGCACCACTGATCCTCTAATGAACAACAAGTTTATGGTCCGACCATAAACATTATCCCTCTCGGGCCAGCAAGAGGGAGGGGTCCCATTGTTCAAGACCTGGATTCAACTCTTAAGGGAACAACCTATCTAGTTATCCTAGAATGGGAATGAGTGAAATCCTTCTTGTGAAGTTAAGTCCCCAACTCCCTACAAGGTTTCATCCCTGAGAAGGTAGGCATATTGAGTCGGAAACTCTGGCCACTCTTACCCGTACTAGTCAAAGGACAATCCCAGCAGACGAGGAGTTCGCAAACTCGCTTTCGAGGATTGAGTTGAATCACTATTGGTCATCGTTTGAATTATTAGCCCTAACCTATCAACAGTGTTACTAGATTAGTCTAATCAATTCTTGGTCCAATCTTGTACAAACTCTTTGCACAGGATGCCCCCACTCGCATGTCAACTACATGAACGAGCTGGATCACCTTGTTTGTATCAAATACAAAATGGGTCGCATCCATAGTGTTAACAGGATGAGGTTTCCAACCTAATCCATCTACTATAGACCATTCGGGTCACATTCTAAATGTGACCCTGGAGCTTAGTTTATTGGATTTAAGTTTGTAATTGCAAGAATACAAGTTTAAAGGAAAAATAACAACTTTATTCATTTCCTCAAATAATTACAAATACACGAGTTTAAGGCATAAATCCCAACAAACTCCCACTTGTCCTAAAGCTAGTGGAGTACATAGAACATTACAATAATGCAAATACAATAAACTAGGGTATTGAATACCCTTTGATACAATACTCCCATTTGCCCTAGTCAAGTTCTAATGTGTAAACCTAGAGTTTCTAGGTGACTCTCGAACACCTTAGCCATGAGAGTCTTTGTTAATGGATCAACAACGTTGTGCTCCGATGCTATCTTCGTGACGATCACGTCTCCTTGGTGCACAATTTCTCATATCAAGTGATACTTTCGTTCGATGTGTTTTCCCCTCTTGTGACTTTGAGGTTCTCTCGAGTTGGCCACGACACCGTTGTTATCACAATAAAGGGTGATCGAGAGGTTCATATTTTGAACGACTTCCAAATCAGTCATGAACTTCCTAAGCCATACTGCCTCTTTAGCTGCTTCACAAGCTGCTACATACTCAGCTTCCATAGTGGAGTCAGGAATGCATCCTTACTTGATGCTTCGCCAGACTACTGCCCCTCCATTAAGAGTAAACACTGACCCCGAAGTGGATTTCCTAGAATTCTTATCGGTCTGAAAGTCAGAGTCCATGTATCTTGTAAGGATCAGATCCTTAGCCCCATACACGAGCATATAGTCCCTCGTTCTCCTAAGATACTTGAGGATTGCTTTTACCGCAATCCAGTGATCTAATCCTGGATTGGATTGATACCTACTGACAATCTCAACTGCATAACAGATGTCGTGCCGAGTACACAACATGGCGTACATGAGGCTACCTACAATTGATGCATAAGGGACTCGTCTCATATCCTCAACCTCTTGAGATGTCTTAGGACATTGTTCCTTAGACAAATGAACCTCGTACCTGAAAGGCAATAAACCTTTCTTGGAGTTCTGCATCTTATATCGAATCAACATTTTGTCGATGTACGATGCTTGAGACAAGGCTAGTGTTTTGTTCTTGCGGTTCCGGATAATCTGGATCCCAAGAACGAAGTGCGCTTCTCCCAAATCTTTCATTTGGAATTGCGTAGCCAACCAGTTTTTAATGTCAGTAAGAAATCTTACATTATTCCCAATGAGTAGGATATCATCCACATACAACACTAGAAAAGCGACAGTACTGTTGATTATCTTCTTGTATACAAAAGGTTCATCAACATTTTGATAAAAGCCATAAGATTTGATAGCCTCATCAAACCTTATATTCCAAGACCTAGAGGCTTGTTTCAACCCATAAATGGATCGTTTCAACCTGCAAACCTTTTGCTCATGGCCTTGTTCAATGAACCTTTTGGGTTGGTCCATGTAGATGTTTTCATCAAGATTTCCGTTTAGAAAGACCGTCTTGACATCCATTTGCCATACTTCATAGTCACAATATGCAACAATGGCAAGAAGGATCTATATAGACTTGATCATGGCAACATGAGAAAAGGTTTCCTCATAGTCAACCCCTTCTCGTTTGGTATAGCCCTTTGCCACGAGTCTAGCTTTGAAGGTCTGTACCTTCCCATCTACACCACATTTTCTCTTGTAGATCCATTTACAACCTATGGGCTTAACCCCATCAGGTTGATCCACAAGATCCCAAACAGAATTGAAGTACATAGACTCCATTTCCTGGTCCATGGCTTTTATCAATTCGTCTTTGTCAATGTCATCCATTGCTTGTTCGTATGACAATGGGTCCTCGCAGTCCTCACTTGATGTGAAAACTTGGGTTTCATTAAACCAATATAACGTTCAGGATGTGTAAAAACCCTCCCACTACGTCGAGGCTCTCTCAACTGTTGAGATGGACAACTTTGACTAGACAAGCTAGGGTCAACAACTTTTGTTGGTTTCTTAGCATTGTCAGTAACTTTTATTGGCATATTGTCTAACTTTTTTAACATGATTTTACTTTTAGGCTTGTGATCCCTGATGTGGTCTTCCTCAAGAAAAGTGGCGTTTATCGACACAAGCATCCTATTTTCTTTAGGATAAAAAATAGACCACCTCTCGTTTCTTTAGGGTAGCCCACAAACAGGCATAATTTTGAACGAGGTTCCAATTTCTTCGGATTTGTCACTAGCACATAGGCTGGACATCCCCAAATTCTGAAATGACATAAACTGCCTTTACGTCTTTTTCAGAGTTCGTAAGGTGTTTCGAAACACTTTTCGAAGGAACATTGTTCAAAATGTATACTGCAGTCTCCACTGCATAACCCCAAAACGAGTCAGGGAGATGAGCATAACTCATCATCGACCGAACCATGTCTAACAGGGTTCTGTTTCTCCTTTCCGATACACCGTTTTGCTATGGCATACCAGGTGCTGAGAGTTGGGACGTTATTCCATGTTCCACTGCACGAGCTGAGACGACGTCTCCCACTGTACCTATCTCTAAAAAACAGCTTCGCATCTCCCACTGCACGAGCTGAAACGACGTCTCCCGTTCTGACTCTGAGCATCATCTCACCCTTGTCGAGCTCCATGAAGGAACTAGTTTCCTGAAAAGAAGAGCAAACGTGGTTAGTGTCCCCTGAACCAAGTATCCAGATTAAGTCATCACTTGCCACTAAACATGTTTCTAAAACAAGTAAATTGCATTTACTTTTCTTCTCTTTGAGCTTTTTGTCAGCAGTAGCAGAAGCCTTCCCCTTTCCTCCTTTCTTTTTCTTCTGAGTCTTCTTAAGCCCAAAAGAAGGACTGCAGGACTTGGTTCCAAAGGATGAACCCTTATGGAACCTTTTGGAATGGGCAAACAGATTTGCCTCTCCGTCAACCTATCCCTTATTTTCCATAAGAGACATGTAAGTTTGTAGCTCGTTTAGGAGGGATGTCAGGTTATATTCAATCTTATTCATCACTGCATTACTGCGAAATTGGAGGAAGCTCTTCGAAAGAGATTCCAGGATGAACGATACCTGACTTTTCTCGTCAATGACTGCCACGTTGAAGTGGACCATCAGATCGAGAACGTGTTCTCTCACTAAAGACCCCTCCTTCATACAAGAGTCATAAACGTACTTGAGGGATTCGTGCCGAAGCTGTCCAGACGGTTGCCCCAACATATTCTGCAACGACTCATGATCTCATGAGCTGAGACCATGCCCTCGTGCTTTTTGGCCAGACCTTCTGAAACACTAGCCAAAATGTAGGCCTTGGCCTTGATCCAACGGTCATACGCGTCCTTAACCGATTGAGGCGCGTTTCGAGCAGGGACCTGAGGACATTCCTCAGTTAATACGAACCGAAGGTCGTCCACAACCAGAATCATATTTAGGTTGGACTTCCACGTAGTGTAGTTTTCTCCAGTTAATCATTCACTTTTTAATAAGGCTATTATCGAGGATGAGATGCTGAAATTTGAAAAACAGTTCTAATTAGTTATGTCTTTTAACCCATTAATAAAACCAATCTAATTTAGCAAAATTGTTAAGAGCCTTAGTGTTTAAACTTAAACCTTTAATTTTGCAACGACACTTCAAGGGTTTAGAATAAAAGCCACCGTCGGGTGGTCAGTCACTCCTCCCCTGAATTGAGACTATCTCAGCTAATCATCACTACTAGAATATCTCATGTCCCAATGATTTTTAGCTACCGTTTATCTGGTCAAGGACTTGTTAACTAGCTTAACTTATCCTGTAAATGTGACTTTACCATTTTCAGATCCAATAGGCCTGAGCCAATAGACTACTATTAAGAAAGACAACTGTTGGCAAATAACCTAGAAGACCCTATCCATTTCTAGAGTTCGCGGTGTTCCGATCCCTATAGTCAGACCCTTCGTAGGGCTTGGCTGCTCCAGGGAAACCTAGTAGGCGGATTATAAAAATCTCACAGTGTGACCTAATGGAGGAGACCGTATGATACGTTGACACACGTCCTTCTCCCATTTACTATAAACACTTTCCTCATTCACCTTGGTATTGAACCATGCAAACACTTACCATAGGGGGACACCCTATTGACGCCACATAACCGAGCATGGAACTCACAGTGTGAACTCTTGAGGACGTGAGAGCTAAAACTCGATGCGTACATCTCGTTTTCTCCCACTAAAGTATCTTAATATTTAGGGTTTAGGTTCAACTTAGTGGGATTCTGGCTAAAAGAATCTATCTAAGTCTATGCCTATTATAACTTTTATAACTAGGTCTTTTTAGTTTATGTTTAGGTGAATAAACATTTTAATAACCTAGATATACTGCATGCTAACAAGACTATGGTTAATTCAACCCAAGTTTCAAGTTAGTTTCCAGGTAGTAGGTGTTCTGTTAACCGTCAGCTTAAGTACCCCCAACCTTAGACAAAACATCACCGGTAGAGTTCCCTTATAACCAAAGTCCTATTTAGTCCTCCTATACTTTATACTATTTAAAATACTATGTAAGACTAATTTCTAATCCTATTAGAAATTAAACTTAGGTCTAATTAATTTTAAACATTTTAAAATTAATTCCATCCTACCCAAGCTCCTATGTTTGCATGCAACTCTTTGTTATAGGTTAAGGTTTCTAAAAACCAAATTTATAACTTTTATAAATTTTAATGATTAACCTATGACATGGAACTATATTGAATTTCCAACAATCAAATTCAAATTGGAAAAATAAATTATAATATAACACATTATATTATAACATATTACTTAAATAATATAACACATTATATTATACTAAGTAATTTCATGCTCCATGCTTTTCATTTTTCATATAATTAAATTATAACACTTATAACTAATTACTCATGAAAAATAAATTCATGCATTTTAACTATAAGACAAGTTGTGTCCATCGATATAACCAATATCCGTGAGTCGTCCCTTCACAGGTTGTTTGTAGTCACAGCTGGGTCAAATTACCGTTTTACCCCTATGTCTACCTCTCGCTCCTTAAGTCCCGCTACTCATCTAATGAACAAATTTGTTGCATGGTCCAACCATAAACAACATCCCTCTCGGGCCAGTGAGAGGGTATGCACCCGTTGTCTAAGCCCTGGAGACAACACTTAAGGGAACAACCCCTCTAGTTTTCCTAATTCGGGAACAAGTGAATTCCATCTTGCGTAGTTAAGTTCCCAACTCTCCACGTGGTCCTGTCCCTAAGAAGATAGGCATATTGGGCGAGCAACTGTGGCCACGCTCACCCGTACTAGTCAAAGGACAGACCCCCGCAGACAGGAGTCCGTAACATGCTCAGGATTAAGGACGAGTCACTAATGGTCATCTACGAAGTTATTAGTCCTATACTGTTAACGGTGTTACATTAGTAAGTCTAATAATTCACGATCCGGTCTTGTACAATCTCATTGCACATGATACCCTACTCGCATGTCAACCACATGAACGAGTTGGATCACCTCGTTTGTATCTAATACAAAGCGGGTCGCATCCACAGTGTAACCAGGATGAGGTTTCCAACCCTATTCATATATTGTAGATCGTTAGGGTCATTAACTCGAACATGATCTTCCCCGTGTGTCCACTACACACCGTTCAAGTTCTAGTTCTCTTATAATACAATGACCCTGGAGCTTAGTTTATTGGACTAAGTTTATAAATATGCGAGACACAAAGTTTGAATAAATAACTCTTATTTATTTCAACAATAAATAGTACAAACTACACGAGATTAGGGCATACATCCCAACAAACTCCCACTTGAACTAAGCTAGTGAAGTACATAATACATTTCTCAAATGTACAGTAATATAAAAGTAAGACAATAAACTAGGGCATTGAATACCCTTTACAATACTCCCATTTGCCTTAGTCAGGAAGCACTCGAAGACCTAGACTTTCTAGGTGACCCTCAAACACCTTAGCCGTGAGGGCCTTTGTAAATGGATCAGCAACGTTGTGCTCCAACGCTATCTGTGTGACTGTCACGTCTCTGCGGTGCACAATCTCCCGTATCAGGTGATACTTGCACTCAATATGCTTGCCCCTCTTATGACTCCAAGGTTCTCTCGAGTTGGCTAATGCACCACTGTTATCACAAAAGAGGGTCACTGGCAAGTTCATATTTGGAACAACTTCCAAATCAAGCATGAACTTCCTAAGCCAAACAGTTTCCTTTGCAACGTCACAAGCCGCAACATACCCGACTTCTATCGTGGAATCAGCGATGCATCCCTGCTTGATGCTTCACCACACTACATCTCCTCCATTAAGGATGAACACTGACCCCGATGTGGACTTCCTAGAATCCTTATCGGTCTGAAAGTTAGAGTCCGTGTATCCCGTAAGGATCAAATCCCCACTTCCATACACAAGGTTGTAGTTCTTCGTTCTCCTTAGATACTTGAGGATTGCCTTAACGGCTGTCCAGTGATCTAATCCTAGATTGGATTGATACCTACGAACAATCCCAACTGCATAACAAATGTCAGGCCTAATACACAACATGACGTACATCAGGCTCCCTATAGCTGAAGCATAAGGGATCTGTCTCATATCCTAAACCTCTTGAGGCGTCTTAGGACATCGATCCTTAGACAGGTGAAACCCATGCCTGAAAGGCAACGAGCCCTTCATGGAGTTATGCATCTTATACCGTGACAACATCTTGTCAATGTAAGATTTGTAAGATGCTTGAGACATGGCTAGCGTTCTGTTCTTCCATTTCTGGACTATCTAGATACCTAGAACATACTGGGCCTTCCCCAAATCTTTCATTTGGAATTGCGAAGCCAACCATTCCTTAATGTTAGTAAGGAATCCTACATCATTCCCAATGAACAGGATATCACCCACATAAAATATAAAAAATGCGACAGTGTTGTTGTGAAGGAAATTGAAATTTCCCGCAACGGAAGACGTTGTGAAACGCCGTTGTTTTGTTGTGCAACATATATCTTTAAATTGAATTAAACACTTTAATCCTAGGCTAAACATGTCTTAAAAAGAAGAAAACAAAGAATTAATGTGCACTAACCTCTTGAAGAACCTTTCTTCACCGTTTTCTCCTCCAGTCACGAACAACTTCGTACCAACAACCTCTTACTATCTCGAACCTCGAACCGAATAGCACGGACACCTCCGAAAAGGCTTATCGGTTGTTCTCGGTAGGTTAAGGGAGAGTGAGTGGGACTCCCTTTGGTTTTGGGTGAGGAGAATTGTAGAGAGGAATTGAGAGAGTTTGAGAGAAGATGCTTTGCCCTTGGAATTGGATTTCCAAAAAATAAACAAAATCTCACTAAAGGCTTCTTGCAAAGCCTTTAAATAATGGTGAGAGGTGGAGTTGAAATCTCCACCAATTCACCATTTTACCACAACCTTATAATATGCAAATCATATTGACATATTACATATAATAAGGTATCTTATACTTTATTATACAAATCTCATTTGTATAATTGTGGAATTTTAAATTGAATCACATTTAATTTAATTTTTTCTCAATTCAATTTCTCCAATTAGCACTAATTAATCAATTAGGCTAACCTATAGTTTATTACGAATCTCATTCACATCAAACTATATATTATGTCTATATCACATATAAATGACATAAATACCCAATTAATGAATTTGAACACTTCAAATCCACACCAAACTGTAAACCCTCAATTTATCCAGTTTGAGCCAACCAAGGGACCTAATGGACCTACAGATGACGTGCTCCAATGATTCGAGATTAACCTGTCAAACTCTTTGACCCGGTTATTCAACATTCATTAGCTACGGTAACACTCCACTAAATCCCGTAGCTGCACTCTCATCACTGTAGGACAAGTTGTGTCCATCGATATAACCAATGCCCGTGAGTCGACCGTTCACAGGTTGTTCGTAGTCACAGCTGGGTCAAATTACTGTTTTACCTCTGTGTCTACCTCTTGCTCTTTAAGTCTCACTGCTCCTCTAATGAACAACTACGTTGCATGGTCCAATCATAAACAACATCCCTCTCGGCCCAGTGAGAGGGTAGGTGCCCGTTGCCCAAGCCTTAGAGACAACACTTAAGAGAACAACTCCTCTAGTTTTCCTTATTCGGGAACGAGTGAATTCCATCTCGTGTAGTCAATTTTCTAGCTCTCCACGTGGTCCTGTCCCTAAGAAGATAGGCATATTGGATGAGTAACTGTGACCACCCTCACCCGTACTAGTAAAAGGACAAACTCCCGCAGACAGAAGTCCGTAACACGCTCATGATTAAGGACAAGTCACTATTGGTCATCTACGAAGTTATTAGTCCTATACTGTTAACGGTGTTACATCAGTAAGTCTAATAATTCACGGTCCGGTCTTGTACAATCTCATTGCACAGGATGCCCCCATTCACATGTTAACCACATGAACGAGTTGGATCACCTCGTTTGTATCTAATACAAAGCGCGTCGTATCCACATTGTATCTAGGATTAGGTCTCCAACCCTATCCGTATACTGTAGATCGTTCGGGTCATTCACTCGAACGTGATTCTCCTTGTGTGTCCACTACACACCGTGCAAGTTTTAATTCTCTCATAATACAATGACCCTGAAGCTTAGTTTATTGGGTTAAGTTTATAAATATGCGAGACACAAGGTATTGAAAAAATAGCTCTTATTTATTTCAACATTGAATATTACAAACTATACAAGATTAGGGCAAACTCCCACTTGAACTAAGCTAGTGGAGTACATATTACATTTCTCAAATGTACAATAATACAATAAACTAGGGCATTGAATACCCTTTTACAATACTCCCACTTGCCCTAGTCAGGAAGCACTCGAAGACCTAGACTCTCTAGGTGGCCCTCAAACACCTTAGCCTTGAGGGCCTTCGTAAATGGATCAACAACGTTGTGCTCCGACGCTATCTGCATGATTGTCACGCCTCCGTGTGCACAATTTCCCGTATCAGGTGATACTTGCGCTTAATATGCTTGCCCCTCTTATGACTCCGAGGTTCTCTCGAGTTGGCTACTGCACCACTGTTGTCACAAAACAGATGAAGCATAACAGATGTTGGGCCTAGTACACAACATGACATACATAAGGCTCCCTACAGCTGAAGCATAGGGGATTCGTCTTATATCCTCAACTTCTTGAGGCGTCTTAGGACATTGATGCTTAGATAGGTGAACCCCCTGCCTGAAAGAAAGTAAACCCTTCTTAGAGTTCTGCATCTTATACCGAGACAACATCTTGTGAATGTAAGATGCTTAAGACATGGCTACCGTTATGTTCTTCCGGTTCTGGACTATCTGGATACCTAGAACATACTAGGCCTCTCCCAAATCTTTCATTTGGAATTGCGAAGCCAACCATTTCTTAATGCCAGTAAGAAATCTCACGTCATTCCCAATGAGCAGGATATAATCCACGTACAATATCAGAAATGCGACAGTGTTGTTGATGATTTTCTTGTAGACACAAGGCTCATCAACATTCTGATTAAAGCCATAAGATTTGATCGCCTCATCAAACCTTATATTCCAAGACCTCGAGGCTTGTTTCAGTCCATAAATAGACCTTTGAAGCTGACAAACCTTTTGCTCTTGGCCTTGGACAATGAACCCCTTGGGCTGGTCCATGTAAATGGTATTGTCAAGATTGCCATTCAGAAAAGCCGTCTTGACATCCATCTGCCATACCTCATAGTCATAATATGCAGCGATGGCCAGAAGGATCCTGATCGACTTTACCATGGCAACAGGAGAAAAGGTTTCCTCATAGTCAACCCTTTCAACCTGGTAAACCCCTTTGCCACTAGTCTGGCTTTGAAGGTTTGCACCTTCTCATCTACGCCACGTTTACGCTTGTAGATCCACTTGCATCCAATAGGTTTGACCCCATCCGGTTTGTCCACAAGCTCCCAGACGGAAATGAAGTACATCGACTCCATTTCCTGGTCCATAGCTTTAATCCATTCATCTTTGTCAACATCAACCATTGTCTGATCATAAGTCAATGGATCCTCGTAGTCATCATCAGGGGTGACGACTTGAGTTTTAGCTAAACCCATGTAACATTCAGGCTGTCTCACAACCCTCCCACTACGTCGAGGCGTTCTCAACTCTTGAGAACGGACTTGACTAGACGAGCTAGGATCAACAACACTTGTTGACGTACTAGCCCCATCAACAACTCTTGCTGATGAACTGCCCATTTCATTTAACACTATCTTACTCCTTGGTAAGTGATCCCTGATGTGGTCTTCCTCAAGGAAAGTGGCGTTTGTCGGCAGAAGCACCCTATTATCCTTAGGATCGTAAAACATACCACCTTTAGTCTCTTTTGGGTAACCTACAAAGAGGCACAACTTTGAACGGGGTTCCAACTTCTTCGAGTTTGACACCAACACATGGGTCGGGCACCCCCTAATTCTGAAATGGTGTAAACTGCCTTTACGTCCATTCTAGAGTTCGAGAGGTGTTTCAGAAACACTATTCGATGGACCGTTGTTCAAAATGTAAACCGCAGTCTCCACTGCATAACCCCAAAAAGAAATAGGGAGACGACCATAACTCATCATCGACCGAACCATGTGCAACATTGTTCTGTTTCTCCTTTCCGATACACCATTCTGCTGTGGCAAGCTGGGTGCTGAGAGTTGGGACGTGATTCCATGTTCTATCATATAGTCTTGGAATTCAGTGTCCATGTACTCTCCACCTCGATCCGATCGAAGTGTTTTAATCGTTTTACCTAACAGGTTCTCAACCTCAGTCTTGTACTCCTTGAACTTTTCAAGAGTTTCAAACTTCCTATGCATTAGGTAAAGATACCCATACCTCGAATAGTCATCTATGAAAGATACAAAGTAATCGTAACCTCCTTGTGCTTTAACACTCATCAGACCACAGAGGTCAGAATGTATAAGCTCAAGAGGCTCATTGGCTCTATATCCTTTTCCACTAAAAGGATGTTTGGTCATTTTGCCTTCAAGGCATGACTCACAAACCGGTAAAGAGTTTTCTTCCAACTCACTTAGAAGTCCACTCTTCACTAGTCTCTCAATCCTATTGAGATTTATGTGGCCTAACCTTAAATGCCAAAGATGGACATTTTCTTTTGGAGAAACCTTTATTCTTTTAGTTCGTGTTTCAGTCGTTTTAAAAAATTCAGTATTCAAAACACTTTTGACCGAATTAGGCTTTAAAACGTATAAATTACTCTCAAGTGAAGCTGAACATAACAAATTTCCATTTCTAGAAATAAACGCTTTATTACCAGAAAAAAATACGAAAATACAATGTTCTAGAAGGCAGGAAATGGAAATAAGGTTTCTAGTAAACCATGGAACTATACACATATTATTTGATAAAATGTAATTCCTGCCAAAATGAAGCTTCACTGTGCCGACAGCTACAGCAGAGACAACCTTCCCAGATCCAACTCGTAGCGTTATCTCACCCTCTTGCAACCGCTGCCAGGAACTAATTCCCTGAAAAGAAGAACAAACATGGTTAGTGGCGCCTGAATCTAGTATCCAGACAGAGTCATTACTCTCCACTAAACAAGTTTCTGTTATAAGTAAATCACATTTACCTTCTTTTTTCCTGTCGGCAAGGAACTTGAGACAGTTTCTCTTCCAGTGACCATCCCCATTGCAGTGGAAACACTTTCCTTTCTTGGCAACTTCCTTGAACTTTTTGCCCTTCTGGGCGGCAACGCGGTCAACTTTACCCTTTCTCAATTTCTTCCTCTTCCCTTTCGGACCTGAAGAACCTGCAGCTTTAGTTCCAGAGGTTGAACCCCTGTGAAAAGACCTGAAGGCAACATTTGCCTCAGCTTCCGATCCCCTAACTCGCATCAAAGACTGGAAGTTCTGTAGTTCATTGAGTAAGGAGGTCATAGTGCAACTTATCTTGTTCATAACAACGTTGCTACGAAACTGAAGGAGACTCTTCGGAAGAGTCTCCATGATAAAGCTGACCTGACTCAACTCATCGATCGAAACTCCGTTCATCTCGCAAGGTTAAAATGGGTCATCATGTCCAGAACATGTTCACGGGCAGACGTCTCCTCCTTCATCCTTGCATTGAAGACGTGTTTGAGGGAATCATGGCGGACCTGAAAGAACTGTTGTCCAAACATGTCCTGCAGTGATTCCATGATCACCTCATGCTTCTTTGCCAAGACTTTAGACAAGTTGGCAATTATGTAGACCTTGGCCTTTTCATTAACCCAGATCCACTTATCGTACGCATCACGAACACTTCGTGATGCGGTCAAACTCGGCACCTGAGGACACTCCTCACTGAGCACGAACTTAAGGTTGTCAGTTACCAATATAGTGTTAATATTGTTTTTCCACGTTTGAAAGTTGTCGCCAACTAATTTGTCAGAAGCTAACAAGGCGATAATTGAACTAGACATGTTTGCTGAAATAAGAAAAACTTTATATTAGTCTCGCAAAAACTTTGAAAATCCAATCAAGTTTTAACAAATTTTATTTTATGATCCCTAGGTCATTAAAAATTGCAATGATACTCCAAAGGTTTAGAATGACCGCCATCGAACGGTAGACAAAATCACTCCTCCTCTAGGACGAGACTTTCTCGACCAGACCCTAATACCATAATAACTCTTATTCTATTAGGCATCCAGTTACCATTTTTCGATTTGAATCCACTAACTCTTAATGAATCCCGTGAGTGTCACCCTCTATCTTTAAATTTCCAAGTATCCGTCCAAACAATAGCCACCGAAGGGAGGACTATGAAGGAAACCAACAAGGAGATCGTATCCCTTTCGGGAATTCACGATGTTCCGACTCCCATGATCAAAGACCTTCGAAGGGATTGTCTGGTCCATGCCAAACTAGCAGGTGGATCATAGGCGTCTCACGGTGTGAATCGATAGAAGAGACCGTGGGTCCCGTTTTCACTGGTCCCGCTCCCACTCGCTATAAGTACTCTCTCCATTCACGTTGGTATTGACCCATACAAATACCATCCGAAGGGAAACGCTCCCATTTGCGCCACGAGGTCGAGTATGGATCTCAAGGTGTGAACTTAACGGAGATTTATGGATGGAAAATTAAATGTATCTCATACACTTTATTTCCTCCCACTCAACACTTTAGAATTAATCGGGATTGACCTAGATAAACTGACTATTATTTACCTAAGTCTACCAATATAACACTTATATTGGATTAGCCTATGTCTATAATCACATTATTAACTTAGGTCTATGTGAGTAATTTAATTACTTTTAATTAAACGCCACTCACGAGAATATAATCTATGAATCTTCGGACCAAATTCACTCCTAGGTCGGTTCCCAGGTAGGGGTGTTCCGCAAAGCGTCAGATTAAATACTCAAGTCTTAGATAAAATCTTCCTTAGACAGAGTTACTAATTAGTCACCATTCATAAGTCATATTTGATTTTCTAATTCTAATCTTATTAAAACTAGAAAATCTAAGTCTAATTATTCAAGTTCTAAACAATTTAAAACTAATAATTAACTTAGGTTACATGCATTCTATATTATAATGCTTGATCATTCATCACATGAATAATTAAACTATATAATATACATACAACACATGTATAAATGCATGCCAATGCTTTTAATCTAAGAAATATAACTCTTATATTAATTAAATTAAAACTCATACATTATATTATAACACTTATAATATAATCCTATCATGCATACTGTATATTATAACTCTTATAATATAAATGATGCTGAAATGTTTAACCTAAGGTGAGATTTTAATCTATATGATATACATTATGCACATATAATAAATATACAACACTTGCATAAAAAGCATAATTGGACCGATTTATGACACCCTAGGAACATTAATTTAATGAGTTAATATTAATATAACAATTATATTAATATTAATTAAAATTAAATTAATTAAACTTAATTTTACAAATGAAAATTAAATTAAAAATACAGTTGCTTCAACCTAGCCTCGAACTGTCGACCACAAAGTCCCTCACGTTGCCACTCCCGCGTGAAGTTCTCGCGAACTGCTCCACTACGCTTCAACGTTCCAACGCCATACCTGGCCAGCGTTGCAACGCTGCAGCGTCCAACGTCAAGGTTGCGTCCCCAACAAAAACGGTGTTGCAATGCAACCCCTTGAGTCGCAACGCTGCACTGCAGTAAGGCCTCCTTTCGTGTGGATGGTGTTGCAACGCTAAAGAACAATGTTGCAACGACGATGAAATTCCAGCAAGCTCCTCTTGCTATTTTTCATTGAATTCGCCCATTTTCGCTCCGATTTCTTCACAAGAACTCTTGCCACGATCGACACGGACTTACAAACTCGATTTACATTAAAAATGCCCAAAACAACAGACCCTTACATTGATCACATCAACAAAATTAATGTAAATCTAACTAGTGCCAAAACCGAAATTATTCAACATGCAAACCAACAATATCATCTCATGAAATTAAAGGCTACCCACCTAATTTTAAGATAAGACAGAATGCACAACGAAGAGCAACGATTGGCTCTGATACCAATGGAAGAGAATTAGAATTTCCCGCAGTGAAAGACGTTGTGAAACGTCGTTGTTTCGTTGTGCAACACATATCTTAAAATTGAATTAAAGACTTTAACCCTAGGCTAAACATGTTGTAAAAAGAAGAAAACAGAGAGTTAATGTGCACTAACCTCTTGAAGAACCTTTCTTCTTTGTTTTCTCCTCCGATCACGAACAACTTCGTACCAACGACCTCTTACTATCTCGAACCTCGAACCGAATAACACGGACACCTCCGAAAGGGCTTCTCGGATGTTTTCGGTAGGTTGAGGAAGAGTGAGTGGGACTCCTTTTGGTTTTAGGTGAGGAGAATTGTAGAGAGGAATGGAGAGAGTTTAAGAGAAGATGCTTTGCTCTTGGAATTGGATTTCCAAAAAATGAACAAAATCTCACTAAAGGCTTCTTGCAAAGCCTTTAAATAATGGTGAGAGGTGGAGTTGAAATCTCCACCAATTCATCATTTTACCACAACCTTATAATATGCAAATCATATTTGCATATTACATATAATAAGGTATCTTATACCTTATTATATAAATCTCATTTGTATAATTGTGGATTTTTAAATTAAATCACATTCTATTTAATTTTTTCTCCATTCAAATTCTCTAATTAGCACTAATTAATCAATTAGGCTAACCTATAGTTTATTATGAATCTCATTCACATCAAACTATACATTATGTCAACTATATCGCATATAAATGACATAAATACCCAATTAATGAATTTGAACACTTCAAATCCACACCAAACTATAAACCCTCAATTTATCCAATTTGAGCAAACCGAGAGACCTAATGGACCTACAGATGACGAGCTCCAATGATTCGAGATTAACCTGTCAAACTCTTTGACCCGGTTATTCAACATTCATTAGCTACGGTAAAACTCCACTAAAGCCTGTAGCTGCACTCCCATCACTGCAGAACAAGTTGTGTCCATCGATATAACCAATGCCCGTGATGTTGGGATGTATGTCCTAATCTCGTTTTGTTTGTAATATTACCATTGAAATAAATAAGCGTTATTTATTTCTTCACTTTGTGTCTCGCAATTTTACAAACTTTGTCCAATAAACTAAGCTCCAGGGTCATTGAATTTATGAGATAACTAGAACTTGAACGGTGTGTAGTAGACACACAGGGAGGATCACGTTCGAGTTAATGACCCGAACGGTCTACAGTATATGGATAGGGTTGGAGACCTAATCGTGGATACACTATGGATGTGGCCTGCTTTGTATTAGATACAAACGAGGTGATCTGACTGGTTCATGTGGTTAACATGCGAGTGGGGGCATCCTGTGCAATGAGATTGTACAAGACCGGACCGTGAATTATTAGACCTACTCATGTAACACCGTTGACAGTATAGGACTAATAACTTCGTAGATGACCATTAATGACTTGACCTTAATCCTGAGCATGTTCGAACTCCTATCTGCGGGGGTTTGTCCTTTGACTAGTACGGGTGAGGGGGTTCTCACAGTTACTCGCCCAATATGCCTATATTCTCAGGGACATGACCACGTGGGGAGCTGGGAACTTAACTACGCGAGATGGAATTCACTCGTTCCCGCCGTTAGAGAAACTAGAGAGGTTGTTCCCTTAAGTGCTGTCTCTAGGGCTTGGACAACGGGCGCCCACCCTCTCACTGGTCCGAGAGGGGTGTTGTGTATGGTTGGACCATTACAATGTTGTTGTTCATTAGAGAAGCAGTGGGGACTTAAGGAGCAAGAAGTAGACACAGGGGTAAAATAGTAATTTGACCCAGTAGTGTCTACGAAAAACCTGTGAAGGGTCGACTCATGGGCATTGGTTATATCAATGGACACAACTTGTCCTACAGTGATGAGAGTGCAACTACAGGCTTTAGTGGAGTGTTACCGTAGCTAATGAATGTTGATTAACCGTGTCAAAGAGTTTGACAACTTAATCTCAGATCATTGGAGCTCGTCACCTGTAGGTCCATTAGGTCCCTCGGTTGGCTAAAACTGGATTAATAGAGGGTTTACAGTTTTGGTGTAGTTTTGAAGTGTTCAAATTCATTAATTGGTAATTATGTCATTTATATGAGATATGATTCACATATTATATAGTTTAATGTGAATGAGATTCATAATAAACTATAGGTTAGCCTAATTGTCTAATTAGGGCTAATTTGGAGAAGTTGGATTGAGAGAAATTAAATTGAATGTGATTCAATTTTAAAATCCACAATTATACAAATGTAATTTGTATAATGAGATATGAGATATCTTATTATATATGGTTATGCAAATATGATTTGCATAACCTATGGTTGTGGTTAAATGGTAAATAGGTGGAGATTTCAACTCCACCTATCACCATTATTTAAAGCCTTTGCAAGAAGGCTTTTGGTGTGCATTGTCTCATTTTTTTTGTTTTCTCACCAAAACAACACCAAGAATTCTCTCAACTCTTCTCTCAATCTCTCCTCCCCTTTCACCAAAAAGGAGTCCCACCTACTCTCATTCTACCTAAAAGAGAACAATCGAGAAACCTTTAGATGGTGTCCGGGTTATTCGTCGTTCGAGGAGATCAAGTTCGCGAAGAGTTCGTGACCGGAGGAGGAAAACACGAAGAACGGTTCTTCAACAAGTAAGTCTCTCTTACTGTTTTTCCTTCTAGATTGCATGTTTAACCTAGGATTTATGTGATAGATTCAATTTTAAGAATACGTTTTGCACAACGATACCATGACGATTCAATCACTTTTCCGTTTCGTGGGATTTTTATTCCTTCAATTGGTATCAAAGCCAAATCGTTGGCTTTTCGTTTTGCAAATATTTTTCTTAAAATTAGGTGGGGTTTGCTTCAATTCATGAGATAAAATTGTTGGTTTTGCATAATTAGATCTTTTCGGTTTTGACACTAGTTTTAGGTTTATTTTCTGTTGATTAGATCAATGTAAAGGCTCATGTTTTTGGGCATTTAGAAAATAAATCGAGTCTGTAAGTCCGGGTCTTTGTCGATAAGAGTTGCTGTGAAGAAATCAGAGCGGAAACGGGCGAAAAACGACGAAGAACAGGAAAAGGAGCTTGTTGTTCTGTCGACGGAATTAAGACGTTGTTCTTCGGCGTCTCAACGCTGTCCGCGCGGGCGAAGGTTGTGCTGCAGAGCAGCGTTGCAACGCCGAGGATTGGAGCACGCGAGGTGCGACGCAGAGCGCTGTTGCGTTGCAACGCTACCCACGGCGTTGCAACGCTGCGTGCGTAGTGGGCGGTTCTAGCGGCTTATTCACGCGAGACGTGGGATGAAGACAATTCTTCAATTCGTGGGGGTAATTGTAAAATGTATTTTTTATTTTATTAAATTAAATTAATTAATTAATATTAATATAAATGTTATATTAATGTTAATTAATTCAATTAATGTATCAAAAGTGCCAAAACCGGTCTAATTTTTGCTATTTATTAATTTTATGCATGTGATGTATGAAATATTTAATTCTATGTGCATAATGTATGTCATATAGATTTAAAATCCCACCTTAGGTTAAACATTTCATGCATCATATTTATATTATAAGTGTTATAATATATAGTATGCATGATAGGTTATATTATAAGTGTTATAATATAAAGTATGCATGTTTTAATTTATTTAAATATAAGTGTTATATTTTTTAGATTAAAAGCATGCTCATGCATTTAAATTCATGTGATGAATGTATGTTATATTATAATGTTATTCATGTGATGAATGATCAAACACTATAACATAGAAATGCATGTAACCTAAGTTAATTATTAGTTTTAAAATGTTTAGAACTTGAATAATTAGACTTAGGTTTTCTAGTTCTAATAAGATTAGAATTAGAAAATCAAATATGACCTTTGAATGGTAACTGATTAGTAGCTCTGTCTAAGGAAGGTTCTGTCTAATGTTGGGGTATTTAAGCTGACGCTTTGCGGAACACCCCTACCTGGGAACCGGCCTGAGAGTGAATTTGGTCCAGAGATTCTTAGGTTATATTTTCGTGAGTAGCGTTAATTAAAACTTGATTAATTTGCTCACATAGACCTAAGTTAATAATGTGATTATAAACTTAGGTTAATTTAATATAAGAGTTATATTGGTAGACTTAGGTAAATATTAGCCGATTTGTCTAGGTCAATCCCGAATAATATAAAGTGTTGAGTGGGAGGAAATAAAGTGTATAAGATACATTTGATTTTTCGACCACAAATCTCCGTTAAAGTCTGCACCGTGAGATCCATACTCGGCCTCGTGGCACAAATGGGAGCGTCCCCTTTCGGATGGTATTTGTATGGGTCAATATCAACGTGGATGGAGAGAGTACTTATAGTGAGTGGGAGCAGGACCTGTGTGTTGGGATTTGTGCCCTAAAACTCATAGTTTGTAATTATGTTATAATTAATGTAATAAAGTGTTATTATTTCAATAAAGAGTTATTGTTCGTTATCTACGAGTTTGCCTTTATTTAAACCCTAAATCCAATAAACTAAACATCCAAGTCTGTTATATGAATCTTTAACTGAATGTAGTGTACATATAAAGGATCTCGGTTCGAGATACAACCTAAAGGGTCTATAGTTAGGGGATAAGGTTTGGGTACCTTACCCTGGTAAAACTATGGATGTGGCCCACTTTGTATTTGATACAAACATTGTGATCCTAACGTGTTCGTGTAGATGACATGTGAGTGGGGATATCCTATGTAATGAGATTACATAAGACCGGACCACAAAATAGTAACCTCTAGCTGTAACTCTGTTGACTAGTTAGGTTTCTATTTCACTAGGATGACCTAGGCAACTTGATCTCAATCCTACGAGCGGGTTTACGAACTCTGTTCGCGAGGATTGTCCTTTGACTAGTTTGGGTGAGAGTGGCGGTTCGCCGACTCAATATGCCTACCTTCTTGGGGACAAGACCGAGTGAGCGGCTGGGAACTTAACTTAGCAAGATGAAATTCACTCCTTCCCGCCTACTAGGGTAAGTAGAGGAATGTTCCCTACTTACGTTTGCTGGATACTTGAAACTTCCCTACTTCTTGAAAGTTGTTTAGTGGAAAATGATGATTTTACCTAGATACTTGATTCAGGAGCCACTAATCACGTTTGCTGTTCGTTTCTGGAAACTAGTTTCTTCAAGGAGCTCGAAGAGGGTGAGATGGCGCTTTCGGGTCGAACAGGAGGCGTCGTCTCGGCTCGTCTGCGATGGGAGATGCCAAGCTGTTTTTCGGAGATAGATTTATTTTATTAAAAAATCTGTATATAGTTCCTAAGATTAAGAGGAACTTAATTTCTATCTCTTGTTTAATAGAACTTGGATATTGTATTTCCTTTTTATTAAATGAAGCGTTCATTTTAAAAGAGAGTGTCAATATTTGTTCTGCTAAATTAGAAAACGGCTTGTATGTACTTAAACCGAATAAAACTAAAGCAATTTTAAATCATGAGATGTTTAAAAATGCTAATACTCAAAATAAAAGGCAAAGAATTTCTCCAAATAATAATACCTATCTATGGCATCTTAGACTTGGTCATATTAATCTCAACCGGATTGAGAGACTCTCTAAGAATGGACTTCTAAACAAGTTAGAAGATGATTCTTTACTGCCTTACGAGTCTTGCTTGGAAGGTAAAATGACCAAGCGACCTTTTATTGGAAAAGGTTACAGAGCCATAGTGCCCTTAGAACTTGTGCATTCGGATCTTTGTGGTCCGGTGAATGTTAAAGCTCGAGGAGGGTACGAATATTTCATCTCTTTCATAGATGATTATTCGAGGTATGGTTATCTATACCTAATGCATCACAAGTCTGAAGCTCTTGAAAAGTTCAAAGATATAAGGTCAAGTAGAGAATGCATTAGGGAAAACCATTAAAACGCTTCAATCCGATCGAGGTGGAGAGTATATGGATTTGAGATTCCAGGACTATATGATAGAACATGGAATTAAATCACAACTCTCAGCACCTAATACAACACAACAAAATGGTGTGTCAGAAAGGAGAAATAGAACCTTGTTGGACATGGTTCGTTCTATGATGAGTTATGCTCAATTGTCTGCCTCGTTTTGGAGATACGCAGTAGAGACTGCAGTTCAAATCTTGAACATTGTTCCATCAAAGAGTGTTTCAGAAACACCTTTTGAGTTGTGGAAGGGGCGTAAACCTAGTTTACAATACTCCAGGATTTGGGGTTGTCCGACACACGTGTTGGTGACAAACCCAAAGAAACTGGAACCTCGTTCAAGATTGTGCCAATTTGTTGGCTATCCCAAAGAAACGAGAGGTGGTCTTTTCTACGACCCACAAGAAAACGAGGTGATTGTATCGACAAACGCCATGTTCTTGGAGGAAGATCACATGAGGAACCACAAACCGCGTAGTAAATTAGTACTAAATGAAGCTACACATGAACCAACAAGAGTTGTTGATCAAGCTGGACCTTCATCAAGAGTTGATGGAAAAGCCAACACCTTAAGTCAGTCTCGTCCTTCTCAATCGTTGGGAATGCCTCGACGCAGTGAGAGGGTTGTTTCCCAACCTGACCGCTACTTGGGTTTAGTTAAAACTCAAGTTGTCATACCTGATGACGACATAGAAGATCCATTGTCTTATAAACAGGCAATGAATGACGTAGACAAGGACCAATGGATCAAAGCCATGGACCTTGAAATGGAGTCAATGGACTTCAATTCAGTATGGGAACTTGTAGACCAATCTGAAGGGGTTAGTCCCATAGGGTGTAAATGGATCTATAAGAGAAAAAGAGATGCAACCGGAAAGGTACAGATCTTTAAGGCTAGACTTATAGCAAAAGGTTTTACCCAAAGGAAAGGAGCTGATTATGAAGAAACTTTTTCCCCTGTTCCTATGCTGAAGTCTATTAGGATATTCTTGTCCATAACCGCGTTTTATGACTATGAAATTTGGCAAATGGACGTCAAGACTGTCTTTTTGAATGGTAATCTTAACGAGAGTATCTATATGTCTCAACTCGAAGGTTTCATAGCCCAAGGTCAGGAGCAAAAAGTTTTCAAGCTCAAACGATCTATTTATGGGTTGAAACAAGCGTCCAGATCTTGGAATATAAGATTTGATACTGCGATCAAGTCTTATGGCTTTGACCAAAACGTTGATGAGCCTTGTGTTTACAAGAGGATCATCAACGACAAAGTAGCTTTATTAGTACTTTTGTGGATGATATCCTACTCATTGGGAATGATGTAGGATACCTTACTGACATAAAAAAATTGGCTGGCGACCCAATTCCAAACGAAAGATTTGAGAGAGACGTAATATGTTCTTGGGATTCAGATCTTCAGGAATTGCAAGAACAGAACGCTAGCACTGTCTCAAGTGTTTTATATCGACAAAATGTTGTCCCGATATTCGATGTAGAATTCCAAGAGGGGCTTATTACCCTTCAGGCATGAAGTTCATTTGTCTAAGGAACGGTGTCCTAAGACACCTCAAGAAGTTGAGGATATGAGACGTATTCCCTATGCCTCTGCAGTAGGTAGCTTAATGTATGCTATGTTGTGCACGAGGCCGGACATTTGTTATGCAGTGGGAATAGTTGGTAGGTACCAGTCCAATTCAGGGTTAGACCACTGGACAACAGTTCAAGTATCTTAGGAGAACGAGGGACTATATGCTAGTGTATGGGTCTAAGGATTTGATCCTTACTGGATACACTGATTCTGATTTTCAGACCGATAAGGATTCTCGAAAATCCACATCGGGATCAGTTTTCACCCTTAACGGGAGAGCTACAATATGGCGAAACATCAAGCAAGGATGCATCGTTGACTCCACGATGGAGGCTGAGTATGTCGGTGCTTGTGAAGCAGCTAAAGAGGCTGTTTTGCTAAGGAAATTCATTACTGATTTGGAAGTTGTTACAAATATGGAATTTCCCATCACCTTATCTTTGTGACAACGATGGTGCGTAGCCAATTCGAAGGAACCTCGCATGACCATAAGCGAGGTATGCACATCGAGAGGAAGTATCACCGATACGAGAAATAGTGCAACGAGGAGATGTGATGATCCACGAAGATCGCCGAGCACAATATTGCTGATCCGTTTACAAAGACTCTCACGGCTACAGTGTTCGAGGGTCATCTGGAAAGTCTGGGTCTACGAGATATGTACTTAGGCTAATCTAGAGAAAGTAGGAGATATGTAATAGGGTATATGGATGCCCTAGTTTATTGTATTTCTATCTCATATAACCACTGTTTTAGATTATGATGCACCCCACTAGAGTTTTAGTTCAAGTGAGAGTTTGTTGGGATTTGTGCCCTAAAACACGTAGTTTGTAATTATGTTCTAATTGATGTAATAAAGTGTTATTATTTCAATAAAGAGTTATTGTTCGTTATCTACGAGTTTGCCTTTATTTAAACTCTAAATCCAATAAACTAAACATCTAAGGCTGTTATATGAATCTTTAACTGAATGTAGTGTACATATAAAGGATCTCGGTTCGAGATACAGCCTAAAGGATCTATAGTTAAGGGATAAGGTTTGGGTATCTTACCCTGATAAAACTATGGATGTGACCCACTTTGTATTTGATACAAACACTGTGATCCTAACGTGTTCGTGTAGATGACATGTGATTGGGGATATCCTATGTAATGAGATTACATAAGACCGGTCCACGAAATAGTAACCTCTAGCTGTAACTCCGTTGACTAGTTAGGTTTCTATTTCACTAGGATGACCTAGGCAACTTGATCTCAATCCTGAGTAGGTTACGAACTCCTGTTCACGAGGGATTGTCCTTTGACTAGTATGGGTGAGAGTGGCCAGATTCACCGACTCAATATGCCTACCTTCTTAGGAACAAGACCGAGTGAGCGGCTGGGAACTTAACTTAGCAAGATGGAATTCACTCATTCCTGCCTACTAGGGTAAGTAGAGGAATGTTCCCTTAAGTGGTGTCTCTGGGACTTGAACAAAGGGCCCGACCCTCTCATTGGCCCGAGAGGGACTCTGTTTGCTGGTAGGACCACAAACAAATTGTTCATTGGAGGAGCACTGGTACTTAAGGCACAATATGTAAACCAGGGACAAAAGATAATTTCACCCAGCTGGTGTTACGAACATTCGTGAAGGATTGACTTGCTTTTATTGGTCAATATCCGTGGACACAGAATTATATCTGCAGTGAGAAGAGTGCAGCTGCGGGACTTTAGTGGAGTGTTCCCGTAGTTAACGAATGTTGATTGGGAGGTTAATGAGATTAACCGAGCAATCTCGTATCGTTGGAGCTTCTAATCTGTAGGTCCATTAAGTCCACCTTCTAGCTCGTAAAGGGTTCTTAGATCATTTGAATTTAAAATGTTCAAATTCATTAGGGAATATATTTATTGTATATGGATACGATATAATATATAGTTTTTGAACTATATATTATAAATTTAATGTGAATATGATTCATATTAAATTATGTGAGAGAATTAAATATTTGAAAGAGTTCAAATATTAAATTCAAATGCGAATGTGATTCATATTTGAAAACTATAGGTTAAAATTTAATGTGCTCTGGATGTACATTAAAACTATAGGTTAGAGGGATATATTGATTAAATGTGATTTAATCCAGATTAAATATATGATATTTAATTTGTTTTATATAAATGTGATTTAAATTATTAATTAAATTTGATTTAATTATTATTTTATTATAATAAGGGAACGTGTCTTCTAGACACGTTCCCACTATCCCTCTTCTTCTCCCTATCGATAGTTTAACAGGGAGAAGGGGTTGATGGATCGGAGAATTTTTGATCGATCAATTTTTACAATTGAAAGATTGCAACTTCCTGGAATTCTCTCTCTCACTCTCTAATTCCCAAAACTTCCAATTGTTGGAATCCTTCCCACCAAGGAAGACCTAAAAACCCAGAGATATAGAAGGTGTTCTCTGTTGGTGGTGTCCTACTGGAAAACAGAGAAGTTGTGTTGCTGTATAACCTTTGGAGCAACAAGTTGCTAAGGAAAGTCTACAAAGGTAATCATTCCTATTATTTTTAGTTTAATTGTTAAACTAAGCATGTTTGCATGTAAACCTCCATGTTTAATTAGATTAAAGAGCATGTTTATTCTGTATGTTTTTGTCAATGTATTGGTTTTTGTTTCAATTAAAACAATCAAGCAAATTACGATCCCAAACACGTTTCCGCTGCTCAAGGAGATTAGATCTCCATGTCTGTGAAAACGAGACCCACGGTCTCTTCTTTCGATTCACACCGTGAGACGCCTATGATCCGCCTGCTAGTTTGGCCTGGTCCAGACTATCCCTTCGGAAGGCTTTGATCATGGGAGTCGGAACACCGTGAATTCCCAAAAGTGATATAGTTTCCTTGTTGGTTTTCCTTCTTGGTTCACCCTTCGGTGGCTATTGTTTGGACGGATACTTGGAAACTTAAAGATTGAGGGTGACACTCACGGGATTCATTAAGAGTTAATGGATTCAGACCGAAAAATTGAAACTGTACGCCTAATGGAATAAGAGTTATTCTGGTATCAGGGTCTGGTCGAGAAAGTCTCGTTCCAGAGAAGGAGTGTTTCTGTTCACCCTTCGGTGGTGGTCATTCTAAACATTTGGGATATCATTGCAAATTTTAATGACCTAGAGATCATAGGATAAAATTTTGCTAAAACTTGATTGGATTTCAAAAAGTTTTTTGCGAGACTGACACAAAGTTTTTACTTGTTTTTCAGCAAAATGTCTAGCTCAATAATAGCTTTACTCGCTTCCGACAAACTAGTGGGAGATAACTACCAAACATGGAAAAACAATTTAAACACAATTCTAGTAACTGACGACTTTAAGTTCGTGCTCACTGAGGAGTGTCCTCAGGTGTCAGGCTCGACCGCGTCATGAAGTGTTCGTGATGCGTACGATCGATTGATCAGGGCCAATGAAAAGGCCAAGGTCTACATCATTGCCAGCTTATCTGAAGTCTTGGCAAAGAAGCATGAGTTTATGGTCACCGCTAAGGCGATCATGAAGTCATTGCAGGAAATGTTTGGACAAAAATCCTTTTAGGTTCGACATGACTCGCTCAAACACGTCTTCAACGCCCGGATGAAAGAAGGGACGTCTGTCCGTGAACATGTTCTAGACATGATGACCCACTTTAATCTGGCAGAGATGAACGAGGCTTCAATCGATGAGTCGAGCCAGGTCAACTTTATACTGGAGACTCTTCCAAAGAGTTTCCTTTAGTTTCGTAGCAATGTTGTTATGAACAAAATTAGCTACACTCTGACAACCCTTCTGAATGAGCTACAGAACTTCCAGTCCTTGATGAGGATTAGGACACCGGAAGTTGAGACTAATGTTGCCTTCAGGTCCTTTCACAGGAGTTTGACCTCTGGGACAAAATCTGTGGCTCCTTCTCACCCGAAAGGAAAGAAGAAGAAGCTGAAGAAGGGCAAAGTTGATCGTGCTGTCGCCCAAAAGGGCAAAAAGGTCAAGGAAGTTGCAGAGAAAGGAAAGTGTTTCCACTGAAATGGGGACGACCACTGGAAGCGTAACTGTCCCAAGTTCCTTGCCGACAGGAAGATTCAAGGTAAATGTGATTTACTGGTAACTGAAACTTGTTTAGTGGAGAGTAATGACTTTGCCTGGATATTGGATTCGGGCGCCACTAACCATGTTTGTTTTTCTTTTCAGGGAATTAGTTCCTGGCAGCAGCTCCGAGAAGGTGAGATAACGCTACGGGTTGGATCCGGAGAGGTTGTCTCTGCTGCAGCAGTCGACACAGTGAAGCTTTATTTTGGCGGGAAGTACTTATTATTAGATAATTTGTACATAGTGTCGGGGTTTACTAGAAACCTTGTTTCCATTTTCTGCCTTATTGAACAATGTATTACAGTTTCCTTTGAATCTAATAAAGCATTTATTTATTTCAAAGGCAATTTACTTTGTTATGCTTCACTTGAGTCTAATCTATACGTTTTGAAACCTAATTCGGTCAAAAGTGTTTTGAATACTGAATTGTTTAAAACGGCAGAAACACGAACTAAGAGAGTGAAAGTTTCTCCTAAAGAAAATGCCCATCTTTGGCATCTAAGGTTAGGCCACATCAATCTCAATAGGATTGGGAGACTAGTGAAGAGTGGACTTCTAAACGAGTTGGAAAAAACTCTTTACCGGTGTATGAGTCATGCCTTGAAGGCAAAATGACCAAACGTCCTTTTAGTGGAAAAAGATATAGAGCCAAAGAGCCCTTGAGCTTATACATTTTGAGCTACAATGATGGGAGTGCAGCTATGGGATTTAGTGGAGTGTTACCGTAGCTAATGAATGTTGATTAATCGGGTCAAAGAGTTTGACAGGTTAATCTCGGATCATTGGAGCTCGTCACGTGTAGGTCCATTAGGTCCCTCGGTTGGCTCAAACTGGATTAATAGAGGGTTTACAGTTTTGGTGTAGATTTGAAGTGTTCAAATTCATTAAATGGTAATTATGTCATTTATATGAGATATGATTGACATATTATATAGTTTAATGTGAATGAGATTCATAATAAACTATAAGTTAGCCTAATTGTCTAATTAGGGCTAATTTGGAGAAATTGGATTGAGAGAAATTAAATTGGATGTGATTCAATTTTAAAATCCACAATTATACAAATGTGATTTGTATAATGAGATATGAGATATCTTATTATATATGGTTATGCAAATATGATTTGCATAACCTATGGTTGTGGTTAAATGGTAAATAGGTGGAGATTTCAACTCCACCTATCACCATTATTTAAAGCCTTTGCAAGAAGGCTTTTGGTGTGCATTGTCTCATTTTTTGGTTTTCTCACCAAAACAACACCAAGAATTCTCTCAACTCTTCTCTCAATCTCTCATCCCCTTTCACCAAAAAGGAGTCCCACCTACTCTCCTTCTACCTAAAAGAGAACAATCGAGAAACCTTTCGGAGGTGTCCAAGTTACTCGTCGTTCGAGGAGATCAAGTTCGTTGAGATCGTGTTCGCGAAGAGTTCGTGACCGAAGGAGGAAAACACGAAGAACGGTTCTTCAACAAGTAAGTCTCTCTTACTGTTTTTTCCTTCTAGATTGCATGTTTAACCTAGGATTTATGTGATAAATTCAATTCAATATGTTTTTCACAACGATACCACGACGATTCAATTGCTTTTTCGTTGCATGTTATTTTCATTCCCTTCAATTGGTATCAGAGCCAAATCGTTGGCTTTTCGTTGTGCAAATGTTTTTCTTAAAATTAGGTGGGTATTGCTTCAATTCATTAGATGAAATTGTTGGTTTTGAATAATTGGATGTTTTAGTTTTAGGTTAATTTATTTTCTGTTGATTAGATCAATGTAAAAGCCCATGTTCTTGGGGTATTTAGAAAATAAATCGAGTTTGTAAGTCCAGGTCTTTGTCGGCAAGATTTTCTGAGAAGCAATCGGAGCGGAAATGGGCAAAAAACGACGAAGAATAACAAAGGAGCTTGTTGTTCTGTCGACGCCGTTAAGACGTTGTTATTCGGTGTCCCAACGCTGTCCGCGCGGGTGAAGGCTGTGCTGCAGAGCAGAGTTGCAACGTCGAGGCGTGGAGCACGCGAGGTGCGACGCAGAGCGCTGCAGCGTTGCAACGTTGCATGCGTAGTGGGCGATTCCAGCGGCTTATTCGCGTGAGACGTGGGATGAAGACAGTTCTTCAATTCATGGGGCAGTTGTAAAATGTATTTTTTTTTAATTCTAAAATGTATTTTTTATTTTATTAAATTAAATTAATTAATTAATATTAATATAAATGTTATATTAATGTTAATTAATTCAATTAATGTCCCCAAAGTGCCAAAATCGGTCCAATTTTTGCTATTTATTTATTTTATGCATGTGATGTATGAAATATTTAATTCTATGTGCATAATGTATGTCATATAGATTTAAAATCCCACCTTAGGTTAAACATTTCATGCACCATATTTATATTATAAGTGTTATAATATATAATATGCATGATAGGTTATAATAAGTGTTATAATATAAAGTATGCATATTTTAATTTATTTAAATATAAGTGTTAAATTTTTTAGATTAAAAGCATGCTCATGCATTTAAATTCATGTGATGAATGTATGTTATAGTATAATGTTATTCATGTGATGAATGATCAAGCACTATAACATAGAAATGCATGTAACATAAGTTAATTATTAGTTTTAAAATGTTTAGAACTTGAATAATTAGACTTAGGTTTTCTAGTTTTACAATATTGGCAATTACTTAACATATGTAAAGAGCAACCCTACTTAAGTCTCTCTTGAGCATCACAACCAAAAACATACCTAAGCATGGTTTACACAACCACAACCTCTAATGCACACACAAACATATCTACATAGTCCCCTCAAAATTGTTGGGATTTATGGCTTAAACAAGTGTAGTTTTGTAATTATCATTACACAATAAATAAAGTTGTTATTTATTATATTCTCGCATATAAATTTAAATCCAATAAACTAAGTTCCGAGGTTATAATGATAGATCTTGGTTGTATTGAGCGTGCCCTACACAATGTTTACTCTACGATGTAGTGGGGCCCGCCCAACACTCCCATCGTCTTTGTCGTAGTGGGACCCGCCCAACACTCACGACAACATTGCTGTCACGGAGTACACTCAACGTCGACAACATAAAATGACCTGTGTGCACACGGTACTATACAACCTCGGGCTCAATATCTCAGTCATTTACTCATTCGAGTCTCAGAAAAACACATGAAAATACTTGAACATGCCTACTTATTTTTTCCTTTCGTAAAACTCAAGCTTACTCAGCTTGTTCATGGAAATGGGAAATCTTAAAATAATACTTGCTAGTACATGCTTACTTGAAATCATAACATTTCCACAAAACTTCGGTAATCAATAAACATATGCTCACATATAAATTTCATTGTGAAAACTAGGCTCACAACGAGCACTTGAAATCATTTCTAGGAAATCATGTATGCTCATAAGTATGTGTTCAAAAGAAAACATAAAGCACTTAAGCCATTTCATTCTAGGAAAATCATGTGTTTCCTTAATCATATTCCAAGCATATAAATCGTTCTCGAAGTTCGTTTTGTCACTCACAACGTTAGAACTAGAACCTTGGCCTGTATACTCGACCTATTTCCTCTTGGTTTGTCAAACAAACAAAAACCAAGCATTAGAACCTCGAGCTCATGAATTTCAACCCTAAGATTACAAAAACCATTCTACAGATTTCATACACTCATAACTTCTTCATTACTTAGCCAAAAAGGATGTACTTTATATCAAACTCTTTCTTTTTGAACTCTCTAAAACTCATCTGAAGAAATGAAATTGAAATTCCAAAAGGATTTGTCCGTAAATACCTTGAAAGATGCTTCCTTAACAATAAGCTCCTGCTATTTCCAGATTCGTTTTCCTGCTGAACCCTGAACTTAACCTGAATTTTAAGGCAACTTACAATCATTTTCTACTCACGACTTCTTCACGAGAGTTTTAGGAAATTAAATAAGTTTTCCAATCATACCTACTACAGATTCTGATTCAAATTCTACAGATCAGCACGACTCAAAAACCAGAGGTTTCTCAGATTTGACAACAAATCCTCTCCTCTTCCTTCCCTTTCATAAATCAGTAACTTAAAGTCAGAATTTGCTCGAGCTTCCTTCACGAAATTTGTTCCAAAGTGAGTTAACTTTCAATAAAATCAAACCTCACCTCTTACCTTTTCTTGTGGAGCTCCAAACGATCTAAATATCAGAACTGGGCAGAATTGATCACAAAACCTTTCCATGCAACCTTAAATTGAGCTTTCCCATTTCTTCTTCAACCTCAACACCAGCAACCCCTTTCTTCTTCTTCCTTCAACCCTCTCCGACAAAGCTCTCTGATTTCCTTTGATAAAATGAGAGCAAATGGGGTGAAATCCAATTAAAAAGAGGTTAGGCGGTGGTGGGTTTATCAATTTCTTTTTCTTTTTTTTTAAAAATTTTTCCTTTCTTTCTTTCTTCCTTCTTCTTTTCTTTTCTTTTCTTTCTTTCTTTTTTTTTTTAATTTTTTTTCAAAAACAAAACGAATCCAAAACTTAATAAAATATTTCTTTTCCTTTTCTTTTTTTTTTGTTAAAGGATTCCAAAGAGAAAACTCGGGTTTACAGAAACAGAGATACACTGTGAAATCAGGCAGGAAATAGAAACTAGTTTTCTAGTAAACCCTAAAACTATGTACAAGTTATCTAATAATAAGTACTTCTACCGAAATAGAGGTTCACCGTGTCGATCGCCGCAACTGAGACAACTTCTGCGGATCCAACCCTGAGCATTATCTCACCCTCCTGCAACTGCTGTCAGGAACTAATTCCTTGAAAAGAAGAACAAATATGGTTAGTGACGCCTGAATCAAGTAACCAAACATAGTCATTACTCTCCACTAAACAGGTTTTAGTTACTAGTAAATTACATTTACCTTCTTGTCAGCAAGGAACTTGGGACAACATCTCTTCCAGTGGTCGCCCCCATTGCAGTGGAAACACTTTCATTTCTCTGCAACCTCCTTGACATTTTTGCCCTTCTGGGTGGCAGCGCGGTAAACTTTACCCTTTCTCAACTTCTTCTTCTTCCCTTTAGGGCCTGAAGAATCTACAGACTTAGTCCCAAAGGTCGAACCCCTGTGATAGGACTTGAAGGCAACATTTGCCTCAGCTATCGGTCCCCTGACTCGCATCAAGGACTGGAAGTTATGTAGTTCGTTGAGTAAGGACGTCAGAGTGTAGCTAATCTTGTTCATAACAACGTTACTATGAAACTGAAGGAAACTCTCAGAAGAGTCTCCATGATAAAGCTAACCTGGCTCGACTCGTCGATCAAAGCACCGTTCATCTCTGCCAGGTTGAAGTGGGTCATCATATCCAGAACATGTTCACGGACAGACGTCCCCTCTTCATCCTTGCATTGAAAACGTGTTTGAGGGCATCGTGTCGAACCTGAAAGAACTGTTGTCCAAACATGTTATGCAGTGATTCCATGATCTCCTTCGCGGTGACCATAACCTCATGCTTCTTTGCCAAGACTTCAGACAAGCTGACAATGATATAGACATTGGCTTCCTCGTTAGCCCCGATCCATCGATCGTACGCATCATGAACACTTCGCGATGCGGTCGAGCTCGGCACCTGAGGACACTTCTGAGTGAGCTCGAACTTTAGGTCGTCGGTAACTAAGATCATGTTGATATTGTTTTTCCACGTTTGAAAGTTATCTCCTACGAGTTTATCAGAAGCTAACAGGGCTATAATTGAACTTGACATTTTGTTTGCTGAAATAGAAAAAATTTGTATTAGTATCGCAAAAACTTTAAAAAAACCAATCATGTTTTCACAAATTTTATTCTATGATCCCCAGATCATTAAAAATGCAATGATACCCCAAAGGTTTAGAATGACCGCCACCGAAGGGTAGACAAAATCATTCCTCCTCTAGGACGAGACTTTCTCGACCAGATCCTAATACCAGAATAACTCTTATTCTATTAGGCATCCAGTTACCATTTTCGGTCTGAATCCATTAACTCTTAATGAATCTCATGAGTGTCACCCTTTATCTTTAAATTTCCAAGTATTCAACCAAACAATAGCCACCGAAGGGAGGACTACGAAGGAAAACCAACAAGGAAATCGTATCCCTTTCGGGAATTCACGGTGTTCTGACTCCCATGATCAAAGCCCTTCGAAGGGATTGTTCGGTCCATGCCAAACTAGCAGGCAGATCATAGGCGTCTCACGGTGTGAATCGATAGAAGAGACCGTGGGTCCCATTTTCACAGGTCCCGCTCCCACTCACTATAAGTACTCTCTCCATTCACATTGAATATTAACCCATACAAATACCATCCAAAGGGGGACGCTCCCATTTGCACCACGAGGCCGAGTATAGATCTCACAGTGTGAATTTTACAGAGATTTGTGGATGAAAAATTAAATGTATCTCATACACTTTATTTCCTCCCACTCAACACTTTAAATTTATCGGGGTTGACCTAGATAAATCGACTATTATTTACCTAAGTCTACCAATATAACACTTATATTGGATTAGCCTAAGTCTATAATCACATTATTAACTTAGGTCTATGTGAGTAAACTTAATTAACTTTTAATTATCAACACTCAGGAAAATATAACCTATGAATCTCCTGACCAAATTCACTCCTAGGTCGGTTCCCAGGTAGGGGTGTTCCGCAAAGCGTCAGCTTAAATACCCCAACCTTAGACAAAACCTTCCTTAGACAGAGTTACTATTAGTCACCATTCATAAGTCACATTTGATTTCCTAATTCTAATCTTATTAGAACTAGAAAACCTAAATCTAATTATTCAAGTTCTAAACAATTTAAAACTAATAATTACCTTAGGTTACATGCATTTCTATGTTATTATGCTTGATCATTCATCACATGAATAATTAAACTATATAACATAATCACATGTATATATGCATGTCAGTGCTTTTTAATCTAAGTAATATAACTCTTATATTAAATAAATTAAGAACACATACATTATATTATAACACTTATAATATAATCTTAACACGCATACTATATATTATAACTCTTATAATATAATATGATGCATGAAATATTTAACCTAAGGTGTGATTTTAAATCAATATGACATACATTATGCACATAGAATAATTATACAACACTTGCATAAAAATAAATAGAAATATTGGATCGATTTTGGCACCCTAGGGACATTAATTTAATTAATTAACATTAATATAAGATTTATATTAATATTAATTAAATAAAATTAATAAAACTTAATTTACAAAATAAAAAATTAAATTAAAAATAAAGGAAAAGACGGTTGTACAAGCTCCAGCTCGAATCGCAACCCTTCATTTCCCCATGTCGCCACTCCCGCGCGAAACTCTCGCGCAACTGCCCACTACGCTGCGGCGTTGCAACGCCCAACATCATACCAGCGTTGCAACGCAACGCCTTGCGTCGCAACGTTGCACTGCAACACGCCTTGCTCCCGCACGGATGGCATTTGTTGGGGTTTGTGCCCTAAAACTCGTAGTTTGTATTTTTTTTGTTCTAATTATTGTAATAAATTGTTATTACTTCAATAAAGTGTTATTTACGATATTGCCTTTATTTTAACCCTAAATCCAATAAACTAAACATCCAAGGCAGATAAATGTATCTTTAACTGAATGTAGTGTACATATAAAGGATCTCGGTTCGAGATACAACCTAAAGGGTCTATAGTAAGGGGATAAGGTTTGGGTACCTTACCCTGGTAAAACTATGGATGTGGCTCACTTTGTATATGATACAAACACTGTGATCCTAACATGTTCGTGTAGATAACATGTGAGTGGGGATATCCTATGTAATGAGATTACATAAGACCGGGCCACGAAATAGTAACCACTAGATGTAACTCCGTTGACTAGCTAGGTTTCTATTTCACTAGGATGACCTAGGCAACTTGATCTCAATCCTGAGTAGGTTACGAACTCCTGTTTGCGAGGGATTGTCCTTTGACTGGTATGGGTGAGAGTGGCCAGATTCACCGACTCAACATGCCTACCTTCTTGGGGACAAGACCGAGTGAGCAGCTGGGGACATAGCCTAGCAAGATGGAATTCACTCCTTCCCGCCTAGTAGGGTAAGTAGAGGAATGTTCCCTTAAGTGGTGTCTCTGGGACTTGAACAACGAGCCCGACCCTCTCATTAGCCCGAGAGGGACTCTGTTTGTTGGTAGGACCACAAACAAATTGTTCATTAGAGAAGCACTGGTACTTAAGGTACAAGATGTAACCCAAGGGTAAAACGATAATTTGACCCAGCTAGTGTTACAAACATTCGTGAAGGATTGACTTGTTGTTATTGGTCAATATCCGTGGACACAGAAATTGTTGGGTTTTAATGTCCTAAAACTCGTGGTTTTGTAAACTCAATGTATATTCTATTTTGCAATAAAGTTGTTATTGAGATTTATTCAGTAAAGGTGTTATTGAATAAAGTGAGTTGTGTATTGTGTAACCTTAATTCAATAAAGAACCCTTGGCTATAGGATGAATACTTGAACTTTATGTGTGACATAAAAGTGGATCAAGTTCAAGTTATAGCCAGAATAGTCTATAGTATAAGGATAGGGCTTGGTACCTTATCCTGGGGACACTATGGACGCGACCCACTTTGTAGAGTACAAACGATGCGATCTTAAATCGTTCATGTGGAGACATGCGAGTGGGGGCGTCCTATGCAATGAGTTTGCACAAGACTTGACCGTGAAATAGTCACTTAGACTTTATAACTCCGTTTACTGTCTTAACTGACTATATTCATACGATGACCTAGGTAACTCGATCTTAATCCTGAGCGTTCTATGGACTCCTGTTTCATCGGATTATCCTTAGATTTGCATGGGTGAGAGTGGCTCGAGATTGCTGACTCGATAAGCCTCCCATTTCAGGGATAAAACCGGATAGATAGCTGGGAACATAGTTCTGGAAGATGGAATTCACTCCTACCCGCTTAAGGGATTAGTAGAGAGGTTGTTCCCTTAAGTGCTGACTCCGGGTCTTGAACAAAGGGCCCACCCCTCTCATTGGCCCGAGAGGGATTCGGTTTGCTGATTGGACTACAAACCAATTGTTCATTAGAGGATCAATGGGACTTAAGGAACAAGAGATAATTACAGGGGTAAAACGATAATTTTGACCAAATTAATTAATTACGAACGACCTGTGAAGGATCGACTTACTAATCATGGTTATATCGAGTGGACAGAAATATATCTACAGTGAGGAGAGTGCAACCATTGAGCTTTAGTGGAGTGTCCCGGTGGTTAACGAATGTTGATTAGCTAGACTAAAGAGTTTGACCGGTTAATCTCGTATCGTTGGAGCTCATGATCTGTAGGTCCATTAGGTCCCCCTCACTAGCTCGGACTAAACCTTGTAACATTTTGAGAGAAAAGAATTTGAATTGTTCAAATTCGAGTTTGGGAGAAAGTGTTAATTATATGTGATATATTTAACGAATCATAGCTTAATTATGAATTAAACTATGATTAAAAGGAGGTGTATATATTTAAATATGATTTAAATATTGGATCGGTTTATAGCATGAATAAGGATTCATGTTCAGAAAATCGATCGGGATCGGGCAATTTATTTAATTTAATATTTGATATTAAATTAATTAAAAATTAATTAATTAAATTAATTATTTAATAATTAAATTAATTTTAATTAAAAATCAATTTAATATTGATTTTTGAATTAAAATTAAATGAAAAATCAAAGATTTCCATGAAACCCAACTTGGCAACTTGCCCAATCTTACTCATCATCAAATTCATCAAAATTGGTCACCTCCATCTCAAAGCATCCTCATCACCCTTGAGTTGTCACTCTAATGAAGCTTGTTGAAGCTTTATATAATGGTGATTTGAGGTAATTTGAGAGAATTTTGCAGGAAATTCTAAATTCCCGAATTAGTGACCTTTGAGGTCTTTTCTTCCAAATTCTCTCAACCTAGGATCCCACAATCCGTTCTAAGGCCCGAGGATAGTAGGGAAGACTCTAACGGTTGTCCACGAAGTGTTCGTGTTGAAAACCATCTACCGGGTGAAGAAAATTTGATCTTCAAAGTTGAGTTTTCTATCCCTCTGTTTTTCCAGCTTTGAGCATGCATTTTATTTTACAAAATTGATCAACTTAGAGTGTTCAAGATCCAAAATTGCTTCCGCTTTCTTAATCTAGACTCTTTCAGAAATGTATCTACAGTGAGAAGAGTGCAGCTGCGGGACTTTAGTGGAGTGTTCCCGCAGTTAACGAATGTTGATTATGAGGTTAATGAGATTAATCGAGTAATCTCGTAGCATTGGAGCTTTTGATCTGTAGGTCCACTTTCTAGCTCGTAAAGGGTTTTTAGATCGTTTGAATTGGAAATGTTCAAATTCATTAGGGAATAATTTTAATGTACATAGATACGATATAATATATAGTTTTGGAACTATATATTATATATTTAATGTGAATATGATTCATATTAAATTATATGAGAGAATTAAATATTTGAAAGAGTTCAAATGTTAAATTCAAATGTGAATGTGATTCATATTTGAAAACTATAGGTTAAAATTTAATGTGCATAAGATGTGCATTAAATTATAGGATAAAGGGATAATTGATTAAATGTGATTTAATCTATATTAAATATATGATATTTAATTATGATTAATTAAATATAATTTAATTAATTATATATTATTATTTAATTTATAATTTTGATTATTTATTAAATATAATAATTAAATAAATAAATAAGGGGGAACGTGTCAGAAGGACACGTTCCTCATGTCTCCCAACTTCCTAATCGATAGGGAGTGGGGAGTTGCCCTCTGCAGTGTGCTTCTTCTCCTGGTGAGAAGAGGATATTGATCGATTGATCTCTGATTGAATTCTCTGGAAAAATTCCCTCATCTCTCTCAATTCCCTTCTTCAAAAAAGTTGGATCCCTTCTTACCTAGGGTGATCTAAGCACTCAGAGAATATGAGGTTCTCTCTTTTGGTAGTGTCTTGCTTGGAGGAGAACAGAGGTTTCTTTCTGTGTTGCTGAGTTATTGGAGAACCACACTTGGAGCAAGGAGTTGCTGAATCGTAGAACAAAGGTAAATTTTGAATTCCTTTTTAGTTAAGTTTAATTACAGAGCATGTTTGCATGTAAATATCCATGTCTAATTAGATTAGAAATGTATGCTCTTTCTGTTTTACACCAATGTATGGTTTTTACTTTTCAACAAAAATAAGCTTGCAATTACGATTCTAAACTCGTTTCCGCTGATCAAGGAGATTAGATCTCTATCAATTGGTATCAGAGCAATGCTTGATTTGTTTTGGTTGAAACAAAATTGTATTGGATTAGGTGGGAATTGCATTTGGTTTGCTGTAAAACTGTTTAGGAATGTTTGGCCTTAGTTTTCTATTGATTTGATCAATTTTATTGTAAAGGCCCCTGTGTTTTTGGGCAATTAAGTGCATAATCGGGTGTGTAATCGAGTTAAGAGTCGTTCGGGACAAGTTTCGTGCAATTTGGTTGAGTATCGAAGAAGAATTTCAAGTTTGAAGCTGCTGTGTTCGAAGGAGAAAGCTATTGCCGAAGCAACAGCGTTGCAACGCCGTTCATCAATGTTGCAACGCTGAGGAACGGCGTCGCAACGCCAACCTTCCTTATCGATGCGGGTTCTCCAGGGTCGCCGCAGCGTTGCAACGCCCCCTCGCCGTTACACGCTACCCCGATAGCGTGAGCGCGCGACACAAAGCCGACGCGTGCAACGCCCCATCGTCGTGTTGCAACGCCATGATGCCAATTCTGCTGCTGCAGATCAGTTCAGGCGGTTTGGATGTTTTTCGGTCCAGTTTGAGCGGTTCGAGCCTGGTTCACGGTGTATTGGACCGGTTTTGTAATAAAATTTGAGTAATTTTATTATTTTTGCACTTTAGGGGCCAAATTATTCCGGTTTTACAGTTGTTTTTCTTTATGAATGTCATTTAGAATTTTTTCCACTTTAGGATAAACATGTTCATGCATTTTATTTGTATAATTATTATATAAATATAGTAGAAATGCATGATTTAATTTATTTTTTCATATGCATTTATTTATAATTGTTATAATTAAATAAATGTGGAAAATAAGTTGCATGGAGCATGAAATTACTTAGTTTAAAATAATTGTTATTTTATTTAAGTAATTTAATTATTCAATTAGTTGAATAATTTTTATAATTCCAATTTGAAATTAATTGTTGGTTTTATAATATAGTTCTTTGTCATAGGTTAATTATTAAAATTTATAAGTGTTATAAATTAAAGGGGTTTTAGAAACCATAACCTATAACAAAGAAATGCATGCAAACATAGGAACTTGGGTAAAATTAAATTAGTTTTAAATTGTTTAAAATTAATTTAGACCTAAGTTTTACTTTCTAATAGGATTAGAAGTTAGTCTTACATAGTATTTTAAATGGTTTAAAATATAGTAGGACATTAGGACTTTGGTTATAGGGGAACTCTATTGGTGAAGTTCTGTCTAAGGTTGGGGGTACTTAAGTTGACTTGCTTATGCAACACCTCCTGCACCGGGAACTGATCCGGAGCTTGAGTTGAATTAACCTTAGTTCTATTTTATATCTAGGTAATTAAAATGTTTATTCACCTAGACATAAGGTTAAAAGACCTAGTTATAAAAGTTATAATAGGCATAGACTTAGATAGATTATTTTAACCAGAATCCGACTAAGTTAAACCTATACCCTAACCTTAGGAGCTTCAGTGGGAGAAAACCAGATGTTTGCATCGAGTTTACTCTCACGTCCTCAAGAGTTCACACCGTGAGTTCCATGCTCGGCTACGTGGCGTCAATAGGGCGTCCCCCTACGGTAAGTGTTTGCATTGTTCAATACCAAGGTGAATGAGGGAAGTATCCATAGTAAATAGGAGCGGGACGCGTGTCAACGTATCTCTACCGTCTCCTCCATTAGGTCGCACTGTGAGATTTCTATAGTCTGCCTGCTAGGTTGTCCTGGAACAACCAAACCCTACGGAGTGCCTGACTATAGGGATCAGAACACTGCAAACTTCAGAAATAGATAGGGTCTCTTAGGTAATTTGCCAACAGTTGTCTTTCTTAATAGTAGTATGTTGGCTCGAACCTATTGGATCTGAAAATGGTAGGGTCACATTTACGGGATAAGTTAAGCTAGTTAACAAGTCACTGACCAAACAAACGGTAACTAAGGACCATTGGGACATGAGATGTTCTGGCAGTGGGAATTGGCTGAGAAAGTGTCAATTCAGGGGAGTAATGACTGACCACCCAACGGAGGCTTTTGTTCTAAACCCTTGAAGTATCGTTGCAAAATTAAAGGTTTAATTTAAACACTGGGTTTAGTTTAAACACTAGGGTTCTTTAAAAATTTTGAAAAATTTGATTGGTTTATAATGGGTTAAAGACATAACTAATTAGAACTATTTTGGATTTTCAGCATGTCGTCCTCAATTATAGCCTTACTAAAAAGCGATCGTTTAACTGGTGAAAATTTTACTACATGGAAGTTCAACTTGAATACGATTCTTGTTGTTGACGACCTTCGATTTATACTGAGTGAGGAATGTCCTCAGGTCCCTGCTCGAAACGCTCTTCAATCTGTTAAGGAGGCGTATGACCGCTAGATCAAGGCCAATGATAAGGCCAAGGTCTACATTTTGGCTAGCGTTTATGAAGTTCTTGCCAAAAAGCACGAGGGCATGGTCACAGCTCGTGAGATCATGAGTTCATTGCAGGATATGTTTGGACAACCGTCTGGACAACTTCGACACGAATCCCTCAAATACGTTTATAACTCCCGTATGAAGGAGGGGTCATCGGTGAGAGAACATGTTCTCGATCTGATGGTCCACTTCAACGTGGTTGAGATGAACGGCGCGGTCATTGACGAGCAAAGTCAGGTCTCGTTCATCGTGGAATCTCTTCCAAAGAGTTTCCTGCAATTCCGCAACAATGTGGTGATGAACAAGATAGAGTATAACCTGACTCTCTTCTTAATGAACTACAAACTTTCTAGTCTCTTATGAAGAATAAGGGACAGGTTGGTGGAGAGGCAAATCTGTTTGCCCATTTCAGAAGGTTCCATAAGGGTTCATCCTCTGGGACTAAGTCCTGTAGTTCATCTTCTGGGCTTAAGAAGACCCAAAAGAAGAAGATAGGAGGGAAAGGGAAAGCACCTGCTGCTGATAAGGGCAAGGGAAAAGTCAAGGTTGCAGACAAAGGAAAGTGTTTCCACTGCAACGTGGATGGGCACTGGAAGCGCAACTGCCCAAAATACATTGCTGAACTCAAAGAGAAGAAAGGTACTAATCATGTTTGCTCTTCGTTTCAGGAAACTAATTCCTTCAAGGAGCTTGAAGAGGGTGAGATGACGCTCAGGGTCGGAACAGGAGACGTCGTCTCAGCTCGTGCAGTGGAAGATGCCAAACTATTTTTCAGAGATAGATTTATTTTATTAGAAATCTGTATATAGTTCCTAAAATTAAGAGGAACTTAATTTCTATCTCTTGTTTAATTGAACTTGGCTATTGTATTACTTTTTCTTTCAATGAAGCGTTCATTTTAAAGAAAGGTGTCAACATTTGCTCGACTGAGTTAGATGTTTAAAACTTCTAATACTTAAAGTAAAAGGCAAAGAATTTCTCAAAATAATACCTATCTATGGCATCTTAGACTTGGTCCTATAAATCTCAACCGGATTGAGAAAATATCTAAGAATGGACTTCTAAACAAGTTAGAAGACGATTCTCTACCTCCTTGCGAATCATGCTTGTAAGGTAAAATGACTAAGCGACCTTTTACTGGAAAAGGTTACAGAGCCATAGATCCCTTAGAACTTATACATTCGGATCTTTGTAGTCTGGTGAATGTTAAAGCTCGAGGAGGGTACAAATATTTCATCTCTTTCATAGATGATTATTCGAGGTATGGTTATTTATACCTAATGCATCATAAGTCTGAGGCTCTTGAAAAGTTCAAAGAGTATAAGGCTGAAGTAGATAATGCATTAGGGAAAACCATTAAAACACTTTGATCCGATCGAGGTGGAGAGTATATAGATTTGAGATTCCAGGACTATTTGATAGAACATGGAATTAAATCTCAACTCTCAGCACCTAATACACCACAGCAAAATGGTGTGTCAGAAAGAAGAAATAGAACCTTGTTGGACATGGTTCGTTCTATGATGAGTTATGCTCAATTGTCTGCCTCATTTTGGGGATACGCAGTAGAGACTGTAGTTTAAATCTTGAACACTGTTCCATCAAAAAGTGTTTCAGAAACACCTTTTGAATTGTGGAAGGGGCGTAAACCTAGTTTACAACACTTCAGGATTTGGGGTTGTCCAACACACGTGCTAATGACAAACCCAAAGAAACTGGAACCTCATTCAAGATTATGCTAATTTGTTGGCTATCCAAAAGAAACGAGAGGTGGTCTTTTCTATGACCCACAAGAAAACAAGGTGATTGTATCGACAAACATCACTTTCTTGGAGGAAAATCACATGAGAAACCATAAACCACGTAGTAAATTAGTACTAAATGAAGCTACAGATGAACCAACAAGAGTTGTTGATCAAGTTGGACCTTCATCAAGAGTTGATGGAGAAGCCAACACCTCAAGTCAGTCTCGTCCTTCACAATTGTTGGGAATGTCTCGACGCAGTGGGAGGGTTGTTTCCCAACCTGACCGTTACTTGGGTTTAGCTGAAACTCAAGTCGTCATACCTGATGACAGCGTAGAAGATCCATTGTCTTATAAACAGGCAATGAATGACGTGGACATGGACCAATTGATCAAAGTCATGGACCTTGAAATTGAGTCAATGGATTTCAATTCAGTATGGGAACTTGTAGACCAACCTGAAGGGGTAAGACTCATAGGGTGTAAATGGATCTATAATAGAAAGAGAGATGCAACCGGAAAGGTACAAACCTTTAAGGCTAGACTTGTAGCAAAGGGGTTTACTCTAAGGGAAGGAGTTGACTATGAAGAAACTTTTTTCCCTGTTGCTATGCTTAAGTCTATCAGGATACTCTTATCCATAGCCGCTTTTTATGATTATGAAATTTGGCAAATGGACGTCAAGACTTCCTTTTTTAATGGTAATCTTGACGAAAGCATCTATATGTCTCAGGCCGAAGAGTTCATAACCAAAGGTTAGGAGCAAAAAGTTTGCAAGCTCAATCGATCCATTTATGGGTTGAAATAAGCATCAAGATCTTGGAATATAAGATTTGTTACTACGATCAAGTCTTATGGCTTTGACCAAAACGTTGATGAGCCTTGTGCATACAAGAGGATCATCAACGACAAAATAGCTTTCTTAGTGTTTTATGTGGATGATATCCTACTCATTGGGAATGATGTAGGACACCTTACTGACATAAAGAATTGACTGGCAACCCAATTCCAAATGAAGGATTTGGGAGAGGCGCAATATATTCTTGGGATTCAGATCTTTAGGAATCACAAGAACAAATCGCTAGCTCTGTCTCAAGCATCTTATATCGACAAAATGTTGTCCAGATATTCGATGCAGAATTCCAAGAGACGCTTATTACCCTTCCGACATGGAGTTTATCTGTCTAAGAACAGTGTCCTGAGACACCTCAAGAAGTTGAGGATATGAGACGTATTCCCTATGCCTCTGCAGTAGGTTGCTTAATGTATGCTATGTTGTGCACGAGGCCAGACATTTGTTATGCAGTGGGAATAGTCAGTAGGTACCAATCCAATCCAGGGTTAGACCACTGGACAACAGTTAAAAATATCCTCAAGTATCTTAGGAGAACGAGAGACTATACGCTTGTGTATGGGACTAAGGATTTGATCCTTACTGGATACACTGATTCTGATTTTCAGACCGATAAGGATTCTTGAAAACCCACATCGGGATCAGTTTTCACCCTTAACGGGGGAGCTATAGTATGACGAATCATCAAGCAAGGATGCATCGCTGACTCCACAATGGAGGCTGAGTATGTCGCTGCTTGTGAAGCAGCTAAAGAGGCTGTATGGCTAAGGAAATTCCTTACTGATTTGGAAGTTGTTCCAAATATGGAATTTTCCATCACCTTATATAGTGACAACAGTGGTGCGGTAGCCAATTCGAAGGAACCTCGCAACCATAAGCGAGGCAAGCACATCGAGAGGAAGTATCACCTGATACGAGAAATAGTGCAACGAGGAGATGTGACAGTCACAGAGATCGCTTCGGAGCACAACATTGCTGATCCATTTACAAAGACTCTCACGGCTAAAGTGTTCGAGGGTCATCTGGAGAGTCTAGGTCTACGAAACATGTACATAGGCTAATCTAGGGCAAGTGGGAGATATGTAATGAGTATATGGATACCCTAGTTTATTGTTTTTCTATCTCTGTAACCACTGTTTTAGATTATGATGTACCCCACTAGAGTTTTAGTTCAAGTGGGAGTTTGTTGGGGTTCGTGCCCTAAAACTCGTAGTTTGTATTTTTTTTTTGTTCTAATTATTGTAATAAATTGTTATTACTTCAATAAAGTGTTATTTACGATATTGCATTTGTTTTAACCCTAAATCCAAAACTAAACATCCAATGTTGTTAAATGTATTTTTAACTGAATGTAGTGTACATATAAAGGATCTCGGTTCGAGATACAGCCTAAAGGGTGTATAGTAAGGGGATAAGGTTTGGGTACCTTACCCTGGTAAAACTATGGATGTGACCCACTTTGTATATGATACAAACACTATGATCCTAACGTATTCGTGTAGAGGACATGTGAGTGGGGATATCCTATGTAATGAGATTACATAAGACCGGACCACAAAATAGTAACCACTAGATGTAACTCCGTTGACTAGCTAGGTTTCTATTTCACTAGGATGACCTAGGCAACTTGATCTCAATCTCAGGCGAGTTCTACGAACTCTGCTTTTGCGAGGGATTGTCCTTTGACTAGTATGGGTGAGAGTGGCCAGATTCGCCGACTCAAAATGCCTACCTTCTTGGGGACAAGACTGAGTGAGCAGCTGGGGACTTAGCCTAGCAAGATGGAATTCACTCCTTTCCGCCTACTAGGGTAAGTAGAGGAATGTTCCCTTAAGTGGTGTCTCCTGGACTTGACCAAAGGGCCCGACCCTCTCATTGGCCCGAGAGGAACTCTATTTGTTGGTAGGACCACAAACAAATTGTTCATTAGAGGAGCACTGGTACTTAAGGTACAAGATGTAACACATGGGTAAAACGGTAATTTGACCCTGCTAGTGTTACGAACATTCGTGAAGGATTGACTTGCTGTTATTGGTCAATATCCGTGGACACAGAAATATATCTGCAGTGAGAAGAGTGCAGCTGTGGGACTTTAGTGGAGTGTTCCCGCAGTTAACGAATGTTGATTAGGAGGTTAATGAGATTAACCGAGTAATCTCGTATCATTGGAGCTTCTGATCTGTTGGTCCATTAGGTCCACCTTCTAGCTCGTAAAGGGTTCTTAGATCGTTTGAATTGGAAATGTTCAAATTCATTAGGGAATAATTTTAATGTATATAGATACGCTATAATATATAGTTTTGGAACTATATATTATAAATTTAATGTGAATATCATTCATATTAAATTATATGAGAGAATTAAATATTTGAAAGAGTTCAAATGTTAAATACAAATGTGAATGTGATTCATATTTGAAAACTATAGGTTAAAATTTAATGTGCATAAGATGTGCATTAAACTATAGGATCGAGGGATAATTGATTAAATGTGATTTAATCTATATTAAATATATGATATTTAATTATGATTAATTAAATATGATTTAGTTAATTATATATTATTATTTAATTTATAATTTTGATTATTTATTAAATATAATAATTAAATATAAAAAAAAGGGGGAACGTGTTAGGAGGATACGTTCCCCATGTCTCCCAACTCCCTAATCGATAAGGAGTGGGGAGTTGCCCTCTGCAGTGTGCTTCTTCTCCTGGTGAGAAGAGGATATTGATCGATCGATCTCTGATTGAACTCTCTGGAAAAATTCTCTCCTCTCTCTCAATTCCCTTCTTCCAAAAAGTTGGCTCCTTTCCCACCTAGGGTGATCTAAGCACTCAGAGAATAGGAGGTTCTCTCTTTTGGTAGTGTCTTGCTTGGAGGAGAATAGAGGTTTTTTCTATGTTGCTGAGTTATTGGAGAACCACACTTGGAGCAAGGAGTTGCTGAATCGTAGAAACTACAAAGGCAAATTTTGAATTCCTTTTTAGTTTAGTTTAATTACACAACATGTTCGCATGTAAATATCCATGTCTAATTAGATTAGAAATGTATGCTTGTTCTGTTTTACACCAATGTACTGGTTTTTGCTTTTCAACCAAAATAAGCTTGCAATTACAATTTCAAACTCGTTTCCGCTGCTCAAGGGGATTAGATCTCTATCAGCGTTGAGACGCCGAAGAACAACGTTGAGACGCCATCGAATGTCCAACATTACTATTTTGCTGGATTTCACCGATTTCACCCATTTTCGCTTTGTTTCTTCACAGCATCTCATGCCATGAACGACACAGACTTACAGACTCGATTTACTTTCTAAAATGCCCCAAAAATAAGCCTTTTTATTGATCAAATCAACAGAAAAGTAAATCTATCTGAGTGTCAAAACCGAAAACATCCAACATTCAAAACATTAACATTCATCTCATGAAAAATTAATGCTACCCACCTAATTTTAAGAATTTACAAAATGAACAACGAAGAGCAACGATTGGCTCTGATACTAATTGAAGGAAATTGAATTTCCCGCAGCGGAAGACATTGTGAAACGTCGTTGATTCGTTGTGAAACTAATTTCTTAAAATTGAAAGTATTGCATACGATCTAGGCTAAACATGTTGTAAAGAGAAGAAAAATAGAAAGTAAAATGCTACTTACTTGTTGAAAAACACTTCTTCGATGTTTTCTCCTCTGGTCACGAATTCTCTCAAACCAACAATCTCTACGATCTCGTTCCTCAAACCGAACAACAGGGACACTTCCGAAAAGACTTCTCGGTTGTTCTCGGTAGGTTGAGGGAGAGTGGTGGAACTCCCTTTGGTTTTGGGTTTGGAGAGAATGTGAGAATTTTGAGAGCTTTTTGAGAGAATGCTCTTTCACTTGGATGTGAGATCACTGGAAAGTTTGTAGTTCATTAAGAAGAGTAGTCAGGTTACACTCTATCTTGTTCATCACCGCATTGCTGCGGAATTGTAGGAAACTCTTCGGAAGAGATTCGAGGATGAACGATACCTGACTTTGCTCGTCAATGACCGATCCGTTCATCTCAGCCACGTTGAAGTGGACCATCAGATCAAGAACGTGTTCTCTCACTGATGACCCCTCCTTCATACGTGAGTTATAAACGTGTTTGAGGATTCGTGTCGAATCTGTCCGCATTTGCTGTCCAAACATTTCTGCAATAACTCATGATCTCACGAGCGAGACCATTCCCTCGTGCTTTTGGCGAACTTCGAAACACTAGCCAAAATGTAGACCTTGGCCTTATCATTGGCCTTGATCCAGTGATCGTCGCGCCTCCTTACATTGAGGAGCGTTACGGCGAGGATCTGAGGACATTCATCGATCAAGATAAAACCGTAGGTCATCAACAACGAGAATCGTATTCGGGTTGGATTTCCACGTAGAAAAATTCTCAACAGATTAAGCGGTCGCTTTTAAGTAAAGCTATTATAGAGGACAACATGCTGAAAAACAAAATAGTTCTAATTAGTTATGCCTTTTAACCCATTGTAAAAACCAATCAAATTTAGCAAAATTATTAAAGAACCCTAGTGTTTAAACTAAACCCACTGTTTAAATTAAACCTTTTATTGCAACGATACTTCAAGGGTTTAGAACAAAAGCCTCCGTCGGGCGGTCAGTCATTTCTCCCTTGAATGGTCCTTAGCTACCAGAACATCTCATGTCCCAATGGTCCTTAGCTATCGTTTGTTTGGTCAAGGACTTGTTAACTAGCTTAACTCATCCCGTAAATGTGACCTACCATTTTCAGATCCAATAGGCCCGAGCCAACAAGCTACTAGTAAGAAAGACAACTGTTGGCAAACAACCTAAGAGACCCTATTCATTTCTGGAATTCGTGGTGTTCTGATCCCTATAGTCAGGCCCTCAGTAGGGTTTGGATGTTCCAGGACAACCTAACAGGCGGACTATAGAAATCTCACGGCGCGACCTAATGGAGGAGACCGTAGGATACATTGACACGCGTCCTGCTCCCATTTACTATGGATACTTCCCTTATTCACCTTGGTATTGAACCATGCAAACACATACCGTAGGGGGACGCCCTATTGATGCCACGTAGCCGAGCATGGAACTCACGGTGTGAACTCTTGAGGATGTGAGAGTAAACTCGATGCGAACATCTCGTTTTCTCCCACTGGAGCTCCTAAAATTAGGGTATAGATTTAACTTAGTCGGATTCTGGCTAAAAGAATCTATCTAAGTCTATGCCTATTATAACTATTATAACTATTATAACTATTATAACTAGGTCTTAAAACCTTATGTCTAGGTGAATAAGCATTTTAATTACCTAGAGATAAAATAGAACTAAGGTTAATTCAACTCATGTTAAGGTCGGGTTCCCGGTAGGAGGTGTTAGATTAGCAAATCGACTTTAAGTACCCCAACCTTAGAGATGAGAACCTCACCGGTAGAGTTCCCTTATAACCAAAGTTCCAACGTCCTACTAGATTTTAAACTATTTAAAATACTACGTAAGACTAATTTCTAATCCTATTAGAAATTAAAACTTAGGTCTAAATTAATTTTAAACGATTTAAAACTAATTAAATTTAACCCAAGTTCCTATGTTTGCATGCATTTCTTTATTATAGGTTATGGTTTCTAAAACCCCTTTAATTTATAACTTTTATAAATTTAATAATTAACCTATGATAAAGAAACTATATTATAAATCCAACAATCATTATTCAAATTCGAATTATAAAAGGAATTCAACTAATTGAATTATTAAAATACTTAAACAAAATAACATTAATTTTAAACTAAGTAATTTCATGCTCCATGCAATTTATTTTCCATATAATCTAATTATAACACTTATAATTAATTACTCATGAAAAAATAAATTAATCATGCATTCAACCATATTCATATAACATATCTATAAATAAAATGCATGAACATGCTTATCCTAAGGTGAGAATAATCTAAATGACATTCATAAAGACATAAAGCTGTAAAACCGGAATAATTTGGCCCCTAAAGTGCAAAAAATAAAATTACATTAATTTTATTTTATAAAATCGATCCAAAAACACCCTGAACCGGCCTTGAACCGCTCGAATCGTACCAAAACCAATGAACCAGCTGAACCGGTCTGCAGCTGCTGGAATGCCCCACGGCGTTGCAACGCCCGCTTTGTCCTTTTACGCGCCTGCTATCGGGGTGGCGTTGCAATGCTGAGGGGCAGCGTTGCAACGTCGCTGACCCCTTGAACGCCCGCGTCGATAGGGGACGCTGGCGTTGCGACGCCGTTCTTCAGTGTTGCAACGCTGCTGCTTCGGCAGCAGCTTTCTTCTTCGAACATAGCAGCTTCAACTAGCAATTTCTCCCTCGATTCTCCACCGAATTGCTCGAAATTGGTCCCGAACGACTCGTAACTCATTTACAGACTCAATAATGCACTTTTTACCCAAAAATGCAGGGGCCTTTACATACAATTTGATCAAAATCAAAGTAAACTAAGGCAAAAAAATTCCTAAACAAGTTTTACAGCAAACCCAATGCATTTCCCACCAAATCAATGCAATTTTGTTTGAAAACAAAACAATACAAGTATTGCTTTGATACCAATTGATGGAGATCGAATCTCCTTGAGCAGTGGAAAGGAATTTGGAATCGTAATATGCAAGATTGTTTTGCTTAAAAAATAAAAACCCATACATTGACAAAAATACAGAACAAGCATGTAATTAACTCTAATCTAATTAGGCATGGATTAATTGCATACAGACATCCATATGTCTAACATTAAACTAAAAGGGAAGAAGAAGAATAACCTTTGTAGTTTCAACTTACAGCAACTCCTTGCTCCAAACAGTACAACAACACAGGAACTTCCAAGAAACTTCTCTGTTTTCTTCAGTTGGACAACACCACGAGGAAAACCTTCTATCCTCTGAGATTCAACTTAGAACAAAATCCTTTGTGGGAAGGATTCCAACTTTTGGATAATTTTGGGAATTCTGGAGAGTGAGAGAGAGAGAGAGAATTTTTTCTTCTATCAAAAAATGGAAAATGATCAATCGATCATCCAAATGAGCAACCCCCTTCTCCATGTTAAACTGTCGATAGGGAGAAGGGGAGGGGTAGTGGGGAACGTGTCTGGATGACACGTTCCCTTATTTTATTATTAAAATAATAATAATAATAATAATAATTGAATAATAATTAAATCTAATTTAATTATTAATTTAAATCATATTTAAATAATACAAATTAAATATCATACATTTAATTTGGATTAAATCTGATTTAATCATATTACCCCTTTAACCTATAGTTTTAATGTACATCTAGTGCACATTAAATTTTAACCTATAGTTATCAAAATGTGAATCACATTCACATATAATATTTGAACTCTTTCAAATATTCAATTCTCTCATATAATTTAATATGAATCATATTCACATTAAATTTATAATATATAGTCCCAAAACTATATATTTATATCAATATACACTAAGTTTATTCCCTAATGAATTTGAACATTTCAAATTCTAATGATCTAAGAACCCTTTACGAGCTAGAAGGTGGACCTAATGGACCTACAGATCAGAAGCTCCAACGATACGAGATTGCTCGGTTAATCTCATTAACCTCCCAATCAACATTCGTTAACTGCGGGAACACTCCACTAAAGTCCCACAGCTGCACTCTTCTCATAACAGCAAGTCAATCCTTCACGAATGTTCGTAACACCAGCTGGGTCAAATTACCGCTTTACCCACTCGGTTACATCTTGTGCCTTAAGTACCGTGCTCCTCTAATGAACAATTTGTTTGTGGTCCTACCAACAAACAGAGTCCCTCTCGGGCCAATGAGAGGGTCGGGCCCTTTGTTCAAGTCCCGGAGACACCACTTAAGGAAACATTCCTCTACTTACCCTAGTAGGCGGAAAGGAGTGAATTTCATCTTACTAAGTTAAGTTCTCAGCTGCTCACTCGGTCTTGTCCCCAAGAAGGTAGGCATATTGAGGCGGCGAATCCGCCACTCTCACCCATACTAGTCAAAGGACAATCCCTCGCGAACAGGAGTTCGTAACTCCTTTCGAGATTGAGATCAAGTTGCCTAGGTCATCCTAGTGAAATAGAAACCTAAATAGTCAACGGAGTTACAACTAGAGATTACTATTTCGTGGTCCGATCTTATGTAATCTCATTACATAGGATATCCCCACTCACATGTCATCTACACGAACACGTTAGGATCACAGTGTTTGTATCAAATACAAAGTGGGCCACATCCATAGTTTAACCGGTGGTAAGGTACCCAAACCTTATCCCCAACTATAAACCCTTTAGGTCAGTATCTCGAACCGAGATCCTTTTATATGTACATTACATTCAGTTAAAGATTCATTTAACAGCCTTGGATGTTTAGTTTATTGGATTTAGGGTTTAAATAAAGGCAAACTCGTAGATAACGAACAATAACACTCTATTGAAATAATAACACTTTATTAATTAATTAGTACATAATTACAAACTACGAGTTTTAGGACACAAATCCCAACAAGTCGTCCCTTTACAGGTTGTTTGTAGTCACAGCTGGGTCAAAATATCGTTTTACCCCTGTGTCTACCTCTCGGTCTTTAAGTTCCACTGCTACTCTAATGAACAATTTTATTGCATGGTCCAACCATAAACAACATCTCTCTCGGGTCAGTGAGAGGGTGGGCGCCCGTTGTCCAAGCCTTGGAGACAACACTTAAGGGAACAACCCCTCTAGTTTCCTTAATTCGAGAACGAGTGAATTCCATCTTGCGTAGTTAAGTTCCCAACTCCCCACGTGGTCCTATCCCCAAGAAGATAGGCATATTGGGCGAGCAACTGTGGCCACCCTCACACGTACTAGTCAAAGGACATACCCCCGCAGACAGGAGTCCGTAACACACTCAGGATTAAGGACGAGTCACTAATGGTCATCTACGAAGTTATTAGTCCGATACTGTTAACGGTGTTACATTAGTAAGTCTAATAATTCACGGTATGGTCTTGTACAATCTCATTGCACTAGATGCCCCACTCGCATGTCAACCACATGAACGAGCTGGATCACCTCGTTTGTATCTAATACAAAGCGGGTAGCATCCACAGTGTAACCAGGATGAGGTTTCCAACCCTATCTATATACTGTAGACCGTCTGGGTCATTAACTCGAACGTAATAATCCTTCCCGTGTGTCCAGTACACACCGTTCAAGCTCTAGTTCTCTCATAATACAATGACCCTGGAGCTTAGTTTATTGGGTTAAGTTTATAAATATGCGAGACACAAAGTTTGAATAAATAACTCTTATTTATTTCAACAATAAATATTACAAGCTACACGAGATTAGGGCACACACCCCAACAGCATGAACATGCTTATCCTAAGGTGGAATAAATTTAAAACACATTCATAAAGAATAAATAGCTGTTACACCGGAATTTTTGGCCCCTAATGTGCAAAAAATATAAAATTACTATAATTCTATATCTAAATTGGTCCAAAACACCTTGAACCAGAGCCGAACTGCTCGAACTGGACTAGAAACGAAACTGAACCGCTTAAACCATCACTCAACCGACCACCTTGCATCTACCAATGGCACGACGTTGCAACGCTGAGGACAGCGTTGCTACGCCATGATGCCTCGCACTCGCGACCAACATTGTATTGGCGTTGCAACGCCGATGACCCCCTAGATTCCTTATCGATAGGGAAGGACAACGTTGCGACGCCGTCCTTCAGCGTTGCAACGCTGAAGAACAGCGTTGCAACACCACTGACGGGGTTGCAACGCTGTTGTGTCTGGCAGCCTTTGTTTCTTCCGAAAGACAACAATAATCAACAATAATTAGGCACTGAAACTCATCTGAATTGCTCCGAAAAGGTCACGAATGACTCATAAACAAATTTATAAACTCGATTTGCACAACTATTGCGCAAAAACACAGAGGCCCTTACATAAATTGATCAAAATCAAAAAGTAAACTAAGGCCAAAAACTCCTAAACAATTTAACAGCAAACCAAATGCAAATTCTCACCAACCAATGCAATTTTGTTTCAACCAAAACAAACACAAGCATTGCTCTGATACCAATTGAAGGAAATTGAATTCCCTTGAGCAGCGAAAACGTGAATTAAATCGTAATTGCAAGTTTTGTTTTGGTTTACTTCAAAAACCAGTACATTGGGAATAAATACAGAGATAAGCATACAAACATGGATTAACATAATTAGACATGTTGTAAATTTATAAACTAAAAGGAATTGGGTAGTACCTTTGTAGTTACCAAAATCAACAACTCCTTACCCTACAACAAATTCTACAACATAACTTTTTATCTTCTGTTCTCACTTTTTCTACAGGACACCACCAGTAGAGTTAACTTTCTATGACTCTGAATGTTTAGACATTGCCTTGTGGGAGGCAACCAACAATTGATAGGGGAGTTTTTGTTGTTCTAGAGAGAATTATCAAAAGGAGAATTTTTCCAGCAATCCAACAACTTGAAAAACTATCAATCTAAAAAAAATCAATCTCATTGATGGATATACTGTTTCACCCTCACTCCCTATCCCTATCGAGGGGGAAGTTGAGAGTAGTGGAAACGTGTCAAACTGACACATTCCCCTTTATTAAATTAATATTAAAATTAACTAATAATAATAATTAATTAATTAATTTAACTAATAATATAATTAAATCAAATTTAAATATATTAATTTTAATTTTAATTAAATCACATTCAACCAAAATTAAATTAGTTTATGAATGATTAAATCATATTTAATCATTTTTCTCTATAACCTATAATCTTAATGTACATTTTATGCACACTAAATTATAACCTATAGTTTCAAATATCAATCTCATTCACATTTAAATAATATTTGAACTCTTTCAAATATTTAATTCTCTCAATTAATTTACTTTGAATCATATTCAAATTATATTATACATTTAAATAATATTTGAACTCTTTCAAATATTTAATTCTTTCAATTAATTTACTTTGAATCATATTCAAATTAAACTATAAAGTTTTAATGCATATAAAAACTTTATATTATAATGTATCTCCGTACATTATACTTATTCCCTAATAGAATTTGAACATTTCAAATTATAATGATCTAAAAAAACTTTATGAGCTAGGAAGTGGACCTAATGGACCTACAGATCCGAAGCTCCAATGGCACAAGATTATTCAGCTAATCTCATTAACCTCCTAATCAACATTCGTTAACTGCGGGAACACTCCACTAAAGTCTCGCAGTTGCACTCTTCTCACTGCAGATATATTTCTGTGTCCACGGATATCGACCAATAACAACAAGTCAATTCTTCATGAATGTTCGTAACGCCAGCTGGCTCAAATTACCGTTTTACCCCTAGGTTACATCTTTTACCTAAAGTCCCAGTGCTCCTCTAATGAACAACCTGTTTATGGTCCTACCAATAAACAGAAGTCCCTCTCGGGCCAATTAGAGGGTCGGACCCTTTGTTCAAGTCACGGAGGCCCCACTTAAGGGAACATTCATCTACTTACCCTAAAGGTGGGAAGGAGTGAATTCCTTCTTGGTTAAGTCCCCAGCTGCATGCTCGGTCTTGTCCCCCAAGAAGGTAGGCATATTGAGTCGGCGTCTCGGACCACTCTCACCCACATTATTAAAGGAAAATCTCACGCAAACAGGAGTTCGTAACCTGCTCAGGATTGAGATCAAGTTGCCTAGGTCATCCTATTGAAATAGAAACCTAACTAGTCAACAGAGTTACATCTAGTGATTACTATTTTGTGGTATGGTCTTATGCGATCTCATCACATAGGATATCCCCACTCACATGTCGCCTACACGAACACGTTAGGATCATTGTGTTTGTATCAAATACAAAGTGGGTCATATCCATAGTATAACCAGGGTGAGGTACCCAAGCCTTAGCCTCTTACTATAGACCCTTTAGGTTGTATCTCGAACTTAGATTCTTATATGTCCACTACATTCAGTTCAAGAGACATACAACAACTTTGGATGTTAGTTTATTGGATTTAGAGTTAACTTAAGGCAATATAGAAAGTAATGATAAACAATAACTCTTTATTGATAACAATAACACTTTATTGATTTAATTGGAACATTATTTACAAATTACAAGTTTTAGGGCATAAAACTCAACACAGTATGTAGTAGACATACAAGAAGGATCATGTTGAAGTTGTTAACCCAAACGGTCTATAGTACATGGATGAGATTGGGAACCTTATCATGGTTATATAATGGATGCATCCCACTTTATATTTGATACAAACAAGGCGATTCAACTTGTTCATGTAGTAGACATGCGAGTTGGGGTATCCTGTGCGATGAGTTCGTACAAGACCGAACCGCGAATTATTAACTAACTGTTGTAACACCATTAACAGATTAGGTTTAATAATTCATAGATGACCAATAATGATTTGACCTTAATCCTGGGCGAGTTATGGACTCTTGTCTGCAAGGGATTGTCCTTTGACTAGTATGGGTGAGAGTGACATAGGTTGCCGACTCAATAAGCCTACTTTCTTGCGGACAAAACCGCGTGGAGAACTGGGAACTTAACTCACGAGATGGAATTCACTCGTTCCTGAGCTTAGAAAATATAGATGAGTTGTTCCCTTAAGTGTTGACTCTAGGACTTGAACAACGGGACCCCACCCTCTCACTGGCCCGATAGTGACTTTATTTATGGTAGAACCATAAATAGGTTGTTCATTAGAGGATTAGTGGTACTTAAGGAGCAAAAAGTACTCAAAGGGGTAAAACGGTAATTTGACCTAGCTGTGACTACGAACAACTCGTAAAGGGTCGACTTACAGGCATTGGTTATATCGATACACAGAACTTGTCATACAGTGAGAAGAGTGTAGCTACGAGTCTATAATGGAGTGATTCGTAGTTAATGAATGTTGGTTAATTAGGTCAAAGAGTTTGACAGGTTAACCTCGTATCATTGGTGCTCATAATCTGTAGGTCTATTAGTTCCCTCTATTGGCTCAATATGAAATACATGAGGGTATAAAGTGTTGAAGCAAATTTAAAACGTTCAAATTTGTAAATGGGATTTTTATATCTATTATATGTGATATAATCGATATAATATATAGTTTTATGTGAATATGATTCTAATTAAACTATATAATAAATTTGGATTAATTTCATTTTCTTGTCAACCTCTCTTTCATCAACCTTTTTAAATTTGCAATTTTACTGTTATGTCTACTCATTAGTGAGGGTTAAATAGTCTCGATGAAAAAAAATATTGTTTTTTAATGGACTAACGGATTAAAATTGTTTTTTTATTTTACTAATTTTGTTGTTTCAACTTTCAACTCATCCAAGCATCACACTATTATAGTGCAAAATTAACTAGTTGGTGTGGGTCCATGGCCTTCTAGAGCCTACAACCTAAACTTATTTTGTAATGTTGATTCTTATTAACATGTTTGTAGTTGATTTTAAGCTTTTTGATTATTGTTTTGTAATATTGATACTTAATGATATGTTCAGAGTTTATTGGATATGGTTGTATGGCTATCCTGCAGTTATGGTAGTCAATGAATTGTTTTTAGTGTAAGTTGGTTCTTAGAGATTGATTTGAGGATAAAGGTTGAGTGTAGGGGTGGGTTGGTGCTTAGAGATCATTCATAAGTTTTGTTAAATTTAATTAAGTTTGTTTAAATTATGTTAATTTGGTTGAACGTGTTTAGTGTATAGAGTGTTAATATTCGGTTTGTTCGAGTTTATGTTCATAATTGTTGAGTTTTAGATGTTATGTTCATAAATTGTTTGGTTGTGCCAAAGTCTTCAATTGATGCCTATTTTATAAGACTTTTCTTGTAATGTCCGATCAATTTAGGTGTGTTAATTAGTATTTTGATTTAATTTTGGATCTTTTAGTAGTTGGGTCAGAACTAGGAATTTAAGAAGTTTAGGGAAAAGGTTTTTCGGATTCTAAAAAGGATTAGGAATTGCCTTAATCTTAGCTTATTTAATTTAAATTGACTGCAACCTAAAGGATACGTTTTCAAAACTCTCTTCTTGCTCGTTGAGTTCGTGTTGGCCTTGCAGATTAGTCACGAAGCGAAATCATTCATGCAAGCTTTTCTCCTTTTCTTTTTCTTTGTTTCCATTTTTTCTTTTTCTTTTTTTTTCTTTTTCCTTCTTTCTTTTCTTCTCCCTCCTTTTACCCGAAAAACAAACCCAACCCTCGATTTTTTCTCCCTCACACCGAACGAGCCAATCGTCGTCTCCATGCCCCTCTACGCTTCGTCTCCTCCCCATTTTCCCTTCTTTCATTGTCGTCGACAATCTGTGACCCCCACCGTCCTTGTCGTGCGTAGATCTCACGAAGCCGCCACCGACTGCCCTCCCAATCGAACGTCGGTGCGACTCTCTCTCTCCCCCTCACGTTCAGTCGTTGCCCTCGACTAAGTCGTCGTTGTTCGTCCATTGGTGACCGACGACCCTCACCTTGCCGTCTCGCCAAAAGCCACAACCAAAACCATTACCCCTTCTCTCTCTCCAAAAGCAATCAGGTAGCGAATCGAGACTCGAGACCCCAAACTTTCTATTTCGTCCTCTCTCTCTCTTCCTACCCGAATTTGTTTTGCACTCTAGCTAATGTACAATATTAATTTGGACAGGAAGGTGAACTTTGTCGAGGGACTATTTCAGAGTGAAGCTTGGTGGGTTCGTATTTGGTTCGGCATTCTGAACTTTGGTCGGGTGTGGTCGACACACATGTTGGGTATATTTTATGGAATTTGAGAATTCGTTCAACATTTTTTTAACTTAGTTATTTTCTTAGGTAATGAGGTTGTCGTGGTATTAGGTACAAAATGGTTTTAGGACTAATGCCTTGAGCTTAGTCTTGTTCAAGTTAGATTAAATTTATGTTTGAGTTTTAGACGGTTAAAGGTGAAGATTTTTGAAAAATCAGTTGCACAACGGAAGCCAATTGGATCGTTTAATCGTTTTTCATTTGGCAAATCGAAATACTAGTACATTGGCTAAAATCTATCGATAAACAATTAAAAGCATGGTTACCTATGCAAAATCAATCCAGAATAAATTCCTAAAAAGGTTTAGAAACTTTACCTTTTGGCTTCTGGAACGTGTACTGCAACAAAACTCTTTTGATCACACGAACTATGAAATCCAAAACTCCTTCTAGAAGATGAAAAATAACACTACCAATTGGGAAAACTCCCTATTCTCTGAGTTCTTTGAGACTAAGGTTTTGTGGGAAACCTATCTCAATTCTATTTGGGAAATTTTTCAGAGAGTTACAACAATCAGACCTCTTCAAAAAACAAGAATGAAGCATCGATCGTTAAACCTTCAACTACCTCTGTTTTTATTGATAGAGGAAGGAGGAGAAAAAGGAATTTGGGACGCACATGAAGGGTTCGAATCCCACAGCGGAAGCGATTGTGAATCGTGTGTTCTTATTTTGTAACATGGATTTCAATCAAGATCAAATAACTATGATTAAGCATGCTATATAACATAGAACAACAAGAGAATTACCTTTGAAGAACTTTTCTTCACGTGCTCCTTCTCCCACGATCACGATCTCAGCAACTTGAACCCGAACGAAAGAAGACACCACCAGCGGATCTTCTCCGTTGTTCTCTAGGTGAGGGAGGAATGTGGATTCCTTTAGGATGAGGTGAGGTGGTTGTGAGAGAGGTTGTGTTTTTATGGAACTTTTCCAACAACACAAAACACTTGATAATCTAGGGGTTTCCAAGATTTTTGTTTAGCCACAAAGTTGCATCTCATGCAACCATTTATAGGAAAATAGGATGAAAATTACCATCCTATCCTTCCTTCATTCTCTCATTAGTATATAGTTTATATGTGAATCTAATTCACAATAAAACCATATATTATATCAGTTATATCACATATAACTGATATAACACCTCATATATGAAATTGAACACTTCAATTTCATTCCTAACTTTATACCCTCAATATTACCATGTTGAGCCAACGTAGGGACCTAATGGACCTACAGTTCATGAGCTCCAATGATGTGAGATTTAACTGATCAAACTCTTTGATCCAGTTAATCAATATTCATTAACTACAAGTCACTCCACTATAGGCTCGTAGCTGCACTCTCCTCACTGTAGATTATATTGTGTCCATTGATATAATCATTACCCATGTGTCGACCCTTCACAGGTTGTTCGTAATCACAGCTGTGTCAAATTACTGTTTTATCCCTGTGATTACCTCTTTGTTCCTTAAGCACCACTGATCCTCTAATGAACAACAAGTCTAAGGTCCTACCATAGACTCATACCCTCATAAGTAAGTTTAGAGGGTGGGGCCCCGTTGTTCAAGACCTGAACTCAGTTCTTAAGGGAACAACCTATCTAATTTCTTAGTGTAGGAATGAGTGAATTCCATCTTGTATAGTTAAGTCCCTAGCTACCTACGAGGTTCTGTCCCTTAGAAGGTAGGCTTATTGAATCGGTTACATGCCACTCTCACTCATACTAGTCTAAGGACAAACCCCTATAAGCAGGAGTTCTTAACTTGCTCAGGATTAAGGTCGAGTCACTAATGACCATCTATAAATTATCAGTCTTATCCTGTTAATGGCGTTATACTGGTTAAACTAATAATTTGCAGTCCGGTCTTGTATGAACTCTTTATACAGGATGCCCCCACTCGCATGTCAACCACATGAATGAGTTGGATTACCTCATTTGTACAAATTACAAAGTGGATCGCATCCATGGTGTTATCAGAATAAGGTTTCCAACCTTATTCTTATACCATAAACCATTTAAGTTATACTTTTGAACACAATCCAAATAGTGTCCACTACACGGATGTTCAAGATACATTATAACCTTGGAGCTTAGTTTATTGGATTTATAAAGTAAGAATATAATTTTATCAAAACAAATAACTCTTTATTTATTTGATCAAAATTACATAAGTTTAGGGCACAAATCCCAACAACATGCTCCTCATTAATTAATTAATTAAATTTATAAATAATATTAATTAAATAATTTATTAATTTAATTAACCATTAATTAAATTAATTTAGATTTAAATCATTTTTAAATGCACATCTCTCATAATCTATAGTTTGAATTAATTTAATTAAACCAACTTTAATTAACTTAATTAAACTTACAAATTAATTAATTTATAAATTAAATATCATATATTTAATTTAGGTTGTTATAATTAAATCATATTTAATTATTCTCCCTTAACCTATAGTTTTAATGTACATCTTATGTGCATTAAAATTTAATCTATAGTTTTTAATATGAATCATATTCACATTAAAACAATATTTGAACTCTTTCAAATATTTAATTCTCTTAAATTTTAATTTTGAATCATATCCAAAATTAAATTTATATAATAAAATTTTTAATCAGCATAGAAACTTTATATTATAATGTAACTTTATACATTAAATTAATTCCTAAAGTGAAATTTGAAATTTTAAAATTTTAATTAAGATTTAGCAATCTCAAAACCCTTTACGAGTTTGGAAGTGGACCTAATGGATCTACAGATCAGATGCTCCAACGATACAAGATTAGTTGGCTAATCTCATTAACCGCTTAATCGATATTCGTTAACTGCGAGTACACTCCACTAAAGACCCACAACTACATTCTTCTCACTGTAGATACTTTTCTGTGTCTATGGATAAAGACCAATAAGAACAAGTCAATCATTCACGAGTGTTTGTAACACCAGTTGGGTCAAATTACCGTTTTACCTATAGGTTACATCTATGGCCTTAAGTATCAATGTTTCTCTAATGAACAACTTGTTTATGGTCCAACCAATAAACAGAAACCCTTATCGGGCCAGTGAGAGGGTAAGACCCTTTGTTCAAGTCTCGGAGGCACCACTTAAGGGAACACTCATCTACTTGCCCTAAGTTGGGAAGGAGTGAATTCCATCTTGTTAGGTTAAGTCCCCAGTTCTCCACACGATTTTGTCTCCAAGAAGAGGTAGGCTTATTGAGTCGGTGTCTCAGACCACTCTCACCCATACTAGCTAAAGAACAATCACTCGCAGACAGGAGTTCTTAACCTGCTCAGGATTAAGATCAAGTTACCTAAGTCATCCTATTGAAATAGAAACCTAATTAGTTAACAGAGTTATATCCATCGGTTACTATTTCGCGGTCCAGTCTTATGTGAACTCATCACATAGAATACCTCTACTCGCATGTCACCTACACGAACGCGTTGGATCATTGCGTTTGTATGAAATACAAAGTGGGTCATATCCATAGTGTCACCAGGATAAGGTACCCAACCTCACCCCTATATTATGACCCTTTAGGTTGTTTCTTGAACCTTGATCCTCGTATGTCTCTACACACAGTCCAAGACAGATAACACAACCTAGGATGTTTGTTTATTGGATTTAGGGTTAATTTAAGGCAAACTATATAAAATTCAACAACATTTGTATGAATAATAATAATAATAATAATAATGACATTTTATTGATAGAAATGGAACAAATTACAAATTTACAAACTATGAGTTTTAGGGCATAAAATCCAAAAAACTCCCACTTAAACTAAAACTCTAGTCTAGTGGGGTACATACAATCCAAAACAATGGGTTACAAAAATACAATAACTAGGACATCTTTATATCCATTACATATCTCCCACTTGCCCTAGATTACCCTATGTACATATCTCGTAGACCTAGACTCTCTAGATGACCCTCAAACACTTCAGCTATGAGAGTCTTCATAAAAGGATCAACAATGTTATGCTCCGAAGCGATCTTCGTGACAACCACATCTCCTCGTTGCACTATCTCTCGAATGAGATGATATTTTCTCTCGATGTGCTTTCCTTGATTGTGGCTACGAGGTTCTTTTGAATTCGCTACAACACCACTGTTGTCACAATATAAGGTGATAGGCAATTCCATATTTGGAACTACTTCCAAATTCGTTAAGAACTTCCTGAGCCAAACAATTTTTTTAGCTGTTTCACAAGCAGCTATATTTTCAGCTTCCATTGTGGAGTCTGCTATGCATTCTTGGTTGATGCTTCGCCATATTATAGCTCCCCCGTTAAGGGTGAATACTAATCCCGATGTGGATTTCCTCGAATCCTTATCAGTCTGAAAATTAGAGTTAGTGTTTCCTGTAAGGATCAAATCCTTAGCCCCATACACTAGCATATAATCTCTCATACTCCTAAGATACTTGAGAATATTTTTTAACTGCGGTCTAGTGGTCGAACCTGGATTGGACTGGTACCTATTGACTATTCTCATAACATAGCAAATATCTGGCCTCGTGCATAACATAGCATACATTAGGCTACCTACTATAGAGACATAGGGAATACGTCTCATATCCTCAACTTCTTGAGGTGTCTTAGGACATTGTTCCTTAGACAGATGAACTCCATGTCTGAAAGGCAATGAACCATTCTTAGAGTTTTGCATCTTATATCACACCAACATTTTGTTTATAGAGGACGCTTAAGAAAAAACTAACGTTCTGTTATTGTGATTCCTTATGATTTGAATCCCGAGAACGTACTGTGCCTCTCCCAAATCTTTCATTTGAAATTGGGTTGCTAGTCATTTCTTTATTTCAGTAAGAAATCTTACGTCATTCCCAATGAGTAGGATATCATCCACATAAAGTACTAAGAAAGTTACTTTACCGTTGATGATCCTCTTGTAAACACAAGGCTCATCAACATTTTGGTCAAAGCCATAAGACTTGATCGCAGTATCAAATCTTATGTTCCAAGATCTGGATGCTTGTTTCAACCCATAAATGGATCGATTGAGCTTGCAAACTTTTTGCTCCTGACCTTGGGTTATGAACCCTTCGGGTTGAGACATATAGATTCTCCCGTCAAGATTACCATTCGATCTCCTCGAACAAACAAACTACCCGGACACCTCCAAAAAGTTTCTCGGTTGTTCTTCCTTAAAAGAAGGAGAGTAGGTGGGACTCCTTTTTGGTGAAAGGGGGGAGAGTTGAGAGAATTTGCAAAGCTCTTTTGGTAAGAAATCCAAAAAATGAGCCAAATGAATATGAAACCCTTCTTGCAAAGGATTTATATAATGGTGATAGGTGGAGTTGAAATCACCACCTATTTACCATTTAACCACAACCATAGGTTATGCAAATTACATTTGCATAACCATATATAATAAGATATCTCATATCTCATTATACAAATCACATTTGTATAATTGTGGATTTTTAAATTGAATCACATTCAATTTAATTTCTCTCAATCCAATTTCTCCAAATTAGCCCTAATTAGACAATTAGGCTAACCTATAGTTTATTATGAATCTCATTCACATTAAACTATATAATATGTCAATCATATCTCATATAAATGACATAAATTACCCTTTAGTGAATTTGAACAGTTCAAATCCACACCAAAACTGTAAACCCTCTATTAATCCAGTTTGAGCCAACTGAGGGGCCTAATGGACCTACAGTGACGAGCTCCAATGATCCGAGACTAACCTATCAAACTCTTTGACCAGGTTAATCAACATTCATTAGCTACGGTAACACTCCACTAAAGCCCGTAGCTGCACTCTCGTCACTGTAGGACAAGTTGTGTCCATTGATATAACCAATACCCATGAGTCAACCCTTCACAGTTTGTTCGTAGACATTGTTAGGTCAAATTACCGTTTTACCCATGTGTCTACTTCTTGCTCCTTAAGTCCCCACTGCTCCTCTAATGAACAACAACGTTGTAATGGTCCAACCATATACAACACCCCTCTCGGGCCAGTGAAAGGGTGGACGCCCGTTGTCCAAGCCCTGGAGACAGCACTTAAGGGAACAACCCCTCTAGTTTCCCTAATGTCAGGAACGAGTGAATTCCATCTCACGTAGTTAAGTTTCCAGCTCCTCATGTGGTCCTGCCCCTGATAAGATAGGCATATTGGGCGAGTAACTGTGACCACCTTCACCCGTACTAGTCAAAGGATAGACCCCCGCAGACAGGAGTCAGTAACACGCTCAGGATTAAGGTCGAGTCACTAATAGTCATCTACGAAGTTAATAGTCCTATACTGTCAACGGTGTTACATCAGTAGGTCTAATAATTAACGGTTCGATCTTGTATAATCTCATTGCACAGGATAACCCCACTTGTATGTCAATCACATGAACGAGTCAGATCACCGCGTTTGTATTTAATACAAAGCTGGTCGCATGCACAGCGTATTCAGGATTAGGTCTCCAACCCCATCCATATACTGTAGACCGTTCGGGTCATTAACTTGAACGTGATCCTCCCTGTGTATCCACTCACCGTTCAAGTTCTAGTTCTCTCATAAATTCAATGACCCTGGAGCGTAGTTTATTGGACAAAGTTTGTAAAATTGCGAGACACAAAGTGATGACATAAATAACTCTTATTTATTTCAAATAGTAATATTACAAATAAAACGAGATTAGGACATACATCCCAACAAAATGATGCAAAATAGGTTTACTCCCTTTCCGTAACTCAAAAGGTGTTTCAGAAACACTTTTTGATGCAACAATGTTCAAGATTTAAACTGCAGTCTCTACTACATAACTCTAGAACGAGTCAGGCAATTGAGCATAACTCATTAATATCACCATAAAAGTGTTATCTTTTGTTGGGTTTTATGTCCTAAAACTCATGGATTGTAAATTGAATGTACATTCTATTGCAATAAAGTTGTTATTGAGGTTTATTTAGTAAATTTGTTATTAAATAAAGTGAATTGTGTATTTTATAACCCTAATCCAATAAGAACCCTTGGCTATAGGATGTATACTTGAACTTTATGTGTGACATAAAAGTGAATCAGAGTTCAAGTAATAGCCAGAATAGTCTATAGTATAAGTATAGGGTTGAGTACCTTATCTTGGGGACACTATGGATGCGACCCACTTTGTATAGTACAAACGATGTGATCCTAAATCGTTCATGTGGAGACATGCGAGTGGGGGCGTCCTATGCAATGAGTTTGCATAAGACTGGACTGAGAAATAGTCACTTAGACTTTATAACTCTGTTTACTGTCTTAACTGACTATATTCATACAATGACCTAGGTAACTCGATCTTAATCCTAAGCGTGCTATGAACTCCTGTTTATTCGGGATTATCCTTAGATTTGCATGGGTGAAAGTGGCCTGAGATCGTCAACTCAATAAGCCTCCCATTTTGGAGATGAGACCGGGTAGATAGCTGGGAACATAGTCTTGCAAGATGAAATTTACTCCTACCCGCTTTTGGGATTGGTAGAGAGGTTCTTCTCTTAAGTGCTGACTCCGGGTCTTGAACAATAGGCCCACCCTCTCATTGGCCCGAGAGGGATTAGGTTTGTTGGTTGGACCACAAACCAATTGTTCATTAGAGGACAAGTGAGACTTATGGAACAAGAAGTAATTATAGGGGTAAAACGGTTCGTTTGACCCAACTATAATTACGAACGACCTGTGAAGGATCGACTTACTAATCATGGTTATATCGAGTGGACATAAATATATCTACAGTGAGAAGAGTGCAACCACTGGGCTTTAGTGGAGTGTCTCGGTGGTTAAAGAATGTTGATTAGCTAGGCTAAAGAGTTTGGTCGGTTAATCTCGTATCGTTGGAGCTCATGATTTGTAGGTCCATTAGATCCTTTTACTAGCTCGACTAAGCCTTGTAACAATTTGCGAGAAAAGAATTTAAATTGTTCAAATTCAATTTTGGGAGAAAGCGTTAGTTATATACGATATATTTAACGTTTCATAGTTTATTTCATAGTTTAATCATGAATTAAACTATGATAAAGAAGAGGTGAATATATTTAAATATGATTTAAATATTGGATTGGTTTAAAACACGAATAGGGATTCATGTTCGAACGATCGATTTAAGAAATCGGGATTGGTCCAATTATTTAATATTTGATATTAAATTAAATATTTTTAATTAATTAATTAAATTAAGAAACTATTTTTAAGTTAAAATTAATTTTATATTAATTTTGAATTAAAATTAAATGGGAATTCAAATTCATTTTTGAATTAAAAAAAGTCCAAATGCACAAATTGGTGAATCACCTTCTTTGAATTTCAAATTCACCAAAATTACCCACCTCTTTGTTCAACTATCCTTCTCATCCTTGTGTTGTCATCTTCTCTCAGCTTGAAGAAGCTCATGATTTGCTTTAATTGAAGAAGAAACATATGGATTAATAAGATTTTGCATAAAGTTTTTGGTTTTCTCGGTTTTAGACCATTCAACTTTCTTCTTCAAAATTCTCTCAAAGATCCCCCAATCTGTTCCAAGGCCTTAGGATAGTAAAGAAGACACTAGAGGTGGTCCACAACCATTTTTATTCAAAGAAAGCCCTCGGATTGCTTCAATTTTGAGCTTCAAAGGTTGTGTTCTAATACTCTATTTTTCCCAATTTTGAGCATGCTTTTTATTTGATAAAATTGATTAAATTAGAGTATTCAAGATTCAAAATTGCTTCTGCTTTCTTAATATGGACTCCTTCAATTGGCATCTGAGCAATTTTGAGCACTCAATTTGAATCAATTTGAGCTTGGTGAGTGTTATTTTGAAATCGTTTTTTCTGGGAGTCTAAAGTAGATGTTTCTGTTTTGGCATCTAAATTGAGCATCAATTCGTGCTTTGTTTTGTAATTGCTCAATAATGTTTTTAGCATTAATGTGGGAAGAAGAGTTTGTAAAAGTTTCGAGTCGATCGGAGTCCGGGAAGACCTTCAATTTGAAGAGAGAAAGTGAAAAGGTCACAGAATTTCAAAAACAGAGGCTGATGTTTTTTTTTTCAACCGAAATTTGCCCAGTTTCTGCGCGCGTACATTTGTTTTTTCAAATGTTGAAGATGAAGCTGATGTCAGCAAGCTGGTTCATGACGTCATTTGATCGGTTCAACTATTTTGGACTAGTTCGAACCGTTTTTGGTCTGATTCGCACAATTTCAGACCTGTTCAGTAAGTTCAAGCTCGGTTCTATTCATTTGGAGGTTCGGTTTATAAATTGGAGGCCCGGTTCAGCCTTTTGAAGGTCTGGTTCACACATTTGCAAGCCGATTCGACTCAAATTCGGAACGTTCAAAGTGGTTCGACCATATTTCTAGATTATTATTATAATAATTTAGTTTTTTGCTTGCGTTTGATGCCAAAACCAACTCACTTTAGTGTGTTTAATTAATTATGCATTGTGAATGTATGTTTTAATTGAAATTCTTGATTATATGTGTGCATAAAGTATGCCATATGGATTTTAAAATCCCATCATAGAAAGCATGCTTCATGCATTGAAAGTATGTTATAAATGTTATAATATATAGTATGCATGTGTTTGGGTTTCATAAGAATTAATATAAGAGTTATATTATTTTATGAAACAAATGTTATATGCTTTAATTATAATTAATATAAGGGTTATATTAATTAAAAATTAAACATATAATTGCGAGAATTGGCTGAGAAAGTCTCAAATCATGGGAGGAATGATTGACCGCCCGATGGAGGCTTTTGTTCTAAACCCTTGAAATATCGTTGCAAAATTAAAGGTTTAATTTAAACACTGGGTTTAGTTTAAACACTAGAGTTCTTTAATAATTTTGCTAAATTTGATTGGTTTTATAATGGGTTAAAAGGCATAACTAATTAGAATTATTTTGGATTTTCAGCATGTCGTCCTCGATTATAGCCTTACTAAAAAGCGATCGTTTAACTGGTGAAAATTTTACTACGTGGAGTCCAACTTGAATACGATTCTTGTTGTTGACGACCTACGGTTTGTACTGACTGAGGAATGTCCTCAGGTCCCTGCTCGAAACGCTCCACAATCTGTTAAGGAGGCATATGACCGCTGGATCAAGGCCAATGATAAGGCGAAGGTCTACATTTTGGCTAGTGTTTCTGAAGTTCTAGCCAAAAAGCACGAGGGCATGGTCTCAGCTCGTGAGATCATTAGTTCGTTGCAGGATATGTTTGGACAACCGTCTGGACAGCTTCGACACGAATCCCTCAAATACGTTTATAACTACCGTATGAAGGAGGGGTCATCGGTGAGAGAACACGTTCTCGATCTGATGGTCCATTTCAACGTGGCTGAGATGAACGGAGTGGTCATTGACGAGCAAAGTCAGGTCTCATTCATCCTGGAATCTCTTCCGAAGAGTTTCCTGTAATTCCGCAACAATGCGGTGATGAACAAGATAGAGTATAACCTAACTACTCTCCTTAATGAACTACAAACTTTCCAGTCTCTTATGAAGAATAAGGGACAGGTTGATGGAGAGGCAAATCTGTTTGCCTATTCCAGAAGGTTCCAGAAGGGTTCATCCTTTGGGACTAAGTCCTGTGGTTCATCTTCTGGGCTTAAGAAGACCCAAAAGAAGAAGATAGGAGGGAAAGGGTAGGCACCTGCTGCTGATAAAAGCAAGGGAAAAAGCTAAGGTTGCAGACAAAGGAAAGTGTTTCCACTGCAACGTGGATGGGCACTGGAAGCGAAACTGCCCAAAATACCTTGTTGAGCTCAAAGAGAAGAAAGGTAAATTAGATTTACTTGTTCTTGAAACTTGTTTAATGGAAAATGATGATTTTACCTTGATACTTGATTCAGGAGCCACTAATCACGTTTGCTCTTCGTTTAAGGAAACTAGTTCCTTCAAGGAGCTCGAAGAGGGTGAGATGACGCTCAGGGTCGGAACGGGAGACGTCGTCTCAGCTCGTGCAGTGGGAGATGCCAAGTCGCTTTTTTTGAGAGAGATAGATTTATTTTATTAAAAAATCTGTATATAGTTCCTAAGATTAAGAGGAACTTAATTTCTATCTCTTGTTTAATAGAACTTGGATATTGTATTTCCTTTTCATTAAATGAAGCGTTCATTTTAAAAGAGCACGTCAATATTTGTTCTGCTAAATTGAAAAACGGATGGTATGTACTTAAACCGAATCAAACTAAAGCAATTTTAAATCATGAGATGTTTAAAACTGCAAATACTCAAAGTAAAGGGTAAAGAATTTCTCATAATAATACCTATCTATGGCATCTTATACTTGGTCATATAAATCTCAACCGGATTGAGAGACTCTCTAAGAATGGACTTCTAAACAAGTTAGAAGATGATTCTTTACCTCCTTGCGAATCATGCTTGGAAGGTAAAATGACCAAGCGACCTTTTACTGGAAAAGGTTACAGAGCCATAGAGCCCTTAGAACTTGTACATTCAGATCTTTGTGGTCCGGTGAATGTTAAAGCTCGAGGAGGGTACAAATATTTCATCTCTTTTATAGATGATTATTCGAGGTATGGTTATCTATACCTAATGCATCACAAGTCTGAGGCTCTTGAAAAGTTCAAAGAGTATAAGGCTGAAGCAGAGAATGCATTAGGAAAAACCATTAAAACACTTCGATCTGATCGAGGTGGAGAGTATATGGATTTGAGATTCCAGGACTATTTGATAGAACAAGGAATTAAATCTCAACTCTCAGCACCTAATACACCACAGCAAAATGGTGTGTCAGAAAGGAGAAATAGAACCTTGTTGGACATGTTTCGTTCTATGATGAGCTATGCTTAATTGCCTACCTCGTTTTGGGGATACGCAGTAGAGACTGCAGTTCAAATCTTGAACATTGTTCCATCAAAGAGTGTTTCAGAAATATCTTTTTAATTGTGGAAGTGGTGTAAACCTAGTTTACAACACTTCAGGATTTGGGGTTGTTCAGCACATGTGCTAGTGACAAACCCAAAGAAACTGGAACCTCGTTCAAGATTATGCCAATTTGTTGGCTATCCCAAATAAACGAGAGGTAGTCTTTTCTACGACCCACAAGAAAACAAGGTGATTGTATCGACAAACACCACTTTCTTGAAGGAAGATCACATGAGAAACTATAAACCGCGTAGTAAATTAGTGCTAAATGAAGCTACAGATGAACCAACAAGAGTTGTTGATCAAGCTGGACCTTCATCAAGAGTTGATGGAGGAGCCAGCACCTCAAGTCAGTCTCGTCCTTCTCAATCGTTGGGAATGCCTCGACGCAGTGGGAGGGTTGTTTCCCAACCTGACCGCTACTTGAGTTTAGCTTAAACTCAAGTCGTCATACCTGATGACGGCGTAGAAGATCCATTGTCTTATAAACAGGTGATGAATGACGTAGACAAGGACCAATGGATCAAAGCCATGAACCTTGAAATGGAGTCAATGGACTTCAATTCAGTATGGGAACTTGTAGACCAACCTGAAGGGGTTAGACCCATAGGGTGTAAATGGATCTATAAGAGAAAGAGTGATGCAGCCGGAAAGGTACAGACCTTTAAGGCTAGACTTGTAGCAAAGGGTTTTACCCAAAGGGAATGAGTTGACTACGAAGAAACTTTTTTCCCTATTGCTATGTTGAAGTCTATAAGGATACTCTTGTCCATAGCTGTGTTTTATGATTATAAAATCTGGCAAATGGACGTCAAGACTGCATTTTGAATGGTAATCTTGACGAGAGCATCTATATGTCTCAGCCTGAAGGGTTCATAACCCAAGGTCAGGAGCAAAAAGTTTGCAAGCTCAATCGATCCATTTATGGGTTGAAACAAGCATCCAGATCTTGGAATATAAGATTTGATACTGCGATCAAGTCTTATGGTTTTGACCAAAACGTTGATGAGCCTTGTGTTTACAAGAGGATCATCAACGACAAAGTAGCTTTCTTAGTGCTTTATGTGGATGATATCCTACTCATTGGGAATGATGTAGGATACCTAACTGACATAAAGAATTGGTTGGCGACCCAATTTCAAATGAAAGATTTGGGAGAAGCGCAATATGTTCTTGGGATTTGGATCTTCAGGAATCGCAAGAACAAATCGCTAGCTCTGTCTCAAGCGTCTTATATCGATAAAATGTTGTCCCGATATTCGATGAGGAATTCCAAGAGGGGCTTATTACCCTTCAGGCATGGAGTTCATCTGTCTAAGGAACAGTGTCCTAAGACACCTCAAGAAGTTGAGGATATGAGACGTATTCCCTATGCATCTGCAGTAGGTAGCTTAATGTATGCTATGTTGTGCACGAGGCCAGATATTTGTTATGCAGTGGGAATAGTCAGTAGGTACCAATCCAATCTAGGGTTAGACCACTGGACAACAGTTAAAAATATCCTCAAGTATCTTAGGAGAACGAGGGACTATACGCTTGTGTATGGGACTAAGGATTTGATCCTTACTAGATACATTGATTCTGATTTTCTGACCGATAAGGATTCTCGGAAATCCACATCGAGATCAGTTTTCACCCTTAACGGGGGAGCTATAGTATCATGAAGCATCAAGCAAGGATGCATCGTTGACTCCACGATGGAGGTTGAGTATGTCGCTGCTTGTGAAGCAGCTAAGGAGGTTGTTTGGCTAAGGAAATTCCTTACTGATTTGGAAGTTGTTCCAAATATGGAATTTCCCATCACCTTATACTGTGACAACAGTGGTGCGGTAGCCAATTCGAATGAACCTCGCAGCCATAAGCGAGGCAAGCACATCGAGAGGAAGTATCACTTGATACGAGAAATAGTGCAACGAGCAGATGTGATAGTCACGAAGATCGCTTCGGAGCACAATATTGATGATCCATTTACAAAGACTCTCACGGCTAAAGTGTTCGAGGGTCATCTAGAGAGTCTAGGCCTACGAGACATGTACATAGGCTAATCTAGGGCAAGTGGGAGATATGTAATGGGGTATATGGATGCCCTAGTTTATTGTATTTCTGTAACCAATGTTTTAGATTATCATGTACCCCACTAGAGTTTTAGTTCAAGTGGGAGTTTGTTGGGGTTTGTGCCCTAAAACTCGTAGTTTGTATTTCTGTTCTTATTATTGTAATAAATCGTTATTACTTCAATAAAGTGTTATTGTTCTTTATTTATGATATTGCCTTTGTTTTAACCCTAAATCCAATAAACTAAACATCCAAGGCTATAAAATGAATCTTTAACTCAATGTAGTGTACATATGAAGGATCTCGGTTCGAGATACAGCCTAAAGGGTATGTAGTTAGGGGATAAGGTTTGGGTACCTTACCCTGGTAAAACTATGGATGTGGCCCACTTTGTATATGATACAAACACTGTGATCCTAATGTGTTCGTGTAGATGACATGTGAGTGGGGATATCCTATGTAATGAGATTACATAAGACCGGACCGCGAAATAGTAACCACTAGATGTAACTCCGTTGACTAGTTAGGTTTCTATTTCATTAGGATGACCTAGGCAACTTGATCTCAATCCAAAGGCGAGTTACTTAACTCATGTTCGCGAGGATTGTCCTTTGACTAGTATGGGTGAGAGTGGCCAGATTCGCCGACTCAATATGCCTACCTTCTTAGGGACAAGACCGAGTGAGCGGCTGGGAACTTAACTTAGCAAGATGGAATTCACTCCTACCCGCCTACTAGGGTAAGTAGAGGAATGTTCCCTTAAGTGGTGTGTCCGGGACTTTAACAAAGGGCCCGACACTCTCATTGGCCCGAGAGGGACTCTATTTGTTGGTAGGACCACAAACAAATTGTTCATTAGAGGAGCACTGGTACTTAAGGTACAAGATGTAACCCAGGGGTAAAACGGTAATTTGATCCAGCTGGTGTTACGAACATTCGTGAAGGATTGACTTGCTGTTATTGGTCAATATCCGTGGATACAGAAATATATCTGCAGTGAGAAGAGTGCAGCTGCGGGACTTTAGTGGAGTGTTCCCGCAGTTAACGAATGTTGATTAAGAGGTTAATGAGAAGGGTTCTTAGATCGTTTGAATTTGAAATGTTCAAATTCATTAGGGAATAAATTTAATGTATATAGATACGATATAATATATAGTTTTGGAACTATATATTATAAATTTAATGTGAATATGATTCATATTAAATTATATGAGAGAATTAAATATTTAAAAGAGTTCAAATATTAAATTCAAATGTGAATGTGATTCATATTTAAAAACTATAGGTTAAAATTTAATGTGCATTTGATGTGCATTAAACTATAGATTATGGGGTAAAATGATTAAATAAGATTTAATCATTTTGTATTTAATTAAATTAGATTTAATTAAATAAATTAATTTAATTAATTAGGAAACGTGTCATGATGACACGTTCCCACTACTCTCCAACTCCCCCTCGATAGGGAGTGGAGAGTTACCCACTGAAGTGTCCTTCTCCTGGTGAGAAGGGACAAGCTTCATTCGATCGATCACTCTCTCATTCGATTGAATTTCTTACAGAAGAATTCTCTCTCTTTTTTCACTCTCTCAATTCCCAAAAATTGTTCCAATTTTTGGAATTCCTTCCCACAAAGGAATTGGTCTAAGCACTCAGAGAATAGAAGGTTCTCCTGTTGGTTGTGTTCTGCTGAAAAATACAGAGGAGTTCCTGGGTTGATGTACTGCTAAATTCTCTAGGAGCAAGGAGTTTTTGTTCGAGGAAAAACTACAAAGGTAATCCCTTTTCTCCCTTTTAGTTTAATTGTTAAACAAAGTATGTTTGCATGTTAATTTCCATGTCTAATTAGATTAAAAAATGCATGTTTGTTGTGTTTTTTTTATCAATGTATGGGTTTTTGTATTTCAACCAAAACAAACTTGCAAATTACAATTCCAATCACGTTTTCGCTGCTCAAGGGGATCAGATCTCCATCACAACGTGCAAGTATACACGGTCGAGTGCAGCAAGTGATAAGATAAGTATCGATCCCACGAGGACTAGTAGATTCTAAGTAAGTGAGTGTCCTAGAAATTATCCTTTATAATTTTGGTGCAATGTATGCAATTTGAAAATAATTTAAACGTGCATTTAGTGATGCAAAAAGGTAAAGTACTTAAAACAATATGCAAGTAATCAATTGAATTAAATGTGAAGATAGAAAAATGCAAACGAGAGGCAATGGGCAAAAGTTGAGATTTTATAATGAAAAAGTAGGCTTGGGTTAGGTTGTAACTTTCATGCTTTAATTGGATTAAAGATGTTATTAATCTTAAATTCACCTACTCATGTGTTCAAATGATTTCTTTCAAAATCACTAAGTTTTAAAACCTACAATCTCTCAAATCATATCTAAATTACGCTCATGATTTAAGGTTCTAGGTGAATTAATCATCTCTAATCAACTCAAAAATCCTAGAATGAAATTTTAGTTTTATAATTCACTTACTCTCTCAAGTTTATGAATTCTAGAGAAGTTAAAAAGGCCAATTTTAATTCTCACGCAATGTTAAATTCAATAAAATTCCATAAATTCAATCAATGGCATCAACCATAAATTTATTCCAAAATTTACATTTGAACACAACCTAACCCTTGCCTAAAACAAATTAGTTCATGATAGGAATCAAATCACACATCTTTAATTTAAAGATGCTTTCACTAATCAAGAAGTTCATATATAAAAACAACCCAAAACAACCACACAAACTGCTTAGAACAGTGAGCAAATTAACTTCTAATTAGTGTATAAACAACCCAACAAAAGCAGTGATAATTGGCAAAAATAATAGACAAAATCACTAAAAGAAAGGGAACAATTTACGCAGGAAGTGGCCTTGTTTTGCTACAGCAATTGCCTAGATGCAACCCTTTGTCGATGGACTGCAGCAGGGCACTTTGCTTCAGCAAAATCCTTTGGTTGGCCTCAACACAGATCAAACCAATTGCTTCAGCAAAAGGCTTCTCGGGTTCCTACTTCACAGCAGCCAGGCGATTGCTTCAGTAAACCTTGACAGCTCCCAACGCCAGCAACCTCACACGATTGCTTCAACAAACCTCTCGGCAAATCTTTTTCTCTTCCCTGTCGATTGCTTCAGCAAAAGGCAGGATGGTCCTCTCGGTTTTCCTCCTATTGCTGTAGCAAATTTGAATGCTCACCTCCTCCCTTGAATGCTCCAACAAAGACCCAAGGACAACTCTCTCGAATTTTCCTCTTTAATGCTACAACAAGCTCTCAATTTGTGCTCTTTCATCCAATTGCTTCAGCAACAACACGTATCAACACCAACAACGCCTTATTCTTCTCTCGCTTTTTGCTTCAGCAATGGATGGACCTCACGATTGCTACAACAAAGACATCATCATGATTTGTCTCTCCAATGCACATTTTGTTGTAGCAATCGCTTGGTCCTCCTTCTCTCCTCGGTCTCTTCCTCTTGTCGCAAATTCTCTCCCCCTTTTGCATTTGTAAACCTTAGCCTCCTTATAAGGTGGTGTTGCCCTAACTCCATAAATTATCAAATTGCCCTTAGGGGTAGAAAGACCATCTTACCCTTCGGGTAAAATGTCTAAAATGCTCTTAGGGGCTCCTGTAATTTTTATAATCTCTTGCACACAGAAAAATCTCAAATAAATTCATGAAGTCAATTATAAATCAAACTAAATATGCAAGGATTTTTTGAGTTAAAAATCTCGTCTTCCGGTCTTTAATTAATCGTTAGCTTATTTTCTCAAATTTCTTAAATTAAAGCATAAAAAACATCAAAATTAATTTTTTTCGAACTTAATGCTTAAATTCAAGATTTTAAAGCTAACCCACAAAATTTAGGGATAAAATAACATGAGGCTCAACAAATTTTATGCAATTCAAGTAGATTAAGCACTAAAATTCTATTAAAATAACTCTCCTATGGCGAGTTATCAAACCCCCAAACTTGAACTACTCATTGTCCTCAATGAGTTCTATTCCCTAAAGACTTTAAAGACCTTTAAAGACTCAAATCATTTGGGTAACTAAACAAGGATTGAATACTTATGTTCTAAGCTACAAGTCACCATTCAGTCAACGCTCTCTAAGTGGCTCACCTCGGGTTTCTTAGCTACACTTATGCATCAATAACGAAGAGCAAACCAAATAGGATTCGACATCTACCCTCAAGCTCAACCACGAGAATCCTAATCATTCAAATCAACCAACTCATAGTTAAAGATAAGTCACATCCAAAACTCGCATGACTACAATTTTATGATCATTCCTTTTTATTATTTTTTATTTTTTGTAAAAACAAATATGTACATTATTCCCCTCCACTTCCATAAAACTCACTACTTAGGGCTAGGTTTTTTTGTTTTTTGTTTTTTTTTACTCTCCCGTAGTTCTTAGAATGGCACACGTGGTTAGCGCAGCACACCTAAGCGATGGGTACAGGCTTCTTACTTGATACCTTCGCTCCAAGAGGCCAGCGTGGTTAGTGCTGAGACCCCCCTGACATCGAGCACCAAGTTGCCTTAACTAACTCTAAGTAACAAAATAAGTAACACATTTTTTTCTAGCCCAACGGAGTTTTAGGAAAATGAAAGGTTTGCACTCTTTTTTTTTTCCTTTTTTTCTTAAAAAAAATACGAAGAATTTACCTTTCTCCCCAAACTTAGAGTACTCAATGTCCTCATTGAGTTAGGGGGGTCGGGTAACTTCCCCAAACTTTAAATGATCACACAATCAGAGTTTACTAATTTTGGAGCGCTCTTAAAGGATGTATGGGTTACCTAACTTGTCATGGCTTCTAGTTTTCGAACTTTTTGGCCTAGGAGTTGAATCCTAACTACTTTGATTGACACACTAACCATAAGCGCACTAAAGAACCCTAATGACAAGCTTAACCTCGAGAAACCCCAAATAAGATAGCACACTCTTTTTTTAAACACAAACAACAACCCTTATTTTCATTAACACTAAGATTTGGCCTTAACGTTTTATTTTCAAGGAGATGCATACCAAGTTTCTACAAAAGACAACATGCTTTCTACCATAAAAACACATGCAGAAACTCAATTTTCATAAAAGGGACAACAACCATCTTTCCTATTTTTACTTACTTACACACTCTTTTTTTAAACATCGGAAGTTGAGGCAAACGTTGCCTTCAGGTCCTTTCACAGGGGTTCGACCTCTGGGACAAGATCTGTGGCTCCTTCTCACCCAAAAGAGAAGAAAAAGAAGATGAAGAAGGGCAAAGCTGACCATGCTGCCGCCCAAAAGGGAAAAAAGGTCAAGGAAGTTGCAGCGAAAGGAAAGTGTTTCCACTGCAATGGGGACGACCACTAGAAGCGTAACTGTCCCAAGTTCCTTGCCGACAGAAAGAATCAAGGTAAATGTGATTTATTGGTTACAGAAACCTGTTTAGTGGAGAGTAATGACTCTGCCGGGATATTGGATTCGGGCGCCACTAACCATGTTTGTTCTTCTTTTTCGTGAATTAGTTCTGCGCAATGCGCGAGAAGGTGAGATAACACTACGGGTTAGATCCGGGGAGGTTGTCTCTGCTGCAGCGGTCGGCACGGTGAAGCTTTATTTTGGCGGGAAGTACTTATTATTAGATCATTTATACATAGTGCTAGGGTTTACTAGAAACCTTGTTTCCATTTCCTGCCTTATTGAACATTGTATTACAGTTTCTTTTGAATCGAATAAAGCGTTTATTTCTTTCAAAGGCAACTTACTGTGTTCTGTTTCACTTGAGAATAACTTGTATGTTTTGAAACCTAATTCAGTCAAAAGTGTTTTGAATACTGAATTATTTAAAATAGTAGAAACACGAACTAAGAGAGTGAAAGTTTCTCCTAAAGAAAATGTCCATCTTTGGCATCTAAGGTTAGGCCACATCAATCTCAATAGGATTGAGAGACTAGTGAAGAGTGGACTTCTAAGCGAGTTGGAAGAAAACTCTTTACCGGTATGTGAGTCATGCCTTGAAGGCAAAATGACCAAACGTCTTTTTAGTGGAAAAGGATATAGAGCCAAACAACTCCTCCAGCTTATACATTCTGACCTATGTGGTCCGATGAGTGTTAAAGCAAGAGGTGGTTACGAATACTTTGTATCTTTTATAGATGACTATTCAAGGTATGGGTATATTTACCTAATGCATAGGAAGTCTGAAACTCTTGAAAAGTTCAAGGAGTACAACACTGAGGTTGAGAACCAGTTAGGTAAAACTATTAAAACACTTCGATTGGATCGAGGTGGAGAGTATATGGACACTGAATTCCAGGACTATATGATAGAACATGGAATTACGTCTCAACTCTCAGCACTTGGTATGCCACAGCAGAATGGTGTATCGGAGAGGAGAAACAGAACCCTGTTGGACATGGTTCGATTCGATGATGAGCTATGCTCGTCTCTCTCGATTCTTTTTAGGTTACGTAATGGAGATCGGTGTGTATATTTTGAACAACGTTCCGTCGAAAAGTGTTTGTGAAACACCTTTCGAACTCTAGAATGGACGTAAAGGCAGTTACACCATTTCAGAATTTGGGGATGCCCGACCCATGTGTTGGTGTCAAACTCGAAAAAGTTGGAATCCCGTTCAAAATTGTGCCTATTTGTAGGTTACCCAAAAGAGACTAGGGGTGGTATGTTTTACGATCCTAAGGAAAATAGGGTGTTTGTGTCGACAAACGCCACTTTTCTTGATGAAGACAACATCAGGGATCATTTACCTAGAAGCAAAATTGTGTTAAACGAAACGGACAGTACATCAGCAAGAGTTGTTGATGGGGCTAGTACGTCAACAAGTGTTGTTGATCCTAGCACGTCTAGTCAAGTCCGTTCTCAGAGTTGAGAATGCATCGACATAGTGGGAGGGTTGTGAGACAGCCTGAACGTTACATGGGTTTAGCTGATACCCAAGTCGTCACCCCTGATGATGACTGCGAGGATCCATTGACCTATGATCAGGCAATGACAGATGTTGACAAAGACGAATGGATTAAGCTATGGACCAGGAAATGGAGTCTATGTACTTCAATTCCGTCTGGGAGCTTGTGGATCAACCAGATGGGGTAAAACCTATTGGATGAAAATGGATCTATAAGCGTAAACGTGGCATAGATGGGAAGATGTAGACCTTCAAAGCACGACTAGTGGCAAAGGGTTTTACCCAGGTTGAAGGGGTTGAATATGAGGAAACCTTTTCAGTTGTTGCCATGGTAAAGTCGATCAGGATCCTTCTGGTCATTGCTGCATATTATGACTATGAGGTATGGCAGATGGATGTCAAGACCGCCTTTCTGAATGGCAAGCTTGATGAGACCATCTACATGGACCAGCCCAAAGGGTTAATTACCCAAGGCCAAGAGCAAATGGTTTGCCGACTTCAAAGGTCTATTTATGGACTGAAACAAGCCTCGAGCCTTGTGTCTACAAGAAAATCGTCAACAACACTGTCGCATTTCTGATATTGTATGTGGATGATATCATTCTCATTAGGAATAAGGTAAGATTTCTTACTAACGTAAAGAAATGGCTAGCTTCGTAATTCTAAATGAAAGATTTGGGAGAAGCTCAGTATGTTCTAGGTATCCAGATTGTTCGGAATCGGAAGAACAGAATGTTGGCCATGTCTCAGGCGTCTTATATTGACAAGATGTTCTCTAGATATAAGATTTAGAACTCCAAGAAGGGCTTGTTGCCTTTCAAGCATGGGGTTCACCTGTCTAAGGATTAATGTCCTAAGACTCCTCAAGAGGTTGAGGATATGAGACGAATTCCTTATGTTTCAGCTGTTGGGAGCCTCATGTATGCCATGATGTGTACTAGGCCCGACATCTGTTATGCAGTTGGGATTGTCAGTAGGTATCAATCCAATCCAGGATTAGATCACTGGACAGTCGTAAAGGCAACTCTCAAGTATCTTAGGAGAACGAAGAACTACAACCTTGTGTATGGGAGTGGGGATTTGATCCTTACGAGATACACAGATTCTGACTTTCAGACCGATAAGGGTACTAGGAAATCCACTTCGGGGTCAACCTTCATTTTGAATGGAGGAGCTGTAGTATGGTAAAGCATCAAGCAGGGATGCATCGCTGATTCCACTATGGAAGCTGAGTATGTTGCGGCTTGTGAAGCTGCAAAGGAAGCTTTATGGCTTAGGAAGTTCATGATAGATTTGGAAGTTGTTCCAAATATGAACTTGTCGATCACGCTATTTTGTGACAACAGTGGTGTTGTAGCCAACTCGAGAGAGCCTCGGAGTCATAAGAGGGGCAAGCACATTGAGCGGAAGTATCACCTGATACCAGATTTGTTGGGATGTATGTCCTCATCTCGTGTAGTTTGTAATATTCCAAGTTGTAAATAAATAAGAGTTATTTATTTGAACTTTGTGTCTCGCATATTTCATAAACTTAATCCAAAAAACTAAGCTTTAGGGTCATTATATTATGAGAGAACTAGAACTTGAACGGTGTGTAGTGGACACACAGGGAGGATCACGTTCGAGTTAATGACCTGAACGGTCTACAGTATATGGATACAGTTGGAGACCTAATCCTGGATACACTGTGGATGTGGTCCACTTTGTATTAGATACAAACGAGGTGATCTGACTCGTTCATGTGGTTGACATGCGAGTGGGGGCATCCTGTGTAATGAGATTGTACAAGACCGAACCGTGAATTATTAGGCTTACTGATGTAACACCGTTAACAGTATAGGGTTAATAATTTCGTAGATGATCATTAGTGACTCGACCTTAATCCTAAGCGTGTTACGGACTCCTGTTTGCGGGGGTCTGTCCTTTGACTAGTACGGGTGAGGGTGGCCACTGTTGCTCGCCCAATATGCCTATCTTCTCAGGGAAAGGACCGCGTGGGGAGATGGGAACTTGACTACGCAAGAAGGAATTCACTCGTTCCAGACTTAGGGAAACTAGAGGGGTTGTTCCCTTAAGTGCTGTCTCCAGGGCTTGAACAATGGGGCCCCACTCTCTCACTGGCCTGAGAGGGTTGTTGTTTATGGTTGGACCATGCAACGTAGTTGTTCATTAGAGGAGAAGTGGGACTTAAGGAGCAAGAGGTAGACACAGGGGTAAAACGGTAATTTGACCCAGCTGTCTACGAACAACCTGTGAAGGGTCGACTCATGGGTATTGGTTATATCGATGGACACAACTTGTCCTACAGTGATGAGAGTACAGCTACGGGCTTTAGTGGAGTGTTACCGTAGCTAATGAATGTTGAATAACCGGGTCAAAGAGTTTGACAGGTTAGTTTCGGATCATTGGAGCTCGTCACGTGTAGGTCCATTAGGACCCTCAGTTGGCTCAAATTGGACAAAGTGAGGGTTTACAGTTTGGTGTGAATTTGAAGAGTTCGAATTCATTATTTGGGATTTATGTCATTTATATGAGATATAGATGCCATAATATATAGTTTAATATGAATGAGATTCATAATAAACTATAGTATAGACTAATTGATTAATTAGTGCTAATTGGAGAAATTCAATTGAGAGAAATTAAATTGAATGTGATTCAATTTTAAAATCCACAATTATGCAAACGAGATTTATATAATAAGGTAAGAGATACCTTATATTATATGATATGCAAATATGATTTGTATATCATATAATTGTGGTAAGATTGTGATTTGGTGGAGATTTTAACTCCATCACACAATGGTATTTAAAGGCTTTGCAAGAAGCCTTTGGTAAGCCTCTTGCCATTTTTTTGGATTTTGGTCCAAAGAGAGTAAGGATTCTCTCTCAATTCTCTCTCAATCTCTCCTCACCCAAATCCAAAGGGAGTCTCACCTACTCTCCCTCAACCTCCCGAGAACAACCAAGAAGACCCTTTGGAGGTGTCTCCCCGTTCGGATCGAGGATCGAGTTCGAGAAGTTCGTTGGTACGAGAGAGATCGTGACCGGAGAAGGAGAAAACGTTGAAGAAGAGTTCTTCAAGAGGTTAGTATCTATTACTTACTGCTTTCTCTACTTTTTAGCATGTTTAACCTAGAATTAAAGTAGTTTAGTTCGATTTTAAGATAAAAATTACACAACGAATCAACGACGTTTCACAACGTCTTCCGCTGCGGTAATTCCCAATCCCTTCAAGATTGTGCACCGCGGAGACGTGACAGTCACGCAGATAGCGTCGGAGCACAACGTTGCTGATCCATTTACAAAGGCCCTCACGGCTAAGGTGTTTGAGGGTCACCTAGAGAATGTAGGTCTTCGAGTGCTTCCTGACTAGGGCAAGTGATAACTCACCATAAGTGAGTTATTTTACTAGAATTTTAGTGTTTAATCCACTTGAATTGCATTTAATTTAGTTATCCTCATGTTATTTTATCCCTAAATTATGTGTGTTAGCTTTAATATCTTGAATTTAAGCATTAGGTGCAAAAAGAATTAATTTTGATGTTTTTGTGTTTTAATTCAAGAATTTAGGAAAATAAGCTAACAGTTAATTGAAGACCAAAATTTGAGATTTTTCTTAACTCCAAAAATCCTTGCGTGTTTTGATTTATAATTGACTTCATATATTTATTTGGGATTTTTCATAATGCAGAGAGATTATAAAAATTACAAGAGTCCCTAAGGGCATTTTAGATATCTTACCCGAAGGGTAAGATGGTCTTTCTACCCCTAAGGGCATTTTTATAATTTGTGGAATTAGGGCAACATCATCTTATATAAGGAGGCTAGGGTTCAAGTGCAAAAAGGGAGAGTTGGAGTTGTGACAAGAGGAAGAGATCGAGAGGGAGAAAAAGAACTCGTGAGATTGCTGAAGCAAAGGGCCTGCGTTGGAAGGAAAAAAATTTACAGCCCTTTGCTGTAGCAAATGTTGCTGCACACATCCATGAAGAAGCTTTTTTGCTGAAGCAAAGTGTAGTTGTACTTGGCGGTAGGCTGCTATTTGCTGAAGCAATTGGGTGAGAGAAAAAGAAATCACGAGAGGGAGGCATTGCTGAAGCAAACTGTGGAGTAGAGGGTTGACCATCTGCTGGAATCGACCAAACTTTGCTGAAGCAAAACCGAGAGTAGGAGTTTGTCCACTGTGATTTACCCATCTTTGCTGAAGCAAAATCGAGGGCATCAGTGAAGTTCGGTTTTCACAGACGTCGTTTACGAAATTTGCAATTACCGGCTATCCAACCGTTGGATTTTGCTACAATTTTGTCAGCATATTAAGGACTCATAGAGCTCCGGTTTCAACGGTTGGATCGTCGTTTGGAGCTTTTTGCTGTCCGATATTGCTGTCACATTGCACGTCCACTGCAGTTCGGTTTTTCCCAGACGACAGTCACAAAGTTGTCGTTTGTGGGAGTTTGAACCGTTGGATTGTGCTGAAATTTTGGCAGCGTGTTGGAGACTCATAGACCGTAGTATTCAACGGTTGGATCATCATTCAGAGCCCTGGTTCATTAGATATTGATATCGGACAGAAGCTACAGAATACTGAAATCTGCTGCTATTGTCTGCTGCTTTCTATGGGATCTTGGCGTTTTGCTGAAGCAAAACACATGTCAATTGCCTCCAGTAAACTTCTCCTATTCCTTAATAATGTTGTCTTGTTGTTACTCCAATTTTGGGCGTTTATCGTGCTCTTTTGACTCACTGTTTTAGGCTAAATTCATGACTGTTTTTGGGCTGAAATTGTTGATTAATTTGGGTTGTTTTGTGACATTGTTACAACACATATTTGAATTTATTAAACAACACAAGCATGCATAAATTAGAGATTTGTGAGTTGATTTACATGAACTAAATTTTCTTAAGCAAGGGTTAGGTTGTTTTAATGTAATTTTGGATTAAATTTATGGTTGATGTCATTGATTGAATTTATGAAATTTTATTAAATTTAACGTTGCATGAGAATTAAAATTGGCCGTTTTAACTTCTCTATAATTCATAAACTTGGGAAAGCTAATGAATTAGAAAACTAAAATTTCATTCTAGGATCATTGAGTTGATTAGGGATAATTAACCCACCTAGAACCTAAAATCATGGGCATAATTTAGATCACAATTGGGAAATTGTAGGTTTTAAAACTTAGTGATTTTGGAAAGAATCATTTGAATGCATGTGTAGGTAAATTCAAGGCATCACTAAAAATTTATTCCAATTGAACATTAGAACTCTAACCTAACCCGAGCCTATTTTTCATTACAAATCTCATCTCTTGTATCTGCCTTCTTGTTTGCACTCTCCTCTCCCCACATTTAAATTCATTTATTTTCTTCTGTCTTATCTTATCTTTCTTACTTATCAATTTATTTATTTACAACAATAATTTGCACACTCATGCATTGCACTAAAATAAGGAAAATTTGCTAGAACACTCACTAATTTAGGTCTAACTAGTCCTCGTGGGATCGATACTTTTAACTTATCACTTGCTGCTCTCGACCGTGTATACTTGCACGTCGTAAAAGTGTCGGGGTTTTATTCTAATTTGCATTAGTTTAGGGCACTCGATATTTTCCGCATCAGCAAGTTAGAGTATTGTAAAGAGTATTCGATGCCCTAGTTTATTGTATTACTTTATTGTAATTTATTGTACATTTGAGAAATGTATTTTTACTCCACTAGCTTAGTCCAAGTGGGAGTTTGTTGGGATCTATGTCCTAATCTCGTTTTGTTTGTAATATACCAATTGAAATAAATAAGAGTTATTTCTTTCATCACTTTGTGTCTCGCATTTTTACAAATTTTGTCCAATAAACTAATCTTCAGGGTCATTGAATGTATGAGAGAACTAGAACTTGAACGGTGTGTAGTGGACACACAGGGAGGATCACGTTCGAGTTAATGACCCGAACGGTCTATAGTATATGGATAGGGTTGGTTATCTAATCCTGAATACGTTGTGGATACGACCCGCTTTGTATTAGATACAAACGAGGTGATCTGACTTGTTCATGTGGTTGACATGCGAGTAGGGGCATCCTGTGCAATGAGATTGTACAAGATCGGACCGTGAATTATTAGACCTATTGATGTAATACCGTTGACAGTATAGGACTAATAACTTCGTAGATGACCATTAGTGACTCGACATTAATCCTGAGCGTGTTACGGACTTACGTCCATGGGGTCCGTCCTTTGACTAGTACGGGGTGAGGGTGGTCATAGTTACTGCCCAATATGCCTATCTTCTCAAGGGACGAGGACAACGTGGGGAGTCGGGAACTTAACTACGCGAGATGGAATTCACTCGTTCCCGACTTTAGGAAAACAAGAGGGGTTGTTCCCTTAAGTGTTGTCTCTAGGGCTTGGACAACGGGCGCCCACCCTCTCACTGGCCTGAGACGGGTGTTGTATATGGTTGGACCATTACAACATTGTTGTTCATTAGAGGAGCAGTGGGGGACTTAAGGGGCAAGAAGTAGACACATGGCTAAAACGGTAATTTGACCCAGCAGTGTCTACGAACAACCTGTGACAGGTCGACTCATGGGCATTGGTTATATCAATGGACACAACTTGTCCTACAGTGACGGGAGTGCAGCTACGGGCTTTAGTGGAGTGTTACCGTAGCTAATGAATGTTGATTAATCGAGTCAAAGAGTTTGACAGGTTAGTCTCGGATCATTGGAGCTCGTCACGTGTAGGTTCATTAGGTCCCTTGGTTGGTTCAAACTGGATGAATAGAGGGTTTACAGTTTGGTGTGGATTTGAAGTGTTCAAATTCATTAAAAGGGTATTTATGTCATTTATATGAGATATGATTGACATATTATATAGTTTAATGTGAATGAGATTCATAATAAACTATAGGTTAGCCTAATTGCTTAATTAGGGCTAATTTTGAGAAATTGGATTGAGGGCATGTTTGGGAGTGATTTTGGAATGACCAAAATCACTTTTGACATGTCTAAAATCACTTTCCTATCTAAATGTGATGTTTGACAATATTAAACAAGTGATTTTTGAAGAATGCAAAATCATTTGAAGTGATTTCTTTTCAATCACTTGGGAGGTGATTCTCAAGTGATTTTTTCAAGTGATTGTAATTTAAAATGACTATTATTCATTTTTTAAAATAGTATGCTTTTAATGACGAGTAAAAATCGTAATCTTTTGTCAATATTCATAAATTTCCATAAAAAAGTGATTTTTTTCAAAACCAAAATCACTATTAAAAGTATAAAACCAAACATGAAAATGATTATATGAAAATCACTTTTAATAAATCAATTAAAGACAAATCAATTACATTTAAATCAATATTTCTAAAATCATTCCCAAACATACACTGAGAGAAATTAAATTGAATGTGATTCAATTTAAAATCCACAATTATACAAATGTGATTTGTATAATGAGATATGAGATATCTTATTATATGTGGTTATGCAAATATGATTTGCATAACCTATGGTTGTGGTTAAATACATAACCTATGGTTGTGGTTAAATAGTAAATAGGTGGAGATTTCAACTCCACCTATCACCATTATATAAACCCTTTGCAACAAGGATTTTGTAAGCTTGAGTTTCATTTTTTTGGATTGCTCACCAAAAGAACTCACAATTCTCTCAACTCTCATCTCTCAAATCTTCTCCTCCCTTTCACCAAAAGGAGTCTCACCACACTCCTTCTACCTTAGGAGAACAACCGAGAAGCCCTTTCGGAAGTGTCCGGGACGTTCGTTTGTTCGGTGAGATCGAGTTCGTTGAGATCGAGATCACGAAGTGTTTGTGATCGGAGAAGGAAATCACGAAGAACGGTTCTTCAACAAGTATACCCTCTTACTGTTTTTTCCTTCTAAAAGCATGTTTAGCTTAGGATTTATGTGATAAATTCAGTTTTAAGAAAACATTTTTCATAACGAAACCACGACGATTCAATCGTCTTTTTCGCTGCGGAATTTTCATTCCCTTCAGTTGTACTTAACAGTGGACCAGGTCGAACCACAGGGAGCAATAAATCTCAATTTTCCAGAATTAGATTCCCAAGACATTATTGACTAAATGCTAATACCGGAATAACTCTTATTCCTATAACATTCTAGTTTTCGCTACTTTGGTCTAGAATTCACTAACACTTAGCAATTCTTGTAAGTGTGACCCGCCATTTTTCAGACCTCAGAGGTCGACCGCAACAATGCTACCGAATTGAAAAGTCAAAGCTAGGAATGGACCTAAGAGACCCTACCCATTTCTGGAGTTTGAGTTGTTCCGACTCCCATATTACATCCCACCGAATAGATGGTGTTACTTTTGGCAACCTGCAGGCAGAACTTGAGAATCTTACTATAAATACTTTCTTCATTCACCTTGCTCTTGATTTATGCAAACACCATCTGATTGGGGATGCCCTATTAGCATCACGAAGTCGAGCATAAATCTTACGATGTGAACTTCGCGGAGAGCGTAAGAGGAAATTGATATATCAAATACACCTTTTCACTCCCACTAAGTATTTTAGACGGATTGGGTATACTTTTACTTAGGCATATTTCGGCTAAGATGATATAACCTAAGTCTACCAATATAACAATTATACTAGAATTACCTAAGTCTATTAATCTTTTAATAAACATAGGTCTATGAGTTTAATTTATTAACTCTTTAATAAACGCCACTCACGAATAATAATTTATAAACCTCTGGATTAAATTCACTCACAGGTCACTTCCCAGGTAGGGGTGTTTCATTTTCGTCGGCTTAAATACTCCAGCCTAGCCAGAACCTTCCTCAGACAGAGTCCCTCCTTAATCATAGTTTATAAATTATTGGTTGCCTAATTCTAATCCTATTAGAACTAGAAAACCTAAGGTTTAATTAATTCCAATTCTAAAACCATTTTAAAACTAGTTAATTAACCTTAGGTTATATGCATTTCTATGTTATAAAGTGCTTGATCATTCATCACATGAATAAACATAACATTTATAACATATTTATCACAAGAATAAATGCATCACTACCAAAACATCTCATGTCCCAATGGTCCTTAGCTACCGTTTGTTTGGTCAAGGACTTGTTAACTAGCTTAACTCATCCCGTAAATATGACCCTACCATTTTTAGATCCAATAGGTCCGAGCCAACAGGCTACTATTAAGAAAGACAACTGTTGGCAAATTATCTAAGAGACCCTATCCATTTCTGGAGTTCGTGGTGTTCTGATCCCTATAGTCAGGCCCTCCGTAGGGTTTGGCTGTTCCAAGACAACCTAGCAAGCGGACTATAGAAATCTCACGGTGTGACCTAATGGAGGAGACCGTAGGATACGTTGACACGCGTCCTGCTCCCATTTACTATGGACACTTCCCTCATTCACCTTGGTATTGAACCATGCAAACACATACCGTAGGGGGACGCCCTATTGACGCCACGTAACCGAGCATGGAACTCACGGTGTGAACTCTTGAGGACGTGAGAGTAAACTTGATGCGAACATCTCGTCTTCTCCCACTGAAGCTCCTAAGATTAGGGTATAGGTTTAACTTAGTCGAATTCTGACTAAAAGAATCTATCTAAGTCTATGCCTATTATAACTATTATAACTAGGTCTTTTAACCTTATGTCTAGGTGAATAAACATTTTAATTACCTAGATATAAAATAGAACTAAGATTAATTCAACTGAAGCTCTGGATCAATTCCCATGTAGGAGGTGTTCCGTTAACCGTCAGCTTAAGTACCCCCAACCTTAGACATAACTTCACCAGTAGAGTTCCCTTATAACCAAAATCCTAATGTCCTACTGTTGGGTTTAATGTCTTAAAACTCGTGGTTTTGTAAACTGAATGTATATTCTATTTCGCAATAAAGTTGTTATTGATATTTATTCAGTAAAAGTGTTATTGAATGTTGTGTATTATGTAACCTTAATCCAATAAAGAACCATTCGCTATGGGATGAATACTTGAACTTTATGTGTGACATAAAAATGGATCAAGTTCAAGTTATAGCCAGAACAGTCTATAGTATAAGGATAGGGTTGGGCGTACCTTATCCTCGAGACACTATGGACGCGACCCACTTTGTAGAGTACAAACGATGTGATCCTAAATCGTTCATGTGGAGACATGTGAGTGGGGGCGTCCTATGCAATGAGTTTGCATAAGACTGGACCGAGAAATAGTCACTTAGACTTTATAACTCCGCCATCGTCTTAATTGACTATATTCATACGATGACCTAGGTAACTCGATCTTAATGAGCGTGCCATGAACTCCTGTTTATTCGGATTATCCTTAGATTTGCATGGGTGAGAGTGGCTCGAGACTGCCGACTCAATAAGCCTCCCATTTCAGGGATAAAACCGGGTAGATAGCTGGGAACATAGTTCTGCAAGATGGAATTCATTCCTACCCGCTTTAGGGATTAGTAGAGAGGTTGTTTCCTTGGCACCGACTCGGGTCTTGAACAATGGGCCCACCCCTCTCATTGGCCCGAGAGGATTCGGTTTCTTTGGTTGGACCACAAACCAATTGTTCATTAGAGGATCGGTGGGACTTAAGGAACAAGAGGTAATTACAGGGGTAAAACGATAATTTTGACCGAGCTGTAATTACGAATGACCTGTGAAGGATTGACTTACTAATCATGGTTATATCGAGTGGATAGAAATATATCTACAGTAAGGAGAATGCAGCCACTGGGCTTTAGTGGAGTGTCTCGGTGGTTAACGAATGTTGATTAGCTAGGCTAAAGAGTTTGGCCGGTTAATCTCGTATCGTTGGAGCTCATGATCTGTAGGTCCATTAGGTCCTCCTTACTAGCTCGGACTTAGCCTTATAACGTTTTGAGAGAAAAGAATTTGAATTGTTCAAATTCGAGTTTGGAAGAAACCGTTAATTATATGTGATATTTTTAACGAATCATAGCTTAATTATGAATTAAACTATGATTAATAAGAGGTGGATATATTTAAATATGATTTAAATATCGGATCAATTTATAGCATGAATAAAGATTCATGTTCTGAAAATCGATCGGGATCGGCCAATTTATTTAATTTAATATTTAATATTAAATTAAATTAAAAATTAATTAAATTAATTTTTAATTATTTAATTAATTATATTAATTTTAATTAAAAATCAATTTAATATTGATTTTTGAATTAAAATTAAATGAAAAATAAATAGATTTTCATGTTTTTCATGAAAATCAACTTGACAAGTTGCCTAATCCTCATCATCTTCAAAATTGTACAAAATTAGCCACCTCCACCTCAAAGCATCCTCATCACCCTTGAGTTCTCACTCCATTGTAGCTTATTGAAGCTTTATATAATGGTGATTTGAGGAATGTTGGGAGAATTTTGCAGAAAATTCTAAATTCTTGAATTAGTGACCTTTGAGGACTTTTCTTCCAAATTCTCTCAACCTAGGATCCCACAATCCGTTCTAAGGCCTGAGGATAGTAGGGAAGACTCTAACGGTCGTCCATGAAGTGTTCGTGCTGAAAACCATCCATCGGGTGAAGAGAATTTGATCTTCAAAGTTGAGTTTTCTACCTCTCTGTTTTTCCAGCTTTGAGCATGCATTTTGTTTTACAAAATTGATCAACTTAGAGTGTTCAAGATCCAAAATTGCTTCCGCTTTCTTAATCTAGACTCTTTCAATTGGTATCAGAGCAATTTTGAGCACTCAATTTGATCTATTTTATTCTGTGGTGGGTATTTTTTGAAATACAATTTTTCTGGGCGTCTAAAGTGTTCTTCTGGCTTTGGCATTTAAATTGAGCATCAATTTGTGCTTTATTTTCAAATTGCTCAAGTTTGTTTGAGCATTAATGTGTGTAGAATAAGCTGTAAAAATTTCAAGTCGATTGGAGTTCGGGAAAGCCTTCAATTTGAAGAGAGAAGCATGAAAGGTCAGAAAATATGAAGAACAGAGGCTGCTATTTCTTTTTTTCAATTTCAGCTACAGTAATTCAATACCTCCCGCCCGTGTTTTCCCAAATGAAGAAGAAGATGTTGACTTTGACAGTTGACTGTTGACCGGTTCATTGACCTTTGACCGGTTCAATGGTTTTTGGACCGGTTCGGTTGTTTTTAGACCGATTCTGACTATTTCGAGGCCGGTTTTTCCATTTGGGAGGTTTGTTTCATCATTTGGAGGCCCGATTCATCCTTTTACAGCCCGGTTCAACCTTTTGAAGGTTCGGTTCACACATTTGCAAGCCGGTTCGACCCAAATTCGAAGTGTTCGAAGTGGTTCAATGTTAATCCTAGATTATTAATGTAATAATTTAGTAGTTTGCTTGCATTAGATGCCAAAACCAGTCCACTTTAGTGTGTTTAATTAATTATGCATTGTGAATGTATGTTTTAATTAAAATCCCTGATTATATGTGCATAAAGTATGTCATATAGATTTTAAAATCTCACCATAGGAAGCATGCTCCATGCATTGAAAGTATGTTATAAGTGTTATAATATATTGTATGCATGTTTATTGAGTTCCATAAGAATTAATATAAGTGTTATATTAATTTATGAAACAAATATTATATTTTTTAATTATAATTAATATAAGGGTTATATTAATTAAAAATTAAACATATAATTGCTATGCATTTATTCATGTGATGAATTTGTTATAAATGTATGTTTATTCATGTGATGAATGATGAAACAATTTATAACATAGAAATGCATGTAACCTAAGGTTAATTAATTAGTTTTAAAATGGTTTTAGAACTGGAAATTAATTAGACCTTAGGTTATCTAGTTCTAATAAGATTAGAATTAGGCAACCAATAATTTATAAACTTTGATTAAAGAGGGACTCTGACTAAGGAAGGTTCTGGCTAGGTTGGGGTACTTAAGCTGACGGAAATGGAACACCCCTACCTGGAAACTGGAGTGAATTTAATCTAGAGGTTTATAAATTATCTTTCGTGAGTGGCGTTTATTAAAAGTTAATAAATTGAACTCATAAACCTAGGTTATTAAAAGGTTAATAGACTTAGGTAATTCCAGTATAATTGTTATATTGGTAGACTTAGGTCATATTGTTTTTAGCCGAAATATGCCTAAGTAAAAGTATACCCAAACTGTTTAAAATACTTAGTGGGAGTGAAAAGGTATATATGATATATCAATTTCCTCTTACACTCTCCGCGAAGTTCACACCGTGAGATTTATGCTCGGCCTCGTGATGTCAATAGGGCATCCCCATTCGGATGGTGTTTGCATAAATCAAGAGCAAGGTGAATGGAGAAAGTATTTATAGTAAGTGGGAGAAGGAAGTATGTCAACACATCCTACGGTCTCCTCCATTAGGTTGGACCGTGAGATTCCCATGTTGCGCCTGCAGGTTGCCCGAAGTAGCACCATCCATTCGGAGGGATGTAACATGGGATTCGGTACAACTCAAACTCCAGAAATGGATAGGGTTTCTTAGGTCCATTCCCAGCTTTGTCTCTCCAATTCGGTAGCATTGTTGGGGCCGACCTCTGAGGTCTGAAAATGGCGGGTCACACTTACAAGAATTGCTAAGTGTTAGTAAGTTTTTGACCAAAGTAGCGATAACTAGAATGTTATAGGAATAAGAGTTATTCTGGTATTAGCATTTAGTCAAGAATGTCTTGGTTCAGTGAATGAGTGATTGACCGCCTCTCGGTAGCGGTTGCTCGACTCATTTGAAGTATCGTTGTAAAAACAATAATGAGTTTATGGGTACATTATTACTTTTGCTAAATTCTTAAATTGGATAGGTTACAAACAATTCACTAATAGAATTCATTCTTTTTCAAAGATGTCGAACTCTTTTATCCAGCTACTCGCCTTCAATAAACTTAGCGCGATAATTATGGAACACGAAATCAAACTTGAATACAATTCTTGTTCTTGATGATCTGAGGTTCGTCTTAACGGAGGAATGCCCTCCCCCTCCCAGCTCGACTGCAAACCAAATTGTTCGGGATGCTTATGACATATGGATTAGGGCTAATGAGAAGGCCCGAGTCTATATCTTAGCCAAAGATATCCGATGTGTTGTCTAAGAAACATGAGACCATGGTCACCGCAAAGGAGATCATGGGATCATTACTGACGATGTTTGGACAACCGTCTCTCATCGGTCCATTATGATCTTTGTCAAATATGTTTACAACTCCCGTATGAAGGAGGAGCCTCTGTAGGGAACATGTCCTTGACATGATGACCCACTTCAACGTGGTTTGAAGTAAATGAGGCAGTCATAGATGAGAAAAGTCAGGTAACCTTTATTATGGAATCTCTTCCGAAGAGTTTCCTGCCATTCCGCACAAATGCGGTGATGAATAAAATAGAGTATAACTTTGACTACTCTCCTCAATGAGCTACTGACTTTTTGAGTCCTCATGAAATCAAAAGGAAAAGAGAAGGAGGCAAATGTTGTCACTTGAAGAAGTTCCTAAGAGGATCGTCCTCCGGGACCAAGTCTGGTCCTTCTTTTTCTAAGAATAAGGGTATTCATAAGAAGAAGAAGAAGAAGAAGACAAAGGGGAAGGGACAGGCTCCCACATGCAGGCCAAAGCCACAGGAAAATGTTTCCACTGTGGAGTAGACGGGCACTGGAAGAGGAACTGCCCGAAATACCTTGCAGAAAAGAATGCTGAGAAAGAAAAACAAGGTAAATATGATTTACTCGTTACTGAAACTGAAAGAGTCTAGATTAAGAAAACGGAAGCAATTTTGGATCTTGAACACTCTAAGTTGATCAATTTTGTAAAAAAAAAAACATGCTCAAAGTTGGAAAAACAGAGGGATAGAAAACTCAACTTTGAAGATCAAATTCTCTTCACTCGATTGATGGTTTTCAACACGAACACTTCGTGGACAACCGTTATAGTCTTCTCTACTATCCTCAGGCCTTAGAACGGATTGTGGGATCCTAGGTTGAGAGAATTTGGAAGAAAAGACCTCAAAAGTCACTAATTCGGGAATATTGAATTTTCTGTGTAATTCTCCCAAAACACCTCAAATCACCATTATATAAAGCTTCAAAAAGCTTCAATGGAGTGACAACTCAAGGGTGATGAGGATGCTTTGAGATGGAGGTGGCCAATTTTGGTGAATTTTGAAGATGAGTAAGATTAGGCAAGTTGGCAACTTGTTTTTCATGAAAATCATGAAAATCCCTCATTTTACATTTAATTTTAATTCAAAAATTAATATTAAATTATTTTTTAATTAAAAGTAATATAATTAATTAAATAATTCAAAATTAATTTAATTAATTAATTTTTTAATTTAATTTAATATCAAATATTAAATTAAATAAATTGCCCGATCTCGATCGATTTTTCGAACATGAATCCTTATTCATGCTATAAACCGATCCAATATTTAAATCATATTTAAATATATCCACCTCCTTTAATCATAGTTTAATTCATAATTAAGCCATGATTCGTTAAATATATCACATATAATTAACGCTTTCTTCCAAACTCGAATTTGAACAATTCAAATTCTTTTCTCTCAAAACGTTATAAGGCTAAGTCCGAGCTAGTAAGGAGAACCTAATGGACCTACAGATCATGAGCTCCAACGATACGAGATTAACCGGCCAAACTCTTTAGCCTAGTTAATCAACATTCGTTAACCACCGGACACTCCACTAAAGCCCAAAGGTTGCATTCTCCTCACAGAGTAGAAATTTTTGTCCACTCAATATAACCATGATTAGTAAGTCGATCCTTCACAGGTCGTTCGTAATTACAGCTGGGTCAAAATTACCGTTTTACCCCTGTAATTACATCTTGTTCCTTAAGTCCCACTGATCCTCTAATCAACGATTGATTTGTGGTCCAACCAACAAACCGAATCCCTCTCGGGCCAATGAGAGGGGTGGGCCCTTTGTTCAAGACCTGGAGTCAGCACTTAAGGGAACAACCTCTCTACTAATCCTTAAAGCGGGTAGGAGTGAATTCCATCTTGCAGAAATATGTTCCCAGCTATCTACCCGATTTTATCCCTGAAATGGAAGGCTTACTGAGTCGACAGTCTCGTGCCATTCTCACCCATACAAATCTAAGGATAATCCGAATAAACAAGAGTCCATAGAACGCTTAGGATTAAGATCGAGTTACCTAGGTCATTGTATGTATATAGTCGATTAAGACGATGAAACTGAGTTATAAAGTCTAAGTGACTATTTCATGTCCCCATCTTATGCAAACTCATTGCATGGGGCGCCCCACTCACATGTCTCCACATGAACGATTTAGGATCACATCGTTTATTCTCTACAAAGTGGGTCGCGTCCATAGTGTCCCCAGGATAAGGTACCCAGCCATATCCTTATACTATAGACTGTTCTGGCTATAACTTGAACTTGATCCACTTTTATGTCACACATAAAGTTCAAGTATTCATCCTATAGCCAAGGGTTCTTTATGGGATTAAGGTTACACAATACACAATATTCAATAACACCTTTACTGAATAAATATCAATAACAACTTTATTGTGAAATAAAATATATATTCAGTTTACAAAACCACGAGTTTTAGGACATAAAACCCAACAGAAACATGTTTAGTGGAACATGATGATTCCGTCTGGATATTAGATTCAGGAGCCACTAACCATGTTTGTTCTTCTTTTCAGGAAACTAGTTCCTGGCAGCAGCTTGCTGATGGGAAGATATCTCTCAGGGTTGGAACGGGAGAGGTTGTCTCAGCCAAAGCAGTGAGAGCTGTGAAGTTGTTGTTTAGAGATAGATTTATTTTATTAGAAAATGTACTTTTGGTTCCTAGAATCAAAAGAAATCTTGTATCTATCTCTTGTTTGCTTGAACATATGTATAAAGTATCTTTTGATCATAATGAAGCGTTCATTTGCAAAAGAGGTGTACGAATATGTTCTGCTAAACTTGAAAACAACTTATACGTGTTAAGACCAACTGAAGTAAAAGCTATTTTGAACACCGAGATGTTTAAAACAGCTGATACTCAAAATAAAAGGTTGAAACTTTCTCCTAGTACCTATCTTTGGCACTTAAGACTAGGCCACATTAATCTCAATAGGATTGAGAGATTGGTCAAGAGTGGTCTCCTAAGTCAGTTAGAGGACAACTCTTTACCACCATGTGAGTCCTGTCTCGAAGGAAAAATGACTAAAAGACCTTTTTCTGAAAAAGGTTATAGAGCCAAAGAACCCTTGGAACTCGTGCATTCGGATCTTTGTGGTCCTATGAATGTCAAGGCACGAGAAGGGTATGAATATTTCATCAGTTTCATTGATGATTATTCTAGGTATGGCTATCTTTACCTAATGCATCATAAGTCTGAAACCCTTGAAAAGTTCAAGGAATATAAGGCAGAAGTTGAGAACACATTAGGTAAAACAATTAAAACACTTCGATCAGATCGAGGTGGAGAGTATATGGATTTGAGATTCCAAGACTATATGATAGAATATCGAATCGTATCCCAACTCTCAACACCTGGTACACCTTAGCAGAATGGTGTATCTGAGAGGAGAAATAGAACCCTGTTAGACATGGTTCGATCCATGATGAGCTATGCTCAGCTGCCTAATTCGTTTTGGGGTTATGCAGTAGAAGCTGTTGTATATATTTTGAACATGGTTCCCTCAAAGAGTGTTTCAGAAACACCTTATGAGTTATGGAAAGGGCGTAAAGGTAGTTTACGTCACTTCAGGATTTGGGGATGTCCAGCACATGTGTTGGTGTCCAATCCAAAGAAATTGGAACATCGTTCAAAATTATGCCTATTTGTAGGATACTCCAAAGAAACGAAAGGTGGTCTATTTTATGATCCTCAAGAGGACAAGGTGTTTATGTCGACAAATGCCACGTTCTTAGAGGAAGACCACATGAGAGATCATCAGCCTCGAAGCAGGATTGTCTTAAGTGAAATTTCCAGGGAAGCTACAGATAAATCAACAAAAGTTGTTGATCAAGCTGGTCCTTCTCAAGTGTTGAGAATGCCTCGACGTAGTGGGAGGGATGTTAGACAACTTTGACCGTTACATGGGTTTGATCAAAACCAAGTCGTCATACACGATGATGGCGTTGAGGATCCACCGACCTATAAACAGCAAATGAATGATATAGATAGGGACCGGTGGATTCAAGCCATGGATCTTGAAATGGAGTCAATGTACTTCAATTCAGTCTGGGAACTTGTAGATCAACCGGATGGTGAAAGACCTATCGGTTGCAAGTGGATCTACAAGAGAAAACGAGATCAAGCTTCTGTGAGGTGCAAACCTTTAAGGCTCGACTTGTGGCAAAGGGTTATACCAGTGGGAAGGGGTGGACTATGAAGAAACCTTCTCCCCTGTTGCCATGCTTAAGTCGATTAGAATACTCTTGTCCATTGCCACGTTTTATGATTATGAAATTTGGCAAATGGATGTCAAGACAGTCTTTCTGAATGGCAATCTTGAAGAGAGTATCTATATGGATCAACCAGAGGGGTTCAAAGTTCAGGGTCAAGAGCAAAAGGTTTGCAAGCTTAAACGGTCCATTTATGGATTGAAACAAGCATCTAGATCCTGGAATATAAGATTTGATACTGCGATCAAATCTTATAGCTTTGAACAGAATATTGACGAGCCTTGTGTCTACAAGAAGATAGTCAATACTACTGTAGTTTTCTTAGTCTTATACGTAGACGATATCCTGCTCATTGGGAATGATACGGGATTCCTGACTGGCGTTAAGCAATGGCTAGCGACCCAATTTCAAATGAAAGATTTGGGAGAGGCTCAGTTTATCCTTGGAATCCAAATTGTTCTGAATCGCAAGAACAAAACGCTAGCATATTGTCTCGGGCATCTTATATTGACAAGATGTTGATTAGATATAAGATGCAGAATTCCAAGAAGGGTTTATTACCTTTCAGGCATGGAATTCATTTGTCTAAGGAACAATGTCCTAAGACACCTCAAGAAGTTGAGGATATGAGACGCATTCCCTATTCATCAGCTGTCGGTAGTCTGATGTATGTCATGCTATGTACTCGACCCGACATATGCTATGCAAAGGGGAATTGTCGTGAGTATCACCAATCACGGATATGATCATTGGACTGCCGTTAAGAATATCCTCAAGTATCTGAGGAGAACGAGGGACTATATGCTTGTGTATGGCGCGAAGGATTTGATCCTTGCAGGATACACTGACTCTGATTTTCAGACTGATGTAGATTCGAGGAAATCTACATTGGGATCAGTGTTCACTCTTAACGGAGGAGCTATAGTATGGAGGAGTATAAATAAAGGTTGTATTGCTGACTCCACCATGGAGGCTAAGTACGTCGCAGCTTGCGAAGCAGCAAAGGAGGCTGTATGGCTTAGGAAGTTCTTGACTGATTTGGAAGTTGTTCCAAATATGAATTTGCCTATCGCCCTTTATTGTGATAATGTGGTGCAGTGGCAAATTCTAAAGAACCTAGAAGCCATACGCGCGGAAAGCACATAGAGCGCAAATATCATCTCATCGGGGAGATTGTGCAACGAGGAGACGTGATCGTCACGCAGATCGCTTCGGAGCACAACATTGCTGATCCGTTTACAAAGCCCCTCACGGCTAAAGTGTTTAAGAGACACCTAGAAAGTCTAGGACTACGGGTTGTACAGTAGGGCAATTTTTCTTTGCTCAAAGATGTTTTACCCCACGCACGCTTTAGTCCAAGTGGGAGATTGTTGGGTTTAATGTCCTAAAACTCGTGGTTTTGTAAATCGAATGTATATTCTATTTTGCAATAAAGATGTTATTGATATTTATTCAAGAAAAGTGTTATTGAATGTTGTGTATTGTGTAACCTTAATCCAATAAAGAACCCTTCGCTATGGGATGAATACTTGAACTTTATGTGTGACATAAAAATGGATCAAGTTCAAGTTATAGCTGAGCAGTCTATAGTATAAGGATAGGGTTGGGTACCTTATCCGGGGACACTATGGACGCGACCCACTTTGTAGAGTACAAACGATGTGATCTAAATCGTTCATGTGGAGACATGTGAGTGGGGCGTCCTATGCAATGAGTTTGCATAAGATCGATCCAGAAATAGTCACTTAGACTTTATAACTCCGTTCTTGTCTTAATCGACTATATTCATACGATGACCTAGGTAACTCGATCTTAATCCCGAGCGTGCCATGAACTTCTCGCTTTATTCAGATTATCCTTAGATTTGCATGGGTGAGAGTGGCTCGAGACTGCCGACTCAACAAGCCTCCCATTTCGGGGATAAAATCGGGTAGATAGTTGGAAACATAGTTCTGCAAGATGGAATTCATTCCTACCCGCTTTAGGGATTAGTAGAGAGGTTGTTTCCTTAAATCTCGACTCGGGTCTTGAACAATGGACCCACCCCTCTCATTGGCTCGAGAGGGATCTGCTTTCTTGGTTGGACCACAAACCAATTGTTCATTAGAGGATCAGTGGGACTTAAGGAACAAGAGGTAATTACAGGGGTAAAACGATAATTTTGAACGAGTTGTAATTACGAACGACCTGTGAAGGATTGACTTACTAATCATGGTTATATCGAGTGGACAGAAATATATCTACAGTGAGGAGAATGCAGCCACTGGGCTTTAGTGGAGTGTCCCGGTGGTTAACGAATGTTGATTAGCTAGGCTAAAGAGTTTGGCCGGTTAATCTCGTATCGTTGGAGCTCATGATCTGTAGGTCCATTAGGTCCTCCTTACTAGCTCGGACTTAGCCTTATAACGTTTTGAGAGAAAAGAATTTGAATTGTTCAAATTCGAGTTTGAAAGAAAGCATTAATTATATGTGATATTTTTAACGAATCATAGCTTAATTATGAATTAAACTATGATTAATAAGAGGTGGATATATTTAAATATGATTTAAATATCGGATCGATTTATAGCATGAATAAGGATTCATGTTCGAAAAATCGATCGAGATCGGGTAATTTATTTAATTTAATATTTAATATTAAGTTAAATTAAAAATTAATTAAATTAATTTTGAATTATTTTATTAGTTATATTAATTTTAATTAAAAATCAATTTAATACTAATTTTTGAATTAAAATTAAATGAAAAATAAATAGATTATCATGTTTTTCATGAAAATCAACTTGACAAGTTGCCTAATCCTCATCATCTTCAAAATTGTACAAAATTAACCACCTCCACCTCAAAGCATCCTCATCACCCTTGAGTTGTCACTCCATTGAAGCTTATTGAAGCTTTATATAATGGTGATTTGAGGAATGTTGGGAGAATTTTGCAGAAAATTCTAAATTCCCGAATTAGTGACCTTTGAGGACTTTTCTTCCAAATTCTCTCAACCTAGGATCCCACAATCCGTTCTAAGGCCTGAGGATTGTAGGGAAGACTCTAACGATCGTCCACGAAGTGTTCGTGCTGAAAACCATCCACCGGGTGAAGAGAATTTGATCTTCAAAGTTGAGTTTTCTACCTCTCTATTTTTCCAGCTTTGAGCATGCATTTTGTTTTACAAAATTGATCAACTTAGAGTGTTCAAGATCCAAAATTGTTTCCGCTTTCTTAATCTAGACTCTTTCACCTACTATATTTTAAACTATTTAAAATACTATGTAAGACTTGATGGAGATCTGATCTCCTTGAGCAGCGGAAACGTGGTTTGGAATCGTAATTGCTTGATTGTTTAGGTTGAAGCAAAAACCAGTATATTGACAAAATATAGAACAAGCATACATCCTTTAATCTAATTAAAGCATGGAGTAGTACATGCAAACATGATAGAAGTTTAACGATTAAACTAATAAAAGAGAGGGATACCTTTGTAGACTTTCTCCAGCAACTTGTTGCTCCAAAGGTTGTACAACAAATCAATTGTACAGGGACTTCTCTGTTTTCTTCCAGCAAGAACACAACCACCAGAGATCACATTCTATATCTCTGAGTGCATAGATCCTCCTTGGTTGGAAGGATTCCAACTTTTGGAATAATTGAGAATTTTGAGAGTGAGAGAATTCTAAAGCAACAACAATTCTCAATATTGCTTGAATGATCAAAATCGATCCACTGCTTCTTCCAACTCCCTACACTTAACGATAGGGAGTGGAGAAGAAACTGGTGAGTGGGGAACGTGTCATCTACACGTTCCCCCTCTTTTAATTAATTAAATAATTAAAAAATAAATATAACCTATTTAAATAATTAATTAATTTGAATATCTTATATTTCAAATAGATTATATGTATATGATTAAATCACATTTAATCATTAACCTATAGTTTTAATGTACATCCAGTGCACATTAAATTTTAACCTATAGTTTTTAAATATGAATCACATTCATATTTATATTTAATATTTGAACTCTTTCAAATATTTAACTCTCTCATACTATTCAATATGAATCATATTCATATTAAATTTATAATATATAGTTCCAAAACCATATATTATATCGTATCATTATACATTGAATATATTCCCTAATGAATTTGAACATTTCAAATTCAAATGATCTAAGAACCCTTTACGAGCTAGAAGGTGGACCTAATGGACCTACAGATCAGAAGCTCAAAAGATACGAGATTGCTCGGTTAATCTCATTAACCTCCCTATCAACATTCGCTAATCTGCGGAACACTCCACTAAAGTCCCACACCGCACTCTTCTCACCGCAGAGATATATTTTTGTGTCTCACGATTCGACCAATAACAAAAAGTCAATCCATCACGAATGTTCGTAACACCACCGGATCAAATTACCGCTTTACCCACAGGTTACATCTTGTACCTTAAGTACCAAAGCTCCTCTAATGAACAATTTGTTTGTGGTCCTACCAACAAACAGAGTCCCTCTCGGGCCAATGAGAGGGTCGGGCCCTTTGTTCAAGTCCCGGAGACACCACTTAAGGGAACATTCCTCTACTTACCCTAGTAGGCGGGAAGGAGTGAATTCCATCTTGCTCAGTTAAGTTTCCAGCTGCTCACTCGGTCTTGTCCCCAAAAAGGTAGGCATATTGAGTCGGCGAATCTGACCACTCTCACCCATACTAGTCAAAGGACAATCCCTCGCGAATAGGAGTTCGTAACCTGCTCAGGATTGAGATCAAGTTGCCTAGGTCATCCTAGTGAAATAGAAACCTAACTAGTCAACGGAGTTACAGCTAGATATTACTATTTTGTGGTCCGGTCTTATGTAATCTCATTACATAGGATATCCCCACTCACATGTCATCTACACGAACACGTTAGGATCACTGTGTTTGCATCAAATACAAAGTGGGCCACATCCATAGTTTAACTAGGGTAAGGTACCCAATCCTTATCCCCTAACTATAGACCCTTTAAGCTGTATCTCGAACCAAGATCCTTTTTATGTACATTACATTCAATTAGAGATTCATTTAATAGCCTTGGATGTTTAGTTTATTAGATTTAGGGTTTAAATAAAGGCAAACTCATATATAACGAACAATAACACTTTATTGAAATAATAACACTTTATTACATTAATTAGAACATAATTACAAACTACGAGTTTTAGGGCACAAATCCCAACAAGACTAATTTCTAATCCTATTAGAATTTAAAACTTAGGTCTAAATTAATTTTAAACAATTTAAAACTAATTTAATTTTAACCCAAGTTTCTATGTTTGCATGCATTTCTTTATTATAGGTTATGGTTTCTAAAACCCCTTTAATTTATAACTTTTATAAATTTAATAATTAACCTATGATAAAGAAACTATATTATAAATGAAGGGAATCGAAGTCCGCGCAGCGGAAGCAATTGTGAATCCCGTGCTCTTGATTTAGTTACAACGATAAATTCAAGAACATACAAAACTAGATTAAGCATAAAAGTGAAATGGACAGCAAGAATTTACCTTTGAAGAACCTTTCTTCAAGTGCTCCTCTCTCCACGGTCACGATCTCAAAGAACAAGAACTCCAACGTGCGAAGACGCACGACCACCTGGATCTTCTCCGTTGTTCTCTAGGTGAGGAGGAAGGTGGGTTCCCTTTAGGAGATGTGAGGTATTTTGAGAGAGAGATGTTTTTGTTGTCTTGGAACTCTTCCAACAACAACAAAAGAGCTTTTCCAAAACCTTTGCTTAGAATGATTTCAAAAATCCTTCACCTAGTTGCATCTCATGCAACCATATATATATGGAAATAGGATGGAAATGACCACCCTACCCCTCCTTTAATCTCTTGTTAGTATATAGTTTATATATTAATCTAATTCACATTAAAACTATATATTATATCAATTATATCATATATAATTGATATAACTCCTCATGTATGAAATTGAATACTTCAATTTCACTCCTAACTTTATACCCTCAATATTACCATATTGAGCCAACGGAGGGATCTAATGGACCTACAGATCATGAGCTCCAATGATGTGAGATTAACTGATCAAACTCTTTGATCCAGTTAATCAATATTCATTAACTACAAGTCACTCCACTATAGACTTGTAGTGCGCACTCTCCTCACTGTAGATAATATTGTGTCCACCGATATAGTCATTACCCATGAGTCGACCCTTCACGGGTTGTTCGTAATCACACCGGGTCAAATTACCGCTTTACCCCCGTGATTACCTCTTTGCTCCTTAAGTACCACCGATCCTCTAATGAACAACAAGTCTAAGGTCCTACCTTAGACTCATACCCTCATAGAGGGTGGGACCCCGTTGTTCAAGACCTGGAGTCAGTTCTGAAGGGAACAACCTATCTAATTCCTCAGCAGAGGAATGAGTGAATTCCATCTTGTACAGTTAAGTTCCCAGCTACCTACGAGGTTCTGTCCCTGAAAAGGTAGGCTTATTGAGTCGGCCATGTGCCACTCTCACCCAAACTAGTCTAAGGACAACCTCTATAAGCGGGGAGTTCTTAACTTCCTCGAGATTCGTGTCGAGTCACTAATGACCATCTATAAATTACTAGTCTTATCCTCATTAATCGATGTTATAATTGGTTAGACTAATAAATTGCGATCCAGTCTTGTATGAACTCTTCATACAGGATGCCCCCACTCGCATGTCAACTACATAAATGAGTTGGATTACCTCATTTGTACTAATTACAAAGTGGGTAGCATCCATGGTGTTACCAGAATGAGGTTTCCAACCTTATTCTTATACCATAGACTCTTTAGGTTATAATCTTGAACTCAACCCAAATAGTGTCCACTACACTGACTTCAAGATAAATGTTATAACCTTGGAGCTTAGTTTATTGGATTTATAAAAGCAAGACTGTAATCTTATCAAAACAAATAACACTTTATTTAATTGATCAAAATTACACAAGTTTAGGGCATAAATCCCAACAATCTCCCACTTGACCTAAAGCTTGTGGAGTAATAAACATTACAGTAATGTAAATACAATAAACTAGGGGATTTAAACCCCTTTGTACAAAAATACTCTCACTTTCCCTAGTTGGGGAAGACTTGTAAACCTAGACCTTCTAGGTGACTCTCAAATACTTTAGCCGTGAGAGCCTTTGTAAAAGGATCAATAATGTTGTGCTCTGAGGCTATCTTCGTGACAATCACGTCTCCTTTATGCACGATCTCCCGATGAGATGATACTTTCGCTCTATGTGCTTTCCCCTCTTGTGACTTCGGGGTTCCCTCGAATTTGCCACTCGCACCACCAAGTATCGCAATACAACGTGATGGGCAAAGTCATATTTGGAACAACTTCCAAATTTAGCATAAATTTCTTAACCAAACGGCCTCCTTAGCCGCTTTCTTCACAAGTCGCTACATATTCGCCTCCATGGTGGAATCGCGATGCATCCTTGCTTGACGCTTCGCCATACTACAGCTCCTCCGTTGAGAGTGAAAATTGACCCTGATGTAGATTTCCGAGAATCTTTATCAGTCTGAAAGTCAGAATCCGTGTATCCTGTAAGGATCAAATCCTTAGCCCCATACACAAGCATGTAGTTCCTTGTTCTCTTAAGATACTTAAGGATTATTTTAACCGTTGTCCAAATGTTCAAGTCCTCGGATTGGATTGATACCTCATGACCATCCCAATCGCAAAAAAGCAGGATGTCAGGCCTAGTACACAACATGGCGTACATCAGGCTCCCAACACCTGATGCGTAAGGAATCTGTCTCATATCCTCAACTCCTTGAGGTGTCTTAGGACACTGTTCCTTAGACAAATGGATTCCATGTCTAAAAGGCAACAAGCCCTTTTTGGAATCTTGCATCTTAAACCTTGACAACACTTTGTTTATGTATGATGCTTGAGACAAGGCTAGTGTTTTATTCTTGCGGTTCCGGACAATCTGGATCCCAAGAACAAACTGCGCATCACCCAATCTTTCATTTGGAACTGCATAGCTAGCCATTCTTTGATGTCAATAAGATAACCTACATCTTTTCCAATGAGTAGGATATCATCCACATAAAGAATTAGGAAAGCGACAGAACCATTGATGATTTTCTTGTAGACACAAGGTTCATCATCATTTTGGTCAAAATCATAAGATCTGATAGCCTCATCAAATCTTATATTCCAGGACCTAGAGGCTTGTTTCAGTCCATAAATCGACCTTTTAAGCCTGCAAACCTTTTGCTCTTGTCCTGGTTTAATGAACCCTTTCGGTTGGTCCATGTAGATGGTTTCCTCAAGATTGCAATTCAAAAAGGTTGTCTTGACATCCATTTGCCATACCTCATAGTCATAATATGCGGCAATGGCAAGAAGGATACGAATAGACTTTACCATAGCAACAGGTGAAAAGGTCTCCTCATAGTCAACCCCTTCAACCTGGGTATAACCCTTTGCTACTAGTCTAGCTTAAAAGGTTTGCACATTCCCATCTACACCACGTTTTCTCTTGTAGATCCACTTACAACCTATAGGTTTTACCCCATCAGGCTTATCTACAAGATCCCAAACAGAATTGAAGTGCATAGACTCCATTTCTTGGTCCATGGCTATGACCCATTTGTCTTTGTCAATGTCAACCATTGCTTGATTATAAGTCAATGGATCCTCGCAATTGTCATTTGGTATAACAACTTGGGTTTCAGCTAAACTCATGTAATGGTCAGACTGTATCACAACCCTCCCACTACGTCGAGGCATACTCAACTCTTGAGATGGACCCTCTTGACTAGACAAACTAGTATCAACAACTCTTGTTGACGCACTAGTGTTCTTATTAGCAACCTTTGCTATTGTTCCGTCTAACTCACTCAACACTACCTTACTTTTTGGTTTGTGGTCCCTTATGTGGTCCTCCTCCAAGAAAGTGGCATTTGTCGACACAAAAACCTTATCTTCCTTAGGATCATAGAATAAGCCACCTCTTGTTTATTTTGGGTATCCTACGAACAGACATAACTTTGAACGTGAATCCAACTTCTTTGGATTTGTCACAAGCACATGTGTCGGACAACCCCATATTCTGAAGTGACATAAACTACCTTTACGTCCTTTTCAGAGTTCAAAAGGTGTTTCAGAAACACTTTTGGAGGGCACATTATTCAAAATGTATACTGCAGTCTCCACTGCGTAACCCCAAAAGGAACTAGGGAGATGAGCATAACTCATCATTGATCGAATCATGTCCAACAAGGTTCTATTTCTCCTTTCCGATACACCGTTTTGCTGTGGTGTGTCGGAGCTGAGAGTTGGGATGTAATTTCATGTTCTATCATATAGTTCTGGAATTTTAAATCCATGTATTCTCCACCTCGATCCGATCGAAGTGTTTTAACTCTTTTACCTAATTGATTTTAAACCTCAGTCTTGAATTCCTTGAACTTTTCAAGTTCTTCAGACTTGTGGTGCATTAGGTAAATATGCCCATATCTGGAATAATCATCTATAAAAGAGATGAAATATTCATATCCTCCCCAGCTTTAACATTCATCGGACCACAAAGGTCCAGATGTATAAGCTCTAGAGGATCTTTGGCTCTATAACCTTTTCCACTAAAAGGTCTTTTAGTCCTTTTGCCTTCTAAGCAAGATTCACATACTGGCAAGGAATTTTCTTCTAACTCGTTTAGAAGTCCGTTCTTTACCAATCTCTCAATCCTATTGAGATTAATGTGATCCAATCTTAGATGCCAAAGATGAGCATTTTCTTTAGGAGAAATTAGTTCGTGTACTTGCAATTTTGTAAAATTCACTTGTTAAAACTATTTTAATCGAATTAAACCATTTGCAAATAATTCTCAAGAAGAGCAACACATAGTACAATACTTTTCCAATGAAATAAACACTTTATTTAATTGAAAAGTAAAAGAAGTACAATGTTCTCTAAGGCAAGAAATAAGGTTTCTAATAAACCCTTAAGCTACATGTTATCAAATAATGACTTTTCTTTGCCGATACAGTTGCTCTTTATGTGCTCTTTTTCTCTTCTTCTCAGATCTTCTTAAGTCTAGAAGTATGGTCATGATTCTTAGTCCCAGAGGATGAATCCTCCCGAGAACTTTTGGAATGAGCAAACAAATTTGCCTCTCCATTTTGTTGTCTCTTATCATCCATAAGAAACTGATAATTCTGCAGCTCATATAGCAGAGGAAGTCGATTATACTCTATGTTGTTCATCATTGCATTGCTACGAAATCATTGAAAACTCTTCTAAGAGATTCTAGGATGAACAAAATCGACATTTCTCATCTATGACCGCTCCGTTTAATTCCGCTATATTGAAGTGGGCAATCGAGTTGAGAACATGTTCTCTCACCGATGTTCCTTCCTTCATACGTGCGTTATAAATGAATTTTAGGGCTTCATGTCGAATTTGTTTGGGCGGTTGTCTAGACAAATTTAGCACAAAATCCATGATCTCTCGAGTGAGACCTTGCCTCCACCCTCCCAAGCTAAAGCATCGTGTATGCTAGCTGGGGATATAGGCTTTCGCCTTTTCGTTGGCATTAATCCAATGGTCATACGCATCCTCAACGACTTGAGATGCATTTTGAGCAGAAATTGAGGACACTCCTCATTGAGAACGAACTTAAAATCATGTGTAACCAAGATTATGTTGAGTCCATCCTCCAAGTCACTATGTTCTCTCCTGGTTAACTTTTTCTTTTCCAATAAGGAAATCATAGAGCTAGACATTTTTTTGAAATATTTACAAACAAACGTGTATGAGTTTCTTGCTATAACTCTAATCCAATCATGTTTTAGCTAATTATCAAATGATTCCTAGGCCATTTATAATTTGTAATGATACTCCAAAGGTTTAGAATGTATGACACCGAAGGGTAATAAAAAACACTCATCCTCTAGATCAAGACACTCTTGACCAAAACCTAATACCAGAATAACTCTTATTTCTATAGGTTTTAGTTACCATTTTTCGGTCTGGATATATACACAACTTATGTACCCTGTGAGTGTAACCCTTTGTCTTTAGATCCCAGAGTCTCGATCCAATAAAATCCGCCGAAGGGAGGACTAGATTAGAAAATAGTCTAAGGAAATCTTTATCCCTTTCGGGTGTCTACTATGTTAGAGCCTCTATGATAAAGCCCTCCGAAGGGATTGTTTGGTCCAGGCCAAACTAGCAGGCTGACCATAGTGGTCTAACGGTGTAAACTGATAAAAGAGACCGTAGGTTTTGTTTTCACTAAACCTGCTCCCACTCACTATAAGTACCCTCTTCATTCACCTTGATATTGACTCATACAAACACCATCCAAAGGGGGACGCTCCCGTTTGCGCCACGAGGCCAAGTATGAGTCTCACGGTGTGAACTTTCGGAGATAGCGTAGGTGGATAAATATGTATCTCATACACTTTTTCCTCCCACTGAATACTTTAAGTCTATAGGAATCTTTCTTAGGCTAAAACCCGGCTAATGGTTTTACCTAACTCTATCAACATAACTCTTATATTGATAATCAATATAACTCTTATATTGATTTTATCCTAAGTTTGTTAATATAACTCCTTATATTAAACCTAGGATTTCTAGTTTATTAACCCACTTAATAAACTCATTGACGCCATCTTGTAATTTATAAGACTCTCTTATTAAATTTCACTCCCGAGTCGCCGCCTCCTGTAGGGGTGTTCCGTTTTAAATCGACTTAAATACCCTAGCCTAGACAAAACTTTTCTTAGACAGAGTTCCTCTTTTAATCATAGCTTATAAATTACTTGGTTCCTAATTCTAATCTAATTAGAACTAGATAACCTAAGGTCTATTATTTCCAAGTTCTAAACATTTTAAAACTAATAATTAACCTTAGGTGACATGCATACTATGTTATAGTGCTTGATCATTCATCACATGAATAATAAGACATTCATAGCATATTCATCTCATGAAAAATAATGCATGTCAATGCTGTCCAAAATTAATATAACAACCTTATATTAATTAATCATGTAAACTATATAATATAACTCCTTATATTATAAATGATGCATGAAAATGCTTAACCTAAGGTGGGATTTCTAAAATAAAAACATACACTATGCATGATAATAATTACACAACAATTGCATAATTAAAATAGCAAAAATTAGACCAATTTTGGCACCCTAAAAATAATTTTAATTAATATAATCTAATTATATTAATTAAAATTAAATATATTAAATATATTAAATATAAAACGTTTTAATAATTAATATATATAATAAAAAAATGTTTTCTGCCCGTTGCTCCTCGCGTGTAACGTATCTGGCGTTGCAACGTTGATAGCAGCGTTGCAACGCTGCGTTTGTCATCTTCTACCGAGCGTTGCGCAACGCTGCCTCCTACGCGCGCCTTCTCCCGCAAGCGCGGCGTTGCAACGTCGATGAACAGCGTTGCAACGCTGCACACAGACAACAATGTGAATCCACTATTCTTTGCTCGTTTTTGCTCCGTTCTTCTCAGCAACCGCCTTGCCTTGATCGACACGGACTTACAGACTCGATTTACAATTAAAATTTGCCCAAAATATCGGGCCTTTACATTGAACATTTCAATGGAAATTGTAAATCTAAGTGCCAAAATCGAAAACATCTAATTTTGCAAAATCGTTCATACATCTCATGCAAAAATAGTAAATCCCACCATGTTCTTGAAAATAACAGAACATAAATGAAGAACGCAATTGGGGCTCGATACCAATTGAGAGGAATAGAAGTCCTCACCTGCGGGCGATTGCGAATCGCGCTCTTGATTTAGTTACAACGATAAATTCAAGAACATACAAAACTAGATTAAGCATAAAAGTGAAATGGACAAACAAGAATTTACCTTTGAAGAACCTTTCTTCAAGTGCTCCTCTCTCCACGGTCACGATCTCAACGAACAAGAACTCCAACGTGTGAAGACACGACCACCGGATCTTCTCCGTTGTTCTCTAGGTGAGGGAGGAAGGTGGGTCCCTTTAGGAGATGTGAGGTATTTTGAGAGAGAGATGTTTTGTTGTCTTGGAACTCTTCCAACAACAACAAAAGAGCTTTTCCAAAACCTTTGCTTAGAATGATTTCAAAAATCCTTCACCTAGTTGCATCTCATGCAACCATATATATATAGGGAAATAGGATGGAAATGACCATCCTACCCTCCTTTAATCTCTCTTTAGTATATAGTTTATATATGAATCTAATTCACATTAAAACTATATATTATATCAATTATATCATATATAATTGATATAACTCCTCATGTATGAAATTGAACACTTCAATTTCACTCCTAACTTTATACCCTCAATATTACCATATTGAGCCAACGGAGGATCTAATGGACCTACAGGATCATGAGCTCCAATGATGTGAGATTAATCGATCAAACTTTTGATCCAGCTTAATCAATATTCATTAACTACAAGTCACTCCACTATAGACTTGTAGCCGCATTCTTCTCACTTTGTAGATAATATTGTGTCCATCGATATAGTCATTACCCATGAGTCGACCCTTCACGGGTTGTTCGTAATCACACACCGGTCAAATTACCGCTTTACCCTGTGATTACCTCTTTACTCCTTAAGCACCACCGATCCTCTAATGAACAACAAGTCTAAGGTCTTACCTTGGGACTCATACCCTCATAGAGGCGGGGCCCCGTTGTTCAAGACACAGAGTCGATTCTTGAGGGAACAACCTATCTAATTCCTCGAGAGAGGAATGAGTGAATTCCATCTTGCACGAGTTAAGTTCCCACTACCTACGAGGTTCTCGTCACGAGAGAAGGTAGGCTTATTGAGTCGACTACAGGCGGTCCTCACCCATACTAGTCGGACAAACCCCTATAAGCGGGAGTTCTTAACTTGCTCAAGATTCAGGTCGAGTCACTAATGACCATCTATAAATTACTAGTCTTATCCTGTTAACGGTGTTATACTGGTTAGACTAAAAATTTGCGATCCAGTCTTGTATGAACTCTTCATACAGGATGCCCCCACTCGCATGTCAACTACATGAATGAGTTGGATTACCTCATTTGTACTAATCACAAAGTGGGTCGCATCCATGGTGTTACCAGAATGAGGTTTCCAACCTTATTCTTATACCATAGACTATTTAGGTTATAATCTTGAACTCAACCCAAATAGTGTCCACTACACTGATTTCAAGATAAATGTTATAACCTTGGAGCTTAGTTTATTGGATTTATAAAAGCAAGACTGTAATCTTATCAAAACAAATAACACTTTATTTAATTGATCAAAATTACACAAGTTTAGGGCAAAAATCCCAACAATAAAACCAATATTGGAATTATAAATAAAATATTCAAGTAATTGAATAATTAAATTACTTAAATAAAATAATATTTATTTTAAACTAAGTAATTACATGCTCCATGCAATTTATTTTCCATATAATCTAATTATAACAATTATAATTAATTACTCATGAAAAATAAATTAATCATGCATCTAAACCATATTCATATAACAATTATACAAATAAAATGCATGAACATGTTTATCCTAAGGTGGGAAAAAATCTAAATGACATTCATAAAGAAATACAATTGTAAAACCGGAATACATTGGCCCCTAAAGTGCAAAATAATAAAATTACTCTAATTTTATTACATAAACCGATCCAAAACTCTTTGAACCGGGCTTGAACCTCTCAAACCGGACCGAAAACCAACCCAAAAACTGAATCGGTCTGCAACTTGTGAAATTCTATCACGGCGTTGCAACGCTGATGAGGGCGTTGCAACGCCGGCTTTGTCCTCGCACGCGCCTGCTATCGAGGTAGCGTTGCAACGTCGTTCCTCAGGGTTGCAACGTTGATGAATGGTGTTGCAACGCTCATCGGGTTGCGTTACCGTAACGCCGCTAACTTTGACGACAACGACTTTCTTCTTGAACACAAAGAGCGAACAATCATCAATTCTTCCTTCGATTCTCAACCGAATTGCACGAAACTGGTCCCAAACGACTCTTAACTCGATTACAGACTCGATAATGCACTTAATTGCCCAAAACACAGGGGCCTTTACATATAATTTGATCAAATCAAAGCAAACTATGGCCAAAATATTCCTAAACTAGTTTTACAACAAACCAAAATGAATTCCCCACCAAATCAATGCAATTTTGTTTCAACCAAAGCAAAACAAGCATTGCTCTGATACCAATTGATGGAGATCTGATCCCCTTGAGCAGCGAAAACGTGATTGGAATCGTAATTTGCAAGTTTGTTTTGGTTGAAATACAAAAACTCATACATTGATAAAAAACAGAACAAACATGCATTTTCTAATCTAATTAGACATGGAAATTAAAATGCAAACATACTTCGTTTAACAATTAAACTAAAAGGGAGAAAAGGGATTACCTTTGTAGTTTTTCCTCGAACAGCAACTCCGTACTCCTAGAGAATTCAGCAGTACAGCAACCCAGGAACTCCTCTATATTTCCAGCAGAACACTACCAACAGGAGAACCTTCTATTCTCTGAGTGCTTAGACCAATTGCTTTGTGGGAAGGAATTCCAACAATTGAAACAATTTTTGGGAATTGAGAGAGTGAAAAAAGAGAGAGAATTCTTCTGTAAGAAATTCAATCGAATGAGAGAGTGATCGATCAAATGAAGCTTGTCCCTTCTCACCAGGAGAAGGACTCTTCAGTGGGTAACTCCCCACTCCCTATCGAGGGGGAGTTGGGGAGTAGTGGGACATGACACGTTCCCTAATTAATTAAATTAATTTATTTAATTAAATCTAATTTAATTAAATACAAAATGATTAAATCTTATTTAATCATTTTATCCCATAATCTATAGTTTAATGGACATCAAATGCACATTAAATTTTAATCTATAGTTTTCAAATATGAATCACATTCACATTTGAATTTAATATTTGAACTCTTTTAAATATTTAATTCTCTCATATAATTTAATATGAATCATATTCACATTAAATTTATAATATATAGTTCCAAAACTATATATTATATCGTATCTATATGCATTAAATTTATTCCCTAATGAATTTGAACATTTCAAATTCAAACGATCTAAGAACCCTTTACGAGCTAGAAGGTGGACCTAATGGACCTACAGATCAGAAGCTCCAACGATACAAGATTGCTCGGTTAATCTCATTAACCTCCCAATCAACATTCGTTAACTGCGAGAACACTCCACTAAAGTCTGGCAGCAGCACTCTTCTCACTATAGATATATTTCTGTGTCCACGGATATTGACCAATAACAGCAAGTCAATCCTTCACGAATGTTCGTAAAACCAGCTGGGTCAAATTACCGTTTTACCCCTGCGTTACATCTTGTACCTTAAGTACCAGTGCTCCTCTAATGAACAATTTGTTTGTGATTCTACAAACAAACAGAGTCCCTCTCGGGCCATTGAGAGGGTCGGGCCGTTTGTTCAAGTCCCGGAGACACCACTTAAGGGAACATTCCTCTACTTACCCTAGTAGGCGGGAAGTAGTGAATTTCATCTTGCTAAGTTAAGTTCTCAGTCGTTCACTCAGTCTTGTCCCCAAGAAGGTAGGCATATTGAGTCGGTGAATCTGGTCACTCTCACCCATACTAGTCTGTTGGGTTTTGTGCCCTAAAACTCGTAGTTTGTAATTATGTTCTAATTAATGTAATAAAGTGTTATTATTTCAATAAAGAGTTATTGTTCGTTATCTACGAGTTTGCCTTTATTTAAACCCTAAATCCAATAAACTAAACATCCAAGGCTGTTATATGAATCTTTAACTGAATGTAGTGTGCATATAAAGGATCTCGGTTCGAGATACAGCCTAAAGGGTCTATAGTTAGGGGATAAGGTTTGGGAATCTTACCTTGGTAAAACTATGGATGTGGCCCACTTTGTATTTGATACAACACTGTGATCCTAACGTGTTCGTGTAGATGACATGTGAGTGGGGATATACTATGTAATGAGATTACATAAGATCGGACCACGAAATAGTAACCTCTAGCTGTAACCCCGTTGACTAGTTAGGTTTCTATTTCACTAGGATGACCTAGGCAACTTGATCTCAATCCTGAGCAGGTTACGAACTCCTGTTCGCGAGGGATTGTCCTTTGACTAGTATGGGTGAGAGTGGCCAGATTCGCCGACTCAATATGCCTACCTTCTTGGGGACAAGACCAAGTGAGCGGCTGAAAACTTAACTTAGCAAGATGGAATTCACTCCTTCCCGCCTACTAGGGTAAGTAGAGGAATGTTCCTTTAGTGTGGTGTCTCCGGACTTGAACAAAGGGTCCGACCCTCTCATTAGCCCGAGAGGGACTCTGTTTGTTGGTAGGACCACAAACAAATTGTTCATTAGAGGAGCACTGGTACTTAAGGCACAAGATGTAAACCATGGGTAAAACGGTAATTTGACCCAGCTGGTGTTACGAACATTTGTGAAGGATTGACTTGATGTTATTGGTCAATATCCGTGGATACGTAAATATATCTGCCGCTTAGAAGAGTGCAATGCGGGACTTTTAGGAGTGTTCCATGCTTAACGAATGTTGATTGGGAGGTTAATGAGATTAATCGAGCAATCTCGTATCGTTGGAGCTTCTGATCTGTAGGTCCATTAGGTCCACCTTCTAGCTCGTAAAGGGTTCTTAGATCATTTGAATTTGAAATGTTCAAATTCATTAGGGAATATATTTAATGTATATGGATACGATATAATATATAGTTTTGGAACTATATATTATAAATTTAATGTGAATATGATTCATATTAAATTATGTGAGAGAATTAAATATTTGAAAGAGTTCAAATATTAAATTCAAATGTGAATGTGATTCATATTTGTAAACTATAGGTTAAATTTAATGTGCATTAGATGTGCATTAAAACTATAGGTTAGAGGGAAAGATATGATTAAATATGATTTAATCTTAATTAAATATAAGATATTTAATTTGATTAATTAAATATGATTTAATTAATATATATATAATAGTTAATTAGATTAATTATTATTATTTAATATTATTAAATAAATGGGAACGTGTCAGGAGGACACGTTCCCCACTTCCCTCCAACTCCCTATCGATAGGGAGTGGTGGAAGTTATCCCTCCATACATAGCTTCTTCTCTGTGTGAGAAGTGGTTGTTCGATCTGTAACTTTGGGAAGAGTTCTCTCTGCAAGAATTCTCTCTCTCTCACTCTCTAATTCTCAATTCTTCCAATTGTTGGATCTTTCCCACCAAGGAAGATCTAAGCACTCAGAGACATAGAGGGTTTTCCAAGTGGTAGTGTTCCTGCTTGAAAAACAGAGGAGTTGTTGTGTTGCTGAGTTACTGGAATTTGCTTGGAGAAAGGAGTTGCTGCAAGTCTACAAAGATAATCATTTTTATTCTTTTTAGTTTAATTATTAAACTAAGCATGTTTGCATGTAAACCTCCATGTTTAATTAGATTACAGAGTATGTTTGTTCTGTACGTTATTGTCAATGTATTGGTTTTTGTTTCAATTAAAACAATCAAGCAAATTACGATCCCAAACACGTTTCCGCTGCTCAAGGAGATCAGATCTCCATCATAGTCAAAGGACAATCCCTCGCGAACAGGAGTTTGTAACCTGCTCACGATTAAGATCAAGTTGCCTAGGTCATCCTAGTGAAATAGAAACCTAACTAGTCAACAGAGTTACATCTAGTGGTTACTATTTCGCGGTCCGGTCTTATGTAATCTCATTACATAGGATATCCCCACTCACATGTCATCTACACGAACACGTTAGGATCACAGTGTTTGTATCATATACAAAGTGGGCCACATCCATAGTTTTACTAGGGTAAGGTACCCAAACCTTATCCCCCTACTATAGACCCTTTAGGTTGTATCTCGAACCGAGATCCTTTATATGTACACTACATTCAGTTAAAGATACATTTATCTGCCTTGGATGTTTAGTTTATTGGATTTAGGGTTAAAATAAAGGCAATATCGTAAATAACACTTTATTGAAGTAATAACAATTTATTACAATAATTAGAACAAAAAAAATACAAACTACGAGTTTTAGGGCACAAACCCCAACAAATGCCATCCGTGCGGGAGCAAGGCGCGTTGCAGTGCAACGTTGCGACGCAAGGCGTTGCGATGCAACGCTGGTATGATGTTGGGCTTTTAAATCTATATGACATACATTATGCACATAGAATAAATATTTCATACATCTCATGCATAAAATAAATAAATAAATAGCAAAAATTAGACCGATTTTGGCACTTAGGGGACATTAAATGAATTAATTAACATTAATATAACTATTATATTAATATTAATTATTAAATTTAATTTAATAAAAACTAAATACGTCTTACAATTAAAATAATAAAATAAAAACTGAAAATAAACGTCCCACGTCGATGAAAACTTCCACCAGCCACGTTCTTGTGCAATCATTCTCTGAAAACCGCCTGACACGCATGCGGCGTTAACGCCATGACCAATATGTTGCAGCAACTGCGGCGCTTCCAATTGCACCTCGCGTGCTCCATGCCTCGGCATTGCAATGCTACGCCTAGCGTTACTGCGCGCTTCTCTGAAGACGGCCTTCGGCCGACGCGAGGGCGTTGAGACGCCAGCCGCAAATGTCCGTCAAAACGTCATCTATTGGACAGCAAACTCCTTTATTGTTTTCTCCAAATTTTTGCCCATTTCCGCTCCGATTTCTTCACAGCAACTCTTGCCGACAAAGACCCGGACTTACAGACTCGATTTATTTTCTAATTGCCCCAAAAACATGGGCCTTTACATTGATTTAATCAACGAAAATAAATCTAAAACTAGTGCCAAAACCAAAAACATCCAATTTCGCAAAACCAACAATTCATCACATGAAATTGAAGTATTACCCACCTAATTTTAAGAAAAACATTTGCACAACGAAAAAGCCAACGATTGGCTCTGATACCAATTGAAGGGAATGAAAATCCCGCAGCGGAAAAGACGATTGAATCGTCATGGTTTCGTTATGAAAAATGTTTTCTTAAAACTGAATTTATCACATAAATCCTAGGCTAAACATGCTTTTAGAAGAAAAAAAAAGTAAGAGAGTATAATTACTTGTTGAAGAACTGTTCTTCGCGATTTCCTTCTCCGGTCACGAACACTTCGCGATCTCGATCTCACCGAACAAACGAACGTCTCAAACACTTTCGAAAGGGCTTCTCGGTTGTTCTCCTTAGGTAGAAGGAGAATGGTGGGACTTCTTTTGGTGGAAGGGAGGAGAAGATTTGAGAGAGGAGAGTTGAGAGAATTGTGAGTCCTTTTGGTGAGCAATCCAAAAAATGAAACTTGAGCTTACAAAATCCTTCTTGCAAAGGGTTTATATAATGGTGATAGGTGGAGTTGAAATCTCCACCTATTTACCATTTAACCACAACCATAGGTTATGCAAAAATCATATTTGCATAACCACATATAATAAGATATCTCATATCTCATTATACAAATCACATTGGTATAATTGTGGATTTTAAATTGAATCACATTCAATTTAATTTCTCTCAATCCAATTTCTCCAAATTAGCCTTAATTAAGCAATTAGGCTAACCTATAGTTTATTATGAATCTCATTCACATTAAACTATATAATATGTCAATCATATCTCATATAAATGACATAAATACCCTTTTAATGAATTTGAACACTTCAAATCCATACCAAACTGTAAACCCTCTATTTATCCAGTTTGAGCCAACCGAGGGACCTAATGGACCTACAGGTGGCGAGCTCCAATGATCCGAGACTAACCTGTCAAACTCTTTGACCCGGTTAATTAACATTCATTAGCTACGGTAAGATTCCACTAAAGCCCGTAGCTGCACCCCCATCAATCTAGGACAAGTTATGTCCATTGATATAACCAATGCCCATGTGTCGACCCTTCACAAGTTGTTCGTAGACACTGTTGGGTCAAATTACCGTTTTACCCCTGTGTCTACTTCTTGCTCCTTAAGTCCCCACTACTCCTCTAATGAGCAACAACGTTGTAATGGTCCAACCATATACAACACCCCTCTCGGGCCAGTGAGAGGGTGGACGCCCGTTGTCCAAGCTGTCACACCCCCTCCCGAACTACCTGCTAACTTAGCCCGAAAGACGGCATGAAGCCAACAGACATTGTTACCTCTTAACAATACTTATTGATCCTGTTTTCCCTGATAAACATACTATACTCGCATATGGAACACTTTAACATAACACAGCAGAAACTTGACAACTACTAAACATACATAAGGAGAAACTCTTCATAAGTCTCTCTATAAAAACTTAAACAACAAGGGCATCAGAAACCAAGCAAGACAAACCATTGTTTATACAACCTCTAATCTGCACATACTATAATTACATAGTCCTCTCAAAATAAACTATGACACATACGGACTTGCTATACAACACCAGTCACGTACAATTATCAAACTTATGGAGCTTTCAGCAGACTATGGCAGGATGTCAGGTACCAGGAGCTCGATCTCTACCTGAAAAGTTTAAAGAACATTGAAAGAATGAGTTATGAAGCTCAGTGAGTGACTGAATTTAAAATCTATAACTCGTAAAATATTTCACCTGAAAAACATATGAGCATATGTATTTGTAGTCAAGCGTTAAAAGTAAACATGGAATCATAATAGATTTTCAGAAAACCAGCAAGTATGTCGTTGAAATCTCGTAAGGCATATAAATGATATAAACTCTTTTAAAACATGTCACAATCTACGTTGTGTAGGGCACGCCCAGTACAACCAACGTTTACTCTACGATGTAGTGGGGCCCGCCTAGCACTCTCATCGTCTTTGTCGTAGTGGGACCCGCCCAACACTCACGACAACATTGTTGTCACGGAGTACACTCAACGTTGACAACAGTACATGACCTGTGTGCACACGGTACTATAAAGCCTCAGGCTCAAAATCTCAGTCATTTACTCAATCGACTCTCAGAAAACATCATTAAAATGTTTGAACATGTCTGCTTATCTTTTCTTTCATAAAACTCAAGCTTATTCAGCTTGTTCATAAAACTGAAAATCTTTAAATCATACTTGCTAGTACATACTTGCTCGAAATCATAACATTTCCATAAATTTCGGCAATCAATAGACATATGCTCATGTATAAATTTCATCAAGACATTTAGGGTCACAATGAATACTTGAAACCATATCTAGGAAAATATTTATACTCACAAACATGTGTTCAAAAAGAAAACATAAAGCATTGAAATCTTTCATTCTAGCAAAACTTGCATTTCTTAAAGCATATTTCAAGCATATAGATCATTTTCGAAGTTTGTTTTGCCACTCACAGTGTTAGAACTAGAATCCTGACTCGTACACTTGACCTATTTTTTCTTGGTCTGCCAAACAAACCAAAACCATGTTTTAGAACCTCGAGCTCATGGTTTTTAACCTTAAAACTACAAGAAAACACTCCAACCAATTTTTCAGCATTTTACATATTTTATACCCTGTCTTCAAATAGTCATAACTTCTTCATTACCTATCCAAAAATAATGTACTTTATACCAAATTCTTCCTTTTTGAACCCTCTAAAAATCATATGAAGACATGAAATTGAGATTCCTAACTGATTGGTTTGAAAATACCTCGAAAGCATCTTCCCTAAAAACAACTTCCTGCTGTTCCAGATTTGATTTCCTGTTGCAACCCGAAACTTGACCTGATATTTAAAACATCTTCCAATCATTTTCTACTCACGATTTCTTCACGAAAGTTGTAGGAAATTCAATAATCTTTCGAACCATACCTATTAGAGGTTCTAATTCTAACTCTACAGATTAGAACAACCAAAACACCAGAGGCTTCTCGGATTTGACAGTTAATTTTGTCTTTTGTCTTCCTCTTCACAAAACAGTAGCATAAGATCAGAATTGGCTCGAGCTTCCTTCATGAACTTTGTTCAAAAATTAATTAACTTTCAAGAAACAAAACTTCAACTCTTACCGCTTCTTGTTGAGCTCAAAATGAACAGAAAATCAGAATAGCGATGAGTTGATCACCTTGCTGCTATACAGATTTGATTTGAGTTCTCCCCCTCTTTTCTGCAACTTCAAATCAAGAAAACCCTTTCTTCCTCTTCCCTTCTCCTTCTCCCACGAAGCTCTCAGATTTCTTTTGATAAATGAAGAAGAAAATGGAAAGAAATTGGTTATTTAAAATGACAAACGGTGGAAATTGTCTTTTCCCAATTCTTTTCCTTTAAAAAAAATCCTTTTGTCCTTTTCTTTTCTTTTTACTTTTCTTTCCTTTCCTTTCCTTTTCTTTTCTTTTATTTCTACAACAAAACAAAATCAAACATATCCAACACTTTTAATATATATATTTTTTTTCTTTCTTTTTCTTTTGTTTTTTTTAATGAAATTCCAAAGAAAGATCTCGGGTTTACACAAGCCCTGGAGACAGCACTTAAGGGAACAACCCCTCTAGTTTCCCTAAAGTCAGGAACGAGTGAATTCAATCTCGCGTAGTTAAGTTTTCAGCTCCCCACGTGATCCTGCCCCTGAGAAGATAGGCATATTGGGCGAGTGACTATGACCACCCTCACCCGTACTAGTCAAAGGACAGACCCTGAGTGAGCGAGTGCATGAACACGCTCAGGATTAAGGTCGAGTCACTAATGGTCATCTACGAAGTCATTAGTCCTATACTGTCAACGGTGTTACATCAGTAGGTCTAATAATTCACGGTCCGGTCTTGTACAATCTCATTGCACTGGATGCTCCCACTGGCATGTCAACTACATGAACGAGTCAGATCACCTCGTTTGTATCTAATACAAAGCGAGTCGCATCCACAGCGTATCCAAGATTAGGTGTCCAACCCTATCCATATATTGTAGATCGTTCGGGTCATTAACTCAAACGTGATCCCCCCTATGTGTCCACTACACACCGTTCAAGTTCTAGTTCTCTCATACATTCAATGACACTGGAGTTTAGTTTATTGGACAAAGTTTGTAAAAATGCGAGACACAAAGTGATGAAAGAAATAACTCTTATTTATTTCAATTGGTATATTACAAACAAAACGAGATTAGGACATACATCCCAACAACTACAAGTATTTAATCTAGATCAGTCATATAAATTGTATTTGATTCAGCCCTCGACAAGCTCACCATCAAATTGGCGTTGTTGTCGGGGAGCAAGGAAAATTTTAAATTTTCCATTATTTGATTCCACTTACTTTTGCTCTTACTGTTTATGACTCGTTCTTCTCAGGATACAGAATTTCAATACTTCCCTGAAGTAGAAAGAGAAGTACGTAGATTAAAGAGGGAGGCAAAAGGAAACAGTGTGCACAAAGAAGATCTCAGTTTTGACTGTAATCTCAGCAACACCTTTGGTTCTGCTAAAATTGCAGAAGAGATGGTTGAAAGAACTTTGAAACAACTGACATCTCCAGATTTGGACCAACAACCACTTTGCATCACCTATCCTACTATTGAAGGTGCTTTTGAATTAAAATTTAGATTAATACATTTACTCCCTATTTTTCATGGCCTTGAAGGTGAAGATCCACATAAACATCTCAAGGAATTCCATATAGTCTGCTCAGGTATGAGACCTTATGGAATTACAGAAGAACAGAGCAATCTGAGGGTTTTTCCATTCTTTCTGAAAGATCAGGCAAAAGATTGGTTGTATTTCTTACCATCAGAGACCGTCAATACATGGAACGAGATGAAAAGACTTTTCCTGGAAAAGTATTTTCCTGCATCAAGGGTCACCTCTCTGAGGAAGGATTTTTATGGTTTCCAGCAAATGACAGGAGAATCATTTTATGAGTATTGGGAAAGATATAATAAGCTCTGCGCTAGCTTCCCAAATCATCAGATTTCATATCAACTCCTTATCTGGTACTTTTATGAAGGATTATTGCAGAATGACAAAGACATGATTGATGCAACAAGTGGAGGAGCACTGATAAATAAGACTCATGCAGAGTAGAAGGCAGACAGCTGATCAGAACCATGGTAGAAAATTTCCAGCAATTTGGTTCTAGAGGATCAGGAGGAATCTACTAGGTAAACGAGGTAAACGAACTTAGAAATTAAGTTTCTAAACTAACTTTTGTTGTCGGTTAAATTACCTTAGGTAGAAACCAATAGGAATTGACTGAGGAAGCAAATGCCTTAGGAGGATATTAATGACAAAATAAATATGATCCATACTCTAATACTTACAATCCTGGATGGAGGGATCATCCCAACTTTAGTTACAACAACCAGAACAACCAACTAAGACAACCTCAGTCTACTACTCAACAACAAGAACCATCAGGTACCGTCTTTAGAAAATATGATTAAAGCCTTAGCTACTAATGTTCAAATCATAGCACAAAAATTAGAGACCGCAGAGCAATACCACACAAAGGTAGACAATTTAGGAAATCAGATGACCCAGATGACCACCGCCATCAACAGATTAGAAATGCAGAATTCTGGGAGACTACCATCTCAACCTGAAGAAAACTCACGAGAGAATGTATGTGTAATCACTCTAAGAAGTGGGAAAAAACTCTAAGCTGAAGAAACTCCTCAAAACAAGGAGGATGTTGAAAAACAAACTCCAACCACTACAAAGAGTAAGGTGAGCTTTAACCCACTCTTATGGTTTAATTCTCATCCCCCTGCAACACTTTTTCCGAGTAGGTTGGCTAAACCAAAGAAGGAGTACAAAGATGAGGAAATTCTCGAAACATTCAGGAAGGTGTATGTCAATATACCTCTGTTAGATGCAATTAAACAAATTCCAAGGTATGCTAAATTTTTTAAGGAACTATGTACCAACAAGAGGAAATTAAAAGAAAAAGAATGAGTTGTGGTAAGTAAAAATGTTTCAGCCATGCTTAAAAAGAATATGCCATAAAAATGCAGAGACCCAGGTATGTTTTCTTTACCCTGTGTTATAAGAAACAAGAAAATAAAACATGTTATGTTAGACTTGGGTGCTTCAATTAATGTTATGCCTCTATCTATTTATCAAGAATTAAAATTAAATGAACTCCAAGAAACTGGTGTAATTATTCAGTTAGCAGATAGATCTTATATTCATCCATTAGGAGTAGTAGAAGATGTGCTAGTCCAAGTAAAAGATTTGATATTCCCTGTTGACTTTTACATTCTTGAAATGGAGGGTAAATCTTTTTCTGCTAAAGCTTCAATCTTGTTAGGTAGACCATTCATGAAAACTACTAAGACAAAAATTTATGTAGACGAAGGAACCTTATCGGTTGAATTTGATGGAAAAATTGTGCAATTTAACATTTATGATGCAATGAAATGTCCTGATAATGTGCAGTCTATTTCTTACGTTGATATCTTTGACTCACTAGTTCAAGAATCTGAAATTGGTGAGCTAGATGATCTGATATTAGAGAATTCTGGGGATGATGATAAAGAATTGTCATCAGCATCCTCTCCTGAACCAATAAACTATCAGGTTCAAATTTCTAATAAGAATAACAAAATGATACCCTCTGTTGTGCAGACACCAAAGTTAGAATTGAAGGAGCTTCCAGATCATTTGAAGAACGTATTCTTGGGAGATGTTGACACCCTACCAATCATCATTTCAAAAGAACTCACCGCAGAACAAGAGGAGAAACTAGTCATGACCTTAAAAGAACACAAACTAGCAATTGGGTGGACATTTGCTGACATAAAAGGTATAAGCCCATCTTTGTGTAGGCACAAGAACTTTTTGGAGGACGATGCTAAACCATCACGAGAATCACAACGAAGATTAAATCCAGCTTTGAAGGAAGTTGTAATGAAAGAGATCATCAAACTCCTAGAGGCAGGTATTGTCTACCCAATCTCTAATAGCAAATGGGTAAGCCCTATTCATGTGGTCCCTAAAAAAATAGGTATGATTGTAGTTAGGAATGATAACAATGAGTTAGTACCCATGCGAGTCCAGAATGGTTGGAGAATGTGCATAGATTATAGAAAACCAAATAATGCAACTATGAAAGATCATTTTTCATTACCCTTTATTGATCAAATGCTTGAGAGGTTAGCTGATAAACCTTATTTTTGTTTTCTCGGTGGTTTCTCTGGTTTCTATCAAATACCTATTGCTCAGGAAGTTAAGGAGAAAACTACTTTCACTTGTCCATTTGGCACTTTTGCCTACTGGCTTATGCCCTTTGGACTATGTAATGCTCCAGGTACATTTCAGTAATGCATGATGAGTCTTTTTTCTGATTACATAGAAAAATGCATAGAAGTGTTCATGGATGATTTTAATGTGTATGGGGAGTCGTTTGATTGTGATTACATAATTTAACTAAGGTTATGAAACGATGCATTGAAACTAACTTAGAGTTAAATTATGATAAGTGTCATTTCATGGCTAGCCAAGGTATAGTCTTAGGGCATGTAGTCTCTTCCAGGGGAATAGAAGTGGATAAAGCTAAAATAGATATAATTGCTAACTTACCCTACCCTACCAATGTTAAGGAGGTACGTGTTTTTCTTGGCCATACAGGTTTTTATCGCTGGTTCATCAAAGATTTCTCCAAAGTAGCCCTGCCTATGACCAACCTACTTCAGAAAGATGTTACCTTCGAATTTGGGAAGGAGTGCAGAGAAGCATTTGACCTACTAAAGGCACATCTGACCAGTGCACCAATAATTCATCCACCTCAATGAGACCTTCGTTTCGAAATCATGTGTGATGTCAGCAACTATGCAGTCGGAGCAGTGTTAGGGCAGCGAATAGACAAGAAGAGCCACACCATCTATTATGTCTCTAGAACACCAAACTCTGCACAGTGCAACTATTCCACAATAGAAAAAGAATTATTATCCATTGTTTTTTCCTTAGACAAATTTCAACCTTATATCCTTGGTTCTGAAGAAATTGTTTTCTCTGATCATGTAACTCTAAGGTATCTCATAGCAAAGAAAGAATCAAAGCCAAGACTGCTCATGTGGATACTACTTCTCCAAGAATTCAACTTGACAATCAAAGACAGGAAGGGCACGGAGAACTCGGTAGCCGATCACTTAAGTAAAATAATGAGAGAAGAGGACTTGTTACCAATAAATGATGAATTTCCCGATGAACATCTGTTCCAGATCCACGAAGGAGACATAATAGCGAGCATCGACGATTTTCTCCTGCCAATCCTATAGTACGATAATTCCTTATTAAGCACGAGAGACTCGTTGGGTCGGCAACGTTAAACCAAGCGCTTGTTGGGAGGCAACCCAACTAGGGCGATATCTTGAATTTTGTTTTCCATCTTATTTGCGTTTTAATTTTCTTTGAACCCCGCCTTTATTTTATATTAAAAAAATTGATCTTAAAATTCAAAAAGGGGCAGTGTCTAGACGTTGGTCCAAGCGTCTAGATGCGTCGTCAAACATGTGAAAGCCAAGAGCACAATGTCGAGATGTTGTGTAGAGCGTCTCAACGCTCCAATGGAATTCAAAAAGGCAGAACCCTTTCTCCCAAATCATATTTTTACCCCCTAAACTCGATCTCTCTCTCGATTCCTCTCCATTTTCTCTCAAATTTCTTGCATTTCTCTTCGATTTTACATCTACATTCACGAATCCAGGGTATATTCTTACCCTAATCTCTTTTATTTGCACTTGGAATGCATGATTTCATGGATTTTTGGACTTTGAACCATGGGTTTTGTTCTAGAATGGCTCTTTATGTACTTTGCTTACTATATTACTTTGAATGCATGATAAATCTCATGTGTGTTGGTTTTTATGTCCTAAAACTCGTGGGTTTGTAAACTGAATGTATATTCTATTTTGCAATAAAGTTGTTTTTGAGATTTATTCAGTAAAGGTGTTATTAAATAAAGTGAATTGTATATTTTGAAACCCTAATTCAATAAAGAACTCATGGCTATAGGATATATACTTGAACTTTATGTGTGACATAAAAGTGGATCAAGTTCGAGTTATAGCCAGAACGGTCTATAGTATAGGGATAGAGTTGGGTACCTTATCCTGGGGACACTATGGACGCGACCCACTTTGTAAAGTACAAACGATGTGATCCTGAATTGTTCATGAGAAGACATGCGAGTGGGGGTGTCCTATACAATGAGTTTGCATAAGACTGGACCGAGAAATAGTCACTTAGATTTTATAAATTCGTTTATTGTCTTAACTGATTATATTCACACGATGACCTAGGTAACTCGATCTTAATCCTGAGCGTACTATGAGCTCCTGTTTATTTGGATTATCCTTAGATTTGCATGGGTGAGAGTGGCCCGAGATTGCCGACTCAATAAGTCTCCCATTTCAGGGATAAGGTCGGGTAGATAGTTGGGAATATAGTTCTGCAAGATGGAATTCACTCCTACCCACTTTAGGGATTAGTAGAGAGGTTGTTCCCTTAAGTGTTGACTCCAGGTCCTTGAACAAAGGGCCCACCCTCTCATTGGCCCGAGAGGGATTCAGTTTGTTGGTTGGACCACAAACCAATTGTTCATTAGAGGATCAGTGGGACTTAAGGAACAAGAAGTAATTACAGGGGTAAAACGGTAATATTTGATCCAGTTGTAATTACGAACGACCTGTGAAGGATCGACTTACTAATCATTGTTATATCGAGCAGACAAAAATATATTTACAGTAAGGAGAGTGCAGCCACTGGGCTTTAGTGGAATGTCCCGGTGGTTAACAGATATTGATTAGCTAGACTAAAGTGTTTGGCCTGTTAATCTCGTATCGTTGGAGCTCATGATCTGTAGGTCCATTAGGTCCCTCTTACTAGCTCAGACTAAGCCTTGTAACATTTGAGAGAAAAGAATTTGAATTATTCAAATTCGATTTTGGGAGAAAACGTTAATTATATGTGATATACTTAACATGTCATAGATTAATTATGAATTAAACTATGATAAAGAAGAGGTGGACGTATTTAAATATGATTAAAATATTGGTTCAGTTTATAACATGAATAGGGATTCATGTTCAAACGGTCGATTTAAGAAATCGGGATTGGTCCAATTATTTAATTTAGTATTTGATATTAAGTTAATTAATTAATTAAATTAATAAATTTATTTTAATTTAAAATTAATTTTATATTAATTTTCAATTAAAATTAAAAAAAAGAAAATTAAATTCATTTTTTATGGCTTTTTGGACCAAATACACATTTTGATGAATAACCTCTTTGGTTTTACAAATTCATTAAAAGTTGCCACCTCCTACTCAAATCATCTTCATCACTCCTTTGTTGTCATCTTTCCAAAGCTTATTGAAGCTTTATATGAAGGAGTTTTGAGGTGATTGAAGAGGATTTTGCAGAAAATTCCATTGCTCTCGGTTTTGAACCATTCTCCCTTTCTCTTCTAAATTCTCTCAACTTTGGATCCCACAATCCATTCCAAGGTCTGATGATAGTAGGGAAGATACTAGAGGTGGTTCACAAAATGTTTGTGGCAAGCAATTGCCCACTAATTAGGAGAATTTTGAGCTACAAAGGTATGAGTTCTTATTCTTTGTTTTTCCAGATTTGAGCATGCTTTTTATTTTGTAAAATTGATCAACTTAGAGTGTTCAAGATCCGAAATTGCTTCTGTTTTCTTAATATAGACTCTTTCAATGTGGATCTAGCTTTTGGTTGGTATTTATTAATACATTGTTGTGTGCATACCTTGTTTGGCATTATTGTATAATCTAGGGCTTGTTTGGGATGCATTTGGATTGCTTGGGACCCATTTATGCCTTTTAAGGTGTTTTTGGCAAATTATTTGTGGATCTCATGTATTCTCTTTGCAATTGGTCAAAATTTGCATTTTCTACAATTTTGGAACATCTTTATACACCTTTAGCCATGTTTGATTAACCTTGGATACTTTAGGCATAATGTCACTTGCAACTTGTTAGGCATCATATTTTGACATTCTTGCTTAGATTGCATTTAGTCTAAGATCATAGTCACTTGTGACCACTTAGGACCACTTAATATTATGCATGAGATTATATGCACTATTATTTGTTGAATTCTTTTTTTTCTAGGGCATTTATGCTTGGATCTTGCATATTGTTAGGATTACCCATGCACACATTCTTTTTAATGGGTCTGGTCACTATTTAGGGCACATTCATCCTTCACTTCTTGTTTAACACTATTTGTTTGCCCTAACGTTATTTGTTGGCATGTGCATGGTTAGGGAACATGTGGGACCATGTTATTAGTTTCTTGATATGTTGTGTCCCTTTGCACTTTATACTTTTCAATATTTATGCATGATTTCCCTTACCTAGTTGTAATTCTATCTTTTCATGCATATGATCTAAATTTTTGGAAATAGTGATTTCATGTTAAGCTGAGGGTTAGGACTCATTCTGTGTTGGACCCACTTCTTGCTTGATTAGTTTGTTTTCTTTTTTTACTTGATTTGATGTTTTATTTCAGGATTATTATGGCACCCAAACGATCCCGTGGGGTGTCTTCTTATGGGGCCAACTTCGACTCCGACCGTTTCATGAGTCAAGAGGTTGCTGACTTGTATCAACGCCAGATTGTGGCTCGTTCCATCGCCCCTGAGCGAGGAATAGTACCAGATGACACCCACCATTGCCAGCTTTACGACGCTATCTAAGCACGAGGGTGGAGCATACTGATCCAACACCCTGGCGCTGGGATCGCCTCGATCGTCCGTGAGTTCTACGTGAACATTAGAGGCAGCGATCCCACATTTCCTCCTCCGATGCAACCATATGACTCCTCGGATGAGGAGTGATTTTTTTCCATGTACTTCAGGGAAGTCAATTTCCTCTTTACTTCATTTTAGCTTTCTATTTACATTATCCTTTATCTGTATTTACTTCTTTCTATTCTTATTACATCGAGGACAATGTAAATCTTTAAGTTGGGGGTGGGATGTTTATAATTTCATGATTAATATATTTGCCTTGTTTGGTAGTATATTTGATTTTTGAAAATGATTGATTAGTAGTATATCTGGTTTTTAAAATCTACTTTTCAAATGTTCGACATCTGAAACATCTAAGTTCATGGAATGTTACAGACATCTCTTACACCTGACAGATATCTGAGCATCTGAGTTCTTGGATGTTTATCTATGTTATTTTTTCAGCTTTTCATGTTGAAGTACTGCAACTGCATGATTAAGATATCTTGTGATATGTCTACTTGAGCTAAATAGTAGTTTTACAGTAAAGACATATATGCCGACATATGATTATTGCAGTTACATAGCAACGAACTTCTAATGTTCCTCGAACTCTCTTAGCACATTTTAGCCTTTCTTTTATGGTCTGAAAGTTAGGTTAGTCTTATAGATACTAGAAGTTAGTGTCACCTCGATAGGCTTCAACTGAATGGAAAGTATGTGAACACAGTGAGAAGTTAGTAATGCTTTGAATTGAAAGAAACCAGAGCCTTGATAAAAAAAAAATTATAGCATAATTGAGGTACTCCTCTTTCTTTAATAGGTTGAGTAACCAGGGGCAGTCGTGACACCCACGATTTCCTTTGCATGAAAGACCTAGGTAGGAAATGAGCATGTGTTATCTCGAAGGTGGGTTATGCTCGTAGTCAGCTATCTTCACCACATAGTGTCGATAAGTTGGAGCGAAGGTATAGAAAACCAAAGAGACTAAATTACTCGAGTCGATCAAATAAAGGCTAGGGGGTTGTTTTGTTGAATCCTAAGCATTCTTCTGTTTATTGTTGTCTTATGCTTGTTTGCTAGTTGTTAGGCTAGTGTAGGGGAAGCTAGTTGATGTGCTTGTAAAACTTGTCCTTAGTTAGTAGGTATCGTGATCGACAAGTTAAAAAGCACACACTCACTTGAGGAAAGCCAAGAATGTTTCATTGGTATGTAACTTACTCATCGGTGGTCGATATATGTCTGTTGGTTTCCTGAAACACTATTTATTTAGCTTGCATGTCGTTGAAGATTGAATTGTGCTTTGCAGGGTTGTACATTCTAGGTTTTGCTAGAGGACTAACAAGATTTAAGTGAAGGAATCTAGATCCCAAAACGCAGTGGAAGTTAAATTTGAATCAAAATCTCGTTTTGGTTTGGCAAACCCAAATACAAGTACATTGCCAAATTAAATATGGATAAGCAATTTAGGCATGGATTTACAGTAGAAACATGTCGAATTAGATTTCCTAATCTAAAGATTAAGAAAAAATTTACCTTTTGGCTTTTAGTTTGCAACACCTTGCAATTCCAATAATTTTCCTCTGCAAACCTCTTTATGTAAAACCATAACACTACCAGAAGAAGAGCACCTCCTATTCTCTGGTTTCTATCGATCAAGGTTTGTGGGAACCTTCTTTGTCTTTGGGACAAAAAGATTGAGAGAGAACTTGGGTGAGAGAATTCAGAAAAACAACTTTTTCAAAAATTCATCGATCAAGGTTTGTTCCCCAACTCCCTATACTTAACGACAGTGTTAAGGAGAAGAATAGGGAACGTGGGATAATGGGGAACGTGTCATTCACACGTTCCACTTTAATTAAATAAATAATAGTATTTAATTAATTAAATATAATAAATATAATAAAATCATATTTAATTATATTAATATAACCTATTTAATTAAATCATATTTAATTAATTTAATTAATTCATTCTTAAATTAATTAATTCATAATTAAACATCAAAGGTTTTGATGGAGATTTGATCTCCTTGAGCAGCGGAAACGTGTTTGGGATCGTTAATGTGCTTGATTGTTTTAATTGAAAAACAAAAACCAGTACATTGATAAATACAGAACAAGCATGAAAATTCCAATCCTATTAGACATGGATAATAGCATACATGCAAACATATTAAGTTTAACAATTAAACTAAAGGGAAGAAGGAACAATTACCTTTGTAAGTTTCAACTTGCAGAACAGCAACTCCTTGCTCCAATGTTCAGCAACTCAAGAACTTCAAAAGTTCTCTGTTTTTCACCAACAGAACACCACCAATTTGGAAAACCCTCTATGTCTCTAAGTGTTTAGATCTCTCCTTTGTGGAAAGGATTCAAACAATTTGGAAGAATTAGAGAATTCTAGAGATTGAGAGAGAGAGAGAATTCTTGCAGCTATCAATTGAAAATCATTAATCGATCAATTGATTGAGCAACCCCCTTCTCTCTGTTAAACTGTCGATAGGGAGAAGGGGAGGGGTAGTGGGGAACGTGTCTGGATGACACGTTCCCTTTTTTATTATTAAAATAATAATAATAATAATATAATAATAATTAAATCAAATTTAATTATTAATTTAAATCATATTTAAATAATACAAATTAAATATCATATATTTAATTTTGATTAAATCTCATTTAATCATATTACCCCTTTAACCTATAGTTTTAATGTACATCCAGTGCACATTAAATTTTAACCTATAGTTTTCAAACATGAATCACATTCACACTTGAGTTCAATATTTGAACTCTTTCAAATATTTAATTCTCTCACAAAATTTAATATGAATCATATCCACATTAAATTTATAATATATAGTTCCAAAACTATATATTATATTGTATCAATATACATTAAATTTATTCCCTAATGAATTTGAACATTTCAAATTCAAATGATCTAAGAACCCTTTACGAGCTAGAAGGTGGACCAAATGGACCTACAGATCAGAAGCTCCAACGATACAAGATTGCTCGGTTAATCTCACTAACCTCCCAATCAACATTCGTTAACTGTGGGAACACTCTACTAAAGTCCCACAGCTGCACTCTTCTCACTGCAGATATATTTCTGTGTCCATGGATATTGACCAATAACAGCAAGTCAATCCTTCACGAATGTTCGTAACACCAGTTGGGTCAAATTATCGTTTTACCCCTGGGTTACATCTTATGCCTTAAGTACCAGTGCTCCTCTAATGAACAATTTGTTTGTGGTCCTACCAACAAACAGAGTCCCTCTCGGGCCAATTAGAGGGTCGGGCCATTTGTTCAAGTCCCGGAGACACCACTTAAAGGAACATTCCTCTACTTGCCCTAGTAGGCGGGAAGGAGTGAATTCCATCTTGCTAAGTTAAGTTCCCAACCGCTCACTCGGTCTTGTCCCCAAGAAGGTAGGCATATTGAGTCGGCGAATGTGGCCACTCTCACCCATACTAGTCAAAGGACAATCTCTTGCAAACAGGAGTTCGTAACCTGCTCAAGATTGAGATCAAGTTGCCTAGGTCATCCTAGTGAAATAGAAACCTAACTAGTCAACGGAGTTACAGCTAGAGATTACTATTTCGTGGTCCGATTTTATGTAATCTCATTACATAGGATATCCCCACTCACATGTCATCTACACGAACACGTTAGGATCACAGTGTTTGTATCAAATACAAAGTGGGCCACATCCATAGTTTAACCAGGGTAAGGTACCCAAACCTTATCCCCTAACTATAGACCCTTTAGGTTGTATCTCGAACCGAGATCCTTTTTATGTACTTTACATTCAGTTAAAGATTCATTTAACAGCCTTGGATGTTTAGTTTATTGGATTTAGGGTTTAAATAAAGACAAACTCGTAGATAACAAACAATAACACTTTATTGAAATAATAACACTTTATTACATTAATTAGAACATAATTACAAACTATGAGTTTTAGGGCACAAATCCCAACAAGTTTAATTTAGGTTATATAATCACATTCCCTTTAACCTATAGTTTTAATGTACATCTTATGCACATTAAATTTTAACCTATAGTTTTAAATATGAATCATATTCACATTTAAACAATATTTGAACTTCTTCAAATATTTAATTCTCTCAAGTAATTTACTTTGAATCATATTCAAATTAAATTTATACTATAAAGTTTTAATATGCATAAAAACTTTATATTATAATGTATCTGCATGCATTATGCTATTTCCCAAAGAAAATTCGAACATTTCAAATTCTAATCAATATTTAATAATCTAAGAACCCTTTACGAGCTACGAAGTGGACCTAATGGACCTACAGATCAGAAGCTCCAACGATACAAGATTATTAGGTTAATCTCATTAACCTCTTGATCAACATTCGTCAACTGCAGGAACACTCCACTAAAGTCTCGCAGTTGCACTTTTCTCACTGCAGATATATTTCTATGTCCATGGATAGCGACCAATAACCGCAAGTCAATCATTCACGAGTGTTCGCAACTCCAGCTGGGTCAAATTACCATTTTACCCCTAGGTTACATCTTTTACCTTAAGTACTAATGTTCCTCTAATGAACAACCTGCTTATGGTCCTACCAATAAACAGAAGTCCCTCTCGGGCCAATGAGAGGGTCGGGCCCTTTGTTCAAGTCCCAGAGATACCACTTAAGGGAACACTCATCTTCTTACCCTAATGGTGGGAAAGAGTGAATTCCATCTTGTTGGGTTAAGTCCCCGGTTGCCTGCTCAGTTTTGTCCCCAAGAAAGTAGGCATATTGAGTTGGCGTCTCAGGCCACTCTCACCCATACTAGTCAAAGGACAATCCCTCACAAATAGGAGTTCGTAACCTACTCAAGATTGAGATCAAGTTTCCTAGGTCATCCTATTGAAATAGAAGCCTAACTAGTTAACGGAGTTACATCTATTAGTTACTATTTCGTGGTTCAGTCTTATGTAATCTCATCACATAGGATATTCCCACTCACATGTCGTCTACACGAACACGTTGGATCACTGTGTTTATATTATATACAAAGTGGGTCATATCCATAGTATCGCTAGGATAAGGTACCAAGCCTTATCCCTTTACTATAGACCCTTTAGACTGTTTACTTGAACTGTGATCCTAATATGTCTTCTACATCCAGTTCAAGGGACATGCAACAGCCTAGGATGTACGTTTATTGGATTTAGGGTTAATATAAGGCAATATAGAGAAGTAATGAAAAAACAATAACACATTTATTGAATTAATTAGAACAAAGTTACAAACTATGAGTTTTAGGGCATAAAACCCAACATTAAGTTGGGGGGTATTAGATAGCACCATAAAAGTTTTATCTTTATCTATTTATATTATGTTAGTTCTGTTACTCTCATGTGCTTAATTATCTATTTTATAGGAGATTTGTATTTCGAGGCCATTCCGGAGGCATAGGAACGATCGAGGGTAAAAAGGGCAAGATTGCAACAAAGAATGCATCAAATTGAGGAAATAAGAGATTTACAAGCCAAGGAGACCACCTGCAAGCATCTAGACGCCTAAAAGGAGCATCTAGATGCTGATTACTCTCAAGAAAGAAGACTCGCACACAGAGCGTCTAGACGTTGTTCGAAGCATCTTGACGCTGGCGCAATACAATTGCAAGGGTTCATTCGATGCTGCGGGGAGGCTCTGCTTGACGCTTGAAGTGTCTCGATGTTATTCTAGGCGTCTCGACACCGCCCTGTACTCTCGAAGATATTTCCCTTATTTAGATAAGGGAACGTCTGGACGCTCTCCTAGTTGTTATAAATATGAACTTTTATTTTAGGTTTTGAACGAACGAAATGGAGACTTTTCTCCCACTTTCGAGATTAGCTCTAGATTATAGTTTAGATTAGTTTGTTTTAGTATTGTTATTATTTTTAGGTTGTATCGATGAAGACCATGGAAGTCGTTGGTGTGACCGTGACTATGCTCGGCTAAACGTCCTTTTCTTGTTCATAGGTCGGTTAAAATCAATTGGAATGTAGTGAGGCTAGTTTGTAACTCTTAACTATTCAGGCTTTTAATTTTTAACTCTCTGCTTTAATCTTATGACTGTCTACTATTGAATGAACGCCTAATTGGTATTTGCATGTCTTCTATTAATTCATAATTGACCTAACCAGTAATTATGGCTTAGTATTTATAACAATAGAGTTATAATTGTGTGTGAGTCTTGGGAATATCTTGATTCATATTGCATGTTACATTCTAGAGAATTTGAGAAACATGTTAATTGGATCTTCCTAATTAAGATGTCTTGGTCTTCCACGGTACTTAATGCCTTTGTCTTAATTGTTTATGTATGAAGAGTGTTAGATGGTTAAGATAATTGAGGTTAATAGAGACTTAATAGGTAAAGTTAATGAACTAAGAGAAGTAGTCTTATGGGAAACCATTAGGCTAGCCAAGTTAATTGTCGGTTTAGTTATAATCTTGTATGAATGCCTGGGATCTATATTACAATTGGTATGACCACACCTATGAACTAAAAATTGGTAAGATTTGATATCACCCTATTTTGTTCCTTGTTACTCTTTTATTTGCTTTGTTTCAAACCAACATATTCAAAAGCCCAATTTTCCTTTATATTTTCTTTTGGGAATCTAACTCTGGAAAATTGAGATTTATTATTGCTCTCTGTGGTTCGACTTGGTCCACTACAAGTACTTAATCTAGATCAGTGATATAAATTGTATTTGATTGAGCCCTCGACAAGCTCACCATCACTCATCATGGAACGAACCATGTCTAACAAGGTTTTATTTCTCCTTTCTAATACACCATTCAGTTGAGGTGTATTAGGTGCTGAGAGTTGGAATTGTATTACATGTTCTATCAGATAGTCTTGGAATCTTAAGTCCATGTACTCTCTACCTCGATCAGATCGAAGCGTTTTAATGGTCTTTCCTAATGCATTCTCAACTTCAGTCTTAAACTCTTTGAACTTTTCAAGAGCTTCAGATTTATGTTGCATTATGTTTAAGTATCCATACCTCGAATAATTATCTATAAAAGAGATAAAATATTTGTACCCTCCTCTAGTTTTTACATTTATTGGACCACAAAGATCCAAATGTATCAACTCCAAGGGCTCTTTGGCTCTATAACCTTTTCAAGTAAAAGGTATTTTTGTCATTTTACCTTCTAGATAAGATTCACATGGAGGTAAAGAATCATTTTCTAACTGACTTAGAAGTCCATTCTTTACTAGTCTCTCAATCCGGTTGAGATTAATGTGACCAAGTCTCAGATGCCAAAGATGAGTATTATTTGGAGAATTCCTTTGCCTTTTACTTTGAGTATTAGTAGTTTTAAACACTTCATGATTTAAAAGTGCCTTTGTTTTGATTAGTCTTAATACATACAAGTTGTTTTCAAGCTTAGCCGAACAAATAACAATACCATTCTTACTAATGAATGCTTCATTAATGTCGAAAGAAATTGAATAACCTTGTTCAATTAAACAAGAGATAGACAAAAGGTTCCTCTTGATCTTAGGAATTATCTACATGCTTTCTAAAAACAGAAATCTATCTCTAAAAAATAACTTAACCGCTCCCACTGCACGAGCTGAGACGACGTCTTCCGTTCCGACCCTGAGCGTCATCTCACCCTCTTCGAGTTGCCTGAAGGAACTAATTCCATGTAAAGAAGAACAAACATGATTAGTGGCTCCTGAATCAAGTATTCTAGGTGGAATTATCATTTTCCACTAAATAGGTTTCTAGAACAAGTAAATCTAATTTACCTTTCTTCTCCTCGAACTCTCCTAGAACAAGAAAACTCAAGAACAAAGGTACAAGAAGAAGAAGAGGAAGAAGAAATGGCTTAAGAATTGATGGAGACTCCTTGTTGCCCTCCTTTTTTATCTTCTCTTTCTGTCTCCTCTGTTTTTGTTATGGCTTCACTCTAAGAATGGTGGAATTATCATTTTCCACCAAAGACACGACCAAAACACGTGCACGACTCAATTCGAGTGAAAATAAGCAACAAAAAATGTCAAAATAATCCCATTTCGCGGGATTATCACACCCCCAAACTTAGCTCATTACTCGTCCTCAAGTGATGCACTGAAAATAACAACAACACAACTACTAGCTAGGTGCAATAGAAGTTTAGATTATCAAGTTTTCAGGTAGACTCCCCCAATTTGCTTACATAAACACAAACAAGGCATGACAAAGTCGTTCACAAGTCAAAGTAACCCCTTAGGTGTGTATGCACATAGTCTTATCTCTCTTACCTGCATCATCTAAGCCGCTCTAAAGCTTAAATCATAGAATTTAGCTTAATGGATGTCAAATGACTTAGCACGGTGTCAATCCAAGAGACTAAAATTTACAAATAAGCTCATAATGTAAAACCAAATGAAACTCTCCCTTTTTTTCTTTTCTTAAAGGGAATACAATTCCTTCACTAAAAATATGCAACAAGGGGAACACGGGAGGTCAAGCTTTCTTTTTTTCTTTTTTTTATTCTTTGCTTTCATCTCTTTTCCTTTTTCTTTTTTTTTTCTACTCAAGGGAACTTTTCTAGTCATTTGTACCTTCGATCTAAATGCCGACATTGGTGATGAAGACGTCTAACAACGAACACTATCACTAAGATAGGTTGCTTCTGCATACTCATATCTACCGTCACTGTTCGACTCAAAGATAAACACGGGTGTCATGTCTAGCCTTGGTTTACTAAGCCACGAGAGATAGAGGAATATTCTTTTTTTTCTTTTTACAGATTTGACCTCCCCCAAACTTTGAGGTTACAAACAAGAGATATTCACAACTCACTCATGATAGTTTTAGACTCAATTCAAGAGACCAAACCAACTCACTCTAGCCCCTGAGCTCTCTTTAATACTATAAGACTTCTTAGAATCCACAAACTCGAGCTAAGACTTAATGTGAAGGGTTATTTTAACTCAATTATACATTTGTCTGCCTAATGTGTTATATGTAAATAAAAGGTAAGAGTCTAAAATATCATCATTAGTAATAGACTAAACCACCGAAGGCATCTAACAACACCTCACACAAAGAAACAAACAAACAAATAACAAAGGACTACACTCAAACATAAAGCCAAAACAAACACCAAGAAGACAAACCAGCCACAAACAAAAACAACCATTCGCCTCAACAAACAAAATAAAAAACAAGAAACCACCCCCAAACTTCAAGACACGTTGTGTCCTCACAACAACCGCCAAAGAAAAGAAAAGAAATCAAAGAGAAAACCAAACAACAACCAAGCAACAACTAAATAACAACCAAATCCACAAAATAACATAGACAGTCCAACAAAATAATAGTAGCCAAGAACAATAAACACACTAAAAAAATAAGCTAAAGTAAGGCAAGCTCCCCTGTGTCAATGTGGCATCAATGTTATAGTATTACTACCACAACTGGGCCAAAACTATATGTTGTCTTTTTATGAAATTCCAGCTTTAAAGTATAGGCTCCCTCTTTCTTTTTCTTGTCCTACAAATAAATAAACTCACAAAAACTTCAAGTGCAACTCTTGAACATTAATTCCTTTTTTCTTTCATGAGTTTCCTCACTCTTCACCTAAAATACTCAAAATGACCTAAAATAACAACTTTGTAAAAATAACAAACTACCACACAATATAAGTGCAAAATGAAAGAAAAATGAAGAATAAATAACAACGAAGGGAATGGAAATACTTAGCTTGATTGGGTTGCTTCATTGAGCAATTAATTTAAGTTCACAACCCAAGTCAAAAACATCTTTCATGAGACTTTGAGAGGACTTGAAGTTGCCATCCACTCCTTTTTCCTCTCTCTTCCTTTTCTTTTTTGGAACTTTTGCTCTTTGATTTTACATTTTCTTGAAATCGCTTGATTCAACGTACAACACTCGCTTATTCTTTTCTCTCTCATTTGGATAACACATCCCTTTTGATGAACTCAGTATTTCAAACTGCTTTCCTTCTATGAATGGTTGTTTATTCTTCAATCATGAGATACCATAGTTCGGGCATTTACGCAGTAACTCCTTAAATCTCTCCCATGTTTCATATAAAGATCCATCCTCCTGTTGCTGAAACAATGTTATTTCACTCTTGAGCTTGGTCATTTTAGTGGGTGGGAAGTACTTTGTCAGAAACTGTTCCACCAACTCATTCCAACTCGTGATAACTCCACGTGATGTAACATTCAACCATTCTAATGCCTTTCCTCTCAATGAATAAGGAAATAACGTCAACCTGAGAGCATCCTCACTCACTCCTCGAATTATGAATGACTTGCAAACACCCATAAACAACTGGAGATGTAGATGAGGATCCTCCATCGACGTTCCCCCCAAACTGACCTGTGTGCTAGAGCATCTGAAACATGACTGGTTTTAGCTCAAATTGTTGTGTTGTTATATCTCTAGTGGCAAAATTCCAGGAATCAAAACTGGCATGGAATATTCTTGAATAACCTGGTCTCTCTCATCTTCCACTGCTCTAGCTCCTCCATTATTATCAACTCTCAATGGTGGGTCAGTCATGTCTTCAACTATTGCTAACCCTCTTTGTTCCCTTCTTCTCTGATAAAATGTACGTTCGATCTCGGGATCAAGAGGTAGAAATTCAAGATCGTGCTCCTCGTTCATATAAGAAAATCAACACCTAGCACGATACACAAGTAACCAATCAAATTTTTGTGTGTTAACTAAAACTACAAAAACCAAGTAAAAGTACTCAATTTCACAAAATTCACAAACAAGACCCAATGTTAGATGCAGAGGCGCATAATAGATCGATATGAACATCATGAGTTGTCCCGTAATAAAACCTATTGTTGTTGATACTTTCTTCTCGGTTCCTTCTTCCATAACCCGAGCTTGGAGAAGGAAGAGATAAGAGGGACCTATGGAGAATGTGGTTAGAAATCCATAATAGAGACCGTTGGTACCGGATTCAGAGAATTAGTGCATCGTTCGAGGCAACATAACAATATTCCTTTAGAAACCCCCCACCTTTTGGAACTCGATTTCGACCTTTATCTTTCCAACCTTTATCTTTAGAAAAAAGCCTTTGCTTATACCTTTTTCTTTCTTCTTCCGCACCCTATTCAAATCATCAATTCCATCAGTTCCTGGTTCGTCGCCAGCTCATTCTTCAACAGGCACGCGGTCAGAGTCTTGGTCTCCTCCCACTGCTTTGAAGTTTACGGTTTCATGTTCTATTTCACTCCAAGAGACCCACTTCTTTAATGAAGTTATGTCAGATGTTCTCCTTTTGTTTTGGTTTGGTATTGGCACTTCAACTAACTCCTCGGCTGCCCTACCCTAACCCTTGATTTCATTGGATTTACTAAGATCCCTACTATACTAAACTAATAGAATGAGACTCTTGGAATAATGTCATCTTCTATTATAGTTAGAGTGGGTCTTTTAGGATTGGGAAAAAACATGTGCAGATCCCATATCTCATATATCAGGGATTGGTCAGATGACAAGTCAATCTGACACTTGCTTACTTTCCTTTGTTAAGACTTCCCTAATTAACCCTTGTTTTCTAAAGCTTTAGGGGCCTCCTATACTAAAAAAAGGTACTGCTATAGCCGAACACGGGAGAAAGATCATTTATACCGATACTGACAAGATCATTTTTTCAGACAATGGGTGTACTCAAAGAATTCCATTAGTTATGTATCAACGTTCTAACAAAAATACTTGTATGCAGCAAAAATCCCAGGTTCACCGGGGTAAATGCATTAAAAATGGCAAATTTTAGCGGACGGTGTTGCTATAGTTGGTGGCAAACTGAAAGACAGATTGCCCAACTTTTCTTTAATCTCAGGAGAAATACGATCGGGGGGGCTAATTCAAACCCTTCGGGTAAAATAAGAACAACCCCCACATTCAAACCGCACATTTACCATTCGCAAGAACTTGTTTCAGTTGCATATCATAAGGAATTCGAACAACTGCTTCAAATATAGTATCAGGAAGTACCGCTTGTGGAACCTCAACATCAACGGGCTTATTAGCTAAATGGCAGTTGGCACAAACAATACGATCGGTTGCTTCTCGTGGATTTTCATAACCCTGCTGTGCAAAAATGGGATAGGATCCTTTGTGATAATGAGAAAGATTTCTGGATATACGCATAAATCGATCAATAATATCAAAATTCGATGAATTGATCCAGATCGTCTTACTAATGGGATGCTCCTTTTATTCTTTCAAAAGGTCAACCATTCTTCTCCCATTAGACTTGTAAATCCTTTACTCTTTTTCCTTTTCTCTTCCACTCCCGTCACTCGTATAGGAAAACCCTCTTTGGATTTGCTGAAGATTTTTGGAATTCATTTATTTCTCTCAGGGTTGGGTTGCTTCGATTTTTGTGCATTTCATGTAACAAGATTGTATGGTCCAGGAATATGGCTATCCAATCCTTATGGATTAACCGGAAGGGTACAAGCTATAAATCTTGCATGGGGTGTAGCCGTAAGAAGAATGTTTGATTGATAAATAACTCACTTCTTGGTTGTCGACCCCCTCAGTCACTACGAACACCCCCGATCAGTGCAATTTGATGTGTCTATTTATCTATCTCTTGACTCGAAATGGGAGCAAGTTTGAAAAATGATCTTAGAGTGTCTAGGGTTGGGTCAGGAGGGTTTCTTAACGCCTTCTTTTTTCTTCTCATCGGAGTTATTTCACAAAGACTTGCCATGGTAAGGAAGAAGGGGGAACAAGCACACTTGGAGAGCGCAGTACAATGGAAAGTTGTATGTTGCGTTCGAGAAGGATGAATCGCTCTTGAAAAGGAATCTATTGATTCTCTCCCAATTGATTGGACCTAGGTGCGATGATTTACTTCACGGGCAAGGTCTCTGGTTAAAGTCCAGGATGGCCTAGCTACGCCAAGAAAAAGAATAAAAGAATAGAAGAAGCATTTGACTCCTTCATGCAGGCCCCACTTGGCTCTGGGGGATATAGCTTAGTTGGTAGAGCTCTGCTCTTACAATTGGGTCGTTGTGATTACGGGTTGGATGTCTAATTGTCCAAGCGGTAATGATAGTATCTTGTACCTGAACCGGTGGCTCACTTTTTCTAAGTAATGGGGAAGAGGACCGAAACATGCCACTGAAAGACTCTACTGAGGCAAAGATTGGTTGTCAAGAACGTAGAGGAGGTAGGATGGACAGTTGGTCAGATCTAGTATTTCTTGGTCGTGAATATCTGAATAGGACTAGTCCCCAGCAATGGCGCCAAAAACTTGTGGTGCAAAAACTCACTACGCAAGCATACACAATCATAAGTAGTAATTGGTGAACAAGGTGGATCCCACGAGGACTAAATAATGCAAATTTTGCAAAGACGAGTACCACTAAACTACTTTAAAACTTCTAAGCAACCTAAAAGCAACTAAAACGAGCTCGACACGAGAGAAGCGCTGGGAAATGGTGGACTAGGATAGGTAGCTCGTGACTCATGTGGGTCTCCCATCCATAAAAGATGGTAAGTGAAATCTCTTGAAGCAACAGTTATAGCATCAGGGTTGAGGACCATTAGCAGATTGAACCTTGGAGCCAACATCTCAATTATGGTGGAGTCGAACTCAAGAGAGGTGATATCTGCCCTTCATTATCCTGGTTTGGATATTTCTGAAACTCAAACCATTCTGAATGACATTAAGTCTGTTGCCTCTGCGTGGGCTAGGCTAATATCTCCTTTTTTTATTGTCCAAGAACTTGCAATACGGTTGCTCACGATCTTGTGCGAACGGTTTTTTTTGGAGCCGAGTGTTTGGCCGTCTTTCTCCATATCGAAAGAAGACTCTTTAGTTTGGACTTCTGACATTCTGTTTTGGATTGGATGTATCTAGTCTTCTTATGCTTTATAATCGATTTTTTTCAGGTCAAAAAAAAAAAAAAAACACGCAAACGTGATAAACTTAACCAAAATCAAATCAAAATAGGAAGAAGAAAAGTAAGGAAGACGCAATCCTAGTGGAAGACTCAAGGGAGAACTCCCAGCGTCCTTTTTCTGCAGAACTGCACAAGTTTAGTTTTCGTCTTCCATCGATTTTCGTACGAACTTTTATTTTATATTTACATTTGTTTCTTTTCTTGGAAAGTTGATATTCGTCTGGAAGATTTAGGGGATTGATTGAAATAATCGTATTGTGATCGATGAGGCCGATACGGCTGACGGAGCCATCTAGCCCTACCATGGCGAAATCAGAAATCTTCGAAGGCGGCGTTTATGGCGTTATCAGGCGGGCGGTTGTCATCGGCAACGGGTCTTCTGGTTCTGAGAATCAATGTATCGGTTTGGTTCAGGCGCTTGGCTTGGCTGACAAGCATGTGCTCTATGTAAGTTCCGCGAATTCATTTTTTTCGAGTGTTAGAAGTAGTCTAGTTGTTTTGGTAATGGAAGTCATTGAAGTTTAATTTCTAATTGGGCGGGTTATGCTCGAGGAATGGTTGTTCTTTTGTTGTTACGTGCATTACGTTACCACGCTTCCGGGAATGGGGGTTATATTTATCTAATAGTGAGAAATAACTTTCGTATATCCACATTTGATGACCTTAGCAAAACCACAAACCAGAGCTGCTCAATACCTTTTTTTTCAGTATTTGAGGGCTCGTATTGTGAAATCCCGAGACTAACAATTTGCATTTAATATGTTCTATTGTCACATGCAGCGGGTTACAAGGCCTAGAGGAGGAATAAATGATTGGCTCCACTGGCTTCCAGTTTCTCTTCACAAAAAATTAGATTATATCATGACCCTGTTGGGTGTTTACACTCGGATTTTGTCGCGATCCAAAGGGAGGAAACTTGTGCCTCTATCTTCAGAAAATGGTGGAAGCACGGGCTTGTCATGCATTTTAGAAGCTGACTTGAAGCATATTGTAACGATGGCTCGGGAGACTTATGAAAAGTAAATTTTTTTCCAAATACCTTTGCAGGGAATTTGATTTTCAAACTTGATTTATGATGTGTGCTTGTATAATTTCCAGGGATGGACCTTTATTGGTGGTTGCATCTGGTCGGGATACCATAACTATTGCAAGTTCCATTAGACGTTTGGCATCGGAGAATGTTTTTGTTGTGCAAGTATGATAACTATCCTTCTTTGTCATATTTCATTTGTTACTTGTATTTGGCTAAGTTGATATGTTTGATGACCATTATGGAGTTTTGGATAGTTTTCTTTTGGATTATTTCACGAAGAAATTTATAAAAACAAAGAGAAGGTACGGCTCATGGTGGGGGGGATCTCCCTTGTCATGACGAAATTATTATGTAAGCTTTTCCAGATGGTCTAACATTTAGATTTTGGGGTTATGGTTATGTATGGTTCTTTGCAATTTGGATGGTTTAGTTTCTTGTAGTGGATCTCATCTCTTACTTGTAATATCTTTTTTTATAAGTCTCTTTCTTGTAATATCTTTGTAAACCTGATTATTTCTTATATTTCTTATATATTTTTTAAAAAATAGGTTCTTCTTTGAGGTTCTGTTGGTGCCTAGAAGCATCGCCTCCTTGTCAAATTTTTCTTGTCTTTGGAAAAGTTTGCAACTCTAACTCCATGGTACGGATAGAAAAGTGCTCTAACAAAAGAGGCAACTTCATAGAAATTATGGAAGTGAAAAGTTCTTCCGCCAGCTACTTCTTTTTGCAATCCTATAGGGTATTTGGTTGGAGAGGAGGAAGAGGGGAGTCATGGGAGGAGGTTTGGAGTTTGGCACATTTCAATAGCTCCCTTTGGATGTCTTTAACTAAAACCTTTCATAATTATCCGGTTCTTTAACTTAAAAATTTGAGCTATTTTCCAGCTTTCCTTATCAGGTTTGTGTATTGCCCATGCTTTTGCTTTTATTTATCTTAATTGACGTAGGTCTCTCCATTAAAAAGAAGAAGAAATTATGAAGGTGGATGATATTGGTAATAAGAGGAACAGTCATCTTCATCCTAGTAGGGGTTAATCCATTGGGACTAAAAATTTCTTAGAGATGTTAGACAGCTTAGGTGTCAATGGTTGAAGATAGATAAATGGTCAAACAGTTCGTGAATTTTGGAGCTCTTGGATTTTGATGGAACAAAACTAGATGTTTGGATCTCTATAGACTGAATAAATGTTTATCACAGAATTGATGGGGGTGGGTGGGTTGCAATGTATGGTGAGTGTAGTTCACTTGGTACGAGTGAACTGACAAAAGGGGACCAGTGAGAAATTGGACCAAGCCTAAGTTTTTTTCCCCAAAGTCCGTGCCCACCCCAGGGCCTAAACTTCGGAGACATCAAGGCTTTTTCTTATTAAACTCAACCAAAGATTCAAACACAGGACCTTTTGGTATGTGTTTCTCGACCAAGCCTAAGTTATTATTATGCAAGTCTCTTGTGGAGCTTAACTAGGAGCACACACAATTAACAACCTCTTGAAATGTTTTTTTAGGAGAACAATATGGACAGTTTACTGAGGATGATTGCCAGCACTCATGAAAAAGGAAGAAAAAGATCTGAATCAGGAGCTGGAATTGAATGGAGACAATTAAATGAAAACTGAACATACCAACAAGAGTTGGGAAGAAATAGTCAGTTGTGAGATATCATAATGAGGCTTCAACTTTCAAGTTGGTGAAGCGAGCGAAATGGGAGCAGCCTAAACCGTGAAAACGGGGTTGTGGGAGAGCAATACAAGGGTCGTGCTGCTAGGCGAAGCGGTGGAGTGCTGCACCCTAGATGGCGGGATGTTCTAAGATTAGATTTTGGGATAATCCTTGGCTTGATTAGTTTACTCTTTAGTGAAACTTATCCTAGACTCTTCTCTTTGGTCAAGGCTCAAGATTTATGATAGGATCATTAGAGAGTGCTAGAATATGGGGGTCATGTTTTGTACTTTGGAAGTAATATTTTATTGGATGAAAAATAGATCTGGGCCTCTGTGTAGATCAATATTTCTTAGAGAGTGCTAGAATATGGGGGGCATGTTTTGTACTTTGGAAGTAATATTTTATTGGATGAAAAATAGATCTGGGTTTCTGTGTAGATCAATATTTCTTTTTGGCGCTCTCAACTTTTAAGGCCCATATCTTTTTTAAGAAGACTTTTGTTCTTCACTGATTGGGGGAGTTACTAACTGAGTTTTGTATGATTTGATTCTGTTGGTTTTTTGAGTTTCACTATCTCTTGCAGTCTTTTTGCATCTTTTTCTACTTGCATGTTTATTTGTATGAAGCAATGCTTGAAGCACACTCTGGCGTTATTGGACATGTCCAGATTGACAAAACTTCGAAGTTTGCATAATTTTTAATGTTGCTGCAACAGTTGCTCATTTTGATTTTTGTGCATTTTGATTAGTGGATTTTTTTTAAAAGGAATACTCAAGTTTTGAGTTCTTATGAGTTATGTTTATGTTTTCTTTATGGGTAAAAGATACAACATCCAAGGTTGCATTTGAATCGGTTTGACATGGTCATCACCCCTCATCATGATTATTATCCGTTAACTCCTCAAGCACAAGAGCAAGTTCCTCGATGTATAAGGAAGTGGATAACTCCACGTGAACCACCAGATCAGCATGTGGTAAGTGTGCTGACCAAAAACATCTCTTATTATTCTTTTATAAAATTTTTATGCTTATAATGTCATGTTCCCTTCTTTCAATTGACAAAATACAGTCTGTTCTTAAATTTTCAAAAATCAGGTCTTGACTGTTGGAGCCCTGCATCAGATTGATTTTGCTGCATTACGTAGTGCAGCTAGTTTATGGCATGATGTGTTTGCTCCTCTTCCAAAACCCTTATTGGTGGTCAACATAGGAGGGCCTACAAGTGAGTTTTTCAACATATTGGACCGTCATACTCATACTCAATTTTTCCATTATCTCCCATTCTCATTGTTTTTGAAACATTAAGTATACCTTGTTGTTAATCATTTCTTTTCTATATAACACATTATTCCTTGTTTATTAGCTATTGCTAGCTATAGTTATATTATTTCCCTAGTGTATGGGTTTCTATATAGCATGTTAAATGAAATTTTTTGTATTATAATGTATGAGTAGATTTAGTTGTTGGTATGTGTCTTTGACTGAATTTAGGGTTGTCGTTGACATTATATTAAATGTGCATTTTTTTGAAAATATTTGGAAGAATAACTAGGCTTGAGAACGGTAAACGACCACAAGGTCTGTGGTTCGAATCCCCCACCCCTATTTTACTTAAAAAAAACGTAGTGTTTATAAGCTTACTTTTTGGCTCCCCAAGAGGCAGCTCCGTTGGTAAGGGCTTGGGGTCTCTTGGCCATACCGGCTTAGAGGTCTCCAGTTGAAGCCCTCAGGTGAGCTTGATAAATAAAAACCTTTGATATCTTCTAGGTTCGGCGGGTGCGGGCCATGAGTATAGGGGTACAAAGCTTCGACACCTGGTTATAAAAAAAAATAACTAGGCTTGAGAACCGGTATGTTATATTCAATATTTTCAAAGCAATAGAACTTAGAAGGGAGAAAGACTAACTACAAGTAATAGAAGTGTTGTGAGGCTACAATCACAAAAATTAGGAGGGAATTTACACCAGGATAAAACCAAATAAATAAGATGATCAAGGATATGTTGTGGCTCTTGAGCCTTATCAAGGAAGATTCTGTTGTTGTGTTCTACACATATGGACCAAAAGAGAGCTTTAACAATATTGTTCCAAAGGCAAGCCTTGCCATGGGAGAATGGATGGCACAATAATAGCAATTCAAGGATCGTGATCATGTTTCCGGTTAGTACAATCTGTAAACTGAATGCTTTAAGAATTTTTTCCCATAAGATAGTGGTAAATCGACATGTGGTGAAGATGTGCCTCGAGGATTCACAATCACTTTTACAAAGAATACACTAGTTAGGGGAGGATACGACCCATGGAGCCTTTTTCATAAGCGTGTCAGCCATATTAATGCCTTTATGGCTAACCTTTAATAGGAAGAACTGAACTTTTTTGGAGATAGGACCGTTCCAAACATTTCTATATAGCTCCTGATGTGTAATATCACGGCTGGAAACCAGCTTTCGATTAAGAGATTTCATTGTGGGCCTTTGCTGTCTAATAATCATCTCCAAGTATCGATGGTGTGTGGTCTTGTCGGTTAAGAAAGAAGGAAGGATAGCCGAGCCCATTCCTCTATTTCTGCATCCTTTAGATTCCTTGAATCCGTAGATCCCAATGTGTACCATCTTCATTTCGCATATCATGGATGGAGCCATGTCTTTTTAGGGATAGTGCATATAGGCGTGGAAAGGGCCACTTTGAGGGGAGTTTCACCCGTCCATTTGTCATTCCCATCACCAACAACACATGGTATGTTATAAAAAATCAGCCCCCTTTGTTTCGTAATGTGTTTCCAAGGTCCATGGCGGAATTTAAGCTTCTTGTTGTCCGGTTGAAGATCAAAGTTTACAGTGCCATATTTTGCTGCTATAACTCTCCTCCAAAGAGGAGATTTTTCTAAGTGAAATCTCCAAATCCACTTAGCAAGGAGGCTTTTTTTCTTGGTCCGAAGGTCGAATAAACCCAAACCACCTTCATTCAACGAAAATTTTGAAAAAGTTTCTCTAAATTGTTTGCACCCTCAAATAAGAGCTTAAAGTTTAAACAGAGATAGATAGTAGGTGGGAATGTTGGACAAAGTGGCTTGTATAAGAGTCAGTCTCCCACCTTTGGAGATAAGAGTACCATTCCATCCCTTCAGGCATCGTTCTACCTTCTCTATGATGGGATCCCTCGTTCTACCTTCTCTATGATGGGATCCTAGAAATTCTTTGTGTGGCTTACTGTTTAGAGGCAAACCCAAGTATTCAAATGGCCATGAAGCAACCTTACAACCAAATTCCTTTGCAAGATCAACAACATATGCCTCTTCTAAAAGAATACCAAAGAACTTCGATTTGTGGTAATTAATGTGTAATTCAGAAGTCTCCTCGAACTTTTTTACAGTAGAGAATAGGGTGACGATCTTCTCCCTACTTGGTGAGGAGAAAAGAATGGTGTCGTTTGCAACTAGTAAATTATTGATAGAAAGGTTGTCCTTTCCCACTTCCATACTAGTAATATGGCCTCGATGAGCTTCTTGAGTCAACATCCTACTTAGACAGTATACCATGAGAATAAATAGAAAAGGTGATAAAGGATCACCTTGTCTAAACCCCCTCAAAGCTTTGATCTTGCCTCTAAGTTTCCCGTTTACAATAATTGAGTAATTGGCCGAAGAGATGCATCCACAAGTCCAACCTATCCCATCTATTGCCAAAATCCTTGGCAGCAAGGATTTTGTCTAAGAATTTCCAGTCAACCATGTTAAATGTCTTTTCAATATCAAGCTTGATCACCAACCCTTATTTATTTGTTTCATGTATTCCTCCATCAACTCATTGGCAATAAGGGAAGCATAATGATCTGACGGTGAACAACAAATGCAAATTGGTATTCGAATATCGTGTGGGGGAGAACCTGTTTGAGGCGTTCTGATAGAACTCTGACAATCACTTTGTAAAGGCATGTGGTAAGACTGATGGGTCTCCCCCACTGTTTTGGCATCCACCTTCTTAGGTATGAGGCAAACATAGGTTTCGTTCAGGCTCGCATTAATGATTTCATTCTCAAAAAAATCTTGGAACACTCTTTATATCTTCTTTGAGAATGTTCCAATGTTTTTTTAAAGAATTCAGTTGTGAAACCATCTGGGCATGGCGACTTATTGGTACCAAGGTACAAAACAACTTTTCTAATTTCCTCTTTGGAAAAAGGAGCCTTGAGAAATAATAGCTTGAGCCTGTGAGATGGGGTCCAATGTGTCAATATCAAGAAGATGTGTACTGCCTTGAGCCTTTGAATAAAGCTTGGTGTAAAAGTCTGTGAATTCCTCCTCAATTTGCTTGTCTACAACTTAACTTTCTCCTTTCCTAGAAAGGAGTTTAACGATAGTGTTTTTTCTTTTCCTTGTCGACATAATTCTATGGAAGAAGTTACCTTTTCGTCTCCCTCAAGGTTCACCTTGTTTTACATTTCTGCCTTTAAGTTGTTTCCTCCCTGGTGGAGACTTAATTGCTAGTCGCTTTTGGCAAAGTGTGGGGTTAATGTTGTGTGATTCCTCTAAAACATCTATTCTAGTAAGCTCATTATTCTAGTAAGCTCATTGGTTAAGTCTGCTTTCATGATCTTTACAATCAAAGTTGTTCAAATTCCATTCTTTCCGGGCTCTTTAGAAGCCTTTCAATTTTTGAATGAGATAGTGTCCTGGCCATCCATTAAGAAGGTTGCTAGTCCACCATTGTCGAAGGGATGGCTCAAAAGAATGGTGTCCCAACCACATGTTCTCGAATTTAAAGTAACCCGATCCCCATCTCTGTTGTCCAAGAGTCAATAGGATCGGGTAATGGTCTGATGTAATCCATGGGAGTCTTTTCACCAATGCACTGTTAAACTTGTCTATACATGGGCCTGTTATCAGAAAACGGTCAATGAGAATCATCACAAGGTGCTCCCGAAGGCTTGACCATGTGTATCGACCATTTGAGAGGGGGACCAATTAGAGTCGTGTCAGAGATAAATGTGTTGAAGAGCTTCATACTTTTGGTAATAGGCTTACCACTAGATTCCTCGAAGGACCATCGGGAAACATTGAAATCTCCACCCAAAATCCAGTGTTCAGTGCATAGGTTCGATAGATTGTATAACTCTATCCAAAATGCTTGTCGATGTGCAGCTTTTGATGGCCCATAGATACCTGACAACCAAAATTTAAAATCATCTATTAGAGAGAGATGGAGAGTGACTGAGTAGGTACCTTCGATGACTCCTAAAACTTCAATGTCAGAGTCGTTCCACATGATCAAGATGCCACTAGAATTTTCAAAAGCATCAAATACCACCCAAGCAATGTTATGAGAGCTCCAAAGAGTCTTGATAAACTTTTTGTCAATGTTGCTCCTCTTTGTTTCTTGGATGATAACAAAGGTGGCATTTGTTTGAAGGAGGAAGTCTTTAATGAGCAAGCCACGTACATTCCAGGAGAGAGTAATCATGTGTTGAAGAGCAACCTATTTTCGACGAGATTCCAGGAGAGAGTAATCATGTGTTGAAGAGCAACCTATTTTCGACGAGAGCAGTAGAGTTCTTGTCATAGTTAATCAAGGATGCCAGGTTCTTAACCTCTGTAATCATCTTTGCAGCCTTTGTTGTTGTTTTTCCTTTTTTAGCTCTAGAAGGGTTCGCCATAATGCATAAGCCATTGTTGATAAGCCAAGGGGCAAGTTTTCTCCAGAAAGCATCTTCCTATGTAGCCTTGATCGAGTTTTGTTCTTCCAATTCACTTGGCTGTTCAAGGATGTTGAACTCTCTGTGTTGGTGTTTAATTTGGTTGGTGTTAAAGAGTGGTTCTAGGCAGATTTGTAGTGGTTGTATGTCTCAGTTGTTTTCATCTGCAAATAAACATTGAGGGATGATGGAATGAGCAAAGATGGATGGAAGTGTTAAACTTCTAGTGACATGTTTTTTGCCTTGGAGGAGAAAGCTCTATTTTCCTTCGATAATGACGACCTTTTTCGCCTAGGATGATGGGTTAATAATGGGAGAGTTTGGGCTTTTGGGTAAGCCAACTGTCTGGTGAAGAGTCAGCGCTAATATGGGTAAGTCCACAGTCAGGTGATGGATGAAGGATTAATGGAGGCAAGGGTAATTGGTTGTTGGGTGGTTCAGGGTTGGGCTTTAGGCCTGGGAGAGATGGGCCCATGCAAATGGTGTTGGTCAATTCGGACGAAGGTTTAGGTGCTAGCATAGCACGTGGATTGGGGTCAAGGTTGTACGATGGAGTCAGACTTTCTTCGATCATATCAGATGGCAATAGGCGAGTATCTTTGGGATTGGCGTTCAACTGGTATTGGGGTGGGTGGTGCGTCTTGGCCACTTGGAGTGTTATGCCGACATTTCTCCTGTTGGAACCTTAGGGCCATGGATTCCGACAATGTACCCTATGTGATAATCCTATTATAGAAAGGTTCAATGCTCACAGATACAATCGACGAGGAAGAGGAAGGCAAGTGCACTGTAGTTGGTAGAAAACCGAATTGGTTGCCTACTACTTTTAGACTGATTTCCATCATATCTAACCAAGGGAGCGTCTTCTTTGCATAAACCCCCACAAGCGTCTCCAATCAACTTGAACAATTCTCAGCTCCATTTGTCCATCGATAGGTTTCGTACTTTGATCCATCCGCCATTCGAAGGGACCATCAGGTCACTAAGGTAAGCCTCATGTCTCCATTTTTCGAATTTCACCTTGTAAGCTCCCATCTTTTGCCAGTTGCAATTGATGGATAGATTATTGGCTTGTGTCGGGCTTTCACAGATGAGGAGCACCTTGTTGGGGTGGATTGGGCTAACTGCACAAAATTCACTAACTGATTTCTGGAGTGCTTCAGTGATTGAGAACCAATCGTCATGAAAATTTAAAACGTTGGTGATGAGTACAAAGGATAGATTGAGGGTGGCCAGATCATATGGGCTGGTTTTCTTTTGAGATACATCGGTGCCATATGAACAAAGAGGGGTGGGGGCGGTTGAATTAATGTGGCTGAAGTATAGATTTATAGGTAGTTGGTGGGATTGGTTTGAATCATGGTTGGGTAGGTGATTGGACAATAAATCTGGTAGAAGATGCCATCACATTCGATTCTTACCCGCAAGTATTATAAGTTTAGAACAATCACCATTAGATTCAAGCTTTGCTAGTTCGACATAATGTCCTCTTCAATTGGAACGTTTTTCGACCCAAAAGACACTCCCATCTGTTGTAGTTTCCTTAAAAAACTTCTGGTTGAGAGGGGAATCTAAGAGAAGAGTGGTTGTAGAGTGAAACTGTTAGGTATCCCTTGCTAAATATCCCTGCACTCAGTAGAATTCAAACACAACATAGCAAATTATAGACAGAACAATATAGAATCAACCTTCCCCGTATTGAGAGTTCTTCAATATGGAGAAGGGAATTATATTTCCGATAAGAGTTCCCAAGAAACATACAAAAGGACACCTCCCACAGCTATCCGAGAGGCTGGGACTCCCAACCACTACGACGTACAAAATCCTCGACAAAGAGCACAGTAGGGTAACTACCAACAAATACCCTCAATCCCACGATCCCAAAAACGTACATTGTGCTCCCTCACTCATGGTCCCCCCTAATTTGTTTGAATTCCCCCTCTTACCCTTTCTTTCATAATATTTAAAGATTGGAGGTCTTAACAATACCCCCGGGGTGCATGACCACCTTGTCTTCAAGGTGAAATTCTGGGTAAAACTCCTTGAAATTCTGGTATGTCTCCCACGTGGCTTCACTCTCCGCACGGTCTTTCCACTTGATCAGGCATTCCCAGGAGTGTTTTTCGCTGTTCCAACGAGCTCCTATTACTGATTCCGGTGTTCCAGGCCATTCATACTCGTCCGTGAAGATGGGAGCATCGAATTGAACGGTTGTATGGTTACCGATTACTTTCTTCAGTTGAGATATATGAAACACCGGATGAATGTTTGTTGTGTCAGGGAGTTTTAATCTGTATGCCACTTCTCCCACTCGTTCAATTACCTCATACGGGCCGAAGAATTTGGGAGATAACTTCTCACAGCGTTTCCTGGTCAAAGACCTCTGTCGATATGGCTTTAATTTCAAAAAAACCATCTCCCCTGTTTCAAACTTCAACTCTCTGCCTTTTTTATCCGTCTACTTTTTCATTCGTTCTTGGGCCAATCTCAGTTGCTCCCGGAGTGCTAGAAGGGCAAGGTCCCTTTCCATTAATTGTTGTTCCAGAGTATCATTCGTCGTTTTCTTTTTTCCATACGAGATCAGGGGTGGGGGTTGTTGACCGTATACAACGTTGAAAGGAGTTGTGTTAAGAGAAGCATGGAAGTTGGTATTGTACCAGTACTCTGCCCATCTGATCCACTTCTTCCAACTTCTTGGTTGTTCATTACAGAAACATCTCAGATATGTCTCCAGGCATCGATTTACTCGTTCGGGCTGCCCATCCGTTTGAGGATGAAATGAAGTGCTTTTTTTCAACAGGGTGCCTTGAATTCGGAACAATTCGCTCCAGAAATGGCTAAGGAAGATTGTGTCACGATCCGAGACGATAGATTTAGGAAATTCGTGTAGTCTAACAATCTCATGAATGAACTTGGCTGCCACATCCTTCGCTGAAAATGGGTGCTTTAATGTGATAAAATGACCATACTTGCTAAGTCTTTCCACCACCACTAAAATGGCATCCTCTCCTTGTGATCTGGGTAACCCTTCGATAAAATCTAGGCTGACGTCTTCCCAAATCCGATATGGTATTGGTAAGGGTTGTAGTAATCCCGCTGGTAACACGGCTTCAGTTTTATTCTTCTGACATATCAAACGCTTTTCGACATACTCTTTCACATCTCTCTTCATTCCCCTCCAGTACAATTCGCCGGTCATCCGTTTATATGTTCTCAAAAATCCCGAATGACCACCCATTACCAAATCATGGTAAAATTGAAGAATAGAGGGAATCATAGAGGAAGTGTTCGAGAGAACTAACCTGTCTTTGTATCTCAGTTGGCTCTGCCTGATAGAGAACTTTGGGTGTGAGATTGGGTCATCCTTGATTTCTTGAATGATCCTCTGTAAATCCGGAACTTTTTCCACCTCCTCAGAAATAACTTCCACATCGATAATTGTCGGAGCCATAACTGTGGCTAACTCCCCTGAGATGGAGATTCTCGATAAGGCGTCAGCTGCCTTGACAACCCTGGGTTGTATTTGATTTCAAAATCATAGCTGAGCAGTTTGACCAACCATTTCTGGTACTCAGGCTGAACCTCTCTTTGTTCTAGCAAACTCTTCAATGCCCTCTGATCAGTGAGCACTGTGAACTTTTGACCCAAAAGATAATGTCTCCATTTCTGTACGGCGAAAACAATAGCCATTAGCTCCCGCTCATAAATTGATTTCATTTTACCCCTCTCGGATAAGGCTGGACTAAAATAAGCTATAGGTCTCTGTTTTTGAGTGAGTACCGCCCCTAAGCCTGACCCCGAAGCATCTATTTCCAGGACGAACGGTAAAGAGAAATCTGGCAGGGCTAACACCGGCAATGTGGTCATCGCTATTTTCAACTTTTGAAAGGCATCCTCAGCTTCAAGATTCCAATGGAATGAATCTTTTTTTAGCAATTGGTGTAAAGGGGCCGCTATCGTTCCATAATTCAATACAAATCTTCGATAATAACCAGTAAGTCCGAGGAATCCCCTTAAATCTCTCACTGATGCTGGCTTGGGCCATTCTATCATGGCACGAAGTTTCTTCTCATCTGTTGACACACCTTGGCCCTATTAGATTATATGGGGTTCCATCTCAAAACCAATTGGCAATGAAAGGAGTAGCCCATATATCATATATATTGTGAGGTTTCTCTCCACTTTTCCAATGTGTGATCCTCAACATGCCCCCTCAAGATGGTGCCTCTTTGGGTTCACCATTCTTGGATCGGATCCCAATTTCAATTTTTGGACCGAATACCCGTTTGGGTTTAATGAGATCTGATACCATATTAGATTATATGAGGTTCCATCTCAAAATCAATTGACAATGAGAGGAGTAGTCCATATATCATATATATTGTGAGGTTTCTCTCCACTTTTCCAACGTGGGATCCTCAACATGCCCCCTCAAGATGGTGCCTCTTTGGGTTCACCATTCTTGGATCGGATCCCAATTTCAATTTTTGGACCGAATACCCGTTTGAGTTTAATGAGCTCTGATACCATATTAGATTATATGGGGTTCCATCTCAAAACCAATTGGCAATGAGAGGAGTAGTCCATATATCATATATATTGTGAGGTTTCTCTCAACTTTTCCAATGTGGGATCCTCAACATGCCTCCTCAAGATGGTGTCTCTTTGGGTTCACCATTCTTGGATCAGATCCCAATTTCAATTTTTGGACCGAATACCCGTTTGGGTTTAATGGGCTCTGATACCATATTAGATTATATGAGGTTCCATCTCAAAACCAATTGACAATGAGAGAAGTAGCCCATATATCTTATATATTGTGAGGTTTCTCTCCACTTTTCCAATGTGTGATCCTCAACTTTTCCAATGTGGGATCCTCAACAGGCCTGTGACCCAATGCCCCAAATACACGACTCTGCTCTGAGCGAAAACACATTTCTTTCGGTTAAGGACTAACTGATTATCTTTGAGCACATTAAGGACCACGTCCAGATGTCGAATGTGGGAAACAAGGTCAGCGCTGTAGATGCGTATATCATCGAAGAATACTAATACGCACCTCTGCAAGAAGGGTCTAAAAATGCGGCTCATCAACGCTTGAAAAGTGACCAGAGCATTAGTCAACCCGAATGGCATGACTAAAAATTCGTAGTGTCCCTCGTGCCTTCTGAATGCTGTCTTTATCACATCCTCTTGACGCATTCGGATCTGGTGGTACCCCGATTTTAGATCCAATTTCGAAAATATTTTTGCTCCTTGAAGCTCGTCTAACAATTCTTCAATTACAGGGATTGGAAATTTATCAGTGATCGTAACTTGATTGAGAGCCCTGTAGTCCACACAAAACCTCCATCCTCCATCCTTCTTTTTCACTAGAAGCACCGGACTGGAGAATGGGCTTGTGCTTGGCTGAATGACCCCCGCTGTTAGCATTTCGTCTATCAGCTTTTCGATATCGTCTTTCTGAGCGTGGGCGTACTTGTAGGGCCGAACGTTAACTGTAGCATGTCCCTCCTTCAAAGTGATTTTGTGGTCTACTTCCCTCTTAGGGGGTAATCCGCTCGGCGCGCAAAATAGGTTAGAGTGGCTCTCTAGGATTTCTCTAGCTTCATTTAGAATGTTTTCATCTCCTCCCACAACCTCCTCTTCCATTCGCTCGTTCCCTTCTGTCAGTTTAAGATGCTGGAGTTCAACCCAGAATCCTTGATCCCCTGTAATCCAATATTTTGTTAACATTTTCATGGAAACTTGCGCCTTTGTTAAGGTCGGGTCCCCTTTCAACGTAATTTGCTCGTCACCGGCGTTGTAGGTCATGGTTAGCTCGTTCCAGTTCACTTCCATTTTACCCCACAGTCTTCAACCAGAGCATACCCAGTATAATATCTACTACACCCCAGGTCGAAGGGTAGGAAATCTTCTTGAATAGTTATCTCAGGGAACTTAATCGTCACTTTTTTACAAATTCCCTTTCCTTTTTTTGTCGTTCCGTTTCCTAAGGTTATATGGTATTGCAACGTGTCAATCGGAAGCAATCCCAGCTGCGCCGCCAAGTGTCTATCAATGAAATTATGCATGGCGCCGCAATCTATTAACACCACAACGTCCTTATCCCTCATCTTGCCATGTACCTTCATGGTGCTCGGATTGGAAATTCCTACTACCGATTTTGCATCCAACTTAGCTTCACCAACCTCCAGTAATTTAAACTCAGTTTCGACGAGAACCCATTCCTCTTCTTCGTTCTCAGGTTGCTTCACCTCTATTTCTCCGAATTCGCTCTCCTAGATGACTCTCAGTTCCCTGAATTCTACCTTCTTACAACGATGATCCTTAGTGTATTTCTCGTCGCATCGGGAGCAAAGACCATTTTCCTTCTTGGCTTGAAATTTTGCGTCCGACAGCCTTCGAGGAAATCCTCCTTTTCTACTAGGGTTGCCAATTTATGGAACGAACACTGTTCTCCACCCTTCGTTGGGCTTCAAGTGGTTCTTAGTATTTCCCGTATCAATGGGCTTGGATGCTGAATCCGGCTTTGATGGGCTCGTTTCATTCGAGGTCTTGCTTTTCGGGCCCATATCCGCGATTTTCATTGCGGCCTCTCGATCGTCAATCAGGCGGGCCTGTTTGATTATTTCTTTCTAGACCTTGCGGCTGACGACTAACGACGACGACTTTAATCTTCGGTCTCAACCCATTTAGGAAGGTATTTTCCAACACATCTTCAGGTAGGTCAGGTAAGGGGTCGGAATATGACTCGAATTTGGCTATATACTCCGCCACTGTCTTGTTTGATGGATAAGAATCTCCCAGATAAGCTTCCTTCTTGAGTTGGCCTAAATCGATTAAACATTCTCTCCTTCAGGTCTTCCCAGTTCACTATCTTCCGTCGGTTGTTCGTCCATCGGAGCCAGTCGATAATCGTTGGTTCAAAACTCACGATCGAGACGTTGATTTTCTCCATATCACTGAGTTGGTGAACTTCAAAATACGTTTCTGCTCGCACTAACCAAGCATCCGGGTTCTGGCCTGAGAACACTGACATTTCTAACTTTTTAAACTTACTGCGATCAGAGTTGGTCTCCATCCTCTTACTCAGTGAGGACTCGACTTCTTCTTCATTCTTCCTTTGAGTCGTTTCGTCCGTCAGCTTGCCCTTACCCACATCGGAGTCAAATTTCTCCAACGATCTCCGGCCGTCGGCGCTTTCCGCTAACATCATCACTAAGGTTTTTTGGTTCTCTCGAATGTCGCTGTTCATTCTTTCCCATCCTTTTTCAAAGGATTTTTCTAAATTCCACATCGTCTCTTTTATCTCGGCGATTTCTTTTTCTGCTCCAGAGAGCCTTTCATCCATCGCCATCCTCCTTGTTTTCCCCAGATTCAACGTGCTCTGATACCAATTTGTTAGGTATCTGTGAGGCCCCCGATTGTTAATACATATGCTAGGAAGGGTAAAAAGGGAAATGACTCCTAAGTTAGTTAGAAACCTTGTGGGCCATGAGGAGTAGCGTGGGGAGGTTTATCTGTGTGGGTAGGGAGCGAGGTGAGGTGTGGATTTTGTTAGTGAAAGGTCGGTATTGGAGAGAACCAGCTCTCTCAAAAAAGCTTCGGAAGGTTATCTTGTTTTCTTTCCTTCATTTCCATTGTTGTTTGTATTGGATATTTCCTTATCAATGAAATAGCCACTGACTATTGCAGAGAAGACAATAGCTCAGTGTTTTCTAGGGTTGTTTGGCTATTTGTCTGTGTGTTTTTACAGGAAAGCTCTAGGTTCCTAACATCTTGGTATCAAAGCACGTCACATCCTGGGGAAAACTAGAGGGATTGCAAAAAGACAGGTTGAGGAGAGGATGGAAGTGACAGAAAAAGAGGTGCACGACCTTCGGACAACGATCCTTGACCTCACCAGGAATATGGGAATACTCTCCGAGCGAGTTAACGAGAACCAAAGAAGTTCGGAAGAAACCCACGAAAATTTAAAGAAGCATACAGAGGAGATGCGTGAGAATCATAAAGCGCTGGTTATGATGATCGTCGGAAAAGGTAAGATTCAAGAAGAAAGTTCGGCAACCATAACCGCTCAGTACCAATCTGAGGTTAAGATGGGAGAAAGTTTCGATAATCGGATAGGGATGATGAATGGGACCGGCGGGATACATCAGAGACTAGAAACTCCAAGTGATCGAGGTAAGTTCAAAAAACTCGAAATGCCCGTGTTTAATGGTACTAATCCGGATTCTTGGCTCTTCAGGGCGGAAACTTATTTCGAAGTACATCAGTTGAGTGATTTGGAGAAGATCAACGTCTCAATAGTGAGTTTTGAGCCAGATATAATTGATTGGTATCGATAACTTGTAATCGCTTACCGGTGAAATCTTGGGAAGACATGAAGTCCCGGATCTTTGACCGGTATCGACCTACTCAGGAAGGTAGCCTCTGTGCACGTTTCTTAGCCATTAAACAGGAAGGTTCCCTTGCTGATTACCGGAAGAAATTCGAGATTTACTCGGCTCCAGTGATGAAGATGCTGCCGGAAGACGTGTTACAGAACACCTTCCTCAACGGTCTCAGGTCGTCCATACGAGCGGAGGTGGTAAGCAGGGAACCTAAGGGCCTCGATGAGATAATTAAACAAGCCCAGTTAGTGGAGGACCGCAACTTAGCCCTATTGCTGGCCCAAGAAGAAGAAGCCCAGTCATTAGCCCAGATAACTAGTAAGGGCGTGAGCCAGAACCCGAACCGGTCAGTGACGGCCCAAGCAACAAGCGGCCCAAGCAAATCAAATTTTAACCCATCGGAGAAATTACAAACTAAACCTGACTATATGAAATCGATTTCTATCCCTGAGAAGAAGGATTACGGTAAGAGAGAACCTTCGAGACGATTATCAGACGCTGAGTTCCAAGCGAAGCGGGAGAAAGGATTGTGTTTTCGCTGTGACGAAAAGTTCTCCGCTAACCATCGCTGCAAAAATCGTGAAGTGAGGGAACTGAGGGTTATGTTGGTGGGTGAATTTGGTGAGATAGAGTTGATACAGGGAGGAAGCGAAGAAATCGACGCAAAGGAGGAAACAACGAAACTCAAGCAGTTAGAAATGCTGGATGCAGTGGAACTGGACCTACGATATGTGTTGGGTTTCTCGACGCCCGGAACCATGAAGGTCCGTGGAAGGGTGGGTGAGAGGGAAGCCATAGTGTTAATCGATAGTGGGGCTACTCACAATTTTATCTCGCAAAAACTTGTAGAGGAGTTGCACTTGCCGGTTACGAACACTGCGAGTTATGGAATAGTGATGGGTAATGGCGTTGCTATTAAGGGTAAGGGCGTCTGTAAGGATGTTGCAATCCATCTAAAGGAAGTGTCCATTGTTGAAAACTTCTTACCTTTAGAATTGGGACGCGTGGAAGTGGTCCTCGGAATGCAGTGGCTGAGAACCATGGGGTATATGGGAGTAGATTGGAACAAACTCACGATGACTCTAGGGACAGGGGACACTCAAATCACCATTCAGGGTGATCCTTCTCTGACCATCACAGAAATATCATTGAAACAAATGGCAAAGACCTGGAATGAACAGGATCGGGGCTATGCAATCGAGTTTAGTGGAATAACGATTGAAGAGGAAAACTCAGATTCGGAGTCAGAGATCCAACAGAAAGCAGATGAACTGTCCGCTGGCGTTCAGGATTTATTAAAAGAGTTCGAGAGCCTTTTTCATCTTCCTCAAAGGTTACCCCCGACAAGAAAAGTGGACCACCGGATTATACTGAGGGACAACAATACTACAATAAATGTCAAACCATACAGGTATGCACACTATCAGAAGAATGAAATCGAGCGATTAATTGGGGAAATGTTGGCTGCAGGGATCATTCGATCCAGTACCAGTCCGTTCTCGAGTCCTGTACTCTTGGTAAAAAAAAAGATCGGGTCGCGATTTTATGTGAACTACCGTGCTCAATCAAGCTCATCGTCCCCGATAAATTTCCGATCCCCGTCATTGAAGAATTATTAGATGAACTCCATGGCTCGCAGATATATTCAAAGTTGGACCTCAAATCGGGCTACCACCAAATTAGAATGTGTGATTCCGACATACCCAAGACAACTTTTAGAACGCACGAGGGGCATTACGAATTCTTAGTCATGCCATTTGGTTTAACAAACGCCCCAGCCACCTTCCAATCATTGATGAATCAAGTTTTCCGACCATTCTTACGAAGGTTCGTTCTTGTCTTTTTTGATGATATATTGGTCTATAGCCCTGATTATGTCACTCACCTCAAACACCTAGCAATAGTTTTTGAGACACTAGCGCGTAATGATCTTTATGCTAACCGTGCCAAATGTGTTTTTGCTCGAGATCGAGTGGAGTATCTGGGCCATTGGGTCTCTGCAGGGGGGGTTGAAGCCGATAGGAGCAAGGTGCAGGCAATGTTGGATTGACCCCAACCAAAATCAGTCAAGGAACTACGGGGTTTTCTCGGTCTCACCGGGTACTACAGGAGATTCGTGTTGAACTATAGCCTCATAGCCACCCCCTTAAATCAACTTCTTAAGAAGGATGCCTTCCAATGGACAGATGAAGCCACTCAAGCTTTTTTAAAGTTAAAGCAAGCCATGACGACTCTTCCAGTTTTAGCTCTGCCTGACTTCTCAGTGCCATTCGTGATTGAAACAGATGCTTCGGGTACTGGTGTGGGAGCAGTCCTTTCTCAGAAACAACGACCCATTGCTTTTTTCAGTCAATCCTTGTCCACGAAGTCGCGTCTTAAGTCTGTTTATGAGAGAGAACTGATGGCCATTGTCTTAGCCATTCAAAAATGGCGTCATTACTTGCTGGGCCAACGATTCACAGTCCTAACAGACCAGAGGGCCCTCAAACACTTGTTGGAGCAACGAGAAATACAACCGGAGCATCAGAAGTGGCTCACACGATTGCTTGGGTATGATTTTGAAATTCGATATCACCAATTTTGTTGAATAAGGCGGTGATGCCCTGTCCCATGCACTCACCAAACGAAGACGAGGAAGCGAGATAGTGAACTTGGATCTTCACCGCCCCTTCCATCCTCGATCATGAGGTAATACGTGCGAGGTGGATCAAGATCCCGAGCCGCAACGATGCATCGATGAAAGAATTGGAGGTCGATCCGACTACACATCCAAAGTTCTCGTTACAGCAAGGCCGATTAAGGTATAAGGATCGTTTAGTTATATCTAGCCAATCGGCCCTTCTTCCAACCATACTCTCCACGTTTCATGATTCCGTTTTGGGGGGTCACTCCGGTTTCTTACGTACTTATAAGAGAATATCGGGGAGTCAGACATGGGAATGAAGTCCTATATCAAGGAGTATGTCGACAAGTGTGATATTTGTAAACGAAACAAGACGGACTCCTCTCTCCCGCAGAGGTTATTACAACCATTCACGGCGCCTAATGCAATGCGGGAGGAACTTACCATGGATTTCATCGAAGGACTCCCTAAATCCCACGGCAAAAATGTGATTTTTGTGGTTGTGGATCGATTGAGCAAGTACAACCACTTCATAGCCCTGCATCACCCTTTTTCCGCAAAAGAAGTAGCAGACGTTTTCGTCAAGGAGGTTGTGCGACTCCATGGTTTCCCAAAAACCATCATTTCGGATAGGGACAAGATTTTTGTTAGTCGTTTACGAATGAGCTCTTCAAGCTCCAAGGAACACAATCATGGGCGTAGTACCTCTTTCCATCCTCAAACCGATGGGCGATCGGAGAGAATAAATCGATGTCTCAAAATTACCTTCGGTGTTTTTGCGTGAAAAGACCAACACAATGGCAAAAGAGTGGCTTCATTGGGTGAATATTGGTATAATACTACCTTTCATATCTCCATTAACACCACTCCTTTTAATGTCCTCTATGGTCGTCACCCGCCACCATTATTATCCTATGGAGATAGAAAAACATCCAACAATACCCTCGATCAGTTGCTCACCGAGAGGGGCCGTGCCTTACTAGCTTTGAAAGAAAACTTGCGAGTAGCCCAGATCGGATGAAGAAGCGGCACCGATAAAAGAAGGAGGACATTGCTTTTCGGGATCGGGGATCCGGTCTACCTTAAGTTACGATAGACGTAAGTCAATGGCCAAACGTCATTGCGAAGCTTGCTCCCAAGTATTATGGTCCTTATGAAATCATAGAAAGGATTGGGCTACTGGCTTACAAATTAGCCTTACTACCTGAAGCATCGATTCATGATGTCTTTCACGTTTCCCAGTTGAAAAAGGCTGTCAAGCCGGAGGTTCGAGTACAATCTCAGCCGCCCCTGTTTACCCCAGAATACGAGTGGTCCGCTATCCCATCAGCAAGATTGGGGGTTCGTTGGCATGAAAGGAACAATGAAGAACAGTGGCTCATTTCGTGGCAAGGAGGGTCAGCTTGTGAGGCTACTTGGGAATCTGCAGAGGTGATTCGAGAACAATTTCCCAACGTTCACCTTGAGGACAAGGTGCCTCAAAATCCGGAGGGTATTGTGTGGCCCCCGGTTGTTAATACATATGCTAGGAAGGGTAAAAAGGGAAATGACTCCTAAGTTAGTTAGAAACCTTGTGGGCCATGAGGAGTAGCGTGGGGAGGTTTATCTGTGTGGGTAGGGAGCGAGGTGAGGTGTGGATTTTGTTAGTGAAAGGTTGAGGTATTGGAGAGAACCAGCTCTCTCAAAAAGCTGGAAGTTATCTTGTTTTCTTTCCTTCATTTCCATTGTTGTTTGTATTGGATATTTCCTTATCAATGAAATAGCCACTGACTATTGCAGAGAAGACAATAGCTCAGTGTTTTCCAGGGTTGTTTGGCTATTTGTCTGTGTGTTTTTACAGGAAAGCTCTAGGTTCCTAACAGTATCCCTTGCTAAATGTCCCTGCACTCAGTAGAATTCAACACAACACAACAAATAATAGACAAAACAATATAGAATCAACCTTCCCGTATTGAGAGTTCTTCAATATGGAGAAGGGAATTATATTTCGATAAGAGTTTCCAAGAAACATACAAAAGGACACCTCCCACAGCTATCCGAGAGGCTGGGACTCTCCTCCACTACTACGTACAAAATCCTCGACAAAGAGCACAGAGAGCACGTAGGGTAACTACCAACAAATACCCTCAATCCCACGATCCAAAAACGCGTACACTGCGCTCCCTCACTCATGGTCCCCACAATTTGTTTGAATTCCCTCTCTTACCCTTTCTTTCATAATATTTAAAGATTGGAGGTCTTACAGAAACCATTGAAGAGGGGAGAGGGATGCTACTGAGGAGAAAGAATGATCTCTTTGTATTTCTGTGAGTCGGATTCTTTTTCCAGGGGATGTCTGTCAATATGATGGAGAAGGTTTATCGGTCGAGGGTGAAGGTGAATCAGGTTTGTCTGTCAGCCATTTTCTTAGAAGAATAAGAATTAATGGTTCATGAATCATTCTAACATTTTACGAAGAAAGTTGTGTCCATTTAATTGAATGATGATGATTTGAATAGAGTGCTTGTTGGTATTAATGGTCTCATTCTTAGAAATCTCAATTACAGGGAACGAAGTTGATTCAGAGGTTACTCAAGAATTCTTACATTTAGGTTAAGGTTAGATAAGATGTATGGTTTGACCAGATGTGATCACGGGCAAACAAGGACACCACTGGGCTGCTCAGACAAGGCAGGTTGAATACTCGGATAGTAGTGTAGTGCAAACATGGATGGTTGACAATGACACAATCTTATTTGGAGGGTGCAGAAACACAGACAAATTGTTTCATTCTTTTCGCCAGGCCAATGTGTGCACTAAGGTTTCGAAAGGATAAAAGATTTTTGCATGGTGGAGAGTAGAGAGACACTACGCGTAGGGAAAGAGCATTGGAGAAAAGATGCATCGAGGGTCTAATGTTGTTAGGAGTGGTTGTGTTGGATCTTGAGGGATTGTTTCACAAGGCAGAGTGCACAATAACTAAAGTCAATGCAGAATTTAGGGTGTTCTTTCTATAAGAAATCATCCTGAAGGAAATGTAGGGAAATCTATAGCAGTCATGATCTAGAGCTTTATCTTCTTTTCCGGGTTTGCCTTGAAGCTGCATTTTTTTTTGGTCCTGTTTTCTTTTTTTCTTTGGAAAATTTGCCTAGGGGGTTATATTGATGCATTGCGCCCCTTTGACTTTATTTTCTTGTCCTCTTGCTTAAAAGATACAATTCATGACATAGGAGTGCGTAGAATAGATATATGGACATGTGCACAAATTTCAACCCAGATCAATAGTATAGACCACAGGATGGATTTTTCTGAATAAATGAACAATTTGTATATAAGTCGTAGCCTCCGTATTCTCACTACATTTCTGTTGGTGACCAAATAGAGGATATTATAGATTATATGATTTTCTGCAGGTTGCTGTCGATATGGTGTGGATCTTGCAAAGCAGTTGGTAACCGGTTTGCTGAGTGTTCTTGCAAGCTGTGGAAGTGTCAGGATATCCTTCTCAGACAGAACTCCTGAGAAGGTAGTGTGGAGAAAAAAAGTCTTAGTAATATCCGTATGAGACCTTTCTTATACTTGTTTTTTCCTTACCAGGTGTGTAATGTTGTTGTGAAAGAACTTGGGGATAATCCAAAAGTTTGCATCTGGGACGGACAAGGTTCATTTACTATGATATAAGTTTAAAGAATTCATCTGTAGTTTTGAAGTATTGTAGCCATATTTTCAAATTTAATTCAATAGTTCAATACTAATATTCTTCAGAGCCAAATCCGCACATGGGCCATTTAGCTTGGGCAGATGCTTTTGTTGTAACAGCAGATTCGGTTAGCATGATAAGTGAGGTCTGCAGTACTGGGTATGATTGTCCATCTCATGATTAACCCCCTGATTTCCCCTTTTTCAGTGTTTTAGTTAGTCGTCTATACCCCTGTTTTTTTATATAATTCATATCCGTGTTATTGTTGCAGGAAGCCTGTCTATGTCATTGGAACTGAACGCTGTAAGTGGAAGTATTCAGCCTTCCATAAATCTTTGAAGGATAGAGGAGTCATCCGCCCATTTACAGGCACCGAGGATGTAAGTGATCTTTTATTTCATGATGCTTCACATACTTAGTGACCACGATGATACACATCTCTCGATGTTTTTTCCTCTCTTTGGATGCGTGATTTAATTAACTCAATGTTGCAAAATTAAATGCTAATGGAGAAGGGAATGAATATTCTGAATTTATCTCATCCTAGTGTTCTTGGGTCTGCCGAAGGACAATTCTCCTCAAGTTCGTCTATATTCTGAATACACCATCTTAATTAATCCAACGAGTTTATAAATTAATTGAGTAGTTCTCAGTTCTATATTATTACGCCACTATAAGTGACTAGTTATAATAAGATCATAGTACATAAATTTATCCAAATACTCACAGGTATTATAAGTGACTAGCTATATATAAGATCATAGTACATAAATTGATCCAAATACACAGTTATATATAATACTGTTGATGACATGCGTTTTTTTTTTTTTGTCTTGGGTAGAAAACCGAAGAAAACAAGTTTGAAAGAAACAGGAGTTCAACACTAACTACAAAACTCAAGAAGAGGGTCTTGTGAAATTGGTTGAGTTATTAAACAAAGATCTAAAACGTGCTTAATTAAAGTCATAATCTGTCGTTCTTAGTACTTTTCTTTTCAAATATAAGTTCTCTGTGTATGCACTTATTTAAACAAGAATTACTTTCCCAATATCTTGAATTTCTAAAGAAGTATAAACTAACAATAAATGGGATATATGATATATTCATTAAAATTGAGTCAAGACTTAGATGGGAAATCGATTTAATTAGTAGTGTTTAATCTTAAATCTAAAGCAAATTCTTCGAACATAAAGTTAGCATTGGAAAAAATATTATATGTGATTATATATATTTTGAGGGAACTATAGGGTGGACTAGCATTTGTTGAGCGTCATAATGTAATCGACTAACATGTTGACATATTATTGACTTCCCCAACCTGTGTTACCTGGTTATCTAATTACTTTATTTTAGTGACAATGATAGATAAGCGTAGAATTAAATAAAATGAAGAAACCTCATAAATGACACCCCATGATTTCAGAACTATATTAATACATGCATGTGTCTTTCGGTTTAGGTTAATTCCATTATCCAGTACTCAGGAAAATTTATCATCAGATTCTATTTGCATACTGGTTTTAGTGTTTGAGGTTCCTTATCTTTTAGGAATATCAATTCTTTTGTTCTTTTACTTCCCTTTTGAACTTTGCTTATTTTCAGTTTGAGTCAGTCCTTTTTCTTGGAGGAATGGACCATGGAAAGATTAAGATGCTTTAGTATCAGTTACATCCGAATTTTGATATTTTTTGAGAATCTATGCGGTGTACTGCTAGAAAGCTATGGATATTATTATATCACTGAAAAGCCTTGATTTCAAATCTTGTATATTTTTGTCTTTTTCAATACAATTGATAGCGATGGGCTATTCTTTTCTGCTTGACGACAAAGTTGAAGAAAAAAGTATCTGATGTGGTCGCTTTTCTGTTTGATGCCAAATCAAAGTTCACCAGTCGAGATGATACTTCTCATTGCTTCTGATGTTGACCAATAGAAGTTTGATGCCCTTTTCATATATATTCTGTTTAACATTTCAGATATCAGAGAGCTGGAGTTATCCTCCACTGAACGACACGGCAGAAGCAGCTACTCGGGTGCGTGAAGAACTAGCTAAGCGTGGCTGGAGAATACGACCATAGGAAGTCAAATAGATCGATAATTGTTACACACAATTTACTCATCATTTGTAGTAAAAATGGGGTCCCTTCACCATTTGAGCATTAGTTTTTACAATGGTGCACATAGGAACGGAAACTTACAAGCATTACAAGCATTACAAGCATTTGATGGTTTCAAATCCATTTCTTGGACGAAAAGAATAATGAAGCTAGCTAGCGGCAGCTGTTTGGTTAGTGCGGCTTGTATTTATAGGCAGAGGCTTTGGCTCTTTTCCACAGATCTGGAAGCTCTTAGGTTTTGTTGAGGAAAATTTTTATACCGTACGGTAGAAGATATATATATAATATATATTTACTGTAAATTGGTTCATTGTATTTGAGAAATAAATAAGCCAAAATTTAAATGGTTTTGTTACAAGCTATCGTTGGAACAATCAAATATGAAATTGACCATTGGTTTGTTGAAAATTGGTTACAATTGTAGAAATTATTGAATAAGTTTGACAGGTGGGCCCATGTTTTATTAATTGAGCATTGCAGACATTAGTATATTTTTAATGAGTTTATGTTTAAATCTTCCCCTCATTTATACTAATGTCTCTAGAAATATCTTGTAGGGCATAATTATTATTATTTCATTGTCTATCCACTTTTTTACCATTCCTAGAAGTTGTGTAAGGTTCATCATCATGTAATTAAATCAAAGAAAAACGAGAGGATTGTATTTAATTATGTTATTTTACTTCTATGGGAAACCTTTTAAAGCAATGTTTTTTAATATAAATTATTCCTTTATTTTTTTTTTCTTTTAGATAATTATTATTCTCTCTATTAAGAGTGAAACATTGCAAGTGCTCTCTTTCAGTGAATATATTTCTTTTCCTCTATTATTTATCAAACAACTGATAACAGTTATATTTAGTATTGTTTTACATAGACGTGCATGAATTACAGTGAGGAAGATGGTATAATTAACATAAAGCTTACTCTCTCTCTGCTGCTACTTTAGGATTAACATAATATTGATGAAAACAATAATGAATAAATGATGGTGGTGACACTAATGGTAATGATAAATGCATATTCAATTATTGGTCTTTTGTACCATAAAATCAAAGTTTGTCATCCATTATGAAAAAAAAAATCAAAGTTGGTCGGAAAAAGAATTATTGAAATTAGAAGAAAAATAAGAATTCCACCCCTAATCATGTACTAAATTATACACTCAACTTCAATCCTCTTTTTTTTTAGTTCAACATGTGGGAGACGGTTTTGATGTTTTTGGTCAAGTGTGTCGTAACCAATTGAGCTATGCTCACGTTGATAACTTCAAACATTTAATTTGAGCATTTCTGTCCATCAAATTGAGGAATTACTGTTGTTCACACGTAATTTCAATAAAGAAATAAGTTATGATATACATATGATAAACTTGGACTTGTATTTGTATTAATCTTGTGGGTTACAAGCTCTAATGTTTATTATCTTATTCTTTCTCTCTCAAGTGTAATTCTTCTGAGAGCTTTGCAGCTTGTTCTCAGATGTAGATTGATTTGAGAGTTCGTAGCATGTTCTCGAATGTGAATTTGTTTCGAGGGTTTTGCAGCTTATGGTCGAATGTGGAGTTGTCTTTAGTGCTTCGCAACTTGTTCTTGAATGTGAATTTGTCTCAAGAGCCTTGCATCCTATTCTCGATCTTCAAGGCTTTAGTTCGGAGGGTTTGATATTTAAGAGCATAAAGAGTCTTTTGATCTTTGTAATCTCAAGTTTCTAAACCCCTCAAACGGAGAAAAGCTCCTCTATTTATAGAACCCTAAATGGGGCCTTGGGTCTGACCTTTGAATTGTGATTGGTTAACTTCGGGTCTAACCCTTTAGATTGGTCCTAAGTGACTTTAAACCTAGCCCTTGGCTAGGACTTCGTTGTATTAGGGTTTCCCATTTGGGCTTTGTGTAAAATTGACCCAATTGTTATATAATTCAATTGCATGTTTGGATATGACTTAATTTAACTTAGGATGCTTGCAAATTTAATTAATCTCTAACTAAACAAACAACCTTGTCATTAACTTTAAATAATGACATGGAGATTTATGATTGACCAAAATTTCTATTCCAACAAGTAAACCATATTTTACTGTTCCCATTCCATCATTGACAAATAAAAAAAACTATACAAACCAATCATAACACTCTAAAAGTTCTTAAAATGGAACTCTTGAACTATAAAATTGAATACATCTAAATTTAAAAATTGGACACTTAAGTTTCGCTCTGATCCTTGTAGTTTGGTTCAACTTCACAAATTGTTTCTAAACAATTATTTTCCTACTAAAACCCACTCATTATCTTCTATTTTTAACTCCGATTGAAATCGTAAGATAACTAGATGATACAATCAACCAAGCTAAAAAATAAAATAGAAAAACATGTATCATATTTAATATGACTAGTTTATTACCACGTGCAATGTACGTGTGTATATAAGGTTATATTAGAAATTTAGTCCATGTGGTTGTAAGAAAGTTAACCTTTAATTCTTATCATTTTAAATGTTAGAATTAATCTGTATAACTTGATAACCCCCTAAAAGATAATCCAAACCTCATGGACAAAATTTATAATTTAACCAATATATATTTAATTTTTGAAGATCAAAATAATTTGAGTTCAGCATTATAAAAAATAATTATTGTTTATATTTGTATTCTAATTCTTTTATAATTTATTAGTTTCAATAATTTTTTTTATTCATATTATGATTTAGTGTTTTTAATCTCACTCATTTTAATATTATAAAATTATTTTCTATCATAATATAAGTTTTTAAAATATAATATAATATAATCTTCTATTTTTCTTTTGAAGTTTTTAAAATGTATTTGTATTTATATTATTATTGTATATATAATATATATTTTATGACACATAATATAGTTTTTTATTGTTTGATGTTTTATTTTTTTTTTTTTAAATTATCTAAGTGCATTTAAGATTAAAAAAAGAAAAATTGTTAGAAGTAGAAGTTCTCATAAGTTTCCTTTACATAGGAAGAACATTAGAATTATAATTTTATACAATAATTTGAATGTTTTTTTTTTTTATTTCAAATAGCGAATATAAGAAATGTTACTCTCTGAGAGACTACGATTTGATTAAAATAAAAAGAGAAATATAATTTATGACTAGTTATCAGATTTAATTTTATTAGAGTTAATTTGATCGATTTCTCTTTATGAAAATGATTTTTTTCATCATTTAAATTATTTTTAATGGAATATGTATCAATCAAACTAAAGATTAATTCAAAACAAATTCAAAATAATGTAGACGAGACGATGAAGGGATAATTAAAAAATTGTTATGATTTTGATGACACTTTTTATTTTTTAAAATTGGGTTGACATTTTAAAGTATTATAAAATAACGATTGATGAATTAATTAATAAATCAATTTAATTTTAAAATAGTGAAGCATTCAAATGGATTTATTTAGGAAATTTTGTTGTCACAAGCTTTTTAAAATGATTTTAAAAATTTTAAAGTTATTTACTTCTACTGGCATATAACTTTTAGAAACTATTGAATTTGAAAATTACTCTAAATGAGTTGCTTTTAAATCTCAATCATATATTATAAGATTATGTTAAAAAATTAGTTGAAGAAGTGGCCGTTTAAAGAGAGTAATTTAATTTCTAGATTGAAGCAAAAAAAGGGATGCAATTTTTTTTTTTAAAAAGTGCACATATATATAGTATTAAAAAAAGATAAGATATTTGAAATAAATGAAAATTTAGAGATGTCTATTGAAACAAAAATCGAGGTGTAATTTTAATTAGAGAATTTAGATTTAAATCATAATTTGATTTGATTTTGAATTAAATCGTATCTTGGAAAAAAATTATTTGAATTCAATTTTGAACTCAAAATTAGTCATATTATGATCACGAGTCGAAATATTTTAGTTCAAAAATATTTTCTATCATAAGTAGTATTTAACCTTAAAGATGACTATACTTAAATATGTTATATTCTATTCAAAATATTTTAAGAATTAAGTCAATAAATATAAATTGTGTTGTTAGCAAAAAAAAAAATAGTAGAAGCACCACCAACATTGTGGAATATTAAAAGAAAATTTGTATTTAATTAAAATTAAAATTATTATATTATAATTTACTTCCCCTCCTTCATGATGATATTTGCATATTTTTTTTTATCATAATTTCTCCTTAAATATTTAAGGAATAAATGAGATGATTTTAGATTCGAATGGTAATTTGATCTCATTTAGAATCAAATCTTTATCAAATCAAGAATTTTGATTCAAAACTTGATTTGATAAAACTCATTTTCAATCAAATTAGTTGTTTAAATTATAACATCCAACAAACTAAACTGTAGATTTCCTAAAAAAACTAAACCCGAAAAAAACATGGTGGGTGTTCAATTTCTATCTTAATTTTTCCTTAACCTTTTGGAACCTGTATTTTGGAACCTGTTTAGAAACCACAAAAAGGTCTTAGGATTTTAAGTTTAACTATTATATTTTTTTTTACAAACAAACTAGAAGTTTTTTATCTTCTTAATTTTTTTTAGTTTATTGATTTGATAAAAATAATATTTTTTTGGTCATATAATATATATATAAATATATATATATATAATATACACACATATATTGATTCAATCGATTTTTTTCCGTAGATTTCTTTAGTTTCGTGTTTTCATGCACATTAGGTTCAAGAAGAATTCAACAAAAAAAAGATTATTTTAATTTTTTTCTCCATTGGTGGACAAAATCAATCAAATCTTTTTTTGATGGATTTTGTTTAAATTCAACTCGGGTCAATTTCTTTTTTTTTTTTCATTTAAATTAAGACATTTGTAATTTTTTTCATTTATAAAAATAATGACAACATTTATAAATTTTAATTTAATAAGTTGACTTGTTTTGATTATTGGTATGTTTTCATGATGATATGCATTTGACAACGTTATTTGATATTAAAATATTTTGTTATTAATTAAAATAATCTCCTACAAAATTCATAAGGGCAGTAAAATGTTATACTTCTTTTCTTTAATTTTTTCGAAACACAAATAAGAATAATCACTACTGGTTAAGCTCGAACTTGGGCACACGAAGATAGACATATCATACCGGTGGGACAAAACATTAAATCAATAACTTTAAATATAATTATATTATCATATATTGTTATTTTTTTATATAAAAAAAACTGTCATGTACTATAGGGTGCTAAATTCAAATTTGGGGGGAGGGGTGGCATCCCTATGTAAATCCACCCATGTTTCTTACCAAATTCATATGCTAAACAGATCATAAATATTTCAAGAATAAATGAGATGATTTATAACATTCATCGAACTAAATCGTAGATTTCCTAGAAAAACTAAATTTGAAAAAGAAAAACTAGGCTAACTCAATTTCTATATTTAAATTATAATTTAGCATGATTTTGAATCCAATCGTGTTTATCAAATAAAAATTTTTGATTCAAACTCATTTTGAATAAAATTATTGTTATATTATAGTTGTTTAAATTATAGCATTCAACTAACAAAATCGTAGATTTTATGAAAAAAAAATGAATCAGAAAAAGACAAAACGTGAACTAACTCAATTTCTAAAAAAGTGAAGAGAGATTCGTGAGAAGGTAACTATTTTAGATCTAGAAAAAAAGAACATTTAGTGACATCAACTAACGTGCTTAGATGTAAAAAAAGATAAGAAAAAGAAAAAACATCGGCTAACGAAATTTCCAAAAAAAAAAAAAAAAAATCCAAAGAGATAGAATTCTAGAAAAAAAAATTGAAAAATGTTGAAAAATATAAAGAGAACAAAATAGCGATAAAGTTCGAAACAAAATGTAAACAAAAAAAGATACTGGATGGAAAATTGGGGATGACCAAGATAGCTAGTTTAAGACTTGAAAAAATATTGAAGAATTAAAATGGTTTGTATAAGAATTATATGAAAAAAATAAATGCTTAAACAATTGGGTATAAGGATTGCTATATATAAAAATTAAGGCTCCGTTTGATAACCATTTTGTTTTTAGTTTTTAGTTTTTGAAATCTAAACCTAAAAATACTACAGTTTATATGCTTTCTTATCTACTTTGTGCCTATTTTTTCAAAAAACCAAGCTAACTTTTGAAAACTAAAAATAATAGTTTTCAAAAATTTGATTTTGTTTTTAGAAATTGGCTTAGAATTCAAATATTTCCTTAGGGGAATGATCTTTATGATAGAGAAATTATGTGAAAATAAACTTAAATTTCAAAAACCAAGAACTAAAAACAAAATGGTTATCAAACAGGCCTTAAATTTATGATGATAATTGAATGCAATTTATAGAAGCAGTTTTATTCAAATTCAAATTGGAGAAGTGTATTCTAGAGATGAAAAAAATTAGAATGAAAAGAGTATTTGGGGATGCAAACAAATTAAGGAAATCAAAATAAAAAGAGAACTTGAAAAGAAAAATAATAGAGTCAAAACCAAAACCAAAATATCAAAATAAAAAAAAAATACATGATATCTGAAAGGGAAATTCGAGAAATCGAAAATCAGAGAAATTGAGAATTTGGATAAGGTGTGTTTTAAAGATGCAAACCAATTGGAGTTAGTCAAATACAGAATTTAGATTCAAATCCTAATTATCAAATCAAATACAGAATTTAGATTCAAATCCTAATTATCAAATCAAATGATATATATTAATTTGAAGAAAATTATACCTTTCGTAGTTTGAAGAATCGTGTATATGAGGACTAAATTGCTTATCAATTAAGATTATTGATTCAAATTCATCACTTTAAAATTAAATCAGATATTGAATTTGAGTCTAATTATCAAATCGAATTAGAATGATTTGATTGATAAGAATCAATTCAATTTATTTTAATCAAATTATCTTGTTATCGATGAATTTGAAATTAATCCGATTAGAATTATTTAGTTAATGTAATTAAGTAAAAGAGAATTTGTAATGGGTAGTAAGGATGATTTTACTATTTGTAGATATAGCAACATTTTAAAATAATTGCAAATATGACAAAAATCTTTAAATTGTTTTCATAATTCCTATTATACCCTTGGTTTAAATCTATTTATTTTTTTTTCTTCCTCAGTATTTCCTTCTTCTTCCCTTTTTCAAGAAAACAAATTAGGAAAAATAAAAGTGGGGCCCATCTAGTTTGTTAATTTGAGAGATGAATGACACTAACTTCACCAAACTTCTGCTTTCACACACCCCAAAATTAAGAAAATATTAATCAATTTTTTCTTCATTTTTTTTTTTTAGTTTACATTACAAGAATTTTCTCGGAATCCAAACACTACCCCCTCTCTCCTTTCTCTCTATCGGTAGCATTTTCCTTTTCATTTTCTCGGGAAAATGTTAATATTAATATTGATATTAATATTAATACTTTAGAAAATTAGGTAATATTAAAAAAAAAACATAGCAATGAGGGATGTTATTAACTAACGTCATGTCGTTGTTTTGATGTTCCTTGGTTTTTAACTTTAGTGGAAGATCAAAATACAAGATATCCTTTAGTTGCTCATGTTAATGATGCTTGTTTTGATGGCTCCTCTTGTGCAATTAGTGATGAGAGTGACAACTTACGGAGGTGTAATCCGCCCAATTGGGAATCATTCTGAATGGAGTTCGATAGATGTTGATATGAATGCATTACCTTCAATTGTTAAACGTCAAGCAGGAAGACCGTGAAAGCAAAGGATTTCGTCGATTGCTGAAGTAAGAAGTCACACAAAATGTAGTCATTGTCATCGTGTTGGTCACAATCGTAGGACATGTAATTTTTCACCATTTTTACCATGATGTAATTTTTGACAATTAGTTTTAGATATATTTTTCAAGATAGAACTCAATAGTGTTGTTATCATACTATTCATACTATCAATACAAGGTTTGTGATTGTTTCAAAAGTTTAATATCAATACTATGAACACAAGGACTTTGGCATTTGATGAGAAAATTTGAAGACCACACAACAAACAATAGTAGTTAACAGATAGACAACTATCAATGATAGTGATAGACAAACTACCACCGCGATAGAAGTCTATCACTTTTATCGATGATAGACATCTATCACCGATAAAAGTCTATTCTTTGGAAAGAAGTTAATGATTGATAGACAACTATAAGTGATATAGGCATTTATCACTGATAGAAGTCGATAGAAGAAAAAGTTAATAATCATGAATAACAAGAAGTCTAATAGAAAAGTTATGAGTAATAGGTAATAGATAGGTAGAAGTCTATCAGACAACTATCACTGATAGAAGCCTATCACTTCTATCGATGATAGTAGTCTATCACTTCTTTTCTTTAATTTCTATCAATCATTAATAGTGATGATGGTTTATCACTTCTATTAGGGATGAGACAATGATAGAAGTCGGATAGGAATAATAAGTCTAATAGATAATAGAAAAGTTATGAGTAATAGGTAATAGATAGACAACTATGGTAGAAGTCTATCAGACAACTATTACTGATAGATATCACTTCTATCAGTGATAGATATCACAATAGTAGTCTATCACTTCTATTAGACATCTATCACTGATAGCTATCACTAGAAAGAAGTTAATGATTGATAAACAACTATCGATAATAGACATTTATCACAAGCTTTGATAGAATAATATTCATGAAGAACAAGAAGTCTAATAGAGTTATAGACTTTTATCACTTATATCGCTTCTATCACCTAATAGACTTCTATCATCGATATCAAATGATAGAAGTCTAACAACAGAACACATTGACAATCATTATAGACTTCTATCACTCATATCAGTTCTATCACCTGATAGACTTCTATCACTGATATAAGATGATAGAAGTCTAACACTATAACACACTAACAATCGTGTAACCATTCCCAAACGACAAAAAAAATAGTTATTAAATAAACAAACTTCTATCAGTGATATCACTAATAGCATCCTATCAATGATTTCTTCTTCGTTTGCTATCAATGGGGTGATGGAAAACTAAAATTATAAGAAAAAATTAGTTATTAAATAAAAGACAAAAAAAATTAGTTATTAAATAAACAGATTTATCGGTGATATCATCGATATCATCCTATCAATGATATCACTGATATAACTTGGGGTGTTTTAGTAATTTCAATTCTTCTTTTCAAATTTTTGTTATTTTTGCAAATAGATTGAGACATTTTCTATATGGACAATTATTTTGGGCCTTTTTGCTACCAGCCCAATTGCCCCTAACTAAAACTTAAAGTATTTTAATCTAAAAATATTTTTTAGAAACTCTAACTTTTTAATATACTAGTATATTATTGTGTGCATTGTACGTGTGTATATATATTTTTAAATTTTAAAGATTAAAATAATTTGAATTACATAGTATGGATTAAAATTATTTTGTAATTAATTAAAAATAGTTTTATATGTTATTGATAAAAGATTAATTTTTTAAATTATTTTAAAATTAATTATTTGTTGCATACTTATTAGTTGTTGAATAAAATGTTGATGTACTAAAAAAATATTATTTTATATTTTTATTCTAACTATTCTATAATTAATTGACTTCAGATTTTTTTTTTCTATTTATACTGTGATTTAGTTGTTTTCTAATCTCACAAATTTTAGTACAATAAAACTATTTTTTATTATAATATAAATTTTCTATATTAGTATTATTCAATATAATATAATTTTTTATTACTTTTTTATATTTTTTATATTTTTTATTTTACTTTTGGAGTTAAAAAAATTTGATGAGATACCCAATTTACAGTGAGAAGTTAGATTTAAATCATAATTTGATTTGATTAAAACATTTTATTTGAATATTATAAAATTAAGAATTTTTATTTAATTCATTTGAAAAAAATATATATGAATTTCATTTCAAACTTAATTTGAAAATGTGAAAAAAAAAAAAGAAAAAAAAAATAGCAATATGATGTAAAAAAGTGATAACCCTTAGTTTTTTTTTTTTTTAAAAGAAAGATCAACATTAAGACTTATTTAACTCCTAATTACTTAAAATATTCTTATTTTATCATGAATTGAAAAATAGTTAAAAAAATCATGAAATTATAAAGAAAGAAGAATGAAGGCAATTGCAAGGAGCTAGTTGCAGACAAAAAGGAGCCGTGGAAGTTGTAGACAAAAATTGGAAGATGAACTTGCAATGTTGGAGCACCAGAAAATATTCAGAAAAAGGAAAAAAAATCTCCATCAAACCCATACCCGAAAATCTTCAATTACTATACGATTCAGGAGATTTTGAGCATGAATTTTGGGCATTATTAAACCCTAATGAAGGCCTATAAAATGGGAGAAGAAAATTGGAGAATGGAGGAAAGTTTTTGAGGCAATTTTGAAGTTTTGTTGGTGTTGGATTCGAAAATCCTTTGCCCAACGGAAGCCAATTAGGAATCCAATCGCATTTTAATTTGGTTCCCAAAAAATATGAGTACATTGACAAATTAAAGGATAAACATTTTCCTCCCATCGAAGTTTTACCAACACTTATTTAGTTTGTGAGAACCCATCTCGATTGAGAAGGAAATGGTAGTAAATTTTTAGAGAGAGGAAGAAAAACTGTTGGGGAGATCTTTCATTGGGAGAGCAATAATTCAATCAAAATACATTCTGCCCTTCAAAATGTGGAGAAGCCACGTAAACTTCCAGCAAGTTACATATTTAATTAAATTAAAATTAATATAATTAAATAAACAATATTAATTTAATTAATAATAATTAATTAAATCAAATTTAATTAATATTCATTCAAATCATATTGAAATCAACCTATAGTTTTAATTCAATTAAATTTAATTAAATCAAATTTAATTAAATCAACTAATTAATTAATCACCAAATTAAATATCATATATTTAATTTAGACCTTATAATGGAATCATATCCAATTATAATTCTCCCATAACCTAGTTTTAATGTACATCAAATGTGCATTAAATCTATAGTTTTAATATGAATCCAATTCACATTAAAATAATACTTGAATTTCTTCAAATATTTAATTCTCTCATAAATTTTGAATCACATCGAAAATTAAATTTATATTATAAAGTTTTAATCAAGATATAAACTTTATATTATAATGTATCATTATACATCATAATGATTCCCTAAGTGAATTTGAACATTTCAAGTTCCAATCAAGATCAAATAATCTAAACACCTTTTACGAGCTAGGAAGGGGATCTAATGTACCTACAGATCAGACGCTTCAACGATACAAGATTAAATAGCTAATCTCATTAACCACATTAATCAACATTCGTCACCTGCGGGTACACTCTACTAAAGGCCCACGACTGCACTATTCTCACTGCAGATATATTTCTGTGTCCACGGTTATTGATCAATAATAGCAAGTTAATCCTTCATGAGTGTTCGTAACGTCAGTTAGGTCAAATTACCATTTTACCCCTTGGCTACATCTATGACCTTAAGTATTAGTGCTCCTCTAATGAACAACCTGTTTAAGGTCCAACCATGAAATAGAAAACCCCTCTCGGGCCAATGAGAAGGTAAAGCCCTTTGTTCAAGTCTTGGAGTCACCACTTAAGGGAACACTCATCTACTTTTCCATAAAGTAGGAAATGAGTGAATTTGATCATCTTGTGTAATTATGTTTCCAACTCCCTACTCGATCTCGTCCCCAAAATGGTAGGCATATTGAGTCGGCAATCTAGCCACTCTCACCCATACAGATCAAAGGACAATCCCTTTGTGAACTCAGTTCATATACACTCAGGATTAAATTAAGTTGTCCTAGGTCATTCTATTGAAATAGAAACCTAAACAGTCAAACGAGTTACATCTACTGGTTACTATTTCGCGGTCCGATTTTATGCAAACTCATTGCATAGGATGCCCCTACTCACATGTCACCTACACGAACGCGTTGGATCATTGCGTTTGTATCAAATACAAAATGGGTCGTATCCATATTGTCACCAAGATGAGGTACCCAACCTCATCCCTTTACTATAAACCCTTTAGGTTGTTTCTTGAACATGATCCCCGTATGTCTCTACATACAGTTCAAGACACATACTACAACCTAGGATGTTAATTTATTAAATTTGTGTTATTTTACAACAAAACTAATACAATATTCAACAACAACTTTTATTGAATAGCCTCAATAACACTTTTTTGATAATAATCAAATATTTACGTTTACTATTGATCGGTGTTATACACAAGTGTATGTGATCGAAGTAATAAAACTGGAGTACTCCTGAGTGTCAAACCCATAGGGAATGAATTTCACAAAATTAATTAGAAAAACAAGAATTGCAATTAAAGATGCAAGTATGGTAACTAGAGTTTGTAAAATTGTTGATTTGAAGGTATTCTAAGCTACTAGAGATTAAAGAGAATCAATGAATAAAAAGAAGGGAATTCAAGTTATTTGGCCCATTCGGCGAAAACACTGTTAAAAATGTAGTTGCAATTGTGCCAACAATCGTAAATCAAAGTAAACCGAGTTCTACTCCTATTCGGTTTTGCTCCCAAAACTTTTAGGAGACTAAGCAATTAAACTCATATGTCTATGGTGAACTGAGCTTAGATAATCTCGTGCACAACCCTTTTGGTTTCAGAGTCTCGCCCTATGTCTAGGGTCGAAGTTTCGGATCTTATGTCTAAGTCCTTTCCTCTATTGTTTTTATGAGATCTGTTGTCGCTTGACCCTTTCAGTATCAAGTTCAAGCTTGATGGACAAGTCTTAGTGATATGCTAGGGTTGGCCAATTAACATTCAATAAAAACAAACATAGAATTAGTTGCCGACACAATTACTAATTTGCTAATTTAAGCTTGTCATCTTTCTTCTAGGGCATTCATAACTTGAACCCCTAAAGAGGATTTAACTCATGATAAAAATTAAGGAAAACATGAGTTTTAGTTGCTGATTTTTTTTAGGGAAGATGAAAAATAGAAAATGCAACTATTCGAAAATCAAGCTAGAGAAAATTAAAGAGGAACTCTCGAATTTTATTTAATGGTTAGAAAATTATGGTGCAAAGTTTTGACAAAGAGTACGAATAATGATGCAAACTGAATTAAGACAAGTGAAAATACAGTAGCCTTTAAATTCTAAATAACAGTAAGCAACACATAAAGGAAAACATAGAAATTCCTTTGTTGGTCGATTCCAAAACCCAAGTATAAGTTTTGAATCTTCACCTCCGATATTGTGTAAAAGAGGGACCAACCGAGGAGTTTTACCAGCTAAATGAAAAAGAAAACTTGCTGAAAAGAAAACAAAAACTGGAACCCTAAAAAGAAATCTTAAAAACTTGAGAGAAAGATCGGGAGGAAGAAGAAAAAGTGCAGCCCCGAAGGGAATGAAATCCCACGCAGCGGAAGGGTGATCGAATCACCGTGGTATCGTTGCGAAATTCGTTTTCTTAAAACAATTTCTATCACATAAAAATTAAGCTAAACATAAAAATTAAGAAGAAAAACAACAAGTATACTTATTTGTTGAAGAACCGTCTTCAAGTTTTCCTTCTCCGTTCATGAACCCTTCGTGATCACAATCTCAACGTACTCGATCTCCTCGAACAATGAGTAACCTGGACACCTCCACACAGTTTTTCGGTTGTTCTACTTTTGGTAGAAGGAGAGTTGTGGGACTCTACTTTTTTGGTGAAAGGGAGGAGAGTTTGAGAGAGATGTTGAGAGACAATGACAAGAGCTCTTTGGTGAGAAATCCAAAAAAATGAGCCTTGAGTTACCAAATCCTTCTTGCAAAGGAGTTTAAATAATGGTGATAGGTAGAGTTGAAATCTCCACCTATTTACCATTTAACCACAACCATAGGTTATGCAAATCATATTTGCATAACCACATATAATAAGATATATCATATCTCATTCTACAAATCACATTTGTATAATTGTGGATTTTTAAATTGAATCACATTCAATTTAATTTCTCTAAATCCAATTTCTCCTCTTTTATGACTAAGAGGCTCTCTGGAGTTGGCTACAACACCACTGTTGTCATAAAATAGCGTGATCGACAAGTTCATATTTGGAACAACTTCCAAATCTGTCATCAACTTCCTTAGCAAAACAACTTCATTTGCAGCTTCACAAGTCGCAACGTACTCAACTTCCATAGTGGAATCAACGATGCATCCCTGCTTGATACATCGCCATACTACAACTCCTTTATTCAGGATGAAGGCTGACCCCGAAGTGGATTTCCTAGAATTCTTATCGGTCTGAAAGTCAGAGTCTGTGTATCCCGTAAGGATCAAATCCCCACTCCCATACACTAGGTTGTAGTTCCTCGTTCTCCTAAGATACTTGAGGATTGCCTTTACGAATGTCCAGTGATCTAATCCTTGATTCGATTGATACTTACTGACAATCCCTATCGCATAACAGATGTCGGGCCTAGTACACAACATGACATACATCAGGCTCCCTACAACTGAAGCATAGGGGACCCGTCTCATATCCTCAACCTCTTGAGGAGTCTTAGGACATTGGTCCTTAGACATGTGAACCCCATGCTTGAAAGGCAGCAAACCCTTCTTGGAGTTCTGCATCTTATATCTAGACAACATCTTGTCAATATAAGATGCCTGATACATGGCCAACATTATGTGTTGGGATTTTTGTCCTAATCTCGTGTTTGTAACATATTATTTGAAATTAATAAGAGTTATTCATTTCATCACTTTGTGTCTCGCAATATTTATAAACTTTTCCAATAAACTAAGCTCCAGGGTCATTGAATTTATCAGAGAACTAGAACTTGAACGGTGTGTAGTGGACACACAAGGAGGATCACGTTCGAGTTAATGACCCGAACGGTCTACAGTATATGGATAGGGTTGGAGACCTGATTCTGGATACACTTTGGATGCGACCCGCTTTGTATTAGATACAAACGAGGTGATCTGACTCGTTCATGTGGTTGACATGCGAGTGGGGGCATCCTGTGCAATGAGATTGTACAAGGCCGGACCGTGATTTATTAGACCCACCGATGTGTAACACCGCTGTGATGAAGGACTAATAACTTCGTGAGATGACCATTAGTGACTCGACACGAATCATCGAGCGTGTTACGGACTCCCCATCTGCGAGTGTCCGCTCTTTGACTAGTACGGGTGAGGGTGGTCACGATTACTCGCCCAATATGCCTATCTTCTCAGGGACAGAACCAAGTAGGGAGCTGGGAACTTAACTATGCGAGATGAAATTCACTCGTTCCCGCCTTTAGGAAAACTAGAGGGGTTGTTCCCTTAAGTGCTGTCTCCAGGGCTTGGACAACGGGCGCCCACCTTCTCACTGGCCCGAGAAGGGTGTTGTGTATGGTTGGACCATCACAATATGTTGTTCATTAGAGGAGCAGTGGGGACTTAAGGAACAAGAGGTAGACACAGGGGTAAAAAGGTAATTTGACCCAGCCGTGTCTACGAACAACCTGTGAAGGGTCGACTCATGGGTATTGGTTATATCAGTGGACACGTAATATTCTGCACTGACGGGAGTGCAGCTACAAGCTATAGTGGAGTGTTACCGTAGCTAATGAATGTTGGTTAACCGGGTCAAAGAGTTTGACAGTTAATCTCGGATCATTGGAGCCCGTCCACCAGAGGTCCATTAGGTCCTCTCGGTTGGCTCCACAGGTTAAAAGAAGAGTTAATGTTTTGGTATGAAATTGAAGTGTTCAATTTCACTTTAAGGGCATTTATGTCATTTATATGAGATATGAATGATATAATATATAGTTTAATGTGAATGAGATTCATAACAAATTATAGGTTAGCCTAATTGTTGAATTAGGGCTAATTGGAGAAATTAAATTGGATGTGATTCAATTTAATTAATCCACAATTATTGCAAATGAGATTTGCAATATGAGATATGAGATATCTTATATTATGTGGTTATACAAATGAGATTTGCATAACCTATGGTTGTGGTAAAGTGGTAATAATGTGGAGATATTAACTCCCTCATTCCACTATTTAAACCCTTTGCAAGAAGGGATTGGTAATCAATCTTCTCATTTTTTGTTTTTCACCAAAGAGAAGAAAAGAGAATTCTCTCTACTCTCTCATTTCTCCTCCCTCTCCAAAACACAAAAGAAGTTCCCACCAACTTCCCTTCTCCAAAAGAGAACAACCGAGAAGGCCATTTGGTCGTGTTTGAGTTCGTTTTGTGGGAAGAATCCGTAGAGATCGAGTAGCACGAAGAGTTCGTGACTCGAAGAAGAAAATGCTGTAATTGTCTACAACAAGTAAGTAAGAACTCTTCTTGCTGTAATTTTCTTCTTCTTTGAGCATGTTTAGCCTAGGTCTAATTGTTAGATCAATTTTAATAAAATCATGTTGCATAATGATACTTCGACGATTCAATTGTCTTCCGCTACGCGGGATTCTCATTCCCTACAATTGGTATCAGAGCCATCTCGATGGTTCTTCATTTATGCACTGTTTTATTAAAATTTGGTGGGTGTTTTGCCATAATTTCATGAGATGATGTTTTGGTTTGCATTATGGATGTTTACGGTTTTTGGCACTAGTTTAGATTTACAATTATGTTGATGAGATCAATGTAAGGGCCCGTTGTTTTTGGGCATCTTTTTTGTAAATCAAGTCTGTAAGTCTGGGTTGTTCGTGGCAAGAGTTGCTGTGAAGAAATCAGAGCGGAAACAGGCGAAAATCGATGGAAGAACAGCAAAGTGTTTGCTGTTCTGTCGATGGCGTTGAGACGTTGCCCAACGATGTCTCAACGCCGTTTCTTGCGCGCGAGGCATTCTTTGTAGAAGCGGCGTTACAACGCCGGGCGTAGCGTTGAAATCATGCGCGGCGCGCTGAGGGGGCGGTTGCTAGCAGTTTTTTCACGAGAACGTGAGAGTCTTTCATCAAGTGGGTGGTTTATTAACGTTTTTTTATTTTTATTATTTACAAAATGTAATTATTTATTTTATTTAATTATTTTATTAAATAATATTAATATAAATGTTATATAAATGTTATTTAATTAAATAATTGCCCCTAGGTGCCAAAAATCGGTCCATTTTTTGCTGATTAATTATTTTATGCATGAGATGTATATTTTAATTAATTTCTATGTGCATAATGTATGTCATATAGTTTTAAAATCCCACCTTAGGTTAAACATTTCATGCATCATTTTTATATTATAAGAGTTATAATATATAGTATGCATGATAGGATTATATTATAAGAGTTATAATATAATGTTTGCATGATTTAATTTATTTAATATAAGTGTTATATTTTTTAAATTAAAAGCATGCTCATGCATTTAATTCATGTGATGAATGTATGTTATAGTATAGTATTATTCATGTGATGGATGATCAAACACTATAACATAGAAATGCATGCAACCTAAGTTAATTATTAGTTTTAAAGTGTTTAGAACTTGAATATTTAGACTTAGGTTTTCTATTTTTCTAATAAGATTAGAAATTTAGGAAATCAAATATAACCTTTGAATGGAGACTGATAAGTAACTCTGTCTAAGGAAGGTTTTGTCTAAGGCTGGGGTATTTAAGTTGACGCTTGCGTAACACCCCTACCTGGAAACCGACCTGGGAGTGAATTCGGTTCGGAGATTCTTAGGTTATATTCTCGTGAGTGCCGTTAATTAAGTGTTAATTAATTTACTCACATAGATCTAAGTTAATAATGTGATTATGAACTTAGGTTAATACCATATAAGAGTTATATTGGTAGACTTAGGTAAATTTTAGCCGGTTTATCTAGGTCAATCCCTAATAAAAATTAAAGTGCTGAGTGGGAGGAAATATAGTGTATGAGATACATTTGAATTTCCAACCACAAATCTCCTTTAAGTCCGCACCGTGAGATCTATACTCGGCCTTGTGGCGCAAATGGGAGCGTCCCCCTTCGGGTGGCATTTGTATAGGTCAATATCATCGTGGATGGAGAAAGTACTTATAGTGAGTGGGAGCGGGACTTGTGAAAACGAGACCCAAGGTCTCTTCTTTCGATTCACACCGTGAGACCCCCCATGATCCGCCCGCGCTAGTTTGGCTGGACCGCACAATCCTTTCGGAGGGCTTGATCATGGAGCCTGAACAACACGTGAATTTTCGAAAGGGATACGCTTTCTGGTTGGTTTCCTTCTTGGTTCACCCTTCCTTCGTGGCTATTGTTTGACTGGATGCTTGGAAACTTAAAGATTGAGGGTGACACTCACGAATTCGTTAAGTGTTAATGAATTCGACCAACAATGGTAATTGGACGCCTAATGGAATAAGAGTTATTCGGGATTAGGGTTTGATCGAGAAAGTCTCGTCCTAGAGGAGGAGTGTTCTGCTCACCCTTCTGTGACTGGTCATTCTAAACCTTTAGGGTATCATTGCAAAATTTTGAATGACCTAGGATCATGAAACAATTTTTGCTAAAACTTGATTGGTTTTCAAAAGTTTTTTATGAGACTAATACAAAGTTTTCCTTATTTTTCACTAAAAATGTCTAGCGGAATAATAGCTTTACTCGCTTCGGATAAGTTAGTGGGAGATAATTACCAGAGTTGGAAAAACAACATTAATACAATTTTGGTACAAGACGACATAAAGTTCGTACTATCCGAGGAGTGTCCTCGGATGCCGGCTCGACCGCGTCGCTGAAGTGTTCGCGATGCGCGCATCATCGCCGGATCGGGGCCAATGAAAGGCCAAGGTCTACATAATTGTCGGCATGTCCGATGTCTTGGCAAAGAAGCATGAGTGATGGTTTCATTAAGGAGATCATGGAGTCCTTGCGAGAAATGTTTGGACAACGATCCTTCCAGGTCCGCCATGACTCGCTCAAATACGTTTTCAACGCACGGATGAAGGAGGGGTCGTCTGTCCGTGAACACGTTCTAGACATGATGACCCACTTTCATCTAGCCGAGATGAACGGGGCTTTGATCGACGAGTCGAGCCAGGTCAGTTTTATTTTGGAGACTCTTCCGAAGAGTTTCCTTCCGGTTTAAGAGCAATCTTTGTTATGAACAAAATTAGCTACACTCGACTACCCTCCTCAATGAGCTACAATTTCCAATCCTTGAACAGGTCAAGGAATGCGAGGCAAATGTTGCCTCACAGTCTTATCACAGGGGATCGACCTCTGGGACGAAACCTGTTGCTCCTTCACGCCCGAAAGGAAGAAGAGGATGAAGAGGGGTAAAACTGACCGTGTTGCCGCCCACAAGGGCAAGAAGGTCAAGGAGGTTGCAGAGAAAGGAAAGTGTTTCCCTTCGCAATGGGGGTGGTCACCGGAAGAAAAGCGTCCCAAATTCTGGCCGAGAGGAAGAATCAAGGTAAATGTGATTTACTTGTGATCAAACATGTTTAGTGGAGAGTAGTGACTCTGCTGGATATTGGATTCGCGCCACTAACTACGTTTGTTCTTCTTTTCGTGATTGATTCTGGCAACACCGCGAGAGGGTGAGGTAACTCTACGGGTTGGATCCGGGAGCTTGTCTTTCTTTGCGATCGATCGACACAGTGAAGCTACACTTTGGCGGGAAGTACTTATTGTTGGACAATCTGTACATAGTTCCAGGGTTTACTAGAAACTTTATTTCAATTTCCTGCTTAATTGAACATCGTATTTGATCTCTTTTGAATTTAATAAAGCGTTTATTTCTTTCAAAGGGAATGTTATTTGTTCAACTCACTTGAAAATAATCAGTATGTTTTGAAACCCAATTCGGTCAAAAGTGTTTTGAATACTGAATTGTTTAAAATTGCATAAAACACGAACTAAGAAAGCAAAAGTTTCTCCAAAAGAAAATGCCCACCTTTGGCATCTTCGGTTAGGCCACATTAATCTCAATAGGATTGAGAAACTAGTGAAGAGTGGACTTCTAAACGAGTTGGAAGAAAACTCTTTGCCAGTGTGTGAGTCATTCCTTGAGGGCAAAATGACCAAACGTCCTTTTAGTGGAAAAGGATATAGAGCCAAAGAGCCCCTTGAGTTAGTACATTCTGACCTCTATGGTCCGATGAATGTTAAAGCTCGGGGCGGTTATGAGTACTTCGTGTCTTTTATAGACGATTACTCCAGATATGGGTATATTTACCTAATGCACAAGAAGTCTGAAACTCTTGAAAAGTTCAAGGAGTACAAGACTGAGGTTGAGAACCTCTTAGGTAAATCGCTTAAAACACTTCGATCGGATCGAGGTGGAGAGTACATGGACACTGAATTCCAGGACTATATGATAGAACACGGAATTACGTCCCAACTCTCGGCGCTGGTATGCCACAATGAGGTATGGTGTATCGGAGAGAGAAAGCAGAACCTTGCTAGACATGGTTCGGTCGATGATGAGCTATGCTCGTCTCCCGATTCTTTTTGGGATACGCAGTGGAGATCGCAGCTTTATATTTTGAACAACGTTAAGTCGAAGAGTGTTTGTGAAACACCTTTCGAGCTCTGGAGTGGACGTAAAGGCAGTTTACATCACTTAAGGATTTGGGGATGGCCGACCCATGTGTTGGTGTCAAACCCGAAAAAGTTGGAACCCCGTTCGAAATTGTGCCTATTCGTAGGTTACCCCAAAGAGACTAGAGGTGGTCTATTTTACGATCCTAGAGAAAATAGGGTGCTTGTGTTGACAAACGCCACTTCCTAGAGGAAGACCACGTCAGGGATAATTTACCAAGGAGTAAAATTGTATTAAATGAAATGGATGATTACATCGCCAAGAGTTCTTTGATGGGGCTAGTACGTCAACAAGTGTTGTTGATCCTAAAGCGTCTAGTCAAATCCGTTCCCAAGAGTTGGGAATGTCTCGACGCGTAGTGGGAGGGTCGTGAGACGGCTGATCGCTACATGGGTTTAAATTGAAACCTCGGTTGTCGCTCCCGATGATGATCGCTGAGGATCCATTGACCTATGATCAGGCAATGGTTGATGTTGACAAAGATGAGTAGATTAAAGCTATGGACCAGGAAATGGAGTCTATGTACTTCAATTCTGTATGGGAGCTTGTGGATCAACCGGATGGGGTAAAATCTATTGGTTGCAAATGGATCTACAAGCGTAAACGTGGCGTAGATGGGAAGGTGCGACCTTTTCAAAGCCCGACTAGTGGCAAAGGGTTTTACCGGGTTGAAGGGTTGACTATGAGGAGACATTTTCACCGTTGCCATGGTAAAGTCGATCAGGATCCAAGGCCATTGCCGCGTATTATGACTACGAGGTATGGCAGATGGACGTCAAGACAACCTTTCTGAATGGCAAACTTGATGAGACCATCTACATGGACCTACCCAAAGGGTTCATTGCCAAAGGCCAAGAGCAAAAAGTTTGCCGGCTTCATAGGTCCATTTATGGACTGAAACAAGCTTCGAGGTCTTGGAATATAAGATTTGATGAGGCGATCAAATCTTATGGCTTTGATCAAAATGTCGACGAGCCTTGTATTTACAAGAAAATCGTTGACAAAACTGTCGCATTTTTGGTGTTGTACGTGGACGATATTCTTCTCATTGGGAATGAGGTAGAATTTCTTACTGACGTTAAAAAATGGCTAGCTTCGCAATTCCAAATGAAAGATTTGGGAGAAGCTCAGTATGTTCTAGGTATCCAGATTGTCCGGAACCGAAAGAACATAACGGTAGCCCTGTCTCAGGCGTCTTATATTGACAAGATGTTGTCTAGATATAAGATGCAAAACTCCAAGAAGGGCTTGCTGCCTTTCAGGCATGGGGTTTACTTGTCTAAGGATCAGTGTCCTAAGACTCCTCAAGATGTTGAGGATATGAGACGGATTCCATATGCTTCACCGTAGGGAGCTGATGTATGCCATGTCTTGTGTACTAGGCCCGACATCCGTTATGCAAGAGGAATTTTCATGAGATATCGGTCTAATCCGAGATTAGATCACCGGAAACCCAGTAAAGGCAATCCTCAAGTATCTTAGGAGAACGAGGAACTACAACTTAGTGTATGGTAGTGGGGATTTGATCCTTACGGGATACACAGATTCTGATTTTCATACTGATAAGGATTCTAGGAAATCCACTTCGGGGTCAGCCTTCATTCTGAATGGAGGAGCTGTAGTATGGCGAAGCATCAAGCAGGGATGCATCGTTGATTCCACTATGGAAGCGGAGTATGTTGCGGCTTGTGAAGCTGCAAAGGAAGCTGTTTGGCTTAAGAAGTTCATGACAGATTTGGAAGTTGTTCCTAACATGAACTTGCCGATCACACTATTCTGTGATAACAGTGGTGCAGTAGCCAACTCACGTGAGCCTCGGAGCCATAAGAGAGGCAAACACATTGAGCGCAAGTATCATTTGATACGGGAGATTGTGCACCGCTGAGACGTGACGGTCACGCAGATAGCGTCGGAGCACAACGTAGCTGATCCATTTACAAAGCCCCTCACGGCTAAGGTGTTTGAGGGTCACCTAGAGAGTCTAGGTCTTCGAGAGCTTCCTGACTAGGGCAAGTGGGAGATGTGTAAACGGGTATTCAATGCCCTAGTTTATTGTATTACTTCATTGTAATTTATGTACATTTCAGAAATGTATTTTCTCCACTAGCTTAGTCCAAGTGGGAGTTTGTTGGGATTTTTGCCCTAATCTCGTGTTTGTAACATATTGTTTGAAATTAATAAGAGTTATTCATTTCATCACTTTGTGTCTCGCAATATTTATAAACTTTTCCAATAAACTAAGCTCCGGGTCATTGAATTTATCGAGAGAACTAGAACTTGAACGCGGTGTGTAGTTGACACACAGGAGGATCACGTTCGAGTTAATGACCCGAACAGCATCTGATATATGGATAGGGTTGGAGACCTAATCCTGGATACATTGTGTGGATGCGACCGCTTTGTATTAGATACAAACGAGGTGATCGACTCGTTCATGTGGTTGACATGCGAGTGAGGACATCCTGTGCAATGAGATTGTACAAGGCCGGACCGTGATTTATTAGACCTCACGATGTAACACCGCTGACAAAGTGATGGACTAATAACTTCGTGATGACCATTAGTGACTCGACACAATCTTGAGCGTGTTACACGACTCACATGCTGCGAGGGTCTATTCTTTGACTAGTACGGGTGAGGGTGGTCACGATTTACTCGCCCAATATGCCTATCTTCTCGGACGTAACCAAGTAGGGAGCTGGAAACTTAACTCACGCGAGATGGAATTCACTCGTTCCCCGCTTTAGGGAAACTAGAGGGTTGTTCCCTTAAGTCTTTGTCTCGGACTTGGACAACGGGCACCCACCTTCTCACTAGCCCGAGAAGGGTGTTGTGTATGGTTGGACCATCACAATATTTTGTTCATTAGAGGAGCGGTGGGGACTTAAGGAACAAGAGGTAGACATAGGGTAAAACGGTAATTTGACCCAGTAGTGTCTCTGAACAACAACCGTGAAGGGTCGACTCATGGGTATTGGTTATATCGGTGGACACGTAATATTCGCCTGACCGACGGAGTGCAACTACGGGCTATAGTGGAGTGTTACCGTAGCTAATGAATGTTGGTTAACAGGGTCAAAGAGTTTGACAGGTTAATCTCGGATCATTGGAACCCGTCACTATAGGTCCATTAGGTCCCTCGGTTGGCTCCACATGGGTTAAAAGAAGGGTTAATGTTTTGGTATGAAATTGAAGTGTTCAATTTCACTTTAAGAAGCATTTATGTCATTTAAATGAGATATGAATGATATAATATATAGTTCAATGTGAATGAGATTCATAATAAACTATAGGTTAGCCTAATTGTTGAATTAGGGCTAATTGGAGAAATTAAATGAGAGAAATTAAATTGGATGTGATTCAATTTAATTAATCCACAATTATTGCAAATGAGATTTGCAATATGAGATATGAGATATCTTATATTATGTGGTTATGCAAATGAGATTTGCATAACCTATATGGTTAATATTAAAGTGGTAATAATGTGGAGATATTAACTCCTCATTCCACTATTTAAACCCTTTGCAAGAAGGGATTAGTAATCAATCTTCACATTTTTTGTTTTTCACCAAAGAGAAGAAAAGATAATTCTCTCTACTCTCTCATTTCTCTTCCCTCTCCAAAACACAAAAGAAGTTCCCACCAACTTCCCTTCTCCAAAAGAGAACAACCGAGAAGGCCATTTGGTCGTGTTTGAGTTCGTTTTGTGGGAAGAATCCGTAGAGATCGAGTAGCACGAAGAGTTCGTGACCCGAAGAAGAAATTGCTGTAATTGTCTACAACAAGTAAGTAAGAACTCTTCTTGCTGTAATTTTCTTCTTCTTTGAGCATGTTTAGCCTAAGTCTAATTGTTAGATCAATTTTAATAAAATCATGTTGCATAATGATACCTCGACGATTCAATCGTCTTCCGCTGCGTGGGATTCTCATTCCCTACATTATGTTCTTCCGGTTTCGAACTATCTGGATACCTAGAACATACTGTGCTTCTCTCAAATCTTTCATTTGGAATTGCGAAGCCAACCATTTCTTTACATCAGTAAGAAATCCTACCTCATTCCCAATGAGAAGGATATCATCCACGTACAATATCAGAAATGCGACAGTTTTGTAGACGATTTTCTTGTAGACACAAGGCTCGTTAACATTCTGATCAAAGCCATAAGATTTTTGATCGCCTCATCAAACCTTATGTTCCAAGACCTCGAGGCTTGTTTCAGTCCATAAATGGACCTATAAAGCCGACAAACCTTTTGCTCTTGGCCTTGAGTAATGAACCCTTTGGGTTGGTCCATGTAGATGGTTTCGTCAAGGTTGCCATTCAGAAAGGCAGTTTTGACATCCATCTGCCATACCTCATAGTCATAATATGCGGCAATGACCAAAAGGATCCTGATCGACTTTACCATGACAACAGGTGAAAAAGGATTCCTCATAATCAACCCCTTCAACTTGGGTAAAACCCTTTGCCACTAGTGGAGATTGGAAGGTCTGCACCTTCCCATCTACGCCGCGTTTACACTTGTAGATCCATTTGCAACCAATAGGTTTTACCCCATCCGGTTGATCCAGAAGTTCCTAGACGGAATTGAAGTACATCGACTCCATTTCCTGGTCCATAGTTTTAATCCATTCATCCTTGTCAACGTCTGCCATTGCCTGATCATAGGTCAATGGATCCTCACAGTCATTATCAGGGGTGACGACGTGGGTTTCAGCTAAACCTATGTAACGTTCAGGCTGTCTCACATTCCTCCCACTACGTTGAGGCATTCCCAACTCTTGGGAACGAACTTGACTATGAAGGGAATGAAAATCCACGCGCAGCGGAAGACGATCGAATCGTCATGGTATCATTACGCTACTCGAATTTTGTTAAAACGATCTAACTATTAGATCTAGGCTAAACATGCTAGAAAGGAAGAAATTACAGCAAGATAAAATACTTACTTGTTGAAGACTCTCTTCAAGGTTTCTTCCTCGGTCATGAACACTTCGTGCTTCTCGATCTCAACGAACGCTTCCCACGAACGAAATTCGAACACTACCACTTGGAGTGTCGGTTGTTCTTCCTTTGGAAAGAAAGAAGATTGTGGGATCTTATGGTTTTGGAGAGGGAGTAGAATTGAGAGAGTAGAGAGAATTTTGATCTCTTCTCTTTGATCAAAATCAAAAAATGAGAGAAAACCTTACCAATCCCTTCTTGCAAAGGGTTTAAATAGTGGAATGATGGAGTTAAAATCTCCACATTATTACCACTTTACCACAACCATAGGTTATGCAAATCTCATTTGCATAACCACATAATATAAGATATCTCATATCTCATTTGCATTAATTGTGGTTTAATTAAATTGAATCACATCAAATTTAATTCTCTCAATTAATTTTTCCAATTAGCCCTAATTCAAAAATTAGGCTAAAGTTTATTATGAATCTCATTCACATTAAACTATATATTATATCATTCATATCTCATATAAATGACATAAATGCCCTTAAAGTGAAATTGAACACTTCAATTTCATACCAAAACATTAACCCTTCTTTTAACCCAGATTGAGCCAACCGAGGGACCTAATGGACCAACAGTGACGGGCTCCAATGATCCGAGATTAATATGTCAAACTCTTTGACCCGGCTAATCAACATTCATTAGCTACTACAGAACACTCCACTATAGCCCGTGAGCCGCACTCCCGTCGATCGAGAATATTACGTGTCCACCGATATAACCAATGCCCCCGAGTCGACCCTTCCCAAAGTTTGTTCATAGACACTACCGGGTCAAAATCTTTGCTTTTACCCCCAGTGTCTACCTTTTGTTCCTTAAGTCCCCACCGCTCCTCTAATGAACAACATATTGTGATGGTCCAACCAGACACAACACCCTTCTCGGGCCAGTGAGAAGGTGGGCACCCGTTGTCCAAGCCCTGGAGAGAACACTTAAGGGAACAACCCCTCTAGTTTCCCTAAAGGCGGGAACGAGTGAATTCCATCTCGCGTAGTTAAGTTCCCAGCTCCTACTTGGTCCTGTCCCTGAGAAGATAGGCATATTGGGCGAGTAACTGTGACCACCCTCACCCGCATTTAGTCAAAGGACGGACTCACACGCAGACAAGAGTCCGTAACACGCTCGTGATTCGTGTCGAGTCACTAATGGTCATCTATGAAGTTATTAGTCCCATCACAACGGTGTTACATCGTGAGTCTAATAATTCACGGTCCCGGTCTTGTACAATCTCATTCCACAGATGCCCCCATTCGCATGTCAACCACATGAACGAGTCGATCACCTCGTTTGTATCTAATACAAAGCGGGCGCATCCACAAGCAGTATCCGAGATTTAGGTCTCCAACCCTATCCATATCATGAGACCGCTCGGGTCATTTACTCGAACGTGATCCTCCCTGTGTGTCCACTACACACCGTTCAAGTTCTAGTTCTCTGATAAATTCAATGACCCTAGAGCTTAGTTTATTGGAAAAGTTTGTAAATATTGCGAGACACAAAGTAATGAAATAAATAACTCTTATTAATTTCAAGCAGCAATTTATAAACACGAGATTAGGACAAAAATCCCAACAAACTCCCACTTGGACTAAGCTAGTGGAGAAAATACATTTCTGAAATGTACATAAATTACAATGAAGTAATACAATAAACTAGGGCATTGAATACCCGTTTACGCATCTTCCACTTGCCCTAGTCAGGAAGCTCTCGAAGACCTAGACTCTCTAGGTGACCCTCAAACACCTTAGCCGTGAGGGGCTTTGTAAATGGATCAACTACGTTGTGCTTCGACGATATCTGCGTGATTGTGACGTCTCCGCGGTGCACAATCTCCCGTATTAGATGATACTTGCGCTCAATGTGTTTGCCTCTCTTATGGCCCCGAGGCTCTCGTGAGTTGGCTACTGCAACACTGTTATCACAGAACAGTGTGATCGACAAGTTTATATTTGGAATAACTTCCAAATCGGTCATGAACTTCCTAAGCCAAACAGTTTCCTTTGCAACATCACAAGCCGCAACATACTCCACTTCCATCGTGGAATCAGCGATGCATCCCTGCTTAATGCTTCGCCATACTACAGCTCCTCCATTCAGAATGAAGGTTGACCCCGAAGTGGATTTCCTAGAATCCTTATCGGTCCGAAAGTCGAAATCAGTGTATCCCGTGAAGGATCAAATCCCCACCGCCATACACTGGTCAGTAGTTCCTCGTTCTCCTAAGATACTTGAGGATTGCCTTTACGGTGTCCAAAGATCTAATCTGGATTGGACTGATATCTCACCGACAATTCCTCTCGCATAACGTATGTCGGGCCTAGTACACAACATGGCATACATCGGCCCCCTACAACCAAGCATATGGAATCCGTCTCATATCCTCAACATCTTGAGGAGTCTTAGGACACTGATCCTTAGACAAGTGAACCCCATGCCTGAAAGGCAACAAGCCCTTCTTGGAGTTCTGCATCTTATATCTAGACAACATCTTGTCAATATAAGACGCCTGAGACAAGGCTAGCATTCTGTTCTTCCGGTTCCGGACTATCTGGATACCTAGAACGTACTGAGCTTCTCCCAAATCTTTCATTTGGAATTGCGAAGCTAGCCACTTCTTAACGTTAGTAAGAAATTCTACCTCATTCCCAATGAGAAGAATATCGTCCACATACAACGCAAAAAATGCGACAGTTTTGTCAACGATTTTTTTGTAGACACAAGGCTCGTCGACATTTTTATCAAAGCCATAAGATTTGATCGCCTCATCAAACCTTATATTCCAAGACCTCGAAGCTTGTTTCAACCCATAAATGGACCTATGAAGCCAACAAACCTTTTGTTCTTGTCCTTGGGCAATGAACCCTTTGGGCTGGTCCATGTAGATGGTCTCATCAAGTTTGCCATTCAGAAAGGTTGTCTTGACGTCCATCTGCCATACCTCGTAGTCATAATACGCGACAATGACCAATAGGTTTTACCCCATCCGGTTGATCCACAAGCTCCCAGACAGAATTGAAGTACATAGACTCCATTTCCTAGTCCATAGCTTTAATCCACTCGTCTTTGTCAACATCAACCATTGCCTGATCATAGGTCAATGGATCCTCACAGTCATCATCAGGAGCGACAACTGAGGTTTCAGCTAAACCCATGTAGCGATTCGGCTGTCTCACAACCCTCCCACTACGTCGAGGCATTCCCAACTCTTGGGAACGGATTTAACTAGACATGCTAGGATCAACAACACTTGTTGACGTACTAGCTCCATCAGCAACTCTTGCTGATGTACTGTCCATTTCATTTAACACAATTTTACTCCTTGGTAAATGATCCCTGGCGTGGTCCTCCTCTAGGAAAGTGACGTTTGTCGACACAAGCACCCTATTTTCCTTAGGATCATAAAATAGGCCACCCCTAGTCTCTTTAGGGTAACCTACGAATAGGCACAATTTCGAACGGGGTTCCAACTTTTTTGGGTTTGACACCAACACGTGGGTTGGGCATCCCCAAATTCTGAAGTGATGTAAACTGCCTTTACGTCCACTCCAGAGCTCGAAAGGTGTTTCACAAACACTCTTCGACGGAACGTTGTTCAAAATATAGACCGCAGTCTCCACTGCGTAACCCCATGAAGAATCAGGGAGACGAGCATAGCTCATCATCGACCAAACCATGTCCAACAAGGTTCTGTTTCTCCTCTCCGATAAACCATTCTGCTGTGGCATACCAGGCGCTGAGAGTTGGGACGTAATTCCATGTTCTATCATATAGTCTTGGAATTCAGTGTCCATGTACTCTCCACCTCGATCCGATCAAAGTGTTTTAAGCGATTTACCTAAGAGATTCTCAACTTCAGTCTTGTACTCCTTGAACTTTTCAAGAGTTTCAGACTTCCTGTGCATTAGGTAAATATACCCATACCTCGAGTAATCGTCTATGAAAGACACGAAGTACTCATAACCGCCCCGAGCTTTAACATTCATCGGACCATAGAGGTCAGAATGTACTAACTCAAGAGGCTCTTTGGCTCTATATCCTTTTCCACTAAAAGGACGTTTGGTCATTTTGCCCTTAAGGCATGACTCACACACCGGTAAAGAGTTTTCTTCCAACTCGTTTAGAAGTCCACTCTTCACTAGTTTCTCAATCCTATTGAGATTAATGTGGCCTAACCGTAGATGCCAAAGATGGACATTTTCCTTAGGAGAAACTTTCGCTTTCTTAGTTCGTGTTTCTGCAGTTTTAAATAATTCAGTATCCAAAACACTTTTGACCGAATTAGGTTTCAAAACATACAGATTATGCTCAAGTGAAGCTGAACAAATAAGATTACCATATCTGGAAATAAACGCTTTATTACCATGGAATGAAACGGAAATACACTGTTCTAAAAGACAGGAAATAGAAACTAAGTTTCTAGTAAACCCTGGAACTATATACATATTGTCCAACAAAATGTAGCTCCTGCCAAAATGTAGCTTCACCGTGTCGATCGCTGCATTAGAGACAAGCTCCCCGGATCCAACCCGTAGAGTCACCTCACCTCTCTCAGCGTGGCTGCTAGGAATCAATCCTGAAAGAAGAACAAACATGGTTAGTGGCGCCCAATCCAATATCCAGGCAGAGTCACTACTCTCCACTAAACAAGTTTCTGTCACAAGTAAATCACATTTACCTTGATTCTTCCTCTCGGCCAGGAATTTGGGACAATTCCTCTTCCAGTGTCCCCCCCATCGCAGTGGAAACACTTTTCTTTCTCTACAACGTCCTTGACCTTCTTGCCCTTGTGGGCGGTAGCTCGGTCAGTTTTACCCCTCTTCAACCTCTTCTTCTCTTTCGGGCGTGAAGGAGCAACAAGTTTCATCCCAGAGGTCGAACCCCTGTGATAAGACATGTAAGCAACATTTTCCTCAGATTCCGATGCCTTGACCCTTTTTAAGGTCTGAAAATTCTGTAGCTCATTGAGGAGGGTAGTCAGAGTGTAGCTAATTTTGTTCATAACAGCATTGCTACGAAACTGAAGGAAACTCTTCGGAAGAGTCTCCAGAATAAAACTGACTTGGCTCGACTCATCGATCGAAGCCCCACTCATCTCAGCCAGATTAAAGTGGGTCATCATGTCTAGAACATGTTCACGGACAGACGACCCCTCTTTCATCCGTGCATTGAAGACGTATTTGAGCGAGTCATGCTGTGTTGGGATTTATGCCCTAAACTTGTGTAATCTTGATCAATTAAATAAAGGGTTATTTGTTTTGACAAGATTACAGTTTTGTTTTTATAAATCCAATAAACTAAGCTCCAAGGTTATAACGTTTATCTTGAAATCAGTGTAGTGGACACTATTTGGGTTTAATTCAAGATTATAACCTAAATAGTCTATCGTATAAGAATAAGGTTGGAAACCTCATTCTGGTAACACCATGGATGCGACCCACTTTGTAATTAGTACAAATGAGGTAATCCAACTCATTCATGTAGTTGACATGCGAGTGGGGGCATCCTGTATGAAGAGTTCATACAAGTCTGGATCACAAATTATTAGTCTAACCAGTATAACACCGTTAACAGGATAAAACTAGTAATTTATAAATGGTCATTAGTGACTTGACCTGAATCCTGAGCAAGTTAAGAACTCCTGCTTATAGGGGTTTGTCCTTAGACTAGTATGGGTGAGAGTGGCCTGTAGCCAACTCAATAAGCCTACCTTCTCAAGGACAGTGACTTGTGTAGGTAGTCGGGAACTTAAGCATGCAAGATGGAATTCACTCATTCCTCTACGGAGGAATTAGATAGGTTGTTCCCTTAAGAATCGACTCGGTGTCTTGAACAACGGGGCCCGCCTCTCACGAGGGTATGAGTCTAAGGTAGGACCTTAGACTTGTTGTTCATTAGAGGATCGGTGGTGCTTAAGGAGCAAATAGGTAATCACGGGGTAAAACGGTAATTTGACCCGGTGTGATTACTGAACAACCTGTGAAGGGTCGACTCATGGGCAATGACTATATCAGTGGACACAATAATATCTACAGTGAGGAGAGTGCAGCTACAAGTCTATAGTGGAGTGACTTGTAGTTAATGAATATTGATTAACTGGATCAAAGAGTTTGATCAGTTAATCTCACATCATTGGAGCTCATGATCTGTAGGTCCATTAGATCCCTCCGTTGGCTCAACATGGTAATATTGAGGGTATAAAGTTAGGAGTGAAATTGAAGTGTTCAATTTCATACATGAGGAGTTATATCAATTATATATGATATAATTGATATAATATATAGTTTTAATGTGATTTAGACTATATACTAAAGAGAGATTAAAGGAGGGGTAGGATGGTCATTTCCATCCCAATTCTCTATATATATGGTTGCATGAGATGCAACTTGGTAAAAAGGGTTTTTCATAGAATCACTAGCCTCCTTGTTGTGTTGTTGGAAGAGTTCCAAAACACACATCTCTCTCAAAATACCTCACATCTCCTAAAGGGAACACACCTTCCTCCCTCACCAAGAGAACAACGGAGAAGATCCGGTGGTCGTGTCTTCGCACGTTGGAGTTCTTGTTGCTGAGATCGTGACCGTGGAGAGAGGAGCACTTGAAGAAAGGTTCTTCAAAGGTAACTTCTTGCTGTCCAAACTCTTATTTTATGCTTAATCCATGTTTTATATTCTTGAAATTTCCATTATAACTAAATCAAGAGCGCGCGATTCGCAATCGCTTCCGCTGCGGGGACTTCGATTCCCTTCATGTCGGACCTGAAAGGACTGTTGTCCAAACATTTCCTGCAAGGACTCCATGATCTCCTTGGCGGTGACCATCAGCTCATGCTTCTTTGCCAAAACATCAGACATGCTTGCAATGATGTAGACCTTGGCCTTTTCATTGGCCCTGATCCATCGATCGTATGCATCGCGAACACTTCGCGACGCAGTCGAGCCCGACATCTGAGGACACTCCTCAGAAAACACGAACTTAATGTCGTCAGTTACCAAAATTGTGTTAATGTTGTTTTTCCAACTTTGGTTATTATCTCCTACTAATTTATCGGACGCGAGTAGAGCTATTATTGCGCTAGACATGTTTTAAGCTTAAAAGTTAAGAAAACTTTGTGTTTGTCTCGCAAAAAACTTTTGAAAACCAATCAAGTTTTAGAAAAAATGTTTCATGATCCCTAGGTCATTTAAAATTTTGCAATGATACCCTAAAGGTTTAGAATGACCGCCACCGAAGGGTGAACAAAACACTCCTCCTCTAGGACGAGACAATCTCGATCAGACCCTAATTCCAGAATAACTCTTATTCCATTAGACGTTCAATTACCATTGTTCGGTCGAATTCATAAACACTTAACGAATTCTGTGAGTGTCACCCTCAATCTTTAAGTTTCCAAGCATCCGTCCAAATAATAGCCACCGAAGGGTGAACCAAGAAGGAAAACCAACCAGGAAACTGTATCCCTTTTGGGAATTCACGGTGTAAACCCGAGATCTTTCTTTGGAACTTCCTTATTAACAAACAACAAAAAGAAATGAATGGTTAAAACTTGGTTTCCCACGTTTTAAAAAGAAAAGAAATGAAGTGAAAGACAAAAGGAAAACAAGGAAAGAAAGTTTAGACCATTTTGGTTTGGTTTGCTTTTAAAGACAAAAGAAGAAAAGGAAATGAAACAAATGTTTTATATATTAAGTTATTTTGTTTTGTTAAGAAAAGAAAAGAAAAGAAAGAAAGAAGATAAAGGAAAGAAAAGAAAAGGAAAAAGAAATGGAAAATGAAAAGCAAAAGTGCAAAAAGACAAAGGAATACCTCTTCCACCGATTGATTTTTTTTTAAAAAGGGTTTTCTCTCCATTTTCTTCTCTTCCATCACAAACTAAGGCTGAAGCTTCGTGGTTGAAGGAGAAAGGAAGAAGAAGGAGGCCATTTTTGGTGATTTTGAAGCTGGAGTTGCAGAAGAAAAGAGGAGAACTCGAGGAAGTCAATATTACAGCAAGGAAATCAACTCAGACAAGCTCTGATTTTCTGTTCATCTCGAGCTCCACAAGAAGAGGTAAGAGTTGAGCTTTTGTTTCACGAAATTTAACTCATATTGGAACACAATTCGTGAAGGAAGCTCGAGCCAATTCTGATTTTAAGTTGCTGTTTTGCTAAGAGGAAGGCAGAAGACATAATTTTGCTGTCAAATCCGAGAGGTCTCTGATATTTTGGTTATTGTGATCTGTATACTTGGAGTTAGAAGCTCTAATTTGTATGGTTCGAAAGCTTATTGAATTGCCTACATGTTTTGTGAAGGAATCGTGAGAAGAAAATGATTGGAAGATGTTGTAATCATCAGGTTAAGTTTCGGGTTGTAGCAGGAAGTGAAATCTGGAACAGCAGCAGGAGCATTTTAGGGGTTAAGCTACTGAGGTATTTTCTAACCAATACGTTAGGAATCTCATTTTCATGTCTTCATAAGAGTTTTAGAGGGTTCAAAAAGGAAGAATTTGGTATAATGTACATTCTTTTTGGATAAGTAATGAAGAAGTTATGGCTGTTTGAAAACAGGACAGAAAATCTGAAAATGCTGAAATTTTTGAAAGTGTGTTTTCATGTAGTTTTAAGGCTAAAAACCATGAGCTCGAGGTTCTAATACATGAATTTGGTTTGTTTGATAGGCCAAGAGCAAATAGGTCGAGTGTACGGGCTAAGATTCTAGTTCAAACACTGTGAGTGATAAAACGAACTTCAAAAGTGTATATATGCTTGAATTATGTTCAAGAAATGCAAGTTTTGCTAGAATAAAAGTTTTCAATGCATTATGCTTTCTTTTGAACACATGTTTATGAGTATTCATGTTTTCCTAGAAATGTTTCAAGTGTTCATTGTGACCCTAAAAGTCTTTATAAAGTTTATACATGAGCATATGTCCAATGGTTGCCAAAATTTATGGAAATGTTATGATTTCAAGCAAGCATGTACTAGCAAGTATGTTTTAAAGATTTCCAGTTTTATGAACAAGCTGAGTAAGCTTGAGTTTTATGAAAGAAAAGATAAGCAGGCATGTTCAAATATTTTCATGTGATTTTCTGAGATATTGAGCCCGAGGCTTTATGGTACCGTGTGCACACAGGTCTTATTCTGTTGTCGACGTTGAGTGTACTCCGTGACAACAACGCTGTCGTGAGTGTTGGGCGGGCTCCACTACGACAAAGACGATGGGAGTGCTGGGCGGGTCCCACTACATTGTAGAGTAAACGTTGGTTGTACTGGGCGTGCCCTACACAACGTGGATTGTGACATGTTTTTAAAAGAGTTTATCTCATTTACATGCCTGACGAGATTTTGATGATATACTTGTTGGTTTTCTGAAAGTCTATTATGATCCTACGTTTACTTTCAATGCTTGAATACAAATGCACATGCTCATAGTTTTCAGGTCACATGTTTTACAAGTTATAGATATTAAACACGATCCACTCACTCGAGCTTCATAGCTCATTCTTTCTATGTTTTCAAACTTTCGTAGAGATCGAGCTCCTGCACCCGAGAGCTTGCCATAGTCTTCTGAAGCTTCATAAGTTTAATACTTTGTACGTGGCTGGTTTTGTATAGCTAGTCCCTATGTGTTATAGTTTATTTTGAGAGGACTTTGGTGTTATAGTTGTTTGTACATTAGAGGTTGTATAAACAATGGTTTGTCTTGTGTTGTTTCTGATGCACTAGACTTTTAGTTTCCAAGAGAGACTTGTGAAGGGTTTCTCCTTGTATATGTTTAATAGTTGTCCAGCTTTCCGCTATGTCATGTTTAAGTGTTCCATTTTCGAACATAGTATGTTTATCAGTGAATCGTGGTCAACAGTATTGTTAAGAGATAAACAATGTCTGTTGGCTTCACGCCGCCTTTCGAGCTGAGTTAGCAGGTAGTTCGGGAGGGGGTGTGACACACGGTGTTCCGACTCCCATGATCAGGCCCTCCGAAGGGATTGTCTGGTCCAGGCCAAACTAGCAGGCGGATCATAGGTGTCTCACGGTGTGAATCGAAAGAAGAGACCGTGGGTCTCGTTTTCACAAGTCCCGCTCCCACTCACTATAAGTACTCTCTCCATCCACGATGATATTGACCTATACAAATGCCAACCCTAAGGGGGACGCTCCCATTTGTGCCACGAGGCCGAGTATAGATCTCACGGTGCGGACTTAACGGAGATTTGTGGTTGAAAATTCAAATGTATCTCATACACTTTATTTCCTCCCACTCAGCACTTTAATTTTAATAGGGATTGACCTAGATAAACCGACTAAAATTTACCTAAGTCTACCAATATAACTCTTATATGGTATTAACCTAAGTCTATAATCACATTATAACTTAGGTCTATGTGAGTAAATTAAAACACTTTTAATTAGCAAAGACTCACGATAAGTATAATCTAAGAATCTCCTGATCGAATTCACTCCCGTGCCTTCCTCCGTGTAGGGGTGTTCCGCAAGTGTCAACTTAAATACCCCAGCCTTAGACAAAACCTTCCTTAGACAGAGTTACTAATCAGTCTCCATTCATAGACTAAACTTTGATTTCCTAATTTCTAATCTCATTAGAAAATAGAAAACCTAAGTCTAATTATTCAAGTTCTAAACTCTTTAAAACTAATAATTAACTTAGGTTGCATGCATTTCTATGTTATAGTGCTTGATCATTCATCACATGAATAACTATATACTATAACAAAATATAATTCATCACATGAATATAAATGCATGAGCATACTTTAATCTAAAAAATATAACACTTATATTAATTAAATTAAACATGCATTTAATTACATTATAACTCTTATAATATAATCTATCATGCAAACTATATATTATAACTCTTATAATATAAATGATGCATGAAATGTTTAACCTAAGGTGGGATTTTAAATCTATATGACATACATTATGCACATCGAAATTAATTAAAATATACATCTCATGCATAAAATAATTAAATAGCAAAAATGGACCGGTTTTTGGCACCTAGGGGCAATTATTTAATTAAATAACATTAATATAACACTTATATTAACATTATTTAATAAAATAATAAAATAAATAAAATAAAAATACATTTTACAATTAAATAAATTAGAAAAACCGAAAATAACTGCCCACTAAAAGAAATAAGCAGCCCACGTCTGCGAACTGCCCACTACGCGTGTGGCGTTGCAACGCCGTGGGCAGCGTTGAGGTCAGCATGCTCCACGCCGTGGCGTTGCAACGCTGCTCTGCAGCCAAGCCAGCGCCCGCAAGGATAGCGTTGAGACGCCGATGAACAGCGTCTCAACGCCATCGACAAAACAACAAACACCTTTGCTGTTCTTCACCGATTTTTGCCTGTTTCTGCCCCGATTTCTTCACAGCAACTCTTGCCACGAATGACCCGGACTTACAGACTCGATTTACAACAAAATTCCCAAAAATAACGGGCGCTTACATTGATCTCATCAACATAAATTGTAAATCTATTCTAGTGCCAAAAACCGAAACATCCATTAAGCAAAACCAACATTCATCTCATGAAATAAGACAATTTACCCACATATTTTAACAAAAAACAGTGCATAACGAAGAACCATTGAAATGACTCTGATACCAATTGAAGGGAATGAAAATCCCCGCGCAGCGGAAGATGATCGAATCGTCATGGTATCATTACGCTACTCGAATTTTATTAAAACGATCTAACTATTAGATCTAGGCTAAACATGCTAGAAAGGAAGAAATTACAGCAAGATAAAAAACTTACTTGTTGAAGACTCTCTTCAAGGTTTCTTCCTCGGTCACGAACACTTCGTGCTTCTCGATCTCAATGAACGCTTCCCACGAACGGAATCCGAACACTACCACTTGGAGTCTCGGTTGTTCTTCCTTTGAAAAGAAGGAAGATTGTTGGATCTTATGGTTTTGGAGAGGGAGGAGAATTGAGAGAGTAGAGAGAATTTTGATCTCTTCTCTTTGATCAAAATCAAAAAATGAGAGAAAACCTTACCAATCCCTTCTTGCAAAGGGTTTAAATAGTGGAATGATGGAGTTAAAATCTCCACATTATTACCACTTTACCACAACCATAGGTTATGCAAATCTCATTTGCATAACCACAGAATATAAGATATCTCATATCTCATATTGCAAATCTCATTTGCAACAATTGTGGTTTAAATAAATTGAATCACATCCAATTTAATTTCTCTCAATTAGCCCTAATTCAACAATTAAGCTAACCTATAGTTTATTATGAATCTCATTCACATTAAACTATATATTATATCATTCATATCTCATATAAATGACATAAATGCCCTTAAAGTGAAATTGAACACTTCAATTTCATACCAAAACATTAACCTTTCTTTTAACCCAGATTGAGCCAACCGAGGGACCTAATGGACCTACAGTGATGAGCTCCAATGATCCGAGATTAACCTGTCAAACTCTTTGACCCGATTAATCAACATTCATTAGCTACGGTAACACTCCACTATAGCCCGTAGCTGCACTCCCATCAGTGCATAATATTACGTGTCCACTGATATAACCAATGCCCCTGAGTCGACCCTTCACAGGTTGTTCGTAGACACGGCTAGGTCAAAATACCGTTTTACCCCTGTGTCTACCTCTTGTTTCTTAAGTCCCCACTGCTCCTCTAATGAACAACATATTGTGATGGTCCAACCATACACAACACCCTTTTCGGGCCAATGAGAAGGTGTGCGCCCGTTGTCCAAGCCCTGGAGACAGCACTTAAGGGAATAACCCCTCTAGTTTCCTAAAGGCGACAACGAGTGAATTCCATCTCGCGTAGTTAAGTTTCCACTCCTACTTGGTTCTCGTCCTCGAGAAGATAGGCATATTGGACGAGTAATCGTGACCACCCTCACTGCATTTAGTCAAAGGACGGACCTCATGCAGCAGAGTCTCTATAACACGCTCGAGGATTCGTGTCGAGTCACTAATGGTCATCTACGGTTATTAGTCCTCATCACAACGGTGTTACATCGTGAGGGTTTAATAATTCACGGTCCGGTCTTGTACAATCTCATTGCACAGATGCCCCCACTGCATGTCAACCACATGAACGAGTCGATCACCTCGCTTTGTATCTAATACAAAGCGGGCGCATCCACAGTGTGTATCCGGGATTAGGTCTCCAACCCTATCCATATATCAGAGACCGTTCGGGTCATTTACTCGAATGTGATCCTCCCTGTGTGTCCACTACACACTGTTCAAGTTCTAGTTCTCTCATAAATTCAATGACCATGGAGCTTAGTTTATTGGAAAAGTTTGTAAATATTGCGAGACACAAAGTAATGAAATAAATAACTCTTATTAATTTCAAGCAGTAATTTATAAACACGAGATTAGGACAAAAATCCCAACAGACTAGACGTGCTAGGATCAACAACACTTGTTGGCGTAATAGCCTCATCAGCAACTCTTTCTAATGTCTGTCCATTTCGTTCAACACGATTTTGCTTCTAGGTAAATGATCCATGACGTGGTCTTCCTCAAGGAAAGTGGCGTTTATCGGCACAAGCACCCTATTTACCTTAGGATCGAAAAATAGACCACCCCTAGTCTCTTTTGGGTAACCTACAAATAGGCACAATTTTGAACGGGGTTCCAACTTTTTTAGGTTTGTCACCAACACGTGGGTCGGGGATCCCCAAATTCTAAAATGGTGTTAACTGCCTTTACGTCCATTCTAGAGTTCGAAAGGTGTTTCACAACACTCTTCGATGGAACGTTGTTCAAAATATACACCGCAATCTCCACTTCGTAACCCCAAAAAGTATCAGGGAGACGAGCATAGCTCATCATCGATCGAACAATGTCCAACAGGGTTCTGTTTCTCCTCTCCGATACACCATTATGCTGTGGCATACCAGGTGCTGAGAGTTGGGGCGTAATTCCGTGTTCTATCATATAGTCCTGAAATTCTGTGTCTATATACTCTCCATCTCGATCCGATCGAAGTGTTTTTATGGTTTTACCTAATAGGTTCTCAACCTCAGTCTTGTACTTCTTGAACTTTTAAAGATTTTTCAGACTTTTTATGCATTAGGTAAATATACCCATACCTCGAATAGTCATCTATGAAAGATACAAAGTATTCGTAGTCACCTCGTGTTTTAACACTCATCGAACCACAGAGGTCAGAATGTATAAGCTCAAGGGGCTCTTTGGCTCTATGTCCTTTTCCATTAAAAGGACGTTTGGTCATTTTGCCTTCGAGGCATGACTCACACACTGGTAAAGAGTTTTCTTCCAACTCGCTTAGAAGTCCACTCTTCACTAGTCTCTCAATCCTATTGAGATTAATGTTGCCTAACCGTAGATGCCAAAGATGGACATTTTCTTTAGGAGAAACTTTCACTCTTTTAGTTCGTGTTTCTACTGTCTTAAATAATTCAGTATTCAAAACGCTTTTGACCGAATTTGGTTTCAAAACATACAGATTAGACTCAATTGAAGCAGAACACACAAAATTTCCATTTCTAGAAATAAACGCTATATTACTAGAAACATTTACAGACATAGAGTGTTCAATTAGGCAGAAAATAGAAACGAGGTTTCTAGTAAACCCTGTAACTATATACAAATTATCTAATAATAAGTAATTCCTGCCGAAATACAGCTTCATTTTGCCGATCGCTGCAGCAGAGACAATCTCCCTGGATCCAACCCGTAGAGTCACCTCACCCTCTCGCAGATGCTGCCAGGAACTAATTCCCTTAAAAGAAGAACAAACGTGGTTAGTGGCACCCGAATCCAATATCCAGGCAGAGTCATTACTCTCCACTAAACAGGTTTCAGTTACTAGTAAATCACATTTACCTGTATTCTTCCTCTCGGCAAGAAACTTGGGGCATTTACGCTTCCAGTGGTCATCCTCATTTCAGTGGAAACACTTTCCTTTCTCTGTAACTTCCTTGACCTTTGTGCAATTTTGAATTCGCGTAGCCGTAGTCGCCTTTTTTTCTTCTTCTTCATCTTCTTCTTCTTCCCTTTCAGGTGAGAAGAAGCTACAGATTTTGTCTCAGAGGTCGAACCCTTGTGATAGGACCTGAAGGCAACGTTTGCCTCAACTTCCGGTGTCATAATCCTCATCAAGGACTGGAAGTTCTGTAACTCATTCAGAAGGGTAGTTAGAGTGTAGCTAATTTTGTTCATAACAACATTGCTACGAAACTGAAGGAAACTCTTCGGAAGAGTCTCCAATATAAAGCTGACCTGGCTCGACTCATCGATCGGAGCCCCGTTCATCTCCGCCAGATTAAAGTGGGTCATTATGTCTGTTAGCTCTTAGAATGAGAGCTAAGATTGAGCTTTTATTGTGATTATTCCTTAGTATATCGAGATTTCTTGACTGTTTTAACCCCTTGATTAAGTACTTCGTGCGTTAACATCTACAGATTACTTTTGAAGAACCATAAGGTCATTCAAGTACTTTTCATTGTTGAATGCTATCTTTTAGCCATATTTTCAGGAGTTTTGGGTAGATGGACGCTATGAAGTGTGGAAGGTCTGCTTCGAGCTGCTGCAGCTGTGAAATTGCTGAAGGATAAAGATTGTTGGAGCTCAATGCTGATATCAGATGAAGAATGCACACGTGGACAGAATTCATTAATTGAGCTGGATAGAATCTGCCCTATCAGCTGCCGTGAGCCAATGAGAGGCCTTCTTGTCATTACCCTTTTGTCTATTCAACCCTTAATTCGAGGTGGATACGGTATAAATGTCTCTTTTTGGATGTGTAAGAAAGGAGGAGGGAAAAGAAGAAGAAGAACCCGATTTGGAAAGAAGACAAGGGGCGGATTTGTAGCAAGCCGAATTCCAGGAAGCTTTCTCCTTCTGGAAAGAAGCTGGGGAGGACCGAGAAGGGCTTGAGAATTTCACCAAACTGTTTATTCTTCATTCCTTTTACTCTCACTCTTCTATTTTGTAGCTAAGACCACTTTAAGTATGTTTAGTATTAGTTTTACTGCTTATTTGTTGCCCTTTCTTAATACCATGAACTAATCACCCTTGGGGTGAGGATTAGGAGAATTTATGTGGATGCATTTTTAATGAAAGAGTAATTTGCTGCAACCTCACTCTTGTGCCTTGTGATTTTACTGCTTAACCAAGGTTTGTTTGGCCATCTCATCTTAGTATTGTTTATTCCAACTTGGGAAAGGGAAGAATAAACTGATTTCAAGGCATGACACTAGTTCTGATTAAGAGATTCTCAGGTGATTGAGGAGTCTAGGAATAGTCACTCACCTAGTGTTAAGGGTAGGAGCTAAAATTAAGGTGTCTAATGGAAATTAAGTGCCTAATCGCGAGGAAATCTTGGAAGATTCCGTGAATTATACTGTTTTGAGCTCTGGTGCAGTTTTGAGCTCTAGCATTAAGATTGTTGAAGCATAATTTCGTCCCTAATCCTATCCCCTTTTTACTACTTGGGTAAAACTTGTGTTGCTGCTGCCTTATTGTTTCAATCCCCTTCTTGCATTACTTTAGCATTTCAATTGTCACTTTTGATTTCTAATTCAAATACTCATTTCATTTATGTTGGTTCCCCCTTACTCATTAAGAACAACTCAACTTTGTGAATTTCCTACAACTAATCCCTGAGGAGACGATTAGAATACTTATCACTTGCTGCCTAGATTTTGTATGCTTGCATAGTTTAGGAGTGCTTTCTTGATAAATTCACACACCCCTTTTAAGCAAACAAGTTTTTGGCGCCGTTGCCGGGGATCAGTTTGATTTTTACTTTGTTTGAGTTGTTTTTAGTGATTTTTGAGCCGAAAGAAAGGTCTAACTAGGGTGTTCTTTGTTTTTCAGGTGCTATAATTGTGCATGAATGATTTCCCAGGTTTAGAATTCTTCTTAGATCCTGAACCTGAGAGAACATTTCATAGAAGAAGGAGGATTCAAAGGGAAAGAATGGCAGATTTTCGTGGAGGTCCTGTAGATCCTAATAATCCTCAGAATAACCCTGGAAATCAACCACATGGCCAAGAAGGCTTTAGACCACCTTTAGTTGAACCCCAAGCTATGGTCCCTGCCAATGTTATTGTTTTAGCAGATGACAGGGAGAGAGCTATTAGAACTTATGTCAATCCCTTGGTTGAAGAGCTAAATCTTGGGATCATTAGGCCAGAAATCCAAGCCCCAACGTTTGAGCTTAAACCTGTCATGTTCCAAATGCTCCAAACCATAGGAAAGTTTCATGGACTATCATCTGAAGATCCTCACTTGCATTTAAAATCCTTCCTAGGGGTTAGTGATTCTTTTAAACTGCCAGGAGTGCCTAAGGATGCCCTAAGGTTGAGTTTGTTCCCTTACTCCCTTAGAGATGCAGCCAAGACGTGGTTAAATACACTTCCTCCTGGGGCACACTCTTGGAACACCCTTGCTGAAAAATTCCTCATTAAGTATTTCCCACCAACTAGGAATGCTAAGTTTAGAAATGAAATTGTGGCTTTTCAACAGTTGGATGATGAATCCTTGAGCGAGGCCTGGGAGAGATTTAAGGATTTGCTTAGGAAGTGTCCTCATCATGGACTTCCTCATTGTATTCAAATGGAGATATTTTACAATGGGTTGAATTCAGCCACTAAACAAGTTGTTGATGCTTCGGCAAATGAGGCTCTTTTGTCAAGGACCTATAATGAAGCATTTGAGATATTGGAAAGAATATCTTCAAACAACTGTCAGTGGGCTGACTCAAGGAGCTCTCAAGGTAAAAAGATCAAGGGCATGTTGGAATTAGATGTTTTAACCGCTCTAAATGCACAAATGGCATCAATGGCCAATATGCTGAAAAACCTAACCGTGGGAAACGCAACCCAGATTTCCCCTAATGTTCAGAATGCAGCCGTGGTAAACCAAGTAGTATGTTCTGAGTCATGTGTTTATTGTGGCGAAGGACATACATCTGAATGTTGTCCTAGTAATCCAGCCTCAGTCTACTATGTTGGGAACCAAGGTACTCAAAGGAACAATCCTTATTCTAATACCTATAACCCAGGCTGGAGAAACCACCCTAACTTTGCTTAGGGAGGTCAAGGAAGCAATTCTCAAGCCCCTCAAGTGCAGCAAAAGGTGAATTATCCACCAGGTTTTGGGCAGTAGAATCAGCAGGCCTATGGAAATCAGCAACCAATGCTCCAGCATCAGAGGGTTGTAGCAGCCCCACAACATATTCCAGGTACTTCTCTTGAAAGTTTACTGAAGGAGTATATGGCTAAGAATGATGCTGTCATTCAAGGACAGCAAGCTGTTATTCAAAGTCAACAAACTTCGATGAGAAACTTTGAAGTGCAATTGGGACAACTTGCTAATGAGATAAGATCTAGGCCTCAAGGTAAGCTTCCTGCCGATACTGAACTCCCAAAAAGGGAAGGGAAGGAACAAGTGCAAGCTATAGAGCTAAGGAGTGGAAAACCTTTAGCTAAGCCGGAAGAGAACAACAAGAAAACCATAAGGGGAAGGACTTTGCAGTGCAAATCGAAGAAGAAAGAAAGGAAGCGCAGATGGGACCTAATGAAGTAGAGGGTGAGGTAAGTGAAGAGCTACCAAGAGCACAACCTTCAAATTCATCTGGTTGTATACCTCCTGCTACTCCTGAGTTCGTACCACCTCCTCCACCTTTCCCGCAGAGGTTGAAGAAAAAGAAAAAAAATGAAGTCCATTTCGAGAAATTCATGGATATTCTCAAAGAAATTCATATAAACATCCCTTTGGTAGATGCTCTAAAACAAATGCATAACTATATGAAGTTTCTTAAGGACGTCCTATCTGAAAGGGAGAGATTTGAGGAGTTCAAAGTAGTGTCTCTGAATGAAAAGTGTAATGTCATGCTAAGAAGAACGATTCCTAGTAAAGAGAAGGACCCAGGTGCTTTCACTATACCATTGTCCATAGGAGGACAACAGCTGGGAAGAGCCCTTTGTGACTTAGGCGCAAGCATAAACCTAATGCCATTGTCGATTTACAAGAAATTTGGCATAGGCGAAGCTAGGCCCACTACTGTCACATTGCAGCTCGTAGATAGATCCATTATTCACCCTGAAGGTAAGATTGAGGATATTTTAGTTCAAGTGGGTAAATTCATATTCCCTGTTGATTTCATTATTCTGGACTATGAGGCAGATAGTGAGGTACCCATAATTCTAGGAAGACCTTTTCTTAAGACTGGAAGGACAGTTGTTGATGTCTATGAAGGAACAATCACTCTAAAAATGAATGACCAAAAGATTGAGTTCAGCATCTATGACACAATGAAACATCCTACAGACGTGGAAAACTGTTTTGCTCTTAACATGCTGGAGGAGATTATTGATGAATCCATTGAACAAGAATTGCTGGAGCATCACATTCAGGGCTTGAGACAGATTACAGGTGAGGAATTGAATGCTTGTGAGCTAAGTGAAGAGCGTGAGGCTGTTGCAGAATTAAGTAATTGCAAAAGGGTTTTTGAGTCCCTAGAACTGAGTGAACGAAAAACACCACCTATGCAACCGTCCATTGATATACCACCTACTTTGGATTTAAAGCCGTTGCCAATGCACTTAAAATATGCCTTCCTTGGAGAATGTCAAACTCTTCCCATAATTGTTTCAGCCAGTTTAACGCCTAAGGACGAAGAACTGTTGCTTAAATTGTTAAGGCAGCATAAGAAGGCTATTGGGTGGACGTTAGCTGATATTAAAGGTATAAGTCCCTCCTTCTGCATGCACAAAATAAATTTGGAGGATGGAAACTTCAAATCTATTGAGCAGCAGAGAAGGCTTAATCCAGCCATGAAAGAAGTTGTCAAGAAGGAGGTGATTAAGTGGTTAGATGCAAGAATCATATACCCCATAGCTGATAGTAGTTGGGTCACCACAATGCAATGTGTGCCAAGAAAGGTGGGATGACAGTTGTGACTAATGAGGCAAATGAACCGATCCCTACTCGGACGGTGGATCGGATGGAGGGTCCGCATGGACTATAGGAGACTTAATAAGGCCACCCGTGAGATCATTTCCTCTACCCTTCATTGACCAATTGCTAGATAGGTTAGCTGGCAAAGCCTACTACTGCTTTTTGGATGGTTACAGTGGTTACAATCAAATCACAATAGCTCCTCAAGATCAAGAAAAAACCACTTTTACCTGTCCTTATGGAACCTTTGCCTTCAGGAGAATGCCCTTTGGCCTTTGCAATGCCCCTGCAACCTTTCAGAGGTGTATGATGGCCATTTTTGCTGATTTAGTGGAGAATGTCATGGAAGTATTCATGGATGACTTTTCAGTTTTCGGTGAATCATTCGAGAGTTGCTTTGACAATTTAGGGAAGATGTTGACAAGGTGTGAAGAGGCTAATTTGGTTTTGAATTGGGAAAAGTGTCAATTTATGGTGAAGGAAGACATCGTTTTAGGCCACAAGATTTCAAGAAAAGGCATTGAGGTGGATAGAGCAAAGGTGAAAATCATTGAAAAGCTGAAGCCTCCAACATCAGTTAAGGGAATTAGGAGTTTTTTAGGACATGCTGGTTTTTATAGGAGGTTTATTCAGGATTTTTCCAAGATATCCAAGCCTCTGTGTGTTCTTTTGGAAGCCAATAGACCTTTTGAGTTTAACTCTGCATGTTTGGCTGCATTTGTAACTTTGAAAAGAGCTTTGGTTACAACCCCCATTATGAGAGGACCGAATTGGGACTTACCTTTTGCAGTGATGACTGATGCAAGTGACTATGCAATAGGAGCCATGTTAGAGGCGTAAAATGCAGAAGCTTCTACACCCTGTATATTATGCTAGTAGAACTCTCAATGAAGCCCAACTAAACTACACCACTACAGAGAAAATATTGTTGGCTGTAGTTTTTGCATTGGAAAAATTTCGAGCTTACTTGGTGGGTTCCAGGGTCACTGTCTTTACAGATCATGCAACCATAAAATATTTATTGGCAAAGAAAGAGGCCAAACCAAGGTTGGTGCGATGGGTGTTGTTGCTTCAAGAATTTGATATTGTCATCATTGATAGGAAAGGCTCAGAAAACCAGGTAGCAGACCATCTCTCTAGATTGACACCAGCACCATCACTGTCATCACAATCTGTAATCAGAGATGAGTTTCCTGATGAGCAACTGCTGACAGTAGCTCAAGTGCACGAAAGTGGACCCCCTTGGTTTGCAGATTTTGCTAATTATGCAGCCAGTGGCATCCTACCTTTAGACATGTCGGGGCAATCATTGAAACGATTCATTCATGATGCTAGGACTTATTTTTGGGATGAGCCTTACCTTTATAAACAATGTGCTGATGGATTATTGAGAAGATGTGTCACTGAAGCTGAATTTACTTCCATTTTACAGCATTGCCACACTTCACCCTATGGAGGACACTTTGGTGGCCAACGGACAGCAGCCAAGGTTTTTCAATCTGGTTATTATTGGCCTTCCATTTTTAAGGATGCACATTTTTTTAGTAAGGCCTGTGATAGGTGTCAAAGAAGAGGAAATATAGGAAGGAGGGATGAGTTACCCCTCTCCTACATTTTGGAAGTTGAGCTATTTGATGTTTGGGGCATTGATTTCATGGGCCCTTTTCCCCCTTCTAATGGAAATATATATATTTTGGTAGCTGTGGATTATGTCTCCAAATGGATTGAAGCAATAGCCTACCCAGTGAATGATGCCAAGACAGTCCTGCGGTTCTTACATAAGCATATCTTCACTAGGTTTGGAACTCCTAGAGCCTTAATTAGTGATGAAGGCTCTCATTTTGTGAATAAAGCCATGACTGCACTCTTAGGTAAATATAATGTCAAACACAAGATCTCAACTCCGTATCACCCGCAGGCCAATGGACAAGCCGAAATCTCTAATAGGAAAATCAAGAAGATTCTGGAAAAGGTAGTAAATCCTAGCAGGAAGGATTGGTCCTTTCGGCTCGAAGACTCTTTGTGGGCCTATAGGACAACTTTTAAAACCCCCTTGGGCATGTCTCCTTATAGGTTGGTTTGTGGAAAGGCCTGCCACTTACCTCTTGAGCTTGAGCATAAGGCATTTTGGGCCCTGAAGGAGCTTAATCTGGATCAATCCGCAGCTGGAGCTTTCAGGTTGCTTCAGCTTAATGAATTGGAAGAGCTCAGATTATTCTCCTATGAAAATGCTAAGTTTTACAAGGAGAAGGTTAAGCTGTGACACGATAGAAAAATTGTGCACAAACATTTTGAAAAAGGACAGAAGGTGTTGTTGTTTAACTCCCGGTTGAAGTTGTTCCCTGGTAAATTAAAATCCAAGTGGTCCGATCCCTTTACCATCATGGAGGTGTTCCCCCATGGTGTTGTTATGCTTAGGGATGAGAGGAACGGACGAGACTTCAAGGGTAATGGTCAGAGATTGAAACATTATTGGGGGAAAGAATTCCAAAGAACTATAGCCTCCCATAGGCTAACTGATACTTAATCATGTTCTTTAGCAAGTTTTAATAAATGGGAGTGCGCTTCCAAGCTCAGCCTTTCTCCCATTTTCTTATCCTTCTTTCGAATAGTTTTTCTTTGTTACGTTCATTTCATTAATTAATTTCTTGGTTGATTTGTTCTTTCATTTTTCAGCTTTCTATCAGTAGATAACTTGAGAAGTTATTTCATACCATCTCTGGCGTCAGGCCTCAATGCTCGACAGCTGCAAGCCATTGCTGAAATGCATCCTCTTTGCTAGAGCTTTTACTGTGACGGTGACAATACTGGCAAAAAGGGAAAAGGATTATGAATTGTATCAGACTTGTCTCCTAGGTAATAAATGAAGTCTGCCGGCAGTTGGCTAAAATACAAATTAAGAGATTTGGGCTGATTTGGTTGAACTCTCCACGATTGCGCCACATAGACACCTGCTCGAGGTTTGGAGTCTTTAAATTGCCCAGCTCATTAAGAGTTCTTCATCTGCCCAAGAAGCACCTTGCATGCTTTAGCTTCTGTACTCGAAGTTGCTGCGAGCATTCCATTCCCATGGCTCCGAAGAAGGCTAAGAGTAAGAAGGCTAAAGCAGAAGCTCCTGTTGCAGCATCTGACGACCACGTACAGAATGAGCCTGCTCCAGTTCTGCTGCTGCCCCCTCCTCCACCTAAGGCGTCTAAGCAACCCAAAGCAAAAGGCAGGAAGAAGAGTACTCGAGCTACAGAGCCAGCTGCCGAACCATCCGAGGAACCTATCCCTCAGTTGACAGGAGGAGACATTGCTGAGGAGCAACCTGTCGAATCGGCCGAACCTTCCACCCCTCCTAGGAAGTCCTCAAAGAAGAAGGAGCAAACTCCCCATGTCCGCTCCAACCAGTCTCCACCACATTTTATAACTGAGCAGGCTAGAGAGCGGTTTGCCACATTACAATCCAAGGAGCTCTTCTTAGAAAGAGGTTTTGCTGCTCCATTCGCTGATCTTCCTCATTTTATCAAGGCCAACATCATTAATCATGGGTGGACTTTCTTCTGTCAACCACCGGAACCAGCCGTTGGCTCTCTGGTAAGGGAGTTTTACGCTAATTTTGAAGATACGGGTGAATTTCGCGTCATAGTTCGTGGCAAATCGGTGGACTGGTCTCCTGAGGCCATCAACAAGCTGTATGAGCTACTTGATATCCATCGGGCCAACTTTAATGGGATGGTGTTGAATCCTTCCACCGCTCATCTGAACACAGCCCTGCGGCTGATAGGATTGAAGGGTGCTCGATGGATGGTCTCAGCCACCGGTTCGAGGTCTTTTCAAGCCGCTTATCTGACAGATGAGGCGAATGTGTGGCTTTCCTTCCTAAAGAACAGACTACTTCCAACAACACATGATTCCACTGTCTCAAGTGAGCGAATGTTGCTTACCTATGCGATTTTGAAGGTTCTGAGCATTGATGTGGGACGAATCATTGCGGAGGAAATTCGGATTCACACCAAGAAAACTGCTGGCAAACTCTTTTTCCCTAACACTATCACTAAGCTTTGTCTGACTGCAGGTGTAGATGTTGATCCTTCTGAGAGCAGGCTGACTGATTCCTCTATGTTTGATAATGCTGCTATTGAGAGACTGCGTCGAAGAGATCACAAAGGAAAGGGTGGTTTAGCTATGGGGCTCACGAAACTTCTTGAACAACAAGAGACCATGCTGAAGCAAATGGAATACTCAAGTGCACACCAATTAGCATATTGGCATTATGCTAAGGACAGAGACAATGCTTTCAAGGACGCACTGACAGCTAACTTCCCTGCTCACCATACTGATTTCCCTACCTTCCTAGAGACTATCTTAAATCCTTGGGCACCCTCATCGTCTGTGGTGGATGAGGAAGTAGACACTCAGGATCACATCCCTGGAGATGAAGACTGATCCCACAGGGAAGTTCTGTTCTTTTTGTTCAAGCTGGTAGTGGTCTCTTTGGTAGTTAGCGTGCTGTGATTTTCATGTTCTGTGTGCCCTATGTGTACCTGCTTGTTGTTGCTTTGTCAATTTTTAGTCTCGACAGTGTGCTTTGTCCGTCTTTTCCATTTTATGACTTCTTTTGTGCTAGTTTTGGTGGTTGGTTGTTGTGACGTCTGTTAGGTTATCCATCGACAAAAGAAAAGAAAAAATTTTGTAACTCATGGTCGTTGGTGAGCTCGCCACCATAGTAAAATGAAACTTATGGTTTGACTAGTGTGTCCCTCTTCTTTTTCTTGCTTCTGATGCGTTTAACGGTGCTTAAGTTGTTTGCCATAATCTCTTTGCTCTAATGAAATGATTGTAGCAACCTTATAGTGCCCCTAGCTTGCTAACCACCAACTCTTGAGAATTTGCTCCTTTAAACTTAGATTAAAGTAGTTTGGACGCTCATTGCCCTTAGTTTTTTTTTACTGACAAATAACTAAGTTTGGGGGGACCTTCCCTTGCTTCTTTACTCATTGGGGACAATGAGCAATTTAAGTTTGGGGGTAAGGCGCCCTTGTAATAACAAGTTATCACTCCTAGGAGCATTCCTCTTCTCTTATGACTCCTGTGAGTCCAAAAAAAAAAAAACAAAAAAAGAGAAGAAAAGAAAAGTGAAGTTTGAGAGTTATTCCTCTACCCAAGTTGCCTATTAAACAAGAGTTGGACATGACACCCATGCTCACCTTTGAGTTGAACAGTAATAAAAGGATATGAATATGCCTAGGCAACCCAATTTAGTAGCAGGGCTCGTTGTTAAGTAGCCTTCATCACAATTGTTGGTGCTTAAATCGAAGGTTCTGTTTACAAGAAGAGCTCTCTCTAACTTCTTTAGTGAAATAAGTAAAAAAAAAAAAAAACAAAGAAAAGAAAAGGAAAGTTAAAGCCTAGTATAAAGTTCTCGTTGCTTAGGGGAGTTGCATCATCAATGTGGCCATTCTAAGAACTAAGGAGAAGTTTATGCAAAGGTGAGTGGCTAGGAGAGCCTAAGGGAATGAATGTTTGCCTACTTAAGCATAAGGTTAGCTTTGTAGGATTCTTAGGAGTGATAACTCTTGTTGCTGTAAAAAAAATGCTTTGTTGAAAAAAAAAACTAAAGGCAGTAGAACTCATTCTTCTTTTTGTGAGTTTATGGGGTGCATAGTGAATTCAAAGATGGATTGAGTGCTAGTGGAGTTTTGGGGTTGTTTGTGAAGCTTGCTACCTTTGATTTGAAAGAAAACAAATTGATTATGGAAAATCTTGTGAAGGCTAAGTTTTGATGAACTTTGGAAAGAAAAAGAAATGGGACTGCTATATCAGTAACCATTTGTATCATTTAACTACTGTTAGTGGTGATTGTTGCTTCTTGGTGGGATTAGAATGTTTAAGCATTACTCAGGGACGAGTAATGATTTAAGTTTGGGGGTTTGTTAGCTCTTAGAATGAAAGCTAATATTGAGCTTTTATTGTGATTATTCCTTAGTATTTCGAGATTTTTTGACTGTTTTCACCCCTTGATTAAGTACTTCGTGCGTTAACATCTACAGATTACTTTTGAAGAGCCATAAGGTCATTCAAGTACTTTTCATTGTTGAATGTTATCTTTTGGCCATATTTTCAGGAGTTTTGGGTAGATGGACGCTATGAAGTGTGGAAGGTCTGCTTCGAGTCATTGTGTTTGTGAAATTGCTGAAGGATAAAGATTGTTGGAGCTCAATGTTGATATCAGATGAAGAATGCACACGTGGACAGAATTCATTAATTGAGCTGGATAGAATCTGCCCTATCAGCTGCCGTGAGCCAATGAGAGGCCTTCTTGTCATTACCCTTTTGTCTATTCAGCCCTTAATTCGAGGTGGATACGGTATAAATGTCTCTTTTTGGCTGTGTAAGAAGGAGGAGGGAAAAGAAGAAGAAGAACCCGATTTGGAAAGAAGACAAGGGGCGGATTTGTAGCAAGCCGAATTCCAGGAAGCTTTCTCCTTCTGGAAAGAAGTTGGGGAGGACCGAGAAGGGCTTGAGAATTTCACCAAACTGTTTATTCTTCATTCCTTTTACTCTCACTCTTCTATTTTGTAGCTAAGACCACTTTAAGTATGTTTAGTATTAGTTTTACTGCTTATTTGTTGCCCTTTCTTAATACCATGAACTAATCACCCTTGGGGTGATGATTAGGAGAATTTATGTGGATGCATTTTTAATGAAAGAGTAATTTGCTGCAACCTCACTCTTGTGCCTTGTGATTTTACTGCTTAACTAAGGTTTGTTTGGTCATCTCATCTTAGTATTGTTTATTCCAACTTGAGAAAGGGAAGAATAAACTGATTTCAAGGCATGACACTAGTTATGATTAAGAGATTTACTTCTCTCAGGTGATTGAGGAGTCTAGGAATAGTCACTCACCTAGTGTTAAGGGTAGGAGCTAAAATTAAGGTGTCTAATGGAAATTAAGTGCCTAATCGCGAGGAAATCTGGAAAGATTCCATGAATTATACTGTTTTGAGTTTTGGTGCAGTTTTGAGCTCTAGCATTAAGATTGCTGAAGCATAATTTCGTCCCTAATCCTATCCCCTTTTTACTACTTGGGTTAAAACTTGTGTTGCTGCTTCCTTATTGTTTCAATCCTCTTCTTGCATTACTTTAGCATTTCAATTGTCACTTTTAATTTCTAATTCAAATACTCATTTCATTTATGTTGGTTCCCCCTTACTCATTAAGAATAACTCAACTTTGTGAATTTCCTACAACTAATTCCTGAGGAGACGATTAGAATACTTATCACTTGCTGCTTAGATTGTGTATGCTTGCATAGTTTAGGAGTGCTTTCTTGATAAATTCACACACCCCTTTTAAGCAAACAATGTCTAGAACGTGTTCTCGGACAGACGTCCCTTCTTTCATCCGGGCGTTAAAGACGTGTTTGAGCGAGTCATGCTGGACTTGAAAGGACTGTTGTCCAAATATATCCTGCAATGGCTCCATGATCTCCTTAGTAGTGACCATCAACTTATGCTTCTTTGCCAATACTTCAGACAAGCTGGCAATTATGTAGACCTTGGCCTTTTCATTAGCCTTGATCCACCGATCGTATGCATCACGAACACTTCGTGACGTAGTCGAGCTCGAAAACTGAGGACACTCCTCAGTGAGCACGAACTTAAGGTCGTCAGTTACTAGAATCGTGTTTATATTGATTTTCCATGTTTGGAAATTATCTCCCACTAATTTGTCGGATGCTAGTATCGCTATTATTGAGATAGACATTTTGCTGAAAAAATCTAATAAAATACTTTGTGTTAGTCTCGCAGAACTTTTTGAAATCCAATCAAGTTTTAGCAAAAATTTCCTATGATCCCTAGGTCATTAAAAATTTGCAATGATATCCTAAAGGTTTAGAATGACCGTCACCGAAGGGTGAATAAAAACACTCCTCCTCTAGGACGAGACTATCTCGACCAGACCCTAATCCCAGAATAACTCTTATTCCATTAGGCGTCCAGTTACCATTTTTCGGTCGAATCCATTAACTCTTAATGAATCCCGTGAGTGTCACCCTCAATCTTTAAGTTTCCAAGTATCCGTCCAAACAATAGCCACCGAACGGTGAACCTAGAAGGAAAACCAACAAGGAAACTATATCCCTTTCGGGAATTCACTGTGTTCCGACTCCCATGATCAAGGCCCTCCAAAAGGATTGTCTGGTCCAGACCAAACTAGCAGGCGGATCATAGGGGTCTCACGATGTGAATCGAAAGAAGAGACCGTTGGTCCTGTTTTCACAGGTCCCGCTCCCACTCACTATAAGTACTCTCTCTATCCACTATGATATTGATCCATACAAATACCATATGAAGGAGGACGCTCCCATTTGCGCCACGAGGTCGAGTATGGATCTATCCTTAGGCTTAATTATTGCTAGTTTTATGATAATTTCAGGGCTTTTACGTGTTTAATTCATTCAATTTCAGGTTAAGAGCTTAAATAGAGCTGTTGGAGACAATTTGGATCACTCGGGATCAAAAAGAGGTTATTTGGAGCTAAAAATAATACCAATTGGAAGAGAAATGATCAATTCAAGCATGATGACCCGAGGTGATGGCGTTGCAATGCCATGCTTGCTGTTTGGAAGCGTTGAAGACCACTGCCAATAGCGTTGCAATGCTGCCTTGCAGCATCGCAACGCTATCTCAATAGAAACGCACGCGTGAGAAGCGCACAAAGGGGCGCGCAACGCCGCCGCCTTGCGCGCGTCGCAACGCCGGTCGATAAGGGGTGCGCGCTTAGGGTAGCGGCGTTGCAACGCTTATAAGGGGTGCGCGCTACGCTTATAGGGCACAACGTTTAGGGTATCGATTGTTTCCTTATTTACCACGCGTATAGGGCACAACGTTGCAACGTTGTCCCTAGCGTTGCAACGCTATGCGAATCATGCTTATAAATACAACATTATGCAATTGAGAAAGGGGAGCCGAATTTGGTAGAGTTTTGCCCTAATTTCGAAATACACTTTGTAAGAAGAGAGAAAATAGTGTTTTTGGGAGCCAAACCATTCGTGGAGGTTCGAGATCGAAGACGGGAGCTCGGAGACGAAGGACCGACATCGACACCTAAGTTTAATTTCCTTTTCTTTCAATTTGTAATAGCGTTCTAAGACGTTTTCTACTTGTTTAGTTTGATTTTCATGTGATTTAGAGTAGCTAAACATTGTAGTTATGATTTGATTTGCTTGTTATGACTTTATTACAATGTATTGAAGCATGTTTTGTTCTTATTTTTGACAATTCGTTCTTGACTTCTTAATTTGTTGATTTAAGTGGACTCGAGAGGTAAAACTTGAATTAGAGCAAAATTGTCAAAACCCTTAGAATTTTGGAATGAGAATGACTTAGAAATCTTAGGGAAACACATAAAGAAGTTGCTTAATGCCATGCATGTCGTAGGTTCATATGGAGACTATAAAGTTTATTGCATGTGTGAGGCTCACTAAGAATCGAGAGATTTTCTTGAGTATTTTACTTCTTGTTTATAATTTCATCTCATTGGTTCAATGCATGTGTTAGTTAGGTCTTTAACTTGTAAAATCACTTCCCATAAATCTATCAATTCGTGTCTCCACATGTTTGTTTTTTTGTTTGTATTTACTTCAACCAACTATTCATGTTATGTTTCTTTAGCTAAAATTGAGAATTAGTACCTTAGTAATTAATTAATCTAGAAACCCATTCTGGAGGACGATACTTGGACTCATAAATCACTATACTAAAACTTGACCCGTACACTGCGGTATTGCAATATCATAAATATTACGCAACATGTTTTGAAGTGCCATGTTTCAGGGAATGGCGATTATTTAGATTAATTAATATTAGGAGAAAATTTGAAATTTTAGACTAAAACTTGTTTGTTTGTCTTTCCTTAATTGTTTTGTGTGATTGTTTGTTTCCTTATTTGTGTTATTTTAGTTTTGCGTGTTTTTGAGTCTTGTTTCCTGTTTTGGTTGTGTTGATATTGTGTGAAGTCTTGTTGTGAAATTACTGATTTTTCAAGTATGACTTTGCATAATTTTGAGTTTCCACCATTCTATTGTCCCTCTCAGGACCCTAGTTTTGTGCATCATGATTTTTCTGAATACCATGTGTCTAATTTTTACCATTATGTACCTGACATATATGAAAATTCACATGAGGGTAGTTATTTAGGCACTTGGAACCATAGTTTTTCGTACCTTAACCAACCCCTAGAAAAATCTTCTCTTTGGACCAATTGGCAGAATATACCTTAGAATTGAAATTTAAAAATTTGGTTCATAGTGAATTAGAGAGGTTGGATAGGTTAGAAACTGAGGTGGTAGGACTTTGGGAAATAGTACAAGATAGAGCTCAATACCTTGACCAGTTAGTAGTTTCCCTTAAGGCCTTACAGAAACAATTTCTTATCCTTACCACTCAGGAGGTGCCACCTAGGAGGATTTGTTTAGATGTCAGTGAGGATAGTTTGGGGTAGACTGAGACACACCATGATCAAGTTAGTGAGGAAGGCAGTGGTGATACACTTAGTTCCACAGGGGAGATCCGAGTGATAGAGTTAGAGGCTGAGAAGTCTTCTTTTCTTTTATCCCCAGAGATTTCCTTTGTTTTTTATAATCATTTGTCTTGCACTCACGAGTCTTGCTTTGATTTCAGTTCTTTTATTTTGATAAACAAAAATACCAAAAATAATTTTCTATCTAGGGCTCAAGAAAAGCAGGATAGTCTTTTAGACTTAGAAGGCTACATCGATTCGAGCAAGAAGGACCCGAAGAAATATGAGCAATTTTATGTGTCCTGATAAGTTACCGTCTAGCTAAAGACGTTAAAGAAAGCGCTTATTGGGAGGCAACCCAAGTTTTATGTTTTATGTCTTTATTTTATGTTTTATTTTCTAGTTGTTTGTGTTTTTCTTTTTTATCTAATTTCTTTCTTTTTGTTCCTCCAGGTGTATGCCCAAGGGGAGAGCTGCAGATTTGCACCCTTTTGATCCTGATATCGAGAGGACCTGTAGGAGACTCCTAAGGGAAGGAAGAGCGAGAATCTCGAGAAATGGCCGATCAGAGCTCATCAATAACCCTAAACCTATCGAGTATTCCCACCTCGTGTTTAATTCTCGAGCAGTGGAATAGTCCATGCCCCTATCAATGCTAATAATTTTGAACTTAAGACAGGGCTGATATAAATGGTTAGGGAAGGTGCTTTCAGAGGCTTAGCCACAGAAGATCCTAACTCTCATCTTCAAAATTTCTTAGAAATTTGTGGTACATTTAAAATGAATGGTATCTCTGCTGATAGTATTCGCTTACGTCTTTTTCCTTTCTCTTTGCAGGGTAGAGCCAAAGAATGGCTAGGGTCCCTTCCCTTAGGGAGTATCACTTCTTGGGAGGAGTTGGCCCAAGCCTTCATGACCAAATTCTTTCCACCTGTGAAGGCTGCAAAGTTAAGGACTGAGATAGGAACATTCAGGCAGTAAGAGGGAGAGCAACTATTTGAGGCATGAGAAAGGTACAAAGACATGCTCAGGAGGTGCCCACAGCATGGCTACCCAGATTAGCTCCAGGTACAATTGTTTTATAATGGACTGGAAGGTAAGACCAGGACCATTCTAGATGCCACTGCTGGAGGGGCTTTCATGGCGAAGAGTGTGCCAAAAGCACGGGCCCTCCTAGAGGAAGTGTCAACTGCCAGCTACCAGTGGCCTACAGAAAATGACAGATCTAAGCCAGTAGCTGGACTATATCAACTGGATGAGGTAACCTCCCTTAGATCTCATATGGCATCTCTCACTCATGCTCTGAATAATTTTGCAGGATCACCACGAACAGGGATGTCCTCTCAATGCTCCCAGACCAATGGAGAATCCATTGTAGAGCAATTGCACTACTTGAATAATAGAAGCAACACCTATGGGGGAAATCGGACTCAGAATAACCTACCAACACATTACAATCTAGGTTTGAGGTATCATGAGAATTTCTCTTATGCTAACAACAAAAATGTGTTAGAATCCTCCTATAGGGCATGCTTCTACATCAGAGAGGAAAGCATCTCTGGAAGACACATTGCACTCCTTCATAGCTGAATCCAGAAGTCGGTCCAACCAGCTGGAGAATGCAGTCACCAGTTTATCTGGTATAGTGACCAGTCATGGAGCTGCAATAAAGAATATAGAGACCCTGATTGGCCAAATGAACACATCACTCTAGGCACTGCAAGCAAGGAAGGAAACACCTTGAGGGAGTACAGTCTAGCTAAAGACGTTAAACAAAGCGCTTCTTGGGAGGCAACCCAAGCTTTACTCATTTTTTTTTCTGTCTTTAGCTTGCTTTAGTTTGTTTTTTGTTGTTTTTCAATTCTTAGTTAATTGTTATTTTGCTTTGTAGGTTGTGACGATGCATTTCTTCGTTGAAATCCATGCTCCCGTTCTGAGGAACTCAAACACACATGCTTTGGCTATCCAAGAATCTCATAAAGATCTCCATTACCCAGACAAAGATTGTTCACTCTTACCCTTATACTTAATTTATGCTTAATTCTGCAAACATTGGGGACAATGTTTAGTTTAAGTTTGGGGGTGGGATGTGTTTATTTGTGTTTATTTGTTGTGACTGTCCTGAGTATGTGTTGAATTGTTGATTGATCTTTTACATGAATTATGAGTATGATAGCCTAGGATGAGATATATTTGAAAATCTTTGTGATTCTGCTGAAACCTGAAAGCATGACATGAATTTGAGTTAATTTAAAAATTTTCTTGAGTTTTTCCTGCATTATATGCACATAGCCTGTGTTCCTATAGTTTTGAAATTCTTAGAACAAATTTATTAGGTTTAAAAGTTTGATGTCACCTCGATAGGTCTGAGAACTGATTTGAGAGTTAAACTGCAGGATAGGGTGAATAACAACATGAAGTGCATGAGCTGTATAATATGTGAAATAGTTTGTTTTTGTTTTTTGTTTGCTAAAGAAAAAAATCGTGAGGGCAAAAAGAGCTACCTTCACTGTGATCAGTTAGGCCACTCATTGAGCGAGTGCTTTGGGTAAGGGTCCCTGCAGTGGATGAGTGAAAGCTAGTGACCTTGCATAAAAAAAAAAAGAAGAAAATAGAAAAAGTGGCATCAAAAGAATGATTAAGTGCTGAGTAGAGTTATTTAGTTCTTGAATGTGGGGAGGCTCAAGGATTAGTAATTAAGACCAGTGTAGGGGGAAGTTGAATGGAGAGCCTAATAAAGTTGATCCGGGCTTAGTAAAAATGAAGGGAATATAGGCTAATTACACACACAAGTAGAAACACTTAGGGAAAGTTTTAAATTGCTTGCTGAAGTGTCATGTTTGAATGTTACCCGTGATTGCTAGATTTTCTCTTAAATTTTTTAGGCTTGAATCAAATGTATGTTTAAGAACAATCTGATGTTTAATTCTGTTTTTGCTCGGGACGAGCAAAAGTTTAAGTTTGGGGGTGTTTGATAGCACGCAAAATGTGCTATCCTTAGGCTTAATTATTTTACTTCTTGTTTATAGTTTCATCTCATTGGTTCAATGCATGTGTTAGTTAGGTCTTTAACTTGTAAAACCACTTCCCATAAATCTATCCAATTCGTGTCTCCACATGTTTGTTTGTTTGTATTTACTTCAACCAACTATCCATGTTATGTTTCTTTAGCTAAAATTGAGAATTAGTACCTTAGTAATTAATTAATCTAGAAACCCATTCCCGAGGACGATACTTGGACTCATAAATCACTATACTAAAACTTGACCCGTACACTGCGGTATTGCAATATCATAAATATTACGCAACAGGATCTCACGGTGCGGACTTTAACGGAGATTTGTGGTCGGAAAATCAAATGTATCTCATACACTTTATTTCCTCCCACTCAACACTTTATATTATACGGGGTTGACCTAGATAAATCGGCTAATATTTACCTAAGTCTACCAATATAACTCTTATATTGATTTAGCCTAAGTTTATGATCACATTATTAACTTAGGTCTATGTGAGTAAAATAATAAACTTTTAATTAAAGCCACTCACGAGAATATAACCTAAGAATCTCCGGACCGAATTCACTCCCAGGTCAGTTTCTAGGAAGGGGTGTTCCGCAAAACTTCAGCTTAAATACCCCAGCCTTAGACAAAACCTTCCTTAGACAGAGTTACTTATCAGTCACCATTCAAAAGTCATATTTTGATTTCCTAATTCTAATCTTATTAGAACTAGAAAACCTAAGTCTAATTATTCAAGTTCTAAACATTTTAAAACTAATATTAACTTAGGTTACATGCATTTCTATGTTATAGTGCTTGATCATTTATCACATGAATAATATTAAATTATAACATACATTCATCACATGAATTAAATGCATGAGCATACTTTTAATCTAAGAAATATAACTCTTATATTAAATAAATTAAAACATGCTTTAATTATATTATAACACTTATAATATAACCTATCATGCATACTATATATTCTAACACTTATAATATAAATATGATGCATGAAATGTTTAACCTAAGATGAGATTTTAAATCTATATGACTTACATTATGCACATAGAATTAAAAAATTTCATACATCTCATGCATAAAATAATTAAATAGTAAAAATTGGACCGATTTTGGTACTTAGGGGCATTAAATAAATTAATTAACATTACTATAACATTTATATTAATATTAATTAATTAATTTAAATAAAAAAATTACCTTTTACATAAATTAAATAAATAAAAATAAATGAAAAATCACCCCACGAAGCATTAAGCATCCAACTGGCCACGTCTTCGCGCGCACGCCTCGCGAACTGCTCCTTAACGCACGCAGCTGCGTTACGCAGCTGGGCGGCGTTACAACGCCTGCGAAAGACTCGGCGCGCGCGCGTCGCGTGCTCCACGCCAGGGCCTTGCAACACTACGCCTAGCGTTGCAACGCTGACCTGCAACCAAGCCTCCTTCCGCACGAACAACGTTGAGACGCCAAAGAACAACGTCTCAATGCCGTTGACAAAACAACAAGCTCCTCTTGCTGTTTTTCGTCGTTTCTCGCCCGTTTTCGCTCCGGTTTCTTCACAGCAACCCTTGCCGACGAAGACACGGACTTACAGACTCGATTTATTTTCTAATTTTGGCCAAAAAATACAGGCATTTACATTTGATCTCATCAAACATAAAATAAACCTAAACTAGTGCCAAAACCGAAACATCCAATTATGCAACAACAATTACATCTCATGAATTGAAGCAATACCCGAAGAAAACAAATGCACAACGAGAAGCCAACGATTGGCTCTGATACCAATTGAAGGGAATGAAATCTCACGCAGCGGAAGGGTGATCGAATAACCGTGGTATCGTTGCGAAATTCGTTTTTTTTAAATAGTTTCTATCACATAAAAACTAGGCTAAACATAAAAATTAAGAAGAAAAACAACAAGTATACTTACTTGTTGAAGAACCGTCTTCAAGTTTTCCTTCTCCGTTCACGAACCCTTCATGATCACGATCTCAACGTACTCGATCTCCTCGAACAGTGAGTAACCCGGACACCTCCACACAGTTTCTCGGTTGTTATACTTTTGATAGAAGGAGAGTTGTGGGACTCTTCTTTTTTGGTGAAAGGGAGGATAGATTGAGAGAGATATTGAGATAAAATGACAAGAGCTATTTGGTGAAAAATCCAAAAAAATGAGCCTTGAGTTACCAAATCCTTCTTGCAAAGGAGTTTAAATAATGGTGATCTGTGGAGTTGAAATCTCTACCTATTTACCATTTAACCACAACTATAAGTTATGCAAATCATATTTGCATAACCACATATAATAAGATATCTCATATCTCATTATACAAATCACATTTTTATAATTGTGGATTTTTAAATTGAATCACATTCAATTTAATTTCTCTCAATCCAATTTCTCCAAATTAACCCTAATTAGACAATTAGGCTAACCTATAGTTTATTATGAATCTCATTCACATTAAACTATATAATATGTCATTCATATCTCATATAAATGACATAATTACCCTTTAGTGAACTTGAACACTTCAAATTCACACCAAAACCGTAAACCCTTTATTAATCTAGTTTGAGCCAACCGAGTGACCTAATGGACCTACAGTGACGAGCTCTAATGATCCGAGATTAACCTGTCAAACTCTTTGACCCGGTTAATCAACATTCATTAGCTACGATAACACTCCACTAAATCCCGTAGTTGCACTCCCGTCACAGTAAGACAAGTTGTGTCCACTGATATAACCAATGCCCATGAGTCGACCCTTCACAGGTTGTTCGTAGACACTGTTGGGTCAAATTACCGTTTTACCTATGTGTCTACTTCTTGCTCCTTAAGTCCCTACTACTCCTCTAATAAACAACAACGTTGGAATGGTCCAACCATACACAACACCCCTCTCGGGCCAGTGAGAGGGTGGGTGCCCATGGTCCAAGCTCTAGAGACAACACTTAAGAGAACAACCCCTTTAGTTTCCCTAAAGGCGGGAACGAGTAAATTCTATCTCGCGTAATTAAGTTCCCAGCTCCCCACGTGGTTCTGACCCTGAGAAGATAGGCATATTGGGCGAGTAACAGTGACCGCCCTCACCCGTACTAGTCAAAGGACAAACCTCCGCAGACAGGAGTCCGTAACACGCTCAGAATTCAGGTCGAGTCACTAATGGTCATCTACAAAGTTATTAGTCGTCCCATACTGTTAACGGTGTTACATCAGTAGGTCTAATAATTCACGGTCCGATCTTGTACAATCTCATTGCATAGGATGCCTCCACTCGCATGTCAACCACATGAACGAGTCAAATCACCTCGTTTGTATCTAATACAAAGTGGGCCTCATCCACAACGTATCCAGTATTAGGTCTCCAATCCTATCCATATACTGTAGATCGTTCGGGTCATTAACTCGAACGTGATCCTCCTTCTGTGTCCACTACACACCGTTCAAGTTCTAGTTCTCTCATAAATTCAATGACCTTGGAGCTTAGTTTATTGGACAAAGTTTGTAAAAATGCGAGACACAAAGTGATGAAAGAAATAACTCTTATTTATTTCAAATAGTAATATTACAAACAAAACGAGATTAGGACATACATCCCAACAAGCCCGCCCCCAAAACCCATCAAAGATCTTCTTTTTTTATATGCAACGTGGGCTAGGGTTTCCTTCCAAATCTACCCTTAATTCATGGGAAATAATTTGGGCACAATTCTCAGCGGTATTTTTTCCAAAAATGATCAAGAATCTCCTCAAATCTCGAAATTCTAAAATTTGCAGCGTGTTTCTGGAAATCCCAAAATGCAGTGGCAAACATTTTTTCTTGCATTCTGACTTGCTTGTCTGGTCATTTTGTGGGTACAATTGCGCATGCAATTTCCTTGATTTTTTTTCTCCTTTTCCTTCACAAAAATACACCAATATAGCTTATTTTTCACCATTTTCCAATTACTTTCTATTTTTCATTAATTTAGCAAGCTTGAACAATTTTACTCATGAACGAACTTTTTAGCTTACTAGAAAATAAATATTTGCAATAAAATAGACCGAAATAACCATGTTTAGGCATAAATAATCTTCATAAATGAGAATTATCAATTATCTACAAGTTTTAGGGCATAAAACACACCCGTTTGTGGGTTTTCATTCCCATTTTTTCTTTGTTTTTCTTTCATTTTCCTCCTCTATTTTCTACCGTGGACCTATTGCAAGTTGGTTTTATTTTTTCTCAAATTTTTTTAGTCCGATTCAAGCTCAAACCTGGATTGTTACCATTAGATCTCAGATGGATTAAAATCAATTAGAAAAATGGAGGAACCACAAACGTAAACCCAGTCAGTGAGTGTAATTGTTCTGTCTATTGTTCTTATTTAAGTTTTTTGTGTTTCGTGAAGCTAATAGAGAGATTCCATTGTCGTTTTTCTCTATTTATTTTTGTAACTCCCGAGAAGGAATAAGATTAATTTGTTATTTCTGTTGAAGGCTTGTTTTTTTAGTTGTTCATCTTGTCAGAATATAATCTGATATAATTCTCTTTCCTTAATGGCTCATGAGTAGGGGTGAGCATCGGTCGGTCGGGGTCGGTTTTCGACCCCAACCGACCCCCGAACCGACCAAGGGTGGTCGGTTCGGTCGGAGTTTTTTTTTTTTTTTGAAAAACCTTGCCAAAACCGACCGACCGATCGGTCGGTTTGGTCAGTTTATATATATATATATATATTTAAATATTTATTTAATTAATTATTTAATATTTATAATTATTATTTTATTATTATTTAATAATTTATAATTATTATTTTATTATTTGGAGAAAATTTTTTAGTTTTTTATTTTTTTTAATTATTATTATTATTATTATTATATATATATGTATATATATATTCTTTTTTAATATTCGTTCGATTTTGTGAAGACCAAAATCGACTCCGACTGAAACCTTCACATAACCGACCGACCGCCCTCGGTTCGGTCGGTTTCGATCGGTCGTGTCGGTTTTCGGTCTTTTTCTGCTCACCCATACTCATGAGTGTGAGATGATGAATTAAGCACCCTAAGTAGTTGTTATAGTAGTGTGTGTTTATTTAAATTCTTATTTTGGATAACAACTCTCTATTTTTCAATTTCCAACTCTCAATTGCAATACAACTTAGAGTTAACATTTCTTTGAATATTTTTAAGTTAAATTTGAACTAAAATTCTTAGGGGTTAAAGGAGGTGAATTTCTTAAAAAGTAATTGTAGTCAAAATTCCAACAAAACCGAGTCTACATTTTAATTGTTAGCTTGTGTTGAATAAATTTTTGTTGTGATCCTAGATTGATCAACTAGGGTAACAACTCAAGCTTAGATCTAATACCAACAAAGTTAGTGATAAACAGATTTCACACAAGTGATGAAGATAAGAGATTAGACATAAGCCAAATTTTTGCCCTCGACACAGGGATCAAAGACTCCAAAAACCTAAGAAATTATTGTGCCAAAATTGCCTAAGATAGAAGGATTATAGGCATATAGGTCACTCACTTAGTCTCCTAACACCTAATTTCAAAGTGAATAGGAGTAGTGATTTCGGTTTACAAGTGAATATGGATTAGGTTGGAATTGCAACTTTGGCTTGCAATTATGACTTAAGGCAATGACATTCTTGAGCCCCTCCTACCTTTAAAGAATTTCCTTTGTAATTTTTATTTCTTTTACTTAAGTCCGTTTAGTTTTGCTAGTTAGTCTTGCAATTTTAGATTATGCAATTAGTGTTCTTCAAACTTTGCAATATCACCAGTTCTGCAATTTAGTTATGCACTAGTTGTCACTTTGACTTGCAATTTAGATTTTGTAATTATTTTATTTTCTTTAACAAACACCTCAATCCAACTTTTCTTGAGATTTTAATTTCAAATGGGAGTTCTCACATTTTTTGCTTGACAACAATTTGTTGCATCATTCCCTATGGCATCCATCATCAAGAGGGTTGAACATATTTCTTTACTATTTTTCACCCAAACTTCACCCGATCAAAAAGTTACGTCTAAAACTTAATTTAAAGAAAATATTCAAAGATTTAGAGTATTTGCATATAAATTTTCTAACAAAAAAATAAAAGAAAAATGTGAAAAAAAAACAAAGAAAGTGTGATACCATGAAAAATTGAAGATAGATGACTATTTTTAGAACTAAAAAAATAGTTATGACTAAAACTAAAACCTCATATGAAAAAAAAAATGATAAAACTACAAATAAAATTGTTCAATCTTAGTTATTCGTACACAAAATCAAAATGGTTTGAGCATAGAATAATTTGAATGCTAACCAACTATTTCATATGAATTAAATAAAAGAAAATACTTTAAGAATTATGTGTAGAAGCTAAATAAATAAATAAAAAATTAAGGAATTGCATATAAGATATGCTTCGTATAAATTAAATAAAAAAGTACTAAAAACTAAATAAACATGTTTATAGCATTAACAAAACCCTTGACAAAACCATACCACACACCACTAATGTATTTACTTATCCTTGTTTCCTTTCCATTTGAGTTGCATATAAACATAAAAAAAAAATGTAAAGAATTGTGTATAAAACCTATAAAATAACTGTAGAATTGCATATAAGAATTAAAAAAACATAAATAATTGCCTATAAGACCTAAAAAAAATAAAGAATTGCATATAAAAAGAGGCCTAAAAAAGTAGAAAAATGTAAAAAAAAAGTGAAAAATTGTATTAAGAATTGAATATTAAAAATTGTTGGGTTTTATGTCCTAAAACTCGTGGTTTGTAAACTGAATATATATTCTATTTTGCAATAAAATTGTTATTGAGGTTTATTCAGTAAAGTTATTGAATAAAGTGAATTATGTTCATTTAACCCAAATCCAATAAATTAAGAACCCTTGGCTATAAGATGTATACTTGAATTTTATGTATGACATAAAAGTGGATCAAGTTCAAGTAATAGCCAAAATGGTCTATAATATAGGGATAGGGTTGGGTATCTTATCTTGAGACACTATGGATGCAACCCACTTTGTATAATACTAACGATGTGATCCTAAATCGTTCATGTGGAAACATGCGAGTGGAGGCGTCCTATGCAATGAGTTTGCATAAGACCGAACCATTAAATAGTCACTTAGACTTTATAACCCCATTTACTGTCGTAACTAACTATTTCATATGATGACCTAGGTAACTCGATCTTAATCCTGAGCACGCTATGAACTCCTGTTTATTCGAGATTATCCTTTTATTTACATGGGTGTGAGTGGCCCGAGATGGCTGACTCAATAAGCCTACCATTTTGGAGATAAAATTGGGTAGAGAGCTGGAAACATAGTCTTATGATTGCGGTTGTGTATGGTAAAAAATATAGCACAATTATATACAAATACATCTCAGAATATGCAAGCGTACATAGTCTTGTTGCAGCAAGTAATAAGTATAAGAGTATCGTCTCCACAGGGACTAAATGTGATTTTTTATCAAGTTCGGGTCTTTTATAGTGAATCTGGTAGCCAAAAAGAAAAGTAAATGATAGAGTTGGTTTTCGAACAATGAATGTAAATGACAAGAAAGTAAATGCAAGGTAAAGTAAAGAAATCGAGTAAAGGAAAACGATAAAAAAAGCAATAAATGAAAGCAAGTAAAGAAAGCAAGATGAAAGGAAAGCAAGAAAATGACGAAAATTAAATATTCACAAGGTGGGGATGCTTGGGTTTATTGTTAAGACAAGTTGATGCAAATTAAGGATTCTTATGCTACTAAATGCTCCCTATTAAGCTTTTGCAAACCTCTTGATGTCGTAGCAAGTGTTCATGGTAGCTTTTCCCAAAACTTACCTAAATTTTCAGTAGGTGAACTCCCATTCTAAATACCTAATAACGTGTTTAATAGTATTCTAGGTGAGAGATCGCCCCCAATCTTTCATTTTTTGACACAAGATTACTCTTAGCATTTTATCCTAGAATGAAGATGGTAAATCGGTTTCCTCTTCTTCCCAAAAGTAAGAAACGAGATGGAAATTAAATTGACAAAATCTAATCCTAACATTAATAAGTAAAACAACCAATCTTCCAACATTAAGATACAAACATACACTCAACAACAAACAAATAACATCACAAGGTCTTTTAACCATTACCATAAACATTAAAGTGCATATTCTTTACAAATTAGATGATAGAAATGAAGCATAAATCAACTAGGTATTTTTCAGGTACAAGGAATTGGTAAGAGAAAAAGAGAAAAAAGATGGAAAGTGTAATCTAAGTGAAGAAAAACAAACAAAGATCTCTCTGATGTAAAACTCCCTTTTTCAAAGAAGCTTCAACCCACACTTCTCATTTTTTATCTTCCTTCCTTACTCTTCTTCCTTGCAACTTCTAGCCCTAGCCAAAAATGATACCCAACTCCACACTTTAATTGATGGAATACAATGCTTTTATAAGCACCAAATAAATCCTAACCAAAGCCCAAACACTTCTAACTAGAGTTAAGTGTGATAAGTAGATTAATCACGTGCTTAAATTGAGAAAATCTCCTGCAGGTGCTACAATAACTGTCAAATATTGCATTTCAGATTGTTGAAGCAAAGCCAACTTCCAGATTGCTTAAGCAAAGTTTTCCATAATGACCTTTAGTTTTTCCAATGTTTCTCTTTTCAACTTTCTTCTTCCTAAACAAGCGAAATAACTCAATTAAGACAGAAATATCATAATTTCACTCATTGCTAATGCTAAGGTCAAGGAATGATCAAAACATAAGCAACATCATAATTTAGGAAGAGAAATTGCTAAAAGGAAATACATCAAACACAATAATGCAAAGTTTAGTAGCAAGATTAAAGTTAAATAACTCTTTGTTGAAGAGTTATCATCCTGTAAGAAGGAATTCACTCTTATCCGCTTTAGGGATTAGTAGAGAGAGGTTGTTCCCTTAAGTGCTGACTCAATGTCTTGAACAATGGATCCATCCTCTCATTGGCCCGAGAGGGATTCAGTTTGATGGTTGGACAACAAACCAATTGTTCATTAGAGGATCAGTGAGACTTAATGAACAAGAACAATTATTGGAGTAAAACAATTTCTTTGATCCAGTTGTAAGTACGAACAACCTGTGAAGGATCGACTTACTAATTATGGTTAGATCAAGTGAACATAAATATATCTATAGTGAGGAGAGTGCAACCATTGGGCTTTAGTGGAGTGCCCCGACAATTAACAATGTTGATTAGTTAGGCTAATGAGTTTGGTCGATTAATCTCGTATCGTTGGAGCTCATGATCTGTAGGTTCATTAGGTCCCCTTGATAGCTTAGACTAAGCCTTATAACAATTTGAGAGAAAAGAATTTGAATTGCTTAAATTCAATTTTGGGAGTAAACGTGTTAATTATATGCGATATACTTAACGTTTCTGTGACGCCCGAGTAAGAGGGGTACATGAATGAACCGAGTCCACATCGGAATGAGAGGGATCCTGAGGATATGAAAGTATGGTGCCCGAGGAAGAGGGGTACATGCGAGTGACCATGAGGATATGAAAGTATAGTTGAGAAAGGCTTAAAAGAATTGATAGTTACTACCTATACCAATAAGGTGCTCCTTCCTTTTCGGTGGCTCAATCATAGGAACTCCACAGTTAAGCGTGCTTGGCTTGGAGCAATCCTACGTTGTGTGACCTCCTGGGAATTTTCCTAGGGAGCATGTGAATGAGGACAAAGTATGCTGAAAGGACCCCGTGTTGGTTTGTAGGGATAGTGTCTTCACTCTTACAAGCAGTCATGGAGTATATAGTGACGCAACCAGGCGCAGGAGATCCTGGGCCTGGGGCGTTACAAATGGTATCAGAGCGGAACCTCTCCCAGTAAGATGTGGTTCGGGGACGAACCAAGGCGGAAGCATGTGGGCATGTGACGCCCGAGGAAGAGAGGTACATGATTGAACCGAGTCCACATCTGAATGAGAGGAATCCTGAGGATATGAAAGTATGGTTCCCGAGGAAGAGGGGTACATGCGAGTGACCATGAGGATATGAAAGTATAGTTGAGAAAGGCTTAAAAGAATTGATAGCTACTACCTATACCAACAAGGTCCACCTTCCTTTTCGGTGGCTCAATCATAGGAACTCCACAACAAAGCAGGAACTCCACAACAAAGCATGCTGAAAAAACCCCGTGTTGATTTGTAGGGATAGTCTCTTCACTCTTACAAGCAGTCAGATGGACATATTTAAATATCATTTAATATGGATTCAGTTTAAAACATGAATAGGGAATCATGTTCGAACGATCAATTTGAAAAAACCAGGATTGATCCATTTATTTATTTTTAATATTTGATATTAAATTAAATAATTTAATTAATTAATTAATTTTAATTTTTGAATTTAAATTAATTAGAAATTCAAGTTTTATCTTGAACGCAACTTGATTTTGGCGAATAAGTTCCTTCTAGCTCAAAATAACTCAAAATTGGACACATCCTTGATGATCAATCCTTCACCCTTTGTGTGGGCATGTCTAGAAAACTTAATGAAGCTTGTTAATAGCTTTAATTGCAAATGAAATCCATGAAAATTGATAGAATTTTGCAGAAACTCTTCTCTCTTGGTTTTCAGACCTTTGTCATTTCTCTCTAAAAATTCTCTCAACAAAAGATCTCACAATCCATTCCAATGACTGAGAATAGTAGAGAAGACATTAGAGGTGATCCACGAAGTATTCGTGTCGTAAATTATCTATCGGGTTTGGAGAATTTGAACTTCAAAGGTAAGGTTTCGAATTACTCTGTTTTTTCAGTTTTGAGCATGCTTTTTGTATGATTAAATTGATGCAATTAGAGTGTTTATGATCCAAAATTGAATCTGCTTTCATGATACGGATTCTTTAAAAGATAAATATGAATTTTATATGTGAAAAAAAGACAGGAGAGGTATAATTTATTAGAAGCAATTTCATTCAAATTATAATTTGATTTTGAATCAAATTACTTCTCGTAGATATTTATTTTGATTCAAAATCTAAAATCGATTTTTCTTTTACATATAGTATAGATATTAAATATAGATTAATTAATATATTTAATTTTAAAAAAGAGAATCTTAATATTAATTTGTTTTGGTAATTTTGTAATATAATATAGATTTGAAATTAAAAAAGATAATATCCAAAGATTTTGATTTGATTCTCAATCAAATTAAATATCAAATTAAGATTATTGATTCAAATTCATCCCTTTGAAATTAGATCAGATAATAATTTTAAGTCAAATTATCAAATTGAATTAGGAGGATTTGATTAATGTAATTTGGAATGTCATTACAAATTCATTGAAAAATGATAGTAATTGAAATTCTATTCTATAACATTAATGAATAGATATTGTAAGCAAAGTATAAAATATCGACCGAAACATCAACGTATTGCTCGACGTGTCAACTTGTTGAAGGGCTCGACATATCGAACATGGGGGAATTTCGTTTTTCCCCATGTCGATTACAAGTCGCCGAAACACTTGAATGTCGATGATATGTCGACTTTCCATCAAAATATTTGATGGCTCGAACAATTTTTTTTTATTAGATGGGTCGCCCTATCACTTTAAGTTTAATGACCCAATAGCAAAGCAAACCCAAGTTATTGTGTAGGTGAGTGTTATGGTTTACACGCAAGTGCATGTGATCAAAGTAATATAAAACTATAGTATTCCAGAGTATCGTACCTTACAGATTTCAACAAAATGTGTGAAAACACAAATTGCTAACAAATGCAATTAAAGCTAATCAAATACACAAAAATAGTTGTTGGGTGATTTTGATCAGAATATCAATGAAAAAAACAACGAGAAAGTAAGAGATGTAAGGATGTTCATGCCCCTCCGGAAAGAAATTCAACTAGAATACAATTGCAATTCTAACTAACAATAAGAACTAAGAAACCGAGTTCAACTCCTATTTGACCTTCTATGAAGTATCCTTAGGAGGCTGGGTGATTAAACCTATATGTTTATAGCTAAGCTAACTCACGTAATTTGGCACACAACTCTAGTGGTTTTGGAGTCTCGTTCTATGTATAGAGTCAAAATTTCAGGACTTAATCCTTTCGGTATTAAGCTTAAGCTTGATAAGCAATACTAGCTGACCATCTAGGGTTTACCCAATATTTCACTCACAAAAAGCAAACTTGGTTCGAGCGTTAGCTAGATTTTTATTTGCTTTTGAGCTTTACATCTTTCTTCTAGAGCATTCACAAACTTGAATCCCTAAAGGAATTTAACTCTGCATGAAAAAATTGAAACAACACAATGAAAATAATTGGAAGGAAATCATTGGATGTTAAAACTCAACTAACTTTCAAAACACCTTTTTTATTTTTTCAAAGAAGGTTTTGTATTCAATTAGGAAAGAAAATTTAATACTGAAGTGAATGTGGAAATATGGAACACTAACAGCAACTAAACACTATTGAAATTTGGAAATCAAGTTCATAATTTTTAGTTATTGGAATTTAAAACAACATCTCATAGCCAGAACAAAATAATAATCCCAACCGACTGCTTGCAGAATTTAAGGTGTACGAATACTAATGGAAAGGATAATCTTTGTGTCCTCAAATAAATCGAACAATAATAGTTCATTACAATAACCAATTTCCATTGGAATCGGATTGAGAGAGAAGTATAGATCGAAGATGTGAAGAACAATACAGAAACTACAAAATAAAAGAAAAACTGGAGAAAAAGACCTGCAACGAAATCCAAAAAAAAATCCAGAAATTAAAATAGAAATCTTCTCCAGAATCGACCCCTTCGTTCAGTCGTTGTTATGAGATTGAGGAAGAGATTCGAGACTGAATGGTATAAGAAAATTACATAAAATGACTAACTAAACTGAAGAACAACAACTACAAACGTAAAAAAAAAAAATCCAAAAATTGGAATCCTTCTCCTCTCGAATTGAGCTCTTAGTTCAACATCATCACCAACTTTCGTTGTAATGAGAATGAAGAGAATCTCAAGAGTTGAACAAAGAAGAAAAATACAATAAAGAACTAATGAAAATAAGAAAAACATAAGTTAGAGACGAACTAAAAAATCAAGAAAATGGAACTCTTCTACTCTCGAATCAGGCTCCCTTTGACGGCTTCCTCCTCCAAAATATATAAGGATTATATTCTAGTGTTTCCATCTTCATCTTGTCTGGCTGAATTTGTAGAGAAAATTTGCATAAAATCTCTCAAAATCAAGGAAATCTTGAATTTTTTGCATTTTTAAAATTTTCAAGAATTATAATTGCAATGCAGTTGCATTTTTCGTGCCTTGTTTTCGCATAAAAATATCAAGTAAGTGTGATTTTTATTTTCTTTTTCAAGGGTCTTCCAACCATAATATCAATAAACTCAACCTTTTTTCTAATTTTCATCTAATCATATTAATAAAATGCACAAACATAACTAAATTTGAAGGCGGAATAATTCTAAAAAATGAGAATTATCAATAACAAAGGGAATAAGGGAGCATTTTATAGGGGAAGTCTACTGCCTCCAACACAAAATCTTTGGATGTGGACGCCCCTCACTCGTTTTATTTATTTTCTGTTTTTGAAATAATTTTTTTCTTTTTGTTTTTTTCTTGTTTATGTTTTTAAAAAGCCATCGTTTTCTAAAAAAAATGTAATTATTTTCTTCTTATTTTTATTAATATTAGTATATTTTGATTAAATTAGTCTTTCATATTATTGATTGAATTTATTATTAAACTCATCTTTCTTATTAATTTTAAAATATATACATCACTAGGGGTGTAAATAAGTTGGGTTGAGAGAGTTTTTTTGGGCCAACCTGAAAATTCGAGTTGGTCATTCCTTCAACCCAACCAATCCTAGAGTAACCCAACCCAACCCAACACAATATTTTCGGGTTGGGTTGGGTCGCCGAGTTAATTTTTTATAATTTTTAATTATTAAAATATTTTTTCTTGAATTAATAACTAAAATCACATAAAATTCAAATATCAAACATCAAAACTCATAACATCTTAACATTTGTTAGAAGTTTAGAAAAAAAACATAAAATATTGACAAATAATTCATTTATAAGTATATATGTAATTAAAATAAAATAAAAAATATAAACTTTAGGTTATGTTGGTTGTGTCAACCCGAGCCTAAAAAGCCCAACCCGAGAACCGACTCAAACTTTTCGGTTCTCCAAACTTCTAACCCAACCCAAACCGAAGAAAACCGAACCCAATCCAACCCTTACGGTTTGAGTTGGGTAGTCCGGGTTGCTCGGGTTACCGAGTTATTTGTACACCCCTATTGAAAGAGTTTAGATTAAGAAAGCGGAAGCAATTTTGGATCTTGAACACTCTAAGTTGATCAATTTTGTAAAATAAAAAACATGCTCAAAGCTGGAAAAACAGAGGGATATAAAACTCAACTTTGAAGATCAAATTCTCTTCACCCAGTGGATGATTTTCAACACGAACACTTTGTGAACAACCGTTAGAGTCTTCCCTACTAAGGCCTTAGAATGGATTGTGGGATCCTAGGTTGAGAGAATTTGGAAGAAAAGACCTCAAAGGTCACTAATTCGGGAATATTGAATTTTTTGTGTAATTCTCACAAAACACTTCAAATCACCATTATATAAAGCTTCATTAAGCTTTATTAGAGTGACAACTCAAGTGTGATGAGGATGGTTTGAGATGGAGGTGGCTAATTTTGGTGAATTTTGAAAATGAGGAGGATTGGGCAAGTTGGCAACTTGATTTTCATGAAAATCATGAAAATCCTTCATTTTACATTTAATTTTAATTCTAAAATCAATATTAAATTGATTTTTAATTAAAATTAATATAATTAATTAAATAATTCAAAATTAATTTAATTAATTAATTTTTTTAATTTAATTTAATATCAAATATTAAATTAAATAAAAAAACCTTATCACGATCGATTTTCCAAACATGAATCCTTATTCATGTTATAAACCGATCCAATATTTAAATCAAATTTAAATATATCCACCTCCTATTAATCATAGTTTAATTCATAATTAAGCTATGATTCGTTAAATATATCACATATAATTAACGCTTTCTTCCAAACTCGAATTTGAACAATTCAAATTCTTTTCTCTCAAAATGTTATAAGGCTAAGTCCGAGCTAGTAAGGAGGACCTAATGGACCTACGGTCATGAGCTCCAACGATCACGAGATTAACTCCACCAAACTCTTTTAGCATAGCTAATCAACATTTGTTAACCACCGACACTCCATTAAAGCCCGGTGGTTGCATTCTCCTCACCAGTAGATATATTTACGCCCACTCGATATAACCATGATTAGTAAGTCGATCCTTCACAGTCGTTCGTAATTACAGATTGGGTCAAAATTACCGTTTTACCCACATAATTACCTCTTTGTTCCTTAAGTCCCACTGATCCTCTAATGAACAATTGGTTTGTGGTCCAACCAAAGAAACCGAATCCTCTCTCGGGCCAATGAGAGGGTGGGCCCATTGTTCAAGACCCGAGTCGAGTGCCAAGGGGAACAACCTCTCTACTAATCCCTAAAGCGGGTAGGAGAGAATTCCATCTTCACGTAACTATGTTTCCAGCTATCTACCCGATTTTATCCTCAAATTGGAGGCTTATTGAGTCGGCGATCTCTGCCACTCTCACCCATGCAAATCTAAGGATAATCCGAATAAATAGGGGTCCATAGAACGCTCAGGATTAAGATCGAGTTACCTAGGTCATCGTATGAATATAGTCAGTTAAGACAGTAAACGGAGTTATAAAGTCTAAGTGACTATTTTGCGGTCCAGTCTTATGCAAACTCATTGCATAGGGCACCCCCACTCACATGTCTCCACATGAACGATTTAGGATCACATCGTTTGTTCTCTACAAAGTGGGTCGCGCCCATAGTGTCCCCAGGATAAGGTACCAAACCCTATCCTTATACTATAGACTATTCTGGCTATAACTTGAACTTGATCCATTTTTATGTCACACATAAAGTTCAAGTATTCATCCTATAGCCAAGGGTTCTTTATTGGATTAAGGTTACACAATACACAATATTCAATAACACCTTTACTGAATAAATTTCAATAACAACTTTATTGAAAAATAGAATATACATTCAGTTTACAAAACCACGAGTTTTAGGACATAAAACCCAACAAACTCCCACTTGGACTAAAACGTCTGTGGGGTAAAACATGCTGGGCAAAGAAAAACTGCCCTACTGTACATCTCGTAGTCCTAGACTCTCTAGGTGTCTCTCAAACACTTTAGCCGTGAGGGGCTTTGTAAACGAATCAGCAATGTTGTGCTCCGAAGCGATCTGCGTGACGATCACATCTCCTCGTTGCACAATCTCCCTAATGAGATGGTATTTGCACTCTATGTGCTTTCCGCGCTTATGGCTTCTAGGTTCTTTAGAATTTTCCACTGCACCACTATTATCACAATAAAGGGTGATAGGCAAATTCATATTTGGAATAACTTCCAAATCAGTCAAGAACTTCCTAAGTCATATTGCCTCCTTTGCTGCTTCACAAGCTGCGACGTACTCAGCCCCCATGGTGGAATCAGCAATACAACCTTGCTTTATACTCCTCCATACTATAGCTCCTCCGTTAAGAGTGAACACTGATCCTGATGTGGATTTCCTCGAATCTACATCAGTCTGAAAATCAGAGTCAGTGTATCCTGCAAGGATTAAATCCTTTGCGCCATACACAAGCGTATAGTCTCTTGTTCTCCTAAGATACTTGAGGATGTTCTTAACGGCAGTCCAGTGATATTCGGATTATCCTTTAAAGTATGAACTCCTGTTTATTCGGATTATCCTTAGATTTGCATGGGTGAGAGTAGCCTGAGACTTCCGACTCAATAAGTCTTCCATTTCAAGGATAAGTCTGGGTAGATAGCTGGGAACATAGTTCTGCAAGATGGAATTCACTCCTACCCGCTTTGTGGATTAGTAGAGAGGTTGTTCCCTTAAGTGCTGATTCCAGGTTTTGAATAAAGGGCCCACCCCTCTCATTGGCCGGAGAGGGATCCGGTTTGCTGGTTGGACCACAAACCAATTGTTCATTAGATGATCAGTGGGACTTAAGGAACAAGAGGTAATTAGAAGGGTAAAACGGTAATTTTTACCCAGTTGTAATTACGAACGACCTGTGAAGGATCGACTTACTAATCACGGTTATATCGAGTAGACAGAAATATATCTACAGTGAGGAGAGTGCAGCCACTGGGCTTTAGTGGAGTGCCCGGTGGTTAACGAATGTTAATTAGCTAAGCTAAAGAGTTTGGTCGGTTAATCTCGTATCGTTGGAGCTCATGATCTGTAGGTCCATAGGTCCTCCTTACTAGCTCGGACTAAGCCTTGTAACATTTTGAGAGAAAAGAATTTGAATTGTTCAAATTCGGTTTTGGGAGAAATCGTTAATTATATGTGATATATTTAACGAGTCATAGCTTAATTATGAATTAAACTATGATTAAAAGGAGGTGGATATATTTAAATATAATTTAAATATTAGATCGGTTTATAGCATGAATAAGGATTCATGTTCGGAAAATCGATCGGGATCGGGCAATTTATTTAATTTAATATTTGATATTAAATTAAATTAAAAATTAATTAATTAAATTATTTTTGAATTATTTATTTAATTAAATTAATTTTAATTTAAAATCAATTTAATATTGATTTTGAATTAAAATTAAATGGAAAAATGAAGGATTTTCATGATTTTCATGAAAACCAAGTTGGCAACTTGCCCAATCCCTCTCATCTTCAATTGGCCAAAATTGGCCACCTCCACCTTAATCCATCCTCATCACTATTGAGATGTCACTCTAATGAAGCTTGTTGAAGCTTTATATAATGGTGATTTGAGGTATTTTGATAGAATTTTGTAGAAAAAAGAATTCTCGAGTTAATGACGTTTGAGGTCTTTTCTTCCAAATTCTCTCAACCTAAGATCCCACAATCTGTTCCAAGGCCTGAGGATAGTAGGGAAGACTCTAATGGTTTTCCACGAAGTGTTCGTGTTGAAAACCATCCACCGGGTGAAGAGAATTTGATCTTCAAAGTTGAGTTTTCTATCCCCAGTTTTTCCAGTTTTGAGCATGCATTTTATTTTACAAAATTGATCAACTTAGAGTGTTCAAGATCCAAAATTGCTTCCGTTTTCTTAATCTAGACTGTTTCACATGCCCCCATAAATGCTAACAATTTTGAACTTAAAAGCTTATTCAGACGGTTAGGGAAGGAGCTTTTAGAGGACAAGGCACAGAAGATCCTAATTCACATTTACAAAATTTTCTAGAAATTTGTGGTACAATTAAATTGAATGGTATTTCTGCTGACAATATTCGCTTACGTCTCTTTCCTTTCTCTTTGCAGGTAGGGCTAAGAAATGGCTAGGATCTCTCCCAACAGGAAGTATCACTTCCTGGGAGGAGTTGGCCCAAGCATTTATGACCAAATTCTTTCCACCTGTGAAAGCTGCAAAGTTAAGGACTGAGATAGGAACATTCAGGCAGCAGAAGAGAGAGCAACTATTTGAGGCATAGGAACGGTATAAGGACATGCTCAGGAGATGCCCACAATATGGCTACCCAGATTAGCTCCAGGTATAATTATTCTATAATGGACTTGAAGGTAAGACTAGGACCATTCTGGATGCCACTGCTGGAGGGGCTTACATGGCGAAGACTGTGCCAGAAGCACATGCCCTCCTCGAGGAAGTTTCAACCGCCAGCTACCAATGGCCTACAGACAATGACAGATCTAAGCTAGTAGCTGGATTGTATCAACTGGACGAGGTAACCTCCCTTAGATCTCATATGGCATCCCTCACTCATGCTCTGAATAATTTTGTAGGATCACCCCAAACAATGATGCCCTCTCAATGCTCCCAGCCCAATGGAGAATCTACTTTGGAGCAAATACATTATCTGAACAACAGAAGCAACACTTATGGAGGAAACTAGACCCAGAATACCCTTCCAACACATTATAATCTAGGTTTGAGGTATCACGAAAATTTCTCTTATGCTAACAATAAAAATGTGTTGAATCCTCCTATAGGGTATGCTTCTACATCTGAGAGGAAACCATCTCTGGAAGAGACAGTGCACTTCTTCATAACTGAATCCAGAAATAGGTCTAACTAGCTGGAGAGTGCAGTTACCAGTCTAACTGGTATAGTGACTAGTCATGGAGCTGCAATAAAGAACATTGAGACCCAGATCAACCAGATGAATATATCACTCTGAGCGCTGCAAGATAGGAAAGAAACATCTTGAGGGAGTACAGTCTAGCTAAATACGTTAAAGAAACCGCTTCTTGGGAGGCAACCCAAGCTTTACTATTTTGTCATTTCTATTTTCTGTTTTTAGTTTATTTTGGTTGTTTGTTGTTTTTCTCACTAGTTTCTTTGTTTTGCTTTGTTAGGTAGTGATGATGTCTTCCCTCATTGAAATCCATGCTCCCGTTCTGTGAAACTCCAGCATGATGGAGATCTGATCTCCTTGAGCAGCGGAAACGTGTTTGGGATCGTAATTTGCTTGATTGTTTTAATTGAAACAAAAATCAATACATTAACAATAACATACAGAACAAGCATGCTTTTTAATCTAATTAAACATGGAGGTTTACATGCAAACATGCTTAAATTAATTTAACAATTAAACTAAAAATGGAAAAGGTATTACCTTTGTAGTTTTTCCTCGAACAACAACTCCTTGCTCCTAAAGAATCCAGCAATACAGGTACACCCAAAAGAATTCCTCTGTTTTCTCCAACAGGACACTATCAGTAAGAAAACCTTCTATTCTCTGGATGCTTTTGATCAATTCCTTTGTGGGAAGGAATCCAACAATTGGAGTATTTGGGAATTAGAGAGTGAGAGAGAGAGTTACAGGAAGTTGCAATTCTTTAATTGCCAAAATGATAGATCCCTCGATCTATTCACCCCCATTCTCCCTGTTAAGCTATCGATAGGGAGAAGGAAAGGGATAGTGGAAACGTGTCTGGTAGACACGTTCCCTTATTTTATTATTAAAATAATAATAATAATTAAATAATAATTAAATCAAATTTAATTATTAATTTAAATCACATTTAAATCAAACAAATTGAATATCATATATTTAATTTGGATTAAATCACATTTAATCAATATATCCCTCTAACCTATAGTTTTAATGTACATCTAGTGCACATTAAATTTTAACCTATAGTTTTCAAATATGAATCACATTCGCATTTGAATTTAATATTTGAACTCTTTCAAATATTTAATTCTCTCATATAATTTAATATGAATCATATTCACATTAAATTTATAATATATAGTTCCAAAACTATATATATTATATCGTATCCATATACATTAAATATATTTCCTAATGAACTTGAACATTTCAAATTCAAATGATCTAAGAACCCTTTACAAGCTAGAAGGTGGACCTAATGGACCTATAGATCAGAAGCTCCAACGATACAAGATTGCTCAGTTAATCTCATTAACCTCCCAATCAACATTCGTTAACTGCAGGAACACCCCACTAAAGTCCCGCAGCTGCACTATTCTCACTACAGATATATTTCTGTGTCCACGAATATTGACCAATAACAACAAGTCAATCCTTCACGAATGTTCGTAACACCAGTTGGGTCAAATTACCATTTTATCCCTGGGTTACATCTTGTGCCTTAAGTACCAGTGCTTCTCTAATGAACAATTTGTTTGTGGTACTACCAACAAACACAATCCCTCTCGTGCCAATGAGAGGGTCGGATCCTTTGTTCAAGTCCCGGAGACACCACTTTAGGGAACATTCCTCTACTTGCCCTAGTAGGCGGGAAGGAGTGAATTCCATCTTACTAAGTTAAGTTCTCAGCCGCTCACACGGTCTTGTCTCCAAAAAGGTAGGCATATTTAGTCGGCGAATCTGGCCACTCTCACCCATACTAGTCAAAGGACAATCCCTCGTGAACAGGAGTTCGTAACCTGCTCAGGATTGAGATCAAGTTGCCTAAGTCATCCTAGTGAAATAGAAACCTAACTAGTCAACGGAGTTACAGCTAAAGGTTACTATTTCGTGGTCCGGTCTTATGTAATCTCATTACATAGGATATCCCCACTCACATGTCATCTACACGAACACGTTAGGATCACAGTGTTTGTATCAAATACAAAGTGGGCCACATCCATAGTTTTACCAGGGTAAGTTACCCAAACCTTATCCCCTAACTATAGACCCTTTAGGCTGTATCTCGAATCGAGATCCTTTATATGTACACTACATTCAGTTAAAGGATTCATATAACAACCTTGGAAGTTTAGTTTATTGGATTTAGGGTTTAAATAAAGGAAAACTCGTAGATAAGGAACAATAACTCTTTATTGAAATAATAAAACTTTATTACATTAATTAGAACATAATTACAAACTACGAGTGTTAGGGCACAAAACCCAACAAACTCCCACTTGAACTAAAACTCTAGTGGGGTACATCATAATCTAAAACAGTGGTTACAGGAGATAGAAATACAATAAACTAGGGCATCCATATACCCCATTACATATCTCTCACTTGCCCTAGATTAGCCTATGTACATATCTCGTAGACCCAGACTTTCCAGATGACCCTCAAACACTTTAGCAGTGAGAGTCTTTGTAAACGGATCAGCAATATTGTGCTCCGAACCGATTTTCGTGACTGTCACATTCCTCGTTGCACTATTTCTCGTATTAGGTGATCCTTCCTCTCGATGTGCTTGCCTCGCTTATGGCTGCGAGGTTCCTTCGAATTGGCTACCGCACCACTGTTGTCACAGTATAAAGTGATGGAAAATTCCATATTTGGAACAACTTCCAAATCAGTAAGGAATTTCCTTAGCCAAACAGCCTCCTTAGCTGCTTCACAAGCAGCGACATACTCAGCCTCCATCGTGGAGTCGGCGATGCATCCTTGCTTGATGCTTCACCATACTATAGCTCCGCCGTTAAGGGTGAAAACTGATCCCGATGTGGATTTTCGAGAATCCTTATCAGTCTAAAAATCAGAATCAGTGTATCCAGTAAGGATCAAATCCTTAGCCCATACACAAGCGTATAGTCCCTCGTTCTCTTAAGATACTTGAGGATATTTTTAACTGTTGTCCAGTGGTCTAACCCTGGATTGGACTGGTACCTACTAACTATTCCCACTGCATAACAAATGTTCGGCCTCGTGCACAACATAGCATACATTAAGCTACCTACTGTAGAGGCATATGGAATGTGTCTTATATCCTAAACTTCTTAAGGTGTCTTAAGACACTGTTCCTTTGACAAATGAACTCCATGCCTAAAGGGCAACAAGCCCCTCTTGGAATTCTGCATCGAATATCAAGACAACATTTTTTCGATATAAGATGCTTGAGACAGTGCTAGCGTTTTGTTCTTGCGATTCCTGAAGATCTGAATCCCGAGAACATATTGCGACTCTCCCAAATCTTTCATTTGGAATTGGGTCGCCAGCCAATTCTTTATGTTAGTAAGGTATCCTACATCATTTCCAATGAGTAGGATATCATCCACATAAAATACTAATAAAGCTACTTTATCGTTGATGATCCTCTTGTAAACACAAGGCTCATCAACGTTTTGGTCAAAGCCATAAGACTTGATCGCAGTATCAAATCTTATATTCCAAGATCTGGATGCTTGTTTCAACTCATAAATGGATCGATTGAGCTTGCAAACTTTTTGCTCCTGACCTTGGGTTATGAACCCTTCGGGCTGAGTAATATAGATGCTCTCGTCAAGATTACCATTCAAAAAGGCAGTCTTGACGTCCATTGCCAAATTTCATAATCATAAAACGCGACTATGGACAAGAGTATCCTAATAGACTTTAGCATAACAACAGGGAAAAAAGTTTCTTCATAATCAACTCCTTCCCTTTGGGTAAAACCCTTTGCTACCAGTCTAGCCATATAGGTCTGTACCTTTCTGGCTACATCTATCTTTCTCTTATAGATCCATTTACACCCTATGGGTCTAACCCCTTCAGGTTGGTCTACAAGTTCCCATACTGAATTGAAGTCCATTGACTCCATTTCAAGGTCCATGGCTTTGATCCATTGGTCCTTGTCTACGTCATTCATCGTCTGTTTATAAGACAATGGATCTTCTACGCCATCATCAGATATGACAACTTGAGTTTCAGCTAAACCTAAGTAGCGGTCAGGTTGGGAAACAACCCTCCCACTGCGTCGAGGCATTCCCAACGATTGAGAAGTACGAGACTGACTTGAGGTGTTGGCTTTTCCATCAACTCCTGATGAAGGTCCAGCTTGATCAACAAATGTTGTTGGTTCATGTGTAGCTTCATTTAGTACTAATTTACTACGCGGTTTGTGGTTCCTCATGTGATCTTCCTCCAAGAACGTGGCGTTTGTCGATACAATCACCTTGTTTTCTTGTGGGTCGTAGAAAAGACCACCTCTCGTTTCTTTGGGATAGCCAACAAATTGGCACAATCTTGAACGAGGTTCCAGTTTTGGATTTGTCACGAGCACGTGTGCCGGACAACCCCAAATTCTGAAGTGTTGTAAACTAGGTTTACGCCCCTTCCACAGCTCAAAAAGTGTTTCTGAAACACTCTTTGATGGAACTGTGTTCAAGATTTGAACTGCAGTCTTTACTGCGTATCCCCAAAATGAGGCAGGCAATTGAGCATAGCTCATCATAGAACGAACCATGTCCAACAAGGTTCTATTTCTCCTTTCTGACACACCATTTTGTTGTGGTGTATTAGGTGCTGAGAGTTGAGATTTAATTCCATATTCTATCAAATAGTCCTGGAATCTCAAATCCATATACTCTCCACCTCGATCGGATCGAAGCGTTTTAATGGTTTTCCCTAATGCATTCTCTACTTCAGCCTTATACTCTTTGAACTTTTCAAGAGCCTCAGACTTGTGATGCATTAGATATAGATAACCATACCTCGAATAATCATCTATGAAAGAGATGAAATATTCATACCCTCCTCGAGCTTTAACATTCACCAGACCACAAAGATCTGAATGTACAAGTTCTAAGGGCTCTATGGCTCTGTAACCTTTTCCAGAAAAAAGTCTCTTGGTCATTTTACCTTCCAAGCAAGACTCGCAAGGTGGTAAAGAATCATCTTCTAACTTGTTTAGAAGTCCATTCTTCGAGAGTCTCTCAATCCGGTTAAGATTAATATGACCAAGTCTAAGATGCCATAGATAGGTATTATTATTTGGAGAAGTTCTCTGCCTTTTATTTTGAGTATTAGCATTTTTAAACATCTCATGATTTAAAATTGCTTTGGTTCTATTCGGTTTAAGTACATACAATTTGTTTTCTAACTTAGCACAACAAATATTGACACCTTTCTTTGAAATGAACGCTTCATTAAATGAAAAGGTAATACAGTAGCCAAGTTCAATTAAACAAGAGATGGAAATTAAGTTCCTCTTAATTTTAGGAACTGTATAAGATTTTCTAAAAATAAAAATCTATCTCTAAAAAATAGCTTGGCATCTTCCACTGCACGAGCTGAGACGACGTCTCTCGTTCCGACCCTAAGCATCATCTCACCCTCTTCGAGCTCCTTGAAGGAACTAGTTTCCTAAAATGAAGAGCAAACATGATTAGTGGCTCCTGAATCAAGTATCCAAGTAAAATCATCATTTTCCACTAAACAAGTTTCAAGAATAAGCAAATCTCATTTACCTTTCTTCTCTTTGAGCTCAGCAAGGTATTTTGGGCAGTTTCGCTTCCAGTGCCCATCCACGTTGCAGTGGAAACATTTTCGTTTGTATGCAACCTTGGCTTTTCCCTTGCCTTTATCAGCAGCAGGTTCCTTCTCTTTCCCTCCTATCTTCTTCTTTTCGGTCTTCTTAAGCCCAGAAGATGAACCACAAGACTTAGTCCTAGAGGATGAACCCTTCTGGAACCTTCTAGAATGGGCAAACATATTTGCCTCTCCATCAGCCTGTCCCTTATTTTTCATAAGAGATTGGAAAGTTTTTAGTTCATTTAGGAGAGTAATCAGGTTATACTCTATCTTATTCATCACCGCATTGCTGCAAAATTGCAGAAAACTCTTCGGAAGAGATTCCAGGATGAACGAGACCTGACTTTGCTCATTAATGACCACTCCGTTCATCTCAACCACATTGAAGTGGACCATCAGAACAAGAACATGTCCTCTCACCGATGATCCCTCCTTCATACGGGAGTTATAAACGTATTTGAGGGATTCATGCCGAATCTGTCCAGACGGTTGTCCAAACATATCCTGCAGCGAACTCATGATCTCACGAGCTGAGACCATGCCCTCGTTCTTTTTGGCCAGAACTTCAGAAACACTAGCCAAAATGTAGACCTTGGCCTTATCATTGGCCTTGATCCAACGGTCGTACGCCTCCTTAACATATTGGGGAGCGTTACGAGTAGGGACCTGAGGACATTCCTTAGTCAGTACAAACCGTAGGTCGTCAACAACGAGAATCGTATTCAAGTTGGACTGCCACATAGTAAAATTCTCACCAGTTAAACGATCGCTTTTAAGTAAGGCTATTATTGAGGACGACATGCTGAAAATCCAAAATAGTTCTAATTAGTTATGCCTTTTAACCCATCATAAAACCAATTAAATTTAGTAAAATTATTAAAGAACCCTAGTGTTTAAACAAAACCCAATGTTTAAATTAAACCTTTAATTTTGCAACGATATTTCAAGGGTTCAAAACAAAAGCCTCCGTCGGGCGGTCAGTCATTCCTCCCTTGAATTGAGACTTTCTCAGTCAATTCTCACTACCAGAACATCTCATGTCCCAATGGTCCTTAGCTACCGTTTATTTGGTCAAGGACTTGTTAACTAGCTTAACTCATCCCGTAAATGTGACCCTACCATTTTCAGATCCAATCGGTCCGAGCCAACAGACTATTATTAAGAAAGACAACTGTTGGCAAATTACCTAAGAGACCCTATCCATTTCTGGGGTTCCCGGTGTTTCGATCCCTATAGTCAGGCCCTCCGTAGGGTTTGGCTGTTCCAGGACAACCTAGCAAGCGGACTATATAAATCTCACGTTGCGACCTAATGGAGGAGACCGTAGGATACGTTGACACGCGTCCTGCTCCCATTTACTATGGATACTTCCCTCATTCACCTTGGTATTGAACCATGCAAACACATACCGTAGGGGGACGCCCTATTGACGCCACGTAGCCGAGCATGGAACTCACGGTGTGAACTCTTGAGGACGTGAGAGTAAACTCGATGCGAACATCTCGTTTTCTCCCATATTTTATGTATATGGTTACGATATAATATATAGTTTTGGAACTATATATTATAAATTTAATGTGAATATGATTCATATTAAATTATGTGAGAGAATTAAATATTTGAAAGAGTTCGAATATTAAATTTAAATGTGAATGTGATTCATATTTAAAAACTATAGGTTAAAATTTAATGTGCATTAGTTGTACATTAAAACTATAGGTTAGAGGGGAAGATATGATTAAATTTGATTTAATCTTAATTAAATATAAGATATTTAATTTGATTAATTAAATATGATTTAATTAATATTTAATTTAATTTAATATTAAATTAATGGGAACGTGTCAGAAGGACATGTTCCCCACCTTCCCCCATCGATAGGGAGTGGGGAGGTGATCCCTCGTTTTATTCCTCTCCAATGGAGGAGAGGAGGTTGATCGATCGTTTTTGGACAAGCAATTATTGAATTGCTCTCTCCCTCTGACTCTCACATTTTCATTCCCAAAAGTTCTTCCAACTGATGGAATCCTTCCCACAAAGGAAAGATCTAAGCACTCAGAGGATAGGAGGTTCTCCTTTTGGTAGTGTCCTTGCTTGAAAAACAGAGGAGTTGCTGTGTTGCTGAGTTACTGGAATTTGCTTGGAGCAAGGAGTTGTTGTGAGTCTACAAAGGTAATTCTTCTTCCCTTTAGTTTAATTGTTAAACTTAACATGTTTGCATGTATGCTTTTCTCCATGTCTAATTAGATTAGAATTAGCATGCTTGTTCTGTATGTTTTATTTATCAATGTACTGGTTTTTGTTTCAATTAAAACAATCAAGCAATTAACGATCCCAATCACGTTTTCGCTGCTCAAGGAGATCAGATCTCCATCAATAACTTCGTAGATGACCATTAGTGACTCGACCTGAATCCTGAGCGTGTTACAGACTCCTGTTTGTGGGGGTCTGTCCTTTGACTAGTACGGGTGAGGGTGGTCAAAGTTACTCGCCTTGTTGGGATTTATGCCCTAAACTTATGTAATTTTGATCAATTAAATAAAGTGTTATTTGTTTTGATAAGATTACAGTCTTGCTTTTATAAATCCAATAAACTAAGCTCTAAGGTTATAACGTTTATCTTGAAATCAGTGTAGTGGACACTATTTGGGTTGAGTTCAAGATTATAACCTAAATAGTCTATGATATAAGAATAAGGTTGGAAACCTCATTTTGGTAACACCATGGATGCGTCCCACTTTGTAATTAGTACAAATGAAGTAATTCAACTCATTCATGTAGTTGACATGCGAGTGGAGGCATCCTGTATGAAGAGTTCATATAAGACTGGATCGCAAATTATTAGTCTAACCAGTATACCACCATTAACAGGATAAGACTAGTAATTTATAGATGGTCATTAGTGACTCAACCTGAATCTTGAGCAAGTTAAGAACTCCTGCTTATAGGGGTTTGTCCTTAAACTAGTATGGGTGAGAGTGGCCTGTAGCCGACTCAATAAGCCTACCTTCTCAGGGACAGAACCTCGTAGGTAGTGGGAACTTAACTGTGCAAGATGGAATTCACTCATTCCTCTACTGAGGAATTAGATAGGTTGTTCCCTTAAGAACTGACTCCAGGTTTTGAACAACGGGGCCCCGCCCTCTATGAGGGTATGAGTCTAAGGTAGGACCTTAGACTTGTTGTTCATTAGAGGATCAGTGGTGCTTAAGGAGCAAAGAGGTAATCACAGGGGTAAAATGGTAATTTGACCCAGCTGCAATTACGAACAACCTGTGAAGGGTCGACTCATGGGTAATGACTATATCAGTGGAAACAATAATATCTACAGTGAGGAGAGTGCAGCTACAAGTCTATAGTGAGTGACTTGTAGTTAATGAATATTGATTAACTGGATCAAAGAGTTTGATCAGTTGATCTCACATCATTGGAGCTCATGATCTGTAGGTCCATTAGATCCCTCCGTTGGCTCAATATGGTAATATTGAGGGTATAAAGTTAGGAGTGAAATTGAAGTGTTCAATTTCATATATGAGGAGTTATATCAATTATATATGATATAATTGATATAATATATAGTTTTAATGTGAATTAGATTCATATATAAACTATATACTAAAGAGAGAATAAAGGAGGGGTAGGATGGTCATTTCCATCCCAATTCCCTATATATATGGTTGCATGAGATGCAACTAGGTTAAGTGTTATTCATAGAATTACAAGCCCTCTCTTGTTGTGTTGTTGGAAGAGTTCCAAAACACACATCTCTCACAAAAACCTCACCTCTCCTAAAGGGAACCCACATTCCTCCCTCACCTAGAGAACAACAGAGAAGATCCGGTGGTCGTGTCTTCATACGTTGGAGTTCCTGTTGCTGAGATCGTGATCGTGGGAGAGAGGAGCACTTGAAGAAAGGTTCTTTAAAGGTAAATTCTTGTTGTCCATTATGTTATATATGCTTAATCTAGTTTTTCATGTTCTTGAATTTACCGTTGTAACTAAATCGAGAGCGCGCGATTCGCAATCACTTCCGCTGCAGGGACTTCGATTCCCTTCAATTGGTATCAGAGCCCAATTGCGTTCTTGATTTATGTTCTGGAATTTTCAAGAAGAAGGTGGGATTTACTGTTTTTGCATGAGATGTATGAACGATTTTGCAAAATTAGATGTTTTCAATTTTGGCACTTAGATTTACAATTGAAATGTTCAATGTAAGGGCCCGGTGTTTTGGGCAAATTTAATAGTAAATCGAGTCTGTAAGTCCGTGTCGATCGAGGCAAGGTGGTTGCTGAGAAGATCGGAGCTAAAACGAGCTAGATTTGGGGAAATCAAAGTGCTATCTGTGTACAGCGTTGCAACACTGTTCATCGGCATTGCAACGCTGTGCTTGCGGGAGAAGGCGCGCACAGGAGGCAGCGTTGCAATGTTGTGGCGTTGCGCAACGCTCGGCAAAAGATGACAAAAGCAGCGTTGCAACGCCAGATACGTTTTACGCGAGGAGCAACGGGCAGAAAACGTTTTTTTTATTATATATATTAATTATGAAAATGTTTTATATTTAATATATTTAATTTTAATTAATATAATTAGATTATATTAATTAAAATTATTTCTAGGGTGCCAAAATTGGTCTAATTTTTGCTATTTTAATTAAGCAATTATTGTGTAATTATTGCCATGCATAGTGTATGCTTGTATTTTAGAAATCTCACCTTAGGTTAAGCATTTTCATGCATTATTTATAATATAAGGAGTTATATTATATAGTTTGCATGATTAATTAATATAAGGTTGTTATATTAATTTTTGGACAGCATTGACATGCATTATTTTTCATGAGATGAATATGCTATGAATGTCTTATTATTCATGTGATGAATGATCAAGCACTATAACATAGTATGCATGTCACCTAAGGTTAATTATTAGTTTTAAAATGTTTAGAACTTGGAAATAATAGACCTTAGGTTATCTAGTTCTACTTAAATTAGAATTAGGAACCAAGTAATTTATAAGCTATGATTAAAAGAGAAACTCTGTCTAAGGAAAGTTCTGTCTAGGCTAGGGTATTTAAGGTGACGGAAACGGAACACTTCTACGAATCGACTGGAGTGAAATTTAATCAGAGAGTCTTATAAATTACAGTAACGTCAGCGGGTTTATTAAGGGGTTAATAAACTAGAAATCCTAGGTTTAATATAAGGAGTTATATTAATAAACTTAGGATAAAATCAATATAAGAGTTATATTGATTATCAATGTAAGAGTTATGTTGATAGAGTAAGGTAAAACCATTAGCCGGGTTTTAGCCTAAGAAAGATTCCAATAAACTTAAAGTATTCAGTGGGAGGAAAAAGTGTATGAGATACATATTTTTTCGCCTACGCTATCTCCGGGAAGTTCACACCGTGAGACTCATACTTGGCCTCGTGGCGCAAACGGGAGCGTCCCCCTTCGGATGGTGTTTGTATGAGTCAATATCAAGGTGAATGGAGAGGGTACTTATAGTGAGTGGGAGCAGGTTTAGTGAAAACAAAACCTACGGTCTCTTTTGTCGGTTTACACCGTTAGACCACTATGGTCACCGCTAGTTTGGCTCGGGACTGCACAATCCCTTCGGAGGGCTTGATCATAGGGGATCTAACACAGTAGACACTCGAAAGGAATTAAGATTTCCTTAGACTATTTTCCAATCTAGTCCTCCCTTCGGCGGATTTTATTGGATCGAGACTCTGGGATCTAAAGACAAAGGGTTACACTCACGGGGTACATAAGTTATGTATGTATCCAAACCGAAAAATGGTAACTAAAACCTATAGGAATAAGAGTTATTCTGGTATTAGGTTTTGGTCAAGAGTGTCTTGATCCAGAGGAGGAGTGTTTTTTATTACCCTTCGGTGTCATACATTCTAAACCTTTGGAGTATCATTGCAAATTATAAATGGCCTAGGAATCATTTGATAATTAGCTAAAACATGATTGGATTAGAGTTATAGCAAGAAACTCATACAAGTTTGTTTGTAAATTTTCAGCAAAAATGTTTAGCTCTATAATTTCCTTATTGGGTGCGGAAAAGTTAACCGGAGAGAATATGATGACATGGAAAAACAAACTCAACACTATTTTGGTAGTGGATGATCTAAAGTTTGTGCTAACTGAGGAGTGTCCTCAGGTGCCAGGCACGAATGCGTCACGAAATGTTCGTGATGCATATGATCGATAAGTCAAGGCCAATGATAAGGCCAAGGTCTACATGCTGGCAAGTATGTCTGACATATTAGCCAAGAAGCATGAGGGCATGATTACCGCCAAGGAAATCATGGATTCTGTGCAGGGTATGTTTGGACAACAATCCACACAAGCCCGACATAATGCCCTAAAGTACATATTCAACTCGAGGATGCCAGAGGGTACATCTGTTTGAGATCATGTCCTGGATATGATGGGTATACTTTAACATCGCGGAGTCGAATGGTGCTTCCATCGATGAGTCGAGCCAGGTCGGCTTCATTCTGGAAACCCTTCCAGATAGTTTCCTACAGTTTAGAAGTAATGTTGTTATGAACAAGCTTACTTTTAATCTTACCTCCCTTCTGAATGAACTCCAGACCTTTCAGTCTTTGATGAAAATTCAGGGATCGAAAGGTGAGGCAAATGTTGCTGGTAGGAGTTATCACAGAGGTTCGACCGCTGGAACAAAAACTGTGGCTTCATCTTCTTCTAACCTGAGACGTAAGAAGAAGAACATGAAGAAGGTTTGTAAAAGGAAACAGGCTGACAAAGCTGCCGCCCATAGGGGCAAAAAAGTCAAAGACGTTGCTGACAAAGGAAAGTGTTTCCACTGCAACGAAGACGGGCATTGGAAAAGGAACTGTCCGAAGTACATTGCAGAAAAGAAGAAGGAAGGTAAATATGATTTACTTTGCCTAGAAGCTTGTTTAGTGGATAATGATAAAACAGCTTGGATACTTGATTCAAGCGCCACTAATCATGTTTGTTCTTCTTTTCGAGGAATTGATTCTGGCGCAGACTACGTGAGGAGAGATAACGCTCAGAGTTGGAAATGGAGAAGTCGTCTCACCAGTGCAGATAGGCACAATGAAGCTTTATTTTGGCAAGAAATATGTATTGTTGGACAATATATTAGTGATACCAGGGTTTAATAGAAACCTTATTTCTATTTCTTGCCTTATTGAACAATGTATTTTTGTTTCCTTTTCTATGAATAAAGTGTTTATTTTGAAGAAAGGTTTAGAAATATGTTCAGCTTCATTAGAAAATGGATTATATGTTTTAAGGCCTAATTCAGTCAAAATGGTTTTGAACACTGAATTATTTAAAACTACAAACACACAAACTAAGAAACGTAAAATTTCTCCTAAAGAAAATGCTCATCTTTGGCATCTAAGATTGGGTCACATTAATCTCAATAGGATTGAGAGATTGGTAAAGAACGGACTTCTAAACGAGTTAGAAGAAAATTCCTTGCCAGTATGTGAATCCTGCCTAGAAGGCAAAATGACTAAAAGACCTTTTAGTGGAAAAGGTTATAGAGCCAAAGATCCTCTAGAGCTTATACATTCAGACCTTTGTGGTCCAATGAATGTTAAAGCCAAGGGAGGATATGAATATTTCATCTCTTTTATGGATGATTATTCCAAATATGGGCATATTTACCTAATGCACCACAAGTCTGAAGCACTTGAAAAGTTCAGAGAATTCAAGACTGAGGTTAAAAATCAATTAGGTAAAAGATTTAAAATACTTCGATCGGATCGAGGTGGAGAGTACATGGATTTAAAATTTCAGAACTATATGATAGAACATGGAATTACATCCCAACTCTCAGCTCCCGGCACACCACAACAAAACGGTGTATCGAAAAGGAGAAATAGAACCTTGTTGGACATGGTTCGATCAATGATGAGTTATGCTCATCTCCTTAGTTCCTTTTGGGGTTATGCAGTGGAGACTGCAGTATACATTTTGAATAGTGTGCCCTCCAAAAGTGTTTCTGAAACACCTTTTGAACTCTGGAAAGGACGTAAACGTAGTTTATGTCATTTTAGAATATGGGGATGCCCGGCACATGTGCTTGTGACAAATCCAAAGAAGTTGGATTCACGTTCAAAGTTATGCCTATTCGTAGGATACCCAAAAGAAACAAGAGGTGGTTTATTCTATGATCCTAAGGAAGATAAAGTTTTTGTGTCGACAAATGCTACTTTCTTGGAGGAGGACCACATAAGGGACCACAAACCAAAAAGTAAGGTAGTGTTGAGTGAGTTAGACGAACAATAGCAAAGGTTGCTAATAAGAACACTAGTACGTCAACAAGAGTTGTTGATACTAGTTTGTCTAGTCAAGAGAGTCCATCTCAAGAGTTGAGTATGCCTCGACGTAGTGGGAGGGTTGTGATACAGCCTGACCGTTACATGGGTTTAGCAGAAACCCAAGTTGTTATACCAGATGACAACTGCGAGGATCCATTGACTTATAATCAAGCAATGGTTGACAAAGACAAAGACAAATGGGTCATAGCCATGGACCAAGAAATGGAGTCTAAGCACTTCAATTCTGTTTGGGATCTTGTAGATAAGCCTGATGGGATAAAACCTATAGGTTGTAAGTGGATCTACCAGAGAAAACATGGTGTAGATGGGAAGGTGCAAACCTTTAAAGCTAGACTAGTAGCAAAGGGTTATACCCAGGTTGAAGGGGTGGTCAGTAGGTATCAATCCAATCCAGGACTTGAACACTGGACAGCGGTTAATACAATCCTTAAGTATCTTCGGAGAACAAGGAACTACATGCTTGTGTATGGAGCTAAGGATTTGATCCTTACAGGATACACCGATTCTAACTTTCAGACTGATAAAGATTCTCAAAAATCTACATCAGGGTCAGTTTTCACTCTTAACGGAGGAGCTGTAGTATGGAGAAGCGTCAAGCAAGGATGCATCGTTGATTCCACCATGGAGGTCGAATATGTAGCAGCTTGTGAAGCAGCTAATGAGGCCGTTTGGTTAAGGAAATTCATGCTAAATTTGGAAGTTCTTCCAAATATGACTTTGCCTTGCGACAACAGTGGTGCAGTGGCAAATTCGAGGAACTCCGAAGTCACAAGAGGGGAAAGCACATAGAGCGGAAGTATCATCTCATCCGGGAGATCGTGCGTAGAGGAGACGTGATTGTCATGAAGATAGCCTCAGAGCACAACATTGCTGATCCTTTTACAAAGGCTCTCACGACTAAAGTTTTTTAGAGTCACCTAGAAGGTCTAGGTTTACAAGTCTTCCCCAACTAGGGCAAGTGGGAGTATTTTGTACAAAGGGGTTTAAATGCCCTAGTTTATTGTATTTACATTACTGTAATGTTTAGTACTCCACAAGCTTTAAGTCAAGTGGGAGATTGTTGGGATTTATGCCCTGAACTTGTGTAATTTTGATTAATTAAATAAAGTGTTATTTGTTTTGATAAGATTACAGTCTTGCTTTTATAAATCCAATAAACTAAATTCTAAGGTTATTTATCTTGAAATCAGTGTAGTGGACACTATTTGGGTTGATTTCAAGATTATAACCTAAATAGTCCATGGTATAAGAATGAGGTTGGAAACCTCATTCTGGTAACACCATGGATGCGTCCCACTTTGTAATTAGTACAAATGAGGTAATCCAACTCATTCATGTAGTTGACATGCGAGTGGGGCATCCTCATGAAGAGTTCATACAAGATCGATCGCAAATTATTAGTCTAACCATTATAACACCGTTAACAAGATAAGACTAGTAATTTATAGATGGTCATTAGTGACTCGACTCGAATCTGAGCAAGTTAAGAACTCCCGCTTATAGGGGTTTGTCCTTAGACTAGTATGGGTGAGAGTGGCACAGAGCCAACTCAATAAGCCTACCTTCTCGTGACGAACCTCGTGGTAGCCGGGAACTTAACTGCAAAGTGGAATTCACTCATTCCTCTCGAGGAATTAGATAGGTTGTTCCCTTAAGAACTTACTCCGTGTCTTGAACAACAGGGCCCCGCCTCTATGAGTGTATGAGTCTAAGGTAGGACCTTAGACTTGTTGTTCATTAGAGGATCGGTGGTGCTTAAGGAGCAAAGAGGTAATCACGGGGGTAAAGCGGTAATTTGACCCAGTTGTGATTACTGAACAACTGTGAAGGTCGACTCATGGGTAATGACTATATCGGTGGACACAATATTATCTACAAAGTGAGGAGAGTGCAACTACAAGTCTATAGTGGAGTGACTTGTAGTTAATGAATATTGATTAAGCTGGATCAAAGAGTTTGATCGGTTAATCTCACATCATTGGAGCTCATGATCTGTAGGTCCATTAGATCCCTCCGTTGGCTCAATATGGTAATATTGAGGGTATAAAGTTAGAAGTTTAATTGAAGTGTTCAATTTCATACATGAGGAGTTATATCAATTATATATGATATAATTGATATAATATATAGTTTTAATGTGAATTAGATTCATATATAAACTATATACTAAAGAGAGAATAAATGAGGGGTAGGATGGTCATTTCCATCCCAATTCCCTATATATATGGTTGCATGAGATGCAACTAGGTTAAGTGTTATTCATAGAATTACAAGCCCTCTCTTGTTGTGTTGTTGGAAGAGTTCCAAAACACACATCTCTCACAAAAACCTCACCTCTCCTAAAGGGAACCTACATTCCTCCCTCACCTAGAGAACAACGGAGAAGATCCGGTGGTCGTGTCTTCATACGTTGGAGTTCCTGTTGCTGAGATCGTGATCGTGGGAGAGAGGAGCACTTGAAGAAAGGTTCTTCAAAGGTAAATTCTTGTTGTCCATTCTGTAATATATGCTTAATCTAGTTTTTCATTTTCTTGAATTTACCGTTGTAACTAAATCGAGAGTGCGCGATTTGCAATCGCTTCCGCTGCGGGGACTTCGATTCCCTTCACGCCCAATATGCTTATCTTCTCAGGGACAGGACCAAGTAGGCATCTAGGAACTTAACTACGCGAGATGGAATTCACTCATTCCTGCCTTTAGGGAAACTAGAGGGGTTGTTCCCTTAAGTGTTGTCTCCAGGGCTTGGATAACGGGTGCCCACCTTCTCACTGGCCCGAAAAGGGTGTTGTGTATGGTTGGATCATCGCAATATGTTGTTCATTAGAGGAGCAGTGGGGACTTAGGGAACAAGAGATAGACACAGGGGTAAAACGGTAATTTGACCCAGTCGTGTCTACGAACAACCTGTGAAGGGTCAACTCATGGGCATTGGTTATATCAGTAGACACGTAATATTCTGCACTGACGGGAGTGCAGCTATGGGCTATAGTGGAGTGTTACCGTAGCTAATGAATGTTGATTAACCGGGTCAAAGAGTTTGATAGGTTAATCTCGTATCATTGGAGCTCGTCACTGTAGGTCCATTAGGTCCCAAGTTGGCTCAATCTGGGTTAAAAGAAGGGTTAATGTTTTGGTGTGAATTGAAGTGTTCAATTTCACTTAAAGGGCATGAATGTCATTTATATGAGATATGAATGATATAATATATAGTTTAATGTGAATGAGATTCATAATAAACTATAGGTTAGCCTAATTGTTGAATTAGGGCTAATTGGAGAAATTAATCGAGAGAAATTAAATTGAATGTGATTCAATTTAATAAATCCACAATTATGAAAATGTGATTTGTAAAATGTGATATGAGATATCTTATATTATATGGTTATGCAAATATGATTTGCATAACCTATAGTTGTGGAAAAGTGGTAATAATGTGGAGATATTAAATTCATGTTCTCTCCACTATTTAAACCCTTTGCAAGAAGGATTTCCTAACCTATTCTCTCATTTTTTGGATTCCAACCAAAAAGAAGAGAAATTTTTCTCTCAACTCTCCTCCCTTCTCCAAAACTAAAAGTCCCACTACTTTCCTTCTTTCAAAGGAAGAACAACCAAGAAGCCATTGGTTGTGTTCGACTTTTGTTCGAGAGAAGTTTTCGTAGAGATCGAGTTTGCACGAAGAGTTCGTGATCCGTTGGAAAGAAATTCTTGAAGCACGTCTACAACAAGTAAGTGTACTACTTGTTGTTTGTCTTTCCATTTTTGAGCATGCTTAGCCTTAACTATTAGATAGTTAATTTTCGTGAAATTCGAGTAGCGTAACGATACCACAACGATTCAATCGTCTTCCGCTGCGCAAGGATTCTCATTCCCTTCATGCTTATCTCTGTATTTAATTTGCCTATGTATGGGTTTTTGGAGTAAACCAAAACAATCAAGCAATTACGATTTAATTCACCACGTTTCCGCTGCTCAAGGGGATTCGATTCCCTCCATGATTCTAGACTTTTCAAGGTGTAAGATTCTTCTCTGGATTCATGGTGTTCGACCGTCTTCCTAAGGAAAATTTTATGGCACTAAGGTAGTCCTTCGATAATCCCAAGGATTGCATGGTCAATCCCGTAGGACTTATTCTTGGACTTCCTAGGTTTAAGATTCTCTGCTTGGGACTTAGCCTTCAATGTTCACATGTAATATATTTGTTTGTTTTCTTAGAAACATCTTGAGCTATATGTAGCTTCAATTCAAGTGATCATGACGAGATGAAAAGAAATCGTCAGCAAAAGTTAGAATTTTTTAGAAAATGAGTTGGACTGAACCTAAGAAGAGAGAAAAAACTTGGACAACCCCGTGGTGGGGTCAGCCTTTACGGTAGGCCGAGGTCGACCATGAGGTTTGGGCTCAAGCCCAAATTTCTCCCTCCTTTGATGCATGGTGGCTAATTCTTCTTCGTTGTTGAGCTCCTTTTGTCATATGACTTTTTGGTGTCTCTGTCTGTTGTTTGAACTTCCATATAATTATTTGGATTAATCATGTGATCTGAATTAAAGGTATGTAAGAAAAATGCTTCCTAGTAGCCCCTCGTTCACATGCTCTTGCTCAAAGATGGGCATATGTCGAGGTCGGCCTCGACCAATCTCCTAATGATTTCTTCATAATCATTACTGTAGCTTGGATTGTTGTTGCGTAAAATTATATTGCAATACTGCAAGTGTACGGGTCAAGTTTTAGTATAGTGATTTGGAGTTCCAAGTATCGTCCTCGGGAATGGGTTTCTAGATTAATTAATTACTAAGATACTTATTCTCAATTTTATCTAAAGTAACAAAACTTTGAAAGATAGCGAAAACAAAGATAGAAAATAAATGTACAATTGGAAACACGAATATGATTGAATTGAAGGTAATTGATTTCACAAATTAAACCCTTACCTAACACATGCAATGAACTAATGTTATGAATTTATAAACAATAAGTGGAAATACTCAAGAAAATCTCTCGATTCATAATGAGCCTCGCACAAACGATAAATCCTAAAGTTTCCTTATGAACTTTAAAAGCATGTACGACATTAAGCAACTTATTTATATGTTTCCCTAAGAACTCTAGGTCATTCTCATGTCAGATTTCAAAGGATTTTGATAACTTTGCTCTAATCTAAGTTTCTTTCTCTTGAGTCCACTTAAACCAACAAGATTTATGAAATTAAGAACGAATTGCCAAAAATAAATAACATAACAAAGTTCAATTCATAAGCAAATAAGTCTAAAACGTGTTAATCAAATCCTAACTACAACATTTAGCCACTCTAAACAAAGCTAGTTACAATCTAAAAAAAAGCTAGTTATAGAATTGTCTTTAAACGGAGTTACAATCTAAAAAAAAAAAGAGTAAATAACTTATATGTCGATGTTGGTCCCTCATCCCCGAGCTCCCATCACGATCTCGAACCTCCACAAATGCTTTGGCTCCCAAGGAATGCTCTTCTTTCTCCTCTTGAAGAATGTATTTCGACTTTAGGGTACAATTTCTATCAATTTCGGCTCCTCTTGCAATGGAAACAACATATTGTATTTATAGAGTTAACGACACAGCGTTGCAACGCTAGGGACAGCGTTACGACGTTGTGCCCTTATGCGGCATCAGATATGGAAAGTATTGGCGACGTTGCAATGTTGAGGGCAGCGTTGCAACGCTGCTGCCTTAAGCGCGCACCCAACTTATCGAACTGGTATTGCAACGCTAATAAGAAGCGTTGCAATGACCTCGCCACGGTCCTTCAATATGGATTTCTTATCGAGATAACTAGAGATGTCCACGGGGCGGGGTCGGGGAATGGCTCTCCGTCCCCGTCCCCACGAAATTCACCATTTAATTTCGTGGGGAACGGGGCAGGGATTCCCCGCGGGGAATAATTTCCCGTTTATAATTTTATTTTTTAAAAATTGTATTAACTAATTTCGTTTTATTTTTTAAAAAAAATTTGTATTTATATGGTTATTATTCTTTAGAAATTTCTAGTTAAGAGGCATTTTTTCAATTTTCATAGAAAAATAAAATTATATTTAATAAATTTTTAGACTTATGGTGTACTAGATGTATAGAAATATATATATTTAAAACTAAATAAATTAATCGGGGCGGGGACGGAGAGCAGGGCGGGGATGGGGAATGTATTCCTCGTCCCCATTCCCATTTAGCCAAGGGAGAAAATTTCATCCCCGCTCCCTCTCATGTTCCCCGCCCCGCGGGGAAAATGGAAATCTCTAGAGATAGCGTTGTGGCGCTGTTGCAACACTATCGACATGGATTTTCAATGCACAAAAACAGCAAGCTCGGTGTTGCGACGCTCTGCAGGACGTTGCAACGCCATCACCTCGGGTCTACTAGCTTGGAATGGTCCTTCTACTTTCAATTGATGTCTTGTTTAAGCTCTTTACCTGAAATTAGGTGATTTAAACACATCAAAGCTCTTAAATTAACATAAAACTACAATAATTAAGCCTAAGGATAACACATTTTGTGTGCTATCAATTGTCGCTTGATGAGGAGATGTATCTCCTATGCAACCTCTTGTTCAAGGAGGAATTTATTTTGAATTCAAACTTGAACAAAATTATAGCTTGAAAATGAAATACTTTATTGATGACCTTGTAATTGATGAAAATGCATGCAATTCGGAGTATATGTCACTCTAGTTATTCCTATCTAGCTTAAAAAAGTGAAATACAATTGAAAAGAGATATTTAACTTTCCATGTAGCTTAGGTCATCAGAATATGGTTCTTTTCTTGAGGTTCTTAGTCAGGTCGACCTCGACTCTCCATGGTCATCATCTTTGACATATTCTTTCAAACATTCTTCTTGGATCAATGTTTCAATTTCATCTTTTCGCTGGAAGCAATCTCAAGTTGTATGACCATGATCTCGATGAAATAGACAATACTTTTCCTTGTTTCGTTTTCCAGATGAAGTTCTCATATTTTCTATGTATTTAACAAGGTTAGTATTGCAGATTTCTATCTAGATTTTCTGAGGAGGAAGTATCGTTGATGTATATTTCTCGAACCTTTGACCTAAACTTTCCCTAGGGTCAAGTCGACCTCGACCATCTCTTCAACCTTCCTCTTATTTGAGTTATGGTAGTGGCTTTCCCTAGCTCTTTCATGGCCAGATGTGTGTTCACTTCTTCCTCTGCTTGTTGTAGCTTCTTTTGGTTTTAACAGTTCCTCTGCACTCATATACTTTTGTGCTCTAGTAATAAATTCAACATAAGAAGTTGGTTCTTTCTTACCTATTGATCTGAACAGTTGTTTATCATGTAGTCTGGCTACTATTGCAATCAAAGTTGTTGCTTTAGTAAATCCTTCCACACGTAATGCTTCATTGTTGAGTCGGAAGATATAATCATGCAAACTCTCTCTCGGCTCTTGTTTTATGGTTAACAAGTGCATTTGTGGTTTGTGTTGATATTTATCTCTTAGGAATCGGGTCACAAATGCTCGAGCTAACTCCTTGAATGATCCTATTGATTTTCTTTTGATTTTTCTGAACCATTCTTCAGTTGGTCCTATTAGGGTAAAGGAGAATGTCCTACATTTCATTGCATCTGAGAATTCCTATAGGTCCATCAAGGATTTGTAAATGTCAGATGTTCCATTAGATCTGAGCTTCCATCATATGGTGTGATGGTTGGGACCTTGAACTTACGGGAGAACTTTCTCTTTCATGATCGGTTCTGTAAAAGGTGGATCTGCTTGCTCAATGATAGTTTGAAGATCTAACCTTTCGTGATCATGATTTTTCAAAAAACTCCGTGGAGGTTCTTTGATATGTTCCCTTGTAACTCTTTTTCAATTTTTTGTAGGTTTGCTTTCCAATGAGGCTTTGCGTCTGGCTTTTCAGGGTCGCCTTCTTGACCTCGAGTTGGATCTGTTTGGCCTCGGCCTCAACTTTATTGACTTCAGCTAGTAGGGCTTCGGCTTTAGCTTTGGCCTAACACTTCCGCTTGTTATCGATCAGACTCCGTAAGTCCAACCTTGTCGCTTCATCTCCTTGTAACGGCTTACGCTTGTGGTTGATCAGACTTCCTAAATCTAAATTTGTCGTTTCATCTTCTTGCAACCTCAACATCACGTCCTGGTCATTCTTTGCTCGAACCTTTGAGTACTGTTTGGATTACAGACTTTACCTTGCCTATTCTGCTTGTTGCATTCTGATTCTTGTGATCCTCTTTTGTCTGATTTCCTCCCAGGATCAACTCCTCTTTTGGTTCCTTTATGTGAGTTTCTGTCTCATCCACAACTTCATGCATTGGCATTTTTCTTTTTCTGGGATCTGAAACAAGTGGCTCTAATTCATGCTTCGTTAGAGAAGTTTGGTTGTCGAGTTTTTCCAAAATTAAAGCCAAGTTCCTGTCCATACCATTCATCCTCTTTTTTAGTTCAACGATCTCTTCTTCTTATCTGTTGGGATTTATGCCCTAAACTCGTGTATTTGTAATTACTCAAGGAAATGAATAAAAGTGTTATTTTTTCCTTTAATCATGTATTCTCGCAATTACAAACTTAAATCCAATAAACTAAGCTCCAAGGTCACATTTAGGGGACATTGAACTGTGTAGTTGACACATAACTAGGATCAAGTTCAAGCATGTGACCTAAATGGTCTATAGTAGATGGATTGGGTTAGGAACCTCATCTTGGAAATACTATGGATGTGACCCACTTTGTATTCAATACAAAAGAGCTTGTTCATGTAGTTGACATGTGAGTGGGGGCTTAAGGGAATCGAAGTCCCCGCAGCGGAAGCGATTGCGAATCGCGCGCTCTTGATTTAGTTACAACGGTAAATTCAAGAACATGAAACACTAGATTAAGCATAAAATTAGTATTGACAGCAAGAAATTACCTTTGAAGAACCTTTCTTCAAGTGTTCCTCCTCTCTCACGATCAAGATCACAGCAACTCGAACTCGTACGAACACCGACACTGCCACCGGATCTTCTCCGTTGTTCTCTAGGTGAGGGAGGAAGGTGGGTTCCCTTTAGGAGTGGTGAGGTATTTTGTGAGAGAGATGTGTGTTTTGGACCTCTTCCAACAACACAACAAGGGAGCTTGTAAAACCTTAGAATGTCTTAACCTAGTTGCATCTCATGCAACCATATATATAGGGGAATGGGATGGAAATGACCATCCTACCCCTCTTTTAATCTCTCTTTAGTATATAGTTTATATATGAATCTAATTCACATTAAAACTATATATTATATCAATTATATCATATATAATTGATATAACTCCTCATGTATGAAATTGAACACTTCAATTTCACTCCTAACTTTATACCCTCAATATTACCATGTTGAGCTAACGGAGGGATCTAATGGACCTACAGATCATGAGCTCCAATGATGTGAGATTAACTGATCAAACTCTTTGATCCAGTTAATCAATATTCATTAACTACAAGTCACTCCACTATAGACTTGTAGTTGCACTCTCCTCACGGTAGATAATATTGTGTCCACTGATATAGTCATTATCCTTGAGTCGACCCTTCATAGGTTGTTCGTAATCACAGCTGAGTCAAATTATTGTTTTACCCCTGTGATTACCTCTTTTCTCCTTAAGCACCACCGATCCTCTAATGAACAACAAGTCTAAGGTCCTACCTTAGACTCATACCCTCATAGAGGGCGGGGCCCCCGTTTGTTCAAGACACGAGTCGGGCTTCTTAAGGGAACAACCTATCTAATTCCTCGAGAGAGGAATGAGTGAATTCCATCTTCCACGCTAAGTTTCCAAATACCTACGAGGTTCCGTCACCTGAGAAGGTAGGCTTATTGAGTCGGCTACAGGCCAGCCACTCTCACCCATACTAGTCTAAGGACAAACCCCTATAAGCGGGGAGTTCTTAACTTGCTCAGATTCAGTCGAGTCACTAATGACCATGTATAAATTACTAGTCTTATCCTGTTAAGCGATTGTTATCTTTGGTTAGACTAATAATTTCATGATCCAGTCTTGTATGAACTCTTCATAGAGGATGCCCCACTCTCGCATGTCAACTACATGAATGAGTTGGATTACCTCATTTGTACTAATTACAAAGTGGGACGCATCCATGGTGTTACCAGAATGAGGTTTCCAACCTCATTCTTATACCATAGACTATTTAGGTTATAATCTTGAAATCAACCCAAATAGTGTCTACTACACTGATTTCAAGATAAATGTTATAACCTTGGAGCTTAGTTTATTGGATTTATAAAAGCAAGACTGTAATCTTATCAAAACAAATAACACTTTATTTAATAGATCAAAATTACACAAGTTCAGGGCATAAATCCCAACAATCTCCCACTTGACTTAAAGCTTGTGGAGTACTAAACATTACATTAATGTAAATACAATAAACTAGGGCATTTAAACCCCTTTGTACAAAATACTCCCACTTGCCCTAGTTGGGGAAGACTTGTAAACCTAGACCTTCTAGGTGACTCTCAAATACTTTAGCCGTGAGAGCCTTTGTAAAAGGACCAGCAATGTTGTGCTCTGAGGCTATCTTCGTGACAATCACGTCTCCTCTATGCACGATCTCCCAGATGGGATGATACTTCCGCTCTATGTGCTTTCCCCTCTTGTGACTTCTGGTTTCCTCGACTTGCCATCGCACCACCAAGTATCGCAATACAACGTGATGGGCAAAGTCATATTTGGAACAACTTCCAAATTTAGCATAAATTTCCTTAACCAAACAACCTCCTTAGCTGTTTCACAAGCTGCTACATATTCGGCCTCCATGGTGGAATCAGCGATGCATCCTTGCTTGACGCTTCGCCATACTACAGCTCCTTCGTTAAGAGTGAAAACTGACCCTGATGTAGATTTCCGAGAATCTTTATCAGTCTGAAAGTCAGAATCTGTGTATACTGTAAGGATCAAATCCTTAGCTTCCATACATAAGCATGTAGTTCCTTGTTCTCCGAAGATACTTAAGGATTGTTTTAACCGTTGTCCAGTGTTCAAGTCCTTGATTTGATTGATACCTACTGACCATCCCAACTGCAAAACAGATGTCAGACCTAGTACACAACATGGCGTACATCAGGCTCCCAACAGCTGATGCGTAAGGAATCCGTCTCATATCCTCAACTCATTTAGGTGTCTTAGGACACTGTTCCTTAGACAAATGGATTTCATGTCTAAAAGGCAACAAGCCCTTTTTGAAATCTTGCATCTTAAACCTTGACAACACTTTGTCTATGTATGATGCTTGAGACAAGGCTAGTATTTTATTCTTGCGGTTCCGGACAATCTGGATCCCAAGAACAAACTGCGCATCACCCAAATCTTTCATTTGGAGCTGCGTAGCTAGCCATTCCTTGATGTCAGTAAGATAACCTACATCATTCCCAATGAGTAGGATATCATCCACATAGAGAATTAGGAATGCGACAGAACTATTGATGATTTTCTTGTAGACACAAGGTTCATTATCATTCTGGTCAAAACCATAAGATCTGATAGCCTCATCAAATCTTATATTCCAGGACCTAGAGGCTTGTTTCAGTCCATAAATCGACCTTTTAAGCCTGCAAACCTTTTGCTCTTGTCCTTGTTTAATGAACCCTTTGGGTTGGTCCATGTAGATGGTTTCCTCAAGATTGTCATTCAAAAAGGTTGTCTTGACATCCATTTGTCATACCTCATAGTCATAATATGCGGCAATGGCAAGAAGGATACGGATAGACTTCACCATAGCAACAGGTGAAAAGGTCTCCTCATAGTCAACCCCTTCAACCTGGGTATAACCCTTTGCTACTAGTCTAGCTTTAAAGGTTTGCACCTTCCCATCTACACCACGTTTTCTCTTGTAGATCCACTTACAACCTATAGGTTTTACCCCATCAGGCTTATCTACAAGATCCCAAACAGAATTGAAGTGCATCGACTCCATTTCTTGGTCCATGGCTATGACCCATTTGTCTTTGTCTTTGTCAACCATTGCTTGATTATAAGTCAATGGATCCTCGCAGTTGTCATCTGGTATAACAACTTGAGTTTCAGCTAAACCCATGTAACGGCCAAATGTATCACAACCCTCCCACTACGTCGAGGCATACTCAACTCTTGATATGGACTTTCTTGACTAGACAAACTAGTATCAACAACTCTTGTTGACGTACTAGTGTTCTTATTAGCAACCTTTGTTATTGTTCTTTCTAACTCACTCAACACTACCTTACTTTTTGGTTTGTGGTCCCTTATGTGGTCCTCCTCCAAGAAAGTGACATTTGTCGACACAAAGACCTTATCTTCCTTATGATCATAGAATAAACCACCTCTTGTTTCTTTTGGGTATCCTACTTAATAGGCACAACTTTGAACGTGAATCCAACTTCTTTGGATTTGTCACAAGCACATGTGTCTGACAAATTTCATATTTTGAAGTGACATAAACTACCTTTACGTCCTTTCCAGAGTTCAAAAGGTGTTTGAAAACACTTTTGGAGGGCACACTATTCAAAATGTATCTGCGCAGCCTCCACCGCATAACCCCAAAAGGAACTAGGGAGATGAGCATAACTCATCATTGATCGAACCATGTCCAACAAGGTTCTATTTCTCCTTTCCGATACACCGCTTTCTTGTGTGGTGTGTCTGAGCCGAGAGTTGAGATGTAATTCCATGTTCTATCATATAGTTCTAGAATTTTAAATCCATGTACTCTCCACCTCGATTCGATCGAAGTCTTTTAATTCTTTTACCTAATTGATTTTTAACCTCAGTCTTGAATTCCTTGAACTTTTCAAGTGCTTGGACTTGTGGTGCATTAGGTAAATATGCCCATATCTGGAATAATCATCTATAAAAGAGATGAAATATTCATATCCTCTCCCGCTTTAACATTCATTGATGAAATATTCATATCCTCCCCGGCTTTAACATTCATTGGACCACAAAGGTCCAATGTATAAGCTCTAGAGGATCTTTGGCTCTATAACCTTTTCCACTAAAAGGTCTTTTAGTCATTTTGCCTTCTAGGCGGGATTCACATAATCTTGGCAAGGAATTTTCTTCTAACTCGTTTAGAAGTCCGTTTCTTACCAATCTCTCAATCCTATTGAGATTAATGTGACCCAATCTTAGATGCCAAAGATGAGCATTTTCTTTAGGAGAAATTTTACGTTTCTTAGTTTGTGTGTTTGCGGCTTTAAATAATTCGATTACTTCAAAACCATTTTGACCGAATTAGGCCTTAAAACATACAATCCATTTTCTAATGAAGTGAACATATTTCTAAACCTTTCTTCAAAATAAACACTTTATTCATAGAAAAGGAAACAAATACATTGTTCAATAAGGTAAGAAATGGAAATAAGGTTTCTAGTAAATCCTGGTATCACTAATATATTGTCCAACAATACATATTTCTTGCCAAAATAAAGCTTCATTGTGCCTCATCACTCACACCGAGACGACTTCTCCATTTCCAACCCGAGCGTTATCTCTCCTTGTTGTAGTGCTGCCGCGAATCAATTCCACGAAAAGAAGAGCAAACATGATTAGTGTCGCCTGAATCAAGTATCCAAGTTGTTTTATCATTATCCACTAAACAAGCTTCTAGGCAAAGTAAATCATATTTACCTTCCTTCTTCTTTTATGCAATGTACTTCGGACAGTTCCGTTTCCAATGCCCGTCTTCGTTGCAGTGGAAAAACTTTACTTTGTCAGCAACGTCTTTGACTTTCTTGCCCTTCTGGGCGGCAGCTTTGTCAGCCTGTTTTCCTTTACCAACCTTCTTCATGTTCTTCTTCTTACCTCTCAGGTTAGAAGAAAATCAAGCGACTGTTTTTGTCCCAGAGGTCAAACCTCTGTGATAACTCCTACTGGCAACATTTGCCTCACCTTTCGATCCCTGAAATTTCATCAAAAACTAAAAGGTCTGGAGTTCATTCAGAAGGGAGGTAAGATTAAAAGTAAACTTGTTCATAACAGCATTACTTCTAAACTGCAGGAAACTATCTAGAAGGGTTTCTTGAATGAAGTTGACCTGGCTCGACTCATCGATGGAAGCACCATTCGACTCCGCGATGTTAAAGTGCACCATCATATCCAGGACATGATCCCGAACAGATGTACCCTCTGGCATTCTTGAGTTGAATATGTACTTTAGGGCATTATGTCGGGCTTGTGTGGATCGTTGTCCAAACATACCTGTCTGAGAATCCATGATTTCCTTGGCGGTAATCATGCCTCATGCTTCTTGGCTAATATGTCCGACATACTTGCCAAGGATGTAGACCTTGGCCTTATCATTGCCCTTGATCCATCGATCATATGCATCACGAACATTTCGTGACGCATTCGAGCCTGGCACCTGAGGACACTCCTCAGTTAGCACAAACTTCAGATCATCCACTACCAAAATAGTGTTGAGTTTGTTTTTCCATGTCATCATATTCTCTCCGGTTAACTTTTCCGCACCCAATAAGGAAATTATAGAGCTAGACATTTTTGCTGAAAATTTACAAACAAACTTGTATGAGTTTCTTGCTATAACTCTAATCCAATCATGTTTTAGCTAATTATCAAATGATTCCTAGGCCATTTATAATTTGCAATGATACTCCAAAGGTTTAGAATGTATGACACCGAAGGGTAATAAAAAACACTCCTCCTCTGGATCAAGACACTCTTGACCAAAACCTAAGGAATAACTCTTATTCCTATAGTTTTAGTTATCATTTTTTGGTATGGATACATACACAACTTATGTACCCCGTGAGTGTAACCCTTTGTCTTTAGATCCCAGAGTCTCGAACCAATAAAATCCGCCGAAGGGAGGACTAGATTGGAAAATAGTCTAAGGAAATCTTTATCCCTTTCGGGTGTCTACTGTGTTAGATCCTCTATGATCAATCCCTCCTAAGGGATTGTCTGGTCCAGGCCAAACTAGCAGGCTGACCATAGTGGTCTAACGGTGTAAACTGACAAAAGAGACCGTAGGTTTTGTTTTCACTAAACCTGTTCCCACTCACTATAAGTACCCTCTCCATTCACCTTGATATTGACTCATACAAACACCATCCGAAGGGGGACGCTCCTGTTTCCGCCACGAGGCCAAGTATGAGTCTCACGGTGTGAACTTCCCGGAGATAGCGTAGGTGGAAAAATATGTATCTCATACACTTTTTCCTCCCACTGAATACTTTAAGTCTATAGGAATCTTTCTTAGGCTAAAACCCGACTAATGGTTTTACCTAACTCTATCAACATAACTCTTATATTGATAATCAATATAACTCTTATATTAATTTTATCTTAAGTTTGTTAATATAACTCCTTTTATTAAACCTAGGATTTCTAGTTTATTAACCCCTTAATAAACCCGCTGACGCTACTGTAATTTATAAGACTTTCTGATTAAATTTCACTCCCGTGTCGCTTCCTGTAGTAGGGTGCTCCGTTTCCGTCAACTTAAATACCCCAGCCTAGACAGAACTTTCCTTAGACAGAGTTCCTCTTTTAATCATAGCTTATAAATTACTTGGTTCCTAATTCTAATCTAATTAGAACTAGATAACCTAAGGTCTATTATTTCCAAGTTCTAAACATTTTAAAACTAATAATTATCCTTAGATGGCATGCATACTATGTTATAGTTCTTGATCATTCATCACATGAATAATAAGACATTCATAGCATATTCATCTCATGAAAAATAATGCATGTCAATGTTGTCCAAAAAGTAATATAACAACCTTATATTAATTAATCATGCAAACTATATATTATAACTCCTTATATTATAAATGATGCATGAAAATGCTTAACCTAAGGTGGGATTTCTAAAATAAAAGCATACACTATGCATGACAATAATTACACAACAATTGCATAATTAAAATAGCAAAAATTAGACCAATTTTGGCACCCTAGAAATAATTTTAATTAATATAATCTAATTATATTAATTGAAATTAAATATATTAAATATAAAATATTTTTATAATTAATATATATAATAAAAAAAATATTTTCTGCCCGTTGCTCCTCGCGTGAAACGTATCTGGAGTTGCAACGCTGATAGCAGCGTTGCAACGCTGTTTTTGTCATCTTCTGCCGAGCGTTGCAACGCTAGAGGCTGCGTTGCAACATTGCCTCCTGTGCGCGCCTTCTCCCGCAAGCGAAGCATTGCAACGCCGATGAACAGCGTTGCAATGCTGCACACAGACAGCAACTTGATTTCTCCAAATCTAGCTCCTTTTCGCTCCGATCTTCTTAGCAACCGCCTTGCCTCGATCGACACGGACTTACAGACTCTATTTACAATTAAATTTGCCCAAAACATCGGGCCCTAACATTAAACATTTCAATAGAAATTGTAAATCTAAGTGCCAAAATTGAAAACATCTAATTTTGCAAAACCGTTCATACATCTCATGCAAAAACAGTAAATCTCACCTTGTTCTTGAAAAAACCAGAACATAAATCAAGAACACAATTGGGCTCTGATACCAATTGAAGGGAATCAAAGTCCCCGCAACGGAAGCGGTTGCGAATCGCGCACTCTAGATTTAGTTACAACGGTAAATTCAAGAACATGAAACACTAGATTAAGCATAAAATTAGTATTGACAGCAAGAAATTACCTTTGAAGAACCTTTCTTCAAGTGCTCCTCCTCTCTCACGATCAAGATCACAGCAACTCGAACTCGTACGAACACCGACACTGCCACCGGATCTTCTCCGTTGTTCTCTAGGTGAGGGAGGAAGGTGGGTTCCCTTTAGGAGTGGTGAGGTATTTTGTGAGAGAGATGTGTGTTTTGGACCTCTTCCAACAACACAACAAGGGAGCTTGTAAAACCTTAGAATGTCTTAACCTAGTTGCATCTCATGCAACCATATATATAGGGGAATGGGATGGAAATGACCATCCTACCCCTCTTTTAATCTCTCTTTAGTATATAGTTTATATATGAATCTAATTCACATTAAAACTATATATTATATCAATTATATCATATATAATTGATATAACTCCTCATGTATGAAATTGAACACTTCAATTTCACTCCTAACTTTATACCCTCAATATTACCATGTTGAGCTAACTGAGGGATCTAATGGACCTCACGGATCATGAGCTCCAATGATGTGAGATTAACTGATCAAACTCTTTGATCCAGTTAATCAATATTCATTAACTACAAGTCACTCCACTATAGACTTGTAGTTGCACTCTCCTCACGGTAGATAATATTGTGTCCACTGATATAGTCATTATCCTTGAGTCGACCCTTCACAGGTTGTTCGTAATCACAGCTGAGTCAAATTATTGTTTTACCCCTGTGATTACCTCTTTTCTCCTTAAAGCACCACCGATCCTCTAATGAACAACAAGTCTAAGGTCCTACCTTAGACTCATACCCTCATAGAGGCGGGGCCCCGTTGTTCAAGACACGGAGTCGGTTCTTGAGGGGAACAACCTATCTAATTCCTCGGTAGAGAGGAATGAGTGAATTCCATCTTCCACGATTAAGTTTCCAGCTACCTACGAGGTTCTCATCACCGAGAAGGTAGGCTTATTGAGTCGACCACAGCCACTCTCACCCATACTAGTCTAAGGACAAACCCCTATAAGCGAGGAGTTCTTAACTTGCTCGAGATTCAGTCGAGTCACTAATGACCATGTATAAATTACTAGTCTTATCCTCATTAGCGGTGTTATAATCAAGTTAGACTAATAATTTATGATCCAGTCTTGTATGAACTCTTCATACAAGATTCCCCCACTCGCATGTCAACTACATGAATGAGTTGGATTACATCATTTGTACTAATTACAAAGTGGGTCGCATCCATGGTGTTACTCCAACCTCATTCTTATACCATAGACTATTTAGGTTATAATCTTGAAATCAACCAAAATAGTGTCCACTACACTGATTTCAAGATAAATGTTATAACTTTGGAGCTTAGTTTATTGGATTTATAAAAGCAAGACTGTAATCTTATCAAAACAAATAACACTTTATTTAATTGATCAAAATTACACAAGTTCAGGGCATAAATCCCAACAGGGGCATCCTGTGCGATGAGATTGTACAAGACCGGACCGAGAACTGTTAGACCACTCTAGTAACGTCGTTGATAGATTAAGGCTAATAATTCACAGATGACCATTAGTTACTCAACCTGAATCCTGAGTGGGTTGCGAACTCATGTCTGAGGGGTTTATCCTTAGAGTAGTACGGGTGAGAGTGCCCACAACTGCCGACTCAATAAGCCTACCTTCTCAGGGATGAAACCTTGTAGGGAGTTGGGGACTCAACTTCGCAAGAAGGAATTCACTCGTTCCCGGACTAGGGTAATTAGATAGGTTGTTCCCTTAAGAGTTGAATCTAGCTCTTGAACAACAGGGCCCCTCCCTCTTGCTAGCCCGAGAGGGATATTGTTTATGGTCGGACCATAAACTTGTTGTTCATTAGAGGATCAGTGGTGCCTAAGGTGCAAGAAGTAGTCACAGGAGGTAAAACGGTAATTTGACTCAGTATGACTACGAACGACCTGTGGAGGGTTGACTCACGAGTATTGGTTAAATCAATGGACACAACTTGTCCTACAGTGAGGACAGTGCAGCTACGAGTCTTTAGTGGAGTGACTCGTAGTTAACGAATGTTGATTAACGGGATCAAAGAGTTTGATTAGTTAATCTCGTATCGTTGGAGCCCATGATTGTAGGTCCATTAGGTCCCTCGGTTGGCTCAATATGGAAAAAATGACGGTGTAAAGTTTTGGAATGAATTTGAAGTGTTAAAATTCAATTTAGGGAATTATGTCAACTATATATGATATAATTGATATAATATAAAGTTCAATGTGAATATGATTCATGATAAACCTAATTATGTCTAATTATGGAATTAATGCATATATTAAAGAAGTAATTTGAGAGACATGAAATTGAATTTCACAAAATTAAATTTCTCTACATTATGTAAATATGATTTACATAATAAGGTATTCGATATCTTATATTATGCATTTATGCATAATTAGTGGAGTTAGCAGCAAAATGGGTGGAGAATTTGTCTCCACCCACATTGCCTATAAAAGCATCATTTTGGATGCATTTTGGGCAACTTAAGTCATTTGCTAAATTTTGGAAATCTAGCAAAACTCATCCTCTCTCAAATTCTCTCTACAACAATTCCATAATCTCCAAAAGGAGGTCCCACTTCTCTCCCTCTCCTAGAGAACAACCGAGAAGGCATTTTGGAGGTGTTCGTGATTCGATCGTAGAGAACGAAGAGATCGTTGACGACATGAGATTACGTGAAGAATCGGTCTTCAAAGGTAATCATCTAATCCATTTTATGCTTTCAAATGTATGTTTAGCTTAGTTTTTTTCTATTTTTGAGCATTTTCTATGTAACACAATCGAGAGCATCGACGATCATTTGCTTCCACACAGGATTCGATTCCCTTCAATTGGTATCAGAGTCATTCTTGCTCTTGATTGTGTTAGAAATTTCTCAAAACCTAGGTGGGTATAACATTAAATTTAGAGAAATTGTTTGTGGTTTGCAAAATGGATGTTTACATAATTTGGCATTTTAGATTTATAATTCCTTTGAAATGTTCAATGTAAGGGCCCGTTGTTTTGGGCAAAATGTATTGTTAATCGAGTTTGTAAGTCCGTGTCGTTCGTGGCAAAGTGTTGCTGTGAAGAAACAGAGCAGAATTGGGAGAAAAACAGAGAGTTCCTTTGTTGTGCAGAGCGTGGCGTTTCAACGCCAGCCAAGCGGACGAAGGCCTGTTGCATGGGCAGCGTTGCAATGCTAGGAGCAGCATTGCAACGCCGCTCAGTGTGAAGACGCCAGGAGGGCGTTGAGCACTGTAGCGTTGCAACGCTAGCCACAATGTTGAAACGTCGTTGCGTTAGTGGCAGAAGGCGCGCACGAGCAATCCACGGGAGATGGAGGAGTGGTCCATTTTTGGCGCGTTTTTTTATGTTTTTTATTAATAAATTCATTTTTAATTATAATTAATTATAATTTGATTATATTATTTTAATTAATGTTTAGGATGCCAAATTATGGTCCATTTTGCTATTTAAATTATGCAATTATTGTATATTTATTTATGTGCATAATGTACGCTTGATTAAAATCCCACCTTAGGTTAAGCATAATCATGCATCATTTTTATAATATAAGATGTTATATTATATAGTATGCATGTTTAATTAATGTAAAGAGTTATGTTAATTATTTTGAAAGCATAGTAATGCATTTATTTCATGTGATGAGTATGTTGTATGCTTTAATTTGTTCATATGATGAGTGATCAAGCACTATAACGTAGAAATGCATGTAACCTAAGTTTAATTAACTAGTTTTAAAATTGTTTTAGAACTTGTTATTAGTTAGACTGAGGTTATCTAGTTCTAATAAGATTAGAATTACGCAATCAAATATGACTTATGAATGGTGACCGATAAGTAGCTGCATGCAAGAAGGTTACGCTAGGTTGGGGTATTTAAGTTTGACTTTAAATGGAACATCCCTACCTGGAAACCGACCTGAGAGTGAATTTGGTCCGGAGATTCATAGGTTATGTTTATCGTGAGCGACGTTTATTAAAATGTTAATAAACTATAGACCTAAGTTTTAATAAATGGTTTATAGACTTAGGTAACTCCAATGTAAATGTTATATTGGTAGACTTAGGTAAATTATAGCTGGATTTATCTAGGTCATCCCGTTAATTCTAAAGTACTTAGTAGGAGGAAATATGTGTATATGATTCATTAATTTTAACCTACGCATCTCCGTTAAGTTCACACCGTGAGATCCATACTCGGTCTCGTAGCGCAAATAGGAGTGTCTCCCTTCGGATGGTGTTTGTATGGGTCAAAAGCAAGGTGAATGGAAAGAGTGCTTATAGTGAGTGGGAGCAGGACTTGTGCAAACAGGTCCCACGGTCTCTTCTATTTGTTTGCGTCGTCAGATTCTTATAATCCACCTGCTAGTTTGGCCTGGACCAGACAATCCCTTCGGAGGGCCTGATCATAGGAGTCGGAACATAGCGAACTCTCGAAAGGGATAGAGTTGACTTAGTTTGTTTTCCAACTTAGTCCTCCCTTTGGCGGATTTTGTTGGATCGAGACTCTGGGATCTAAAGTTAGAGGGTGACACTCACGGGATACATTAAAAGTTAATGGATCCAGATCAAAAATGGTAGCTAGAACCTATAGGGAATAAGAGTTGTTCCAGTAATAGGGTCTAGTCGAGATTGTCTCGTCCTAGAGGAGGAGTCGACTACCCTTCAATGGCGGTAATTCTAAACTTATAGGGTATCATTGCAAATTAATTGACCTAAGGATGATAGATTAATTTTGCTAAAACATGATTGGATTAAACATAGGTTTATGCGAGATAGTAATACAAGTTTTTCTTATCTTTCAGCAAAATGTTATTTCACTTTTGGCTGCCAAAAAACTCATTGGAAACAATTATCAAACCTGAAAAAACAACACAATTTTAGTTGTGGACACCTGAAGTTCGTACTCACTGAGGATTGTCTTCAGGTGCAAGGCTCGATTACGACACAAAATGTTCAATACACATTCGATAGATGGACCAAGGCCAATGACAAGGTAAAGGTCTACATCTTAGCCAGTATATCAGATATATTGGTTAAGAAGCATGAGAACATGGTCACCGCCAAGCTGCAAGACATGTTTGGAAAACAGTCCTTTCAGGTCAAACACGATGCTCTCAAGCACATTTTCAATTGCAGAATGAAGGAGGGGACGTCTGTCAGGGAACATGTTCTTGACATGATGGTCCACTTTAATATGGCAGAGATGAATGGAGCATTTATCAACGAGTCGAGTCAGGTCAGCTTCATACTGGAAACTCTACTAGATAGTTTCCTACAATTTCGTAGCAACGTTGTTATGAACAAGCTTAGCTACACCCTAACCACCATACTCAACGAGCTACAAACTTTTCAGTCTCTGATGAAAGTCAGGCGACAGAAGGGTGAGGCAAATGTTGTCCAACAGTCTTTTCACAAAGGTTCGTCCTCGGGGACCAAATTTATAGCCTCGTCTTCTTCTTCCCTTCTTCGTCTTCTTCAGGCCCGAAAGGGAAGAAGAAGAATATGAAAAATGTGGCCAAAGTGAAACAAGCTACTGTCGCCCAGAAGGGCAAGAAGGTCAAGGACGCTGCAAAAAAAGGAAAATGGTTCTACTGTAACGTAGATGGACACTGGAAGCGTAACTGTCCTAAATACCTGGCCGATAAGAAGAAAGAAGGTAAATTTAATTTGCTTTGTGTTGAAACATGCTTAGTGGAGTGTGACAACTGTACCTGGATATTGGATTCAGGGGCCACTAACCTCATTTGTTCTTCTTTGCAGGGAACTAGTTCCTGGCAGCAACTGTAGAAAGTGGAGATAACACTCAGAGATGGAAATGGGGATGTTGTCTCAGCTATAGCAGTGGGCACAGTAGAGTTGTTGTTTGGCAAGAAAATACTGTTATTAGATAACGTGTATGTAGTTTCAGGGTTTATTAGAAACCTTATTTCTATTTCTTGCCTTATTAAACAGTGTATTTCAATCTCTTTTCAATTTAATAAAGCGTTTATTTCTTTGAAAGATATTGATATATGTGTAGCTCTACTTGAGAATAATTTGTATGTTTTAAGGCCTAATTCAGTCAAAATGGTTTTAAACACTGAATTATTTAAAACAGCAAATACGCGAACTAATAAAAAGAAAAAAGTTTCTCCTAAGCAAAATGCCTATCTTTGGCATCTAAGGTTAGGTCATATAAATCTCAATAGGATTGAGAGATTAGTGAAGAGCGGACTCTTAAGCGAGTTAGAAAAAAGTTCTTTACCTGTATACGAATTGTGTCTTTAAGGCAAAATGACCAAATGACCTTTTGGTGGAAAAGGTTATAGAGTCAGAGAAACTTTAGAGGTTATACATTCAAATATTTGTGGTCCGATGAGAGTTAAAGTCCGAGGTGGGTGTGAATACTTCATCTCTTTTATAGATGATTATTCAAGGTATGGATACATTTACCTAGCATAACAAATCTGAGGCACTTGAAAAGTTCAAGGAATATAAAACTGAGGTTGAGAACCTTTTAGGTAAATCCATCAAAACTCTTCGATCTGATCGAGGTGGAGAGTATATGGACCTTGAATTCCAGGACTATATGATAGAACATGGAATAACGTCCCGACTCTCAGTCCCTGGTATGCCACAACAAAATGATGTATCGAAAAAGAGAAACAGAACCCTGTTAGACATGATTCGGTCGATGATGAGTTATGTTCATCTCCCTGACTCGTTTTGGAGTTATGCAGTAGAGACCGCAGTGTACATTTTGAACAACGTTCCTTCGAAAAGTGTTTCTGAAACACCTTACGAACTCTGTAAAAGACGTAAAGACAGTTTAAGTCATTTCCGAATTTAGGGATGTCCAACCCATGTGCTAGTGACAAACCTGAATAAATTGGAACCTCATTCAAAATTATGCCTATTTGTGGGCTACCCAAAAGAAACGATAGGTGGTCTATTTTTCCATCATAAGGAAAATAGAGTGCTTGTGTCGACAAACGCCACTTTACTTGAGGAAAATCACATCAAGGATCACAAACCCAAAAGTAAAATTGTGTTAAAAGAGTTAGACAGTACGACAGTACGACAGTAAAAGTTACGATACTGCTAGGAAACCAACAAAAGTTGTTGACCCTAACTCGCCTAGTCAAAGTTATCCATCTCAACAGTTGAGAGAGCCTCGACGTTGTGGGAGGGTTGTTACATAATCTGACCGTTACATGGGTTTGAATGAAACCCAGGTTGTCACACCTAGTGATGATTGTGAGGACTCATTGTCTTATGATCAAGCAATGGATGACATTGACAAAGACAACTGGATTAAAGCCATGGACTAGGAAATGGAGTCTATGTACTTCAATTCCGTTTGGGATCTTGTGGATCAACATGATGGGATTAAACTCATAGGTTGTAAATGGATCTACAAGAGAAAACGTGGTGTAGATGGGAAGGTGCATACCTTCAAAGCTAGACTCATGGCAAATGGTTATACCCAGCGAGAAGGGGTTGACTATGAGGAAACTTTTTCTCCTGTTGTCATGATAAAGTCTATACGAATCTTTCTTTCCATTGTTGCATATTTTGACTATGAAGTATGGAAAATGGATGTGAAGACAACTTTTCTAAATGACAAGCTTGACAAAAACATCTACATGGACTAGCCCAAAGGGTTCATTGAACAAGGCCATGAGCAAATTGTTCCAAAGGTTTAAACGATCCATTTATGGGTTGAAACAAGCCTCTAGGTCTTGGAATATAAGGTTTGATGAGGCTATCAAATCTTATGACTTTTATCAAAATGTTGATAAACCTTGTGTTTACAAGAAGATAATCAACAGTAGTGTCGCTTTTCTAGTGTTGTAGGTGGATGATATCCTACTCATTGGGAATGATGTAGGATTGTCCGAAATCGTAGTTTGGCGGAACATCAAACAAGGATGCATCGCTGACTCCACTATGGAGGTTGAGTATGTAGCAGCTTGTGAAGCGGCTAAAGAGGCAGTATGGCTTAAGAAGTTCATGTCTGATTTGGAAGTTGTTCCAAATACGAACCTCCCAATCACCCTTTATTGTGATAACAGTGGTGCAGTGGCCAATTCGAGGGAACCTCGCAGTCACAAAAGTGGAAAACACATCGAACGTAAGTATCACATCATACGGGAGATTGTGCATCGAGGAGACGTGATCGTCAAGAATATTACCTCAGAGCACAAAGTTGTTGATCCATTTACAAAGACTCTCATGGCTAATGTGTTTGAGGGTCACCTAGAAATTCTAGGTTTACACATTAGAACCTGACTAGGGCAAGTGGGAGCATTGTATCAAAGGGTATTCAATGTCCTAGTTTATTGTATTTGCATTATTGTAACGTTTTATGTACTCCACTAGCTTTAGGTCAAGTGGGAGTTTGTTGGGATTTATGCCCTAAACTCGTGTACTTGTAATTATTCAAGGAAATTAATAAAAGTGTTATTTTTTCCTTTAACCTTGTATTCTCGCAATTACAAACTTAAATCCAATAAACTAATCTCCAAGGTCACATTTAGGAGACATTGAACTGTGTGTAGTTGACACATAACTAAGATCAAGTTCAAGCATGTGGCCTAAATGGTCTATAGAGTTGAATCCAGGTTTTGAACAACGGGGACCCTCCCTCTTGCTGGCTCGAGAGGGATATTATTTATGATCAGACCATAAACTTGTTGTTCATTAGAGGATCAGTGGTGTTTAAGGTGCAAGAAGTAGTCATAGGGGGTAAACCGATAATTTGACCCAGCTGTGACTACGAATGACCTGTGAAGGGTTGACTCACAGGCATTGGTTAAATCAATGGGCACAACTTGTCCTACAGTGAGGAGAGTGCAACTACGAATCTATACTGGAGTGACTTGTAGTTAACGAATGTTGATTGACGGGATCAACGAGTTTGATTAGTTAATCTCGTATCGTTGGAGCTCATGATCTGTAGGTCCATTAGGCCTCTCGGTTGGCTCAATATGGAATTAAATGAGGGTATAAAGTTTTGGAATGAATTTGAAGTGTTCAAATTTGATTTAGGGAATTATATCAATTATATATGATATAATTGATATAATATATAGTTCAATGTGAATATGATTCATAATGAACCAAATTATGTCTAATTATGGAATGAAGGAATATATTGAGGAAGTAATTTGAGAGACATGAAATTAAATTTGACTAAATACAATTTCTCCACATTATGTAAATATGATTTACATAATAAGGTATTTGATACCTTATATTATGCATTTATACATAGTTAGTGGAGTTAGCGGCAAATGGGTGGAGAATTTGTCTCCACCCACATTGCCTATAAAAGCATCCTTTTGGATGTTTTTTGGGCAACTTAAGTCATTTGCTAAATTTTGGAAATCTAGCAAAACTCATCCTCTCTCAAATTCTCTCTACAACAATTCCCTAATCTCCAAAAGGAGATCTCACCTCTCTCCCTCTCCTAGAGAACAACCGAGAAGGCATTTTGGAGGTGTTTATGATTCGATCGTAGAAAACGAAAAGATCGTTGACGACGTGTGGATTACGTGAAGAATCGGTCTTCAAAGGTAATCATCTAATCCATTTTATGCTTTCAAATGTATGCTTAGCTTAGTTTTTTTTTTCTGTTTTTGAGCATTTTCTATGTAACACAATCGAGAGCAATGACGATCGTTCGCTTCCGCACGAGATTTGATTCCCTTCATTATCGACTCCGTGGATATGAGGTCGATGAGGAGTAGCTTCCCTTGTTCTTCGAGGATGATGATCAATATTAGAATCCTCTCCATCTAGATTAAAGTTTTTTTCCCCATCGCCTTGTTTGACATGGATGAAAGAAGGTGTTCAGAAATATTTCCAACAAGTTTGATTTTCTTTCCCACAAATGACGCCAACTGTTGTTGCCAAAATTTGAACAGGATAACTCACTTGATTATTAGTCTTAGTATTAAGGCTTATTTAACGTCCAAATCCTTAAAATATTCTTGTTTTGTCTTGAGATTATTGGAAAATGGTTGAAAGTATCTAGGAATTGAGAAAGAAAAGAATAATAAAAGAAATTATAGCGAAAAAATATTAATAACTTAGTTTGGTGTAGGAATGGCGAAAAGTGCAGAATCAGGGAAAATTATAAAATCAGGCAAAATCACATTGCAACTTGCAATCCTGGACAGATCATGCAAAAAAAAGAAAAAAAAAATTACGAAGACAAAAAGGAAAATTCGTGATTTATGCCCGATTTGTGGATTTCAAGCTTGATTTTTGGACCAATTTCAACCCTAATGAAGGCTTATAAATGGAGCAAAATAGAGGAGTCATTTTGGGTGGAGAGTTTGAAGTCGTATTTGAAGTTTTATTTTTTGGTTTTCTTTTCACCATTCTTCTGTTTTAGTCTCATTTTTCTTCTATTTTTCTGTTCAACATACCTTGCAATGGCAAAACATAATTCTGATTTCCAATCCGATTCAAGAACCAAAAACTTGGATCGTTATGAGAGAGTCTTCTCTTAGAAATAGGAAGAGACTTAATTTATTGGAGGGAAGGTTGTTGATTTGCTACGTATTGTACTCTTTCATTAGTTTTCTGGAATTTTCATTCATGTGTGTAAGGAGCATTCGAATTCAATCTTTATTTAAATTCAAACAGTGAATTGTAGTTTGATTCTTCATTCAATTCTTGGGTGCAGAAATCGTTGGTCTATTTCAATTTAACGTAAGTTCTGTTTTGATAAGATAGGATTTATGCTCTTCATTTAAAAGAGTAATCTTGTCATTTAGTTTGAATTTCACCAATATTTCACTGTTATACTTTACAAGTTTCAAGGAAAATTGGATGTAGTATTGAAATTCTTTTATTCTTTCTTAAAGCAAGGGAAAATCGAGTCCATGATCTACATTCTTCTTAGAAAATATTTTGGAATTCACAAATTTAACACGAGCTAAACATTAGAGTTCAAAGATGTGAATTCCCTAATAATGTAAATTATAATCAAAATTACCAATGAAACCAAGCCTACCTTTCAATTGTTTGCTTGTGTTGAGTTTAATTCCGTTGGAATCTTAGATTGGTCAACTAGGATTGCAACTTAAGTTTAGATCTAATACCGACAGGGTTAGAAATAAACGGATTTCACACAAGTAATGGAGACACAAGTTTAGACATAAGTTGATTCTTTTCCCTAGACATAAGGATTAAAAACTCCAAAACCCGTAAAATTGTTGAGCCAATTGATTTAAGATAGAGAGGCTATAGACATATAAGTCACTCACTTAGTCTCCTAAAAATCTAAACTTTGGTGAATAGGAGTAGCAATCTTGGTTTCCAATTGAGTGTAAAATAGGTTAGATTTGCAATTTACAACTTAGGATAACGACAATTCTTGAGCCCCGTCATCTCATTTAGAAGTTACAACTTGCATTTCTTTACAAGTTTCATTAGTTGGTTTGCATCATCCAACTAGCATTTACATTCTGCAATATTAGTAATTCTCGTATCTTTACTAATTACATAATGCAAAATTCAATTTAGCATTTACATTCTGCAATACTTGCATTTCTCACATTTATGCTATTTGCAAAATGCAATATCCAGTTTTGCATTTAGGTTCTGTATTTATGTTTTACAAATACTCCACAAATTATTTTTTCACTTTTTAGTTTTCAAAATTGCAATTTTCTTACATAATTATTTTTTGCAATATTTTTGCTACTTCCATTCCCTATGGGATCGATACTTAAGAATACTTTTGTTTTTATTATTTGCATCAACATTGTGCACTTGCACTAGGGTTGAACATAATTACTTATTTTTCTTCACCCTAAAGTTCACTCGATCACTTGACCTTCATGTTGATGGTTTCGATAAACCAATTGCAGCGGAAGCCAATTGGATCTATCGTATTGATACTGTTTTTTAAAATACCAATACATTGGCAAAAAGGAAAAACAAAGAACAATTCATAAATAAAAAAAAAAGATTAAAAAAAAAGATTAAGTCTTCTGAATTTTGCAAACACGAATTTGCTTCTGGAATTTCACGAATTTTAGCCTCTGGGATTTTATCAACACCACCAAAAGGGTACCTCCATATCCTCTAAATTACTGAGATTTGGCTTGTGGGAACCAAATCTTGAAATCTTGTGAAAAGGGAAAAAATTACAGAGAGATTGGGAGAGAGATTTTTTTGAGAAAATTTTCAACAAAATGTTTCTCCACCAAATCAATCGATGATCTCGATCATCCTTCCCTCCCTGTGTTTATCGATTGATAGACGTGGGAGAAAAGAAGAGGGAGAGAATGAATCGTGCGTAAGAGCACTATTTATGTTAATTTAATTAAATTAAAATCAAATCAATTAACTATTAATTAAATCAATTAAATTTAACTCATTTAAATCATATTTAAATGTATATAACTCATAGTTTTAATTCATTTAATTTTATTAAACCAAATTTAATTAAAATTAAACAAATCAATTAATTAATTACCTATTTAATTTGGGTTTATATTTGAATCATATTCAAATATAATTCTCCATAACCTATGGTTTTAGTGTACATCTCATGTGCGCATTAATTCCAAATTTTTAATATGAATCTCATTCACGTAAAGTTAATATTTGTACTCTTTCAAACATTAAATTCTCTTTTAAATTAATTTTGAATCGTAGCCAAACCCAAAAAGCTTCGCACTTCAAAGACGGTCTTAGGGCGAGGCCAATCCGTCACAACCTCAATCTTGGCGGGATCCACTGCTACACCTTCTTTAGACACCACGTGTCCTAGGAAGGCTACTTGCTGCAACCAGAACTCACACTTGAACAACTTCGCATACAACTTGTTGGTCCTCAAAGCTGTCAACACTTCTGTCAAATGAACTTCATGCTCCTCCTCTGACTTGGAGTACACCAAAATATCGTCGATGAAGACGATCACAAAGGTGTCTAAGAACTCCTTGAATACCCTATTCATTAGCTCCATAAATGATGTTGGGGCATTCGTCAAGCCAAAGGACATCACCGAGAACTCATAGTGTTCGTACCTGGACCTAAAGGCAGTCTTCGGAATATACTCGTCCCTGATCCTCAACTGGTGGTACCCTGACTGCAGATCGATCTTAGAAAACACTGTTGCTCCTTGCAGTTGGTCAAACAAATCATCGATCTTGGGTAAATGGTATTTGTTCTTCACTGTTATCTTATTCAGCTCTCGGTAGTCAATGCATAACCGCATCGACCCATCTTTCTTTTTCACAAACAACACGGGGACACCCCAAGGCGAAACACTGGGACGGATGAACCCCTTATTCAGGAGTTCCTGCAACTGAGTTTTAAGCTCCTTCAACTCTGCTGGAGCCATTCGATAGGGAGCTTTAGACAACGGAGTCGTCCCAGGCTCAAGCTCAATACTGAAGTCTACCTCACGGACCGGGGGTAGACCCGACAACTCTTCAGGAAACACATCAACAAACTCCCTAACGACAGGGACTAAAGTCAACTCTGGTCCCTTGTTCCTTATATCTGAAATACTAGCCAAGAGGGTCAAGCCCCTACACTTATCAATTTCTTTGCCTGGAGAGATGAAATCATCTTCGGAATTTCTCCGGTCTCAGTTCCCTTGAACTTGTAACTAGACCTTGTCGGAGGCCGAAACACTACCTCTCGGCGACGACAGTCAATGTTGGCATGGTTCACAAACAACCAATCCATGCCCAAGATTACATCAAAGTCGCTCATGCCCAGCACAACCAACGTCACAACTAGCACAGGGTCTGTTACCACTACCTACCCAGATTTAACCTTTTCCCGAACCACTAACTCTCTACCCACTCGGGTAGCTACTGACAGTTTAACATCTAAAAGCTCTACTTCTAATTGGGCTTGCCTCACAAAAACAGCATAAATAAAAGAGTGCAAGGAACTAGAATCAAACAAAACAAGAGTCAAGTGGCCAAGAATGGGTAGTGTACCTGTCACCACAGCGCACGGAACCTCCTGCATTCCTGTTCGCACTAGCATAGACTCCGCCCCTCTGGCGGTTTCCAAACTCGTCCTTTTTTGCTGCAGCCTTTGGGCAGGTGCTCAGGCTTTCCGCAATTGAAACAAACCCTCTGATCCTTGGCTCCCTGCTTGCTCACGGACGACAAGTGACCCATCTTCCCACAACTATTGTAGATCTTATTAGCCGCATGACAGGTCCCACTATGTTGTACTTCACATCTAAAACATGAACCCCCTGCTTGGAGCCTGCTAGGGTTGATGTCCATGTGCTCCGGATCGGTTTGGCCTAGCAAAGGCCTATTCAAACTTCCTCTTCTGGTTGGTTCCATAACTCTGACCTATCCCTGAACTCTGGCCAACAACGAATCCATGCAATCTCAGGTCTGTATCAATAAGGGATGTCACTCGGACTGCTGCGGCGTAAGTCTTAGGATCGTGAACAGTTGTCGACCCACGTACGCCTCCTCACAAACCTGTGAGGAAACACTCCACCTTCTTCTTCTCTGTATCCACCATATCAGGGGTGAACCGAGATAGCGCAGTAAACTCGTGCTCGTACTCCTCGACCGACTGGTTCGACCCTTGTTTCAACTGTAAGAACTCAGCTTTCTTTTCAATTCTAAGCACAACTGGATAATACTTCTCGTAGAACGCCTCTTGGAACTGTGCCCAGTTTATTGGTCCCTCACTGACATCGATGGACCGTACGGCATCTCGCCACCACAGAAGAGCACTCCCCCTTAACGCATAAACTGCGCATTGAACCTTCTGATGCTCGGGGCAACCCATTCGACCAAAAATATCATCCACGGTTGTGAACCATGCTTCGACAGCTACATGGTCCACAGACCCATCAAAGAAAGGTGAGTCATACTTCTTGAAATCCTTCAGATATCCCGCCTCCTCAGTCGCTGCTCCAAATGTCTGAGTCGGTGCAACCCTTTGATTCTGCGCGGGCGCTGGTCCCTGATTCTGGGCTGCCATGGCCTCCATGGCCTGAGTAAACATAGTTGTCTGATTGGTCTGACTAGCTATATTTGTCTGAATCAGTTGTTGAATGCCTGTCAGGAGTTCGGTAACTATCGATGGCGCTTGAACATTTGCTCTTTCTTAGGCTCTTTCGTTTTACTCAACTGATTCCTCGACAACTGGGGCATCTTGGTTGAGCTCCTCCGGATGCTCGGAGTGTTCAATCTCTGGTGCTTCGACGGTCAGTTCCTGGTCTCAAGCTCTTCGATCCTGACCCCTGCGACCACCTCGCCCTCGACCACCAGTGGTTGTTCTTGCACGACCTCTACCACGTGCCATAATCTAAATTACAAATGAAAAACATCAACATCGCTTCTAGAGATACAAAATAAAAGAAAATATAACAACATCAAACAACGAACCTCCTACCACTTACTAAGTAAAAGCAAACATGTTGATGACCTGACAAGCTTCTTGCGAGAGGCTATGAAGGACTAAACACCTACGATGTAGGCAGTATACAGAATCTAAAATCTACGCTCTGATACCAACTGTAACACCCCGTAATTTTGAACACTTTCCTACTCGGTGTGTTACTCTAAGTTGTACCGCCCGCGCCGAAAATTCGGCAGCATAACGACACAACCTGAACAAACAAAAAATTTTGTAAACTTGAACCTAAACAAGAAGCACTTTAATAAGGCTCACAAGGGTACCCAACCTCCCCAAGCTACAAAAAAATCAACAGGCTGGGCTCCAGTCCCTCGGAGTTCTCAGACAACTACATAAACAGAACATGTCTCGATTTCGAAAGATAACAAAACAGATCATGCTAAGGTTTAAGCATACAAACTAAAAGGAACATAGTGCAACAGAGGAAAAGAAATAAAAGCAACTCCTAACAAACAACTCCTAACTAAACCCTACAAGTCTTCCATAGCCTCGCAGGGGTCTCGCTGACGCTGGTCATTTCACTGGTTTGCCTTACCTGCAACCAAAGCAAAATAAACGAGGGGTGAGTATAAAATACTTAGTAAGCAACCCACTTCGTCCAAGAACAATTAGCACAAAAGAACAGGCTTAGATCTAGCTAAACACGACACCTAGCCTGCCACACAACTTCCACAAGCATCCCGACCCTAATTCTCACTCATATTTCCTAGTCATGTCCTATCCTTAGCTTCTGAACTAGGTTGGCACCACCGACCACAAGACTCATTCATGGGCCTGCACTAGGGCGAATGACTCTATCCAACCCCTCTTACTCTGAGAATCATATCTCGAGTCTCACAACTGGATGGAGGACGGATCACCATATCCCATATCAACATCGAATGCGGTACTACCGCGCACAATCAACCACGGGTTCGTTCCCGGGCCTGCACTAGGGCGAAGGACTATATTCAACCCCTCTATGACTCTAGAAATCATTTTCCGAGTCGCAATCTGGATGGGGACAGACCACCACATCCCATAACATCATCATCATCTCGCCAACCTCGAGTCTCAGCTTGCTAAGGATTATACAGAGACTTGGTCCTACATTAGGGCTAGTTGTGCTAGCTACGATCCTAAGGCTACCAACACTCTTCCAGGTTACTTCAGCATTAGGCACAAAACTACAAGCCCCTAATTGAGGGAACAACAACCAAGCTCACACTAGCACGCTCAGAATCATCATCACAACCAAGCACGAAGGGATAACAAGCAATCCTGACATTCGATCTAACATGCACGGTATTTCAACACAAATTCACATCAAACATGAACAGACAAACTTAAATTCTGGCACAACCGTGAACATCACATCCTAACATGCTACTAGAAGTTCAGAACTGACTAATTCTATGATCTTGATGGTACGTGTTGCGTAAAATTATAATGCAATACCGCAAGTGTACGAGTCAAGTTTTAGTATAGTGATTTATGAGTCCAAGTATCGTCCTCGGGAATGGGTTTCTAGATTAATTAATTATTAAGGTACTAATTCTCAATTTTAGCTAAAGAAACATAACATGGATAGTTGGTTGAAGTAAATACAAACAAACGAACAAACATGTGGAGACACAGATTGATAGATTTGGGAGAAGTGATTTTACAAGTTAAAGACCTAACTAGCACATGCATTGAACCAATGAGATGAAATTATAAACAAGAAGTGAAATACTCAAGAAAATCTCTCGATTCTTAGTGAGCCTCACACATGCAATAAACTCATAGTCTCCATATGAACCTACAACATGCATGGCATTAAGCAACTTTCTTATGTGTTTCCCTAAGATTTCTAGGTCACTCTCGTGCGGACATCCAAGGGTTTTGACAATTTTGCTCTAATTCATGCTTTATCTCTCGAGTCCACTTAAATCAACAAATTAAAAAGTAAAGAACGAATTGCCAAAAATAACGACATAACATGCTTCAATACATCACAAGAAAGTCATAACAAGTAATTCAAATCCTAACTACTATGTTTAGCTACTCTAAATCACAAGAAAAACAAACTAAACAAGTAGAAAACGCCTTAGAACGCTATTACAAATTGAAAGAAAGAGAAATAAACTTAGGTGTCGATCTTTGGTCCTTCGTCTCCAAGCTCCCGCCTTCGATCTCGAACCTCCACGAATGCTTTGGCTCCCAAAATCACTCTTTTCTCTCTTCTTACAAGGTGTATTTCAATTTAGGGCAAAACTCTACCAAATTGTGCTCCCTTTTCAAGAATCATAAGGTTGTATTTATAGGCATCAATGGGGCAAATGCTTGCAACGCTAGGACAGCGCGCTGCAACGCTATACTCTAAGCGGTGGCGATATGGAAATAATCGATGGCGTTACTGTGGCGAAGGCGCGCGTTGCAACGCCGCTACCCTAACGCGCGCACTCGCGTCGAAATGGTGTTGCGACGCCGCGAGCGGCGCTGCAACGCCCTATGTGCGGCTTCTCACGCGTGGCTTCTTATCGAGATAGCATTGCAACGCCCTAAGGCAGCGTTGCAACGCTATCGCCTGGAGTCTTCAAAGCCTTTAAACAGCAAGTATGGCGTTGCAACGCTCTGCATGGCGTTGCAACGCCATCACCTCGGGTCATCATGCTTGGATTGGTTCTTTTTCTTCCAATTGATGTTCTCTTTAGCTCCAAATAGTCCCGTTTTGATCCCGAGTGATCCAAATTGTCTCCAATAGCTCCGTTTAAGCTCTTAACCTGAAATTGAATAAATTAACCACGTAAAAGCCCTAAAATCATCATAAAACTAGCAATAATTAAGCCTAAGGATAGCACATTTTGTGTGCTATCAGTACGCTACCAGATTCCAAATCATTCAGTTTCAATCCAGTTATTGCATGCAATGGTGCCCCTAAGCCCTACATTTAGAGGTCGTATAGTCCAAACGACTACTTACCTAAAATCCAGCAACAACGAGCGACTTGAGAGACACAACGTGCTCTAAACGTGTTTCTATTTTCCAATGGTTCCTAACGAAGAACATGCACAATTTAGAAACTTGGAACACAAAACAAGGCCCTAAAAGCTTATAAGGAGTTAAACTAACCAAATGGAGATCCGAAACAAGCTAAGGGACGGACCGAGGCGACAACGCGGAAGTGGACGATCGACGGCTCTGTAGGCGACGACGCGTGTCACCGGCGGGTAGCGATGCGTGAACTAGCGGCGGCGACGCGTGAAGGTGGCGGTGGCAGTGAGTGGGTAACGGATCTGGAATCCTCGCGAGCCGATCTATCCAAAATCGGTCTCCGTTCCTCGAAAATCGATTGAAATAGGCTCGAACCGATTGAACCAAATCGTGGGTTTCACGGATCTCTTCGATCGGCAGCTGGCTTCGCGGCGAAGGATGCGTTGGCGGTCGCGGTCGAAGGTGGAACAAGGCTCGGTGACGGCACGACGGTGAGGGATCTGCGGTTCTGCAAGGAGCGACGGTCGATTTGTTATGAGGAGACGAGAGAGAGAGACTAAGTGAGGGAGAGGGAGACTGAGCTGGAGAGGGAGAAAACGAGTGAAAGGGAGAAAGAGAGAGAGTGTGTGTGTGTCGGAGGGGGGAGAAAATGAGTGAGAGGGAGAGAGGAGAGAGGGGGGTGAGGGTTGGTTGGTTGCCGGCAAAACGATCGACGACCGTTTCGCCGCAGGACTCAGGAATGAGGGAGACGAGTTCTCCCTTTTTCCTTTTTCTTTTTTTTTTAAACAAATAAACCGATTGTTACAAATAGAAACCTAAATTGTCAACGGAGTTATATCTATCGGTTACTATTTCCAAGTCCGGTCTTATGTGAACTCTTCACATAGGACACCTCCACTCGCATGTCACCTACACGAATGAAGGGAATCGAAGTCCCCGCAGCGGAAGCGATTGCGAATCGCGCGCTCTTGATTTAGTTACAATGGAAATTTCAAGAATGTAAAACATGGATTAAGCATAAAATAAGAGTTTCAACAGCAAGAAGTTACCTTTGAAGAACCTTTCTTCAAGTGCTCCTCTCTCCACGGTCACGATCTCAAAGAACAAGAACTCCAACGTGCGAAGACACGACCACCTGGATCTTCTCCGTTGTTCTCTGGTGAGGAGGAAGGTGGGTTCCTTTAGGAGATGTGAGGTATTTTGAGAGAGATGTGTGTTTTGGAACTCTTCCAACAACACAACAATGAGGCTAGTGATTCTATGAAAAACCCTTAACCTAGTTGCATCTCATGCAACCATATATATAGAGAATTGGGATGGAAATGACCATCCTACCCCTCCTTTAATCTCTCTTTAGTATATAGTCTAAATCATATTAAAACTATATATTATATCAATTATATCATATATAATTGATATAACTCCTCGTGTATGAAATTGAACACTTCAATTTCACTCCTAACTTTATACCCTCGATATTACCATGTTGCGCCAACGGAGGGATCTAATGGACCTACGGATCATGAGCTAATGATGATGTGAAATTAACCGATCAAACTCTTTGATCCAGCTTAATCAATATTCATTAACTACAAGTCACTCCACTATAGACTTGCAAATGCACTCTCCTCACTTTGTAGATATTATTGTGTCCACCGATATAGTCATTACCCATGAGTCGACCCTTCACACGGTTGTTCGTAATCACGCTTGGGTCGAATTACCGCTTTACCCTCGTGATTACCTCTTTGCTCCTTAAGCACCACTGATCCTCTAATGAACAACAAGTCTAAGGTCCCACCTTAGACTCATACCCTCATATATAGGGTGGGGCCCCGTTGTTCAAGACCCGAGTCGATTCTTAAGGGAACAGTATGGGCCCAGCTTGTTCAAGACTGAGTCGGTTCTTAAGGGAACAACTCATCTAATTCCTCAATGAGAGGAATGAGTGAATTCCATCTTGCACAGCTTAAGTTCCCGGCTACCTACGAGGTTCTATCCCCGAGAAGGTAGGCTTATTGAGCCTCGGCTGTGCCACTCTCACCCATACTAGTCTAAGGACAAACCCCTATAAGCAGGAGTTCTTAACTTGCTCAGGATTCAGGTCGAGTCACTAATGACCATCTATAAATTACTAGTCTTATCATATTAACGGTGTTATACTGGTTAGACTAATAATTTGCGATTCAGTCTTGTATGAACTCTTCATACAGGATGCCCCCACTCGCATGTCAACTACATGAATGAGTTGGATTACCTCATTTGTACTAATTACAAAGTGGGTCGCATCCATGGTGTTACCAGAATGAGGTTTCCAACCTTATTCTTATACCATAGACTATTTAGGTTATAATCTTGAACTCAACCCAAATAGTGTCCACTACACTGATTTCAAGATAAACGTTATAACCTTGGAGCTTAGTTTATTGGATTTATAAAAGAAAGACTGTAATCTTATCAAAACAAATAACACTTTATTTAATTGATCAAGATTACACAAGTTTAGGGCATAAATCCCAACAACGAACGCATTGGATCATTGCATTTGTATCAAATACAGAGTAAACCACATCCAGGTACCCAACCTCATCCCTATATTATAAACCCTTTAGGTTGTTTCTTGAACTTGATGGGGATCTGATCCCCTTGAGCAGCGGAAATATGATTAAAAGATCGATTTTGCTTGTTTGTTTTTGGTTGAAAACAAATACCAGTACATTGGTAATAATACAGAGATAAGCATAATCCTAATCTAATTAGATTAAGCATGGAACTAAATAAGCAAACATAGACATGTTGTAAAATAACTAAACTAAAAGGAAAATCTAAATTTACCTATGTAGTTTTTCCAATTCAGCAACTCCTTGCTCCAATTGAATACAGCAACACAGTAACAAGAACCTCCTTTGTTCTTTTTCTCTAACAGGACACCACCACTTGGATAAACCTTCTATCCTCTGGGAAACTTAGATCTAAGCTTTTGTGGGAAAGCTTCCAACTTTTGGAGAGGAAGGAAATATTTGGAGAGAGAGCCTTTTTACAGCAATTCGTTAATTGCTCATATGATCGATCATCACTTCTTCCAATTAGAGAAGCAAGTTAAGAGGGAAAAACTTCCCCCACTCCATATCGATGGGGAGTTGGAGGGAAGTGGGGAACGTGCCACACGTTCCCTTTTTATTTATTTATTTATTTTATTTTATTAATAAAATTAATATAATTAAACCAATTTAATTACATTAAAATTTAATTAAATCATATTTAATCAATTTTCCCTCTAACCTATCGTTTTAATGTACATCTCATGCACATTAAATTATAACCTATAGCTTTCAAATGTGAATCACATTAACATTTAAATTTAATATTTGAACTCTTTCAAATATTTAATTATCTCATATAATTTAATATGAATCATATTCACATTAAATTTTCATATTAAATTTATAATATAAAGTTCCAAAACTTTATATTATATTGTATCTTTATACATTAAATTTATTCCCTAATGAATTTGAACATTTCAAATTCAAACGATCTAAGAACCCTTTACGAGCTATAAGGTGGACCTAATGGACCTACCGATCAGAAGCTCCAATGATACGAGATTATTCGGTTAATCTCATTAACCTCCTAATCAACATTCGTTAACTACAGGAACACTCTACTAAGGTCCCGCAGCTGCACTCTTCTCACTGCAGATATATTTCTGTGTCCACGGATATTGACCAATAACAGCAAGTCAATCCTTCACGAATGTTCGTAACACCAGTTGGGTCAAATTACCGTTTTACCCCTAGGTTACATCTTGTACCTTAAGTACCAATGCTCCTCTAATGAACAGTTTGTTTGTGGTCCTACCAACAAACAGAAGTCCCTCTCGGGCCAATGAGAGGGTTGGGCCCTTTGTTCAAGTCCCGGAGACACCATTTAAGTGAACATTCATCTACTTACCCTAGTAGGCGGGAAGGAGTGAATTCCATCTTGCTAATTTAAGTTTCCAGCCGCTCACTTGGTCTTGTCCCCAAGAAGGTAAGCATATTGAGTCGGCGAATTTGGTCACTCTCACCCATACTAGTCAAAGGACAATCTCTCGCAAACAGGAGTTTGTAACCTACTCAGGATTGAGATCAAGTTGCCTAGGTCTTCCTAGTGAAATAGAAACCTAGCTAGTCAACGGAGTTATATCTAGTGGTTACTATTTCGCGGTCCGGTCTTATGTAATCTCATTACATAGGATATTCTCATTCACATGTCATCTACACTAACACATTAGGATCACAGTGTTTGTATCATATACAAAGTGGGTCACATCCATAGTGTTACCAGGGTAAGGTACCCAAACCTTATCACCTTACTATAACCCATTTAGGTTGTATCTCGAACCAAGATCCTTTTTATGTACACTACATTCAATTCAAGAGACATTTTACAGCCTTGGATGTTTAGTTTATTGGATTTAGGGTTAAAACAAGGGCAATATCGTAAATATCGAACAATAACTCTTTATTTAAATAATAACACTTTATTACAATAATTAGAACAAATTACAAACTACGAGTTTTAGGGCACAAACCCAACAAACTCCCACTTGAACTAAAACTCTAGTGGGGTACATTACAATCTAAAACAGTGGTTACAGAGATACAAATACAATAAACTAGGGCATCCATATACCCATTACTTATCTCCCACTTGCCCTAGATTAGCCTATGTACATATCTCGTAGACCTAGACTTTCCAGATGACCCTCGAACACTTTAGCCGTGAGAGTCTTTGTAAACGGATCAGCAATGTTATGCTCTGAAGCGATCTTCGTGACTGTCACATCTCCTCATTGCACTATTTCTCGTATCAGGTGATACTTCCTCTCGATGTGCTTGCCTCGCTTATGGTCGTGAGGTTCCTTCGAATTGGCTACCGCACCACCGTTGTCACAAAGATATAGGTGATGGAAAATTCCATATTTGGAACAACTTCCAAATCGCAAGGAATTTCCTTAGCCAAACAGCCTCTTTAGTTGCTTCAAGCGGCGACATACTCAACCTCCATCGTGGAGTCGATGCATGCATCCTTGCTGATGCTTCGCCATACTATACATCCTCGTTAAGGGTGAAAATCGATCCCGATGTAGATTTCTAAAATCCTTATCGATCAAAAATCAATCGGTGTATCCAGTAAGGATCAAATCCTTAGTCTCATACACAAGCGTATAGTCCCTCGTTCTCCTAAAATACTTGAGGATATTTTTAACTGCAGTCCAGTGGTCTAACCCTGGATTGGATTGGTACCTACTGACTATTCCCACTGCATAACAAATGTTTGGCCTCGTGCACAACATAGCATACATTAAGCTACCTACTGAAAAGGCATAGAGAATACGTCTCATATCCTCAACTTCTTGAGGTGTCTTAGGACACTGTTCCTTAGACATATGAACTTCATGCCTGAAGGGTAATAAACCCCTCTTGGAATTCTGCATCGAATATCGAGTCAACATTTTGTTGATATAAGATGCTTAAGACAGAGCTAGCGTTTTGCTCTTGCGATTCTTGAAAATTTGAATCCCAAGAACATACTGCGGCTCTCCCAAATCTTTCATTTGGAATTGGGTCGCCAACCAATTCTTTATGTCAGTTAGGTATCCTACATCATTCCCAATGAGTAGGATATCATCCACATAAAGTACTAAGAAAGTTACTTTACCGTTGATGATCCTCTTGTAAACATAAGGCTCATCAACATTTTGGTCAAAGCCATAAGACTTGATCACAGTATCAAATCTTATGTTCCAAGATCTGGATGCTTGTTTCAACCCATAAATGGATCGATTGAGCTTGCAAACTTTTTGCTCCTGACCTTGGGTTATGAACCCTTCGGGTTGAGAAATATAGATTCTCCCGTCAAGATTACCATTCAAAAAGGCAGTTTTGACGTCCATTTTCCAAATCTCATAATCATAAAATGTGGCTATGGACAAGAGTATCCTAATACACATAAGCATAGCAACAGGGGAAAAAGTTTCCTCATAGTCAACTCCTTCCCTTTGGGGTAAAACCCTTTGCTATAAGTCTAGCCTTAAAGGTCTGTACCTTTCTGGTTGCATCTCTCTTTCTCTTATAGATCCATTTACACCCTATGGGTCTTACCCCTTCAAGTTGGTCTTAGGGTTCCCATACTGAATTGAAGTACATTGACTCAGGTCCATGGCTTTGATCCATTGGTCCTTATCTATGTCATCCATTGTCTGTTTATAGGACAATGGATCCTCTACACCGTCATCAGGTATGACAACTTGAGTTTCAGCTAAACCTAAGTAACGGTCAGGTTGGGAAACAACCCTTTCACTGCGTCGAGGCATTCCCAACGATTGAGAAGGGCGAGACTGACTTGATGTGTTGGCTTCTTCATCAACTCTTTGATGAAGGTCCAGCTTGATCAACAACTCTTGTTGACTCATCTGTAGCTTCATTTAGTACTAGTTTACTACGTGGTTTATGGTTCCTCATGTGATCTTCCTCCAAGAAAGTGGTGTTTGTCGATACAATCACCTTATTTTCTTGTGGGTCGTAGAAAATACCACCTCTCGTTTCTTTGGGATAGCTAACAAATTGACATAATCTTGAACGAAGTTCCAATTTCTTTGGGTTTGTCACCAGCACGTGTGTCGGACAACCCCAAATCCTGAAGTGTTGTAAACTAGGTTTACGCCCCCTCCATAATTCAAAAGGTGTTTCGGAAATACTCTTTGATGGAACAATGTTCAAGATTTGAACCGCAGTCTCTACTGCGTAACCCCAAAACGAGGCAGGCAATTGAGTATGGCTCATCATAGACCGAACCATGTCTAACAAGGTTCTATTTCTCCTTTCTGACACACCATTTTGTTGTGGTGTATTAGGTGCTGAGAGTTGAGATTTAATTCCATGTTCTATCAAATAGTTCTGGAATCTCAAATCCATATACTCTCCACCTCGATCGGATCAAAGTGTTTTAATGGTTTCCCCTAATGCATTTTCTGTTGGGGTTTGTGCCCTAAAACTCGTAGTTTGTAATTATGTTCTAATTAATGTAATAAAGTGTTATTATTTCAATAAAGAGTTATTGTTCGTTGTTTGCGATATTGCTTTTGTTTTAATCCTAAATCCAATAAACTAAACATTCAAGGCTGTAACATGAACCTTTAACTGAATGTAGTGTACATATAAAGGATCTCAGTTCGAGATACAGCCTAAAGGGTCTATAGTTAGGGGATGAGGTTTGGGTACCTTACCCTGGTAAAACTATAGATGTGGCCCACTTTGTATAAGATACAAACACTGTGATCCTAAGGTGTTCGTGTAGATGACATGTGAATGGGGATATCCTATGTAATGAGATTACATAAGACCGGACCGCGAAATAGTAACCACTAGATGTAACTCCGTTGACTAGTTAGGTTTCTATTTCACTAGGATGACCTAGGCAACTTGATCTCAATCCTGAGCAGGTTACGAACTCCTGTTTGCGAGGGATTGTCCTTTGACTAGTAAGGGTGAGAGTGGCAAGATTTGCTGACTCAATATGCCTACCTTCTTGGGGACAAGACCGAGTGAGCGGCTGGAAACTTAACTTAGCAAGATGGAATTCACTTTTTCCCGCCTACTAGGGTAAGTAGAGGAATGTTCCCTTAAGTGGTGTCTCCGGGACTTGAACAAAGGGTCTGACCCTCTCATTGGCCCGAGAGGGACTCTGTTTGTTGGTAGGACCACAAACAAATTGTTCATTAGAGGGGCACTGGTACTTAAGGTACAAGATGTAACCTAGGGGTAAAACGGTAATTTGACCCAGCTGGTGTTACGAACATTCGTGAAGGATTGACTTGTTGTTATTGGTCAATATCCGTGGACACAGAAATATATCTGCAGTGAGAAGAGTGCAGCTGCGAGACTTTAGTGGAGTGTTCCTCCAGCTAACGAATGTTGATTGGGAGGTTAATGAGATTAACCGAGCAATCTCGTATCGTTGGAGCTTCTGATCTGTAGGTCCATTAGATCCACCTTCTAGCTCGTAAAGGGTTCTTAGATCATTTGAATTTGAAATGTTCAAATTTATTAGGGAATAAACTTAATGTATATAGATACGATATAATATATAGTTTTGGAACTATATATTATAAATTTAATGTGGATATGATTCATATTAAATTTTGTGAGAGAATTAAGTATTTGAAAGAGTTCAAATACTAAATTCAAATGTGAATATGATTCATATTTGTAAACTATAGGTTAAATCTTAATGTGCATGAGATGTACATTAAACTATAGGTTAAAGGGTAAAATGATTAAATGTGATTTAATCATTTAATTAATATTATATTTGAATTAAATCAGATTTAATTTAATATGATTAATTAATTAATTTATTAATTATAATATTAATTGGGAACGTGTCAGGAGAACATGTTCCCACTACTCCCCAACTCCCCTCGATAGGGAGTGGGGAGTTACCCAGAGACATACTCTTCTCCTGGAGAGAAGGGACAGTCATTCGATCGATCGATCAATTTCATTAATTGAATTCACAGAAGAATTCTCTCTCTCTCACTCTCAAGAATTTCCAAATCTTCCAATTGTTGGAACCCTTCCCACCTAGGGTGATCTAAGCACTCAGAGTCACAGGAGGTTACCTGTTGGTGGTGTTCTGTAAAAATAGAGACATTCTTTTCGGTTGATGTGTTGTTGTAAAGCTTGGAGCAAGGATTTGCAGTTCTGTGAAACTACAAAGGTATTTTGAATCCCTTTTCTAGTTTATTCTAAATTACTATAGCATGTTTGCATGATTTTATCTCCATGCCTAATTAGATTAGAAGCATATGCTTGTTCTGGTTTTATCAATGTATGGGTTTTTGTATTTCAACCAAAACAAACTTGCAAATTACGATTCCAAACTCGTTTTCGCTGCTCAAGGAGATCAGATCTCCATCATTCTCTACTTCAGCTTTATACTCTTTGAACTTTTCAAAAGCCTTAGACTTATGATGCATTAGGTATAGATAACTATACCTCGAATAATCATCTATGAAAGAGATGAAATGTTCGTACCCTCATCGAGCTTTAACATTCACCGGACCACAAAGATCCGAATGTATAAGCTCCAAGGGTTCTTTGGCTCTATAACCTTTTCTAGAAAATTGTCGCTTAGTCATTTTACCTTCCAAACATAATTCGCAAGGAGGTAGAGAACCATCTTCTAACTTGTTTAGAAGTTCATTCTTAGATAATCTCTCAATCCGATTGAGATTTATATGACCAAGTCTAAGGTGCCAAAGATAGGTTTTATTAGGAGAAATTCTTTGCCTTTTACTTTGAGTATTTGCAGTTTTAAACATCTCATGATTTAAAATTGCTTTAGTTTGTTTCGGTTTAAGTACATACAAGCCATTTTCTAATCTAGCAAAACAAATAACGACACCCTTTTTCGAAATGAATGTTTCATTAATTGAAAAAGAAATGCAATATCCATGTTCAATCAGACAAGAGAAAGAAATTAAGGTCCTCTTAATCTTAGGAACTATGTACAGATTTTTTAAATAAAAAATCTATCTCTAAAAAACAGTTTGGCATCTCCCACTGCACAAGCTGAGACGACGTCTCCCGTTCCGACCCTGAGCGTCATCTCACCCTCTTCGAGCTCCTTGAAGGAACTAGTTTCCTGTAAAGAAGAGCAAACGTGATTAGTGGCTCCTGAATCAAGTATCCAGGTAAAATCATCATTTTTCACTAAACAAGTTTCAAGAACAAGTAAATCGAATTTACCTTTCTTCTCTTCAAGCTCAATGTCTGCAATAGCAGAAGCTTTCCCTTTTCCTCATTTTCTCTTCTTCCGAATCTTCTTAATCCCAGAAGAGGAACTGCAGGGCTTGGTTCCAGAGGATGAACCCATCTGGACCCTTTTGGAATGGGCAAACTGATTTGCCTCCCCATCAACCTGTCCCTTATTATTCATAAGTGACTGGTAAGTCTGCAATTCATTTAGGAGGGAAGTCAGGTTAAACTTCCTTTTGTTCATATCCGCATTGCTACGGAATGGCAGGAAACTCTTGGAAAGAGATTGCAGGATAAAGAATACCTGATTTTGCTCATCCAAGGTCGCTCCGTTCATTTCGGCCACGTTGAAGTGAACTATCAGATCGAGAACATGTTCTCTCACTGAAGTTCCCTCCTTCATGCGCTTGTTATAAACGTACTTGAGGGATTCGTGCTGAATTTGTTCAGACGGTTGTCCAGACAAACTCTGCAAATAACCCATGATCTCACGAGCTGAGACCATTCCCTCCAACTTCCTGGCCAAAACATCAAATATGCTAGTCAGGATATTGATGCGAAAATATCGGGTGGCCTAAACTAATGCAAATTAGAATAAAACCCCGACACTTTTACGACGTGCAAGTATACACGGTTGAGAGCAGCAAGTGATAAGTTAAAAGTATCGATCCCACGAGGACTAGTTAGACCTAAATTAGTGAGTGTCCTAACAAATTTTCCTTATTTTAGTGCAATGCATGAGTGTGCAAATTATTGTTGTAAATAAATAAATTGATAAGTAAGAAAGATAAGATAAGACAAAAGAAATTAACTGAATTGAAATGAGGGGAGAGGAGAATGCAACTAAGAGGGAAGATGCAAGAGATAAGATTTTTAATGAAAAATAGGCTCTCAAGTTAGGTTGGAGTTTTCGTATTCAATTGGAATGAATTTTGAGTGATGCCTTGAATTTACCTACACATGTATTCAAATGATTTCTTTCAAAATCACTAAGTTTTAAAACCTACAATCTCTCAATTAAGATCTAAATTATGCTCATGATTTAAGGTTCTAGGTGGGTTAATCATCTCTAATCAACTCAATAATCCTAGAATGAAATTTTAGTTTTCTAATTCACTAGCTCTCGCAAGTTCGTGAATTCTAGAGAAATTAAAGAGGCCAATTTTTATTCTCATGCAATGTTAAATTCAATAAAATTTCATAAATTCAATTAATAGCATCAACTATAAATTTATTCCAAAATTGCATTAAAACAACCTAACCCTTGCCTAAGACAAATTAGTTCATGATAGGAATCAACTCACAAACTTCTAATTGATGCATGTTTTTATCCATCAAAGAATTCAAGAAAACAACCCAATGATGTTCACAAATTTATCATAAATCAGTCACAATTCTAGCCTACGAATTCGGTCTAAAATAGTGAACCAAAAATAGTCTTAAATATGTGTCCAATAGCGGAAAAATAACATTAACAATTAGAGATTAGGAGTGGTAATGACACGAAGCAAAACACGAAGAGATACCACCAAAGACAGCAGACCATAGTAGCAGATTTTAGTTTTGCAGGTTCTGTGCGACAGCGATATCTCATCAACCAAAGCTCAGAACGACGATCCAACCGTTCAAAATGAAGCCCTATGAGTTTCGAATAAGCTGCCAAAATTTCAGAAAAATCCAACGGTTGAAACTTTGGCAAACGACACTTTCGTGAGCGCCGCCAGTGAAAACCGAACTGCTCTGATCTCTCAATGCGACAGAAATATCTGGCACACCGAAGCTCCTAACGACGATCCAACCGTTCAAAGTAAAGCCCTATGAGTCTCGAACAATCTGTCAAAATTTCAGCACAATCCAACGGTTGAAACTCCGGAAAACGACAACTTTGTGAGCATCGTCTGTGAAAAACCGAACTGTACTATTTTTTTGCTACAACAATGGCACCTTGAAGCTTCGATTTTTCTTCACTGCATCGATTGCTACAAAAGAATGGAACCTTCACGATTTTCCTCTCCAATGCACACCTTTGCTGTAGCAATCGCCCGTTCTCTCTCGGTCTCTTCCTCTTTTGCGACTACTCCTTCTCTCCGCTTTGCACTTGTAAACCCTAGCCTTTTTATACAAGATGATGTTGCCCTAACTCCACAAATTACAAAAATACCCTTAAGGGTAAAAAAGACCATATTACCCTTCGGATAAAATGTCTAAAATGCCCTTAGGGACTCTTGTAATTTTTAAACATCTCCTGCACACAGAAAAATTCCGAATAAATTTGTGAAGTGAATTATAAATCAAACTAAATATGCAAGGATTTTTTTGGAGTTAAAATGTCAAATTTCGATCTTTAATTCACCGTTAGCTTATTTTCCTAAATTTCTTAAATTAAAGCACAAAAATATCAAAATTAATTCTTTTTTAACCTAATGCTTAAATTCAAGATTTTAAAGCTAACACACATAATTTAGGGATAAAATAACACGAGGATCACTAAATTAAATGCAATTCAAGTGGATTAAACACTAAAATTCTAGTAAAATAACTCACTTATGGTGAGTTATCAGATATAGGCCATGGCCTTTTCATTGGCCTTGGACCAGCGGTCAAACGTATCCTTAACAGATTGAGGTGCGTCTTGAGCAGGGATCTGAGAACATTCCTCAATTATTACAAACCGAAGGTCATCCTTAACCAGAATCGCATCCAGGTTGGACTTCCACGTAGTATAATTCTCGTCAGTTAAACGTTCGCTTTTGAGTAAGGCTATAATTGAGAACGACATGCTGAAATTCCAAAAGTAGTTCTAATTAGTTATGTCTTTAACCCATTATAAACCAATCAATTTTAGCAAAATTATTAAAGAACCTTAATGTTTAAATTAAACCTTTAATTTTGCAACGATACTTCAAGGGTTTAGAACAAAAGCCACCGTCGAGTGGTCAGCCACTCCTCTCCTGAATTGAGACTATCTCAGCTAATTCTCACTACCAGAGCATCTCATGTCCCAATGAACCTTAGCTACCGTTTGTTTGGTCAAGGACTTGTTAACTAGCTTAACTTATCCCATAAATGTGACCCTACTATTTTCAGATCCAATAGGTCCGAGCCAACGAGCTACTATTAAGAAAGACAACTGTTGGCAAATTACCTAAGAGACCCTATCCATTTCTGGAGTTCGCGGTGTTCTGATCCCTATAGTCAGGCCCTCCATAGGGATTGGTTGTTCCAGGACAACCTAGCAGGCAGACAATAGAAATCTCACAGTGCGACCTAATGGAGGAGACCGTAGGATACGTTGACATGCGTCCTGCTCCCATTTACTATGGATACTTCCCTCATTCACCTTGGTATTGAACCATGCAAACACTTACCGTAAGGGGACACCCTATTGACGCCACGTAGCCGAGCATGGAACTCACGGTGTGAACTCTTGAGGACGTGAGAGTAAACTCGATGGGAACACCTCGTTTTCTCCCACTAAAGCTCCTAAGGTTAGGATATAGGTTTAACTTAGTCGGATTTTGGTTAAAAGAATCTATCTAAGTCCATGCCTATTATAACTATTATAACTAGGTCTTTTAAACTTATGTGTAGGTGAATACACATTTTAATTACCTAGATATAAAACATAACTATGGTTAATTCAACTCAGTTCCAGTGTCAGCCTCAGCATGAGGTGTTCTTGCTAACCACAACTTAAGTACCCCCAGCCTTAGACAGAACATCACTGGTAGAGTTCCCTTATAACCAAAATCCTATGGTCCTACTATATTTTAAACTATTTAAAATACTATGTAAGACTAACTTCTAATCCTATTAAAAATTAAACTTAGGTCTAAATTAATTTTAAACAATATAAAACTAATTCAATTTAACCCAAGTTCCTATGTTTGCATACAATTCTTTGTTATAGGTTATGGTTTCTAAAACCCTTTTATTTATAACTTTTATAAATTTTAATAATTAACCTATGACAAGAAACTATGTTATAAAACCAACAAACAAATTTAAATTGGATTTATTAAAAAAAATTATTCAACTAATTGAATAACTAAATTACTTAAATAAAATAACATTTTATTTTAAACTAAGTAATTTCATGCTCCATGCAATTTATTTTTCATATAATATAATTATAACAATTATAAATAATTACTTATGAAAAATAAATTGAATCATGCATTTCTACCATATTTATATAACATTTATACAAATAAAAATGCATGAACATGCTTATCCTAAGGTGGGAAAAATTCTAAATGACATTCATATAGAAAAATAGTTGTAAAACCGAAAATATTTGGCCCCTAAAGTACAAAAATTAATAAAATTACACTAATTTTATTACGAAACCGGTCCAAAACACTTGGAACCGGGCTCAGACCGCTTGAACTGGACCAATCACGACCAGAACCACTCGAACCACCCCTGAACCAGTCTGCTCCTTCAAGTTGGCGTCACGACGTTGCAACGCCGCCTCATGTCTCGCGCGCGCCTGGCATCGGGATAGCGTTGCAACGCTGCTGACCCCTCAATCTTCTGCATCGATAGGAGCCTCGGCGTTGCGACACCGTTTCTTAGCGTTGCAACATTGTTGCTTCTGCAGCAACATTTTCCTTCGAACACAACAACTTGAAATGCCAAATTCTCCCTCGATACTCATCCGAATTGCACGAAACTGGTCCCGAACGACTCACAACCCAATTACAGACTCGATTATGCACTTAATTGCCCAAAACGTAGAGGCCTTTACACTTAATTTGATCAAATCATAATTAAAACTAAGGCCAAAAATTTCCTAGATAGTTTTACAGCAAACCAAATGTAATTTTCCCACCTATCTAATGCAAATTTGTTTCATCTAAAATAAAACAAGCATTGCTCTAATACTAATTGTTAGGGATCTGATCCCCTTGAGCAGCAGAAACGTGATTAAAAGATCGATTTTGCTTGTTTGTTTTTGGTTGAAAACAAATACCAATACATTGGCAATAATACAGAGATAAGCATATTCCTAATCTAATTAGATTAAGCATGGAACTAAATAAGCAAACATAGACATGCTGTAAAATAACTAAACTAAAAGGAAAATCTAAACTTACCTTTGTAATTTTTTCAAATCAGCAACTCCTTGCTCCAATTGAATACAACAACAAAGTAACAAGAACCTCCCCTGTTCTGTTTCTCCAACAGGAGACCACCACTTGGATAAACCTTCTATCCTCTAGGAAACTTAGATCCAAGTTTTTGTGGGAAACCTTCCAACTTTTGGAGAGGAAGGAAATTTTCGGAGAGAGAGCCTTTTTACAGCAATTCGTTAATTGCTCAGATGATCGATCATCCATTCTTCCAATTGGAGAAGCAGGTTAAGAGGGAAAAACTTCCCCCACTCCCTATCGATGGGGAGTTGGAGGGAAGTGGGGAACGTGCCACACGTTCCCTTTTATTTATTTATTTATTTTATTTTATTAATAAAATTAATTAATTAATATAATTAAACCAATTTAATTACATTAAAATTTTATTAAATCATATTTAATCAATTTTCCCTCTAACCTATAGTTTTAATGTACATCTCATGCACATTAAATTATAACCTATAGTTTTCAAATATGAATCACAGTCACATTTAAATTTAATATTTGAACTCTTTCAAATATTTAATTCTCTCATATAATTTAATATGAATCATATTCACATTAAATTTATAATATAAAGTTCCAAAACTTTATATTATATCATATCTTTATACATTAAATTTATTCCCTAATGAATTTGAACATTTCAAATTCAAACGATCTAAGAACCCTTTACGAGCTAGAAGGTGGACCTAATGGACCTACAGATCAGAAGCTCCAACGATACGAGATTATTCGGCTAATCTCATTAACCTCCTAATCAACATTCGTTAACTGCAGGAACACTCCACTAAAGTCCCGCAACTGCACTCTTCTCACTACAAATATATTTTTGTATCCACGGATATTGACCAATAACAACAAGTCAATCCTTCACGAATGTTCGTAACACCAGCTAAGTCAAATTATCGTTTTACCTCTGGGTTACATCTTGTACCTTAAGTACTAGTGCTCCTCTAATGAACAATTTGTTTGTGGTCCTACCAAGTCATTCTCAGGCCAATGAGAGAGTTGGGCCATTTGTTCAGATCCCAGAGACACCACTTAAGGGAACATTCATCTGCTTACCCTAGTAGACGGGAATGATTGAATTCCATCTTGCTAAGTTAAGTTCCCAGCCACTCACTCAGTCTTGTCCCCAAAAGGTTAGGAATATTGAGTCGGCGAATCTGACCACTCTCACCCATACTAGTCAAAGAACAATCCCTCGCAAACAGGAGTTCGTAACCTGCTCAGGATTGAGATCAAGTTGCCTAGGTCATTCTAATGAAATAGAAACCTAGTTAGTCAATGAAGTTATATCTAGTGGTTACTATTTCGCGGTCAGGTCTTATGTAATCTCATTACATAGGATACCCCCACTCACATGTCATCTACACGAACACGTTAGGATCACAGTGTATACAAAGTGGGCCACATCCATAGTGTTACTAGGGTAAGGTACCCAAACCTTATCCTCTTACTATAGATCCTTTAAGCTGTATCTCGAACTGAGATCCTTTTTATGTACACTACATTCAGTTCAAGAGACATTTTACAACCTTGGATGTTTAGTTTATTGGATTTAGGGTTAAAACAAGGACAATATCGTAAATATCGAATAATAACTGTTTATTGAAATAATAACATTTTATTACAATAATTAGAACAAAATTACAAACTACGAGTTTTAGGGCACAAACCCCAACAGAACTTTGATCTCCGTTGTCTCTACATACAGTTTAAGACACATAACACAACCTAGGATATTTGTTTATTGGATTTAGGGTTATTTTAAGGTAAACTAAATGAAATTCAACAACACTTTATTGAATAGTAACAATAACATTTTATTGATAAAATTAGAACAAATTACAAATTTACAAACTACGAGTTTTGGGCATAAAACCCAACACATGTGACAATGAATGTGAATTTGTTTAAAGGAGGAAAAATGTGACCTACAAAATAAGAAGAGACAATGGTTCATTAAGGTTCAGATCGGGACTAGGAAGAGAAAGGTAATCGACCTGACCCCACGATGGGTCGACCTTTTGGGGTCGGCGTTGGCCGACCAGAGCATCAAGCCTGATTCTTTCCTCTTCTGCTGTTTGGAGGCCCGATCTCTTCTTTCCTTTTAGCCTAGTTGGATTTGTCTTTGCCTTTTTTGGGTCCTTGTTTATATATCTGCCCTTTTGTTTCCTTTGTATTTCAAAGTTATCATTATGGTCAAATTTCACTCATAACATCTCTCATATTAAATAATATCTAATACAAAATTGAATGTGTTTATTACATCTTTGGAGTTTGAATATAGACTAATTTGATATTACTTATAATTAGAATTTTGAAGATGGTTAATTATAGTTCAATTAAGTCATCACAATTAAAGTTTGTTTAATATTCAAACAATTTTTTTTTTTAAAAAAATTGTTGACATCAACCTTTCAATATAATATTATATATATTTTACTTATGCTGGTTGAAAAAAATAATCTATTGTAATTAAGCAACAATTGAAGCTTCATGAAATAATTCAAAAAAATTTAAACAATTTATACTTTTCTCTAAAATTTATGCTCGCATTGATATTTTCATAACATTTACATCTAAATATTGTCTTAGTTTTTAGATATGATGATTAAAAATGGTTCACTATACTCTAATTGAACCACAATTAAAGTTTCATGAACTAATTCAAACAATTTTCATCAATTTTCATGGGTTTCATAAATTTTCTTGAAATTTTTATCGACATTTTCGTAAAATTTAGACCTCGATATTTCCATCGATATCGACATTTCAAACACTCTTTGTAAGACAAAAGGTACTATAAAAAATATATCTTCAAAGATAAAAAAGTACTATTAAAAAAAGAAAAATCATGAAAGTACATTGAAAATTCATTATTCCAATCTTGCACGTTTGTTATTTTTTTTTCTTGGTTTTGCTTGGGACTTTTTTCTTCTGGTATTTCTCAATGTTTATTGCTTGCCAATGATGCAATTGTACAAATTTCGTAAACTACAATTTTCTTTCTTGCTCTATCTTCTGTTGTTTTATCCATTCTCACTAGAAATAAAATATTTCTTGTCTTCTGCCACTACCAGATTTTGATATAACTTACTTTTCTCCTTCTTGAAAGCCTGCACATTATGACAAAGTTAATGTTTTATTTTCTTACAGGACAAAAGTATGGAAAGTAAATTTGTGTAGATGATTAAAATATTATGTTGCACTGCATCCAACCAGGTATTCAGGAGCATCAAACATCGTAACATAAATCTCATCATCTCCATCTGATACGGTTAATCTCGACATGTATCTTCTCATGAAACTTGACTTTTCACTTTCACATGTACGATAATGATATTGTTGAATCATCATCTATAAGATAAGATAAAGTCTTTCATTGCATGAAGTACATTTTTCAAACCATGGGGATTATCTCACAATTCATCCAATAAAAGAACAGTAAATGAAAACAGAAAAAAGAAGTGAAAAGGGAAACATACTTTATGAAAAATTAGAGATGGCTGGATGGAGATGAATAACAACTTGAAAAAATAATTATTGCTAAAAAACTAAAATATTATAGGGGAAAAATTGGATGTAATAACAACAATTATTACTAAAAATTGAAAAACTTATATGAAAAAAAAAATAACATCTAAAAGGGAAAATTGAACTGCAAAGTTGGAGAAATAGAATTATGAAAAATTGGAGATGAATAACACTTGAAAAAAATAATTATAACTAAAAACCTAAACCATCATAGGAAAAAGAAATAATACCTAAAAGGAAAAATTGGAGAAACAAAAGATTTTTTTTTAGGTGATAGGTTTTACTTGATACTATGCTCTTGTTGGCTTGGCTGGAGAAACGAAAGATTTGGATGAGTTGTGATGTGAAAATTGAAACTAATTGGAATTAACCTAGTTTTTAGAAAAAAAAGATGTAAAAGAGATTAGTTTAAACTTGATTTGATTTTGGTCAAATTATATCTTCAATTTTAAAATTAAAAGAAAAGAAAATATATGAATTATTATATATATATATATATATGTGGGAAGTTGGATAACCAAACAAATATATCTTCAATTTAAAAATTAAAAAAAGATTAAAAAACATATAAAAGAAATTAAAAAAAAAGATAACATCTCAATAATAATATATGAGAACTTTGGTAGCCCAACAAATTATATGTTCAATTTAAAATTTAAAAAATTAGAAAAAATGTGTAAAAGACATTAGTTTAAAGTTGATTAGAAATTGTTTAAACTGGATTTAATTTGGAAGGAAATTATATGTATATCTTGAATTAAAAAATGAGTTGAAATTCATTAATTTTGAGTTAAATTATGGATGATTTGATTGAGTAAAATTTAAAAAGGTATTTTAGTCTAATTAAAGAGATTTGATAAAAGTATAGCAACCAATTAGAAAGTATTAAACGTATGGGAAAGAAAAGAAACAAAAATGATGGGGGAGTGAAATGAATATACTTTTGTGGCAATGATATGAAGGGAGACACGTGCGGGTTATGAGATGGGCGAAGGTAGGCACGTGGGTGTGTTTGAAGGCTAAGGGGCAGCGTTTTGCAGTTTCCACGTCAAAATGAGGCCATCTCATGCTCACCGTTTAAACTGCCCCCCTTTCCTTTTTCTCAATTCTATTTCTCCCCTCCAAGTTTAGGTTTTTCCCTCTTTTCTGTGCAAAAACCCTAAAACTAATTTCTCCCATTTTTGATTCATTCATTGATTCATTCCTTTCTTTTTCATTTTGCTCTCCTACTCCTTTTTTCTTCTCCATTTCCAGATCCAACATTCTGGGATTGCTTCCTTCTTTCGTCTTCTTCAGGTGAGCCATCATCTTACTCACCCTCAGTCAACTTTTTCTTTATTTCTTTTCTTTTCTTTTGCCTTCATTCTCTTCTTCGGTTCTTTCCCTTTTCTTTCCTTCTCCTGTCTCTGCTTCATTACACACAATCGCTAATGGCGAAATTCCATTTTTTTTCTTTTATCAATCAATCTTAATCGATTTCTTTGTGATATAATGGTTCTTGTTTGTTGTTGATTGCAGCTTCGACCTTGTGGAATCTCCTCTCTGATCATTTCCGGGTAAATTCATTCGACTACTTAAAAAAGAGGGAGGGTGGGTTTTCTTGTTTAAAGTTCGAGCTCTGGGTCTCATGAGAATTTTTAGGGGAATGCAGAAATCGTCTTGCAAGGACCACAAGGAGCTCTTCGGCCGAGGCTTGGGCGTCTCTGCTCCCAAGGCAAGAACTCGCGACAAACCCATCATCATCATCATGCCTTTCCCTTCTACTCCCTTCTTCACTCTCTGACTTTCCTGCTTCGGAAACCCGCCGACAAGTTCTTTTTCTTTCACCCCTTATATATAAAATATACATCATAAACGACCCTCATGACTAGGGTTCTTGTCCCGCGTGGTTCCTCTTCTGGCTCTTCTTCTACAAACCCCAACCGATCTTCTGCCCCTCCTGGTTCTTCACAACAACATGTTTCTACTTTCAAAGATGAGGAGCCTGGAGACTGTGTTCAGGAACACTCTACTGTTGACGACCTTTTAGAAGCTGGCGATAGCAAGACTGCTGTCAAAACAGATGATGTTTTAACTGAAGGCTCTTATAATGATCATCAGATGGAGATTTTGAGAGATGAACTTTCTGGAGATAATGATAAAGCTGTTAAAGATGATATTCTAGATCAAGGGGAACGTAGAATGGGATCGGATCGCTTGCCAATTTTGGAGAGGAATGCAATTGAAAGTAGTGAGTGCTGTAAGGAGGGGGATTCCTCACAGGCTATTCCAGGAAATTCACCACCTCCTCCACCACCCCCCGCCCCACCACTCAAACCTTCTTCAATAAGCTCATCAAACACAAGGAGACATGTCTTGGGAAGTTCAAATGCTGGTAGAGTTGGGCCCCCAAGAAGCGGCGTTCCCTGGTCTGTTGTTTCTAGTAGGACCCCTCTCACTGGGTCACGGCCTTCATCTCCAAGATCACATGTTGATGGTGAGGGTTACAACAGTGCTGACGAGCAGAACCCTTGTTATGTTTCCTTTTATGATCTGGTAAGGTTAATAGGACGATATAAATTGATCCGTTTCTTGGTTTACTCTTTGGTTTCTTAAAGACTAAATGTATTTATATACTCTGAAATGTTTCCTGTTTCTTTGTTTAATGTCAAGATGCTAAAATGGCGTTATAAAGATCCTCTCTTTTCTTGTGGTTCCCTCTGATACACTGTGCTCTAGTAGTTAAAGATATTCATGCAACTCATTGAATGCCAATTTTTTTCTATTTCTTGACTATCATATAAGGTTTTTTGCCCTTTGTTTAGGGATTTATTTATCTAGGCATTTGATACCTTGGACATTAAAATTTCATGGATTTTCCTGTCGAATGAGCTTTTTCGTCTTTTTTTGGAAGCATGGGGTTTCCTCATACACTGTTTTGTTGTCACTACATCTTTCAATTATTGTGCTGTTGGAGTGCTGGAAACATTATATGGTGGTACTGCATCTTGTGTAATAAACTCCTTGTGCTGATCCAATGTATATGATTCATTTGACTTATTTCAGGAAAGAGAGAGGCAATTTGAGGCTGAAATTAGGCGGGTGAAGGGTTTAGAAGTTAAAAGAATGCTGGAGGATGGGAATTGCCTCTTTCGTGCTGTTGCAGATCAAGTGTATGGGGATTCTGAAGCATATGATCTGATTCGACAGATGTGCATAGATTACATGGTATGAAGAATTTCTGAGTTCATGTCTCTTTGGTGGATATTAAGATAAATGTCTTAAAAGATTTTTGCTCCAGGTTTCTCCATTTGACTTAGATGAAGAATTTGTTTGTTTTTTTTTTGGATTGAATTGATTGTCAAAGTTGAACTAATATTTAATATTGCTATGGTAAGATTAACTTACCCTAACAATATTGATTAGGAAAAAGATATGGTAAGATTAGTTCTTGTTAATGCCATCGGGTAAGACACAATACATGTCTATTTTAATATTAGTTTTTAATTTTTATACAGAATTGGTCTGCCATTAATGGAGGAGATATATATAGCTTGGATAAGAGAGACATTTAGGTGCCTAGAACAGATGTGATGTTAGAGAAACCAAGGATATTCGATATATATAAAAATCAAATCATGAATCTTCATTTAATAGAGGATGAGTTCAAAAGGAGGGGAGATAAGCGTCCTCCCAAGCCTATGTCAAAGGAGTTGGAAAAAACCCACTCAACTGGCAATAATCTAGGGTTAATAATAGTGCAAGATATTTGAGAGAACGTACCCTCATGGAATTCTCGTTACATCCTTAAAATTCCCTAACAGGATTTGTTTGAAGAGATGGGAAAACTGAACAACAAGGATCATGCTTCATTTGGATCCCCTTTTGCCTGTACATTTAATTGAGTTTACTATACTGTTCAGGAGCGTGAGAGGGATCACTTTTCTCAGTTCATAACTGAAGGATTTACATCTTATTGCAAGAGGAAAAGAAGAGATAAGGTTTGGAGTAGTTTAGATTGTTTTTATTATGCTTTAATTCCATAAAACTTGTTATTTCTTTTTCCTTTAATTTTTTGGTGCTTGGTGATGAAGGTTCTTTCATATTCTGTTGCAGGTGTATGGAAATAATGCTGAAATCCAAGCACTTTGTGAGATGTATAATCGACCAATCCATATTTTTTCCTATGGCACAGGTGTAAATTATGTTTATATTCATATGGTTATGGTTACTACTTTTGGATGGTGTTTTAGCTGCCTTTTTTAACAAGTAGCGTGCCAATTGTTTGTACTTGTAGTCTGTCTCACTGCATTTATGGCATGGGAGACTTGGTTTTTTTGACCTTCTGACAGCTTATTACTACTGTTATTATTAGTTTTAGTCTTGAATAGACGTCTCTGTTTTCTATACATTTTTTTTTTAATTATCTTTATTGTAATGCAGAACCTATTAACATCTTTCATGGAAACTATACTACTGACCTGCCTCCCATTCGGTTGAGTTATCATCACGGAAATCATTACAACTCTCTTGTTGATCCACGGCGCCTAACAATTGGTGCAGGGCTTGGCTTCAGCAGTCTTCGTGGGGTATGCCTTTTTTTTTTCATTCTTCTTTTCCTTTTTGTTTGTTATAAAAACAATTGTGGAAACAGTTAAAAACTTCCCTTGAACAGAGAGATCACAAAAAAGGTGAAAAGATGACAACCCACCCTATCGAATGGATTTTAAAATATTTTTTCCTATGAACCTTCAAAGGTATGATTATGATTATGGCCTGTTCAAGGATTGGTAAATTCATGAGGCCACACAATCCCTTTCTGAGGGAAAAGTAAAGCAAAGAATTTCAGTAAGATGTAGGGTTTTGGCTATACTTCCCTTGTAATTTCATTATCTCAATGAGATTATCTCTTACCAAAAAGAAAAAAATTTGAAATTCATGACGGCCCTAGACCTTTAAAATAACGTGGTCATCCTGACCAAAGCTTTTTAAGGGTTGTTTGGTTCTAGCCGGATTACATCTAATTACAATGATACTTGAGAATGGGCTACTTTGGATAAGATATCTAAGAGTAAAGGATATCTTCTTTTGTTTTGGCAAGGAAATGTCATCAGAGATGTTTGTGTTTATTTCACAAATTTGGGATTTCTTCTTTACCGTTTGTTAATTAATTTTATTGTTACAATATTGGTTTTAAGTAATGTACTTAATAAACTAATTACATAGCTATCCGTTTGTAAGGTATTTTCTTACCGAGATTGTTTCAATTTCATTGACTCTGTAAAAAGGTTTTCAGTCGATTCGAGAGGGTTGGGGTTTCTTTCTCCTATCTCCCTAATTTGAATTACCATAATTCAAACGATTCGAGAGGGTTGGGGTTTCTCCTATCTCCCTCATTTGAATTACCATAATTCAAACTATCCTTCTCTCTCTCGTCCCCACAATAAGGATCTCTCACTCCCATGATCCCTGCCTAACTAACTTTCAGGGGATTTCCCCTTTCTGCCCCTCCTTTGATAGTATTTCCTAATTGGGGGCCTAATAGTACTCGCCGATTTCCAAAGAACCTTGTCCTCAAGGTTGAAATCTGGAAATTGTTGCTTGAATTCATTAATATTCTCCCAGATAGCTTCATGTTTCGACAATCCCTTCCAATCAATCAAAGCTTCGTCTTCTCCATTTTGGTCATTCTCCCCGTAGGCATACACTTCTTTGGGCTCAACTATCCACTCAAATTCCTCAGTCAATTGCTGAGGATCTTGCTGCATCGATTGGTGGTTTCCTACTGCCTTCTTAAGCTAGGATATATGAAAGATAGGGTGGATGGTAAAATGCTTTTTTTTTTAATTGAGAAAACATAATATCATTTCATTGATGATATGAAATGTACAAAAGAGGGGAGAGATCTTGATTACAAAAAGCTATGCCAGCTAGCAAGAAGAGAAGCAAGACTGTAATTGCAAAAGTAAGGAGTGAATTTACACTAGGATAGAGCCAAATAAAGCAATTGTTCATAGAACGATTCGAAGTCTTGAGACTTGTCCTAAAAAATGCGATAGTTTCTCTATTTCCAAGTGGCCCAAAAGAAAGCTTTGATGATGAATTCCCACAAGTAGGCCTTTTCTTGACAAAAGGGTGACCCATGAGAAAAAATTAGAAGATATGAATCATTTTACCCAGTAGAGCAAGCTGTAAATTGGAAGCTTTTAATATATGTTCCCAAAAATGATAAGCAAAAGGGCACGACGTGAATAGGTGTAGGTACTCCTGGTTCTGGTGACAGAGAACACACTAGTTAGGGGAGGAGACAATCCAGTGAGTTTTTTTTTTTTTTGGCAAAGTGTATGTTGTGTTGATTCCATTGTGACTCAATTCCCAAAGGAAATGGACTTTCTTCGGAAGGGGATCCTTCCAAATGTTTTTTTCCAAATGTTTTTGAACAAATCCCTGTGATTGCGGTTACCATGGGAGACAACATGCTGAGTGAGAGATTTGGTGGAGAATGTGCCATGCTCTCCCAAGGTCCAATGCCAATGGTTGGTTGTGTTAGGTTGAGTGGGAGGGATGAGAAGCGAGGATAAATTGATCCATTCCTCTGTCTCCTCTTCAGGGAGGTTTCTTCAAAAGTGAAGGTGGAAAGAAGAATCAGTTGTGGACCAGAACTCGTCATCGACCCAGATTTCCTTTGAGAAATGGAGTATAAGCGAGGAAAAGAGTCCTTTAATGAAGATGAGCCAATCCATCGATTGGACCAAAAGTAGTTCTTTCCATTTCCGATCACAATGGAAGTGTGATCAAAGATCAAGTGACAGTGTTCCATAATATGCTTCCATGGTCCTTGGTGAGCCTTAATCGTTGATTGATTCGGATGCAAGTCAAAATGAGAGGAGCCATATTTAGCAACAACGAATCTTCCCGATAGGGCAGTCTTTTCTTGATAGAATCTCCAAGTCCATTTGGCAAGTAAGCATTGGTTATTGGTTTTCAAATCAATGATCCCCAGACCTCTTCGAAGAAGTGTTTTTAACAACTAGCCAATTTATGGGGTGATAGCCTCCTATTTCCTTATTATCGACAAAGGAACTTTCTGCACATCTGTTCCAGGGAAGTTGCAACGTAAGAGGAAAGTTGAAAAAGGGTGAGATAGTCTGTAGGTAGGTTGGTCAATGTTGCTTGTATAAGCGTGAACCTCCCTCCCTTAGAAATATGAGAATCATTTTGCCTATATGATTTAGCCTTTTGTATGTTTGTAGGAAATGAGAATGATCCCCGAAGTACCGAGTCATGGTAAGCATGGAGTATCGATGGAATTAGAGCGGAGACTTTGTAGAGAAGATTACCTTGGACAGGCGAATATTTGATCACGCTATCACTATCATCAAATAACTGTAGGATGATTTTTTGTAGCTTAGTGTCCTCAACCACTTCTCTTTTCACCGCCTCAACATCAAGAATCATTGGAATCATAATGTGGGCTAACTGTGCAGCAATTGGTAGTCTCGATAAGGCGTCAGTGGCCTTATTCTCTATTCCTGGTCTGTATTGCACTTCGAAGTCATATCCCATCAATTTAGTAATCTATCTTTTGGTATTGTGGTTGTATGACTCGTTCTGATAAGAACTTCAAAGCTCTTTGATCCGTTTGCACCTTGAACTTCTGCCCGAGCAAATATGGCCTCCATCTATGAATATCAAGGACGATGACCATCAATTCTCTTTCATATAGCAACTTCATTTGTGCTCTAGGGGATAAAGTATGACGGTTAAATGCGATAGGCCTTTTTCCCTGAGACAAAATAGTTCCCAATCCTGTGCCTAATGCATCCGTCTCTACAACAAAAGGTAGATTAAAATCTGGAAGTCCATAGCCTTCCTTAATTTATCAAAAGCATTTGTGGCTTCTTGATTCCAGGAAAGTTGAGTCATTGAAGTTGCGATAGTCTCATAATTCTACACAAATCTTCGATAATAGTAGGTCAAAAACTGCGTAGTTCTCCAATGTTCTTAGGAATATGCCATTCCCACATCGCCCGAACTTTCTCACCATCGACCTCCACTACCTCCTTAGATATCCCGTGGCCGAGATACTCAATTTTGGCCTTTGCAAAATGACACTTCTTTCTATTGGCATAAAGTTGATTCTTCTCCAACACCTCAAAGACAATAGACAAGTGTTTCAAGTGTTGTTCATAACTTTGACTATATATTAAGATATCATCAAAGAAGACAAGGATGAACTTACGTAGAAATGGCTTGAATATCTTGTTCGTCAAGGATTGGGAAGTGGAGGGAGCATTGGTCAATCCGAATGGCATTAACATGAACTCATAGTGTCCTTCGTGTATTTGAAATGCAATCTTCTCAATGTCATGATCATTTACCTTGATTTGGTGATATCCAAACTTCAAGTCTATCTTGGAATAAATCTTTGACTCGTGCAACTCATCAAGTGGCTCTTTTACCACGGGAATGGGGAACTTATCTGGAATAGTTACCGTATTAAGCACCCTATAATCAACAGAGAATGCCCCTCCACCATCTTTTTTCTTTACCAATAGCACAGGGCTAGAATAGGGGTTGCTGTTGGGTCGAATCACCCCATTGGTTAACATTTCTTCGACTAATCTTTCTATTTCTGCCTTTTGTGCTTGAGCATTCGGTATGGCCTTACATTGATGACCGGGTTGGTCCTTTCTTTCAAGTGAATGTGGTGGTTAATCTCCCTTCGAGGTGGTAAATCCTTTAGGGGACTTGAATACTTCTTGGTTCTCCTCCAATATTTGAAGAATCCCCGTGGGCAGCTCCCTCTCTTCCTCTATATGCTCCATTTTTCTTTGCTCTAAGCCCACTTCCAATGCTTTGAATTCCACTAAGAAGCCTTGATCACTATCTTCCCATGATTTCATCATCTTCTTGAGGGGGACTTTTGATTTTGTCAAGCTCGGATCACCCTTCAAAGTAATCAACTTACCTCCCACCTCTACTTGTATTGTTAGGGACGACACTTGTATGTTCGTTCGTTTCACCTAGGGTATTTAACCAAGTCATTCCTAACACAACATTAGCCCCTCCTAGCTCCAAGGGCAGGAAGCTCTCATCACTACATTTTTTCTGACTCCTTTCCCTTTTATTGCTACACCACTCCCAAAATAATCCTATAGTTGGTTGTTTCAGTCACGGGTAATTTCAATTTATCCACTAATTTAGTCGAGATAAAGTTATGGGTTGCCCCATAATCAATTAGAATGATTACCTCGTCTATTCTTCCTTTCATTTTGATCGTCCTCGGGGGAGTCAACCCAACCACCAAATTCAATGATAGTTTTGCTGCTTCGACCTCTACCTCCAACTTGCTCTCTTCTTCTTCAACTACAGTTGCATTCTTCTATAATTTCCACTTCTTCCCCGTTGGCTTGTACTACCATTGTTCAAAGCTCTTTAGCTTCTGTATACTTCTCATCACATCGAAAACACAATCCCTCCACCTTGCGAACTCTGAAACTCAACATTGGATAATTTTTGGATTGGCCCCTCCTTCCTCGGGTTGGTTACTGCATTTCTAGATAAGGTTATAGTTCGGCTGGCCACCTGATCAAAAGATTTTGTAGGTTCTTTAGCTCCTCCGCCGGAAGGTTTTGGAGTAAAGTTATGGCCTCTTACCTTACTTGGCATTCCTGCTTCCTCCCATCTTGCTTCTTCACACAATCTTCTACTATTTGGGCCATTTCTATCATTTCATTTAATCCTCTTAGCCGAGTTCTTACCACCCTCACCCTCACTACGAGCTTTACTCCATTCATAAAAGTATTTTCCAGTACATCCTTGGCTACTCTGAGCAATGGTGCTATCAGTCGTTCAAATTCTTGACAATAAGCCTCCTGTTGTCTCTTGTTTTACTGCTAGCAACCGACCCAAGACGCTTCCTATTCTTTTCTTTCGAAAACGATTCAACAACCTAAGCTTCAGGTTCTCCTAGTTCGCGAACAGTTTCCTTTCTTCTTTCGCATGGAACCAATTCAACGCCACCCCTTCAAAACTAATCGCCACGACAATCATCTTCTCGACATCCATTAAGTTGTGTATCTAAAAATATCGGTCAACTTTGAATAACCAAGAATCAGGATTGAGACCATTGAACACTAGCATCTCTACTGTTTTAACTTATTTCGTTCGTTTCCACCCTTTGTTCCCGTCGCCTCCTCTATTCAGGTCTGCTCTTCCCCTGAATCCTCAGGGGTTTCACATCTTCAGAGTCGTCATTGACTCCCTCGACAATTTTTGGCTCTGTTCCAATCTCTCCCCATCCATATGCGTTGATCGATTCCTCATTTCAACAGTATCTGTTACTAGTTGCAATATCGTTTTTGATAGAGGCTTCTTCGATAGCCGGTATCCTTAACACTTGTTCCTAGATACGTTCAACGTCCGCCTTCAGTTCTTCCCTCTCCTGCTCCGCTAACTCTAGCCTCTCTTCTATCTTCCTCGGAGACATTTTTCCATGGAAATTCCGAAGAATTTCCAGGGAAAGATGCTCTGATACCAATGTGTAAGGTATTTTCTTATCGAGATTGTTTCAATTTCATTAACTCCCGAAAAGGTTCACAAAACAGCCCACCGATTCGGTAGGGGTTGGGTTATCTCCTATCTCCCTAATTTGCTTCGAAAATTCAGACAAAAACCAAAAACAAAGACCGAAAAGGAAAATATACTTACTATCCTTCACTCTCTCTGGTCCCCACAATAAGGATCTCTCACCCCTACAATCCCTGCCTAACTAACTTTCAAGGGAAATCCCCTTTTTGTCCCTCCTTTGATACTATTTCCTAATTGGAGGCCTAACACAGTTTTATTTGTTCATTTCCAAAATGCATATAAGGTAAATGACTTTAGACCCGTAATTTTGGTCCATGAATTTTTGTGTGTTAATTTAGTTCCTAGACTTTAGAAGTGTTAAACTACATTATTGATTTAAAAAAAGAGCACTACAAAGTCCTTGTCGTTATTAGTGTTACTTTAATATTGACCTTACATGCTGAAGGGATTAGCAAGTTATATGGACTAGCAGGTGATGGAATAAGGGAGTAGTTTAGCTGGATAAAATGAGGATGGGATGGCAAAAAAAAAAAAAAAAAAGATGGGGCATGTGTGGAATGCATTTTGAACTTAATGTTTACAACCCTTCCCACGTTTATTTGATTTGGACCTTGGTTGGTCTGATCTACCTCTCTGTACCACCCATTTCCATGGTGTGTTGAATCATCACTTATTAGTTCATTCAACATATTACTTCGATAATATTGATAGGAAAACTGGATTAGAATCGGAAGTTCAATGACATTAGTGAAACTAGGGTTCACTTTTTAATGGTCAGAGACTAAACTAAGAACTAAATCTGTATTGAACCACAAGATTTTTACTAAGCTCTTGGCAACAAGGATGAGAAAGTGCTGCCTAATATTTCTACGGAGCATTTGGTGTAAGGAGATAAATTTTAGGAGATGCGTTTTAGATGAGGTTCTTGCGGCTAACGAGTGAATTAGAATTGGTTTGAGAAATATTTTCAAAATTGATTTGAGGTGTCTGACCGTGTTGCCTGGAATTCTCTAGATATAAGTTGGGGAAGAGCGCTTTGGCTTCTTCTAATGGAGGTCACTGTGTTCCTTCCGTGAATTCTAATGGTAAACCAATGGGTAAGGTATTGGCCCACCATAGGTATTGGGCAGGGGATCTATTCTTTTTTCTTTCTTGTAGAAGATGTTCTTGGCAGACTTATTCTGACAGGCGTGAATCAGACGAGTGGAAGGTTTCTTTGTAGAAAGGGGACAATCTCACTCGCTGACTTACCATTTTGTTGGTGTCTTGATGTCACCATCTCTTTTGCTTTATGTGAATCTTAGCAAAGATCTAATTTTTAGTTTTGGCTTCAATTGTGATCCTGGTAAGCTTGGGAGAGGGGAATAGTTTAGTAACATCTCATAATTACGTGGAGAAGATTTGCTTCAACATGCAGCGATAAATGTATGCATATTTTTTATTTTTTTTCCTTTTCTTTTCCAGTGTTTGTTCTCTCATTGGATTAACTACAATGGATGGTCATTTCTTAATACATTTGATTACTAATGTGCATCAGTTTCATTAATGTTTTCATAGACTTAGTTTTATGGTTAATATATTTAATCCTAAATATTCATCGAAATAGCAACGGATGTTACTTGATAGAAGGAACACTTGTGTTTTCCTTGGTGGCCTTGTAGTTTGGGTTGGGCGCAGGAGGTGGTTAAAATTTCTTGAAAAGCTGAACTCATGCCGTCTAGAGCTGAACTTTTTGTTGAACATCTTACGGAACATGATGTTTTTGTCTGCAGGCAAATGTTGACAAGGATAAAGTGAAGGCCGCTTTAAAAGCACAGCAAGATCAACAGATTGATAATGCAAGTACACTGGACTGTTAAATTCTAGATCATAGGAGATTTTTAAATTAAGAGTAATCTTTATTTTGTTTTTCTTTTCTTGCTTGACAGGCTCTTCTTGCTCAAGGGCGGTATTTCTCAGATCTTGAGGTTACTGAAAAGGAGATCGAGCAGATGGTGATGGAAGCTTCGAGAGCTGAATATCTTGCAAAATACTCGTTGAAGCAGCAATTTGACCGAAGAGAGAACTCCACGTCGGGTGCAGAACCGTCTTCTTCAGGGGCGAGTACGTATGGTAGTCTAATAATCCATGCTTTTTGATGTTTCTACATATATACATGCATTGTGGTTGAAACTATGGAGTTTTTGAAAAAATTCAGGGTCGTCAGGAAGTGAGGGTAACTGTAATAGGATGGAAGGTAGGAGAGAAAGTGGTGGGGGGCAGGAATCAGTTTTAAGCAATGGGATGCGGACGGTGCTTTCGATGGGATTCGGTTATCTTCAGGTGATTGAAGCTTATAGCATATTTGGAGACGATGTGGATTCAATGGTATGTTATTTGTTGGAAACTGGGGAGAGTAGCAGACGCAAAGGCAAAGCCACAGAATGATGTGAGTCTCTCTATCTCTCTCTCTCTCTCTCTCACACACACACTATAAGTCTCTATTCCATTGAATCCATTCCATTCCATTCCAACATTTGTTTCACTTAGTAGAAGATGAGAGAGGAGAGGCATTGTAGGGGGGAACCAACTTGAATCCTGTTCTGGTATTATATGGTGGTATGATAATAAAACAAACTCTACTTTTTAATCTCCTCTATTGTTTCCACTTCTATTCCAGAAAAATATATGGTATTTGGTGCCATAACTAGATCTCTATCTTGCTATTCTAATTTTCACATTCTTTCTATAATAAAATTTCACCTCGACCATCTTTTTTTTTTTTTTTTTTCTTCCGTATGTACGATCAATTTAAATGGTCTTCTATGTCATTGAACTTTAAAAAGTCTTCGTTGAATAGTGTAGAGATAAATTCTGTCGTTGGTTTAGTTGGATATACTCTATAAACTCACTCCCTCATTTTATAATATTATTATGGATACATCAGATTGGGGCATAATTGAGGAACTTCTATTGATGTTCTTATATTGTATTGTATGGCATTGGCTGGAGACTCTTAACTTATATATGAAAACTCAAGTTTGTCTTTAGTGGTAGAAGAGAGTCCATTTCTGTAATTTAAACTGCTGCAATGTCTTCTTATTCACAATTAATATCTTCTTTTTTTTTTTATTTGATGAAACAAGCTTAATTTTTAAAAACTAAAAATAAATAATTGAATCCTTAGGTCTTGTTTGAGATACTGAGTTGGTTTTAATAATTGGTGAAATTATATAATATTATTTAAAAGGTAAAGTTTTTAAAATGAAAAGTTGTTTAGTCTGTAGTCTTGTTTGGACACAGAGTATTCTATAGGTTATAACACACGTTATTATAATCCACGCCTCAAATAACCATTTATTCTTGCAGAGTTGTGTGATAATTAATTCTATTTTTTAAAAAATGTTTTTGAAGTTGCAAGTAAATTTTAAAAACAAAAAAAGCGAAGGTTTTAAAAACGAGTTTATTTTCTTCAAAAACCGATTTTTCTTCCATGCTCTTTTCTTTTTCATACATCTTTCTTGGACAAATTTCTTTTTCTGACTTTTTCTTTTTGAATTTCACTTCTCTAACATTTTCATCTCTATATAATGTGTCTAAGATTTTCGTCTATACATTCTGTCTAACAATTAAATATTTTTCCAAAATTTCTTTAGACTTCTCTTTCTTTCTCGCTTATTTATTTCTAAAATTTCTCCTTAACTTTTTTTCTCTCAACTAATATACCAATTAGTATATATTTAACTTTTTGAAAGAGTCTAGATTAAGAAAGTGGAAACAATTTTGGATCTTGGACACTCTAAGTTGATCAATTTTGTAAAATAAAATGTATGCTCAAAGTTGGAAAAATAGAGGGATAGAAAACTCAGGTTTGAAGATCAAATTCTCTTCACCCAGTGGATGGTTTTCAACACGAATACTTCGTGGACAACCGTTAGAGTCTTCTTTTACTATCCTCAAGTCTTGAAACGGATTGTGAGATTGGATCCTAGGTTGGGAGAATTTGGAAGAAAAAACCACAAAGGTCACTAACTCGACAAAATAGAGCTTTGGTGAATTTGGTGAATTTGAAGATGAGAGGGATTGGGCAAGTTGTAATTTGGATTTTATGGAAAATCTATGAAAATCCACTAATTTTTATTTAATTTTAATTCAAAAATTAATATTAAATTTATTTTTAATTTTAAATTAATTTAATTAATCTAATTATTAAATAATTAATTTAATTAATTAATTTTTAATTTAATTTAATATCAAATATCAAATTAAATAAATTGCTCGATTCCGATCGATTTTCGAACATGAATCTTTATTCATGCTATAAATCGAATTAATGTTTAAATCATATTTAAATACATCTCATAGTTTAATTCATAATTAAGCTATGATTCGTTAAATAGATCACATATAATTAACGCTTTTTCTCTAACTCGAATTTGAACAATTCAAATTCTTCTCTTAAAATGTTACTAGGCTTAGTCCCAGCTAGTAAGGGGGCTAATGGACCTACATATCATGAGCTCCAACGATACGAGATTAACTGACCAAACTCTTTAGCCTAACTAATCAACATTCGTTAACCATCGGGACACTCCACTAAAGCCTTGTGGTTGCACTCTCCTCATCAGAGATATATTTCACGCCACTCGATACAACCATGATTAGTAAGTTGATCCTCAAGCATGTGTCGCTCAGAATTACAAATGCATTGGGTCAAAATTACCGTTTTACCCTGTAATTACCTCTTGTTCCTTAAGTCCCACTGATCCTCTAATGAACAATTGGTTTGTGGCCCAACCAGCAAACTGAATCCCTCTCGGGCCAAGAGAGTGGTGGGCCCTTTGTTCAAGACCCAGAGTCAACACTTAAGAACAACCTCTCTTTAATCCCTAAAGCGAGTAGGAGTGAATTCTATGTTCCCAGCTATCTACCCAGACTTGTCCCTGAAATGGGAGGCTTATTGAGTCAATAGTCTCGAGCCACTCTCACCCATGTAAATCTAAGGATAATCTGAATAAACAGGAGTTCATAGAACGCTCAAGATTAAGATCGAGTTACCTAGGTCATCGTATGAATGTAGTAAGTTAAGACAGTAAACGGAGTTATAAACTCTAAGTGACTATTTCGCGGTCCAGTCTTATGCAAACTCATTGCATAGGACGCCCCCACTCGCATGTCTCCACATGAACGATTTAGGATCACATCGTTTGTATTCTACAAAGTGGGTCGCGTCCATAGTGTCCCCAGGATAAGATACCCAACCCTATCCTTATACTATAAACCGTTCTGGCTATAACTTGAACTTGATCCACTTTTATGTCACACATAAAGTTCAAGTATTAATCCTATAGCCAAGGGTTCTTTATTGGATTAGGGTTACATAATACACTTTATTCAATAACACTTTTATTGAATAAATTTCAATAACAACTTTATTGCGAAATAGAATATTCATTCCGTTTACAAAACCATGAGTTTTAGGACATAAAATCCAACACTTTTCTCTTTACAAAAAAAAAAAAATTTCTCATTTTTCTTTCTCGTTTGTCTTTTGTTCTCTAATTCATTGTTCATTTTTAACTTTCCTCTCTCAAATTTCAACTTTTTTTTCTCTCTACAAACTTTTCTCTATCTCTAAAATTTACCTTTCTTCATTTAACTTCTCTTTTTTTCCCCTCTAACTAATATCTTTTATGAAGTCTAACTAGTATTCTCTCCTAGCATATATTTCTCTTATCTTTTCTCTACATTTTTATTATATGTTTTTACATAATTTTCTCTCTAAAACATATAATCTCTGTAGTTTTTTAAAATGAAAAGGTCTTGTTTGATATCATTTGATAACTATTTGATTTTTGTTTTTTGTTTTTGATTTTTGAAAATTAAGCTTGTTTCCTTTCAATTTCTCTACAATGATTTTTATTTTTTATAAAGAAACATTTGGGGGTCGTTTGGCCCTATGTTTTGGATTTGGATGACTTTGAATTCTATTGAATACATTAGGTCAAACATGGTTTTGGATTTGAATCCAAAACCATGTTTGCCCAAATGTGTTCAAAATCCTTGGTTTTAAAACACAACTGTATAGGTTACAACAGTTCAACCTCATGGTTTTGTGCCATCTTTTCTTATTTTATTTGTCATTTTTCATTTTCGGTGACTATTTCAATAACAATTTCGGTGACAACTCCGACGACCATACCAGCAACCCGACCACTGCTAACAGCTAACCTCCGGCAACAACTTTGGCGACTCGACCACTACTGACGACTACCTTCGACGACAACAACGACTACTTCTGACGACAACTCCAATGACCACGTTTGGGACTCGACTACCGCTAACTATAACCACTCGACAACCACTGCCTACGACCACCTAGTGACACAACCACTACGGATGATTTGATCAACTAGTTAATTTGATCACTCTATTTTAAATGGATACTAAAACAAAAAAAAAAAATTATTTCTAAAATGAAGTTTCAAAAATAGGTTTGGAATACTTTGTGAAATAAAGTCTTAAATTTATTAATTTTTTAATTGGACTTTTTTTTTTATTTCTAAAATAGAATTCCAAAGATAGGTTAATACTTTGAAATGGAATTTTAGATTTCCTAATTTATTTATCTTCTGATTTTTTAATTTCTAAAATGCAGTTTTATAAATAATTTGTGAAACATAGTATACAAATTTTCAATTTCTTGAATAAACCTTTAATTTTTTAATTTCCAAAATAGAGTATCTAAAAATAGGTTTTTAAATACTTTGTGGAATAAAATTTTAAATTCCTTAATTACTTAAATAGACTCTCAATTTTTTAATTTCTAAAATAGAATTTCAAAAATAAGTTTTTGAATACTTTATAAAATAGAATTTAAAAATTTATTAAATAGGCTTCCATTTTTTAAAAAAAAAAATTTAAAGTTTCTCAAAATATTTTGTGATGTGAAATAGAGTTTTAAATTCCCTAATTTCTTAAATTGACGTCTATTTTCTTAATTTCTAAAATAAAGTTTCAAAAATACTTTTTAAAATATTTTTTGAAATAGAGTTTTAAATCCCTAATTTCTTAAATAGAATTATTTTTTTTTAATTTCTAAAATAGAGTTCCAAAAATACTTTTCTAAATACTTTGTGAAATATAATTTTAAATTTCCTAATTTCTTACATAGATTTTCAATTTTTTAATTTCTAAAATAGAGTTCAAATTTTGTCACCCATTTATGTTATACAAGAGTTTCTATCATTGACAAAACATACACTAAAAAAAAAGAGAAAATAAGAGAACAAAACAACTAAAGGAAAAATGAGGGAAAAATAGCTTAAGCTCAAAATTTAGAACACTACACCCCACCCACTCTTTTCTTATTCTAAGACTTCAGAACACATCTCAAATACAACTTTCTGATTCTCATGCTTCAGAACCCCAAAACAAATCCCTCAGGCCCCGTTTGATAACCATTTTATTTTTTGTTTTTAGTTTTTGAAATTTAAACCTAAAAAATACTACTACCAATGAGTTTATATGACTTCTTATCTACTTTGTACTTATATTTTCAAAAATCAAGCCAACTTTTGAAAACTAAAAAAAGTAGCTTTCAAAAACTTGACTTTGTTTTTAGAATTTGGCTAAGAATTCAACTACTTACTTAAGGGAGATGATCTTTATTATAGAGAAATTAGGTGGAAAAAAACTTAACTTTCAAAAACAAAAAACAAAAAACAAAATGGTTATCAAACGGGGCCTCAGGGTTTTGATTCCAAGCAGGGGTCAAACAACCTCTTGAATTCTTAGTCAAATTTAAAAAATAAAACACAAGTTTCTGAAAACTATTTTTATAGTTATCAAAACTTGGCTTGATTTTTGAAAGCATCGATGAAAAGTAGATAAGAAAACATGGAAACTCATATGTGGAAGTAGTATTTATACCTTTGATTTTCAAAAACCCAAATAGTTATTAAAACATGGGGTTTTGTTTTCTGTTGTTTAAAAAACAAAAAAACAAAAAACAAAAATAGTTGCATAACATATATGGTTTTTGTTTTTAAAAAATAGAGAACAAAAAATAGAAAACAGAAAAACTAAAAATAAGACATCATTTAATAACCATTTGACGTTTTTGAAAATTAAGCTTGTTTTCTTTAAATTTCTCTATGATTTTCATCTCTCTTATATACATTTGGATGTCTAGCCAAGTTTCAAAAACAAAAACAAGTTTTTAGAAACTAAGACCCCGTTGGATAACGTTTTCATTTCTTGTTTCTTGTTTCCCATTTTTTAAGAATAAAAAACAAGAATATGTTTGATAACTATTTTGTTTCTTGTTTATTGAAAATAAGAAACAAATAAAAAGCTTGTTTGAAACTATTTCTTATTTTTTTTTCCTTATTTTTTCTCATTTTTTATAACTTAAAAAGAATTTAGTTATATAATATGAAATATTATAACAATCATTAAAATATATAAAAAAATAGTTATAAAGAATTTACATTTATTTAATATCCATGAGTCTCGATGTAAAATTAACAACAATAATAAAATAGTTTCGGTACTAAAAATAAATAAATAAAATTGTTTTATCCTTAAATTGTTGTCCAAATTTGAATTGCAATGTTATCAATCACTCAAGTTATTCTCTTGAAAGATTTCGACTTAGATCCAACTCAATATTGTTAAATGTTGTGATTGTAAAATATTAAAGTGAGGCTAAATGTGGTCTCAACCTGGACCTAAAATGTAGGTTAGAGAACCCGACACATGCTGCATGCCATCAATAAAAGAGTTGGCTTTTAAAATTAATTGGAAATATTAAAACTAGAAATAAAACTGGAAGAAACTCATTATATTTCCTCAAATTTAGCTCCAATTTTAGAATTCAATTTTAGAAACGTTTTCCAAACTTTAGAAACAAAAAAGGGGAAGAATTATCAAACATATCTATTCCTCAAAAAATTAGAAACATGAAACAAGAACGTTATCAAACGAATCCTTAAATATCTAAAAACTTGTTTTTATTTTTTAAATTTGGCTAGGCATCTACATGTTTCCATAAGTGAGATAAAAATCATTGTAGAGAAATTTGAAGAAAACAAACTTAATTTTCAAAACCCAAATGATTATCAATTACGTGTGACCTTAGATTAGGGGTGACATTGGTTCAGTTTTCATCGGTTTTAGGCCAAACCGAGAATCAAACCGATCTGAACGGTTTCATCAAAAGAGGAACCAAACCAAAGTCCAATAAACGACAAAACCATTGGTTCGGTTGTCCATTGGTTTGGTTCTTCTTTGGTTCGGTTTTCGATTTTTTTTACAAATCTTATGCTATTTTATTTCTTAGTTTCATCTTATTTTAATATTTTTTGTCCCTAAATTTCTCAATACCTCAATAAGAATTCATAGAGCTAACAATCTCATTTTGTTATTTTAAAATTAATTAAAAAAATGGATGAAACGACGCAATAATGGATAGAGATTCAATTTGGAGTTTTTTGAGGTACATATATATATACTTCAGTTTGGTTCGGTTTTTAATGAATTTTCTAAACAAAACCCGAACCAAACCAATATTTTTCAGTTTTTCTAAAATAAAAACCGAGATGTCCAATTTTCTTCTAAAAAACCAAACCAAACCATTGGATCGGTTTCGTTCGGTTCGGTTTGATCGGTTTTCGGTTAAGACTATCACCCTTATGATGAAGTTCAAGTATTATGAAATCATTTTGGTTGAAAATAAAGGGATTAGGTTTATGTTGTTTTAGAATTGAACAAAATAATATCTTTTAGATTTGTAACTCATTTTCTTACTAATGACAAAAAGACAGGTTTTTAAAGCTATATGAAATGAATGATAATATTTAAAAAATTCTATTTTGGTAACAAAATTTGTAAGATTATTTCAAAATGTCATTTTTTATCCCTAACTTTAAAAGGAAAAAATGGTCCTTATTGTTATTTTTCCCCTATCTTTTTGACCCATAGTTTCTTTGTGTATATATAGATGATAGATATAATGAGCACATTGTGTTTACTTTGGGATGAATGAAAAATGTTAAAATAGTTATGGACTACACAACATCTTCATGACCATCCCCCCTCCATAACAAACCAAAATCTGAGTTCCCTTTGTGGCTGACAGCTAAAGAGGAGAACAAATCCTCTTGGTACTCTCTACTAATGAATTGTTTACTTTACCCCTCCCCTCCATGGGAATCGCAAATCATAATCGATTTGAAATCTTTTTACGTATTTAGATGTCCAAAAAATTATCGTGTTTTTTTAAAAAAAAATCATCCCAAAATGATCGGATTTGACAGGATTTTCAACTTTACAAATTATGTCTCCAATTTTACTCATAGATTAATAGTTTCCTTCCATATGTTGGGATGTTTGTCCTAATCTCGTTTTGTTTGTAAATTAACATTTGAAATTAATAAAAGTTATTTATTTCATCATTTTGTGTCTCGCATTTCTTACAAACTTTGTCCAATAAACTAAGCTCCAAGGTCATTGAATATATGAGAGAACTAGAACTAGAACTTGAACGGTGTGTAGTGGACACACAGGGAGGATCACATTCGAGTAAATGACCCGAACGGTCTACAGTATATGGATAGGTTGGAGACCTAATCCTGGATACGCTGTGGATGCGAGACCCACTTTGTATTAAGATACAAACGAGGTGATCTAACTTGTTCATATGGTTGACATGCGAGTGGGGGTATCCTGTACAATGAGATTGTATAAGACCGGATCGTGAAGTATTAGACCTACTGATGTAACACCGTTAACAGTATGGACTAATAACTTCGTAGATGATCATTAGTAACTCGACCTGAATCCTGAGCGTGTTACGGACTCCTGTCTGCGGGGGCCTGTCCTTTGACTAGTAATGCGGGTGAGGGTGGTCACGCTTTACTAGCCCAATATGCCTATCTTCTCGTGACAAGACCAAGTAGGAGTCGGGAACTTAACTACGCGAGATGGAATTCACTCGTTCCCGCCTTTAGGGAAACTAGATGGGTTGTTCCCTTAAGTGTTGTCTCCAGGGCTTGGATAACGGGCGTCCACTCTCTCACTGGCACGAGAGGGGTGTTGTGTATGGTTGGACCATTACAACGTTGTTGTTCATTAGAGTAGCAGTAAGGACTTAAGGAACAAGAAGTAGACACAAGGGTAAAACGGTAATTTGACCCAACAGTGTCTACGAACAACCTATGAAGGGTCGACTCATAGGCATTGATTATATCAATGGACACATCATGTCTTACACTGACGGGAGTGCAACTACAGGCTTTAGTGGAGTGTTACCGTAGCTAATGAATGTTGATTAACCGAGTCAAAGAATGATATGTTAATCTCGGATCATTAAAGGGCATTTATGTCATTTATATGAGATATGAATGATATATTATATAGTTTAATGTGAATGAGATTCATAATAAACTATAAGTTAGGCTAATTGTTGAATTAGGGCTAATTTGGAGAAATTAGATTGAGAGATATTAAATTAGATGTGATTCAATTAAAAATCCACAATAATGCAAATGTGATTTGTAAAAATGAGATATGAGATATCTTATAATATGTGGTTATAACCTATAGTTGTGGTAAAATGGTAAATAGGTAGAGATTTCAACTTCACCTATCACCATTATATAAACCCCTTTGCAAGAAGGGTTCTGAAATGCATTGCTCATTTTTGGAAATTTCACCAAAAGAAGCAACTCTCTTCTCTCTCAAAACTCTCTCAACTTCTCCTCCCAAAAACCAACACAATGGTCCCACAATCCTCCTTCTTCCTAAAGTAGAACAACCGAGAAACCAAGTGGTGGTGTTTGATCGGTGTTCGTGTGAAAAGTACGAGATCGTTGAGAACGAGGAGAGCACGAAGAGTTCGTGATCTAACGGAAGGAAAGCTTGAAGATTGCCTTCAACAAGTAAGTAACTATAAACTTGTTGTTTTTCCTTTATAGAAATGCATGTTTAGCCTTTACTATATGATAGTTAATTTTAATGAAATTGAGTTGCACAATAATACCACAACGATTCGATCGTCTTCCGCTGCGCGGGGATTCTCATTCCCTTCAATTGGTATCAGAGTCAGGTTGGCTTCTTGTTGTGCATTTAATTTTGTTAAAATTAGGCGGGTTTATGCTTTGATTCATGAGATGAATTTTGGTTTGCGAAATGGATGTTTTTCGTTTTTGGCACTTTTAATTAGATTTACATTAAAGTTGATTCGATCAATGTAAGGGCCCGTGTTTTGGGTATTTTTAATGTAAATCGAGTATGTAAGTCCGTGTCGTTCGTGGCATGAGATACTGTGAAGAAATTGGAGCAGAAACGGACGAGAAACGACGAAAAACAACAAGAGGTGCTTGTTGTTCTGTCGACAGCGTTGAGACGCTGTTCATCGGTGTCTCAACGCTGCAATCGCGAGCGGAGGCTTAGTCGCAGATGGCAGCGCTGCAACGCTTAGGTGTAGCGTTACGCGCCCACCGGCGTGGAGCACGCGGGCGTGACGCCGACGCCGCAGCGGCGTTACGCCGCAAGCGTAGTGGGTAGTTTCGCGAGGCGCGCGCGCGAATTTCGTGGGGCAAGGCTTCGTGGGCAGCAGTTTTGAACGTGTTTTAATTTTCTTTTTTGTAAAATGTATTTATATTTCATTTATTTAATTTATTTTATTAAATAATATTAATATAAATGTTATATTAATGTTATTTAATAAAATAAATGCCCCTAAGTGCCAAAATCGGTCCATTTTTGCTATTTAATTATTTTATACATGTGATGTATGATTTAATTAAATTCTATGTGCATAGTGTATGTCATATAGATTTAAAATCCCATCTTAGGTTAAACATTTCATGCATCATTATATTATAAGTGTTATAATATATACTTTGCATGATAGGTTATATTATAAGTGTTATAATATAATTCAATGCATGTTTTAATTTAATTAAATATAAGTGTTATATTTTTTAGATTAAAGTATGATCATGCATTTTATTTCATGTGATGAATATTTATGTTATAGTATTGTTATTCATGTGATGAATGATCAAACACTATAACATAGAAATGCATGTAACCTAAGTTAATTATTAGTTTTAAAGTGTTTAGAACTTGAATAATTAGATTTAGGTTTTCTAGTTCTAATAAGATTAGAATTAGGAAATCAAAATGTAATCTTTGAATGGTGACTGATTAGTAACTCTGTCTAAGGAAGGTTTTGTCTAAGGCTGAGGTATTTAAGTTGACGCTTGCGGAACACCCCTACCTAGAATTCAGTTCGGAGATTCTTAGGTTATATTTTTCGTGAGTGTCGTTAATTAAAAGTTGATTAATTTACTCACATAGACCTAAGTAATAATGTGATTATAAACTTAGGCCTAATTCAATATAAGAGTTATATTGGTAGACTTAGGTAAATTTTAGCCGGTTTATTTAGGTCAATTCCGAAAAATATAAAGTGTTGAGTGAGAGGAAATAAAGTGTATAAGATACATTTGATTTTTCGACCACAAATCTCTTTAAAGTACGCACCGTTAGATCCATACTCGCCCTCGTGGCGCAAATGAGAGCGTCCCCCTTTGAATGATATTTGTATGGATCAATATCATAGTGGATGGAGAGAGTACTTATAGTGAGTGGGAGCGAGACCTGTGAAAACGGGACCCATGGTCTCTTCTTTCGATTCACACCGTGAGACCCCTATGATCCGCTTTGCTAGTTTGGCTCGGACTGCATAATCCCTTCCTGAGGGCCTTGATCATGGGAGTCGGAACACCGTGAATTCTCGAAAGGGATGCAGTTTCCTTGTTGGTTTTCCTTCGTGGTTCACCCTTCGGTGGCTATTGTTTGGACCGATACTTGGAAGCTTAAAGATTGAGGGGACACTCACGGGATTCGTTAAGTGTTAATGAATTTGACCGAAAAATGGTATCTGAACGCCTAATGGAATAAGAGTTATTCTGGGATTAGGGTCTGGTCGAGAAAGTCTCGTCCTAGAGGAGGAGTGTTTCTGTTCACCCTTCGGTGGCGGTCATTCTAAACCTTTAGGATATCATTGCAATTTTTTAAAATGACCTAGGGATCATAGGATTAAATTTTGCTAAAACTTGATTGGATTTCAAAAGTTTTTTGCAAGACTGACACAAAATTTTAATTTGATTTTTTCAGCAAAATGTCTAGCTCGATAATTGCTTTACTCGTTTCGGATAAGTTAGTGGGAGATAACTTCCAAACGTGGAAGAATAATATAAACATGATTCTTATAACCGACGACCTAAAGTTCGTGCTTACTGAGGAGTGTCCTTAGTTGCCGACCTCGACTGCATGACGAAGTGTTCGTGATGCATACGATCGATGGATCAGGGCCAATGAAAAGGCAAAGGTCTATATCATTGCCAGCTTGTCTGAAGTCTTGGCAAAGAAGCACGAGTTGATGATCACCGCTAAGGAGATCATGGAGTCGTTGCAGGACATGTTTGGACAACAGTCCTTTCAGGTCAGGCATGACTCGCTCAAACACGTCTTCAACGCCCAAATGAAAGAAGGGACGTTTGTCCGTGAACATGTTCTGGACATGATGACCCACTTTAATTTGGCGGAGATGAACGGGGCTTCGATCGATGAGTCGAGCCAGGTCAAATTTATCTTGGGGACTCTTCCGAAGAGTTTCCTTCAGTTTCGTAGCAACGCTGTTATTAACAAGATAAGCTACACTCTGACCACCCTTCTTAACGAGCTACAGAACTTTCAGTCCTTGATTAGGATCGGGACACCAGAAGCTGAGACAAATGTTGCCTACATATCATATCAAAGGGGTTCGACCTCTAGGACCAAGCTGACCGAGCTGCCGCCCAAAAGGGCAAGAAGGTCAAGGAACTTGCAGAGAAAGGAAAGTATTTCCACTGCAATGGGGACGACCACTGGAAGAGAAACTGTCCCAAGTTCCTTGTCGAGAGGAAGAATCAAGGTAAATGTGATTTACTTGTGACTGAAACTTGTTTAGTGGAGAGTAGTGACTCGGCCTGGATATTGGATTCGGGCGCCACTAACCACGTTTGTTCTTCTTTTCAGGGAATTGATTCCAAGCAGCAGCTGCGAGAGGGTGAGGTGACTCTACGGGTTGGATCTGGGGAGATAGTCTCTGCTGCAGCGATCGACAAAGTGAAGCTTTTCTTTGGCAGGAATTACATTTTGTTAGACAATATGTACATAGTTCCAGGGTTTACTAGAAACCTTGTTTCTATTTCCTGTCTTTTAGAACAATGAATTTTCGTTTCGTTTAATGGCAATAAAGCGTTTATTTTCAGAAATGTAATCTCATTTATTTTGCTTCACTTAAGTCAAATTTTTATGTTTTAAAACCTAATTCGGTCAAAAGTGTTTTGAATACTGCATTATTTAAAACTGCAGAAAAACGAACTAAAAGAGTTAAAGTTTCTCCAAAAGAAAATGCCCATCTTTGGCATCTAAGGCTAGGCCACATTAATCTCAATAGGATTGAGAGACTAGTGAAGAGTGGACTTTTAAGTCAGTTGGAAGAAAACTCTTTACCGGTGTGTGAGTCATGCCTCGAAGGTAAAATGACCAAACGTTCTTTTAGTGGAAAAGGATATAGAGCCAAAGAGCCCATTGAGCTTATACATTCTGACCTCTGTGGTCCGATGAGTGTTAAAGCACGAGGTGGTTACGAATACTTCGTATCTTTCATAGATGATTATTCGAGGTATAAGTATATTTACCTAATGCATAGGAAGTCTTCACTTGAAAAGTTCAAGGAGTACAAGACTGAGGTTGAGAACCTGTTAGGTAAAACCATTAAAACACTTCGATCGAATCGAGGTGGATAGTATATGGACACAGAATTCCAGAACTATATAATAGAACACGAAATTACGTCCTAACTCTCACCACCTGGTATGCCACAACAGAATGGTGTATCGGAGATGAGAAACAGAACCTTGTTGGACATGGTTCGGTCGATGATGAGCTATGCTCGTCTCCCGAATTCTTTTTGGGGTTACGCAATGGAGACTGCGATCTATATTTTGAACAATGTTCCGTCGAAGAGTGTTTGTGAAACACCTTTCGAACTCTGGAATGGTCGTAAAGGTAGTTTACACCACTTCAGAATTTGGGGATGCCCGACCCACGTGTTGGTGACAAACCCGAAGAAATTGGAACCCCGTTCAAAATTGTCTCTATTCGTAGGTTACTCAAAAGAGACCAGAGGGGTGGTCTATTTTTCGATCCTAAGGAAAATAGGGTGCTTGTGTCGACAAACACCACTTTCCTTGAGGAATACCACATCAGGGATCATTTGCCTAGGAGCAAAATCGTGTTGAACGAAATGGACAGTACATCAGCAAGAGTTGCTGATGGGGCTAGTACATCTACAAGTGTTGTTGATTCTAGCACGTCAAGTCAAGTCCATTCCCAAGAGTTGAGAATGCCTTGAAGTAGCGGGAGGGTTGTTAGACAGTTTGAACGTTACATGGGTTTAGCTGAAACCCAAGTCTAAACCCAAGTCGTCACTCCTAATGATGACTGTGAGGATCCATTGACCTATGGTCAGACAATGGATGACGTCGACAAGGACGAATAGATTAAAGCTATGGACCAAGAAATGGAGTCGATGTACTTCAATTCTGTCAGGGAGCTTGTGGATCAACCGGATGGGGTAAAACCTATTGGTTGCAAATGGATCTACAAGTGTAAATGTGGCGTAGATGGGAAGGAGCAGACATTCAAAGCGCGACTAGTGACAAAGGGTTTTACCCAGGTCGAAAGGGTTTACTATGAGGAAACCTTTTCACCTGTTGCCATGGTAAAGTCGATCAGGATCCTTCTGGCCATTGCTGCGTATTATGACTACGAGTTATGACAGATGGATGTCAAGACCGCCTTTCTGAATGGTAACCTTGACGAAACCATCTACATGGACCAGCCCAAAGGGTTCATAACCCAAGGCCAAGAGCAAAAGGTTTGTCGGCTTCATAGGTCCATTTATGGACTGAAACAAGCCTCGAGGTCTTGGAATATACGGTTTGATGAGGCGATCAAATCTTATGGCTTTGATCAGAATGGTTACGAGCCTTGTGTCCACAAGAAAATCGTCGACAAAACTGTCACATTTCTGATATTATATGTGGATGATATTCTTCTCATTGAGAATGAGGTAGAATTTCTTACTAACGTAAATAAATGGCTAGCTTCACAATTCCAAATGAAAGATTTGGGAGAAGCTCAGTATGTTCTAGGTATCCAGATAGTCTGGAATCGAAAGAACAGAACGCTACCCTTGTCTCAGACGTCTTATATTGACAAGATGTTGTCTAGATATAAGATGCAGAACTCCAAGAAGGGTTTGTTGCCTTTCAGCCATGGAGTTCACCTGTCTAAGGATCAATGTCCTAAGACTCCTCAAGAGGTTGAGTATATGAGACGGATCCCCTATGCTTCAGCTGCAGGGAGTCTGATGTATGTTATGTTGTGTACTAGGCCAAACATCTGTTATGCAGTAGGGATTGTCAGTAGGTATCAATTCAATCCAGGATTAGATCACAGGACAACCGTAAAGGCAATCCTCAAGTATCTTAGGAGAACGAGGAACTACAGCTTGGTGTATGGCGGTGAGGATTTGATCCTTACGGGATACACAAATTCTGACTTTCAAACCGATAAGGATTCTAGGAAATCCACTTCGGGGTCAACCTTCATTCTGAATGGAGGAGCTGTAGTGGCGAAGCATCAAGCAGGGATGTATCGCTGATTCCACTATGGAAGCAGAGTACGTTGCGGCTTGTGAAGTTGCAAAGGAAACTGTTTGGCTTAGGAAGTTCATGATGGATTTGGAAGTTGTTCCAAATATGAACTTGCTGATCACGCTGTTTTGTGACAACAGTGGTGCTATAGCCAATTCCAGAGAGCCTCGGAGCCATAAGAAAGGCAAACGCATTGAGCGGAAGTATCACCTGATACGGGAGATTGTGCACCGCGGGGACGTGACAGTCACACATATAGCGTCGGAGCACAACATTGTTGATCCATTTACAAAGCCCCTCACGGCTAAGGTGTTTGATGGTCACCTAGAAAGTGTAGGTTTTCGAGAGCTTCCTGACTAGGGCAAGTGGGAGATATGTAAACGGGTATTCAATGCCCTAGTTTATTGTATTACTTCATTGTAATTTATGTACATTTCAGAAATGTATTTGTTCCACTAGCTTAGTCCAAGTGGGAGTTTGTTGGGATGTTTGTCCTAATCTCGTTCTATTTGTAAATTAACATTTGAAATTTATAAGAGTTATTTATTTCATCATTTTGTGTCTCGCATTTCTTACAAACTTTGTCCAATAAACTAAGCTCCAGGGTCATTGGATATATGAGAGAACTAGAACTTGAACGGTATGTAGTGGACACATAGGGAGGATCACGTTCGAATAAATGATCCGAACGGTCTACAGTATATGGATAAGGTTGGAGGCCTAATCCTGGATACGCTGTGGATGCAACCCGCTTTGTATTAAGATACAAACGAGGTGATCTGACTTGTTCATGTGGTTGACATGCGAGTGGGAGCATCCTGTGCAATGAGATTGTACAAGACCGGAACGTGAATTATTAGACCTGCTGATGTAACACCGTTAATAGTATAGGACTAATAACTTCGTAGATAACCATTAGTGACTCGTCTTTAATCCTGAGCATGTTACGGACTCTTATCTGTGGGGGTCTGTCCTTTGACTAGTACGGGTGAGGGTGATTACAGTTAGTCGCCCAATATGCCTATCTTCTTGGGGGCAGGACCTCGTGGGGAGCTGGGAACTTAACTACGCAAGATGGTATTCACTCGTTCCCAAGCTAGGAAAACTAGAGGGGTTGTTCCCTTAAGTGTTGTCTCTAGGGCTTGGACAACGGGCACTCACCCTCTCATTGACACGAGGGGGATGTTGTTTATGGTTGGACCATGCAACAAGGTTGTTCATTAGAGGAGTAGTGAGACTTAAGGAGCGAGAGGTAGACACAAGGGTAAAACGGTAATTTGACCCAACTATGACTATGAACAACCTATGCAGGGTCGAATCACGGGCATTGGTTATATCGATGGACACAACTTGTTCTGCACTGACGAGAGTGCAGCTACGGGCTTTAGTGGAGTGTTACCATAATTAATGAATGTTGGTTAACCGGGTCAAAGAGTTTGACAGGTTAATCTCGTATCATTAGAGCTCATCATTGTAGGTCCATTAGGTCCCTCGGTTGGCTCAAATTGGACAAATTGAGGGTTTACAGTTTGGTGTGGATTTAAAGTGTTCAAATTCATTAATTGGGTATTTATGTCATTTATATGTGATATAGTTGACATAATATATAGTTTGATGTGAATGAGATTCATAATAAACTATAGTATAGCCTAATTGATTAATTAGTGCTAAAATGGAGAAATTGAATTGAGAGAAATTAAATTGAATGTGATTCAATTTAAAATTCCACAATTATACAAATGAGATTTGTATAATAAGGTATGAGATACCTTATATTATATGATATGCAAATATGATTTGCATATCATATGGTTGTGGTAAAATGGTGAATTGGTGGAGATTTTAACTCCACCACACACCATTATAAATAGATGCATTCAAATGCATCTCATAGGCTTAAGCTTTCATTGTTTGGATTTGGCTTCCAAGAGAAAGACTTCTCTCTCAAAAGCTCTCTCTCATTTCTCTAGAAATATCTCCAAACCCAAAACCAAAGGGAGTCCCACAACTCTCCCTCAACCTCCCGAGAACAACCGAGAAAATCCTTTGGAAGTGTCTTGCCATTCGGTTCGAAGATCGAGTTTGTAGAGATTGTTGGTTCGAGAGGGATCGTGATCGAGGAGTTTGAAGAAGAGTTATTCAAGAGGTTAGTGTAATCTTTACTTGCTGTTTTTCCTTCTCGATTTGCATGTTTAACCAAGGATGTATGAGATATGTTCGATTTTAAGAAAAACGAAACACAATGAAACAACGACGTTTCACAACGTTTTCCGCTGCGGGAAATCCATTCCATTCAATGGGTGTCTGGTGCAGCTTTTTGTAAATTGAATAAGTCTGATTTTTTGCGACTTTTTTTCTTACTTTTTTCCCCAACAAATCAATTACAAACACATTTGTCTACAATTTCAAAACTTAATTATGAGATCAACTACAAATTTACAATATATATTACAATTTTTCAGATTTATGTTAGGGATATTTGCAAAAGTAATGGATATTGGGATTGCCAGATATATATTACCATTTGCCAAAGTTTCACTATAAGTCCTTTTAAATAGGTTTTGCTTTGTTTTGTGTTAAAACCCTAAAGGTTGTTTGGGGTGCATGTTATAATAACTTATATTATAATAGTCCGTGAAACACTTCAAACACAAACTATTATAACTCAGATTAAATAACTTTGCATTCTAAACATAGATTATATAACTCCACAAGACTATTATCACTCATTATTATAATTAATTCAACGTCCCAAACCATCCATGATAGATATTATGTCAAATAAATTATTTTCAAACTATATTTCACAAATGTTAAGCTCTTATATGGATTTTATGCATCTCTTTATATTTATGATATTATTATATTTTATTTTAATATACTACAATCCTACACCTTGCTTCTGCGGCTTCTTCTCCAAAATTTGTTTTCTCTTCATTTTTTGTCCGTAGTTTTCTGTTGCCATGTGCTTTGTTTTGTACCCCTTTTTGCCTCGTGCCACTTTCTTCAATTTTTTTTCATAATTTAGGTTCCTTACTTTGTTTTTTCTTTCCCATTTGTTGCCTTTGCTCATTTCTTGTCTTTACTTTTCTTGCTTTTGCCTATTTTTCGATTTGCTTCATGTTCCTTAAATTATTGTGTGCTCATTCTTTCACCATATTTTTTGAAATATTTGTTATACTTTCACGATTGTGAAGTTTTCTAAAAAATATTCTTTGTAATAAGAGTACATGGTCAAGTATGAAATAATGGTAGGGGGAAGTTTGTCTCTCTGTTTTGATATATACTGTATATGTTTTTCATACGGAAAAAACTAAGGTATATAATACATATATATGTGAGTATATATTATATAAATCTGTTTATTTTGATTATATTTGAAACATTTGTAAAGTTTCATGCTTTACCATTACAAAATGACAAGCAATGCACTATATTCTCATACAATACCAATAGTACTCACACGTACACATGTTAGTATATAATCATTCTATATTTTCTATAGGTAATAATTTCATTCACCTATGTATAGTTTACAACCGTTATTGGAATGAAATGAATAATTATGTTGACTACCAAGTTTTTGAAATTATTATTCACAAAGGAATGCCGTTGATTAATTTTATTGAAGCTATAGTGCAAAAGCTAAGGAGCATAAGTTGATATGCAGTTCATTAGGCTCAATACATTTCATAATACATGCATGAAGATTACGAAAGGATGTAAGTTGTACAACATCTTGTAATATAATTATATCCTTGTCTAAAGTGTTGTTTAAAGATGTTCATTAATAGTCAATTGTAGAAATAGTGTAGTTTTTGTTGATAATATACTTCAATTGGTTCAATCTCAACTAATTTAGTTGGACAAGGTCGATTTCATCATATGTTACAACATTATCTTCCAATTTTAGGATTGACATGATTTTTTTGGTAAGTTGGATACATGCAATTGCAATCAGAGAAAAAATCTTCAATATAAGATTATCATATCAAATCATGAAGTGACACTTGGGTAATTAAGAAATTTGATGGTATATTCAAATTGAAGGAAATTTACAATTGGCTTCCCTTCCTCCACAAGAACCAAGACTAATAGGTAGTAAATCCACCCCACATACATGTTAACTTTATAAAATACATATGTTTCTTGATCTTGAGTTATTGTTGCAAGATTGCACTTCGAGTTGAAATCAAATCCAAATGGCATGTGCAGAATCAGAGTAAATGAGAGTACCAAAATTAGTTTAGAGACTGAAATTAAAATCCAGACGATAGCATGAGTTATTGCAAGTTTCAAGCAGGTAATAGTTCACCAGTGAATTTGGAAACAGTTCCATCAATGAACCCTAATTTATTCTCAGTAGAAAGAGCTGTAATCATCAAACGCCTCCAATATACGTTGTCAGTAAGAAGCTAGGAAACAAGAATAAGATTTAAACATCATTCTAAGGTAGGAAGTACGGATTCTGAATTGTAGCATCTGTAAAACTGAGAAGAGGTAGAAGAATTCCAAAGACATGGTCACAGTAATGGCTTGTAAAAGAAGAAATTTCGTGCCATTATGAAATTGAAATGAAGATTTGTGAGTTAAAATCTTGTATATTATTTCTCTTAGTAAGTCCATGCTTTTATCCAGAAATATAGGGCTTTGATAAAACTGAATAATTTAAATAACAAACTAATGACTAACTGAAGTTAATTCCAATAACACCAATCAACTGAGAAAATAAATAAATAACCCCAGAAAAATTCTTTGGGAGAGTGGAGAGAGAGAAACCTTGTCATAACTTTCAACTGCTGAGCAGAATCCATAGCCATTAACATCAACTGTGCAAGAATTAAGAGATAATAGACGCAACAAATTTCAAGGAAAGAAATCATAGTCAAAAGTGGAAACCACAATTGAGGGTTAAACAGTACGAAATTAAATATGGAGAGCAAACAAAAATTTATGGCTGGCACCTTGAGAGTTGTCATAACTGTTATTATGGCACAACAGATGATATAACTAAAAGATGTCAAAACAAAAAGAAAGAGAAAATCCTTCGAGGAATGCTCACATGAAATGAAACCCTTCAGTTCCTCTAGCTGTGATGATTGGTTTGACACCTTGTCAGATTGGACCCTATCGTAACGCCTGTCTAATCTAGATGGCAAAAATTCGGGCGGCAATGATGTAAATCCAAGCATCAAAATCTCTACTATACTTACTCATCATGCCGTTTTCACTTTTCGGGAAGGAGGGCGTCTAAATAGACCAATCAGATCATCAAGACCCTATGGAACATTAACATTTTGTGAGTTTTGTACCACTTTGCAGGAATGGTAAAGTGTCGTTTTAATCCATTATATAATTAAAATAATTTAAAATTTCTTAAAAGCACTTAACATCGATTCTAGAGAGTGTTTCTGTGGAGTGCTTGTAAAAAACAAATACTTTTCACTTAAAAATACTACTTTAAAAAGTCAGTCATTCCACACCTACACTAAAAAAAAAAGTGCTTGAAAGTGCTTTTAAAATAAGTGTTTTAAGCCGAAGTAAAGAAAAAGCGGTTAATAACAAATTGCTTTAGTATTTATTTTGTACTCCAAAAAGTATCTTTGAAAAATTTGCAATCAAACACTTGAGCTGTGGCTAAACAAGTGTTTTCTCACACTTTTTTCAAAAATACACTTATTACTCTCAAACTTGATAATTTTGATAACGTCCTAATGAGCCTTTTTGCTAACTTAGAAATCTAAATTATTTTGGTTTAAGGAATTTTCATATCATGAGAGAGAATTTACTAAAATTGGCTAAAGAAAAGGATAGAACATACCCTGGTTGTGATCACAAGAAAACAGAAGAGTAAAACTAAATACGATCCCAAGACCAAAAGCAAAAGCAAGTCGAATGTCACGCTAGCAACCTGAAACAACAAACATAAAGCCTGCTTAGATTCATGTCAAGAAAGAACACCCGAGGATTTAAATATAGAAGCAACCCTCATCCCATTTTTCCCGCACGTATAACCACAGATCCAGATTCAGCTGACACGAACGTTGGAAATAATAATGTACAAACTAAAATAGAAATGGAGCTTCAGAATGTGCATGTGTGATTGGAGAAGCTGAAAGAATTATAAAACTGGATCTGACATGTAAATACAAGTACAGAATCAAGTTCACCATTGATCTGCAAAGTACCTGGTATATATGAAGTTTAGCTGCAGTTGAATCATAAAAGGTGAACATCCCATCAAATGCCTCATGTTGCAAGCTCACATCATTTGTATGGACCTCCAGTTCCTGAAAATAGTAGAACAATATCATTTGAGGGCTGAGAGGTAACTTTAATTAGTAGCCTAAAGTATTCGTATGACTTGTGAGTCAGCCCAGCCAAACCAACTGACCACGAAAATATTGTGTTTGCACAAATGGTTTGCAAACTTTTGAATAAGACAAACATGCAAGACAAATATAGATCGAGCAGCACTAACAGTAGTAGTTCCAACATATTAAAAACCGTCAAGATTTTATCATCGAACAAATTTAAATTTCTGGTTAAAAAAGATAGCGGCAATTTCAACAAAATTCAGAATGTTGTATGCAGAGGAAAATTAAAAACCTCAAGCACGTTATGTATGTTTCAGAGCAATATTTTCAGGTTAAGCTAAATGAAAGGACAAGAATGGTAACAACCGGCACAATTCTATTTTTCTAATGCCAATAGGAAGGGGTCATCTTTCGACAGAAAAGGAGTCAAACATATTCATGTTTCAGAACATTGTCTCTTTTTTTCTTTATCAGATTGCCACTCGGTCCTCGGGTGAACACAGTTTAGGAACCAAAATGAAAGTAGATGGTATCAACTGGCACAATTTTATTTATGATATAAAACCTTTTTTAATGCCAAAATGAATGGGTCATCTTTCGACAGAAATGGAGCAACTCGAGGCGTTCGTGACAAAAGATCCAACCATGATCGAATATAAGTTGGATTGACTGCCAAACTACTATCATCTGCAAATACTTGTATGTTCTTTCCTTCATATCTGTAAATATGCCTCTGCATAAAATACAAGGAATTCTGCATTAGAGAATCCTAAAAAACAATATAAAATAATACAATGGACATTCTGAATCATTTGGAATTTGAAAATCAATAACGTATGTCATTTATTCGTGCACTCTCCACTAATAAATAACAGTAGAAGTTTCGTGTCAGAGATCAATTCTGGATTGTCAAAAACAAACACTTGCAGTTGGAAAGAGGAAAAAGTTGGGATAGCTTAGGGCCTGTTTGGTTTGCAATCCGAATTATGTTTTATGTTTTCGGATTCACTGAATTCAGTGAATATGTGTTTGGCAGATGTGTTTCCGAAAACTGTTTTCAGATTATGGGATCCAAATAGTAGAAATTCTGAAAACAACATTTTTATGTTTTCATTGTATCCAGATTCTGAATTTAAAATTTTAAAATGTAGAATTATATCAAACAAAGATAAAAATCTTAATAAATACAATATTTCAGGTTATAAAATTCAATTTGTTTTTGTTAAATTAAAATATGTATAATATAATATATTATAAATTACATAATATTATATTACAAAATGATAATTCTATAAAATTTATAAAATCATGTTCATAAATTAATTAATAATGACTTATATTCAATTTAATAATTAGTTTTGCAACTACAACTAATTTCATGATCTATAAATATGTTATAAGACACACTTTAAATAACTATTTAGAATGTAATCAAATTTATGAATCTGCTACCAAACACATATCTGAAAACATGAAATGCAACTCTGTTTTCATTGAATCCCTTGTTTTCAATTTATGTTTTCAGATTGCTTACCAAACCGGCCCTTAAAGATTATAGCTAACCAAGACATGATAAAACTTACTGCAATACTCTCCGCAACTAACTTGATACTCTTGGCAATTGCACTCTCGTTCAAAAATGATCTGTTGGAAGTTACGGTCTTATCAGAATACACATCATACACATAAATATACATGCTCGCACACATGCAAACATGGAAGGGGCCGGTCTTAAAAACAGAACCTGTTATCAACTAAACCTCCAGTCCTTTCCAAAAGCTCAGGAGCAGCAGAGAGTTCAGAAAGGGTAGCAGCAGTTACTCTCAGTCTTGAAAACTGTTCATGCTCCCAGGCTACCTACAGCATACAAAGGAATTATTGCACTACAATAATCATAAAAATTAAAGTAACAATAGTATACAGTATACTATGCTAATGGAAGCCTAGAAAATCCTTTTTGAAAAAATGATTAAATAGTACACATCATGTTGGAAAATTGTAATGATGAAGATGTATGTTGGATCAGTTGAATTTGGAAACAAGCAAAATCTCTGGCTCTTTCAGTTTTGTTCCCCCCCCACCCACCCCCGTGAAAAAAGGAAAAAGAAAAAAAGACCGTTTCCCTTTTCCTACTAAATGTAGCTATTATCCTAGGAACATCCTTTCTTGCAGCAGTCACCACAGGATACAATAATTGCAAGAAATTAGGGTTGGTTTGGATTGTTAACTAATTATAGCCTACTAAGAAGCATAGACACTTTAGTTTGACTAACGTGTCCATGTTGGATATTTGGACACTCCGACACATGTGGGAAACATACCAGACACATTTAAGCACAATGATATGTGTTATGGTAGAGCCTAATTGTACAAAGTCAATACATATCCAACATTTGTTAGACATGTATTGAACACTTGTGAAACCTATATATTTTGAGAGGGAAATACAATTAAACTCATTTTTCTAAGCATACTAATACATAAACTTATTGACTTTTTCCCTTCTGGTATAAAAATGATATATATTTTAAAAAATGTATATCTTAATAAATGTGTCCTTGCCATGCCCATGTTCTAAATTTTCAAAGAATGGCGTGTCACCGTGTTTATGTCGTGTTATACCCATGCCTCATATTCATATCCAAGCTGCTTCAATAACCTAAGAATCATGGACACTTTAGTTTGGGCCATTTTACCCTAGCCACAAGATAAATGACGTCCACATGGCCAATTTAATTTTTTCTACTAAGTGACTAAGATACACGACATTTAAAAAACTTTAATTGTTCAGGATTCTAAATTCTTGAGTCATGTTTGCCATCCTCAAAATAATGTATCTTAGTACAGAGATAAGCTCAAATAATAAGATTTGAATTTTCCACAGCTAAATTTGTCTATAACAGTATAAGTCAAACATAGTAATACAATGATCTCAACAATTAGAATCATAATTACAGTTTTCATTTTCCATTGAATTACCTTGTATGATATTGTTGCACTAGTCATCACATTTTGATAGGACCAGAAAATCCTATCATAACTCTACTAATTTGTGCTAGTCTGGATGGTTTTTATGAGGTTTATTGCCTATTTTGTAGATTATCAAGCGTAAGGAGCATTTCGGAGTTTTTCCGTCAGTTTGGGGCTAATTTGGAGAAAATCGGTGGTCATTCGAATAACGGACAAGAAGATGAAGCAAAATGACCAAAAACCCCTAGCGAGAGCGTCAAGAGGCCATTCCAAGCATTGAGACGCTCTGTGTCACTGGCCGTACCTCTCCGACCGTGCGGCGCCATGATTCATCCCTCGAACATGGCCACCTTTCTTGGGGGAACTCCTGCCCCATCGTTAAGATCGCAACGCTTTGTGGCCTCGCCGGGTCTTTAGGCGAGGTTCTTCAATCCTCAACCAAGCATCAAGTAAGTAAGCGGCGGAATATAACTTGGTCGCACACGCCGCCCGGGTCCCGTACTTGCACTTGTCTTTCCCATGAGTTGGCTTTGACGGACATTCTCGGATCGCTGGCCGCTAACGGGCCCTATATCGAACCTCCAAACCATGGGAAGGGGCGCAATGTCGGCACACCGCGCCGTCCGACACCGCCCCTTGAAAACCCGTTACAAAGGAAACGCCAAGACACTTCTTCTTGAGACGCCGCCTCACCATGACACGCGAACGCGCTACTTCGGGTGACTCACTTAGGCCCACAAGCCTGTGGGGTGGTGGAGAGTCGACACCATGGTACCCCTATAGTATATTATGTGAAATATTGGGTCTTCCTCCTTGCACGTCATTTTGGCGAGGAGTCATACGCCCATACATCGACCCCTCCGACGACACGGTTGGCCCCGATCTCACATGCCTTCGAGCCCACCTATCTTGGTGTGTTAGATGATGCATCGCCCTCCTCGATCGCATCATGGCACGACTTGTCATCGTGAGGTTCACAAACATACGCTCTTCTAGTATGATTGTGACATTCTCCCCACTTAATCTCGCCATCGCCCTCGATGACATACTCGGGATTCAATCCGAATCATGGATTATAACACCCTCCCCGCTCGAAACTCCGGCATCGCCTCGATGCCTTAACAAGGCTAACGGACTTGCTTGAAAATTTGCGCCTGCACGGATACGGCAATTCGTAAAAATCGGTCACCACCGGTTGGTGGGCTATCCTTCATGGGGCACTCTCTTCGCCCGACTCTTGGGGCTTCGGCCCGGGACTCACCAGACGAACCATGGTACCAAACCTAGGCATTCACTCGCCTGGTCACGGGAACGTGTCCCAACTCGGCCATCTTGGCCAGAACGCACGTATGTTCTGAGCGATCGCTCAAAGAAAGTCGGAAAGCTTCTCCGCCGTTGGCACCACGCCGCCAACTAATCGCAGCGCAAGCCACACCGTGGCAACACAATACAGCGCCTCGGCGCTTCACAATGTGCTCACTCTGCTCGAGCACTTTCATAGTGGCACTCCTGGCCACATCGCAACGGTTGCGCACTCCTGGCGCTTCGATCGGGCACCACCGCCCGCACAACTCGCTCGTTGGCTTTCGCACGCCAACTGCTCAACTTGCGCACATCGGCGCTTCAATCGGGCACCACCGCCCGCACAACTCGTTGGCAAACATGCCAACTGATCAACTTGCCCCTCTTGGGCATCATGTGGAAGTCGCGTCTCATTTGGACAACTCTCTCGAACTGAGCCAACGCCAACATTGTCCTCATACGCCAAACTGTTGCCCATACTTGCTTGACATATGATTTCTCTTGCTAACGCTAACTCAATTCACAAAACATCGATTTCAGGCAACTCGAACAAACATCACCCAGGTACTTCCTCGAAAGTGATTTTCCCGACTCGTCCGTGTCTTTTTTAACCGATACCACCCAGGTTCTTCCTCGAAAATGGCTACCGGCGACCAACACTTCACCCAGGTCCTTCCTCGAAAGTGTAAGTGCTTAAACATTGCCCAGGTACTGCCTCGAAAGTCAATGTCAACACGGTCTTGATTTGTACGAAGCCACCCAACTGGTTTCAACCCACGAAAGTCACATTCATTGTCACAACGGACCCCATTCGATTCTTGTCCGATCACGCGCGCACAAAGGTTGGCTCGATACCACGTGTCACGGCCGCATTCTTCGGACCGCGCGGCGCCATGATTCATCCTCGAACATGGCCACTTTTTGAGGGGAACTCCCGCCCCATCGTTAAGATCGCAACGCTTTGTGGCCTCGTCGGGTCTTTAGGCGAGGTTCTTCAATCCTCAACCAAGCATCAAGTAAGTAAGCAGCGGAATATAACTTGGTCGTACACGTCGCCCGTCCGTGTACTTGCACTTGTCTTTCCCATGAGTTGGCTTTGACGGGACATTCTCGGATCGCCGGCCGCTAACGGCCCTATATCGGAACCTCCACCCATGGGAAGGCGCGCAATGTCGGCACACCGCGCCGTCCCGACACCGCCCCTTGAAAACCCGCTACAAAGGAAACGCCAAGACACTTCTCTTGAGACGCCGCCCAAAATGATGACACGCGAACGCGCCACTGGTGACTCACTTAGGCCCACAAGCCTGTGGGGTGGTGGAGAGTCGACACCATGGTACCCCTATAGTATATTATGTGAAATATTGGGTCTTCCTCCCTTGCACGTCATTTTGGCGAGGAGTCATACGCCCATACATCGACCCTCCGACGACACGGTTGGCCCCATCTCTCACATGCCTTCGAGCCCACCTATCTTGGTGTGTTAGATGATGCATCGTCCTCCTCGATCGCATCATGGCACGACTTGTCACTGTGAGGTTCACAAACATACGCTCTTCTAGTATGATTGTGACACTCTGCACACAGATGCGCAAGGCAGTAGCTGATGAAACAGACCACCTCTCAATGTTGTAGCAAGGAGCGTCAAGCTGAGATTTCGAGATTCGCCAATTCAGGGAGATCGTCATGATTTTACATCGTAATGCCATGAGATTCTGAACATTTTTGCATTAATTTCTTATTCCAGTGATGCAACCTTCGTAGGCATCAAATCGAGGATTTGTATCATCTTTTGTGGGGGTGCTTGTTTGCCCAGTCCCTTTGGGCCCGTTGGTTGGATGCTTTTAATTTTTGTCTGGGTTGGCATAAGGATTGTTTTGCGGTGATTGAGAAGATTCTTCTTGGCTCTCCTTTTAGCGAGAGGGGAATAGTTTTGTGGGATGCTAGTTTCTTTGCAGTGTTGTGGGGTGCTTGGCTTGAGAGGAATGGTAGACTTTTTCAAGAGGTCACTCTTGTAAGTTGTAACTAGGTTTGGAAGTTGGTGAGGTTTAATGTCTCATTGTGGGTGTCAGTCACTACGCCTTTTAGTAATTATGATTTTGGTTTGATTTTGTTGAGTTGGAGTCCCTTTGTGTAGTTTTGGGACGATCTTTTGTGGAGGGGTTTTTTATGCCCTTTGTATTTTCTTTCATCTTTCACAATGAAGCGTGGTTTCTTATAAAAAATTCTATTAATTTCAGTATTGAATGTTTTTTTTGCTTCTTTGCTTTAATCCTTAAGCATGCTCGTAGGTAGCTTGAAAACCTACATGCGTCGACGTCAAGTATGTTTAACTTTATTATGCACATTTTTAGATTGCTTAATCACACAGAGAGTCCGTTTAATCTCACTAGCAATAAGACTGATGTGTTGATGAGTTTATGCTCCCATAAACAACTTAAAGAAGCCAAGTCCTTGGGAAGCAAAAGAGCGATAGAATTAATTTAGACCCAATCAACCTAAAACTAATAGTTTCTTAGAACTTAATCGATTGGTTGTGAGCATGGCACGCTATAGTCCCCAACTTAGGATTGGTTTCAAGTTTAGTTGATGTTAAGTTGATTAGACTATTCTAAGGGAGTGTTAGAGGCTTTGTTGGCTTTTCCAACAAAGCAAGTTGAGCAAGTTTTGTTCTGAAATTAAATTCTATGAAACTTGCGATTAGCATTGCAAATATTAATCCCAACGTGTTCACGAATTGGTGCCTAGCTAGTCTAATTTCTGCTTTCATTTACATTTTTGCAATTTAATTCAGTGTAATTTTAATTCAGCGCAATTTACATTTCTCACATTAAACCCCCGGGTTACGTTACATGATCCAATTAGAAAGAAATAATTACCAATAGAAAGCTTCCCTGTGTTCGACTCAGCCAACTGTTACTACAAGGTTTTAGTGAGGTCCGACTTATAAATTTATTTGACGAAGGCTGCACAAAAGCTCTCGATCACATTTTCATTTCTATTCTCATTCTTTTATTAATTCAATTGGAACCCAGAGCCGAAGTCCAAGTTTAACAAACCACTCAATGAACAAGTTCTATTTGGAAACGTTGACACTTGACACTAAAGCTCTCGATTAACAGTAGGTCGGGTATGATTGTTTACAAATCCTGATATCAAAAAGAATCCCAAGCACTTGAAGGTTGAATTATTAAGGTACACACTGAGGTTAATGCTAAACCATACCATATGTGTACTAGGAGCTAATAAATATAGGAGAGCTGAGGAGTTTCATAAAGAGGATTTAGTCATGGTTCACCTATACAACAATTCTGGTTAGAAAAAAGAAAAATGAGATGGTTTTGTGCATTCATCTACGCAAGAATTGACAACCTATTGACATGTCTAAAGAAGGTTGGACCATGTAAGATACTCAAAAGTGTCGAAGAACATAGGCTCATGAATTTCTAGATGTTTAACATATCTCCAAGGCTTCTAAGTTTTCTAATATAGAAGAGTATCTAATGTTTATCAAAGCAGAAAAGGCGTTGAATGCAATAGTGCTCCATGACTTGAGCATGAAATGAAGCACACACAAAAAAAAAGGAAAATAATTTTTTTAAAAATCTGAAGCACACTATAAACTAAAGACAAAAATAAAAAAAAAAAAAATTATGTGAAAAAATGGGGGAAAAGGATTAAAAAGAAAACTTCATAATTTTAAGGCCATGCTTTCAATTTCAAAACATGGAGAGTATCATTCGCAGATAAAGCTGCAATCTAATTTTAAGAATTAGTTTTTATTAAGAGGGCCAATTTATGTAGGGTACTTGTTTATTTTTGGCTGTTTACTTAACCAGTAATTAACTCTCTCATTTTAGTTTTTGGTTGTTTGTTATTTTCTTTTAGTTACCATCAGTAGTTAAAAGAACAAAATCTAAAAATGCATTTGCAATCAGTTTACTGATGAATTCTTCTTGAATAAAATTCTACTCTGATTTTTTAAAGAGTTCTGCACCAATCAGAAGCCAAAGACCAGGTATGGGAAGGCAGGAGAGACATTTTCTCCAGAGATTGTCAAGTCACAAAAAGCTCTATAGTTTTGTATATAGGAATTCGAAACCATTTCATTGATGTCTGAAATAGATACAAAAGAAAGTCCTATCATAGATAATCACAAAAAAATCCCCATTGAGATAACCGGGTAGATAAACAATAATTACAAAATGGAGGTGAAAGATGGCTCCAAGATACTGCAAGATAAGAAGTAGACTCAATAAGTGTGTATATTTTGTTGCTTATCTGAGAAGATACGTGCATTCCTTTCTAGCCAAGGTTTCTATAAAAATGCATAAAGGAAGTTGCACCACAAAATCTTCCTTTCTTTCTTGAAGGGGTGATGACCAAGAAGGGATAATTGAAGAAGAGTGAAGACGTCATCAGGTCAAATAATATGTCACCCAAAAGCTAGCTGAATAAAAGTTCAGAAGGATGATGCAAAGATACAATTGCTGAAGAGATGAATTGTGTTTCATGGTTCCTAAACACATATGGCAGCAGTTAGGAAACAATGCCATATTCGGAGATTTGCACTGGAGGATGTCAAAAGTTAATACACATATGGCTGAGCTCCCTTATAAAGAACTTGACTTTCTTGGGAGAGGATCCATTCCATAATTGATTATAGAATTCTTGGCCACATTATCGGTGGAAGCAAGCTTTCTAATTAATGATCTTGTAGAAAATGACCCTCCCTTTTTTATAATCCAAACCCATTTATCATCTTGCTTTTTGATAGTAAAGGAGGATAAAAGATGAGACATTGATGCCCATTCCTCCGTATCATCTATGTGCAGAATGATAGGCTTACTAAACCACCCATTAGATTTGCATGCACACGTAGAAAGAAAGATGGGGAAGCACAAGGCCACAAAATAAGTTATTAGAAGGGGAGTATTGTGTCCAGAGGATGGGGTGGGCATGGGACACCCTCGGGTTGTTATTATAGAAAGATTGTAGGTGCTGATGTATCTATGTAACAGATAGGTTGAAATTAGGCTTGTTCTGGGGAAAGAACAAAAGGTTTCAAACTGTCTGTCTTCTTTTTCCTCTTTCTATTTCAGTAATATTTTGTTAGAGCTCCAATTCTGAAATACTATCAAAGGAGGGGCAAAAAAGGGATTCCACAGAGTTAGTTGGTTAGTGGATTTGGGGGGATCGTGGGAGTGAGGGAGGAGTGGGGCCCACTGTACCTTTTTGGAGAGAAGGGGATATATACGGTCTGTTGTTGGTTGGGGAGGGTAGACTGTTTTTGGTGAGTAATTTGCTTGCCAAATTAGGGTAAGGAGAGTTACCAGCCCTCTCGAATTGGCTGGGAGTCCTTTGTAGCCATTTTGGCAAGTTTTCACTGTTTTATCAATACCAAGAAGGAAGATACCTTCCATTTTGGTATCAGAGCATACATACCTGGGAGCATGGCGCAAAAGAGAGTGGACGATCGATTGGAATTAGCGAAAGTTGAGAGGGAAGAGATGAAGACGGAGATTGAGCGTATTCAAGAGCTTGTACTGCGAATACCCGCGCTAGAGGAGGGGATGGCATCGATGACGAAAACAATGTTACAACTAGTGAATGAAATCGCCGGATTACGAGGGCGATCAAATGCTACATCTATCGGAGAGAGTTCAGAACAGAGCCAAAAACGATTCACAGAAACAGAGCTAGCTTCGAAAGCTAGAGACAGGGAGGTGGTGCTGGAGATGAAGTCGGGGCTAGAGAGTAAGATGAGAACAGAGCCTATGGGTGACTGGAGCAAATTTAAAAAGGTTGAGATGCCAGTGTTTGGAGGTGAGGATCCGAATTCATGGCTCTTTCGAGCGGATCGTTATTTCCAAATCCATCAACTGACGAACTCAGAGAAATTAACCGTGGTCGTGATAAGTTTCGAGGGAATCACCTTGAATTGGTATCGAGCGAAAGAAGAGCGTGAGCCATTCGCTAGCTGGGAAGACTTGAAGCAGAGACTTCTAGTTCGCTTTCGGAAAGCTAAGGAGGGGAGTGTGTTGGGTCGTTTACTTGCGGTAAAACAGGTGACCTCAGTCGAATCCTACTGTCATGAGTTCGAGCAATTGATGGCGCCACTTCCAACATTAGCCAAAGATGTTCTGGAAAATACGTTTATAAACGGATTGAAACCATTAGTGAGAGCTGAAGTATTGCGGACTCGGCCGAAGGGACTGGACGAAATGATGGAGATGGCTCTGTTGGCTGAAGAATGTGAAGAAGCAAGATGGGAGGAGAAGGGGCAGAGCAAAGCGGGAAAAGGGAAAGGGAAGCAAACTCCAAAGCCGATAGGTGGAAGAGGTAGAGAGACAGGCAGGCCGATGGAACAAACTCCCACTAGAACTATAACATTGGTGGGAAACTCAGTAACAAATGTTAAAAGAGAAGGACCAATGAGGAGGCTCTCAGATGCAGAGTTTCAAAACCGAAAGGCTAGAGGCCAATGCTTCCGCTGCGATGAGAAATACACTATAGGCCATAAATGTAAAGCAAAAGAGTTGAGGGCCATGGTTGTTCAAGCAAATGGGGAAGAAGTAGAGATCATAGAAGAAGAAATGGAGGAAGAAAACAGAGAAGTGCTTGGCCTAGAGGAAGAAGCAGACGCTGCAGAGTTATCTTTAAACTCGGTGGTTGGGCTCTCACCTCCAGGAACCATTAGAATGAAAGGAGAGTTGATACTCGTGAGGTAATTATACTGATTGACTGTGGGGCAACCCATAATTTCATATCAAGAAAATTAGTGGAAGACTTAAAGTTGCCGATTATTGAAACAGCCAACTATGGCATAATTTTGGGTAGTGGACCTCCGGTTAAAGGGAGGGGAGTGTGTAAGAATGTGATAGTTGAATTGGGAGAGATAACAGTCATTGAGAGTTTCTTACCCTTAGATTTGGGGAGTGTGGATGTGGTGTTGGGAATGACTTGGTTGAACACATTGGGGGAAACGAATATCCATTGGCCATCCTTAACCATAAGAGTGATGGTGGGAGACAAAATGGTCACTTTAAAAGGTGATCCAAGCTTAACTAAATCAAAAGTATCACTGAAGAAGATGATCAAGACATGGGAAGACAGTGATCGTGGGTTCTTGGTCGAGCTCAGAACTCTGGAAGTGGGTGGAGAAGTAAGGGGCAGTGACAAAAACGAGGGAGATATGAATCCAATTTTGTTGGAAGCCCTGAGAAGCTATGGGGACATCTTTCATGAACCAAAGGAACTACCTCCTATGAGGGGAATAGACCACCATATCCACCTGAAAGAGGGAACTAATCCCATTAATGTAAGACCATATCGTTATGCTCAAGCCCAAAAAGGAGAGATTGAAAGGCTGGTAGAAGAAATGCTTGCTAGTAGAGTGATCCGACCAAGCAGCAACCCATACTTGAGTCCAGTGCTCCTAGTTTTTTAAGGATGGGGGTTGGAGGTTCTGTGTCGATTACAGGGCCCTTAATAATGTGACAATCCCTAATAAATTTCCAATTCCACTAGTAGAAGAGTTGTTGGATGAGCTACATGGATCGGAAATATATTCTAAGATCGATTTGAAATCAGGATATCATCAGATTAGAGTTCACGAGCCCGACATCGAGAAGACAACATTTAGAACCCATGAGGGGCACTACGAGTTTGTAGTTATGCCATTCGGTCTCACAAATGCTCCATCAACCTTCCAGGCTTTAATGAATCGGATATTTCGACCATTCCTACGTAAGTTCATCCTGGTTTTCTTTGATGATATATTGATTTATAGCAAAAATTATGAACAACACTTAGAACATCTAACTCTCGTGTTTGAGGTGTTGAGGGAGAACCAACTCTATGCCAACCAAAAGAAATGTCAATTTGCCAGGGACAATATAGAATATTTAGGCCACTGGATATCCAAGGAAGGTGTGGAGGCTGATAGAGAGAAAATCCGTGCTATGTGGGAATGGCCATTACCGAAGAATATTGGAGAAATGAGAAGTTTTCTGGGATTGACAGGTTACTATAGGAGATTCGTGCAGAACTATGGAGCCATTGCAGCCCCTATGACTAGTTTGTTGAAGAAAGGAGCCTTCGAATGGAATGAAGAAGCGACAGAAGCTTTCCAACTATTGAAGAGAGCTATGGTAACCCTTCCTATCTTGGCCTTACCGGATTTTAGTCAAGCATTTGTGGTGGAGACCGGTGCTTTAGGCACAGGGTTAGGGGTTGTCTTATCCCAAGGAAAACGTCCAATTGCCTACTACAGTCACACCTTGTCCACGAGAGCTCAGCTGAAGTCGATTTATGAAAGAGAACTAATGGCCATAGTGCTGGCAATTCAAAGGTGGAGACCATACTTGTTGGGACAAAAGTTTATAGTGTAGACTGATCAAAGGGCTTTGAAGTTCCTGTTGGAACAAAGGGTGATTCAACCGGAATATCAGAAATGGATAGCTAAGTTACTCGGATATGACTTCGAAGTTCAATACAGACCGGGGCTAGAGAACAAGGCTGCTGATGCACTGTCTAGGCTGCCAAAAACTGTACAACTCGCTCAGATAACAACTCCTATGGTCTTAGATGTCGAAGTGGTAAAAGAGGAAGTGAAGGGAGATGCCAAGTTGCAACAAATTATACGACAGTTGCAAGAGGATTCCGAAAGTGTAGCCAAGTACAACCTAGTGCAAGGGAAGCTAATGTACAAAGGCAGATTGGGGATGTCTAAAACGTCAAGTTTGAAGCAAGCTGTTTTACAAGCTTACCATGACTCGGTCCTAGGAGGACACTCTGGATTCCTAAGGACATATAAAAGACTGACAGGTGATTTATTTTGGGAAGGAATGAAGCTTGATGTAGAAAAATACGTGGAAGAATGTGTTGTGTGCCAAAAGAACAAGCACCTTGCCACTTCCCCAGCTGGACTTCTGGTACCCTTGGAGATTCCACAGTGAATTTGGGAAAACATCACAATGGACTTCATCGAGGGATTGCCATTAGCAGACGGGTTCAATGTAATCCTGGTAGTTGTGGATCGTCCGAGTAAAATGGCCCAGTTGGTAGGTCTCAAGCACCCTTTTACGACCAAGACTGTGGCAGAGACTTTCATAAAAAATGTGGTCAGGTTACATGGGTTCCCTCAGTCTATTATATCTGATAGAAGACAAAATCTTCTTGAGTCGATTCTGGAATTAGCTCTTCCGCATGAGTGGCACAAAATTGTATAGAAGCACGACTTACCACCCTCAGACAGATGGTCAAACGGAAGTGGTTAACAAATGTGTTGAGACCTATTTGCGTTGTTTTTGCAATGAGAAGCCGAGACATTGGTATCAGTGGTTGTGTTGGGTAGAGTATTGGTATAACACAACCTTTCATTCGTCCATAGGAATCACACCTTTCCAAGCCGTGTATATGGAAGACCACCACCTCCTTTACTTTCTTAGGCGAACAGAGGACCACCAATGAGTCTGTGGAAAGTAAGTTGATGGCGAGGGACATGATTATCGACAAGCTGAAAGCTCATCTGAGAGTGGCTCAAGATAGAATGAAGAAGAATGTTGATAAAAAGAGAAGAGAAGTCGAATATGCAGTTGGGGATTGGGTCTTTTTGAAGCTCAGACCATATAGACAGGCTACTGTGGCAAAGAGGAGGAATGAAAAACTCTCTGTTAAATACTTTGGCCCCTATGGTATCGAAGAAAGGATAGGACCGGTGGCTTATAAGTTAAATCTACCAGAAGAGGCCACAATTCATCCGGTTTTTCATGTGTCTCAGCTTAAGAAGGCAGTGGGCACATTCCAAGCGGTGCAATCAAACCTTCCTCAACTAACGAAAGAGCTAGAATGGAGGGCAGAGCCAAAGGAAGTGATGGCTTATCGTGAGAATTTGCAACAAGGAAGGGATGAAGCACTCATTAGGTGAGACGGCCTACCTGAACATGAAGCAATGTGGGAGGGGATTGAAGATTTTAAAAGACAGTTCCCTTGCTTCAACCTTGAGGACAAGGTTTTGTGGAACCCAGCGAGTACTGTTAGAGCTTCAATTCTGAAATACTATCAAAGGAGGGGCAAAAAGGGGATTCCACGGAGTTAGTTGGTTAGTGGATTTGGGGGGATCGTGGGAGTGAGTGAGGAGTGGGGCCCACTGTACCTTTTTGGGGAGAAGGGGATATATACTGTCTGTTGTTGGTTGGGGAGGGTAGACTGTTTTTGGTGAGTAATTTGCTTGGCAAATTAGGGTAAGGAGAGTTACCAGCCCTCTCGAATTGGTTGGGAGTCCTTTGTAGCCATTTTGGCAAGTTTTCACTGTTTTATCAATACCAAGAAGGAAGATACCTTCCATATTTCTTCTTTTTTAAAAAAAAAAAATCGGTAATGTTTCAATACAATGTTTTAGTTTCTATATCAGTTGTCAAATGTCAATCATAGAATTCCATAATATTATATTCAGTGAAAATTAATTTTCTGTAAAAATATATATATATATATATTTCAGATGTATTTACTCACTCGAGGGTTTGAAATATTAATCTTCTTGTGCTTCAGCTCAACTTTAAAGCCCAAATCCTCAGCAACATTTGAGAAATCCTACAGAGAGTCCAGGCCATCCACAATCAACACGTTACAATGAAATAACATTGTAATAAGACATTAATATTTTAAAAGTACATTTGCTTACTTCAAAGATCTGCTTGATGTAGGCATTTTCTGGAGGCTTGGAGACATGCAGCCATAATTTGTCATCCCATGAGCCAATACTATTTAAGCAAATAGCATAGTCAATACTCTCACGGAGACGGTGATCAAAGCTTTGAAGCCACTGGCAAAGCGATATTTTACATTAGGACAACAAATGGAAACAACGATAACGTAAATAATAAAATAAATAAATAAATAATAATCAAAATGAAGAAGTTTAACTAAATGGAATACACTGTATGATAAAAAGAAATAATAATTATGATGATTGTATGTACATAGAAGGATGAGAACCTTGTAAGTCCCATTATAGTTGTAAGGTCCGCCAGAAGTGAGCCCAAAAAGTAGATTATACCTTCCTCTTGTTTTAGGGTTGGAATAAAGAAGAGAGAATAACCTTGCAATTTCAAAAAGTGCAACAATTCCACTTCCATTGCTATCACTTCCTACAGATAAATCCTACAACCAGAGAGATGATCCACATCATCTAAATATAATCTGGATAAAATAGTTGATATTAGTGCGTTAAACAAATAACATACAGGAGCAGCGCCAAATGTATCATATGATGCTACAATAGCAATTGTTGGGAGTTGACTAGCATCTCCATCAGATTTTAGTCCAGGCAGCCAACCCTGACACCAATTTTAGAAGGGAAAAAGAAAACGATGTAACACTATTAAAAAGAATTAGATACAAAATATGAACGGAGAACAAAGCTAATCACAGCAACTCAATAACAGAACACTAGCTATACGAATGCTCCAACAGGGGAAATGGTAAGTTATATGGAAAATACACAATTAACGCCGTTGTATTTTTAACGTGCTAGCTATTGCTTGACCTTAACTCCTCCAATCATTCTTAGGAGTCAACGGAGGAAACATTGACATGAATGCCATGTGATAATTTCAATTTATTTTTTATTTTTTCATTTTTTTATGAGAAATAATTTCATTGATGTATGAAATTTACAAAAAGGATGTAAAATCCATGAGGATACAAAAGGCTTACCAATTTGTATAACTATTTGAAGCAAAGAGATTAGACAATTTACCAAGAAACAGCACAGTAAATAACAAGGTTGAAGAACACTTCAAAGGGGTTTCTTTATCCAAAAAGACTCTTTGGTTTCTTTCCTTTCAAACAACCCAAAAAAAGCCCCTAGATATGTCCATCCACAGCAAGGCTTTAGCTTTCTTAAAGGGGGTGACCCCACAAGACAGTGGTGAGAAGCTCCTTCACATCTCTAGGAAGCACAAAAAACGGACCAAAAATGTTGTGTATTTTATTCCAAAATCTCCAAGCAAATGAACAGTGAATGAAAATATGACTCCACGATTCATCATTGGCTTTGCACATAGAACATCAGCTTAGGGAAATGACAAAGTATGGCAATCTCCTTTGGAGGAGATCTTGGGTATTGATGGCTATGTGAGAAATTTCCCACAGGAAAATTTTGATCTTCTTAGGGCAATGATTTTTCCAAATAGCTCTAGCCAAGAAAGTCTCAAATAAGTCCTCAAGTTGGTTTAACAGATATATTTGACAGAGTGGCCAATTAGACTGAAAGGCGTATAGGGGGCCCAAACAAAGCACAACACAGATATTATCCCTAAACTTTCTCATGTGGTATGGATACCCAATACTCCAAAAGTCAAAATTTTCCTTTAGTCCTATGATAGTTCTTGGTTAAGTCAACATAGCGCTAAAAATAAATCCAGAAAATAAAACCTGACAATATGAAGGAGGAAATTTCTCAAGTGCCCTTTCATAAGGTGGTAGGGTGACAATTTGCAATGGACATTAGGAAAATAGAAATTTTGATAAGTACCGCAGCAAAGAAGCCATCAGAAAAAAAGGGCAGGCTAGGAAAAGGTAAATTAGCAGACTCACAAACAACAGAGCTGTTAAATCACCAATCAACCCAAAAACTTAAGTTAATAGGTTAGGTAAATTTAATTATATCAACACTCCCTCTCACTTGTGGGCTTGGAAATTTGAACAAAGGCCCAACAAGAGGAAATCAATATTAATTGAGAGAAAACGACTTTACACGGGTTCGAACACAAGACTTCCTGCTCTGTTACCATGTTAAATCACCAATCAATCCAAAAAGTTAAGCTGATAGGTTAGGTAAATTTAATTATATCAACAAGAGCAATCATACAAGGCCAGAGCACAAGTCATAATTTATTTCTCTGTAGAAAAATAACCACATGCGCATACACATACAAAGGTGAAAGAATGCAACAAACTTGACCATACAGTAATTGCTTGGGTACAATCTTATAGAAAACTATAAAATCAACAAGCCAATCACTTTTTCTTTAGAAAACCTTTCCAATCTGCTATTATATATGATGACAAGACAATCACTTGGACTCCAACATGTTGCTAAGAAGCATAATGCAGATGATGCAACCTAGCTTGCTTTAATTGAACTGTTTGTTGAGGGAAATGTATTCAAATAAATAATTATATGTAATAGCTGTAGTTGTACACATTTTAAGGAAACTGAAACAGGTACGAGGTACCTGAATGTTTGTAATTGTGGAAGATACAAGTTTCCTCGGTTCTGGTGCCGAAACAACAAGCTTGTACCTGACATTTATGAATACAGAGAAGATTAGCAATCATATACATATACTAATCCTCAAGCTCTCAAGATTTTCTTTATGAGAAACAAGATTTTAGATAGGATGAAATTATTAAATAAAAGCACTTGCAAATGGCACAAGGAGAGTTTAGATTGCAAGTACTTTTTTAATGAAAAACAGGATGGTTTGATATCAATATTAAAGGTTGATAGATGTTTTCTTTAATATTGTGTAAATGTCAATAAAACATCGAAAGTGTCCACACTGTCCAGAAATATTAGGAATTTCACCAAAAAAATGATATTAATAATAATCATGATTTTATAAGTTATTTAAGTAGTGTAGAAACTTTATAAATTTCTAAGGGTTTTCCAAAAATATTCCTGACATCAATGTCTACATCAAAATTTCCAAAAAAATTGCGATCTCAACATTTTTGCCAACCTTGATATTTAATTCCTTGAGTAAGAACAAAGCAATAAAGGAAGTTATAGGAAAAACATCGTCGATCTTTTATGAAAAAGGGGAATCAGACAAAGAGAATTAAGGAAAAAAATTTGAAATGGTGGTGAAAATAAAAGATAAGAAGGAGAAACATAAAATAATTCAACATTCAATACTTAGTGTTGTTGCCTGTTGCAATAAAAGGCATATGTTGCAGCAAATCAAAACTTAATAATCATATCAAAATCAGAATTAAAAAAATAAAATATAATCGAAAATTGTCATAAATTAAAAGAATTTATTTGAGATTCCAAAAATAACCATTCTTTCCTATCTCTGTTGTGATTTTTTTTTTTTTTTGATGAGAAACATCTAGATCATTTGTGATATAAATTCCATTATCCACATAAAATCCACTAAAAGCACCCAAAAGTTCACAATAGATTCAACTAACCCGCCAGTAGTTGCAGTTGCAAGCTGACCAGTGGCATCATTCCTCTTGACATCAGCCAAAACAGCATCAATATCATCACCTTCTGAAGCAAAATATACAGGATACTGGAACAACATAGATAATCTCAGAAACACAAACACATTATAGAAATTGAAAATATAAATTGAAGTAGGACAAAAAGGTGGTCATAATTCACAGACTGAAAAAATATAGGGTGCATTTAATGTAGAAAACAAGTAAAGTTTACATCTGTTTGATTCAGAAAATGAAGCTAGTCGCACTTAATATAGAAAGAAGCTAAATGTTTAAATGTTTCAGCCATATATAGAAGAAACAGAATATATCAGAATTCCGAAAAAGGCTACAAAACATAAACATAGACAATTCAGAAAATGAGAACTGAATAGATTGAATTATTTGGTGAAGTGAAGAAACACCAGAAGTTATTTTCATTTCACTCACAGGTATATTTTCATGTATGAGCAACCGTTCGAGCTCAGCCAATAAATCCTTGATCATCCCCTCTCCATTATTTGGACATTTAATACCATCATTTTTCGGGCCATCCGAGCCAAGAATCTTGGGAAGCAAAAACAGCAGACCTCCCAGACGCTTTTTTTGAGATATACATTCTGCACAAGACCAAAAAGATGTCCCAGTTATCAACAGGAGAAAGAAGAGCAGGAATAGTATACCGACAAATTTCATAATATATATAATATCACACAATCTTCTCACTGAGAGAAACTGGCAGGATTTGTGAAATGTAAAAAGTTATAAAGGAAGAACAAAGCCTACAATCATACTCTTCATTCTTCAAGTAGATGAGTAATTAGATTAACACAGTTCTGCAAGTCTGCAAGCACACTATATTGTTTGATAATAGAAAGAAGAATTAAGCCTTCCAAATTTCGCATAGTACAAAACAAATATCACAAAGGGCTAACAACTTCTTCAACTTGTTCAGTAATTGAAGCCCGATCGTCAAGGAAACTTTCCCCGATGAAACTTCACGAAGGAAACTTTATGTAGAATTTCAAAAAGAACCGAAATGAAGTAGCAACAAACAAAAAAAAAACTGAATCTACGCCAACAGTTAAATACAGTTCACAACTGCTATACTGAAATCTCCATATTTTAACAGCGACATATTCACGATTGCCCACCAGCTAAGAAAGCGCAGAAGTTTAGAGAATGGAAAGTGCATAAAGGGAATGGAGAAGTAGTTAAATTAGAAGAATCGTACCATTGACAAAGGTGATATTGAGTTCACAAAGAGGAATGATGATAACGGAGCGAGAGAGATCAGCACCAGGAGGGAAATGAAGAGAGCCAGCATGGTGATTGAGTGCGGCGGCGCGGGATCCAAAGGGAACGCCAGAGATATCGTACTGAATGAGACGGTAGACATCGACGACAGTGGCGGCGTCACAGAGCTCGACACAGGCAACTAAAATGAAGACGAGAGCGACGACAGGGTAAAAGGATTCGAGCACTTCTCGCTCGCGAGCTTTACGAGGAGCCATGGATACAAGATCTGGAGCTCTGAGGTTGTAGATGTGAAGTAGAGCGATGAGATTTAGTGGGATTTGATTACAGTAAAATGGGTCTGACTCTGGATGTGCACATGGAAATTGAATCAGCTCGCGGCTCTTTCCGCTCTTCTCGCCGTTCAGGAGATGCCCCAACCGGCTGCGTACACCACCTGACCTTGAGCCCACCTACGCGAGCTCTCTTGTTAAATGTCCCGACTAATTATTTCGTGGATTTTGTTTCCCTATAATGCCCCCCCTTTGCAAGTGGTCTTTTAAAAAACACTATCTTTTTTAGGCAATCACACACTAATATTATAGGGGTATTTGTGGCGAGGAGTGGAGTTCTTTAGTCTAAATAGTATTTAATATATGTTTAGAGTACATAGTTGTTTAGACGGGAGAGTTTTCTTTAACAGAAATAAGTGATCTCATTTCATTGATGATAAGAAATGTACAAAAGAGGCAAAATTACTCATTAATGGACTAAAAAGGGCTCTGTGACTTCTCTCCTCGAGTTGTTCGCATGAGCGAAAGGGCAACTTGGGGTTTGCGGCCTGAGACTCGTCGGAGGTCTTAGTTGGGGGTTCTTTGTCGATTTTGTAATGAATCCTTTCAGGTAAGTGAGTTTTTTTTTTCAGGTTGTGGGTTTAGTTGGGTTTTTGTTGTTAGATGGCAGACCCTGAAATCTTTAGGAAATTAGCGGGGCTAAATCTCTCGAAAGAACGCAAGGGAGGTATAGTCGAAATCGGAGATGACGAAATCGAAGACTATGGAAGAACTAGCGAAACAAAGCTGGTTTGCAAAGTTCTCACCGGTCGAACTGTGGTCCTAGAGGCGTTTAGGACGATTATGTCGAAGATCTGGAACCTAGATGCCCCAACCTCTTTTGATCGAGTAGGTAAAGGTATATGTATATGCATTTTCTTTGCCAAAAAGGACAAGCTGCAAGTGATTAGAGGAGGCCCATGGATTTTCGACAAAGCCCTAGTGGTGCTCGAAGAACTGAAAGGTACAAGTAAGATCACCGAACTCTGGTGGTGCTTCATTTCCATAATTTACCCATTGTAGGAATCTCTAGGAAAACTGGAGTGGCTTTTGGAAACAAGGTAGGTCAGTTTGAGGGAGTGGATTTAGATGACGAAAGATGTAGGGGAGGCAAATCATTAAGGGCAAGAGTGAAAATTGATATTCAAAAGCCTCTAATGCGTGCTGTGAGGTTTAAAATTGGTTCAATGACAAAGGAGGTCTGGGCTCTCATAACATATGAAAAACTTCCTGATTGTGCTTTTGTTGCAGGATTTTAGGGCATGGAGCCCAAGAGTGTGAGGAAAAAGGCTCGAATCAAGTTGCTAAAATGCCTTTTGGGAGTTGGTTACGCGAAAGTTCAAACTGGAAAGGAAATAAACATAACAGAGGAGTCGAAGAGACGAAAGATCAATCGGGAAGGATCTCGATTAGATCTGAAATAATGGGTAGGGGACGGGGTAAAGGGCGATTTGGGGCGGGAAGGCAATGAGAGAAGGAGACTGGGCAGGCTCAAATTGACAACTAGAGTTTAAGCGGCCAACCGAAAAAGAAAGAGGAAAACCTTTTTGGCCGGCGAGTTCAATCGAAAATGGGAGGGGTTATTCTCGAGACGAAAGCTTACCATAGTGGTAGCGTTTCTTCAGAGGTGGGGCCCACAAATTTAGATGCTAATTCATTGAAAGAGTGTAGATTAAGAAAGCGGAAGTAATTTTGGATCTTGAACACTCTAAGTTGATCAATTTTACAAAACAAAAAGCATGCTCAAAATTGGAAAAACAGAGAATAAGAACTCATACCGTTGTAGCTTAAAATTCTCCTAATCTGTGGGCAATTTCTTGTCACAAACACTTTGTGAACAACCTCTAATGTCTTCCCTACTATTCTCATGCCTTAGAACAGATTGTGGAATTATAAGTTGAGAGAATTTGGAAGAAGAGTAAGAATGGTTCAAAACCGAGAATTCTATGAATTTCTTATAAAAATCTCATTTTTCTCTTCAATTTATCTTCAATTAAAGCTTCAACAAGCTTTGTGAAGATACCAACACATGAATGATGAGGATTAATCAAGAAGGAGGTGTTGATTTATGGTGAATTTCAAAAGCAAAGTAGCTTGTTCACCATTTGAAGTTTGGTCCAATTGAAATTTCAAGTTCAATTTTGAATTTTCACTTAATTTAATTCAAAATTAATATAAAATTAAGTTTAAATTAAAATTAATTAATTAATTTTACATAATTTATTTAATTTAATATCAAATATCAAATTAAATAATTGGACCAATCCTAATTTCTTAAATCAACCGTTCGAACATGAATCCCTATTCATGTTATAAACCGAACCAATATTTAAATCATATTTAAATATTTCCACCTCTTCTTTATCATAGTTTAATTCATAATTAATTTATGACACGTTAAGTATATCACATATAATTAACGTTTTCTCCCAAAATCGAATTTGAACAATTCAAATTCTTTTCTCTCAAATGTTACAAGGCTTAGTTCGAGCTAGTAAGAGGACCTAATGAACCTACATATCATGAGCTCCAACGATACGAGATTAACCAACCAAACTCTTTAGCCTATCTAATCAACATTTGTTAACCATCGGGACACTCCACTAAAGCCCAGTGGATGCACTCTCCTCACTGTAGATATATTTATGTCCACTCGATATAACCATGATTAGTAAGTCGATCCTTCACAGGTTGTTCGTAATTACAACTGGGTAAAAATTAGCGTTTTACCCCTATAATTACTTCTTGTTCCTTAAGTCCCATTGATCCTCTAATGAACAATTGGTTTGTGGTCCAACCAACAAACCGAATCCCTCTCGGGCCAATGAGAGGGGTAGGCCATTTGTTCAAGACCCGGAGTCAACACTTAAGGGAACAACCTTTCTACTAATCCCTAAAGCGGGTAGGAGTGAATTCCATCTTGCAGAACTATGTTCCCAGCTATCTACCCGGTCTTATCCCTGAAATGGGAGGTTTATTGAGTCGGCAATCTTAGACCACTCTCACTCATGCAAATCTAAGGATAATCCGAATAAACGAGAGTTCATGGCACGCTCAGGAGTTCATATATATAGGAAAATGGGATGGAAATGACCATCCTACCCCTCATTTATTCTCTCTTTAGTATATAGTTTATATATGAATCTAATTCACATTAAAACTATATATTATATCAATTATATCATATATAATAGATATAACACCTCATGTTTGAAATTGAACACTTCAATTTCACTCCTAACTTTATACCCTCAATTTTACCATATTGAGCCAACGGAGTGATCTAATGGACCTACAGATCATGAGCTCCAATGATGTGAGATTAACTGATCAAACTCTTTGATCCAGTTAATCAATATTCATTAGCTACAAGTCACTCCACTATACACTTGTAGTTGCACTCTCCTCACTGTAGATATTATTGTGTCCACTGATATAGTCATTACCCATGAGTTGACCCTTCACAGGTTGTTCGTAATTACAGCTGGGTCAAATTACTGTTTTACCCTTGTGATTACCTCTTTGTTCCTTAAGCACCACTGATCCTCTAATGAACAACAAGTCTAAGGTCCTACCTTAGACTCATACCCTCATAGAGGCGGGGCCCCGTTGTTTAAGACTTGGAGTCGATTCTTGGGAACAACCTATCTAATTCCTTAGTAGAGGAATGAGTGAATTTCATCTTGCACATTAAGTTCCCGGCTACCTACGAGGTTACATCACACGAGAGGTAGGGCTTATTGAGTCGACTACAGAGCCACTCTCACCCATACTAGTCTAAGGACAAACCCTATAAGCGGGAGTTCTTAACTTGCTCAAGATTCAGTCGAGTCACTAATGACCATCTATAAATTACTAGTCTTATCCTCATTAGCGGTGTTATCTTTGGTTAGACTAATAATTTGCGATCGATCTTGTATGAACTCTTCATACAGGGATGCCCCCACTCGCATGTCAACTACATGAATGAGTTGGATTACCTCATTTGTACTAATTACAAAGTGGGTCGCATCCATGGTGTTACCAGAATGAGGTTTCCAACCTTATTCTTATACCATAGACTATTTAGATTATAATCTTGAACTCAACTCAAATAGTGTCCACTACATTGATTTCAAGATAAATGTTATAACCTTGGAGCTTAGTTTATTGGATTTGTAAAAGCAAGACTGTAATCTTATCGAAACAAATAACACTTTATTTAATTGATCAAAATTACACAAGTTTAGGGCATAAATCCCAACAATCTCCCACTTGACCTAAAACTTGTGGAGTACTAAACATTACAGTAATGTAAATACAATAAACCAGGACATTTAAACCCCTTTGTACAAAATACTCGCACTTGCTCTAGTTGGGGAAGACTTGTAAACCTAGACCTTCTAGGTGACTCTAAAAAACTTTAGCCGTGAGAGCCTTTGTAAAAGGATCAACAATGTTGTGCTCTGAGGCTATCTTTGTGACAATCACGTCTCCTCTATACACGATCTCTCGGATGAGATGATACTTCTGCTCTATATGCTTTCCCCTCTTGTGACTTCGGGGTTCTCTAGAATTTGCCACTGCACCACTGTTATCGCAATACAACGTGATGGGCAAAGAAATTTAGCATAAATTTCCTTAACCAAACGGCCTCCTTAGCTGCTTCACAAGCTGCTACATATTCGGCCTTCATGGTGGAATCAGCGATGCATCCTTGCTTGACGCTTCGCCATACTACAACTCCTCCGTTAAGAGTGGCCGACCCGATGTAGATTTCCGAGAATCTTTATCGATCCGAAAGTCGAGAATCGTGTATCTGTATGGATCAAATCCTTAGCCCCATACACAAGCATGTAGTTCCTTGTTCTCAGAAGATACTTAAGGATAACCGCCGCCCATCCGATGTTCAAGTCTGGATTGGATTGATACCTCCGACCATCCCAACTGCAAAAGCAGATGTCGGGCCTAGTACACAACATGGCGTTCATCGGGCTCCCAACAGCTGATGCGTAAGGAATCCGTCTCATATCCTCAACTCCTTGAGGTGTCTTAGGACACTGTTCCTTAGACAAATGGATTCCATGTCTAAAAGGCAACAATTCCTTTTTGGAATCTTGCATCTTAAACCTTGACAACACTTTGTCTATGTATGATGCTTGAGAGAAGGCTAGTGTTTTATTCTTGCGGTTCCAGACAATCTGGATCCCAAGAACAAATTGCGCATCACCCAAATCTTTCATTTGGAACTGCGTAGCTAGCCATTCCTTGATGTCAGTAAGATAACCTACATCATTCCCAATGAGTAGGATATCATCCACATAGAGAATTAGGAAAGCGACAGAACTATTGATGATTTTCTTGTAGACACAAGGTTCATCATCATTTTGGTCAAAACCATAAGATCTGATAGCCTCATCAAATTTTATATTACAGGACTGTTGCACTGACACCGATCGACGATGACGCAAACGCACGCCACGCAAGACCAACAGCTGTCGGCTGCCGCTCTAGGTTTTTTTTCATATTCTGTGATTTCTTCTGTTGGGATTTATGCCCTAAAACTTGTGTAATTTTAATCAAAGAAATAAAGAGTTATTTGTTTTGATGAAATTACAGTCCTGTTTTATAAATCCAATAAACTAAGCTCCAAGTTTATACTATACATCTTGAACATCAGTGTAGTGGACACTATTTGGATTATGTTCAAGAATATAACCTAAATGGTCTATGATATAAGAATAAGGTTGGAAACCTCATTCTGGTAACACCATGGATGCGACCCACTTTGTAATTAGTACAAATGAGGTAATCCAACTCATTCATGTAGTTGACATGCGAGTGGGGGCATCCTATATGAAGAGTTCATACAAGACCGAACCGCAAATTATTAGTCTAACCAGTGTAACACCGTTAACAAGATAAGACTAGTAATTTATAGATGGTCATTAGTAACTCGACCTGACTCCTAAGCGAGTTAAGAACTCCTGCTTACAGGAGTTTGTCCTTAGACTAGTATGGGTGAGAGTGACCTGTAGTCGACTCAATAAGCCTACCTTCTCAGTGACGTAACCTCGTAGGTAGTGGAAACTTAACTGTGCAAGATGGAATTCACTCATTCCTACACTAAGGAATTAGATAGGTTGTTCCCTTAAGAACTTACTCTAGGTCTTGAACAAAGGGTATGAGTCTATGGTAGGATCTTAGACTTGTTGTTCATTAGAGGATCAGTGGTGCTTAAGGAACAAATAGATAATCACAGAGGTAAAACGGTAATTTGACCCAATTGTGATCACAAACAACCTGTGAAGGGTCGACTCATGGGTAATGACTATATCAGTGGACACAATATAATCTAAAGTGAGGAGAGTGCAACTACAAGTCTATAGTGGAGTGACTTGTAGTTAATGAATATTGATTAAATGGATCAAAGAGTTTGATCCGTTAATTTCATATCATTGGAGCTCATGAACTGTAGGTCCATTAGGTCCCTCCGTTGGCTCAACATGGTAATATTGAGGGTATAAAGTTAGGAATGAAATTGAAGTGTTCAATTTCATACATGAGGTGTTATATCAATTATATATGATATAATTGATATAATATATAGTTTTAATGTGAATTAGATTCACATATAAACCATATACTAATGAGAGAATAAAGGAAGGGTAGGATGGTCATTTCCATCCTATTTCCCTATATATATGGTTGCATGAGATGCAACTAAAAAAAGGAATTTTAGCCTTTGTTGTGTTGTTGGAAAAGTTCCAAAACACAAACCTCTCTCTCACAACATCTCATCTCACCTAAAGGGAACCCACTTTCCTCCCTCACCTAGAGAACAACGGAGAAGATCCGGTGGTAGTGTCCGTGATCGCTTGGGTTCGTGTTGCTGAGATTGTAGCAATGGGAGAAGGAGCACTCGAAGAAAGGTTCTTCAAAGGTAATATTTCTTGTTGTCCATATTATGTTTTATGTTTAATCTAGCTGTCTTAGTTCTTGAATGTAATCGTTGTAACTAAATTGAGAACGCGCGATTCACAATCGCTTCCGCTGCGGGATTCGATTCCCTTGATCTTCATACTGTTGTGGAATAAAAAACTAATCCTTTTGTGTCTCTTCTTTATCTACTCTCATTTGTGTTATTTGTATATTTTTGTATATTGCTGCAAATTAAGCTTAGTGAGTGTAAAACGAAACCATTTGTTGCTTCTGATTTTGTATTGAATGATATGAGAGATTAAAGTATTATTTAGTTGAGATAGATGTTGATGGTTTGTTGTTTCTGGTGGGTGGTAGTGGAAAAAGCTTTAGGATAATGAATGAGGGGAATCTCATGACTCATGTCCACCATTAATTTATGAGTGTATATGGTGGCTCTCTTTTCTGATTTGGTTGATTTAGATTTCTTTAGCCTAAAGACTAAAATGTTGAAATTTTAAAAAGTGACCACTAGGTTTATAAGATTATGTTTGATCAATCTTAAAATTTTTGTTGAATTTTAGTATTAGTATATGATGGAACACGAGACATACATAGCGGAAAAAGGATCTAATGACACTTTAATTGCATCTAACTTAATAGAAATTAACATGCAAGCATACAAAAAACAGTGAACTAAAAAAAGGGAAGAAAGTACAACTTTTGTAGCTCGATTTCTTCACGATCTCATTGCCTAAGCACAATCTGAACACAACCGGACCACCACTAGAACTTTTCCACTATCCTCTGGACTCAGAACCGGGTTGTGGGACCTGGTGAATGAAGGAATGAAAAGGAAGAATGGGAAGTTTAAAGGTTTATGTGAGGAAAAAGGAATTTTGGTGAGACTATTTGGGAAAAATGTAAAAAATTTCAGCAAGAAGAAACTTTTGATTTTTAAAACCATTCCTATTTATGAAACAATTACATGCATCTAATGCATGTAAAGACTTACAAAAATACAACACCTCACAAAACACTAACCAAAGTGGCTATGTGTCATTCTATAATGTTTACACATAGTTCACTTAAGTAAGTGGGATTATCCAACAAAAATGTTGGATAATTCCATTAACTCTAGTCAAGGGCAAAATGGTCTTTTCCATTGGGTCAAAGTCAAACTTTGACTTTTCTCGAGCCAAAAAAATTTGCTTTGACTTTTTACAGTTTTGACTCTCTTGACTAATTTTGAACTCTTGAACATGAATCCGCATTCATATTTTCGAAATTCAAATCACATTTGAATATAAAGTGTCATACAAAAACCGGTAGCTATATCACATATACTTGTCGGTTTAAAACTCTTTTCCTTATTCAAACAATTCGAATTAATCCAACATACTGTTCTAAGTTTAATTCATATGAGCTAGCAGGGGGGCTAATGGACCTAGGCTCCAACAATCCGAGATTAACCGGTCAAACTCTTTAACCTGATTAATCAAGATTTGTTGACTAACGGGTCATTCCATTAAAGTCCGGTAGTTGCACTCCCCTCACTGTAGATATATTTTTGTCTACCTGATATAACCGTAACTAGTAAGTCAATCTTTCACAGGTTGTTCGTGGTCTCGGTTGGGTCAAAATACCGTTTTATCTCCGAGAACACTTCTTGTTCCTTAAGTCCCACTGAACCTCTATAGAACAATTTATTTGTGGTCCAACCAACAAATCTAGTCCCTCTCAGCTTAATGAGAGGGTAGAACCCCTTGTTCTAGTTCTGAAGTCAACATTTAAAGGAACAACCTATCTACTATCCCTAGAGTCGGGTAGGAGTGAATTTCGTCTTGCACCCTATGTTCCCAGCTATTTACCCGATCTTACCCTTGAAATGGGAGGCTTATTGAGCCAGCGCTATTGAGCTGCTCTCACCCATGCATATCTAAGGATAATCCCAAATAAACAGGAGTTCATAGTTAGCTTAGGATTGAGATCGAGTTACCTAGGTCATCCAATTTGAATTAGTCAGTTTTATACAGTAAACGGTATTATAAAGCAAAAGTGACTAAGTCGTGATCCAGTCTTATACAAACTCATTGCATAGGATGCCCCCACTAATATATCTCTATATGAACGATTTAGGATCACATCGTTTGTACTATAGGTCGCATCCATAGTGTTTCCAGAATAAGGTGCCCAACCTTATCCCTATACTATAAACCATTTTAGGCTATATACTCGAACTTGATTCATGTTTTATGTCATCCCATAAATTCCAAGTCTACATTAAATATCCTCAGGACCTTAGTTTATTGGATTCAAGATTATAATATATTAATTCAATAACAATTTTATCGAAAAAAATGTTTATCAATTACAAACTACGAGTTTTAGGACATAAAATCCAACAATATATCTTTCTAACATAATCTATTTTTTTTTTAAATAGTTTTTACTATGAATGGAGAAAGTCAAGACACCACAAGTCTGAGCATAAAGAACAAGGAGAGGAAAAAATCACCACCCACCTCACAACAAACATAAGCTACAAAGAAGAACAAGTTAAGTAAGACATCAAAAACTTCAGGTGCGTGGGAACATTTTAAAAGGATTGAAGGTAGTTTTGATTTTCCTAGAGCAAAATGTAATTATTGTGGTATTACATATGCTTGTGACACTAAAAAAAATGGTATAATAAATATGTTAAAACACATACGAACTAAGTGCAAGAAGTATCCTAAGAGAATAAATGAGGCTAAACAGAAACTTTTATGTCTTGAAAAAACAGAAAAGGAAGGGGAAGCTAGTTCTAATTTGGTTGCTACGACTTTTAGCATGGAGAAATGTATGCTAGCACTTGCAAAGTTACTTATTGTTGAAGAGTTTCCATTTAGAGTAGTGAAATCAGAAGGATTTCGAGAGTATTCAGTTACTTTGCAACCTAAATTTGTTGTGCCCTCCCGAACCACTGTTACAAGAGATTGTCTTCGACTTTACATGGATAAAAAGAAAAGTTTGAAAGAATTTATAAGTAGGAAAAGCTTAAAGGTTAGTTTAACTATTGACACATGGACTTCAATCCAAAACCTCAATTACATGGTACTCATAGCCCACTTTGTTGATGATGATTGGAAATTGAAAAAATGAATTTTAAATTTTTGCTTAATTTCAAATCATAAGGGAGAGACCATTGGAAAAAAGATTGAGAAATGTTTGTTACAATGTGGTATAGAAAATATTTTGACTGTGATGGTAGATAATGCGAGCTCCAATGATATTACTATCAATTACTTAAGAAGGAAATTAAGAAATTGGAATGAGACTATTTTGGATGGTGAGTATTTGCATGTTCAATGTTTTACTCATATTCTTAATCTTATTGTGGGTGATGTTCTTAAAGAACTCCATGAATCAATTGTCAGGATTAGGAATGCAATTCGAATATGTTAGATCTTCACCATCTCGACTAGCTATTTTTCAAAATTGTGTTAGAGCTGAGAAATATCTAGTAAGAATTCACTTTGTTTGGATGTCCCTACTAGGTGAAATTTTACCTACATCATGTTCGATGTTGCTGAAAATTTTCAAAAAGCTTTTGAAAGACTAGAAATGGATGATGCACAATATAATAAAGAGTTTATAGGATTGGAAAAGGATAAGAGGAAGATACTCATTCGGTTGATGATTGGAAAATGCATGTGCCTTGGCGAAGTTTTTGAAATTATTCCATGATGTTACTTTGCGAGTGTCTGCTTCATTGTCTGTAACATCGAACCTTGTTGGGTTTTATGTCCTAAAACTCGTGGTGTTGTAAACTGAATGTATATTTTATTTTGCAATAAAGTTGTTATTGAGATTTATTCAGTAAAGGTGTTATTGAATAAAGTGAATTGTATATTTTGAAACCCTAATCCAATAAAGAACCCATGGCTATAGGATGTATACTTGAACTTTATGTGTGACATAAAAGTGGATCAGGTTCAAGTTATAGCCAGAACGATCTATAGTATAGGGATAGGACTGGGTACTTTATCCTGGGGACACTATGGACGTGACCCAATTTGTAAAGTACAAACGATGTGATCCTGAATCGTTCATGTAGAGACATGTGAGTGGGGGCGTCCGATGCAATGAGTTTGCATAAGACTGGACCGAGAAATAGTCACTTAGACTTTATAACTCTGTTTACTATCTTAACTAACTATATTCATACGATGACCTAGGTAACTCGATCTTAATCCTGAGCGTGCCATGAACTCCTGTTTATTCGAATTATCCTTAGATTTGCATGGGTGAGAGTGGCCTGAGATTGCCGACTCAATAAGCCTCCCATTTCAGGGATAAGACCGGGTAGATAGCTGAGAACATAGTTCTGCAAGATGGAATTCACTCCTACCCGCTTTAGGGATTAGTAGAGAGGTTGTTCCCTTAAGTATTGACTTTGGGTCTTGAACAAAGGGCTCACCCCTCTCATTGGTCCGAGAGGGATTCGGTTTGTTGGTTGGACCACAAACCAATTGTACATTAGAGGATCAATGGGACTTAAGGAACAAGAAGTAATTACAGGGGTAAAACGGTAATTTTGACCCAACTGTAATTACAAACAACCTGTGAAGGATCAACTTACTAATCATGGTTATATCGAGTGAACAGAAATATATCTACAGTGAGGAGAGTGCAACCACTGGACTTCAGTGGAGTGTCCCGGTGGTTAACGAATGTTGATTAGCTAGGCTAAAGAGTTTGGTCGGTTAATCTCGTATCGTTGGAGCTCATGATCTGTAGGTCCATTAGGTCCCCCTTACTAGCTCAGACTAAGCCTTGTAACATTTGAGAGAAAAGAATTTGAATTGTTTAAATTCGATTTTGGGAGAAAACGTTAATTATATGTGATATACTTAACGTGTCACAGTTTAATTATGAATTAAAATATAATAAAGAAGAGGTGAAAATATTTAATTATGATTTAAATATTGGTTCGGTTTATAACATGAATAGGGATATGTTCGAACGGTCGATTTAAGAAATCGGGATTGGTCCAATTATTTAATTTGATATTTGATATTAAATTAAATAATTATTTAAAATTAATTAATTAAATTATTTAATGAATTAAATTAATAAATTGATTTTAATTTAAAACTAATTTTATATTAATTTTTAATTAAAATTAAATAAAAATACAAATTGAATTTTGGGTTTTCAATTGGACCAAATTCATAAGTGTGAATCACCATTTCTTTTTTTTTTTTTCAAATTCACACAAATTGAGCACCTCTTTCTTGCTAAATTCTCATCATCTTCATGGTGTCATCTTCTCCTAGCTTGAAAAAACTTTTGGTTTGCTTTAATTGAAGAAAAAACACATGGATTTTCAAGGATTTATCAGAATTTTTCGGATTCACGTTTTTTAGACCTTTCTCCCATCTCTCTTCAAATTCTCTCTATCAAAGATCCCAAAATCTGTTCCAAGGTCTGAGGTTTTGGGGTTTCTGCCCTAAAACTCGTAGTTTGTAATTTTGTTCTAATTAATGTAATAAAGTGTTATTACTTCAATAAAGTGTTATTGTTCATTATCTATGATATTGCTTTTGTTTTAACCCTAAATCCAATAAACTAAACATCCAAGGCTGTAAAATGTATCTTTAACTGAATGTAATGTACATATAAAGGATCTCAGTTCGAGATACAACCTAAAGGGTCTATAGTTAGGGGATAAGGTTTGGGTACCTTATCCTGGTAAAACTATGGATGTGGCACACTTTGTATATGATACAAACACTGTGATCCTAACGTGTTCGTGTAGAAGACATGTGAGTGGGGATATCCTATGTAATGAGATTACATAAGATGGACCGCGAAAATAGTAACCTCTAGATGTAACTCCGTTGACTAGTTAGGTTTCTATTTCACTAGGATGACCTAGGCAACTTGATCTCAATCCTGAGCAGGTTACGAACTCCTGTTCGCGAGTGATTGTCCTTTAACTAGTATGGGTGAGAGTGGCCATATTCGCCGACTTAATATGCCTACCTTCTTGAGGACAAGACCGAGTGAGCGCCTGAGAACTTAACTTGGCAAGATGGAATTCACTCCTTCCCGCCTACTAGGGTAAGTAGAGGAATGTTCCCTTAAGTGGTGTCTCCGGGACTTGAACAAAGGGTCCAACCCTCTCATTGGCTCGAGAGGGACTTTGTTTGTTGGTAGGACCACAAAACAATTGTTCATTAGAGGAGCACTGGTACTTAAGGTACAAGATGTAACCCAGGGGTAAAACGATAATTTGACCCAGCTGGTGTTACGAACATTCGTGAAGGATTGACTTGCTGTTATTGGTCAATATCCGTGGACACAGAAATATATCTGCAGTGAGAAGAGTGCAGCTGTGGAACTTTAGTGGAGTGTTCCCGCAGTTAACGAATGTTGATTGGGAGGTTAATGAGATTGGCCGAGCAATCTCGTATTGTTGGAGCTTCTGATCTGTAGGTCCATTAGGTCCTCATTCTAGCTCGTAAAGGGTTCTTAGATCATTTGAATTTGAAATGTTCAAATTCATAAGGGAATAAACTTAATGTATGCTGATACAATATAATATATAGTTTTGGAACTATATATTATAAATTTAATGTGGATATGATTCAAATTAAATTACATGAGAGAATTCAATATTTGAAAGAGTTCAAATATTAAATTCAAATGTGAATGTGGTTCATATTTGAAAACTATAGGTTAAAATTTAATGTGCATTTGATGTACATTAAACTATAGGTTAAGGGGTAAAATGATTAAATAAGATTTAATCATTTAGTATTTAATTAAATGAATTAATTAATTATTTTATTAATTAATTAGGGAACGTGTCATGATGACACGTTCCCACTACTCCCCAACTCCCCCTCGATAGGGAGTGTGGAGTTACCCACTGAAGTTTCCTTCTCTTAGTGAGAAAGGACATGCTTCAGGCGATCGATCGATGGTTTGAAGATCTTGCACAAGAATTCTCTCTCTCTCACTCTCTGTATTCCCAAAAATATTGTTCCAATTGTTGGAATTCCTTCCCACAAAGGAATTGGTCTAAGCAGTCAGAGAATAGAAGGTTCTCTCTTTTGGTGGTGTCCTGTTGTAGAAGTAGAGAAACAGAGAAGTTCCTGTGTTGCTGTAAAGCTTGGAGCAAGGAGTTGCTGAGGAAAATCTACAAAGGCGTTCCTTCTCCCTTTTAGTTTAATGGTTAAACAAAGTATGTTTGCATGTTAATTTCCATGTCTAATTAGATTAGAAAATGCATGTTTGTTATGTTTTTATCAATGTACTGGTTTTTGTATTTCAACCAAAACGAACTTGCAAATTACGATTCCAAACACGTTTCCGCTGCTCAAGGGGATCAAATCTCCATCAATTGGTATTAGAGCAATGCTTGTTTTGTTTTGGTTGAAACAAAATTGCATTGATTTGGTGGGAATTGCATTTGGTTTGCTGTAAAACGGTTTAGGAGTATTTGTCCATAGTTTACTCTTTTGATTTGATCAAATTATATGTAAAGGCCCCTGTGTTTTTGGGTATAAAGTGCATTATCGAGTCTGTATTCGAGTTAAGTATCGTTCGAGACCAGTTTCGTGCAATTCGATTGAGAATCGAAGGAGAAATTGAAGATTGAAGTTGCTGTGTTCGAAGAAGAAAGTTGCTGCAGAAGCAGCAGCGTTGCAACGCTGAGGAACGGTGTCGCAACGCCAACATTCCCTATCGACGTGGGAGCTCCAGGGGTCAGCGGCGTTGCAACGCTGCCCCTCAACGTAGCAACGCCACCCCGATAGCAGGTGCGCGCGCGGACAAGGCCGACGTTGTAACACCCTCATCAGCATTGCAATGCCGTGATGCATTTTCACAAGCTGCAGACCGGTTCAACATCTTGGTTGGTTTTTGGTCCGGTTCGAGCGATTCGAGTCCGGTTCAAGGAGTTTTGGATCGGTTTATGTAATAAAATTAGAGTAATTTTATTATTTTGCACTTTAGGGATCAAATTATTCCGATTTTACAGCTGTGTTTTTTTATGAATGTCATTTAGATTTCTTTTTTCCCACCTTAGGATAAACATGTTCATGCATTTTATTTGTATAATTGTTATATGAATATGGTTTAAATGCATGATTAATTTATTTTTCATGAGTAATTAGTTATAAATGTTATAATTAGATTTTATGGAAAATAAATTGCATCGAGCATGAAATTACTTAGTTTAAAATAAATGTTATTTTATTTAAGTAATTTTATTATTCAATTAGTTGAATATTTTATAACTTCAATTTGAAAAATAATTGTTGGTTTTATAATATGGTTCTTTGTCATAGGTTAATTATTAAATTTATAAAAGTTATAAATTAAAGAGTTTTTAGAAACCATAACCTATAACAAAGAATTGCATGCAAACATAGGAACTTGGGAAACCAATTAAATTAGTTTTAAATGGTTTAAAATTAATTTACACCTAAGTTGTAATTTCTAATAGGATAAGAAATTAGTCTTACATAGTATTTTAAATAGTTTAAAATATAGTAGGACCATAGAACTTTGGTTATAAGGGAACTCTACCAGTGTGAAATTGCATGCTAAGGTTGGGTACTTAAGTGACAGCTTAACTAACACCTCTGCACGGGAACTTACCCGGAGCTTGAGTTGAATTAACCTTAGTTCTATTTTATATCTAGGTAATTAAAATGTTTATTCACCTAGACATAAGGTTAAAAGACCTAGTTATAATGGTTATAATAGGCATAGACTTAGATAGATTCTTTTAGCCAGAATCCAACTAAGTTAAACCTATACCCTAACTTTAGGAACTTTAGTGGGAGAAAACGAGATGTTCGCATCGAGTTTATTCTCACGTTCTCAAGAGTTCACACCATGAGTTCCATGCTCGGCTACGTGGCGTCAATAAGGCGTCTCCCTACGGTATGTGTTTGCATGGTTCAATATCAAAGTGAATGAGGGAAGTATCCATAGTAAATGGGAGCAGGACGCATGTCAACGTATCCTACGGTCTCCTCCATAAGGTCGCAACGTGAGATTTCTATAGTCCATCTGCTAGGTTGTCCTAGAAAAGCCAAACCCTACGGAGGGCTTGACTATAGGGATCGGAACACTGCGAACTCCAGAAATGGATAGGGTCTCTTAGGTAATTTGTCAACAGTTGTCTTTCTTAATAGTAGCCTATTGGCTCGGACCTATTAGATCTGAAAATGGTAGGGTCACATTTACGGGATGAGTTAAGCTAGTTAACAAGTTCTTGACCAAACAAACGGTAGCTAAGGACCATTGGGACATGAGATGTTCTGGTAGTGAGAATTGACTGAGAAAGTCTCAATTCAGGGGAGGAATGATTGACCTGATGGAGATCGGATCTCCTTGAGCAGCGGAAACGTGTTTGGGATCGTAATTGCTTGATTGTTTTGCTTAAAACAAAAACCAGTACATTGACCAAAAATACAGAACAAGCATGAAAATTCTAATCCTATTAGACATGGATGTTTTACATGCAAACGTGCTACAAGTTTAACAATTAAACTAAAAGGAATGGAAAGGAAATTACCTTTGTAGTTTCCAATTCTTCAGCACAACAACTCCTTGCTCCAAGCTTTTCAACAATACAGCAGAATTCCTCTGTTTTTCTCCAAGAAAGACACTACCACTTGGATCACCTCCTATATCTCTGAGTTCTACTTAGATCCTCCTTAGTGGGAAGGATTCCAACTTTTGGAAGATCTTTGGGAATGAGAGAGTGAGAAAGAGAGAGTATCTTGCAGCAATTCCCCAATTGCAGAAAAATCGATTACTCAAATGAGCAACCCCCTTCTCCCTGTTAAACTGTCGATAGGGAGAAGGGGAGGGGTAGTGGGGAACAAGAGTTGTTGATCAAGCTGGGTCAAATTACCGTTTTACCCCTGGATTACATCTTTTACCTTAAGTACCAGTGCTCCTCTAATGAACAATTTGTTTGTGGTCCTACCAACAAACAGAGCCCCTCTCGGGCCAATGAGAGGGTCGGACCCTTTGTTCAAGTCCCGGAGACACCACTTAAGGGAACATTCCTCTACTTACCCTAGTAGGCGAGAAGGAGTGAATTTCATCTTGCTAGGTTAAGTTCCCAATGGCTCACTCGGTCTTATCCCCAAGAAGGTAGGCATATTGAGTCGACGAATCTGGCCACTCTCATCCACACTAGTCAAAGGACAATCCCTCATGACGGAGTTCGTAACTGCTTTCGATTGAGGTCAAGTTGCCTAGGTCATCCTAGTGAAATAGAAATCTAACTAGTCAACTGAGTTCTGACTAGAGATTACTATTTGTGGTCCTGGATCTTATGTAATCTCATTACATAGGATATCCCCACTCACATGTCATCTACACGAACACGTTAGGATCACAGTATTTGTATCAAATACAAAGTGGGCCACATCCATAGTTTAACCAGGGTAAGGTACCCAAACCTTATCCCCTAACTATAGACCCTTTAGGCTGTATGTCGAACCGAGATCCTTTTTATGTACATTACATTCAGTTAAAGATTCATTTAACAACCTTGGATGTTTAGATATAAGACGCTTGAGACAGTGCTAGTGTTCTGTTCTTGCAATTCCTAAAGATTTGAATCCCAAGAACATACTGTGCCTCTCCCAAATCTTTCATTTGGAATTTGGTCGCCAGCCAATTCTTTATGTCAGTAAGGTATCCTACATCATTCCCAATGAGTAGGATATCATCCACATAAAGTACTAACAAAGCTACTTTGTCGTTAATGATCCTCTTGTAAACACAAGGCTCATCAACGTTTTGGTTAAAGCCGTAAGATTTGATCGCAGTATCAAATCTTATATTCCAAGACCTTGACGCTTGTTTCAATCCATAAATGGATCGATTAAGCTTGCAAACTTTTTGCTCCTGACCTTGGGCTATGAACCCTTTGGGCTGAGACATATAGATGCTCTCGTTAAGATTACCATTAAAAAGGGCAGTCTTGACGTCCATTTGCCAAATTTCATAATCATGAAACGCGGCTATGGACAAGAGTATCCTTATAGACTTCAGCATAGCAACAGGGGAAAAAGTTTCTTCATAGTCAACTCCTTCCCTTTGGGTAAAACCCTTTGCTACAAGTCTAGCTTTAAAGGTCTGTACCTTTCCGGCTGCATCTTTCTTTCTCTTATAGATCCATTTACACTCTATGGGTCTAACCCCTTCAGGTTGGTCTACAAGCTCCCATACTGAATTGAAGTCCATTGACTCCATTTCAAGGTCCATGGCTTTGATCCATTAGTCCTTGTCTACGTCATTCATTGCCTATTTATAAGGCAATGGATCTTCTACGTCGTCATCAGGTATGACAACTTGAGTTTCAGCTAAACCCAAGTAGCGGTCAGGTTGAGAAACAACCCTCCCATTGCGTCGAGGCATTCCCAACGATTGAGAAGGACGAGACTGACTTGAGGTGCTGGCTCTTCCATCAACTCTTGATGAAGGTCCAGCTTGATCAACAACTCTTGTTGGTTCATGTGTAGCTTCATTTAGTACTAATTTACTACGCGGTTTGTGGTTCCTCATGTGATCTTCCTCCAAGAACGTGGTGTTTGTCGATACAATCACCTTGTTTTCTTGTGGGTCGTAGAAAAGACCACATCTCGTTTCTTTGGGATGGTCAACAAATTGGCACAATCTTGAACGAGGTTCTAGTTTCTTTGGGTTTGTCACAAGCACGTGTGCCGGACAACCCCAAATCCTGAAGTGTTGTAAACTAGGTTTACGCCCCTTCCAAAGTAGAAAAGGTGTTTCTGAAACACTTTTTGATGGAACACTGTTCAAGATTTGAACTGCAGTCTCTACTGCGTATCCCCAAAACGAGGCAGGCAACTGAGCATAGCTCATCAGAGAACGAACCATGTCTAACAAGGTTCTATTTCTCCTTTCTGACACACCATTTTGCTGTGGTGTATAGGTGTTGAGAGTTGAGATTTAATTACATGTTCTATCAGATAGTCCTGGAAACTCAAATCCATATACTCTCCACCTCGATCGGATCGAAGCGTTTTAATGGTTTTTCCTAATGCATTCTCTACTTCTGCCTTATACTCTTTGAACTTTTCAAGAGCTTCAGACTTGTGATGCATTAGGTATAGATAACCATACCTCGAATAATCATCTATAAAAGAGATGAAATATTCGTACCCTCCTCGAGCTTTGACATTCACTGGACCACAAAGATCCGAATGCACAAGTTCTAGGGGGTCTACGACTCTGTAACCTTTTCCAGTAAAAGGTCGCTTGGTCATTTTACCTTCCAAGCAAGATTCGCAAGGCGGTAAAGAATCATCTTCTAACTTGTTTAGAAGTCCATTCTTAGAAAGTCTCTCAATCCGGTTGAGATTAATATGACCAAGTCTAAGATGCCATAGATAGGTATTATTATCTGGAGAAATTCTTTGCCTTTTATTTTGAGTGTTAGCACTTTTAAACATCTCATGATTTAAAATTGCTTTCGTTTTGTTCGGTTTCAGTACATACAAGCCATTTTTCAATTTAGCTGAACAAATATTGACACCTTCTTTCAAAATGAACGCTTCATTAATTGAAAAAGAAATACAATATCCAAGTTCTATTAAACAAGAGATAGAAATTAAGTTCCTTTTAAGCTTAGGAACTATATACAAATTTTTTAATGAAAGAAATCTATCTCCAAAAAATAGCCTAGCATTTCCCACTGCATAAGCTGAGACGACGTCTCAGTTCAGACCACGGCGTCATCTCACCCTCTTCGAGCTCCTTGAAGGAACTAGTTTCCTGAAATGAAGAGCAAACGTGATTAGTGGCTCCTGAATCAAGTATCCAAGTCAAATCATCATTTTCCACTAAACAAGTTTCAAGAACAAGTAAATCTGATTTACCTTTCTTCTCTTTGAGCTCAAGAGTATTTTGGGCGCGTTTCGCTTCAAAGTGCCCATCCATGTTGCGGTGGAAACATTTTTCTTTATCTCTGCAACCTTAGCTTTTCCCTTGCTTTTGTCGTGAGCAGTGCCTTCCTTTCCTCTCCTATTTTTCTTCTTTTGGGTCTTCTTAAGCCCGAAGAAAATGAGCTACTGAGGACTTAGTCCCAGAGGATGAACCCTTCTGGAACCATCTAGAATGAGCAAACAGATTTGTCTCTCCATCAACCTGTCCCTTATTCTTCATAAGAGACTGGAAAGTCTCAGTAGTTCATTAAGGAGAGTAGTCGGGTTATACTCTATCTTGTTCATCACCGCATTGCTTTGCGAATTGCGAGAAACTCCTCGAAAGAGACTCCGGGATGAACGATACACGACTTTGCTCGTCAATGACCGCTCCGTTCATCTCGTACACGTTGAAGTGGACCATCGGATCAAGAACGTGTTCTCTCACCGATGACCCTCCTTCATACGGGAGTTATAAACGTATTTGAGGGATTACGTGCGAATCTGTCCCGCACGGTTGTCCAAACATTTCTGCGGCCGAACTCATGATCTCACGTCTTTGAGACCATGCCTCATGCTTTTGGCGAACTTGAAACACTAGCCAAAATGTAGACCTTGGCCTTGTCATTGGCCTTGATCCAGTGGCCGTCGCGCCTCCTTAGCAGTTGAGGAGCGTTACGAGCGAGGATCCGAGGACATTCCTCGAGCAGTACAAACCGTAGATCATCAACAACGAATCGTATTCAGGTTGGATTTCCACGTAGTAAAATTCTCACCAGTTAAACGGTCGCTTTTAAGTAAGGCTATGATAGAGGACGACATGCTGAAAATCCAAAATAGTTCTAATTAGTTATGCCTTTTTAACCTATTGTAAAAACCAATCAAATTTAGCAAAATTATTAAAGAACCCTAGTGTTTAAACTAAACCCAATGTTTAAATTAAACCTTTAATTTTGCAACGATACTTCAAGGGTTTAGAATAAAAGCCTCAGTCGGAGCACAATCATTCCTCCCTTGAATTGAGACTTTCTTAGCCAATTCTCACTACCAGAACATCTCATGACCCAATGGTCCTTAGCTACCGTTTGTTTGGTCAAAGATTTGTTAACTAACTTAACTCATCCCGTAAATGTGACCCTACCATTTTCAGATCTAATAGGCCCGAGCTAACAGGCTACTATTAAGAAAGACAACTACTGGCAAACAACCTAAGAGACCCTATCCATTTTTGGAGTTCGCGTTGTTAGTCCCTATAGTCGAGGCCCTCCGTAGGGTTTGGGCATACATCCAGACACAACCTAGCAGGAGGACTATAGAAATCTCACGGTGCGACCTAATGGAGGAGACCGTAGGATACGTTGACACGCATCCTCCTCCCATTTACTATGGATACTTCCCTCATTCACCTTGGTATTGAACCATGCAAATACATACCGTAGGGGGACGCCCTATTGACGCCACGTAGCCGAGCATGGAACTCACGGTGTGAACTCTTGAGGACGTGAGAGTAAACTTGATGCGAATATCTCGTTTTCTCCTACTGAAGTTCCTAAAAATTAGGGTATAGGTTTAACTTAGCTGGATTCTGGCTAAAAGAATCTATCTAAGTCTATGCCTATTATAACTATTATAACTAGGTCTTAAAACCTTATGTCTCGGTGAATAAACATTTTAATTACCTAGAGATAAAACAGAACTAAGGTTAATTCAACTCGGTTAAAGGTCGGTTCCTGGTAGGAGGTGTTAGATTAACAGTCAACGTAAGTACCTCAAATTTTAGATAGAACTTCACCTAGTGTGAGTTTCCTTTATAACTAAAGTTCTAATGTCCTACTAGATTTTAAACTATTTAAAATACTACGTAAGACCAATTTCTAATCCTATTAGAAATTAAAACTTAGGTCTAAATTAATTTTAACAATTTAAAACTAATTTAAATTTTAACCCAAGTTCCTATGTTTGCATGCATTTCTTTATTATAGGTTATGGTTTCTAAAACCCCTTTAATTTATAACTTTTATAAATTTTAATAATTAACCTATGATAAAGAAACTATATTATAAATCCAACAATTAATATTAAAATTGGAATTATAAAAGGAATTCAACTAATTGAATTATAAAATTACTTAAACAAAATAACATTTATTTTAAACTAAGTAATTTCATGCTCCATGCAATTTATTTTCATATAATCTAATCATAACAATTATGATTAATTACTCATGAAAAATAAATTAATCATGCATTTTCAACCATATTCATATAACATTTATATAAATAAAATGCATGAACATGCTTATCCTAAGGTGGGAAAAATCTAAATGACATTCATAAAGACATAAAACTGTAAAACCTGAATAATTTGGCCCCTAAAGTGCAAAAAAATAAAATTACATTAATTTTATTTCATGAAACCGGTCCATAAACACCCTGAAACGACCTTGAACCGCTCGAACTGGACAAAAATCAATTGAACCAACCGAATCGGTCTGCAGCTGCTGGAATGCCCCAGGGCGTTGCAACGCTGCTGCTTCGGCAGCAGCTGAAACTCACGAACACAACAACTTCGTTCTTTAATTTCTCCTTCGATTCTCAACCGACTTGCATGAAACTGGTCCCGAACGACTCGTAACTCAATTATAGACTTAATTAAGCACTTTTTGCCCAAAAACGCAAGGGCCTTTACATACAATTGATCAAAATCAAAGTAAACTAAGGCCAAAAAATTCCTAAACAAGTTTTATAGCAAACCAAATGCATTTCCCACCAAATCAAAGCAATTTTGTTTCAAAAAACAAAACAATACAAGCATTGCTCTGATACCAATTGATGGAGATCGGATCTCCTTGAGCAGCGGAAACGTGTTTGGGATCTGAATTGCTTGATTGTTTTGCTTAAAACAAAAACCAGTACATTGACCAAAAATACAGAACAAGCATGAAAATTCTAATCCTATTAGACATGAATGTTTTACATGCAAACGTGCTACAAGTTTAACAATTAAACTAAAAGGAATGGAAAGGAAATTACCTTTGTAGTTTCCAATTCTCCAGCACAACAACTCCTTGCTCCAAGCTTTTCAACAATACAACAGAACTCCTCTGTTTTTCTCCAAGAAGGACACTACCACTTGGATCACCTCCTATATCTCTGAGTTCTACTTAGATCCTCCTTAGTAGGAAGGATTCCAACTTTTAGAAGAGCTTTGGGAATGAGAGAGTGAGAGAGAGAGAGTATCTTGCAGCAATTCCCCAATTACGAAAAAATCCATTACTCAAATGAGAAACCCTTCTCCTCGTTAAACCGTTGCGTTAGGGAGAGGGGAGAATAGTGGGAAACGTGTCTGGATGACACGTTCCCTCATTTATTATTAAAATAATAATAATAATAATATAATTAAATCAAATTTAATTATTCATTTAAATCATATTTAAATAATACAAATTAAAGATCATATATTTAATTTGGATTAAATCTCATTTAATCACATTACCCCTTTAACCTATAGTTTTAATGTACATCCAGTGCACATTAAATTTTAACCTATAGTTTTCAAATGTGAATCACATTCACATTTAATATAATATTTGAACTCTTTCAAATATTCAATTCTCTCATATAATTTAATATAAATCATATTCACATTAAATTTATAATATATAGTTCCAAAACTATATATTATATCGTATCTAAATACATTAAATATATTCCCTAATGAATTTGAACATTTCAAATTCAAGTGATCTAAGAACCCTTTACGAGCTAGAAAGTGGACCTAATGGACCTACAGATCAGAAACTCCAACGATACGAGATTTCTCGGTTAATCTTATTAACCTCCCAATCAACATTCGTTAACTACGAGAACATTCCACTAAAGTCCCACAGCTGCACTCTTTTCACTGCAGATATATTTCTGTGTCCATAGATATTGACCAATAACAAAAAGTCAATCCTTCACGAATGTTCGTAACACACCACCGGGTCAAATTACCGTTTTACCCCCTCGTTACATCTTGTACCTTAAGTATCGGTGCTCTCTAAAGAACAATTTGTTTGTGGTCCTACCAACAAACAGAGTCCTCCTCTCGGGCCAATGAGAGGGTCGGGCCTTTGTTCAAGTCCCGAGACACCACTTAAGGGAACATTCCTCTACTTACCCTAGTAGGCGGGAAGGAGTGAATTCCATCTTGCTAGGTTAAGTTCCCGGTAGCTCACTCGGTCTTGTCCCCAAGAAGGTAGGCATATTGAGTCGGCGAATCCGCCACTCTCACCCATACTAGTCAAAGGACAATCCCTCATAAACGGGAGTTCGTAACTTTCTGCTCGAGATTGAGATCAAGTTGCCTAGGTCATCCTAGTGAAATAGAAATCTAACTAGTCAACTGAGTTACTGACTGAGAGATTACTATTTCGTGGTCCTATATTATGTAATCTCATTACATAGGATATCGCCACTCACATGTCATCTACACGAACACGTTAGGATCACGGTGTTTGTATCAAATACAAAGTGAGCCACATCCATAGTTTAACTGGTGGTAACGTGCCCAAACCTTATCCCCAACTATAGACCTTTAGGTCAGTATCTCGAACCGAGATCCTTTTTATGTACATTACATTCAGTTAAAGATTCATTTAACAGCCTTGGATGTTTAGTTTATTGGATTTAGGGTTTAAATAAAGGCAAACTCGTAGATAACGAACAATAACACTTTATTGAAATAATAACACTTTATTACAATAATTAGAACATAATTACAAACTACGAGTTTTAGGGCACAAATCCCAACACTTAAGTTCTCAGCTCCCTACTTGGTCCTGTCACCGAGAAGATAGGCATATTGGGCAAGTAATCGTGACGACCCTCACCCCGTACTAGTCAAAGGACGGATCTCGCAGATGCGAGTCCGTAACACGCTTCGAGATTCGTGTCGAGTCACTAATGGTCATCTCACGGTTATTAGTCCCATCACAGCGGTGTTACATCGATGAGGTCTAATAATTCATGGTCCTGGTCTTGTACAATCTCATTGTACAGATGCCCCCACTCGCATGTCAATCACAAGAACGAGTCAGATCACCTCGTTTGTATCTTAATACAAAGCGGGCTGCTTCCACAGTGTATCCAGGATTAGGACTCCAACCCTATCCATATACTGTAGACCGTTCGGGTCATTTTCTCGAACGTGATCCTCCTTGTGTGTTCACTACACACCGTTCAAGTTCTAATTCTCTCATAAATTCAATGACCCTGAAGCTTAGTTTATTGGAAAAGTTTGTAAAATTTGCGAGAAACAAAGTAATGAAATGAATAACACTTTATTAATTTCAAACAGTAATTTACAAACACAAGATTAGGACAAAAGTCCCAACAAGTGATAGGTGAAGTTGAAATCTCCACCTATTTACCATTTTACCACAACCATAGGTTATGCAAATCATATTTGCATAACCACATATAATAAGATATCTCATACCTTATAATAAAATCACATTTGTATAATTATGGATTTTAAATTAAATCACATTCAATTTAATTTCTATCAATCCAATTTCTCTAGATTAGCCCTAATTAAGCAATTAGGCTAACCTATAGTTTATTATGAATCTCATTCACATTAAACTATATAATATGTCAATCATATCTCATATAAATGACATAAATACCCTTTTAATGAATTTGAACACTTCAAATCCACACCAAACTGTAAACCCTCTATGTATCCAGTTTGAGCCAACCGAGCGACCTAATGGACCTACAAATGACGAGCTCCAATGATCCGAGACTAACCTGTCAAACTCTTTGACCTGGTTACTCAACATTTATTAGCTACGGTAACACTCTACTAAAGCCCGTAGCTGCACTCCCATCACTGTAGGACAAGTTATGTCCATTGATATAACCAATGCCCATGAGTCGACCATTCACAGGTTGTTCGTAGACACCGCTTGGTCAAATTAATGTTTTACCCCTGTGTCTACCTCTTTCTCCTTAAGTCTCCACTGCTCCTCTAATGAACAACAACGTTGTATGGTCCAACCATAAACAATACCCCTTTCGGGCCAGTGAGAGGGTGGGCGGCCGTTGTCCAAGCCCTAGAGACAACACTTAAGGGAACAACCCCTCTAGTTTCCCTAAAGTCGGGAACGAGTAAATTCCATCTCGCGTAGTCAAGTTCCCAGCTCCCCACGTTGCCCTGTCCCTGAGAAGATAGACATATTGGGCGAATAACTGTGACTACCCTCACCCGTATTAGTCAAAGGACAGACCCCCGCAGAAAGGAGTCCATAACACGCTTAGAATTAAGGTCGAGTCACTATTGGTCATCTACGAAGTTATTAGTCCTATACTGTTAACGGTGTTACATCAGTAGGTCTAATAATTCACGGTCTGGTCTTGTACAATCTCATTGCACAGGATGCCCCCAGTCGCATGTCAACCATATGAACGAGTTGGATCACCTCGTTTGTATCTAATACAAAGCGAGCCGCATCCGAAGCATATCTAGGATTAGGTCTCCAACCCTATCCGTATACTATAGACCGTTCGGGTCACTAACTCGAACGTGATCCTCCCTGTGTGTCTAGTACACACCGTTCAAGTTCTAGTTCTCTCATAATTCAATGACCCTAGAGCTTAGTTTATTGGACAAAGTTTGTAAATATGCGAGACACAAAGTGATGAAAAAATAACTCTTATTTATGTCAATCATGAATATTACAAACAATTATGAGATTAGGACATACATCCCAACAAACTCCCACTTGGACTAAGCTAGTGGAGTACAAAATACATTTCTCAAATGTACAATAAAATTACAATAAATTAGGGCATTAAATACCCTTTCCAATACTCCCACTTGCCCTAGTCAGGAAGCACTTGAAGATCTAGACTCTCTAGGTGACCCTCAAACACCTTAGCCGTGAGGGCCTTTGTAAATGGATCAGCAACGTTGTGCTTCGACGCTATCTGCGTGACCGTCACGTCTCCACGGTGCATAATCTCCCGTACCAGGTGATACTTTCGCTCAATGTGCTTGCCCCTCTTATGACTCCGAGGTTCTCTCGAGTTGGCTAGTGCACCACTGTTGTCATAAAACAACATGATCGACAAGTTCATATTTGGAACAACTTCCAAATCCATCATGAGCTTCCTAAGCCAAACAACTTCCTTTGTAGCTTCACAAGCCGCAACATACTCGACTTCCATTGTAGAATCAGCGATGCATCCCTGCTTGATGGTTCGCCACACTACGGCTCCTCCATTCAGAATGAAGGCTGACCCCGAAGTGGATTTCATAGAATCCTTATCAGTCTGAAAGTCAGAGTCTGTGTATCCCGTAAGGATTAAATTCCCACTCCCATACACAAGGTTGTAGTTCCTCATTCTCCTAAGATACTTGAGGATTGCCTTTACGGCTGTCCAGTGATCTAATCATGGATTGGATTGATACCTACTGACAATCCCAAATGCATAACAGATGTCGGGCCTAGTACACAACATGGCATACATAAGGCTCCCAACAGCTGAAGCATAAGGGATTTGTCTCATATCCTCAACCTCTTAAGGAGTCTTAGGACATTGATCCTTAGACAGGTGAACCCCATGTCTGAAAGGAAATAAGCGCTTCTTGGAATTCTGCATCTTATATTTAGACAACATCTTGTGAATATAAGACGCCTGAGACATGGCTAGCATTCTGTTCTTCCGATTTTGGACTATCTGGATACCTAGAACATATTGTGTTTCTCCCAAATCTTTCATTTGGAATTGTGAAGCCAACCATTTCTTAACGTTAGTAAGAAATCGTACCTCATTCCCAATGAGCAGGATATCATCCACATACAATATCAGAAATGCGACAGTGTTGTTGACGATTTTCTTGTAGACACAAGGCTCGTCAACATTCTGATTAAAGCCATAAGATTTGATCGCTTCATCAAACCTTATATTCCAAGACCTCGAGGCTTGTTTCAATCCATAAATAAAACTATGAAGCCGACAAACCTTTTGCTCTTGGCCTTGGGCAATGAACCCTTTGGGCTGGTCCATGTAGATGGTCTCATCAAGATTGTCATTCAGAAAGGCTGTCTTGACATCCATCTGCCATACCTCATAGTCATAATATGCGACAATGACCAGAAGGATCCTGATCGACTTTACCATGGCAACAGGTGAAAAGGTTTCCTTATAGTCAACCCCTTCAACCTGGGTAAACCCTTTGCCACTAGTCGTGCTTTGAAGGTCTGCACCTTCCCATCTACGCCACGTTTACGCTTGTAGATCCATTTGCAACCAATAGGTTTTACCCCATCCGGTTGATCCACAAGCTCCTCCATGCAATTGAAGTACATCGACTCCATTTCTGGTCCATAGCTTTAATCCATTCGCTATGTCAACGTCCGCCATTGCTCGATCATAGGTCAATGAATCCTCGCGGTCATCATCGGGGTGGTGACTTGGGTTTCAAATAAACCCATGTAACGCTTGTGCCGCCTCACAACCCTCCCACTACGTCGAGGCATTCTCAATTCTTGAGAACGGACTTGACTAGACGAGCTTGGATCAACAACACTTGTTGACGTACTAGCCCCATCAGCAACTCTTGCTGATGAACTGCTCATTTCGTTTAACACAATTTTACTCCTAGGTAAATGATCCCTGATGTGGTCTTCCTCCAGGAAAGTGGAGTTTGTCGACACAAGCACCCTATTTTCCTTAGGATCGTAAAACAAACCACCCCTAGTCTCTTTTGGGCAACCTACAAAAAGGCATAATTTTGAACGGGATTCTAACTTTTTCGGATTTGACACAACCACATGGGCCGGGCATCCCTAAATTCTGAAATGGTGTAGACTGCCTTTACGTCCATTCTAGAGTTCGAAAGGTGTTTCACAAACACTTTTCGACGGAACATTGTTCAAAATATAAACCGAAGTCTCCATTGCGTAACCCCAAAAAGAATCAGGGAGACAAGCATAGCTCATCATCGATCGAACCATGTCCAACAAGGTTCTGTTTCTCCCTTCCGATACACCATTATGCTGTGGCATACCAGGTGCTGAGAGTTGGGACGTAATTCCATGTTCTATCATATAGTCCTGGAATTCAGTGTCCATATACTCTCCACCTCGATCTGATCAAAGTGTTTTTATAGTTTTACCTAACAGGTTCTCAACCTCAGTCTTGTACTCCTTTAACTTTTCAAGAGTTTTAGACTGCCTATGCATTAGGTAAATATACCCATACCTTAAATAGTCATCTATGAAAGATACAAAGTATTTGTAACCTCCCCGCGCTTTAACACTCATCAAACCACAGAGGTCAAAATGTATAAGCTCAAGGGGCTCTTTGGCTCTATATCATTTTCCACTAAAAGAACGTTTGGTCATTTTGCCTTCAAGGCATGACTCACATACCGATAAAGAGTTTTCTTCCAACTCGCTTAGAAGTCCACTCTTCACTAGTCTCTTAATCCTATTGAGATTAATGTGGCCTAACCTTATATGCCAAAGATGGGCATTTTCTTTAGGAGAAACCTTTACTCTCTTAGTTCGTGTTTCTTCCGTTTTAAATAATTCAGTATTCAAAACACTTTTGATCGAATTAGGTTTCAAAACGTATAAATTATTCTCAAGTGAGGCAGAACACAATAAGTTTCCATTTCGGGAAATAAACGCTTTATTAACTTTAAAGGAAACAGAAATACAGTGTTCTAATAGGCAGGAAATAGAAACTAGGTTTCTAGTAAACCCTAGAACTATATACAAATTATTTAATAAAATGTAGTTCCTTCCAAAATACAGCTTCACCGTGCCGATTGTTGCAGCAGAGACAACCTCCTCAGATCCAACCCGTAGCGTTATCTCACCCTCTCGCAGCTGCTGCCAAGAACTAATTCCCTGAAAAGAAGAACAAACATGGTTAGTGACGCCCGAATCCAATATCCAGGCACAATCATTACTCTCCAGTAAACAGGTTTTTGTAACAAGTAAATCACATTTACCTTCTTTCTTCCTGTCGACAAGGAACTTGGGACAGTTACGCTTCCAGTGTCCGTCCCCATTGCAGTAGAAACACTTTCCTTTCTCTGCAACTTCCTTGACCTTTTTGCCCTTCTAGGCGACAGCACGATCAGTTTTGCCCTTCTTCATCTTCTTTTTCTTCCCTTTCGGGCCTGAAGAAGCTACAGATTTAGTTCGAGAGGTCGAACCCCTGTGAAAGGAGCTGAAAGCAACATTTGCCTCAGCTTTCGTTATCCTGATCCTTATTTTGTTCATAACAACATTGCTACAAAATTGAAGGAAACTCTTTGGAAAAGTCTCCAGAATAAAGCCGACCTGGCTCGACTTATCGATCGAAGCCCCGTTCATCTCAACCAGATTAAAGTTGGTCATCATGTCCAGAACATGTTCACGGACAGACGTCCTTTCTTTCATCCGCCCGTTGAAGACGTGTTTAAGTGAATCATGCTGGACTTGAAAGGACCATTGTCCAAACATTTCCTACAAGAATTTCATAATCTCCTTGGCGGTGATCATCAACTCATGCTTCTTTGCCAAAACTTCAGATAAGCTTGCAATGATATAGACCTTAGCCTTTTCATTGGCCCCGATCCATCGATCGTACGCATCACGAACACTTCGTGATGCATTTGAGCCCGACACCTGAGGACACTCCTTAGTGAGCACGAAATTTAGGTCGTCAGTTACTAGAATTGTGTTGATATTGTTTTTCCACATTTGGAAATTATCTCTCACTAGTTTGTCGGAAGCTAATAGCGCTATAATTGAGCTAGACATTTTTGCTGAAAAATAAGTAAAAACTTTGTGTCAGTCTCGCAAAAACTTTATTAAAATCCAATCAGTTTTAGAAAAATTTTATCCTATGATCCCTAGGTCATTAAAATTTACAATGATACCCCAAAGGTTTATAATGACCGCCACCGAAGGGTGAACAGAAACACTCCTCCTCTGGGACGAGACTTTCTCGACCAGACCCTAATACCAGAATAACTCTTATTCCATTAGGCATCTAGTTACCATTTTCGATCTGAATCCATTAAGTCTTAATGAATCACGTGAGTGTCACTCTCAATCTTTAAATTTCCAAGTATCCGTCCAAACAATAGCCACTGAAGGGTGAACCAAGAAGGAAAACCAACATGAATGTCATTTAGAATTTTTCCCACCTTAGGATAAGCATGTTCATGCATTTTATTTGTAAATTGTTATATAAATATGGTAGAAATGCATGTTTTAATTTATTTTTCATGAGTAATTAATTATAATTGTTACAATTTGATTATATGAAAAATAAATAGCATGGAACATGAAATTACTTAGTTTAAAATAAAGTGTTATTTTATTTAAGTAATTTGCAAAATTCAAATTGTTGAATGTAATTCCAATTAGAAATTGTTTGTTGGATTTATAATATAGTTCACCGTTATAGGTTAATAATTAAAATTTATAAAAGTTATAAAAGGGTTTTAGAAACCATAACCTATAACAAAGAACTGCATGCAAACATAGGAACTTGGGTTAAATAAAATTAGTTTTAAATTGTTTAAAATTAATTTAGACCTAAGTTTAATTTCTAATAGGATTAGAAGTTAGTCGTAGATAGTATTTTAAATAGTTTAAAATATAGTAGGACAATAGGACATTGGTTATTAGGGAACTCTACCAGTGATGTTCACAAAAGGTCAGGGTACTTAAGTCGACTTTTACAACTTGGAACACCTCCTACACGAACCGACCTAGAACCAGAGTTGAATTAACCATAGTCCTGTGTTATATCTAGGTAATTAAAATTTTTATTCACCTAGACATAAGGTTAAAAGACCTAGTTATAATAGTTATAATAGGCATAGACTTAGATAGATTCTTTTAGCCAGAGTCCGACTAAGTTAAACCTATACCCTAACTTTAGGAGCTTCAGTGGGAGAACATCGAGTTTACTCTCACGTCCTCAATGTTAGAATGTATGTCCTAATCTCGTTTTGTTTGTAATTTACCATTTGAAATTAATAAGAGTTATTTATTTCATCACTTTGTGTCTCGCAAATTTACAAACTTTGTCCAATAAACTAAGCTCCAGGGTCATTAAATTTATGAGAGAACTAGAACTTGAACGGTGTGTAGTGGACACACAGGGAGGATCACGTTCGAGTTAATGACCTGAACGGTCTACAGTATATGGATAGGGTTAGAGACCTAATCCTGGATACGCTATGGATGCGACCCGCTTTGTATTACATACAAACGAGGTGATCTGACTCGTTCATGTGGTTGACATGCAAGTGGGGGCTGATGGAGATCAGATCCCCTTGAGCACCGAAAACGTGTTTGGAATCGTAATTTGCAAGTTTGTTTTGGTTGAAATGCAAAAACCCATACACTGATAAAACAGAACAAGCATGAAAATTCTTATCTAATTAGACATGGATAATTGCATACAAACATACTTAAGTTTAACAATTAAACTAAAAGGAATAAAAGTATTACCTTTGTTGATTTCCAGAGGAAACAACAACTCCTTGCTCCACGAGATTTCAACAACTGAGGAACTTCTCTGCTTCTCTTCTTCTACAGAACAGAACACTACCAACAGAGAGCACCTTCTATATCTCTGAGTGCTTAGACCTCTCATTTGTGGGAAGGATTCTAACAATTGGAAGATTTTTGAGAATGAGAGAAATGAGTGAATTTTTTCTTCTTCTGTCAATTTGATCGATCGTTCATCATTCATCGATTCGCTTCATCTCTAACAATTAGAGAAGAAGCACGTCCGAGGAATCAACTTCCCCCACTCCCTATCGATGGGGAGTTGGAGGGAAGTGGGAACGTGTCCTCCCAACACGTTCCCATTAATTTAACAATTAAATTAATAAAAATGATTAATCTAATTAATCATTAATTAAATCATATTTAATTAATTAAATATCTTATATTTAATTTAGATTAAATCACATTTAATCATTTATCCCCTTATCCAATAGTTTTAATGCACATCTAATGCACATTAAATTTAACCTATAATTTTCAAATATGAATCAAATTCACATTTAAATTTAATATTTGAACTCTTTCAAATATTTAATTCTCTCACATAATTTAATATGAATCATATTCACATTAAATTTATAATATATAGTTCCAAAACTATATATTATATCGTATCAAATTACCGTTTTACCCCTGGTTTACATCTTGTACCTTAAGTACCAGTGCTGCTCTAATGAACAATTTGTTTATGGTCCTACCAACAAATAGAGTCCCTCTCGGGCCAATGAGAGGGTCGGGCCCTTTGTTCAAGTCCCGGAGACACCACTTAAGGAAACATTCCTCTACTTACCCTAGTAAGCAGAAAGGAGTGAATTCCATCTGGCCAAGTTAAGTTCCTAGCCGCTCACTCAGTCTTGTCCCCAAGAAGGTAGGCATATTGAGTCGGCGAATCTGGCCACTCTCACCCATACTAGTCAAAGGACAATCCCTCCCGAACAGGAGTTCGTAACCTGCTTATGATTGAGATCAAGTTGCCTAGGTCATCTTAGTGAAATAGAAACCTAACTAGTCAACAGAGTTATAGCTAGAGGTTACTATTTCGTGGTCCGGTCTTATGTAATCTCATTACATAGGATATCCCCACTCGCATGTCATCTACACAAACACGTTAGGATCACAGTGTTTGTATCATATACAAAGTGGGCCATATCCATAGTTTTACCAGGGTAAGGTACCCAAACCTTATCCCCTAACTATAGACACTTTAGGCTGTATCTTAAACCAAGATCCTCTATATGTACACTACATTCAGTTAAAGATTCATTTAACAACCTTAGAAATTTTTTTGGCGTGTGTGTTGGAATCGAAACTCAGGTTTGAAAACCCGTTTCTTGGTTTGAAATCGAAACACTTGGACTTGCAAAAAAAAGTGTTTGGGCGCAGGGTTGTGTTAAATTAGTGTTGTTGCAAACAGTGTTTGGGAGTGCGATGTTGTCTTTGGAATGGATTGCATAAAACAGTGTTTGGGGTGCATGTTGTGTTGGGTTAGGTGTGTGCAATCTGTTTTTTTCTAAAATAAATACTTAATATTTTTTAAATCTAGTAATTTTGTCTTCTTACTTTATTTTTTTAACTTCATAACTACATAATTACCTATCAACAATTTATCTAATGTATCTAATTTAAGTTTATAATACTTTGTAGGAGTATATATTATATTTATAATCCACTTCACTCATGATGACATAAAGTAAAACAACTAACTATATGTTGTAATGTGTAATGTAAGAACTGTGGCGCCAATGATAAAGTAAAACAATCGATGCATAGAAATATGTTGGTTAAAGATAACATGTTACGCTGACTGAAATAAATAATAAACAAGTAGAGATAGTTGTCCAATGAAGTTCAGCTAAACATAAAATTCTAAAAAAGTCATAGAGAGTGGTAGATGGAAATAGAATTAGGTTCCAAGTGCTTTCCCTAGAACTTCCACACAGTAATCATACTTACAATTTGGGGTGGTTCATGCAAAAAAAGAGTTCAACATCATACTATTATTCGAGAGCGCGTTTTGCAACAACCATGCGAGTCCTCGCCTTGTCATCCTGTGATTGCCTTCAATTTTGCATATAGCTCGTTCACTTGAGCTACTAATATTATATTAATAATATTTACAACCAAAAATATTATCCACCACAATGTATGTAGTGCATATATACAAAATCTAATCAATATATATATATATATATGTTTAATTCAACAATCGTCAATTCCCATTCCAATTCATCCATATATGGTTTGCGAGATGTTCCCTCCATTCAGTCCAGACATCTGTTGTCTCTACAAATCCAACGTTGTTTGTGTTCATCCCAGTTGAATCGGGGTCACTTGTGTGTGCCTCCTCGAATGTGGGATCTGGGTCCATCTTTTGTATAATTCAGTTGTGCGACAAAGAACATACCGTTATAGTCATGCACTAGACTTCTACTGGGTAAATAGACTTTCCTCTTAGTATCGCCCATCGACCCTTCAGCATACCTAATGCTTTCTCAATGACATTTCGAGCGGATGAATGTCTCATGTTGAACAACTCTTTCGGATTGGCGGTGGTTGGGGCATCAAAGTATCAAGTTGTTTTGGTGGTCGAGTCGCAGGGGCGATCGTTAAATTAATCTATAGAGTTTTCATTGTAGTTATCGATGGAGGTGATCGTCGCGATGGACAGGTCGCCGGTGTGGTCGTTGAAGTTTTAGTTCTGGTGGTGAGCGTGCGATCATCGAGTTGCCATTAGAGTTAGTCGGTTGCCGGTGTGGTTGTCGAAATTGTCATCGGAGTTGATCGTGGGGTCGCCGGTGTGGTCGTCGAAATTGTCATCGAAGTTGGTCGGGATCGTCGGTATGGTCGTCGGAATTTTCATCGGAGTTGGTTGGGGTTGCCGGTGTGGTCGTCGAAATTGTCATCGGAGTTGATCGTGGGGTCGCCGGTGTGGTCGTCGGAATTGTCATCGAAGTTGGTCGGGATCGTCGGTATAGTCGTCGGAATTTTCATCGGAGTTGGTTGGGGTCGCCGGTGTGGTCGTTGGAATTGTCATCGGAGTTGGTCGGGGTTGTCGGAATTGTCACCGGAGTTGGTCAGGGTCACCGGTGTGGTCGTCGAAATTGTCATCGGAGTTGGTCAGGGTCGCCGGTGTGGTCGTCAAAATTGTCATCAGAGTTTGTCGGGGTCGCCGATGTGGTCGTCGGAATTGTCATCTGAGTTGGTTGGGGTCACCGGTGTGGTCGTTGGAATTGTTATCGGAGTTGGTCGGGGTTGTCGGTGTGGTTGTCGGAATTGTCATCGGAGTTGGTCGAGATCGCCGGTGTGGTCGTCGAAATTGTCATCAAATTTGGTCGGGTCGCCGGTGCGGTCGTCGGAATTTTCATCAGAGTTGGTCGAGTCGTCGGTGTGATTATCGAAGTTTTCATCGGAGTTGGTTGAGTTGCCAGTGTAACCGTCGGAGTTGTCGTTGTTGGTGGTCGTTTGAGTTGTCATCGGAGTTGGTCGGGTCACCGATGTAGTCGTCGGAGTTGTTGTCGAAGTTGTCATCGGAATTGTTGTTGAAGTGGTCATCGAAAATGAAAAACGATAAATAGAAGTGGAAAACATGGTACAAAACCCATGGGGTTGTGTTTCAAAACCCATGGGGTTGTGTTTTCAAAACCAACCCTTTGTACCAAACATGGTGTTGGGTTTGAAACCCAACACCACCCTAACCCAAACCAATGGGCCAAACACCCCCTAGATGTTTAGTTTATTGGATTTAGGGTTTAGATAAAGGCAAACTCGTAGATAACGAACAATAACTCTTTATTGATAATAATAACACTTTATTACATAAATTAGAACATAATTACAAACTACGAGTTTTAGGGCACAAACCCAACATGGGCATCCTGTGCAATGAGATTGTGCAAGACCGGACCATGAATTATTAGACCTACTAATGTAACACCGTTAACAGTATGGGACTAATAACTTCGTAGATGACCATTAGTGACTCGACCTGAATCCTGAGCGTGTTACGGACTCCAGTCTGCGGGGGTCTGTCCTTTGACTAGTACGGGTGAGGGTGGTCACATTTACTCTCCCAATATGCCTATCTTCTAAGGGACATGACCAAGTAGGGAGCTGGGAACTTAACTACGCGAGATGGAATTCACTCGTTCCTGCCTTTAGGGAAACTAGAGGGGTTGTTCCCTTAAGTGCTGTTTCTAGGGCTTGGACAACGGGCACCCACCCTCTCACTGAACCAAGAGGGTTGTTGTGTATGGTTGGACCATTACAACTTGTTGTTCATTAGAGGAGCAGTGGGGTCACAAGAAGTAGACACAAGGGTAAAACGGTAATTTGACCCAACGGTGTCTACGAACAACTTGTGAAGGGTCGACTCATGGGCATTAGTTATATTAGTGGACACAACTTGTCTTACACTGATGGGAGTGCAACTACGGGCTTTAGTGGAATGTTACCGTAGATAATGAATGTTGATTAACCAGGTCAAAGAGTTTGACAGGTTAATCTCGAATCATTGGAGCTCGTCACTGTAGGTCCATTAGGTCCCTTGGTTGGCTGATACTTGATTAATAGAAGGTATACAGTTTTGGTGTGAATTTGAAGTGTTCAAGTTCACTAAAGGGCAATTATGTCATTTATATGAGATATGATTGACGTATTATAGTTTAATGTGAATGAGATTCATAATAAACTATAGGTTAGCCTAATTGTTGAATTAAGGTTAATTTGGAGAAATTAGATTGAGAGAAATTAAATTGAATGTGATTAAATTTAAAAATCCACAATTATACAAATGTGATTTGTAAAATGAGATATGAGATATCTTATTATATGTGGTTATGCAAATATGATTTGCATAATCTATGGTTGTGGTAAAATGGTAAATAGGTGGAGATTTCAACTTCACCTATCACCATTATATAAACCCCTTTGCAAGAAGGGGTGGTAAGCCTATTGCTCATTTTTGGATTTCTCACCAAAAAACAATTTGCAATTCTCTCTCAAACAACTCTCTCTCAAACTCTTCTCCCTACACCAAAGAAGAGAATCCCACCATTCTCCTTCTACCAAAAGTAAAACAACCGAGTAATCGAGTGGAAGTGTCCAGTTCGTTGGTTTGTTCGAGGAGTTTGATATCGTTGAGAACAACACGAAGAGTTCGTGATCGTAGGAAGGAATCGTGAAGAAAGGTTGTTCAACAAGTAAGTATCTTACTGTTTTCCTTCTTTATTTGCATGTTTAATCTAATTCTATGAGATAGTTTAATTTTAAGAAAATGAATTTCATAACGATGCCACGACGATTCGATCGTCTTCTGATGCGCGGGATTTTCATTCCCTTCACTCAAGAGTTCACACCGTGAGTTCCATGCTCGGTTACGTGGCGTCAATAGGGCGTCCCCCTACGGTAAGTGTTTGCATAGTTAAATACCAAGGTGAATGAGGGAAGTATTGATAACTCGCCAAATGAGAGTTATTTTACTATAATTTTAGAGCTTAATGTACTTGAATTACATAGAATTTATTGAGTCTCATGTTATTTATCCCTAAATTGTGTGTGTTAGCTTTAAAATCTTGAATTTCAGCATTAGGTTCGAAAAGAATTAATTTTGATGTTTTTTATGCTCTAATTGAAGAAATTTGGGAAATAAGCTAACGGTTAATTAAAGACCAAAAGAAGAGATTTTTAACTCCAAAAATCCTTGCATATTTAGTTTGATTTATAATTGACTTCATGAATTTATTTGAGATTTTTCTGTGTGTAGGAGATGTATAAAAATTACAGGAGTCCCTAAGGGCATTTTAGGCATTTTACCCGAAGGGTAAGATGGTCTTTCTACCCCTAAGGGTATTTTTGTAATTTATGGAGTTAGGGCAACATCATCTTATATAAGGAGGCTAGGGTTCACAAGTGCCAGAGGGGAGAAGAAGTTGCCACAAAAGGGGAAGAGAGCGAGAGAGAGAGAAGGGACGATTGCTACAACAAAGGTGTGTATTGAAGAGAAGAATCATGAAAGTGTCATTGTTGTAGCAATCGTGCGATTGAGGAAAAAATCGAAGCTTCAAGGTGCCATTGTTGTAGCAAAAATCGTGCAGTTCGGTTTTTCACAGACGACGCTCACAAAGTTGTCGTTTCTCGAAGATTCCACCGTTGGATTGTGCTACAATTTTGACAGCTTATTCGAGACTCATAGGGCTTTACTTTGAACGGTTGATCGTCGTTCTAAGCTTTGTTGTGTTGGATATCGCTGTCACGTTGGGAGATTAGTGCAGTTCAGTTTTTCACCAGCGGCGCTCACAAAGTTGTCGATTTTTGGAGTTTCAACCGTTGGATTGTGCTGAAATGTTAACAGCTTGTTCGAGACTCACAGGGCTTCATTTTGAACGGTTGGACCGTTGTTTTGAGATTTCGTTGATGAGATATTTCTATCGAATTGAACTATAAAAACAAGGCCACCTGCTGTGTAACGTTTTCCCTATCTCTAAGTGTTATTGCTTGATGTCAACCACCAATTTAATTCTGAAATTTTGGGCTGTTTACGTACTAATTTAGACTACTTTTTGCTTACTGTTTTAGGCATAACTTGTGACTGTTTTAGGCTAGAATTGTGGTTGATTTAGGCTAATTTAGTGAACATTGTTGGTTGTTTTTTATGAACTCCTCGATCAATAAAAGCATGCTTAAATTTTAATCATGAACTAAATTTTCTTAGGCAAGGGTTAGGTTGTTTTAATGTAATTTTGGATTAAATTTATGGTTGATGTCATTGATTGAATTTATGAAATTTTATTGAATTTAACGTTGCATGAGAATTAAAATTGGCCTTTTTAACTTCTCTATAATTCATAAACTTGGGAAAGCTAATGAATTAGAAAACTAAAATTTCAATTTAGGATTATTGAGTTGATTAGGGATAATTAACCCACCTAAAACCTAAAATCATGAGCATAATTTAGATCACAATTGGGAAATTGTAGGTTTTAAAACTTAGTGATTTTGGAAATAATCATTTGAATGCATGTGTACGTAAATTCAAGGCATCACTCAAAATTTATTCCAATTGAACATTAGAACTCTAACCTAACCCGAGCCTATTTTTCATTACAAATCTCATCTCTTGTATGTACCCTCTTGTTTGCATTTTCCTCTCCCCGCATTTAAATTTAGTTATTTTCTTGAGTCTAGTCTTGTCTTTGCTCGCTTTTCACATCAATTTATTTATTTACAATAGTAATTTGCACACTCATGCATATCACTAAAATAAAGAAAATTTGCTAGGACACTCATTCATTTAGGTTTAGCTAGTCCTCGTGGGATCGATACTTAACTTATCACCGTTCGCACTTTTTCATTGTGTATATATGCTTGCACGTCATAAAAGTGTCAGAGTCTTATTCTAATTTGTATTAGTTTAGGGCACTCGATATTTTCGCATCAAGTATCTATAGTAAATGGGAGCAGGACGCATGTCAACGTATCCTACGGTCTCCTCCATTAGGACGCACCATGAGATTTCTATAGTCTGCCTGCTAGGTTATCCTCGAACAACCAATCCCTACGGAGGGCCTGATTATAGGGTCGGTGTTGGGATATGTGCCCTAAAACTTATGTAATTTTAGTCAAATAAATAAACAGTTATTTGTTTTGATAAAATTATATTCTCGCTTTATAAATTCAATAAACTAAGCTCCAAGGTTATAATATATCTTGAACATCAGTGTAGTAGACACTATTTGGATTGTGTTCAAGAGTATAACCTAAATGGTCTATGGTATAAGAATAAGGTTGGAAACCTTATTCTTGTAACACCATGGATGCGACCCACTTTGTAATTAGTACAAATGAGGTAATCTAACTTATTCATGTGGATGACATGCGAGTGGGGGCATCCTGTATGAAGAGTTCATACAAGACCGAACTGCAAATTATTAGTCTGACCAGTATAACGTCGTTAACAGGAGAAGACTGATAATTTATAGATGGTCATTAGTGACTCGAACGGAATCCTGAGCAAGTTAAGAACTCTTGCTTATAGGGGTTTGTCCTTAGACTAGTATGGGTGAGAGTGGCCTATAGCCGACTCAATAAGCCTACCTTCTCAAGGACAAATCCTCGTAGGTAGCTGGGGACTTAACTATGCAAGATGGAATTCACTCATTCCTACACTAAGGAATTAGATAGGTTGTTCCCTTAGGAACTGAGTCTAGGTCTGGAACAACGGGGCCCCACCCTCTAAACTAGCTTAAGAGGGTATGAGTTTATGGTCGGACCATAGACTTGTTGTTCATTAGAGGATCAGTGGTGCTTAAGGAATAAAGAGGTAATGCAAGGGTAAACTGGTAATTTGACCCAACTGTGATTATGAACAACCTGAGAAGGGTCGACTCATGGGTAATGATTATATCAATGGACACAATATAATCTATAGTGAGGAGAGTGCAACTACAAGTCTATAGTGGAGTGACTTGTAGTTAATGAATATTGATTAACTGGATCAAAGAGTTTGATCAGTTAATCTCACATCATTGGAGCTCATGAACTGTAGGTCCATTAGGTCCCTCCGTTGGCTCAACATGGTAATATTGAGGGTATAAAGTTATGAATGAGGTTGAAGTGTTCAATTTCATATATGAGGTGTTATATCAATTATATGTGATATAATTGATATAATATATAGTTTTAATGTGAATTAGATTCACATATTAACTATATACTAATGAGAGAATGCATGAGGGATAGGATGGTAATTTCCATCTTATTTCCCTATAAATAGTTGCATGAGATGTAACTTTGGGCAAAGACTTTACACATAAGCCCTAGAGTTCCATTTTGTATTGGAAAGAGTTCCAAACAAAAAACTTCTCTCAAACCTCCACATCTCATCCTAAAGGAACCCACATTCCTCCCTCACCTAGAGAACAACAGAGAAGATCTAGTGGTGAATCTTCATACGTTCGGGTTCGTGTTGCTGAGATCGTGATCGTGGGAGAAGGAGCTCGTGAAGAAAGTATTCTTCAAAGGTATATTTCTTGTCGTCCTATCTTTAAAAGCATGCTTAATCTTAGATTTAGTTCTTATATTTTAGATCTATGTAACAAAATAATGAACACGCGATTCACTATCGCTTCCGCTGCGGGATTCGATCCCTTCAATTGGTATCAGAGATCAATTGTGTTCTTGATTTTGTTCTGGATTAATCAAGAACAAAGGTCAGATTTATTGATTTCATGAGATGTATGATCGATTTGCAAATTTAGATGTTTTCAATTTTGGCACATAGATTTACAATTTTTATTTCATTGAATCGTTCAATGTAAGGGCCTGGTGTTTTGGGCAATTTTAATTGTAAATCAAGTCTGTAAGTCCATGTCGATCGAGATGAAGTGGTTGCTGAAAAGGATGGATCGAAAACGACCAAAAACAGCAAAAGGTGATTGTTGTACTGTGAAGCGGTTTTCTCAATCTAATTTCAATTTAATTTCTCTCAATCTAATTTCTCCAAATTAGCCCTAATTCAACAATTAGGCTAACCTATAGTTTATTATGAATCTCATTCATATTAAACTATATAATATGTCATACATATCTCATATAAATGACATAATAACCCTTTAGTGAACTTGAACACTTCAAATTCACACCAAAACTGTATACCATCTATTAATCCAGTTTGAGCCAACTTAGGGACCTAATGGACCTACAGTGACGAGCTCCAATGATCCGACATTAACCTGTCAAACTCTTTGACCCGATTAATCAACATTCATTAGCGACGGTAATACTCCACTAAAGCCCGTAGTTGCACTCCTGTTAGTGTAAGACAAATTGTGTCTACTGATATAACCAATGCCCATGAGTCGACCCTTCACAGGTTGTTCGTAGACACTGCTGGGTCAAATTACTGTTTTACCCCTGTGTCTACTTCTTGCTCCTTAAGTCCCCACTGCTCCTCTAATGAACAACAACGTTGTAATGGTCCAACCATATACAACACCCCTTTCGGGCAAGTGAGAGGGTGGGCGCTCGTTGTCCAAGCCTTGGAGACAACATTTAAGGGAACAACCCTTCTAGTTTCCCTAAGGTCAGGAACGAGTGAATTCCATCTCGCGTAAGAAGATAGGCATATTGGGTGAGTAACTGTGACCACCCTCACCCGTACTAGTCAAAGGACAGACCCACACAGACAGGAGTCCGTAACACGCTTGAGATTTAGGTCGAGTCACTAATGGTCATCTACGAAGTTATTAGTCCGACATCATTATTAGCGGTGTTACATCAGTAGGTCTAATAATTCACGGTCTGGTCTTGTACAATCTCATTGCACAGGATGCCCCCACTCGCATGTCAACCATATGATCGAGTCAGATCACCTCGTTTGTATCTAATACAAAGCGGGCCGCATCCACAGCGTATCCAGAATTAAGTCTCCAATCCTATCCATATACTGTAGTCCGTTCGGGTCATTAACTCGAACGTGATCCTCCCTGTGTGTCCATTACACACCGTTCAAGTTCTAGTTCTCTCATATATTCAATGACACTGAAGCTTAGTTTATTGGACAAGGTTTGTAAAATTTGCGAGACACGAAATGATGAAATAAATAACTCTTATTAATTTAAAATGGTAAAATTACAAAAAAAAAACGTGATTAGGACATACATCCCAACAAACTCCCACTTGGACTAAGCTAGTGGATCAAACATACATTTCTCAAATGTACAATAGATTACAATAAAGTAATACTATAAACTAGGGCATTAAATACCCTTTACAATACTCCCACTTGCCATAGTCAGGAAGCACTCGAAGACCTAGACTCTCTAGATGACCCTCAAACACCTTAGCAGTGAGGGCATTTGTAAATGGATCAGCAACATTGTGCTCCGACGCTATCTGCATGACTGTCACGTCGTCGCGGTTCACAATCTCCCGTATCAGATGATACATCCGCTCAATGTGTTTGCCCCTCTTATGACTCCGAGGCTCTCTAGTGTTGGCTACAACACCACTTTTGTCACAAAACAACGTGGTCAACATGTTCATATTTGGAACAACTTCCAAATCTGTCTTGAACTTCCCAAGCCAAACAACTTCCTTTGCAACTTCACAAGTCGCAACGCACTCAGCTTCCATAGTGGAATCAACGATGCATCGGTGTTTGATGTTTCGCCACACTACAGCTCTTCTATTCAGAATGAAGGCTGACCCCGAAGTGGATTTCCTAGAATCCTTTGAAGGGAATCGAAGTCCCCACAGCGGAAGCGATTGCGAATCACACGCTCTGGATTTAGTTACAACGATCAATTCAAGAACATACATAACAAGATTAAGCAAAAAATCAGAATGGACAACAAGAAATTACCTTTGAAGAACCTTTCTTCGAGTGCTCCTCTCTCCCACGATCACGATCTTAGCAACAGGAACTTAAACGTGCGAAGACACGACCATCGGATCTTCTCCGTTGTTCTCTAGGTGAGGGAGGAAGGTGGGTTCCCTTTAGGAGAGGTGAGGTATTTTGAGAGAGATGTGTGCTTTGGAACTCTTCCAATAACACAACAAGAGAGCTTGTGAAAACCTTAACCTAGTTGCATCTCATGCAACCATATATATAGAGAGATAGGATGAAAATGACCATCCTACCACTCCTTTAATCTCTCTTTAGTATATAGTTTATATATGAATCTAATTCATATTAAAACTATATATTATATCAATTATATCATATATAATTGATATAACTCCTCATGTATGAAATTGAACACTTCAATTTCACTCCTAACTTTATACCCTCAATATTACCATGTTGAGCCAACAGAGGGATCTAATGGACCTACAGTTCATGAGCTCCAATGATGTGAGATTAACTGATCAAACTCTTTGATCTAGTTAATCAATATTCATTAACTACAAGTCACTCCACTATAGACTTGTAGCTGCACTCTCCTCACTATAGATATTATTGTGTCCACTGATATAGTCATAACTCATGAGTCGACCCTTCACAGGTTGTTCGTAATCACAGCCGGGTCAAATTACCGTTTTACCCCTGTGATTACCTCTTTGCTCCTTAAGCACCACTGATCCTCTAATGAACAACAAGTCTAAGGTCCTACCTTAGACTCATACCCTCATAGAGGGCGGGGCCCCGTTGTTCAAGACCTGGAGTCGATTCTTGAGGAACAACCTATCTAATTCCTTAGTGTAGGAATGAGTGAATTCCATCTTGCACAGTTAAGTTCCCAGCTACCTACGAGGTTCTGTCCCTGAGAAGGTAGGCTTATTGAGTCGGCTACAGGACACTCTCACCTACTAGTCTAAGGACAAACCCCTATAAGCAGAAGTCCTTAACTTGCTCAGGATTCAGGTCGAGTCACTAATGACCATCTATAAATTACTAGTCTTATCCTGTTAACGGTGTTACACTGGTTAGACTAATAATTTGCGATCCAGTCTTGTATGAACTCTTCATACAGGATGCCCCCACTCGCATGTCAACTACATGAATGAGTTGAATTACCTCATTTGTACTAATTACAAAATGGGCCGCATCCATGGTGTTACCAGAATGAGGTTTCCAACCTTATTCTTATACCATAGACCATTTAGGTTATATTCTTGAACTCAACCCAAATAAGGTCCACTACAGTGATTTCAAGATAAATGTTATAACCTTGGAGCTTAGTTTCTTGGATTTATAAAAGCAAGACTGTAATCTTATCAAAACAAATAACACTTTATTTAATTGATCAAAATTACACAAGTTTATGGCATAAATCCCAACAATCTTCCACTTGACCTAAAGCTTGTGGATTACTAAACATTACAGTAATGTAAATACAATAAACTAGGGCATTTAAACCCCTTTGTACAAAATACTCCCACTTTACCTGGTTGGGGAAGACTTGTAAACCTAGACCTTCTAGGTGACTCTCAAATACTTTAGCCGTGAGAGCCTTTGTAAAAGAATCAACAATGTTGTGCTCTGAGGCTATCTTCATGACAATCACGTCTCCTATATGCACGATCTCCCGAATGAGATGATACTTTCGCTCTATGTGTTTTCCCTCTTGTGACTTCGGGGTTCCCTCGAATTTGCCACTGCACCACTGTTATCGCAATACAGCATGATGGGCAAAGTCATATTTGGAACAACTTCCAAATTTAGCATGAATTTCCTTAACCAAACGACCTCCTTAGCTGCTTCATAAGATGCTACATATTCGGCCTCCATGGTGGAATCAGCGATGCATCCTTGCTTGACGCTTCGCCATACTACAGCTCCTCCGTTAAGAGTGAATCACGACCACGATGTAGATTTTCGAGAATCTTTATCAGTCTGAAAGTTAGAATCCGTGTATCCTATAAGGATCAAATCCTTAGCCCCATACACAAGCATGTAGTTCTTTGTTCTCTGAAGATACTTAAGGATTTTTTTAACCGCTGTCCAGTGCTCAAGTCCTGGATTGGATTGATACCTACTGACCATCCCAACTCGCAAAAAGCAGGATGTCGGGCCTAGTACACAACATGGCATACATCAGGCTCCCAACAACTGATGCGTAAGGAATCCGTCTCATATCCTCAACTCCTTGAGGTGTCTTAGGACACTGTTCCTTAGACAAATGGATTCCATGTCTAAAAGGCAACAAGCCCTTTTTGGAATCTTGCATCTTAAACCTTGACAACACTTTGTCTATGTAAGATGCTTGAGACAAGGCTAAGTTGTAAACCCGATCTCTTTGGAACTTTCTTATTATCAAACAACAAAAAGAAAGAAGAAATGAATGTTTAAAACTTGGTTTCCCATGTTTTAAAAAGAAAATAAATGAAGTGAAAGACAAAAGGAAAACAAGGAAAGAAAGTTTAGACCATTTTGGTTTGGTTTGCTTTTAAAGACAAAAGAAGAAAAGGAAATGAAACAAATGTTTTATATATTAAGTTATTTTGTTTTGTTAAGAAAAGAAAAGAAAAGAAAAGAAAAGAAAGAAAGAAGATAAAGGAAAGAAAAGAAAAGGAAAAAGAAATGGAAAATGAAAAAAAAATAAAAGTGCAAAAAGACAAACCTCTTCCACCGATTGTTCTTTTTTAAAAAGGGTTTCTCTCCATTTTCTTCTCTTTCATCACAAACTAAGGCTGAAGCTTCGTGGTTGAAGGAGAAAGGAAGAAGAAGGAGGCCATTTTTGGTGATTTTGAGCTGGAGTTGCAGAAGAAAAGAGGAAAACTCAAGGGGATTCTTTATTACAACAAGGAAATCAACTCAGACAAGCTCTGATTTTCTGTTCATCTCGAGCTCCACAAGAAGAGGTAAGAGTTGAGCTTTTGTTTCATGAAAGTTAACTCATATTGGAACAAAATTCGTGAAGGAAGCTCGAGCCAATTCTGATTTTAAGTTGCTGTTTTGTTAAGAGGAAGGCAGAAGACATAATTTTGCTGTCAAATCCGAGAGGTCTCTGATGTTTTGGTTGTTCTGATCTGTATACTTGAAGTTAGAAGCTCTAATTGGTATGGTTCGAAATCTTATTCAATTTCCTTCAGGTTTCGTAAAGGAATCGTGAGAAGAAAATGATTGAAAGATGTTGTAATCTTCAGGTTAAGTTTCGGTTTGCAGCGAGAAGTGAAATCTGGGCAATGAGCGAGGATCAATTTAGGGGTTAAGCTACTGAGGTATTTTCTAACCAATACGTTAGGAATCTCATTTTCATGTCTTCATAAGAGTTTTAGAGGGTTCAAAAATGAAGAGTTTGGTATAAATTACATTCTTTTGAATAAGTAATGAAGAAGTTATGGCTGTCTGAAAACAGGCGCGGAAAATCTGAAAATGCTTTGAATTTTTGAAAGTGTGTTTTCTTGTAGTTTTAAGGTTAAAAACCATGAGCTCGAGGTTCTAATACATGAATTTGGTTTGTTTGATGGGCCAAGAGCAAATAGGTCGAGTGTACGGGCTAAGACTCTAGTTCAAACACTGTGAGTGATAAAAGGAACTTCAAAAGTGTATATATGCTTGAATTATGTTCAAGAAATGCAAGTTTTGCTAGAATAAAAGTTTTCAATGCATTATGCTTTCTTTTGAACACATGTTTATGAGTATTCATGTTTTCCTAGAAATGTTTCAAGTATTCATTGTGACCCTAAAAGTCTTTATAAAGTTTATACATGAGCATATGTCCAATGGTTGCCAAAATTTATAGAAATGTTATGATTTCAAGCAAGCATGTACTAGCAAGTATGTTTTAAAGATTTCAGATTTATGAACAAATTTGAGTAAGCTTGAGTTTTATGAAAGAAAAGATAAGTAGGCATGTTCAAATGTTTTCATGTGATTTTTACGAGATATTGAGCCCGAGGCTTTATGGTACCGTGTGCACACAGTGTCTTATTCTGTTGTCGGCGTTGAGTGTACTCGTGACAACAAACAACGGCTGTCGTGAGTCTTTGGCGGGCCCCACTACGACAAAGACGATGGGAGTCTTTGGGCGGGCCCCACTACATCGTAGAGTAAACGTTGGTTGTCTCGGGCGTGCCCTACACAACGTGGATTGTGACATGTTTTTAAAAGAGTTTATCTCATTTACATGCCTTACGAGATTTTGATGATATACTTGTTGGTTTTTTGAAAGTCTATTATGATTCTACGTTTACTTTCAATGCTTGAATACAAATGCATATGCTCATAGTTTTCAGGTCACATGTTTTACAAGTTATAGATATTAAACACAGTCACTCACTGAGCTTCATAGCTCATTCTTTCTATGTTTTCAAACTTTTCAGGTAGAGATCGAGCTCCTGGCACTTTGAGTTCTTGCCATAGTCTCTTTGAAGCTTCATAAGTTAAATACTTTGTGCGTGGTTGGTTTTGTCTAGCAAGTCTCTATGTTTGTAAATTATGTTTGAGAGGACTTTGGTGTTATAGTTGTTTGTGCATTAGAGGTTGTATAAACAATGGTTTGTCTTGTGTTGTTTCTGATACACTAGGCTTTTAGTTTCCAAGAGAGACTTGTGAATGGTTTCTCCTTGTATATGTTTAATAGTTGTCCAGTTTCCGCTATGTCATGTTTAAGTGTTGCATTTTCGAACATAGTATGTTTATCGGGTGTATCGGGGTCACTGGTATTGTTAAGAGATAAACAATATGTCATTGGCTTCACGCCGCTTTCGAGTGAGTTAGCGGCGTAGTTCGGAAGGGGGTGTGACACTAGTGTTTTGTTCTTGCTGTTCCGGGCAATCTGGATCCCAAGAACAAACTGCGCATCACCCAAATCTTTCATTTGGAACTGCGTAGCTAGCCATTCCTTGATGTCAGTAAGATAATCTACATCATTCCCAATGAGTAGGATATCATCCACATAGAGAATTAGGAATGCGACAGAACTATTGATGATTTTCTTGTAGACACAAGGTTCATCATCATTCTTGTCAAAACCATACGATCTGATTGCCTCATCAAATCTTATATTCCAGGACCTAGAGGCTTGTTTCAGTCCATAAATTGACCTTTTAAGCCTGCAAACCTTTTGCTCTTGTCCTGGTTCAATGAACCCTTTGGGTTGGTCGATGTAGATGGTTTCCTCAAGATTGTCATTTAAAAAGGCTGTCTTACATCCATTTGCCATACCTCATAGTCATAATATGCTGCAATGGCAAGAAGGATACGGATGGACTTTACCATAACAACAAGTTAAAAGGTCTTCTCATAGTCTACCCCTTCAACCTGGGTATAACCCTTTGCTACTAGTCTAGCTTTAAAGGTTTGCACCTTCTCATCTACACCACGTTTTCTCTTGTAGATCCACTTACAACCTATAGGTTTTACCTCATCAGGCTTATCTACAAGATCCCAAACAGAATTGAAGTACATCGACTCCATTTCTTGGTCCATGGCTATGACCCATTTGTCTTTGTCTTTGTCAACCATTGCTTGATTATAAGTCAATGGATCCTCGTAGTTGTCATCTGGTATAACAACTTGGGTTTCAGCTAAACCCATGTAACGGTCAGGCTGTATCACAACCCTCCAACTACGTCGAGGCATACTCAACTCTTGAGATGGACTCTCTTGACTAGACAAACTAGTATCAACAACTCGTTGTTGACGTACTACTAGTTCTTCTTGTTAGCAACCTTTGCTATTGTTCCGTCTAACTCACTCAACACTACTTTGCTTTTTGGTTTGTGGTCTCTTATGTGGTCCTCCTCCAAGAAAGTGGCATTTGTCGACACAAAAACCTTATCTTCCTTAGGATCATAGAATAAACCACCTCTTGTTTCTTTTGGGTATCCTACGAATAGGCATAATTTTGAACGTGAATCCAACTTCTTTGGATTTGTCACAAGCACATGTGCCGACAACCCCATATGCAAGTGACATAAACTACCTTTACGTCCTTTCCGCAGTTCAAAAGGTGTTTGAAACACTTTTGGATGGCACATTATTCAAAATGTATCTGCGGTCTCCACTGCAGAACCCCAAAAGGAACTAGGAGATGAGCATAACTCATCATTGATCGAACCATGTCCAACAAGGTTCTATTTCTCCTTTCGATACACCGCTTTGTTGTGTGGTGTGTGGGAGCTGAGAGTTGGGATGTAATTCCATGTTCTACCATATAGTTCTGGAATTTTAAATCCATGTACTCTCCACCTCAATCCGATTGAAGTATTTTAATAGTTTTACCTAATTGATTTTCAACCTCAATCTTGAATTCCTTGAACTTTTCAAGTGCTTCAGATTTGTGGTGCATTAGGTAAATATGCCCAAATCTAGAATAATATCTATAAAAGAGATGAAATATTCATATCCTCCCCTGACTTTAACATTCATCGGACCACAAAGGTCTGAATGTATAAGCTCTAGAGGGTCTTTGGCTCTATAACCTTTTCCACTAAAAGGTCTTTTAGTAATCTTGCCTTCTAGGCAAGATTCACATACTGGCAAAGAATTTTCTTCTAACTCGTTTAGAAGTCCGTTCCTTACCAATCTCTCAATCCTATTGAGATTAATGTGACCCAATCTTAGATGCCAAAGATGAGCATTTTCTTTAGGAGAAATTTTACGTTTCTTAGTTTGTGCGTTTGCAGTTTTAAATAACTCAGTGTTCAAAACCATTTTGACTGAATTAGGCCTTAAAACATACAATCCATTTCTATTGAAGCTGAACATATTTCTAAACATTTCTTCAAAATAAACACTTTATTCATAGAAAAGGAAACAGAAATACATTGTTCAATAAGGCAAGAAATGGAAATAAGGTTTCTAGTAAACCTTGGTATCACTAATATAGTGTCCATCAATGCATATTTCTTGCCAAAATAAAGCTTCATTATGTCTACTGCTACAGCTGAGACGACTTCTCCATTTCAAACCCGGAGCGTTATCTCTCCTTGCTGTAGCTGCTGCTAGGAATCAATTCCCTGAAAAGAAGAGCAAACATGATTAGTGGCGCCTAAATCAAGTATCCAAGCTGTTTTATCATTATCCACTAAACAAGCTTCTAGGCAAAGTAAATCATATTTACCTTCTTTCTTCTTTTCTGCAATGTACTTCGAACAGTTCCGTTTCCAATGCCCGTCTTCGTTGCTGTGGAAACACTTTCCTTTGTCAGCAACGTCTTTGACTTTCTTGCCCTTACAGCGGCAACTTTGTCGACTGTTTCCCTTTACCAACCTTCTTCATGTTCTTCTTCTTTCCTCTCAGGTTAGAAGAAAATGAAGCCACTGTTTTTGTCCCAGAGGTCGAACCTCTGTGATAACTCCTACTGGCAACATTTGCCTCGCCTTTCGATCCCTGAAATTTCATCAAAGACTGAAAGGTCTGGAGTTCATTCAGAAGGGAAGTAAGATTAAAAGTAAGCTTGTTCATAACAACATTACTTCTAAACTGTAGGAAACTATTTGGATGAGTTTCCAGAATGAAGCTGGCCTGGCTCGACTCATCGATGGAAGCACCATTCGACTCCGCGATGTTAAAGTATACCATCATATCCAGGACATGATCCCGAACAGATGTACCCTCTGGCATCCTCGAGTTGAATATGTACTTTAGGGCATTATGTCGGGTTTGTGTGGACTTTTGTCCAAACATGCCCTGCACTGAATCCATGATTTCCTTGGCGGTAATCATGCCCTCATGCTTCTTGGCTAATATGTCAGACATACTTGCTAGCATGTAGACCTTGGCCTTATCATTGGCCTTGATCCATCGATCATATGCATCACGAACATTTCGTGGACGCATTTGAGCACAACACCCGAGACACTCCTCAATTAGCACAAACTTGGATCATCCACTACCAAAATAGTGTTGAGTTTGTTTTTCCATGTCATCATATTCTCTCCTGGTTAACTTTTCGCACTTTTAAGGAAATTATAGAGCTAGACATTTTGCTGAAAATTTTACAAACAAACTTGTATGAGTTTCTTGCTATAACTCTAATCCAATCGTGTTTTAGCTAATTATCAAATGATTCCTAGGCCATTTATAATTTGCAATGATACTCCAAAGGTTTAGAATGTATGACACCGAAGGGTAATAAAAAACACTCCTCCTCTGGATCAAGACACTCTTGACCAAAACCTAATACCAGAATAACTCTTATTCCTATAGGTTTTAGTTACCATTTTTTCGGTCTGGATACATACACAACTTATGTACCCCATGAGTGTAACCCTCTGTCTTTAGATCCCAGAGTCTAGATCCAACAAAATCCGCCGAAGGGAGGACTAGATTGGAAAATAGTTTAAGGAAATCTTTATCCCTTTCGGGTGTCTACTGTGTTCGATCCCCTATGATCAAGCCCTCCGAAGGAATTGTCTGGTCCAGGACAAACTAGCAGGCTGACCATAGTGGTCTAACGGTGTAAACCGTCAAAAGAGACCGTAGGTTTTGTTTTCATTAAACCTGCTCTCACTCACTATAAGTACCCTCTCAATTCACCTTGATATTGACTCATACAAACACCATCCAGAGAGGGGGCGCTCCGTTTGCGCCACGAGGCCAAGTATGAGTCTCACGGTGTGAACTTCCCAGAGATAGCGTAGGTGGAAAAATATGTATCTCATACACTTTTTCCTCCCACTGAATACTATAAAGTTTATAGGAATCTTACTTAGGCTAAAAACCCGGCTAATGGTTTTACCTAACTCTATCAATATAACTCTTATATCGATAAGGAATATAACTCTTATATTGATTTTATCCTAAGTTTGTTAATATAACTCCTTATATTAAACCTAGGATTTCTAGTTTATTAACCCCTTAATAAACCCGCTGACGCTACTGTAATTTATAAAGCTCTTTGATTAAATTTTACTCCCGTGTCGGTTCTCGGTAGGGGTGTTCCGTTTAAAGTCGAAATAAATACTGACCTAGACAGAACTTTCCTTAGACAGAGTTCCTCTATTAATCATAGCTTATAAATTACTTGGTTCCTAATTCTAATCTAATTAGAACTAGATAACCTAAGGTCTATTATTTCCAAGTTCTAAACACTTTAAAACTAATAATTAACCTTAGGTGACATGCATACTATGTAATAGTGCTTGATCATTCATCACATGAATAATAAGACATTCATAGCATATTCATCTCATGAAATATAATGCATGACAATCCTGTCCAAAAATTAATATAACAACCTTATATTAATCATGCAAACTATATAATATAACTCCTTATATTATAAATGATGCATGAAAATGCTTAACCTAAGGTAGAATTTCTAAAATAAAAGCATACATTATCCATGGCAATAATTACACAACAATTGCATAATTAAAATAGCAAAAATTAGACCAATTTTGGCACCCTAGAAATAATTTTAATTAATATAATCTAATTATATTAATTAAAATTAAATATATTAAATATATTAAATATAAAACGTTTTTATAATTAATATATAATAAAAAAATCCATTTTCTGCCCGTTGCTCCTTTGCGTGAAACGTATCTGGCGTTGCAACGCTGCTCCTTGTCTCTTCTGCCGAGCGTTGCGCAATGCCACAACGTTACAACGCTGCCTCCTGTGCGCGCCTTCTCCCGCAAGCGCAACGTTGCAACACCTATGAATAGCGTTGCAACGCTGCACACAGACAACAATGAGAATCCACTATTCCTTGCTCATTTTCGCTCCGATCTTCTCAGCAACCGCTTTGCCTCGATCGACACGGACTTACAGACTCGATTTAAAATTAAAATTGCCCAAAACCCCAGGCCCTTACATTGAACGATTCAATGGAAATTGTAAATCTAAGTGCCAAAATTGAAAACATCTAATTTGCAAAATCGTTCATACATCTCATGCAAAAACAGTAAATCCCACCTTGTTCTTGAAAAATCCAGAACATAAATCAAGAACGCAATTGGGCTCTGATACCAATTGAAGGGAATCGAAATCCCCGCATCGAAAGCGATTGCGAATCGCACGCTCTTGATTAAGTTACAACGATAAATTCAAGAACATACATAACAAGATTAAGCATAAAATCAGAATGGACAACAAGAAATTACCTTTGAAGAACCTTTCTTCGAGTGCTCCTCTCTCCCACGATCACGATCTCAACAACAGGAACTTCAACGTGCGAAGACACGACCACCAGATCTTCTCCGTTGTTCTCTAGGTGAGAGAGGAAGGTGGGTTCCCTTTAGGAGAGGTGAGGTATTTTGAGAGAGATGTGTGCTTTGGAACTCTTCCAACAACACAACAAGAGAGATTGTGAAAACCTTAACCTAGTTGCATCTCATGCAACCATATATATAGAGAGATAGGATGGAAATGACCATCCTACCCCTCCTTTAATCTCTCTTTAGTATATAGTTTATATATGAATCTAATTCACATTAAAACTATATATTATATCAATTATATCATATATAATTGATATAACTCCTTATGTATGAAATTGAACACTTCAATTTCACTCCTAACTTTATACCCTCAATATTACCATGTTGAGCCAACGGAGGGATCTAATGGACCTACAGTTCATGAGCTCCAATAATGTGAGATTAATTGATCAAACTCTTTGATCTAGTTAATCAATATTCATTAACTACAAGTCACTCCACTATAGACTTGTAGCTGCACTCTCCTCACTGTAGATATTATTGTGTCCACTGATATAGTCATTACCCATGAGTCGACCCTTCACAGGTTGTTCGTAATCACAGCTGGGTGAAATTACCGTTTTACCCCTGTGATTATCTCTTTGCTCCTTAAGCACCACTGATCCTCTAATGAACAACAAGTCTAAGGCCTACCTTAGACTCATACCCTCATAGAGGGCGGGGCCCCGTTGTTCAAGACTTGGAGTCAGTTCTTAAGGGAACAACCTGTCAAATTCCTTAGTGTAGGAATGAGTGAATTCCATCTTGCACAGTTAAGTTTCCAGCTACCTACGAGGTTCTTTCCCTGAGAAGGTAGGCTTATTGAGTCGGCTACAGGCCACTCTCACCCATACTAGTCTAAGGACAAACCCCTATAAGCAGGAGTCCTTAACTTGCTCAAGATTCAGGTCGAGTCACTAATGACCATCTATAAATTACTAGTCTTATCCTCATTAACGGTGTTACACCTTTGGTTAGACTAATAATTTCGATCCATCTTTGTATGAACTCTTCATACAGGATGCCCCACTCGCATGTCAACTACATGAGTGAGTTGGATTACCTCATTTGTACTAATTACAAAATGGGCCGCATCCATGGTGTTACCAGAATGAGGTTTCCAACCTTATTCTTATACCATAGACCATTTAGGTTATATTCTTGAACTCAACCCAAATAGTGTCCACTACACTGATTTCAAGATAAATGTTATAACCTTGAAGCTTAGTTTATTGGATTTATAAAAGCAAGACTGTAATCTTATCAAAACAAATAACACTTTATTTAATTGATAAAAATTACACAAATTTAGGGCATAAATCCCAACATCCTTATCGTTCTGAAAGTCAGAATCTGTGTATCCTGTAAGGTTGAAATCCCCACTCCCATACACTAGGCTGTAGTTCCTCGTTCTCCTAAGATACTTGAGGATTGCCTTTACAGCTGTCCAGTGATCTAATCCTAGATTGGATTGATACCTACTGACAATCCCTACTGCATAACAGATGTCGGGCCTAGTACACAACATGGCATACATCAGGCTCCGTACAACTGAAGCATAGAGGATCCTTCTCATATCCTCAACCTCTTGAGGAGTCTTAGGACATTGATCCTTAGACAGGTGAACCCCATGCCTGAAAGGCAACAAACTTTTCTTGGAGTTCTACATCTTATATCTAGACGACATCTTATCAATATAAGATGCCTGAGACATGGCCAACGTTATGTTCTTCCGGTTTCGGACAATCTTGATACCTAGAACATAATGTGCTTCTCCCAAATCTTTCATTTGGAATTGTGAAGCTAGCCATTTCTTTACGTCAGTAAGAAATCCTACCTCATTCCTAATGAGAAGGATATCATCCACGTACAATACCAGAAATGCGACAGTTTTGTCAACGATTTTCTTGTAGACACAAGGCTCGTCAACATTCTGAACAAAGCCATAAGAATTGATTGCCTCATCAAACCTTATATTCCAAGACCTCGAGGCTTGTTTTAGTCCATAAATGGACCTATGAAGCCGACAAACCTTTCGCTCTTGGCCTTTAGTTATGAACTGCTTGGGCTGGTCCATGTAGATGGTTTCGTCAAGGTTGCCATTCAGAAAGGCGATTTTGACATCCATCTGCCATACCTCATAGTCATAATATGCGGCAATGGCCAGAAGGATCCTGATTGATTTTACCATGGCAACAGGCGAAAAGGTTTCCTCATAGTCAACCCCTTCAACCTGGGTAAAACCCTTTGCCACTAGTCGTGCTTTGAAGGTCTGCACCTTCCCATCTACGCCACGTTTACGCTTGTAGATCCATTTGCAACCAATAGGTTTTACCCCATCCGGTTCATCCACAAGCTTCCAGACAGAATTGAAGTACATCGACTCCATTTCCTGGTCTATAGCTTTAATCCATTCGTCCTTGTCAACGTCTGCCACTACCTGGTCATAGGTCATTGGATCCTCGCAGTCATCATTAAGGGTGACGACTTGGGTTTCAGCTAAACCCATGTAACGTTCAGGATGTCTCACAACCCTCCCACTACGTCGAGGCATTCCCAACTCTTGGGAACGAACTTGACTAGACGTGTTAGGATCAACAACACTTGTTAACGTATTAGCCCCATCAACAACTCTTGCTGATGTACTGTTCATTTCATTCAACACGATTTTGCTTCTAGGCAAATGATCTCTGACGTGGTTTTCCTCAAGGAAAGTGGCGTTTGTCGACACATGCACCCTATTTTCCTTAGGATCGTAAAATAGACCACCCCTAGTCTCTTTTGGGTAACCTACGAATAGGCACAATTTTGAACAAAGTTCCAATTTCTTCGGGTTTGACACCAACATGTGGGCTAGGCATTCTTAAATTCTGAAATGGTGTAAACTACCTTTACGTCCATTCCAGAGTTCGAAAGGTATTTCACAAACACTTTTCGACGGAACGTTGTTCAAAATATAGACTGCAGTCTCCTCTGCCTAACCCCAAAAAGAATCAGGGAGACGAGCATAGCTCATCATTGACCGAACCATGCCAACAGGGTTCTGTTTCTCCTCTCCGATACACCATTCTGTTGTGGCACCAGGTGCTGAGAGTTGAGACGTAATTCCGTGTTCTATCATATAGTCCTGGAATTCAGTGTCCATATACTCTCCACCTTGATCCGATCGAAGTGTTTTTATCGTTTTACCTAACAGGTTCTCAACCTCAGTCTTGTACTCCTTGAACTTTTCAAGAATTTCAGACTTACTATGCATTAGGTAAATATACTCATACCTTAAATAGTCATCTATAAAAGATACAAAGTATTCGTAACCACCTCGTGCTTTAACACTCATCGGACCACAAAGGTCAGAATGTATAAGCTCAAGGGGCTCTTTGGCTCTATATCCTTTTCCACTAAAAAGACGTTTGGTCATTTTGCCTTTGAGGCATGATTCACATACCGGTATAGAGTTTTCTTCCAACTCCCTTAGAAGTCCACTCTTCACTAGTCTCTCAATCCTATTGAGATTAATGTGGCCTAACCTTTGATGCCAAAGATAGGCATTTTCTTTAGGAGAAACTTTTACTCTTTTAGTTCGTGTTTCTGTTGTTTTAAATAATTCAGTGTTCAAAACGCTTTTGATCGAGTTTGGTTTCAAAACATACAGATTAGACTCAAGTGAAGCAGAACAAATCAAATTGCCTTTGAAAGGAATAAACGCTTTATTATGTTCAAAGGAAATTGAAATACATTGTTCAATGAGATAGGAAATAGAAACAAGGTTTCTAGTAAACCCTGGATACAGATTATCTAATAATAAGTAATTCCTGCTGAAAAAGAGCTTGACTTTGCCGATTGCTGCAGCAGGAACAATCTCCCCGAATCCAACCCGTAGAGTCACCTCACCCTCTCGCAGCTGCTGCCGGGAACTAATTCCCTGAAAAGAAGAACAAACATGGTTAGTGGCACACGAATCCAATATCCAGGAAGAGTCATTACTCTCCACTAAACAAGTTTCAGTTACTAGTAAATCACATTTACTTGTATTCTTTTTGTGGGCAAGGAACTTGGGACAGTTTCCTTCCAGTGGTCGTCTCTATTGCACTGGAAACACTTTCCTTTTTATGCATCTTCCTTGACCTTTTTGCCCTTTTGGGCGGTAGCGCGGTCAACTTTACCCTTCTTCGAACTTCTTCTTCTTCCATTTCGGGTGAGAAGGAGCCACAAACTTTGTCTCAGAGGTCGAACCCCTGTGATAGGACTTGAAGGCAACATTTGCCTCAGCTTTCGGTGCCGTGATCCTCATCAAGGACTGAAGTTCTGTAACTCATTCAGAAGGGTGATTAGAGTGTAGCTAATTTTGTTCATAACAACATTGCTACGAAACTGAAGGAAACTCTTCGGAAGAGTCTCCAAGATGAAGCTGACCTGGCTTGACTCATAGATCGAAGCCCCGTTCATCTCCATCAGATTAAAGTGGGTCATCATGTCTAGAACGTGTTCTCGGACAGACGCCCCTTCTTTCATCCGGGCGTTGAAGACGTGTTTGAGCGTGACATCCTGGACCTGAAAGGACTGTTGTCCAAACATATCCTGCAATGACTCCATGATCTCTTTACCGGTGACCATCAACTCATGCTTCTTTGCCAAGACTTTAGACAAGATGGCAATTATATAGACCTTGCCTTTTCATTGACCCTGATCCACTGATCGTATACATCACGAACACTTCGTGATGTAGTCGAGCTCGGCAATTGAGGACACTCCTCAGTAAGCACGAACTTAAGGTCGTCGATTACTAGTATCGTGTTTATATTTTTTTTCTAAGTTTGGAAATTATCTCCCACTAGTTTGTCGGATGCTAGTAACACTATAATTGAGCTAGACATTTTTGCTGAAAAATCAAATAAAAGTTTTGTGTCAGTCTCGCAAAAAACTTTTTGAAATCCAATCTAGTTTTAGCAAAAATTTAAACCTATGATCCCTAGGTCATTTAAAATTTGCAATGATATCCTAAAGGTTTAGAATGACCGCCACCGAAGGGTGAACAAAAACACTCCTCCTCTAGGACGAGACTTTCTCGACCAGACCCTAATCCCAGAATAACTTTTATTCCATTAGGCGTCCAGTTACCATTTTTCAGTCGAATCCATTAACTCTTAATGAATCCTGTGAGTGTCACCCTCAATCTTTAAATTTCCAAGTATCCATCCAAACAATAGCCACCGAAGGGGGACGCTCCCATTTGCGCCACGAGACTGAGTATGGATCTCACGGTGCAGACTTTAATAGAGATTTATGGTCGAAAAATCAAATGTATCTTATAAAGAGAATCGAATCCCGCAGCGGAAGCGATTGTGAATCGCGCGTTCTTAATATCGTTACTTGGATTACATTCAAGAACAAATCTAACTAGATTAAGCATATAATAGCAAGATGGACAACAAGAATAATACCTTTGAAGAACTTTTCTTCGAGTACTCCTTCTCCCACGATCACGATCTCAGCAACACGAACCCAAACGATCACGGACACTACCACCGAATCTTCTCCGTTGTTCTCTAGGTGAGGGAGGAAGGTGGGTTCCCTTTAGGTGAGATGAGATGTATGTGAGAGAGATTGTGTTTTAGAACCTTTCAAACAACACAACAAAATGACACACTAGGGTTTTCTAAGGTTTAGCTTAGAGTTGCATCTCATGCAACTATATATATAGGGAAATAAGGTAGAAATTACCATCCTATCCCTCTTTTATTCTCTCTTTAGTATATAGTTAATATGTGAATCTAATTCACATTAAAACTATATATTATATCAATTATATCACATATAACTGATATGACATCTCATATATGAAATTGAACACTTAAATTTCATTCCTAACTTTATACCCTCAATATAACCATGTTGAGTCAACGAAGGGACCTAATGGACCTACAGTTCATGAGCTCCAATGATATGAGATTAACTGATCAAACTCTTTGATCCAGTTAATCAATATTCATTAACTACAAGTCACTCCACTATAGACTTGTAGCTGCACTCTCTTCACTGTAGATTATATTGTGTCCACTGATATAATCATTACCCATGAATCGACCCTTCACAGGTTGTTCGTAATTACGGTTGGGTCAAATTACTGTTTTACCCATGTGATTACCTCTTTGTTCCTTAAGCACCACTAATCCTCTGATGAACAACAAGTCTAAGGTCCTACCATAGACTCATACTCTTATAGAGGGCGGGGCCCCGTTGTTCAAAACCTGGAGTCAGTTCTTAAGGGAACAACCTATCTAATTCCTTAGTGTAGGAATGAGTGAATTCCATCTTGTATAGTTAAGTCCCCAACTACCTACGAGGTTCTGTCCCTGAAAAGGTAGGCTTATTGAGTCGGCTACAGGCCACTCTCACCCATACTAGTCTAAGGTCAAACCCTATAAGCAGGAGTTCTTAACTTACTCAGGATTCAGGTCGAGTCCTTAATGAGCATCTATAAATTATCAGTCTTATTCTGTTAACGGTGTTACATTGGTTAGACTAATAATTTGCAGTCCGGTCTTGTATGAACTCTTCATACAAGATGCCCCCACTCGCATGTCAACGACATGAATGAGTTGGATTACCTCATTTGTACTAATTACAAAGTGGGTCGCATCCATGGTGTTACCAGAATGAGGTTTCCATCCTTATTCTTATACCATAGACCATTTAAGTTATATTCTTGAACACAATCCAAATAGTGTCCACTAAACTGATGTTCAAGATATATTATAACCTTGGAGCTTAGTTTATTGGATTTATAAAGCAAGAATATAATTTTATCAAAACAAATAACTCTTTATTTATTTGATCAAAATTACGCAAGTTTAGGGCATAAATCCCAACATCTTATACACTTTATTTCCTCCCACTCAAGACTTTATATTATTCGGGATTGACCTAGATAAACCGGCTAAAATTTACCTAAGTCTACCAATATAACTCTTATATTGATTTAGCCTAAGTTTATAATCACATTATTAACTTAGGTCTAAGTGAGTAAATTAATCAACTTTTAATTAACGCTATTAACGATAATATAACCTAAGAATCTCTGGACCAAAGTCACTTCTAGGTCGGTTTCCAGGTAGGGGTGTTCCGCAAGCGTCAAGTTAAATACCCCAACCTTAGACAAAACCTTCCTTAGACAGAGTGACTTATTAGTCACCATTCAAAGGTCATATTTTGATTTCCTAATTCTAATCTTATTAGAACTAGAAAACCTAAGTCTAATTATTCAAGTTTAAACATTTTAAGACTAATAATTAATTTAGGTTACATACATTTCTATGTTATAGTGCTTGATCATTCATCACATGAATAACTTTATACTATATCAAATATTCATCACATGAATTAAATGCATGAGCATACTTTAATCTAAGAAATATAACTCTTATATTAAATAAATTAAAACATCCTTTAATTATATTATAACACTTATAATATAATCTATCATGCATACTATATATTATAACACTTATAATATAAATACGATGCATGAAATGTTTGACCTAAGGTGAGATTTTAAATCTATATGACATACATTATGCACATAGAATAAAATTATTTCATAAATCTCATGCATAAAAAAAATTAAATAGCAAAAATTGGACCGGTTTTGGCACTTAGGGGCATTAAATAAATTAATTAACATTAATATAACATTTATATTAATATTAATTAATTAATTTAATTAAAATAAATAAATATTACATTTTACAAATAAAAAACTTAATTTAAAAAAAAACTAAAAAAGCCCCACGATTGAAATGTGCCTCCACGCCCATGTCCTTGCGCGAAACTGCCGTGAACTGCCCACTAACGCACGCAACGTTGCAACGCTGCAGCGTCTAGCGTTGTCCTCAGCGCGCCCAACGCCTCAGCGTTGCAACGCTACACCCAACGTTGCAATGCTAACCTGCAGCTCTGCCATCCTACACGCAGACAGCGTGCCGAAGAACAACGTCTCAACACCGGTCGATAGAACAATAAGCTCCCCTTGTTGTTCTTCGTCGTTTCTCGCCCGTTTCCGCTCCGATTTCTTCACAGCAACTCTTGCCGCCAAAGACCAGGACTTATAGACTCGATTTATTTTCTAATTTGCCAAAAACACGGGCCTTTACAATTTGATCTCATCAAACAGAAAATAAACCTAAACTACTGCCAAAACCAAAACATCCAAACATGCAAACCACAATTCATCACATAAATTGAAGCAATTACCCACCTAATTTTAAGAAAACAGATGCACAACGAGAAGCCAACGATTGGCTCTAATACTAATTGAAGAGAATGAAATTCCGTGCAATGGAAGGACGATCGAATCGTCGTGGTATCGTTGCGAAATCTGTTTTCTTAAAACTGTTTCTATCTCATAAAAACAATGCTAAACATGCAATTAGATGGAAAAAACAGTAAGGGAACTTACTTGTTGAAGATCCGTCTTCAAGTTTTCCTTCTCCTGTTCACGAACCCTTCGCGATCACGATCTCAACGTCCTTGATCTCCTCGAACAGTGAGTAACTGGACACTTGCACACAGTTTCTCGGTTGTTCTACGTTTGGTAGAAGGAGAGTAGTGGAACTCCTTTTTAGTGAGGGAATGGGAGATTGAGAGAGAATGCTTGTTTCTTTTGGTGTGAAATCCAAAAAATGAAAACAAAAGCTTTAGAAATCCTTCTTGCAAAGGGTTTATATAATGGTGATAGGTGGAGTTGAAATCTCCACCTATTTAACATTTTACCACAACCATAGGTTATGCAAATCATATTTGCATAACCACATATAATAAGATATCTCATATCTCATTATACAAATCACATTTGTATAATTGTGGATTTTTAAATTGAATCACATTCAATTTAATTTTCTCCAAATTAGCCCTAATTAGATAATTAAGCTGACCTATAGTTTATTATGAATCTCATTCATATTAAACTATATAATATGCCATACATATCTCATATAAATGACATAATTACCCTTTAGTGAACTTAAACACTTCAAATTCACACCAAAACTGTAAATCCACTATTAATCCAGTTTGAGCCAATCGAGGGACCTAATGGATCTACAGTGGCGAGCTCCAATGATCCGAGATTAACCTGTCAAACTCTTTGACCCGATTAATCAACATTCATTAGCTACGGTAACACTCCACTAAAGCCCGTAGCTTCACTCCCGTCAGTGTAAGACAAGTTGTGTCCACTGATATAACCAATGTCCATGAGTCGGCCATTCACAAGTTGTTCGTAGACACTGCTGCGTCAAATTACCGTTTTACCCCTGTGTCTACTTCTTGCTCCTTAAGTCCCCACTGCTCCTCTAATGAACAACAACGTTGTAATGGTCCAACCATATACAACAACGTTGTAATGGTCCAACCATATACAACACCCCTCTCGGGCCTGTGAGAGGGTGGGCGCCCGTTGTCCAAGCCTTGGAGACAACACTTAAGGGAACAACCCCTCTAGTTTCCCTAAGGTCGGGAACCAGTGAATTCCATCTCGCGTAGTTAAGTTCCCTACTCCCCACGTAGTCCTGTCCCTAAGAAGATAGGCATATTGGGTGAGTAATCATGTGACCACCCTCACCCGTACTAGTTAAAGGACGGACCCATGAGCGAGAGTCAGTAACTGCAGTCGGGATTCGGTCGAGTCACTAATGGTCATCTACGAAGTTATTAGTCCCATACTGTTAACGATGTTAGATCAGTAGGTCTAATAATTCACGGTCCGATCTTGTACAATCTCATTGCACAAGATGCCCCCACTCGCATGTCAACCACATGAACGAGTCAGATCACCTCGTTTGTATCTAATACAAAGCGGGTCGCATCCACAATGTATCCAGGATTAGGTCTCCAACCCTATCCATATACTGTAGACCGTTCGGGTCATTAACTCGAACGTGATCCTCCCTGTGTGTCCACTACACACCGTTCAAATTCTAGTTCTCTCATATATTCAATGACCCTGGGGCTTAGTTTATTGGACAATGTTTGTAAAATTTGCGTGACACAAAGTGATGAAATAAATAACTCTTATTAATTTCAAATGGTAAAATTACAAACAAAACGAGATTAGGACATACATTCCAACAAGCGAAGCTACCCATACCTTGCTGAGCTCAAAGAGAAGGAAGGCATTCGATTTACTTGTTCTTGAAACTTGCTTAGTGGAAAATGATGATTTTACCTGGATACTTGATTCAGGAGCCACTAATCACGTTTGCTTTTCTTTACAGGAAACCAGTTCCTTCAAGGAGCTCGAAGAGGGTGAGATGACACTCAGCGTTGGAACGGGAGACGTCGTCTCAGCTCGTGCAGTGGGAGATGCTAAGTTATTTTTTAGAGATAGATTTTTAATCTTAGAAAATCTGTACATAGTTCCCAAGATTAAGAGGAACTTAATTTCTATCTCTTGCTTAATAGAACATGGCTATTGTATTACCTTTTCAATTAATGAAGTGTTCATTTCAAAGAAAGGTGTCGATATTTGTTCTGGTGAGTTAGAAAACGGCTTATATGTACTTAAACCGAATCAAACTAAAGCAATTTTGAATAATGAGATGTTTAAAACTGCGAATACTCAAAGTAAAAGGTAAAGAATTTCTCCAAATAATAATACCTATCTTTGGCATCTTAGACTTGGTCATACAAATCTCAACCGGATTGAGAGACTATCTAAGAATGGACTTCTAAACAAGTTACAAGATGATCTTTACTTCCTTGCGAGTCATGCTTGGAAGGTAAAATGACTAAGCGACATTTTACTGGAAAAGGTTATAGAGCCAAAGAACCCTTAGAACTTATACATTCAGATCGTTATGGTCTGGTGAATGTTAAAGCTCGAGGAGGGTACAAATATTTCATCTCTTTCATAGATGATTATTCGAGGTATGGTTATCTATACCTAATGCATCATAAGTCTGAGGCTCTTGAAAAGTTCAAAGAGTATAAGGTTGAAATAGAGAATGCATTAGGGAAAACCATTAAGACACTTCAATCCGATCGAGGTGGAGAGTATATGGATCTAAGATTCTAAGACTATTTGATAGAACATGGAATCCAATCACAACTCTCAGCACCTAATACACCTCAGTAGAATGGTGTATCTGAAAGGAGAAATAGAACCTTGTTAGACATGGTTCGATCTATGATGAGCTATGCTCAATTGCCTGCCTCGTTTTGGGGTTACGCAGTAGAGACTGCGGTTCAAATCTTGAACACTGTTCCATCAAAGAGTGTTTCAGAAACACCTTTTGAATTGTGGAAGGAGCGTAAACCTAGTTTACAACACTTCAGGATTTGGGGTTGTCCGACACACGTGTTGGTGGCAAACCCAAAGAAATTAGAATCTCGTTCAAGATTATGCCAATTTGTTGGCTATCCCAAAGAAATGAGAGGTGGTCTTTTCTATGACCCATAAAAAAACAAGGTGATTGTATCGACAAACGCCACTTTCTTGGGTGAAGATCACATGAAGAACCATAAACCGCGTTGTAAGTTAGTATTAAATGAAGCTACAGATGAGTCAACAAGAGTTGTTGATCAAGCTGGACCTTCATCAAGAGTTGGTGAAGAAACCGGTTCATCGAGTCAGTCTCGTCCTTCTCAATTGTTGGGAATGCCTCGATGTAGTGGGAGGGTTGTTTCCCAACCTGACCGCTACTTGGGTTTAGCTGAAACTCAAGTTGTCATACCGGATTACAGTGTAAAGGATCCATTGTCTTATAAACAGGCAATGAATGACATAGATGAGGACCAATGGATCAAAGCCATGGACCTTGAAATGAAGTCAATGTACTTCAATTCATTTTGGGAACTTGTAGACCAGCCTGAAGGGGTAAGACCCATAGGGTGCAAATGGATCTATAAGAGAAAGAGAGATGCAGCCGGAAAGGTACGAACCTTTAAGGCAAAACTTGTAGCAAAGGGTTTTACCCAAAGGGAAGGAGTTTTGTAACACCCCAGACCTAGGTTCCTCTGCGACCTGGCTGCGTCACTATATCATCCATGACTGCTTGTAAGAGTGAAGACACTGCCCCCACAAACCAACACGGGGTCCTTTCAGCATGCTTTGTCCTCACTCACATGCTCCCTAGGAAAATTTCCAAGAGGTCACCCAACATAGAATTGCTCCAAGCCAAGCATGCTTAACTGTGGAGTTCCTATGATTGAGCCACCGAAAAGGAAGGTGCACCTTGTTGGTATAGGTAGTAGCTATCAATTCTTTTAAGCCTTTCTCAATTGTACTTTCATATCCGCATGGTCATTCTCATGTACCATTTTTCCTCGGGAACCATATTTTCATATCCTCAGGATCCCTCTCATTCAGATGTGGATTCGGTTCATTCATGTACCCCTCTTCCTCGGGCGTCACAAGTTGACTATGAGGAAAGTTTTTCCCCTGTTGCTATGCTTAAGTCTATAAGGATACTCTTATCCATAGCCACGTTTTATGATTATGAGATTTGGCAAAATGGACGTCAAGACTGCCTTTTTGAATGGTAATCTTGACGAGAGCATCTATGTCTCGGCCAGAAGATTCTATAACCCAAGTCAGGAGAAAAAAGTTTGCAAGTTTGAATCGATCCATTTATGGGTTGAAACAAGCATCCAGATCTTGGAACATAAGATTTGATACTGTGATCAAGTCTTATGGCTTTGACCAAAACGTTGATGAGCCTTGTGTTTACAAGAGGATCATCAACGACAAAATAACTTTCTTAGTACTTTATGTGGATGATATCCTACTCATTGGGAATGATGTAGGATACCTAACTAACATAAATAAGTGGCTTGCGATGCAATTCCAAATGAAAGATTTGGGAGAGGCGCAGTATGTTCTTGGGATTCAAATTTTCATGAATCGCAAGAACAGAACGCTAGCTCTGTCTCAAGCATCCGTATATCGACAAATTGTTGGTCCTTAGCTCCCAAAGGTAATCCACCCGACCCTTCCCCAGCCTATACAAGGGGAGCGAAGTACCAAAAAAAAGGCTATCCTGATAAGAAGAATTTTGCTGAATCCATTGCAATACATCAAAAAACGAATGAAAATAGAACCAACAATTATTATGATTTGCTTGTTCTGGAAAATATCGATATTCGATGCAGAATTCCAAGAGGGGCTTATTACCCTTCAGGCATGAAGTTCATCTGTCTAAGGAACAGTGTCCTAAGACACCTCAAGAAGTTGAGGATATGAGACGTATTCCCTATGCCTCTGTAGTAGGTAGCTTAATGTATGCTATGTTGTGCACGAGGCCAGACATTTGTTATGTAGTGGGAATAGTCAGTACGTACCAGTCTAATCCAGGGTTAGACCACTGGACCACAGTTAAAAGAATCCTCAAGTATCTTAGGAGAATGAGGGACTATACGCTTGTGTATGGGACTAAGGATTTGATCCTTACTAGATACACTGATTCTGATTTTCAAACCGATAAGGATTCTAGGAAATCCACATCGGGATCAACTTTCACCCTTAACGGGGGAGCTATAGTATGGCGAAGCATCAAGCAGGGATGCATCGCTGACTCCACGCTTGAGGCTGAGTATGTTGCTGCTTGTGAAACAGCTAAAGAGGTTGTTTGGCTAAGAAAATTTCATGCTGATTTGGAAGTTGTTCCAAATATGGAATTTTCCATCACCTTATACTGTGACAACAATGATGCGGTAGCCAATTCGAAGGAACCTCGCAACCATAAGTGAGGCAAGCACATCGAGAGGAAGTATCACTTGATACGAGAAATAGTGCAACGAGAAGATATGATAGTCATGAAGATCGCTTCTGAGCACAAAATTGCTGATCCGTTTACAAAGACTCTCACGACTAAAGTGTTCGAGGGTCATTTGGAAAGTCTAGGTCTACGAGATATGTACATAGACTAATCTAGGGCAAGTGGGAGATATGTAATGGGTATATGGATGCCCTAGTTTATTGTATTTTATATCTCTGTAACCACTGTTTTAGATTTTAATGTACCCCACTAAAGTTTTAGTTCAAGTGGGAGTTTGTACCCTAAAACTCGTAGTTTGTAATTTTTGTTCTAATTAATGTAATAAAGAGTTATTATTTTCAATAAAGAGTTATTGTTCCTTATTTACGATATTGCTCATGTTTTAACCCTAAATCCAATAAACTAACATCAAAGGCTGTAAAATGTCTCTTGAACTAAATGTAGTGTACATATAAAGGATCTCGGTTTGGGATACAACCTAAAGGGTCTATAGTAGGGGGATAAGGTTTGGGTACCTTACCCTGGTAATACTATGGATATGACCCACTTTGTATTTAATACAAACACAGTGATCCTCGGGTGTTCGTGTAGACGACATGAGAGTGGGGATATCTTATGTGATGAGATCGCATAAGACAGGACTGCGAAATAGTAACCGCTAGATGTAACTCCGTTGAGTAGTTAGGTTTCTATTTCACTAGGATGACCTAGGCAACTTGATCTCAATCCTAAGCAAATTACGAACTCCTGTTTGCGAGGGATTGTCCTTTGACTAGTATGGGTGAGAGTGACTAGATTCGCTAACTCAATATGCCTACCTTCTTGGGGACAAGACCGAGTGAGCGGCTTGGGACTTAACTTAGTAAGATGGAATTCACTCCTTCCCGCCTACTAGGGTAAGTAGATGAATGTTCCTTTAGTGGTGTCCTTGGGACTTGAACAAAGGGCTCGACCCTCTCATTGGCCCGAGATGGACTTCTGTTTGTTGGTAGGACCACAAACAAATTGTTCATTAGAGCAGCACTGGTACTTAAGGTACAAGATGTAACCCAGGAGTAAAACGGTAATTTGACCCAGCTGGTGTTACGAACATTCGTGAAGGATTGACTTGCTGCTATTGGTCAATATCCATGGACACACAAATATCTCTGCAGTGAGAAGAGTGCAGCTACGGGACTTTAGTAGAGTGTTCCTGCAGTTAACGAATGTTGATTAGGAGGTTAATGAGATTAACCGAATAATTTCGTATCGTTGGAGCTTCTGATCTGTAGGTTCATTAGGTCCACCTTCTAGCTCGTAAAGGGTTCTTAGATCGTTTGAATTTTAAATAATTCAAATTCATTAGGGAATAAATTTAATGTATATAGATACGTTATAAATTTAATGTGAATATGATTCATATTAAATTATATGAGAGAATTAAATATTTGAAAGAGTTCAAATATTAATTTAAATGTGAATGTGATTCATATTTGAAAAATATAGGTTAAAATTTAATGTGCATGAGATGTGCATTAAAACTATAGGTTAGAGGAGAAATAGATTAAATATGATTTGATCTTATTTAAATATATGATATTTAAATGTTAATTAAATATATGATATTTAATTAAATAATTAATTAAATTTGATTTAATTAATTTAATAATTAATAATTAATTAATTAATTAATTAATGGGAATGTGTCATCTTCCCCACTAACTCCCTATCGATAGGGACTGGGGGAAGAACTCCTCTCACTTAACATCTCAATGCAAAGGGGTTTTGAATTGATAGATCAATCTGACTGCTGGAGAATTCTCTCGCTCACAAATTTCCCTCTCTTCTTCCAAACTTGTTGGATCCCTTCCCACAAAGGAATTGATCTAAGTGGAACTCAAAGGATAGAAGGTTTATCCTATTGGTAGTGTCCTGCTTGGAAAATACAGAGAAATTTTCTTGGTTGCTGTGTTGTTGTGCCAAAGGAGCAAGGAGTTGTTGTTGAGAAACTACAAAGGTAATTACCTCTTTCCTTTTAGTTTAGTGTATTGTACAACATACGTTTGCATGTTTAGATCCATGCTTAATTAGATTAGATTTAATGTTTATTCTCTGTTTTTTACCTAATGTATTGGTATTTGGATTAAACCAAAATAAACAAGCAATTGATCCATAAAAACACGTTTCCGCTGCTCACGGGGATCATATCTCCTTTAGCTCGGGGCAAGTTTACAAGAACATTCAATCTAGCTTCCCCCTACACTGGCTTAAGAACGATCAAACAAGCATAAGACAATCAACAAGTAGTGGAATGCTTAGGTTTATGCAAAAAGTTCTACAAGCCTCTAATTTATTAACTAGAAGCAAGAAGGGAGTCTTTCCAATTGTCTACACCTTCACTCCAACTTATCAACACTTTGTGGTGAAGATAGCTGACTATGAGCATAGATAATCTTCAAGATAATTTCATACTCATTCCCTACCTAGTTTTTTTATGCAAAGGAAATCATGGGTATCATGATTTCCTATTAAAGAAAGAGGAGTACCCCAATTATGCTATAAATGAAATATTTATATATATATATATATATATAAATTTCTTTTTGGAAACAAAAGGCTCTAGTTCTTTTTCTTCATTCTAAGCATTATTATACTCCTAACTGTGCCCACATACTTGGAATTTAGCTGAAACCTATCGAGGTGACACCAAACATCTAGTCCCTATAAGACTGACCTGGGCTTTCAAGTCATAAAAGAGAGGCTAAAGTGTGCTCAGGGAGTTCAAGAAAAGCTAGAAGTTCATTGTTAAACAAACTTGCTCAAATTAGGACGGTATGTCTCACTTTTCTACAAAACTATTGGGATGTATGTCCTAATCTCGTTTTGTTTGTAATATTACCATTTGAAATAAATAAGAGTTATTTCTGTCATCATTTTGTGTCTCGCAATTTTACAAACTTTGTCCTATAAACTAAGCTCCAGGGTCATTGAATTTATGAGAGAACTAGAACTTGAACGATGTGTAGTGGACACACATGGAGGATCACGTTCGAGTTAATGACCCAAACGATCTACAGTATATGGATAGGGTTGGAGACCTAATCCTGGATACACTGTGGATGCGACCCGCTTTGTATTAGATATAAACTAGGTGATCTGACTCGTTCATGTGGTTGACATGCGAGTGGGGGCATCCTGTGCAATGAGATTGTACAAGACCGAACCGTGAATTATTAGACCTACTAATGTAACACCGTTGACAATATAGGACTAATAACTTCATAGATGACCATTAGTGACTCGAACTTAATCCTAAGCGTCTTACGGACTCCAACCCTATCCATATACTGTAGACCGTTCGGGTCATTAACTCGAACGTGATCCTCCCTGTGTGTCCACTACACACCGTTCAAGTTCTAGTTCTCTCATAAATTCAATGACCCTGGAGCTTAGTTTATTGGAAAAGTTTATAAAATATTGCGAGACACAAAGTAATGAAATAAATAACTCTTATTAATTTCAAACAGTAATTTACAAACACGAGTTCGAAAGGTGTTTCACAAACACTCTTCGATGGAACGTTGTTCAAAATGTAAACCGCAGTCTCCACTGCGTAACCCCAAAAGGAATCAAGGAGACGAGCATAGCTCATCATCGACCGAACCATGTCTAACAAGGTTCTGTTTCTCCTCTCCGATACACCATTCTTCTGTGGCATACCAGGTGCTGAGAGTTGGGACGTAATTCCGTGTTCTATCATATAGTCCAAGAATTCAGTGTCCATATACTCTCCACCTCGATCCGATCGAAGTGTTTTTATGGTTTTACCTAACAGGTTTTTAAACTCAGTCTTGTACTACTTGAACTTTTCAACAGTTTCAAACTTCTTATACATTAGGTAAATATACCCATACCCCGAGTAATCATCTATGAAAGACACAAAGTATTCATAACTACCTCGTGCTTTAACATTCATCGGACCATAGAGGTCAGAATGTACCAGCTCAAGGGGCTCTTTGGCTCTATATCCTTTTCCACTGAAAGGATGTTTGGTCATTTTGCCTTCAAGGCATGACTCACACACCGGTAAAAAGTTTTCTTCCAACTGACTTAGAAGTCCACTCTTCACTAGTCTCTCAATCCTATTGAGATTAATGTGGCCTAACCGTAGATGCCAAAGATGGACATTTTCTTTAGGAGAAACTTTCGCTCTCTTAGTTCGTGTTTCTACCATTTTAAACAATTCAGTATTCAAAACACTTTTGACGGAATTAGGTTTCAAAATATACAGATTATTCTCAAGCGAAGATGAACAAATTAAGTTTCCATTTCGGGAAATAAACGCTTTATTGCCTTGAAAAGAAACGGAAATACACTGTTCTAACAGGCAGGAAATAGAAACGAGGTTTCTAGTAAACCTTGGAACTATATACATATTGTCCAACAAAATTTAATTCCTGCCAAAATGTAGCTTCACAAAGTATTCATATTTGGAACTATATCACATGAATAACTATATACTATAACAAAAATAATTCATCACATGAATATAAATGCATGAGCATACTTTAATCTAAAAAATATAACACTTATATTAATTAAATTAAATCATGCATTTAATTATATTATAACACTTATAATATAACCTATCATGCAAACTATATATTATAACTCTTATAATATAAATGATGTATGAATATGTTTAACCTAAGGTGAGATTTTAAATCTATATGACATACATTATGCACATAGAAATTTAATTAAATCATACATCACATGCATAAAATAATTAAATAGCAAAAATGGACCGGTTTTGGCACCTAGGGGCAATTATTTAATTAAATAACATTAATATAACAATTATATTAATATTATTTAATAAAATAATTAAAAACATAAATAAAATACATTTTATACAATTAAAAATAATAATAAATCGAAAAAAACTGCCCCACTAACACAATCAACCGCCCACGTCTCGCGAAACTGCCTCAGCAACTGCTTACTACGCGTGCGGCGTTGCAACGCCGTGGGCATCGTTGCAACGCTGTAGCGTCCAGCATCACGCCCCGCGTGCTCCAAGCCGTGGCATTGCGACACTACGCCTAGCGTTGCAACACTGCTCTGCACCAGGGCCTCCATCCGCAAGAATGGCGTTGAGACGCCGAAGAACAGCGTCTCAACGCCATTGAGATAACAACATCTCCACTTGCTGTTCTACGTCGGTTTTTCGCCCGTTTTCGCTCCGATTTCTTCACAGCAACTCTTTCCACGACGACTCGGACTTACAAACTCGATTTACAACAAAATGCCCAAAAACAACAGACCCATACATTGATCTCATCAATATAAAAATTGTAAATCTAAAAATGCCAAAACCGAAATTATCCATTATGCAAACCAACAATTTATCACATAAATTAAGGCATTACCCACCTAATTTTAATGAAAAATAGTGCATAACGAAGAACCAACGAGTGGCTCTGATACCAATTGAAGGGAATAAGAATCCCCGCGCAGCGGAAGACGATCGAATCGTTGTGGTATCGTTACGCTACTCGAATTTCACTAAAATTAACTATCTAATAGTTAAGGCTAAACATGTTCAAAAGGAAAGAAAAATACAGCAAGTAGAGCTACTTACTTGTTGAAGACAATTCTTCACTGTTCCTTCCTTTGATCATGAACACTTCGTGAAATCCCGATCTCAACGAACTTGATCTCTTCTCACGAACAAGAACACAAACACAACCAGTCGGAGTCTCGGTTGTTCTTCTTTTGGAAAAGAGGAAGTTTGTGGGAACTTTGTTTTGGAGAAGGGAGGAGAGTAGAGAGAGTTGAGAGAGAATGGTTCTCTTATTTTTAGTGAGATCTAAAAAATGAGAGATTGAGTTAAGAAACTCTTCTTGCAAAGGGTTTAAATAGTGGAAAATGATGGAGTTAAAATCTCTACATTATTACCACTTTACCACAACTATAGGTTATGCAAATCATAAATGCATAACCATATATTATAAGATATCTCATATCTCATATTACAAATCACATTTGTATAATTGTGGATTTATTAAATTGAATCACATTCAATTTAATTTCTCTCAATTAATTTCTCAAATTAGCCATAATTCAACAATTAGGCAAACCTATAGTTTATTATGAATCTCATTCACATTAAACTATATATTATATCATTCATATCTAATATAAATGACATAAATGCCATTTAAGTGAATTTGAACACTTCAATTCACAACAAAACATTAACCCTTCTTTTAACCTAGATTGAGCCAACCGAGGGACCTAATGGACCTACAGTGACGAGCTCCAATGATCCGAGATTAACCTATCAAACTCTTTGACCCGGTTAATCAACCTTCATTAGCTACGGTAACACTCCACTAAAGCCCGTAGTTGCACTCCCGTCAGTGCAGAATATTACGTGTCCACTGATATAACCAATGACCACGAGTCGACCCTTCACAGATTGTTCGTAGACATGACTGGGTCAAATTACCGTTTTACCCGTGTGTCTACTTCTTGTTCCTTAAGTCCCCACTGCTCCTCTAATGAACAACATATTTTGATGGTCCAACCATATACAACTCCCTTCTCGGGCAAGTAAGAAGGTGGGCGCCCGTTGTCCAAGCCCTAGAGGCAGCACTTAAGGGAACAACCCCTCTAGTTTCCCTAAAGGTAGGAACGAGTGAATTCCATCTCGCGTACTTAAGTTCCCAGCTCCCTACTTGGTCCTGTCCCATAGAAGATAGGCATATTGGGCGATAATGCGCGTGACCACCCTCACCCGTACTAGTCAAAGGACAGACCCCCGCAGACAAGAGTCCGTAACACGCTCAGGATTCAGGTCGAGTCACTAATGGTCATCTACGAAGTTATTAGTCCTTACTGTCAACGATGTTACATCAGTAGGTCTAATAATTAACGGTCCGGTCTTGTACAATCTCATTGCACAGGATGCCCCCACTCGCATGTCAACCACATGAACGAGTCAGATCACCTCATTTGTATCTAATACAAAGCTGGTCGCATCCATAGTGTATCTAGGATTAGGTCTCCAACCCTATCCATATACTGTAGACCATTCGTGTCATTAACTCGAACGTGATCCTCCCTGTGTGTCCATTACACAGCGTTCAAGTTCTAGTTCTCTCATAAATTCAATGACCCTGGAGCTTAGTTTATTGGAAAACTTTGTAAAATTTGAGAGACACAAAGTAATGAAATGAATAATACTTTATTAATTTCAAATAGTAATTTACAAACACGAGATTAGGACAAAAATCCCAACATCAACGTCGTTCGCGCGAGCGAAGGATGATCTGCAGGTCAGCGTTGCAACGTTGGGTGCGATGTTACTGTGGCCCGAGGCGTTGGCGCGCTACCTTACGCCACTGCGTTTAGGAAGCGATCATGCGAGCGATTCTTGCGCGAAGACGTGGGCGTGCAGTTCGTTTTCAAAACGTGGGGCAGTTTTATTAATTTGTTTTATTTTTTTTAGGTTTGTAAAATTTAATTTTTATTTTATTAAATTAAATTTATTAATTAATATTAATATAATAGTTATATTAATGTTAATTAATTTATTTAATGTCCCCTAAGTGCCAAAACCGGTCTAATTTTTGCTATTTATTTATTTTATGCATGAGATGTATGAAATATTTAATTCTATGTGCATAATGTATGTCATATAGATTTAAAATCCCACCTCAAGTTAAACATTTCACGCATCATATTTATATTATAAATGTTATAATATATAGTATGCATGATAGGTTATATTAGAAGTGTTATAATATAATGTATGCATGTTTTTTAATTTAATTAAATATAAGTTTTATATTTTAGATTAAAAGCTTGCTCATGCATTTAATTCATGTGATAAATGTATGTTATTGTTTTATATTATTCATGTGATGAATGATCAAGCACTATAACATAGAAATGCATGTAAACTAAGTTAATTATTAGTTTTAAAATGTTTAGAACTTGAATAATTAGACTTAGATTTTCTAGTTCTAATAAGATTAGAATTAGGAATCAAATATGACCTTTGAATGGTAACTGATAAGTAACTCTGTCTAAGGAAGGTTCTGTCTAAGGCTGGGATATTTAAGCTGACGCTTTGCGGAACACCCCTACCTGGGAACCGACCTGGTCTGGAGATTCTTAGGTTATATTTTCGTGAGTGGTGTTAATTAAAAGTTGTTTAATTTACTCACATAGACCTAAGTTAATAATCTGATTATAAGCTTAAGTTAAATCAATATAAGAGTTATATTGGTAGACTTAGGTAAATATTAGCCGATTTATCTAGGTCAATCCCGAATAATATAAAGTGCTGAGTGGGAGGAAATAAAGTGTATAAGATACATTTGAATTTTTGACCATAAATCTCCATTAAAGTCCGCACCGTGAGATCCACACTCGGCCTCGTGGCGCAAATGGGAGCGTCCCCCTTCAGACGGTATTTGTATGGGTCAATATCATAGTGGATGGAGAGAGTACTCATAGTGAGTGGGAGCGGAACCTGTAAAAACGGGACCCACAGTCTCTTCTTTCGATTCACACCGTGAGACGCCCATGATCCGCCTGCTAGTTTGGCCTGGACCAGACAATCCCTTTGGAGGGTCTTGATCATGGGAGTCGGAACACCGTGAATTTCCGAAAGGGATACAGTTTCCTTCTTAGTTTTCCTTCTTGGTTCACCTTCGGTGGCTATTGTTTGGACGGATACTTGGAAACTTAAAGATTGAGGGTGACACTCACGGGATTCATTAAGAGTTATTGGATTCAGACCGAAAAATGTAACTGGACGCCTAATGGAATAAAAGTTATTTTGGTATTAGGGTCTCGTCGAGAAAGTCTCGTCCCAGAGGAGGAGTATTTCTGTTCACCCTTCGGTGGGGGTCATTCTAAACCTTTGGGATATCATTGCAAATTTTTAATGACCTAGGGATCATAGGATAAATTTTTGCTAAAACTTAATTCGATTTCAAATAGTTTTTTGTGAAACTAACACAAAGTTTTACTTGTTTTTCAGCAAAATGTCTAGGTCAATAATAGCATTACTAGCTTCAGAAAAATTAGTGGGAGATAACTACCAAACATGGAAAAACCATATAAACACGATTCTATTAACAGACGACCTTAAGTTCGTGCTCACTGAGGAGTGTCCTCAGTTGCCGGGCTCGACCGCGTCACAAAGTGTTCATGATGCATACGATCGATGGATCAGGGCCAATGAAAAGGCCAAGGTCTACATCATTGCCAGCTTATCTGAAGTATTGGCAAAGAAACATGAGCTGATGATCACTGCCAAGGAGATCATGGAGTCCTTGCAGGAAATGTTTGGACAACAGTCCTTTCAGGTCCAACATGACTCGCTCAAACACGTCTTCAACGCCCGGATGGAAGAAGGGGCGTCTGTCCGAGAACATCTTTTAGACATGATGACCCACTTTAATCTGACGGAGATGAACGAGGGCTTCGATCGATAAGTCGAGCCAGGTCAGCTTTATTCTGGAGACTCTTCCGAATAGTTTCCTTCAGTTTCGTAGCAATGCTGTTATGAACAAAACTAGCTACACTCTGACTACCCTTCTAAATGAGCTACAAAACTTTCAGTCCTTGATGAGGATCAGGATACTAGAAGCTAAGGAAAATGTTGCCTTCAGGTTCTATCACAGGGGTTCGACCTCTGGGACAAAATCTGTGGCTTCTTCTCACCCGAAAGGGAAGAAGAAGAAGATGAACAAAGGCAAAGTTGACCGTGCTGTCGCCCAAAGAGAAAGAAGGTCAAGGAAGTTGCAGAGAAAGGAAAGTGTTTCCACTGCAATGGAGACGATCACTGGAAGCGTAACTGTCCCATGTTCCTTGCCGAGAGGAAGAATCAAGGTAAATGTGATTTACTAGTAACTGAAACTTGTTTAGTGGAGAGTAATGACTCTGCCTGGATATTGGATTCGGGTGCCACTAACCATGCTTGTTCTTCTTTTCAGGGAATTAGTTCCTTGCAGCAGCTGCGAGAGGGTGAGGTGACTCTACGGGTTGGATCCCGGGAGGTTGTCTCGGCTGTAGTGGTCGGCACGGTGAAGTACTTTTTCGACAGGAATTACATTTTATTAGATAATTTGTATATAGTCCCGGGGTTTACTAGAAACCCTGTTTGAATTTCCTACTTAATTGAACAATGTATTACAATTTCTTTTGAATCTAATAAAGCGTTTATTTCTTTCAAAGGCAATTTACTTTATTCTGCTTCACTTGAGTCTAATATGTATGTTTTGAAACCTAATTCGGTCAAAAGTGTTTTGAATACTAAATTATTTAAAACAGCAGAGACGCGAACTAAGAGAGTGAAAGTTTCTCCTAAAGAAAATGCCCATCTTTGGCATCTAAGGTTAGACCACATCAATTTCAATAGGATTGAGAGACTAGTGAAGAGTGGACTTCTAAACGAGTTGGAATAAAACTCTTTACCAGTGTGTGAGTCATGCCTTAAAGGCAAAATGACCAAACGTCCTTTTAGTGGAAAAGGATATAGAGCAAAAAAGCCCCTTGAGCTTATACCTTCTGACCTCTGTAGTCCAATGAGTGTTAAAACACGAGGTGGTTATGAATACTTTGTATCTTTTATAGATGACTATTCGAGGTATGGGTATATTTACCTTATGCATAGGAAGTCTGAAACTCTTGAAAAGTTCAAGGAGTACAAGACTGAGGTTGAGAACTTGTTAGGTAAAACAATAAAAACACTTTGATCGGATCGAGGTGGAGAGTATATGGACACAAAATTCTAGGGGTGGTCTGTTTTTCGATCCTAAAGAAAATAGGGTGCTTGTGTCGACAAACGCCACTATTCTTGAGGAAGACCACGTCAGGGATCATTTACCTAGAAGCAAAATCGTGTTGAACGAAATGGACAGTACGTCAGCAAGAGTTGTTGATGGGGCTAGTACGTCAACAAGTGTTGTTGATCCTAGCTCGTCTAGTCAAGTCCGTTCCCAAGAGTTGGGAATGCCTCGACGTAGTGGGAGGGCTGTGAGACAACCTGAACGTTACTTGGGCTTAGCTAAAACCTAAGTCGTCATCCCTGATGATGACAACGAGGATCCATTGACCTATGATCAGGCAATGGACGACGTTAACAAAGACGAATGGATTAAAGCTATGGACCAGGAAATGGAGTCGATGTACTTCAATTCGGTTTGGGAGCTTGTGGATCAACCGGATGGGGTAAAACCTATAGGTTGCAAATGGATCTACAAGTGTAAACATGGCGTAGATGGGAATGTGCAGACCTTCAAAGCACGACTAGTGGCAAAAGGGTTTACCTAGGTTGAAGGGGTTGACTATAAGGAAACCTTTTCACCTGTTGCCATGGTAAAGTCGATCAGGATCCTTCTGGCCATTGTCCCATATTATGACTATGAGGTATGGCAGATGGATGTCAAGACCGCCTTTCTGAATAGCAACCTTGACGAGACCATCTACATCGACCAACCCAAAGGGTTCATTGCCCAAGGCCAAGAGCAAAAGGTTTGCCAGCTTCATAGGTCTATTTATGGTCTGAAATAAGCCTCGAGGTCTTGGAATATAAGGTTTGATGAGGCGATCAAATCTTATGACTTTGATTAGAATGTTGACGAGCCTTCTGTCTACAAGAAAATCGTCGACAAAACTGTCGCATTTCTGATATTGTACGTGGATGATATCCTTCTCATTGGGAATGAGGTAGGATTTCTTACTGACGTAAAGAAATGGGTGGCTTCGCAATTCCAAATGAAAGATTTGGGAGAAGCTCAGTATGTTCTAGGTATCTAGATAGTCCGAAACTAGAAGAATAGAACGCTAACCATGTCTCAGGCGTCTTATATTGACAAGATGTTTTCTAGATATAAGATGCAAAACTCCAAGAAGGGCTTGTTGCCTTTCAGGCATGGGGTTCACTTGTCTATGGATCAATGTCCTAAGACGCCTCAAGAGATTGAGGATATGAGACGAATCCCATATGCTTTAGCTGTAGGGAGCCTGATGTATGCCATGTTGTGTACTAGGCCCGACATCATTATGCGATTGGGGTGTCGGTGATATCAATCCAATCCAGGATTAAATCACTGGACAGCCGTAAAGGCAATCCTCAAGTATCTTAGGAGAACGAGGAACTACAACCTTGTGTATGGAAGTGGGGATTTGATCCTTACGGGATAAACAGACTCTGACTTTCAAATCGATAAGGATTTTAGGAAATTCACTTCGGGGACAACCTTCATTTTGAATGGAGGAGCTGTAGTGTGGCGAAGCATCAAGTAGGGATGCATTGCTGACCCACGATAAAAGCCGAGTATGTTGCGGCTTGTGAAGCTGCAAAAGAAGTTGTTTGGCTTAGGAAGTTCATGCTAGATTTTGAAGTTGTTCCAAATATGAACTTGCCAGTGACCCTGTTTTGTGACAACAGTGGTGCAATAGCCAAATAGAGAGAACCTTAGAGTCATAAGAGGGGCAAGCATATTGAGCAGAAGTATCACTTGACACGGAAGATTGTGCACTGCGGCGACGTGACAGTCACGCAGATAGCATCGGAGCATGATGTTTCTGATCCATTTACAAAGGCCCTCACGACTAAGGTGTTTAAGGGTCACCTCGGAGTCATAAAAGGGGTAAGCATATTGAAGGAAAGTATCACCTGATACGGGAGATTGTGCATCACGGAGACGTGACCGTCACACAGATAGCTTTAGAGCACAATGTTGCTGATCCGTTTTCAAAGGCTCTCACGACTAAGGTGTTTGAGGGTCACCTAGAGAGTCTAGGTCTACGAGTGCTTTCTGACTAAGGCAAGTAGGAGTATTGTAAAGGGGTATTCAATGCCCTAGTTTATTGTATTATTGTACATTTGAGGTATGTATTTTGTACTCCACTAGCATGAGTTCAAGTGGGAGTTTGTTGGGGTGTATGCCCTAATCTCGTGTTGTTTGTAACAGTTCTTGAATTAATGAATAAAAGTTATTTATATTCAAACTTTGTATCTCACATTTTATAAACTTAATCCAATAAACTAAGCTCCAGGGTCATATTTATGAGAACTTGAACCGTGTGTAGTGGACACACAGGGAGGATCACGTTCGAGTTATTGACCCGAACGATCTACAGTATATGGATAGGGTTGGGAACCTCATCCTTGCAACACTGTGGATTCGACCCACTTTGTATTATATACAAACGAGACGATCCAACTCGTTCATGTGGTTGCCATGCGAGTGGAGGCATCCTGTGCAATGAGATTGTACAAGACCGGACCGTGAATTATTAGACCACTGATGTAACACCGTTAATAGTATAGGACTAATAAATTCGTAGATGACCATTAGTGACTCGTCCTTAATCCTGAGCGTGTTACGGACTCCTGTTTGTGGGGGTCTGTCCTTTGACTAGTACGGGTGAGGGTGATCTGTGTTGCTTGCTCAATATGTCTACCTTTTCAGGGGCAAAACCACGTGGGGAGCTGGGAACTTGATTACGCAAGATGAAATTCACTCATTCCTAAGCTAGGGAAACTAGAGGGGTTGTTCCCTTAAGTGTTGTCTCCAGGGCTTGAACAATGGGGCCCCACCCTCTCACTTGCTCGAGAGGGACGTTGTTTATGGTAGGACCATGCAACAAAGTTGTTCATTAGAGGAGCAATGGGACTTAAGGAGCAAGAGGTAGACAAAGGGGTAAAATGGTAATTTAACCTAGTTGTGACTATGAATAACCGGTGAAGGATCGACTCACGGACATTGGTTATATCGATGGACACAACTTGTCCTACAATGAGGAGATGCAGCTACGGGACTTTAGTGGAGTGGCCCTATAGTTAATGAATATTGATTAACCGGGTCAAAAAGTTTGATCGGTTAATCTCGGATCATTGGAGCTCATGATCTTTGGGTCCATTAGGTCCCTCGGTTGGCTCAATTTGGACTTTATGAGGGCATACAATTTGGAGTGAATTTGAAGTGTTCAAATTCTTGAAAAAGGGTATTTATGTCCTTTATATGAGATATGATTGACATAATATATAGTTTAATGTGAATGAGATTCATAATAAACTATAGAATAACCTAATTATTTAATTAAGGTTTAAGTGGAGAAATTGATTTGAGAGAAATTAAATTGAATGTAATTCAATTTTAAATTCCACAATTATGTCAATGAGATTTGTATAATAAGGTATGTGATACCTTATATTATATGATATGTAAATATGATTTGCATATTAAGTGGTAAAATGGTGGAGATTTTACCTCCACCACAAACCACTATTTAAAGGTGGAATGAAAGGTTTTTCATAACTCATTTTATTTAGTTTTTTAGAATTCCACCAAGAAGAGAAAATACATTCTCTCTCAATTCTCTCATTCTCTCCATAACCCAATTCCAAAGGGAGTCCCACCTACTCTCCCTTATCTGTCGGAGAACAACCGAGAAGATCAAGTGGAGGTGTCACTTGGATCGTGTTCCAGTTCGTGGTACATACGAGAGATCGTTGAGATCGTGATCGGGAGAAGGAAAACATGAAGAAGGTTCTTCAAGAAGTTTGTATTACTTGTTGTAATTTCCTTCTCAAAGCATGCTTTGATGGGATTGAATCCCATAGCGGAAGCGATTGGAATAGCGTGTTCTTGTTATATGTTACGTAGATCAAATCAAAATGTACATAAAACGATTAGCATGCATATTAGATCATATGGACAACAAGTATATTACCTTTAAAGACAAAAACAACACGTGCTCCTTTTGATCCGCTCGTTCTCACGATCTCAACGATTTCAACGATCTAAACGATTTCAACGATCTCACCAAAGTAGGAAGTAGTTTTGATCCGCCCACTAGATCTTCTCCGTTGTATCTCTAGGAGAGGGAAGGTTGTGGAACCTCTTTTGGAGTTGGGTGGGATTTTTGAGAAAGACAAGTATTCTTGGAACTCTTCCAATAAAATACTTATCAAAAGAAGCACTTCGTTTTGCCTTTTTGAATTAGGTTATCTCATGTGCATCCCATGCACACATATTTATAGGGAAATAGGATGAAAATGACCATCCTACCCTTATTGTGCTTTTATGATATATTTTCCATGGCTTAAACCATATGTTATATCAATTATATCATATATGATTGATATACCCTTTAAACATGAAATTGAACATTTCAATTTCACTTCAAACTATAAACCCTTCTTATTTCCATGTTGAGCCAACGGAGGGACCTAATGGATCTACAGATCATGAGCTCCAATGATACAAGATTAATCGATCAAACTCTTTGATTCAATTAATCAACATTCATTAACTATAAGTCATTCCACTATAGACTCATAGTTGCACTCTCCTCACTATAGACTATGTTGTATCCACTGATATAATCAATACTTGTGAGTCGACCCTTCACAGGTTGTTCGTAATCATAGCTGGGTCAAATTACCGTTTTACCCCTGTGAATACATCTTGTTCCTTAAGCTCTACTGATCCTCTAATGAACAATCAGTCTATGGTCCTATCATAAACTTGATCCTTCTTAAGCCAATAAGAAGGCGGGGCCCCAACTTTCAAGACCTAGATTCAGTTCTTAATAGAACAACCTATCTGATTCCCTAATTCAGGAATGAGTGAATTCCTTCTTGTATAGTTAAGTTCCCAGTTACTTACAAAGTTATGTCCCTGAGAAGGTAGGCTTATTGAGTCGGCTACAGGCCACTCTCACCCATACTAGTCTAAGGACAAACGTCATAAGCAAAAGTTCGTAGCTTGCTTAGGATTCAGGTCAAGTCACTAATGATCATCTATGAATTTTTATACCTATCTTGATAACGGTGTTACTCTAGTAGGTTAATAATTCGCAGTCCGGTCTTGTATAATCTCATTATACAGGATGCCCCCACTCGCATGTCTACCACATGAACGAGTTGGATTACCTCGTTTGTACCAAATCCAAAGCGGCCGCATCCATGGTGTTACCAGTACAGGGTTCCCAACCCTATGCATATACCATAGACCTTTTAGGTTATACTTGAACAACTTAATCCAACTTATGTCTACTACATAAATGTTCAAGATCTATCACTATAACCTTGGAACTTAGTTTATTGGATTTAGATTTATATGCGAGAATATAATAAATAACAATTTATTTATTGAATTATGATTATTACAAAACTACAGTTGCGTAAGGCATAAGTCCCAAAAATCTCCCACTTGTCCTAAAGCTAGTGGAGTCCATAATGAACATTAAAGTAATGTAAATACAATAAACTAGGGCACTGAATACCCTTTGTACAACATACTCCCACTTGCCCTAGTTAGGGTAAGATATGTAGTCTTAGACCTTCTAGGTAACTCTCAAACACTTTAGCCGAGAGAGCCTTTGTGAATGGGTCAGCAGTATTGTGCTCCGATGCTATCTTTGTGACGATCACATCTCCTTGATGCACTATCTCCCTGATTAGGTGATACTTTCGCTCAATGTGTTTACCCCTCTTGTGACTTCGGGGTTCTCTTGAATTCGCCACAACACCACTGTTATCACAATAAAGTGTGATTGGCAAACTCATGTTTGGATCAATTTCCAAATCCATCATAAATTTCCTTAGCCATACGACTTCTTCAGCTGCTTCATATTCGACTTTCATAGTTGAATCTTGAAGGGAATGAAAATCCCCGCGCAGCGGAAGACGATCGAATCGTCAAGGTATCATTACGCTACTAGAATTTTGTCAAAATGATCTAACACTTATGAAGGGATTTTGAATTCCCGCAGCGGAAGACGTTGTGAAACGTCGTTGATCCGTTGTGTAAAACGTGTCTTAAAATTGAATCTATCTCATAGATCCTAGGCTAAACATGCAAATAGGAGAAAAAAACAGTAAGGAAAAAAGGTACTTACTTGTTGAAGAACACTTCTTCAATCCTCTTCTCCTCCGGTCACGATCTCTCTCGATCCAACGTTCTCCTCGAACACGAACCTCGAACAGTGTTACAAGACACTTCCAAAATGTCTTCTCGGTTGTTCTCGGGAGGTCGAGGCAGAGTGAGTGAGACTCCCTTTGGTTTTGGGTATGGAGAGAATTTTAGAGAGATGAGAGAATTCTAGAGAGAATTGCCTTGCTTTCTTTGGATGAAAATCCAAAAAATGGCAAAATGGCACATCAAAGGCTTCTTGCAAAGCCTTTAAATACTATTGTGTGATGGAGTTAAAACCTCCACCAAATCACAATTTTACCACAACCATAAAATATACAAATCACATTTTCATATTATATAATATAAGGTATCTCATACCTTATTATACAAATCTAATTTGCATAAATGTGTAATTATAAATTGAATCACATTCAATTTAATTTCTCTCAATTCAATTTCTCCAAATAGCACTAATTAATCAATTAGGCTATACTATAGTTTATTATGAATCTCATTCATATCAAACTATATATTATGTCATCTATATCTCATATAAACGACATAAATACCAAAATAATGAATTTGAACACTTCAAATTCACACCAAACTGTAAACCCTCAATTTGTCAAATTTGAGCCAACCAGGGGACCTAATGGACCTACACGTGACGAGCTCCAATGATCCGAGACTAACCTGTCAAACTCTTTGACCCGGTTATTCAACATTCATTAGCTACGGTAACACTCCACTAAAGCCCGTGAGTTGCACTCTCATCATTGTAGGACAAGTTGTGTCCATCGATATAACCAATACCCATGAGTTGACCCTTCACAGGTTGTTCGTAGTCACAGCTGGGGTCAAATTACCATTTTACCCCTGTGTCTACCTCTTGCTCCTTAAGTCCCACTGCTCCTCTAATGAACAACTACGTTGCATGGTCCAACCATAAACAACAACCCTCTCAGGCAGATGAGAGAGTGGGGCCCCGTTGTTCAAGCCCTAGAGACAACACTTAAAGGAACAACCCCTCTAGTTTCCCTAAGTCGAGAACGAGTGAATTCCTTCTTGCGTAGTCAAGTTCCCAGCTCCCCACGTGATCCCGCCCCTGAAAAGATAGGCATATTGGGCGAGCAACAGTGGCCACCCTCACCCGTACTAGTCAAAGGACAACCCCCGTAGACAGGAGTCCGTAACACGCTCAGGATTAAGGTCGAGTCACTAATGGTCATCTACGAATTTATTATCTCTATACTGTTAACGGTGTTACATCAGTAAGTCTAATAATTCACGATCCGCTCTTGTACAATCTCATTGCACAGGATGCCCCCACTCGCATGTCAACCACATGAACGAGTTGGATCACCTTGTTTGTATGTAATACAAAGCGGGTCGCATCCACAGTGTATCCAGGATTAGGTCTCCAACCCTATCCATATACTGTAGACCATTCGAGTCATTAACTCGAACGTGATCCTCCCTGTGTGTCCACTACACACCGTTCAAGTTCTTAGTTCTCTCATAATGCAATGACCATGGAGCTTAGTTTATTGGATTAAGTTTATGAAAAATGCGAGACACAAAGTTTAAATAAATAACTCTTATTTATTACACAATGTTGAAATAAATAACTCTTATTCATTTACAACTTGGAATATTACAAACTACACGAGATGAGCACATACATCCCAACAAACTCCGACCTGGACTAAGCTAGTGGAGTACATGATACATTTCTCAAATGTACAGTAAAGTAATACAATAAAGTAATACAATAAACTAGGGCATTGAATACCCTTTTACAATACTCCCACTTGCCCTAGTCAGGAAGCACTCGAAGACCTAGACTCTCTAGGTGACCCTCAAACACCTTAGTTGTGAGGGCCTTTGTAAATGGATCAGCAACGTTGTGCTCCGAAGCTATCTGCGTGACTGTCACGTCTCCACGGTGCACAATCTCCCGTATCAAGTGATACTTACGCTGTATATGCTGTTGGAATTTATGCCCCAAACTTGTGTAATTTTGATCAATTAAATAAAGTGTTATTTGTTTTGATAAGATTACAGTCTTATTTTTATAAATCCAATAAACTAAGCTCCAAGGTTATAACGTTTATCTTGAAATCAGTGTAGTGGACATTATTTGGGTTGAATTCAAGATTATAACCTAAATAGTCTATGGTATAAGAATAAGGTTGGAATCCTCATTCTAGTAACACCATGGATGCGACCCACTTTGTAATTAGTACAAATGAGGTAATCCAACTCATTCATGTAGTTGACATGCGAGTGGGGGCATCCTGTATGAAGAGTTCATACAAGACTGGATCGCAAATTATTAGTCTAACCAGTATTAACACCATTAACGGATAAGACCAGTAATTTATAGATGGTCATTAGTGACTTGACCTGAATCCTGAGCAAGTTAAGAACTCCTGCTTATAGGGGTTTGTCCTTAGACTAGTATGGGTGAGAGTGGCCTGTAGCCGACTCAATAAGCCTACCTTCTTAGGGACAAAACCTCGTAGGTAGCTGGGAACTTAACTGTGCAAGATGGAATTCACTCATTCTCTCACTGAGGAATTAGATAGGTTGTTCCCTTAGAACCGACTCGTGTCTTGAACAACGGGGCCCCGCCTCTATGAGGAGGTATGAGTCTAAGGTAGGACCTTAGACTTGTTGTTCATTAGAGGATCGGTGGTGCTTAAGGAGCAAAGAGGTAATCACGAGGGGTAAAACGGTAATTTGACCCAGTGTGATTATGAACAACTTTGTGAAGGGTCGACTCATGGGTAATGACTATATCGGTGGACACAATAATATCTACAAAGAGAGAGTGCAACTACAAGTCTATAGTGGAGTGACTTGTAGTTAATGAATATTGATTAACTAGATCAAAGAGTTTGATCGGTTAATCTCACATCATTGGAGCTCATGATCCAGTAGGTCCATTAGATCCTCTCGTTGGCTCAACATGGTAATATTGAGGGTATAAAGTTAGGAGATAAATTGAAGTGTTCAATTTTATACATGAGGAATTATATCAATTATATATGATATAATTGATATAATATATAGTTTTAATGTGAATTAAATTCATATATAAACTATATACTAAAGAGAGATAAAATGAGGGGTAGGATGGTCATTTCCATCCTATTTCCCTATATATATGGTTGCATGAGATGCAACTAAAAAAAAAGTGATTTTGGAAATCATCCTAAACTATTCCTAGCCTCCTGGTTGTGTTGTTGGAAGAGTTCAAAAACACACATCTCTCTCAAAAAATACCTCACCACTCCTAAAGGGAACCCACCTTCCTCCCTCACCTAGAGAACAACGGAGAAGATCCAGTGGTGGTGTCGGTGTTCGTACGAGTTCGTGTTGCGTTGATCTTGACCGTGAAGAGAGGAGGAGCACTTGAAGAAAGGTTCTTCAAAGGTAAATACTTGTTGTCCATTTTATTATATGTGCTTAATCTATGATTTACGTTCTTGAATTTTCTGTTGTAACTAAATCAAGAGCGCGCGATTCGCAATCGCTTCCGCTGCGGGGACTTCGATTCCCTTCATATGCTTGCCCCTTTTATGACTCCGAGGTTCTCTCGAGTTGGCTGCTGCACCACTGTTGTCACAAAACAGCGTGATCGGCAAGTTCATATTTGGAGCAACTTCCAAATCCGTCATGAAATTCCTGAGCCAAACAGCTTCCTTTGCAGCTTCACAAGCCGCAACATACTCGGCTTCCATCATGGAATCCGCGATGCATCCCTGCTTGATGCTTCGCCACACTACAACTCCTCCATTCGGAATGAAGGCTGACCCCGAAGTGGATTTCCTAGAATCCTTATCGGTCTGAAAATCAGAATCTGTGTATCTCGTAAGGATCAAATCCCCACTCCCATGCACAAGGTTGTAGTTCCTTGTTCTCCTAAGATACTTGAGGATTGCCTTTACGGCTGTCCAGTGATCTAATCCTGGATTGGATTAATACCTACTGACAATCCCAACCGCATAACGGATGCTCGGGCCTAGTACACAACATGGCATACATCGGGCTCCCTATAGTGAAGCATGGGGATTCGTCTCATATCCTCAACCTCTTGAGGCGTCTTAGGATATTGATCCTTAGACAGGTGAACCCCATGCCTGAAAGGCAAGCAAGCCCTTCTTGGAGTTCTACATCTTATATCTAGACAACATCTTGTCAATATAAGACGCTTGAGACATGGCTAGCGTTACTGTTCTTCCTGCTTTGACAATGCTGGATACCTAGAATATCTGTGCCTCTCCCCCAAATCTTTCATTTGAAATTGCGAAGCCAACCATTCCTTAATGTCGATGAAGAAATCCTACCTCATTCCCAATGAGAAGGATATCATCCACATACAATATAAGAAACGCGACAAGATCATCATTAACGATTTTCTTGTAAACACAAGGCTCGTCAACATTTTGATCAAAGCCATAAGATTTGATCGCCTCATCAAACCTTATATTCCAAGACCTCGAGGCTTGTTTTAGTCCATAAATAGACCTTTGAAGCCGGCAAACCTTTTGCTCTTGGCCTTGGGCAATGAACCCTCTGGTTTGGTCCATGTAGATGGTCTCGTCAAGGTTGCCATTCGAAAAGCGGTCTTGACATCCATCCGCCATACCTCATAGTCATAATATGCGGCAATGGCCAGAAGGATTCTAATCGATTTTACCATGGCAACAGGTGAAAAGGTTTCCTCATAGTCAACCCCTTCCACCTAGGTAAAGCCCTTTGCCACTAGTCGAGCTTTGAAGGTCTGCACCTTCCCATCTACACCACGTTTACGCTTGTAGATCCACTTGCAACCAATAGGTTTTACCCCATCCGGTTGGTCCACAAGCTCCCGCACGGAATTGAAGTACATCGACTCCATTTCTGGTCCATGGCTTTAATCCATTCGTCTTTGTCAACGTCTGTCATTGCCTGATCATAGGTCAATGGATCCTCGCAGTCATCATCAGGAGTGACAACTTGGGTTTCAGCTAAACCCATGTAACGTTTAGGCTGTCTCACAACCCTCCCACTACGTCGAGGCATTCCCAACTCTTGGGAACGGACTTGACTAGACGAGCTAGGATCAACAACACTTGTTGACGTACTAGCACCATCAGCAACTCTTGCTGATGAACTGTCCATTTCATTCAACACAATTTTACTCCTTGGTAAGTGATCCCTGATGTGGTCTTCCTCAAGGAGAGTGGCGTTTGTCGACACAAGCACCCTATTATCCTGAGGATCATAAAAGTAACCACCTCTAGTCTCTTTTAGGTAACTTACAAAGAGGCACAACTTTGAACGGGGTTCCAACTTCTTCGGGTTTGACACCAACACATGGGCTGGGCATCTCCAAATTCTGAAATGACGTAAACTGATTTTACGACCATGCCAGAGTTCGAAAGGTGTTTCACAAACACTTTTCGACGGAACGGTGTTCAAAATGTAAACCGCAGTCTCCACGGCGTAACTCCAAAAGGAATCAGGGAGACGAGCATAGCTCATCATCGATCGAACCATGTCCAACAAGGTTTTGTTTCTCCTCTCCGATACACCATTCTGCTGTGGCATACCAGGTGCTGAGAGTTGGGACGTAATTCCATGTTCTATCATATAGTCCTGGAATTCAGTGTCCATATACTCTCCACCTCGATCCGATCGAAGTGTTTTTATCGTTTTACCTAATAGGTTATCAACCTCAGTCTTATACTCCTTGATCTTTTCAAGTGTTTCAGACTTCCTATGCATTAGGTAAATGTACCCATACCTCGAATAGTCATCTATAAAAGATACAAAGTATTCGTAACCTCCTCGTGCTTTAACATTCATCGGACCACAGAGGCCAGAATGTATAAGCTCAAGGGGCTCCTTGGCTCTATATCCTTTTCCACTAAAAGGACGTTTGGTCATTTTGCCTTCAAGGCATGACTCACATACCGGTAAAGAGTTTTCTTCCAACTCGCTTAGAAGTCCACTCTTCACTAGTCTCTCAATCCTATTGAGATTAATGTGGCCTAACCGTAGATGCCAAAGATGGGCACTTTCTTTTGGAGAAACCTTTATTCTCTTAGTTCACGTTTCAGCTGTTTTAAACAATTCGGTGTTCAAAACACTTTTGACCGAATTAGGGTTCAAAACATAAAATTGCTCTCAAGCGAAGCAGAACAAATCAAATTTTCATTTCGAGAAATAAACGCTTTATTACTCTTGAATGAAACAAATATTTTGTTCTAATAGGCGGAAAATAGAAACTAGGTTTCTCGTAAACCCGTGAACTATGTACATATTATCCAATAATAAGTACTTCCCGCCAAAGAACAGCTTCACCGTACCTATTGCTGCAACCGAGACAACTTCTCCGGATTCAACCCTGAGTGTTATCCCACCCTCTTGCAGCCGCTGCCAGGAACTTAATCCTTGAAAAGAAGAGCAAACATGGTTAGTGGCACCTGAATCCAATATCAAAGCAAGGTCATTACTCTCCACTAAACAAGTTTCTGTGACAAGTAAATCACATTTACGTGTCATCTTCTTTTCATCAAGGAACTTGGGACAACTTTTTTTTAGGTGTCCGTCCTCGTTGCAGTAGAAACACTTTCTGGCAACATCCTTGATTTCCTTGCCTTTTAGGGTGGCAGCCCGGTCAACCTTAACTTCCTTCAACTTCTCCTTCTTCTTCTTAGGGCCTGAAGAGTCTACAAACTTTATCTTAGAGGTCGAACCCCTGTGAAAAGGTCTTAAGGCAACACTTGCCTCAGCTTCCTGTCCCCTAGTTTGCACCAAGGACTGGAAGGTTTGTAGATCGTTGAATAGGACTGTTGACCGTGCACCTGAGGACCCTCCTCAGTGAGTGCGAACTCTTGGTCGGCATTTACCAAAATCGTGTCTATATTGTTTTTCCACGAAATACTATCGCCGACTAACTTAACGGAAGCTAAAGGAGCATTAAAAGAATTTGACATTTTTGTTGCTGAAATAAAATGAAAAACTTTGTATTAGACTCACAAAAACTTTTGAAAATCCAATCGGGTTTTAGCAAATTTTTATCCTATGATCCCTAGGTCATTCAAAAAATTTGCAATGATACCCTAAAGGTTTAGAATGACCCCCACCGTAGGGTAGACAAACCCACTCCTCCTCTAGGACGAGACTTTCTCGATTAGACCCTAATCCCATAATAACTCTTATTCCATTAGGCGTCCAATTACCATTGTTCGGTCGAATTCATTAACACTTAACGAATTCTGTGAGTGTCACCCTCAGTCTTTAAGTTTCCAAGCATCCGTCCAAACAATAGCCATCGAAGGATGAACCAAGAAGGAAAACCAACCAGAAATCAGATCCCTTTCGAATTCACGGTGTTCCGACTCCCATGATCGAGCCCTTCAAGGGGGATTGTCCGGTCCAGCCAAACTAGCGAAGTGGATCATAGGCGTCTCACGGTGTGAATCGAAAGAAGAGACCGTGGGTCCCGTTTTCACAAGTCCCGCTCCCACTCACTATAAGTACTCTCTCCATTCACGTTGATATTGACCCATACAAATGCCACCCGTAGGGGGACGCTCCCATTTGCGCCACGAGGCCGAGCATGGATCTCACGGTGCGAACTTAACGGAGATTTGTGGATGGAAAAATAAATGTATCTCATACACTTTATTTCCTCCCACTCAGCACTTTAAAATAATCGGGATTGACCTAGATAAACCGACTAAAATTTACTTAAGTCTACCAATATAACTCTTATATTGGATTAGCCTAAGTATATAATCACATTATTAACTTAAGAAGTGAGTAAATTAATTAACTCTTAATTAACGACACTCACGAGAATATAACCTAAGAATCTCCGGACCGAATTCACTCCCAGGTCGGTTTCCAGGTAGGGGTGTTCCGCAAGTGTCAACTTAAATACTGACCTTAGACAAAACCTTCCTTAGACAGAGTTACTTATCAGTCTCCATTCAAAGGTTATATTTGATTTCCTAATTCTAATCTTATTAGAACTAGAAAACCTAAGTCTAATTATTCAAGTTCTAAACAATTTAAAACTAATTATTAACTTAGCTTACATGCATTTCTATGTTATAGTGCTTGATCATTCATCACATGAATAATACTATACTATAACATACATTCATCACATGAATTAAATGCATGAGCATGCTTTTAATTTAAAAATATAACACTTATATTAAATAAATTAAATCATGCAAACATTATATTATAATTCTTATAATATAATCCTATCATGCATACTATATATTATAACTCTTATAATATAAATATGATGCATGAAATGTTTAACCTAAGGTGAGATTTTAAATCTATATGGCATACTCTATGCACATAGAAATAATTAAATCATACATCTCATGCATAAAATAATTAAATAGCAATATTGGACAGATTTTTGGCACCCTAGGGACATAAAATTAAATTAATTAACATTAATATAACATTTATATTAATATTAATTAAAATAATTAAATAAAATACATTTATAAAAACAAATTTACAAATAAATAAATAATAAAAAAAATAAAACGGTAGTTGCACAACCCCAAGATCAAACCGCCGACCACGTACCACGTCCCCGAAAAATTCGAGCTCCACGCACCACTACGCCACAGTGTTTCAACGTTGTTAATGCGTTACAACGCTGTAATGTATAGCGTCGCACCCAGCGTTTTCAACGCTGCACTGCAACAACCTCCAGTAGCATGGATGGCGTCGCAACGCTGATAAACTTCCAGCAAACAACTTTTGTTGTTTTTCACCGAAATCGCCCATTTTTGCTCCGTTTTCTTCACGACAACTCTTGTCACGAACGACACGGACTTACAGACTCGATTTACATTAAAAAAGCCCAAAACAACGGGCCCTTACATTGATCTCATCAACTTTCATGTAAATCTAAAAAATGTGTCAAAAACCGAAAACATCCAAAAATGCAAACCATTAACATTCATCTCATGAAAATTAATGCTACCCACCTAATTTTAAGAATCCACAGAATACACAACGAAGAGAAACAATTGTCTCTGATACCAATTGAAGGGATTTTGAATTCCCGCAGCGGAGGACGTTTTGAAACGTCGTTGATCCGTTGTGTAAAACGTGTCTTAAAATTGAATCTATCTCATAGATCCTAGGCTAAACATGCAAATAGGAGAAAAAAACAGTAAGGAAAAAAAGGTACTTACTTTTTGAAGAACACTTCTTCAATCCTCTTCTCCTCCAGTCACGATCTCTCTCGATCCAACGTTCTCCTCGAACACGAACCTCGAACAGTGTTGCAAGACACTTCCAAAATGTCTTCTCGGTTGTTATCGGGAGGTTGAGGGAGAGTGAGTGGGACTCCCTTTGGTTTTGGGTGAGGAGAGAATTTTAGAGAGATGAGAGAATTCTAGAGAGAATTGTCTTGCTCTCTTTGGATGAAAATCCAAAAAATGGCAAATGGCACACCAAAGGCTTCTTGCAAAGCCTTTAAATACTAGTTAAAACCTCCACCAAATCACAATTTTACCACAACCATATAATATACAAATCACATTTGCATATTATATAATATAAGGTATCTCATACATTATTATACAAATCTCATTTGCATAAATGTGGAATTATAAATTGAATCACATTCAATTTAATTTCTCTTAATTCAATTTCTCCAAATAGCACTAATTAATCAATTAGGCTATACTATAGTTTATTATGAATCTCATTCACATCAAACTATATATTATGTCATTTATATCTCATATAAACGACATAAATACCCAAATAATGAATTTGAACACTTCAAATTCACACCAAACTGTAAACCCTCAATTTGTCCAATTTGAGCCAACCGAGGGACCTAATGGACTTGCACATGACGAGCTCCAATGATCTGAGACTAACCTATAACACTCCACTAAAGCCCGTAGCTACACTCTCATCACTGTAGGACAAGTTGTGTCCATCGATATAACCAATACCCATGAGTCGACCCTTCACAGGTTGTTCGTAGTCACAGCTGGGTCAAATTACCGTTTTACCCCTGTGTCTACCTCTTGCTCCTTAAGTCTCACTGCTCCTCTAATGAACAACTACGTTGCATGGTCCAACCATAAACAACAACCCTCTCAGGCAGATGAGAGAGTGGGGCCCCGTTGATCAAGCCCTGGAGATAACACTTAAGGGAACAACCCCTCTAGTTTCCCTAAGTCGAGAACGAGTGAATTCCTTCTTGCGTAGTCAAGTTCCCAGCTCCCCACGTGGTCTTGCCCCTGAGAAGATAGGCATATTGGGCGAGCAACAGTGGCCACCCTCACCCATACTAGTCAAAGGACAGACCCCCGCAGACAGGAGTCCGTAACACGCTCAGGATTAAGGTCGAGTCACTAATGGTCATCTACGAATTTATTAGCTCTGTACTGTTAACCGTGTTACATCAGAAAGTCTAATAATTCACGGTCCGGTCTTGTACAATCTCATTGCACAGGATGCCCCCACTCGCATGTCAACCACATGAACGAGTTGGATCACCTCGTTTGTATCTAATAAAAAGCGGGCCGCATCCACAGTGTATCCAGGATTAGGTCTCCAACTCTATCCATATACTGTAGACCGTTCGGGTCATTAACTCGAACATGATCCTCCCTGTGTGTCCATTACACACCGTTCAATTTCTTAGTTCTCTCATAATGCAATGACCCTGGAGCTTAGTTTATTGGATTATGTTTTTGAAAAATGCGAGACACAAAGTTTAAATAAATAACTCTTATTTATTACACAATGTTGAAATAAATAACTCTTATTCATTTACAACTTGGAATATTACAAACTACACGAGATGAGGACATACATCCCAACAACTTAGATCTAAGCTAAACATATAAAAATAGGAAGAAATTACAACGAGAAGAACGTACTTACTTGTTGTAGACTGTTCTTCGAAGTTCCTTCCTTGGTCACGAACACTTTGTGCTTCTCGATCTCAACGAATGCTTCTCTCGAACAAAAACTGAACACCACCAACGACCTTCTCGGTTGTTCTTCCTTTGGAAGAAGGAAAGTGGTGAGACTTTTGGTTTTGGAGAGGGAGGAGAATTTGAGAGAATAGTTGAGAAAATTCTCTTCTTTTTGGGTGAGAATCCAAAAAATGTGAGATTGAACTTACAATCCTTCTTGCAAGAAGGGTTTAAATAGTGGAATAATCATGGAGTTAAAATCTCTACATTATTACCATTTTACCACAACCATAGGTTATGCAAATAATATTTGCATAACCATATAATATAAGATATCTCATATCTCATATCTCATATTGCAAATCACATTTGCAACAATTGTGGATTAATTAAATTGAATCACATCCAATTTAATTTATCTCAATTAATTTCTCCAATTAGCCCTAATTCAACAATTAGGCTAACCTATAGTTTATTATGAATCACATTCACATTAAACTATATATTATATCATTTATATCTCATTTAAATGACATAAATACCCTTTAAGTGAAATTGAACACTTCAATTTCATACCAAAACTCTAACCCTTCTTTTAACCAAAATTGAGCCAACTGAGAGACCTAATGGACCTACAGTGACGGGCTCCAATGATCGGAGATTAACCTATCAAACTCTTTAACCCGGTTAATCAAGATTCATTAGCTACGGTAACACTCCACTATAGCCCGTAGTTGCACTCCCGTCAGTGCAGAATATTACGTGTCCACTGATATAACCAATGCCCATGAGTCGACCCTTCACAAGTTGTTCATAGACACGGTTGGGTCAAATTACCGTTTTACCCCTGTGTCTACCTCTTGTTCCTTAAGTCCCCACTGCTCCTCTAATGAACAACATATTGTGATGGTCCAACCATACACAACACCCTTCTCGGACTAGTGAGAAGGTGGGCGCTCGTTGTCCAAGCCCTGGAGACAACACTTAAGGGAACAACCCCTCTAGTTTCCCTAAACGCGGGAACGAGTGAATTCCATCTCGCGTAGTTAAGTTCCCAGCTCCCTACTTAGTCCTATCCCTGAGAAGATAGGCATATTGGGCGAGTAACTGTGACCACCCTCACCCGTACTAGCCAAAGGACAAACTCCCGCAGACAGGAGTCCGTAACACGCTCAGGATTCAAGTCGAGTCACTAATGGTCATCTACGAATTTATTAGTCCTTACTGTCAACGGTGTTACATCAGTAGGTCTAATAATTCACGGTCCGGTCTTGTATAATCTCATTGCACAAGATGCCCCCACTCGCATGTCAACCACATGAACGAGTCAGATCACCTCGTTTGTATCTAATACAAAGCGGGCCACATCCACAGTGTATCCAGAATTAGGTATCCAATCTTATCCATATACTGTAGACCGTTCGGGTCATTAACTCGAACGTGATCCTCCCTGTGTGTCCACTACACACCGTTTAAGTTCTAGTTCTCTCATATATTCAATGACCCTGGAGCTTAGTTTATTGGAAAAGTTTGTAAATATTGCGAGACACAAAGTAATGAAATAAATAACTCTTATTAACTTCAAACAGAAATTTACAAACACGAGATTAGGACAAAAATCCCAACAAACTCCCACTTGGACTAAGCTAGTGGAGAAAATACATTTATGAAATGTACATAAATTACAATGAAGTAATACAATAAACTAGGGCATTGAATACCCGTTTACAAATCTATGATGCATCCTTGCTTGATGCTTCGCCAAACTACAACCCCTCCGTTAAGAGTAAAAACTGACCCCGACGTAGATTTCCTCGAATCTTTGTCAGTTTGGAAGTTAGAATCTGTGTATCCTGTAAGGATCAAATCCTTAGCTCCATACACAAGCATGTAGTTCCTCATTTTCCGAAGATACTTGAGGATTGTCTTAACCGTTGTCCAGTGTTCTGATCCTGGATTAGATTGATATCTACTGACTATTTCTACTGCGAAGAATATGTCTGACTTAGTACACAACATTGCGTACATCAGGCTACCAACAACTGATGCATAACTTTTCCATCTACACCACGTCTTCTCTTGTAGATCCACTTACAACCTATAGGTTTTACCCCATCATGCTTATCTACAAGATCCCAAACAGAGTTGAAGTGCATAGACTCCATTTCTTGGTTCATGGCTATGACCCATTTGTCTTTGTCTTTGTCAACCATTGCTTGGTTATAAGTTAATGGATCATCGCAATCATCATTTGATATGACAATTTTGGTTTCAGTTAAACCCATGCAACAATTAGGTTGTGTTAAAACCCTCCCACTACGTCGAGACACTCTCAACTCTTGAGGTGGACTAGACAAATTTGTATCAACAACCCTTGTTGATGTACTATCAACAACTTTTGTTGTTGTTCCGTCTAACTCACTTAACATAAATTTGCTTCTTGGTTGGTGATCCCTTATGTGATCCTCCTCTAAGAAAGTGACATTTGTCGACACAAGTACGTTATCTTCCTTAGGATCATAGAATAACCCACCTCTCGTTTCTTTTGGGTACAAAAAGGCATAATTTGTAACGTGATTCCAATTTCTTTGGATTTGTCACGAGCACATGTGTTGGACATCCCCAAATTCTGAAATGAAATAAACTACCTTTACGTCCTTTCCAGAGTTCAAATGGTGATTCTAAAACACTTTTTGATGGAACATTGTTCAAAATGTATACAACAATCTCTACTGCATATCCGCAGAAGGAGGGAAATGAGTATAACTCATCATTGATCGAACCATGCCCAACAAGGTTCTATTTCTCCTTTCTGATACACCGTTTTGTTGAGGCGTACCAGGTGCTGAGAGTTGGGATGTAATTCCATGTTCTATCATATAGTCTTAGAATTTTAAATCCATATACTCTCCACCTCCATCCGATCGAAGTGTTTTAATTGTTTTACCTAATTGATTCTACACTTCAACCTTGAATTCCTTGAACTTTTCAAGTGCTTCAGACTTATGATGCATTAGGTAAATATGCCCAAATCTTGAATAATCATCTATAAAAGAGATGAAATATTCATACCCTCCTCTAGCTTTAACATTCATTGGACCACAAAGGTCTGAATGTATAAGTTCTAAGAGTTCTTTCGCTCTATAACCTTTTCAACTAAAAGGTCTTTTAGTCATTTTTCCCTCTAAGCAGGACTCACATACTGGTAAGGCATTGTTGGGATGGTTGTCCTAATCTCGTTCAGTTTGTAAATTACTATTTGAAATTAATAAAGAGTTATTCATTTCATCTTTTGTGTCTCGCATTAATTACAAACTTTGTCCAATAAACTAATCTCCAGGGTCATTGAATTTATGAGAGAACTAGAACTTGAACGGTGTGTAGTGGACACACAAGGAGGATGACATTCGAGTTAATGACCCGAACGGTCTACAGTATATGGATGAGGTTGGAGACCTAATCCTGGATACACTGTGGATGCAGCCCGCTTTGTATTAAGATACAAACGAGGTGATCTGACTTGTTCATGTTGTTGACAAGCGAGTGGGGGCATCCTGTACAATGAGACTATACAAGACCGGACCGTGAATTATTAGACCTACTAATGTAACACCGTTGACAGTAAGGACAAATAACTTCGTAGATGACCATTAGTGACTCGACTTGAATCCTGAGCGTGTTACGAACTCCTGTCCGCAGGGGTCTGTCCTTTGACTAGTACAGGTTAGGGTGGTCACAGTTACTCGCCCAATATGCCTACCTTCTCAGGGACAGGACCAAGTAGGGAGCTGGGAACTTAACTACGCGAGATAGAATTCACTCGTTCCCGCCTTTAGGGAAACTAGAGGGGTTGTTCCCTTAAATGCGTCTCTAGGGCTTGAACAACAGACGCCCACCCTCTCATTGGCACTTTGTTGTGTATGGTTGGACCATTACAACGTTGTTTTTCATTAGAGCACTGGGGACTTAAGGAACAAGAGGTAGACACAGGGGTAAAACGGTAATTTGACCCAACCGGTAATTTGACCCAACTGTGTCTACGAACAACCTGTGAAGGGTCGACTCATGGGCATTGGTTATATCAGTGGACACGTAATATCTTACACTGACGGGTGTGCAACTACGGGCTTTAGTGGAGTGTTACCGTATCTAATGAATGGTGATTAACTGGGTCAAAGAGTTTGATAGGTTAATCCCGGATCATTGGAGCTCGTCACTGTAGGTCCATTAGGTCCCTCGGTTGGCTCAAACTGGGTTAAAAAAAGGGTTACTGTTTTGGTGTGAATTGAAGTGTTCAATTTCACTAAAGGGCATTTATGTCATTTATATGAGATATGAATGATATAATATATAGTTTAATGTGAATGAGATTCATCATAAACTATAGGTTAGCTTAATTGTTGAATTAGGGCTAATTGGAGAAATTAGATTGAGAGATATTTAAATTGAATGTGATTCAATTTATAAATTAACAATATTGCAAATGTGATTTGTAATTTGTAATTTGAGATATGAGATATCTTATACTATGTGGTTATGCAAATATGATTTCCATAACCTATGGTTGTGGTAAAATGGTAAATAGGTGGAGATTTCAACTCCACCTATCTCCATTCTTTAAACCCCTTTGCAAGAAGGGGAAGACACTCATTTTCTCATTTTTGGATTTTTCACCAAAAGAAGCAATCTCCTTCTCTCATTTTCTCTCTCAAATGTCTTCTACTCAATACCAAAACAAAGAAGATCCCACCATCTTCCTTCTTTCAAAAGAAGAACAACCGAGAAGCCAAGTGGTGGTGTTCGATATTCGTTCGTGAGAAGAGTTCGAGATCGTTGAGTTCGAGAAAGCACGAAAAGTTCGTGGATTTGGAAAGGAAACCTTGAAGAAGGTCTTCAACAAGTAAGTAACAAGAACTTGCTGTAATTTCTTTCCATCTTATGCATGTTTAACCTAGTTCTAAGAGTTAGATTGTTTTAACGGAATCTAAGTTGCACAACTTCACCACGACGATTCAATCTTCTTCCACTGCGTGGGAGTTTCATTCCCTTCAATTGGTATCAGAGCCATACGTTGGTTCTTTGTTGTGCACTGTTTTTCGTTAAATTAGGTGGGTATTACCTTTAATTCATGAGATGGATTTTTGTTTGCAATTATGGATGTTTTCAGTTTTGGCCTTAGAAAAGATTTACAATTATATGTTGATATGATCAATGTAAGGGCCCGTTGTTTTGGGCATTTTGTTGTAAATCGAGTCTGTAAGTCAGAGTCGTTCGTGGCAAGAGTTGCTGTGAAGAAATCGGAGTAGAAATGAGCGAGAAATGATGAAGAACAACAAGAGGATGTCGAAACCTAAATGTTAAGTCAGCAACACTTCCAAATGCCACTTCTTCCCGTCGATCCGCCTTCGGGACGATCTAGTCACGAGTTTTCACTTCTCGGTGAGTGAAAGATTTGTCCCCGTGTACGTTGAAAGCTTCTATAGTCGAACTCATTCGAGAGGGCTTCGTGGTCTTAAGAATGGTTCGGGTGGGGGGTTCTCTTAAGAATAAAGAAGACAAATCGAATCTAATTCATGTTCATGCTAACAGAAGAGCGAATCCAATACCAAGACGACTTCTTTCTCAGGAAGTGCAGCAAGTACTTGAGTCATTTTTGGGTATCATGCCCCACGAGTGAGTTGCCAAGAGCTTGTTGTTCTGTCGACAGCGTTGAGATGCTGTTCATCGGCGTCTCAACGCTGCGCATGCGGTCGGAGGCCTAGCTGCAGGATAGCGTTGCAACGCCGAGGCGTGGAGCACGCGGGGCATGACGCAAGAGGCTGCAGCGTTGCAACGTTGCCCACGACGTTGCAAGGCTACAGCGTAGTGGGCAATTGGCCGAGGCGCGCGCGTGAGAAGTGGGGAGATGTGCATTGAGTGGCAGTTTTTGCACGTTTTTTTCTAGTTCTAATAAGATTAAAATTTCGAAATCAAAATATAATCTTTAAATGGTGACTGATTAGTAACTCTTTCTAAGGAAGGTTTTGTCTAAGGCTGGGGTATTTAAGTTGACGCTTGCAGAACACCCCTACCTGGAAACCGACCTGGGAGTGAATTCGGTCCGAAGATTCTTAGATTATATTTATCGTGAGTGTCGTTAATTAAAAGTTGGTTAATTTACTCACATAGACCTAAGTAATAATGTGATTATAAACTTAGGCTAAATACCATATAAGAGTTATATTGGTAGACTTAGGTAAATTTTAGCTGGTTTATCTAGGTCAATCCTGATAATTATAAAGTGCTGAGTGGGAGGAAATATACTGTATAAGATACATTTAATTTTCGACCACAAATCTCCGTTAAGTCGCACTGTGAGATCCATACTCGGCGTCGTGGCGCAAATGGGAGCGTCTCTCTTTGGATGGTATTTGTATGGGTCAATATCAAAGTGGATGGAGAGAGTACTTATAGTGAGTGGGAGCGGGACTTGTGAAATCGGGACCCACGATGTCTTCTTTCGATTCACACCATGAGACCCCTATGATCCGCATGCTAGTTTGGCCTGGACCGGACAATTCCTTCGGAGGGCCTTGATCATAGGAGTCGGAACACCGTGAATTCCCGAAAGAGATACAGTTTCCTTGTTGGTTTTCCTTCGTGGTTCACCCTTCGGTGGCTATTGTTTGGATGGATACTTGGAAACTTAAAGATTGAGGGTGACACTCACAGAATTCGTTAAGTGTTAATGAATTCGACCAAATAATGGTAACTGGATGCCTAATGGAATAAGAGTTATTCTGGGATTAGGGTCTTATCGAGTAAGTCTCATCTTAGAGAAGGAGCATTTCTGGTCACCCTTCGGTGGCGGTCATTCAAAATCTTTAGGATATCATTGCATTTTTTAAAATGACCTAGGGATCATAGGATTAAATTTTGCTAAAACCTGATTGGACTCAAAAGTTTTTTGCGAGACTGACACAAAATTATTTGATTTTTTCAGCTAAAAATGTCTAGCTCAATAATCGTTTTACTCGCTTCTGACAAACTAGTAGGAGATAACTTCCAAACGTGGAAGAATAATATCAACACGATTTTAGTAACTGACGACCTGAAGTTTGTGCTTAATGAGGAGCATCCTGAGTTGTTGAGCTCGACTGCATCACGAAGTGTTCATGATGCTTACGATCGATGGATCAGGGCCAATGAAAAGGCCAAGGTCTACATAATTGCCAGCTTATCTGAAGTTTTGGCAAAGAAGCATGAGTTGATGGTCACTGTTAAGGAGATCATGGATTCGTTGTAGGACATGTTTGGACAACAATCCTTTCAAGTCAGGCACGATTCGCTCAAACCCGTCTTCAACGCACGGATGAAAGAAGGGTCGTCTGTCCGTAAACATGTTCTAGACATGATGATCCACTATAATCTAGCAGAGATGAACGGGGCTTCGATCGACGAGTCGAGCCAGGTCAGCTTTATTCTGGAGACTCTTCCGAAGAGTTTCCTTCAGTTTCGTAGCAATGCTGTTATGAACAAGATAAGCTACACTCTGAATACCCTCCTCAATGAGCTATAGAATTTTCAGTCCTTGATGAGGATCAGGGCACCAGAAGCTAAGGCATATGTTGCCTACAGGTCTTATCACAGGGGTTCGACCTCTGAGACTAAACTTGTTGCTCCTTCTCGCCTGAAAGGGGAAAAGAAGATGAAGGGTAAAGTTGACTGAGCTGCCGCCCACAAGGCCAAAAAGTTCAAGGAAATTGCAGAGAATGAAAAGTGTTTCCACTACAATGGGGACGACCACTGGAAGAGAAACTGTCCCAAGTTTCTTGCCGACAGGAAGAATACAGGTAAATGCGATTTACTGGTAACTGAAACTTGCTTAGTGGAGAGTAGTGACTCTGCCTGGATTTTAGATTCGAGCGCCACTAACCATGTTTATTGTTCTTTTCAGGGAATTGATTCCTGGCAGCAGCTGCGAGAGGGTGAGGTGTCTCTACAGGTTGGATCTGGGGAGATAGTCTTTGCTGCAGCTATCGGCAAAGTGAAACTCTATTTCAGTAGGAATCACTTATTGTTGGACAATTTGTACATAGTCCCAGGGTTTACTAGAAACCTTGTTTATATTTCCTGTCTTATTGAAAAGTTTATTTCAATTTTCTTTGATTATAATAAAGCGTTTATTTCTTTCAAAGGCAATTTGATTTGTTCAGCTTCACTTGAGTCTAACTTGTATGTTTTGAAACCAAATTCAGTCATAAGCGTTTTGAACACTGAATTATTTAAAACTGCAGAAACGCGAACTAAGAGAGTTAAAGTTTCTCAAAAGAAAATGTTCATATTTGGCATCTAAGGTTAGGCCACATTAATCTCAATCGGATTGAGAGACTAGTGAATAGTGGACTTCTAAGTCAATTGGAAGAAAACTCTTTATCGGTGTGTGAGTCATGCCTCGAAGGCAAAATGACCAAACATCCTTTTAGTGGAAAAGGATACTGAGCCAAAGAGCCCCTTGAGCTTATACATTCGACCTCTCCGTGGTCCGAGTGAGTGTTAAAGCACGAGGTGGTTCTTAATACTTCGTTTCTTTCATTGATGATTATTCGAGGTATGGGTATATTTACCTAATGCATAGGAAGTCTGAAACTCTTGAAAAGTTCAAGGAGTACAAGACTGAGGTTAAGAACCTGTTAGGTAAAACGATGAAAAACACTTCGAACGGATCGTGGTAGAGAGTATATGGACACCGAAGTCTAGGACTATATGATAGAACACAGAATTACGTCCCAACTCTCAGCACCTGGTATGCCACAGCTGAATAGTGTATCCGAGAGGAGAAACAGAACCCTGTTGCATATGGTTCGGTCGATGATCAGTTATGCTCGTCTCCATGATTCTTTTTGGGGTTACGCAGTGGAGACTGCGGTCTACATTTTGAACAACGTTCCGCCGAAAAGTGTTTGTGAAACACCTTTGGAACTCTAGACTGGACGTAAAGGTAGTTTACACCATTTCAGAATTTGGGGATGCCCGACCCATGTGTTGGTGTCAAACCCGAAGAAATTGGAACCCCATTCAAAATTGTGTCTATTCGTAGGTTACCCAAAAGAGACCAGAGGTGATCCGTTTTACGATCCTAAGGACAATTAGGGTGCTTGTGTTGACAAACGCCACTTTCCTTGAGGAAGACCACATCAGGGATCATTTGCCTAGAAGCAAAATCGTGTTGAATGAAATGGACAGTACATCAACAAGAGTTGTTGATGGGGCTAGTACGTCAACAAGTGTTGTTGATCCTAGCACGTCAAGTCAAGTCCGTTCCCAAGAGTTGGGGATGCCTCGACGTATTGGGAGGGCTATGAGAAAGCCTGAACGTTACGTGAGTTTAGCTGAAACTAAAGTCGTCAATCCTGATGATGACTGCGAGGATCTATTGACCTATGATCAGGCAATGGCTAATGTTGACAAGGAGAAATGGATTAAAGCTATGGACCAGGAAATGGAGTCGATGTGCTTCAATTCTGTCTGGGAGCTTGTGGATCAACCTCAAAGCACGACTAGTGGCAAAGGGTTTTACCCAGGTCGAAGGGGTTGACTATGAGGAAACCTTTTCACCTGTTGCCATGGTAAAGTCGATCAGGATCCTTTTGGCCATTGTCGCGTATTATGACTACAAGGTATGGCAGATGGATGTCAAGATCCCCTTTCTGAATGGCAACCTTGATGAAACCATCTACATGGACCAGCCCAAGAGGTTTATAACCCAAGGCCAAGAGCAAAAGGTTTGCCGGCTTCATAGGTCTATTTATGGACTGAAACAAGCCTCGAGGTCTTGGAATATAAGGTTTGATGAGGCAATCAAATCTTATGGCTTTGATCAGAATGTTGACGAGCCTTGTGTGTACAAGAAAATCGTTGACAAAATGGTTGCATTTCTGATATTATACGTGGATGATATTCTTCTCATTGGGAATGAGGTAGAATTTCTTACTGACGTAAAGAAATGGCTAGCTTCACAATTCCAAATGAAAGATTTGGGAGAAGCTCAAAGACGCTCTTGGTATCCGCATTGTCCGAAACCGAAGAATGAACGCCGCCATGTCTCAAGCGTCTTATATTGATAAGATGTTGTCTAGATATAAGATGCAGAACTCCAAGAAGGGTTTATTGCCTTTCAGGCACAAAGTTCACTTGTCTAAGGACCAGTGTCCTAAGACTCCTCAAGAGGTTGATGATATGAGACGGATCCCCTATGCTTCAGCTATAGGGAGCCTCATGTATGCCATGTTGTGTACTAGGCCCGACATCTGTTATGAAGTGGGGGATAGTCAGTAGGTATCAACCCAATCTAGGATTAGATCACTGGACAACCGTAAAGGCAATTCTCAAGTATCTTAGGAGAAGGAGGAACTACAACTTAGTGTATGGCGGTGGGGATTTGATCCTTACGGGATACACATATTCTAACTTTCAGACCGATAAGGATTCTCGGGAAGTCCACTTCGGGTCGGTCTTCATTCGTAATGGAGGAGTCAGAGTATGGCGAAGCATCAGCGAGGATGCATTGCCGATTCCACTATGGAAGCGAGAGCGTTGCGCTTTATGAAGCAAAGAAAGGAAGTTGTTTAGCTTAGGAAGTTCGTGACAGATTTGGAAGTTGTTCCAAATATGAACTTGCCCATCACACTGTTCTGTGACAACAGTGGTGCAATAGCCAACTCTAGAGAGCCTCAGAGCCATAAGAAAGGCAAACACATTGAGCGCAAGTATCACTTGATACGGGAGATTGTGCACCGCGACAACGTGATAGTCACACAGATAGGGTCGGAGCACAACGTAGATGATCCATTTACAAAGCCCCTCACGGCTAAGGTGTTTGAGGGTCACCTAGAGAGTCTAGGTCTTCAAGTACTTCCTGACTAGGGCAAGTGGGAGATATGTAAACGGGTATTCAATTCCCTAGTTTATTGTATTACTTCTTTGTAATTTATGTACATTTTAGAAATATATTTGCTCCACTAGCTTATTCCAAGTGGGAGTTTGTTGGGATGGTTGTCCTAATCTCGTTTAGTTTGTAAATTACTATTTGAAATTAATAAAGAGTTATTTATTTCATCTTTTGTGTCTCGCATTAATTACAAACTTTGTCCAATAAACTAAGCTCTAGGGTCATTGAATTTATGAGAGAACTAGAACTTGAATGGTGTGTTGTGGACACACAGGGAGGATGACGTTCGAGTTAATGACCAGAACGGTCTACAGTATATGGATGGGATTGGAAACCTAATACTGGATACACTATGGATGCGGCTCGCTTTGTATTAAGATACAAACGAGGTGATCTGACTCGTTCATGTGGTTGACATGCGAGTGGGGGCATCCTATACAATGAGATTGTACAAGACCGGACCGTGAATTATTAGACCTACTGATGTAACACCGTTGACAGTAAGGATTAATAACTTCGTAGATGACCATTAATGACTCGACCTAAATCCTGAGTGTGTTACGGAATCCTGTCTGCGGGGTCTGTCCTTTGACTAGTAGGGGTGAGGGTGGTCATAGTTACTCGCCCAATATGCGTATCTTCTCAGGGACAGGACCAAGTAGGGAGCTGGGAACTTAACTAGGCGAGATGAAATTCACTCGTTCCCACCTTTAGGGAAACTATAGGGGTTGTTCCCTTAAGTGCTGTCTCCAGAGCTTGGACAACAGGCGCCCACCCTTTCATAGGCACGAGAGGGTTGTTGTGTATGGTTGGACCATTACAACGATGTTGTTCATTAGAGGAGCAGTGGAGACTTAAGGAACAAGAGGTAGACACAGGGGTAAAACGGTAATTTGACCTAGCAGTGTCTACGAACAACCTGTGAAGGGTCGACTCATGGGCATTGGTTATATCATTGGACACGTAATATCTTACACTGATGGGAGTGCAACTACGGGCTTTAGTGGAGTGTTACCGTAGCTAATGAATGGTGATTAACTGGGTCAAAGCGTTTTATAGGTTAATCTCGAATCATTGAAGCTCGTCACCGTAGGTCCATTAGGTCCCTCGGTTGGCTCAAACTGGGTTAAAAGAAGAGTTACTTTTTTTTGTGTGAATTGAAGTGTTCAATTTCACTAAAGGGCATTTATGTCATTTATATGAGATATGAATGAATATAATATATAGTTTAATGTGAATGAGATTCATAATAAACTATAGGTTAGCTTAATTGTTGAATTAGGGTTAATTGGAGAAATTAGATTGAGAGATATTTAAATTGAATGTGATTCAATTTATAAATCCACAATATTGCAAATGTGATTTGTAATATGAGATATGAGATATCTTATACTATGTGGTTATGCAAATATGATTTCCATAACCTATGGTTGTGGTAAAATGGTAAATAGCTGGAGATTTCAACTCCACCTATCTCCATTATTTAAATCCCTTTGGAAGAAGGGGAAGACACTCATTTGCTCATTTTTGGATTTTTCACCAAAAGAAGAATTCTCCTTCTCTCATTTTCTCTCTCAAATTTCTTCTCCTCAATACCAGAACAAAGAAGATCCCACCATCTTCCTTCTTGCAAAAGAAGAACAACCGAGAAGCCAAGTGGTGGTGTTCGGTCTTCGTTCGTGAGAAGAGTTCGAGATCGTTGAGTTCGAGAAAGCACGAAGAGTTCGTGGATCTGGAAAGGGAACCTTAAAGAAGGTCTTCAACAAGTAAGTAATAAGAACTTGCTGTAATTTCTTTCCATCTTATGCATGTTTAACCTAGTTCTAAGAGTTAGATTGTTTTAACGGAATCTAAGTTGCATAAATTCACCACGACGATTCAATCGTCTTCCACTGCGTGGGAGTTTCATTCCCTTCAGGCATTTTCTTCTAACTCATTTAGAAGTCCAATCCTTACCAATCTCTCAATCCTATTGAGGTTAATGTGACCTAACCGAAGGTGCCAAAGTTGAGCATTTTCTTTAGGAGAAATTTTACGTTTCTTAGTTTGTGTGTTTGCACTTTTAAATAATTCAGTGTTCAAAACCATTTTTACTGAATTAGGTCTTAAAACATACAACTCATTTTCTAATGAAGCTATACATATTTTAATACCATTCTTAAAAATAAACACTTTATTAGAAGAAAAGGATATTGAAATACATTGTTCTATTAGGCAAGAAATTGAAATTAGGTTTCTAGTAAACCTTGGTATCACTAGTACATTGTTCAACAACTTATGTTTCTTGCCAAACAATAGCTTCATGGTGCCCACTGCTACAACTGAGACAACTTCTCCATTTCCAACACGGAGTGTTATCTCTCCTTCTTGTAGCTGCTGCCAGGAACTAATTTCCTGAAAAGAAGAACAGACATGATTAGTAGCTCATGAATCCAATATCCAGGCAAAATTATCATCATCCACTAAACAAGCTTCTAAGCAAAGTAAATCATATTTACCTTCTTTCTTCTTTTCTGCAATGTACTTCGGGCAGTTTCGTTTCCAATGCCCGTCTTTATTGCAGTGGAAATATTTTTCTTTATCTGCAACTTCTTTGACCTTCTTGCCTTTCTGGGCGGCAACTTTGTTAGCCCGTTTCCCCTTACCAACCTTCTTCATTTTCTTCTTCTTGCCTTCCAGGCTTGAGGAAGATGAAGCCACTGATTTTGTTCCAGAGGTTGAACCTCCGTGATTACTCCTACTGGCAACATTTACCTCACTTTTCGATCCCTTGATTTTCATCAGAGATTGAAAGGTTTGGTGGTCATTCAGAAGAGAGGTAAGGTTAAAAGTAAGTCTGTTCATAACAATGTTACTTCGAAACTATAGAAAACTCTATGGTAGAGTTTCTAATATAAAGCTTACCTGGCTCGATTTGTCGATACAAGCACCATTCGACTCTGCCATGTTGAAGTGAACCATCATATCGAGAACATGATCCCAAATAGATGATCCCTCTGCCATTCTAGTGTTCAAGATGTACTTGAGGGCATTGTGCCTGACCTGTACAGACAAGTCCGAACATGCCCTGCAACGAATCCATGATTTCCTTGGCGGTCATCATGCCTTCGTGCTTCTTGGCTAGTATGTGTGACATACTTGCCAAGATGTAAACCTTGGCCTTGTCATTGGCCTTGATCCATCTATCGTATGCATCACGAACATTTCGTGACGCATTCGAGCTTGGCACCTGAGGACACTCCTCAGTAAGCACAAAGTTTAGATCATCCGCAACCAAGATGATATTAAGATTGTTTTTCCAAGTCATCATATTTTCTCCAGTTAATTTCTCAGTTGCCAATAAGGAAAGGATTGAGTTATTCATATTGCTGAAATACAAAATACTTGTATTAGTTTCTCGCTAAACCTTTAATTATTCCAATCATTTTTAGCAAATTATCTAATGATTCGTAAGTCATTAATAATTCGCAATGATACTCCAAAGGTTTAGAATGTATGACATCGAAGGGTAGTAAAAAACACTCATGCTCTGGATCAAGACATTCTTGATCAAAACCTAATGCCAGAATAACTCTTATTCCTATAGGCTTTAGTTACCATTATTTGGTCTGGATACAATTACAACTAATGTATCCTGTGAGTGTAACCCTCTATCTTTGGATTCCAGAGTCCCAATCCAACAAAATTCGCTGAAGGGAGGACTAGGTTGGAAAGTAAACTAAGGTAATCTTTATCCTTTTTTCAGGTCTTCACTGTGTTCCGATCTCTATGATCAAGCCCTCCGAAGGGATTGTCTGGTCCAGGCCAAACTAGCAGGCTGATCATAGTAATCTCACGGTGTGAACCGATAAAAGGGACCATAGGTTTTGTTTTCACTAAACTTGCTCCCACTCACTATAAAGTACCCTCTCCATTCACCTTGCTATTGATCCATACAAACACCATCCGAAGGGGGACACTCCTGTTTGCGCCACGAGGCCAAGTACGGATCTCACGGTGTGAATATCCCGGAGATATGTAGGTGGAAATATATGTATCATATACACTTTTCCTCCCACTGGATATTTTAACTCTATAGGAAATTTACCTAGGCTAACCCGACTAATGGTTTTACCTAAACTTATCAATATAACACTTATACTGATAATCAATATAACACTTATATTGATTTTTATCGTAAGTTTACTAATATAACTGTTATATTAAACCTGGAATTCTAGTTTATTAACCCTTTAATAAACCCGCTGACGCTACTATAATTTATAAACCCTCTGATTAAAATTCACTCCTAGGTCAGTTCCTAGGTAGGGGTGTTCCGTTTCCGTCAATTTAAATACCCCAACCTAGACAGGACCTTTCTTAGACAGAGTTCTTCTTTTAATCATTGTTTATAAATTACATGGTTCCTAATTTTAATCTATTTAGAACTAGAAAACCTAAAGTCTATTAATTTCAAGTTCTAAACATTTTAAAACTAATAATTAACGTTAGGTCACATGCATACTATATTATATTTGCTTGATCATCCATCACATGAATAATAAACATACATAACATATTCATCTCATGAATCATAATGCATGTCAATGCTATCCAAAAATTAATATAACATCTTATATTAATAATTCATGCAAACTATATAATATAATACTTTATATTATAAATGATGCCTGAAAATGCTTAACCTAAGGTGGAATTTTGTAAATTGTATACATTATGCATGGATATAATTATACAACAATTGCATAAAAAGAAATAGCAAAATTAGACCTTGTTTGGCACCCTAATATCAATTTTAATTAATATAATCTAATTATATTAATTAAAAGAAATAAAATTAATATTAATTAATATAAAAATATTTTATATATTAAATAATATTAAAAAAATATTTTTCTACCCGTTGTTGTTCTCCGTGCAACGCCTCCAGCATTGCATCGCTGATACCAACATTGCAACAATGTCCTTTGTCCGTTTCTGACCTTTGAAGCCCGCTCACCATCAGCGTTACAACTGTTGGGATGTATGTCCTCATCTCGTGTAGTTTGTAATATTCCAAGTTGTAAATGAATAAGAGTTATTTATTTCAACTTTGTGTAATAAATAAGAATTATTTATTTCAACTTTGTGTCTCGACTTAATCCAATAAACTAAGCTCCAGGGTCATTTTATTAATGAGAGAACTAAGAACTTGAACGGTGTGTAGTGGACACACAAGGAGGATCACGTTCGAGTTAATGACCCAAACGGTCTACAGTATATGGATAGGGTTGGAGACCTAACTCGGATACACTTTGTGGATGCGCCCGCTTTGTATTAGATACAAACGAGGTGATCCGACTCGCTCATGTAGTTGACATGCGAGTGGGGGCATCTTGTGCAATGAGATTGTACAAGACTCGACCGTGAATTATTAGACTTACCGATGTAACACCGCTAATGTGATAGAGCTAATAAATTCGTAGATGACCATTAGTGACTCGACCTTAATCCTCGAGCGTGTTACGGACTCCTCGCTGCGAAGTCCGTCCTTTGACTAGTACGGGTGAGGGTGGCCACCGTTGCTCGCCCAATATGCTTACCTTCTCGGGCGTGGACCACGTGGGAGTCGGGAACTTGACTACGCAAGAAGGAATTCACTCTTCCCGACTTAGGAAACTAGAGGGGTTGTTCCCTTAAGTGTTGTCTCCGTGGCTTGAACAACGGGCCCCACTCTCTCATTGGCCCGAGAGGGTTGTTGTTTATGGTTGGACCATGCAACATAGTTGTTCATTAGAGGAGCAAAGAGACTTAAGGAGCAAGAGGTAGACACAGGGTAAAACGGTAATTTGACCCACCGTGACTACGAACAACCCGTGAAGGGTCGACTCATGGGTATTGGTTATATCGATGGACACAACTTGTCCTACAAAGATGAGAGTGCAAATACGGGCTTTAGTGGAGTGTTACCGTAGCTAATGAATGTTGAATAACCGGTCAAAGAGTTTGACAGTTAGTCTCGGATCATTGGAGCTCGTCACGTGTAGGTCCATTAGGTCCTCTGTGGTGGCTCAAATTGGACAAATTGAGGGTTTATAGCTTGGTGTGAATTTGAAGTGTTCAAATTCATTATTTGGGTATTTATGTCATTTATATGAGATATAGATGACATAATATATAGTTTGATGTGAATGAGATTCATAATAAACTATAGTATAGCCTAATTGATTAATTAGTGCTAATTGGAGAAATTGAATTGAGAGAAATTAAATTGAATGTGATTCAATTTATAATTCCACATTTATGCAAATGAGATTTGTATAATAAGGTATGAGATACCTTATATTATTTAATATGCAAATGTGATTTGTATATTATATGGTTCTGGTAAAATTGTGATTTGGTGGAGGTTTTAACTCCATCACACAATAGTATTTAAAGGCTTCTAAAGCCTTTGGTATGCCATTTGCCATTTTTTGGATTTCCATCCAAAGAGAGCAAATGTTTTCTCTCTAGAACTCTCTCAATTCTCTCTAATTCTCTCCTCACCCAAAACCAAAGGGAGTCCCACCTACTCTCCCTCAACCTCCCGAGAACAACCGAGAAGACCCTTTGGAGGTGTCTCCCTGTTTGGATCGAGGTTTGTGTTCGAGGAGAACGTTGGATCGAGAGAGATCGTGACCGGAGAAGGAGAAAACGTTGAAGAAGAGTTCTTCAAGAGGTTAGTAACTATTACTTTCATCGCTTACTTCTTCTTTGCATTAAAGTTGGTGAGATCAATGTAAGGCCCGTTGTTTTTGGGCATTTTTAATGTAAATCGAGTCCGTAAGTCCGTGTCGCTTCGTGACAAGAGTTGTCGTGAAGAAAACGGAGCAAAACGCGATTTCGGTGAAAAAGCAAAAAAAAAGGTGTTGCCGAAGTTCATCGGCGTTGCGACGCCATCCTTGCTTCTTTGAGGTCGCTGCATCGCGGCGTTGCGACGCTAGCGGTGGCGTTACCAACGCCACGCTTGAGAACGCTGGGTGTCACGGCCGCATTCTCTCGGACCGCGCGCGCGCCATGATTCATCCTCGAACATGGCGGCCTTTTTGGGGAACTCCCGCCCCATCGTTATGATCGCAACGCTTTGGGCCTCGTCGGGTCTTTAGGCGAGGTTCTTCAATCCTCAACCAAGCATCAAGTAAATAAGCAAATGAATATAACTTGGTCGTACACGCCGCCCGGGTCCGTGTACTTGCACTTGTCTTTCCCATGAGTTGGCTTTGACGGGACATTCTCGGATCGCCGCCGCCGCTAACGCCCCTATATCGGAACCTCCACCCATGGGAAGGGGCGCAGCATGTCGCGGCACACCGTGCCGTCCGACACCGCCCCTTGAAAACCCGTTACAAAGGAAACGCCCAAGACACTTCTCTTGAGACGCCGCCCAAAACCATGACACGCGAACGTGCTACTGGGTGACTCACTTAGGCCCACAAGCCTGTGGGTGGTGGAGAGTCGACACCATGGTACCCCCTATAGTATATTATGTGAAATATTGGGTCTTCCTCCCTTGCACGTCATTTTGGCGAGGAGTCATACGCCCATACATCGACCCCTCCGACGACACGGTTGGCCCCAGTCTCACATGCCTTCGAGCCCACCTATCTTGGTGTGTTAGATGATGCACCGTCCTCCTCGATCGCATCATGGCACGACTTGTCACTGTGAGGTTCACAAACATACGCTCTTCTAGTATGATTGTGACATTCTCCCCACTTAATCTCGTCATCGTCCTCGATGACATACTCGGGGGGTCAACCCAATCATGGATTATAACACCCTCCCCCGCTCGAAACTCGGCATCGTCTCGATGCCTTAACAATGCTAACGGACTTGCTTGAAAATTTGCCCTTCAGACGGATACGGCAATTCAGAAAACTGGTCACCACTGGTTGGTGGGCTATCCCTTCATGGGGCACTCTCTTCGCCCGACTCTTGGGGCTTCGGCCCGGGACTCACCGACGAACCATGGTACCAAACCTAGGCATTCACTCGCCTGGTCACGGGAACGTGTCCCAACTCGGCCATCTTGGCCAGAACGCACGTATGTTCCGGCGAGCGCATCGCTTCAAAGAAAAGTCGGAAAGCTTCTCCCGCCGTTGGCACCACGCCGCCAACTAATCGCAGCAAAGAAACCACATCGTGTGGCAACACAATACAGCGCCTCGGCGCTTCACAATGTGCTCACTCTGCTCGAGCACTTTCATAGTGGCACTTCCTAGCCACACCGCAACGATTGCGCACTCCTGGCGCTTCGATCGGGCACCACCGCCCGCACAACTCGCTCGTTGGCTTTCGCACGCCAACTGCTCAACTTGCGCACATAGGCGCTTCAATCGGGCACCACCGCCCGCACAACTCGTTGGCAAACATGCCAACTAATCAACTTGCCCCTCTTGGCATCATGTGGAAGTCGCGTCTCATTTGGACAACTCTCTCGAACTGAGCCAACGCCAACATTGTCCTCATACGCCAAACTGTTGCCCATACTTGCTTAACATATGATTTCTCTTGCTAACGCTAACTCGATTCACAAAACATCGATTTCAGGCAACTCGAACAAACATCACCCAGGTACTTCCTCGAAAGTGATTTTCCCGACTCGTCCAGGTCTTTTAACCGATACCACCCAGGTTCTTCCTCGAAAATGGCTACCGGCGACCAACACTTCACCCAGGTCCTTCCTCGAAAGTGTAAGTGCTTAAACATTGCCTGTGTCCTTCCTCGAAAGTCAATGTCAACACGGTCTCGATTTGTATGCGAAGCCACCCAACCGGTTTCAACCCACGAAAGTCACATTCATTGTCACAACGGACCCCATTCGATTCTTGTCCGATCACGCACAAAGGTTGTCTCTCGATACCACGTGTCACTGGCCGTATTCTCTCGGACCGCGCGGCGCCATGATTCATCCTCGAACATGGCCACTTTTTGGGGAAACTCCCGCCCCATCGTTATGATCGCAACGCTTTTGTGGCCTCGCTTGGTCTTTAGGCGAGGTTCTTCAATCCTCAACCAAGCATCAAGTAAATAAGCAAATGAATATAACTTGGTCGTACACGCCGCCCGTCCCGTACTTGCACTTGTCTTTCCCATGAGTTGGCTTTGACGGGACATTCTCGGATCGCCGCCGCTAACGCCCTATATCTAACCTCCACCCATGGGAAGGGCGCGCGAATGTCGGCACACACTGCGCCGGCCCGACACCGCCCCTTGAAAACCCGCACAAAGGAAACGCCCCAAGACACTTCTCTTGAGAGACGCCGCCTCAAATGGCGACACGCGAGCGTGCCACTGGTGACTCACTTAGGCCCACAAGCCTGTGGGTGGTGGAGAGTCGACACCATGGTACCCCTATAGTATATTATGTGAAATATTGGGTCTTCCTCCCTTGCACGTCATTTTGGCGAGGAGTCATACGCCCATACATCGACCCCTCCGACGCGACACGGTGGCCCCCCTGGGCCTCACATGCCTTCGAGCCCACCTATCTTGGTGTGTTAGATGATGCACCGCCCTCCTCGATCGCATCATGGCACGACTTGTCACCGTGAGGTTCACAAACATACGCTCTTCTAGTATGATTGTGACATTCTCCCCACTTAATCTCGCCATCGCCCTCGATGACATACTCGGGGTCAACCCAATCATGGATTATAACACCTCTCCCCGCTGAACTCTCGGATCGCCTCGATGCCTTAACAATGCTAACGGACTTGCTTGAAAATTTGCCCTTCGTGACGGATACGGCAATTCGTAAAACCGGTCACCACCGGTTGGTGGGCTATCCTTCATGGGGCACTCTTCTTCCCGACTCTTGGGGCTTCGGCCCGACTCACCGGACGAACCATGGTACCAAACCTAGGCATTCACTCGCTCGTCACGGAACGCGTCCCAACTCGCCATCTTGGCCGTAACGCACGATGTTCCGGCGCGCCCGCGTCAAAGAAAGTCGGAAAGCTTCTCCCGCCGTTGGCACCACGCTTCGCCAACTAATCGCAAAGAAACCACATCGTGTGGCAACATAATCTAGCCACCTCGGCGCTTCACAATGTGCTCACTCGCCCGAGCACTTTCATAGTGGCACTTCCTCGCCACACCGCAACGATTGCGCACTCGGCGCGCTCGACGGGCACCACCGCCGCGCACAACTTCGCTGTTGGCTTTCGCGACGCCAATCGCTTCAACTTGCGCGCATAGGCGCTTTCAATCGGCACCACCGCCAAGACAACTCGTTGGCAAACATGCCAACTAATCAACTTGCCCTCTTGGCATCATGTGGAAGTCGCGTCTCATTTGGACAACTCTCTCGAATCGAGCCAACGCCAACATTGTCCTCATACGCCAAATCGCGCCCATACTTGCTTAACATATGATTTCTCTTGCTAACGCTAACTCGATTCACAAAACATCGATTTCAGGCAACTCGAACAAACATCACCTAGGTACTTCCTCGAAAGTGATTTTCCCGACTCGTCCAGGTCTTTTAACCGATACCACCCAGGTTCTTCCTCGAAAATGGCTACCGGCGACCAACACTTCACCCAGTGTCCTTCCTCGAAAGTGTAAGTGCTTAAACATTGCCTGTGTCCTTCCTCGAAAGTCAATGTCAACACGGTCTCGATTTGTACGGCCACCCAACCGGTTTCAACCCACACGAAAGTCACATTCATTGTCACAACGGACCCCATTCGATTCTTGTCCGATCACGCGCACAAAGGTTGTCTCTCTGATACCACGTGTCACGGCCGTATTTCTCCGGACCGCGCGGCGCCATGATTCATCCTCGAACATGGCCACCTTTAGGGGAACTCCCGCCCATCGTTATGATCGCAACGCTTTGTGGCCTCGTCGGGTCTTTAGGCGAGGTTCTTCAATCCTCAACCAAGCATCAAGTAAATAAGCAAATGAATATAACTTGGTCGTACACGCCGCCGTCCGTGTACTTCTGCACTTGTCTTTCCCATGAGTTGGCTTTGACGACATTCTCGGATCGCCGCCGCTAATCCCGCCCTATCTCTAACCTCCACCCATGGGAAGGGCGCAATGTCGGCACACACCGCGTCGGAACACCGCCCCTTGAAAACCCGTTACAAAGGAAACGCCAAGACACTTCTTTGAGACGCTCGCCCAACCCATGACACGCGAACGTGCTACTGGTGACTCACTTAGGCCCACAAGCCTGTGGGTGGTGGAGAGTCGACACCATGGTACCCCTATAGTATATTATGTGAAATATTGGGTCTTCCTCCCTTGCACGTCATTTTGGCGAGGAGTCATACGCCCATACATCGACCCCCTCCGACGACACGGTTGGCCCCCGCCTCACATGCCTTCGAGCCCACCTATCTTGGTGTGTTAGATGATGCACCGCCCTCCTCGATCGCATCATGGCACGACTTGTCACCGTGAGGTTCACAAACATACGCTCTTCTAGTATGATTGTGACATTCTCCCCACTTAATCTCGCCATCGCCCTCGATGACATACTCGGGTCAACCCAATCATGGATTATAACACCTCCCCGCTCGAAACTTCGGCATCGCCTCGATGCCTTAACAATGCTAACGGACTTGCTTGAAAATTTGCGCTCGCACGGATACGGCAATTCGTAAAATCGGTCACCACCGTTGGTGGGCTATCCTTCATGGGGCACTCTCTTCGCCCGACTTTGGGGCTTCGGCCGGGACTCACCGACGAACCATGGTACCAAACCTAGGCATTCACTCGCGCTCACGAACGTGTCCCAACTCGCCATCTTGGCCGTAACGCACGTATGTTCCGAGCGGCGCTCGCCAAAGAAAGTCGAAAAGCCTCCGCCGTTGGCACTCGCTTCGCCAACTAATCTGCAAAGAAACCACATCGTGTGGCAACACAATACAGCGCCTCGGCGCTTCACAATGTGCTCACTCTGCTCGAGCACTTTCATAGTGGCACTTCCTGGCCACACCGCAACGATTGCGCACTCCTGGCGCTTCGATCGGGCACCACCGCCCGCATAACTTCGCCGTTGGCTTTCGCGACGCCAATCGCTTCAACTTCGCGCATATAGCGCGCTTCAATCGGGCACCACCTATCTTGGTGTGTTAGATGATGCACCGTCCTCCTCGATCGCATCATGGCACGACTTGTCACTGTGAGGTTCACAAACATACGCTCTTCTAGTATGATTGTGACATTGGGCGCGACGTTATAGATTTTAGCGTTGCAACTCCTTAACAACGTTGCAACACCGTGTCGTAGTGGTATGTTGAGTGCGGAAATTGCGGAGGCGTGCATTTTGGTCGTCGGTTCGAGTCGGCAGTTGTGCAGTTGCCATTTATTTTCGGTCAGAATCGTGCGACACTATAGATTAGTGTTGCAATTTAGTTTCAAGATTGACGACTGGCGTAGTGGTCCGTTGAAGCGCGGATTTTGCGGGAAGTCTGTCTTGTGCAGCGGTTCGATCCCAAGCTTGTGCACCTGCCGGTTTTAATTTTTATTTTATTTATTTCTTTGTAAAAATGGTTTTATAATTGTATTTTATTTAATTATTTTAATTAAAATTAATATAAATGTTAATTAATTTAATTTTGTGTCCCTAGGGTGCCAAAAATCGGTCCAATATTGCTATTTAATTATTTTATGCATGAGATGTATGATTTAATTATTTCTATGTGCATAGAGTATGCCATATAGATTTAAAATCCCACCTTAGGTTAAACATTTCATGCATCATATTTATATTATAAGAGTTATAATATATAGTATGCATGATAGGATTATATTATAAGAGTTATAATATAATGTTTGCATGATTTAATTTATTTAATATAAGTGTTATATTTTTTAAATTAAAAGCATGCTCCTGCATTTAATTCATGTGATGAATGCATGTTATAGTATAGTATTATTCATGTGATGAATGATCAAGCACTATAACATAGAAATGCATGTAACCTAAAGTTAATTATTAGTTTTAAATGGTTTAGAACTTGAATAATTAGACATAGGTTTTCTAATTCTAATAAGATTAGAATTAGGAAATCAAATATAACCTTTGAATGGAGACCGATAAGTAACTCTCTGCTCTAAGGAAGGTTTTGTCTAAGGTTTGGGTATTTAAGTTGACGCTTGCGAACACCCCTACTCCGAAACCGACACAGGAGTAAATTCGGTCCGAGATTCTTAGGTTATATTCTCGTGAGTGCCTTAATTAATTAAGTTAATTAATTTACTCACATAGACCTAAGTTAATAATGTGATTATAAACTTAGGCTAACCCAATATAAGAGTTATATTGGTAGACTTAGGTAAATTTTAGCCGGTTTATCTAGGTCAATCCCGAATATTTTAAAGTCTTTGAGTGGGAGGAAATAAAGCGTATGAGATACATTTATTTTTCAATCCACAAATCTCAGTTAAGTTCGCACTGTGAGATCCATGCTCGGCCTCGTGGCGCAAATGGGAGCGCCCCTCTCACGGTGGCATTTGTATGGGTCAATATCAACGTGAATGGAGAGAGTACTTATAGTGAGTGGGAGCGGGACTCGTGGAAAACGGGACCCACGGTCTCTTCTTTCGATTCACACCGTGAGACGCCTATGATCCGCCGCCGCTAGTTTGGCTGGACTGACAAATCCTACGAGGGCCTTGATCATGGGAGTCTGAACACCGTGAATTCCCGAAAGGGATACGATTTCCTTGTTGGTTTTCCTTCTTAGTCCTCCCTACGTTGGCTATTGTTTGGACGGATACTTGGAAATTTAAAGATTGAAGGTGACACTCATGCATTCGTTAAGAGTTAATGGATTCTCGACCAAAAATGGTAATCGGATGCCTAATGGAATAAGAGTTATTCTCGTATTAGGGGTCTAGTCGAGAGAGTCTCGCCCTGAGAGGAGGAGTGGGTTTGTCTACCCTACTACGGTGGCGGTCATTCTAAACCTTTAGGGTATCATTGCAAATTTTTGAATGACCTAGGGATCATAGGATAAAATTTGCTAAAACCCGATTGGATTTTCAAAAGTTTTTATAGACTAATACAAAGTTTTTCATTTTATTTCAGCAACAAAATGTCAAACGCTTTTAACGCTCCTTTAGCTTCCGTTAAGTTAATCGGCGATAGTATTTCGTGGAAAAACAATATAGACACGATTTTGGTAAATGACGACCAAAAGTTCGTGCTCACTGAGGAGGGTCCTCAGGTGCTCGGTTCAACGGTCCTATTCAACAATCTACAAACCTTTCAGTCCTTGGTGCAAACTAGGGGACAGGAAGCTGAGGCAAGTGTTGCCTTAAGACCTTTTCACAGGGGTATGACCTGCAGGATAAAGTTCGTGAGACTCTTCAGGCCCTAAGGGGAAGAAGGAGAAGTTGAAGGAAGTTAAGGTTGACGTGCGCCGCCCTAAAAGGCAAAGAAATCAAGGATGTTGCCAGAAAGTGTTTCTACTGCAACGGGGATGGACACCTGAAAAGGAGTTGTCCCAAGTTCCTTGATGAAAAGAAGATGACAGGTAAATGTGATTTACTTGTCACAGAAACTTGTTTAGTGGAGAGTAATGACTCTGCTTGGATATTGGATTCAGGCGCCACTAACCATGTTTGCTCTTCTTTTCAAGGATTAAGTTCCTGGCAGCGGCTGCAAGAGGGTGAGATAACACTCAGGGTTGGATCCGGAGAAGTTGTCTCAGCTGCAGCAATAGGCACGGTGAAGTTGTTCTTTGGCGGGAAGTACTTATTATTGGATAATATGTACATAGTTCCTGGGTTTACGAGAAACCTAGTTTCTATTTCTTGCTATTAGAACAAAATATTTCTGTTTCATTCAAGAGTAATAAAGCGTTTATTTCTCGAAATGGAAATTTGATTTGTTCTGCTTCGCTTGAGAGCAATCTATATGTTTTGAACCCAAATTCGGTCAAAAGTGTTTTGAACACCGAGTTGTTTAAAACAGCTGAAACGCGAACTAAGAGATTAAAAGTTTATCCAAAAGAAAGTGCCCATCTTTGGCATCTTCGGTTAGGCCACATTAATCTCAATAGGATTGAGAGACTAGTGAAGAGTGGACTTCTAAGCGAGTTGGAAGAAAACTCTTTATTGGTGTGTGAGTCATGCCTTGAGGGCAAAATGACCAAACGTCCTTTTAGTGGAAAAGGATATAGAGCCAAAGAGCCTCTTGAGTTAGTATATTCTGACCTCTGTGGTCCGATGAATGTTAAAGCTCGGGGCGGTTATGAGTATTTCGTGTCTTTCATGAGACGATTACTCCGGATATGGGTATATTTACCTAATGCACAAGAAGTCCAAACTCTTGAAAAGTTCAAGGAGTACAAGACTGAGGTTGAGAACCTCTTAGGTAAATCGCTTAAAACACTTCGATCGGATCGAGGTGGAGAGTAAATGGACACTGAATTCCAAGACTATATGATAGAACATGGAATTACGTCCCAACTCTCAGCACCTGGTATGCCACAGCAGAATGGTGTATCGGAAAGGAGAAACAGAATCTTGTTGGGCATGGTTCGGTCGATGATGAGCTATGCTTGTCTCCCTGATTCTTTTTCGGGTTACGCAGTAGAGACTGCGGTTTACATTTTGAACACCGTTCCGTCGAAGAGTGTTTTTGAAACACCTTTCAAACTCTGGCATGGTCGTAAAACCAGTTTACGTCATTTCAGAATTTGGGGATGCCCGACCCATGTGTTGGTGTCAAACCCGAAGAAGTTGGAACCCCGTTCAAAGTTGTGCCTCTTTGTAGGTTACCCAAAAGAGACTAGAGGTGGTTACTTTTACGATCCTAAGGATAATAGGGTGCTTGTGTCGACAAACGCCACTTTCCTTGAGGAAGACCACATCAGGAATCACTTACCAAGGAGTAAAATTGTGTTGAATGAAATGGGCAGTTCATCAGCAAGAGTTGCTGATGGTGCTAGTACGTCAACAAGTGTTGTTGATCCTAGCTCGTCTAGTCAAGTCCGTTCCCAAGAGTTGGGAATGCCTCGACGTAGTGGGAGGGTTGTGAGACAGCCTGAACGTTACATGGGTTTAGCTGAAACCCAAGTCGTCACCCCTGATGATGACTGTGAGGATCCATTGACCTATGATCAGGCAATGGCTGACGTTGACAAAGACGAATGGATTAAAGCTATGGACCAGGAAATGGAGTCGATGTACTTCAATTCCGTCTGGGAGCTTGTGGACCAACCGGATGGGGTTAAACCTATTGGTTGCAAGTGGATCTACAAGCGCGTAACGTGGCGTAGATGGGAAGGTGCAGACCTTCAAAGCTCGACTAGTGGCAAAGGGTTTTACCTAGGTGGAAGGGGTTGACTATGAGGAAACCTTTTCACCTGTTGCCATGGTAAAGTCGATTAGAATCCTTCTGGCCATTGCCGCATATTATGACTATGAGGTATGGCAGATGGATGTCAAGACACTTTTCTCAATGGCAACCTTGACGAGACCATCTACATGGACCACCTTGAAGGGTTCATTGCCCAAGGCCAAGAGCAAAGAGTTTGCCGCTTAAAAGGTCTATTTATGGATCAAACAAGCCTCGAGGTCTTGGAATATAAGGTTTGATGAGGCGATCAAATCTTATGGCTTTGATCAAAATGTTGACGAGCCTTGTGTCTACAAGAAAATCGTTAACAGTACTGTCACATTTCTAATATTGTATGTGGATGATATCCTTCTCATTGGGAATGAGGTAGGATTTCTTACTGACATTAAGGAATGGCTGGCTTCGCAATTCCAAATGAAAGATTTGGGAGAGGCACAGTATGTTCTAGGTATCCAGATAGTCCGGAACCGGAAGAACAGAACGCTAGCCATGTCTCAGGCATCTTACATTGACAAGATGTTGTCTAGGTATAAGATGTAGAACTCCAAGAAGGGCTTGCTGCCTTTCAGGCATGGGGTTCACCTGTCTAAGGATCAATGTCCTAAGACGCCTCAAGAGGTTGAGGATATGAGACGAATCCCCTGCTTCTTCAGTGTAGGAGCCCGATGTATGCCATGTTGTGTACTAGGCCCGACATCCATTATGCGATTGGGATTGTCAGTAGGTATCAATCCAATCCAGGATTAGATCACTGGACAACCGTAAAGGCAATCCTCAAGTATCTTAGGAGAACGAGGAACTACAGCCTTGTGTATGGGAGTGGGGATTTGATCCTTACGGGATACACAGATTCTGACTTTCAGACCGATAAGGATTCTAGGAAATCCACTTCTGGTTAGCCTTCATTCGAATGGAGGAGTCGTAGTGTGTGGCGAAGCATCAGCGTGGATGCATCGCGATTCCACGATGGAAGCCGAGTATGTTGCGGCTTGTGAAGTCAGCAAAGAAAGTCGCTTGGCTCGTGGAAGTTCATGACGGATTTGGAAGTTGTTCCAAATATGAACTTGCCGATCACACTGCTTTTTGTGACAACAAAGGTGCGAAAGAGCCAACCTCGAGAGAACCTCGAGTCATAAAAGGGGCAAGCATATAGAGCGTAAGTATCACCCGACACGGAGATTGTGCACCGCGGACACGTGATATCCACGCAGATAGCTTCCGAGCACAACGTTGTTGATCCATTTACAAAGGCCCTCACGGCTAAGGTGTTTGAGGGTCACCTAGAGAGTCTAGGTCTTGAGTGCTTCTGACTAGGGCAAGTGGGAGTATTGTAAAGGGGTATTCAATGCCCTAGTTTATTGTATTACTTTATTGTATTACTTTCTCAGTACATTTGAGAAATGTATCATGTACTCCACTAGCTTAGTCCAAGTGGGAGTTTGTTGGGATGTATGTCCTCATCTCGTGTAATTTGTAATATTCCAAGTTGTAAATGAATAAGAGTTATTTATTTCAACTTTGTGTAATAAATAAGAGTTATTTATTTCAACTTTGTGTCTCACATTTTTCATAAACTTAATCCAATAAACTAAGCTCCAGGGTCATTGTATTAATGAGAGAACTAAGAACTTGAACGGTGTGTAGTGGACACACAGTGGGGAGGATCACGTTCGAGTTAATGACCGAACGGTCTCATGTATATGGATAGGGTTGGAGACCTAATCTCGGATACACTGTGGATGCGGCCCGCTTTGTATTAGATACAAACGAGGTGATCCGACTCGCTCATGTAGTTGACATGCGAGTGGGGGCATCCTGTGCAATGAGATTGTACAAGACCTGACCGTGAATTATTAGACTTATTGATGTAACACCGCTAATGATGATAGAGCTAATAAATTCGTAGATGACCATTAGTGACTCGACCTTAATCTCGAAGCGTGTTACGGACCTCCGCTCACTGCGGGGTCCGTCCCTTTGACTAGTACGGTGTGAGGGTGGCCACTTTGTTGCTCGCCCAATATGCTTACCTTCTCGGGCGAGACCCACGTGGAGTCGAAACTTGACTACGCAAGAAGGAATTCACTGCGTCCCGACTTAGGAAACTAGAGGGGTTGTTCCCTTAAGTCTTTGTCTCCGTGGCTTGAACAACGGGGCCCCACTCTCTCATTGGCCTGAGAGGGTTGTTGTTTATGGTTGGACCATGCAACATAGTTGTTCATTAGAGGAGCAGTGGGACTTAAGGAGCAAGAGGTAGACACAGGGGTAAAACGGTAATTTGACCCAGCTGTGACTACGAACAACCTGTGAAGGGTCGACTCATGGGTATTGGTTATATCGATGGACACAACTTTTCCCTCAAATGATGAGAGTGCAACTACGGGCTTTAGTGGAGTGTTCACCGTAGCTAATGAATGTTGAATAACCGGGTCAAAGAGTTTGACAGGTTAGTCTCGGATCATTGGAGCTCGTCACGTGTAGGTCCATTAGGTCCCTCGGGGTGGCTCAAATTGGACAAATTGAGGGTTTACAGTTTGGTGTGAATTTGAAGTGTTCAAATTCATTATTTGGGTATTTATGTCATTTATATGAGATATAGATGACATAATATATAGTTTGATGTGAATGAGATTCATAATAAACTATAGTATAGCCTAATTGATTAATTAGTGCTAATTGGAGAAATTGAATTGAGAGAAATTAAATTGAATGTGATTCAATTTATAATTCCACATTTATGCAAATGAGATTTGTATAATAAGGTATGAGATACCTTATATTATTTAATATGCAAATGTGATTTGTATATTATATGGTTGTGATAAAATTGTGATTTGGTGGAGGTTTTAACTCCATCACACAATAGTATTTAAAGGCTTTGCAAGAAGCCTTTGGTATGCCATTTGCCATTTTTTGGATTTCCATCCAAAGAGAGCAAATGTTTTCTCTCTAGAACTCTCTCAATTCTCTCTAATTCTCTCCTCACCCAAAACCAAAGGGAGTCCCACCTACTCTCCCTCAACCTCCCGAGAACAACCGAGAAGACCCTTTGGAGTTGTCTCCCTATTTGGATCGAGGTTTGTGTTCGAGGAGAACGTCGGATCGAGAGAGATCGTGACCGGAGAAGGAGAAAACGTTGAAGAAGAGTTCTTCAAGAGGTTAGTAACTATTACTTACTGTTTACTTCTTCTTTGCATGTTTAGCCTAGGATCTATGAGATAGATTCAATTTTAAGATAGAAATTACACAACGGATCAACGACATTTCACAACGTCTTCCGCTGCGGGAATTCAAAATCCCTTCAACAACGCTGTCGTCTTCTCAGTCGCGCGCTTGCTGCAGTGGCGTTGCAACGCCATTTGTAGAACAACAATGTTTTTTCACTTTTCTTGCTTGTTTTTGCTCTGTTCTTCTCAGCAACAATTTTACCTCGATCGACACGGACTTACAGACTCGATTTACAATTAAAATTTTCCAAATCACCGAGCCCTTACATTGAACAATTCAATAAAAAATTGCAAATCTAAGTGCAAAAAATGTAAACATCTAATTTTGCAAACCTTCATTCATCTCATGAACAAAATGTAATCCCACTTATGTCTTTGACAAGTCTAGAACAAAAACAAGAACACAATTGGCTCTGATACCAATTGATGGGATCAAATCCCATAACGAAAGCGATTTGAATCGCGTGTTCTTGTTATATGTTACGTAAAACGATTAAGCATGCATATTAGATCATATGGACAACAAGTATATTGCCTTTGAAAACAAAAACAACACGTGCTCCTTTTGATCCTCTCGTTCTCACGATCTCAACGATTTCAACGATCTCACCAAACTACGAAGTAGGTTTGATCCACCCACTAGATCTTCTTCGTTGTATCTCTGGGAGAGGGAAGGTGGTGTAAACTCTTTTGGAGTTGGGTGGGATTTTTGAGAAAGACAAGTATTCTTGGAATTCTTCCAACAAAATACTTATCAAAAGAAGCACTTGGTTTTGCCTTTTTGAATTAGGTTATCTCATGTACATCTCATGCACACATATTTATAGGGAAATAGGATGGAAATGACCATCCTACCTTTATAGTGCTTTTATGATATATTTCCCATGGCTTAAACCATATGTTATATCAATTATATCATATATGATTGATATACCATTTAAACATGAAATTGAACATTTCAATTTCACTCCAAACTATAAACCCTTCTTATTTCCATGTTGAGCCAACGAAGGGACCTAATGGATCTACAGATCATGAGCTCCAATGATACAAGATTAATCAATCAAAATCTTTGATTCAATTGATCCACATTCATTAACTATAAGTCATTCCAGTATAGACTCATAGTTGCACTCTCCTCACTGTAGACTATGTTGTATCTGAAAGAGTCTAGATTAAGAAAGCATAAGCAATTTTGGATCTTGAACACTCTAAGTTGATCAATTTTGTAAAATAAAAAACATGCTCAATGCTGGAAAAACAGAGGGATAGAAAACTCAATTTTGAAGATCAAATTCTCTTCCCCCCAGTGGATGGTTTTCAACACGAACACTTCGTGAAAAATCGTTAGAGTCTTCCCTACTATCCTCAAGCCTTAGAACGGATTGTGGGATCCTAGGTTGAGAGAATTTGGAAGAAAAGACCTCAAAGGTCACTAATTCAAGAATTTAGAATTTTCTGTAAAATTCTCACAAATTACCTCAAATCACCATTATATAAAGCTTCAATAAGCTTCATTAGAGTGACAACTCAAGGGTGATGAGGATTCTTTGAGATAGAGATGGCCAATTTTGGTGAATTTGATGATGAGTAAGATTGGGCAAGTTGCCAAGTTGGGTTTCATGGAAATCCTTGATTTTTCAATTAATTTTAAAACAAAAATCAATATTAAATTGATTTTTAATTAAAATTAATTAAATTAATTAAATTATTAAATAATTAATTAAATTAATTAATTTCTAATTTTTAATTTAATTTAATATCAAATATTAAATTAAATAAATTGCCCGTTTCCGATCGATTTTTCGAACATGAATCTTTATTCATGCTATAAAACGATCCAATATTTAAATCATATTTAAATATATACACCTCCTTTTAATCATAGTTTAATTCATAATTAAGTTATTATTCGTTAAATATATCACATATAATTAACGTTTTCTCCCAAACTTGAATTTGTACAATTCAAATTTTTTTATCTCAAAATGTTACAAGGCTTAGTCCGAGCTAGTAAGAGGGACCTAATGGACTTACAGATCATGAGCTCTAACGATACGAGATTAACCGACCAAACTCTTTAGCCAAGCTAATCAACATTCGTTAACCACCAGGACACTCCACTAAAGCCCAGTGGCTGCACTCTTCTCATTGTAGATATATTTCTGTCCACTTGATATAACCATGATTAGTAAGTCGATCCTTCACACATCGTTCGTAATTACAGCTGGGTCAAAATTACCGTTTTATCCCTGTAATTACCTCATGTTCCTTAAGTCCCACTGATCCTCTAATGAACAATTGGTTTGTGGTCCAACTAGCAAACCAAATCCCTCACGGGCCAATGAGAGGGGTGGGCCTTTGTTCAAGACTCAGAGTCAGCACTTAAGGGAACAACGTCTCTACTAATCCCTTAAGCGGGTAGGAATGAATTCCATCTTGCAGAACTATGTTCCCAGCTATATACCCGATTTTATCCCTGAAATGCTTATTGAGTCTGCAATCTCGAGCCACTCTCACCCATGCAAATCTAAGGATAATCCGAATAAACAGGAGTCCATAGAACGCTCAGGATTAAGCTGGAGTTACCTAGGTCATCGTATGAATATAGTCAGTTAAGACAGTAAACGGAGTTATAAAGTCTAAGCGACTATTTCGTGGTCCAGTCTTATGCAAACTCATTGCATAGGACGCCCCCACTCACATGTCTCCACATGAACGATTTAGGATCACATCGTTTGTACTCTAGAAAGTGGTTCGCGTCCATAGTGTCCCCAAGATAAGGTACCCAACCCTATCCTTATACTATAGACTGTTCTGGCTATAACTTGAACTTGATCCACTTTTATGTCACACATAAAGTTCAAGTATTCATCCTATAACCAAGGGGTTTTTATTAGATTAGGGTTACACAATACACAATTCACTTTATTCAATAACACCTTTACTGAATAAATTTCAAGAACAACTTTATTGCGAAATAGAATATGCATTCAGTTTACAAACTACGAGTTTTAGGACATAAAACCCAACAGTATCCACTGATATAATCAATACTTGTGAGTCGACCCTTCACCGGTTGTTCGTAATCACAACTGGGTTAAATTATCGTTTTATCCCTGTGAATACATCTTGTTCCTTAAGCTCTACTGATCCTCTAATGAACAATCAGTCTATGGTCCTATCATTAACTTGATCCTTCTTATGTCAGTAAGAAGGAGGGGCCCCATTGTTCAAGACCTGGATTCAGTTCTTAAGAGAACAACCTATCTGATTCCCTAATTCAGGAATGAGTGAATTCTTTCTTGCATAGTTAAGTTTCCAACTACTTACAAAGTTATGTCCCTGAGAAGGTAGGCTTATTGAGTCGGCTATAAGCCATTCTCACCCATATTAGTCTAAGGATAAACATCATAAGCAGGAGTTCGTAGCTTGCTTAGGATTTAGGTCAAGTCACTAATGATCATCTATGAATTATTATACCTATCTTGATAACGGTGTTACTCTAGTAGGTTAATAATTCACGGTCCAGTCTTGTATAATCTCATTATACAGGATGCCCCCATTCGCATATCTACCACATGAACGAGTTGGATTACCTCGTTTGTACCAAATCCAAAGCGGGTCGCATCCATGGTGTTACCAGTACAGGGTTCCCAAACCTATGCATATACCATAGACCTTTTAGGTTATACTCGAACAATTTAATCCAACTTATGTCTACTACATAAATGTTCAAGATCTATCATTATAACCTTGCAACTTAGTTTATTGGATTTAGATTTATATGTGAGAATATTATAAATAACAAATTTATTTATTGAAATATGATGATTACAAAACTACACTTGTTTAGGGCATAAATCCCAACATGCTTAGCCTAGAATTGTATGAGATACATGTTCAATTTTAAGAAATTCAATAACACAACGAAAACAATGCGATTCGCGTTGCTTCCGCTGCAGGATTCAATCCCATCAGCTGGTGGTAGGCCTCCCCTTTGATCTACCATTGCTCAATCCTATCGAGCCTCGATGAGATGGAACTCCAATCCTGGAATGGCTCGTGATGCATAGGAGGAGAAGAAAGATGATGAGGTTGATCCTGCTCGTGGTTCTCCTCATCGCGCTCAACCTCATCCTTATCAGGATGGTCCCAACCATGGAGACCCATGAGAAAGCTCCAATCCATGACAATTCGGGACTGGATTAGCTCCTCGTTCAGAGTCCAGGTGACTCTGATTAGGCGGTAGATATCTGTGATAAGTGAAGCATGCCCGAAGCCTACTGTGGTGACGTCGCCCCTGATATGTCGAATGGATCTGCAGATGACCTTACCGGCATCGATGCTCAGGTCGGTGGCTATGGCATATAGGAGCACTGCACGCTCATTCGTCACGTCGGTGAGGCGGGAGGCTGGTAAAAGCTTCGCGCAGATGAAGCTGTCCACACTCTATTGGTGACACTAAGATCGGAAGAGCGTAATCTCACCACCTCTTCTCTAGGTGTCTGAACCCAGTCCGCTCCAGGGTGACACAGGGTTTGAATCACCTGTGTATAGTCAACCTGCCCTGAGGCATATGTAGTGTAGTCGTCGCGGTCGTAGGAGGACAGCTGGTAGTACGCGTTCAATATGGTTGTATCGAAGTCGACTTTGCACCCGAGTCAAAAGAGGGAGAGTCTTCGTCTCGGATGTTGGCTTATAACTCACGCACAATCGAAGCGATGCCAACATCAGGGTGTTGGACGAGAACGCTTCATCCCCGCTCCAGGATAACATTGTGCAAATGGCGGTGATGGGTGTCATCTGGTACGATCTGACGTTGGTACTAAACAACAACCTCCTGATCAATGAAACAGTTGAGGTCAAAGTTGGACCCAGAAGAAGATGACCCACGAGATCGTTTGAGAGCCATAAGAACAGTCCTAAAATCAAACAAGCATCAAATCTAGAGGAGTAGAAAACAAACCAACTAAGCAAGAAGTGAGCTCCATACAAATTTAGTCCCAACTTAACTTTAAAGCATGATCTCAAAAAAATTGAAACCATGTGCATAAATAAGATGGTACTAAAATGGGGTAGAGGAAAATATGCAACAAGATATAAAGTATAAAGTGCAAAAGGACAAGCCTAGAAAGAGTTGAAGAAAAGGTCCCACATGAGTCCTTACTATACAAGTGCAAACATGTAACATTAAAGACAAACAAATGACATCCAAGTAAATTCACACATCATTCATGCATTAAGTTGTGCCCAAGTGAAATGTATAAATGAATATTAACCTGACAAATGCAATATTCAAGCATGACTGCCTTAGTAAAATCCAACAATCAAGAATGCACGTGTTATTATTCAAGTGAACAAAGTACCATAATAGACTATATACTGTGTTCCCAATCAATCACAACATCTCTTGATATATATACAATAGTAAGTGCAAGTGCATTATCAACAAAAAATGTCTAAAATGTCAACTACATCTAGCAAAAATTCAAATGACAATTATGCCCAAAGTGTCTATGACATCCAAACACTACAAAAGCATCACAATATACTTCCAAAATGGTAGAATTGCAATTTTTAGCTAATCCTAAAGAGAGCAATTGAGATTCTATAAAAAATATACGTAAAATGCCAATCATGGTCAAATTTGACACAATGAGTCCCAAAATTTTGCCCTAAGTCACATAACAATGACAATGGTAAACAGATCAAATCCCGCAGCGGAAGCATTTTGAATCGCTTTGCTTTCAATTACGTTGTGAGAATTTTGCAAAAACAGAAAGTTAAGATTAAACATATATGAGAGGAAGAAGGTTACCTTTGAAGACTCTTCTTCTAGTTCTTCTCCTCATTTGTTGATCCTCTCGTTCTCTACGATCACGAACACATTGAACACTACTAAAATCCTTCACTGTTGTTCTCTTGGAGAGGGAAAATGAGTGAGATTCCTTTTTGGAGAAGGGAGAGATCTTTTGAGAAATTTTGAGAGAGATTTGAGTTGTGAAAATTCCAAAATCCAAAAATGAATTGATCAACCTCACAAGTGCATTCTAATGCACCTTTATAGAAGGAGTAAGGATGAAGATAAATTCTCCACCTATTATCCCAATAAATGCACAATTTATGCATTATGCAAATCATATTTGCTTAATTGCATAATACAAGGTATCTTATACCTTATTATGAAAATGATATTTGCATAATATGCATTATCAATTGAATCATATTCAATTTTTCATGTCTCTCATAATTAATTCCTCTAATTATGAAACAATTTCATAACTAAGCAATAATTTGGATGTTAATCCAAATTTAAGCTTATAGTTTATTATGAATCATATTCACATCAAACTATACATTATATAAATTATATCACATATAATTGATATAAATCCGTTATATGAATTCGAACACTTTAAATTCATTCCAAAACTTTATACCCTCGATATATCCATAGAGCCAACGGAGAGACCTAATGGACCTACAGATCATGAGCTGCAATGATACGAGATTAACTGATCAGACTCTTTGATCCCGTTAATCAACATTCATTAACTACGAGTTACTCCGCTATAGACTCGTAGTTGCACTCTCCTCACTGTAGGACAAATTGTGTACATTGATTTAACCAATACCCGCGAGTCACCTTCACAGAATTTTCGTAGTCACAGCTGGGTCAAATTACTGTTTTACCCCTATGACTACCTCTTGCTCCTTAAGTACCACTGATTCTCTAATGAACAACTAGTTTATGGTCCTACCATAAACAAAGTCCCTCTCGGGCCAGTGAGAGGGTGAGCCCCCTTGTTCAAGTCCTGGACTCAGTCCTTCAGGGAATAACCGATCTAAAATTTTCTAGCTCGGGAACGAGTGAATTCCTTCTTGTGAAGTTAAGTTCCCAGCTCTCCACAAGGTTTTGCGTCCTTGAGAAGGTAGGCATATTGAGTCGGCAACTCTGACCACTCGCACCCATTCTAGTCCAAGGACAAACCCCCACAGACAGGAGTTCGTAACCCGCTCAAGATTCAGGTCGAGCCACTAATGGTCATCTATGAATTATTACTCCTAAAATGTTAGCAGTATTACATCAGTAGTCTAATAGTTCGCGGTCTGGTCTTGTACAATCTCATCATACAGGATGCCCCACTCGCATGTCAACTACATGAACATGTTGGATCGCCTTGTTTGTATCAAATACAAAGTGGACCACATCCATAGTGTTACTAGGATGAGGTTCTCAAACCTATCCATGTACTATAGACCATTTAAGTTATTTACTTGAACATGATCCTACCTGTGTGTCCACTATACACTGTTCAAGATCTCATAAACATAACCATGAAGCTTAGTTTATTGGATTTAAGTTTTAAATGCTACACTACAAGAATTGATGAAAAAATAACTCTTGATTCAAAACATCAAGTACTTACAAACACCACGAGTTTAGGGCATAAAACCCCAACAAACTCCCACTTGACCTAAAGCTAGTGGAGTACAATACCAAAAGTACAACATTACAATAATGTAAATATAATAAACTACGACATTGAATACCCTCTGTACAAAATACTCCCAGTTTTCCTAGTCAAGGTATTACTCGTAGATCTAGACTTTCTAGATGACCCTCAAACACCTTAGAGGTGAAAGCCTTTGTAAAAGGATCAACAACGTTGTGCTCGAAGCTATCTTTGTGACGATCACGTCTATTCGATGCATAATTTTCCATATCTGGTGATACTTCCGCTCGATGTACTTCCCCTCTTATGAATTCGAGGTTCCCTCGAATTCGCCATTGCACCACTATTATCATAATAAAGGGTGCTAACAAATTCATATTTGGAACAACTTCCAAATCTGTCATGAATTTTCTTAGCCAAACTGTCCTTTAGCTACTACTATCACAATAAAGGGTGCTACGGATTCGACCTCCATTGTGGGGTCCGCGATGCATCCTTGTTTGATTCTTCACCAAACTACATCTCCTCCATTAAGAGTAAACACAAACCCTGATGTGGATTTCCTAGAATCCTTGTCGATCTGAAAGTCAGAGTCAGTGTCTCTCGTAAAGATCAAATCCTTAGTTCCATACACGAGCATGTAGTCCCTCGTTCTACTAAGATACTTGAGGATTGCCTTAACCGTTGTCCAGTGATCACATTCTGGATTGGATTGGTATCTACTGACAATCCTTACTGCATAACAGATGTCGGGCCTAGTACACAACATGACGTACATTAGGCTACCTACAACTGATGCATAAGGAATCCGTCTCATGTGCTCAACTTCTTGAGGTGTCTTAGTGAAGGGAATCGAATCCTCGTGAGCAGTGGAAACGTATAATTATGATCGAATTGCTTGTTTGTTTTTTGTTTATTCCAAACAACACATACATTGGCAAAATACAAAGAGATAAGCAATTAAACTAAATTAAGCATGAATTAAGCAATGAAGTAAACATGATGTACATAAACCAAAGGGAATAGAATAGTTACCTTTGTAATCTCAGTTGGCAACAACATCTTGTTCCAATTTGCACAACTTCAACACAACAACCTTCTTTTTTCTCTGTACAATAGGACACCACCACTTGGTGGGAAGGTTTCCAACATTTGGAGAAAGGAAAGAGATTTTTGGTTGAGAGAAGCTTTTCAGCAATTTCACAAAAAATGCCTCAATTGATCGATTCATCACTGCCTTCTTCCAAATGTGAAGAAAAAGCCTCTAGAGGGAAACTCCTCACTCCCTATCGATAGGGAGTTGAGGGAGTTGTGGGAACGTGTCAGTGTGACACGTTTCCTTTAATTAAATAATATTTAAACGTTTTAATTATTAATTAATTAATATAATTGAAGGGATCGAATCCCGCAGTGGAAGTGATTGTGAATCGCTTGTTCGTGATCTCATTACATGGATTAACATAAAGAACAAATTAACTAGGATTAAGCATATAATTTAGTTTGGACAACAAATAAACATACCTTTTAAGAACACTTTCTTCACGTACTCCTTCTCCAACGATCACGATCTCAACGACCCGAACCCGACAAGTGAGAAGATCCACCACTAGATCTTCTCAGTTGTTCTCTAGGCGAGGGAGGAAGGTGAGATCCTTTAGGAATGAGATGTTGATCTTTTAGAGAGAAGTGTTACACAAATCGTATGTCAAAATCACTTAATCTAAAAGTTGCATCCCATGCAACTATTTATAGGAAAATAGGATGGAAATTACCATCCTATCCCTCATTCATTCTCTCATTAGTATATAGTTAATATGTGAATCTAATTCACATTAAAATTATATATTATATCAATTATATCACATATAATTGATATAACACCTCATATATGAAATTGAACACTTCAATTTCACTCCTAACTTTATACCCTCAATATTACCATGTTGAGCCAACGAAGGGACCTAATGAACCTATAGTTCATGAACTCCAATGATGTGAGATTAACTGATCAAACTCTTTGATCCAATTAATCAATATTCATTAACTACAGGTCACTCCACTATAGACTTGTAGCTGTACTCTCCTCACTGTAGATTATATTGTGTCCATCGATATAATCATTACCCATGAGTCGACCCTTCACAGGTTGTTCGTAATCACAGTTAGGTAAAACTACCGTTTTACCCCTGTGATTACCTCTTTGTTCCTTAAGCACCACTGATCCTCTAATGAACAATAAGTCTATGGTCCTACCATAAACTCAATCCCTCTTAAGCTAGTTTAGAGGGAGGGGCCCCGTTGTTCAAGACTTGGACTCAGTTCTTAAGGGAACAACCTATCTAATTCCTTAGTCTAGGAATGAGTGAATTCCATCTTGCAGAGTTAAGTCCCTAACTAAAAGGATTTGGAATTCCCACAGCGGAAGACGTTGTGAAACGTCGTTGTTTCGTTGTGTAATTCGTATCTTAAAATTGAACATGACACTTACATTCTAGGCTAAACATGCATAAAAAGAAGAAAAACAGTGAGTAATCGTTACTTACTTGTTGAAGAACTCTTCTTCAAAGCTTTTCCTCCTCCGGTCACGATCCCTCTCGAATCAATGATCTCTACGAACTCGATCCTCGAATTGAACGGTAAGAAACTTCCAAAGGGTCTTCTCGGGAGGTTTAGGGAGAGTTGTGGGACTCCCTTTGATTTTTTGTGAGGAGAGTTTGAGAGAGAATTGAGAGAGTTTGAGAGAATGGTAAGATGCTCTCTTTGGATGAAAATCTAAAAAATGGCAAAAGACCTCCCCAAAAGCTTCTTGCAAGCACTTTAAATATTAGTGTGCGGTGGAGTTAAAACCTCCACCTAATTACAATTTTACCACAACCATATGATATGCAAATCATATTTGCATATCACATAATATAAGGTATCTCATACCTTATTATACAAATCTCATTTGCATAATTGTTAAATTTTAAATTGAATCACATTCAATTTAATTTCTCTCAATTTCATTTCTCCAATTAGCACTAATTAATCAATTAGGTTATACAATAGTTTATTATGAATCTCATTCACATCAAACTATATATTATGTCATCTATATCACATATAAATGACATAAATACCCAAATAATGAATTTGAACACTTCAAATTCACACCAAACTGTAAACCCTCGATTTGTCTAATTTGAGCCAACCGAGGGACCTTATGGACTAACAGATGACGAGCTCCAATGATCCGAGACTAACCTGTCAAACTCTTTGACCCAGTTATTCAACATTTATTAGCTACGGTAACACTCCACTAAAACCCGTAGCTGAACTGTCATCACTGTAGGACAAGTTGTGTCCATTGATATAACCAATGCCCGTGAGTCGATCCTTCACAGGTTATTCGTAGTCACAATTGGGTCAAATTACCGTTTTACCCCTATGTCTAGCTCTTGCTCCTTAAGTCCCACTGCTCCTCTATTGAACAACTACGTTGCCTGGTCCTACCATAAACAACAACCCTCTTGGGCTAGTGAGAGGGTGGAGCCCTGTTGTTCAAGCCTTGGAATCAACACTTAAGGGAACAACCCCTCTAGTTTTCCTAATTCCGGAACGAGTGAATTCTATCTCAAGTAGTCAAGTTCCCAGCTCCCCACGTGGTACTGTCCGTGAGAAGATAGGTATATTGGGCGAGCAACTATGGCCACCCTCACCCATACTAGTCAAAGGGCAGACCCCCGCAGACAGGAGTCCGTAAGACGCTCAGGTTAAGGTCGAGTCACTAATGGTCATCTACGAATTTATTAGTCCTATACTGTTAACGGTGTTACATCAGTAAGTCTAATAATTCACAGTCCGGTCTTGTACAATCTCATTGCACAGGATGCCCCCACTCGCATGTCAACCACATGAACGAGTCATATCACCTCGTTTGTATCTAATACAAAGTGGGTCGCATCAACAGTGTATCCAGGATTAGGTCTCCAATCCTATTCGTATACTGTAGACCGTTCGGGTCATTAACTCGAACGTGATCCTTTCCGTGTGTCCATTACACACCGTTCAAGTTCTAGTTCTCTCATAATACAATGACCTTGGAGCTTAGTTTATTGGATTAAGTTTATGAAATATGCGAGACACAAAGCATTGAAAAAATAACTATGATTTATTTCAACTTTGAATACTACAAACTTACACGAGATTAGGATATACATCCCGACACCAACTACCTACGAGGTTCTGTCTCTGAGAAGGTAGGCTTATTGAGTCGGCTACAGGCCACTCTCACTCATACTAGTCTAAGAACAAACCCATATAATAGGAGTTCTTAACTTGCTCAAGATTCAAGTCGAGTCGTTAATTACTATCTATAAATTATCAGTCTTATCCTGTTAACGGCGTTATACTAGTTAAACTAATAATTTGCAGTCCGGTCTTGTATGAACTCTTCATACAGGATGCCCCCACTCGCATGTCATCTACATGAATGAGTTGGATTACCTCATTTGTACTAACTACAAAGTGGGTCGCATTCCTGGTGTTACCAGAATAAGGTTTCCAACCTTATTCTTACACCATAGACCATTTAGGTTATACTCTTGAACATAATCAAAATAGTGTCTACTACACTGATATTCAAGATCTATTATAACCTTGGAGCTTAGTTTATTCAATTTATAAAGCGAGAATATAATTTCATTTAATCAAATAACTCTTTATTCATTTGATTAAAATTACACAAGTTTAGTGCAAATATCCCGACAATAATTAAATCTTTTTTAATCATATATATAGTTAATTAAATCAAATTTAATCAAAATTAAATTAAATATCTTATATTTAAATATGATTAAATCACATTTACTCATTTTCCCTATAACCTATAGTTTTAATGTACATCTTATGTACATTAAATTTTAACGTATAGTTTTTAAATACGAATCTCATTCACATTTAAATTAATATTTGAACTCTTTCAAATATTTAATTCTCTCATGTAATTTAATATGAATCATATTCAAATTAAATTTATAATATAAAGTTGTAAAACATTATATTATAATGTATCTTTATACATTAATGTTTATTCCCTAATTGAATTTGAACATTTCAAATTAAAATGATCTAAGAACCCTTTACGAGCTAGAAGGTGGACCTAATGGACCTACAGATCAGAAGCTCCAACGATAGGAGATTATTTGGTTAATCTCATTAACCCCCTAATCAACATTCGTTAACTGTGGGAACACTCCATTAAAGTCTCGCAGCTGCACTCTTCTCACTGCAGATATATTTCTGTGTGCATGGATATTGACCAATAACAACAAGTCAATCATCCATGAATGTTCGTAACACAAGTTGGGTCAAATTATCGTTTTACCCCTGGGTTATATCTTTTACCTTAAGTCCTAGTGCTTCTGTAATGAACAATTTGTTTGTGGTCCTACCAACAAATAGAAGTCCCTCTCGGGCTAATGAGAGGGTCAGACCATTTGTTCAAGTCCCAGAGACACAACTTAAAGGAACATTCATTTACTTACCCTAATAGGTGGGAAAGAGTGAATTCCATCTTGCTAGGTTAAGTCCCCAACTGCCTGTTTGGTTTTGTCCCCAAGAAGGTAGGCTTATTGAGTCGGCGACTTGGGCCACTCTCACCCCTACTAGTCAATGGACAATCTCTCGCAAACAGGAATATTAATGGAGATCGGATCTCCTTGAGCAACGAAAACGTGTTTGGGATCGTAATTGCTTGATTGTTTTGCTTAAAACAAAAACCAGTACATTGACCAAAAATACAGAACAAGCATGAAAATTCTAATCCTATTAGACATGGATGTTTTACATGCAAACATGCTACAAGTTTAACAATCAAACTAAAAGGAATGGAAAGGAAATTACCTTTGTAGTTTCCAATTCTCCAGCACAACAACTCCTTGCTCCAAGCTTTTCAACAATACAGTAGAACTCCTCTATTTTTCTCCAAGAAAGACACTACCACTTGGATCACCTCCTATATCTCTGAGTTCTACTTAGATCCTCCTTAGTGGGAAGGAATCCAACTTTTGGAAGAGCTTTGGGAATGAGAGAGTGAGGGAGAGAGTGAGTATCTTCAAGTAATTCCCCAATTGCAGAAAGATCGATCACTGAAATCAGCAACCCCTTTCTCCCTGTTAAACTGTCGATAGGGAGAAGGGGAGGGGGTAGTGGGGAACGTGTCCGGATGACACGTTCCTCATTTATTATTAAAATAATAATAATAATAATAATAATAATAATATTATTATTATATTTAAATCAAATTTAACTATTCATTTAAATCATATTTAAACAATATAAATTAAATATCATATATTTAATTTGGATTAAATCTCATTTAATCACATTACCCCTTTAACCTAAAGTTTTAATGTACATCCAGTGCACATTAAATTTTAACCTATAGTTTTCAAATGTGAATCACATTCACATTTAATATAATATTTGAACTCTTTCAAGTATTCAATTCTCTCGTATAATTTAATATGAATAATATTCATATTAAATTTATAATATATAGTTCCAAAACTATATATTATATCGTATCTAAATACATTAAATATATTCCCTAATGAATTTGAACATTTCAAATTCAAGTGATCTAAGAACCCTTTACGAGCTAGAAAGTGGACCTAATGGACCTACAAATCAAAACCTCCAACGATACGAGATTGCTCGGTTAATCTCATTAACCTCCCAATCAACATTCGTTAATGCATGGAACATTCCACTTTGAAGTCCCACACCGCTCTTCTTCTCACTGCAGATATATTTACGTGTCCATGGATATTGACCAATAACAGACAAGTCAATCCTTCCCGAATGTTCGTAACACCACCGGTGGGTCAAATTAACTTCGCTTTACCCCAGGTTACATCTTGTGCCTTAAGTACCAAAGGCTCTCTAATGAACAATTTGTTTGTGGTCCTACCAACAAACAGAGTCCCTCTCGGGCCAATGAGAAAGTCGGGCCCTTTGTTCAAGTCCCGGAGACACCACTTAAGGGAACATTCCTCTACTTACCCTAGTAGGCGGGAAAGAGTGAATTCCATCTTGCTAGGTTAAGTTCCCAGCTGCTCACTCGGTCTTGTCCCCAAGAAAGTAGGCATATTGAGTCGGCGAATCTGGCCACTCTCACCCATACTAGTCAAAGGACAATCCCTCGTGAACAGGAGTTCGTAACCTGCTCAGGATTGAGATCAAGTTGCCTAGGTCATCCTAGTGAAATAGAAATCTAACTAGTCAACAGAGTTACAGCTAGAGATTACTATTTCGTGGTCCGGTCTTATGTAATCTCATTACATAGGATATCCCCACTCACATGTCATCTACACGAACACGTTAGGATCACGGTGTTTGTATCAAATACAAAGTGGGCGCATCCATAGTTTAACCGGTGGTAAGGTACCCAAATCTTTTCCCCAACTATAGACCCTTTTTAGGTCAGTATCTCGAACCGAGATCCTTTTTATGTACATTACATTCAGTTAAAGATTCATTTAACAGCCTTGGATGTTTAGTTCATTGGATTTAGGGTTTAAATAAAGGCAAACTCGTAGATAATGAAACAATAACACTTTATTGAAATAATAACACTTTATTGCAATAATTAGAACATAATTACAAACTACGAGTTTTAGGGGACAAATCCCAACAAACTCCCACTTGAACTAAAACTCTAGTGGGGTACATCATAATCTAAAACAGTGGTTACAAGAGATAGAAATACAATAAACTAGGGCATCCATATACCCCATTACATATCTCCCACTTGCCCTAGATTAGTCTATGTACATATCTCGTAGACCCAGACTTTCCAGATGACCCTCGAACATTTTAGCCGTGAGAGTCTTTGTAAACAGATCAGCAATATTGTGCTCTGAAGCGATCTTCGTGACTGTCACATCTCCTCGTTGCACTATTTCTCGTATCAGGTGATACTTCCTCTCGATGTGCTTACCCCGCTTATGGTTACGAGGTTCCTTCGAATTGGCTACCGCACCACTATTGTCACAGTATAAGGTGATGGGAGATTCGGTATTTGGAACAACTTCCAAATCAGTAAGGAATTTCCTTAGCCAAACAACCTCTTTAGCTGCTTCACAAGCAACGACATACTCAATCTCCATTGTTGAGTCAGTGATGCATCCTTGCTTGATGCTTCACCATACTATAGCTCCCCCGTTAAGGGTAAAAACTGATCCCGATGTGGATTTCCTAGAATCCTTATCGGTCTGAAAATCAGAATTAGTGTATCCAGTAAGGATCAAATCCTTAGACCCATACACAAGCATATAGCCCCTCGTTCTCCTTAGATACTTGAGGATATTTTTAACTATTTGATGAGAAATTTTAAGAAGGATTTGAAAAATCTAATCTACCTTGTTAGCAACAAACAAGACTATTAGATCACAAAACCCAAAAATCTCAAAATCAAAATGAAACAAAAGAAACCAAAGATTCTAATGTCAAAATGTTAAGTAACCCTTGACAATTGGATCTAACAACCTTGCTTAAAGAAACAAGACCTTTAGATAACTCAATCTCAAAGACCCCAAAAAAAATTTTGAAAATCAACTCAAGGAAAGTAAAACCGGATTACCTTGTCGATCAAATATCTCAAGGCAAGAAAACTTACTTGAGATCCGAATTACTCCACAAGAAAGATTGATCAAGTCAAGCTTGAATGATTCTAGCATGCAACCTAATCTACATAGAATTGCAAAGACATAGCTCAAGGCTATAAAAAAGCTCAAGGTCTCTTTTGATTACATTTTTAATCTTTTTTTTCTTTTTTTTTTCCTACAAGGTACATGGCTTTAATAACCTCAAAATCAACCCTAGAGTAACCTATGGTCAATTGAAATGTTGTAACTTACATCCCCATCAATACCATAATGTCCACTAGCTATTTTGTAACCTAAAACATTGATAACAAACTTTAAGACTGAAAATTACATTGAAATGGCCATAAATCCGAGATTTAAACTTCTATTAAGCCTATCAATACTTTGTAATCATCCATGAATAAATGAAGCCCCACTTGAAGTAGCTTGAAGCTTTTGTTGCATAAATGTAGCTTGACTTGTATTTAATGAAGCATGAGTTGCACTTGAGTTAATTAAATGCAACTTCTGTTCATCATAAAGTAGCGCTTCATTTATTCATGGATGATTACAAAGTATTGATAGGCTTAATAGAAGTTTAAATCTCGGATTTATGGCCATCAGCCTATCCCTTATTCTTCATAAGAGACTGAAAAGTCTGTAGTTCATTAAGGTGAGTAGTCAGGTTATACTCTATCTTGTTCATCACCACATTGTTGCGGAATTGAAGGAAACTCTTCGGAAGAGACTACAGGATGAACGTTACCTGACTTTGCTCGTCAATGACCGCTCCGTTCATCTCAGCCACGTTGAAGTGGACCATCAGATCAAGAACGTGTTCTCTCACCGATGACCCCTCCTTCATACGGGAGTTATAAACGTATTTGAGGGATTCGTGCGAATCTGTCTGCAGACGGTTGTCCAAACATTTCTGCGCGAACTCATGATCTCACGTCGCGAGACCATGCCTCGTGCTTTTGGCCGAACTTGAAACACTAGCCAAAATGTAGACCTTGGCCTTGTCATTGGCCTTGATCCAGCGGTCGTACGCCTCCTTAACAGATTGAGGAGCGTTACGAGCAGGGATCTAAAGAGATTCCTCAGACAGTACAAACCGTAGGTCATCAACAATCAGAATCGTATTCAGGTTGGATTTCCACATAGTAAAATTCTCACCAGTTAAACGGTCGCTTTTAAGTAAGGCTGTGATAGAGGACGAGATGCTGAAAATCCAAAATAGTTCTAATTAGTTATACTTTTTTAACCCATTGTAAAAACCAATCAAATTTAGCAAAATTATTAAAGAACCCTAGTGTTTAAACTAAACCCAATGTTTAAATTAAACCTTTAATTTTGCAACGATACTTCAAGGGTTTAGAATAAAAGCCTATGTCAAGCGGTCAGTCATTCCTCCCTTGAATTGAGACTTTCTCAGCCAATTCTCACAACCAGAACATCTCATGTCCCAATGGTCCTTAGCTACCGTTTGTTTGCACAAGAATTTGTTAACTAACTTAACTCATCCCGTATATGTGACCCTACCATTTTCAGATCCAATAGGCCCGAGCCAACAGGCTACTATTAAGAAAGACAACTGCTGGCAAACAACCTAAGAGACCCTATCCATTTCTAGAGTTCGCGGTGTTCCGATCCCTATAGTCAGGCCCTCCGTAGGGTTTGGCTGTTCCAGGACAACCTAGCAGGCGGACTATAGAAATCTCACAGTGCGACCTAATGGAGGAGACCGTATGATATGTTGACACGCGTCCTGCTCCCATTTACTATGGATACTTCCCTCATTCACCTTGGTATTGAACCATGCAATCACATACCGTAGGGGGACGCCCTATTGACGCCACGTAGCCGAGCATGGAACTCACGATGTGAACTCTTGAGGACGTGAGAGTAAACTTGTGTGAACATCTCGTTTTCTCCCACTGAAGTTCCTAAAAATTAGGGTATAGGTTTAAATTAGCTGGATTCTGGCTAAAAGAATCTATCTAAGTCTATGCCTATTATAACTATTATAACTAGGTCTTAAAACCTTATGTCTAGGTGAATAAACATTTTAATTACCTAGAGATAAAATAGAACTAAGGTTAATTCAACTCTCAGGTTAAGTCGGTTCCTGGTAGGAGGTGTTCCGATGCAACTCGACTTAAAAGTACCCTCAACCTTAGATGAACTTCACCTAGAGTTCCCTTTATAATCAAAGTTCTAATGTCCTACTAGATTTTAAACTATTTAAAATACTACGTAAGACCAATAAGACCAATTTCTAATCCTATTAGAAATTAAAACTTAGGTCTAAATTAATTTTAAACAATTTAAAACTAATTTAAATTTTAACCCAAGTTCCTATGTTTGCATGCATTTCTTTATTATAGGTTATGGTTTCTAAAACCCCTTTAATTTATAACTTTTATAAATTTTAATAATTAACCTTTTGATAAAGAAACTATATTATAAATCAAACAATTAATATTCAAATTGGAATTATAAAAGGAATTCAACTAATTGAATTATAAAATTACTTAAACAAAATAACATTTATTTTAAATTAAGTAATTTCATGCTCCATGCAATTTATTTTCAATATAATCTATAACACTTATAGTTAATTACACATGAAAAAATAAATTCATCATGCATTCAACCATATTCATATAACATTTATATAAATAAAATGCATGAACATGCTTATCCTAAGGTGGGAAAAATCTAAATGACATTCATAAAGACATAAAACTGTAAAATCGGAATAATTTGGCCCCTAAAGTGTAAAAAAATAAAATTACATTAATTTTATTTCATGAAACCGGTCAAAAAATACCTTGAACCGACCTTGAACCGCTCGAACTGGACCAAAATCAATTGAACCAACCGAACCGGTCTGCAGCTGCTGGAATGCCCCACGGCGTTGGAACGCTGATGCTAGCGTTGCAACGCCCGCTTCGTCGTCTTGCGCGCCTGGTATCGGGGTAGCGTTGCAATGCCGCTGACCCCTCAAACGCCCGCGTCGATAGGCAACGTTGGCGTTGCAACTCTGCTGCTTCGACAACAGCTGAAACTCACGAACACAACAACTTCGTTCTTTAATTTCTCCTTCGATTCTCAACCGAATTGCATGAAACTGGTCCCGAACGACTCGTAACTCAATTACAGACTCAATTAAGCACTTTTTGCCCAAAAATGCAGGGGCCTTTACATACAAATTGATCAAAATCAAAGTAAACTAAGGCCAAAAAATTCCTAAACAAGTTTTACAACAAACCAAATGCATTTCCCACCAAATCAATGTAATTTTGTTTCAAAACAAAACAAATCAAGCATTGCTCGGGTACCAATTGATGGAGATCGGATCTCCTTGAGCAGTGGAAACGAGTTTGGGATCGTAATTGCTTGATTGTTTTGCTTAAAAAAACGAGTACATTGACCAAAAATACAGAACAAGCATGAAAATTCTAATCCTATTAGACATGGATGTTTTACATGCAAACATGCTACAAGTTTAACAATTAAACTAAAAAGAATGGAAAGGAAATTACCTTTGTAGTTTCCAATTCTCCAACACAGCAACTCCTTGCTCCAAGCGTTTCAACAATACAGCAGAACTCCTCTGTTTTTCTCCAAGAAAGACACTACCACTTGGATCACTTCCTATATCTCTAAGTTCTACTTAGATCCTCCTTAGTGGGAAGGATTCCAACTTTTGGAAGAGCTTTGGGAATGAGAGAGTAAGAGAGAGAGAGTATCTTGCAGCAATTCCCCAATTGCGAGAAGATCGATCACCCAATGAGCAACCCCTTCTCCTGTTTAAACCGCATCGATAGGGAGAAGGGAGAGGTAGTAGTGGGGAACGTGTCCGGATGACACATTCCTCATTTATTATTAAAATAATAATAATAATAATAATAATAATAATAATAATATAATTAAATCAAATTTAATTATTCATTTAAATCATATTTAAATAATACAAATTATATATCATATATTTAATTTGGATTAAATCTCATTTAATCACATTACCCCTTTAACCTATAGTTTTAATGTACATCCAGTGCACATTAAATTTAAACCTATAGTTTTCAAATGTGAATCACATTCACATTTAATATAATATTTGAACTCTTTCAAGTATTCAATTCTCTCGTATAATTTAATATGAATAATATTCATATTAAATTTATAATATATAGTTCCAAAACTATATATTATATCGTATCTAAATACATTAAATATATTCCCTAATGAATTTGAACATTTCAAATTCAAGTGATCTAAGAACCCTTTACGAGCTAGAAAGTGGACCTAATGGACCTACAAATCAAAACCTCCAACGATACGAGATTGCTCGGTTAATCTCATTAACCTCCCAATCAACATTCGTTAACTGCGGGAACATTCCACTGAAGTCCCACAGCTGCACTCTTCTCACTGCAGATATATTTCTGTGTCCATGGATATTGACCAATAACAGCAAGTCAATCCTTCCCGAATGTTCGTAACACCAGCTTGGTCAAATTACCGTTTTACCCCTGGGTTACATCTTCTGCCTTAAGTACCAGTGCTCCTCTAATGAACAATTTGTTTGTGGTCCTACCAACAAATAGAGTACCTCTCGGGCCAATGAGAGGGTCGGACCCTTTGTTCAAGTCTCGGAGACACCACTTAAGGGAACATTCCTCTACTTACCCTAGTAGGCGGGAAGGAGTGAATTCCATCTTGCTAGGTTAAGTTCCCAGCTGCTCACTCGGTCTTGTCCCCAAGAAGGTAGACATATTGAGTAGGCAAATCTGGCCACTCTCACCCATACTAGTCAAAGGACAATCTCTCGCGAACAGGAGTTCGTAACCTGCTCAGGATTGAGATCAAGTTGCCAGGTCATCCTAGTGAAATAGAAATCTAACTAGTTAACGAAGTTACAGCTAGATATTACTATTTCGTGGTCCGGTCTTATGTAATCTCATTACATAGGATATTCCCACTCACATGTCATCTACACGAACACGTTAGGATCACAGTGTTTGTATCAAATACAAAGTGGGCCACATCCATAGTTTAACTAGGGTAAGGTACCCAAACCTTATCCCCTAACTATAGACCCTTTAGGTTCTATCTCTAACCGAGATCCTTTTTATGTACATTACATTCAGTTAAAGATTCATTTAACAGCCTTGGATGTTCAGTTTATTGGATTTAGAGTTTAAATAAAGGCAAACTCGTAGATAACGAAACAATAACACTTTATTGAAATAATAATACTTTATTACAATAATTAGAACATAATTACAAACTACAAGTTTTAGGGCACAAATCCCAACATTCGTAACCTGCTCAGGATTAAGATCAAGTTCCCTAGGTCATTCTAATGAAATAGAAACCTAACTAGTCAACGGAGTTACACCCAGTGGTTATTATTTCGTGGTCCGGTCTTATGCAATCTCATCACATAGGACATCCCCACTCACATGTCGTCTACATGAACATGTTAGGATCACTGTGTTTGTATCACATACAAAGTGGGCCATATCTATAGTATTACAGGGTAAGGTATCCAAGCCTTATCCCTTTACTATAGACCCTTTAGGCTGTATCTCGAATTGAGATCCTCATATGTACACTACATTCAGTTCAAGATACATATTACAACCTTGAATATTAGTTTATTGGATTTAGAGTTAATAAAAGGGCAATATCATAAATAATGAACAATAACTCTTTATTGATAATAATAACTCTTTATTAAATTAATTAGAACAATATTTACAAACTATGAGTTTTAGGGCACAAATCCCAACACTTAGGACATTGTTCCTTAGACAGATGAACTTCGTGCCTGAAAGGCAACAAGCCCTTCTTGGAGTTATGCATCTTATATTGTGTTGACATCTCGTCAATATATGATGCTTGAGACAAGGCTAGCGTCTTGTTCTTACGGTTTCGGACAGTCTGGATTCTGAGAACATACTGCGGTTTTCCAAAATCTTTCATTTGGAATTGCATAACTAGTCATTTCTTAATGTTAGTGAGGAATCCTACATCATTCCCAATGATTAGGATGTCATCCACATACAACACTAGAAAAATGACAGTAATGTTGATGATTTATTTGTATACACAAGGCTCATCAACACTTTGGTCAAAACCATAAGATTTGATCACCTCATCAAACCTTATATTCCAAGACCTCGAGGCTTGTTTTAGTGCATAAATAGACCGTTTAAGCCTACAAACCTTTTTCTCTTGGCCTTGTTCAATGAACCCTTTGGGTTGGTCCATGTAGATGTTTTCATCAAGGTTGCCATTCAAAAAGGTTGTCTTGACATCCATCTGCCATACCTCATAGTCATAATATGCGGTAATAGCCAGTAGGATTCTGATAGACTTTATCATGGCAACAGGAGAAAAGGTTCTTCATAATCCATCATTTCTTGTTGGGTATAACGCTTTGCCACGAGTCTAGCTTTGAAGGTCTAAATCTTCCCATCTACACCTCGTTTTCTCTTGTAGATCCATTTGCAACCTATAGGTTTTAACCCATCAAGTTGATCCACAAGATCCCAAATAGGATTGAAGTACATAGACTCCATTTTCTTGTCCATGGCTTTAATTCATCCGTCCCTGTCTACATCATCCATTGCTTGATCAAAAGTCAATGGATCCTCAAAGTTGTCATCAGGTATGACAATTTGAGTTTCAGTTAAACCTATGTAACGACAAGGCTATGTTACAACCCTCCCACTATGTCGATGCACTATCAACTCTTGAGATGGACGCTTTTGACTAGACACGCTAGCGTCAACACCTTTTGTTGATGTGCCAGCATCATCAACAACCTTTGCTGATGTATTGTCTAATTCAATTAATAAGACCTTATTTCTTGGTTTGTGGTTCCTGATGTGATCTTCCTCTCGGAAAGTGGCGTTTACAAGCACCCTATTTTCTTTAATATCATAAAATAGACCACCTCTCGTTTCTTTTGGGTAGCCTAAAAATAGGCATAATTTTGAACGAAGTTACAATTTCTTTTGGTTGGTCGTAAGCACATGGGTTGGGCATCTCCAAATTCTAAAATGACATAAACTACCTTTACATTCTCTTCGATGGAATATTATTCAAAATATAAACTACAGTCTCTACTGCATAACCCCAAAACGAGTCATGGAGACGAGCATAACTCATCATCGACTGAACCATGTCCAACAGGGTTCTGTTTCTCCTTTCCAATACGCCATTTTGTTGTGGCATACCAGGTGCTGAGAGTTGAGACGTAATTCCATGTTCTATCATATAGTCCTTGAATTTCTGGTCCATATACTCTCCACCTCGATCGGATCGAAGTGTTTTGATTGATTTACCTAAAAGATTCTCAACCTCAGTCTTAAACTCCTTGAACTTTTCAAGTACTTCAGACTTGTGATGCATTAGGTAAATATACCCACATCTCGAATAATCATCTATAAAAGAGATGAAATATTCATATCCTCCTCTGACTTTAACACTCATTGGAATATTCATACCCTCCTCTGACTTTAACACTCATCGGACCACAAAGATCTGAATGTATAAGCTCCAAGGGCTCTTTGGCTCTATAACCTTTTCCAGTAAAAGGCCTTTTGGTCATTGTGCCTTCAAGGCAAGACTCACATACAGGTAAAGAATTTTCTTCTAACTCGTTTAGAAGTCCACTCTTTACTAGTCTCTCAATCCTATTGAGGTTTATGTGCCTTAACCTAAGATATCAAAGTTGAGCATTTTCTTTAGGAGAAAGTTTTTGCTTCTTAGTTCGCGTATTTGTAATTTTAAACAATTCAGTGTTCAAAACCATTTTGACTGAATTAGGCCTTAAAACATACAGGTTATTCACAAGTAAAGTCGTGCGAAGATCAACACATTTCATTGAAATAAACGCTTTATTCATTGAAAAAGAAATTGCAACATGCTGTTTAATTAAGCAAGAAATAGAAATAAGGTTTCTAGTAAACCCTGTCACTATGTATAAATTATCCAATAACAACTGCTTCTTGTGAAACAACATCTCTACTTTGCCCCCTACTATGGCTGAGACAACCTCCCCAGTACCAACTCTAAGTGTTATCTCCCCTTCCTGCAGCTGCTTCCAGGAACTAATTTCCTGAAAAAAAAGAACAAATATGGTTAGTGTCGCTTGAATCCAGTATCCAGGCAGAGTCATCACTCTCCACTAAACAAGTTTCAATGCACAGTAATGATGGAGATCTGATCTCCTTGGGTAGCGGAAACGTGTTTGGAATCGTAATTGCTTGAATGTTTTCATTGAACCAAAAACCAGTACATTGATAAATAAAACAGAACAAGCATGGTAATTAATTCTAATCCAATTAGGCATGGATTAATTGCATACAAACAAACTAAGAAGGAAGAGGAATAAACGTTTACCTTTGTAAACTCGCAGCAACTCCTTGCTCCAAGCAAATTCCAGTAAATCAGCAACACAACAATTCTCTGTTTTTCAAGCAGGAACACTACCACTTGGAAAACCCTCTATGTCTCTGAGTGCTTAGATCTCTCCTTTGTGGGAAGGATTCCAACAATTGGGAAAATTTGGGAAAGAGAGTGTGAGAGAGAGAGAATTCTTTCAGAGACACTTCTCCAAAATTTTGCAGATCGATCATTTTCTTCTTCTCACCAGGACAAGAAAAAGCTTCAGTGGGCAACTCCCCACTCCCTATCGAATAGGGAGTTGGGAGAGAGGGGGAGCGTGTCTTCCTGACACGTTCCTTATTTAATTTAATCACATTAATTAAATAATCAAAATATAAATTAAATATCTTATATTTAATTTACATTAAAACACATTAATGAATTATCCCTCTATCCTATAGTTCAATGCACATCTAATGTACATTAAATTTAACCTATAGTTTTTAAATATGAATCACATTCTCATTTTAATCTAATACTTGAACTCTTTCAAATATTTAATTCTCTCACATAATTTAATATGAATCATATGCACATTAAATTTATAATATATAGTTCAAAAACTATATATTATATCGTATCTAAATATATCAAATACATTCCCTAATGAATTTGAACATTTCAAATTCAAATGATCTAAGAACCCTTTACGAGCTAGAAGGTGGACCTAATGGACCTACAGATCAGAAGCTCCAACAATACGAGATTGCTCGGTTAATCTCATTAATCTCCAAATCAACATTCGTTAACTGCGGGAACACTCCACTAAAGTCCCAGAGCTGCACTCTTCTTACTGCAGATATATTTCTGTGTCCATGGATATTGACCAATAACAACAAGTCAATCCTTCACGAATGTTCGTACCGCCAGCTGGGTCAAATTACCGTTTTACCCCTAGGTTACATCTTGTGCCTTAAGTACCAGTGCTCCTCTAATGAACAATTTGTTTGTGGTCCTACCAACAAACAGAGTCCCTCTCAGGCCAATGAGAGGGTCTGACCTGTTGTTCAAGTCTCGAAGACACCACTTAAGGGAACATTCCTCTACTTACCCTAGTAGGCGGGAAGGAGTGAATTCCATCTTGCTAAGTTAAGTTCCCAGCCGCTCACTCGGTCTTGTCCCCAAGAAGGTAGGCTTATTGAGTCGGTGAATCTGGCCACTCTCCCATACTAGTCAAAGGACAATCCCTCGCGAACAGGAGTTCGTAACTCTTTCGAGATTGAGATCAAGTTGCCTAGGTCATCGTAGTGAAATAGAAATCTAACTAGTCAACGGAGTTACAGCTAGAGATTACTATTTCGTGGTCCGGTCTTATGTAATCACATTACATAGGATATCCCCACTCACATGTCATCTACACGAACACGTTAGGATCACAGTGTTTGAATCAAATACAAAGTGGGCCACATCCATAGTTTAACCCGGGTAAGGTACCCAAACCTTATCCCCTAACTATAGACCCTTTAGGCTATATCTTGAACCGAGATCCTTTTTATGTACACTACATTCAGTTAGAGATTCATTTAACAGCCTTGGATGTTTAGTTTATTGGATTTAGGGTTTAAATAAAGGCAAACTCGTAGATAACGAACAATAACACTTTATTGAAATAATAACACTTTATTACATTAATTAGAACATAATTACAAACTACGAGTTTTAGGGCACAAATCCCAACAAACTCCCACTTGAACTAAAACTCTAGTGGGGTACACCAAAATCTAAAACAGTGGATACAGAGATATAAATTTAATAAACTAGGGCATCCATATACCCCATTACATATCTCCCACTTGCCCTAGATTAGCTTATGTACATATCTCGTAGACCCAGACTTTCCAGATGACCCTCGAACACTTTAGCCGTGAGAGTCTTTGTAAACGGATGAACAATAGTGCTCCGAAGCGATCTTCGTGACTGTCAAAAATCCTCGTTGCACTATTTTTCGTATCAGGTGATACTTCTTCTCGATGTGCTTTCCTCGCTTATGGCTGCGAGGTTCCTTCGAATTGGCTACCGCACCACTGTTGTCACAGTATAAGGTGATGGAAGATTCCATATTTGGAATAACTTCCAAATCAGTAAGGAATTTTCTTAACCAAACAGCCTCCTTAGCTGCTTCACAAGCAACGACATACTCAGCCTCCATTGTGGAGTCAGCGATGCATCCTTGCTTGATGCTTCACCATACTATAGCTCCCCCGTTAAGAGTGAAAACTGATCCCGATGTGAATTTTCGAGAATCCTTATCGGTCTGAAAATAAGAATCAGTGTATCCAGTAAGGATCAGATCCTTAGACCCATACAGAAGCATATAGTCCCTCGTTCTCCTTATATACTTGAGGATATTTTTAATCTGTTGTCCAGTGGTCTAACCTCGATTCGATCGGTACCTCTTGACTATTCCCCTTTGCATAACAAATGTACGACCTGCGTGCATAGCATAGCATACATTAAGCTACCTACTGCAGAGGCATAGGGAATATGTCTCATATCCTCAACTTCTTGAGGTGTCTTGGGACACTGTTCCCTAGACAGATGAACTTCGTGCCTGAAGGGTATTAAGCCCCTCTTAGAATTCTACATCGAATATCTAAATAACATTTTGTCGATAAAAGACGCTTGAGACAGTGCTAGCGTTCTTTTCTTGCGATTCCTAAAGATCTGAATCCCAAGAACATACTGCGCCTCTCCCAAATCTTTCAGTTGGACTTGGGTCGCCAGCAAATTCTTTATGTCAGTTAGGTATCCTACATCATTCCCAATGAGTAGGATATCATCCACATAAAGTACTAACAAAGCTACTATGTGGTTGACGATCCTCTTGTAAACACAAGACTCTTCAACGTTTTGGTCAAAGCCGTAAGACTTGATCGCAGTATCAAATCTTATATTCCAAGATCTTGATGCTTGTTTCAATCCATAAATGGATCGATTAAGCTTGCAAACTTTTTGCTCATGACCTCGTGCTATGAACCCTTCGGGCTGAGACATATAGATGCTCTCGTCAAGATTACCATTCAAAAAGGCAGTCTTGACGTCCATTTGCCAGATTTCATAATCATAAAACGCGGCTATGGACAAGAGTATCCTTATAGATTGCAGCATAGCAACAGGGAAAAAAGTTTCTTCATAGTCAACTCCTTCCCTTTGGGTAAAACCCTTTGCTACAAGTCTAGCCTTAAAGGTCTGTACCTTTCCGGTTGCATCTCTCTTTCTCTTATAGATCCATTTACACCCTATGTGTCTAACCCCTTCAGTTGGTCTACAAGTTCCCATCTTGAATTGCAGGTCCATTGACTCCATTTCAAGGTCCATGGCTTTGATCCATTGGTCCTTGTCTACGTCATTCATTGCCTGTTTATAAGACAATGGATCTTCTACGTCGTCATCACCTATGACAACTTGAGTTTCAGCTAAAACAAAGTAGCGGTCAGGTTGGGAAACAACCCTCCCACTACGTCGAGACATTCCCAACGATTGAGAAGGACGAGACTGACTTGAGGTGCTGACTCCTCCATCAACTCTTGATGAGGGTACAACTTGATCAACAACTCTTGTTGGTTCATGTGTAGCTTCATTTAGTACCAATTTACTACGCGGTTTATGGTTTCTCATGTGATCTTCCTCCAAGAACATGGCGTTTGTCGATACAATCACCTTATTTTCTTGTGGGTCGTAGAAAACACCACCTCTCGTTTCTTTGGGATAGCCAACAAATTGGCACAATCTTGAACGAGGTTCCAGTTTCTTTGGGTTTGTCACGAGTATGTGTGTCGGACATCCCCAAATCCTGAAGTGTTGTAAACTAGGTTTACGCCCCTTCCAAAGTTCAAAAGGTGTTTCTGAAACACTTTTTAACAGAACACTGTTCAAGATTTGAACTGCAGTCTCTACTGCGATCCCCAAAACGAGGCAGGCAATTGAGCATAGCTCATCATAGAACGAACCATGTCTAACAAGGTTCTATTTCTCCTTTCTGACACACCATTTTGCTGTGGTGCATTAGGTGCAGAGAGTTGAGATTTAATTCCATGTTCTATCATATAGTGCTGGAATCTCAAATCCATATACTCTCCACCTCGATCGGATCGAAGTGTTTTAATGCTTTTCCCTAATGCATTCTCTACTTCAACCTTATACTCTTTGAACTTTTCAAGAGCTTCAGACTTGTGATGCATTAGGTATAGATAACCATACCTCGAATAATCATCTATAAAAGAGATGAAATATTCGAAATATTCGTACCCTCCTCGATCTTTAATATTCACTAGACCACAAAGATCCGAATGTATAAGTTCTAAGGGTTCTACGGCTCTATAACCTTTTCCAGTAAAAGGTCGTTTGGTCATTTTACCTTCCAAGCAAGACTCACAAGGCGGTAAAGAATCATCTTCTAACTTGTTTAGAAGTCCATTCTTAGAAAGTCTCTCAATCTGGTTGAGATTAATATGACCAAGTCTAAGATGCCACAGATAGGTATTATTATTTGGAGAAATTCTTTGCCTTTTATTTTGAGTGTTGGCATTCTTAAACATCTCATGATTTAAAATTGCTTTAGTTTTATTCGGTTTCAGTACGTACAAGCCATTTTTCAATTTAGCAGAACAAAAATAGACACCCTCTTTCAAAATGAACGCTTCATTGATTGAAAAAGAAATACAATAACCAAGTTCTATTAAACAAGAGATAGAAATTAAGTTCCTTTTAAGCTTAGGAACTATATACAGATTTTTTAAAGAAAGAAATCTATCTCCGAAAAATAACTTGGCATCTCCCATCAGCACGAGTGAGAGCGACGTCTCCCTGCTTCCGACCACGAGCGTCATCTCACCCTCTTGAGCTCCTTGAAGGAACTAGTTTCACGAAATGAAGAGCAAACGTGATTAGTGCCTCCCAGAATCAAGTATCCAGTTAAATCATCATTTTCCACTAAATAAGTTTCAAGAACAAGTAAATCTAATTTACCTTTCTTCTCTTTGAGCTCAAAGCCAAGGTATTTTGGGCGCTTTCTCTTCCAAAGGCCCATCCATGTTGCAATTGGAAACACTTTCCTTTATCTGCAAGCTTGGTTTTTCCTTGCCTTTGTCGTGACAGTGACTTCCCTTTCCCTCCTATTTTCTTCTTTTTTGGGTCTTCTTAAGCCTAGAAGATGAGCTACAGGACTTAGTCCTGAGGGATGAACCATACGGAACCTTCTAGAATGGGCAAAGACAGATTTGCCTCTCCATCGATCTGTCCCTTATTCTTCATAAGAGATTGGAAAGTCTGTAGTTCATTGAGGAGAGTAGTCGGGTTATACTCTATCTTGTTCATCACCGCATTCTTTGCGGAATTGCGAGAAACTCTTCTAAGAGATTCCGGGATGAATGATACGACTCGCTCGTCGATGACCGCTCCGTTCATCTCGACCACGTTGAAGTGGACCATCGGATCAAGAACGTGTTCTCTCACCGATGACCCTCCTTCATACGGGAGTTATAAACGTATTTGAGGATTCGTGCGAATCTGTCCGCACGATTGTCCAAACATCTCCTGCAGTGAACTGATGATCTCACGAGCTTAGACCATGCCCTCGTGCTTTTTGGCCAAAACTTCAGAAACACTAGCCAAAATGTAGACCTTGGCCTTATCATTGGCCTTGATCAAGCGATCGTCGCCTCTTAACAGATTAAGGAGCGTTACGGCGAGAATCGAGGACATTCCTCGATTAGTCTGAACCAGAAGGTCGCCTCTACAACGAAATCGTATTCAAGTTGGACTTCCACGTAGTAAAATTCTCACGATTAAGCGGTCGCTTTTAAGTAAGGCTATTATTGAGGACGACATGCTGAAAATCCAAAATAGTTCTAATTAGTTATGCCTTTAAACCCATTGTAAAAACCAATCTAATTTAGCAAAATTATTAAAGAACCCTAGTGTTTAAACTAAAACCCATTGTTTAAGTTAAACCTTTAATTTTGTCACGATACTTCAAGGGTTTAGAACAAAAGCCTCCGTCGGGCGGTCAGTCATTCCTCACTTGAATAGAGACTTTCTCAGCCAATTTCCACTACCAGAACATCTCATGTCCCAATGGTCCTTAGCTACCGTTTGTTTGGTCAAGGACTTGTTAACTAACTTAACTCATCCCGTAAATGTGACCCTACCATTTTCAGATCCAATAGGCCCGAGCCAACAGGCTACTATTAAGAAAGACAACTGCTGGCAAACAACCTAAGAGACCCTATCCATTTCTAGAGTTCGCGGTGTTCCGATCCCTATAGTCAGGCCCTCCATAGGGTTTGGCTGTTCCAGGACAACCTAGCATGCGGACTATAGAAATCCCACGGTGCGACCTAATGGAGGGGACCATAGGATACGTTGACACGCGTCCTGCCCCCATTTACTATGGATACTTCTCTCATTCACCTTGGTATTGAACCATGCAAACACCAAGGTGTGCCGTAGGGGGACGCCCTATTGACGCCCCGTAGCCGAGCATGGAACTCACGGTGTGAACTCTTGAGGATGTGAGAGTAAACTCGATGCGAACATCTCGTTTTCTCCCACTAAAGTTCCTAAAATTAGGGTATGGATTTAACCTAGTCAGATTCTAGCTAAAAGAATCTATCTAAGTCTATGCCTATCATAACTATTATAACTAGGTCTTAAAACTTTATGTCTAGGTGAATAAACATTTTAATTACCTAGAGATAAAACAGAACTGAGGTTAATTCAACTCGGGTTAAGGTCGGTTCCCGGTGGGAGGTGTTCTGCAAACCGTCGACTTAAGTACTTGACCTTAGACAGAACTTCACCGATAGAGTTCCCTTATAACCAAAGTCCTAAAGTCCTACTATATTTTAAACTATTTAAAATATTACGTAAGACTTATTTGTAATCCTATTAGAAATTGAAACTTAGGTCTAAATTAATTTTAAACAATTTAAAACTAATTAAATTTAACCCAAGTTCCTATGTTTGCATGCATTTCTTTATTATAGGTTATGGTTTCTAAAACCCCTTTAATTTATAACTTTTATAAATTTTAATAATTAATCTATGATAAAGAAACTATATTATAAATCCAACAATCAATATTCAAATTGGAATTATAAAAGATATTCAACTTCTTGAATCATAAAATTACTTAAACAAAATAACATTTATTTTAATCTAAGTAATTTCATGCTCCATGCAATTTATTTTCCATATAATCTAATTATAACACTTATAATTAATTACTCATGAATAAAATAAATTACTCATGCATTCAACCATATTCATATAACATTTATATAAATAAAATGCATGAACATGCTTATCCTAAGGTGGGAATAATCTAAATGACATTCACATAGATAAATAGTTGTAAAACCGGAATAATTTAGCCCCTAAAGTGCAACAAAAATAAATTACATTAATTTATTTCATGAAACCGGTCCAAAAATACCCTGAACCGGCCTTGAACCGCTCGAACCGGACCAAAAATGTTGAACGATCGAACCGGCTCATACCGCGGAAAGCCCCACGGCGTTACAGTAACGCCGCCGTCATCTTGCGTGCCTGGTATCGGGATGGCGTTGCAACGTTGAGGGGCAGCGTTACCAACGCCACCCGACCCCTTGGCGCCCGCGTCGATAGGGGCGCGGCGGCGTTGCGACAGCTGTTCTTCAGCGTTACAGCGGTGATGAACAAACGTTACAACGTTGTATTCTTTGCTTTGCGGCGGCTTTCTTCCACGAACACGACAGCTTCATCTTGCAATTTCTCCTTCGATTCTCCACCGAATTGCTTGAAACTTGTCCCGAACGACCCGTAACTAAATTAAAGACTCAATTTTGCACTTTTTGCCAAACAACGCAGGGGCCTTTACATACTAATTGATCAAAATCAAAGTAAACTAAGACCCAAACATTCCTAAACAAGTTTTACAGCAAACCAATGCAATTCCCACCAAAATCAATGCAATTTTGTTTCAAAACAAAACAATACAAGCATGCTCTATTACCAATTGATGGAGATCTAATCTCCTTGAGCAGCGGAAACGTGTTTGGAATCGTAATTGCTAGAAAGTTTTCATTGAACCAAAAACCAGTAATTTGATAAATAAAACAGAACAAGCATGGAAATTAATTCTAATCCAATTAGGCATGGATTAATTGCATATAAACATACTAAGTTTAACAATTAAACTAAGAAGGAAGAGGAATAAACGTTTACCTTTGTAGACCCGCAGCAACTCCTTGCTCCAAGAAAATTCCAGTAAATCAGCAACACAACAACTCTCTGTTTTTCAAGCAGGAACACTACCACTTGGAAAACCCTTTATGTCTCTGAGTGCTTAGATCTCTCCTTTGTGGGAAGGATTCCAACAATTGGGAAAATTTGAGAAAGAGAGTGTGAGAGAGAGAGAATTCTTTCAGAGACACTTATCCAAAATTTTGCAGATTGATCATTTTCTTCTTCTCACAAGGACAAGAAGAAGCTTCAGTGGGCAACTCCCCACTCCCTATCGAATAGGGAGTTGGGAGAGAGGGGGAACGTGTCTTCCTGACATGTTCCTTATTTAATTTAATCACATTAATTAAATAATCAAAATATAAATTAAATATCTATTTAATTTACAGGAAAACACATTTAATGAATTATCCCTCTATCCTATAGTTTAATGCACATCTAATGTACATTAAATTTAACCTATAGTTTTTAAATATGAATCACATTCACATTTTAATCTAATATTTGAACTCTTTCAAATATTTAATTCTCTCACATAATTTAATATGAATAATATTCACATTAAATTTATAATATATAGTTCTAAAACTATATATTATATCGTATCTAAATACATCAAATATATTCCCTAATGAATTTGAACATTTCAAATTCAAATGATCTAAGAACCCTTTACGAGCTAGAAGGTGGACCTAATGGACCTACAGATCAGAAGCTCCAATGATACGAGATTGCTCGGTTAATCTCATTAACCTCCCAATCAACATTCGTTAACTGTGGGAACACTCCACTAAAGTCCCAGAGCTGCACTCTTCTCACTGCAGATATATTTATGTGTTCATGGATATTGACCAATAACAGCAAGTCAATCCTTCACGAATGTTCGTAACGCCAGCTGGGTCAAATTACTGTTTTACCCCTGGGTTACATCTTGTGCCTTAAGTACCAGTGCTCCTCTAATGAATAATTTGTTTGTGATCCTACCAACAAACAGAGTCCCTCTCGGGCCAATGAGAGGGTCGAACCCGTTGTTCAAGTCCCGGAGACACCACTTAAGGGAACATTCCTCTACTTACCCTAGTAGGCGGGAAGGAGTGAATTCCATCTTGCTAAGTTAAGTTCCCAGCCGTTCACTCGGTCTTGTCCCCAAGAAGGTAGGCTTATTGAGTCGGCGAATCTGGCCACACTCACCCATACTAGTCAAAGGACAATCCCTCGCGAACAGGAGTTCGTAACTTGCTCAGGATTGAGCTCAAGTTGCCTAGGTCATCCTAGTGAAATAGAAATCTAACTAGTCAACGGAGTTACATCTAGAGATTACTATTTCGTGGTCCGGTCTTGTGTAATCTCATTCCATAGGATATCCCCACTCACATGTCATCTACACGAACACGTTAGGATTACAGTGTTTGTATCAAATACAAAGTGGGTAAAGGGAATGAAAATCCCGTGCAGCGGAAGACGATTGAATCGTCGATGTATCAATATGCAACATAGTTTCATTAAAATTGATCTAACACTAGATCTAGGCTAAACATGCTTGTAAGAAGAAGAAAAATACAGCAAGTAGAATTTACTTACTTGTTGAAGACTTTCTTCAAGAATTCTTCTTCAAATCACGAACTCTTCGTGCTCCTCGTACTCAACGAACACCTCCAACGAAAGGTCTTGAACACCACCAAAAGGCTTCTCGGTTGTTCTCTTTTGGAGAAGGGAAGATTGTGGGATCTTGTGAGTTTTGGAGAGGGAGGTGAATTGAGAGAGAATTGAGAGAGTTTCTCTTCTCTTCTTTGTGAAAATCTAAAAAATGAGAGAAGTCCTTACCATCCTTCTTACAAGAAGGGTTTATATAGTGGAATTGGTGGAGTTAAAATGTCCACATAATTACCACTTTACCACAACCATAGGTTATGCAAATCTCATTTGCATAACCACATAATATAAGATATCTCATATCTCATATTGCAAATCACATTTGCATTAATTGTGTATTAATTAAATTGAATCACATCCAATTTAATTTCTCTCAATCAAATTCTCCAATTAGACCTAATTCAACAATTGGGCTAACCTATAGTTTATTATGAATCTCATTCACATTAAACTATATATTATATCATTCATATCTCATATAAATGACATAAATGCCCTTAGAGTGAAATTGAACACTTCAATTTCATACCAAAACATTAGCCCTTCTTTTAATCCAGTTGGAGCCAACCGAGGGACCTAATGGACCTACAAAGTGATGGCTCCAATGATCCGAGATTAACTCACAAACTCTTTGACCCAGTTAACCAACATTCATTAGCTACGGTAACACTCCACTATAGCCCGTAGCTGCACTCCCATCAGTGCAGAATATTACGTGTCCACTGATATAACCAATGCCCATGAGTCGACCCTTCAAAGGTTGTTCGTAGATACGGCTGGGTCAAATTATCGTTTTACCCCTGTGTCTACCTCTTGTTCCTTAAGTCCCCACTTTGCTCCTCTAATGAACAACATATTGTGATGGTCCAACCATACACAACACCCTTCTCGGGCGGTGAGAAGGTGGGCACCGTTGTCCAAGCCACAGAGCGACACTTAAGGGAACAACCCTTCTAGTTTCCCTAAAGGCGGGAACGAGTGAATTCCATCTCGCTTAGTTAAGTTCCCACTCTCCTACTTGGTTTTGTCCACGAGAAGATAGGCATATTGGGCGAGTAATCGTGACCACCCTCACCTGCACTAGTCAAAGAATGTATCCGCAGCATGTGGAGTCCGCAACACGCTCGAGATTGGTCGAGTCACTAATGGTCATCTACGAAGTTATTAGTCTCTTTCACAACGGTGTTACATCGATGAGTCTAATAAATCACGGTCCGGGCCTTGTACAATCTCATTGCACAGATGCCCCCACTCGCATGTCAACTACATGAACGAGTCGATCATCTCGTTTGTATCTAATACAAAGCGGGTCGCATCCACGATGTATCCGAGGATTAGGTCTCCAACCCTATCCATATCTCAGAGACCATTCGGTCATTTAACTCGAACGTGATCTTCCTGTGTGTCCACTACACACCGCTCAAGTTCTAGTTCTCTCATGTATACAATGACCACGGAGCTTAGTTTATTGGAAAAGTTTATAAATATTGCGAGACACAAAGTGATGAAATAAATAACACTTATTAATTTCAAACAATATATTACAAACACGAGATTAGGACAAAAATCCCAACAGTGGGCCACATCCATAGTTTAACCAGGGTAAGGTATCCAAACCTTATCCCCTAACTATAGACCCTTTAGGTTGTATCTCGAACCGAGATCCTTTTTATGTACATTACATTCAGTTAGAGATTCATTTAACAACCTTGGATGTTTAGTTTATTGGATTTAGGTTTTAAATAAAGGCAAACTTGTAGATAACGAACAATAACACTTTATTGAAATAATAACACTTTATTACATTAATTAGAACATAATTACAAACTACGAGTTTTAGGGCACAAATCCCAACAAACTCCCACTTGAACTAAAACTCTAGTAGGGTACAACAAAATCTAAAACAGTGGATACAGAGATATAAATTCAATAAACTAGGGCATCCATATACCCCATTACATATCTCCCACTTGCCCTAGATTAGCTTATGTACATATCTCGTAGACCCAGACTTTCCAGATGACCCTCGAACACTTTAGCCGTTAGAGTCTTTGTAAACGGATAAGCAATATTGTGCTACGAAGCGATCTTCGTGACTGTCACATCTTCTCGTTGCACTATTTCTCGTATCAGGTGATACTTCCTCTCGATGTGCTTTCCTCGCTTATGGTTGCGAGGTTCCTTCGAATTGGCTACCGCACCACTGTTGTCACAGTATAAGGTGATGGGAGATTCCATATTTGGAACAACTTCCAATTCAGTAAGGAATTTCCTTTGCCAAACAGCTTCCTTAGCTGCTTCACAAGAAGCGACATACTCAGCCTCCATTGTGGAGTCAGTGATGCATCCTTGCTTGATGCTTCACCATACTATAGCTCCCCCGTTAAGGGTGAAAACTGATCCCGATGTGGATTTTCGAGAATCCTTATCGGTCTGAAAATCAGAATTAGTGTATCCAGTAAGGATCAGATCCTTAGACCCATACACAAGCATATAGTCCCTCGTTCTCCATAGATACTTGAGGATATTTTTAACTGTTGTCCAGTGGTCTAACCTTGGATTGGACTGGTACCTACTGACTATTCCCACTGCATAACAAATGTCCGGCCTCGTGCATAGCATAACATACATTAAGCTACCTACCGCAGAGGCATAGGGAATATGTCTCATATCCTCAACTTCTTGAGGTGTCTTGGGACACTATTCCCTAGACAGATGAACTCCGTGCCTGAAGGGTAATAAGCCCCACTTGGAATTCTGCATCGAATATCTGGACAACATTTTGTCGATATAAGACGCTTGAGACAGTGCTAGCGTTCTGTTCTTGCGATTCCTAAAGATCTGAATCCCAAGAACATATTGCGCCTCTCCCAAATCTTTCATTTGGAATTGGGTCGCAAGCCAATTCTTTATGTCAGTTAGGTATCCTACATCATTCCCAATGAGTAGGATATCATCCACATAAAGTACTAACAAAGCTACTATGTGGTTGACGATCCTCTTGTAAACACAAGACTCTTCAACGTTTTGGTCAAAGCCGTAAGACTTGATCGCAGTATCAAATCTTATATTCCAAGATCTTGATGCTTGTTTCAATCCATAAATGGATCGATTAAGCTTGCAAACTTTTTGCTCATGACCTCGTGCTATGAACCCTTCGGGCTGAGACATATAGATGCTCTCGTCAAGATTACCATTCAAAAAGGCAGTCTTGACATCCATTTGCCAGATTTCATAATCATAAAACGCGGCTATGGACAAGAGTATCCTTATAGATTGCAGCATAGCAACAGGGAAAAAAGTTTCTTCATAGTCAACTCCTTCCCTTTGGGTAAAACCCTTTGCTACAAGTCTAGCCTTAAAGGTCTGTACCTTTCCGGTTGCATCTCTCTTTCTCTTATAGATCCATTTACACCCTATGTGTCTAACCCCTTCAGGTTGGTCTACAAGTTCCCATACTGAATTGCAGTCCATTGACTCCATTTCAAGGTCCATGGCTTTGATCCATTGGTCCTTGTCTACGTCATTCATTGCCTGTTTATAAGACAATGGATCTTCTACGTCGTCATCACCTATGACAACTTGAGTTTCAGCTAAAACAAAGTAGCGGTCAGGTTGGGAAACAACCCTCCCACTGCGTCGAGGCATTCCCAACGATTGAGAAGGACGAGACTGACTTGAGGTGCTGACTCCTCCATCAACTCTTGATGAGGGTACAACTTGATCAACAACTCTTGTTGGTTCATGTGTAGCTTCATTTAGTACCAATTTACTACGCGGTTTATGGTTTCTCATGTGATCTTCCTCCAAGAACATGGCGTTTGTCGATACAATCACCTTATTTTCTTGTGGGTCGTAGAAAACACCACCTCTCGTTTCTTTGGGATAGCCAACAAATTGGCACAATCTTGAACGAGGTTCCAGTTTCTTTGGGTTTGTCACGAGTATGTGTGTCGGACATCCCCAAATCCTGAAGTGTTGTAAACTAGGTTTACGCCCCTTCCAAAGTTCAAAAGGTGTTTCTGAAACACTTTTTAACAGAACACTGTTCAAGATTTGAACTGCAGCTCTCTGCGATCCCCAAAAACGAGGCGAGCAATTGAGCATAGCTCATCATAGAAACGAACCATGTCTAACAAGGTTCTATTTCTCCTTTCGACACACCATTTTGTTTGTGGTGCATTAGGTGCAGAGAGTTGAGATTTAATTCCATGTTCTATCATATAGTGCTGGAATCTCAAATCCATATACTCTCCACCTCGATCGGATCGAAGTGTTTTAATGCTTTTCCCTAATGCATTCTCTACTTCAACCTTATACTCTTTGAACTTTTCAAGAGCTTCAGACTTGTGATGCATTAGGTATAGATAACCATACCTCGAATAATCATCTATAAAAGAGATGAAATATTCGTACCCTCCTCGAGCTTTAACATTCACCGGACCACAAAGATCCGAATGTATAAGTTCTAAGGGTTCTACGACTCTATAACCTTTTCCAGTAAAAGGTCGTTTGGTCATTTTACCTTCAAAGCAAGACTCGCAAGGCGGTAAAGAATCATCTTCTAACTTGTTTAGAAGTCCATTCTTAGAAAGTCTCTCAATCTGGTTGAGATTAATATGACCAAGTCTAAGATGCCACAGATAGGTATTATTATTTGGAGAAATTCTTTGCCTTTTATTTTGAGTGTTGGCATTCTTAAACATCTCATGATTTAAAATTGCTTTGGTTTTATTCGGTTTCAGTACGTACAAGCCATTTTTGAATTTAGCAGAACAAATATTGACACCCTCTTTCAAAATGAACGCTTCATTGATTGAAAAAGAAATACAATAACCAAGTTCTATTAAACAAGAGATAGAAATTAAGTTCCTTTTAAGCTTAGGAACTATATACAGATTTTTTAAAGAAAGAAATCTATCTCCGAAAAATAACTTGGCATCTCCAACTGCACGAGCTGAGACGATGTCTCCCGTTCTGACCCTGAGCGTCATCTCACCCTCTTCGAGCTCCTTGAAGGAACTAGTTTCCTGAAATGAAGAGCAAACGTGATTAGTGGCTCCTGAATCAAGTATCCAGGTTAAATCATCATTTTCCGCTAAGCAAGTTTCAAGATCAAGTAAATCTAATTTACCTTTCTTCTCTTTGAGCTCAGCAAGGTATTTTGGGCAGTTTCCCTGTGCCCATCCATGTTGCAGTGGAAACACTTTCCTTTATCTGCAAGCTTGGCTTTTCCCTTGCCTTTGTCAGCAGCATGTGTCTTCCCTTTCCCTCCTATTTTCTTCTTTTGGGTCTTCTTAAGCCTAGAAGATGAGCTAGAGGACTTAGTCCCAGAGGATGAACACTTCTGGAACCTTCTGGAATGGGCAAACAGATTTGCCTCTCCATCAGTCTGTCCCTTATTCTTCATAAGAGACTGGAAAGTCTGTAGTTTATTGAGAAGAGTAGTCAGGTTATACTTTATCTTGTTCATCACCGCATTGCTGCGGAATTGCAGGAAACTCTTCAGAAGAGATTCCAGGATGAACGATACCTGACTCTGCTCGCCAATGACCGCTCCGTTCATCTCAGTCACGTTGAAGTGGACCATCAGATCAAGAACGTGTTCTCTCACCGATGACCCCTCCTTCATACGAGAGTTATAAACGTATTTGAGGGATTCGTGTCGAATCTGTCCAGACGGTTGTCCAAACATCTCCTGCAGTGAACTCATGATCTCACGAGCTGAGACCATGCCCTCGTGCTTTTTGGCCAGAACTTCAGAAACACTAGCCAAAATGTAGACCTTGGCCTTATCATTGGCCTTGATCCAATGATCGTCGCCTCCTTATGCATTGAGGAGCATTACGAGCAGGAATCTGAGGACATTCCTCATGTAGTATGAACCGTAGGTCGTCAACAAAAAGAATCGTATTCAAGTTGGACTTCCACGTAGTAAAATTCTCACCAGTTAAACGGTCGCTTTTAAGTAAGGTTATTATTTAGGACGACATGCTGAAAATCCAAAATAGTTCTAATTAGTTATGCCTTTAAACCCATTGTAAAAACCAATCTAATTTAGCAAAATTATTAAAGAACCCTAGTGTTTAAACTAAAACCCATTGTTTAAGTTAAACCTTTAATTTTGCAACGATACTTCAAGGGTTTAGAACAAAAGCCTCCGTCTCTGGGCATCGAGTCATTCCTCACTTGAATTGAGACTTTCTCGACCAATTCCCACTACCGAACATCTCATGTCCCAATGGTCCTTAGCTACCGTTTGTTTGGTCAAGGACTTGTTAACTAACTTAACTCATCCCGTAAATGTGACCCTACCATTTTCAGATCCAATAGGCCCGAGCCAACAGGCTACTATTAAGAAAGACAACTGCTGGCAAACAACCTAAGAGACCCTATCCATTTACGAGTTCGCGGTGTTCCGATCCCTATAGTCGGGCCCTCCATAGGGTTTAGCATTTCCCGGGGACAAACCTAGCGAAAGCGGACTATAGAAATCTCACAGTGCGACCTAATGGAGGCGATCAGAGATACGTTGACATGCGTCCCGCCCCCATTTACTATGGATACTTCCTCATTCACCTTGGTATTGAACCATGCAAACACCAAGTTGTGTCGTAGGGGGACGCCCTATTGACGCGCGCAATGAGAGCATGGAACTCACGGTATGAACTCTTGAGGACGTGAGAGTAAACTCGATCTAACATCTCGTTTTCTCCTATTGAAGTTCCTAAAATTAGGGTATGGATTTAACTTAGTCGATTACTGCTAAAAGAATCTATCAAAATCTATGCCTATTATAACTATTATAACTAGGTCTTAAAACCTTATGTCTAGGTGAATAAACATTTTAATTACCTAGAGATAAAACAGAACTGAGGTTAATTCAACTCAGTTCCTCGGTCGGTTCTCAGTAGGAGGTGTTAGTTAACAAGTCGACTTAAGTACTTCAAACTTTAGACAGAACTTCACCTGGTGAGAGTTCCCTTATAACCAAAGTCCTAAAGTCCTACTATATTTTAAACTATTTAAAATATTACGTAAGACTTATTTGTAATCCTATTAGAAATTCAAACTTAGGTCTAAATTAATTTTAAACAATTTAAAACTAATTAAATTAACCCAAGTTCCTATGTTTGCATGCGTTTCTTTATTATAGGTTATGGTTTCTAAAACCCCTTTAATTTATAACTTTTATAAATTTTAATAATTAACCTATGATAAAGAAACTATATTATAAATCCAACAATCAATATTCAAATTGGAATTATAAAAGATATTCAACTTCTTGAATCATAAAATTACTTAAACAAAATAACATTTATTTTAATCTAAGTAATTTCATGCTCCATGCAATTTATTTTCCATATAATCTAATTATAACACTTATAATTAATTACTCATGAAAAAAATAAATTAGTCATGCATTCAACCATATTCATATAACATTTATATAAATAAAATGCATGAACATGCTTATCCTAAGGTGGGAAGAATCTAAGTGACATTCACATAGATAAATAGCTGTAAAATCGAAATAATTTGGCCCCTAAAGTGCAAAAAAAAATAAAAATTACATTAATTTATTTCATGAAACCGGTCCAAAAACACCCTGAACCAGCCTTGAACCGCTCGAACCGGACCAAAAATGCTGAATCAGTCGAACCGGTCTACAACATGCGGAAAGCCCCACGCGTTACGTGTAACGCGATGGCGGCGTTAACGCCGCTTCGGCTCATCGTCTTGCGCTGGTATCGGGATGGCGTTAACGCTGGCGAGGCGGCGTTGGTAACGCCACGACTCCTGAGCGCTTTCGCGTCGATAGGGAGCATCGGCGTTGCGACGCCGTTGTTCTTGTTACGTTACCAGCTGCTTCTTCAAAGCGGCGACTTTCTTCCACGAACACAACAGCTTCATCTTGCAATTTCTCCTTCGATTCTCCACCGAATTGCTTGAAACTTGTCCCAAACGACCAGTAACTAAATTACAGACTCAATTTTGTACTTTTTGCCCAAAAACGCAGGGGCCTTTACATACTAATTGATCAAAATCAAAATAAACTAAGGCCAAAACATTCCTAAACAAGTTTTACAGCAAACCAATGCAATTCCCACCAAAATCAATGCAATTTTGTTTCAAAACAAAACAGTACAAGCATGCTCTGATACCAATTGATGGAGATCTGATTTCCTTGAGCAGCGGAAACGTGTTTGGAATCGTAAGTGCTTGAATGTTTTCATTGAACCAAAAACAAGTACATTGATAAATAAAATAGAACAAGCATGGAAATTAATTCTAATCCAATTAGGCATGGATTAATTGCATACAAACATACTAAGTTAAACAATTAAACTAAGAAGGAAGAGGAATAAACGTTTACCTTTGTAGACTCGCAGCAACTCCTTGCTCCAAGCAAATTCTAGTAAATCAGCAACACAGCAACTCTCTATTTTTCAAGCAGGAACACTACCACTTGGAAAACCCTCTATGTCTCTGAGTGCTTAGATCTCTCCTTTGTGGGAAGGATTCCAACAATTGGGAAAATTTGGGAAAGAGAGTGTGAGAGAGAGAGAATTCTTTCAGAGACACTTCTCCAAAATTTTGCAGATCGATCATTTTCTTCTTCTCACCAGGAGAACTCCCCACTCCCTATCGAATAGGGAGTTGGGAGAGAGGGAGAACGTGTCTTCCTGACATGTTCCTTATTTAATTTAATCACAGTAATTAAATAATCAAAATATAAATTAAATATCTTATATCTAATTTACATTAAAACACATTTAATGAATTATCCCTCTATCCTATAGTTTAATGCACATCTAATGTACATTAAATTTAACCTATAGTTTTTAAATATGAATCACATTCACATTTTAATCTAATATTTGAACTCTTTCAAATATTTAATTCTCTCACATAATTTAATATGAATCATATTCACATTAAATTTATAATATATAGTTCCAAAACTATATATTATATCGTATCTAAATACATCAAATATTTTCCCTAATGAATTTGAACATTTCAAATTCAAATGATCTAAGAACCCTTTACGAGCTAGAAGGTGAACCTAATGGACCTACAGATCAGAAGCTCCATTGATACGAGATTGCTCAGTTAATCTCATTAACCTCCTAATCAACATTCGTTAACTGCGGGAACACACCACTAAAGTCCCAGAGCTGCACTCTTCTCATTGCAGATATATTTCTGTGTCCATGGATATTGACCAATAACAGCAAGTCAATCCTTCACGAATGTTCGCAATGCCAGCTGGGCCAAATTACCGTTTTATAAGTACTAGTGCTCCTCTAATGAACAATTTGTTTGTGGTCCTACTAACAAATAGAGTCCCTCTCGGGCCAATGAGAGGGTCGGACCCGTTGTTCAAGTCCCAGAGACACCACTTAAGGGAACATTCCTCTACTTACCCTAGTAGGCGGGAAGGAGTGAATTCCATCTTGCTAAATTAAGTTCCCAGCCGCTCACTCGGTCTTGTCCTCGAGAAGGTAGGCTTATTGAGTCGGCAAATCTGGCCACTCTCACCCATACTAGTCAAAGGACAATCCCTCGCGAACAGGAGTTCGTAACCTGCTCAGGATTGAGATCAAGTTGCCTAGGTCATCCTAGTGAAATAGAAATCTAACTAGTCAACGGAGTTACAGCTAGAAATTACTATTTCGTGGTCCGGTCTTATGTAATCTCATTACATAGGATATTCCCACTCACATGTCATCTACACGAACACGTTAGGATCACAGTGTTTGTATCAAATACAAAGTGGGCCACATCCATAATTTAACCAGGGTAAGGTACCCAAACCTTATCCCATAACTATAGGCCCTTTAGGTTGTATCTCGAATCGAGATCCTTTTTATGTACATTACATTCAGTTAGAGATTCATTTAACAGTCTTGGATGTTTAGTTTATTGGATTTAGGGTTTAAATAAAGGCAAACTCGTAGATAACGACCAATAACACTTTATTGAAATAATAACACTTTATTACATTAATTAGAACATAATTACAAACTACGAGTTTTAGGGCACAAATCCCAACAAGTAAATCATATTTACCTTCTTTTTTCTTGTTGGCCAAGTACTTGGGGTAGTTACACCTATCGGTTACTATTTTGCAGTCCAATCTTATGTGAACTTATCACATAGGATACCCTCACTCACATGTCACCTACACGAACGCGTTGGATCACTACATTTGTATCAAATACAAAGTGGACCGTATCCATAGTGTCACCAAGATAAGGTACCCAACCTAATCCATATACTATAGACCCTTTAGACTGTTGGATTTAGGGTTAATTTAAGGAAAACTACATGAAATTCAACAACATTTGAATGGACAATGATAATAACTTTTTATTGAATGAACTAGAACAAATTATAAAAATACAAACTACGAGTTTTAGGGCATAAAACCCAACCAATAAGAGGATAATCCAAATAAACAAGAGTTCATAGCGTGCTCAGGATTAAGATCGAGTTACCAAGGTCATCATATGAAATAGTCAGTCTTAACAGTAAATGATGTTATAAAGCAAGAGTGTGGTTGATTTCACGATCCAGTCTTATGCAAACTCATTGCATAGGACGAGTGAGGATTTATGATCACATCGTTTGTACTATACAAAGTGGGTCGCACCCATAGTGTCTCTAGGATAAGGTACCCAACCCTATCCCAACTGTAGACCATTTTGGCTATTACTCGAACTTGATCCATATTCATGTCTTCACATGAAGTTCAAGTATACATCTTATAACTAGGGTTCTTATTTTATTGAATTCAGGTTAAAAGGACACAATTTACTTTATTCAATAACAACTTTACTGAATAAACCTCAATAATAACTTTATTGCAAAATAAAATATGCATTTTGTTTACAAATCACAAGTTTTAGGACATAAAACCCAACAATATATAATAATAATAATACAAAAACGATAAAAAAAATTATAGATTTATATTATATCTTATAAATAATAAAAAAATAAATAAACAAATTTTTAAAAAAGAGAGACCCAACCCGCCTAAACCGATCAGTTGAACTGACCGTCAGTCGATCGGTTTAAGACATGAAAAAAAAGTAAACGATCGATCGAATCGACCATATGGTCAGTTTGTCATCGATTGAGGTCGAAAACCAACTTTACTGACTGATGATCATCTCTAATAAGCCCATCAAAGAGTATACTAATGCAAAGAAAGAGCGAGAAAGAGCATACACCGCCATCATTCCAATAATTGTCTTCATTAATTTTTTTTTTTAAAAAAAAAACCCTAGCTAGAATTTTTTTATACATTCTCTTTTATCAATTCAGTATATGATTTTGAAAACAAATTATAGACTTGCTTTCATTGGTTGTCGAATTTTTCTTTATGCACTTATTTACTTTTTTTTCATTATTCTACAATTTCTGTTGCATTGGTTCATGCCTCAAAGCATTGTAATCCTATTGAAAATATTTGAAGAATACAAATATGGTTTTATTAAACCTTCAATCATGAAACTTTTGGCTCCGTTTGATTGGTTTGTAGTTTTTAGATTTTGAAAATTGTATTTGTTTTCTCACCATTTTAGTTTTCATCTTCTCTAGAATGATTTTTCATCTTTCTTACGGAAAACATTCAAATTTTTAGCCAAAGTTTTTTAAAAAAAAGTTTTTGAAAATGACATTTTTTAGTTTTCGAAACGTGGCTTAATTTTTGAAAATATAGGTAAACAGTAGATAATAAAACATGAAAAGCCACATATAGAAATAACATTTATAGGCTTAATTTTAAAAAATCAAAAACTAAAAATCAAAGGTTAGATTATGGGATATAATCTTCAATTAGGCATATAGTGTGCATGTAGTGATAACTCTTGAATAAAGAGTTATTAACCTTAGATTAAGAGCTCAAATTCATATAATTAGGTAACAATTCTCAGTTGAACGTAATAACATTTTATGATGTAAAACATTTTTCTATTTGAACTTATTGGGTAGGGAATTGTGAGTACAAATATCGTAGAGTTGTAACACAAATTAAACATTGATGACGACTCTTTGGGCACTAAGAAGATAGTTAGCGAGAGGACTTTAGAGATCAAGAATACAATCTGTTACTTTCAGGCCTTGATTGATAATTTTTTATTTTTAAAAATTAACCCTACAAATACTACTTTCAATTATGGATTTCCATATTTTGTCATTTATTTTTTACATATGTTTTAAAAAATCAAGTCAAGTTTCGAAAATTAAAAAGAGTACGTAGTTATCAAAAACTTGTTGTTGTTTTTGGAATTTTGTTAGAAACTCAAATGTTTCTTTATGAAAAATGGAAACTATTGTAGAGAATGTGTGAAAACCATGAAAGAGAAATGGTGAGAAAACAAACACAGTTTTAAAAAATCAAATGGTTATCAAACTCGGTAGTGATTTTCACAAATACAGAAACAAATAAGTTAGACCCCGTTTGATAACCATTTTGTTTTTGTTTTTTAGTTTTTGAAAGTTAAGCTTATTTTCACCTAATTTCTCTACAATAGAGATCATCTCCCTTAAGTAAGCATTTGAACTCTTCACCAAATTCTCAAAACAAAGTCAAGTTTTTGAAAACTACTTTTTTTAGTTTTTAAAAGTTAGTTTGGTTTTTGAAAACATGGGTAGAAAGTGAAATTATGTCGTCTTATTCTCACGTACTTTCAAGAGAATCACAAGACTACTCTTATATACTAATATGTACAACTGAAATTAAAACAGAATAACATACTAACAGAATAACCAACTCACAGCCAATACATATAATATCCCCCTTCAAGCTGATGCATAAAGATGCATAAGTTTGGACCTAAGATAGGCAAAACGATCGGTAGGGAGTGGTTTTGTTAAAATATCTGCTAGCTGTGTAGTGGTTGGAGTAAACTGAAGACATATATTGCCTCGAACGACCTTCTCCCTTATGAAATGAAAGTCAATTTCGATGTGCTTGGTTCGACCGTGAAAGACCAGATTTCGTGCAAGCTGAATAGCAGAGAGGTTGTCACACCAAATCATGGGTGCCACCGAGACAAAAATTTGAAAATCTCTGAGTAGCTGAAGAATCCAAAATAGTTTAGAGGCAGTAGATGCTAACGCTCGATATTCAGCTTCTGTGGAGCTTTGGGACACTGTAGTTTGTTTCTTAGTAGCCCATGAGATTGGATTAGAACCAAGAAAAATGATGTAACCTATTGTCGATCGCCTATCAAGAGCATCACCAACCCAATCAGAGTCTGAAAAAGCTCTGAAATTGAAGAAGTCAACAACATCTTTCTTAAATAATAACCCCAAGCTAATGGTTCCAACCACATACCGCCGAACGCGTTTAGCAACAACAAGATCATCTGCAGTTGGAAAGTGTATGGATAGCGACAACTTGCTCATCGAATATGAATTATCAGGTCGTGTAAAAGTTAGGTAATGAAGAGCACCAACAATGGTTATGGAATTCTTAGCGTCTTCAAGGCAACAGGCGAAAGAGGTGTTAGACAACGCCTTGGATGACCGGAGTGCAGTAGGGGTTGAATAGGACTTCGTTAAACTCATGCCAAAGCATACCAGTAAGTCTTTAGCATACTTAGACTGATTAACAGAGATACCGCCTGAGATATGTATGACTTCTAACCCAAGAAAGTACTTGAGAGCTCCCATATCAGTCATTTCAAAGTGTGTCTAAAGCATAAAGATTAACTCCTCAATGTAAGTTGAATTATTTCCAGAGATGGTAATATCATCCACATAGGGGAAAAGGTACGTTATTATACCACAGTGACTTTTAATAAAGAGTGAAAAGTCAACAATTGTAGCATGAAACCCCACGGTGTCAAGATAAGAGGTGAAACATTCAAACCAGGCCTAAGGGGCTTGTTTGAGGTCGTATAGTGACTTAAGCAGTTCACAAACATGATGCTGTTGTTGTGGATCAATAAAGCCCTATGGTTGTTGCATATATACTTCCTCACGAAGTTCCCCATGAAGAAAAGCATTTTTCACATCCAACTATCGAGTGACCATCCATATTGAGTGACAAGAGAAAACATGTACCGAACAGTGGGCTTTTTGACAACCAGGCTGAACATTTCTTCATAGTACATGCCTTCTTCTTGATGATAACCCTTTATGACTAGTCGAGCTTTATGACGGGCAATGCTACCATCAGGATTCCTTTTAATTTTGTATACCCATTTGCAACCAATGGTTGTTTTCCCAGGTGGTAAAGGTGTCAATGTCCAGGTGCCTTGTCTAATTAAGGCATCATATTCATCAGTCGTAGCACGTTGCCACTCAGTATGTTGAACTGCCTTGGAAAAGGAGGAGGGCGCCATATGGGACACAACTGAAGTCGTGGCAAGATATATTTTTGGCTTAATAATTCCAGATTTTCCCCTTGTCTGCATAGGGTGAGAATTAATAGACAGAGGGGAAGGTTGCACACCTGGTTCAACACTTATCATAAATACAAAAGAAATGTTAGATGCACAAATATCAGCAGATAGTCGAGGCCCAATATTAGTAGCCAACGGAACAGTATTAGTCTCATAAGCAAGGGAACAATATCAGTAGCTAACGGAAGAACGTCGACAACATCAGTAACACTGTAAGCACTAATATCACTTGTTAATGGCAGGGTGCAAGTATTAGCAACATCAATAAAGGAAGGTTGGGAATGGTTTGTTTGAAAGAGTTGAAGAAGGGGTGGCAATGGAGTATTGCGGAGAATGAGGAGGGGGGGGGGGGCGTTGGGAGTGATAGTAGGTGTGGCAAAGGGAAAATTGTGTTCATCGTAAACAACATGCCTAGAAGTGATAATTCGGTCATTGTTGATGTCATAGCACAAATAACCTTTATATTCCAAAGGATAACAGAGGAAAACACACCTAGAGGTTTTTGGTTGGAGTTTATGAGAGTTGTAGGGCTTAAGTAAGGGATAACATGAAGGAATCTATATCCCAATTGCACAGTGGAAGTTAAATTTGGATCAAAATCTCGTTTTGGTTTGGAAAAATTAAATACCCAGTACATTGACAAAAAGTATCGATAAGCAAAATAGGCATGGATTTACAGTAGAAACATGCTTATTTATTTTCCTAGATTAAAGATTAGGAAAATTACCTTGTTGATACCCATGTTGCAACACCTTTGCAATTCACTTTTTCAACAACTTTTCCTTCTAGAATCCTTTCTTCAGAACACCACCAATAGAAGAGCACTCCCTATATCTCTGACTTCCTATATCTAGGCTAGGTGGGAAGCCTCCAACAATTGGGAAAAAAGGGAATTCTTGTTTTGAGAGAGAATTGAGAGTGAGATCGTTCACCAAAAATTCACCGCTGTCCCCTCTCCCTCTGTATCTATCAAGAGGGAGAGGAATGGGGAAGTTAGGGGGAACGTGTCACCCTCTTTTTTTTATTTATTTAATTCTAATTAGTTTAAAATCAATTAATCATATTAATTAATTAAATAAATTAATATAATTAAACTAATTTAATTATATTAATATATATAACTTAATCAAATCATATTTAATTAAATCAATTAATTAATTCTTAAATTAATTAATCAAATATCTTGTATTCAAGTTATATAAATATGTATGATTAAATCATATTTAATCAACCTCGCTCTTAACCTATAGTTTGAATGTACATCTTATGCACATTAAATTTTAACTTATAGTTTTAAATATGAATCTCAATCACATCTAAATAATATTTGAACTACTTCAAATACTTAATTCTGTCAATTAATTTACTTTGAATCATATTCAAATTAAATTTATAATATAAAGTTTCAATGTACATAAAAACTTTATATTATAATGTATCTCTATACATCATGTTTATTCCCTAATGGAATTTGAACATTTCAAATTCTAATAATCTTAGAACCCTTTACGAGCTAGGAAGTGGACCTAATGGACCTACAGATCAGAAGCTCAAATGATACAAGATTATTCGGTTAATCTCATTAACCCCCTAATCAACATTCGTTAACTGCGAGAACACTCCACTATAGTCTCGTAGTTGCACTCTTCTCACTACAGATATATTTCTGTGTCTATGGATATTGAACAATAACAACAAGTTAATCTTTCACGAATGTTCATAACACCAGCTGGGTCAAATTACCGTTTTACCCCTAAGTTACCTCTTTCATCTTAAGTACCAGTGCTCAGAAGTACCTCTTGAGGGGAATGAGAATCCCCGCGCAGCGGAAGACGATCGAATCATCGTGGTATCGCTATGCAATTTGTTTTCTTAAAATTATACTTTATAATAGTATTAGGCTAAACATACAAATTTAGAAGGAAAAACAGTAAGTTAGTACCACTTACTTGTTGAAGAGCGACTTCAAGTTTCCTTCCTCCGATCACGAACTCTTTGTGTTCTTCTCAACGATCTCGAACTCCTCGAACAATCCCAACGAACGGACACCTCCACTCGATTACTCAGTTGTTCTACTTTAGGTAAAAGGCGAATGGTGGGATTCTTCTTTTGATGTAGGGAGGACAATTTGAGAGAGATTTGAGTTTGAGAGAGAATTCAATTTGCTTTTTGGTGAGAAATCCAAAAATGAGCAAATCCTTAATCAACCCTTCTTGCAAAGGGGTTTATATAATGGTGATAGCTGGAGTTGAAATCTCCACCTATTTACCATTTTACCACAACCATAGGTTATGTAAATCATATTTGCATAACCACATATAATAAGATATCTCATATCTCATTTTACAAATCACATTTGTATTATTGTAGATTTTTAAATTGAATCACATTCAATTTAATTTCTCTCAATCTAATTTCTCCAAGTTAGCCCTAATTCAACAATTAGGTTAACCTATAGTTTATTATGCATCTCATTCACATTAAACCATATAATATATCATTCATATCTCATATAAATGGCATAATTACCCTTTAGTGGACTTGGACACTTCAAATTCACACCAAAAATGTAAACCTTCTATTAATCCAGTTTGAGCCAACCGAGAGTCCTTATGGACCTACAGTGACGAGCTCCAATGATTCGAGATTAACCTGTCAAACTCTTTGACCCAGTTAGTCAACATTCATTAGCTACGGTAACACTCTACTAAAGCCCGTAGCTGCACTCCCGTCAGTGTAAGACAAAATGTGTCCACTGATATAACCAATGTCCATGAGTCGACCCTTCACAGATTGTTCGTAGACACTGCTGGGTCAAATTACCATTTTACCCCTGTGTCTACTTCTTGTTCCTTAAGTCGCCAGTGCTCCTCTAATGAACAACAACGTTGTAATGGTCCAACCATACACAACACCCCTCTCGTGCCAGTGAGAGGGTGGGCGCCCGTTGTCCAAGCCTTGGAGACAACACTTAAGCGAACAACCCCTCTAGTTTCCCTAAAGGCGGGAACAAGTGAATTCCATCTCGCGTAGTTAAGTTTCTAGCTCCCTACTTGGTCCTGTACCTGAGAAGATAGGCATATTGGGCGAGTAACTATGACCACCCTGACTCGTACTAGTCAAAGAACAGACCCCCGCAGACAGGAGTTCGTAACACGCTGAGGATTCAGGTCGAGTCACTAATGGTCATCTACGAAGTTATTAGTCCCATAGTGTTAACAGTGTTACATCAGTATGTCTAATAATTCACGGTCCGGTCTTGTACAATCTCATTTTACAGGATGCCCCCACTCGGATGTCAACCACATGAACGAGTTAGATTATGTCGTTTGTATCTAATACAAAGCGGATCGCATCCACAGTGTATCTAGGATTAGGTCTCTAACCCTATCCATATATTGTAGACCGTTCGGGTCATTAACTCGAATGTGATCCTCCCTGTGTGTCCACTGCACACCGTTCAAGTTCTAATTCTCTCATAAATTCAATGACTCTAGAGCGTAGTTCATTGGACAAAGTTTGTAAAATTTGCAAGACACAAAATGATGAAATAAATAACTCTTATTAATTTTAAATGTTAAATTTACAAACAAAACGAGATTAGGACATACATCCCAACAAACTCCCACTTGGACTAAGCTAGTGGAGCAAATACATTTCTCAAATGTACAATAATTACAATGAAGTAATACAATAAACTAGGACATTGAATACCCGTTTATAATTCCCCCACTGGCCCTAGTCAGGATGCACTCGAAGACCTAGACTCTCTAGCTGACCCTCAAACACCTTAGCCGTAAAGGGCTTTGTAAATAGATCAGCAACATTGTGTTCCGACGCTATCTGCGTGACTGTCACGTCGCCGCGGTGCATAATATCCCCTATCAAGTGATACTTCCGCTCAATGTGTTTGCCTCTCTTATGGCTCCAAGAATCTCTGGAGTTGGTTACAACACCACTGTTGTCACAAAACAGTGTGATCGACAAGTTCATATTTGGAACAACTTCCAAATCCGTCATGAACTTCCTAAGCCAAACAGTTTCCTTTACAGCTTCACAAGCCGCAACGTACTTAGCTTCCATAGTGGAATCAGCGATGCATCCTCGCTTGATGCTTCGCCATACTCACTCATCCATTCGAATGAAGGTGACCAAAAGTGGATTTCCTAGAATCCTTATCGCCGGAAAGTCGAATCGCGTATCGCATAAGGATCAAATCCCCACTGTCATAGACTAAGCTGTAGTTCCTCATTCTCCTAAGATACTTGAGGATTGCCTTTACGGTTGTCCAGTGATCTAATCCTGGATTGGATTGATACCTACTGACAATCTCTACTTCATAACATATGTCGGGCCTAATGTATGCTATGCTATGCACGAGGCAAGACATTTGTTATGCAAAGGGGAATAGTCGATGAGTACCACCCAATCAAGGGTTAGACCAACGACAACGATTAAAAATATCCTCAAGTATCTAAGGAGAACGAGGGACTATATGCTTGTGTATGGGTCTAAGGATTTGATCCTTACTCGATACACTAATTCTGATTTTCAGACCGATAAGGATTCTCAGAAATCCACATCGGGATCAGTTTTCACCCTTAACCGGAGAGCTATAGTATGGCGAAAAATCAAGCAAGGATGCATCGCTGACTCCACAATAGAGGCTGAGTATGTCGCTGCTTGTGAAGCAGCTAAAGAGGTTGTTTGGCTAAGGAAATTCCTTACTGATTTGGAAGTTGTTCCAAATATGGAATCTCCCATCACCTTATACTGTGACAACAGTGGTGCGGTAGCCAATTCGAAGGAACCTTGTAGCCATAAGCGAGGTAAGCACTTCGAGAGGAAGTATCACCTGATACGAGGAATAGTGCAACGAGGAGATGTGACAGTCACGAAGATCGCTTCGGAGCACAATATTGTTGATCCGTTTACAAAGACTCTCACGGCTAAAGTGTTCGAGGGTCATCTGGAAAGTCTGGGTCTACAGGATATGTACATAGGCCAATCTAGGGCAAGTGGGAGATATGTAATGGGGTATATGGATGCCCTAGTTTATTGTATTTCTATCTCTTGTAACCTCTGTTTTAGATTATGATGTACCCCACTAGAGTTTTAGTTCAAGTGGGATTTTGTTGGGATTTGTGCCCTAAAACTCGTAGTTTGTAATTATGTTCTAATTAATGTAATAAAGTGTTATTATTTCAATAAAGTGTTATTGTTCCTTATCTACGAGTTTACCTTTATTTAAACCTTAAATCAAATAAACTAAACATCCAAGGCTTTTAAATGAATCTTTAACTGAATGTAATGTACATAAAAAGGATCTCGGTTCGAGATACAGCCTAAAGGGTCTATAGTTAGGGGATAAGGTTTGGGTACCTTACCCTGGTAAAACTATGGATGTGGCCAACTTTGTATTTGATACAAACACTGTGATCCTAACGTGTTCGTGTAGATGACATGTGAGTGGGGATATTGTATGTAATGAGATTAAATAAGACCAGACCACGAAATAGTAACCTCCAGTTGTAACTCCGTTGACTAGTTAGGTTTCTATTTCACTAGGATGACCTAGGAAACTTGATCTCAATCCTGAGCAGGTTACGAACTCCTATTCGCGAGGGATTGTCCTTTGACTAGTACAGGTGAGAGTGGCCAGATTCGCCGACTCAATATGCCTACCTTCTTGGGGACAAGACCGAGTGAGCGGCTGGGAACTTAACTTAGCAAGATAGAATTAACTCCTTCCCGCCTACTAGGGTAAGTAGAGGAATGTTCCCTTAAGTGGTGTCTCCGGGACTTGAACAAAGGGTCCGACCCTCTCTTTGGCCCGAGAGGGACTCTGTTTGTTGGTAGGACCACAAACAAATTGTTCATTAGAGAAGCACTGGTACTTAAGGCACAAGATGTAACCCATGGGTAAAACGGTAATTTGACCCAGCTGGTGTTACGAACATTCGTGAAGGATAACTTGTTGTGGTCAATATCCATGGACACAGAAATATATCTGCAGTGAGAAGAGTGCAGTTGTGGGTCTTTAGTGGAGTGTTCCCGCATTTAACGAATGTTGATTGGGAGGTTAATGAGATTAACCGAGCAATCTCGTATCGTTGGAGCTTCTGATCTGTAGGTCCATTAGGTCCACTTTCTAGCTTGTAAATGGTTCTTAGTGTTGGGTTTAATGTCCTAAAACTCGTGGTTTTGTAAACTGAATGTATATTCTATTTAGCAATAAAGTTGTTATTGATATTTATTCAGTAAAAGTATTATTGAATGTTGTGTATTATGTAACCTTAATCCAATAAAGAACCCTTGGCTATGGGATGAATACTTGAACTTTATGTGTGACATAAAAGTGGATCAAGTTCAAGTTATAGCCAGAACAGTCTATAGTATAAGGATAGGGCTGGGTACCTTATCCTGGGGACACTATGGACGCGACCCACTTTGTAGAGTACAAACGATGTGATCCTAAATCGTTCATGTGGAGACATGTGAGTGGGGCGTCCTATGCAATGAGTTTGCATAAGATCGATCGCAAAAATAGTCACTTAGACTTTATAACTCCGTTTCTTCGTCTTAACCGACTATATTCATACGATGACCTAGGTAACTCGATCTTAATCCTGAACGTTCTATGGACCCCTGTTTATTCGGATTATCCTTAGATTTGCATGGGTGAGAGTGGCTCGAGACTGCCGACTCAATAAGCCTCCCATTTCAGGGATAAAACTGGGTAGATAGCTGGGAACATAGTTCTGCAAGATGGAATTCATTCCTACCCACTTTAGGGATTAGTAGAGAGGTTGTTCCCTTAAGTACTGACTCCGGGTCTTGAACAATGGGCCCACCCCTCTCATTGACCCGAGAGGGATTCGGTTTGTTGGTTGGACCACAAACCAATTGTTCATTAGAGGATCAGTGGGACTTAAGGAACAAGAGGTAATTACAGTGGTAAAACGGTAATTTTGACCCATCTGTAATTACGAACAACCTGTGAAGGATCGACTTACTAATCATGGTTATATCGAGTGGACAGAAATATATCTACAATGAGGAGAATGCAGCCACTGGGCTTTAGTGGAGTGTCCCGGTGGTTAACGAATGTTGATTAGCTAGGCTAAAGAGTTTGGTCGGATAATCTCGTATCGTTGGAGCTCATGATCTGTAGGTCTATTAGGTCCTCCTTACTAGCTCGGACTTAGCCTTATATACTGAGACTGTTCGGGTGAATAACTCGAACGTGATCTTTCTTGTGTGCCCACTACACACCGTTCAAGTTCTAAAAACTATGACCATAAAGCTTAGTTTATTGGATTAAGTTTATAAAATGCGAGATACAAAATTTGAATAATAAATAATCTTTATTCATTAAATCAACAACTGTTACAAACTACACGAAATTAGGACATACACCCCAACATTATTGCTATTTTGGTTTCTCCTTTTCACTTAGCTTCACCTTTTATGCTCCATTTGTTCTAATTAAGCTTAATGCTCCAAAATCTCTTATTTTGCTCTTTTTTTCTCTTTCCTTGAAATTCAACATTATAAACTCGTGAAAGCACTACATTGGTTATAAAAACCAGGAAAATATACACTTAACGATAGCACATTTTATGTGTTATTAGAAACCATTCTCAATATGTTTGGCTCGTTCATGGAAGACATCATTGTGAGCAATGTGGATAGCACTGCAATTGTCTCAATGAAGTAGAGTAGCAGACTGTTGAGAAACACCTATATTACCAAGGAGCCAACGAAGCCATAATAACTATGAAGTAGTGTCTGCAAGTACATGATATTCAGATTCTGTGCTAGAGTGTGAAACCATATTTTGCTTCTTACTTCACCAAGATTTGGGAGAGTCACGTAAGTAGAAGTAGTAACGTATGGTGGATCACTCATCAGTGCGATCACCAACCTAATTAGCATCAGACTAAACAGATAACACCAAGGATGACTGAGAACAAAACTGAAGTCCATGACCAAGAGTGCCTTTCACATACCGCAGAATGTGGAGTACAATAGTAAAATGTATAGTTCGAGCAGTAACCATGAACTGGTCGACAATGTGCACAACATATGCAATATTTGGCGAAGTCACGATCAGATAAATAAAGTTTCCAACAAGTTGGCAGTATAGAATGACATCTTCAATAGGAACACCATTAAAAGAAGTTAGACTAATATTCAGATCTAGTGGTGTTGATGGTGTGGTAGAGTCAATAATACCAGATCGAGCTAGAAGATCATAAGCATATTTTGCTTAAGATAAATAGTATCCATCAGAACGAGATGAGACCTCAAGTCTAAGGAAATAATTTAGCGATCCTAATTTTTTCATCTCAAAATGTTTCCCAAGGTAGCTTTGCAATTTAGAGTTAATATGAGGATCATCATCTGTAATAATCATACTATCAATGTAAATGATAACACACAAAATGTGTTATTCTTAAGCATATATCTTGCCAGTTTTGATAACCGTTTTAGTGCTTTCACGAGTTTATATTATTGGATTTTGGGAACAGAGCAAAAATGAAACAAAAGAAAAGATTTCGAGTTATATAACTCAATTGAGGTTAATGGAGCATAAAAGATGAAACAAAGTGAAGAAGTGGAGTCAAAATAGCATAAAAATCTGAGACCAGGGCGTTGAGACGTTGTGCATATTGAAGTCTCAAGTTGAAATTTCGTGCAGGAGGCGTTGGGGCGCTACCTTGCAACGGTGAGATGTCGAAACGCGTGTGGCTTCCATCAAGAATGTTTGTAGCGTTGAGACGTTGTGTATAGCATCTCAACGCTACCACGATTTCCTTATTTATGTGTGCGCCCTAGGGCACGACGTTGCAATGTTGTGCCTAACGTCTCAACGTTGTGCCAATTGTGAATAAATGTGAGGTTTTGATGCAAATTGAAGGGAGAGCCGATTTTGAGAGAAATTAGCCCCTAAATTTGAATCTTACCGTACTTTGGAAGCTGGAGAAGAATACTTTGGAGGTCAAGCACAAAAGTGGAGACTAGAGATCGTGACAGGGCTCGGACACGAGGACTGACATCGACACATAGCGTTCTTCCTTCTTTTCTCTTAGCTTTGGAGTTTGTTTTTATGGACTTTAAACACAGATTTAATATGTTTTTAGTCATTATGTGTAGCTAAATTCGTAGTTAGGAAATTTATCTAGCCATGTTTTTATTGTTTTAGCAATTGATTTGAATTTGGTTGTGTTAAATTATTTTTGGTAATTTATGCTTAATGTTTGTTTTTCACTGGCCAAGAATTGCATGATTAGTTGGTTTAAGTTTAGTTCGAGAGAATAATCTTTAAACTAGAATAAGATTACCAAAAGTCTTAGTAAATCCTTGCACAAGAGTGAAGGGTTCTTTGACAAGCTTTTAAAAGAAGTTTCTTAATGTATTGCATGCTATTAAAATCTAAATGGAGACTTTAGGTTTATAGTTGTGCTTGAGGTCAATTGAGCTCGAGAGAGTCATTTGATTAAATTCACTTTCTTGCTTATAATTTCACAACCAAAAGTTAAATCAGTGTCGTAGGATAATAAATCAATTCCCTAACGTTTTTCTAATAAGTGTTTCTCCATACCTTTTCAGTGGTTATTTTCATCTCTTTTGACAGCTACAAGATTTCTTTACATAAAATTAGAATTAAGTATTTTGGTAATCAATTAATCTAGAAAACCATTCTTGAGAACGATACTTGGATCTCAAAATCACTATATTAAAACTTGACATTATACACTTGCAGTTTTGCATGGTTACAATTTCGTGCAACAAGTTTTTGGTGGCGTTGTCGGGGATTGGCAATTATTTAGATTAATTGATACTATGAGAAAATTTCAGATTTTAGCCTAGAGTTTTGTTTTTTTTTATTTATTTTGTTTTCTTGACATTTTCTTTTATTTGTTGTGATCGTAAGGTGTATGAAAAAAGATAAGGGTGCAAACCTTATACCTTTTGACCCAGAGATTGAGAGGACATGTAGGAGACTTGTGCGAGATAATAGAGTTCATGACTTCCCCATTGCAGACCAAGGAGTAGAGAATGACCCTAAACCTATCAGATAGTATTTTCAACTTGTGTTTAATGTTGAGTAGGTTGGAATAGTCTAAACCCCTATAAATGCTAGTAATTTTGAACTGAAAATAGGGCTTATTCAAATGATTAGGGAAAGTGCATTTAGAGGGTTGGCCACAGAAGATCAAAATTCCCATTGGCAAAATTTTCTAGAAATTTGTGGTAGAGTAAAATTAAATTGTATTCCTACTGATTCTATTCGCTTATGTCTTTTTCCTTTTTCCTTGTAGGATAGAGCTAAAGATTGGTTGGGATCTCTTCAACCTGTAAGTATCACTTCCTGGGAGGAGTTGGCCCAAGCATTCTTGACTAAATTCTTCCCACCTGTGAAAGCGGCCAAGATGAGGACAAAAATAGGAACGTTCAAGTAGTATGAGGGAGAACAATTGTTTGAGGTCTGGGAGCGATATAAGGAATTACTAAGAAAATGCCCACAACATGGATATCAGGATTGACTACATATTCAAATTTTCTATAATGGACTTTCAAAAAATACAAGGACTATTCTGGATGCAACTGCTGAAGGGTTGATAATGGCCAAAACAATCAATGAAGCTCGAGCTTTATTAGAGGAGATGTCAAATGCCAGCTACCAGTGGCTCAATGAACGAGAAAAGCATAGACTAGTAACTGGACTTTATGAAATAGATGAGTTAACTGCTCTTAAATCTCAGATGGCATCTCTTACTCATGTCTTATCTAAATTTGTAGGATCAGGAACTCCTCAAGCAGTAGCTTCTATGGCTACACCTCAGTGCTTCCAATCCAATGGAGAATTCAATATGGAGCAAGCACACTACCTGAACAACAAAGGCAGTAACCATGGAGGGAATCAGACTCAGAGCAATATTCCATCACATTATCATCCTTGTTTGAGAAATCATGAAAACTTCCCTTATGCTAATAACAAGAATGTTTTGAATTCCCCTCCAGGTTATGACTCCACCTCATACTGAGTTGAGAGGAAGCCATCACTAGAAGACTTGGTAAGCTCATGTGTGACAGAATTAAGGAATAGCGGGAACCAGTTGGAGAATGCGCTAACCAATCTGAGTGGTATAGTCAACAGTCAGGGAGATGCCATCGAGAACATAGGAACTCAAATTAGTAAGATGGGCACCATGATCCAGAGTCTCTAGAAGGGTAAGTTTCCAAGTGACACGGAGATAAACCGAAGGGAAACTTGTAAGGCCATCACACTGAGGAGTGGAAGAGAGTTGAACAAGGAGAAGGAGGAACAAAAACAGGAATCACTTCCTGCGATGATAATAGGGTAATCACAAGTTGCCAATGACACCATTCAGGATAATAAGACTAAGACTTCTATCCCTCTTATTCCTAATTCAATTCCTTATCCACAATGCTTTCAAAAGAATAACACTGACTCTCAGCTCCAAAAGTTTTTAGATATTTTTAAAAAGCTTAATATCGCTATTCCTTTCTCTGATGCATTGGAACGGATACCTAATTATGTAAAGTTCATGAAACATGTCATGTCAAACAAACAGAAGTTGAAGGAATATGAAACAATAAACTTGTATGAGGAGTGTAGCGCAAGTTGCCACAAAAACTAAAAGATCCAGGGAGTTTTACTGTTCCCTGTTTTATTGGCAACTTTACTTTTAAAGCTTTATCTGATTTAGGTGTCAGTATTAATTTAATGTCTTATTCTTTATTCAGAAAACTAATTTTGGGGGAAGTAAAGCCCACAACAATATCCCTACAGCTGGTAGATAGATCCATCACATATCCACGGGGAATAGTGAAGGATGTCCTTGTCAAGGTGGACAAGTTTGTGCTCCCTATCGACTTCATTGTCTTGGACATGATGGAGGATGTAGAAATTCCAATCATTCTAGGGAAACCTTTCCTAGAAACAAGTAGGGCAAATATAAGCATGCACAAGGGCACACTAACACTTCATGTGGGAAAAGAGGAGGTTGAATCACAAATCTTTACACCTAAAAAAACTGACCATGAGATAAGTACCTTCTTAAAAATTGAAATTACAAACTCTCTGTCTTTTGACTATGGAAATAATATTCTCTTAAGTGACTCATTAGACCAAACAACTAAAGAAAGGATGAAGGGTATGATAAGCACCGATAGAAAGAAAAAACCACCTTGATACAGAGCAAAGAATTGAGTCTAGCTAAAGACATTAAAGAAAACGCTTCTTGGGAGGCAATCAAAGTTTTCTACCTTCGTTATTTCTCTTTTATTTTTCATTTTGTGTTAGTGTCTTTACTTGGTTTCAGGCTTATGTTGTGTAGAAGTTTGCATCTTTCGACTTGGCTGACAAAAAGACATGCAAAACTGGTTCTCCATTACTCAGGACAGTATTGTTCACTCATTTACCTCTCTTTGTATTTGAGCTTAATTTGCATACATTGAGTACAATGTTTAGTTTAAGTATGGCGGTGGGATTACGTTGTACTTAATGTTTTAGAAAGTCCTGAGTATGTGTTGAATTGTTTGATTGATCTTATGCATAAGTATGATTAAGACAACCTAGGATGAAATTTAATTAAAATCTTTTGTGATCTCTGTGAAATATGAGAGCATGATTTGAAATTGAGTAAATTTAAAAATTTTCTTGATTTTCCTTGCAATGTCTATGCACATAGCCTTTGATCTTGTAGTTTTGAATGCTTAGCATAGAGTTATTAGGTTTGAAAATTTGATTTCACCTCGATAGGCTTGAGAACTGGTTTGATAGTCAAACTGCATGATAGTATGTAAATGACAATATAAAGTGCAATGCTTATAGTGATTGTGTGTATTGAAAAGAAAATAATTTTGTTTGTATCAATCAAAGTGTGCTTAAACCAATCAGGGACAAAAAGAGCTACCAATCAGGGACAAAAAGAGCTACCTTCAACTAAGTTCAAATTAGTTAGGTCACTCATTGAGCGAGTGCTGTGGGTAAGGGTCCCTACAGTGGATTTGCGAAAGCTAGTGTCTTTGCTTAAAAAATCAAGTTGAGAATCATATCATAATGAAGTACTGAATAATGTTGTTATTGTCTTGAGTGTGGGGAGACTTAAGGATTGGGACTTAGAGCCAGTGTAGGAGGAAGTTGGATGGAGAATCTTATAAAGATTTTTCCGGCTAGTAAAGATGAAAGGATAGAAGGCTAATCACACACACACACGTAGGGATACTTAGGAAAAGTTTTGAATTGCTTGGTGAATTGTCATGTTTAAATGTTTCTTGTGATTTCTTAACTTTCTTATTTAAATTTCTGAGACTCGAGTTATACGTATGCATAAGAGAAATCTTTAAATGATATATATTTTTTTTTTGCTTGGGACTAGCAAAAGGTTAAGTTTGGGATTGTTTGATATCAAACAAAATGTGCTATTCTTAAGCATATATTTTGCTAGTTTTGATAACCGTTTTAGTGCTTTCACGAGTTTATATTGTTGAATTTCAGGGAAAGAGAAAAAATGGAACAAAAGAAGAGATTCCGAATGATTATAACTCAATTGAGGCTAATGGAGCATAAAAGATGAAATGAAGTGAAGAAGAGAAGCCAAAATAACATATAATTCTTAGACAAGGGCGTTGGGACGCTAGATTTGGCTTTGAGACGTCGTGCATATTGAAGTCTCAAGTTGATGTTTTGTGCAGGCGGCGTTGAGATGTTGCCTTGCAATGTTGAGACGTCGAAACGCGTGTGGCTTCCGTCAAGAATGTTTGTAGCGTTGAGTGTTGTGCATAGCATCTCAATGCTACCTCGATTTCCTTATTTATGCGTGCGCCCTAGGGCACGACGTTGCGACGCTATGCCTAGCATATTAAAGTCGTGTCAATTGTGTATAAATGTGAGATTAATGATGCCAATTGAAAGGAGAACCAATTTTGAGAGAAATTAGGCCCTTAATTCAAATCTTACAGTACTGAGGGAGTTGGAGAAGAATACTTTGGGGCCAAGCATGGAAGTGGAGACTCGAGATCATGACGGGGCTCGGATACTAGGATCAACATCGACACATAACATTATTCCTTCTTTTCTCTTCGCTATGTAGTTTGTTTTTATGGACTTTAAACATGGATTTAGTATGTTTTTAGTGATTATGAGTAGCTAAATTCGTAGTTAGGGAATTAATGTAGCCAAGTTTTTATTGTCTTAACAATTGATTTGAACTTGGTTGTGCTGAATTATTTTTGATAATTTATGCTTAATGCTTGTTTTTATCTGGCCAAGAATTGCATGATTAGTTGGTTTAAGTTTAGTTCTAGAGAATAATCTTTAAATTAGAATAGGGTGACCAAAACTCTTAGTAAATCCTTCGAGAGTGAAGGGTTCTTTGAGAAGCTTTTAAAAGAATTTTCTTAATGCCTTGCATGCTATTAAAATCTAAATGGAGACTTTAGGTTTATAGTTGTGCTTGAGGTCAATTGAGCTTGAGATAGTCTTTTGATTAAATTCACCTTCTTTCTTATAATTTCACAACCAAAGTTAAATCAATGTGCTAGAATAATAAATCAATTTGGTGAAATCAATTGATATGAAAGTCCTAGTGAACTGGAATTAGGAACCCTTTGGTTATGTGAACCCCTAATTCTCAAACACTAAAACCCCCAAATCGATTCGATTCAATCCCAAGGAAAAGGACTAGATGAGGATTACCTTATGATCGAAGACCAAGAGGTAAGGAAACTAGTTCCTCACTTAAGGTTGGAACACTCCACAAGCAAGTTGATCAAACCTACCTGAATGTTCCTGGCTTGCAACTCTGTACTCAAGAATTGCAAAGTGGGTGTGATGTGACTCAACATCAAATCACTCAAATTTCATTCGACTCAAAACTATCCTTTACAACCTAATGGCCAAGCTTTAAATAGCTTCCCGAAACCCTAAATGCCATATCATAACAAATGACAAAAATACCCCTACTTAAAAAGTCATAAAAAGGATAAAATTGGAAAATTGATGGAATTATATAAAAGCTAGAAAATAACAAAATAAATAATAAATGTCTCTAACATAAAGGTCTATTTTGTTATTGTAGCATCATCTGACAACACATATAGAGTTGTTGTTCTTTTCCCTTGCCTTGACCTTCATTAATTGAATTTCCCATTGCTTGTATCTGAGAGTTGAAAACAAATTGTAGTTGTTTGGCCCTTGCGCGTGTGATTGGCCCTAGGGTAAAGATAGAGCATCTTGGTTCATTTCATCAATTCCCTAACATTTTTCTCATAACTGTTTCTCCATATCTTTTCAGTTGTTATTTTCATCTCTTTTTACAACTATAAGATTTATTTAAATAAAATTAGAAGTGAGTATTTTTGTAATCAATTAATCTAGAAAACAATTCTTGAGGATGATACTTGGATCTCAAAATCACTATATTAAAACTGGACACTATACACTTGCAGCTTTGCATGGTTACAATTTCGTGCAACATTAAAGAAAGAGAAGAGCTATAACCTGAGGAGTTTGGCGTGTAAACAATATTATGTTGTGGGGGTTGGAAGTAAACCCGAGTTGGGTTATGGTGGAACTGAATGTGGCAAACCATGCTTATGGAGCTTGCTTCATACCATATAAAGCTCGACGGAGAAGACACACTTTCTAAGGTGGAAGAGAAGTATCAGTGTTTTCATGTATACTTCCATAAAGAGAGTGCAATTGAGATACACATTTTTAACGTCCATCTGAAAAAGGGGCCACTGTTTGGCAGTTGCAACATCCAAAAGACAACACACAAATGACACTTAAGTGACTAGAGTAAATGTTTCCTCATAATCAATATCATATTCATGAGAATAACCTTTTTGCAACAAGTCGAGCTTTATATCGTTCAATAGATTCATCTAAGTGTGTTTTCATTTTGTAAATCCACTTATAGCTACTAGGTCGTTTAAGAGGGGTAGATCCACGTGGTCCCAACTATGAGTCTTTTCTAAAGCCTATAGTTCATCATTCATTGTTTGTTTCCAAAGATGATTAGTGTTGGCCTCATGATAAGATGAAGGCTCAATGAGAGAAATAATCGTAGAAAAACAATGATAATCTTGGAGATGGTGAAGAGTTTTTCTTACTCAAGCGGAGCGATGAACGGGATGACAGGTGCAGATTCAGGTTTTGCAAAAGAGACAATGTTAGATCTGAGACAGTAAAAGTAGGAGCAGATTGATCATGCTCAAGCATAAGTGGAAGAGTAAGAGATGGAGTTGGATCATTGGAGACTAATGTTAGCTCAGCGGTTAGGTGATCAAGGTTGGGGGCAGAAGGAGGATTAGAGGGAGGGAAAAAGATCACTGGAGTGAAAAATTGTTAGTGGCTGGAGAGAGGGGCATGGAAGGAGGAGAGACTTGAGGTCAAACTATGTTCCCAAAAGGTAACGTGTCACAAGATGTGTTATTAGAATTTGTGCCCTAAACTTGTGTAATTTTGATCAAATAAATAAAGATTTATTTGTTTTGATAAAATTATATTCTTGCTTCATAAATCCAATAAACTAAGCTCCAAGGTTATAATGTATCTTGAACATCAGTGTAGTAGACACTATTTGGATTGTGTTCAAGAGTATAATCTAAATGGTCTATGGCATAAGAATAAGGTTGGAAACCTTATTCTGGTAACACCATGGATGCGACCCGCTTAGTAATTAGTAAAAATGAGGTAATCCAACTCATTCATGTGGTTGACATGCAAGTGGGGGCATCCTGTATGAAGAGTTCATACAAGACCGGACTGCAAATTATTAGTCTAACAAGTATAACGTCGTTAACATGATAAGACTTATAATTTATAGATGGTCATTAGTGACTCGACCTGAATCCTAAACAAGTTAAGAACTCCTGCTTATAGGGGTTTGTCCTTACACTAGTATGGGTTTGAGTGGCCTGTAGCTGACTCAATAAGCCTACCTTCTCAGGGACAGAACCTCGTAGGTAGCAGAGGACTTAACTATGCAAGAAGGAATTCACTCATTCCTACACTAAGGAATTAAATAGGTTGTTCCCTTAAGAACTGAGTCCATGTCTTGAACAACGGGGCCCCGCCCTCTAAACTTACTTAAGAGGGTATGAGTCTATGGTAGGACCATAAACTTGTTGTTCATTAGAGGATCAGTGGTGCTTAAGGAACAAATAGATAATCACAGGGGTAAAACGGTAATTTGACCCAGTTGTGATTACGAACAACCTGTGAAGGGTCGATGATAGCACACAAAATATGTTATCTCTAAGCGTAAATTATGTTAGTTTTGTGATAATTTCAGGGCTTTCACGTACTTAATTTGTTGAATTTCAGGTTAAAGAGCAATATAAGGATGGATGGAGAATTATGGGTGAAAAAGGAGCCAAAGATTGTCTAAGGGAGTCAAAATTGACATTAAATGGAAGAAGGAAGGCCAAACTAAGCCATCAAACCCATGGAGATGGCGTTGCAATGCCATTCAGAGCGTTGCAACGCCCTGCATGTATCCACTCAACCATAAGAGTCTTTGTTGATGGCGTTGCAACACTGCTTTGCAGCGTTGCAACGCCCAGCACGCAGCAAATACGCCATGAAGATCCGTAGCGATGGCGTTGCAACGCTGCCTTGCAGCGTTGCATCGCTACTTCGATAAGCAAAAGGCGCGCGAGGGTAGAAGCATTGCAACGCTACCCTCAGCGTTGCAATACTGCTAGATATTTTTCTTCTTTATTTATTCGCTTAGGGCACGACGTTGCAACGCCATGCCCAGCGTTGCAACGCTGTGCCGTTATCATAAAAAGGAAATGATGCTTCTTGTTTGAGAGAGAGCTTTTTGGAGAGATTTTTTCACACCATTGTCTAAATTTCATTGTAAGAGGCTGTAAGAAGACTTTGGAGAGATTTCAAGGAGAAGACTTTTGGAGCTCGGGGTTCGTGATAGGTGGCGGGATCGTTGTCGTTCATGCCACGAGAGTTCTTTCTTCGTTCTTTTCACTCTGATTGTTGAACTATGGTTTTGTATTTGAGTTTACTAGGATTTGTAGTGGACATGAGTAGCTAAACTTGTTATCTTAGGGATAGATGTAGCCTTTTAATTATGTTATTTTGTTGAATTGACTGCTTTTGATTTATTGTAATGCTTTTATTCATGCAATTGCATCCTTAATGCTTATAGACTCTTGATCACAGTTTATTTGTTCTTAGGTCTTAATTTATTCTTGTGAAAGATATTTTAGATCTGATCTCAACTGCATGTGTAAACCCAAGATCTTTCTTTGGAAGTTCCTTATTAAAACAAAAACAACAAAAGGAAAGAAGAAATGAAGTGAAAGACAAAAGGAAAACAAGGAAGGAAAGTTTAAACCGTTTTGGTTTGGTTTGCTTTAAAGGATAAAAGAAGAAAAAAAATGAAAGAAAAGTTAAATATATTAAGTTTTGTTTTGTTTTGTAAAGAAAAGAAATGAAAGAAAGGGATAAAGGAGAAATTAAAAAAAAGAAAAAGGAAAAGAAAAAGCAAAAGGGAAAAAGACAAGATTTGCCTCCACCGTTTGCTTTTTTAAAAGGCTTTATCTTCTCAATTTTCTTCTTCATTTACCAAAAGGAAGCTGTAAGCTTCGTGAGTTGAAGTTCAAGGGAGAAGAAGAAGGAGAAAAGCTCTGATTTTGGAGCTGGAATTGCAGAAGAAAAGAGAAGATCTCAAGGGAATTATTATAGTAGCAAGGTGAATCATTCTGCCATTATCTGATGTTTTGATCTTCCCGAGCTCTACAAGAAGAGGTAAGTGTTGAAGTTTACTTTTCCTGAAAGCTAACTCATTGTTAAACAAAGTTCATGAAGGAAGCTCGAGCAAAATCGTATGTTAAGTTACTGTTTTGTTAAGAGGAAGACAGAAGACAGAAGTTTGCTGTCAAATCCTAGAAGTCTCTGATGTTTTGGTTTTCCTGATCTGTATACTTGGAGCTAGAAGCTCTAATTGGTATGGTTCGAAAGCTTATTGAATTTCCTACAACTTTCGTGAAGAAATCGTGAGTAGCAAATGTCTAGAAAATATTTTAAATATCAGGTTACATTTGTTGTGCAGCAGGAAATCCGAATCTGGAAACAGCAGAAGTCTGTTTTGAGGAAAGTAGGTGTCGAGCTATTTCTGAACCAATCCGTTTGGAATTTCAATTTCATGTCTTCATAACATTTTTATAGGGTTCAAAAAGAAAGAGTTTGTTATAAATTACATTATTTTTAGATAAGTAATGAAGAAGTTATGGCTGTCTGAAAATAGGGCAGAAAATCTAAAAATGCTAGAAATTTGAAAGTGTGTTTTCTTGTAGTTTTAAGGTCAAAAATCATGAGCTCGAGGTTCTAATGGTTGAGTTGGTTTGTTTGACAGGCCAAGAGCAAATAGGTCAAGTTTACAAGCCAAGGTTCTAATTCTAATACTGTGAGTGACTCTATTTTAGAACTATGCTTGACTTATGTTTTTTTTCAAGAACATAAGTGTTGATAATTACATCCTGTTTGAACTGATTATGTATAGCTTCATGGAGTTTTCTAACATAAGTTCATGATGGAACATAAGCATGTTTTGAATTAATATGTAACCATAAATCCAAGTATGGAACCTAAATTATGAGAGTATGTATTATAAAGACGTGATTTCCATGGTAAACAAATTATGCTCTTGTTTGTGGTTAACCCCTAATACTGAAGGACATTCGAGAAGGTACTTAGGGGGGGAAATGAATCATGATATCCCGACATCTTGAAGGACAATGAGAAGGTATTCGGGTAGTAAATGGTTTTACCTTAATACCAAGGACAATGAGAAGGTATTCGGGTAGTAAATGGTTTTACCTTAATACTGAAGGACATAGAGAAGGTATTAGGGAAAACCAAACGACCAAAGGTATTCCACGTGCACGTGAGAGAGAGAGGCATGAACCTTATTGGTATAAATGTAACTCTACCACCTCTATGGTTTGAATGTGGTATCATGTCATGTGTTTTATTGTTATAAGCTTCTATATTATTGATCTATCTACCCTCGATATGATAGTACATTTCGAGTTGTGTGCTATGCATAAGTGGTGACTTAAACCTGTAAATTGGAAGCATGGTTTGTTTATGTTTACAAACATATGTTAGGCTATTTTCTACTTATAATCTGCCATTATTATGATTCATCTGTGAGCTTATAATGTTTTAAAGATAGACACTCACTGAGATTTTTAGGTAGAGATCGAACTCTTGGTACCTGACATCCTGCCATAGTCTGCTGGAAGTTTCATAAGTTGGTATTTTGTACATGGCTGGTGTTGTATAGCAAGTCGTTGTGTAGTTATAGTTGTTTGTACATAAGAGGTTGTATAAACAGTGGGTTGGCATGTTCTGGGTTGTGATGCTATTGCTCGTTTAAGTTTTCAAATGGGAGACTTAAGAAATGTTTCTCCCTATGTATGTTTAGTAGTTATCAAGTTTCCGTTGTGTGATGTTAAAGTTTACCATATACAAGCATAATATGTTTATCAGGTAGAACAGGGTCATTAGATATTGTTAAGAGGTAAACAATGACTGTTGGCTTCATGCCTCTTTCCAGGCTAAGTTAGCAGGAGGTTCGGGAGGGGGTGTGACAACATGACTGATAGTTACTTTGACATGAGAATGATTGAAGTGTTATTAGACACCTATAAGAATTGAATTTAGTGCCATGTTTGAATTTTAGGTTGAACAGAGATGTTTAATTCTATTTCTTGCATGAGATTCACTTGCCTCGAGAGAGGTTATTTGTTATATTAGTTTCTTGGTTTATAAAAGCAGTGCAATAACTCATTAGCATGATCTCATTAAAATAGTTAATTAATTTGTGAAATCTAGTCCCTAAGATATTTGTCTCTCCTGATTGTTCTCAATTTTCACTCTTTGATTTTGTGTTTCATTTCACCTTAAATCTAATTTTCTAGATAAAATTGAGTGGTGTTATTGATAGGAATTAATTGAATTAAATAACCGAATCCTGTGGACGATACTCGTACTCAAATTCACTATATTAAAACTTGACCCGTACACTTGCGGTCTTGCAAAATTTACGCAACAAGTTTTTGGCGTCGTTGTCAGGGATATGCGTTTATTTAATTCTTTTGATACTATTAAGAAGTCACTTGGTCTTAATCTAGAGTTTGTCTTCTTTTTCTTTTTGTTGATTTTGTGTTTTGTTTTGTTTGTTTTTGTTTTGTGTGTTTTTTTGTTAGTTTTAATTTTCTGTTTTCTGTGTTGTGTGTTGCATGCGAAGTAACTCAGAAGCTGATCTAGTTCCTTTTGATCCTGAAGTTAATAGAACTTTCAGAAGGAAGCTTAAGGAGACTAATGACATGGAGGAGCAACAGGGAGAGTATAAGCCCATTAGGGAGCACTTCCAGCCCACTTTTCCTGGAAACCAATCTGGAATTATTTATGCTCCTATTCAAGCTAATAACTTTGAGATAAAGACTGGCCTCATCCAGATGGTTCGAGAAAATGCCTTCAGAGGACATGCCACTGAGGATCCCAATTTGCATCTGAGATACTTTGCTGAAATTTATGGCACGGTAAAAATTAATGGTGTATCTCCTAATGCTATTCGCTTACGAATGTTTCATTTCTCTCTCTAGGATAAGGCAAAATTATGGTTTGAGTCCTTGCCCACAGGTAGTATTAGTACTTGGGAGGAATTAGCTCAGACATTCTTAGCTAAATACTTCCCACCTGCCAAGACTACGAGGCTGCACACTGAGATTGACACTTTCAGACAACAGGATGGAGAACAGATGTTTGAAGCCTGGGAAAGATACAAGGATTTACTTAGAAAATGCCCATAGCATGATTATCCTGACTGGTTGCAAATTCAATTATTTTATAATGGATTATCTGGAAATAATAAATCTCTTTTGGATGCAGCTGCTTGAGGGTCAATATTTTCCAAATCTGCAGAGGATGCTCGTACTTTGTTTGAGGAGATAGCTGCCACAAGTTATAATTGGCATTCTATAAGATCAACTGCCAAACCTGTGGCAGGGATGTACGAGATAGATGATGTAAGTTCCATCAAGTTCTATATGGCTTCCCTAACTAGTGCTTTGAATGAACTTGCAGGTACAGGTAACAATGAATCCATAGTTGCAGTTGCAGCTGCTAACAAACTTGCAGGTGTTGAAGATCTGGAACCTGAGCAGACTCAATATTTGAACAACATAGGTTATGGGTACCGTGGAAATCAGAATCAAAATCAGTTGCCCACTCATTATCATCCAGGTTTGCGTAATCATGAAAATTTTTCTTATGCTAATAAGAAAAATGTTTTGCAGTCTCCTCCAGGTTATGCATCTACATCTACAGTTGAGGGTAAACCATCTCTGTAAGATATGATGAGTTCATTCATCATTGAATCCAGGAATCGAACCAACCAGTTAGAAACTGTAGTGCGAAGTCTGAGTAGCACAGTGAACTCACAAGGAGCAACCATTAAGAACATAGAGGTACAGATCAGTCAGATGGCAACCCCCCTAAACACGTTGCAAAAACGTAAGTTTCCTAGTGACACTGAGGTGAATCCTAGAGAACAGTGCAAAGCTGTGACCTTAAGGAGTGGTAAGGAGCTTGCTGAAACTGGAAAGGTAAATTCTGAAGAGCAGATCAATTCTGATGCCAAGGAGGATACAGAGGAAGTGGTAGAGGAAGCAAGCACATCGAAACAAACAGAGAAGCTTTATGATTTTTCTATTCCTATTATTCCTAACTCTATTCCTTATCCTCAACGCTTTCAAAAGAAAAAGACTGATTTTGACTTTGCTAAATTTCTTGATATGTTTAAGAAACTGCACATTAATATTTCTTTTGCAGATGCCTTGGTGATGTAGAAAATGTCAGGTGTCCTAAACTAATGCAACTAGGATGAGACTCTGACTCTCCTTTGACGTGCAAGTATACACGGTCAGTGCAGCAAGTGATAAGAAAAGAATCGATCCCACGAGGACTAGTAGAACTAATCAATGATTGTCCTAGAAATTTTTCTCCTTATTATTTTTTTAGTGCAATGCAATGGGCATGCAAATTTGTGTTAAAAATAAGTGAATGCAATAATAGAATTTGATTTTTTTTATCTTGTTATTTGGATGAGTTAAGTATAATGAAGACTAATGCAATAATTCAAAGTACTTGAAAACGTTAAAAACATAAACTAAACGAGAGAAAACTAGGGCTTTTAGATTGAGAGATAGGCTAGGGTTAAGTTGAAGTTTCATGTATAATTAGAATAACAAATATGTGGTTGATGCCTTGAATTTACCTACACATGTGATCAAGTGAATTTTTCCAAAATCACTAAATTTTAAGACCAACAATTTCCCAATTGAGACCTAAATTACGCTCATGATTTCAAGGTTCCAGGTGGGTTAATTATCCCTAATTAACTCAAGATCCAAGAATGAAATTTTAATTTCCTAATTCACTAGCTTTTCCAAGTTCATGAATTTAAAGAGAAGTTAAAGTGGCCAAATTTTAACCCTCATGCATCGTTGTAAACATTAAAATCTCATAAATTCAACTATGACATCAACCATTAATTTATTACAATTTATACATTGAAGAACAACATAACCCGTGCCTAGGAGAATTTAGCTCATGATTGGAGTCAAATTACACAACTTAAGGTTAAACATGCTTTTCACTAATCAATGGAATCGTATAAAAATGTAAATCAAAACAACCACACAATTAGGCTAAAACATTGAGCAAATTGACTCCTAATTAATGAAAAGCATCAAGCAAAACCGTGCAATTAACACAAATAATAACGAGAGCAATTTCAAGATTGGAATGGTTACACAGTGACAACAAAGTATTTTTGCTTCGGCAAAGGGGGAGTCTCGGATTAAGCCCTCCGAAGTCACTGCCCACGATTGCTTCAGCAAATGGGGCGTCTGGACACTGCTACACACAGGCCACGCAATTGCTTCAAAGAATGCTCACCGACACTCACCATGCGCGCGAATCTCGCAGCGAATAGTGGCGATCCTCGCACCTACGCCGCGCCAAAGGTCACGGTCGCACCTTTGAAAGGGTCTCGACGCGACCGCGCGGCACTTGCTCGCCACGAGCAAGTAAGCCAACTCAAATTCGGATCGCCACGCGGCACAACGGCGGCCTATGTCGCAACCTCCACCCCGTTCTTGAGAAAAGGTTTTAGAAAATGGGGTCGAGAGAGAATTTGTGAAAACAATTTGGAAAACGTTTGTGAGAGTTTAGAAAGTTAGTTATACAAACACAAGCAATAATAAGAAAGCCACACTTATCTAGCATATAACTCTTGGTAGGAGAATTGATGAATGTTCGCATCCCCTATAGTACATTCTAGGAATTTTGGCTATGACACCCTTGCACGTCATTTTGGCGAGGAGTCATACGCCTACGAAAATACATGGAAATGAAATAACAATGCTAAAGCAAAAGCATACATGAAAACATAATGAAAAAGGATGGGGACGGCCATGCGCCCATGGGCAACACGCCTTGGACAAGCATGACCGTGACATTCTCCCCACTTAATTGGTTGACGCCTCGTCAACCGACACTCTTCGAACGCAGGATGGTCCCGGGTGGCGGCCTTCAATTCTTCAACTCGGTCCCAGCGGACTTCTGCTCCCATGGCTTCCTTCCACATCTCGCAAGAACTGCCGCACCTTCTCATATGGGGCGAAGATTCGACTCGGCCCCTTCGCCTAGGACCTCAAAGGAGTTCTTCGCTTTGATCGGCGGGCTTGTCACGTCGCCGCTTCGCACCACACCACCGATTGTGATTGCGCTCTTCAAGCCCGGGTAGTCCGACTTCGGCACTACGGGCTCCGCCGCTTTGGCTTCACCTTGGAGGGCTCGTCTCTCGCCCGTGTCCCTCGACTTCGCGCCTCGGCGCTTTTTGTGTGCACTCTTGCACTTGAATCGTTTCTTTCATCCCCTCTTCTCGGGGAGGTGTAGTTTCGACCGCCGCTTCTCTCGTCGCGATGGTCTGTTACTCGTGGCATCTCGCCACAGCATTCACTTGGGCCCGCTCTCAGCTGCAAGGCCGATAACACTCGCGCGCCAGTAGGCTGCTTCAACTTCGCGTGCACTACGGCGGGATTTCCTCCTGTGATCACTAGACAACTCGCTAGGGGCACAGGTATGACTTTGTGCTGAAGAAGGAACTCCATTCCCAACACAACATCGAAGTCGTCCATCCTGACGACGACAAGGTCTACGCGACCACCCCAGTCCCCCATCTTGACTGAGACGCCCTTCGCAATTCCTGAAATAGGCAGGGCTGCTGAATTCACAGCTTTCATCCTTCCCGGATCTCGGCTCCAGGACAAGTTCAATCGCCTCGCCGCCTCTCGAGACGGTTATGGGTGGCTCCCGATCAACCATAGTACTCTTGGTTGTTTTGTTGTTGACATGTGCGTCAACGCATACGAGGCCCCACTTACCGGATGGGCCCTTTGTCTCTCCCCACTCTTCCGAAGGGTGGCGACAGAATCTTATGGCGCCAATGCGCGGATTCTCTAGGTCTTCGTCTTGTACGGACTCAATTTCCGTATCGTCGACTTCCTTTCCTTTCTTTGCCTCATAGGACGCTTGAAGGGCCTTGAGGGCTATTTTACTCGGGCAGTCACTCACTCGGTGAGGCCCGTCACAAAGAACGCACTTCTGGTAGTTGTTGTTCTTGTTATGTGGTCTCTGCCACGAATTTCCATTCCTTGGTGGGGATTTCCTGCTGTCCCTTCCTGAACTTCTAGGCCTATCTCCTCCCCCACTCTTGGGAGAGTTAGGCTGATGAGATCGATCTTCTCCCCGTGGGGAGGTTTTGCTCGGTCCTGCTTCTTGGAACTGTGCATTAATACTGTCACCACTCAGGTCAAACAGTCGTTCCGCTGCTGCATATGCTTCGGTCAGGTGTTGTACTCGCTGCTCGTACAACTTAGCCCTGGCCCATGGTTGTAGCCCTTCGACAAAGGAGAAGATCTTGTCCTTCTCGCTCATATCTCGGATGTCCAACATCAACCCTAAAAACTGCTTTGACATATTCGCGGATGGCACCTTTATGTCTCAACTCTCGAAGCTTGCGCCTTGCAATTATCTCGACATTCTCAGGGAAGAATTGCGAGCGCAATTCTTGTTTCAGCGTCTCCCATGTGTTAATGGTACATCTGCCTTCTTGGATGTCCATATAACGGGTCCTCCACCATAGTTTGGCATCGTCTTCCAGATGCATTGTTGCTAAGGTGACTCTTTCTTCGTCAGTCACCGTGTCTGTTGCTCGAAAGTATTGCTCCATATCGAAGATGAAGTTTTCCAACACTTTGGCATCTCGAACCCCACAGAAGGGTTTCTGCTCTCGATCTTCTTCTTCTTTCCCGACTTGGTCGCGCCCTGTGTGAGGCTTGACTTCCCATCGCAATCATGGTGAGATTTAGCTTTGCGGCCATCTCACCTATCTCGCCCCTACAGATCTTAAGGGCATCTCTCACATCAACAGAAAAGTCAGAAAACATCTGACCCAACTCTTTGTGGGAACTGTCCAGACCATCGACACGTTCCTCAATTTGGGCGACGCCGCCCGACGAGCTAGCACCACGCCCGAAGCTTTCACATCTATTTACCCTGTCCTCGAGGGTCTCAACTCTCTCCATCAATTCATAGACGGGCATTCCTTCGATGCGTCCAGCAATCGCATCAATCGCGTCGGCCTTGGCCGCAATCTCTTCCAGTCGAGATCCCAAGGACCGAATATTATCAGGGACTTCCGTCAAGAGAAGCAATTGCTCCTCGATCTCGGCCAACCGCTCTTTGTCCGACTTGTTTAATTTGTTTGCAGGCATGATTACTGTGTCTTGCCTTCCCGAAGCCAACTTGGCTCTGATACCAACTGTCACGGTCGCACCTTTGAAAGGGTCTCGACGCGACCGTGCGGCACTTGCTCTCGCTCACGAGCAAGTAAGCCAACTCAAATTCGGATCGCCGGGCACAACGGCGCCCTATGTCGCAACCTCCACCCCCGTTCTTGAGAAAAGGTTTTAGAAAACGGGGTCAGAGAGAATTTGTGAAAACAATTTGGAAAACGTTTGTGAGAGTTTAGAAAGTTAGTTATACAGCTGACAAGCAATAATAAGAAAGCCACACTTATCTAGCATATAACTCTTGGTAGGGAGAATTGATGAATGTTCGCATCCCCCTATAGTACATTCTAGGAATTTTGGCTATGACACCCTTGCACGTCATTTTGGCGAGGAGTCATACGCCCACGAAAATACATGGAAATGAAATAACAATGCTAAAGCAAAAGCATACATGAAAACATAATGAAAAAGGATGGGGACGGCCATGCGGCCATGGGCAACACGCCTTGGACAAGCATGACCGTGACACACAGCAAGCTCCTCGGTCCTCCTTCGCGATTGCTTCAGCAATCGATGGGCCAAGCACAACGGCGCCTTCTTCCGATTACTTCAGCAAGGTAGGGTGGAGGGCTCTCCCGATGCCTGCCCGTTTTTCTCCCCTCGGCCTTGCTGTAGCAAAACGTCGAACCTCAGTCTCCCCTCACGATTGCTTCAGCAATCGACGGCAACCACCGTGTTCTCACTGCTCCTCTCGTTCCTTCTGCCGCTGACCTCTCTTCACGCCCAAAAATGCTTCAGCAATCTTTTTTTCGATTTTCTCTCCACGGCAAAAACTCCCCTTCTCTTCTCCTTTTATTTTCTTCTTTTCCTATTTTCACATGGAGATGTTGCCCTAGTTGATAATTACGAAAAGGCCATTTAGGGTATAAAGACCATTTTGCCCTTCGGGTAAAATGTCTAAAATGCCCTTATGGGTTTTTGTAATACTTTTTTCCTTTTACACATCTCCTGCACATAGAAAAATCCTCATACATCATTATCAATCATTAATCAAACTAAATATGTAAAAGTTAAGAAAAATCTCAAATTACGGTCTTTAATTACTGATAACTCACCATAAGTGAGTTATTTTACTAGAATTTTAGTGTTTAATCCACTTGAATTGCATTTAATTTAGTTATCCTCATGTTATTTTATCCCTAAATTATGTGTGTTAGCTTTAATATCTTGAACTTAAGCATTAGGTGCAAAAAGAATTAATTTTGATGTTTTTGTGTTTTAATTCAAGAATTTAGGAAAATAAGCTAACGGTTAATTAAAGACCGAAATTTGAGATTTTTCTTAACTCCAAAAATCCTCGTGTATTTAGTTTGATTTATAATTGACTTCATAAATTTATTTGGGATTTTTCTGTGTAGGAGATGTTTAAAAATTACAAGAGTCCCTAAGGGCATTTTAGACATTTTACCCAAAGGGTTATATGGTCTTTTTACTCTTAAGGGTATTTTTGTAATTTGTGGAGTTAGGGCAACACCATCTTATATAAGGAGGCTAGGGTTCACAAGTGCCAAGGGAGAGAGGAGTAGTCGCAAAAAAAAGGAAGAGACCGAGAGAGAACGGGCGATTGCTACAGCAAAGGTGTGCATTGGAGAGGAAAATCGTGAAGGTTCCATTGCTGTAGCAATCGTACGAGTGAGGAAAAATTGAAGATTCAGGGTGTTATTGCTGTAGCAAAACCGAGAGGCCATTGTTGTAACAAAATTGAGAGTGCAGTTCGATTTTCAGAGATGTCATTCACGAAATTTGTGATTACCGGCAATCCAACCGTTGGACTTTACTAAAACTTTGTCAGCCTGTTGAGGACTCATAGAGCTCCCATTTGAACGGTTGGATCGTGGTTTCGAGCTTTCCTGTGTCAGATATCGCAGTCACATTGGGCGACAACAGCAGTTCGGTTTTTCACAGACGATGCTCACAAAGTTGTCGTTTTTCGGAGTTTCAACCGTTGGATCGTGCTGAAACTTTGCCAGATTATTCAAGACTCATAGGGCTTTACTTTGAACGGTTGGATCGTCGTTCTGAGGTTCGGTGGATGAGATATCACTGTCGCACAGAACCTGCAAAACTAAAATCTGCTACTATGGTCTGCTGTCTTTGGTGGTATCTTTTGCTTCGTGTCATTACCTCTCCTAATCTCTAATTGTTAATGTTGTTTTTCCGCTATTGGACACATATTTAAGACTATTTTTGTTCACTATTTTAGACCGAATTCGTGACTGTTTTTAGGCTAGAATTGTGACTGATTTATGATAAATTTGTGAACATCATTGGGTTGTTTTCTTGAATTCTTTGATGGATAAAAACATGCATCAATTAGAAGTTTATGAGTTAATTTCCATCATGAACTGAATTTCTTTAGACAAGGGTTAGGTTTTTTTAATGTAATTTAGGATTAAATTTATGGTTGATGCCATTGATTGAATTTATGAAATTTTATTAAATTTAACGTTGCATGAGAATTAAAATTGGCCTTTTTAACTTCTCTATAATTCATAAACTTGGGAAAGCTAATGAATTAGAAAACTAAAATTTCATTCTAGGATTATTGAGTTGATTAGGGATAATTAACCCACCTAGAACCTAAAATCATGGGCATAATTTAGATCACAATTGGGAAATTGTAGGTTTTAAAACTTAGTGATTTTGGAAAGAATCATTTGAATGCATGCGTAGGTAAATTCAAGGCATCACTAAAAATTTATTCCAATTCAACATTAGAACTCTAACCTAACCCGAGTTTTTTTTTCATTACAAATCTCATCTCTTGTATCTATCTTCTTGTTTGCATTCTCCTCTCCCCGCATTTAAATTTACTTATTTTCTTGAGTCTAGTCTTATCTTGTCTTTCTTATCACATCTGTTTATCTACTATAGTAAATTGCACACCCATGCATTGCACTAAAATAAGGAAAAATTTGTTAGGACACTCATCCATTTAGGTCTAACTAGTCCTCGTGGGATCGATACTTTTAACTTATCACTTGCTGCTCTCGACCGTGTATACTTGCACGTCGTAAAAGTGTCGGGGTTTTATTCTAATTTGCATTAGTTTAGGGCACTCGATATTTTCGCACCAAGTTTTTGGCGCGCCAAGTTGTTGAGGACTAGTTTAGATTCTTATTTTGTTTGAGTGGATTTTAGCATTTTATTCTTGTTTTTCTTGTTGGGTGTGTCTTGTTATCTTTGTTTTGTATTTTTATATTTGTTGAGTCTTGGTTATTCTTTTTGGTTGTGTTGGTGCCTATTGTGTTTGTTGAGCTCATTATAATTGATTTATTATTTTATTATGGCTTATGATAACTTTGGGTGGTCTTCACAGTGCCTAATGAGCAAACACAATATAGTTCTTTGTCTTATGATCATCCATTTGCCAATTTAGAGTCTTCTAGTGAGAGGTATGGATCTTATGGCTACCAAATGCCTAATTACTATCATACTAATCCTATGACTTATGGGAATCCTATGTGTGATAATAATCGAGCAATTGGGCCTATGAACCATATCCTAGGGTTTTGAGCCATATCCTCCCTATATTCAAGAAACCTGGTAGAAGACTAACCTTCCTTTAAAATGTTGTTATTAGAATCTATGAGAACCACGGAGGAGAGAAATAGGCAAATAGATGAGAGGAATAGGCAAATAGATGAGATGAATAGACAAATAGGAGAGTCAATTCATCACCTAACAGATACAATTGCCTCCCTTAGAGAACAAATACACTTAGACTCGTCTGTGGTTGAGCACCCTAGGGAAGAGAGTGAAGGAGGACCCACACCCTTAGATATTTCGGTGAGTCACTTGATCACTGACTCGCTGATAAACCCTCAGGATCCTAGTCCTTCACATTTTTCGGAGTATGGGCATTTAGAGGATTGTGTTTTAGATCTAGAAGAACTAGAACCTTTTAGCACACACCAAGATGGAGTTAATGAGAGAGTGGAAGAAGTCGAGCCTTATGTTGTTGAGTTAGACCAAGAGGTAGAACTTGAGGCTTTTGGGTCTATGATGAGTTCTATTTTCCGAGTGTTCTCTTATTGGCGAGTGTTTTTCTTTCTATTCTCTCGAGTCTGCTTTCTTTGTTTGATCAGGTTTATTTTCCGATTTTTCCTTCTTTTCTATTATCAAATAAAAATCCAAAAATGATTACTTTGTTGTTTTTCCTTCTTTTCTATTATTATATAAAAACAAAAATATATCTGAATCGGGCTCTCACAAGAAGCTAGTATTCTTGCTAGCATTAATTTGTTTTGTAGATTCAAGAAAGAGAGGCCCGAAGAAGTGGAAGAATTTTTACGTACCTTGACGAGCCCACGTATACTACGTCAAGCTAATGACGTTAAATAAGCGCTTCTTGGGAGGCAACCCAAAGTTTATTTCGTTTGTTTTATCTTTAATTTTTTTTATTTTTTTTGTTTAGTTTTGTTTTTAGTTGTTTTTGTTTTTAAATAAATAACCCTTGCCTATTTTGCAGCTCCCTTAGGGTTTGATGATTGATATGTGCTTTATTGGAGGTCTTCTCAATTCAGGGCAGTATTGTTCTCCCTTCTATCTTTATTAGTTGTCCTTAAACATGCTTAAGTGAGTAGTTTATACATTAAGGGCAATGTGTGCTTTAAGCATGAGGGGGAGATGTGTTGTTCTGAATTTTATTTTTGGCTTAATTGAAAATTTTTTGATGAGACTATGTGTTGTTAGTGTTTATAGGGTGTTGCATGCCTTCGTGTTTCTGAAGTTATTTACTTGCTTTAGGGCTTCAAAATGATCTATTTTGACTCTTCGGATTCCATGTTAGTTGTTGGTTTCATGGTCTTTGATATGCATGATGTAGGTAGTTGATTCATTATGTTTAAGCAAGTAAAAATAGAAAAATGGTTGTTGTCCCTTGTTTAAAAATTAAGTTTCTCATGTGTTTTTATGGTAAAAGTGTGATGTCTTTTGTAGAAACTTGGTATGCATCTCCATGAAAATAAAAAGTTAAGGTCAAATCTCGTGGTTAATGAAAATAAAAGTTGTTGCTTGTGTTTGAGACAAGAGTATCCTATCTTGTTTGGTGTTTCTCAAGGTCAAGCTTGTCATTCGGTTTTTTTAGTGCGCTTATGGTTAGTGTGTCAATCAAAATAGTTAGGATTCAACTTCTAGGCCAAAAATTTCGAAAACTAGAAGCCATGACAAGTTAGGTAACCCATACATTTTTTTTAGAACACTCCAAAATTAGTAAACTTCAAATTTGTGATCATTTCAAGTTTGGGGAGTTACCCGACTCCTCCTAACTCAATGAGGACATTGAGTACTCTAAGTTTGGGGGAAAGGTAAATTCTTCGTGTTTATTTTTTTAGAAAAAATAAAGAAAGAGTATGCAAACCTTTCATTTTCCTAAAACTCCATTGGGCTAGAAAAAATATGCTATTTATTTTGTTATTTAGAGTCAGTTCAGGCAACTTGGTGCTCGATGTCAGGGGGTCTGGGCACTAACCATGTTGGCCTCTTGGAGCGAAGGTATCAAGCAAGAAGCCTATTCCCATTGCTTAGGTGCGCTGCGCTAACCACGTGTGCCATTCTAAGAACTACGGGAAGTCCCATTGCTTAGGTGTGCTGCGCTAAACACGTGTGCCATTCTAAGAACTACGGGAGAGTCAAAAAATAAATAAAAATAAAAAAAAAAAAAAAAAAAAAACTAGCCCTAAGTAGTGAGTTTTAGGGAAATTGAGGGGAATAATGCACATATCTATTTTTTTAAAAAAAATATATATATATATATACAAAAATAAAAAGGAATGATCATTAAATTGTAGCCATGCGAGTTTTGGAGTATGACTTATTTTTAACTATGGGTTGCTTGATTTGAATGATTAGGATTCTAGTGGTTGAGCTTGAGGGTAGATGTTGAATCCTAGTTGATTTGCTCTTGGTTATTGATGCATAAGTGTAGCTAAAAAACCCTAGGTGAGCCACTTAGAGAGCATTGATTAAATGGTGACTTGTAGCTTAGAACATAAATATTTAATTCTTGTTTAGTTACCCAAATGATCTCGAGTCTTTAAAGGTCTTTTAAGTCTTTGGGAATAGAACTCATTGAGGACAATGAGTAGTTCAAGTTTGGGGGTTTGATAACTCACCATAAGTGAGTTATTTTACTAGAATTTTAGTGTTTAATCCACTTGAATTGCATTTAATTTAGTTATCCTCATGTTATTTTATCCCTAAATTATGTGTGTTAGCTTTAATATCTTGAATTTAAGCATTAGGTGCAAAAAGAATTAATTTTGATGTTTTTGTGTTTTAATTCAAGAATTTAGGAAAATAAGCTAACGGTTAATTAAAGACCGAAATTTGAGATTTTTCTTAACTCCAAAAATCCTCGTGTATTTAGTTTGATTTATAATTGACTTCATAAATTTATTTGGGATTTTTCTGTGTAGGAGATGTTTAAAAATTACAAGAGTCCCTAAGGGCATTTTAGACATTTTACCCAAAGGGTTATATGGTCTTTTTACTCTTAAGGGTATTTTTGTAATTTGTGGAGTTAGGGCAACACCATCTTATATAAGGAGGCTAGGGTTCACAAGTGCCAAGGAGAGAGAAGGAGTAGTCGCAAAAAAAGGAAGAGATCGAGAGAGAACGGGCGATTGCTACAGCAAAGGTGTGCATTGGAGAGGAAAATCGTGAAGGTTCCATTGCTGTAGCAATCGTGCAGTGAGGAAAAATTGAAGATTCGGTGTTATTGCTGCAAGCAAAAACCGAGAGGCCATTGTTGTAACAAAATTGAGAGTGCAGTTCGATTTTCAGAGATGTCATTCACGAAATTTGTGATTACCGGCAATCCAACCGTTGGACTTTACTAAAACTTTGTCAGCCTGTTGAGGACTCATAGAGCTCCCATTTGAACGGTTGGATCGTGGTTTCGAGCTTTCCTGTGTCAGATATCGCAGTCACATTGGGCGACAACAGCAGTTCGGTTTTTCACAGACGATGCTCACAAAGTTGTCGTTTTTCGGAGTTTCAACCGTTGGATCGTGCTGAAACTTTGCCAGATTATTCAAGACTCATAGGGCTTTACTTTGAACGGTTGGATCGTCGTTCTGAGGTTCGGTGGATGAGATATCACTGTCGCACAGAACCTGCAAAACTAAAATCTGCTACTATGGTCTGCTGTCTTTGGTGGTATCTTTTGCTTCGTGTCATTACCTCTCCTAATCTCTAATTGTTAATGTTGTTTTTCCGCTATTGGACACATATTTAAGACTATTTTTGTTCACTATTTTAGACCAAATTCGTGACTGTTTTTAGGCTAGAATTGTGACTGATTTATGATAAATTTGTGAACATCATTGGGTTGTTTTCTTGAATTCTTTGATGGATAAAAACATGCATCAATTAGAAGTTTATGAGTTAATTTCCATCATGAACTGAATTTCTTTAGGCAAGGGTTAGGTTGTTTTAATGTAATTTAGGATTAAATTTATGGTTGATGCCATTGATTGAATTTATGAAATTTTATTAAATTTAAAGAATTAAAATTGGCCTTTTTAACTTCTCTATAATTCATAAACTTGGGAAAGCTAATGAATTAGAAAACTAAAATTTCATTCTAGGATTATTGAGTTGATTAGGGATAATTAACCCACCTAGAACCTAAAATCATGGGCATAATTTAGATCACAATTGGGAAATTGTAGGTTTTAAAACTTAGTGATTTTGGAAAGAATCATTTGAATGCATGCGTAGGTAAATTCAAGGCATCACTAAAAATTTATTCCAATTGAACATTAGAACTCTAACCTAACCCGAGTTTTTTTTTCATTACAAATCTCATCTCTTGTATCTATCTTCTTGTTTGCATTCTCCTCTCCCCGCATTTAAATTTACTTATTTTCTTGAGTCTAGTCTTATCTTGTCTTACTTATCACATCTGTTTATCTACTATAGTAAATTGCACACCCATGCATTGCACTAAAATAAGGAAAAATTTGTTAGGACACTCATCCATTTAGGTCTAACTAGTCCTCGTGGGATCGATACTTTTAACTTATCACTTGCTGCTCTCGACCGTGTATACTTGCACGTCGTAAAAGTGTCGGGGTTTTATTCTAATTTGCATTAGTTTAGGGCACTCGATATTTTCGCACCAATTACTTGTTAGCTAATTTCTCTAAATTTCTTAAATTAAAGCACAAAAATCATCAAAATTAATTGTTTTAGAACCTAATACTTAAATTCAAGATTTTCAATCAACATTCATAATTTAGGGATAAAATAACATGAAGCTCAATGAATTTTATGCAATTCAAGTTGATTAAGCACTAAAATTCTAGTAAAATAACTCTCCTATAGCGAGTTATCAAACCCCCAAACTTGAACTACTCATTGTCCTCAATGAGTTCTATTCCCTAAAAATTTTAAAGACCTCCATGACTCAAATCAATTGGGTTAACTGAACAAGAGTTAAAGACTTATGCTCTAAGTTGCAAGTTACTATTCATTCAATGCTTTCTAAGTGGTTCATCCAGAGTTTCCTACATAACATTTATGTCTTAGTACCAAGAGCAAACCAACTAGGATCTAGCACCTACCCTCAAACTCAATCACCATAGTCCTAATCATTCAAATTAGGCAAGCCATAGTTAAAGATAAGTCACAATCCAAAACTCGCATGTCTTCAAATTCATGATCATTCTTTTTTATTTTATTTTATATATATATATATATTTTTAAAACAAATATGTACATTACCCCTCTATTTCCTTAAACACAACTTAGGGCTAGTTTTTTTTTTTTTTTTTTTGCGACTCTCCCGTAGTTCTTAGAATGGCACACGTGGTTAGCGCAGCGCACCTAAGCAATGGGGTTCTCCCGTAGTTCTTAGAATGGCACATGTGGTTAGCGCAACACACCTAAGCAATGGGTACAGGTTACTTGCTTGATACCTTCGCTCCAAGAGGCCAGCATGGTTAGTGCCCAGACCCCCTGACATCGAGCATCAAGTTACATGAACTGACTCTAAATAACAAAATAAATAACATCTTTTTAGTCTAGCTCAATGGAGTTTATGGAAATGAAAGGTTTGCACACTCTTTCTTTCTTTCACTTTTCTTTTTTTTTTTCTTAAAAAAAAACAAAGAATTTACCTTTCTCCCCCAAACTTAGAGTACTCAATGTCCTCATTGAGTTAGGGAGGTCGGGTAACTCCCCCAAACTTGAAATGATCACAAAATCAGAGTTTACTAATTTTGGGGCGCTGTTAAAGGATGTATGGGTTACCTAACTTGTCATGGCTTCTAGTTTTCGAATTTTTTTGGCCTAGGAGTTGGATCCTAACTGGTTTGATTGACATACTCAACATAAGTTCACTAAAAAAAACCTTATAATAAACTTGACCTCGAGAAACACCAAACAAGATAACATACCCTTGCCTCAAACACAATCAACAACTCCTATTGTTATTCCCCCTAAGATTTTTTTTAACTTTTCAGTTTTAACGAGTTTCTCACCAAGTTTCTACAGAAGACAACATACTTTTTACCATTAAAAACATGCAGAAACTTAGTTTTTATAAAAGGGACAACAACCATCTTTTTTTTATTTCGACTTGCTTAAACATAGTAGATCAACTACCTACATCATGCATAACCAATCAACACGAAATATGGATTTCAGTAGTCAAAACAAAGTATTTAGAAGTCTTAAAGCAGGTAAATAACAAAGAATTCATAATACTAAAGAGAAAAGGGAACAGGGCCTCCCTCTTTTGCTCTAGTAGTCATCCTCCTCGTTTTCCTCTTCTTGGGCTTCCTCCTCCTCCTCGTTGTTCATCTCATCTTCTTCATCATCACCCGACTGCATCCAAGGCTGCAAAATGGAGTGGGAAAATTCGGGAAAATTTGAGTAGGAGTTTGGAAAATTGGCTTGCATAGCGGCTCGGTAGGCTAAGTCTCTCTCTTGGGCATACTCCCAATAACAATGTGATTGATCTTGCATATGGTGCATCATGCTCATCATCACATTGTTTTGGTGAATGAGTTGGTTCATTCCTACCATTAACCCCATTCCTTTATTTGAACCAACTTGGGTGTGATGGTCCATAATGGTGTCTAAAGGCCCGCTAGCTAAGATTTTATCCTCCCAAATATAATAAGGAACCCCGGCCCTAATGCAAAGAGAGGTTACTAAACTAGGGAAGAAGATTTTTCCACTCTTTTTCTTTGCACACCCTTTTATTTCCCTAGCTACTAGGTTTCCTACATCGATTTGCAATTCTGAGAGGATGGCATAAAGAAGCATGATTCGACTCCTCGAGACCATTGAATCATGCAAAGTGGGCATGAGATTCAACTTCACGAAAGGAAGCCACATGTGTGCTTCATGAGCTAAATACGAAGCTAACATAGTCCTCGCTCCCGTTGAGCTTACCATCCATTTCGCCCCATTGATCCCTACCGTTCTTAGGGCGGCATTCATTTGAGTGTCGGATGGGGCCATTAACAACTCGTTTGTCCTACCGTAAAGTTGGCAAGGCAATTCGAGCATGGAGTTAATGGTATCCGTGTCCCAATGAACATATCTACCCCTTACTATGGATACCCTTTCTTCTAGATAGATGTTCGCATAAAACTCCCTAACTATGGTGGGGATGGCGGCCTCAGGTTCTTTACAAAACGTTTCCCAACCTAGATTTGCTATATTTTGGGATAGGAAAGGAGGAATCTCTCTTGAGCATAGGTTGAAACCTCTCTCTAGCAAAAGAGCTCTTTTCTTCAACTTCTCATATTTTGTTCTTGCTCTTTCACTGATAAATCTCTCAGGGATATCTTCCTCACACAATACCTCCTTCATCACTTCGGGATTGTCTTCCCTAGTGTACCCTTTCTTCTTCTTTTATTTCTTCTCTTTGGACTTAGGTGCCGGTGGTTCAGGGGCCTCCAAAGGATATGCATCCTCTAAGGGCCATTCACTAACCGCCTGCTTTCCTTTACTCCGGAGGAAGAGGAGGAATGGGTGGACGATATAGGATTGGATTTGCTCACTTCTACCATTGCACTCTTCAATTTTTTGGCCTCTTTCTTACTTTTGCTTCTTCGTAGCCACATGATTAAATATGAAGCAAAAGAGAGAAAGGTACTAGAAAAATTCTAAGGAATGGACAACAAGCTTCCTAAGCTAAGAAAGACTCTTCCTAAGCTAGCTTTGGATCTCGATTGGTTTCTCCTAGCTCCTAAAACAACTCTTTTTTTTCTTTCTTTTTCCTTTTTCCCACTAACTCCTATCCTTTAACCAACTACCTAACCTAAAGAGAAAAAATATCTAACCTAAAATAGGTCAACCTGCAAAAAAAAAAAAAAAAAGCATAAAGTCAACATTTACTCATTCTTTTTAAGACATGCAATTAAAAATTAATGGGAAGCATCAAACTAGGAATTTTATTATCCTAAAACAATAGAGAAAATTGTATCCTAGCTTTTCACATGCTTCCATTCATCCTAGATTACATGCTACAATGAAAATTCACATGCTTTAGATTTTTATTCTACCAAAAACACAAGTTAACCTATACTAGTACGTTGGAAAGTTTTCAATAGGGAAAAAAAATTGCACATAATTCAGCCATACGAAATGAACAATCATGCTTGGTGATCGAGCAAGGGGAGAAAGAATTCTTACCTCTAACCTTTTGTATGCTTCAATTTTACATCCTAACGACGCTTAATCAAAGATTAACTATATATTATAAAACAAAGAGCAAAACATGAAACAACTGGAACAAGAATTATATGAACAACTAAATCTCCTATCATGCATAGACAACGAATAAAAGGGAAAAGACAACCTAGCTAAGTTTTTTTTTTTTTTGATAGAATGATTCACTACACTTCATCATCACTCAACTTCCATGTGGACATGTTCCTTTGGAAGTCTTCACCCCAATAGTGTTTCAAACGTTGCCCATTAACAAAAAACTCTCTTCCATCCTGCTCACATCGAAGCTTAATAGCCCCGTAGGAGAGAGTTTCGATCACTATAAAGGGGCCTAACCATCTAGACCTAAGCTTACCAGGAAAACGTTTGAGGCGGGAATTGAATAATAAAACTCTTTGGCCTACTTCAAAAGTCTTTGGAATGAGTCTCCTATCATGCCAAGCTTTAGTTCTTTCTTTGTAAAGCTTTGCATTCTCATAAGAAAACCTCCTAAACTCATCCAAATCATTCAATTGAAGTAGCCTCAAATCTCCTGCAGCAATTACATTTAGGTTGAGTTCCTTTAAAGCCCAGAATGCCTTATGCTCTAATTTTAAGGGTAAGTGACAAGCCTTTCCAAACACAAGTCTATATGGGGACATTCCAATGGGGGTCTTAAAGGCGGTCCTATAAGCCCACAAGGCTTCATCCAGCCTGAAGGACCAATCCTTTTTTTGAGGTTTTACAACCTTCTCAAGGATTCCTTTAATCTCCCTATTGGACACTTCAGCTTGTTCATTAGCTTGTGGATGGTACGGGGTGGACATTCTGTGCTTTACATTATACTTGGCCAGGAGGGTATTCATTTCCTTATTGACAAAATGAGAGCCCTCATCACTGATTAAGACTCTAGGGGTCCCAAATCTCGTGAATATGTGCCTATGTAAGAATCTGACTACTGTTTTTGCGTCATTATTCGGACACGCCATGGCTTCTACCCACTTAGAGACATAATCTACTGCCACTAAGATATACAAATTCCCCTTAGATGGAGGAAAAGGGCCCATGAAGTCAATCCCCCAAACATCAAAGAGCTCCACCTCTAAGATGTATGTCAAGGGCATTTCCTCTCTCTTTCCTATATTACCTCTCCTCTGGCATGTATCACATGTCTTGCTAAAAACATATGCATCCTTAAAGACAGATGGCCAATATATAGCTGTGATCGAATACCTTTGTTGATCCTTTGGCCACCAAAATGGCCTCCATAAGGGGACGAATGACAATGCTCGAGAATAGATGGTATCTCGCTTTCGGTCACACATCTCCTAATCATACCATCTACACACTGTCTATATAAACATGGATCGTCCCATAGAAAAAATTTGGATTCATGCAGAAATCTCTTTTTCTGTTGTGCTGACAAATCAGGGGGGAGGATATTGCAAGCCAAGTAATTGGCATAGTCCGTGAACCAAGGAGGGTTGGTATTTTGGACCTCACCAACTAACAAGAGTTGCTCATCAGGGAAGTCATCCCTTATGTGGGAGTGTGAGGGTAAAGGCTCAGATTTCTCAATCCTAGACAAATTGTCTGCCACCACATTCTCTGAACCCTTTTTATCTTTGATTTCAACTTCAAACTCCTACAGAAGTAATACCCATTTAATCAATTTTGGTTTGGCATCTTTCTTTGCCAACAGATACCTAATGGCAGCATGATCTGTGTAGACCACCACCTTAGTACCAACCAGATATGGCCTAAACTTTTCAAAAGCAAAGACTACTGCTAACAACTCCTTTTCAGTAGTTGTGTAGTTCATCTGAGCTTCATTCAAAGTTTTACTCGCATAATAAATTGGATGTATTACGTTCTCTTGCCTTTGTCCTAGCATAACTCCCACAGCATAGTCACTTGCATCACACATCAACTCGAATGTCAGTTGCCAATCAGGTGAAGACATAATAGGTGCAGTGACTAGGGCTGACTTGAGGACATTAAAGGCATGGAGACACTCCTCACTAAATATAAAGGGCTTGTTGACTTCCAGGAGAGAGCACAATGGCTTTGAGATTTTTGAGAAATCTTTGAGGAATCTTCTATAGAACCCCGCATGTCCCAGGAAACTTCTCACTCCCTTGACATTTGTGGGCGGTTCCAATTTCTCAATAATCTCAATCTTCGCCCTATCTACTTCTATTCCCTTGCATGTTATCTTATGCCCCAACACAATCCCCTCTCTAACCATGAAGTGACACTTTTTCCAATTTAGAACTAGGTGTGTCTCTTCACAACGCTGAAGTACTTTCCCCAAATTCTCTAAGCAAACCTCAAATGAGTTTCCAAAGACCGAGAAGTCATCCATGAAAACCTCCATGATGTCTTCTACATAGTCAAGAAAAATCGCCATCATGCACCTTTGAAAGGTTGCAGGAGCATTACACAATCCAAATGGCATCCTTCGAAAAGCAAAGGTACCATATGGACAGGTAAATGTTGTTTTCTCTTGGTCTTGTGGTGCAATGGTTATTTGGTTATAACCACTGTAACCATCAAGGAATCAATAAAAGGCTTGACCTGCCAGTTTGTCCAACATTTGATCTATGAACGGGAGAGGAAAATGGTCTTTCCTGGCGGCCTTGTTTAGCCTCCTATAGTCCATACTGAGACTCTCCAACCGCCACTACCCTAGAAGGAATGATTTCATTGGCTTCATTAATAATAATACTGTCATCCTCCCCTTTTTGAACACATTGGATCGATCGACCCAACCGCTATCCGCTATGGGGTAGATAATTCCAAAGATCCACCATTTAATGACTTCTTTCTTCACCACTTCTTTCATGGTCAAGTTAAGTCTTCTCTGGGACTCTATGGATCTGAAAGTCCTTTCCTCTAAGGTAATCTTGTGCATGCAATAAGAAGGACTAATCCCTTGAATGTCAGCTAGAGTCCATCCTATGGCCTTCTTGTGTTGCTTAAGGACATTAAGCAACAACTGTTCGTCCTTGGGGGTAGACTTACTGATATGATAATGGGAAGAGTTTCCTTATCACCCAAGAATGCATACTTTAAGTGCTGGGGTAAGGTTTCAGTTCTAGTGTTGGGGGTTCTTGAACTGAGGGTATCATAGAAGGTCTCTCTCCTTCCTTCAGATTTAACGACTCAAAGATTTTTCTGAACTTTGCTATTTCTGCTAGTTCTTCCAAACCCTGGGTCAACTCCTCTAACTTCTCTAACTCACTTTCTCTCAGATCTCCAAATCTCATCTCATGGATTCCTTTCAATTCTTCGCTGGCAGTTTCAGAAATAACTCCATCTAAGACATGAATTATAGAACAACTCTCTGTCCCATCAGGATACCTCACTATATCATAGATGCTAAACTGGACCTCTTGATCATTCATTCTCAGCTTAATGGTCCCTGCATGGACATCTATCATAGTTCTACCTGTTTTTAGGAAAGGTCGCCCTAGGATAATAGAAACATCCTTGTCAGCTTCATAATCCAGGATGATAAAATCCGCTAGGAATATGAATTTATCCACTTGGACCAGGATGTCCTCTATTTTTCCTTCAGGGTAGGCTATGGATCTATCTGCTAGCTGCAGGGTCACTATGGTGGGCCTCGCCTCCCCAATGCCCAATCCCTTATAAATAGAGAGAGGCATCAAGTTGATGCTAGCTCATAAATCACATAACGTCGTCCCTAAATGTCTTCCACCAATAGACACAGGTATGGTGAAAGATCCAGGATCCTTCTCCTTATGGGGTATCCTATTTCTGAACACCGCACTACACTCCTCACTCAACGATACCACTTTGAACTCTTGGAACTTCTCTTTTTAAGAACATATGTCCTTGAGAAACTTCAAGTAGTTGGGCATTTGCTTCAACGCATCAATCAGTGGTATGTTGATATGGACCTCCTTTAGCATATCCAGGAATTTTTCAAAATGGGCTTCCTTCTTCTGCTTTCCTCTTCGCCTTCTTTAAGGATAGGGTGGTGGGGGGGGGTTTGAACTCGAGCACTGCTATCAAGTTGTTTCCTTGGAAGTTGAGGCTTGTTGAGATTCTGCTTTATCCTCAATCTCATCAGTTCTCCGATGTTTTGGATCTACCATTTCCTCATCTTGCCCTTCCTCATCAACAGAGCCGGTTAGCTCAACTCTCTGGGTTTTCTCACAGCTACCCTCTCCTAAAATTCTCCCACTCCTTAATTCTACTGCTAGAACATGTTCCTTCCTATCTCTCTTTGGGATTTCTGTGTCTGCAGGGAGCGTACCCAGTGGCCTTGCCTTTAGCTCATTTGCTAATTGGCCAACTTGCATTTCAAGATTTCTTAGAGAAGCTTGCTAACTCTGAATAATAGCATCATTACGAGCTATGTATTCTTTGAACAAACTTTCTAGAGAATCACCTAAAACTTGCTGGGAGGGTGTAGCCTTCTGTTGTGGTTGAAGGGCAGAGTTCTGATTCCCATAATTTTGATACCCTTGATTCCTAAAACCAGGTGGTTTATTCACTCTATTTTGATTTTGAGGGGCTTGGGCATTGCTGCCTTGGCTTCCCCAAGATAGATTTGGGTGATTCCTCCATCCTGGGTTATATGTGTTCGAATATGGGTTATTCTAGATTGACCTGGGTTTGAGTTTCCTACATAATGCATCGATGCAGGTTACTAGGGCGTAACTCAAAAGTATGTCCTTCACCACAGTAGACACAGGATTCTAAATTTTCTTGAGGTGCAAAAGATGGGGTTGGAGCATTGGAAGAGATTTGGTTCACGTTACCCATAGTCAAATTCTTCAACATGGAAGCCATGGAAGAGATTTGAGCATTTATTGAGTTCAACATGTCCAACTCAAGGACTCCTTTTGCTTTTCCTACCGAAGTTCTCCTCACATCCGCCCACTGGAAATTGTTGGATGAGATCCTCTCTAATATCTCGTAGGCCTCATTGTAAGTTTTGGCCAACAAAGCTCCATTAGCAGAGGCATCCACTACTTGCTTAGTGGAGGTGTTCAAACCATGGTAGAATGTCTCCATTTGGATGCAGTGAGGCAATCCATGGTGGGGACATTTACGCAAAACATCCTTAAATCTCTCCCAGGCCTCGCTTAGGGTTTCCTCATCAAACTGTTGGAAAGCTACTATTTCATTCCTAAATCTCGCATTCCTAGTGGGTGGGAAATATTTTATTAGGAATTTCTCTGCCAAGGAGTTCTAGGAATCTACTGCACCTGGCGGAAGCGAATTCAACCAGTTCTTTGCAGCATCCCTGAGGGAATAAGGGAATAAACTCAATCTAATGGCATCATTAGAGACTCCTAGCATGATAAAGGAATCACTTACTCCCAGGAATGATTTCAAATGGAGATGGGGGTCCTCGGCTGGTAAGCCGTGAAACTGCCAAATCGTTTAGAGCATTTGAAACATAACTAGTTTTAGCTCAAAAGAAGTAGCTTGTATAACAGGTCTGATTATCCCTAGATTCAATTCATCCACTAAGGGGTTGGCATAGGTCCTAATGGCTCGCTCTTGGTCATTGGCTAGCTCTATCACATTAGTAGGACCCCCTGCCGGAAGGTTAAAATGTGGGTTGTCTCTAACATCTTGGGGTGCTCTAGGGTTATGATGTTGGGCTAGAGGATCTATAGGGTCTCTAGGATTATTCTGGTTAGCCATGGCTAATTTTTGCTCTCTCAACCGCTTTCTAAAGGTCCTATCTATTTCGGGGTCAAAATCAAACTCTAACTGACGACGCACATTCATAAACTATCCTCATGTACCTGAAATGCAGAAAAACCCAACTCAAGCAATATTATGAAAAAGAAACTAATCCTAAAAAAAAACTCAAAAGTAAAGAAAATTTCACAGAACTCACAGATAAGATGCAAAGCTAGTCCCCGGCAACGATGCCAAAAACTTGATGTAGAAAATGTCAAGTGTCCTAAACTAATGCAACTAGGATGAGACTCTGACTCTCCTTTGACGTGCAAGTATTCACGGTCAGTGCAGCAAGTGATAAGAAAGGTATCGATCTCACGAGGACTAGTAGAATCTAATCAATGAGTGTCCTAGAAATTTTTCTCCTTATTATTTTTTTAGTGCAATGCAATGGGCATGCAAATTTGTGTTAAAAATAAGTGAATGCAATAATAGAATTTGATTTTTTTTATCTTGTTATTTGGATGAGTTAAGTATAATGAAGACTAATGCAATAATTCAAAGTACATGAAAACGTTAAAAACATAAACTAAACGAGAGAAAACTAGGGTTCTTAGATTGAGAGATAGGCTAGGGTTAAGTTGAAGTTTCATGTATAATTAGAATAACAAATATGTGGTTGATGCCTTGAATTTACCTACACAAGTGATCAAGTGAATTTTTCCAAAATCACTAAATTTTAAGACCAACAATTTCCCAATTGAGACCTAAATTACGCTCATGATTTCAAGGTTCCAGGTGGGTTAATTATCCCTAATTAACTCAAGATCCAAGAATGAAATTTTAATTTCCTAATTCACTAGCTTTTCCAAGTTCATGAATTTAAAGAGAAGTTAAAGTGGCCAAATTTTAACCCTCATGCATCGTTGTAAACATTAAAATCTCATAAATTCAACTATGACATCAACCATTAATTTATTACAATTTATACATTGAAGAACAACATAACCCGTGCCTAGGAGAATTTAGCTCATGATTGAGTCAAATTACACAACTTAAGGTTAAACATGCTTTTCACTAATCAATGGAATCGTATAAAAATGTAAATCAAAACAACCACACAATTAGGCTAAAACATTGAGCAAATTGACTCCTAATTAATGAAAAGCATCAAGCAAAACCGCAATTAACACAAATAATAACGAGAGCAATTTCAAGATTGGAATGGTTACACAAAGACAACAAAGTATTTTTGCTTCAAAGAAAGGGGAGTCTCGATTAAGCCCTCCGTCATCGCCCACGATTGCTTCAAAGAAATGGGGCGTCGACATCGCTACACACACGTGTCACGCAATTACTTCAAAGAATGCTCACCGACACTCACCACGCAATGAATGCTACAACAACGGTGGGCGATCCTCGCACCTACGCCGCACACGAAGCTCCTCGGTCCTCCTTCGCGATTGCTTCAAAGAATCGATGGGCCAAGCACAACGCGCTTTCTTCCGATTGCTTCAAAGAAGGTAGGGTGGAGGCTCTCCCCGATGCCTTCCCGCTTTTTCTCCCCTCGCCTTGCTTGTAGAGCAAAACGCCGAACCTCGCCTCCCTCACGATTGCTTCAAAGAATCGACGACAACCACCGTGTTCTCACCGCTCCTCTCTGCTCCTTCCGCCACGACCTCTCTTCACGCCCAAAAATGCTTCAGCAATCCTTTTTTCGATTTTCTCTCCACGGCAAAAACTCCCCTTCTCTTCTCCTTTTATTTTCTTCTTTTCCTATTCTCACAAGGAGATGTTGCCCTAGTTGATAATTACGAAAAGACCATTTAGGGTATAAAGACCATTTTGCCCTTCGGGTAAAATGTCTAAAATGCCCTTATGGGTTTTTGTAATATTTTTTTTCCTTTTACACATCTCCTGCACATAAAAAAATCCTCATACATCATTATCAATCATTAATCAAACTAAATATGTAAAAGTTAAGAAAAATCTCAAATTACGGTCTTTAATTACTTGTTAGCTAATTTCTCTAAATTTCTTAAATTAAAGCACAAAAATCATCAAAATTAATTGTTTTAGAACCTAATACTTAAATTCAAGATTTTCAATCAACATTCATAATTTAGGGATAAAATAACATGAAGCTCAATGAATTCTATGCAATTCAAGTTGATTAAGCACTGAAATTCTAGTAAAATAACTCTCCTATAGCGAGTTATCACGTGGAACAAATGCCAAAATATGCAAAGTTCATGAAGGAAGTCTTGTCCAGAAAGAAAAAGTTTGACAAATATGAGACAGTCAATCTCACTGAAGAATGCAGTGCTGTACTCCAGAGGAAACTACCACAAAAATTAAAAGATCCAGGGAGTTCTACTATTCCTTGCAATATTGGTAGTATTTTTGTTGATAGAGATTTATGTGATCTAGGGGCCATTATTAATTTGATGCCTTTATCTGTCTACAGAAAACTAGGTCTTGGGGAGGTGCAACCTACAACTATATCACTGTAGTTGGCTGACCATTCTATCAAATATTCCTGAGGTATTGTAGAAGATGTGTTGGTCAAGGTTGAACAGTTCATTTTCCCTGCAGATTTTGTTGTCCTTGACATGGAGGAAGATTCTGAGGTCCCAATTATTTTGGGACGACCTTTCCTGGCCACTGGAAGAGCATTAATAGATGTGCAGGATGGTAAGTTAACTCTGAGGGTTGGTGAGGACAAGGTTGTATTTGACATATTTCGATCCTTGAAGTATCCTAATGAGGTAAGTACCTGTCACATGATTGATATTTTGGATGTTGTTGTTGATTCATTTAGAGAGTTAGTTTTATCTGTTGATCCCTTAGAGACTTGCATGACAAATTCAATGTTAGATCAGTTAGGGAAATTAGATCATGAAGTAACTTACTGTAATGAATCACTGAATCAATTGCCTAAACTCCAGTATGAACAATTCTCACAACTGCATGTCAATAATGTAGAAGAAACAAAACCTCATGTTCTAGAGTTGAAACAATTACCTGCACACCTTCGTTATGCTTTCTTAGGAGATTCATCTACTTATCCTGTGATTATATCTACTGATCTTAATAAAGAAGAGGAAGAAAAGTTGTTGAGAATCCTGAGAAGTCATAAGTCTGCTTTATGGTGGTCAATTAGTGATATTAAAGGTATCAATCCATCTGTAGTCATGCATAAAATCTTAATGGAAGATACCTTTAATCCATCAGTTGAACACCAAAGGTGGCTTAACCCAGCAATGAAGGAAATAGTTAAAGTTGAAGTACTCAAACTGTTGAATGCAAGAATTATTTATGTTATATCTGACAGTTCTTGGGTGAGCCCTATGCAGGTTGTTCCAAAGAAAGGGTGGATGACTGTCATAAAAAATGTCAAGAATGAGTTCATATCCACCAGGACAGTCACTGGATGGCGTGTCTGTATCGATTACAGGAAGTTGAATAAGACTACACGAAAAGATCACTTTCCTCTTCCTTTTATTGATCAGATGTTTGATAGACTTGCTGGTTATCCTTACTATTGTTTTCTTGATGGCTATTCAGGTTATAACCAGATCGTTATTGCTCCTGAGGACCAAGAGAAGACTACTTTCACATGCCCTTATGGAACATATGCTTTCAGGAAAATGCCATTTGGATTGTGCAATGCACCTGCCACTTTCCAGCGTTGCATGATGGCAATATTCCATGACATGATTGAGGAAATAATGGAGGTTTTTATGGATGATTTTTCTGTCCTTGGTAGTTCATTTGATATTTGTCTGCATAATCTTGCTCGTGTTTTGCAGAGGTGCTAGGAAACTAACCTTGTTTGGAAGTGGGAAAAATGCCATTTTACGGTCAAGGAAGGTATAGTCCTAGGGCACAAGGTTTCTGAAAAGGGACTAGAGGTGGATAGAGCTAAGATTTCAGCCATTGAACAACTACCACCTCCAGCTAATGTTAAGGGAGTACGCAGTTTCTTAGGACATGCAGGGTTTTATAGACGTTTCATACATGATTTTTCAAAAATTGTGAAACCCTGTGTAACTTGCTAGAAAAAAATTCTTCTTTTGTATTTAGTGATAACTGTTTAGTTGCTTTTAATCTTTTGAAGAAAAAGCTAACTTCTGCTCCTATTATTGTTGTGCAAGATTGGAGCCAACCCTTTGAGATCATGTGTGATGCTAGTGATTATGATGTAGGCGCAGTTCTAGGCCAACATCGGGACAAGATTTTTAGGGTCATTTATTATGCAAGCAAAACTTTAGATAATGCACAACAAAATTACACTACCACTGAAAAAGAAATGCTTGTTGATGAGTTTTCTTTTGATAAATTTTGGCCTTATCTGTTAGGGACTAGAGTCATTGTACACACTGATCATGTTGCCCTTAGATATTTATTTGATAAGAAAGATGCTAAACCTCGCTTGATTAGATGGATTCTTCTGTTGCAAGAGTTTGACTTTGATATCAGGGATAGGAAATGATGTGAAAATGTGGTAGCTGACCACCTATCTTGGATAGAGAAGGATGGCACTTCATCTACCCTCCCTATCACAAAAGATTTCCCTGACGAAAGACTTTATCAGGTACAGGATACCTTACCATGGTTTGTTGACTATGTGAATTATCTTGCAGGAGGAGTTATGCCACCAGATCTGACTTCTCAGCAAAGGAAGAAATTCCTACATGATGTGAAGTCCTATCTTTGGGATGATCCATTGCTCTTCAAGGTTTGTGCAGATCAACTTATCAGGAGGTGTATGCATCGAGAGGAAGTGGGCAAAATCATACATGACTGTCATGTCTCTCCTTATGGAGGAAATTTTGGGCCCACTCGAACAGCTGCTAAAGTATTACAATCAGATTTTTATTGGCCTACTGTTTTTAAAGATTGTTATACTTTTGTACGAACTTGTGATCGATGCCAACGCACAGGTAATATTTCACGTTAGCATGAACTTCCTCATACCCCTATTCTCGAAGTTGAATTATTTGATGTTTGGGGAATAGATTTTATGGGGCCTTTTCCATCTTCACATGGTGATCTGTATATCCTGGTTGCAGTAGATTATGTTTCTAAGTGGGTAGAGGCCATTGCCACTAAGAAAAATGATGCTCGTGTTGTTATTATACACAAAAATATTTTCACGAGATTTGACACTCCTGGAGTTATTATTAGAGATGAGGGCACTCATTTTTGCAATAAACTGTTTGATTCCATGTTAGCCAGGTATGGTGTTAGGCATAAGGTCTCATTAACATATCATCCTCAGAAAAATGACCAAGCTGAGATCTCAAATAGGGAGTTTAAACTCATTCTAGAGAGAACAGTTAAGACCAACAGGAAGGATTGGGCCCAAAATTGGATGAGGCACTATGGGCATATCACACAGCCTTTAAAACACCGATAGGTGCATCACCGTACCGATTGGTGTTTGGCAAGGCGTGCCACTTACCTGTGGAGCTGGAACATAAAGTCTACTGGGCCATCAGAACACTTAACTTTGATCTTCATAAGGCGGGCGAGCAAAGATTGCTGCAAATCAATGAGATGAAGGAGTTCAGGAATCAAACCTATGAGAACGCCAAGTTATATAAAGAGAGAACGACTCGTTGGCATGATCAACAGATCAAAAATAGAACATTTTCTCCTCGTCAGCAAATTCTCCTTTTTAACTCTCATTTACGTTGTTTCTAGGTAAATTGAAATCAAGGTGGTCGGGTCCATTCACTGTGAAGGAAGTATTTCCTTATGGAGCAATTGAGTTGCAAGGCAAGGATGGAGTACTGTTCAAAGTCAATGGGCAACGTGTAAAACATTATTGCAGTGATGAGGAGCGACATTTGGAGAACGTTGTCCTTACTGATAGAAATGCCACGTGACCCAACTATAGGTAGTCTAGCTAAAAGACGTTAAAGAAAGCGTTGAACGGGAGGCAAGTCGCTGTGTTTTAATTCAGTTATTTAGATTTTTTTTCTTCCTTTAATTTTTTTATTTATTTCTTAGTTATTTGATATCTTTTTATTTTCTGTTTTCAGGTGATAAAAAAAAAAACAAAAAAAGCAAGTCTTGAATTGGCGTCGCAACACTTAACCAAGCGTTGCAACCCTTGCGCTGGCGTTGCAACGTCTCGCGCTTTATCAGTCATGCGACCAGTGAGGACAGCGTTGCAACGCTGTCACGAAATCTGGAATTTAAAAATTCCGGATTTCGTCGATTAGGGTTGATTTTTGCCCAAATTTCTATATTCTCCTCTCTTTTCTCCCCTCTTTTTTTCAATCTCTCTCAATATTCCTCCAAGATTGTTAACTTTAACCCACACCCACTCATTTTTCTTCCTCTTTTGTGCAAGATTGGACATTTTGGGGTAAATTTCATACCCATTATTGGAGATCCATCGTGGGTAACTTTTCCTCTACCCTTTCCTTTCCATTTTTTGTTGTGTTTCTTTGTTTAGGCCTAGGATTTGTTGTTTGTTTAGCTATATTATTGTTTAGGATAATGAATCTTGGCCTTAGATGAATTTTCATAATCTATTGTTGATATTAGAGGATTTTGGGTAGATTGAAGGAAGTGTCCACTTGTGTCCTTAGATGAGTTTTCATGGTTTATTGATGTTAGTTCCCATTTTTTTCACCTTTGGGCATCATTATTCTTGAGAGACTTAATCTTAAGTTTGGGGGTAGTGAAATCATTGATTTTGGTAAAACAAGTCCTTGCCCATTGATTGTGCATTTTGATGGATACATGAATTAGTTGTGTGTTTGTACTTTCTCTTTGGACTGTTCTTCCTACATGAGCATGTGATTAGTTGGTTGACCTTGTAGTTGAACTAGCATGTTAATTTGGTCCTTTGGAAGTTTTCACTTGCTAATTGAGAACTTTATCCTATTGTTGGATGGGGCATGTATATTTGTTTGCTTAGATAGTCATTGGGTTCCTATTTTTCTCCCTCGTTTACATCACCCTTGGGTAGAGAATTCAAAAGTTTATTTTCATCTCTACCTCATGAACCATCCATAGGTCATCTCATTGTTTTCCCTCTCTTGTTGACACTGACTTTATTGCTTGTCCTGGTTTAGTTGTTTTTGCACTAGTCACACATGGCACCTAAGAGAACAAAGAGGACCGCCAGTTCCAGTTTGGCATATGATGAGCAGAGGTTCGTGGATGCTGACACTGCGGAACGCTACCAGAGCTATGTAGTGAACCGCGCTCTAGTTCTAGAGCGGGGTATTGCCCCTGATGACTCCCAACACTAGGACATTTACCATACCATTCAGCAGAGACATTGGGCGTTGTTGGTGCAGCAGCCTGAGGCAGGCGTGGTCCCCCTTGTACGCGAATTATACGCCCACATGCCTATGGAGGCATACCACACCACCGTTCGAGCAAAACGCATCCAGTTCGACTCCGTATCCATTAACAGGTATTTTCGTCTACCTAATTATCAGACTGACGAGTATACCATATATGCCAGGACAAAGCTTGACCCTGCACAGATACTTGCTACCCTGGCACGGGCTAGAGCTCAGCGGGTGATTAGTAGAGGAGAGGTCTCCAAACGCAGAACAACAGATCTCACAGTATCAGCCCGAGTGTGGCACAGTTTTATCTGTGCTAGACTCCAGCCAGTTGCCCACATAAGTGACGTGACGAAGGATCGCACCATCCTCTTATACGCCATTGTCACTAGGAAGACGATTGATGTAGGCAAAGTCATCAGTTGATAAATCAGGTGTTGGGATTTTTATCCTAATCTCGTGTTTGTAATATATTGTTTGAAATTAATAAGAGTTATTCATTTCATCACTTTGTGTCTCGCAATATTTATATACTTTTCCAATAAACTAAGCTCCAGGGTCATTGAATTTATGAGAGAACTAGAACTTGACGGTATGTAGTGGACACACAGGGAGGATCACGTTCGAGTTAATGACCCGAACGGTCTACAGTATATGGATAGGGTTGGAGACCTAATCCTGGATACACTTGTGGATGCGGCCGCTTTGTATTAGATACAAACGAGGTGATCTCGACTTCGTTCATGTGGTTGACATGCGAGTGAGGACATCCTGTGCAATGAGATTGTACAAAGATCGGACCGTGAATTATTAGACTTCATGATGTAACACCGCTGATAGTAAGGACTAATAACTTCGTGAGATTACCATTAGTGACTCGACACAAACTCGAGCGTGTTACGGACTCTTGTCCATGCGGTCCGTCCTTTGACTAGTACGGGTGAGGGTGGTCACAGTTACTCACCGAATATGCCTATCTTCACAAGGACAGGACCAAGTAGGGAGATGGGAACTTAACTACGCGAGATGGAATTCACTCGTTCCCGCCTTTAGGGAAACTAGAGGGGTTGTTCCCTTAAGTGTTATCTCCAGGGCTTGGACAACGGGCGCCCACCTTCTCACTGGCCCGAGAAGGGTGTTGTGTATGGTTGGACCATCACAATATGTTGTTCATTAGAGGAGCAGTGGGGACTTAAGGAACAAGAGGTAGACACAGGGATAAAACGGTAATTTGACCCAGTCGTGTCTACAAACAACCTCTGAAGGGTCGACTCATGGGCATTAGTTATATCAGTGGACACGTAATATTCTGCACTGACGGGAGTGCAGCTACGGGCTATAGTGGAGTGTTACCGTAGCTAATGAATGTTGGTTAACCGGGTCAAAGAGTTTGACAGGTTAATCTCGGATCATTGGAGCCCGTCACTGTAGGTCCATTAGGTCCCTCGGTTGGCTCAATCTGGGTTAAAAGAAGTGTTAATGTTTTGGTATGAAATTGAAGTGTTCAATTTCACTTTAAGGGCACTTATGTCATTTATATGAGATATGAATGATATAATATATAGTTTAATGTGAATGAGATTCATAATAAACTATAGGTTAGCCTAATTGTTGAATTAGGGCTAATTGGAGAAATTAATTGAGAGAAATTAAATTGGATGTGATCCAATTTAATTAATCCACAATTATTGCAAATGAGATTTGCAATATGAGATATGAGATATCTTATAGTATGTGGTTATGCAAATGAGATTTGCATAACCTATGGTTGTAGTAAAGTGGTAATAATGTGGAGATCTTAACTCCATGATTATTCCACTATATAATCCCTTCTTGCAAGAAGGAATTCAAGCTAACTCTCTCATTTTTGGAATTTCAACCAAAAAGAAGAGAATTCTCTCTCAAGCAATTCTCTCAACTCTCCTCCCTCTCCAAAACTAAGAACCCACCATCTTCCTTCTTTCCAAAAGAAGAACAACCGAGTTTCCAAGTGGTTGTGACCGGATCTTGTTCATGAGTTCAAGTTTTCGTTTAGATTGAGAAGCACGAAGAGTTCAAGGAAGGAAGTTGAAGAACAGTCTACAATAAGTAAGTACGTTCTTCTCACTGTTTTTCTTCCTTACTTTGCATGTTTAGCTTAGGTCTAAGTGTTAGATCGGTTTTAACAAATCCGAGTTGCATAATGATACCACGACGATTCGATCGTCTTTCATTGCGCGGGGATTCTCATTCCCTTCAATTGGTATCAAAGCCATTTTGATGGTTCTTCATTTATGTACTATTTTTGTTAAAATTAGGTGGGTAAATTGCCTTAATTTCATGAGATGAATGTTTGGTTTGCATAATGGATGTTTTCAGTTTTTGGCACTAGTTTAGATTTACAATTTATGTTGATGAGATCAATGTAAGGGCCCGTTGTTTTTGAGAATTTTGTTGTAAATCGAGTTTGTAAGTCCGGGTCGTTCGTGGCAAGAGTTGCTGTGAAGAAATCAGAGCGGAAACAGGCGAAAATTTGGTGAAGAACAGCAAAGAGTTTGATGTTCTGTCGATGGCGTTGAGACGCTGCCCAATGGCGTCTCAACACCGCCTCAATGGACGGAGGCCTCGCGCAGCCAGATCAGCGTTACAACGCCCGGGCGTTGAGAACGCGGTCGGCGCTCTGGCGGCGGGCCACGTTACCGCCGCCCACGACGCTGCGTTACAACGCTGCACGCGTTGAGGAGCAGTTTCGCGAGGACGTGGGGCGACAATTTCACTTAGTGGGCGGTTTATTTTTCGTATTTTATTTATTTTATTGTTTTGTAAAATGTATTTTATTTATATATTTAATTATTTTATTAAATAATATTAATATAAATGTTATATTAATGTTATTTAATTAAATAATTGCCCCTAGGTGCCAAAAATCGGTCCATTTTTGCTGTTTAATTATTTTATGCATGAGATGTATATTTTAATTAATTTCTATGTGCATATGGTATGTCATATAGATTTAAAATCCCACCTTAGGTTAAACATTTCATGCATCATATTTATTTTATAAGAGTTATAATATATAGTATGCATGATAGGATTATATTATAAGAGTTATAATATAATGTATGCATGTTTTAATTTGTTTAAACATAAGTGTTATATTTTTTAAATTAAAAGCATGCTCATGCATTAAATTCATGTGATGAATGTATGTTATAGTATAGTATTATTCATGTGATGGATGATCAAGCACTATAACATAGAAATGCATGCAACCTAAGTTAATTATTAGTTTTAAAGAGTTTAGAACTTGAATAATTAGACTTAGGTTTTCTAATTTTCTAATAAGATTAGAAATTAGGAAATCAAATATAACCTTTGATTGGAGACTGATAAGTAACTCTGTCTAAGGAAGGTTTTGTCTAAGGCTGGGGTATTTAAGTTGACGCTTGCGGAACACCCCTACCTAGGAGTGAATTCGGTCCGGAGATTCTTAGGTTATATTCTCGTGAGTGTCGTTAATTAAGAGTTAATTAATTTACTCACATAGACCTAAATTATAATGTGATTATAGACTTAGGTTAATACCATATAAGAGTTATATTGGTAGACTTAGGTAAATTTTAGCCAGTTTATCTAGGTCAATCCTTATTAAAATTAAAGTGTTGAATGGGAGGAAATATAGTGTATGAGATACATTTGAATTTTCAACCACAAATCTCCTTTAAGTCTGCACCGTGAGATCTATACTCGGCCTCGTGGCGCAAATGGGAGCATCTTCCTTCGGGTGGCATTTGTATAGGTCAATATCATCGTGGATGGAGAGAGTACTTATAGTGAGTGGGAGTGGGACTTGTGAAAACGAGTCCCACGGTCTCTTCTTTCGATTCACACCGTGAGACGCCTATGATCAGCCTGCTAGTTTGGCCTGTACCAGACAATCCCTTCGGAGGGCTTGATCATGGGAGTCGAAACACCGTGAATTTTCGAAAGGGATACAGTTTTCTGGTTGGTTTTCCTTCTTGGTTCACCCTTCGGTGGCTATTGTTTGGACGGATACTTGGAAACTTAAAGATTGAGGGTGACACTCACAGAATTCGTTAAGTGTTAATGAATTCGACCGAACAATGGTAGTTGGACGCCTAATGGAATAAGAGTTATTCTGGGATTAGGGTCTGATCGAGAAAGTCGCGTCCTAGAGGAGGAGTGTTCTGTTCACCCTTCGGTGGCGGTTATTCTAAACCTTTAGGGTATCATTGCAAAATTTTGAATGACCTAGGGATCATGAAACAATTTTGCTAAAACTTGATTGGATTTCAAAAGTTTTTTGCGAGACTAAAATAAAGTTTTCTTAATTTTCAGCTAAAAATGTCTAGCGCAATAATAGCATTACTCGCGTCCGATAAGTTAGTGGGAGATAATTACCAAAGTTCGAAAAACAACATAAACACAATTTTAGTAACTGACGACATAAAGTTCGCGCTCACTGAGGAGGGTCCTCAGGTGCACCGTTCAACAGTCCTATTCAACGATCTACAAACCTTCCAGTCCTTGGTGCAAACTAGGGGAAAGGAAGCTGAGGCAAGTGTTGCCTTAAGACCTTTTCACAGGGGTTCGACCTCTGGGATAAAGTTTGTAGACTCTTCAGGCCCTAAGGGGAAGAAGGAGAAGTTGAAGGAAGTTAAGGTTGACCAGAGGTTGCGCCTTAAAAAGGCAAAGAAATCAAGGATGTTGCCGAAAAAGTGTTTCTCTGACCAGGGGGCGGCCACTTTGAAAAGGAGTTGTCCCAAGTTCCTTGATGAAAAGAAGATGACAGGTAAATGTGATTTACTTGTCACATAAACTTGTTTAGTGGAGAGTAATGACTCTGCTTGGATATTGGATTCAGGCGCCACAAACCATGTTTGCTCTTCTTTTCAAGGATTAAGTTCCTGGCAGCCGCTGCAAGAGGGTGAGATAACACTCAGGGTTGGATCCGGAGAAGTTTTCTCAGCTGCAGCATTAGGTACGGTGAAGCTGTTCTTTGGCGGGAAGTACTTATTATTGGATAATATGTATATAATTCCTGGGTTTACGAGAAACCTAGTTTCTATTTCCTGCCTATTAGAACAAAATATTTTTGTTTCATTCAAGAGTAATAAAGCGTTTATTTCTCGAAATGGAAATTTGATTTGTTCTGCTTCGCTTGAGAGCAATCTATATGTTTTGAACCCAAATTCGGTCAAAAGTGTTTTGAACACCGAATTGTTTAAAAAAAACAAATGAAAGCTTGAACTAAGAAAGCAAAAGTTTCTCCAAAAGAAAATGCCCATCTTTGGCATCTACGGTTAGGCCACATTAATCTCAATAGGATTGAGAAACTAGTGAAGAGTGGACTTCAAAACGAGTTGGAAGAAAACTCTTTACTGGTGTGTGAGTCATGCCTTGAGGGCAAGATGACCAAACGTCCTTTTAGTGGAAAAGGATATAGAGCCAAAGAGCCTCTTGAGTTAGTACATTCTGACCTCTGTGGTCCGATGAATGTTAAAGCTCGGGGCGGTTATGAGTCGTTCGTGTCTTTCATAGACGATTACTCCAGATATGGGTATATTTACCTAATGCACAAGAAGTCTGAAACTCTTGAAAAGTTCAAGGAGTACAAGACTGAGGTTGAGAACCTCTTAGGTAAATCGTTTAAAACACTTCGATCGGATCGAGGTGGAGAGTACATGGACACTGAATTCCAGGACTATATGATAGAACACGGAATTACGTCCCAACTCTCAGCGCCTGGTATGCCACAAAAGAATGGTGTATCGGAGAGGAGAAACAGAACCTTGTTGGACATGGTTCAGTCGATGATGAGCTATGCTCGTCTCCCTGATTCTTTTTGGGGGTATGCAGTGGAGACTGCGGTCTATATTTTGAACAATGTTCCGTCGAAAAGTGTTTGTGAAACACCTTTCGAGCTCTAGAGTGGACGTAAAGGCAGTTTACATCACTTCAGAATTTGGGGATGCCCAGCCCACGTGTTGGTGTCAAACCCGAAAAAGTTGGAACCCCGTTCGAAATTGTGCCTATTCGTAGGTTACCCTAAAGAGACTAAGGGTGGTCTATTTTTCGATCCTAAGGAAAATAGGGTGCTTGTGTCGACAAACGCCACTTTTCTAGAGGAAGACCACGTCAGGGATCATTTACCAAGGAGTAAAATTGTGTTGAATGAAATGGGCGGTACATCAGCAAGAGTTGCTGATGGGGCTAGTACGTCAACAAGTGTTGTTGATCCTAGCACGTCTAGTCAAATCCGTTCCCAAGAGTTGGGAATGCCTCGACGTAGTGGGAGGGTTGTGAGACAGCCTGATCGCTACATGGGTTTAGCTGAAACCTCAGTTGTCGCTCCTGATGATGACTGTGAGGATCCATTGACCTATGATCAGACAATGGTTGATGTTGACAAAGACGAGTGGATTAAAGCTATGGACCAGGAAATGGAGTCTATGTACTTCAATTCTGTATGGGAGCTTGTGGATCAACCGGAAGGGGTAAAACTTATTGGTTGCAAATGGATCTACAAGCGTAAACGTGGCGTAGATGGGAAGGTGCAGACCTTCAAAGCCCGACTAGTGGCAAAGGGTTTTACCCATGTTGAAGGGGTTGACTATAAGGAGACCTTTTCACTTGTTGCCATGGTAAAGTCGATCAGGATCCTTCTGGCTATTGTCGCGTATTATGACTACGAGGTATGGCAGATGGACGTCAAGACAGCCTTTCTGAATGGCAAACTTGATGAGACCATCTACATGGACCAACCCAAAGGGTTCTGATAGCATGCAAATATGCTATATTATTTCTATATTTTAGCTAGTTTTTATACTTAAAACATGGGCATTCATGGTATTTTACGGTTAATTTCAGGAAATTGAGCTTGAGAAGCAAGAATTGAGTGTTTTGAGACTATTTTGGTGCAATTTGGAACATGTGTGTGCTTAATTGAAGACCCAAGAAAAATATAGATGTATTTTGAGTATAAAAAGTATACTGAGAGATTCTACATCGAATCACGATTCCAACGCATCAAACCGAGGTCATTTGGACACCAAGCGAAAAGATATGACAAAAATGGTCGCGATGGGTGGGGTGGCGGCGAGCAGTGACGTTGCAACGTCGCATCGAAAAGCCCTATAAATACAACATGTTGTTTTCATTGCAAGGGAGCCGAATTTGGTAGTTTTAGCCCTAGTTTCAAATACACACTCTAAGGGGAGAAAAAAGAGCATTCCTTAGGAGCTAAAGCGTTTGTGGAGGCTCGAGATCGTGACGGGAGCTCGGGAACGAGAGACCCACATCGACACATAAGTTTATTTCTCTTTCTTTTAGTTTGTAATTGAGTTTAAAGACTTTTCCTATGACTTTAGCTTGTTTTTATGGTGATTTTGAGTAGCTAAACGTTGTAGTTGGAATTTGATTAGCATGTTTTAGATTTATTTGATTATGTATTGAACTTTGTTATGTTATTTATTTTTGGCAATTCATTCTTAATTTCATTTATATCTTTGGTTTAAGTAGACTTGAGAGAAAAAGCTTAAATTAGAACAAGGTTGTCAAAACTCTTAGAATTCTGGCATGAGAATGACCTAGAAATCTTAGGGAAACGCATAAAGAAGTTGCTTAATGCCGTGCATGCTTAGATTTTATATGTAGACTATAGGATTTATTGTATGTGCGAGGCTCTTGAGAGATCGAGAGACTTTCTTGAGTAATTTACTTCTTGTTTATACATTCATAATATTAGTTCATTGCATGTGTTAAATAAGGAATTATCTTGTGAAATCATCTTCCTTCAATTCTATCATATTCGTGTCTCCAATTGTACATTTATTTTCTATCTTTCTTTTCACTATCCATCAAAGTTTTGTTGCTTTAGCTAAAATTAAGAAAAAGTATCTTGGTAATTAATTAATCTAGAAAACTCATTCTTGAGGACGATACTCTGTACTCAAATCACTATACTAAAACTTGACCCGTACACTTGCGGTATTGCAACATAATTTTACGCAACAAGTTTTTGGCGCCGTTGCCGGGGAATGGCGATTATTTAGATTGATTAATATTGGGAGAAAATTCGAGATTTTAGACTAAAGTTTTTTTTCCTTTTGTGTTTTTTTCCTTATTTATTTTTTCCTTATTTGTTTTTTTTCTTTTCCTTATTTGTTTTCTTTCCATATTTGTTTTTTTTCCTCATTTGATTTTTTTCCTTATTTGTTTTTTTCATTTTGTGTTTTTTTTCCTTACTTTTTTTTCTTTTTTCCCTTATTTATTTTTTTTTCTATTGTGTGTTTTCCTTTTTTGTTTCTTTTCTTTGTTTTCCTTATTCGTTTTTTCCTTACTTGTTTTTTTTTTATTTGTTTTCTTTCCTTTTGTGTTTTTTTCCTTACTTGTTTGTTTTCATTTTTTTGTTTTTTTCTTATTTGTTGTTTTTCTTTTTTTTTTGTTACTTTTGTTTTTCTTTCTTTTTTTTTTGCTTATTTGTTTTTTCTTATTTGTCGTTTTTTTTCTTTTTCCTTATTCGTTTTCTTATTTCTTATTTTTTTTTCCTCTTTTTTCCTTTTTTTTCTTTCCTTATTTTTTTTTCTTTTTTTTTCTTAATTTATTTATTATTTATTGTTTTCCTTATTTGTTTCTTTTCTTTTCTATTTTTTTCTCCTTGTTTGTTTGTTTTTTCTTTGTTCTTAATTTAGTCTCGTGTGTTGTTCGAGCCTTTGTGTCCTGTTTTGGTTGTGTTGATTTTGTGTAAAAGTTTTGATTTGAATTATCGTGATTTAAAGTATGACTTTTCATGACCATAATTCTTCACCAATATATTATACTTCTCAGGATCCTAGGTATGTGAATCATGATTTTTATGGATACCAAATGTCTAACCCTTACCATTATGAATCCATGTTTTATGAAAATTCTTTTGATGGTAATCATATAGGCATTTGGAACCAAAATTTTTCCTACCCCAACAAATCTATAGAAAACTTTTCTCTTGTGGATTTATTAATGGAATATACTTTTGAGTTGAGGATAAAAAATTTGTTTCATGCTAAATTAGAAAGGTTGGATAGGTTAGAAGCTAAAGTGGTAGAACTTGGGGCAATAATACATGGAAGAACTAATCATCTTAATCAATTGGCGGAATCCCTTAAGGCCCTACAAGAGCAAATTCTTTATCTTGCCACTGAGGAAGAGCAGCCTAGGAGAACTCATGCATATGATAGTGAGGATGAGTTGGAGGAGATTGAAACACACCAAAAACAGGTTTGTGAGGTCGAACATGGTAATGCAATCACTTCCACAAAAGAAATCCAGGTGATAGAGTTCGAGGCTGAAAGTCTCCCTTCCCTTTATCTCCAAAAGTTTCTTTTAATCTTGATAACCATTTTTCCTATACTCACGAGTCTTGTTTTGAATTTTGTTCTTTTATTTCAAACAAAAATAACAAAAATATTTATCTTTCAGGTGGCCAAGAAAAACAAGAGAGCCTTTTAGACTTAGAAGGCTATATTGACTCAAGCAAGAAGGGCCCCAAGAAATATGAGCAATTTTACGTGTCTTGATGCCAACCATGGGTCCAGTCTAGCTAAAGACGTGAAAGAAAGTGCTTCTTGGGAGGCAACCCAAGCTTTACATTTCATTTACGTTTTTGTTTTTACTTTAGTTGTTTTATTTGTTTGCTTAGTTCTTAGTTCTCGTTGTTTTTGTTTTGTTAGGTCGTGTTGATGTCTCCCTCGTGAAACCCATGCTCCCGTTCTGCAGTGCTTCATCTCACGTAACTTGGCCGCCCAAGGAATTCAAAAGAAAAATGAAAATCTCTATTACTCAGGACAGTATTGTTCACTCTTACCCTTCTTGATTTGCTTATCTGTTGTGACTGTCCTGAGTATGTGTCGAATTGTTGATTGATCTTATGCATAAGTATGATTATGATGGCTTAGGACGAGATTTAATTTAAAATTTGTGATTCTGCTGAAACTTGAGAGCATGATATGAATTTGAGTTAATTTAAAAATTTTCTTGAGTCTTTCCTGCAATATTATGCACATAGCCTATGTTCCTGTAGTTTTGAAATGCTTAGAACAAAGTTATTAGATTTAGAAGTTTGATGTCACCTCGATAGGTCTGAGAACTGATTTGAGAGTTAAACTGCAGGATAGGGTGAATGACAATATGAAGTGCATGATCTGTATAATATGTGCATTATGTGAAAGAGTTTTCGTCTATTTTTGTTGTTATGTTTGTTAAAGAAAAAAAATCGTGAGGACAAAAAGAGCTACCTTCACTGTGATCAGTTAGGCCACTCATTGAGCGAGTGCTCTGGGTAAGGGTCCCTGCAGTGGATGTGTGAAAGCTAGTGTCCTTTCATAAAAAAAAAAGGGAAAATAAAAAAAGTGAATCAAAATAGTGATTAAGTACCGAGTAAAGTTGTTTATTTCTTGAATGTGGGGAGACTCAAGGATTAGAAACTATGACCGGTGTAGGGGGAAGTTGAATGGAGAACCTAATAAAGTTGTTCCGGGCTTAGTAGAGATTAAAGGAACGGAGGCTAATCACACACACATGTAGGAACACTTAGGAAAAGTTTAAATTACTTGTTGAAGTATCATGTTCGAATGTTTCTCGTGATTGTTAAAATTTCCTTCAAAATATTTGAGGCTTGAGTCTGATATATGCATAAGAAAGATCTTATAGTTTAATTTCATTTTGCTCGGGACTAGCAAAAGCTTAAGTGTGGGGGTATTTAATAACATGTAAATATGCTATATTATTTCTATATTTTAGCTAGTTTTTATACTTAAAACATGGGCATTCTTGGTATTTTATGGTTAATTCAGAAAATTTAGCTTGAGAAGCAAGAATTGAGTGTTTTGAGACTATTTTGGTGCAATTTGGAACATGTGTGTGCTTAATTGAAGACCCAAGAAAAATATAGATGTATTTTGAGTATAAAAAGTATACTGAGAGATTCTACATCGAATCACGATTCCAACGCATCAAACCGGAGGTCATTTGGACACCCGAGCGAAAAGATATGACAAAAATGGTCGCGATGGGTTGGTGGGCGGCGAGTACAGCTGACGTTGCAACGCCATGACCAAACATTGCAACGCCGTACCGAAAAGCCCTATAAATACAACATGTTGTTTTCATTGCAAGGGGAGTCGAATTTGGTAGTTTTTAGCCCTAGTTTCGAAATACACATTCTAAGGGAAGAAAAAATAACATTCCTTGGGAGCTAAAGCGTTTGTGGAGGCTCGAGATCATGACGGGAGCTCGGGAACGAGAGACCCACATCGACACATAAGTTTATTTCTCTTTCTTTTAGTTTGTAATTGAGTTTAAAGACTTTTCCTATGACTTTAGCTTGTTTTTATGGTGATTTTGAGTAGCTAAACGTTGTAGTTGGAATTTGATTAGCATGTTTTAGATTTATTTGATTATGTATTGAACTTTGTTATGTTATTTATTTTTGGCAATTCATTCTTAATTTCATTTATATCTTTGGTTTAAGTGGACTTGAGAGAAAAAGCTTAAATTAGAACAAGGTTGTCAAAACTCTTAGAATTCTGGCATGAGAATGACCTAGAAATCTTAGGGAAACGCATAAAGAAGTTGCTTAATGCCGTGCATGCTTAGATTTTATATGGAGACTATAGGATTTATTGTATGTGCGAGGCTCTTGAGAGATCGAGAGACTTTCTTGAGTAATTTACTTCTTGTTTATAAATTCATAATATTAGTTCATTGCATGTGTTAAATAAGAAATTATCTTGTGAAATCATCTTCCTTCAATTCTATCATATTCGTGTCTCCAATTGTACATTTATTTTCTATCTTTCTTTTCACTATCCATCAAAGTTTTGTTGCTTTAGCTAAAACTAAGAAAAATTATCTTGGTAATTAATTAATATAGAAAACTCATTCCTGAGGACGATACTCTGTACTCAAATCACTATACTAAAACTTGACCCGTACACTTGCGGTATTGCAATATAATTTTACGCAACAGGTTCATTGCCCAAGGCCAAGAGCAAAAGGTTTGCTGGCTTCATAGGTCCATTTATGGGTTGAAACAAGCTTCGAGGTCTTGGAATATAAGGTTTGATAAGGCGATCAAATCTTATGGCTTTGATCAAAATGTCGACGAGCCTTGTGTCTACAAGAAAATCGTTGACAAAACTGTCGCATTTTTGGTGTTGTACGTGGACGATATTCTTCTCATTGAGAATGAGGTAGAATTTCTTACTGACGTTAAGAAGTGGCTAGCTTCGCAATTCCAATTGAAAGATTTGGGAGAAGCTCGGTATGTTCTAGGTATCCGCATTGTCCTAACCTAAGAAGAGCGACGCTAGCCCCCTGTCTCGGCGTCCTTATATTGACAAGATGTTGTCTAGATATAAGATGGAGAAGCGCAAGAAGGGTTTGTTTGCCTTTCGTGCATGGGGTTCACTTGTCTAAGGATCGGTGTCCTAAGACTCCTCAAAATGTTGAGGATATGAGACGGATTCCGTATGCTTCACCGTAGGGAGCCCGATGTATGCCATGTTGTGTATTAGGCCCATATTTATGCGGTAGGAATCGTCGGTAGATATCACCCAATCCGTGATTAGATCACTAGACGGTAGTAAAGGCAATCCTCAAGTATCTTAGGAGAACGAGGAACTACGACTTAGTGTATGGCGGTGGGGATTTGATCCTTACAGGATACACAGATTACGATTTTCGGGCCGATAAGGATTCTAGGAAATCCACTTCCGGTCGACCTTCATTCGAATGGAGGAGTCGTAGTATGGCGAAGCATCAAGCGAGGATGCATCGTTGATTCCACTATGGAAGCGGAGTATGTTGTGGCTCGTGAAGTTTGCAAAGGAAGTCGCTTTAGCTTGGGAAGTTCATGACGATTTGGAAGTTGTTCCAAATATGAACTTGTCGATCACAATCGCTCGTGATAACTTGATGGTGCGATGCCAACTCACGTGAGCCTCGGAGCCATAAGAGAGGCAAACACATTGAGCGCAAGTATCATCCGATCACGGGAGATTGTGCACCGCGGATACGTGACGGTCCACACGAGATAAGCGTCGAGCACAACGTGGTGATCCATTTACAAAGCCCCTCACGGCTAAAGTGTTTGAGGGTCACCTAGAGAGTCTAGGTCTTGAGAGCTTCCCCGACTAGGGTAAGTGGGAGATGTGTAAACGGGTATTCAATGCCCTAGTTTATTGTATTACTTCATTGTAATTTATGTACATTTCAGAAATGTATTTTCTCCGCTAGCTTAGTCCAAGTGGGAGTTTGTTGGGATTTTTGTCCTAATCTCGTGTTTGTTATTGTTTGAAATTAATAAGAGTTATTCATTTCATCACTTTGTGTCTCGCAATATTTATAAACTTTTCCAATAAACTAAGCTTCAGGGTCATTGAATTTATGAGAGAACTAGAACTTGAACGGTGTGTAGTGGACACACAGGGAGGATCTATTAGACCTACTGATGATCGTTCGGGTCATTAACTCGATGTAACACCGTTGACAGTAAGGACTAATAACTTCGTAGATGACCATTAGTGACTCGACCTGAATCCTGAGCGTGCTACGGACTCCTGTCTGCGAGGGTATGTTCTTTGACTAGTACGGGTGAGGGTGGTCACAGTTACTCGCCCAATATGCCTATCTTCTCCGGGACAGGACCAAGTAGGGAGCTGGGAACTTAACTACGCGAGATGGAATTCACTCGTTCCCGCCTTTAGGGAAACTAGAGGGGTTGTTCCCTTAAGTGTTATCTCCAGGGCTTGGACAACGGCGTCCACCTTCTCACCGCCCGAGAAGGGTGTTGTGTATGGTTTTGGACCATCACAATATGTTGTTCATTAGAGGAGCGGTGGGGACTTAAGGAACAAGAGGTAGACACAGGGGTAAACGGTAATTTGACCCAGTAGTGTCTCGAACAACTGTGAAAGGGTCGCCTCATGGGCATTGGTTATATCGGTGGACACGTAATATTCTCGTGACGACGGGAGTGTAGCTACGGGCTATAGTGGAGTGTTACCGTAGCTAATGAATGTTGGTTAACCGGGTCAAAGAGTTTGACAGGTTAATCTCGAATTATTGGAGCCCGTCACTGTAGGTCCATTAGGTCCCTCGGTTGGCTCAATCTGGGTTAAAAGAATGATTAATGTTTTGGTATGAAATTGAAGTGTTCAATTTCACTTTAAGGGCATTTATGTCATTTATATGAGATATGAATGATATAATATATAGTTTAATGTGAATGAGATTCATAATAAACTATAGGTTAGCCTAATTGTTGAATTAGGGCTAATTGGAGAAATTAATTGAGAGAAATTAAATTGGATGTGATCCAATTAAATTAATCCACAATAATTGCAAATGAGATTTGCAATATGAGATATGAGATATCTTATATTATGTGGTTATGCAAATGAGATTTGCATAACCTATCGTTGTGGTAAAGTGGTAATAATGTAGAGATTTTAACTCCATGATTATTCCACTATATAATCCCTTCTTGCAAGAAGGAATTCAAACTAACTCTCCCATTTTTGGAATTTCAACCAAAAAGAAGAGAATTCTCTCTCAAGCAATTCTCTCAACTCTCCTCCCTCTCCAAAACTAAGATCCCACCATCTTCCTTGTTTCCAAAAGAAGAACAACCGAGTTTCCAAGTGGTTGTGACCGGATCTTGTTCGTGAGTTCAAGTTTTCGTTGAGATTGAGAAGCACGAAGAGTTCGTGACCAAGGAAGGAAGTTGAAGAACAGTCTACAACAAGTAAGTACGTTCTTCTCACTATTTTTCTTCCTTTGCATGTTTAGCCTAGGTCTAAGTGTTAGATCGGTTTTAACAAATCCGAGTTGCATAATGATACCACGATGATTCGATCGTCTTCCGCTGCGCGGAAATTCTCATTCCCTTCATCAGGCACGTGCGGCGAGGCACAACCACTGGCAGACTAGGGCATCCCTCTCTCATCATCGCCCTATATCGTCTTGCCGAAGTCACCTTGAGCTGATTCATCCCAAGGGGGTGATAGATAAGAAGTACATTATGGGACTTCGGGATCAAGACCAAGGAGTGCTTGCTGGGATGCCAGCCGACGAGTCAGAGTTTTTCCTTGACGCAGTCGAGGGTGAGATGGGTGACGAGGGGCATCATGAGTCTCCACATCGCTCTGCCCCATAGGATTATCAGGATCTGGTTCGAGCCATGGCCATACTCGATGAGCGTTTGACTAGCATGAGACTCAGAGTCGTCGGGAGGAGTGCTGGATCATGAGGCACTTGTAGTACAATGAGGCCTCCAACCGCCATCTATAAGACTGTCTCAGGCACATTCATGGCTCAAATCCTGCATTTCCAGGCCCTATGCCTCCTTACGCCTCCTCTGACGAGGAATGAGATTTTTTCGAGCTCAGGGCAATATAGTTCTTTTCTCTCCCCCGTTGTTTCTTTAGTTGATTTGTCTGTTATTTTTTTATCTGTATTTGCACATTGAGGACAATGTTGTTCTCAAAGTTTGGGGGTGATTGTATGACTTTTTAATTACTGTTTACTGCATGAGGTTTATCTAACTCCATTCCATACTCTATCATATTCTTTCCTGCTGTGTGTTTTTGGTTCGTTTGATCAATTTTAGGTTAATAGAATGGATTGCTCATTGTAAGTCTTTCCTACTTTGACTATGATAACCACTGATGGAATTTAATTGAGAATTGTGAATAACGTTCATCAACTAAGAGAACTTGATTAATTTCTAGTTTTAGGATGTTTAAAATTGATTAGAGAATTCCTTGAAGCTATTTGTACTTAGCCAATCCCGGAAAGGTCTTGAATGCTTAGGGCAAGTTTATTTTGTCTAAAAGTTCGTTGTCACCTCGATAGGCTTAGGAGCTGATGAAAGAGCAAGTTTGCTTAATTGAAAAATTATACCTTTTAAAGTTTTTCCACTAAAAAAAAAAAGATAAACAAGAGGGGTACTCCAACATCCTAAGTATTGTGACTAATACTTGTCTTTTGAAGGATTAAACTTAGCATGCGAGTAGTCTTTGACAATCTGTATTGTATCTGTGCTCGTAGGTAGCTATTTTCACCACAAAGTGTTAATATATTGGAGCGAAGGCATAGACGACTAAAGGATTCCCTCCAAAAAAAAAAATAATAATGATAGTAATAAGAAAATATGTTGTTAGTGAAATAAAGTTTAAGTTTGGGGGTGAAAGAAAAACAACAATAAAAGGTAAAATTTTCTGATTGTGTAAATGAGCTGAAGATTTAGAGCCTAGGGCTAGTGTAGAGGGAAAATGAACAGAGGACTCAATAAAGTTATCTTGGGCTTATAAGGATTAAACTGGAAAAGGCTAGCACACACCCAGTTAAGGAATAATTTGATTAAATTTTAAAATCTTATTATGTAGTTTTTAATCAATGTTGCCTTTTTTATGAGTTTATTCCTCGATTCATACAATTCCTGAGGTTTGAGTTTGTAGTATGAAACCTACTCTGATATGATCCTTCTTTTTCTTGTTTTTGCTCGAGGACTAGCAATTGTTTAAGTTTGGGGGTGTTTGATAGCACACAAAATGTGTTATCCCTAGGCTTAAATTATGTTAGTTTTGTGATAATTTCAGGTTAAAGAGCAATATAATGATAAATGGAGAATTATGAGTGAAAAATGAGCCAAACATTGCCTAAGGGAGCCAAAATTGACATTAAATAGAAGAAGGAACACCAAACCAAGCCATCAAACCCGTGGAGATGGCGTTGCAATGCCATTCAGAGCATTGCAACGCCCTGCGTGCAACCACTCAACCATAAGAGTCTTTGTCGATGGCGATGCAACGCTGCTTCGCAGCGTTGCAATTCCCAGCATGCAGCAAATACGCCATGAAGATCTGTAGCGATGGCGTTGTAACGCTACTTCGATAAGCAAATGACGCGCGAGGGTAGCAGCGTTGCAACGCTGCTAGAATTTTCCTTTTTTATTTATTCGCTTAGGGCACGACGTTGCAACGTCGTGCCATTATTATAAAAAAGAAATGATGCTTCTTGTTTGAGAGAGAGCTTTTTGGAGAGTTTTTTTCACACCATTGTCTAAATTTCATTGTAAGAGGCTGTAAGAAGACTTTGGAGAGATTTCAAGGAGAAGAATTTTGGAGCTCGGGGTTCGTGATAGGTGCCGGGATCGTTGTCGTTCATGCCACGAGAGTTCTTTCTTCGTTCTTTTCACTTTGATTATTGAACTATTATTTTGTATTTGAGTTTAGTAGGATTTGTAGTGGACATGAGTAGCTAAACTTGTTATCTTAGGGATAGATGTAGCCTTTTAATTATGTTATTTTGTTGAATTGACTGCTTTTGGTTTATTGTAATGCTTTTATTCATGCAATTGCATCCTTAATGCTTATAGACTCTTGATCACGATTTATTTGTTCTTAGGTCTGAATTTATTCTTGTAAAAGATATTTTAGATCTGATCTCAATTGCATGACTGATAGTTATTTTGACATGAGAATGATTGAAGTGCTATTAGAAACCCATAAGAATTGAATTTAGTGTCATGTTTGATTTTTAGGTTGAACAGAGATGTTTAATTCTATGTCTTGCATCAGATTCACTTGCCTCGAGAGAGGTTATTTCTTATATTAGTTTCTTGGTTTATAAAAGCAGTGCAATAACCCATTAGCATGATCTCAATAAAATAGTTAATTAATTGGTGAAATCTAGTCCCTAAGATATTTGTCTCTCCTGATTGTTCTCAATTTTCACTCTTTGATTTTGTGTTTCATTTCACCTTAAATCTAATTTTTTAGATAAAATTGAGTGGTGTTATTGCTAGGAATTAATTAAATTAAATAACCCGATTTTGTGGACGATACTCGTACTCAAATTCATTATATTAAAACTTGACGCGTACACTTGCAGTCTTGCAAAATTTACGCAACAGTCGACTCATGGGCAATGATTATATCAATGGACACAATATAATCTACAGTGAGGAGAGTGCAGCTACAAGTCTATAGTGGAGTGACTTGTAGTTAATGAATATTGATTAACTAGATTAAAGAGTTTGATCAGTTAATCTCACATCATGGAGCTCATGAACTGTAGGTCCATTAGGTCTCTCCGTTGGCTCAACATGGTAATATTTAGGGCATAAAGTTAGAAATGAAATTGAAGAGTTCAATTTCATATATGAGGTGTCATATCAATTATATATGATATAATTGATATAATATATGGTTTTAATGTGAATTAGATTCACATATTAACTATATACTAATGAGAGAATGAAAGAGGGATAGGATGGTAATTTCCATCCTATTTCCTTATAAATAGTTGCATGAGATGTCATTTTGACATCAACCTTTTGGTAAACCTAGAATACCATATTATTGTGTTGTTGGAAAAGTTCCAAACACATCTTCTCTCATATCCTCCACATCTCACCCTAAAAGGAACTCACCTTCCTCCCTCACATAGAGAACAACGGAGAAGATCTGGTGGTGGAACTTCACAAAGTTTGAGTTGTTGCTGAGATCGTGACCGTGGGAGAAGGACTTAAAGAAGAAAGCATTCTTCAAAGGTAACATCTTGTTGTCCTATGTAGAATTAGCATGCTTAATCTTATATATATTGTTCTTGATTGAAATCTGTACAATAAAATTAAGAACACTCGATTCACAATCGCTTCCGCTGCGGGATTCGATCCCTTCATGTGTAACCTTTTGGAAATGGGATCCTGATAGCATGCAAATATGTTATCTTATTTCCTATATTTTAGTTCATTTTTATGCTATAAATATAGGCATCTATGCCATTTTATTAGCAATTTCACGTAATCAAGATTTTAGAAGCAAAAGTATGCAATTTGGATAAAAACGATGATTTTAGGGCTTAAATCGGGTATTTGAAGAAGCAAAGGACAAGATTAGAGCATGGCTTGGTTGCAGGACTCGAGGCTCGGCTTTGCAACGCTGATACCAGCGTTGCAACGTTGGGCACACACGTGCTCAAAGTCATTTTCGTCCGTAGCATTGAGACACTATTAACAGGGTCTCAATACTACCTCAACAACGTTGCAACGGTACTCCGATATATAATAATTAAATGCTTCGTTTTTGCTATGGATTGAGGGAGACCAGTTTAGGGTTTTAGGCCACTTTTGCAATTTCTTCCCTCCTTCGGACTTGTGGGTACGTAATCAAGGTGTATAGGGTAGAGATCGAAGCTCGAGAGCATAGGATTTGAGGCAGAAAACGAGGATTCAGTGTTGACTGTTGATCTCTTTGTTTACCCTCCCTTATTTTATGTATTCCCTTGTTGTAATATAGAGAATTTGTGCTTTATTGTTGATGATGTTGGGTTGAATTTAATATTTGAAGGATTAGAGCATGATTAGCCTTAGTTATATGATGTAATTAAGACTCGAGACCATTTAATTTGATTGTTATTTTTATTTAATTGGGTTTTACTTAATGCTCTGTATTAATTGACCATTAGTACATTGTGTTAGTCCTTAATTTGAGCTCGATAGAGGATAATTAGGCTAGGCTTAGTCCAATTAACACCCTCAGGTTGTCGATATGACATAAGATTAAGAATTGATGGGTGAAGCTAATAACGAGCGTGAAAGAGTCTATATCAAGAAAGCAGAAGCAATTTAGGATCTTAAACACTCTAATTTGATCAATTTTGCAATATAAAATGCATGCTCAAAGTTGGAAAAACATAAGGATAAAAAACTCAACTTTGAAGATCAAATTCTCTTCACCCGGTGGATGATTTTCAACACGAACACTTTGTGGACCACCTCTAGAGTTTTCCCTACTATCCTCAGGCCTTGGAATGGATTGTGAGATCCTAGGTTGAGAGAATTTGGAAGAAAATACCTCAAAGGCAAGAAACTGAGAATTGAGAGAATTTCTGCAAAATTCTCCTAAATCACTTCAAATCACCTTTAAATAAAGCTTCAATAAGCTCTACCAACGTGACAACTCAAGATGATTTTCATGAAAAACATGAAAATCTCTTTTCGAACGTGGGCCAATTTTGGCCAATTTTGAAGATGATGAGGATTGGGCAACTTGCCAAGATGATTTTCATGAAAAACATGAAAATCTCTTTATTTTTTATTTAATTTTAATTAAAAAATCACTATTAAATTGATTTATAATTAAAATTAATTTAATTAATTAAATAATTCAAAAAATTAATTTAATTATTAAATAATTCAAAAAATTAATTTAATTAATTAATTTTTAATTTCATTTAATATCAAATATTAGATTAAATAAATTGCCCGATCTCGATCGACTTTTCGAACATGAATCTTTATTCATGCTATTAACCGATCCAATATTTAAATCATATTTAAATATGTTCACCTCTTTTTAATCATAGTTTTATTCATAATTAAACTATGACTCGTTAAATATATCGCATATCATTAACAATTTCTCTCAAAACCGAACTTGAACAATTCAAATTTTTTTCTCTCAAAATATTACAAGGCTTAGTCCGAACTAGTAAGGGGGACCTAATGTACCTACAGATCATAAGCTCCAACGATACGAGAGATTAATCGACCAAACTCTTGCGTACCTAATCAACGTTCGTTAACCACCGGGACACTCCACTAAAATCCAGGTGGTTGCTCTCTCTCTCACTTTGTAGAGTGCATTTTTGTCAAACTCGATATAACCATGATTAGTAGGTGAACTTGAAAGGCATATCTCTACTCATGTTTAATTAGTTTGAACATGATAGTTAATGTGTGAAAAAAATCCCACTAGGCAAGCATATATAATTATTGATAAATCAGGGTTGTTCTGATAACGACTAATTATACAAATCTTGATAAAATTAAGACAAAATTAAGCAGAACAACCCTGATTTATCAATAATTATGAAGGACTAATCAGGGTTGTTCTGCTCTCGATTTTAGGTTTGTTAGAATTTAATTATCTTGTTGTTAAATCTACGGTGCTTAATTTTGTCTTAATTTTATAAAGATTTGTATGATTAGTCCTTATAAGAACAACCCTGATGATTTATCAATAATTATGTATGCTTGCATAGTGGAATTTTTTCACACATTGACTATCATGTTCAAACTAATTTTTTCAAGTTCACCTTATTAATTTTATATTCAAAATAAATTTGACATAGTTTGACTACCATCAAACTACGAATATTTGTTACACCTTATATATTTTTTTTCTAATCATACTAATTGTTATAATTAGACTTTAAAACTATTTGAGTGATCGAGTTGAGTGAGTAGAGGATTAGTGAAGGTTAACTTTGTTCGATTAACATATTGGAACAAGACTTGGAGGTTGAAACGATTTACATGAACAAAAAGTAAAACCAGGGCCACAAACACTACTTATAAATTATAAACATGAAGAACAAAAAGTGGAATTCCATTTCCATTTTTTTAAGAATGATTACATTTTCACTTTGAAAAGTAGTCTTCGGTCCTCCCCTTGAACCCAATTTGCCCGAAGGTAAGCGTAATGAAGAGACCCAAGTGCCACGTAATCAGCCACAACCTGAATTACACATAATTTATTTAGACCAATAATTCTATATATAGGTATATATATTAATGTATAACATTAAATAACTGATCTTCTTTGTAGGAAGTACATTTAAATTTTTACTTCTAAATTTGCAATTTTTTTTTTTTTTTATAGAAAAACATTTTGAAATAATCTGTTATATAAATCCTGAATTTTCAAGTATTATGAAGTTATTAAATTTTAAATAAATGTTTTGTTATATCAATCATTATTATTAAATTGTATTAATTATTTAATAAAGGCATTGAATTTATATGCTTTTAGCTACAAAAATATATCATGTTTTTATTAGACCATTTAGGATTACTGTTGGATACTTAAATTTTTAAAATTATTAATTTAGTCACTAAACTTTTAAGATTTTTAAAATTCACGAATCTATTCAACATAAAATTAAAATTTTAAAATTTATTAGACACTTTTAAAAGTTAATATATACCATAAACACAAACTTTAAATTTTAAAAAATAAAGGTGAAATTTAACCAATAATGTAGCGGCAAATGTTATTGGTTACCAGAACTGAGAAGTGAGGGCGGGAGGAGAGGGAAAATGGGCAAGCTCTGTTCCAATGCTCTCAAAGAAGAGTCCGGTCAAGCTCTTCCCGTCGATCACCGGAATGCTCGACGGCGCAATCCAGCCGATCAGTCCAAAACCGATCACATTCAGATCTCTCCGCAGCCAGTCTCTGTCAAAGCTTCCATCGCACGAAACACACAACAACCGAAACCATCATTCTCCATTCCAAATCCAATACAAAAAATTGACATCAAATCAGTAATCACTTACCAGGTGAACCTTCCGCCCGATGCACGCGCCACGCCGAGCGGATTCCTCGCGGCCACCGGCGATTTGAGGAACCCTGCAAGAAGATGAGAAATCAAATAAAAAAGGCAAAATCAATTTGAGAGCAGAGTTGGAAATCAATTGCAGGGAGCAGTGGCTTACCGGAGGCGAGAAGGGGAGATTTGGAGGAAGGAGTGGAGAGGGAGGAGGTTCCGAGGCCGACAATGGTGGAAGAGGTAGCGAAGGCGGTGGCCATTTTGAGATGATTCTGTTGGGGATTAGGGTTTGGTTGGTGCGTTTGGAGAAGGGAAGGGAAGAAGGGGAGTTGGGATTTTCTTGAGAAAATTGGTGGGAAAGAGATTGGGATTTTGTTGGGAATTTTTGTGGAGGAGATTTCAGGAAGGAATCTGGATTTGATTGCTGTGGATATTGGGTGTATTACTGATGAATCAAGCTTTGACACCTCTAGATTTTTTGGATAAAGTGGACCCTTTTCTACTTCTTCTCTTGATTTCTGTATCAAACAAAATGAAATTTAAAAAAAAAAAAAAAAAATTGGGTATGTAAATTCTTTGTGGTTGTGAATAGATTTTCATTTTAAGAATCACTTCCATTCAAATCAAAGGACGGTCTTCGGCCATGAGATTTCAATGTGAAATTCTTGTTTACTCGTCAAAATCCAAAGCTATTAGTATATCTCACCTTTGACCTTGGGAAGATGAAAACATAATCGTTCTCTTATCTAAAATTCACATGGTTAAAATATATGACAATTACAATTTTAAATTTCGATAATGTTGATATTTTAATTTTATACACTACAGAAAAAAAAGGTCTACGATAACTTCGAAAAAAATGTTGTAATAGGTTTTTTATAGCTTTTTCTATAGAGTCGTGATAGCCTATGCTATTAAACGTCTGGGACTTTTTACAATATTTTATAAAAACTGTAAAATATTAAACTTTTTACAACATTTTATAAAAACTATAAAAACTAGATTTTTTTATAGCATTTTGTAAAGGATATAAGAAATGTTATATCAAAAGTCTTTTAATAACATAATTTCCTCTTTTTTAAAATCAATGATAGCATTTTATAAATGTTATAATAATATTGTAGTCATCTACGATAGCATTTTAGTAATTATAGCATTTATTTGTAGCTATTTTTTAACTTAAATTAAAGATATAATATACTTTTGAATTGTAAAATTTATTGCTATTGTTGTAACTTTGATGGTTTTTGAAATTATTCATGATGGTATTATTCATGTTTCCTACCTTAGTTCAAATTAGAAGTAAAATAATAAATAAATGATCAACAAGATTAGTTATACAATGAGTTTATGTGTCATTAATCCAAGCAAATTACATTTCATTCAAGGTGTGTTTTATTATGTTTTATGAGCTTTATACTTGGTATGATTATGTGTATGTTATCATTAGCCTATGAATCATGTTTGATGATATTTATATGTATCTATTGGACTATGTGTCTTATTATGTTTTATGAGCTTTATACTTGGCATGATTATGTATATGTTATCATGAGCCTATGAATCATGTTTGATCGTATTTATTATGTATCTATGGACTATGGGTCTTATTATGTGAGGTGAGGGTTGAATTGTTTGTATTGTTAAGCTCTAGTTTAACAAACTAGGTGCTTGATAGCATGTTTATGGGTTTTAGATTAGCAAAGGTAAGTAGCCATTTGGATTATTCCTTACACACAAAATATGAGGTTCGGAGTAAAGTAAACGTGCATATGAATCTTGGTTGTTAGTCAACTTTGGGTTGACTTGAGTTCTATTTGATGTATGTGTGGTTGAGGATCATAAATGATATGTAGCTTGTATTGTTCACATGATTGTTAGTAAGTACCTCCGAATAAGACTTTGGTACCAAGTCAAGAGAGTTGTGTCATAGGACTCCTTAATTAGGTGGCGTTGTCCTCCAACCTTGTGTGGCGAGAAACTAGCATGGAGTATGTGTATTGGTGATGTCTCGTGGTGAGTACAGTGTGTGTGACAAAAGTCTCGGGGTCGTCTCGTGGTGAGTCACAGTGTGTGTGACAACAGTCCCAGAGCGATGATGTCTCGTGGTGAGTCACAGTGTGTGACAACAAACAAGGGGCAATGATATCTTGTGGTGAGTCATAGTAGTCATGACAACAGACCAAAGACGAGAGTGCTTCGAGGTAAGCCACAATGTGTGTGGCTACAGACTCAGAGTGAGTCATAGCTTACGAACGTTCTTCGGGGCGAGTCTAGGTTATGTCATCATGCTAGTTAGGAAGGTGTATACCGAAGTACAGCAAGGAGCTGTGCAATCCTGTGTGGGCTTGGGGTAAGGCTAGGTAGGACGTCTAGCTGAGTGTGGTCTGAAAGTAGAAACTGGGTAGTTTGAGGTGAGAAGTGCAAGTTGTGAGACCTGTTCTGGGGTTTGAGTTGAGTTTAGTAGATGATTTTCGTTGTTTCTTTATGTTGAAATAGGGTTGGACGTAAGTAGGCTATTTACTGAGTATTTTTATACTCACTCCTTTTTTTTTTTGTTTTTGTTTGCAAATGAAAGTTAAATTGTGGGATGGATGATGATGGTGGCAACCTGACGAGACTATGAGGATGTTCTTTGGTGTCCTTTAGCTCATAGTAGCTATTCTAGTACTTTATATTTTCACTGTACCCTCTTAATAGATTCGAAGTTTACTTATGTTGGTGCATGACTGTTGTGAATTTCTGATATGTTGAGAACCCAACCAATCGTTGATTGTAGTTTGGAAGAGGTTGGGTGCTTTGTAAACCTTTTGGAGTCTTGTTATGCTTAGAATAGGTCAGGAAAAATGTCAGTTTTGTCTTAGCAATGTCGTTATATTGCCAAAGTTTCAGTGCAGACGGTGTTACTTAGTAACGTCCCTAAGAGTTTTGGGTTTCAAAAATTAAGGTCGTTACACCTTATGCATCAGCTGTAGGTAGCTTCATGTACGCCATGTTGTGTACTAGGCCCGACATCTGTTACGCAGTTAGGATTGTCCCTAGGTATCAATCCAATCTAGGATTAGATCACTAGACATCGATAAAAGTAATCCTCAAGTATCTTAGGAGAACGAGGGATTATATGCTCGTGTATGGGTGTTGGGGTTTGTGCACTAAAACTCGTAGTTTGTAATTATGTTCTAATTATTGTAATAAAGTGTTATTATTTCAATAAACAGTTATTGTTCGTTATTTACGATATTGCCATTGTTTTAACCCTAAATCCAATAAACTAAACATCCAAGGTTGTAAAATGTATCTTTAACTGAATGTATTGTACATATAAAAGATCTCGGTTCGAGATACAACCTAAGGGGTCTATAGTAAGGGGATAAGGTTTGGGTACCTTACCCTGATAAAATTATGGATGTGGTCCACTTTGTATATGATACAAACACTGTGATCCTAACGTGTTCGTGTAGATGACATGTGAGTGGGGATATCCTATGTAATGAGATTACATAATACCGGACCGCGAAATAGTAACCACTAGATGTACGCTGACTAGTTAGGTTTCTATTTCACTAGGATGACCTAGGGAACTTGATCTCAATCCTAAGCGGGTTACGAACTCCTGTTTGCGAGGGATTGTCCTTTGACTAATATGGAGAGAGTGGCCAGATTCACCGACTCAATATGCCTACCTTTTTTGGGACAAAACCGAGTGAGCAGCTGGGGACTTAGCCTAGCACGATGGAATTCACTCCTTCCCGCCTATTAGGGTAAGTAGATGAATGTTCCCTTAAGTGGTGTCTCTGGGACTTGAACAAAGGGTCCAACCCTCTCATTGGCCCGAGAGAGACTTCTATTTGTTGGTAGGACCACAAACAAATTGTTCATTAGAGGAGCACTAGTACTTAAGGTACAAGATGTAACCCATGGGTAAAACGATAATTTGACCCAGCTTATGTTACGAACATTCGTGAAAGATTGACTTGCTGTTATTGGTCAATATCCGCGGACACAGAAATATATCTGCAGTGAGAAGAGTGTAGTTGCGAAACTTTAGTGGAGTGTTCCTGCAGTTAACGAATGGTAATTAGGAGGTTAATGAGATTAATCGAGTAATCTCGTATTATTGGAACTTCTGATCTGTAGGTTGATTAGGTCCACATTCTAGCTCGTAAAGGGTTCTTAGATCGTTTGAATTTGAAATGTTCAAATTCATTAGGGAATAAATTTAATGTATATAGATACAATATAATATATAGTTTTGGAACTATATATCATAAATTTAATTTGAATATGATTCATATTAAATTATATGAGAGAATTAAATATTTGAAAGAGTTCAAATGTAAATTTAAATGTGAATGTGATTCATATTTGAAAACTATAGGTTAAAATTTAATGTGCATGAGATGTACATTAATTAATCATTTAATTAATTAATATGATATTTGAATTAAATATGATTTAATTTAATTTAATTAATTAATAGTTAATTAATTAATTATTTATTAATAATAATTAATTGGGAGCTTGTCAAGATGAAACGTTCCCACCACTCCCCAATTCCCTCTCGATAGGGAGTGGGGAGTTACCCAGAGAACTACTCTTCTCCTGGTGAGAAGAGGGATGAATCGATCCATCAATTCTGGTGATTTTTCAAATTGCTCTCTCTCAAAATACTCTCTGAATTCCCTTTTTCTATTTTTCAACTGTTGGAGACCTTCCCATCGAGGTAAGATCTAAGTAAAATCCAGAGAATAGAAGGTTCTCACTTTTGGTAGTCTTGGAGAAGAACAGAGGAGTTTTTTTGTGTTGTTGTGTTACTATAGAATCTAACTGGAGCAAGGGTTGCTGTTGGACATTCGTAATCTACAAAGGTAATCTCGATTTTCCTTTAATTAATTACAACATGTTTGCATGATTAGTTCCATACCTAATTAGATTAGGAAATGTATGCTTGTCTATGTATTTTCTCCAAATGTACTAGTATTTGTTTTTCAACGAAAATAAACTTGCAATTACGATTCCAAAATACGTTTTCGCTGCTCAAGGGGATCCGATCTCAATCAATTGGTATCAGAGCAATATTTGTTTTATTTTGGTTAATACAAATTTGCATTGGATAGGTGGGAATTTCATTTGGGTTTGTTGTAAAACTGTTTAGGAATTTTTTGGCGTCAGTTTCTTTTGATTTGATCAAATTAAATGTAAATGCCCTTATTTTTTTGGCCATTTAAGTGCATATTCGAGTCTGTAATTGAGTTAAGAGTCGTTCGGGACCAGTTTCGTGCAATTCGAATGAGTATCGAAGGAGAAATTGGTGTTTGAAGTTGTTGTGTTTGAAGGAAAATGTTGCTGCCAAAGCAACAACGTTGCAACGCTGAGGAACGACATCGCAACGCCGAGGCTTCCTATCGATGCGAGAGATCTTGAGGGTCGCCAGCGTTGCAACGCTACCCGATGCTAAGCGCGCGCTATGATGAAGCCGGGCGCGTAACGCTTCCATCAGCGTTGCAACGCCGTGATGCCAAAACTGAAGCTGCAGACCGGTCTGGGCGGTTCAATTGGTTTTTGATTCGGTTCGAGTTGTTTGAGCCCGGTTCAAGGAGTTTTGGACCGATTTTGCATAAGATTAGTGTAATTTTATTATTTTTGCACTTTAGGGGCCAAATTATTCCGGTTTTATAGCTATTTTTCTTTATGAATGTCATTTAGAATTTTTCCCACCTTAGGATAAGCATGTTCATGCATTTTATTTGTATAATTGTTATATAAATATGGTAGAAATGCATGATCTAATTTATTTTTCATAAGTATTTATTTATAATTTTTATAATTAGATAACATGAAAAATAAATTGCATGGAGCATGAAATTACTTAGTTTAAAATCATTGTTATTTTATTTAAGTAATTTTAGTTATTCAATTAGTTGAATAATTTTATAAGTCCAATTTGGCTTTATAATATAGTTCCTTGTCATAGGTTAATTATTAAAATTTATAAGAGTTATAGATTAAAGGGGTTTTAGAAACCATAACCTATAACAAAGAATTGCATGCAAACATAGGAACTTAGGTTAAATTAAATTTGTTTAAAATTGTTTAAAATTAATTTAGATCTAAGTTTTAATTTCTAATTGGATTAGAAGTTTGTCTTACATAGTATTTTAAATAGATTAAAATATAGTAGGACAATAGAACTTTGGTTATAAGGAAACTCTATCGGTGAAGTTCTGTCTAAGGTTGGGGGTACTTAACTTTGACTGATTAGTTAATCTAACACCTCATACACCGGAACGACCGGAGCTTGAGTTGAATTAACCATAGTCCTGTTTTATATCTAGGTAATTAAAATGTTTATTCACCTAGACATAAGGTTAAAAGACCAAGTTATAATAGTTATAATAGGTATAGACTTAGATAGATTATTTTAGTCAGAATCCGACTAAGTTAAACCTACACCCTAACCTTAGGAGCTTCAATGGGAGAAAACGAGATGTTCGCATCAAGTTTACTCTCATGTCCTCAAGAGTTCACACCGTGAGTTCCATGCTCGGCTACGTGACGTCAATAGGGCGTCCCCTACGGTAAGTGTTTGCATGGTTCAATACCAAGGTGAATGAGGGATGTATCCAAAGTAAATGGGAACAGGACGTGTGTCAACGTATCCTACCGTCTCCTCCATTAGGTCGCACCGTGAGATTTCTATAGTCCGCCTGCTAGGTTGTCTTGGAACAGCCAAACCCTACGGAGGGTCTGCCTATAGGGATCGGAACACCGCGAACTCCAGAAATGGATAGAGTCTCTTAGGTAATTTTCTAACAGTTGTCTTTCTTAATAGTAGCATGTTGGCTCGGACCTATTGGATCTGAAAATGGTAGGGTCACATTTACGGGATAAGTTAAGCTAGTTAACAAGTCCTTTACCAAACAAACGGTAGCTAAAGATCATTGGGACATGAGATGTTCTGCTAGTGAGAATTGGTTGAGATAGTCTAAATTCAAGTGAGGAATGATTGACCACCCGACAGTGGCTTTTGTTCTAAACCCTTGAAGTATCGTTGCAAAATTAAAGGTTTAATTTAAACACTAGGATTCTTTAATAATTTTACTAAATTTGATTGGTGATAATGGGTTAAAGGCATAACTAATTAGAACTACTTTTGAAATTTCAGCATGTCGTCCTCAATTATAGCCTTACTGAAAAGCGAACGTTTAACTGGTGAAAACTATACTACGTGGAAGTCCAACATGAATACGATTCTTATTCCTGACGACCTTCGGTTTGTACTGACTGAGGAATGTCCTCAAGTTCTTACTCGAAGCACTCCTCAAACTATTAAGGATGCGTATGACCGCTGGAACAAGGCCAATGATAAGGCCAAAGTCTACATTTTGGCTAGTGTTTCTGAAGTTCTAGCCAAAAAGCACGAAGGCATGGTCTAAGCTCGTGAGATCATGAGTTCGTTGCAGAACATGTTTGGACAACCATCTGGACAACTTCGACACGAATCCCTCAAGTATGTTTATAAATCCTGTATGAAGGAGGGGTCGTCGGTAAGAGAACACGTTCTCGATCTGATGGTCCACTTCAACGTGGCTGAAATGAACGGCAAGGTCAAAGACGAGCAAAGTCAGGTCTCGTTCATCCTAGAATCTCTTCCGAAGACTTTCCTGCAATTTCGCAGCAATGCGGTGATGAAGAAGATAGAGTATAACCTGACTACTCTCCTTAATGAACTACAAACTTTCCAGTCTCTTATGAAGAATAAGGGACAGGCTGATGGAGAGGCAAATTTGTTTGCCCATTCCAGAAGGTTCCATAAGGGTTCATCCTCTAGGACTAAGTCATGTACTTCATCTTATGGGCTTAAGAAGACCCAAAAGAAGAAGATAGGAGGGAAAGGGAAGGCACCTGCTGCTGATAAGTGCAAGGAAAAAGCCAAGGTTGCAGACAAAGGAAAGTCTTTCCACTGCAACATGGACGGGCACTGGAAGCGAAACTGCCCAAATACCTTGTTGAGCTCAAACAAAAGAAAGGTAAATCCGATTTACTTATTCTTGAAACTTGTTTAGTGGAAAATAATGATTTTACCTGGATACTTGATTCAGGAGCCACTAATCACGTTTGCTCTTCTTAGGAGCTCGAAGAGGGTGAAATGACGCTCAGGGTCGGAACAGGAGTCGTCGTCTCAACTCGTGCAGCGGGAGATGCCAAGTTGTTCTTTTAGAGATAGATTTATCTTTTTAGAAAATCTGTATATAGTTCTCAAGATTAAGAGGAACTTAATTTCTATCTCTTGTTTAATAGAACTTGGATATTGTATTTCTTTTTCTATCAATGAAGCGTTCATTTTGAAAAAAGGTGTCAATATTTGTTCTGATAAGTTAGAAAACGACTTGCATGTACTTAAACCGAATTGAACTACAACAATTTTGAATCATGAGATGTTTAAAACTGCTAATACTAAGTAAAAGCCAAAGAATTTCTCATAATAATACCTATCTTTGGCATTTTAGACTTCGTCATATAAATCTCAACCAGATTGAGAGACTATCTAAGAATGGACTTTTAAACAAGTTAGAAGATGATTCTTTACCTCCTTGCGAATCTTTCTTGTAAGGTAAAATGACTAAGCGACCTTTTACTGGAAAAGGTTATAGAGCCATAGAACCCTTAGAACTTATACATTCGGATCTTTGTGGTCTGGTGAATGTTAAAGATCGAGGAGGGTACGAATATTTCATCTCTTTCATAGATGATTATTCGAGGTATGGTTATCTATACCTAATGCATCATAAGTCTGAGCCTCTTGAAAAGTTCAAAGAGTATAAGGCTGAAGTAGAGAATGCATTAGGGGAAACCATTAAAACACTTCGATCCGATCGAGGTGGAGAGTATATGGATTTGAGATTCCAGGACTATTTGGTAGAACATGGAATTAAATCTCAACTCTCAACACCTAATACACCACAACAAAATGGTGTGTCAGAAAGGAGAAATAGAACCTTGTTGGACATGATTCGTTCTATAATGAGCTATGCTTTATTGCCTGCTTCGTTTTGGGGATACGTAGTAGAGACTGCAATTCAAATCTTGAACACTGTTCCATCAAAAAGTGTTTCAGAAACACCTTTTGAATTGTGGAAGGGGCGTAAACCTAGTTTACAACACTTCAGGATTTGGGGTTGTCCGGCACACGTGCTAGTGACAAATCCAAAGAAACTGGAACCTCGTTCAAGAATATGCCAATTTGTTCGCTCACTACTACAAAAACTAGTTTTCTTGACGCTTATAAAATGTCGAATTTTGCCTTACTTGACGTTTTTCAAACCGTCAAGGAATCCACCGTCAAGAATAATATACAATACTTAACACTTATAAAGTGTTATGTATACTCTTTTTTTACGCTTATAATGTGTCATTTTGAACATAAACTCTTGACACTTTTTATTCGTCAAATGTAGTTTTATCTTGACTCTGAAAAAGTGTCAAATTTATGTTAATACTTGACATTTTCTCTATGTCAAAAATATGTTTAGCTTGACATTGCAGAAATGTCAAATAAAAGTTACTTGATGCTTGAAATGTGTCAAATATGAGTTTATCTTGACGTTCCAAAAATATCAATAGGAATTAAATCTTGGCACATTATACATGTCTTGTTGGTTTGTGTTTTTTTTCAATCTATTAAACATTCCCTATTATCTTGAATTTTCTGCACTGTGTTCCAATATTTGTTATATTGAAAAATGCATAATTTCATCAACCAATGTTCCACACTTTAACAAAGTTCACATATTTAACAATATCAAACTATTAAGCTCATGAACAATTCTAAAATTACAGGACTTATCAAACCTCATGTCAACAATTCAAAAATTACAAGAACTATTGTAACGATCCTAAGCCATAAACTCAACTAACATTCAAGAAGGTTTACAAAACAAGAGAACTTTACATTCACTAGCCTAACACACTGTAAAGAGTTTAAACATGAAACTTATTGGCAACATTATGACCAAAACTTTAAAAACGTCACCATAATTCTACAACACCTTTGTCACCCACCACGTAGTTGAGTATTACCTGCAAAACACAACATTAAGCAACAAGGGTGAGCATAAACATACTAAGTAAGCAACCTACCTCTAATAATTCATAACTCTAAAACATGCAACGAGTGAATTTACTCAATCATGTCAACCCCTCTTAAAACACAACAATATCGAATACTTGCTACCCATCTGCCTACTCCACTCATTCCCTCACATCCCGAATAGTGAAAAAGGAAAGCAACCCTCACGCTAATCCTAGGAAGCATGCTCAAAGGGAGGGAATGAGATCTAACCTAATGTCATAAACGTCGACCAAGGAGGATTAAGACGATTAACATACTTATAACACTTACAAAGATTCGAAAAAGATTAAAATGCACTTAGACTTACCAAAAAATGGCTCAAACCTCGCTAGTTGATGCTCGGATTAACTTTCTTTTGCTAAATCAACTTCCATGGCTTATGATTACCCAAAATGAACCTATTCGTGTTATGGCCATAGATGAAAGTGTTAAAAACTACAATTGAAAGGTATTCGAGCAATAGAACCAATATAGGATAATTTAATCTAGTTTGAATGAGCTTAAAGGGACTAACCTTGCTAAAATAGTCAAAACGCTTTGCTGAAAGTGTGTTGGAGGATGCCCGAATCACACTCAAACTGCAAACTGAAGGTTCGTACTTGTTAGAACCAATGTTACATTACTAAAATTGATTTGAGAGAGATTTAAAACATGCAAAGTGTAATGACCATAAATTCTGGGGGTGAACCTAACTTGGGCGTTACTTAAGACACGTCGTTCACTCCAAAATTTCGGCAGCATAACGACGCTACTAGGACTTTTCCAAAATTTCAATGACCTGTTTTAACATCTGAAACACTTCAAAAATAAATCATTCTTCCCAGCCACCCACTAACTTCAAATACACAAGGGTTGGGGTTCAATAATCAGATATTTCTCAGTAGAACAAGACTAATTTCATAAATGCTCAAAACACGACTTATGACTTTAAATATGCCAAGAAAGCTCAGCAGAACAAGCAATCTTACAAGTGTACTTAAACCAGAAAAGTTCCAACAACTCTCAAGTGCTAAACTAGACTAAAGGGGGGAAACGATCTAAAAGTGCCTATGGAACCTATAAAGTGGCCAAAAAGTGAAAACAACTCAAAACAATCTAAAAGTACCTATGGAACTTACAAAGTGGCGAAAAAGTATATAAAATGAGTTTAAGTGTCATTTTGACTCTCAAAGAAAATAAGAAAGTGCCTAAAGTGAACCTATATCACACGACCAACTCGAGAGAATCTACGCAAGTGAGCTAAAAGTGAAAAAATGTCCTAGAATGCAAATAAACTAAACCCAAAACTTGCTTAAAGAGTCTCCCATGCTCCCTAAAACTTCTAAAGTTGATTAAAGGTGCAAAGGTGTCCTAAGAAGACCTTTATTGTCTCCCTAAAACTGAGTTCTTGTAGCCTTCAAAATATTCATTCGTCTTTGGGTTCCCTCAACTCTTCATTTCTTTCTAGAATTCAACTTCTAGACTTGTCTTTTAATAACTTTAATGGTCAAATTCCTAATATTTTTCAGAATATGTCTTCTTTGAGATTCCTATACCTTTCAGACAATCAGTTCACTACCATTGAAGGTGGACGTTCATCCTTCATTGGAAACCATTGTGGCCTAAAAGTATTTGATCTATCATAGAACTACGATCTTCATGGAGATGTGCTTGGAATTAGCTATGAAAATGAATTTATGGATTGTAGAAGATATGATGTTCAAGTGTTTTCCTTAGCATATACATATGTGAACGACAAAATTCATAAGTTTATCCTTTTTGTTATTATAATTCACAAGTTTATTTTGAAGGCCAAAATGGACAAGTTTATTTGGTCTTCAATAACTGCTCAAGTGAGCTAAAGGTTCAAAAGTGACCTAGAAACAAGTTTCAAGTGTATATCTCACCCCCTAAAACCTACAAAATACCTCAAAAGTAGCTAAAAAGTGCACAAGTGTATTTTGGATGCCAAAATGGCTTCAACATGTAAAAAACTCTAAGCAAGTTAAATGCTAAAAACATTTATAGAATTTCTTAAAATTCTTGTAGTGTGACTACCTTTTTTTTTTGAACCATCTACAAAGAAAATTTCTAAAGAAGTATTATTAATGCAAATAAACTATGAAGCTTAGCCTCATTAGCTTCGTGAAGAGTACAAAATCATTTTCCAAAACTGAAGCCATGAGTACTGTACTTCTAAATTGAGAATGGACTCAAAGCATTCAAACTAACACAAAAAAAAAAAAACAAATGAGAAACAATTTCTTTGCCTAGTACCCCTGCGATCTTTTATTCACTCATGAGGTCTTCGTCTTTAGTACCCCTGCCTAGTACCAAATGCTTCTTAATTAAATAATAGTCGCCTTCGAATCTCAATTGATTCAAGTTGAAATATGTCCATAAAAGTTTTTAAAAATTAGAAACCACTTCTAAAGCCCAGGATCGAACCCAAAGCTTAAGGGTATTCAATATTCACTGAAATTAACTTAATGGGTTAGGCTTTCAATACTCACTGAACTTAAGGGTATTCAACACTCACTTGTAAATCATGTTTGAAAAGGAGAAACGGAGAAACTTGTAAATCAAACAGTCCAACATTCCTAGCCAAGTATAACCTAAAAGAGCAACCCATGTGCATTTTCTTTCAAGATGCCCAAGCTAACTTGTCCCTTTAATTTAGTATAACTTTATAAAAGTAGAGTGAAAAAACAAATGTATGTCTCTGCATTCAAATTATCATTAGTTTAAAACTTATGAGACTATGATAACAACGAAGATAAATAGGCAACTATCCCTATCAAAACAAATAAAGTTTTGTTACAACAAGAAAAAGAAGCAGCAGAAATGTGGGTAAGCCTTTATTGCTTATGCTTGATAATTGGAAACTTCAAACTAACAATTTGAAACTTCAATTCTAAATCCCCCAAACTGAAGCTTCAATTGGAAATTACTAACCCCCAAACTGAAATTGAAAACTTCAAACTAACAATCCGCCATTTTCAAATCTCAAACAACAAATAAACAAAATGCCCCTTGCTCTAATTTCTCCTAATTTCACCAATCTCACTACCACTTATGAAAGTAAATGCGAGTTCTTATAGCTACAAATCTTTCCTCCTCTCGATCATTTTCACAAGAACGACGCCAAGGACTTTCCTTATCTATCAATTTAGGTTACAAAATAATACAGACCGAATCCTTCCACTTTTCTTTATAAAAATTGACGGATATGATTCGTTCTCTCACAGAACAAATAAAGGAAGAAAGTAGAAGAGAAATCGAATTGCTAAACTCGATTATCCTGAAATTGAAACTTACAATTTTCAATGGTGAATGGTCGATGGAAGCTAACGACTCGGGCAAACAGCTCGGATGAACGACAAAGGCGAACGTCCAGACGAAGCTTACGGCGAAGGCGAACGACTTGACGGGCTGTTGTGAGAGAAGAATCGAGCGAAGGCGAATGACTCGATCGGGCAGGCTGTTGCGAGAGAAGAATCGACACTACTACAAAAACTAGTTTTCTTGACGCTTATAGAATGTCGAATTTTGCCTTACTTGACGTTTTTCAAACCGTCAAGGAATCCACTGTCAAGAATAATATACAATACTTGACACTTATAAAGTGTTATGTATACTCTTTTTTGAGGCTTATAATGTGTCATTTTGAACATAAACTCTTGACATTTTTTATTCTTCAAATGTAGTTTCTTCTTGACTTTTAAAAAGCGTCAAATTTATGTTAATACTTGACATTTTCTCTGTGTCAAAAATATGTTTAGCTTGACATTGTAGAAATGTCAAATAAAAGTTACTTGACGCTTGAAATGTGTCAAATATGAGTTTATCTTGACATTTTAAAAATGTCAATAGGAATTAGATCTTGACACATTATACATGTCTTGTTGGTTTGTGTTTTTTTCAATCTATTAAATATTCCCTATTATCTTGAATTTTCTATACTCTGTTCCAATAATTTGTGAAAGAGTCTAGATTAAGAAAATGGAAGAAATTTTGGATCTTGAACACTCTAAGTTGATCAATTTTGTAAAATAAAAAACATGCTCAAAGCTGGAAAAACAGAGGGATAGAAAACTCAACTTTGAAGATCAAATTCTCTTCACCCGGTGGATTGTTTTCAACACGAACACTTCGTGGACAATCGTTAGAGTCTTCTCTACTATCCTCGGGCCTTAGAACGGATTGTGGGATCCTAGGTTGAGAGAATTTGGAAGAAAAGACCTCAAAGGTCACTAATTCGGGAATATTCAATTTTCTGCAAAATCCTCTCAACATCCCTCAAATCACCATTATATAAAACTTCAAAAAGCTTCAATGGAGTGACAACTCAAGGGTGATGAGGATGCTTTGAGATGGAGGTGGCCAATTTTGGTGAATTTTGAAGATGAGAGGAATTGGGCAAGTTGTACTTTGGATTTTATTGAAAATCCATGAAAATCCACTTATTTCCATTTAATTTTAATTTAAAAATCAAAATTAAATTGATTTTTAATTAAAATTAATTTAATTAATTAAATTATTAAATAATTAATTAATTTTTAATTTAATTTAATATTAAATATTAAATTAAATAAATTGCCCGATCCCGATCGATTTTCCGAACATGAATCTTTATTCATGCTATAAACCGATCCAATATTTAAATCATATTTAAATATATACACCTCCTTTTAATCATTGTTTAATTCATAATTAAGCTATGATTCGTTAAATATATCACATATAATTAACGCTTTCTCCAAAACTCGAATTTGAACAATTCAAATTCTTTTCTCTCAAAATGTTACAAGACTTTGTCCGAGCTAGTAAGGAGGACCTAATGGACCTACAGATCATGAGCTCCAACGATACGTGATTAACCGGTCAAACTCTTTAACCCAGCTAATCAACATTCGTTAACCACCAGGACACTTCACTAAAGTCCAGTGACTGCACTCTCCTCACTGTAGATATATTTCTGTCCACTCGATATAACCATGATTAGTAAGTCGATCCTTCACAGGTCGTTCGTGATTACAGCTGGGCCAAAATTACCGTTTTACCCCTGTAATTACTTCTTGTTCCTTAAGTCCCACTGATCCTCTAATGAACAATTGGTTCGTGGTCCAACCAGCAAACCGAATCCCTCTCGGGCCAATGAGAGGGGTGGGCCCATTGTTCAAGACTTGGAGTCAGTACTTATGGGAACAACCTCTCTACTAATCCCTAAAGCAGGTAGGAGTGAATTCCATCTTGCAGAACTATGTTCCCAGCTATCTACCCGGTTTTATCCCTGAAATGGGAGGCTTATTGAGTCGGCAGTCTCGAGCCACTCTCACCCATGCAAATCTAAGGATAATCCGAATAAACAGGAGTTCATAGAACGCTCAGGATTAAGATCGAGTTACCTAGGTCATCGTATGAATATAGTCAGTTAAGACAGTAAACGGAGTTATAAATTCTAAGTGACTATTGCGCGGTCCAGTCTTATGCAAACTCATTGCACAGAGCGCCCCCACTCACATGTCTCCACATGAACGATTTAGGATCACATCGTTTGTTCTCTACAAAGTGGGCCGCGTCCATAGTGTCCCCAGGATAAGGTACCCAACCCTATCCTTATACTATAGACTGTTCTGGCTATAACTTGAACTTGATCCACTTTTATGTCACACATAAAGTTCAAGTATTCATCTTATAGCCAAGGGTTCTTTATTGGATTAAGGTTACACAATACACAATAGTCAATAACACCTTTACTGAATAAATTTCAATAACAACTTTATTGTGAAACAGAATATACATTAAGTTTACAAAACCACGAGTTTTAGGACATAAAACCCAACAATTTGTTATATTGAAAAATGCATAATTTCATCAACCAATGTTCCACACTTTAACAAAGTTCACATATTTAACAATATCAAACTATTAAGCTCATGAACAATTCTAAAATTACAGGACTTATCAAACCTCATGTCAACAATTCAAAAATTACAAGAACTATTGTAACGATCCTAAGCCATAAACTCAACTAACATTCAAGAAGGTTTACAAAACAAGAGAACTTTACATTCACTAGCCTAACACACTGTAAAGAGTTTAAACATGAAACTTATTGGCAACATTATGACCAAAACTTTAAAAACGTCACCATAATTCTACAACACCTTTGTCACCCACCAAGTAGTTGAGTATTACCTGCAAAACACAACATTAAGCAACAAGGGTGAGCATAAACATACTATGTAAGCAACCTACCTCTAATAATTCATAACTCTAAAACATGCAACGAGTGAATTTACTCAATCATGTCAACCCCTCTTAAAACACAACAATATCGAATACTTGCTACCCATCTGCCTACTCCACTCATTCCCTCACATCCCGAATAGTGAAAAAGGAAAGCAACCCTCACGCTAATCCTAGGAAGCATGCTCAAAGGGAGGGAATGAGATCTAACCTAATGTCATAAACGTCGACCAAGGAGGATTAAGACGATTAACATACTTATAACACTTACAAAGGTTCGAAAAAGATTAAAATGCACTTAAACTTACCAAAATGGCTCAAAGCCTCACTAGTTGATGTTCGAATCAACTTCCTTTTGCTAAATCGACTTCCATGACTTATGGTTACCCAAAATGAACCTATTCGTGTTATGGCCATAGATGAAAGTATTAAAAACTACAATTAAAAGGTATTCGAGCAATAGAACCAATATAGGATAATTTAATCTAGTTTGAATGAGCTTAAAGGGACTAACCTTGCTAAAAGAGTCAAAACACTTTGCTGAAAGTGTGTTGGAGGATGCCCGAATCACACTCAAACTGCAAACTGAAGGTTCGTACTTGTTAGAACCAATGCTACATTACTGAAATTGATTTGATAGAGATTTAAAACATGCAAAGTGTAACGACCCAAAATTCTGGGGGTAAACCTAACTTGGGCGTTACTTAAGACACGTCGTTCACTCCAAAATTTCGGCAGCATAACGACGCTACTAGGACTTTTCCAAAATTTCAATGACCTGTTTTAACACCAGAAACACTTCAAAAACAAGCCATTCTTCTAAGCCACCCACTAACTTCAAATACACAAGGGTTGAGGTTCAATAATCAGATATTTCTCAGCAGAACAAGACTAATTTCATAAATGCTTAAAACACGACTTATGACTTTAAATATGCCAAGAAAGCTAAGTAGAACAAGCAATCTTACTAGTGTACGTAAACCAGAAAAGTTCCAACAACTCTCAAGTGCTAAACTAGACTAAAGAGGAAAATGATCTAAAAGTGCCTATGGAACCTATAAAGTGGCCAAAAAGTGAAAACAACTCAAAACAATCTAAAAGTACTTATGGAACTGATAGCACACAAAATGTGCTATCCTTAGGCTTAATTATTGCTAGTTTATAATGATTTCACGGCTTTTACGTGTTTAAATCACTCAATTTCAGGTTAAGAGCTTAAACAGAACAATTGGAGAAATTTTGGATCACTCGGGATCGAAACAAGGCTTTTTGGAGCTAAAAATAACATCATTTAGAAGTAGAAGGATCAATCCAAGCTTGAAGATCCGAGGTGATGGCGTTGCAATGCCAAGCAGAGCGTTGCAACGTCGTGATTGCTGTTTAGAGGCATTGAAGACCCAAGGCGATAGCGTTGCAACGCTGCCTTGCAGCGTCGCAATGCTATTTTCCACCATAATTTCGAAATACACTTTGTGAGAAGAGAAAAGAGAGCGTTTTTGGGAGACAAAGCATTCGTGGAGGTTCGAGATCGAAAACGGGAGCTCGGAGACGAAGGACCGACATCGACACATAAGTTTAATTTTCTTTTCTTTCAGATTGTAATACCGTTATAAGACGTTTCCTACATGTTTAGCTTGGTTTTCATGTGATTTAGAGTAGCTAAATGTTGTAGTTAGGATTTGATTTACTTGATAAGACTTAATTGCTATGTATTGAAGCATGTTTTGTTCTTATTTTTGGCAATTCGTTCTTTAACTCTTAATTCTTTTGGTTTAAGTGGACTCGAGAGATAAAACTTGAATTAGAGCAAAATTGTCAAAACCTTTAGGAGTCTGGCATGAGAATGACCTAGAAGTCTAAGGGAAACACATGAAGAAGTTGTTTAATGTCGTGCATGTTGTAGGTTCATATGGAGACTATAGAATTTATTGCATGTGCGAGGCTCACTAAGAATCGAGAGGTTTTCTTGAGTATCTTACTTCTTGTTTATAAGTTCATCTCATTGGTTCATTGCATGTATTAATTGAGTCATTAACTTGTCAAGTCACTTTCCTCAAATTTATCAATTCGTGTCTCCACATGTTTGTTTGTTTGTTTGTCTTTACTTTCAATCATCTATCCATGTGTTGTTACTTTAGCTAAAATTGAGAATGAGTATCTTAGTAATTAATTAATCTAGAAACCCATTCCCGAGGATGATACTTGGACTCTCAAATCACTATACTAAAACTTGACCCGTACACTACGGTATTGCATTATCATAATTTTACACAACAGGAACCTACAAAGTGGCGAAAAAGTATGTAAAATGCGTTTAAGTGTCATTTTCACTCTTACAAAAAATAAGAAAGTGCCTAAAGTGAACCTATATCACACGACCAACCCCCCGATGCTACAAAATTGAATTAAAGGAGCTTAAGAATACTCAAAACGATGTAATAATGTCTATTTCTCCCCTTGAAACTTGCAAAGTAGGCAAAAAGAGGCTAGAAAGAGTTTAAGTTATATTTTTCACGTTTAAAGAAACTTAAAAAGTTCCTAAACTGAAACTTACGCACACACCCAACCCCAAATCTACAAAAGTGTCTTAAAGGCTCTTAACGATCTAAAATATCTAAACGATCTAAAAGTGCCTATGGAACCTATAAAGTGGCCAAAAAGTGAAAACAACTTAAAACAATCTAAAAGTACCTATGGAACCTACAAAGTGACGAAAAAGTGTGTAAAATGAGTTTATTAAGTGTTATTTTGACTCTTAAAGAAAATAAGAAAGTTCTTAAAGTGAACCTATATCACATAGTCAACCCCCCGATGCTACAAATCTGCATTAAAGGAGCTTAAGAATACTTTGAAGCTAAAAGTAACACAAAACAATGTAATAATGTCTATTTCTCCCCTTGGAACTTGCAAAGTAGGCAAAAAGAGGCTAGAAAGAGTTTAAGTCTTATTTTTCATGCTTAAAGAAACTTAAAAAGTTCCTAAACTTAAACTTACTCACACACCCAACCCCAAATCTACAAAAGAGTCTTAAAGGCTCTTATCAATCTAAAAGTGCCTATGGAACCTATAAAGTGGCAAAAAAGTGAAAACAACTCAAAACGATCTACAAATGCCTATGGAACCTATAAAGTGGCCAAAAAGTGTAAAAAATGAGTTTAAGTGTCATTTTGACTTTTAAAGAAACTAAGAAAGTGCCTAAAGTGAACCTATATCACACAACTAACCCTCCGATGCTACAAAACTGAATTAAAGGAGCTTAAGAATACTTTGAGGCTAAAAGTAACTCAAAACGATGTAATAATGTCTATTTCTCCCCTTGAAACTTGCAAAGTAGGCAAAAAGAGGCTAGAAAAAGTTTAAGTCTTATTTTTCACGCTTAAAGAAACTTTAAAAGTTCCTAAACTGAAACTTACGCCCACACCCAACCCCAAATCTACAAAAGTGTCTTAAAGGCTCTTAACGATCTAAAAGATCTAAACGATCTAAAAGTGCCTATGGAACCTATAAAGTGGCCAAAAAGTGAAAACAACTCAAAACGATCTCAAAGTTTCTATGGAACCTATAAAGTGGCCAAAAAGTGTATAAAATGAGTTTAAGTGTCATTTTGACTTTTAAAGAAACTAAGAAAGTGCCTAAAGTAAAACTATAGCAAACAACAAACCCTCCAATGCTTCAAAAATGCATTAAAGGAACTTAAGCGTACTTTGAGGCTAAAAGTAACTCAAAATGATCTAATAATGTATATTTCACCGCATAAAACATACAAAGTGGCAAAAAAGAGGCTACAAAGAGTTTAAATGTGATTTTTCACGCTAAAAAAAACTTAAAAAGTTCCTAAACTCAAACTTATACACATAACCATCCCCCAAACCTACAAAGTAGCCTTGTATTGATTAAGTCTCATGTTCACACTAAAAGGAGTTTAAGTCTCATGTTCACGCTAAATGAAACCTAAAGAGTTCCTAAACTAAAATATAGGCAAACAACCAACCCCTCGAATCTTCAAAAGTACCTTAATAGCTCTTAAGCATGTTATGACGCCAAAAACAACTCACTAACGATCTAAAACAATCTATGAAACATACAAAAAGTTACAAAAAATTGTATAAAAGGACTTTAAGTCTCATGTTCACGCTCAAAGAAAGTAAAAAGTGTCTAAACTCAAACTTATGCACAAGACCAACTCCTCGAATCTTCATAATCTAGTTTGTTTGGTTTGTCCTATTCATTCTACATAAGCTCAAAGGGCATGAAAACCGAATAAAAAATAAAGATAAGGAACAACACATAATCAAGAACAAGTTACAAATGAAAAACTAAAAAAGGCACTTGCTACTTTTAAATAGTCAAAGTATATTGAAATTAAACAGGGCAAAGTAATAAACATCTTTCATCCCATTTTGAAAATGTTTGACACAAGCTCCCTTAACTTGACCTTAGCTCCAAAATTTCAACTTCTAAAATTTGCCACACAACACCCTCTACCACCTGTTCAATGGAACTCCCAAGTTTCAGTTCAAACTATACATAATCTTAATTATCAAACTTATGGTCTCACGTGCTCAAGATACCTTAACTCTGCTTCCTTGTTGGGACTCGATCACCAACACTCACACTTCCGTCGCTTTACTAACTTCTTTTAACAAATTACAATTATGCCTTCAATTTTTTAGGTGTGAGGACAACCACTTGGTTTGAGCATAATTCCAAGAAGACAACATCCATTAACATATATTAAATAGAAAAACAAAACATTCAATGAGTGACAAGAATGCAAATGTAATATGTAAAATCATCTTGCTAACAGAGGAAACTAACCTGCAAAATGATCTGTCGTTTTCAATCGAGTATTGTTGAGTTTCAGAAAGGAGCAAGCACTAGAATATTTCAAATAACTGAATATAAGTCGAACTTCTCTATTGCATCCATACAAGATTTTAAAGGTTGACACTCATAAAATAGACAAAATGAAAGGCAATAAGCATATAAATTTTTAATGAAAAATTCTACCCCTTGAATAATAAATTTGTACATATCAAGGAATGTTGTACATGGTACATTATTAAGCAAATTTGTACGTATCAAGGAATGTTCCACCATATAGACCCATCAAAAGCATTCACCAACATAGCTAAGAATTGTTCTCTTGTATTATGTAACATTTTCACATTTCACAAACCATCCCAAATTGATAGAATATGGAGAATATGTATTCAATCAATCTTGCAAACAAAAAACACAAGGAAAAATATCCAATTATTGATCCCATCACAAGTTCTTCACAGTTACACTCACAATATATTCACAATGACAACTTAAAAAGATAACATCATCGATTCAAGCACTGAAAAAGTATCAAAATCCTATCTAAGTTTCACTACCACATTTGGATGCAACGTTGAATAAGAAGTTAATCATAGTAATAGATTACAAAGAAGCAAAATGGAAAAGTTCAGCATGAAGGCTTCATTTTTTTTTCATGTAAAGTGATGATGCCTTAACTATGTAAACCAACATAAGGTCACCTACGCCAATGATAAAAAAAAAAAAAAATTATCCTAGGCAAGACAATCTTAGAGACAAAAACAGCTATCCCAAAGAAACGAGAGGTGGTCTTTTCTACGACCCACAAGAAAACAAGGTGATTGTATCAACAAACGCCACTTTCTTGGAGGAAGATCACATGAGGAACCATAAACTACGTAGTAAACTAGTACTAAATGAAGCTACAACTGAACCAACAAGAGTTGTTGATCAAGCTAGACCTTCATCAAGAGTTGATGAAGAAGCCAGCACCTCAAGTCAGTCTCATCCTTCTCAATCGTTGAGAATGCCTCGACGCAGTGGGAGGGTTATTTTCTAACCTGACTGCTACTTGGGTTTAGCTGAAACTCAAGTCGTCATACCAGATGACGACATAAAATATCCATTGTCTTATAGACAGACAATGAATGACGTAGACAAGGACCAATGGATGAAAGCTATGGACCTTGAAATGGAGTCAATGTACTTCAATTCAGTATGGGAACTTGTAGACCAACCTGAAGGGGTAAAATCCATAGGGTGTAAAGGGATCTACAAGAGAAAGAGAGATGCAGCCGGAAAGGTACAGACCTTTAAGGTTAGACTTGTAGCAAAGGGTTTTACCCAAAGGGAAGGGGTTGACTATGAGGAAACCTTTTCCCCTGTTGCTATGCTTAAGTCTATAAGGATACTCTTGTCCATAACCGCATTTTATGATTATGAGATTTGGCAAATGGACGTCAAGATTGCCTTTTTGAATTGTAATCTTGACGAGAGTTTCTATATGTCTCAGCCCGAAGGGTTCATAACCCAAGGTCTGGAGCAAAAAGTTTGCAAGCTCAATCGATCCATTTATGGGTTGAAACAAGCATCAAGATCTTGGAACATAAGATTTGATACTGGGATCAAATCTTAGGCTTTGACCAAAACGTTGATGAGCTTTGTGTTTACAAGAGGATCATCAACAACAAAGTAGCTTTCTTAGTGCTTTATGTGCATGATATCCTACTCATTGGGAAAGATGTAGGATACCTTACTGACATAAAGAATTGACTGGCGACCCAATTCAAAATGGAAGATTTGGGAGAGGTGTAGTATGTTCTTGGGATTCAGATTTTTAGGAATCGCAAGAACAGAACGCTAGCTCTGTCTCAAGCATCTTATATCGACAAATTATTGGTCTGATATTCGATGCAGAATTCCAAGAGGGGCTTATTACCCTTCAGGCATGGAGTTTATCTGTCTAAGGAACAGTGTCCTAAGACACCTCAAGAGGTTGAGGATGTGAGTCGTATTCCCTATGCCTCTGCAGTAGGTAGCTTAATGTATGCTATGCTGTGCACGAGGCCAGACATTTGTTGTGAAGTGGGAATAGTCAGTAGGTACCAATCCAATCCAGGGCTAGACTACTGGACCGCAGTTAAAAATATCCTCAAGTACCTTAGGAGAACGAGGAATTATACGCTTGTGTATGGGACTAAGGATTTGTTCCTTACTGGATACACTGATTCTGATTTTCAGACCGATAAGGATTCTAGGAAATCCACATCGGGATCAGTTTTCACCTTTACGACGAAGCTATAGTATGGTGAAGCATCAAGCAGAGATGCATCACTGACTCCACGATGGAGGCTGAGTATGTTGTTGCTTGTGAAGCAGCTAAAGAGGTTGTTTGGCAAAGGAAATTCCTTACTGATTTGGAAGTTGTTCCGAATATGGAATTTCCCATCACCTTATACTGTGACAACAGTGGTGCGGTAGCCAATTCGAAGGAACCTCGCAACCATAAGCGAGGCAAGCACATCGAGAGGAAGTATCACCTGATACGAGAAATAGTGCAACGAGGAGATGTGACAACCACGAACATCGCTTCAGAGCATAACATTGTTGATCCGTTTAAAAAGATTCTCACGGGTAAAGGGTTCGAGGGTCATCTAGAAAGTCTAGGTCTACGAGACATGTACATAGGCTAATCTAGGGAAAGTGGGAGATATGTAATGGGTATATGGATGCCCTAGTTTATTGTATTTGTATCTCTGTAACCACTGTTTTAGATTATGATGTACCCCACTAGAGTTTTAGTTCAAGTGGGAGTTTGTTGGGGTTTGTGCCATAAAACTCATAGTTTGTAATTATGTTCTAATTATTGTAATAAAGTATTATTATTTCAATAAACAGTTATTGTTCGTTATCTACTAGTTTGCCTTTGTTTAAACCCTAAATCCAATAAACTAAACATCCAAGGTTGTTAAATGTATCTTTAACTGAATGTAGTGTACATATAAGGGATCTCGGTTCGAGATACAGCCTAAAGGGTCTATAGTAAATGGATAAGGTTTGGGTACCTTACCCTTGTAAAACTACGGATGTGGCCCACTTTGTATATGATACAAACACTTTGATTCTAACGTGTTCGTGTAGATAACATGTGAGTGGGGATATCCTATGTAATGAGATTACATAAGACCGGACCGTGAAATAGTAACAACTAGATGTAACTCCGTTGACTAGTTAGGTTTTTATTTCACTAGGATAACCTAGAAAACTTGATCTCAATCCTGAGCGGGTTACGAACTCCGATTTGCGAGGGATTGTCCTTTGACTAGTATGGGTGAGAGTGGCTTGATTCGCCGACTCAATATGCCTACCTTCTTGGGGACAAGACCGAGTGAGCAGTTGGGGACTTAGCCTAGCAAGATGGAATTCACTCATTCTCGCCTATTAGGGTAAGTAGATGAATGTTCCCTTAAGTGGTATCTCCGAGACTTGAACAAAGGGTCCGACCCTCTCATTGGTCCGAGAGTGACTTTTGTTTGTGAAGGGAATCGAAGTCCCCGCAGCGGAAGCGATTGCGAATCGCGCGCTCTTGATTTTGTTACAACGATTTATTTAAGAACACAAATAACAAGATTAAGCATAAAATAGAATGGACAACAAGAATGTTACCTTTGAAGAACGTTTCTTCAAGTGCTCCTCCTCTTTCACGATCAAGATCACTGCAACACGATCTCGTACGAACACCGACACTACCATCGGATCTTCTCCGTTGTTCTCTAGGTGAGGGAGGAAGGTGAGTTCCCTTTAGGAAATATGTGGTGTTTTTGTGAGAGAGATGTTTGTTGTCTTGGAACCTTTCCAACAACAACAAAAAGGCAAGGAATTGCTTAGTATGTCTTAGAATGGCTTGACCTAGTTACATCTCATGCAACCATATATATAGGGGAATGGGGTGAAAATGACCATCCTACCCCTCCTTTATTCTCTCTTTAGTATATAGTTTATATATGAATCTAATTCACATTAAAACTATATATTATATCAATTATATCATATATAATAGATATAACACCTCATGTATGAAATTGAACAGTTCAATTTTACTCCTAACTTTATACCCTCAATATTACCATATTGAGCCAACGGAGGGATCTAATGGACCTACAGATCATGAGCTCCAATGATGTGAGATTAACTGATCAAACTCTTTGATCCAGTTAATCAATATTCATTAACTACAAGTCACTCCACTATAGACTTGTAGCTGCACTCTCCTCACTGTAGATATTATTGTGTCCACTGATATAGTCATTACCCATGAGTCGACCATTCAAAGGTTGTTCGTAATCACAGCTGGGTCAAATTACCGTTTTACCCCTGTGATTACCTCTTTGCTCCTTAAGCACCACTGATCCTCTAATGAACAACAAGTCTAAGGTCCTACCTTAGACTCATACCTCATAGAGGGCGGGGCCCCGTTGTTCAAGACCGAGTCGCCTCTTAAAGGAACAACCTATCTAATTCCTCGAGAGAGAATGAGTGAATTCCATCTTGCACAGTTAAGTTCCCAGCTACCGACGAGGTTCTGTCCCTGAGAAAGTAGGCTATTGAGTCGGCTACAGGCCACTCTCACCCATACTAGTCTAAGGATAAACCCCTATAAGCAGGAGTTCTTAATTTGCTCAGGATTCAGGTCGAGTCACTAATGACCATCTATAAATTACTAGTCTTATCCTGACACTAGTTAGACTAATAATTTGCGATCCAGTCTTGTATGAACTATTCATACAGGATGCCCCCACTCGCATGTCAACTACATGAATGAGTTGGATTACCTCATTTGTACTAATTATAAAGTGGGTCGCATCCATGGTGTTACCAGAATGAGGTTTCCAACCTTATTCTTATACCATAGACTATTTAGGTTATAATCTTGAACTCAACCCAAATAGTGTCCACTACACTGATTTCAAGATAAACGTTATAACCTTGGAGCTTAGTTTATTGGATTTATAAAAGCAAGACTGTAATCTTATCAAAACAAATAACACTTTATTTAATTGATCAAAATTACACAAGTTTAGGGCATAAATCCCAACAGTTTGTTGGTAGGACCACAAACAAGTAGTTCATTAGAGTAACACTGGTACTTAAGGTACAAGATGTAACCTAGGGGTAAAACGGTAATTTGACCCTGCTGGTGTTACGAACATTCGTGAAGGATTTACTTACTATTATTGGTCACTATCCGTGGACACAGGAATATATCTTGAGTGAGAAGAGTCCAGCTGCAGGACTTTAGTGGAGTGTTCCCACAGTTAACGAATGGTGATTAGGAGGTTAATGAGATTAACCGAGTAATCTCGTATCGTTGGAGCTTCTGATCTATAGGTCCATTAGGTCAACATTCTAGCTCGTGAAGGGTTCTTAGATCGTTTGAATTTGAAATGTTCAAATTCATTAGGGAATAAATTTAATGTATATAGATACAATATAATATGTAGTTTTGCAACTATATATTATAAATTTAATGTGAATATGATTCATATTAAATTATATGAGAGAATTAAATATTTGAAAGAGTTCAAATGTTAATTTAAATGTGAATGTGATTCATATTTGAAAACTATTGGTTAAAATTTAATGTGCATGAGATGTACATTAAACTATAGGATAAAGGGTAAAATGATTAAATGTGATTTAATCATTTAATTAATTAATATGATATTTGAATTAAATATGATTTAATTTAATTTTATTAATTAATAGTTAATTAATTAAGTATTTATTATTATTCATTAATTGGGAACGTGTCAAGATGACACGTTCCTACCACTCCCCAATTCCCTCTCGATAGGGAGTAGGGAGTTACTCAGAGAACTACTCTTCTCCTGATGAGAAAAGGGATGAATCGATCGATCAATTCTGGTGATTTTGCAAATTGCTCTCTCTCTCAAAATACTCTATGAATTCTCTTCTTCTATTTTTCAACTGTTGGAGACCTTCCCACCGAGGTCAGATATAAGTAGAATCCAGAGAATAGGAGGTTCTCACTTTTGCTAGTGTCCTGCTTGGAGAAGAACAAAGGAGTTTCTCTGTGTTGTTGTGTTACTGTAGAATCTAACTGGAGCTGGGGTTGTTGCTGGACATTCGTAATCTACAAAGGTATTCTCGATTTTCCATTAATTAATTACACCATGTTTGCATGATTAATTTCATACCTAATTAGATTAGGAAATGTATGCTTATCTCTGTATTTTCTCAAATGTACTGGTATTTATTTTTCAACCAAAATAAACTTGCAATTACAATTCTAAAATACGTTTTCACTGCTCAAGGGGATCCAATCTCCATCAATGGGTCCAAGGATCTTATCCTTACTGGATACACAAATTCTGACTTTCAGACCGATAAGGATTCTAGGAAATCCACATCGATGTCAGTGTTTCCTCTCAATGGAGGAGTTGTAGTCTTGCGAAGCATCAACCAATGATGCATCGCAGACTCCACTATGGAGGCTGAGTATGTAGCAGCTTGTGAATGTTGGAATTTATGCTCTAAACTCGTGTATTTGTAATTATTTGAGGAAATGAATAAAGTTGTTATTTTTCCTTTAAACTTGTATTCTCACAATTACAAACTTAAATCTAATAAACTAAGCTCTAGGGTCACATTTAGAATGTGACCCGAATGGTCTATAGTAGATGAATTAGGTTGGGAACCTCATCTTGTTACCACTATGGATGTGACCCACTTTGTATTTGATACAAACGAGGCGATCCAACTCGTTCATGTAATTGACATGCGAGGGGGGGCATCCTGTGCAAAGAGTTTGTACAAGACTCGACCAAGAATTGTTAGACTAATCCAGTAACACCGTTGATAGGTTAGGGCTAATAATTCAAACGATGACCAATAGTGATTCAACCTGAATCCTGAGCGAGTTACGAACTCCTGTCTGCCAAAGATTGTCATTTGACTAGTACGGGTGAGAGTGGCAAGAGTTGCCGACTCAATATACTAACTTCTCAGGGATGAAACCTTGTAGGGAGTTGGGGACTCAACTTCGCAAGAAATAATTCACTCGTTCCCGTTCTAGGGTAACTAGATAGTTTGTTCCCTTCAGAGTTGAATCCAAGTCTTGAACAACGGGGCCCCTCCCTCTTGTTGGCCCAAGAGGGATAATGTTTGTGGTCAGACCATAAACTTGTTGTCATTAGAGGACCAGTGGTGCTTAAGGTGCAAGAAGTAGTCATAGGGGTAAAACGATAATTTGACCCAGTTGTGACTACGAACGACCTGTGTAGGGTTGATTCACGGGCATTGGTTAAATCAATGGACATAACTTGTCCTACAGTGAGGACAGTGCAACTACGAGTCTTTAGTGGAGTGACTCGTAGTTAACGAATGTTTATTTACGGGATCAATGAGTTTAATTAGTCAATCTCGTATCGTTGGAGCTCATGATCTATAGATCCATTAGGTTCCTCAGTTGGCTCAGCATGGAATTAATAGAGGGTATAGAGTTTTGGAATGAATTTGAAATATTCAAGTTCAAATTTAGGGATTATATCAATTATACTTGATATGATTGAATATATAATATATAATTCAATGTGAATATGATTCATATTGAACTTAATTGTGTCTAATTATGGAATTAGGACATAACTAATGGTAGAATTTTAGAGAGATGAAATTGGATTTAATCAAATCCAGTTTCTCCACATTTATGTGAATTTGATTCATATAATAAGGTGTTTGACACCCTTATATTATGTATTTATGCATAATATGTGGAGTTAGTGGAAAAAATGGTGGAGAATTTGTCTCCACCCACATTGCCTATAAAAGCATCCTTTTAGATGACTTTTGGCACACTTGAATCATTTGTGTGGTTTTGCATCTTAGGCAAACACAAGAGTTCTCTCCAAAATCTATCTACAAACATCCGTAATCCAAAAAGAGATCTCACCTCTCTCCCTCTCCTAGAGAACAACCGAGAAGGCTTTTGTCGGTGTTCGAGGATTTGATCGTAAAGAAGAGGAGCTCGTAGACGACGAGGAACAACTTGAAGAACCGGTCTTCAAAGGTAACCTACTAATTCTTTTATGTTTTCAAGATGCATGCTTAGCTTAGATCTTCTATGTTTTGAGTATTTCTATGTCACACAATTGAGAGCAAAGGCGATCATTCGCTTCTGCACGGGATTCAATTCCCTTCAATTGGTATCAGAGCCTAATCATGCTCTTAATTGTGTTTGAAATTACTCGAAATTAAGTGGGTGTAGCATTCAATTTAAAGAAATTGCATGTGGTTTGCAAAAATGGATGTTTACATGATTTGGCATTTATATTTACAATTCAATCGAAAAGTTCAATGTAAGGGCCTGGTTTTTTGGACAAAATGTATTGTAAATTGAGTCTGTAAGTCTATGTCGATCGTGGCAAAGCGTTGATGTGAAGAAACGAAGCGGGCGAAAAATAGTAGTTTCCATTGTTGTGCAGTCGATGGTGTTATAATGTTGTTCATCAGTGTCGCAACGCCTGGCGTGCGAACGGTGGCCTGATGCAAGGGCAGCGTTGCAACGCCGCTCAACGTGAAGACGCCAGGCAAGCTTTGAGGCGGCAACGTTGCAACGCTGGCCGCTGCGATAGTGCCTGAAGGCGCGCACGAAGCTCGCGGGAAGTGGCGCAAATGGACAATTTTTTTCGTTTATTTATTTATTTTATTAATTATTATTAATATAATTTGATTATATTAATATTAATTAATGTTTAGGATGCCAAATCATGGTCTAATTTTGTTGTTTTAATTATACAATTGTTGTGTATTTATTTATGTGCATAATGTATGTCATTTAGATTAAAATCTCACCTTAGGTTAAGCATATTCATGCATCATTTCATAATATAAGTTGTTATATTATATAGTATGCATGTTTAATTAATATAAGAGTTATGTTAATTTTTTTTTGAAAGCATAGCCATGCATTTATTTCATGTGATGATTTATGTTATATGTTTTAATTTATTCATGTGATGGATGATCAAGCATTATGTAAGCCAATACGGAGCTCAAGTATCTATTGTGTCAAATAGGGATTCGAGATTTACTTCCAAGTTCTGGCCGAGTCTCCAAGAGACCTTAGGAACTAAGCTGCACTTTAGTACGACATTTCATCCACAGACCGATGGTCAGTCAGAAAGAATTATTCAGACCCTCGAAGACATGCTTCGAGCATGTGTATTGCAATATAAAGGAAGTTGGGAGACTCACCTATCATTGATGGAGTTTGCATACAATAATAGTTATCATTCTAGCATCGAAATGGCACCGTATGAAGCATTATATGGAAGGAAATGTAGAACTCCTATTTGTTAGAGGGAGGTAGGAGAAAGAAAGCTGATAGGGCCAGAATTAGTCCAAGTTACCTCGGAGAATGTTAAGTTTATGAGGGAAAGACTGAACACAACACAAGATAGACAAAAGAGTTACGCTGACAAACGAATAAGAGATTTAGAATTCGAAATCAGAGACAAAGTTTTCCTAAGACTATCCCCGTGGAAGGGTATTTTTCGATTTGGAAGGAAGGGAAACTGAGCCCGAGATATATAGGGCCTTACGAGATTCTGGAGCGTGTAGGACCATCAACTTACGATTAGCTTTACCGATAGAATTGTCTCGGGTACATAATGTTTTCCATGTATCAATGTTGAGAAAATACATTTCTTACCCATCACATGTACTCAAGGCAGAACCAATACAACTTAAAGAGAATCTATCCTATGAGGAAGAACCTCTACAAGTACTGGATCAGAAAGAACAAGTACTTAGTGAAAGGAATCGTAGTCCCGCAGCGGAAGCGATTGCGAATCGCGCGCTCTTGATTTAGTTACAACGTTATAATTCAAGAACGTATATAACTAGATTAAGTATAAAACAGAATGGACAGCAAGAAATGTTACCTTTGAAGAACCTTTCTTCAAATGCTCCTCTCTCCCACGATCACGATCTCAGCAACTGGAACTCGAACGAACATCGACACTACCACCGGATCTTCTCCGTTGTTTTCTAGGTGAGGGAGGAAAGTGGGTTCCCTTTAAGAGAGGTGAGGGATTTTGTGAGAGAGATGTGTGTTTTGGAACCCTTCCAACAACACAACAAAAGAGTTTGTAAAAACAACACTTAACCTAATTGCATCTCATGCAACCATATATATAGGGAAATAGGATGGAAATGACCATCCTACCCCTCCTTTAATCTCTCTTTAGTATGTAGTTTATATGTGAATCGAATTCACATTAAAACTATATATTATATTAATTATATCGTATATAATTGATATAACACCTAATATACGAAATTGAACACTTCAATTTCATTCCTAACTTTATACCCTCAATATTACCATGTTGAGCCAACGGAGGGATCTAATGGACCTACAGTTCATGAGCTCCAATGATGTGAGATTAACTGATCAAACTCTTTGATCAAGTTAATCAATATTCATTAACTACAAGTCACTCCACTATAGACTTGTAGTTGCACTCTCCTCAGTGTAGATAATATTGTGTCCACTGATATAGTCATTACCCATGAGTTGACCCTTCACAGGTTGTTCGTAATCACAGCTGGGTCAAATTACCATTTTACTCCTGTGATTACCTCTTTGCTCCTCAAGCACCACTGATCCTCTAATGAACAACAAGTCTAAGGTCCTACCTTAGACTCATACCCTCATAGAGGGCGGGGCCCCGTTGTTCAAGACACGAGTCGGGCTTCTTAAGGGAACAACCTATCTAATTCTTTAGTGTAGGATTGAGTGAATTCCATCTTGCACAGCTTAAGTTCCCAGCTACCTACGAGGTTCATCGCCTTGAAAGGTAGGCTTATTGAGTCGACTACAGCCCCTCACACCCATACTAGTCTAAGGACAAATCCTATAAGCGGTGAGTTCTTAACTTGCTCAGATTGTGTCGAGTCACTAATGACCATCTATAAATTACTAGTCTTATCCTCATTAACGGTGTTACAATCGGTTAGACTAATAATTTGCAATCCATCTTGTATGAACTCTTCATACAGATGCCCCCACTCTCGCATGTCAACTACAGGAATGAGTTGGATTACCTCATTTGTACTAATTACAAAGTGAGCCGCATCCATGGTGTTACTTTGAATGAGGTTTCCAACCTTATTCTTATACCATAGACTATTTAGGTTATATTCTTGAACTCAACCCAAATAGTGTCCACTACACTAATGTTCAAGATAAAAGTTATAACCTTAGAGCTTAGTTTATTGGATTTATAAAACAAGACTGTAATTCTATCAAAACAAATAATACTTTATTTAATTGATCAAAATTACACAAGTTTAGGGCATAAATCCCAACAATCTCCCACTTGACCTAAAGCTTGTGGATTACTAAAAACATTGCAGTAATGTAAATACAATAAACTAGGGCATTTAAACCCCTTTTGTACAAAATACTCCCACTTGCCCTAGTTGGGAAAAATTTGGAAACCTAGACCTTCTAGGTGACTCTCAAATACTTTAGCCGTGAGAGCCTTTGTAAAAGGATCAGCAATGTTGTGCTCTGAGGCTATCTTCGTGACAATCACGTCTCCTCTATGCACGATATCCCGGATGAGATGATACTTCTGCTCTATGTGCTTTCCCCTCTTGTGACTTCGGGGTTCCCTCGAATTTTCCACTACACCACTGTTATCGCAATATAGCGTGATGGGCAAAGTCATATTTGGAACAACTTCCAAATTTAGCATGAATTTCCTTAACCAAACGACCTCCTTAGCTGCTTCACAAGCTGCTACATATTCGGCCTCCATGGTAGAATCAGTGATGCATCCTTGTTTGATGCTTCGCCATACTACAACTCCTCCGTTAAGAGTGAATACTTACACTGATGTAGATTTCCGAGAATCTTTATCAGTCTGAAAGTCAGAATCCGCGTATCCTGTAAGGATCAAATCCTTAGCCCCATACATAAGCATGTAGTTCCTTGTTCTCCGAAGATACTTAAGGATTGTTTTAACCGTTGTCCAGTGTTCATGTCCTGGATTTGATTGATACCTACTGACCATCCCAACTGCAAAACAATTGTCGGGCCTAGTACACAACATGGCGTACATCAGGCTCTCAACAGCCGATGCATAAGGAATTCGTCTTATGTCCTCAACTCCTTGAGGTGTCTTAGGACACTGTTCCTTAGACAAATGGATTCCATGTCTAAAAGGCAACAAGTCCTTTTTGGAATCTTGCATCTGAAACCTTGACAACACTTTGTCTATGTATGATGCTTGAGACAAGGCTAGTGTTTTATTCTTGCGATTCCGGACAATCTGGATCCCAAGAACAAACTGCGCATCACCCAAATCTTTCATTTGGAACTGCATAGCTAGCCATTCCTTGATGTCAGTAAGATAACCTACATCATTCCCAATGAGTAGGATATCATCCACATAGAGAATTAGGAATGCGACAGAACTATTGATGATTTTCTTGTAGACACAAGGTTCATCATCATTTTGGTCAAACCCATAAGATCTGATAGCCTCATCAAATCTTATATTCCAGGACCTAGAGGCTTGTTTCAGTCCATAAATTGACCTTTTAAGCCTGCAAACCTTTTGCTCTTTTCATGGTTCAATGAACCCTTTGGGTTGGTCCATGTAGCTGTTTTCCTCAAGATTGTCATTCAAAAAGGCTGTCTTGACATCCATTTCCCATACCTCATAGTCATAATATGCGACAATGACAAGAAGGATACAGATAGACTTTACCATAGCAACAGGTGAAAAGGTTTCCTCATAGTCAACCCCTTCAACCTGGGTATAACCCTTTGCTACTAGTCTAGCTTTAAAGGTTTGCACCTTCCCATCTACACCACGTTTTCTCTTGTAGATCCACTTACAACCTATAGGTTTTATCCCATCAAGCTTATCTACAAGATCCCAAACAGAATTGAAGTACATCGACTCCATTTCTTGGTCCATGGCTATGACCCATTTGTCTTTGTCTTTGTCCACCATTGCTTGATTATAAGTCAATGGATCCTCGCAGTTGTCATCTGGTATAACAACTTGGGTTTCAAATTAAACCCATGTAGCAACTGGTCAAAGTCAGACACAACCCTCCCACTACGTCGAGGCATACTCAACTCTTGAGATGGACTCTTTTGACTAGACAAACTAGTATCAACAACTCTTGTTGACGTGCTAGTGTTCTTATTAGCAACCTTTGCCAATGTTCCGTCTAACTCACTCAACACTACTTTACTTTTTGGTTTGTGGTCCCTTATGTGGTCCTCCTCCGAGAAAATGGCATTTGTCGACACAAAGACCTTATCTTCCTTAGGATCATAGAATAAACCACCTCTTGTTTCTTTTGGGTATCCTACGAATAGACATAATTTTGAACGTGAATCCAACTTCTTTCAAGTTGTCACAAGCACATGTGTCGGACAACACCATATTCAAAAGTGACATAAACTACCTTTACGTCCTTTCCAGAGTTCAAAAGGTGTTTCAGAAACACTTTTGGAGGGCACATTATTCAAAATGTATAATGCGGTCTCATTGCGTAACTAAAAGGAACTAGGAGATGAGCATAACTCATCATTGATCGAACCATGTCCAACAAGGTTCTATTTCTCCTTTCTCGATACACCATTTCTATCATGGTGTGTGAGAGTCGAGAGTTGGGATGTAATTCCATGTTCTATCATATAGTTCTGGAATTTTAAATCCATGTACTCTCCACCTCGATCATATAGGCCTTAAAACATACAATCCATTTTCTAACGAAGCTGAACATATTTCTAAACCTTTCTTCAAAATAAACACTTTATTCATCGAAAAGGAAACATAAATATATTGTTCTATAAGGCAAGAAATGGAAATAAGGTTTCTAGTAAATCTTTGTATCACTAATATATTGTCCAACAATACATATTTCTTTCCAAAATAAAGCTTCATTATGCCTACTGCTACAGCTGAGACGACTTCTCCATTTCCAACCCGGAGCGTTATCTCTCCTTGCTGTAGCTATTGCAAGGAATCAATTCCCTGAAAAGAAGAACAAACATGATTAGTGGTGCATGAATCAAGTATCCAAGCTGTTTTATCATTATCCACTAAACAAGCTTCTAGGCAAAGTAAATCATATTTACCTTCCTTCTTCTTTTCTGCAATGTATTTCGGACAGTTCCGTTTCCAATGCCCGTCTTCGTTGCAGTGGAAACACTTTCCTTTGTCAACAACGTCTTTGACTTTCTTACCCTTCTGGGTGGCAGCTTTGTCAGCTTGTTTCCCTTTACCAACCTTCTTCATGTTCTTCTTCTTCTTTTCTCTCAGGTTAGAAGAAGATGAAGCCACAATATTTGTCCTAGAGGTCGAACCTTTGTGATAACTCCTACTGGTAACATTTGCATCACCTTTCGATCCCTGAATTTTCATCAAAGATTGAAAGGTCTGGAGTTCATTCAGAAGGGAGGTAAGATTAAAAGTAAGCTTGTTCATAACAACATTACTTCTAAACTGCAGGAAACTATCTGGAAGGGTTTCCAGAATGAAGCTGACCTGGCTCGACTCATCGATGAAAGCACCATTCGACTCTGCAATGTTAAAGTGCACCATCATATCCAGGACATGATCCCGAACAGATGTACCCTCTGGCATCCTCGAGTTGAATATGTACTTTAAGGCATTATGTCGGGCTTGTGTGGGCTATTGTCTAAACATACCCTGCACAGAATCCACGATTTCCTTGGAGGAAATCATGCCCTCATGCTTCTTGGCTAATATGTCAGACATACTTGGCAGCATGTAGACCTTGGCCTTATCATTGGCCTTGATCCATCGATCATATGCATTACAAACATTTCGTGACGCATTCGAGCCTGGCACTTGAGGACACTCCTCAGTTAGCACAAACTTCAGATCATCCACTACCAATATAGTGTTGAGTTTGTTTTTCCATGTCATCATAGTCTCTCCGGTTAACTTTTCCGCACCCAATAAGGAAATTATAGAGCTAGACATTTTTGCTGAAAAATTTACAAACAAAATTGTATGAGTTTCTTGCTATAACTCTAATCCAATCATATTTTAGCTAATTATCAAATGATTCCTAGGCCATTTATAATTTGCAATGATACTTCAAAGGTTTAGAATGTATGACACCGAAGGGTAATCAAAAACACTCCTCCTCTGGATCAAGACACTCTTGACCAAAACCTAATACCAGAATAACTCTTATTCCTATAGGTTTTAGTTACCATTTTTCGGTCTGGATACATACACAACTTATGTATCCCGTGAGTGTAACCCTCTGTCTTTAGATCCCAGAGTCTCCATACAATAAAATCCGCCGAAGGGAGGACTAGATTGAAAAATAGTCTACAGAAATCTTTATCCCTTTCGGGTGTCTACTATGTTCGATCCCCTATGATCAAGCCCTCCGAAGGGATTGTCCGTCCAGCAAACTAGCGGTGACCATAGTGGTCTAAGGGTGTAAACCGACAAAAGAGACCGTAGGTTTTGTTTTCACTAAACCTGCTCCCACTCACTATAAGTACCCTCTTCATTCACCTTGATATTGACTCATACAAACACCATCCGAGAGGGGACGCTCCTGCCGCCACGAGGCCAAGTATGAGTCTCACGGTGTGAACTTCCTGAGATAGCGTGGGTGGAAAAATATGTATCTCATACACTTTTTCCTCCCACTGAATACTTTAAAGTTTATAGGAATCTTACTTAGGCTAAAACCCGACTAATGGTTTTACCTAACTCTATCAATATAACTCTTATATCGATAATCAATATAACTCTTATATTGATTTTATCCTAAGTTTGTTAATATAACTCCTTATATTAAACCTAGGATTTCTAGTTTATTAACCCCTTAATAAACTCGCTGACGCTACTGTAATTTATAAAACTCTCTGATTAAATTTCACTCCCGGGTCGGTTTCAAGTAGGGGTATTCCGCTTAAAATCACCTTAAATACCCGAAATTAGACAGAACTTTCCTTAGACAGAGTTCCTCTTTTTAATCATAGTTTATAAATTACTTGGTTCCTAATTCTAATCTAATTAGAACTAGATAACCTAAGGTCTATTATTTCCAAGTTCTAAACACTTTAAAACTAATAATTAACCTTAGGTGACATGCATACTATGTTATAGTGCTTGATCATTCATCACATGAATAATAAGACATTCATAGCATATTCATCTCATGATATATAATGCATGTCAATCTTTGTCCATAAATTAATATAACAACTTTATATTAATTAATCATGCAAACTATATAATATAACTCCTTATATTATAAATGATGCATGAAAATACTTAACCTAAGGTGGGATTTCTAAAATAAAAGCATACATTATGCATGGTAATAATTACACAACAATTTCATAATTTAAATAGCAAAAATAGACCAATTTTGGCACCATAATTTTAATTTTAATTAATATAATCTAATTATATTAATTAAAATTAATTAATTAAATATAAATTAAATATAAAACATTTTTATATTTAATATATAATTAAAAAAACGTTTACATCCGTTCTTTGCTTTGCTTGAAAGCGTCTCGCGCGTTAACGCCGATGATAAACGTTGCAACGCCGCTTTGTTGTCGCTTTCTTACGCCAAGCGTTGCGCAACGCCTCAACATTGCAACGCTAGAGGCTGCGTTCCAACGCCGCTCTCCTCGTCGCGCGCTTTCTCCCGCAGTTGCGCAGCTGCCTACGCCAATGAGCAGCGTTGCAGCAACGCCGCACACGATGATAACTTGGAATCCCCATTCCTTGCTCGTTTTTGCTCCAATCTTCTCAGCAACCACTTTGCCTCGATCGACACGGACTTACAGACTCGATTTATAATTAAATTTGCCCAAAACACCGGGCCCTTACATTGAACGATTCAATGGAAATTGTAAATCTAAGTGCCAAAATTGAAACCATCTAATTTTGCAAAACCGTTCATACATCTCATGCAAAAACAGTATATCCTACCTTGTTCTTGAAAAATCAAGAACATAAATCAAGAACGCAATTGTGCTCTGATACCAATTCAAGGGAATTGTATTCCCGGAGCGGAAGCGATTGCGAATCACGCGCTCTTGATTTTGTTACAACGGTATAATTCAAGAACGTATATAACTAGATTAAGTATAAAACATAATGGACAGCAAGAAATGTTACCTTTGAAGAACCTTTCTTCAAGTGCTCCTCTCTCCCACGATCACAATCTCAGCAACTGAAACTCGAACGAACACCGACACTACCACCGGATCTTCTCCGTTGTTCTCTAGGTGAGAGAGGATGGTGGGTTCCCTTTAGGAGAGGTGAGGGATTTTGTGAGAGAGATGTGTGTTTTGGAACCCTTCCAACAACACAACAAAAGAGTTTGTCAAAACAACACTTAACCTAGTTGCATCTCATGCAACCATATATATAGGGAAATAGGATGGAAATGACCATCCTACCCCTCATTTAATCTCTCTTTAGTATATAGTTTATATGTGAATCTAATTCACATTAAAACTATATATTATATTAATTATATCGTATATAATAGATATAACACCTCATGTATGAAATTGAACACTTCAATTTCACTCCTAACTTTATACCCTCAATATTACCATATTGAGCCAACGGAGGGATCTAATGGACTTACAGATCATGAGCTCAATGATGTGAGATTAACTGATCAAACTCTGTGATCCAGTTAATCAATATTCATTAACTACAAGTCACTTCACTATAGACTTGTAGCTGCACTCTCCTCAGTGTAGATAATATTGTGTCCACTGATATAGTCATTACCCATGAGTCGACCCTTCACAGGTTGTTCGTAATCACAACTGGGTCAAATTACCGTTTTACCCCTATGATTACCTCTTTGCTCCTTAAGCACCACTGATCCTCTAATGAACAACAAGTCTAAGGTCCTACCTTAGACTCATACCCTCATGAGAGGGCGGGGCCCCGTTGTTCAAGACACGGAGTCACTTCTTAGGGAACAACCTATCTAATTCCTTAGTGTAGGAATGAGTGAATTCCATCTTGCACGCTTAAGTTCCTAGCTTCCTACGAGGTTCATCCCTCTGAAGGTAGGCTTATTGAGCCTGGCCACAAGCCACTCTCACCCATACTAGTCTAAGGACAAGCCCCTATAAGCAGGAGTTCTTAACTTGCTCAAGATTCAGGTCGAGTCACTAATGACCATCTATAAATTACTAGTCTTATCGTGTTAACGGTGTTACACTGGTTAGACAAATAATTTGCGATCCAGTCTTGTATGAACTCTTCATACAGGATGCCCCCACTCGCATGTCAACTACAGGAATGAGTTGGATTACCTCATTTGTACTAATTACAAAGTGAGCCGCATCCATGGTGTTACCAGAATGAGGTTTCCAGCCTTATTCTTATACCATAGACTATTTAGGTTATATTCTTGAACTCAACCCAAATAGTGTCCACTATACTGATGTTCAAGATAAAAGTTATAACCTTGGAGCTTAGTTTATTGGATTTATAAAGTAAGACTGTAATTCTATCAAAACAAATAACACTTTATTTAATTGATCAAAATTACACAAGTTTAGGGCATAAATCCCAACACTTAGGAATAAGTCAATACCATTGGTAAAAGTATTGTGGAGAAATCTCGACGTCGAGGAAGCAACATGGGAGAGCGAAGACCAAATGAAAGAAAAGTATCCACAACTTTTCTCGTGCTGAATTTCGAGGGCGAAATTCCTCTTAAGGGGGTAGTAAATTGAAAGCCCTAAACTCTATTTTCTTGTATCATTTTGCACTCGTACATGATGTTTTGAAATAAGCGAAATGATATAGGTTGCACTAAAGGATGTCGTGATCGGATTTGGGAATCTATTGAATTGAGAGCTACAATGTGTTTAAAGCTTCATAAGGAGATAGGTAAGCCATTGAAATAAGCATATTAAAAGTTGAATTGAAGTAAGTTAAAATCATTAGCAAATTGGGGAAATTTTAGGTGCAATATGTATTGAATGGAAGATCTTATATCTCACAAACTTAGGATAAGTTGGCTAAATGCTTAGAGTTTATTTACTTACTTATTTTGGTATTTTAAAAAGGGGATTATTATGTAAATATGGTAGTAGGAGCTGGCCAAAGGAGGTGAAGCCTCGAAGTTAAATTATCAAGTAGGTGCTGTCAAATTTTTAGAAAAACAACAAGCTGCTGGAAAATGGGTCATCTTCAAACAACCATATCTCTTAGTTTATTGAACCAAATTCGATGTTTTTTTAGTCAAAATCTTAGAAATTGAGTGTAAAATATGAAATAGGTCGACTTTTTTGAAAATACGAAGAGGAAGAAGGAGAAAAGTGTAGAACACTAAGAGGCGTTCACAGTTCTCGGGTAGCACAGTAGTGTGAGGAGATCAGTCTCTTTTGAGCTCTTGAGGAGGAATTAGAAGCTGAAATTTTGAGGTGCAGGAAAAAAGACTGGTAGCAAGAGATTTAAGAAGATGTGCTTCCATTTCTATATACCTTTCAACCAAGGCAAACGGAGATAGGAATAACTTATAATCCTTGGAACCCTTTTGGTGATTGTGAGTGACTCTATTTTAGAACTATACTTGACCTTTGTTTTTCTTTAAAAGCATAAATGTTGATCATTGAATCATGCTTGAATTAATTTTGTATAGTTTCATGGAGTTTTTGATAGAATGTTCTTTAGGGAACTTAAAAATGTTTTGAATTAGTGGGTTACTATATATTCAAGTATGGAAACTAGTTGTGGAAGTATGATTTCCTCTAGAGAATGCCTTGTGTAAGTTCATTTGGAAACATGTTTAGGAAAGTAATATGCAAATGTTGAGAAATTGTTGTATGTGTTTTAAAAACATGATTTCCATGGTAAACAAAGTATGCCCCTGTATGTTGTTAACCCCCAATACTGAAGGACATCGAGAAGGTACATGGGAGGGAAGAATCGTGTTTTCCCGATACTGAAGGACAATGAGAAGGTATTCGGGGTAAATGGTCTTATCCTAATACTGAATGACATAGAGAAGATATTAGGGAAAACCAAAGTGTCCAATGGCATTCCACGTGCACGTGAGAGAGGTATGAACGTTGTTGGTATAAAGAAACTCTATCACCGCTAAGGTTCGAGAGCGGTATCATTCCATGAGCTTTATTGTTATGAACTTCTACGCTATGGATATGCTTATTCGTCATTATAGCACTACATTAAGAGTTTTTATGTTATACATAAGTGGTGACTTAAACCTGTAATTTGTTAGCATGGCTTGATTACGTTTACAATCAAGTGTTAACTTATTTTCTACTTATAGCATGTCCATTATTATGCTTCACCTTTGAGCTTATAATGTTTTAAAAATAGACACTCACTGGGCTTCCCAGCTCACGTTTTCAATATGTTTACTCTTCCCAGGTAGCAGACGAGATCTCGATGCTTAACCTTAACGAGACTTGTTTGCCATCACGCCGTTTTAGCTCCTTGTATATACATTTTCTTATGTATATGGTTTGTAGTGAAAACATATTAGTTTGGTTGTAATAAACTTGAAGGCTTTATGACTAGCTAAAGAACATAGTACTGGAAGTGAATGTGTCGTGCTTATATGTGTATTCAATGTCCAATCTTGCTTGTTCCAACGTGTTGTGTTGCATTTTAATTTTAGGTTAAGTCTTGGGTTAGATAGGGAGAGTCAGTAAGAGAGTTTTTTATCTCTGTCTTTGCATCTTTTCCTAGGTTAAGCAAGAAAGTTGGGAGGGGGTGTGACACATTATAACATAGAAATGCATGTAACATAAGTATTAATTAACTAGTTTTAAAATTGTTTTAGACCCTGCTATTAATTAGACTTAGATTATCTAGTTCTAATAAGATTTGAATTAGGAAATCTAATATGTCTTGTGAATGGTGACCGATAAGTAACTCTGTCTAAGGAAGGTTCTGGCTAGGCTAGTCTATTTAAGCTGACGGAAACAGAACACCCCTACCTGGGAACCTACCTGGGAGTGAATTTGGTCCGGAGATTCATAGGTTATGTTTATCGTGAGCGACGTTTATTAAAATGTTAATAAACCATAAACCTAAGTTTTAATAAATGGTTTATAGACTTAGGTAATTTCAATATAAATGTTATATTGGTAGACTTAGGTAAATTATAGCCGGATTTATTTAGGTTATCCTGTTAACTCTAAAGTACTTAGTGAGAGGAAATGAGTGTATGTTGGGATTTATGCTCTAAACTTGTGTAATTCTGATCAATTAAATAAAGAGTTATTTGTTTTGATAGAATTACAGTTTTGCTTTATAAATCCAATAAACTAAGCTCCGAGGTTATAACTTTTATCTTGAACATCAGTGTAGTGGACACTATTTGGGTTGAGTTCAAGAATATAACCTAAATAGTCTATAGTATAAGAATAAGGTTGGAAACCTCATTCTGGTAACACCATGGATGCGACCCACTTTGTAATTAGTACAAATGAGGTAATCCAACTCATTCATGTAGTTGACATGCGAGTGGGGGCATCCTGTATGAAGAGTTCATACAAGATCGGATCGCAAAATTATTAGTCTAACCAAAGTAACACCGTTAATGCTAATGGATAAGACTAGTAATTTATAGATGGTCATTAGTGACTCGGCCTGAATCTTGAGCAAGTTAAGAACTCCTGCTTATAGGGGTATGTCCTTAGACTAGTATGGGTGAGAGTGGCCTGTACCCGACTCAATAAGCCTACCTTCTCAGGGACAGAACCTCGTAGCTAGCTGGAAACTTAACTGTGCAAGATGGAATTCACTCATTCCTACACTAAGGAATTAGATAGGTTGTTCCCTTAAGAACTGACTCCAGGTCTTGAACAACGGGGCCCCACCCTCTATGAGGGTATGAGTATAAGGTAGGACCTTAGACTTGTTGTTCATTAGAGGATCAGTGGTGCTTAAGGAGCAAAGAGGTAATCACAGGGGTAAAACGGTAATTTGACCCAGCTGTGATTACGAACAACCTGTGAAGGGTCGACTCATGGGTAATGACTATATCGATGGACGAGAATAATATCTACAAAGTGAGGAGAGTGCAATTACAAGTCTATAGTGGAGTGACTTGTAGTTAATGAATATTGATTAACTGGATCAAAGAGTTTGATCAGTTAATCTCACATCATTGGAGCTCATGAACTGTAGGTTCATTAGATCCCTCCGTTGGCTCAATATGGTAATAATTGAGGGTATAAAGTTAGGAATGAAATTGAAGTGTTCAATTTCATACATGAGGTGTTATATCTATTATATATGATATAATTGATATAATATATAGTTTTAATGTGAATTAGATTCATATATAAACTATATACTAAAGAGAGCATAAAGGAGGGTAGGATGATCATTTCCATCCCATTCCCCTATATATATGGTTGCATGAGATGCAACTAGGTAAAGTCATTCTAAGGAATTACAAGCTCTCTCTTGTTGTGTTGTTGGAAGAGTTCCAAAGCACACATCTCTCTCAAAATACCTCACCTCTCCTAAAGGGAACCCACTTTCCTCCCTCACTCTGAGAACAACGGAGAAGATCCCGGTGGTCGTGTCTTCGTGACGCTGGAGTTCCCGCATTCTTTGAGATTGTGATCGTGGGAGAGTGGAGCACTCGAAGAAAGGTTCTTCAAAGGTAATTATCTTGCTGTCCATTCTGTTTTACATGCTTAATCTAGTGTTTTATGTTCTTGAATTAATCGTTGTAACTAAATCAAGAGCACGCGATTCACAATCGCTTTCGTCGTGAGACTACGATTCCCTTCAGTGTATATGATACATTAATTTCCACCTACGCATCACTGTTAAGTTCACACCGTGAGATCCATACTTGGCCTCATGGCGCAAATGGGAGCGTCCCCTTTTGGATGGTGTTTGTATGGGTCAAAAGCAAGGTGAATGGAGAGAGTGTTTATAGTGAGGGGGAGTGAGACTTGTGCAAACGGGTCCCACAGTCTCTTCTAAGTGTTTGTTGTTGGGATATGTCCCCTAAACTTGTGTAATTTTAGTCAAATGAATAAAGAGTTATTTCATTTGATAGAACTATCTTCTCGCTTTATAAATCCAATAAACTAAGCTCTCCAAGGTTATAATGAATCTTGAACATCAGAGTAGTAGACACTATTTGGATTATGTTCAAGAGTATAACCTCAATTTTCTATGGTAAAAGAATAAAGTTGGAAACCTTATTGTGGTAACACCATGGATGCGACCCACTTTGTAATTAGTACAAATGAGGTAATCCAACTCATTCATATGGATGACATGCGAGTGGGGGCATTCTGTATGAAGAGTTCATACAAGACTGGACTGCAAATTATTAGTCTAACCAGTATAACACCGTTAACAGGATACGACTAATAATTTATAGATGGTCATTAGTGACTCCACCTAATTCCTGAGCAACTTAAGAACTCATGCTTATTGGGGTTTGTCCTTAGACTAGTATGGGTGAGAGTGGCCTGTAGCTGACTCAATAAGTCTACATTCTCAGGGACAGAACCTCGTAGGTAGCTGGGGACTTAACTCTACAAGTCGGAATTCACTCATTCCTAGACTAAGGAATTAGATAGGTTGTTCCCTTAAGAATTGAGTCCAGGTCTTGAACAACAGGGTCCCGCCCTCTAAACTAGCTTTAGAGGGTTTGAGTTTATGGTAGGACCATAGACTTTTTATTCATTAGAGGATCAGTGGTGCTTAAGGAACAAAGAGGTAATCACAGGGGTAAAACGGTAATTTGACCCAACTGTGATTATGAACAACCTGTGAAGGGTCGACTAAAGGGTAGTGATTATATCAATGGACACAATATAATCTATAGTGAGGAGAATACAACTACAAGTCTATAGTGGAGTGACTTGTAGTTGATGAATATTGATTAACCAGATCAAAGAGTTTGATCAGTTAATCTCACATCATTAGAGCTCATGAACTGTAGGTCTATTAGGTCCCCTCGTTGGCTCAACATGGTAATATTGAGGGTATAAAGTTAGAAATGAGATTGAACTGTTCAATTTCATATATGAGGTGTTATATAAATTATATGTGATATAATTGATATAATATATAGTTTTAATGTGAATTAGATTCACAAATTAACTATATACTAATGAGAGAATGAAAGAAGCATAGGATGCTAATTTCCATCCTATTTCCCTATAAATAGTTGCATAAGATGCAACTTTGAGATAGCTTTTGATGCAACCCTAAAGTTCCACATTATGTATTGTTGGAAAGAGTTCCAAATACAATTCTCTCATACCTCCACATCTCACCCTAAATGAACCAACATTCCTCCCTCACCTAGAGAACAACGGAGAAGATCTAATGGTGAAATTTCACATGGATCGGGTTTGTTTTGCTGAGATCGTGATCGTTGGAGAAGGAGCTTGTGAAGAAAGCGTTCTTCAAAGGTAATCTTCTTGTTGTCCTATTTAGAATTGCATGCTTAATCATAGTAATTTGTTCTTGTATGAGATCTATGTAACAATATCATGAACAAACGATTTATAATCGTTTCCGCTACGAGATTCGATCTCTTCATTTGCGTCGTGAGATTCTTATGATCCGCTTGCTAGTTTGGTATGGACCAGACAACCCCTTCGGGGGGCATGATCATAGGAGTCGGAACAAAGCGAACTCCCAAAAGGGATAGAGTTATCTTAGTTTGTTTTCCAACTTAGTCCTCCCTTCGACGGATTTTGTTGGATCGTGATTCTTGGATCTAAAGTAAGAGGGTGACACTCACGGGATACATTAATAGTTAATGGATCCATACCAAAAATTGTAGCTAGAACTTATAGGGAATATAAGTTATTCAGATAATAAGGTCTGGTCGAGATTGTCTCGTCCTAGAGGAGGAGTGATTCGACTACCCTTCGGTGGCAGTCATTCTAAACCTGTGGGGTATCATTGCAAATTAATTGACCTAGGGATCATAGATTAATTTTGCTAAAACATGATTGGATGATACATAGGTTTAATGCGAGAAAATAATACAAGGTTTTTTTTTTTATATTTCAGCAAATATGTCGAGTTCGATTATTTCTTTTTTGGCTGCAGAAAAACTCAATAGAAACAATTACCAAACATGGAAAAACAACATTAATACGATTTTAGTTTTGGACGACTTGAAGTTCGTACTCACTGAGGACTATTGTCAGCTGCCAGGCCGACTGTGGCACGAAGTGTTCGTGACGCATTCGATAGATGGACCAAGGCAAATGACAAGGCCAAGGTCTACATCTTAGCCAATATATATGATATATTGGTTAAGAAGCATGAGAACATGGTCACCACCAAGGAGATCATGGCATCGCTGCAAGATATGTTTGGACAACAGTCCTTTCAGGTCAAATATGATGCACTCATGCACATTTTCAATGCCAGAATGAATGAGGGGGCGTCTGTCAGGGAACATGTTCTTGACATGATCGTCCACTTCAACGTGGCAAAGATGAATAGAGCATCTATCGTTAAGTCGAGTGAGGTAAGCTTCATTTTGGAAACTCTACCAGATAGTTTCCTGCAATTTCGTAGCAATATTTTTATGAACAAGCTTAGCTACACCTTAACCACTTTGCTCAATGAGCTACAAACTTTTCAGTCTCTGATGAAAGTTAGGCGACAGAAGGGTGAGGCTGTTGGGATTTATGCCCTAAACTTGTGTAATTTTGATCAATTAAATAAAGTGTTATTTGTTTTGATAAGATTACAGTCTTGATTTTATAAATCCAATAAACTAAGCTCCAAGGTTATAACGTTTATCTTGAAATCAGTGTAGTGGACACTATTTGGGTTGAGTTCAAGATTATAACCTAAATAGTCTATGGTATAAGAATAAGGTTGGAAACCCCATTCGCAATATGAAAGATGGATGCGCCCACTTTGTAATTAGTACAAATGAGGTAATCCAACTCATTCATGTAGTTGACATGCGGCGGGGGCATCCTGTATGAAGAGTTCATACAAGATCGGATCGCAAATTATTAGTCTAACCAAGGTAACACCGTTAACGAGGATAAGACTAGTAATTTATAGATGCTCATTAGTGACTCGACTCAATCCCGAGCAAGTTAAGAACTCCCGCTATAGGGGTTTGTCCTTAGACTAGTATGGGTGAGAGTGGCTCAGTGGCCGACTCAATAAGCCTACCTTCTCGTGGACGAACCTCGTGAGTAGTCGGGAACTTAATCGTGCAAGATGGAATTCACTCATTCCTCTCATCGAGGAATTAGATAGGTTGTTCGCTTAAGAACCGACTCGTGTTTTGAACAACGGCTCCGCCTCTATGAGGGTATGAGTCTAAGGTAGGACCTTAGACTTGTTGTTCATTAGAGAATCGGTGGTGCTTAAGAGTAAAGAGGTAATCACGGGGGTAAACGGTAATTTGACCCACCGTGATTACGAACAACCCGTGAAGGGTCGACTCATGGGTAATGACTATATCGGTGGATACAATAATATCTACAAGGTGAGGAGAGTGCAAATTACAAGTCTATAGTGGAGTGACTTGTAGTTAATGAATATTGATTAACTGGATCAAAGAGTTTGATCAGTTAATCTCACATCATTGGAGCTCATGATCTATAGGTCCATTAGATCCCTCCGTTGGCTCAATATGGTAATATTGAGGGTATAAAGTTAGGAGTGAAATTGAAGTGTTCAATATCATACATGAGGTGTTATATCTATTATATATGATATAATTGATATAATATATAGTTTTAATGTGAATTAGATTCATATATAGACTATATACTAAAGATAGAATAAAGGAGGGGTAGGATGGTCATTTCCACCCCATTCCCCTATATATATGGTTGCATGAGATGCAACTAGGTCAAGCCATTTCTAAGACATTCTAAGCAATTCCTTGCCTTTTCTTTTTGTTGGAAAGGTTCCAAGACAGTAAACATCTCTCTCACAAAAACACCACATATTTCCTAAAGGGAACCCACCTTCCTCCCTGACCTAGAGAACAACGGAGAAGATCCGGTGGTAGTGTCGGTGTTCGTACGAGTTCGTGTTGCAGTGATCTTGATCGTGAGAGAGGAGGAGCACTTGAAGAATCGTTCTTCAAAGGTAACATTCTTGCTGCCCATTCTATTTTATGCTTAATCTTGTTATTTGTGTTCTTAAATAAATAGTTGTAACAAAATCAAGAGCGCGCGATTCGCAATCGCTTCCGCTGCGGGGACTTCGATTCCCTTCAGAGGAAAATGTTGCCCAACGATTTTTTTACAGAGGTTCATCCTCGGGGACCAAATTTGTAGCCTCATCTTCTTCAACCCCGAAAGGGAAGAAGAAGAATATGAAAAAGGTGGCCAAATGGAAACAAGCTGACCACGTTGCTTGCCAGAAAGGCAAGAAGGTTAAGGACGCTGCAGAAAAAGGAAAATATTTCTACTGCAACGTAGATGGGCACTAGAAGCGTAAATGCTCCAAATACCTGGCCGATAAGAAGAAAGAAGGTAAATTTGATTTGCTTTGTGTTGAAACATGCTTAGTGGAGAGTGATAACTCTACCCGGATATTGGATTTAGAGGTCACTAACCACGTTTTCTCTTCTTTTCAGGAAACTAGTTCCTCGCAGCAACTACAAGAAGGGAAAATAACATTCAGAGTTGGAAATGAAGATGTTGTCTCAACTGTAGCAGTAGACACGGTGGACCTACTATTGGGTAAGAAAATACTCTTATTAGATAACGTGTATATAGTTCCAGTGTTTGCTAGAAACCTCATTTTTGTTTCTTGCCTTATTAGTCAATGTATTTCAATTTCGTTTCAATTTAATAAAGCGTTGATTTCATTGAAAGGTTTAGAATTGTGTACAACTCTACTTGAAAATAATTTGTATGTTTTAAGACCTAATTTAGTTAAAATGGTTTTAAATATTAAATTATTTAAAACAGCAAATACGTGAACTAATAAAAAGCAAAAAGTATCTCCTAAACAAAATACCTATCTTTGGCATCTAAGATTAGGTCATATAAACCTCAATAGGATTGAGGGGTTGGTGAAGAACGGACTTCTAAACGAGTTAGAATAAAGTTCTTTACCTGTATGCGAATCATGCCTTCAAGACAAAATGACCAAACAACCTTTTAGTGGAAAAGGTTATAGAGCCAAGGAAACCTTGGAGCTTGTGCACTCTGATCTTTGTGGTCCGATGAGTGTTAAAGCCCGAGGTGGGTGATAGCACACAAAATGTGCTATCCTTAGGTTTAATTATTGCTTGTTTTGTAATGATTTCAGACCTTTTACGTGTTTAAATTACTCAATTTCAGGTTAAGAGCATAAACAAGACAATTAGAGACATTTTGGGATCACTCGGGATCGAAACGAGGCTATTGGGAGCTTAAAAATAACATCAATTGGATGAGAGAGGATCAATCCAAGCATGAAGACTCGAAGTGAAGGCGTTGCAACGCTATACAAAGCGTTGCAATGCCGAGCGTGCTGCTTAAAGGTGTTGAAAACCCCTGACGATAGCGTTGCAACGCTGCTTTGCAGCGTCGCAACGCTATCTCGATAAGAGAACGAGCATGAGGAACCGTGGCGAGGGCGTTGCAATGCTGCCTTTTAGCGTTGCAACGCCAGATCGATAAGAGGCGCACACGTTACGGTAGCGGCGTTGCAACGCTGCCCTCAGCGTTGAACGCCATTGAGACATTCCATATATGCCAGCCGCCTAGGGTACAGCGTTGCAACGCTGTCCCTAACGTTGCAACGCTATACCGATTGAGCCTATAAATAGAACATTATGCACTCTTGTAAGAGGAGCCGAATTTGGTAGACTTTTGCCCCTATTTTCGAAATACACTTTGTAAGAAGAGAGAAAAGAGCGTTTTTGGGAGCCAAAGCATTTGTGGAGGTTCGAGATCGAAGACGGGAGCTCGGAGACGAAGGTCCAACATCGACACATAAGTTTAATTTCCTTTTCTTTCAGATTGTAATACCGTAATAAGACGTTTCCAACATGTTTAGCTTGATTGTCATGTGATTTAGAGTAGCTAAATGTTGTAGTTAGGATTTGATTTACTTGTTAAGACTTATTTGCTATGTATTGAAGCATGTTTTGTTCTTATTTTTGGAAATTCGTTCGTTAACTCTTAATTTTGTTGGTTTAAGTGGACTCGAGAGATAAAACTTGAATTAGAGAAAAGTTGTCAAAACCCTTAGGAATCTGACATGAAAATGACTAATAAACTTAAGAGAAACACATAAATAAGTTGCTTAATGTCGTGCATGTCGTAGGTTCATATGGAGACTATGAAGTTTATTGCATGTGCAAGGCTCACTAAGAATCGAGAGGTTTTCTTCAGTATTCTACTTCTTGTTTATAAATTCATCTCATTGGTTCATTGAATGTGTTAGTTAAGTCATTCACTTGTAAAATCACTTCCTCGAATCTATCAATTCGTGTCTCCACATGTTAGTCTGTTGTTAGTTTTTACTTTCAATCACCTATCCATGTTATGTTTCTTTAGCTAAAATTGAGAATTAGTATCATAGTAATTAATTAATCTAGAAACCCATTCCCGAGTACGATACTTGGACTCTTAAATCACTATACTAAAACTTGACCCGTACACTGCAGTATTACACAATGTAATTTTACGCGAAAGTGGGTATGAATACTTCATCTCTTTTATAGATGATTATTCTAGAAATGGATACATTTACCTAATGCATCAGAAATCTGAGGCACTTAAAAATTTCAAGGAATATAAAACCGAGGTTGAGAACCTTTTAGGTAAATCCATCAAAATACTTCGATCTAATCGAGGTGGAGAGTACATGGATCATGAAGTGGAGATTGCAATATACATTTTGAACAATGTTCCTTCGAAAAGTGTTTTTAAAACACCTTACAAACTCTGGAAATGACGTAAAGGCAGTTTATGTCATTTCAGAATTTGGGAATGTCCATCCCATGTGCTAGTGACAAATCCAAAGAAATTGGAATCTCGTTCAAAATTATGCCTGTTTGTGGGCTACCCCAAAGAAACAAGAGGTGGTCTATTTTTTCATTTTAAAGAAAATAGGGTGTTTGTGTCAACAAACGACACTTTTCTTGAGGAAGACCGCATCAGGGATCACAAGCCTAAAATTAAAATCGTATTAAAGGAGTTAGACAGTATGTCAGTAAAAGTTACTAACAATGCTAAGAAACCAACAAAAGTTGTTGACTCTAGCTTGTCTAATCAAAGTTGTCCATCTCAACAGTTGAGAGAGCCTCGACGTAGTGGGAGGGTTGTTACACAGCCTGACCGTTAGATCTTCTTCGTTGTTCTCTAATTGAGGGAGGAAGGTGGGTTCCTTTAGGATGAGATGTGGAGGTTTGAGAGAAGTTTTGTTTGAAACTTTTTCCAACACAAAATAGAACTCTAGGGTTGAATTCGAAATTCTCTTCTCAAAGTTGCATCTTATGCAACTATTTATAGGGAAATATGATAGAAATTACCATTCTATCCTTCCTTCATTCTCTCATTAGTATATAGTTAATTTGTGAATCTAAGTCACATTAAAACTATATATTATATCAATCATATCACATATAATTGATATAGCACCTCATATATGAAATTGAACACTTCAATTTCATTCCTAACTTTATACCCTCAATATTACCATGTTGAGCCAATGGAGGGACCTAATGGACCTACAGTTCATGAGCTCCAATGATGTGAGATTAACTGATCAAACTCTTTGATCTGGTTAATCAATATTTATCAATTACAAGTCACTCAACTATAGAGTTGTAGTTGCATTCTCCTCACTGTAGATTATATTATGTCCATTGATATAATCATTACCCATGAGTCGAACCTTCACAGGTTGTTCGTAATCACAGTTGGGTCAAATTACCGTTTTACCCCTATGATTACCTTTTTGTTCTTTAAACACTACTGATCCTCTAATGAACAACAAGTCTATGGTCCTACCATAAACTCAAACCCTCTTAAGCTAGTTTAGAGGGTGGGGCGCCGTTGTTCAAGATCTGGACTCAGTTCTTAAGGGAACAACCTATCTAATTCTTTAGTCTAGGAATGACTGAATTCCATCTTGCAGAGTTAAGTCCCCAGCTACCTACGAGGTTCTGTCCCTGAGAAGGAAGGCTTATTGAGTCGGCTACAGGTCACTCTCACCCATACTAGTCTAAGGACAAACCTTTATAAGCAGGAGTTCTGAACTTGCTCCGGATTCACGTCGAGTCACTATTGACAATCTATAAATTATCAGTCGTATCCTAATAACGACGTTATACTGGTAAGACTAATAATTTGCAGGTCGGTCTTGTATGAACTCTTCATACAAAATGCCCCCACTCACATGTCATCCACATGAATGAGGTCGATTACCTCATTTGTACTAACTACAAAGTGATGGAAATCTGATCTCCTTGAGCAGCGAAAACGTGGTTTGGGATCGTTAATTGCTTGATTGTTTAATTGAAACAAAAACCAGTACATTGATAAATAAAACATAACAAGCATGAATCTCTAATCCTATTAGACATGGATAATAGTATACATGCAAACATGTAAAGTTTAACAATTAAACTAAAGGAGAGAAAGAAGAATTACCTTTGTAGACTTTCTCTAACAGCAACTCCTTGCTCCAATCATTACAGCAACCCAAGAAGCTTAAGTTTCTCTGTTTTTACAGAACACCACCAATTGGATCACCTTCTATATCTCTGAGTTCTACTTAGATCTACCTTGGTGGGAAGGTAATCCAACAATTGGGAGATTTTGGGAATTCTAGAGATTGAGAGAGAATTTCTTCTGTGAGTTTCAATCTAATTGATCGATCATCCAAGCTTCACCTCTCTCCAGGAGAAGTTAAACCCAGCAGATGGGAACTCCCACTTCCTATCGAATAGGGAATTGGGAGAGAGGGGGAACGTGTCTTCCTGACACGTTCCTTATTTAATTTAATCACATTAATTAAATAATCAAAATATAAATTAAATATCTTATATTTAATTTACATTAAAACACATTTAATGTAAATATCCTATAGTTTAATGCACATCTAATGTACATTAAATTTAACCTATAGTTTTTAAATATGAATCACATTCACATTTTAATCTAATATTTGAACTCTTTCAAATATTTAATTCTCTCACATAATTTAAATACATCAAATATATCAAATATATTCCCAAATGAATTTGAACATTTCAAATTCAAATGATCTAAGAACCCTTTACGAGCTAGAAGGTGAACCTAATGGACCTACAGATCAGAAGCTCCAACGATACGAGATTACTCGGTTAATCTCATTAACCTCCCAATCAACATTTGTTAATCATGAACACTCCACTAAAGTCCCGTAGTGCACTCTTCTCACTGCAGAGATATATTTCTCGTGTCCATGGATATTGACCAATAACAACAAAGTCAATCCTTCACGAATGTTCGTAACACCAGTTGGGTCAAATTACCGTTTTACCCCTGGGTTACATCTTGTGCCTTAAGTACCAGTGCTCCTCTAATGAAAAATTTGTTTGTGGTCCTACCAACAAACAGAGTCCCCCTCGGGCCGATGAGAGGGTCGGGCCATTTGTTCAAGTCTAGGAGACACCACTTAAGGGAACATTCCTCTACTTATCCTAGTAGGCGGGAAGGAGTGAATTCCATCTTGCTAAGTTAAGTTCCCAGCCGCTATCTCAGTCGTGTCCCCAAGAAGGTAGTCATATTGAGTCGGTGAAACTGGCCACTCTCACCCATTCTAGTCAAAGGACAATCCCTCGCGAACGGGAGTTCGTAACCTGCTCAGGATTGAGATCAAGTTGCCTAGGTCATCCTAGTGAAATAGAAACCTAACTAGTCAACGGAGTTACAACTAGAGGTTACTATTTCGTGGTTCGGTCTTATGTAATCTCATTACATAGGATATCCCCACTCACATGTCATCTACACGAACACGTTAGGATCACAGTGTTTGTATCAAATACAAAGTGGGCCACATCCATAGTTTGACAAGGGTAAGGTACCCAAACCTTATCCCCTAACTATAGACCCTTTAGGCTGTATCTCGAACCGAGATCCTTTTTATGTACATTACATTCAGTTAAAGATTCATTTAACAGCCTTGGATGTTTAGTTTATTGGATTTAGGGTTTAAATAAAGACAAACTCGTAGATAACAAACAATAACACTTTATTGAAATAATAACACTTTATTACATTAATTAGAACATAATTACAAACTACGAGTTTTAGGGCACAAATCCCAACAAACTCCCACTTGAACTAAAACTCTAGTGGGGTACATCATAATCTAAAACAGTGGTTATAAGAGATAGAAATACAATAAATTAGGGCATCCATATACCCCATTACATATCTCCCACTTGCCCTATATTAGCTCATGTACATATCTCGTAGACCCAGACTTTCCAGATGACCCTCGAACACTTTACCCGTGAGAGTCTTTGTAAACGGATCAACAATATTGTGCTCCGAAGCGATCTTCGTGATTGTCACATCTCCTCGTTGCACTATTTCTCGTATCAGGTGATACTTCCTTTTGATGTGCTTTTCTCGCTTATGGTCATGAGGTTCCTTCCTTGGCTACTACACCACCACTTGTTGTCACGAGATAAGGTGATGGGAGATTCCATATTTGGAATAACTTCCAAATCAGTAAGGAATTTCCTTAGCCAAACACGCTCCTTAGCTGCTTCACAAGCAGCGACATACTAAGCCTCCATTGTGGAGTCTGCGATGCATCCTTGCTTGATGCTTCGCCATACTATAGCTCCCCGCTCAGGTGGTGGCCCGATCCCGGTGTGGATTTCCGAGAATCCTTATCGGTCTGAAAATCAGAATCAGTGTATCCAGTAAGATAAGATCCTTTAGACCCATACACAAGCATATAGTCCCTCGTTCTCCTTAGATACTTGAGGATATTTTTAACTGTTGTCTAGTGGTCTAACCCTGGATTGGACTAGTACCTACTGACTATTCCCACTGCATAGCAAATGTCCGGCCTCGTGCATAGCATAGCATATATTAAGCTACCTACTGCAGAGGTATTCCCTATATGTCTCATATCCTCAACTTCTTGAGGTGTCTTGGGACACTGTTCCCTAGACAAATGAACTCCGTGCCAGAAGGGTAATATGCCCCTCTTGTAATTCTGCATCGAATATCTGGACAACATTTTGTCGATATAAGATGCTTGAGACAGTGCTAGCGTCTGTTGTTGCGATTCCTAAAGATCTGAATCCCAAGAACACACTGCGCCTCTCCCAAATCTTTCATTTGGAATTGGGTCGCCAACCAATTCTTTATGTCAGTTAGGTATCCTACATCATTCACAATGAGGAGGATATCATCCACATAAAGTACTAACAAAGCTACTTTATCGTTGACGATCCTCTTGTAAACACAAGGCTCGTCAATGTTTTGGTCAAAGCCGTAAGACTTGATCGCAGTATCAAATCTTATATTCCAAGATCTTGATGTTTGTTTCAATCTATAAATGGATCGATTAAGCTTGCAAACGTTTTGCTCCTGACCTCGTGCTATGAACCCTTCGGGCTGAGACATATAGATGCTCTCGTCAAGATTACCATTCAAAAAGGCAGTCTTGACGTCCATTTGCCAAATTTCATAATCATAAAATGCGGCTATGGACAAGAGTATCCTTATAGACTTCAACATAGCAACAGGGGAAAAAGTTTCTTCATAGTCAACTCCATCCCTTTGGGTAAAACCCTTTGCTTACAAGTCTAGCCTTAAAAGTCTCATGCCTTTCCTACGCATTTCTCTTTCTCTTATAGATCCATTTACACCCTATGGGTCTAACCCCTTCAGGTTGGTCTACAAGTTCCCATACCAAATCGAAGTCCATTAACTCCATTTCAAGTTCCATGGCTTTGATCCATTGGTCCTTGTCTACGTCATTCATTGCCTGTTTATAAGACAATGGATCTTCTACGCCATCATCAGGTATGACAACTTGAGTTTCAGCTAAACCCAAGTAGCGGTCAGGTTGGGAAACAACCCTTCCACTGCATCGAGGCATTCCCAACGATTGAGAAGGACGAGACTGACTTGAGATGCTGACTCCTTTATCAACTCTTGATGAGGGTCCAACTTGATCAACAACTCTTGTTGGTTCATGTGTAGCTTCATTTAGTACTAATTTACTACGCGGTTTATGGTTTCTCATGTGATCTTCCTCCAAGAACGTGGTGTTTGTCGATACAATCACCTTATTTTCTTGTGGGTCGTAGAAAAGACCACCTCTCGTTTCTTTGGGATAGCCAACAAATTGGCACAATCTTGAACGAAGTTCCAGTTTCTTTGGGTTTGTCACGAGCACGTGTGTCGGACAGCCTCAAATCCTGAAGTGTTGTAAACTAGGTTTACGCCTCTTCCAAAGTTCAAAAGGTGTTTCTGAAACACTTTTTGACGGAACACTGTTCAAGATTTGAACTGCAGTCTCTACTGCGTATCCCCAAAACGAGGCAGGCAATTGAGCATAGCTCATCATAGAATGAACCATGTCTAACAAGGTTCTATTTCTCCTTTCTGACACACCATTTTGCTGTGGTGTATTAGGTGCTGAGAGTTGAGATTTAATTCCATGTTCTATCATATAGTCCTGGAATCTCAAATCCATATACTCTCCACCTCGATCGGATCGAAGTGTTTTAATGCTTTTTCCTAATGCATTCTCTACTTCAGCCTTATACTCTTTGAACTTTTCAAGAGCTTCAGACTTGTGATGCATTAGGTATAGATAACCATACCTCGAATAATCATCTATGAAAGAGATGAAATATTCGTACCCTCCTCGAGCTTTAACATTCACCGGACCACAAAGATCCGAATGTACAAGTTCTAGGGGTTCTATGGCTCTATAACCTTTTCCAGTAAAAGGCCGTTTGGTCATTTTACCTTCCAAGCAAGACTCGCAAGGCGGTAAAGAATCATCTTCTAACTTGTTTAGAAGTCCATTCTTAGAAAGTCTCTCAATCCGGTTGAGATTAATATGACCAAGTATAAGATGCCACAGATAGGTATTATTATTTGGAGAAATTCTTTGCCTTTTATTTTGAGTGTTAGCATTTTTAAACATCTCATGATTTAAAATTGCTTTAGTTTTATTCGGTTTCAGTACGTACAAGCCATTTTTCAATTTAGCAGAACATATATTGACACCCTCTTTCAAAATGAACGCTTCATTGATTGAAAAGAAATACAATAACCTGAGCTTCTATTAAACAAGAGATAGAAATTAAGTTCCTTTTAAGCTTAGGAACTATATACAGATTTTGTAAAGAAATAAATCTATCTCCGAAAAATAACTTGGCATCTCCCACTGCACGAGCTGAGACGACGTCTCCCATTCCGACCCTGAGCATCATCTCACCCTCTTCGAGCTTGTTGAAGGAACTAGTTTCCTGAAATGGAGAGCAAACGTGATTAGTGGCTCCTGAATCAAGTATCCAGGTTAAATCATCATTTTCCACTAAACAAGTTTCAAGAACAAGTAAATCTAATTTACCTTTCTTCTCTTTGAGCTCAACAATCTAATTTACCTTCCATGATGCAGTGGAAACACTTTCCTTCATCTACAAACTTGGTTTTTCCCTTGCCTTTGTCAGCAGCAGGTGTCTTCCCTTTCCCTCTTATTTTCTTCTTTTGGGTCTTCTTAAGCCCAGAAGATGAGCTACAGGACTTGGTCCCAGAGGATGAACCCTTCTGAAACCTTCTGGAATGGGCAAATAGATTTGCCTTTCCATCAGCCTGTCCCTTATTCTTCATAAGAGACTGGAAAGTCTGTAGTTCATTAAGGAGAGTAGTCAGGTTATACTCTATCTTGTTCATCACCGCATTGTCGCGGAATTGCGAGAAACTCTTCTAAGAGATTCCGGGATGAACGATACGACTCTGCTCGTCAATGACCGCCTCCGTTCATCTCGACCACGTTGAAGTGGACCATCGATCAAGAACGTGTTCTCTCACCGATGACCCTCTTCATACAGGAGTTATAAACGTATTTGAGGATTCGTGCGAATCTGTCCGCACGGTTGTCCAAACATTTCTGCAGGTGAACTCATGATCTCACGAAATGAGACCATGCCTCGTGCTTTTTGGCGAAAACTCGAAAACACCGCCAAAATGTAGACCTTGGCCTTATCGTTGGCCTTGATCCACGGCCGTCGCCCTCCTTGATGATTGAGGAGCGTTACGGCGAGAATCTAAGGACATTCCTCAGTTAGTACGAACCGAAGGTCATCAAGAACGAGAATCGTATTCAAGTTGGACTTCCACGTAGTAAAATTCTCACCGCTTAAACGGTACGCTTTTAAGTAAGGCTATTATTGAGGGACGACATGTCGAAAATCCAAAATAGTTCTAATTAGTTATGCCTTTTAAACCCATTATAAAAACCAATATAATTTAGCAAAATTATTAAAGAACCCTAGTGTTTAAACTAAAACCCATTGTTTAAGTTAAACCTTTAATTTTGCAACGATACTTCAAGGGTTTAGAACAAAAGCCTCCGTCAGACGGTCAGTCATTCCTCCCTTGAATTGACACTATCTCAGTCAATTCCCACTACAAGAACATCCCATGTCCCAATGGTCCTTTGCTACTGTTTGTTTGGTCAAGGACTTGTTAACTAACTTAACTCATCCCGTAAATGTTACCCTATCATTTTCAGATCCAATAGGCCCGAGCAGCAAAGCTACTATTAAGAAAGACAAGCTGGCGCAAACAACCTAAGAGACCCTATCCATTTCTGGAGTTCGCGGTGTTCCGACCCCTATAGTCAGGCCCTCCGTAGGGTTTGGCTGTTCCAAGACAACCTAGCAGGCGGACTATAGAAATCTCACAGTGCGACCTAATGAAGGAGACCGTAGGATACGTTGACACGCATCCTGCTCCCATTTACTATGAATACTTCCTTCATTCACCTTGGTATTGAACCATGCAAACACATACTGTAGGGGGACGCCCTATTGACGCCGCGTAGTCGAGCATGGAACTCACGGTGTGAACTCTTGAGGACGTGAGAGTAAACTCGATGCGAACATCTCGTTTTCTCGCACTGAAGTTCCTAAAATTAGGGTATGGATTTAACTTAGTCGGATTCTGGTTAAAAGAATCTATCTATGTCTATGCCTATTATAACTATTATAACTAGGTCTTAAAACCATATGTCTAGGTGAATAAATACTTTAATTACCTAGAGATAAAACAGAATTGAGGTTAATTCAACTCAGGTTTTGGGTCGCCTCAGGTAGGAGGTGTTAGTTAACTGTCGACTTAAGTACCTCACCTTAGACAGAACTTCACCGGTAGAGTTCCCTTATAACCAAAGTCCTAAAGTCCTACTATATTTTAAACTATTTAAAATATTATGTAAAACTTATTTCTAATTCTATTAGAAATTTGAAACTTAGGTCTAAATTAATTTTAAACAATTTAAAACTAATTATATTTAACCCAAGTTCCTATGTTTGCATGCATTTCTTTATTTTAGGTTATGGTTTCTAAAACCCCTTTAATTTATAACTCTTATAAATTTTAATAATTAACCTATGATAAAGAAACTATATTATAAATCCAACAATCAAAATTCAAATTGGAATTATAAAAGAAATTCAACTACTTGAATTATGAAATTACTTAAACAAAATAACATTTATTTTAAACTAAGTAATTTCATGCTCCATGCAATTTATTTTCCATATAATCCAATTAAAACACTTATAATTAATTACTCATGAAAAAAAAATAAATTAGTCATGCATCCAACCATATTCATATAACATTTATATAAATAAAATGCATGAACATGCTTATCCTAAGGTGGGAATTATCTAAATGACATTCATATAGATAAAAAGCTGTAAAACCGGAATAATTTGGCCCCTAAAGTGCAAAAAAATAAATTACATTAATTTATTTCATGAAACCAGTTCAAAAATACCTTGAACCGACCTTGAACCGCTAGAACCGGACCAAAAATAACGAACCAGCTCGAACCGGTCTGCTACTGCTTGAACTGCCTCACGGCGTTGCAACGCCGACTTCATCCTCGCGCGTGCCTGCTATCGGGATGGCGTTGCAACGCTGAGGCGCTGTTGGTAACGCCGCTACCCCTTGATCGCCCACGCCGATAGGGAACGCCGGCATTGCGACGTTGTTCTTCACGTTACAGTAACGCCGCCGTAGCGTTACCAACGCTATCGCTTTCTTCGGCGGCGACTTTCTTCCACGAACACAGCAGCTTCAACCTTCGATTTCTCCTTCGATTCTCAACCGAAATCCATGAAATTTTTCCCGAACATCTCAAAACTCAATTACAGACCCAATTTTGCACTTTATGCCCAAAAACGCAGGGGCCTTTACATCCAATTAGAACAAAAAAGAAGTAAACTAAGGCCAAAACATTCCTAAACTAGTTTTACAGCAAACCAAATGCATGTCCCACCAAATCAATGCAATTTTGTTTCAAAACAAAACATCACAAGCATTGCTCTGATTCAATTGATGGAAATCTGATCTCCTTGAGCAGCAGAAACGTGGTTTGGGATCGTTAATTGCTTGATTGTTTTAATTGAAACAAAAACCAGTACATTGATAAATAAAACATAACAAGCATGAATCTCTAATCCTATTAGACATGGATAATAGCATACATGCAAACATGTAAAGTTTAACAATTAAACTAAAGGAGAGAAAGAAGAATTACCTTTGTAGACTTTCTCTAACAGCAACTCCTTGCTCCAATCAGTACAGCAACCCACGAAGCTTAAGTTTCTCTGTTTTTACAGAACACCACCAATTGGATCACCTTCTATATCTATGAGTTCTACTTAGATCTACCTTGGTGGGAAAGTAATCCAACAATTGGGAGATTTTAGAAATTCTAGAGATTGAGAGAGAGAGAATTTCTTCTGTGAGTTTCAATCTAATTGATCGATCATCCAAGCTTCACCTCTCTCCAGGAGAAGTTAAACCCAGCAGATGGGAACTCCCACTTCCTATCGAATAGGAAATTGGGAGAGAGGGGGAACGTGTCTTCCTGACACGTTCCTTATTTAATTTAATCACATTAATTAAATAATCAAAATATAAATTAAATATCTTATATTTAATTTACATTAAAACACATTTAATGAATTATCCCTCTATCCTATAGTTTAATGCACATCTAATGTACATTAAATTTAACCTATAGTTTTTAAATTGAATCACATTCACATTTTAATCTAATATTTGAACTCTTTCAAATATTTAATTCTCTCACATAATTTAATATGAATCATATTCACATTAAATTTATAATATATAGTTCCAAAACTATATATTATATCGTATCTAAATACATCAAATATATTCCCTAATGAATTTGAACATTTCAAATTCAAATGATCTAAGAACCCTTTACGAGCTAGAAGGTGAACCTAATGGACCTACAGATCAGAAGCTCCAACGATACGAGATTGCTCTTGCTTAATCTCATTAACCTCCCAATCAACATTCGTTAATCATGGAACACTCCACTAAAGTCCCGCAGCCGCACTCTTCTCACTGCAGATATATTTCGTGTCCATGGATATTGACCAATAACAAAGCAAGTCAATCCTTCACGAATGTTCGTAACACCCGGTTGGGTCAAATTACCGCTTTACCCCCAGGTTACATCTTGTGTCTTAAGTACCAATGCTCTCTAATGAACAACTTGTTTGTGGTCCTACCAACAAAACAGAGTCCCTCTCGGGCCAATGAGAGGGTCTGCCCTTTGTTCAAGTCCCAAGACACTACTTAAGGGAACATTCCTCTACTTACCCTAGTAGGCGGGAAGGAGTGAATTCCATCTTGCTAAGTTAAGTTCCCAGCCGCTATCTCAGTCATGTCCCCAAGAAGGTAGTCATATTGAGTCGGGTGAACCGCCACTCTCACCCATACTAGTCAAAGGACAATCCCTCGCGAACGGGAGTTCGTAACTCGCTTCGAGGATTGAGATCAAGTTGCCTAGGTCATCCTAGTGAAATAGAAACCTAACTAGTCAATCTGAGTTACAACTAGAGGTTACTATTTCGTGGTCCTGGCCTTATGTAATCTCATTACATAGATATCCCCACTCACATGTCATCTACACGAACACGTTAGGATCACAAAGTGTTTGTATCAAATACAAAGTGAGCCACATCCATAGTTTAACCAGGGTAAAGGTACCCAAACCTTATCCCCAACTATAGACCCTTTAGGCTGTATCTCGAACCGAGATCCTTTTTATGTACATTACATTCAGTTAAAGATTCATTTAACAACCTTGGATGTTTAGTTTATCTGATTTAGGGTTTAAATAAGGAAAACTCGTAGATAACAAACAATAACACTTTATTGAAATAATAACACTTTATTACATTAATTAGAACATAATTACAAACTACGAGTTTTAGGGCACAAATCCCAACACAAAGTGGGTCAAATCCATGGTGTTACCAGAATAAGGTTTCCAACCACATTCTTATACCATAGACCACTTAGGTTATACTCTTGAACACAATCCAAATAGTGTCTACTACACTGATGTTCGAGATTCATTATAACCTTGGATCTTAGTTTATCGGATTTATAAAGCAAGAATATAATTTTATCAAATCAAATAACTCTTTATTCATTTGACCAAAATTACACAAGTTTAGGGCACATATCCCAACAATCTCCCACTTGACCTAAAGCTTGTGGAGTACATAATTAAACATTACAATAATGTAAAATACAATAAAGTAGGGTTCTGAAATCGTGTGTACAACATACTCCCACTTTCCCTAGTTGTGGAAGACTTGTAAACCTAAACCTTCTAGGTGACTCTCAAATACTTTAGCCGTGAGAGCCTTTGTAAAAGCATCAACAATGTTGTGCTCAGAGGCTATTTTCATGAGGATCACGTCTCCTTGATGCACGATCTCTCGGATGAGATGATATTTCCGCTCAATATGCTTACCCCTCTTGTGATTTAAGGGTTCCCTTGAATTTCAACACCACAGTTATCACAATACAACGCGATAGGGAAACTCATATTTGGAACGACTTCCAAATCTAACATGAATTCCCTTAACCAAATGGCCTCTTTAGCTGCTTCACAAGTCGCTACATATTCGACCTCCATATCCCTGCTTGACGCTTCGGCATACTATAAATCCTCCATTAAGAGTAAATACTGCCCCTGATGTAGATTTCTGCGAATCTTTATCAGTTTGAATGTCAACATCCATGTATCCTGTAAGGATCAAATCCTTAGCCCCATACATAATCATGTAGTTCCTTGTTCTCCAAAGATACTTAAGGATCGTTTTAACCGTTGTCCAATGTTCAGGTCTTGGATTGGATTGATATCTACTGACCATTCCAACTGCAAAACAGATGTCTGGCCTAATACACAACATGGCGTACATCAGGCTCCCAACAGCTGATGCATAAGGAATCTGTCTCATGTCCTCAGCTTTTTGAGGTATCTTAGGGCAATGTTCCTTAGACAAATGAACTCCATATCTAAAAGGCAATAAACCTTTTTTGGAGTCTTGCATCTTAAACCTCAACAATGTTGGGATGTATGTTCTTATCTCGTGTAGTTTGTAATATTCCAAGTTGTAAATGAATAAGAGTTATTTATTTCAACATTGTGTAATAAATAAGAGTTATTTATTTAAACTTTGTGTCTCGCATATTTCATAAACTTAATCCAATAAACTAAGCTCCAGGGTCATTGTATTTATGAGAGAAGTAAGAACTTGAACGGTGTGTAGTGGACACACAGGGAGGATCACGTTCGAGTTAATGACCCGAACGGTCTACAATATATGGATAGGGTTGGAGACCTAATCATGGATACACTGTGGATGCGACCCGCTTTGTATTAGATAAAAATGAGGTGATCTGACTCATTCATGTGGTTGACATACGAGTGTGGGCATCCTGTGCAATGAGATTGTACAAGACTGGACCGTGAATTATTAGACTTACTGATGTAACACCGTTAACAGTATAGAGCTAATAATTTCGTAGATGACCATTAGTGACTCGACCTTAATCCTCGAGATGCGTCACGGACTCGCTCTGCGGGAGTTTGTCCTTTGACTAGTACGGGTGAGGGTGGTCACTGTTGCTCGCCCAATATGCCTATCTTCTTAGGGACAGGGCCACGTGGGGAGCTGGGAACTTGACTACGCAAGAAGGAATTCACTCGTTCCCGATTTAGGGAAAGTAGAGGGATTGTTCCCTTAAGTGCTGTCTCCAGGGCTTGAACAACGGGGCCCCACTCTCTCATTGGCCTGAGAGAGTTGTTGTTTATGGTTGGACCATGCAACGTAGTTGTTCATTAGAGGAGCAATGGGACTTAGGGAGCAAGAGGTAGACACATGGGGTATAATGGTAATTTGACCCAACAGTGTCTACGAACAACCTGTGAAGGGTCGACTCACGGGTATTGGTTATATCGATGGACACAACTTGTCCTACAGTGATGAGAGTGCAACTACAGACTTTAGTGGAGTGTTACCGTAGCTAATGAATGTTGAATAACCGGGTCAAAGAGTTTGACAGATTAGTCTCGGATCATTGGAGCTCGTCAAGTGTAGGTCCATTAGGTCCCTCAGTTGGCTCAAATTGGACAAATTGAGGGTTTACAGTTAGGTGTGAATTTGAAGTGTTCAAATTCATTTTTTGGGTATTTATGTCATTTATATGAGATATAGATGACATAATATATAGTTTGATGTGAATGAGATTCATAATAAACTATAGCATAGCCTAATTGATTAATTAGTGCTATTTGGAGAAATTTAATTGAGAGAAATTAAATTGAATGTGATTCAATTTATAATTCCACGTTTATGCAAATGAGATTTGTATAATAAGGTATGAGATACCTTATATAATATAATATGCAAATGTGATTTGTATATTATATGGTTGTGGTAAAATTATGATTTGGTGGAGGTTTTAACTCCATCACACAATAGTATTTAAAGGCTTTGCAAGAAGCCTTTGGTGGGCCATTTGCCATTTTTTGGATTTCCATCCAAAGAGACCAAGACAATTCTCTCTAGAATTCTCTCATCTCTCTAAGATTTCTCCTCACCCAAAACCAAAGGGAGTCCCACTCACTCTCCCTCAATCTCCCGAGAACAACCGAGACGACCCTTTGGAGGTGTCTCCCTGTTCGGATCGAGGTTTGTGTTCGAGGAGTTTGTAGTTTCGAGAGAGATCGTGACTGGAGGAGAAGAGGATTGAAGAAGTGTTCTTCAACAAGTAAGTACTATTTTTCTTCTCCTTTTTGCATGTTTAGCCTAGGATCTATGAGATTGGTTCGATTTTAAGATAGAATTACACAACGGATCAACGACGTTTCACAACGTATTCCGCTGCGGGAATTCCAAATCCCTTTCAAATAACACTTTGTCGATGTAAGATGTCTGAGACAAAGCTAGAGTTTTATTCTTGTGGTTCCGGACAATCTGGATCCCAAGAACAAATTGTGCTTCTGCCATATCTTTCATTTGGAATTGCGTAGCTAGCAAATTTTTAATGTCAGTAAGATAACCTACAACATTCCCAATGAGTAGGATATCATCCACATATAGAACTAGGAATGCGACAGAACTATTGATGATCTTCTTGTAGACACAAGGTTCATCATCATTCTTGTCAAAACCAAAAGATTTGATTGTCTCATCAAACCTTATATTTCAGGATCTAGAGGCTTGTTTCCGTCCATAGATTGACCTTTTAAGCCTGCAAATCTTTTACTCTTGTCTTGGTTCAATGAACCCTTTGGGTTGGTCCATGTAGATGTTCTCGTCAAGATTGTCATTCAAGAATGTTGTCTTGACATCCATTTGCCATACCTCATAGTCATAATATGTGGGAATGACAAGTAGGATACGGATAGACTTTACCATAGCAACATGCGAAAAGGTTTCCTCATAGTCCACCCCTTCTACCTGGGTATAACCCTTTGCTACTAGTCTAGCTTTAAAGGTTTGCACCTTTCCCTCTATACCGCGCTTTCTCTTGTAGATCCACTTACAACCTATAGGTTCTACCCATTAGGGTGCATACACTTCATTTCTTGGTTCATGACTATGACCCATTTATTTTTGTCTTTGTCAACCATTGCTTGATTATAAGTCAATGGATCCTTACCATCGTCATCTGGCATGACAACTTGGGTTTCAGATAAACCCATATAACGGTCAGGTTATGTTATAACCCTCCCACTACGTCGAGACACTCTCAACTCTTGAGATGGACACTCTTGACTAGACAATCTAGTATCAACAACTCTTGTTGGCGTACTAGCAACCTTTGTTGTTTTTCCGTCTAACTCACTCAACACAATTTTACTTCTTGGTTTGTGGTCCCTTATGTGGTCCTGTTGCGTAAAATTATATTTGCAATACTGCAAGTGTACAGGTCATGTTTTAGTATAGTAATTTGAGAGTCCAAATATCGTCCTCGGGAATGGGTTTCTAGATTAATTAATTACCAAGATACTAATTCTCAATTTAAGCTAAAGCAACATAACATGGATAGATGATCAAAACAAAGATAAAAGACAAACAAACAAGTAGAGACATGAATTGATAGATTTGGAGGAAATTGACTACCCAAGTTAATAACTTAATTAACACATGCAATGAACTAATGTGATGAATTTATAAACAAGAAGTAAGATACTCAAGAAAAGCTCTCGATTCTTAGTGAGCATCACACACACAATAAATTCTATAGTCTCCATATGAACCTAAAGCATGCACGACATTAAGCAACTTGTTTATGTGTTTCCCTTAGATTTCTAGGTCATTCTCATGCCAGACTTCTAAGAGTTTTGACAACGTTACTCTAAAATAAGCTTTTTCTCTCGAGTCAACTTAAACCAACAAGATCAAGGAATTAAAGAACGAATTGCCAAAAATAAATAACAAAACATAATTCAATACAAAAGCTAAAAAGTCTTAAACATGTGAATCAAATCCTAACTACAACTATTAGCCACTCTAAATCACAATAAAACCAAGCTAAAAGTGTAGAAAACATCTTCAGACAGTGTTACAATCTAAAAGAAAGAGGAAATAAACTTATGCGTCGATGCTGATCCTTCGTCCCTGAGCTCCCGTCTTGATCTCAAACCTCCACGAATGCTTTGGCTCTCAAGGAATGCTCACTTTTCTCTTCTTACGAAGTATATTTCGAAATTAAGGTGCAATCTCCATTAATTTCGGCTCCCTTTTAAGAAGATATCATGTTCTATTTATAGGAATAATCGGCACAGCGTTGCAACGCTCGCTAGGGACAGCGTTGCTACGTTGTACCCTAAGCACGTATCATATATGGAATGTGTCGATGGCGTTGCAATGCCATTACCTTGACACGTGCGTCTCTATCGATCTGGTGTTGCGACGCTGCAAGGCAGCGTTGCAACGCCCTCTCCACGACCTTTCTGCTTGTTCTCTTATCGAGATAGCGTTGCGACGCTGCAAGGAAACGCTATCGACATGGCTTCTTTATGCATGAAAACAACACGTTCGGTGTTGCAACGCTCTGCATGGCGTTGCAACGCCATCACCTCGGGTCCTTTAGCTTGGATTGGTCCTCCTACTTCCAATTGTTATTATTTTTAGCTCCAAAAAGCCTCGTTTTGATCCCGAGTGATCCAAAATGTCTCGAATTGTTCTTTTTAAGCTCTTAACCTGAAATTGAGTGATTTAAACACATCAAAGCCTTGAAATTAACATAAAACTTAGCAATAATTAAGCCTAAGGATAGCTCATTTTGTGTGCTATCAGGTTCTCCTTTAAGAAAGTGGCATTTGTCGACACAAGTACCTTGTCTTCCTTAGAATCATAGAATAATCCACCTCTTGTCTCTTTTGGGTGGCCTACAAATAGGCACAATTTTGAACGTGAATCCAATTTCTTTGGATTTGTAACAAGCACATGTGTTGGACATCCCCAAATTCTGAAATGACGTAAACTACCTTTACGTCCTTTCCAGAGTTCAAAAGGTGTTTCAGAAACACTCTTTGATGGCACATTGATCAAAATGTATACTGTAGTTTCTACTTCATAACCTCAAAAAGAAACAGGGAGATGAGCATAAATCATCATTGATCGAACCATGACCAACAAGGTTCTATTTCTCCTTTCTGATACACCATTCTGCTCAGGCATACCGGGTGCTGAGAGTTAGGATGTAATTCCATGTTCTATCATAGAGCTTTGGAATTTTAAATCCATGTACTCTCCACCTCGATTTGATCAAAGTGTTTCAATTGTTTTACCTAATTGATTCTCAACTTCAGCCTTGAATTCCTCGAACTTTTCAAGTGCTTCAGACTTATGATGCATTAGGTAAATATGCTAAAATCTTGAATAATCATCTATAAAAGAGATGAAATATTCATAACCCCCTTTGGCTTTAACATTCATCGGACCACAAATGTCTGAATGTATAAGCTCAAGAGGTTATTTGGCTCTATAACCTTCCTAAAAGGTCTTTTAGTCATTTTACCTTCTAGGCAAGATTCACATATAGGTAAAGTATTTTCTTCTAACTCGTTTAGAAGTCCACTCTTTACCAATCTTTCAATCCTATTGAGGTTAATATGACCCAATCTAAGATGCCAAAATGAGCATTTTCTTTAGGAGAAATTTTACGTTTCTTAGTTTGTGTGTTTGTTGTTTTAAATAATTCAATGTTCAAAACCGTTTTGACTTAATTTGGTCTCAAAACATACAAACCGTTTTCTAAGAAGCTGAACATATTTACATATCTTTCTTTGAAATAAACACTTTATTTAAAGAAAATGAAACAGAAATACATTGTTCTATAAGACAAGAAATTGAAATAAGGTTTCTAGTAAACCCTGGTATCACTAATGCATTGTCTAACAACATATATTTCTTGCCGAACAAAAGCTTCATTGTGCCAATTGCTACAGCTGAGACAATATCTCCATTTCCAACCCGGAGCGTTATTTCTCCTTTTTGAAGTTGCTACCAGGAATCCATTCCGTGAAAAGAAGAGCAAACATGATTAGTGGCGCCTGAATCAAGTATCCAAGAAGTTTTATCATTATCCACTAAACATGCTTCTATACAAAGTAAATCATATTTACCTTCTTTCTTCTTCTCGGTCAGGTACTTTGGACAATTCCGTTTCCAGTGTCCATCCTTGTTGCAGTGGAAACATTTTCGTTTGTCGGCAACTTCCTTGACCTTCTTGCCTTTTTGGGCGACATCTTTATCAACCCGTTTCCCTTTACCAACCTTTTTCATGTTCTTCTTCCTTTTCAGGTTAGAAGAAGATGAAGCCATTGATTTTGTTCTAGAGGTCGAACCTCTGTTATAACTCCACCTGGCAACATTAACCTCACCTTTCAGTCCGTGAATTTTCATCAAAGACTGAAAGGTCTGAAGTTCATTCAGAACGGAGGTGAGATTAAAAGTAAGCTCGTTCATAACAGAATTACTTCTAAACTGTAAGAAACTATTTGGAAGAGTTTTCAGAATGAAGCTGACTTGGCTCAATTCATCGACGGAAGCACCATTCGACTCCGCGATGTTGAAGTGTACCATCATATCCAGGACATGATCCCAAACAGATGAACCCTCTGTCATCCTCGAGTTGAATATACACTTGAGGGCATTGTGTTGGGCTTGTGTAGACTGTTGTCTAAACATGCCCTGCAACGAATCCATGATTTCCTTAGGGGTCATCATGCCCTCCTGCTTCTTGGCTAATATGTCAGACATATTTGCCAGCATGTAGACCTTGGCCTTATCATTGGCCTTGATCCATCGATCATATGTATCACGAATATTTCGTGTTGCATTCGAGCCTGACAGCTGAGGACACTCCTCAGTTAGCACAAACTTAAGATCGTCCACTACCAAAATAGTGTTATGTTTGTTTTTCCAAATCATTATGTTCTCTCCAGTTTGAAGGGAATGAAAATCTCTGCGCAGCGGAAGACGATCGAATCGTCATGGTATCATTACGCTACTTGAATTTTGTCAAAATGATCTAACACTTAGATCTAAGTTAAACATATAAAACTAAGGAAGAAAAACAGTAAGAAGAATGTACTTACTTGTTGTAGACAATTCTTCAAAATTCTTCCTGGATCACGAACACTTCGTGCTACTCGATCTCAATGAAATCTTCTCTCGAACAGAAACCCGAACACAAGCACTTGGAGTCTCGGTTGTTCTTCCTTTTGGAAAGAAGGAAAGTTGTGGGACTCTAGTGTTTTGGAGAGGGAGGAGAGTTGAGAGAGTATAGAGAATCCTTGATCTCTTCTCTTTGATGAAAATAAAAAAATGAGAGACTTGCTTACTAATCCCTTCTTGCAAAGTGTTAAATAGTGGAAATGATGGAGTTAAAATCTCCACATTATTACCACTTTACCACAACCATAGGTTATGCAAATCTCATTTGCATAACCACATAATATAAGATATCTCATATCTCAATTAATTTCTCCAATTAGTCCTAATTCAACAATTAGGCTAACCTATAGTTTATTATGAATCTCATTCACATTAAACTATATATTATATCCTTCATATCTCATATAAATGACATAAATTCCCTTTAAGTGAAATTGAACACTTCAATTTCATACCAAAACATTAACCCTTCTTTTAACCCAGTTGAGCCAACCGAGGGGACCTAATGGACCTACGAAGGCGGGCTCAATGATCCGAGATTAACTCACAAACTCTTTGACTCGTTAATCAACCTTCATTAGCTACGGTAACACTCCACTAAAGCCCGTAGCTGCACTCCTGTCAGTGAAGAATATTACGTGTCCACTAATATAACCAATACCCATGAGTCGACCCTTCACAGGTTGTTCGTAGACACGGCTGGGTCAAATTACCGTTTACCCTCAGAACCTCTACCTCTTGTTCCTTAAGTCCCCACTGCTCCTCTAATGAACAACATATTGTGATGGTCCAACGATACACAACACGCTTCTCAGTCCAGTGAGAAGGTGGGCGCCCGTTGCCAAGCCCTGGATACAACGCTTAAGGAAACAACCCCTCTAGTTTCCCTAAGGCCGGGAACGAGTGAAGTCCATCTCGCGTAGTTAAGTTCCCAGCTCCCTACTTGGTCCTGTCCCTGAGAAGATAGGCATATTGGGCGAGTAACTGCGACCACCCTCACCCGTACTAGTAAAAGGACAGACCCCCGCAGACAGGAGTCCGTAACACGCTCAGGATTTGGGTCGAGTCACTAATGGTCATCTACGAAGTTATTAGTCCCACCACAACGCGGTGTTACATCAGTAGGTCTAATAATTCACGGTCTGGTCTTCTACAATCTCATTGCACAGGATGGCCCCACTCGCATGTCAACCATATGAACGAGTCAGATCACCTCATTTGTAACTAATACAAAGCGGGTCGCATCCATAGTGTATCCAGGATTAGGTCTCCAACCCTATCCATATATTGTAGACCGTTCGGGTCATTAACTCGAACGTGATCCTCCCTGTGTGTCCACTACACACCGTTCAAGTTCTACTTCTCTCATAAATTCAATGACCCTGGAACTTAGTTTATTGAAAAAGTTTATAGATATTGCGAGACACAAAGTAATGAAACAAATACATTTCTGAAATGTACATAAATTAGAATGAAGTAATACAATAAACTAGGACATTGAATACCCGTTTACACATCTCCCACTTGCCTTAGTCAGGAAGCTCTCGAAGACCTAGACTCTCTAGGTGACCCTCAAACACCTTAGCTGTGAGGGCTAAGTTGTGCTCCGATGCTATCTGGATCAACTAAGTTGTGCTCCGATGCTATTTGTGTGACTGTTACGTCTCCGTGGTGCACAATCTCCCGTATCAGATGATACTTGCGCTCAATATGTTTGCCTCGCTTATGGCTCCGAGGCTCACGTGAGTGTGCTACTGCACCACGGTTATCACAGAACAATGTGATCGACAAGTTCATATTTAGAACAACTTCCAAATCCATCATGAACTTCCTAAGCCAAACAGCTTTCTTTGCAGCTTCACAAGCCGCAACATACTCCGCTTCCATAGTGGAATCAGCGATGCATCCCTGCTTGATGCTTCGCCATACTACAACTCCTCCATTAAGAATGAAGGTTGACCCCGAAGTGGATTTCCTAAAATTCTTATCGGTCTGAAAGTCAGAATCTGTGTATCCCGTAAGGATCAAATCCCCACTGCCATACACTAAGTTGTAGTTCCTCGTTCTCCTAAGATACTTGAGGATTGCCTTTACGGCTGTCCAGTGATCTAATCCTGGATTAGACTGATATCTACTGATGATTCCTACTGCATAATAGATGTCGGGCCTAGTACACAACATGGCATACATCAGGCTCCCTACAGCTGAAGCATATGGAATCCGTCTCATATCCTCAACATCTTGAGGAGTCTTAGGACACTGATCCTTAGACAAGTGAACCCCATGCCTGAAAGAAAGCAAGCCCTTCTTGGAGTTCTGCATCTTATATCTAGACAACATCTTGTCAATATAAGACGCCTGAGACAAGGCTAGCGTTCTGTTCTTCCGGTTTCGGACAATCTGGATACCTAGAACATACTGAGCTTCTCCCAAATCTTCCATTTGGAAATGCGAAGCTAGCCACTTCTTAACGTCAGTAAGAAATTCTACCTCATTCCCAATGAGAAGAATATCGTCCACATACAACACTAAAAATGCAACAGTTTTGTTAACGATTTTCTTGTAGACATAAGGCTCGTCGACATTTTGATCAAAGCCATAAGATTTGATCGCCTCATCAAACCTTATATTCCAAGACCTCGAAGCTTGTTTCAGCCCATAAATGGACCTATGATGCCGACAAACCTTTTGCTCTTGGCCTTGGGCAATGAACCCTTTGGGTTGGTCCATGTAGATGGTCTCATCAAGTTTGCCATTCAAAAAGGCTGTCTTGACGTCCATCTGCCATATCTCGTAGTCATAATACGCGGCAATGGCCAGAAGGATCATGATCGACTTTACCATGGCAACAGGTGAGAAGGTCTCCTCATAGTCAACCCCTTCAACCTAGGTAAAATCCTTTGCCACTAGTCGAGTTTTGAAGGTCTGCACCTTCCCATCTACGCCACGTTTACGCTTGTAGATCCATTTGCAACCAATAGGTTTTACCCCATCCGGTTGATCCACAAGCTCCCAGACAGAATTGAAGTACATAGACTCCATTTCCTGGTCCTAGCTTTAATTCATCCGTCCTTGTCAACATCAACCATTGGCTGATCATAGGTCAATAGATCCTCACAGTCATCATCAGGAGCGACGACTGAGGTTTCAGCTAAACCCATGTAGCGATCAGGTTGTCTCATAGCCCTCCCACTACGTCGAGGCATTCCCAACTCTTGGGAACGGACTTGACTAGACGAGCTAGGATCAACAACACTTGTTGACGTACTAGCACCATCAGCAACTCTTGCTAATGAACTGTCCATTTCATTCAACACAATTTTACTCCTTGGTAAGTGATCCCTGACGTGGTCTTCCTCTAGGAAAGTGGCATTTGTTGACATAAGCACCCTATTATCCTTAGGATCGTAAAACAGACCACCCCTAGTCTCTTTAGGGTAACCTAGGAATAGGCACAATTTCGAACGGGGTTCTAACTTTTTCGGGTTTGACACCAACACGTGGGCCGGACATCCCCAAATTCTGAAGTGATGTAAACTGCTTTTACGTCCACTCCAGAGTTCAAAAGGTGTTTCACAAACACTCTTCGACGGAACATTGTTCAAAATATAAACCGCAGTCTCCACTACGTAATCCCAAAAAGAATCAGGGAGACGAGCATAGTTAATCATCGACCGAACCATGTCCAACAAGGTTATGTTTCTCCTCTCCGATACACCATTCTGTTGTGCCATACCACGTGCTGAGAGTTGGGACTTAATTCCGTGTTCTATCATATAGTCCTGGAAATCAGTGTCCATATACTCTCCAACTGGATCTGATCGAAGTGTTTTAAGCGATTTACCTAAGAGGTTCTCAACCTCAGTGTTGTACTCCTTGAACTTTTCAAGAGCTTCAGACTTCTTGTGCATTAGGTAAATATACCCATACCTCGAGTAATCGTCTATGAAAGACACGAAGTATTCATAACCGCCTCGAGCTTTAACATTCATCGGACCACAGAAGTCAGAATGTACTAACTCAAGAGGCTCTTTGGCTCTATATCCTTTTCCATTAAAAAGACGTTTGGTCATCTTGCCCTCAAGGCATGACTCACACACCGGTAAAGAGTTTTCTTCCAACTCGTTCAGAAGTCCACTCTTCACTAGTTTCTCAATCCTATTGAGATTAATGTTGCCTAACCGTAGATGCCAATGATGGGCATTTTTCTTAGGAGAAACTTTCGCTTTCTTAGCTCGTGTTTCTGTAGTTTTAAACAATTCAGTATTCAAAACACTTTTGACCGAATTAGGTTTCAAAACATACAGATTATGCTCAAGTGAAGTTGAACAAATAACATTACCTTTGAAAGAAATAAACGCTTTATTTAATTCAAAAGAAACACATATAGATTGTTCAATTAGGCAGGAAATGGAAACAAGGTTTCTAGTAAACCCTGGTACAATGTATAAATTATCTAATAATAAGTACTTCCCGCCAAAGTGTAGCTTCACTCACTGCCGATCATCAGCAAAGAGAGACAAGCTCCCTGATCCAACCCGCATACCACCTCACCTCTCGCGTGTTGCCAGAATCAATCCACGAAAGAAGAACAAACATGGTTAGTGGCGCCCGAATTCAATATCCGTAGAGTCACTAGTCTCCACTAAACAGGTTTCTGTCACAAGTAAATCACATTTACCTTGATTCTTCCTCTCGGCCAGAATTTGGGACGGCCTTCCTCTTCCAATGTCCGCCCCTTTGCAAAGTGGAAACAATTTCCTTTCTCTCAGCGCCCTTGACCTTCTTGCCCTTGTGGACGGCAAATCGGTCGGTTTACCCCTCTTCATCCTCTTCTTCCCTTTCGGGCGTGAAGGAGCAACGAGTTTCGTCCCGCAGGTCGAACCCCGTGATAAGACACAGAGGCAACATTTGCCTCAGATTCGATGCCTTGACCACTGCTCAAGGACCGAAAATTCCGTAGCTCATTGAGGAGGGTAGTCGAGTTTAGCTAATTTTGTTCATGACAAAGATTGCTACAAAAATCAAGGAAACTCTTCTAAGAGTCTCGAATAAAATCGACTTGGCTCGACTCGCCGATCGAAGCCCCGTTCATCTCAAAGAAAATTAAAGTGGGTCATCATGTCTAGAACATGTTCACGGACGCACGACCCTCTTTCATCCGTGCGTTGAAAACGTATTTGAGTGAGTCATGCCGCACTGGAAAGGGATTCTTTCCCAACATTTCTCGCAAGGACTCCATGATCTCCTTAGCGAAACCATCACTCATGCTTCTTTGCCAAGACATCGGACATACCGCAATTATGTAGACCTTGACCTTTTCATTGGCCTTGATCCAATGATCGTGCGTGTCGCGAACACTTCATGACGCCGGTCGAGCCCTAACATCCGAGGACACTCTTGATAGCACGAACTTTATGTCGCCTTGTACCAAAATTGTATTAATGTTGTTTTTCCAACTTTGGTAATTATCTCCCACTAATTTATCCGGCGAGTAAAACTATTATTGCGCTAGAAATTTTTAGTTGAAAAATAAGAAAAACCTTTTATTAGTCTCATAAAACTTTTGAAATCCAATCAAGTTTTAGCAAAAATTATTTTATGATCCTAGGTCATTCAAAGTTTTGCAATGATACCCTAAAGGTTTAGAATGACCACCACCGAGAGGGTGAATGAACACTCCTCCTCTAGGACGAGACTTTCTCGATCAGACCCTAATCCCAGAATAACTCTTATTCCATTAGGCGTCCAATTACCATTGTTCGGTCGAATTCATTAACACTTAACGAATTCTGTGAGTGTCACCCTCAATCTTTAAGTTTCCAAGTATCCGTCCAAACAATAGCCACCGAAGGGTGAACCAAGAAGGAAAACCAACCAGAAATCAGATCCTTTCGGAATTCACGGTGTTCCGACTCCCATGATCAAGCCCTCCGAAGGAATTGTCTGATCCAGGCCAAACTAGCAGGCAGATCATAGGGGTCTCACGGTGTGAATCGAAAGAAGAGACCGTGGGTCTCGTTTTCACAAGTCCCGCTCCCACTCACTATAAGTACTCTCTCCATCCACGATGATATTGACCTATACAAATGCCATCCGAAGGGGGACGCTCCCATTTGCGCCACGAGGCCGAGTATAGATCTCACGGTGCGGACTTAAAGCAGATTTGTGGTTGGAAATTCAAATGTATCTCATACACTTTATTTCCTCCCACTTAGCACTTTAATTTTAATAGGGATTGACCTAGATAAACTGGCTAAAATTTACCTAAGTCTACCAATATAACTCTTATATGGTATTAACCTAAGTTTATAATCACATTATTAACTTAGGTCTATGTGAGTAAATTAATTAACTCTTAATTAACGGCACTCACGATAATATAACCTAAGAATCTCCGGACCAAATTCACTCCTGTGTCGGTTTCTGTGTAGGGGTGTTCATGCAAGCGTCAACTTAAATACCACAGCCTTAGACAAAACCTTCCTTAGACAGAGTTACTTATCAGTCTCCATTCAAAGGTCATATTTGATTTCCTAAATTTCTATTCTTATTAGAAAATTAGAAAACCTAAGTCTAATTATTCCAGTTCTAAACACTTTAAAACTAATAATTAACTTAGGTTGCATGCATTTCTATGTTATAGTGTTTGATCATCCATCACATGAATAATACTATATACTATAACATAATATAATTCATCACATGAATTAAATGCATGAGCATGCTTTTAATTTAAAAATATAACATGTATATTAAATAAATTAAATCATGCAAACATTATATTATAACTCTTATAATATAATCCTATCATGCATACTATATATTATAACTCTTATAATATAAAAATGATGCATGAAATGTTTAACCTAAGGTGGGATTTTAAATCTATATGACATACATTATGCACATAGAAATTAATTAAAATATACATCTCATGCATAAATTAATTAAAAAAAGCAAAAATGGACCGGTTTTTGGCACCTAGGGGCAATTATTTAATTAAATAACATTAATATAATATTTATATTAATATTATTTAATATAATAATTAAATAATATAAATAATTACATTTTATAAATAAAATTAAATAAATAAAACGTAAAACCGGAAAATAACTGCCCACAATGAGGCTTGAACCCACGTCCTCGCGAAATCGCAGCTGAATCGCTTCCTTAACGCTTGCGCGGTTGCAACATCTGCCGCGTCATAAATGTCGACCGCGTTCTCAACGCCACGCATAAGCATAACGCTACACCCAGCGTTAGGTAACGCTGAACTATCGCAGGGCCTTCGTCGCAGCGACGACGTTGAGACGTTGTTGGGCGCGTCTCAACGCCATCGGCGTAACAACAAACACTTTGCTTTGTTTCTTCCATCGATTTTCCGCTGCTTCGCTTTCATTTTTTCACAAAGAACTCTTGCCACGAACGACCGGACTTACGGACTCGATTTACAACAAAAAATGCCCAAAAAACAAAGGGCCCTTACATTGATCTCATCAACATAATTGTAAATCTAAAATGCCAAAAACCGTAAACATCCATTTAAGCAAACCAAAACATTCATCTCATGAATTATGGCAAAATCCCACCAAATTTTAATAAAACAGTGCATAAATTGAAGAACCATCGAAATGGCTCTGATACCAATTAAAGGGAATGAGAATCCCGCGCAGCGGAAGACGATTGAATCGTCGAGGTATCAATATGCAACATGATTTTATTAAAATGATCGGACACTAGATCTAGGCTAAACATACATAAAAGAAGAAGAAAAATACAGTAAGATGAGTTCTTACTTACTTGTTGTAGACCTTCTTCAAGATTTCTTCTTCAAATCACGAACTCTTCGTGCTCCTCGAACTCAACCAAAAAGCATTTTCGGTTGTTCTCTTTTGGAGAAAGGAAGATGGTGGGATCTTTTGAGTTTTGGAGAGGGAGGAGAATTGAGAGAGAATTGAGAGAATTCCTCTTCTCTTCTTTGATGCAAAATCAAAAAAATGAGAGATTAAACTTACATCCTTCTTGCAAGAAGGGTTTATATAGTGGAATTGATGGAGTTAAAAACTCCACATAATTACCACTTTACCACAACCATTGGTTATGCAAATCTCATTTGCATAACCATATAATATAAGATATCTCATATCTCATATTGCAAATCTCATTTGCAATAATTGTGGATTAATTAAATTGAATCACATCCAATTTAATTTCTCTCAATCAATTTCTTCAATTAGCCCTAATTCAACAATTAGGCTAACCTATAGTTTATTATGAATCTCATTCACATTAAACTATATATTATATCATTCATATCTCATATAAATGACATAAATGCCCTAAAAGTGAAATTGAACACTTCAATTTCATACCAAAACATTAACCCTTCTTTTAACCTAGATGGAGCCAACCGAGGGACCTAATGGACCTCTGAAGGCGGGCTCCAATGATCCGAGATTAACTCGCCAAACTCTTTGACACGGTTAACCAACATTCATTAGCTACGGTAACACTCCACTATAGCCCGTAGCCGCACTCCCGTCGGTCACGAGAATATTACGTGTCCACCGATATAACCAATACCCATGAGTCGACCCTTCACAGTTGTTCAGAGACACGGTGGGTCAAATTACCGCTTTACCCCTGTGTCTCACTCTCTTGTTCCTTAAATCCCCACTGCTCCTCTAATGAACAACATATTGTGATGGTCCAACCATACACAACACCCCCTTCTCGAGCCGGTGAGAAGGTGGGCGCCGTTGTCCAAGCCACGAGACAACACTCAAGGGAACAACCTCTCTAGTTTCCTAAAAGGCGGGAACGAGTGAATTCCATCTCGTGTAGTTAAGTTCCCACCCCTACTTGGTTCTCGTCCTCGAGAAGATAGGCATATTGGGCGAGTAATCGTGACCACCCTCACCTGTACTTTAGTCAAAGAAACGTACCCTCGCATGTGAGTCCGTAACACGCTCGTGGATTGTGTCGAGTCATTAATGGTCATCTACGGTTATTAGTCCTTCACACCAATGGTGTTACATCGTGTGGTCTAATAAATCACGGTCCGGTCTTGTACAATCTCATTGCACAGGATGCCCCCACTCGCATGTCAACTACATGAACGAGTCAGATCACCTCGTTTGTATCTAATACAAAGCGTGTCGCATCCACAGAGTATCCAGGATTAGGTCTCCAACGCTATCCATATACTGTAGACCGTTCGGGTCATTAACTCGAACGTGATCCTCCCTGTGTGTTCACTACACACCGTTCAAGTTCTAGTTCTCTCATAAATTCAATGACCCTAGAGCTTAGTTTATTGGAAAAGTTAATAAATATTGCGAGACACAAAGTGATGAAATGAATAACTGTTATTAATTTCAAACAATATATTACAAACACGAGATTAGGACAAAAATCCCAACAGGTAACACTCCACTAAAGCCCGTAGCTGTACTCCCGTCAGTGCAGAATATTACGTGTCCACTGATATAACCAATACCCATAAGTCGACCCTTCACAAGTTGTTTGTAGACACGGTTGGGTCAAATTACCGTTTTACCCCTATGTCTACCTCTTGTTCCTTAAGTCCCCACTGTTCCTCTAATGAACAACATATTGTGATGGTCCAACCATACACAACACCCTTCTCGGGCCAGTGAGAAGGTGGGCGCCCGTTGTACAAGCCCTGGAGACAGCACTTAAGGGAACAACCCCTCTAGTTTCCCTAAAGGCGGGAACGAGTGAATTCCATCTCGCGTAGTTAAGTTTCCAGCTCCCTACTTGGTCCTGTCCCTGAGAAGATAGGCATATTGGGAGAGTAACTTTGACCACCCTCACCCGTACTAGTCAAAGGACGGACTTCGCAGACAGAGTCCGTAACACGATCGTGATTCGTGTCGAGTCACTAATGGTCATCTACGAAGTTATTAGTCCTTACTGTCAACGGTGTTACATCCGTAAGTCTAATAATTCACGGTCCGGTCTTGTACAATCTCATTGCACAGGATGCCCCCACTCGCATGTCAACTACATGAACGAGTCAGATCACCTCATTTGTATCTAATACAAACCGGGTCGCATCCACAGTGTATCCAGGATTAGGTCTCCAACCATATCCTTATAGTGTAGACCGTTCGGGTCATTAACTCGAACGTGATCCTCCCTGTGTGTCCACTACACACCGTTCAAGTTCTAGTTCTCTCATAAATTCAATGACCCTGGAGCTTAGTTTATTGGAAAAATTTATAAATATTGCGAGACACAAAGTAATGAAATAAATAACTCTTATGAATTTCAAACAGTAATTTACAAACATGAGATTAGGACAAAAAATCCAACACAGTTAATTTTTCCTCACCCAGTAAGGAAATAATAGAGCTTGACATTTTGCTGAAATTTTCAAAAAAAAAAAAAACTTGTATAAGTTTCTTTCTAAAAACTATCTAATCCAATCATATTTTAGCTAATTATCTAATGATTCCTAGGTCATTAATAATTTGCAATGATACTCCAAAGGATTAGAGTGCATGACACCGAAGGGTAATAAAAAACACTCTTCCTCTAGATCAAGACATTCTTAACAAAAACCTAATACCAGAATAACTCTTATTCCTATAGGCTTTAGTTACCATTATTTGGTAAGGATACATACACTTCTTATGTACCTTGTGAGTGTAACCCTCTGTCTTTAGACCCCAGAGTTCTCATCCAACAAAATCCGCCAAAGAGAGGACTAGGTTCAAAAATAGATTAAGGAAAATTTCATCCCTTTCGCGTTTCCACAGTGTTCGATCCCCTATGATCAAGGCCTTCGAAGGGATTGTCTGGTCCAAACCAAACTAGCAGGCTGACCATAGTGATCTTACGGTGTGAACCGACAGAAGAGACCATAGGCTTTTGTTTTCACTAAACCTGCTCTCACTCACTATAAGTACCCTCCCCATTCACCTTGCTATTGAGTCATACAAACACCATCCGAAGGGAGACGCTCGTGTTTGCGCCACGAGGCCAAGTATGCCTCACGGTGTGAACTTCCCCGGAGAGATGTAGGTGGAATTATATGTATCATATACACTTTTCCTCCCACTAGATGCTTTAACTCTATAGGAAATTGACCTAGGTTAAACCCGGCTAATGGTTTTACCTAAACTTATCAATATAACTCTTATACTGATAATCAATATAACGCTTATATTGATTTTATCCTAAGTTTGCTAATATAACTTTTATATTAAACCTAGGATTTGTAGTTTATTAACCCCTTAATAAATCCGCTGACGCTACTATAATTTATAAACCCTCTGATTAAAATTAACTCTTAGGTCAGTTCCCAGGTAGGGGTGTTCTGTTTCCGTCAGCTTAAATACCCCAGCCTAGACAGAACCTTCCTTAGACAGAGTTTCTCTTTGAATCATTGTTTATAAATTACATGGTTCCTAATTCTAATCCAATTAGAACTAAATAACTTAAGGTCTATTAATTTCATGTTCTAAACATTTTAAAACTAATGAATTTAACCTTAGGTGACATGCAATTCAATGTTATTGTGCTTTATCATTCATCACATGAATAATAAAACATACATAACACATTTATCTCATGAAAAATATGCATGCCAATGTTGTCCAAAAATTAATATAACACCTTATATTAATTATACATGCAAACTAAATAATATAACAATTTATATTATAAATGATGCATAATATAACTTTTATATTAAACCTAGGATTTGTAGTTTATTAACCCCTTAATAAACCCGCTGACGCTACTATAATTTATAAACCCTCTGATTAAAATTAACTCTCAGGTCAGTTCCCAGGTAGGGGTGTTCTGTTTTCGTTAGCTTAAATACCCCAGCCTAGACAGAACTTTCCTTAGACAGAGTTTCTCTTTGAATCATTGTTTATAAATTACATGGTTCCTAATTCTAATCCAATTAGAACTAAATAACTTAAGGTCTATTAATTTCATGTTTTAAACAATTTAAAACTAATGAATTTAACCTTAGGTGACATGCAATTCTATGTTATTGTGCTTTATCATTCATCACATGAATAATAAAGCATACATAACACATTTATCTCATGAAAAATATGCATGCCAATGCTGTCCAAAAATTAATATAACACCTTATATTAATTATACATGCAAACTAAATAATATAACAATTTATATTATAAATGATGCATGAAAATGCTTAACCTAAGGTGAGATATCTAAATAAAAGCATATTTTATGCATGACAATAATTATATGATAATTGCATAAATTAAATAGCAAAATTAGACAATTTTTGGCACCCTTAAAATTAGTTTCAATTAATATAATCTAATTATATTAATTAAAATTAATAATATTAATATTAATTAATATAAAAAAATTATATATTAAATAATATTAAATAAAATGTTTATGCCCGTTGGTGAGGTGCTAGTTACTCCAGCGGTGTTGTAATGCTGAGGACAACGTTGAAACGCTGATTCGTTCCAGCTGCACGCATTTTTGCTTTGGCGTTGCAACGCTGACGCCTCCTCATCCCAGCGTTGTGACGCTGATTGGAGCGTTGCAACGTTGCGCCTCTTGCAGCTTGAAAACCGCCTCAACGGCATTGCAACGCTGTATGCAGAATAACAAGTCTCTTTTTCTGTTTTTTGCTTGTTTTCGCTCCGTTCTTCTCAGCAACTTCTTTGCTTCGATCGACACGGACTTACCGACTCGATTTACATCAATATATGCCCAAAATAATAGGCTCTTACATTGAACAATTCAACGAAAAATATGCAAATCAATGTGCCTAAAATAAAAACATCTAATTATGCAAACTGATCATACATCTCATGAAATCAGTAAATCCCACCTTTGTTCTTGATAAATCCAGAATAAAATCAAGAACACAATTGGCGCTCTGATACCAATTGAAGAGATGGAATCCCGCCGCGGAAGCGATTGTGAATTGCGTGTTCATGATTTCATTACATAGATCTATAACAAGAACTAAATACTAAAGATGAAGCATGCATTACAACTTAGGACAATAAGAATTTTTACCTTTGAAGAACACTTTCTTCACGAGCTCCTTCTCCAACGATCACGATCTCAACAATGCGAACCCGATACGTGTAAACATTCACCACTAGATCTTCTCCGTTGTTCTCTAAGTGAGGGATGAAGATGAGTTCCTTTAGGATGAGATGTGGAGGTTTCAGAGAAGTTTTGTTTGGAACTCTTTCCAACACAAAATAGAACTCTAGGGTTGTATGTTAAATTCTCTTCTCAAAGTTGCATCTTATGCAACTATTTATAGGGAAATGGGATGGAAATTACCATTTTATTCCTCCTTCATTCTCTCATTAGTATATAGTTAATTTGTGAATCTAATTCACATTAAACTATATATTATATCAATTATATCACATATAATTGATATAACACCTCATATATGAAATTGAACACTTCAATTTCATTCCTAACTTTATACCCTCAATATTACCATGTTGAGCCAACGGAGGGACCTAATGGACCTACATTTCATGAGCTCCAATGATGTGAAATTAACTGATCAAACTCTTTAATCTAGTTAATCAATATTCATTAACTACAAGTCACTCCACTATAGAATTGTAGCTACACTCTCCTCACGGTAGATTATATTGTGTCAATTGATATAATCATTACCCATGAGTCGACCCCTCACAGGTTGTTCGTAATCACAGTTGGGTCAAATTACCGTTTTACCCTTGTGATTACCTTTTTGTTCCTTAAACACCACTGATCCTCTAATAAACAACAAGTCTATGGTCCAACCATAAACTCAAACTCTCTTAAGCTAGTTTAGAGGGTGGGGCCCCATTGTTCAAGACCTGGACTCAGTTCTTAAGGGGACTGAAGGGAATGAAAATCCCCGCGCAGCGAAAGACGATCGAATCGTCAAGGTATCGTTACGCTACTAGAAGTTCGTTAAAACAACCTAACACTTAGATCTAAGTTAAACATAGAAATAAAGGAAGAAAATTACAGCAACAAGAACACACTTACTTGTTGAAGACAAATCTTCAAACTTTCTTCCTTGATCACGAACACTTCGTGCTTCTCGATCTCAACGAACTCAAACTCACGAACAAGATCCGGTCACAACCACTTGGAATCTCAGTTGTTCTTCTTTTGGAAAAAAGGAAGATGGTGGGATCTTAGTTTTGGAGAAGGGAGGAGAGTTGAGAGAAAAAGTGAGAGAGAATTCTCTTCTTTTGGTTAACATTAAAAAAATGAGAGATTGGATTAAGAAACCTTTCTTGCAAAGGGTTTAAATAGTGAAATAACATGGAGTTAAAATTGAAGGGAATCGAATCCCGCAGCGGAAGCGATTGTTAATCGCGCGCTCTTGATTTAGTTACAACGATTTCATTCAAGAACGAAAACAACTAGATTAAGCATATAAAACTAGATGGACAACAAGAAATTGTACCTTGGAAGAACCTTTCTTCAAGTGCTCCTTTTCTCTCACAATCAAGATCTCAACAACACGAACCACGAACGGACTAAGACACGACCACTGTATCTTCTCCCTTGTTCTCTAGGTGAGGGAGGAACGTGAGTTCCCTTTAGGTAAGATGAGATGTTGTGAGAGAGAGAGATTGTGGTCTTTGGAACCTTTCCAACAACACAACCAAATGGCATACAATGTCTCTTCACAAGTTGCATCTCATGCAACCATATATATAAGGAAAGAGGATGGAAATGACCATCCTACCCTTCTTTTATTCTCTCATTAGTATATGGTTTATATGTGAATCTAATTCACATTAAAACTATATATTATATCAATTATATCATATACAATTGATATAACACCTCATGTATGAAATTTGAACACTTCAATTTCATTCCTAACTTTATACCCTCAATATAACCATGTTGAGCCAACGGAGGGACCTAATGGACCTACAGTTCATGAGCTCCAATGATATGAGATTAACTGACCAAACTCTTTGATCCAATTAATCAATATTCATTAACTACAAGTCATTCCACTATAGACTTGTAGCTGCACTCTCCTCACTGTAGATAATATTGTGTCCACTAATATAGTCATTACCATGAGTTGACCCTTCACAGGTTGTTCGTAATTACAGCTGGGTCAAATTACCATTTTACCCCTGTGATTACCTCTTTGTTCCTTAAGCACCACTGATCCTCCAATGAACAACAAGTCTTAGGTCCTACCTTATACTCATACCCTCATAGAGAGCGGGGCCCCGTTGTACAAGACCTGGAGTCAGTTCTTAAGGGACCAACCTATCTAATTCCTTAGTGTAGGAATGAGTGAATTCCATCTTGCACAGTTAAGTTTCCAGCTACCTACGAGGTTCTGTCCCTGAGAATGTAGGCTTATTGAGTCGGCTACAGGCCACTCTCACCCATACTAGTCTAAGGACAAACCCCTATAAGCAGGAGTTCTTAACTTACTCAAGATTCAGGTCGAGTCACCAATGACCATCTATAAATTACTAATCTTATCCTGTTAACGGTGTTACACTTGTTAGACTAATAATTTGCGGTCCGGTCTTGTATGAACTCTTCATACAGGATGCCCCCACTCACATGTCAACTACATGAATGAGTTGGATTACATCATTTGTACTAATTACAAAATGGGCCGCATCCATGGTGTTTCCAGAATAAGGTTTCCAACCTTATTCTTGTACCATAGACCATTTAGGTTATATTCTTGAACACAATCCAAATAGTGTCCACTACACTGATGTTCAAGATATACCTTGGAGCTTAGTTTATTGGATTTATAAAGCAAGACTGTAATTCTATCAAAAGAAATAACCCTTTATTTAATTGATCAAAATTACACAAGTTTAGGGCATAAATCCCAACAATCTCCCACTTGACCTAAAGCTTGTGGAGTACTAAAACATTACAGTAATGTGAATACAATAAACTAGGGCATTTAAATCTCTTTGTACAAAATACTCCCACTTGCCCTAGTTGGGGAAGACTTGTAAACCTGGACCTTCTAGGTCACTCTAAAAAACATTAGCCGTGAGAGCCTTTGTAAAAGAATCAGCAATGTTGTGCTCTGTGGCTATCTTCGTGACAATCACGTCTCCTCTATGCACGATCTCCCGGATGAGATGATATTTCGCCAAGTGCTTTCCCCTCTTGTGACTTCTGGTTCCTCGAATTTGCATCGCACCATCATTATCGCAATACAGCGTGATGGGCAAAGTCATATTTGGAAAAACTTCCAAATTTAGCATGAATTTCCTTAACCAAACGACCTCTTTAGCTGCTACATATTCGGCCTCCATGGTGGAATCAGCGATGCATCCTTGCTTGACGCTTCGCCATACTACAGCTCCTCCGTTAAGAGTGAATACTGACCCTGATGTAGATTTTCGAGAATCTTTATCAGTCTGAAAGTCAGAATCTGTGTATCCTGTAAGGATCATATCCTTAGCCCCATACACGAGCATGTAGTTCCTTGTTCTCCGAAGATACTTAAGGATTGTCTTAACCGTTGTCCAGTATTCAAGTCATGGATTGGATTGATATCTACTGACCATCCCAACTGCAAAACAAATGTCAGGCCTAGTACACAACATGGCATACATCAGGCTCCTAACAACCAATGAATAAGGAATCTGTCTCATATCCTTAACTCCTTGAGGTGTCTTAGGACACTGTTCCTTAGACAAATGGATTCCATGTCTAAAAGGCAACAAGCCCTTTTTGGAATCTTGCATCTTAAACCTTGACAACACTTTGTCTATTTAAGATGTTTGAGACAAGGCTAGTGTTTTATTCTTGTGGTTCCTGACAACTGATCCCAAGAACAAATCAGGCATCACCCAAATCTTTCATTTGGAATCTGCAGAGCTAGCCATTCCTTGATGTCGAGAAGATAACCTACATCATTCCCAATGAGTAGGATATCATCCACATAGAGAATTAGGAAGCGACAGAACTATTGATGATTTTCTTATAGACACAAGGTTCATCATCATTCTGGTCAAAACCATAAGATTTGATTGCTTCATCAAATCTTATATTCTAGGACCTAGAGGCTTGTTTCAGTCCCTAAATCGACCTTTTAAGCCTTCAAACCTTTTACTCTTGTCCTGGTTCAATGAACCCTTTGGGTTGGTCCAGGTAGATGTTTTCCTCAAGATTGTCATTCAAAAAGTTGTCTTGACATCCATTTGCCATACCTCATAGTCATAATATGCGGCAATTGCAAGTAGGATACGTATAGACTTTAACATAGCAACAGGTGAAAAAGTTTCCTCATAGTCAACCCCTTCAACCTGGGTATAACCCTTTGCAACTAGTCTAGCTTCAAAGGTTTGCACCTTTCCATCTAAACTACGCTTTCTCTTGTAGATCCACTTACAACCTATAGGTTTTATCCCATCAGGTTTATCTACAAGATCCCAAACAGAATTGAAGTACATAGCCTCCATTTCTTGGTCCATGGCTATCACCCATTTGTCTTTGTCTTTGTCACCCATTGCTTGATTATAAGTCAATGGATCCTCGCAGTTGTCATCTGGTACAACAACTTGGGTTTCAGATAAACCCATGTAACGGTCAGGTTGTATTATAACCCTCCTACTACGTCGACGCATACTCAACTCTTGAGATGGACTCTCTTGACTAGACAAACCAGTATAAACGACTCTTGTTGACGTACTAGTTTTATTTGCAACCTTTGCTATTGTTCCGTCTAACTCACTCACCACAACTTTACTTTTTTGTTTGTGGTCCCTTATGTGGCCCTCCTCTAAGAAAATGGCATTTGTCGACACAAAAACCTTATCTTCCTTAGGATCATAGAATAAACCACCTCTCGTTTCTTTTGGGTATCCTACGAATAGGCATAACTTTGAACGTGAATCCAACTTCTTTGGATTTGTCACAAGCACATGTATTGGACAACCCCATATCCTGAAGTGACATAAACTACCTTTACGTCCTTTCCAGAGTTCAAAAGGTATTTCAGAAACACTTTTTGAGGGCACATTATTCAAAATGTATATTGCAGTCTCCACTTCGTAACCCCAAAAGGAACTAGGGAGATGAGCATAACTCATCATTGATCGAACCATGTCCAACAAGGTTCTATTTCTCCTTTTCGATACACCGTTTTGTTGTGGCGTGCCGGGAGCTGAGAGTTGTGATGTAATTCCATGTTCTGTCATATAGTTCTGGAATTTTAAATCCATGTACTCTCCACCTCGATCTGATCGAAGTGTTTTAACAGTTTTACCTAATTGATTTTCAACCTCCGTTTTGAATTCCTTGAAGTTTTCAAGTGCTTCAGACTTGTGGTGCATTAGGTAAATATGCCCAAATCTAGAATAATCATCTATAAAAGAGATGAAATATTCATATCCTCCCTTGGCTTTAACATTCATCAGACCACAAAGGTCTGAATCTATAAGCTCTAGAGGGTCTTTGGCTCTATAACCTTTTCCACTAAGAGGTCTTTTAGTCATTTTGCCTTCTAGTCAGGATTCACATACCGACAAAGAGTTTTCTTCTAACTTGTTTAGAAGTCCGTTTTTTACCAATCTCTCAATCCTATTGAGATTAATGTGACCCAACCTAAGATGCCAAAGGTGAGCATTTTCTTTAGGAGAAATTTTACGTTTCTTAGTTTGTGCGTTTGCAGTTTTAAATAATTCAGTGTTCAAAACCATTTTGACTGAATTAGGCCTTAAAACATACAATCCATTTTCTAATGAAGCTGAACATATTTCTATACCTTTCTTCAAAATACACACTTTATTCATTGAGAAGGAAACAAAAATACACTATTCTATGTGGCAAGAAATGGAAATAAGGTTTCTAGTAAACCCTGGTATCACTAATATATTGTCCAGCAATACATATTTCTTGCCAAAATAAAGCTTCATCGTGCCTGATAGCACACAAAATGTGCTTTCCTTAGGCTTAAATTGTGTGAGTTTTATGATAATTTCAGGGGTTTAACGTATTCAATTTGTTGAAATTCAGGTTAAAGAGCAATATGAGAATGGATGGAGAATTATGGGTGAAAAAGGAGCCAAAATTGACATTAAATGGAAGAAGCAAGGCCAAAACAAGCCATCAAATCCGAGGAGATGGCGTTGCAACGCCATTCAGGGCGTTGCAACGCTCTGTGTGCAGCTATTCAATCATAGGAATCCATGTCGATAGCGTTTCAACACCCAGGACGCAGCAGCTACGTCTTGAAGATTCGTGACGATGGTGTTGCAACGCTACTTCGATAGCTAAAGACGCGCGAGGGTAGCGGCATTGCAACGCTGTCCTCAGCGTTGCAATGCCACTTCGATAGCTAAACGCGCGCGAGGGGTACCAGCGTTGCAACTCTACCCTCAGCGTTGTAACGCTGCCTGATATTTTCCATTTATGACTTATTCGCTAGGGCACGACGTTGCAACGCCATGCCCAGCGTTGCAACGCCGTGCTATTAATATAAAAAAGAAAAGATGCATCTTGTAAGGGAGGCCTTTTTGGAGAGATTTTGACACCATTGTTTAAACACTATTGTGAGAGATTGTAAGAGGATTTTTTGGGAGATTTCAAGAAGGAGACTTTTTGGAGCTCGGAGTTCGTGATAAGTGTCGGGATCGTTGCCGTTCACGCCACGAGAGTTCTTTCTTCGTTCTTTTCACTTTTATTGTTGAACTATGGTTTTGTATTTGAGTTTAGTATGATTTATAGTGGACATGAGTAGCTAAACTTGTTATCTTAGGGATAGATGTATTCTTTTAATTATGTTATTTTGTTGAATTGACTGCCTTTGGTTTATTGTAATGCTTTTATTCATGCAATTGCATCCTTAATGCTTATAGACTCTTGATCACGGTTTATTTGTTCTTAGGTCTGAATTTATTCTTGAGAAAGATACTTTAGATCTGATCTCTTTTGCATGACTGATAGGTACTTTGACATGAGAATGATTGAAGTGCTATTAGAAACCCATAAGAATTGAACTTAGTGCCATGTTAGATTTTTAGGTTGAACAGAGATGTTTAATTCTATGTCTTGCATGAGATTCACTTGCCTCGAGAGAGGTTATTTGTTATCTTAGTTTCTTGGTTTATAAAAGCAGTGCAATAATCCATTAGCATGATCTCAATAAAATAGTTAATTAATTGGTGAAGTCTAGTTCCTACGATATTTGTCTCTCTTGATTGTTCTCAACTTTCACTCTTTGATTTTGTGTTTTCACCTCACTTTAAAGTCTAATTTTCTAGATAAAATTTAGTGGTGTTATTGATAGGAATTAATTGAATTAAATACCCAATCCTGTGGACGATACTCGTACTCAAATTCACTATATTAAAACTTGACCCGTACACTTGCGGTATTGCAAAATTTACGCAACAAGTTTTTGGCGCCGTTGCTGGGGATTGGCATTTATTTAATTCTTTTGATATTATTGAGAAGTCACTTAGTCTTAATCTAGAGTTTGTGTTTCTTTTTTGTGTTTCTTTTTTGTTGTCTTTGTTTATTGTGATTTTGTGTTAAGTTTTGTGTTTCTTTTAGTTTTGTGTTGTTTTTGTTAGTTTTAAATTTTCTATTTTTCTTTGTGTTGTGTGTTGCATGCGAAGTAACTCAGAGACTGATCTAGTTCCTTGTGATCCTGAAGTTGACAGAACTTTCAAGAGGAAGCTTAAGGAAACTAAGGACAAGGTCAGAATCATGGAGGAGCAACAGGGAGAGAATAAGCCCATTAGGGAGCACTTCCAGCCCACTTTTGCTAGAAACCAATCTGGAATCATTTATGCTCCAATTCAGGCTAATAATTTTGAGATAAAGACGGGTCTCATCCAGATGGTTCGAGAGATTTCCTTCTGAGGACATGCCACTGAGGATCCCAATCTACATCTGAGATCCTTTGCTGAAATTTGTGGCACGGTAAAAATTAATGGTGTATCTCCTGATGCTATTCGCTTACGATTGTTTCCTTTTTCTCTGCGCAGGATAAGGCAAAATTCGTTGGAGTCCTTACCCCTCGGTAGTATTAGCACTTGGGAGGAATTAGCCTGCATTCTTGGCTAAATACTTCCCACCGCCAAGACTACGAGGTCACATGACCGAGATTGGCACTTTCTGCATGCAGGATGGAGAATGATGTTTGAGGCTTGGGAAGATATACAAAGATCTACTTAGAAAATGCCCACAACATGGTTATCCCGATCGGTTGCAAATTCAATTATTCTATAATGGATTATCAGAAATAATAAATCTTTTTGGATGCAAATTACTGGGGGATCAATATTTTCTAAGTCCGCAGAGGATGCTCGTGATTTTGCTTGAGGAGATGGCGCCACAAGTTATAATTGGCATTCTGAAAGGTCAACTGCCAAACCTGTGGCAGGGATGTATGAGATAGATGAGGTAAGTTCCATCAAGTTCCATATGGCTTCCCTAACTAGTGCGTTGAATAAACTTGTAGGTACAGGTAATAGTGAATCCATAGCTGCAATTGCAGCTGCTAACAAACTTGTAGGTGGTGAAGATCTGGAACCTGAGTAGGCTCAATATGTAAACAACAGAGGTTATGGGTACCGTGGAAATCAGAATCAAAATCAGTTGCCCACTCATTATTATCTAGGTTTGCGTAATCATGAAAATTTTTCTTATGCTAATAAGAAGAATGTTTTGCAGCCTCCTCCAGGATATGCATCTATATCTACAGCTGAGGGTAAACCATCCCTGGAAGACATGATGAGTTCATTCATCACTGAATCCAGGAATTGAACCAACCAGTTGGAAAATGTAGTGCTAAGTCTGAGTATCACAGTGAACTCACATGGAGCATCCATCAAGAACATAGAGGTACAAATCAGTCAAATGGCAACCACCCTAAACACGTTGCAGAAAGGTAAGTTTCCTAGTGACACCGAGGTGAATCCTAGGGAACAAAGTGCAGTCAGACCTTAAGAAGTGGTAAGGAGCTTGCTGAAACCGAAAAGGTAAATTCAAAGAGCACTTTCACTTCGATGCCAAGGAGGATACAGAGGAAGTAGTAGAGGAAGCGAGCACATCAAACAAACAGAGAAGATTTCATTTCTCTATTCCTATTGTTCCTAACTCTATTCCTTATCCTCAACGCTTTCAAAAGAAAAAGACTAACTCGATTTTGCTAAATTTCTTGATATGTTTAAGAAATCGCATATTAATATTCCTTTTGCAGATGCCTTGGAACAAATGCCCAAATATGCAAAGTTCATGAAGGAAGTCCTGTCCCGAAAGAAGAAGAAGTTTGACAAATATGAGACAAATAACCTCACTCAAGAATGCAAAGGTCAGACTCAGAGGAAACTACCACAAAAACTGAAAGATCCAGGGAGTTTTACTATTCCTTGCAATATTGGTAGTATTTTTGTTGATAGAGCTCTATGTGATCTAGGGGCGAGTATTAATTTGATGCCTTTATCTGTTTACAGGAAACTAGGTCTTGGAGAGGTTCAACCTACAACCATCTCACTACAGTTGGCTGACCGTTCTATCAAATATCCCAGAGGTATTGTAGAAGATGTGTTGGTAAAAGTTTAACAATTATTTTCCCTGCAGATTTTGTGGTCCTGGACATGGAGGAAGATTCTGAGGTCCCAATTATTTTGGGACGACCTTTCCTAGCCACTAGAAGAGCATTGATCGATGTGCAGGATGGTAAGTTAACTCTAAGGGTCGGTGAGGACAAGGTTGTATTTGACATATTTCGATCCTTGAAGTACTCTAATGAGGTAAGTACCTGTCACATGATCAATATTTTGGATGCTGCTGTTGATTCATTTAAGGAGTTAGTTTTATCTGTTGATCCCTTAGAAACTTGCATGACAAGTTCAATGTTAGATTAGTTAGGGACATTGGACCATGAAATCACTTACTATAATAAATCACTGAATCAATTGCCTACACTCCAATATGAACAATTCTCACAATTGCATGTCAATAATGTGGAAGAAATAAAACCTCCTATTCTAGAATTGAAACAATTACCTGCACACCTTCGTTATGCTTTCTTAGGAGATTCATCTACTTATCCTGTGATTATTTTTGCTGATCTGAATAAAGAAGAGGAAGAAAAGTTGTTGGGAATCCTGAGAAGTCATAAGTCTGCTTTAGGGTGGTCAATTAGTGATATTAAGGGTATCAGTCCATCTGTAGTCATGCATAAAATCTTAATGGAAGATACATTTAATCCATCAGTTGAACACCAAAGGAGGCTTAAACCAGCAATGAAGGAGGTCGTTAAAGCTGAGGTACTCAAACTGTTGAATGCAGGAATTATTTATGTTATATCTGACAGCTCTTGGGTGAACCTTGTACAGGTGGTTCCAAAGAAAGGGGGGATGACTGTCATAAAAAATGACAAGAACGAGTTCATATCCACCAGGACAGTCACTGGATGGCGTGTCTTTATTGACTACAGGAAGTTGAATAAGGCCACACGAAAAGATCACTTTCTCCTTCCTTTTATTGATCAGATGCTTGATAGACTTGCTAGTTATCCTTACTATTGTTTTCTTGATGGCTATTCAGGTTATAACCAGATCGCTATTGCTCCCGAGGACCAAGAGAAGACTACTTTCACATGCCCTTATGGAACATATGCTTTCAGGAGAATGCCATTTAGATTGTGCAATGCACCTGCCACTTTCTAGCATTGCATGATGGTAATATTCCATGACATGATTGAGGAGATAATGGAGTTTTTTATGGATGATTTTTCTGTCTTTGGTTGTTCTTTTGATATCTGTTTGCATAATCTCCCTCGTGTTTTACAGAGGTGCCAGGAAACTAACCTTGTTTTGAATTGGGAAAAATGTCATTTTATGGTCAAGGAAGGTATAGTCCTAGGGCACAAAGTCTCTAAAAAGGGACTAGAGATGGATAGAGCTAAGATTTTAGCCATTGAACAACTACCACCTCCAATCGATGTTAAGGGAGTACGCAGTTTCTTAGGACATGTAGGGTTTTATAGACGGTTCATACAAGATTTTTCAAAAATTGTGAAACCCCAGTGTAACTTGCTAGAAAAAGATTCTCTTTTTGTATTTAGTGATGACTGTTTAGTTCCTTTTGATCTTGTAAAGAAAAAGCTAACTTCTGCTCCCATTATTGTTGTGCCAGATTGGAGTCAACCCTTTGAGATCATGTGTGATGCTAGTGACTACGCTGTAGGCGCAGTTCTAGGCCAACGTCGGAAAAAGATTTTCAGGGCCAGTTATTATGCAAGCAAAACTTTAGATAGTGCACAACAAAATTACACTACCACTGAAAAAGAGATGCTTGTTGTTGTGTTTTCTTTTGATAAATTTAGGTCTTCTCTGTTAGGGACTAGAGTAATTGTACACACTGATCATGCTGCACTTAGATATTTATTTGATAAGAAAGATGTTTAACCTCGCCTGATTAGATGGATTCTTTTGTTGCAGGAGTTTGACTTTGATATCAGAGATAGGAAAGGATGTGAAAATGTGGTAGCTGACCACCTATCCAGGATAGAAAAGGAGGACAATTCACCTTCTCTCCTATCACAGAAAGATTTCACGATGAAAGACTTTATCAGTGCATGGATAATTTACCATGGTTTGCTGATTATGTGAATTATCTTGCAGGAGGAGTAATGCCGCCAGATCTGACTTCTCAGCAAAAGAAGAAATTCTTACATGATGTGAAGTCCTATCTATGGGATGATCCACTACTCTTCAAGGTTGGTGCAGATCAACTTATCAGAAGTGTGTGCATCGAGAGGAAGTGGGCAAAATCATGCATGACTGTCATGCCTCCCCTTATGGAGGACATTTTGGGCCCACTCGAACAACTGCTAAAGTATTACAATCAGGTTTTTATTGGCCTACTCTTTTTAAAGATTGTTATACTTTTGTACGAACTTGTGATCGATGCCAACACACGTAATAATATTTCACGCCAAGATGAACTTCCTCTTACCCCTATTCTTGAAGTTGAATTATTTGATGTCTGGGGAATAGATTTTATGGGGCCTTTTCCATCTTCACATGGTTATTTGTATATCCTGGTTACAGTAGATTATGTCTCTAAGTGGGTAGAGGCTATTGCCACTAAGAAAAACGATGCTCGTGTTGTCATTAAGTTTTTACACAAAAATATTTTCACGAGATTTGGCACCCCTCGAGCTATTATTAGTGATGAGGGCACTCATTTTTGCAATAAACTGTTTGATTCTATGTTAGCCAGGTATGGAGTTAGGCATAAGGTCTCATTAGCATATCATCCTCAGACAAATGGCCAAGCTGAGATCTCAAATAGGGAGATTAAACTCATTCTGGAGAAAACAGTCAACACCAACAGGAAGGATTGGGCCCATAAATTGGATGAAGCACTATGGGCATATCGCACGGCCTTCAAAACACCGATAGGTGCATCACCGTATCGATTGGTGTTTGGCAAGGCGTGCCACCTACCTGTGGACCTGGAACATAAAGCCTACTGGGCCATTAAAACTCTTAACTTTGACCTTCAAAAGGCGGGCGAGCAAAGATTGTTGCAAATCAATGAGATGGAGGAGTTCAGGAATCAAGCCTATGAGAACGCCAAGTTATATAAAGAGAGAACAACTCGTTGGCATGATCAGCAGATCAAAAATATAACATTTTCTCCTGGTAAGCAAGTTCTCCTTTTTAATTCCCGTTGACGTTTGTTTCCAGGTAAATTGAAATCAAGGTGGTTGGGTCCATTCACTGTGAAGGAAGTATTTCCTTATGGGGCAATTGAGTTGCAAGGCAAGGATGGAGCATTGTTCAAAGTCAATGGGCAACGTGTGAAATATTATTACGGTGACGAGGAGCGACATCTGGAGAACATTGTCCTTACTGATGGAAATGCCACATGACCCATCTATAGGTGGTCTAGCTGAAAGACGTTAAAGAAAGCGCTGAACGGGAGGCAACCTGTTATTTTTTTAATTCAGTTATTTCAATTTTATTTCATTATGTTATTTTATGTTATTTTATTTTTCTTTATTTTCTTTATTATTTTATAATTTATTAGTTGGTTGACTTTTTGTGTGTTTTCTGTTTTCAGGTTAAAAAAAGAAAAAAAAGGGTTTGAAACGGCGTCGCAACGCTTATCCAAGCATTGCAACCCTTGCGCTCACGTTGCAACGCCAGGCGCAGCGTTGCAACGCTGCGCACTTTATCAGGCACGCGACCCGTGAGGACAACATTGCAACGCTGTCGCGAAATCTGGAATTTTAAAGTTCCAGATTTTGCCGAACAGCCCTAAAATTTCACTTTCTTTTCTCTTTTCTCTCTTCTTTCTTTCAATCTCCCTCACTATTTCCTCAAGGGTGTTAACTTTAACCTTTCCCCAGTTACTTTTCTTCCTCTTTTGTGCTAGATTGAGCATTTTGAGGCAAGATTCATACCCATTTGAAGGAAAATCGTGGGTAACTATTTTTCTACCCTTTTCTTTTCGATTTTTTTGTTGTTTCTGTCATTAGGCCTAAGATTTGTTGTGTGCTTTGCTATATTATTGTTTAGGGTGATGAATCTTAGGCCTAGATGAATTTTCATAGCATATTGTTGAGATTAGGAGATTTGGGTAGTTTAATGGAAGTGCCCTAGATGTGTTTTCATGGTAAATTGATGTTGGTTTTCAATTCTTTCCATCTTTGGGCATTATTACTCCTTAAGGCTTGAATCTTAAGTTTGGGGTATTGAAATCATTGATTTTGGTAACATAAGTCCCTTTTCCTTAGTTGTGCATTTTGATAAATACATGATTTGGTTGTGTGGTTATATCTTTGCTCATTAATTTTGGTAAGACAAGTTCTTGATCATTTGGCGCATTTTGATCTTGGTAAGACACTTCCTTGCTCTTTAGTTGTGTTTGTGCTTTCTCTTTGGACTACTCTTCCTACATGAGCATGAGATGAGTTGATTGACCTAGTAGTTGAATTAGTATGTCAATTTGGGCATTTGGATGTCTTCGCTTACTAATTGGGAACTTATTCTTATTGTTGGATGGGGCATGGATAATTGTTTTGCTTGGATTGTTTTTGGGCTTATGTGTATTTGTCCCTTGCCCCTAGTATGCATATGATGAAGTGGTCCACTTTTATATATGACCTTCATGTGTTGTATTTCCACTTCTTGTTCATGATTGATAGGTGGCGAGAATCATTGGGTTCTTATCTTTCTCACACATTTACATCATCCTTGGATAGAAAACTTCAAAGTTCATTTTCATTTATACTTCATGCACCATCCATAGGGCATCTCCTTGTTTTCCCTGTTACTTTGCACCAAAAAGGGCAAATACAACAGTCGGTTCTAGTTTCGAATATGATGTATAACGATTCGTGGATGCTGAAGCTGTGAGTCGCTACCAGAGTTATGTGGTGCATCGCGCCTCGTTCCCGAAATGGGCATTGTTCTGATGACTCCCATCACCGTGACATCTACACTATCATTCACCACGACATTGGGAGTTATTGGTGCAACAACCCGGCAGAGTGGTCCCGCCAGTGCGGAATTTTACGCTAACATGCCTTTGGAGGCTTACCACACCACCGTGCGAGGGAAACGCATCCCATTCGACGTTGTATCCATTAACAGGTATTTTCACTTACCTGACTATGAGACTGATGAGTACACTATCTATGCCAGGACATAGTTCGACTCTGCACAGGTACTTGCTACACTAGCACGACCTGGGGCTCAATGGGTAACAAGGAGAGGCGAAGTCTCCAAACTCCGGACAAAGAGACCCCACCGTGTCCAAGCAGAGTGTGGCACGCGCTTTATCTCATGCTAGATTCCACCGGGTTGCACACATGAGTGACGTGGACGGCGAGCGCGCCATCCTCTTGTACGCCATTGTCACCGGCAAGACGATTGATGTAGGCAAAGTCATCGGTCGATACATCGTGCACGCGCGCGCGAGGCACGCACCACGCGCGGCACTTCGACCATCCCACTCTCATCACCGCCTCTATCGCCTTGCCTGAGTCACCGGACATCCGAGGAGGAGTGATTCACCCCAAGGGGGATGGATAAAAACTACATCATGGGACTTCGGATCATAATCAAGCAAAGCGGCACTGCGGTGATTCAAGCGACGAGCTGTAATTTTTCCTTGACGCAATGAGGGTGTGATGGGAGAGGAGGAGCAAAGATGAGTCACCACAAATACCGCTCTCACAAGAGTACCGTGGATCCGTTTCAGTCATGGCTAGACTCGAGCAATGGTTCGACCAAAGATTAGACTCGTCAGTCGTAGGGAGGAGCGCGGATCATGAGACATCTGCAGATGCAGTGAGGCCTCTCACCGCCACCTTTATGACTGCCTCCAGACATTCATGGCGCAAATCCTTCATTCCCGGGCCCTATGCCTCCTTACGCCTCTTCTGATGACGAATGAGACTTTTTCATGTTCAGGATAGTACAGTTCTTTTCTCTCCCCCGTTGTTTCTTTAGCTGATTTGGTTGTTATTTTCTTATCTATATTTGCACATTGAGGACAATGTTGTTCTCAAGTTTGGGGTGATTGTATGACTTTTAATCACTATTTACTGCATGTGATTTATCTGACTCCATTCCATTTCCATCATATTCTTTTATGCTGTCTGTTTTTGGTGCATTTGATCGATTTAAGGTTAATGGAATGGACTACCCTTTGTAAGTTTTTCTTACTTTGACTATGATAACCACTAATGAAATTTAATTGAGAATTGTGAATAATGTTCATCAGCCTAGAGAACTTGATTAAATTCCAATTTTAGGATGTTTAAAATTGATTAGAGAATTCCTTGAACCTAATTGCACTTAGTCAATCCCGGAAAGGTACTGAATGCTTAGGGCAAGTTTATTTTGTCCAGAAAATCGTTGTCACCTCGATAGGCTTAGGAACTAATGAAAGAGCAAGTTTGCTTAATTGAAAATTATACTTTTTTAAAAGTTTTTCCACTAAAAAAAAAAGTGTTAAATAAGAGGGTACTCCAACATCCTAAGTATTGTGACCAATACTTGTCTTTTGAAGGATTAAACTTAGGGTGCAAGTAGTCTTTGACAATCTGTATGGTATCTGTGCTCGTAGTCAACTATTTTCACCACAAAGTGTTAATATGTTGGAGCGAAGGCATAGACGACTGAAGGATTCCTTCCAAAAAAAATTAATAATAAAGTTAAAGTTTAGGGGTGAAAGAAAAACAGTGATAAAAGGTAAAAATTTTCTGATTATGTAAATGAGCTGAAGATTTGGAGCCTAGGGCCAGTGTAGAGGGAAAATGAATAGAGGACTCAATAAGGTTATCTTGAGCTTATAAGGACTAAACTGGAAAAGGCTATCACACACCCACTCAAGGAATAATTTGATTTAATTTTAAAATCTTATTATGTAGTTTTTAATCAATGTTACCCTTTCGATGAATTTATTCTTCGATTCATACAATTCCCGAGGTTTGAGTCTGTAGTATGAAACTTACTCTGATATGATCCGTCTCTTTCTTATTTTTTTGCTCGAGGACTAGCAATTGTTTAAGTTTAGGGGTGTTTGATAGCACACAAAATGTGTTATCCTTAGGCTTAAATTGTGTTAGTTTTATGATAATTTCAGGGGTTTAACGTATTCAATTTGTTGAAATTCAGGTTAAAGAGCAATATGAGAATGGATGGAGAATTATGGGTGAAAAAGGAGCCAAAATTGACATTAAATGGAAGAAGCAAGGCCAAAACAAGCCATCAAATCTGAGGAGATGGCGTTGGAATGTCGTTCAGGGCGTTGCAACGCTCTGTGTGCAGCTATTCAATCATAGGAATCCATGTCGATAGTGTTGCAACATCGCTTGCGCGTGGTAACGCCAAAGACGCAGCAGCCTACGCCTCTTGAAGATCTGTGACGATGGAGTTGCAACGCTACTTCGATAGCTAAAGGCGTGCGAGGGTAGCGGCGTTGCAACGTTGTCCTTAGCGTTGCAACGCCACTTTGAAAGCTAAACGCGCGCGCGGGGTAGCAAGCAGCGTTGTAACGCTACCCCGCGCGTTACCAACGCCGCTCGATATTTTCCATTTATGACTTATTCGCTAGGGCACGATGTTGCAACGCCATGCCCAGCGTTGCAACGCCGTGCTATTGATATAAAAAGGAAAAGATGCATCTTGTAAGGGAGGCCTTTTTGGAGAGATTTTGACACCATTGTTTAAACAATATTGTGAGAGATTGTAAGAGGATTTTTTGGGAGATTTCAAGATGGAGACTTTTTGGAGCTCGGCGTTCGTGATAGGTGTCGGGATCGTTGTCGTTCACGCCACGAGAGTTCTTTCTTCATTCTTTTCACTTTTATTGTTGAACTATGGTTTTGTATTTGAGTTTAGTAGGATTTATAGTGGACATGAGTAGCTAAACTTGTTATCTTAGGGATAGATGTAGCCTTTTAATTATGTTATTTTGTTGAATTGACTGCCTTTGGTTTATTGTAATGCTTTTATTCATGCAATTGCATCCTTAATGCTTATAGACTCTTGATCACGGTTTTTTATTCTTAGGTATGAATTTATTCTTGAGAAAGATACTTTAGATCTGATCTCTTTTGCATGACTGATAGTTACTTTGACATGAGAATGATTGAAGTGCTATTAGAAACCCATAAGAATTTAACTTAGTGCCATGTTAGATTTTTAGGTTGAACAGAGATGTTTAATTCTATGTCTTGCATGAGATTCACTTGTCTCGATAGAGGTTATTTGTTATCTTAGTTTCTTGGTTTATAAAAGCAGTGCAATAATCCATTAGCATGATCTCAATAAAATAGTTAATTAATTGGTGAAGTCTAGTTCCTAAGATATTTGTCTCTCCTGATTGTTCTCAACTTTCACTCTTTGATTTTGTGTTTTCACCTCACTTTAAAGTCTAATTTTCTAGATAAAATTTAGTGGTGTTATTGATAGAAATTAATTGAATTAAATACCCAATCCTGTGGACGATACTCGTACTCAAATTCACTATAATAAAACTTGACCCGTACACTTGCGATATTACAAAATTTACGCAATGAAGGCCTCATCACTACAAATTTGAGACGACTTCTCCATTTCCAACCCGAGCGTTATCTCTCCATTCAGAGTCACGCTGCGAGAATCAATTCCACGAAAGAAGAGCAAACATGATTAGTGGCGCCTGAATCAAGTATCCAAACAGTTTTATCATTATCCACTAAAGAAGCTTCTAGGCAAAGTAAATCATATTTACCTTCCTTCTTCTTTTCTGCAATGTACTTCGGACAGTTCCGTTTCCAATGCCCGTCTTCGTTGCAGTGGAAACACTTTCATTTGTCGGCAACTTCTTTGACTTTCTTGCCCTTCTGGGCAACAGCTTTGTCAGCCTGTTTCCCTTTACCAACCTTCTTCATGTTCTTCTTCTTCTCTTTCAGGTTAGAAGAAGATGAACCCACTCATTTTGTCTCGCAGGTCGAACCTCTGTGATAACTTCTCATCGGCAACATTTGCCTCACCTTTCGATCCTCGAATTTTCATCAAAGATTGAAAGGTCTTGAGTTCATTCGAAGAGGAGGTAAGGTTAAAAGTAAGCTTGTTCATAACAACATTACTTCTAAATCATAGAAACTATCTCGAAGGGTTTCGAATGAAGTCGACTGCTCGATTCATCGATGGAAGCACCATTCGACTCTGCGATGTTGAAGTACACCATCATATGCAGGACATGATCCGGAACAAATGTACCCTCTGGCATCCTTGAGTTGAATATGTACTTTAGGGCATTGTGTCGGCCTGTGTGGATCGTTGTCCAAACATACCGCAGACGAAATCCATGATTTCCTTGGCGGTAATCATGCCCTCATGCTTCTTGGCTAATATGTCAGACATACTTGCCAGCATGTAGACCTTGGCATTATCATTGGCCTTGATCCATCGATCATATGCATCACGAACATTTCGTGACGCATTCGAGCCCGGCACCTGAGAGACACTCCTCAGTTAGCACAAACTTCAGATCATCGACTACCAATATAGTGTTGAGTTTCTTTTTCCATGTCATCATATTCTCTCTGGTTAACTTTTCCGCACCCAATAGGAAATTATAGAGTTAGACATTTTTGCTGAAAATTTACAAACAAACTTGTATGAGTTTCTTGCTATAACTCTAATCCAATCATGTTTTAGCTAATTATCAAAATGATTCCTAGGTCATTTATAATTTGCAATGATACTCCAAAGGTTTAGAATGTATGACACCGAAGGGTAATAAAAACACTCCTCCTCTGGATCAAGACACTCTTGACCAAAACCTAATACCAGAATAACTCTTATTCCTATAGGTTTTAGTTACCATTTTTCGGTCAGGATACATACACAACTTATGTACCCCGTGAGTGTAACCCTCTGTCTTTAGATCCCAGAGTCTCCATCCAATAGTCTAAGGAAATCTTTATCCCTTTCGGGTGTCTACTGTGTTCGATCCCCTATGATCAAGCCCTCCGAAGGGATTGTCCGGTCCAGCCAAACTAGCGGTGACCATAGTGGTCCGACGGTAAACCGGCAAAAAAAGAGACCGTAGGTTTTGTTTTCACTAAACCTGCTCCCACTCACTATAAGTACCCTCTCCATTCACCTTGATATTGACTCATACAAACACCATCCGAAGGCGGACGCTCCCGTTTGCGCCACGAGGCCAAGTATGAGTCTCACGGTGTGAACTTCCCGGAGATTGCGTATGTGGAAAAATATGTATCTCATACACTTTTCCTCCCACTGAATACTTTAAAGTTATAGGAATCTTACTTAGGCTAAAACCCGGCTAATGGTTTTACCTAACTCTATCAATATAACTCTTATATCGATAATCAATATAACTCTTATATTGATTTTATCCTATGTTTATTAATATAACTCTTTATATTAAACCTAGGATTTTTAGTTTATTAACCCCTTAATAAACCCGTTGATGCTACTGTAATTTATAAACTCTCTGATTAAATTTCACTTTAAGGTCAGTTCCCAGGTAGGGGTGTTCCATTTCCGTCAACTTAAATACCCCAGCCTAGACAGAACTTTCCTTAGACATAGTTCCTCTTTTAATCATAGCTTATAAAATACTTGGTTCCTAATTCTAATCTAATTAGAACTAGATAACCTAAGGTCTATTATTTCCAAGTTCTAAACATTTTAAAACTAATAATTAACCTTAGGTGACATGCATACTATGTTATAGTGCTTGATCATTCATCACATGAATAAAAAGACATTCATAGCATAATCATCTTATGATATATAATGCATGTCAAAGCTGTCCATAAATTAATATAACAACTTTATATTAATTAATCATGCAAACTATATAATATAACTCCTTATATTATAAATGATGCATGAAAATGCTTAACCTAAGGTGGGATTTCTAAAATAAAAATATACATTATGCATGACAATAATTACACAACAATTGCATAATTTAAATAGCAAAATTAGACCAATTTTGGCACTCTAAATTTAATTTTAATTAATATAATCTAATTATATTAATTAAAATTAATTAATTAAAAATATAAATTAAATATAAAATATTTTTATATTTAATATATAATAAAAATCTCATTTTACGCTGTCGCTGTTTGCTTTGCGCGAAACGTCTCTGGCGTTGCAACACTGATACCAGCGTTGCAACGCTGCGGTTTGTCCTCTTCTAATAATCTAATTATCTTATCATCAGCGTTGCGCAACACCTTAGCGTTGCAACACCGTCGTCTCCTGCGCGCTCGTTTCGCAAGTGCAGCGTTGCAACGCCAATGAAAAGCGTTGCAACGCTACACACAAACAGCAAAGTGAAATCTCCATTTCTTGCTTGTTTTCGCTCTGATCTTCTCAGCAACCACTTTGCCTCGATCGACACGGACTTACAGACTCGATTTACAATTAAAATTTTCTCAAAAATACCGAACCCTTACATTGAACGATTCAATGGAAAAAATTGTAAATCTAAGTGCCAAAATCGAAAACATCTAATTTGCAAACCGTTCATACCTCTCATGCAAAACAGTAAATCCCACCTCGTTCTTGAAAAATCCAGAACGCAAATCAAGAACACAATTGGTCTCTGATACCAATTGAAGGGAATCGAATCTTGTAGCGGAAGCGATTATTAATCGCGCGCTCTTGATTTAGTTACAACGATTTCATTGAAGAACGAAAACAACTCGATTAAGCATATAAAACTAGATGGACAACAAGAAATTGTACCTTTGAAGAACCTTTCTTCAAGTGCTCCTTTTCTCTCACGATCAAGATCTCAGTAACACAAACCACGAACGGACTAAGACACGATCACTGGATCTTCTCTGTTGTTCTCTAGGTGAGGGAGGAATGTGGGCTCCCTTTAGTTAAGATGAGATGTTGTGAGAGAGAGAGATTGTGGTCTTTGAAACCTTTCCAACAACACAACTAAATGGCATACAATGTCTCATCACAAGTTGCATCTCAAGCAACCATATATATAAGGAAATAGGATGGAAATGACCATCCTACCATTTCTTTATTATCTCATTAGTATATGGTTTATATGTGAATCTAATTCACATTAAAACTATATATTATATCAATTATATCATATACAATTGATATAACACCTCATGTATGAAATTTGAACACTTCAATTTCATTCCTAACTTTAAACCCTCAATATAACAATGTTGAGCTAACGGAGGGACCTAATGGGCCTACAGTTCATGAGCTCCAATGATATGAGATTAACTGACCAAACTCTTTGATCCAGTTAATCAATATTCATTAACTACAAGTCACTCCACTATAGACTTGTAGTTACACTCTCCTCACTGTAGATAATATTGTGTCCATTGATATAGTCATTACCCATGAGTCGACCCTTCACAGGTTGTTCGTAATTACAGCTTGGTCAAATTACCGTTTTACCCCTGTGATTACCTCTTTGTTCTTTAAGCACCACTGATCCTCTAATGAACAACAAGTCTAAGGTCCTACCTTAGACTCATACCCTCATAGAGGGCGGGGCTCTGTTGTTCAAGATCTGGAGTCAGTTATTAAGGGAACAACCTATCTAATTCCTTAGTGTAGGAATGAGTGAATTCCATCTTGTACAGTTAAGTTCCCAGCTACCTACGAGCTTCTGTCCCTGAGAAGGTAGGCTTATTGAGTCGGCTACAGGCTACTCTCACCCATACTAGGCTAAGGACAAACCCCTATAAGCAAGAGTTCTTAACTTGCTCAGGATTTAGGTCGAGTCACTAATGACAATCTATAAATTACTAATCTTATCATGTTAACGTGGTTACACTGGTTAGACTAATAATTTGTTGTCTGGTCTTGTATGAACTCTTCATACAGGATGCCCCCACTCGCATGTCAACTACATTAATGAGTTGGATTACCTCATTTGTACTAATTACAAAATGGGCCGCATCCATGGTGTTTCCAGAATGAGGTTTCCAACATTCTTCTTATACCATAGACCATTTAGGTTATATTCTTGAACACAATCCAAATAGTGTCCACTACACTGATGTTCAAGATATATGTTATAACCTTGGAGCTTAGTTTATTGGATTTATAAAGCAAGACTGTAATTCTATCAAAACAAATAATCCTTTATTTAATTGATCAAAATTACACAAGTTTAGGGCATAAATCCCAACAAACATCTCCACATTATTACCTTTTTACCACAACTATAGGTTATGCAAATCACATTTGCATAACCATATATTATAAGATATCTCATATCTAATTATACAAATCACATTTGCATAATTGTGGATTTTATTAAATTGAATCACATCTAATTTAATTTCTTAAACAATTAGGCTAACCTATAGTTTATTATGAATCTCATTCACATTAAACTATATATTATATCATTCATATATCATATAAATGACATAAATGCCCTTTAAGTGAAATTAAATACTTTAATTTCATACGAAAACATTAACCCTTCTTTTAACCCAGATTGAGCCAACCGAGAGACCTAATTGACCTACAGTGACGGGTTCCAATGATCCGAGATTAACCTATCAAACTGTAAGCCCGATCTCTTTGGAACTTCCTTATTAACAAACAACAAAAAGAAAGAAGAAATGAATGTTTAAAACTTGGTTTCCCATGTTTTAAAAAGAAAAGGAATGAAGTGAAAGACAAAAGGAAAACAAGGAAAGAAAGTTTAGACCATTTTGGTTTGTTTTGTTTTTAATGACAAAAGAAGAAAAGGAAATGAAACAAATGTTTTATATTAAGTTATTTTGGTTTTGTTAAGAAAAGAAAAGAAAAGAAAAGAAAAGAAATGGAAGAAAGAGATAAAGGAAAGAAAAAGAAAAGGAAAAAGAAAAGAAAAAGCAAAAAGAGAAAAGGGGAAAAAGACAAAACAATATCTCTTCCACCGATTGTTTGTTTATAAGGAAGTTCCAAAGAGATCGGGTTTACAACTTAAAATTTGGACCATTTCTCGATTTGTGCGTGTCATCCTTGCGCAGGGGCCATGCTAATCTTCTCTGTATCGTTCCAATTTTATCGGATGTCCCCAAATCAACTCAGACAAGCTCTGATTTTCTGTTCATCTAGAGCTCCACAAGAAGAGGTAAGAGTTTAGCTTTTGTTTCATGAAAGTTAACTCATATTGGAACAAAATTCGTGAAGGAAGCTCGAGCCAATTCGATGTTAAGTTGCTTTGTTTTGTTAAGAGGAAGGCGTAAGATGAGAATTTGTCACAAATCCGAGAGGTCTCTCGATGTTTTGGTTGTTTGATCTGTATACTTGGAGTTAGAAGCTCTAATTGGTATGGTTCGAAATCTTATTCAATTTCCTACAAGTTTTGTGAAGGAATCATGAGAAGAAAATGATTGGAAGATGTTGTAATCATCGAGTTAAGTTTCGGGTTGCGTGGGAAGTGAAATCTGGAATGTGAAAGGATCAATTTAGGGGTTAAGCTATGAAGTAATTTCTAACCATTACATTAGGAATCTCATTTTCATGTCTTCATAAGAGTTTTAGAGGGTTAAAGGAAGAGTTTGGTATAAAGTACAATCTTTTTGGATAAGTAATGAAGAAGTTATGGTCATCTCAAAACAGCAGGCGAGAAAATCTCAAAATGCCGGAATTTTTGAAAGTGTGCTTTCTTGTAGTTTTAAGGTTAAAAACCATGAGCTCGAGGTTCTAATACATGGATTTGGTTTGTTTGACAGGCCAAGAGCAAATAGGTCGAGTGTACGGCTAAGATTCTAGTTCAAACACTGTGAGTGATAAAACGAACATCAAAAGTGTATATATGCTTGAATTATGTTCAAGAAATGCAAGTTTTGCTAGAATAAAAGTTTTCAATGCATTATGCTTTCTTTTGAATAAATGTTTATGAGTATTCATGTTTTCCTAGAAATGTTTCAAGTGTTCATTGTGACTCTAAAAGTCTTTATAAAGTTTATACATGAGCATATGTCCAATGGTTGCCAAAATTTATGTTAATGTTATGTTTTCAAGCAAGCATGTACTAGCAAGTATGTTTTAAAGATTTCCAGTTTTATGAACAAGCTGAGTAAGCTTGAGTTTTATGAAAGAAAAGATAAGCAGACATGTTCAAATGTTTTCATGTGATTTTCTGAGACATTGAGCCCGAGGCTTTATGGTACCGTGTGCACACAGGTCTTATTCTGTTGTCGACGTTGAGTGTACAAACTCCGTGACACACAATTGCTGTGCCGTGAGTCTTTGGGCGGCCCCACTACGACAAAGACGATGGGAGTGTTGGGCGGGCCCCACTACATCGTGAGAGTAAACGTTGGTTGTCTTGGCGTGTGCCTACACAACGTGGATTGTGAAATGTTTTTAAAAGAGTTTATTTCATTTACATGCCTTACGAGATTTTGATGATATACTTGTTGGTTTTCTGAAAGTCTATTATGATTCTACATTTACTTTCAATGCTTGAATACAAATGCATATGCTTATAGTTTTCAGGTCACATGTTTTACAAGTTATAGATATTAAACACAGATCCACTCACCGAGCTTCATAGCTCATTCTTTCTTTCTATGTTTTCAAACTTTTCGTGTAGAGATCGAGCTCTGCACTTTTTGAAAGTTCTCGCCATAGTCTCACTTTGCTTCATAAGATAAATACTTTGTACGTGGTCGGTTTTTGTCTAGCAAGTCTCTATGTTTGTAAATTATTTGAGAGGACTTTGGTGTTATAGTTGTTTGTACATTAGAGGTTGTATAAACAATGGTTTGTCTTGTGTTGTTTCTGATGCACTAGACTTTTAGTTTCCAAGAGAGACTTGTGAATGGTTTCTCCTTGTATATGTTTAATAGTTGTCCAGTTTCCGCTATGTCATGTTTAAGTGTTCCATTTTCGAACATAGTATGTTTATCAGGTGTATCAGGGTCAACAGGTATTGTTAAGAGATAGACAATGTTTGTTGGCTTCACGCTGCCTTTCGAGCCTAGATTTCAGGTAGTTCGGAAGGGGGTGTGACACAAACTCTTTGACCCGGTTAATCAACCTTCATTAGCTACGGTAACACTCCACTAAAGCTCGTGAGTCGCACTTCCGTCGATCACGAGAATATTACGTGTCCACTGATATAACCAATAACTATGAGTCGACCCTTCACAGGTTGTTCGTAGACACGGTTGGGTCAACTTACCATTTTACCCCTGTGTCTACCTCTTGTTCCTTAAGTCCCCACTACTCCTCTAATGAACAATATATTGTGATGGTTCAACCATACACAACACCCTTCTAGGGCCAGTGAGAAGGTGAGCGCCCGTTTTCCAAGCCCTGGAGACAGCATTTAAGGGAACAACCCCTCTAGTTTCCCTAAATGTGGGAACGAGTGAATTCTATCTCGCGTAGTTAAGTTCCCAGCTCCCTACTTGGTCCTCGCCTCGAGAATATAGGCATATTGGGCGAGTAATCGTGACTACCCTCACCCGTGCACTAGTCAGCGACGGACCCATGCATATGTGGGTCCGTAACACGCTTAGGATTCAGGTCGAGTCACCAATGGTCATCTACGAATTTATTAGTCCTTAGTGTCAACGGTGTTGCATCAGTAGGTCGAATAATTCACGGTCTGGTCTTGTACAATCTCATTGCATAGGATGCCCTCACTCGCATGTCAACCACATGAACAAGTCAGATCACCTCGTTTGTATCTTAATACAAAGCGGGATACATCCACAGTGTATCCAGGATTAGGTCTCCAACCCTATCCATATACTGTAGACCGTTCGGGTCATTTACTCGAACGTGATCCTCCCTGTGTGTCCACTACACACCGTTCAAGTTCTAGTTCTCTCATAAATTCAATGACCCTAGAGCTTATTTATTGGAAAATTTTGTAAAATTTGCGAGACACAAAATAATGAAATGAATAATACTTTATTAATTTAAAATAGTAATTTACAAACACGAGATTAGGACAAAAATCCCAACAAACTCCCACTTGGACTAAGCCAGTGGAGAAAATACATTTATGAAATGTATATAAATTACAACGAAATAATACAATAAACTAGGTCATTGAATACCCGCTTACATATCTCGTACTTGCCCTAGTCAGGAAGTACTCGAAGACCTAGACTCTCTAGGTGACCTTCAAACACCTTAGCTGTCAGGGGCTTTGTAAATGGATCAACTACGTTGTGCTCCGACGCTATCTACGTGATTGTCACGTCTCTGCGGTGCACAATCTCCCGTATCAAGTGATACTTCCGCTCAATGTGTTTGCCTCTCTTATGGCTCCGAGGCTCTCTGGAGTTGGTACTGCACCACTGTTATCACAGAACAGTGTGATCGGCAAATTTATATTTGGAACAACTTCCAAATCTGTCATGAACTTCCTAAGCCAAACAGCTTCCTTTGCAGCTTCACAAGCCGCAACATACTCCGCTTCCATAGTGGAATTGACGATGCATCCCTGCTTGATGCTTCGCCATACTACAACTCCTGCATTTAGAATGAAGGTTGACCCCGAAGTGGATTTTCTAGAATCCTTATCGGTCTGAAAGTCAGAATCCGTGTATCCTGTAAGGATCAAATCCCCACTTCCATACACCATGCTGTAGTTCCTCGTTCACCTAAGATACTTAAGGATTGCCTTTACGGCTGCTAAGTGATCTAATCCTGGATTGGATTGATACATACTGACAATCCCTACTGCAGAATAGATGTCGGGCCTAGTACACAGCATGGCATACATCAGGCTCCCTACAGCTGAAGCATATGGGATTCGTCTCATATCCTCAACATCTTGAGGAGTCTTAGGACACTTTTCCTTAGACAAGTGAACCCCATGCCTGAAAGGCAGCAAGCCCTTCTTGGAGTTCTGCATCTTATATCTAGACAACATCTTGTCAATATAAGACGCCTGAGACAAGGCTAACGTTCTGTTCTTCCGGTCTCGGACTATCTGGATACCTCGAACATACTAAGCTTCTCCCGAATCTTTCATTTGGAATTGCAAAGCTAGCCACTTCTTAACGTTAGTAAGAAATTCTACCTCATTCCCACTGAGAAGAATATCATCCACATACAACTTTAAAAATGCGACAGTTTTGTCAACGATTTTCTTGTAGACACAAGGCTCATCGACATTTTGATCAAAGCCATTAAGATTTGATCGCCTCATCAAACCTTATATTCCAAGACCTCGAAGCTTGTTTCAGTCCATAAATGGACCTATGAAGCTGACAAACCTTTTGCAATGTACCCTTTGGGTTAGTCCATGTAGATGGTTTCATCAAGTTTGCTATTCAGAAAGGTTGTGTTGACGTCCATCTTGATCGACTTTACCATGGCAACAGGTGAAAAGGTCTCCTCATAGTCAACCCCTTCAACTTGGGTAAAACCCTTTGCCACTAGTCGGGCTTTGAAGGTCTGCACCTTCCTATCTACGCCACGTTTACGCTTGTAGATCCATTTGCAACCAATAGGTTTGACCCCATCCGGTTGATCCACAAGCTCCTAGACAAAATTGAAGTACATCGACTCCATTTCCTGGTCCATAGCTTTAATCCATCCGTCTTTGTCAACATCAACCATTGCCTGATCATAGGTCAATGGATCCTCACAGTCATCATCAGGAGTGACAATTGAGGTTTCAGCTAAACCCATGTAACGATCAGGCTGTCTCACAACCCTCCCACTACGTCGAGGCATTCCCATCTCTTGGGAATGGATTTGACTAGACATGTTAGGATCAACAACACTTGTTGACGTACTAGCCCCATCAGCAACACTTGTTGATGAACTATCCATTTCGTTTAACACAATTTTACTCCTTTGTAAATGATCCCTGACGTGGTTTTCCTCTAGGAAAGTGGCGTTTGTCGACACAAGCACCGTATTATCCTTAGGATCGAAAAATAGACCACCCCTAGTCTCTTTTGGGTAACCTACGGGTAGGCACAATTTCGAACAGGGTTCCAACTTTTTCGGGTTTGACACCAACACGTGGGTCGGGCATCCCCAAATTTTATAATGGTGTAAACTGCCTTTATGGCCATTCCAGAGTTCGAAAGGTGTTTCACAAACACTCTTCGACGGAACGTTGTTCAAAATATAAACCGCAGTCTCCACTGCGTAACCCCAAAAAGAATCAGGGAGACGAGCATAGCTCATCATCGACCGAACCATGTCCAACAGGGTTTTGTTTCTCCACTCCGATACGCCATTTTGTTGTGGCATACCAGGTGCTGAGAGTTGGGACGTAATTCCGTGTTCTATCATATAGTCCTGGAATTCAGTGTCCATATACTCTCCACCTCGATCCGATCAAAGTGTTTTAAGCGATTTACCTAAAAGGTTCTCAACCTCAGTCTTGAACTCCTTGAACTTTTCAAGAGTTTCAGACTTCTTATGCATTAGGTAAATATACCCATACCTCGAGTAATCATCTATGAAAGACACAAAGTATTCATCACCACCTCGTGCTTTAACATTCATCAGACCACAGAGATCAAAATGTATAAGCTCAAGGGGCTCCTTGGCTCTATATCCTTTTCCACTAAAAGTACGTTTGGTCAGTTTGCCCTCAAGGCATGACTCACACACCGGTAAAGAGTTTTCTTCCAACTCATTCAGAAGTCCACTCTTCACTAGTTTCTCAATCCTATTGAGATTAATGTGGCCTAACCGTAGATTCCAAAGATGGACATTTTCTTTAGGAGAAACCTTCGCTCTTTTAGTTCGCGTTTATGCCGTTTTAAACAATTCAGTATTCAAAACACTTTTGACCGAATTAGGTTTCAAAACATACATATTATTCTCATGTGAAGCAGAACAAATAAGATTACCATTTCTAGAAATAAACGCTTCATTACCATGGAAAGAAACGAAAATACATTGTTCTAACAGGCAAGAAATAGAAAGTAGGTTTCTAGTAAACCCTGGAACTATATACATATTGTCCAACAAAATGTAATTCCTGCCAAAATGTAGCTTCACGGTGCCGACCGCTGCAGCAGAGACAAGCTCCCCGGATCCAACCCGTAGAGTCACCTCACCCTCTCGCAGCTGCTGCCAGGAATCAATCCCTTGAAAAGAAGAACAAACATGGTTAGTGGCGCCCGAATCCAATATCCAGGCAGAGTAACTACTCTCCACTAAACAGGTTTCAGTCACAAGTAAATCACATTTACCTTGATTCTTCCTCTTGGCTAGGAATTTGGGACAGTTTCTCTTCTAGTGTCCGCCCCCATTGCAGTGGAAACACTTTCCTTTCTCTTCAACTTCCTTAACCTTCTTGCCCTTTTGGGCGGCAACTCGGTCAGTTTTACCCCTCTTCATCTTCTTCTTCCCTTTCGGTCGAGAAGGAGATAGAGGCTTTGTCCCAGAGTTTAAACCCCTGTGATAAGACCTAAAGGCAACATTTGCCTCAGCTTCCGACGTCCTCATCCTCATCAAGGACTGGAAGGTTTGTAGCTCGTTAAGAAGAGTAGTCAGAGTGTAGTTTATCTTGTTCATAACAGCATTGCTACGAAACTGAAGGAAACTCTTCGGAAGAGTCTCCAAGATAAAACTGACCTGGCTCGACTCGTCGATCGAAGCCCCGTTCATCTCCGCTAGATTAAAGTGGGTCATCATGTCTAGAACATGTTCACTAACAGACGACCCCTCTTTCATCCGTGCGTTGAAGACGTATTTGAGCGAGTCATGTTGGACTTGAAAGGACTGTTGTCCAAATATATACTGCAAGGACTCCATGATCTCCTAAGCGGTGACCTTCAGCTCATGCTTCTTTGCCAAAACATCAAACATGTTGGCAATGGTATAGACCTTGGCCTTTTCATTGGCCCTGATCCATCAATCGTATGCATCACGAACACTTCGAGATGTAGTCGAGTCCGACATCTGAGGACACTCCTCAGAGAGCACGAACTTAATGTCATCAGTTACCAAAATTGTGTTTAAGTAGTTTTTCCATGTTTGGTAATTATCTCCCACTAATTTGTTAGACGCGAGTTGAGCTATAATTGAGCTAGACATGTTTTAAGCTGAAAAATTAAGAAAACTTTGTGTTAGTCTCGCAAAAACTTTTGAAATCCAATCATGTTTTAGAAAATATTGTGTCATGATCCCTAGGTCATTCAAAATTTGCAATGATATCCAAAAGGTTTAGAATGACCGCCACCGAAGGGTGAACAAAACACTCCTCCTCTAGGACGAGACTTTCTCGATCAGACCATAATCCCATAATAACTTTTATTCCATTAGGCGTCCAATTACCATTTTTCGGTCGAATTCATTAACTCTTAACGAATTCTGTGAGTGTCACCCTCAATCTTTAAGTTTCCAAGTATCCGTCCAAATAATAGCCACCGAAGGGTGAACCAAGAAGGAAAACCAACCAAGAAATCAGATCCCTTTCGAATTCACGGTGTTCACTCCCATGATCGTGCCCTCCGGCGGGATTGTCTCAGTCCAGCCAAACAAGCAGGCGTATCATAGGCGTCTCACGGTGTGAATCGAAAGAAGAGATCGTGGGTCCCGTTTTCACAAGTCTCGCTCCCACTCACTATAAGTACTCTCTCCATCCACGATGATATTGACCCATACAAATGCCATCTGAAGGGGACGCTCCCATTTGCGCCACGAGGTCGAGTATGGATCTCACGGTGTCGACTTAACGAAGATTTGTGGTCGGAAATTAAATATATCTTATACACTATATTTCCTCCCACTCAGCACTTTAATTTTATTAGGGATTGACCAAGATAAATCGGCTAAAATTTACCTAAGTCTACCAATATAACTCTTATATGGTATTTAACCTAAGTATATAATTACATTATTACTTAAGTTTATGTGAGTAAATTAAAACACTTTTAATTAACGACACTCACGATAAGTATAATCTAAGAATCTCCGGACCGAATTCACTCCCAGGTCGGTTTCCAGGTAGGGGTGTTCCACAAGCGTCAAGTTAAAAACCCCAGCCTTAGACAAAACCTTCCTTAGACAGAGTTACTAATCAGGTCACCATTCATAGACTAAACTTTGATTTCCTAATTCTAATCTTATTAGAACTAGAAAACCTAAGTCTAATTATTCAAGTTCTAAACTCTTTAAAACTAATAATTAACTTAGGTTGCATGCATTTCTATGTTATAGTGCTTTATCATTCATCACATGAATAACTATATACTATAACAAAAAAAATTCATCACATGAATATTAAATGCATGAGCATACTTTAATTAAAAAAATATAACACTTATATTAATTAAATTAAAACATGCCTTTTAATATAACCTATCATGCAAACTATATATGATAACTCGTATAATATAAATGATGCATGAATATGTTTAACCTAAGGTGGGATTTTAAATCTATATGACATACATTATGCACATAGAAATTAATTAAATCATACATCACATGCATAAAATAATTAAATAGCAAAAATGGACCGGTTTTTGGCTCCTAGGGGCAATTATTTAATTAAATAACATTAATATAACTATTATATCAATATTATTTAATAAAATAAATAAATAAATAATAAAATACATTTTAGATTTTTTAAAAATAAAACAAAATACGGAAATAACTGCCCCACGTAACATTCTCTCGCCCACGTTGCGCGAAACCACCCGCGAACTGCCCACTACGTGTGCGGTGTTGCAACGTCGTGGGCAATGTTGCAACGCTGCCGCGGTCAGCGTCACGCCCCGTGTGCTCCAGACGTGGTGTTGCAACACTACGCCTAGCGTTGCAACGCTGTCCTGCAGCGCGCCTTACTCCCGCTGGCACAGCGCTGAGACGCCAATGAACAGCATCTCAACGCCTTCGCGTGTACAACAAACACCTTTGTTGTTTTGCTTCGAATTTTTGTCCGTTTTCGCTCCGATTTCTTCACAGCAACTCTTGCTACTAAAAGCTCGGACTTACAGACTCGATTTACAACAAAATGCCCAAAAATAACGGGCCTTTACATTGATCTCATCAACATAATTGTAAATCTATTCTAGTGCCAAAAAACTGAAACATCCATTATGCAAACCAACATTCATCTCATGAAATAAGGTAATTTACCCACATAATTTTAACGAAAATTAGTGCATAATGAAGAACCATCAACCTGGCTCTGATACCAATTGAAGGGAATGAAAATCCCCGCGCAGTGGAAGACGATCGAATCGTCAAGGTATTGTTATGCTACTAGAAGTTCGTTAAAACGACCTAACACTTAGATCTAAGTTAAACATACAAATAAAGGAAGAAAATTACAGCAAGAAGAACACACTTACTTGTTGAAGATAAATCTTCAAACTTTCTTCCTTGATCACGAACACTCCGTGCTTCTCGATCTCAACGAACTCGAACTCACGAACAAGATCCGTTCACAACCACTTGGAATCTCGGTTGTTCTTCTTTTGGAAAGAAGGAAAATGGTGGGATCTTAGTTTTGGAGAAGGGAGGAGTGTTGAGAGAAAAAGTGAGAGAGAATTCTAACCAGTATAACACCGTTAACAGGATAAGACTAGAAGAACCTCGTAGGTAGTGGGAACTTAACTGTGCAAGATGGAATTCACTCATTCCTCTACAGAGGTATTAGATAGGTTGTTCCCTTAAGAACTGACTCCAGGTCTTGAACAACGGGGCCCCGCCCTCTATGAGGGTATGAGTCTAAGGTAGGACCTTAGACTTGTTGTTCATTAGAGGATCAGTGGTGCTTAAGGAGCAAAGAGGTAATCATAGGGGTAAAGCGGTAATTTGACCCACCGTGATTACGAACAACTGTGAAGGGTCGACTCATGGGTAATGACTATATCAAGTGGACACAATATTATCTACAAAGTGAGGAGAGTGCAGCTACAAGTCTATAGTGGAGTGACTTGTAGTTAATGAATATTATTGATTAACTGGATCAAAGAGTTTGATTAGTTAATCTCACATCATTGGAGCTCATGATCTGTAGGTCCATTAGATCCCTCCGTTGGCTCAACATGGTAATATTGAGGGTATAAAGTTAGGAGTGAAATTGAAGTGTTCAATTTCATACATGAGGAGTTGTATCAATTATATATGATATAATTGATATAATATATAGTTTTAATATGAATTAGACTATATACTAAAGAGAGATTAAAGGAGGGGTAGGATGGTCATTTCCATCTTATTTCTGTATATATATGGTTGCATGAGATGCAACTAGGTTAAGGTTCCATAAGCTCTTTTGTGGTGTTGTTGGAAGAGTTCCAAGACACACACATCTCTCTCAAAAAAAAAAAAAATACCTCACATCTCCTAAAGAGAACCCACCTTCCTCCGTCACCTAGAGAACAATGGAGAAGATCCGGTGGTCGTGTCTTCGCACGTTGGAGTTCTTGTTGTTGAGATCGTGACCGTGGAGAGAGGAGCACTTGAAGAAAGGTTCTTCAAAGGTAAATTCCTGTTGTCCATACTCTTATTTTATGCTTAATCTTTGTTATATGTTCTTGAATTAATCGTTGTAACTAAATCAAGAGCGCGCGATTCGCAATCGCTTCCGCTGCGGGGACTTCGATTCCCTTTAGTGTACTAGGCCAGACACCTATTTTGCAGTTGGAATGGTCAGTAGATATCCATCCAATCCAGGACCTGAGCACTTGACATTGGTTAAAACAATCCTTAAGTATCTACGGAGAACAAGAAACTACATCAAGGATTTGATCCTTACAGGATACACGGATTCTGACTTTCAGACTGATATAGATTCTCGGAAATCTATATCAGGGTCAGTATTTACTCTTAACGGAGGAGTTGTAGTATGGCGAAGCGTCAAGCAAGGATGCATCGTTGATTCTACCATGGAGGCCGAATATGTAGCGGCTTGTGAAGCAACAAGAGAGGTTGTTTGGTTAAGGAAATTTATGATAAATTTGGAAGTTGTTCCAAATATGAGTTTTCCCATCACGCTGTATTGTGATAACAGCGGTGCCATGGCAAATTCAAGGGAACCCCGAAGTCACAAGAGGGGAAAGCATATTGAGCGGAAGTATAATCTCATCCGGAAGATCGTGCATCCAGGAGACGTGATCATCACGAAGATAGCCTCAGAGCACAACATTGTTCATCATTTTACAAAGGCTCTTACGGCTAAAGTATATGAGAGTCACCTAGAAGGTCTAGGCTTACAGGTCTTCCCCAACTAAGGCAAGTGGGAGTATATTGTACAAAGGGTTTAAATGCCCTAGTTTATTGTATTTACATTATTGTAATATTTTAATACTCCACAAGCTTTAGGTCAAGTGGGAGGTTGTTGGGATTTGTGCCCTAAACTTATGTAATTTTGATCAAATAAATAAAAAGTTATTTTTTTTGATAAAATCGTATTCTTACTCTACAAATCCAATAAACTAAGCTCCAAGGTTATAATTGAAGGGAATCGAAGTCCTGCAGCAGAAGCGATAGCGAATCGCGCGCTCTTGATTTAGTTACAACGATAAATTCAAGAACATAAAACACTAGATTAAGCATGTAAAATATAATGGACAACAAGATAATTACCTTTGAAGAACCTTTCTTCGAGTGCTCCACTCTCTCACGATCACGATCTTAGCAACAGGAACTCCAACGTACGAAGACACGACCACTGGATCTTCTCCGTTGTTCTCTAGGTGTGGGAGGAAGGTGGGTTCCCTTTATGAGAAGTGAGGTGTTTTGAGAGAGATGTGTGCCTTGGAACTCTTCTAACAACACAACAAGAGAGAGCTTGTAATTCCTTAGAAATGACTTAACCTTGTTGCATCTCATGCAACCATATATATAGGGAAATGGGATGGAAATGACCATCCTACCCCTCCTTTATTCTCTCTTTAGTATATAGTTTATATATGAATCTAATTCACATTAAAACTATATATTATATAAATTATATCATATATAATTGATATAACACCTCATGTATGAAATTGAACACTTCAATTTCACTCCTAACTTTATACCCTCAATATAACCATAACGGAGGGATCTAATGGGCCTACAGTTCATGAGCTCCAATGATGTGAGATTAACTGATCAAACTTTTTGATCTAGTTAATCAATATTCATTAACTACAAGTCACTCCACTATAGACTTGTAGCTGCACTCTCCTCACTGTAGATATTATTGTGTCCACTGATATAGTCATTACCCATGAGTCGACCCTTGACAGGTTGTTCGTAATCACAGCTGGGTCAAATTACCGTTTTACCCCTGTGATTACCTCTTTGCTCCTTAAGCACCACTGATCCTCTAATGAACTACCCTCATAGAGGGCGGGGCCTCGTTGTTCAAGACCTGGAGTCAGTTCTTAAGGGAACAACCTATCTAATTCCTTAGTGTAGGAATGATTGAATTCCATCTTGCACAGTTAAGTTCCCACTACCTACGAGGTTCCGTCCCCAGAAGGTAGGCTTATTGTGTCTGGGCCATGTGCCACTCTCACCCATACTGGTCTAAGGACAAACCCCTATAAGCAGGAGTTCTTAACTTGCTCAGGATTTAGGTCGAGTCACTAATGACCATCTATAAACTACTAGTCTTATCCTATTAACAGTGTTACACTGGTTAGACTAATAATTTGCGATCCAGTCTTGTATGAACTCTTCATACAGGATGCCCCCACTCGCATGTCAACTACATAATTGAGTTGGATTACCTCATTTGTACTAATTACAAAGTGGGTCGCATCCATGGTGTTACCAGAATGAGGTTTCCAACCTTATTCTTATACCATAGACCATTTAGGTTATATTCTTGAACTCAACCCAAATAGTGTCCACTACACTGATTTTAAGATAAATGTTATAACCTTGGAGCTTAGTTTATTGGATTTATTAAAACAAAACTGTAATCTTATCAAAACAAATAACACTTTATTTAATTGATCAAAATTACACAAGTTTAGGGCATAAATCCCAACAAGAATGTATCTTGTGTGGGGATGTATGTCCTAATCTCGTGTAGTTTGTAATATTCCAAGTTGTAAATAAATAAGAGTTATTTATGTGAACCTTGTGATGTAAATAAGAGTTATTTATTTGAACTTTGTGTCTCGCATATTTCATAAACTTAATCCAATAAACTAAGCTCCAGGGTCATTGTATTAATGAGAGAACTAGAACTTGAACGGTGTGTAGTGGACACACAAGGAGGATCACGTTCGAGTTAATGACCCGAACGGTCTACAATATATGGATAGGGTTGGAGACTTAACCCTAGATACGTTGTGGATGCAGCCCGCTTTGTATTAAGATACAAACGAGGTGATCTGACTCGTTCATGTGGTTGACATGCGAGTGGGGGCATCCTATGTAATGAGATTATACAAGATCGAACCGTGAATTATTAGACTTACTGATGTAACACCGTTAACAATATAGGGCTAATAATTTCGTAGATGACCATTAGTGACTCTACCTTAATCTTGAGCGCGTTACGGACTCCTGTCTCCGGGGGTCTGTCCTTTGACTAGTACGGGTGAGGGTAGCCACTTTTGCTCCCCCAGTATGCCTATCTTCTTAGGGGCAGGACCACGTGAAGAGCTGAGAACTTGACTACGCAAGAAGGAATTCACTCGTTCCCGACTTTAGGGAAACTAGAGGGGTTGTTCCCTTAAGTGTTGTCTCCAGGGCTTGAACAATGGGGCCCACTCTCTCATTAGCCTGAGAGGGTTGTTGTTTATGGTTGGACCATGCAACGTAGTTGTTCATTAGAGGAGCAAGAGGTAGACACCGGGGTAAAATGGTAATTTGACCCAGCAATGTCTACGAACAACTTGTGAAGGGTCAACTCATGGGTATTGGTTATATCAATGGACAAAACTTGTCCTTCAGTGATGAGAGTGCAGCTACGGGCTTTAGTGGAGTTTTACTGTACCTAATGAATGTTGAATAACCGGGTCAAAGTGTTTGACAGGTTAGTCTCGGATCATTGGAGCTCGTCACGTGTAGGTCCATTAGGTCCATCAGTTGGCTCAAATTGGACAAATTGAGGGTTTACAGTTTGGTTTGAATTTGAAGTGTTCAAATTAATTATTTGGGTATTTATGTCATTTATATGGGATATAGATGACATAATATATAGTTTGATGTGAATGAGATTCATAATAAACTGTAGTATAGCCTAATTGATTAGTCAGTGCTAATTGGAGAAATTTAATTGAGAGAAATTAAATTGAATGTGATTCAATTTAAAATTCCACATTTATGCAAATGAGATTTGTATAATAAGGTATGAGATACCTTATATTATGTGATATACAAATATGATTTGTATATCATATGGTTGTCGTAAAATTGTGATTTGGTGGAGATTTTAACTCCATCACACAATAGTATTTAAAGGATTTGTAAGAAGCCTTTGGTGAGGTTCTTGTCATTTTTCGGATTTTGATCCAAAGAGAGCAAGGGATTTGTCTCTAGAACTCTCTCTCTTTTCTCTAAGTTTTCTCCTCACCCAAAACCAAAGGGAGTCCCACACACTCTCTCTCAACCTCCCGAGAACAATCGAGAAGACCCTATGGAAGTGTCTTGTTGTTCGGATCGAGGTTTGTGTTCGAGAAGATCATCCGTTCGAGAGAGATCGTGACCGGAGGAGGAAAGCGTTGAAGAAGAGTTCTTCAACAAGTAAGTAGCGTATTCCCAACTATTTTTCTTCTCTTTTATGCATGTTTAGCCTACAATTAAAGATGTTTAATTCAATTTTAAGAAAGAATTACACAACGGATCAACGACGTTTCACAACGTCTTTCGCTTCGGGAATTCAAAATTCCTTCAATTGGTATCAGAGTCAATCGTTGCTCTTCGTTGTGTATTCTGTGAATTCTTAAAATTAGGTAGGTTGCTTCAAATTCATGAGATGAAATTGTGGTTTGAATTTTTGTTGTTTACGTTTTTTGGCACTAGAATAGATTTACATTCAAAGTTGATGGGATCAATGTAAGGCCCGGTGTTTTGGGCATTTTTTTATGTAAATCGAGTCTGTAAGTCCGTGTCGTTCGTGGCATGAGATGTCGTGAAGAAATCGGAGCGGAAACGTGCGAAATTCGACAAAGAACGAGTAAAGTGTTTGTTCTTCTGTCGATAGCGTTAAGACGTTGTTCATCGGCGTCTCACGCTGTCCATGCTGATGAAAGAGTCTAGATTAAGAAAACGGAAGCAATTTTTTATCAATTTTGTGAAATAAAAAACATGCTCAAAACTGGAAAAACAGAGAATATGAACGCATACCTTTATTGTTCAAAATTCTCCTAATCTATGGGCAATTTCTTGTCACAAATACTTTGTGGACAACCTCTAGTGTCTTCCCTACTATCCTCAGGCCTTGGAACAGATTGTGGGATCTTTGATAGAGAGAATTTGGAAGAAAAGACCTCAAAGATCAAAAAACGAGAATTCTATTAATTTCTGCAAATCCTCTCAAAATACCTCAAATCACCATCAAATAAAACTTCATTAAGCTTCATTAGAGTGATATCTCAATAGTGATGAGGATAATTTGAGATGGAGGTGGCCAAATTTGGTGAATTTGAAGATGAGAGGGATTGGGCAAGTTGCCAATTTGTTTTCCATGAAAATTCACTATTTTTCATTTAATTTTAATTCAAAAATAAATATTAAATTTATTTTTAATTAAAATTAATTTAATTAATTAAATTATTAAATAATTAATTTAAATAATTAATTTTTAATTTAATTTAATATCAAATATTAAATTAAACAAATTGCCCGATCCCGATCGATTTTTCGAACATGAATCTTTATTCATGCTATAAATCGATCCAATATTTAAATCATATTTAAATATATCTGCCTTTTATTAATCATAGTTTAATACATAATTAAGATATGATTCGTTAAATATATCACATATAATTAACGCTTTCTTCCAAACTCGAATTTAAACAATTCAAATTCTTTTCTCTCAAAATGTTACAAGGCTTAGTCCGAGCTAGTAAGGAGCACCTAATGGACCTACAGATCATGAGCTCCAATGATACGAGATTAACCGACCAAACTCTTTAGCCTAGCTAATCAACATTCGTTAACCACCGAGACACTCCACTAAAGCCCAGTGGTTGCACTCTCCTCACTGTAGATATATTTCTGTCCACTCGATATAACCATGATTAGTAAGTCGATTCTTCACAGGTCGTTCGTAATTACAGCTAGGTCAAAATTAGCGTTTTACCCCTGTAATTACCTCTTGTTCCTTAAGTCCCACTGATCCTCTAATGAACAATTGGTTTGTGGTCCAACCACCAAACCGAATCCCTCTCGGGTCAGTGAGAGGGGTGGGCCCATTGTTCAAGACCTGGAGTCAGCACTTAAGGGAACAACCTCTCTGCTAATCCCTAAGGCGGGTATGAGTGAATTCCATCTTACAGAACTATGTTTCCAGCTATCTACCCAGACTTATCCCTGAAATGGGAGGCATATTGAGTCGACAGTCTCAGGCCACTCTCACCCATGCAAATCTAAGGATAATCCGAATAAACAGGAGTTCATAGAATGCTCAGGATTAAGATCGAGTTACCTAGGTCATCGTATGAATATAGTCAGTTAAGACAGTAAACGGAGTTTTAAAGTCTAAGTGACTATTTCGTGGTCCAGTCTTATGCAAACTCATTGCATAGGGCGCCCCCACTCACATATCTCCACATGAACGATTTAGGATCACATCGTTTGTACTTTACAAAGTGGGTCGCGTCCATAGTGTCCCTAGGATAAGGTACCCAACCTTATCCTTATACTATAGACTGTTCTGGCTATAACTTGAACTGGATCCACTTTTATGTCACACATAAAGTTCAAGTATTTATCCTATAGCCAAGGGTTCTTTATTGGATTAAGGTTACACAATACACATATTCAATAACACCTTTACTGAATAAATTTCAATAACAACTTTACTGTGAAATAGAATATACATTCAGTTTTACAAAACCACGAGTTTTAGGACATAAAACCCAACAGCTGAAGGATGCACGCTGCAGGCACAGCGTTGCGACGCCAGGTGCGGTGTTGCAACGCTCGGACGTTCAGAATACTATTTTGCAACGCTGAAGGCAGCAGCGTTGCAACGCTGCCGCGTAGTGGATAGTTCCAGCGAGCGGCGTGCGAGATCGTGCGTGGGAAGTGGTTATTGGGACAAACATGCGACGGTTCGAGTCCTAGCTGAAGCACCTTTTTATTTTTAATTATTTTCCTTGTAAAATGTACTTTTATTAAATGTATTTATCTAATTATTTTAATTAATATTAATATAAATATTATATTAATGTTAATTAATTTAATTTCATGTCCTTAGGGTGGCAAAAATCGGTCCAATAATCTGATTTAATTATTTTATGCATGAGATGTATGATTTAATTATTTCTATGTGCATAGAGTATACCATATAGATTTAAAATCCCATCTTAGGTTAAACATTTCATGCATCATATTTATATTATAAGAGTTATAATATCTAGTATGCATGATAGGATTATATTATAAGAGTTATAATATAATGTAAGCATTATTTAATTTATTTAATATAAGTGTTATATTTGTTGGATTAAAAGCATGCTCATGCATTTAATTCATGTGATGAATGTATGTTATAGTATAGTATTATTCATGTGATGAATGATCAAGCACTATGACATAGAAATGCATGCAACCTAAGTTAATTATTGGTTTTAAAATGTTTAGAACTTGAATAATTAGACTCAGGTTTTCTAGTTCTAATATGATTAGAATTAGGAAATCAAATATGACCTTTGAATGGAGACTGATAAGTAACTCTGTCTAAGGAAGGTTTTGTCTAAGGCTGGGGTATTTAAGCTGACGCTTTGCGGAACACCCCTACCTGGAAACCGACTTGGGAGTGAATTCTGTCTGGAGATTCTTAGGTTATATTCTTGTGACTGCCGTTAATTAAGAGTTAATTAATTTACTCACATAGACGTAAGTTAATAATGTGATTATAGACTTAGGCTAATCCAATATAAGAGTTATATTAGTAGACTTAGGTACATTTTAGCCGATTTATCTAGGTCAATCTCGTTTAAATTTAAAGTGTTTAGTGGGAGGAAATAAAGTGTATGAGATACATTTAATTTTCCATCTACAAATCTCCGTTAAGTTCGCACCGTGTGATCCATGCTCGGCCTCGTGGCGCAAATGGGAGTGTCCCCCCTACGAGTGGCATGTGTATGGGTCAATATTCAATGTGAATGGAGAGAGTACTTATAGTGAGTGGGAGCGGGACCTGTGAAAACGGGACCCACGGTGTCTTCTTTCGATTCACACCGTGAGACGCCTATGATCCGCCTGCTAGTTTTGCCTGGACCAGACAATCCATACGGAGGGCCTTGATCATGGGAGTCGGAACACCGTTAATTCCCGAAAGGGATACGATTTCCTTGTTGGTTTTCCTTCTTAGTCCTCCCTACAACGGCTATTGTTTGGACGGATACTTCGAAATCTAAAGATTGAGGGTGACACTCACAGGATTCATTAAGAGTTAATGGTGAAGGGAATCGAGTCCCGCAGCGGAAGCGATTGTAAATCGCGCGTTCCCAATTTAGTTACAACGATTACATTCAAGAACTAAGACAACTAGATTAAGCATAAATCATAATATGGACAGCAAGAAATATTACCTTTGAAGAACCTTTCTTCAAGTGTTCCTTCTCCCACTGCTACAATCTCAACAACACGGAATCCAAGAGATTACGAACACTACCACCGGATCTTCTCCGTTGTTCTCTCGGTGAGGGAGGAAGGTAGGTTCCCTTTAGGTGAGATGAGATGTTGTGAGAGAGAGAGATTGTGTCTTGGAACCTTTCCAACAACACAACCAAATGGCACAAAATTTCTTAACCTAGTTGCATCTCATGCAACCATATATATAGGGAAATAGGATGGAAATGACCATCCTACCCTTCCTTTATTCTCTAATTCACATTAAAACTATATATTATGTCAATTATATCATATAAAATTGATATAACACCTCATGAAATTGAACACTTCATTTTCATTCCTAACTTTATACCCTCAATATTACCATGTTGAGCCAACGGAGGGACCTAATGGACCTACAGTTCATGAGCTCCAATGATATGAGATTAACTGATCAAACTCTTTGATCTAGTTAATCAATATTCATTAACTACAAGTCACTCCGCTATCGACTTGTAGCTGCACTCTCCTCACTGTAGATAATATTGTGTCCACTGATATAGTCATTACCCATGAGTCGACCCTTCACAGGTTGTTCGTAATCACAGCTAGGTCAAATTACCGTTTTACCCCTGTGATTAACTCTTTGTTCCTTAAGCACCACTGATCCTCTAATGAACAACAAGTCTAAGGTCCTACCATAGACTCATACCCTCATAGAGGGCGGGGCCCCGTTGTTCAAGGTCTGGAGTCCGTTCTTAAGGGAACAACCTATCTAATTCCTTCATGTAGGAATGAGTGAATTCCATCTTTCACAGTTAAGTTCCCAGCTACCTACGAGGTTCTGTCCCTGAGAAGGGTGGCTTATTGAGTCGGCTACAGGTCACTCTCACACATACTAGTCAAAGGACAAACCCCTACAAGTAGGAGTTCTTAACTTGCTCAGGATTCTGGTCGAGTCACTAATGTCCATCTATAAATTACTAGTCTTATCCTGTTAACGATGTTACACTGGTTAGACTAATAATTTGTGGTCCGGTCTTGTATGAACTCTTCATATAGGATGCCCGAACTCGCATGTCAACAACATGAATGAGTTGGATTACCTCATTTGTACTAATTACAAAGTGGGTCGCATCCATGGTGTTACCAGAATGAGGTTTCCAACCTTATTCTTATACCATAGACCATTTAGGATATATTCTTTAACACAATCCAAATAGTGTCCACTACATTGATGTTCATGATATATATATTATCAAGATATATGTTATAACCTTGGAGCTTAGTTTATTGGATTTATAAAGCAAGACTGTAATTTTATCAAAACAAATAACTCTTTATTTCTTTGATCAAAATTACACAAGTTTTAGGGCATACATCCCAACAAATGGATTCAGACCGAAGAATGGTAACTGGATGCCTAATGGAATAAGTGTTATTCTTGGATTAGGGTATGGTCAAGAAAGTCTCATCCTAGAAGAGGAGTGGGTTTGTCTACCCTACGGTGGATCCCAGACAGTTGAGCAGCCGAGAGTTGCAGTAGCCGTAGGAGAGGGCACCAGTGGTGCAAAACAAAAGGGAGTTGTAGGGAGACCTAGGCAACAGGGAAAGGTCTACGCTATGACTCAGTAGGAAGCAGAGGATGCACCAGACGTGATTACTGGTACGGTCTCTATTTGTAATGTACCTGCATGTGTTTTGATAGATCCAGGTGCTACGCATTCCTTTGTTTCCAGTATATTCCTAACTAAGCTTAATAGGAAGCTAGAGCCTTTATTTGAGGAGTTAGTTATATACACTCCAGTTGATGATGCTTTACTAGTCAATTCAGTGTGCGAGATTGTGAGGTCTGTAGAAGGTCTCAATATGTTGGTGGATCTTCTTCCACTAGAGTTGCAGATGTTAGATGCAATCTTAGGGATGGATTTCTTATTCACTCATTATGCTTCCATGGATTGCCATAGAAAGGAAGTTGTTTTTAGAAGACCAGGGTTGGCTGAAGTGGCTTTCAGGGGTGAAAAGAAGATTATTCCTACGAGTTTGATTTCAGCATTCAAAGCTCAGAAGTTGTTGAGAAAGGGTTGCACGACGTTTCTTGCTCACGTAGTGGAGGTGCAGGAAGAAAAGTTAAAACCAAAAGATGTTCTAGTTGTGAACGAATTTCTAGATGTTTTTCCAGCAGATCTGTCAGGGTTACCACCTGATAGGGAAGTAGAGTTCACTATTGAATTACTACCAGGAACAGCACCTATTTCGCAAGCGCCGTATAGAATGGCTCCAAGTGAGCTCAAGGAGTTGAAGATGCAGTTAAAAGAACTAGTTGATAAAGGATACATCAGACCTAGTGTATCGCCTTGGGGAGCTCCAGTGTTATTTGTAAAGAAGAAAGATGGTACCCTTAGATTATGCATTGTTTACAGACAGTTAAACAAAGTCACGATACGTAACAAGTATCCTTTACCCCGTATAGATGACTTGTTTGACCAGTTAAGAGGAACATCAGTGTTTTCTAAGATTGATTTGAGATCAGGATACCATCAGTTAAAGGTAAGGGAAACAGATATTCCTAAAACAACATTCAGAACGAGGTATGGGCATTATGAGTTTTTAGTAATGTCGTTCGGTTTCACGAATGCACCAGCAGTTTTCATGGACCTCATGAACAGAATATTCCACTAGTATTTGGATCAGTTCGTGATAGTATTTATTGATAATATACTAGTTTACTCAATTGACAGGAAAGCTCATGAGGAACATTTGAGCATTATTCTGCAAACACTACAAGATAAACAGTTATACGCTAAATTCACCAAATGTGAGTTTTGGTTGAATCAAGTAGTGTTTTTGGGGCATGTTGTCTCAGCAAATGGTGTTAGTGTGGATCCAAATAAAGGTAAAGTTGTAGTCAACTGGGAGAGACCAGCCAGTGCGACAGAGGTACGTAGTTTCCTAGGTTTGGCAGGATACTACAAGCGATTTGTTGAGGATTTCTCACGAATAGCATTACCCTTAACAGCTTGGACAAAGAAGAATGCTAAGTTTGAATGGTCAGACAAGTGCGAACAGAGTTTTCAGGAGCTGAAAAAGAGATTAGTTACAGCATCTATTCGACACTTCTGTATGCTTCGGAAAAGAGTATGTGATTTACTGTGATGCCTCGAGACAAGGTTTGGGGTGTGTTCTGATGCAAGAAGGAAAAATAATAGCTTATGCATCAAGACAATTGAAAAAGCATGAATGTAATTACCCTACCCATGATCTCGAGCTAGCAGAAGTTGTTTTAACACTGAAGATCTGGAGACATTACTTGTTTGGTGGAAGGTGTCACATTTACACAGATTATAAGAGTCTGAAATATATCTTTGATCAGAAGGAGTTGAATATGAGATAGCGAAGATGGTTAAAACTGATTAAAGATTAGGATTGTACTATAGAATACCATCCAGGGAAGGCGAATGTGGTAGCAGATGCACTAAGTAGGAAGTCAAGACTACCTAAGGACGCCTTGTGTGGTATTCGAGCAACATTTTTAAGTACTCTAAGGGATTCTAAGGCAGATGTCAATGCAGAGAGTTCAAGGAGTCTTTTAGCTCTGTTCCAGGTCAGGTCTTCACTCATAGCAAAGGTTGTGAGAAGACAACCAGAGGATAGTAACTTGTAGAAAATGTTTGGAAAATCCAAACAGGGCCCAGAGGCAGAATTTAAGATGAGACCAGATGAAGCCATAGAGAGGCAAAGAAGACTATGTGTTCCGAGTGTTAGTGAGCTTAAAGATGTTATTCTAGAAGAAGCTCACAGTTCAGCTTACGCTATGCATCCAGGAAGCACCAAGATGTATAAGACATTGAAAGGGAACGTATTGGTGGCCTGGGATAAAGCGGGAGGTAGCTGAATATGTTGATAGATGTTTGATCTGCCAACAGGTTAAACCAGTTAGACAGAGGCCAGGAGGACTCCTTAACCCACTGCCAGTGTGGAGTGGAAATGGGAGCATATCACTATGGATTCTCTGTTTGGATTACCACGTACTTCAAGTGGGCATGATGGTATTTGGGTAATAGTGGATAGACTCACTAAAACAGCATGGTTTGTACCAATTAAAGCGACGCTCACGCTTGATCGCCTAGCTGCTAAGTTATACGTCGATGAATTGTGAGTCAGTACGGAGTACCAGTGTCTATCGTTTCAGATAGGGATCCAAGATTTACTTCTAAGTTTTGGCCTAGTTTACAGAAGGCTATGGGGACAAAGTTGAATTTTAGTACGTGCTCCATCCTCGCACAGGATGGTCATCGAGAGAGGACCATCAAGACCCTAGAGGACATGTTGAGAGCATGTGTTTTTCAACTTAAGGGTAGTTGTGATACACACCTATCACTTATGGAATTCGCTTATAATAACAAATTTATCACCAAGTATTGGCATGGCACCATTTGAGGCTCAGTATGGAAGGTCGTGTAGAAACACCCATATGTTGGAATGAAGTAGGAGAGCGGAAGCTAATCGGTCCCGAGTTGGTACAAATTATGACAGATAATATTAAGGTAATCAGAGAGAATCTGAAGGTAGTACAAGACCGTCAGAAGAGTTATGCAGATAAGCGACGAAAGAACTTAGAATTCCAAGTCGGAGATCAAGTTCTCTTGAAGTAATCTCCGTGGAGAGGTGACCTTCGTTTTGGCAAGAAAGGTAAACTAAGCCCTAGATATATTGGTCCTTATCCAGTAACGGGACAAGTTGGGCCAAAGACCTCCGGACCGAGTTGCCGTGAGAACTATCTCGAGTACATGATGTTTTCATGTATCCATGTTGAGGAAGTGTATTCCGGATCCAACACATATGTTGCAAGCACAACCAGTTGGGTCGAAAGAAGACATGAGTTACATAGAAAGAACAAGTTTTAAGAAACAAGACGATCTCACTCGTGAAGGTTCGTTGGAGACATCAAGGAGTGGAGGAGGCAACCTGGGAGTTAGAGGATCTAATGAGGAGGAAGTACCCGATGATTTTCACTTAAAGACTACTCAGTTTCGAGGACGAAATTTCTTAAGGGGAGGTAAGTTGTAAGCCCAATCTCTTTGGAACTTCCTTATTAACAAACAACAAAAAGAAAGAAGAAATGAATGTTTAAAACTTGGTTTTCCATGTTTTAAAAAGAAAAGAAATGAAGTGAAAGATAAAAGGAAAACAAGGAAGGAAAAGCTCAAACCATTTTGGTTTGGTTTGCTTTAAAAATAATGAAGAAAATGAAATGAAAGGAATGGATATTATATTGTGTTTTGTTTTGTTTAGAAAGTAAAAGGAAAGAAAAGAAAAGAAAGAAAGGGATAAAGGAAAGGAAAAAGAAAAGGAAAAAGAAAAGAAAAAGCAAAAGGGAAAAAGACAAAGTTTGCCTCCTTGCTTTTTAAAATGGCTTTATCTTCTCCATTTTCTTCTTCATTTATCAAAACCAAAGTTGAAGCTTCATGGGAGAAGGAGAAAGGAAGAAAATGGAAGCCATTTTCGTGATTTTGGAGCTGGAATTGCAGAAGAAAGGAGGAGAACTCAAAGCTTAATTGTATAGCAGCAAGGTGATCAACTCAGACCAGTTTTGTTGTTTTGGTCTTTTCGAGCTCAACAAGAAGAGGTAAGAGTTGCGTTTTTGATACATGAAAATTAACTCAATTTGGAACAAAGTTTGTGAAGGAAGCTCGAGCTAATACGGAAGTTAACTTACTTTTTTGTGAAGAGGAAGACAGAAGACAAAATTTGCTATCAAATCTGGAAAGTCTCTGATGTTTTAGTTGTTCTGATCTGAATACTTGGAGTTAGAAGCTCTAATTGGTATGGTTCGAAAGCTTATTGAATTTCCTACAACTTTTGTGAAGAAATTGTGAGTATAAAATGTCTCAAAGATGTTCTAAATATCAGGTTAAAGTTGTTGTGCAGCAGGAAATCCGAATCTGGAAACAGCAGAAGTCGATTTTGAGGAAAGTAGCTTTCGAGGTATTTCTGAACAAATCCGTTTGGAATTTCAATTTCATGTCTTCATATTATTTTTAGAGGGTTCAAAAAGGAAGAGTTTGGTATAAAGTACATTATTTGTAGATAAGTAATGAAGAAGTTATGGCTGTCTGAAAACAGGGCAGAAAATCTGAAAATGCTGGAAATTTGAAAGTGTGTTTTCTTGTAGATTTAAGGTCAAAAATCATGAGCTCGAGGTTCTAATGGTTTATTTGGTTTGTTTGACAGGCCAAGAGCAAATAGGTCAAGTTTACAAGCCAAGATTCTAATTCTAATACTGTGAGTGACTCTATCTTAGAACTATGCTTGACCTATGTTTTTCTTCAAGAACATAAGTGGTGATAATTACATCCTGTTTGAACTAGTTATGTATGGCTTCATAGAGTTTTCTAACATAAAGTTCATGATGGAACCTAAGCATGCTTTGAATTAGTTGTAACAATAAATCCAAGTATGGAAACTAAATTATGAAAGTATGCTTCCCTTTAGAGAATGTTTTATGTAAATCCACTTGGGAACATGTTTAAATGATAATGTGAAAATGTCAAGAAATTGTTATATGTGTTATAAAGACATGATTTCCATGGTAAACAAAGTATGCTCTTGTTTGTGGTTAACCCCTAATACTGAAGGACATTCGAGAAGGTATTTAGGGGGGGAAAGAATCATGATATCCCGATACTGAAGGACAATGAGAAGGTATTCGGGAAGTAAATGGTTTTACCTTAGTACTGAAGGACAATGAGAAGGTATTCGGGTAGTAAATGGTTTTACCTTAATACTGAAGGACATAGAGAAGGTATTAGGGAAAACCAAACGACCAAAGGTATTCCATGTGCACGTGAGAGAGAGAGAGAGGTATGAACCTTATTGGTATAAATGTAACTCTACCACCTCTATGGTTTGATGTGGTATCATGTCATGTGTTTTATTGTTATGAGCTTCTATATTATTGATCTATCTACCCTCGATATGTTAGTACATTTCGAGTTGTGTGCTATGCACAAGTGGTGACTTAAACCTGTAAATTGGAAGCATGGTTCGTTTATGTTTACAAACAGATGTTAAGCTATTTTCTACTTATAATCTGCAAATATTATGATTCACCTGTGAGCTTATAATGTTTTAAAGATAGACACTCACTGAGCTTTTTAGCTCATTCTTTCAATGCTTTCAAACCTTTTCAGGTAGAGATCGAGCTCCTGGTACCTGACATCCTGCCATAGTCTGCTGGAAGTTTCATAAGTTGTTAGTTTGTACGTGGTTGGTGTTGTATAGCAAGTCGTTATGTAGTTATAGAAGTTTTGTACATTAGTGGTTGTATAAACAATGAGTTGTCTTGTGTTGTTTTGATGCACTTGACTTTTAGTTTCCAAGAGAGACTTATGAAGAGTTTCTCCCTGTGTATGTTTAATAGTTGTCCAGTTTACTGTGTTGTTATGTTAAAATGTTCCATATGCGAACATAGTATGTTTATCGTGAGAAAGCAGTGGTCAGCAGGTATTGTTAAGAGGTAAACATTGTCTGTTGGTTTCACGCCGCCTTTCGGGCTAAGTAGCAGGTAGTTCGGGAGGGGGTGTGACACATGGTCCAACAGTCCTATTCAACGATCTACAAACCTTCCAGTCCTTGGTGCAAACTAGGGGAAAGGAAGCTGAGGCAAGTGTTGCCTTAAGACCTTTCACGGGGGGTATGACCTCTGGGACAAAATTTGTAGGCTCTTCAGGCCCTAAAGGGAAGAAGGAAAAGTTGAAAGAGGATAGTGTTGACCGCGTTGCCGCCCTAAAAGGCAAAGAAATCAAGAAAGTTGCGAGAAAGTGTTTCTACTGCAACGGGGACGGACACCTGAAAAGGAGTTGTCCTAAGTTCCTTGATGAAAAGAAGATGACAGGTAACTGTGATTTACTTGTCACAGAAACTTGTTTAGTGGAGAGTAATGACTCAGCCTGGAAATTGGATTCAGGCGCCACAAACCACGTTTGCTCTTCTTTTCAAGGATTAAGTTCCTGGCAGCGGCTGCAAGAGGGTGAGATAACACTCAGGGTTGGATCCGGAGAAGTTGTCTCAGCTGCAGCAATAGGCTTGGTGAAGCTATTCTTTGGTGGGAAGGACTTATTATTGGATAATATGTACATAGTTCCTGGGTTTACGAGAAATCTAGTTTCTATTTCCTGCTTATTAGAACAAAATATTTCCGTTTCATTCAAGAGTAATAAAGCGTTTATTTCTCGAAATGAAAATTTGATTTTTTTCTGGTTAGCTTGAGAGAAATTTATATGTTTTGAACCCAAATTCGGTCAAAAGTGTTTTGAACACCGAATTGTTTAAAGCAGCTGAAACACGAACTAAGATATTGAAAGTTTCTCCAAAAGAAAGTGCCCATCTTTGGCATCTACGGTTAGGCCACATTAATCTCAATAGGATTGAGAGACTAGTGAAGAGTGGACTTCTAAGCTAGTTGGAAGAAAACTCTTTACAAGTTTGTGAGTCATGCCTCGAAGGCAAAATGACCAAACATCCTTTTAGTGGAAAAGGATATAGAGCTAAGGAGCCCCTTGAGCTTATACATTCTGACCTCTGTGGTCCGATGAATGTTAAAGCACGAGGTGGTTACGAATGCTCCGTATCTTTCATAGATGACTATTCGAGGTATGGGTACATTTACCTAATGTACAGGAAGTCTGAAACTCTTGAAAAGTTCAAGGAGTTCAAGACTGAGGTTGAGAACCTATTAGGTAAAACGATTAAAACACTTCGATCAGATCGAGGTGTAGAGTATATGGTCACTGAATTCCAGGACTATATGATAGAACATGAAATTACGTTCCAACTCTCAGCACCTGGTATGCCATAGCAGAATGGTGTATCGGAGAGGAGAAACAGAACCCTGATGGACATGGTTCGGTCGATGATGAGCTATGCTCGTCTCCCTGATTCTTTTTGGGGTTATGCAGTGGAGATTGCGGTATACATTTTGAACACAGTTCCGTCGAAAAGTGTTTGTGAAACACCTTTCGAACTCTGGCATGGTCGTAAAATCAATTTACGTCATTTCAGAATTTAGCGATGCCCGACCCATGTGTTGGTGTCAAATCCGAAGAAGTTGGAACCCCGTTCAAAGTTGTGCCTCTTTGTAGGTTACCCAAAAGAGTCTAGGGGTGGTTTCTTTTATGATTCTAAGGATAATAGGGTGCTTGTGTCGACAAACGCCACTTTCCTTGAGCAAGACCACATCAGGGATCACTTACCCAAAAGTAAGATTGTGTTGAATGAAATGGGCAGTTCATCAGCAAGAGTTGTTGATGGTGCTAGTACGTCAACAAGTGTTGTTGATCCTAGCTCGTCTAGTCAAATCCGTTCCCAAGAGTTGGGAATGCCTCGACGTAATGGGAGGGCTGTGAGACAGCCTGAACGTTACATGAGTTTAGCTGAAACCCAAGTCGTCACTCCTGATGATGACTGCGATGATCCATTGACCTATGATCAGGCAATTACAGACGTTGACAAAGACGAATGGATTAAAGCTATAGACCAGGAAATGGAGTCAATGTACTTCAATTCTGTCTGGGAGCTTGTGGACCAACCGGATGGGGTCAAACCTATTGGTTGCAAGTGGATCTACAAGCGTAAACGTGGCGTAGATGGGAAGGTGTAAACCTTCAATGCTCGACTAGTGACAAAGGGTTTTACCCTGGTGGAAAGGATTGACTATGAAGAAACCTTTTCACCTGTTTCCATGGTAAAGTCGATTAGAATCCTTCTGGCCATTGCCGCATATTATGACTATGAAATATGGCAGATGGATGTCAAGACCTCCTTTCTGAATGGCAACCTTGATGAGACCATCTACATGGACCAACCAAAAGGGTTCATTGCCCAAGGCCAAGAGTAAAGAGTTTGCAGGCTTAAAAGGTCTATTTATGGACTGAAACAAGCCACGAGGTCTTGGAATATAAGGTTTGATGAGGCAATCAAATCTTATGGCTTTAATCAAAATGTTGACGAACCTTGTGTCTACAAGAAAATCGTTAACAGTACTGTTGCATTTCTAATATTGTATGTGGATGCTATCCTTCTCATTGGGAATGAGGTAGGATTTCTTACTGACATTAAGGAATGGTTGGCTTCGCAATTCCAAATTAAAGATTTGGGAGAGGCACAGTATGTTCTAGGTATCTAGATAGTTCGGAACCGGAAGAATAGAACACTAGCCATGTCTCAGGTGTCTTATATTGACAAGATGTTGTCTAGATATAAGATGCTGAACTCCAAGAAGGGTTTGCTGCCTTTCAGGCATGGGGTTCACCTGTCTAAGGACCAATGTCCTAAGACACCTCAAGAGGTTGAGGATATGAGACGAATCCTCTATGTTTCAGCTGTAGGGAGCCTGATGTATGCCATGTTGTGTACTAGGCCTGACATCTGTTATTCAGTTGGGATTGTCAGTAGGTATCAATCCAATCCAGGATTAGATCACCGGGGCGGTAGTAAAGGCAATCCTCAAGTATCTTAGGAGAACGAGGAACTACAACCTTGTGTATGGGAGTGGGGATTTGATCCTTACGGGATACACAAATTTAGACTTTCAGACCGATAAGGATTCTAGGAAATCCACTTCGGGTCAGCCTTCATTCTAAATTGAGGAGTTGTAGTGTGGCGAAGCATCAAGCAGGGATGCATCGCTGATTCCACGATGGAAGCCGAATATGTGTGCAGCTTGTGAAGCTGCAAAGGAAGCTGTTTAGGTTAGGTAGTTCATGACGGATTTAGAAGTTGTTCCAAATATGAACGTGCCAATCACGTTGTTTTGTGACAACAATGGTGCAGTAGCCAACTCGAGAGAACCTCGGAGTCATAAAAGGGGCAAGCACATAGAGCGTAAGTATCACCTGATACGGGAGATTGTGCACCGCGGAGATGTGACTGTCACGTAGATAGCTTCGGAGCACAACGTTGCTGATCCGTTTACAAAGGCCCTCACTGCTAAGGTGTTTGAGGGTCACCTAGAGATTCTAGGTCTTCGAGTGCTTCCTAACTAGGGCAAGTGAGAGTATTGTAAATGGGTATTCAATGCCCTAGTTTATTGTATTACTTTATTGTATTACTTTACTGTACATTTGAGAAATGTATTATGTACTCCACTAGCTTAGTCCAAGTGGGAGTTTGTTGGGATGTATGTCCTCATCTCGTGTAGTTTGTAATATTTCAAGTTGTAAATAAATAAGAGTTATTTATTTGAACTTTGTGTCTCGCATATTTCATAAACTTCATCCAATAAACTAAGCTCTAGGGTCATAGTATTAAAGAGAGAACTAGAACTTGAACAGTGTGTCGTGGAAACACAGGGAGGATTACGTTCGAGTAATGACCCGAACGGTCTACAGCATATGGATATGGTTGGAGACCTAATCCTAGATACGCTGTGGATGCGACCCGCTTTGTATTAAGATACAAACGAGGTGATCTGACTCGTTCATGTGGTTGACATGCGAGTGGGGGCATCCTGTGCAATGATATTGTACAACACCAGGCCGTGAATTATTAGACTTACTGATGTAACACCGTTAACAGTATAGGCATAATAATTTCGTCGATGACCATTAGTGACTCGACCTTAATGCTGAGTGTGTTACGGACTCCTGTGTGCGGGGGTTTGTCCTTTGACTAGTACGGGTGAGAGTGACCACTATTGCTCGCTCAATATGCCTATCTTCTAAGGGACAGGACCACGCGGGGAGCTGGGAACTTTAATATGCAAGAAGGAATTCACTCATTCCCGACTTTAGGGAAACTAGAGGGGTTGTTCCCTTAAGAGTTGTCTCTAGGGCTTCAACAACGGGGCCCCACTCTCTCATTGGCCTGAGAGGGTTGTTGTTTATGGTTGGACCATGCAACGTAGTTGTTCATTAGAGGAGCATTGGGACTTAAGGAGCAAGAGGTAAACACATGGGTAAAACGGTAATTTGACCTACCAGTGTCTACGAACAACCTGTGAAAGGTCGACTCATGGGTATTGGTTATATCGATGGACACAACTTGTCCTATAGTGATGAGAGTGCAGCTACGGGCTTTAGTGGAGTGTTACCGTAGCTAATGAATGTTGAATAACCAGGTCAAAGAGTTTGACAAGTTAGTCTCGGATCGTTGGAGCTCGTCACGTGTAGGTCCATTAGGTCCCTCGGTTGGCTCAAATTGGACAAATTGAGGGTTTACAGTTTGGTGTGAATTTGAAGTGTTCAAATTCAATATTTGGGTATTTATGTCGTTTATATGGGATATAAATGACATAATATCTAGTTTGATGTGAATGAGATTCATAATAAACTATAGTATAGCTTAATTGATTAATTAGTGCTAATTGGAGAAATTGAATTGAGAGAAATTAAATTGAATGTGATTGAATTTAAAATTCCACATTTATGCAAATGAGATTTGTATAATAAGGTATGAGATACCTTATATTATGTGATATACAAATATGATTTGTATATCATATGGTTGTGGTAAAATTGAGATTTGGTGGAGATTTTAACTCCATCACACAATAGTATTTAAAGGCTTTGCAAGAAGCCTATGGTGAGGTTCTTGCAATTTCTTGGATTTTGATCCAAAAAGAGCAAGTTATTTCTCTCTAGAACTCTATCTCTTTTCTCTAAGTTTTCTCCTCACCTAAAACCAAAGGGAGTAACACACTCTCCCTCAACCTCCCGAGAACAATCGAGAAGACCCAGTGGAAGTTTCTTGTTATTCGGATCGAGGTTTGTGTTCGAGGAGATCATTCGTTCGAGAGATATCGTGCCGGAGGAGGAAAGTGTTAAAGAAGAGTTCTTGAACAAGTAAGAAGTGTATTCCCTACTATTTTTCTTCTCTTTTATGCATGTTTAGCCTGGAATTAAGGATGTTTAATTCTATTTTAAGAAAGAATTACACAACGGATCAACGACGTTTTACAACGTCTTCCGCTGTGGGACTTCCAAATCCCTTCATCTTGAACATCAGTGTAGTAGACACTATATGGATTGTGTTCAAGAGTATAACCTAAAGGGTCAATGGTATAAGAATAAGGTTGGAAACCTTATTCTGGTAACACCATGGATGCGGCCCACTTTGTAATTAGTACAAGTGAGGTAATCCAACTCATTCATGTGGATTGACATGCGAGTGAGGGCATCCTGTATGAAGAACTCATACAAGACCGCACTGAAAATTATTAGTCTAACAAGTATAACGCCGTTAACAGGATAAGACTGATAATTTATAGATGGTCATTAATGACTCGACCTGAATCCTGAACAAGTTAAAAACTCCTGCTTATAAGGGTTTGTCCTTAGACGAGTATGGGTGAGAGTGGCCTTTAGCCGACTCAATAAGCCTACCTTCTCAGGGACAGAACCTCGTAGGTAGCTGGGGACTTAACTATGCAAGATGGAATTCACTCATTCCTACACTAAGGAATTAGATAAGTTGTTACCTTAAGAACTGAATCTAGGTCTTGAACAACGGGACCCCGCCCTCTAAGAAGGTATGAGTCTATGGTAGGACCATAAACTTGTTGTTCATTAGACGATCAGTGGTGCTTAAGGAACAAAGAGGTAATCACAGGGGTAAAACGGTAATTTGATCCAGTCGTGATTATGAACAACGTGTGAAGGGTCGACTCATGGGTAATGATTATATCAATGGACACAATATAATCTACAGTGAGAAGAGTGCGACTACAAGTCTATAGTGGAGTGACTTGTAGTTAATGAATATTTATTAACTGGATCAAAGAGTTTGATCAGTTAATCTCACATCTTTGGAGCTCATGAACTGTAGGTCCATTAGGACCCTCCGTTGGCTCAACATGGTAATATTGAGGGTATAAAGTTAGGAATGAAATTGAAATGTTCAATTTCATATATATAAGGTGTTATATCAATTATATGTGATATAATTGATATAATATATGGTTTTAATGTGAATTAGATTCATCATATATATAAACAATATACTAATGAGAGAATAAAGGAGGGAGAGAATGGTAATTTCCATCCTATTTCCGTATAAATAGTTGCATGAGATGCAACTTTGTGGCTAAGCATTTGAATCTTTGGAAACCCTAGAGAATTATATAGTTATGTTGTTAGAAGAGTTCTACACACAACCTCTGTCACAACCCCTACACCTTATCCTAAAGGAACCCACCTACCTCCCTCACCTAGAGAACAACGGAGAAGATCTAGTGGTGTGATCTTCATACATTCGGGTTCGAGTTGCTGAGATCGTGTCCGTGGGAGAAGGAGCACGTGAAGAAAAAGTTCTTCAAAGGTAATCTCTTGCTGTCCTTATTATATAGTATGCTTAATCTTAGTTGTTAATAAGAACACGTGATTCACAATCGCTTCCGCTGCGGGATTCGATCCCTTCATAATTATGGAATTAGGACATAACTAATGGTAGAATTTTGTAGAGATGAAATTTAATTTAATCAAATCCAATTTCTCCACGTTATGTGAATATAATTCATATAATAAGGTGTTTGACACCTTATATTATGCATTAATACATAATATGTGGAGTTAGTGGCAAAATGGGTGAAGAATTTGTCTCCACCCACATTGCCTACAATAGCATCCTTTTGGATGCATTTTGGCACACTTGAACCATTAGTGACACTTGAAAGCCCCATATCCTGAAGTGACATAAACTACCTTTACGTCCTTTCCAGAGTTCAAAAGGTGTTTCAGAAACACTTTTTGAGGGCACATTATTCAAAATGTATACTGTAGTCTCCACTGCGTAACCCCAAAAGGAAGTAGGGAGATGAGCATAACTCATTATTGATCGAACCATGTCCAACAAGGTTCTATTTCTCCTTTTCGATACACCGTTTTTTGTGTTGTTGTGCCTGAGAGGCCGAGAGTTGTGATGTAATTCCATGTTCTATCATATAGTTCTTGAATTTTAAATCTATGTACTCTCCACCTCGATCTGATCGAAGTGTTTTAACAGTTTTACCTAATTGATTTTCAACCTCCATCTTGAATTCCTTGAACTTTTCAAGTGCTTGGACTTGTGGTGCATTAGGTAAATATGCCCAAATCTAGAATAATCATCTATAAAAGAGATGAAATATTCATATCCTCCCCCTGGCTTTAACATTCATCGGACCACAAAGGTCAGAATGTATAAGCTCTAGAGGGTCTTTGGCTCTATAACCTTTTCCACTAAAAGGTCTTTTAGTCATTTTGCCTTCTAGGCAGGATTCACACACCGGCAAAGAGTTTTCTTCTAACTCGTTTAGAAGTCCGTTCCTTACCAATCTCTCAATCCTATTGAGATTAATGTGATCCAACCTAAGATGCCAAAGGTGAGCATTTTCTTTAGGAGAAATTTTACGTTTCTTAGTTTGTGCGTTTGCAATTTTAATAATTCAGTGTTTAAAACCATTTTGACTGAATTAGGCCTTAAAACATATAATCCATTTTCTAATGAAGCTGAACATATTTCTATACCTTTCTTCAAAATAAACACTTTATTCATTGAGTAGGAAACAAAATACACTGCTCTATGAGGCAAGAAATGGAAATAAGGTTTCTAGTAAACCACAGTATCACTAATATATTGTCCAACAATACATATTTCTTGCCAAAATAAAGCTTCATCGTGCCTCTCTTCTTTCTACACCGAGACGACTTCTCCATTTCCAACCCGGAGTTATCTCTCCTTTCACGTAGTTGCTGCTTAGAATCAATTCCACTGAAAAGAAGAGCAAACATGATTAGTGGCGCTGAATCAAGTATCCAGCGGTTTTATCGATTATCCACTAAACAAGCTTCTAGGCAAAGTAAATCATATTTACCTTCCTTCTTCTTTTCAAAATGTACTTCGAGACGATTCCTTTTCAATGCCCGTCTTCGTTGCGGTGGAAACACTTTCCTTTGTCAAGAACTTCTTTGACTTTCTTGCCCTTTTTGGCGGCGGCTTTGTCGACTGTTTCCTTTACCAACCTTTCTTCATGTTCTTCTTCTTCCCTTTGAGTTAGAAGAAGATGAAGCCATCGCTTTTGTCCCGCAGGTCGAACCTCCGTGATAACTCCTCACGGCAACATTTGCCTCACCTTTCGATCCTCGAATTTTCATCAAAGATTGAAAGGTCCGAGTTCATTCGTAAGGAGGTAAGGTTAAAAGTAAGTTTGTTCATAACAACATTACTTCTAAATCTGCAGAAACTATCCGGGCGGGTTTCGAATGAAGTCGACTGCTCGATTCATCGATGGAAGCACCATTCGACTCTGCGATGTTGAAGTGCACCATCATATCCAGGACATGATCTCGAACAGATGTACCCTCTGGCATCCTTGAGTCGAATATGTACTTTAGGGCATTGTGTCGGGCCTGTGTGGACTGTTGTCCAAACATACCCTGCACGGAATCAATGATTTCCTTGGCGGTAATCATGCCCTCATGCTTCTTGGCTAATATGTCAGACATACTTGCCAGCATGTAGACCTTGGCCTTATCATTGGCCTTGATCCATCGATCATATGCATCACAAACATTTCGTGACGCATTCGAGCCTGGCACCTTAGGACACTCCTCAGTTAGCACAAACTTCAGATCATCCACTACCAATATAGTGTTGAGTTTGTTTTTCCATGTCATCATATTCTCTCCGGTTTACTTTTCCGCACCCAATAAGGAAATTATAGAGCTAGACATTTTTGCTGAAAATTTACAAACAAACTTGTATGAGTTTCTTGCTATAACTCTAATCCAATCATGTTTTAGCTAATTATCAAAATGATTCCTAGGTCATTCATAATTTGCAATGATACTCCAAAGGTTTAGAATCACTACAACAAATTTGGGCTTCCATGTCAGTTTTGCACTGACATTGAACCCATATAATATCGGTTTTGTCAACCGACATCTTTCCAAGTGTCATCTTATGGGTACGATGTCGATTGGGTTTAATGTCGATTTTAAACTGACATCGTAGTGAAGCGACATCGTACCTATATGATGTCGGTTAGAAACTGACATCGAAATTTGATTCGAGGTACACATACGATGTTAGTTTTGTACGATGTCAACTATGAACTGACATCTATAGGGGTATCGATGACGGTTTGAAACCAACATTGTATCTTCATCTAATATTAATGTTACGATGTCGGTTTATTTTAATGTCATTTTTTAACCGTCATCTAAATTGCACACATGGTCATCAAATTTTTACCTGGAAAAAATATGCCGCATTTTGCTTGTAGCCCTAGTTTTGTAATTTCATTTGTTCTTTTACACCAAGTTTTGAATTATTTTTTTTTAACTACAATATTCTTGAAATTTACTGGTCAAATACTATATTCTCCATTTCTAAACATCTAATTTTAATCCACTCAAAAATTAAGAAAATTGTATCCTTAAAAGGGTCAATTTCAAATATCTGCCCTAATGCCATTCTTGAACATAGTCCGCAAACTAAAACAATAAAATTTTATTTATATGTCGTGTACAATCAGTGTCTTTATAATAATATACACACACGTGGAAACCGTTAGAATACAGAGAAAAAGGCGAATATATAAATATATATAAAGCCCATTATTAATATTGTAAAACATTTGATCAAAGTCATCATTTGGAGAGCTGATTTAGCTATTATAATTGACATCCAAATTGGATAGAGAAGGGAAGAAAAAAATACAAGATATTCATATAAGAATCTCCCTCTTTCTCATGGACCTTTCGATTCAAGCGCAGGAATTTCTCTAACAACGTGGGCTTTGTCAGCCTCAAACTATTCATCCTCTGTGATAAAAGTAACGTAGAATTGTAGAAGAGAGACGCTCGTATTTCTGGAGCGAGAAGCATTCCTTTCTCCCTCGCTTCTACGCAGGCTTTTTTTATAGAGAGAGAGTAAGGGGGCGGAGCTTACTTAGCCTTCTCCCCTCTTCCTATTTGAATATTGTTACAATCTTCCAACATAGAGAAGGAAGAGTTTTTTTATTCCAATCCTATATCATTTGTTGATAGATAGGGCCGATAGCCACCTGACGAGAGAGGTCCTTAAGGATATTGTGGAGAGAGCGGAGGCTCTCGTTTTTTCTTCTCGCTAACGATCGGCATTCTTTTCTTCCTCATTCCGGCATGATCAAAGAAGCTATGACTGACCTGGTCCCCTTTGAAGACAAGACCCTCTTTTTTCTTTCTGTGTTTTTCAGCTTTTAAATTGGGAATCAACCCCCTCCGCTCCTCTTTCTTTCCTAGCGCACTGCTTTATTGCTGAATTAATGGGCATTATAAAAATGGTACAAAGATTATGTTGTGTACCTTTATCACTTTTGAAATCAGTAAACAGCCTTAGAAACTTGCTTCGATTTGTGACGAGGTTAGTTTGAGAATTAACACAGAGAAAATTGTGAGGAAGCCTCAATTTCTATTCACCATTTCTCGATGATAATACATCGGTTATATAAGGGCAGAAGAGCCAAAGAATAAAATAATAAAAGAATAATTCTGAGAGTAACAAACAAGCGACAGATGGCAAAAACTTAGAGGAGAAAGAGGAATCCTCCTAACAAATTTGTTGGTGTGAACATTCTAGATGTATTCCTTTAGGCCAGCTCCTTTCACCAATAACAGGGCTCTTGGAGAGTGGATCAATCCTTTGTGGGCGTTGTCTGCATGTTGAGTCACTAGTCTCACAAGGTGGGCTTTTAACCTCAATACCCCCCCGCAAACGTGAGGGTAACGAAGTGACCCCAAGTTTGGATCGAAACATAGAGAACTGAGAGTGTGACAATGGCTTGGTCAAGCAGTCGGCCACTTGATCAGAAGTAGGGACGTAACGTATCTCAAGTGCACCACGGAGTACTTGATCACGAACAAAGTGTACGTCGATTTCGATATGTTTGATCCTGGCGTGAAAAACAGGATTGGCAGCCAAGGCACTGACACTTAAGTTGTCACACCATATAATTGGTGGAGCTGAGGATTGAACACCTAATTCACCAAGAAGTTGTTGAAGCCATATAATCTCAGCGGAAGCATGAGCCAAGGCACGATATTCTGACTCCGTGCTTGACCTCGCCACAACGGATTGCTTCTTCGAGGACCAAGAGATGAGACTATTACCAATAAAAACACAGTAAGCAGCCACTGAACGTCTATCGTCAGGATTAGAGGCCCAGTCGGCATCGAAAAAGGCATGGATGGATTGATCAGAGCTGGGTTGAATCAGTAGACCATAATGTTTTGTGCCTGAGATGTAGTGCAAGACACGCTTCACAGCCTGCCAGTGTTCATCGGTTGGAGACTGAAGAAACTGGCTCAGATAGTTGACAATGTAGGATAGATCAGGGCGTGTGTTCGTGAGGTACTGAAGCGCACCAATAGTGCTTCGATAGATGAACGGATTAGGCAGAGGAGTTCCACTATTGACAGATAAAAATTTGCCCACAACACTTGGGGAGGGCGCCGGTTTCAATGCAGGGCAGTCAAGACGAAGGAGAAGATCAGTGGCATACTGAGATTGAGTTAAAATAATGCCAGATTCAACATATTGTACCTGAATGCCTAAGAAATAGCTCAACGGACCCAAATCTTTAAGAGCAAAATGCTGATCCAGAGAGGTGACCATGTTATCCATCAAAACAGCATCATTGCCCGTGAGAACCACATCATCAACATACACCAAAGGAAGTAGAATGGACTGACCAGAACTATATATGAAGAGGGATGTATCAGCCTTGGAATTCACGAATCCCCAGTCAAGTAAGGCAGATTTCAAGGTAGAATTTCAAGCTCTCGGAGCATGCTTCAAACCATAGATGGCCTTGGTCAGCTTGCAAATATGTGAGGGATGAACGGGATCCACATAGCCAAGTGGTTGTTGCATATAGACATCCTCAGTGAGAGAACCATTAAGAAATGCATTGTTGAAGTCGAGTTGCCGCAACCTCTAATTATTTGTGACAGCCAAGTTGAGAACAACTCGAATGGTGGAGAATTTGACAACCAGACTGAACGTCTCAAAGAAGTCAACCCCAGGATTCTGATGAAAGCCCTAGGCTACAAGGCGGGTTTTGTACCTTTGAATGGATCCATCAGCATTCCGTTTGATCCGAAAGATCCACTTGTTCCCAATGATATTATAGGTAGGATCAGGTGGGACCAACTCCCAGGTATGATTTTGCATTAGAGCAGTGTATTCCTGGTCCATAGCAGCCTTCCATTGGGGGGTATCCATTGCATCCTGAACACGCGTGGGTTCAGTAAGGGACCAGTCAACCTGAGGCTTTGTGGATAACCAAGCTTTAGGCTTAAAAATGCAAGCTTTCCCACGAGTAACCATAGGATGTGAAGGCTGGGGCATAGTAGACGGAGCTGACAAGGGTAAAGGAGAAGAAGGAATGTCAAGACAGAAGGAGGATGAAGGGGGGAGCAGAACTGTCAAAGAAAGAATCAGCAGAGAGGATAGGATGATTTGGAGACAAGGAGGGATGAGGACTAGGGGACAGAGAGGGGCAGATGGGAACAGAGCAAGGTGTCAGAGGACTACTGGAGGACCGAGAGGCAAGTAGCGGGGAGGAATGCGGAAGGTTGGGAGAGGGTAGTGAGGCCGATGAGGTAGGTATACTGACGGTATGCTGAGAGGAGGTATTGGGCAGAGGCACAGAGTAAGAGGGAAACCAGGTAGCAGGGGAAGGAGACAAGGGAGGACTGGTACTCGTGAGAGGAGCTGAAGGTGTGGCCCAAGTAGCATCTGTAAAAGGGAAATCAGCCTCATTAAATATCACATGGCGAGTAACAAAAATCCTGTCAGCAGAGTTCATGCACTAAAAACCTTTATGAGTTGGACTAGGACCAAGATAAACACACCGCTGAGAGTGAAAATCAAACTTGTGCCTCTGATAGGGTCGTAAATTTGGAAAGCAAGCACACCCAAACACCCTTAAATTAGCAAAGTCTAAGTGTTTACCTGTGAGAAGAAAACGTGGTGACTGACCTTCCAATGTAGGCGTGAGGAGGCCATTGATCAGATCAGTTATGACCTAAAGTGCCTGCCACCAAAATACAAGAGGCATCGAAGCCTGAGCTAACAAAGTTAAGCAAGTCTCAACCAAGTGTCTATGCTTCTGTTCAGCCCTGCCATTCTGTTGAGAAGTGTAAGGACACGAGTACCGTGACTTAATTTCCAGCTGACTACAGAGTTGATGAACTCTCAAGAATTCTGTGTCATTATTAGAATGAAATGACTGAATGTTACCATTGAATTGAGTCTGGACCATAGCCAAGAATTGTTGAAACGCATTAGCAGTGTCTGATTTTTGTTTTAAGGGATAAACCCACACAAATCTACTGTAATCATCAAGGAAGAGCACATAATATCGGAAACCAGAGGTAGATAAAACAGGTGCAGGTCCCCATACATCAGAATAAACCAATTCAAATTTCTTAGATGCGCGAGACTCTGATATCGAAAACGGTAGAGCATGTGATTTACCATACTGACAAGAGTTACAAAAAGAGTGTTCTTCATTAACCAAAACAGGAAGATTACAAGAACGAATGACAGAGTCTAAAATTTTAGTTGAAGGATGACCAAGACGTCTGTGCCAAAAAGTCTTGGTCACCTTGTTGGGTTTGTGACAAACAGGAAAAGAAACACTATTATTTTTGTACATTTTGGACTCATTACTACTCAATATTGGCTGAGAGATGTCCACTGGTTTGACTGAGGTATTCGCAAGGCAGTATAGACCTTCTTTAAGCTCCCCTTTCAGAAGTTGTTTGCCCGTGCCCTTGTCCTTAACAACATAATAGGTGCCATGAAACGCAATATAAATATCATTATCTTGAGCAAGTCTCGAAATGCTAATCAAATTCTTAGCCATATTAGGTGCACATAACACATTTTGCAAACGCAGATTGTATTTACCAGAAGTTAAACATGAATTGCCAGTGAAGGTAATAGGAGACTGTGAACCATTACCTACAGTGATTGAGTCCATACCTCCATATTCAATTGGATTGGCTAGGTTTCCAAAGTCAGTTGTCACATGATGTGAAGCCCCACTATCAGCATACCAATAGGGGTCACCAACAGTTTTTGGAGTGGCCAAGAAGGGGTTACTCGGACTGTTAGGACTTGCCACAAAAACATTTGGAGCCTGAAATGATGAGGAGGAGGTATTCGGTTCAAAACCTTGTTGATTAGGTTGACTTTGTTTGTTCTAATTTGTGCTTTGAGCATATTCCTTACTGAAACGATTGTAACAAACGAGTGCAGTATGTCCTATTTTCCCACAAACTTGACATATTGGTCAGTTGTTAGAGTTCTATCCTCTACCTCGACCACGTCTTCTGGAATTTGGGGTTCCTCCTCGTTGACTGTTGTTGTTGTTCGACCGATTGTAATTGTTTGGAGAATAATTTTGTTGTTGTTGCCTCTGCGATTGTGTTCCTCTGTTTATTGCCATATTGACTGAGGCATTATGACTGAAGGACACACTGTTTCGTTGAGTATTCTGAAACTCCAGTCGCTTTTCAAACATAAGAAGATCGTTTTGAGCATCTGCCCATGATATCTCATATTTACCTTGAATGCCAACCACAACTGAGTTTTATTCTTCGTCAAGTCCAAGTAAAACCTGTGATATCAAAGATCGAGTGGAAACAGGGCTTCCAGCTTGCCCTAGATTGTCAGCATGGCACTTCATAATCCTTAAATATTCAGACATTTTCATATTACCTTTGCGTGATTGTTGAAATTTTTGACGCAGGTAATCTTCCTCTGCTCGTGATTGAACTCCAAATAAGAGCTGAATAGCATCCCACAGGTCTTTGGCCGTGTTGCACCCCATAACCTGTGTTGCGACTTCTGAAGTCATTGAATTATAAAGCCAACCGATCAGTAGCTGATCAACTGTCATCCATGTTTTATAGAGAGGATTAATTGATGTAGTTGATTCTGAGCTAGAGGAGGCGCCTTCGACTGTTACATTCCCTTCGGTTCTAGCTTGATATAGAAACATAGGAGGGCAAGACTTGGTTCCCAGGAGATGACTCTCGAGTTTGTAGCTACGAAGGATTGGTAATGCTAGATTTTTCCATAGAAGGAAATTCCCTCTTTCCAATTTGATAGTAGTTACCTGATTTAAGAGTTGGTTGAGCGGTGGACTGCTAAAATGGGGTGCACCAGTAGAGAACGACGAGGATTCATTCAATAAGGCGTTGGCCATTGAAGCTCTGATACCAAGTTTGAGAATTAACACAGAGAAAATTGTGAGGAAGCCTCAATTTCTATTCACCATTTCTCGATGATAATACATCGGTTATATAAGGGCAGAAGAGCCAAAGAATAAAATAATAAAATAATAATTCTGAGAGTAACAAACAAGGGACAGATGACAAAAACTTAGAGGAGAAAGAGGAATCCTCCTAACAAATTTGTTGGTGTGAACATTCTAGATGTATTCCTTGGGGCCAGCTCCTTTCACCAATAACAGGGCTCTTAGAGAGTGGATCAATCCTTTGTGGGCTTTGTTTGCATGTTGAGTCACTGGTCTCACAAGGTGGGCTTTTAACCTCAATAAGGATGCCAACTATATCAGCGGGTTTGTTTTGATTTGCAACGAGAAGTTGTTGACGTATAAACATGATTCAATGAGACTTCAAAGTCATCATAAGGTTAATTTGAGAGACCATTACCTTAAAAACATGAAATGCTTCTAACTGTATGCTCTTGCTCGACTCCTGCAAGGTAGGGAATTTACTATTTTACACAGTTTTTGAAATTAAACATAAACATCTTAGAACATATGAAAACTGAGACCAAACATATGAGCACAATTCCAATGGGTCACTGAAAACTATGGCCCAATTGCCACCAATGACAATGACGAGATAAGAAATTGAGAGGGACACATGGGGAAAAAATTACCAACCAATATATGTGCAATTATCACTATCAAAATAAAACAATATTAGATATAACCAAGTGAATTATTTAGATTCTTACCTAGGATTGTATGAAATTAGTACTGTCTATCGTGGTTTCATCAGTGTACCAAAACATGGTGCAAGATTGTTTGAACTCTACTACTCTGAACATATTTGCAAGATTGTTTGAACTCTACTACTCTGAACATATTTAGTCTTTCCGTCTCTTGAAAGTATTTCCAAAGAAACTTGCATCTATCACAAATTTTTACACAAATACATCAGATTATATATAATTTAATAGATATAAATAATGTATAATATTATTAAAAAAATTATGTATGCGATATAGACTAATATGCAGCTATTTGATATATCTACTATGGCACAAAACTCCATGATATCTTATAACATAAGATAAAAAGTTTTCCCTTTTCCATATACTCAATCACTTATAAGCACAACCATTGGATCATCTGTGACATATTATTTTTCAGCATACTCTTATCAATAAGTTAGTATACTTTGGATAACCTATAAGGTATACTTTATGGATATTTCTATTGTCCTCATCCAATCATTCAAGTATTTCAGGAATTTCGTGCTCGATTAAACACCCCAACACCTCAAGTAGACGTTATCGAACCATTCATTCAAATAGCTCAAGTATACAGAATTTTGCAGTTAACCAAACATCTCAAATGATCCATTCTCTTACGTTCATTTATTTTAAACCAACTATCCATTCATGCATGTCTAAACATAAATTATAATCAAAGTCATTCATGCATTCCAAGATTGATCTTTAACCAAATTCTAACAAGTTGTTCCAACTCTCAACTACACACAACCACACACATGGGCGCGATCCCTCTAAAAAACATATCAAGAATCATGAATATTGCAATTTCATGGTTGTTTGAATTTTAATTCTAGAAACTTCAAATTGAATTATAATTATTTATCTTACTTGTCAAATTTGGATAAATGTAATTATATTCCTACACCATCCATACCATAACAATCAGTTAAAGAAGCAACATAGTAGGAGTTGTTTAGGCCACCTTACCTTTTTGTGGAATTTTCATTGCGCGCTCATCTCTATACTGCAAATTAATGAGAGAAATTCTCGGTGTGGGCTTGTCTATCTAAATTGAAAAGTGTCAAATAAGGAACTCCAAAAAAGCATCAAACTCTGCTTCATATTGAAACAACATTCAATGTATGATACCGAAGGGTAATCAAAAACACTCCTCCTCTGGATCAAGACACTCTTGACCAAAACCTAATACCAGAATAACTCTTATTCCTATAGGTTTAAGTTACCAGTTTTCGGTCAGGATACATACACAACTTATGTACCCCGTGAGCGTAACCCTCTGTCTTTAGATCCCAGAGTCTCCATCCAATAAAATTCGCCGAAGGGAGGACTAGATTGAAAAATAGTCTAAGGAAATCTTTATCCCTTTCGGGTGTCTACTGTGTTCGATCCCCTATGATCAAGCCCTCCGAAGGGATTGTCTTGTCCAGGCCAAACTAGCAGGCTTACATTAGTGGTCTAACGGTGTAAACCGATAAAAGAGACCGTAGGTTTTATTTTCACTAAACCTGCTCCCACTCACTATAAGTACCCTCTCCATTCACCTTGATATTGACTCATACAAACACCATCCGAAGGGGGACGCTCCCGTTTGCGCCACGAGGCCAAGTATGAGTCTCACGGTGTGAACTTCCCGGAGATAGCGTAGGTGGGAAAATATGTATCTCATATACTTTCTCTCCCACTGAATACTTTAAAGTTATAGGAATCTTACTTAGGCAAACCCCGGCTAATGGTTTTACCTAACTCTATCAATATAACTCTTATATTGATAATCAATATAACTCTTATATTGATTTTATCCTAAGTTTGTTAATATAACTCTTTATATTAAACCTAGGATTTATAGTTTATTAACCCCTTAATAAACCCACTGACGCTACTGTAATTTATAACCTCTCTGATTAAATTTCACTCCCAGGTCAGTTCCCAGGTAGGGGTGTTTCGTTTCCGTCAGCTTAAATACCCCAGCCTAGACAGAACTTTCCTTAGACAGAGTTCCTCTTTTAATCATAGCTTATAAATTACTTGGTTCCTAATTCTAATCTAATTAGAACTAGATAACCTAAGATCTATTATTTCCAAGTTCTAAACATTTTAAAACTAATAATTAACCTTACGTGACATGCATACTATGTTATAGTGCTTGATCATTCATCACATGAATAATAAGTCATTCATAGCATAATCATCTCATGATATATAATGCATGTCAATGTTGTCCATAAATTAATATAACAACTTTATATTAATTAATCATGCAAACTATATAATATAACTCCTTATATTATAAATGATGCATGAAAAATGCTTAACCTAAGGTGGGATTTCTAAAATAAAAGCATACATTTTATGCATAACAATAATTACCCAACAATTGCATAATTGAAATAGCAAAATTAGACCAATTTTGGCACCCTAAATTTAATTTTAATTAATATAATCTAATTATATTAATTAAAATTAAATATATTAAATATAAAACGTTTTTATAATTAATATATATAATAAAACCAAATTTTCGCCCGTTGCTCCTTCGCGTGAAACGCATGTGGCGTTGGGTAACGCCGATGGCGGCGGCGTTAAATCTGCGCGCTTGTGTCCGTTTTTGCCCGTTGGAGCGCATTGCAAGATGCCTTCGGCGTTGCAACGCTGCCTCTGATGTGTGCCTCCTTCCGCTAGCGTTGCAACGCTGCACACAAACATCATAAGGAATCTCCTATTACAAGCCCGTTTTCGCTCCGATCTTCTCAGCAAAAACCTTGCCTCGATCGACACGGACTTACTGACTCGATTAACAATTAAATTTTCCCAAAACTGTAAACCCGAGATCATTCTTTAGAATTCAAGAAAGAAAAGAAAAAAATAAAAGAAAACAAGAAAGAAAAGGTTAATGTATTATGGTTGGATTTGTTTTGAAAAGAAAAGAAAAGAAAAGAAAGGAAAAGGAAAAAAATGAAAAAGGGGAAGTGGAAGGTGGGACCCCCACCATTGTTTTCTTTTTAAATAACTCATTTCCATCGATCTTCTTCTCATTTCAACAAAGAGGAGCTGAGGGTTTCGTGGAAGGAGGAGAAAGGAAGAAGAAGAAGGAGATTTTCGTGAGTTAGAGTTGCAGAAGAAGGGAGGAGAACTCAAAACTTGATTGTATAGCAGCAAGGTGATCAACTCAACCCTGTTCTGATTTTCTGTTCATCTCGAGCTCCACAAGAAGAGGTAAGAGTTGAAGTTTGATTTTCTCGAAAGCTAATTCATTTTTGAACAAAGTTCGTGAATGATGCTCGAGCCAATTCTGACCTTAAGTTACTGTTTTGTGAAGAGGAAGACAGAAGACAGAATTTGTTGTCAAATCCGAGAAGCCTCTGGTGTTTTGGTTGTCCCGATCTGTAGAGTTTGAATCAGAAGCTCTAATAGGTATGTTTGGAAAGCTTCTTAAATTTACTACAACCTTCGTGAAGAAATCGTGAATGTAAAATGATTGGAAGATGTTGTAAATATCAGGTCATGTTTTGGGTTGCAGCAGGAAATCAAATCTCGAACAGCAGGAAGTTGTTTTTAGGGAAAAGGCTTTCGAGGTATTTTTGAATCAATCTATTGGGAATCTCAACTTCATTTCTTCATATGATTTTTAGAGGGTTCATAACGAAAGAGTTTGGTATAGAGTACATCTTTTTTTTATAAGTCATGAAGAAGTTATGATCGTTTGAATACAGGGTATAAAATCTGTGAAATGCTGGAAAATTGGATGGTGTGGTTTTTGTATTTTTAAGGTTAAAAATCATGAGCTCGAGGTTCTAATACATGGATTTGGTTTGTTTGACAGGCCAAGAGGAGGTAGGTCGAGTGTACGGGCCAAGGTTCTAGTTTAACACTGTGAGTGGCAAAACGAACTTCGAAAATGAACTATACGCTTGAGATATGCTTTAAGAAATGCAAGTTTTGCTAGAAGGAAATGGTTTCAATGCTTTACATTTTCTTTTGAGCACATGTTCATGAGAATTCATGTTTTCTTGGAAATGTTTTCAAGTGCTCGATGTGAGCCTAGATCTCTCGATGAAACTTATACATGATCATATATTTATTGATTTCTGAAATTTATGGAAATGTTATGATTTCGAGCAAGTATGCACTAGCAAGTATGATTTAAAGATTTCCAGATTTTTATGAACAAGCTGAGTAAGCTTGAGTTTTACGAAAGAAAAGATAAGCAGACATGTTCAAATGTTTTTATGTGTTTTTCTATGTCTTGAATGAGTAAATGACTGGGACATTGAGGCCGAGGCTATATAGTACCGTGTGCACACAGGTCATATATTGTTGTCGACGTTAAGTGTACTCCGTGACAACAATGTTGTCGTGAGTGCTGGGCGGGCACCACTACGAAAAAGACCATGGGAGTGCTGGGCGGGCCCCACTACATCGTAGAGTAAACGTTGGTTGTACTGGGCGTGCCCTACACAACATGGATTGTGACATGTTTTAAAAGAATTTCTATCATTCATATGCCTTACGAGATTATAACGACATACTTGCTGGTTTTCTAAAAAGTTATTATGATTACACAATTACTTTTAACGTTTGATTACAGATGCATATGCTCATAGATGGGCAGGTGATATGATTTACGAGTTAATAGTCTTCTTTTAAACTCAGTCACTCACTGAGCTTCATAGCTCATTCTTTTAGTGTTTTCAAACTTTTCAGGTAGAGAACGAGCTCCTGGTACCTTACATCCTGCCATAGTCTGCTGAAAGCTCCACGAGTTCATATTTTGTACGTGGCTGGGTTGTATAGCAAGTCCTTATGTATTGTAGTTAGTGTTTGAGGGGACTATGTAGTTATAGTCGTATATGCTTTAGAGGTTGTGGTTGTTTAATTAATGGTTTGGCCTGTTTGTGGTTCTGATGTTCTTGTCATTTTAGTTTTCAAGAGAGATTTAAGAAGAGTTTCTCCTTATTTATGTTTAATAGTTGTCCAGTTCCCGCTGTGTTAAGTTTAAAATGTTCCATATGTGAGCATAGTATGTTTATCAGGTAAAGCAGGGTCAACATGTATTATTAAGAGGTAACAATGTATGTTGGATTCATGTCGTCTTCTAGGCTAAGTTAGCAGGTTATTCGGGAGGGGGTGTGACAAAAACACCAGGCCCTTACATTGAACGATTCAGTGGAAATTGTAAATCTAAGTGCCAAAATTGAAACCATCTAATTTACAAAACCGTTCATACATCTCATGCAAAAACAGTAAATCCCACTTCGTTCTTGAAAAATCCAGAACGCAATTGGGCTCTGATACCAATTGAAGGGAATCGAATCCCGCAGCGGAAGCGATTGTGAATCGCACACTCTTGATTTAGTTACAATGATTTCATTCAAGAACAAAAACATCTAGATTAAGCATATAAAATTTCATGGACAGCAAGAAATATTACCTATGAAGAACCTTTCTTCAAGTGCTCCTCCTCTCTCACGATCAGGATCTCAGCAACACGAACCACGAACTGACTAAGACACGACCACTGGATCTTCTCCGTTGTTCTCTAGGTGAGGGAGGAATGTGGGTTTCCCTTAGGTAATATGAGATGTTGTGAGGGAGAGAGATTGTGTTTTGGAACCTTTCCAACAACACAACAAAGCCTTAGGCTAACTTGACCTAGTTGCACCTTATGCAACTATATATAAGGAGATAGGGATGGAAATTACCATCCTATCCCTCTTTCATTCTCTCTTTAATATATAGTTAATATGTGAATCCAATTCACATTAAAACTATATATTATATCAATTATATCACATATAATTGATATGACATCTCATATATGAAATTGAAAACTTCAATTTCATTCCTAACTTTGTACCCTCAATATTACCATGTTGAGCCAACGGAGGGACCTAATGGACCTACAGTTCATGAGCTCCAATGATATGAGATTAACTGACAAAACTCTTTGATCCAGTTAATCAATATTCATTAACTACAAGTCACTACGCTATAGACTTGTATCTGCACTCTCCTCACTGTAGATAATATTGTGTCCACTGATATAGTCATTACCCATGAGTCGACCCTTCACAGGTTGTTCGTAATTACAGCTGGGTCATATTACCGTTTTACCCCTGTGATTACCTCTTTGTTCATAAAGCACCACTGATCCTCTAATGAACAACAAGTCTAAGGTCCTACCTTAGACTCATACCCTCATAGAGGGCGGGGCCCCGTTGTTCAAGACTGCGCGTCGATTCTTAAGGAACAACCTATCTAATTCCTTAGTGTAGGAATGAGTGAATTCCATCTTGCAGTTAAGTTCCCACTACCTACGAGGTTACGTCCCACGAGAAGGTAGGCTTATTGAGTCGTTTACAGGCCACTCTCACCCATACTAGTCTAAGGACAAACCCCTATAAGCAGGAGTTCTTAACTTGCTCAGGATTTAGGTCGAGTCACTAATGATCATCTATAAATTACTAGTCTTATCTTGTTAACGGTGTTACACTGGTTAGACTAATAATTTGCGGTCCGATCTTGTATGAACTCTTCATACAGGATACCGCCACTCGCATGTCAACTACATGAATGAGTTGGATTACCTCATTTGTACTAATTACAAAGATGGTCGCATCCATGATGTTACCAGAATGAGGCTTCCAACCTTATTCTTATACCATAGACCATTTAGGTTATATTCTTAAACTCAACCAAAATAGTGTCCACTACACTGATGTTCAAGATATATGTTATAACCTTGGAGCTTGGTTTATTGGATTTATAAAGCAAGACTGTAATTCTATCAAAACAAATAACCCTTTATTTAATTTATCAAAATTACACAAGTTTAGGGCATAAATCCCAACATTTAGTTACCATTTTTTTTTTGTCAGGATACATACACAACTTATGTACCCCGTGAGTGTAACCCACTGTCTTTAGATCCCGGAGTCTCCATCCAATCAAATCCGCCGAAGGGAGGACTAGATTGAAAAATAGTCTAAGGAAATTTTTATCCCTTTCGGGTGTCTACTGTGTTCGCTCACCTATGATCAAGCCCTACGAAGAGATTGTCTGGTCCAGGCTGACCATAGTGGTCTAACAGTGTAAACCGACAAAAGAGACCGTAGGTTTTATTTTCACTAAACCTGCTCCCACTCAGTATAAGTACCCTCTCCATTCACCTTGATATTGACTCATACAAACACCATCCGAAGGGGGACGCTCCCGTTTGCGCCACGAGGCCAAGTATGAGTCTCACGGTGTGAACTTCCCGGAGATAGCGTAGGTGGAAAAATATGTATCTCATACACTTTTCCTCCCACTGAATACTTTAAAGTTATAGGAATCTTCCTTAAGCTAAAACCCGGCTAATGGTTTTACCTAACTCTATCAATATAACTCTTATATCGATAATCAATATAACTCTTATATATATTTTATCCTAAGTTTGTTAATATAACTCTTTATATTAAACATAGGATTTATAATTTATTAACCCCTTAGTAAACCCGCTGACGCTACTGTAATTTATAAACTCTCTGATTAAATTTCACTCCCAGTCGAGTTCAAGGTAGGGTGTTCCGTTTCAAATCGAAATAAATACCCACCTTTAGACAGAACTTTCCTTAGACAGTGTTCCTCTTTTAACCTTAGCTTATAAATTACTTGGTTCATAATTCTAATCTAATTAGAACTAGATAACCTAAGGTCTATTATTTCCAAGTTCTAAACATTTTAAAACTAATAGTTAACCTTAGGTGACATGCATACTATGTTATAGTGCTTGATCATTCATCACATGAATAATAAGACATTCATAGAATAATCATCTCGTGATATATAATGCATGTCAATGTTGTCCATAAATTAATATACCAACTTTATATTAATTAATCATGCAAATATATAATATAACTCCTTATATTATAAATGATGCATGAAAATGCTTAACCTAAGGTGGGATTTCTAAAATAAAAGCATACATTATGCATGGCAATAATTACACAACAATTGCATAATTTAAATACCAAAATTAGACCAGTTTTGGCATCATAAATTAAATTTTAATTAATATAATCTAATTATATTAATTAAAATTAAATAAATTAAATATATTAAATATAAAATATTTTTATAATTAATATATATAATAAAATCGAATTTTCGCCCGTTGCTCCTTGATAGCACACAAAATATGCTATCCTTAGGCTTAATTATTGCTAGTTTTATGATGATTTCAGGGCTTTTACGTGGTTAATTTATTCAATTTCAGGTTAAGAGCTTAAACGGAGCTATTGGAGACGATTTGGATCACTCGGGATCAAAACAAGGCTATTTGGAGCTAAATATAACATCAATTGGAAGAGAGAAGACCAAACCAAGCTTTAAGACCCGAGGTGATGGCGTTGCAACGCCATATAGAGCGTTGCAACGCCATATAGAGCGTTACCCAACGCCGAACGCCGCAGCCAAGAGGCTTTGAAGGCTACGAGCGATGGCGTTACTGCGGCGCCGCCTACGGCGTTGCAACGCCATCTCGATAAGAAGACACTTATGAAGATCGTGCGGTAGCGTTGCAACGCCGCCTTGCGCCGCAACGCTACTTACTGATATAGGAGCGCGCGTTGAGGTAGCGCCGCTTGCAACGCCGTCCCTAGCGTTACTGCAACGCCGCCGATAGTTTCCATATTTACCACGCGCGTTTAGGAGTGCAGCGTTGCAACGCTGTCCCTAGCGTTACAACGCCGCCCATTGATGCCTATAAAAACAACCTTATTATTCTTGAAAAGGGAGCACAATTTGGTAGAGTTTTGCCTAAATTCGAAATACACCTTGTAAGAAGAGAGAAAAAGAGTGATTTTGGGAGCCAAAGCATTCGTGGAGGTTCGAGATCGAAGACGGGAGCTCGGAGACGAAGGGACCAGGCATCGACACCTAAGTTTATTTCTCTTTCTTTCAATTTGTAATAGCGTTCTCTAAGACGTTTTCTACTTGTTTAGTTTGTTTTTCTTGTGATTTAGAGTAGCTAAACATAGTAGTTAGGATTTGAATTACTTGTTATGACTTTCTTGTGATGTATTGAAGCATGTTATGTCGTTATTTTTGGCAATTCGTTCTTTACTTTTTTAATTTGTTGATTTAAGTGGACTCGAGAGATAAAGCTTGAATTAGAGCAAAATTGTCAAAACCCTCGGAAGTCTGGCACGAGAGTGACCTAGAAATCTTAGGGAAACACATAAACAAGTTGCTTAATGCCATGCATGTTGTAGGTTCATATGGAGACTATGAGTTTATTGCATGTGTGAGGCTCACTAAGAATCGAGAGATTTTCTTGAGTATTTCACTTCTTGTTTATAATTTCATCTCATTGGTTCAATGCATGTGCTAGTTAGGTCTTTAACTTGTAAAATCACTTCTCCCAAATCTATCAATCTGTGTCTCCACATGTTTGTTCGTTTGTTTGTATTTACTTCAACCAACTATCCATGTTATGTTTCTTTAGCTAAAATTGAGAATTAGTACCTTAATAATTAATTAATCTAGAAACCCATTCCCGAGGACGATACTTGGACTCATAAATCACTATACTAAAACTTGACCCGTACACTTGCGGTATTGCAATATAATTTTACGCAACAAGTTTTTGGCGCCGTTGCCGGGGAATGGCGATTATTTAGATTAATTAATATTAGGAGAAAATTTGAAATTTTAGACTAAAGCTTGTTTGTTTGTCTTTCCTTAATTATTTTGTGTGATTGTTTGTTTCTTTATTTGTGTTATTTTAGTTTTGTGTGTTTTTGAGTCTTTATCCCCTGTTTTTTGGTTGTGTTGCTATTGTGTAGAAGTCTTGTCTGAATTAGTAATTTTTCAAGCATGACTTTGCATGATTCTTCTCCATCATTCTATTATCCCTCTCAGGATCCTAGTTTTGTGCATCATGGTTTTTCTGATTACCATGTGTCTAATTTTTACCATTCTGTACCTGACATATATGAAAATTCACATGAGGGTAGTTATTTAAGCACTTGGAACCATAGTTTTTCATACCTTAACCAACCCCTTGAAAAATCTTCTCTTGTGGACCAATTGATGGAATATACCTTAGAATTGAAAATTAAAAATTTGGTTCATGATGAATTCGAAAGGTTGGATAGGTTAGAAGTTTGAGGTGGTAAGACTTTGGGAAATAGTGCAGGATAGATCCCAGTATCTTAATCAATTAGTAGTTTCCCTTAAGACCTTACAGGAACAATTTATATTCCTTACCACTCAGGAGATGCCACCTAGGAGGATTTGTTTAGATGTTAGTGAGGATAGTTTGGGGGAGACTGAGGCTCACCATGATCAGGTTAGTGAGGAGGACACTGGTGATACACTTAGTTCCACATGAGAGATCCAGGTGATAGAGTTAGAGGCTGAGAAGTGTTCTTTCCCTTTATCCCCAGAAATTTCCTTGATTTTTTATAACCATTGGTCTTTCATTCACGAGTCTTGTTTTGATTTCAGCTCTTTCATTTTATTAAATAAAAATCCCAAAAATAATTTTCTATCTGGGGCTCAAGAAAAGCAAGATAGCCTTTTAGACTTAGAGGGCTACATTGATTCAAGCAAGAAGGGCCCAGAGAAGTATGAGCAATTTTATGTGCCCTAATAAGTCACCGTCTAGCTAAAGATGTTAAAGAAAGCGCTTCTTGGGAGGCAACCCAAGTTTTATGTTTATTGTCTTTATTTTATGTTTTATTTTCTAGTTGTTGGTGTTTTTGCTTTTTTTTACTCTAACTTCTTTCTTTTTGTTTCTCCAGGTGTATGCCCAAGGGGAGAACTGCAGACTTGCACCCTTTTGATCCTGAGATTGAAAGGACCTGTAGGAGACTCCTAAGGGAAGGAAGAGCGAGAACCTCGGGAGATGGTCGATCGGGAGCTCATCAACAACCCTAAACCTATCAGGGAGTATTTCCAACCTGTGTTTAATTCTGAGCAGGCTGGAATAGTCCATGCCCCTATCAATGCTAATAACTTTGAACTGAAAACAGGGCTGATACAAATGGTTAGAGAAGGTGCTTTAAGCATATAAAACTAGATGAACGGCAAGAAATTGTACCTTTGAAGAACCTTTCTTCAACTGCTCCTTTTCTCTCACGATCAAGATTTAGCAACACAAACCACGAACGAAATAAGACACGACCACTGGATCTTCTCTGTTGTTCTCTAGGTGAGGGAGGAATGTGGGTTCCTTTTAGGTAAGCTGAGATGTTGTGAGAGAGAGATATTGTGGTCTTTGGAACCTTTCCAACTGAAGGGAATGAAAATCCCCGCGCAGCGGAAGACGATCGAATGGTCGTGGTATCATTATGCAACTCGGATTTGTTAAAACCGATCTAACACTTAGACCTAGGGTAAACATGCAAAGTAAGGAAGAAAAACAGTGAGAAGAGAACGTACTTACTTGTTGTAGACTGTTCTTCAACTTCCTTCCTTGGTCACGAACTCTTCGTGCTTCTCAATCTCAACGAAAACTTGAACTCACGAACAAGATCCGGTCACAACCACTTGAAAACTCGGTTGTTCTTCTTTTGGAAAGAAGGAAGATGGTGGGATCTTAGTTTTGGAGAGGGAGGAGAGTTGAGAGAATTCTCTTCTTTTGGTTGAAATTCCAAAAATGAAAGAGTTAGCTTGAATTCCTTCTTGCAAGAAGGGATTATATAGTGGAATAATCATGGAGTTAAAATCTCCACATTATTACCACTTTACCACAACCATAGGTTATGCAAATCTCATTTGCATAACCACATAATATAAGATAACTCATATCTCATATTGCAAATCTCATTTGCAATAATTGTGGATTAATTAAATTGGATCACATCCAATTTAATTTCTCTCAATTAATTTCTCCAATTAGCCCTAATTCAACAATTAGGCTAACCTATAGTTTATTATGAATCTCATTCACATTAAACTATATATTATATCATTCATATCACATATAAATGATATAAATGCCCTTAAAGTGAAATTGAATACTCCAATTTCATACCAAAACATTAACCCTTCTTTTAACCCAGATTGAGCCAACCGAGGGACCTAATGGACCTACAGTGACGGGCTCCAATGATCCGAGATTAACCTGTCAAACTCTTTGACCCGATTAACCAACATTCATTAGCAACGGTAACACTCCACTATAGCCCGTAGTTGCACTCCCGTCAGTGCAGAATATTACGTGTCCACTGATATAACCAATGCCCATGAGTCGACCATTCACAGGTTGTTCGTAGACACAGCTGGGTCAAATTACCGTTTTACCCCTGTGTCTACCTCTTGTTCCTTAAGTCCCCACTGCTCCTCTAATGAACAACATATTGTGATGGTCCAACCATACACAACACCCTTCTCGGGCCAGTGAGAAGGTGGGCGCCCGTTGTCCAAGCCCTGAAGACAACACTTAAGAGAACAACCCCTCTAGTTTCTCAAAAAGCGGGAACGAGTGAATTCCATCTCGCGTAGTTTAGTTCCCAGCTCCCTACTTGGTTCTGTCCCTGAGAAGATAGGCATATTGGGCGAGTAATCGTGACCACCCTCACCCGTACTAGTCAAAGGACGACCTCTCGCAGACGGAGTCCGTGAACACGGTCGAGATTCGTGTCGAGTCACCAATGGTCATCTACGAAGTTATTAGTCCTAATCACAACGGTGTTACATCAGTAGGTCTAATAATTCACGGTCCGGTCTTATACAATCTCATTGCACAGGATGCCCCCACTCGCATGTCAACCACATGAACGAGTCAGATCACCTCGTTTGTATCTAATAGAAAGCGGGCTGCATCCACGGTGTATCCGGGATTAGGTCTCCAACCCTATCCATATCATCAGACCGTTCGGGTCATTAACTCGAACGTGATCCTCCCCGTGTGTCCACTACACACCGTTCAAGTTCTAGTTCTCTCATAAATTCAATGATCCTGGAGCTTAGTTTATTGGAAAAGTTTATAAATATTGCGAGACACAAAGTGATGAAATGAACAACTCTTATTAATTTCAAACAATATATTACAAACACAAGATTAGGACAAAAATCCCAACACCAACAACACAACCAAATGGCATACAATGTCACTACTACCTAGTTGCATCTCATGCAACCATATATATAAGGAAATAGGATGGAAATGACCATCCTACCCTTCCTTTATTTTCTCATTAGTATATGGTTTATATGTGAATCTAATTCTCATTAAAACTATATATTATATCAATTATATCATATACAATTGATATAACACCTCATGTATGAAATTTGAACACTTCAATTTCATTCCTAACTTTATACCCTCAATATAACCATGTTGAGCCAACGGAGGGACCTAATGGACCTACAGTTCATGAGCTCCAATGATATGAGATTAACTGACCAAACTCTTTGATCCAGTTAATCAACATTCATTAACTACAAGTCACTCCACTATAGACTTGTAGTTGCACTCTCCTCACTGTAGATAATATTGTGTCCACTAATATAGTCATTACCCATGAGTCGACCCTTCACAGGTTCTTCGTAATCACAGCTGGGTCAAATTACCGTTTTACCTCTGTGATTACCTTTTTGTTCCTTAAGCACCACTTATCCTCTAATGAACAACAAGTCCAAGGTCCTACCTTAGACTCATACCCTCATAGAGGGCAGGGCCCTGTTGTTCAAGACCTAGAGTTAGTTCTTAAGGGAACAACCTATCTAATTCCTTAGTGTAGAAATGAGTGAATTCCATCTTGCACAGTTAAGTTCCCAACTACCTACGTGGTTCTGTCCCTGAGAAGGTAGGCTTATTGAGTCGGCTACAGGCCACTCTCACCCAAACTAGTCTAAGGACAAACTCCTATAAGCAGGAGTTCTTAACTTGCTCAGGATTCAGGTCGAGTCACTAATGACCATCTATAAATTACTAATCTTATCCTGTTAACGGTGTTACACTAGTTAGACTAATATTTTACGGTCTGGTCTTGTATGAACTCTTCATACAGGATGTCCCCACTCGCATGTCAATTACATGAATGAGTTGGATTACCTCATTTGTACTAATTACAAAATGGGTCGCATCCATGGTGTTTCCAGAATGAGGTTTCCAACCTTATTCTTATACCATAGACCATTTAGGTTATATTCTTGAACACAATCCAAATAGTGTCCACTACACTGATGTTCAAGATATATGTTATAACCTTGGAGCTTAGTTTATTGGATTTATAAAGCAAGACTGTAATTCTATCAAAACAAATAACCCTTTATTTAATTGATCAAAATTACACAAGTTTAGGGCATAAATCCCAACAATCCTCCCCTGGCTTTAACATTCATCGGACCACAAAGGTCTGAATGTAGAAGCTCTAAAGGGTCTTTGGCTCTATAACCTTTTCCACTAAAAGGTCTTTTAGTCATTTTGCCTTCAAGGCAGGATTCACATACTGGCAAAGAGTTTTCTTCTAACTTGTTTAGAAGTCCGTTTTTTACCAATCTCTCAATCCTATTGAGATTAATGTGACCTAACCTAAGATGCCAAAGGTGAGCATTTTCTTTAGGAGAAATTTTACGTTTCTTAGTTTGTGCGTTTGCAGTTTTAAATAATTCAGTGTTCAAAACCATTTTGACTGAATTAGGCCTTAAAACATACAATCCATTTTCTAATGAAGTTGAACATATTTCTATACCTTTCTGCAAAATAAACACTTTATTCATTGAGAAGGAAACAGAAATACACTATTCTATGAGGCAAGAAATGGAAATAAGGTTTCTAGTAAACCCTGGTATCACTAATATATTGTCCAACAATACATATTTCTTGCCAAAATAAAGCTTCATCGTGCTTCTCTTTTTCTGGTGAGACGACTTCTCCATTTCCAACCCGGAGCGCTATCTCTCCATTCTGTAGCTGCTGCCAGGAATCAATTCCCTGAAAAGAAGAGCAAACATGATTAGTGGCGCCTGAATCAAGTATCCAAACAGTTTTATCATTATCCACTAAACAAGCTTCTAGGCAAAGTAAATCATATTTACCTTCCTTCTTCTTTTCTGCAATGTACTTCGGACAGTTCCGTTTTCAATGCCCGTTTCGTTGCAGTGGAAACACTTTCATTTGTCGGCAACTTCTTTGACTTTCTTGCTCTTCTGGGCAGCAGCTTTGTCAGCCTGTTTCCCTTTACCAACCTTCTTCATGTTCTTCTTCTTCCCTTTCGGTTAGAAGAAGATGAAGCCATCGCTTTTTTCCTGCAGGTCGAACCTCCGTGATAACTCCTACCGCAACATTTGCCTCACCTTTCGATCCTTGAATTTTCATCAAAGATTGAAAGGTCCAAGTTCATTCGGAAGGAGGTAAGGTTAAAAGTAAGCTTGTTCATAACAGCATTACTTCTAAACTGCAGGAAACTATCTGGAAGGGTTTCCAGAATGAAGTTGACCTGGCTCGATTCATCGATGGAAGCATCATTCGACTCTGTGATGTTGAAGTGCACCATCATATCCAGGACATGATCCCGAACAGATGTACCCTCTGGCATCCTTGAGTTGAATATGTACTTTAGGGCATTGTGTCGGGCCTGTGTGGATCGTTGTCCAAACATACCACCATTCGTAATCCATGATTTCCTTCGCGGTCATCATGTCCTCATGCTTCTTGGCTAATATGTCAGACATACTTACCAACATGTAGACCTTGGTCTTATCATTGGCCTTGATCCATTGATCATATGCATCACGAACATTTCGTGACGCATTCGAGCCTAGCACCTGAGGACACTCCTCGGTTAGCACAAACTTGGATCATCCACTACCAATATAGTGTTGAGTTTGTTTTTCCATGTCATCATATTCTCTCCTGGTTAACTTTTCCGCACTTTAATAAGGAAATTATAGAGCTAGACATCTTTGCTGAAAATTTACAATCAAACTTGTATGAGTTTCTTGCTATAACTCTAATCCAATCATGTTTTAGCTAATTATCAAATGATTCCTGGGTCATTTATAATTTGCAATGATACTCCAAAGGTTTAGAATGTATGACACCGAAGGGTAATAAAAAAACTCCTCCTCTGGATCAAGACACGCTTGACCAAAACCTAATACCAGAATAACTCTTATTCCTATAGGTTTTAGTTACCATTTTTCGGTCAGGATATATACACAACTTATGTACCCCGTGAGTGTAACCATCTGTCTTTAGATCCCAGAGTCTCCATCCAATAAAATCCGCCGAAGGGAGGACTAGATTAAAAAATAGTCTAAGGAAATCTTTATCCCTTTCGGGTGTCTACTGTGTTCGATCCCCTATGATCAAGCCCTCCGAAGGGATTGTCTGGTCCAGGCCAAACTAGCAGGCTGACCATAGTGGTCTAACGGTGTAAACCGACCAAAGAGACCGTAGGTTTTGTTTTCACTAAACTTGTTCCCACTCACTATAAGTACTCTCTCCATTCACCTTGATATTGACTCATACAAACACCATCCGAAGGGGGACGCTCCCGTTTGCGCCACGAGGCCAAGTATGAGTCTCACGGTGTGAACTTCCCGGAGATAGCATAGGTGGGAAAATATGTATCTCATACACTTTTCCTCCCACTGAATACTTTAAAGTTATAGGAATCTTACTTAGACTAAAACCCGGCTAATTGTTTTACCTAACTCTATCAATATAACTCTTATATCGATAATCAATATAACCCTTATATTGATTTTATCCTAAGTTTGTTAATATAACTCTATATTAAACCTAGGATTTATAATTTATTAACCCATTAATAAACTCGTTGACGCTACTGTAATTTATAAACTCTCTGATTAAATTTCACTCCTAGGTCAGTTCCGAGGTAGGGGTGTTCCGTTTCCGTCAGCTTAAATACCCCAGCCTAGACAGAACTTTCCTTAGACAGAGTTCCTCTTTTAATCATAGCTTATAAATTACTTGGTTCCTAATTCTAATCTAATTAGAACTAGATAACCTAAGGTCTATTATTTCAAAGTTCTAAACATTTTAAAACTAATAATTAACCTTAGATGACATGCATACTATGTTATAGTGCTTGATCATTCATCACATGAATAATAAGACATTCATAGCATAATCATCTTATGATATATAATGCATGTCAAAGCTGTCCATAAATTAATATAACAACTTTATATTAATTAATCATGCAAACTATATAATATAACTCCTTATATTATAAATGATGCATGAAAATGCTTAACCTACGGTGGAATTTCTAAAATAAAAGCATACATTATGCAGGGCAATAATTACACAACAATTGCATAATTTAAATAGCAAAATTAGACTAATTTTGGCACCCTAAATTTAATTTTAATTAATATAATCTAATTATATTAATTAAAATTAAATAAATTAAATAAATTAAATATAAACGTTTTTATAATTAATATATATAATAAAACTGAATTTCCGCCCGTTGCTCCTTCTCGTGAAACGCATGTGGCGTTGCAACGCTGCGCCTTGTCCGTTTACGCTGAGCGTTGGCGCTATGCGTTGCGCGCCTTCTGCGTTGCGTAACGCCGCTCTCTCGATCTCGCGCCTCCTTCCGCTAGCGCAGCATTACAACGCCAATGAACAGCGTTGCAACGCTGCACACAGACATCATAAGGAATCTCCTATTCCAAGCTCGTTTTCGCTCCGATCTTCTCATCAACCACCTTGCCTCGATCGACACGGACTTACAGACTCGATTTACATCTAAATTTGCCCAAAACACCGAGCCCTTACATTGAACGATTCAATGGAAATTGTAAATCTAAGTGCCAAAATTGAAACCATCTAATTTGCAAAACCGCTCATACATCTCATGCAAAAACAGTAAATCCCACTTCGTTCTTGAAAAATCCAGAACGCAAATCAAGAACGCAATTGGGCTCTTATACCAATTGAAGGGAATCGAATCCTGCAGCGGAAGCGATTGTGAATCGCGCACTCTAGATTTAGTTACAATGATTTCATTCAAGAACGAAAACAACAAGATTAAGCATATAAAACTAGATGGACGGCAAGAAATTGTACCTTTGAAGAACCTTTCTTCAAGTGCTCCTCTTCTCTCACGATCAAGATCTCAGCAACACGAACCACAAACGGACTAAGACACGACCACTGGATCTTCTCTGTTGTTCTCTAGGTGAGGGAGGAATGTGGGTTCCCTTTAGGTAAGATGAGATGTTGTGAGAGAGAGAGATTGTGGTCTTTGGAACCTTTCCAACAACACAACCAAATGGCATACAATGTCACTACTACCTAGTTGCATCTCATGCAACCATATATATAAGGAAATAGGATGGAAATGACCATCCTACCCTTCCTTTATTCTCTTATTAGTATATGGTTTATATGTGAATCTAATTCACATTAAAACTATATATTATATCAATTATATCATATACAATTGATATAACACCTCATGTATGAAATTTGAACACTTCAATTTCATTCCTAACTTTATATCCTCAATATAACCATGTAGAGCCAACGGAGGGACCTAATGGACCTACAGTTCATGAGCTCCAATGATATAAGATTAACTGACCAAACTCTTTAATCCAGTTAATCAATATTCATTAACTACAAGTCACTCCACTATAGACTTGTAGTTGCACTCTCCTCACTGTAAATAATATTGTGTCCACTTATATAGTCATTACCCATGAGTCGACCCTTCACGGGTTGTTCGTAATTACACCTGGATTAAATTACCGTTTTACCCCTGTGATTACCTCTTTGTTCCTTAAGCACCACTGATCCTCTAATGAACAACAAGTCTAAGGTCCTACCTTAGACTGATACCCTCATAGAGGGCGGGCCCCGTTGTTCAAGACCTGGAGGCAGTTCTTAAGGGAACAACCTATCTAATTCCTTAGTGTAGGAATGAGTGAGTTCCATCTTGCACAGTTAAGTTTCCAGCTACCTACGAGGTTCTGTCCCTGAGAAGGTAGGCTTATTGAGTCGGCTACAGGCAACTCTCACCCATACTAGTCTAAGGACAAACCCCTATAAACAGGAGTTCTTCACTTGCTCAGGATTCAAGTCGAGTCACTAATGACCCTCTATAAATTACTAATCTTATCCTGTTAACGGTGTTACACTGGTTAGACTAATAATTTGCGGTCCGGTCTTGTATGAACTCTTCATATAGGATGCCCCCACTCGCATGTCAACTACATGAATGAGTTGGATTACCTCATTTGTACTAATTACAAAATGGGTCGCATCCATGATATTTCCAGAATGAGGTTTCCAACCTTATTCTTATACCATATACCATTTAGGTTATATTCTTGAACACAATCCAAATAGTGTCCACTACACTGATGTTCAAGATATATGTTATAACCTTGGAGCTTAGTTTATTGAATTTATAAAGCAAGACTGTAATTCTATCAAAACAAATAACCCTTTATTTAATTGATTAAAATTACACAAGTTTATGGCATAAATCCCAACAACACATTCACTTCCAGTGCTATGTTCTTTAGCTAGTCATAAAGCTTTCAAGTTTATTTCAACCCAACTAATATGTTTTCACTACAAACCATATACATAAGAAAGTGTATATACAAGGAGCTAAAACGGCGTGGTGGCAAACAGGTCTCGTCAAGGCTAAGCACCGGGAACTCGTCTGCTACCTGGGAAGAGTAAACATAATTAAAACGTGAGCTAGGAAGCCCAATGAGTGTCCATTTTTGAAACATTATAAGCTCAAAGGTGAAGCATAATAATGGACAGGTTATAAGTAGAAAACAACTTAACACTTGTTTGTAAACATAATCAAGTCATGTTATCAATTAACAGGTTTAAGTCACCATTTATTTATAACATAAAAACTCATAATGCAGTATTATAATGAAGATTAGACAGATCAACAACGTAGAAGCTCATAACAATAAAACTCATGGCATGATACCGTTTTCGAACCTTAGCGGTGGTAGAGTTATCTTTATACCGACAACATTCATACCTCTCTCATAAGCACGTGGAATGCCATTGGGCACTTTAGTTTTCCCTAATACCTTCTCTATGTCCTTCAGTATTAAGGTAAGACCATTTACTACCCGAATACCTTCTCATTGTCCTTCAGTATCGGGAAATCACGATTCGTACTCCCAAAGTACCTTCTCGATGTCCTTCAGCACTGGGGGTTAACAACATATAGGAGCATACTTTGTTTATCATGGAAATCATGTTTTCAAAACACATACAACAATTTCTCAACATTTGCATATTACTTTCTAAACATGTTTCCAAGTGGATTTACACAAGGCATTCTCTAGAGGAAATCATACTTCCATAATTAGTTTCCATACTTGAATATATAGTTACACACTAATTCAAAACATGTTTAAGTTCCATCAAGAACATTCTGTCAAAAACTCCATGAAACTACAAAATTAATTCAAGCATGATTAAATGATCAACATTTATGCTTTTGAAGAAAAAGAAAGGTCAAGTATAGTTCTAAAATAGAGTCACTCGCAATCACCAAAAGGGTTCCAAGGATTATAAGTTATTCCTATCTTCTTTTGCCCCGAAAATGAAATTAATAACATTAATTCCTTTCCTTATGCACCTTAAAAACAGATCTAATTCAGTCTCATAACTCAATTCATAATAACCATACACACTTGGTTGAAAGGTATATAGAAATGGAAGCACATCTCCTTCAATCTCTTGCTAGCAGTTTTTTCCTTGCACCTAAAATTTCAGGTTCAACTTTCAGCTTGGATTCCTCAAAATTTATCAAAACAACCACCCAATATTTTTTTTCTAAACCTCAAGTACAACATCTTAGCTTGCGTACCTCAAAATTTCATCCTCTAATTCTTCCTCAAGAGCTCAAAAGTGACTGATCTCCTCACACTGTTCTGCTACCCAAGAACTATAAACGCCTCTCAGTGCTCTGCACTTTTCTCCTTCTTACTCTTCGTATTTTCACAAAAGCCGACAAGTTTCGTATTCTACACTCAATTTATGAGATTTTTACTCAAAAATTATCGAATTTTGTTCAGTAAACTAAGAGATAAGGTCATTTGAAGTTGATCCATTTTCAAGAAGCTTGTTGTTTTACTAAAAATTTGACATCACCTACTTGCCCAAATTTAACTCCGTGGCTTCACCTCCTTTGGCAAGCTCCTACTTTAATATTTATATCATAATCTCCTTTTTTAGACATCAAAATAAGTAAGTAAATCAACCTAAAGCATTTAGCCAACTTTACCTAAGTTTGTGAGAAATAAGATCTTTTCATTCAATACATAATGCACCTAAAATTTACCCAATTTGCTAATGATCTTAACTTACTTCAATTCAACATTTTATATGCTTATTTCAATGGCTTACCTATCTCCTTATGAAGCTTTAAACACATTGTAGCCTCCAATTCAATAGATTCCAAAATTCGATCACGACATCCTTTAGTGCAACCTATATCATTTTGCATATTTCAAAACATCATGTACAAATGCAAAATGATAAAAGAAAAAAAAAAGACTTTAGGGCTTACAGTAGAGATCGTGGACGACAAGAGGATTATGAGAAGAATTGAGTCTTCAAAGGTAATCCCTAATCTATTATGCTTTCTTAAGTAGACTTAGCTTATTGTTTCTGTTTTTGTGATTTCTATATAAACATAATCAAGAACAAATGTGATCAATCACCCCCGCATCGGATTCAATCCCTTCATAGCATCGTACGAATTTTGTGAGTTGAGTTAGTCTTGCATTTTCCTTATTTATGTATATTGAGCATTTTGTTAGTGTTAATAGCTTTGAAGAGCATGTTAGATGTGTGTAAACAACATGTTGTTTGACTTGTTTGATGCTTGATGACACACCATGTGTGAGCTACTTACTGAGTAGTTTTGTACTCACTTCCCCCTCCCCCAATAAACCAGTTTCTCAAGTTTAAGTCTCCATGACCTTGGTGATGCATAGAAGATGTTGATAACGCTACACGTAAGCGAACGTGACCAAAGTAATATAAAACTGGACGTATTCCAGAGTATCGTACCCAAGGGAACAGTTTTAATAAAACTTATTGAGATGCCACAAATTGTTGATAAATTGCAATTGAAAGGTAACTGTGGGTGTAAAAAGACGATTTTTTGGGTGATTTTAACTATTATAAGGAAATGAAAATAGTAGGAAAGTAATGGATTCAAGAATATTCATACCCCTTTTGGAAAGACAATGCAACTCCAACGCATTTGCGAGGATTGTAACGACAATGCAATTGCATAAATTGCAACTGCAACGCAATTACAATACACTTGTGATTCTCACCAACTTCAAACTGAGTAAACCGAGTTCTACTCCTATTCGATCTTCTCTGAAGTATCTTTAGGAGACTGAGTGATTAAACCTATATGTCTATGGCTAATCTAACTCAGGTGAATTGGCATACAACTCTAAGGTTTTGGAGTCTCACCCTATGTCTAGGGTCGAAGTTTTAGGACTATGTCTAAGCCTTTTCCTCCATTTCTTTTGTGACATCTGCTTCACTTAACCCTTTCGGTATTAAGCTTAAGCTCCACAAACAACACTAGATGACCAACTAGGGTTGTTCAACAATTAAATGAACAAAAACAAACTTAGTTTAAAAATTAGCTGAATTGTTTTTTCTATGGAGCTTTATATCTTTTCTCTACGACATTCACATCTTGAATCCCTAAGGAAAATTAGCTCTTCATGAGAAAACAAATAAAATACTAAGAAATTAATTCAAGTGAGACCATAGAAATAAAATGATAATAAATAATAAAATCCTCAACTTGTATCCAGAACCCAAATTTCTCAATTTCTCAAACTTTATGTTTTGTATCAAGAATAAAAATGAAACTATGAAGTAAATGTGCAAATATGAAATAAAGTAAGAGAAATGAACAACAACTTAATTAAAACAAAATCTAAAAATAACTCAGTGATATTCTATGGCCAAAATTAAATGACAAAACAAAATCTAATGATCAATTTCTAATAAAAATCCTAAATAACTCCTTGTTGAAATTGAAGTATACGAACTACATGAAAAAACTCTTCGGCCTCATGTCATTCGAACAAGGTTGTTCTTTACAAGTTACAATCTTCATCGAAGTCGGATTGAAAGAGAATTAGATGATTAGGACTGAATAAGAACAGGGAAAATAAAAAGAAAAAGAAAACAAAATGTTGTTGTCTTCGTAAATGAAAGAAACCCCATAAACTAAATTCAACAAAACTTCTAAAATCGAGTTCTTAGTTCAACTCCACCAACAACTTTCGTTATGATGGGATTGACGAAGAGAATTGGACTGAGAAGTAGAAGAATTACAGAAGAACTACAGCAACACTAAAAAGAAAAATTACAGAACTTGAAAAAAACCCAAAACTAAAAAATGAAATTCTCCTCCGAAGACGAGCTCCCTTTAGACGGCTTCTTCCTCGAAAATATATAAGGATGACATTCTAGGGTTTTCTTCTTTATGGGTCAATTTGCCTTGTTGTATTTTTGGAGAAAATTGACATAAAATCTCCTAAAATCACAGAAATCACGATTTTTTTGCGATTTTCTGTATTTTTTCATATATGTCTCCTACGCAATTGGATAACAGTTGCATGCTATCAAAAATCCCTTTTTCAGATCTGTCTACTATGCAATTGCATAGCACTTGCATGCTATCAAAAATCTGCAAAAATGAAATAAGTGAGAAATTTTGTTTTCTTTCCTTTCAACTTCTTCTATTATTGGATTCTCTAACCTTCATGTGAATAACACAACTTATTTCAAATTTTGACCAATGTTATTGAAGAAAAACACAAGTATAACTAAGTTTAAAAGCCAAATAATTCTTATAAATTAGAACTATCATACCCCCAAACTTGAGTTATTACTTGTCTTCAAGTAATTTCAAAATAAACACAATCCAAAACTGATTCTAAGAATAGTTCTTTTGAAAAATACTTCTCTCAGGAGAGGTCTCATGCTCATAACACTTTAACTTTACATGAATGTTTCCACTACATGCAACTTCCATGCTTTCCTTACCTAAATAAAATACCTTCCTCTCATAACCTCACCTTGAATTCATACTACCTATTACCTTTAGTCAAGTTTCACTTAGTTGCTAAACAAGCTATTTACACATAACAATGACCCCCAAACTTGTTTTTCACTGCTAGGATGATTTTTTTTCTCTTTTTTTTTCTTTTTTTTTCAAGCAGGGTCCTTTTTGTCATTTGTGGCTTCGCTCTAGCTTACTAACACTTTTTGGTAAAAGTATTTAGCTACGAACACTTTGAAGGGAATAAAACTCCCACAGCGGAAACGACTTGGAATGTCGTGGTGATCGTTATGAAAAATCTTTCTTAAAATTAAACCTATCCTATAGATTTTAGGCTAAACATGTTGTAAAGAAGGAAAAACAGTAAGAAAATCTACTTACTTGTTGAAGAACTCTTTTTCGTGAAATCCTTCTCCGGTCACGAACTATTCGTGATCTCGATCTCTACGTTCATGAACTCTCCGAACAACGAACGAATTGGGCACCTCAAATTGATCTTCTCGGTTGTTCTCCTTCGATAAAGGGAAATGGTGGGACTTTTTTGGTTTAGGAGTAGAGAGAAATTTTGAGAGAGTTGAGAGAATTAGAGAGTGTTCTTGGATAGAAATCCAAAAAATGACCAAAGCTTAAGCAAACCTTCTTGCAAAGGTGCTTATATAATGGTGATAGGTGGAGTTGAAATCTCCACCTATTTACCATTTTACCACAACCTTAGGTTATGCAAATAATATTTGTATAACCACATATAATAAGATATCTCATACCTTATTATACAAATCACATTTGTATAATTGTGGATTTTAAATTGAATCACATTCAATTTAATTTCTCTCAATCCAATTTCTCTACATTAGCACTAATTAAGCAATTAGGCTAGCCTATAGTTTATTATGAATCTCATTCACATTAAACTATATAATATGTCAATCATATCTCATATAAATGGCATAAATACCCTTTTAATGAATTTGAACACTTCAAATCCACACCAAACTTTAAACCCTCTGTCTATCTAGTTTGAGCCAACCGAGGGACCTAATGGACCTACAGATGACGAGCTCCAATGATCCGAGACTAACCTGTCAAACTCTTTGACCCGGTTAATCAACATTTATTAGCTACGGTAACACACCACTAAAGTCCGTAGCTGCACTCTCATCACGTAGGACAAGTTGTGTCCATTGATATAGCCAATGGTCGTGAGTCGACCCTTCATAGGTTGTTTGTAGACACTGTTGAGTCAAATTATCGTTTTACCACTGTGTCTATCTCTTGTTCCTTAAGTCCCCACTGCTCCTCTAATGAATAATAACGTTGTATGGTCCAACCATAAACAACACCCACGCGGGCAAGTGAGAGGGTGGGCACCCGTTGTCCAAGCCCTAGAGACAACACTTAAGGAAACAACCCCTCTAGTTTCCCTAAGTTGGGAACGAGTGAATTTCATCTCGCGTAATCAAGTTCCCAGCTCCCCACATGGTCCTGCCCTTGAGAAGATAGGCATATTGGGCGAGTAACTATGACCACCCTCACCCGTACTAGTCAAAGAACAGACCCCCACAAACAAGAGTCCGTAACACGCTCAGATTAAGGTCGAGTCACTAATGGTCATCTACGAAGTTATTAGTCCTATAATGTTAACGGTGTTACAATCAGTAGGTCTAATAATTCACAGTCCGGTCTTGTACAATCTCATTGCACATGATGCCCCCACTCGCATGTCAACCACATGAACGAGTTGGATCACCTCGTTTGTATCTAATACAAAGCGAGTAGCATCCACAGCGTATCCAGGATTAGGTCTCGAACCTTATCCATATACTATAGACCGTTCGGGTAATTAACTCGAACGTGATCCTACCTGTGTGTCCACTACACACCGTTCAAGTTCTAGTTCTCTCATAGTTTAATAACCTTGGAGCTTAGTTTATTGGACAAAGGTTGTAAATATGCGAAACACAAAGTGATGAAAAAATAACTCTTATTTATTTCAATAAGTAAATATTGATGGAACACGAGACATACGCAGCGGAATAAGGATCTAATGACACTCTAATTGCATCTAATTTAATAGAAATTAACATGCAAACATACAAAAATAGTAAACTAAAAAAGGGAAGAAAGTACAACCTTTGTAGCTTGATTTCTTCACGATCTCCTTGCCAAAGCACAAACCGAACACAACCGGACCACCACTAGAGCTTCCCCGCTATCCTCTGGACTCAGAACTGGGTTGTGGGACCCGGTGAATGAAGGATTGAAAAAGGAACAATGGGAAGTAGAAAGTTTTGTGTGAGGAAAGGAAAAGAAATACCTTTTGGTGAGACTTCTTCTTTTTTAAAGACTAAAATTCAGCAAAAAAAAACTCTTTGTTTTGAAAACAAATCTATTTATAAAGGAATTACATGCATCAAATGCATGTCAAAGCTCACCAAAATGCAACACCTCACAAAACACTAACTAAAGTGGGCTATGTGTCAATCTATAATGTTTACACATAATCTACTTAAGTTAGTGGGATTGTCCAAGAAAAATTGGATAATTCCACTAACTATAGTCAAGAGTAAAATGGTCTTATCCATTTGGTCAAAGTCAAACTTTGACTTTTCCCGAACCAAAAAGTCAACCCTTTGACTTTTTACGATTTTTACCCTCTTGACTAATTTTGACCTCCCGAACATGAATCCGCATTCATATTTTTGAAATTCAAATCATATTTGAATATATTGTGTCATAAAAAACCGATAGCTATATCATATATACTTGTCGGTTTAAAACTCCTTTCCTAATTCGAACAATTCGAATTAATCCATCATACTGTTCTAAGTTTAATCCATATGAGCTAGCAGGGGGACCTAATGGACCTACAGATCATGGGCTCCAACAATTCGAGATTAACCGGTCAAACTCTTTAACCTAATTAATCAACATTTGTTAATTAACGGGTCATTCCACTAAAGTCCCGTAGTTGCACTCCCCTCACTGTAGATATATTTCTGTTCACCTGATATAACCGTAACAAGTAAGTCAATCCTTCACAGGTTGTTCGTGGTCCCGGCTGGGTCAAAATACCGTTTTACACCCGAGAACACTTCTTTTTCCTTAAGTCCCACTGAACCTCTATAGAACAATTGATTTGTGGTCCAACCAACAAATCTAGTCCCTCTTAGCCTAGTGAGAGGGTGGGGCCCCTTGTTCTAGTTCCAAAGTCATCACTTAAGGGAACAACCTATCTACTATCCCTAAAGTCGGGTAGGAGTGAATTTCGTCTTGCACCCTATGTCCCCAGCTATCTATTCGGTCTTACCCCTGAAATGGGAGGCTTATTGAGCCAGTGTTGTTGAGCTGCTCTCACCCATGCAGATCTAAGGATAATCCCGAATAAACAGGAGTTCATAGTTAGCTCAGGATTGAGATTGAGTTACCTAGGTCATCAAAATTGAATTAGCCAGTTTTATACAGTAAACGGTGTGATAAAGCAAAAGTGACTAAGTCGTGGTCCAGTCTTATACAAACTCATTGCATAGGATGTCCCCACTTACATATCTCTATATGAACGATTCAGGATCACATCGTTTGTACTAACTACAAAGTAGGTCGCATCCATAATGTCCCAGAATAAGGCGCCCAACCTTATCCCTATAATATAGACCATTTTAGGCTATATACTCGAACTTGATCTATGTTTTATGTCATCACATAAAGTTCAAGTCTACATTAAATAGCCTCGGGACCTTAGTTTATTGGATTCAAGATTATGGTATACTAATTCAATAACAATTTTATCGAAGAAGAAACACGAAAAAATGTTTATCAATTACAAACTACGAGTTTTAGGACATAAAATCCAACAAACTCCCACTTGGACTAAAACTCCTAGTGGAATATCCCAATGTTGAATTTAAGTGAGAAACATATGAGTACAATAAACATATGAATACAATAAACTAGGGCATATGCCCAAATGTTCTCCCACTTGTCCTAGTTTACTAGCTTCGTAGACCTAGAGACTGTAGGTGACCTTCAAACACTTTAGGCGTGCTGCTGCTACTGCTTGCATTTTGCTGAAGCAAAGTAACCGATAGGCAAATTCTTTGAAGCAATCCTCGAAACTCTTCTTTGAAAACCAAAGGGTAAAAAAATTGTTGTTTAGGAAATTTTTGCTTCTCGCTTAGGTCGATTTTGGGTCCTGTTCTTGGTCTACTATTGCTATACATGATTAGTAAGAGCATGCTTAACTTAAGGATGTGTAATTTGACTCCAAGCATGAGCTAAACTTTTCTAGGCATGGGTTAGGTTGTTTTTCACCATATACATTGTAATAAATTTATGGTTGATGCCGTGGTTGGATTTATGAGATTTTAATGTTTATAACGATGCATGAGGATTAAAACTTGACCACTTTGATTCCTCTAAAATTCACGAACTTGGAAAAGCTAGTGAATTAGGAAATTAAAATTTCATTCTAGGATCTTGAGTTAATTAGGGATAATTAACCCACCTAGAACCTTAAAATCATGAGCGTAATTTAGGTCTCAATTGGGAAATTGTTGGTTTTAAAATTTAATGATTTTGGAAAAATTCACTTGATCACATGTATAGGTAAATTCAAGGCATCAACCACATATTTGTTATTCTAATTATACGTGAAACTTCAGCTTAATCCTAGCCTATCTCTTAATCTAAAAGCCCCAGTTTTCTCTCGTTTAGTTTATGTTTAATGTTTTCACATATTTTGATTTATTGCATTAGTCTTAATTATATTTAACTCATTCAACCAACAAAACAATCGAATTCCTATTATTGCATTCATTTATTCCTAACAAAAACTTGCATGCCCATGCATTGTACCAAAAAAAAATAAGGAGAAAAATTTCTAGGACACTCATTGGTTTAGATTCTACTAGTCCTCGTGGGATCGATACTTTTCTTATCACTTGCTGCACTTGACCGTGTATACTTGCACGTCACAGAAGAGTCAGAGTCTCATCCTAATTTGCATTAGTTTAGGGCACTGACATTTTCGCATCAAGTTTTTGAGGATGGTTCAGATCTCCCGATGCCGCCCCTCAAAATTGCTACAGCAATACCTGGCGCCTTCTCCCGAATGCTTTAGCACGCTTCGTAATTGCTACAGCAAATCCCCGCTTGCACGCCCTGGTTTCTCTGCGTTTTAAAAAAATTCTCCTTCGGCCTTTGTCAGTAGCAATCCTGCTTTGGTCTACCTCACGATCGCCTCGCCTCCTTTCTCTCGGTCTTCCCCAAAATGCTGAAGCAAAAAGCCTTCTTTTCGGTCTCTCCCCAAAATGCTGAAGCAAAAGCCTTCTTTTCGGTCTCCCCCCAAAATGCTGAAGCAAAACCATCTTTTCCTTCTATTAGCACCTCCAATTTTCTCTCTTTTCCCAAAGTGTGTTGCCCTACATTGACAATTACAAAAACGCCCTTAAGGATAATTTCTTCCAAATTTCTTAAATTACAATTACAATCCTCATATTCATTGTAAAAAAATCATATGTAATAGTTAAGAATAGTCTCACATCCCAATCTTTCCATGTTAGCTAATTTCTTCCAAATTTCTTAAATTAAAGCATGAAAATATCAAAATCAACTCTTTTAAAATCTAATGCTTGGTCTCAAGGTTTCCTAGCTAACACTCACAAATTAGGGATAAAATAACATGAAACTCACTGTATTATATGCAGTTCAAGTTGATTAAACACTGAAATTCTAGTACAACAACTCTCCTATGGTGAGTTATCAATAGGCAGATGCATATTTGGAACAACTTCCAAATCTTTCAAGAATTTCCTCAACCATACTGCTTCCTTTGCTGCTTCATATGCAGCTACGTACTCAACTTCCATTGTGGAGTCTGCAATACAGTTTTGCTTCACATTTCTCCATACTACTGCTCCTCCATTCAGAATGAACACTAATCCCGATGTGGATTTTCTTGCATCTTTATCGGTCTGGAAATCAGAGTCAGTGTATCCAGTAAGGATCAAATCCTTAGCACCATACACGAGCATGTAGTTCCTCGTTCTCCTAAGATACTTGAGGATGTTCTTAACGGTAGTCCAATGATCATATCCAGGATTGGACTGATACCTACTGATTATCCCTACTGCGTAGCATATGTCAGGTCTAGTACATAACATTGCATACATCAGACTCCCAACTGCGGAAGCATAGGGAATACGTCTCATGTCCTCAACCTCTTGAGGTGTCTTAGGGCATTGTTCCTTTGACAAATGAATTCCATATTTGTAAGGTAACAAACCTCTTTTAGATTTCTGCATCTTATACCTAGACAACATTTTGTCTATATAAGTTGCTTGAGACATGGCTAGTGTTTTGTTCTTGCGGTTCCGAACAATTTGAATCCCTAGAACATATTGTGCATCTCCCAAATCTTTCATTTGGAATTGTGTAGCTAGCCATTTCTTTATGTCAGTCAAGTAACCTACATCATTCCCAATGAGTAGAATGTCGTCAACATATAAAACTAAGAACGCTATAGTAGAATTCACAATCTTCTTGTACACACAAGGCTCGTCAACATTCTGTTCAAAACCATAAGATTTGATCGCAGTATCAAATCTTATATTCCAAGATCTAGAAGCTTGTTTCAACCCATAAATGGATTTCTGAAGCCGACAAACTTTTTGTCCTTGACCCTTTGCAATAAACCCCTCTAGTTGAGCCATATAAATACGCTCCTCAAGATCGTCGTTTAGAAAGGTTGTCTTGACATCCATCTGTCAAATTTCATAGTCATAAAAAGTGGCGATGGACAAGAGTATTCTAATCGACTTAAGCATGGTAACGGGAGAAAAAGTTTCTTCATAGTCCACTCCTTCTCTCAGGGAATAACCCTTTGCCACAAGTCGGGCCTTAAAAGTCTGTACTTTACCGGCTTGGTCTCGTTTTCTCTTGTAGATCCACTTACAACCAATTGGTTTTACGTCATTTGGTTGATCTACAAGTACCCAGACGGAATTGAAGTACATAGACTTCATTTCGAGGTCCATGGCTTTGACCCACTGGTCACGGTCTCCATCTTTCATGGCCTGTTTATAGGTCGATGGATCCTCTATGCCGTCATCAGGTATGACGACTTGAGTTTCAGTTAAACCCAAGTAACGGTCAGGCTGATGAACAACCCTCCCACTACGTCGAGGTATTCTCAACTCTTGAGAAGGATGTGACTGACTAGATGTACTAGTTTTATCAACTACTTTAGTAGATGAACTAGCTTTATCTGTAGCGTCTTTGGAAAGTTCATTTAATACTAGTCTACTGCGAGGTTGATGACTTCTGACATGGTCTTCCTCTAAGAATGTTGCATTTGTCGACACAAAAACCTTATTCTCTTGAGGATCATAAAACATACCACCTTTTGTTTCTTTTGGATAACCTACAAATAGGCATAACTTTGAACGACGTTCTAATTTTTTAGGATTTTGCACCAACATGTGCGATGGGCATCCCCAGATCCTAACGTGACGTAAACTACCTTTATGCCCTTTCCATAACTCATAAGGTGTGTCTAAAACACTTTTAGAGGGAACGTTATTTAAAATATAGACAGCAGTTTCTAATGCATGTCCCCAAAAGGAATCAGGTAACTTAGCAAAACTCATCATTTAACGAACCATGTCCAACAAGGTTATGTTTCTTCTTTCAGATACATCGTTCTACTGAGGCATATTAGGTGCAGAGAGTTGTGACTTGATTCAATGTTCTATCATATAGTCTTGGAATCTTAAGTCCATGTATTCTCCACCTCAATCTGATTGAAGTGTCTTAATCGTTTTACCTAACTGTTTCTCAACCTCAGTCTTATATTCTTTGAACTTTTCAAAAGAATCAAACTTGTGATGCATCAGGTAAATATGACCATATCTTGAATAATCATTAATGAAACTGATGAAATATTCATACCCACCTCGAGCTTTGACATTCATTGGTCCACAGAGGTCCGAATGTACGAGCTCTAAGGGATTTTTGCTCTGAGACCTTTTCCAATAAAAGATCTCTTAGTCATTTTTCCCTCAAGACAAGACTCACATGGACGTAAAGAATTGTCTTCTAACTTATTTAGGAGTCCATTCTTAACCAACCTCCCAATCCTATTGAGATTTATGTGACCAAGTCTTAAGTGCCATAAATAGGCATTGGAAGAAACTTTTTGTCTTTTATTCTAAGTTTCGTCTGTTCTAAACATCTCAGTATTTAAGACAAATTTTGCTTTAGTTGGTCTTAACTTATATAAGTTGTTTTCTAGTATAGCAGAACAAATTTGAATACCTTTTCTGAAAATGAACGCTTCATTGATTTCAAAGGATATTTTATACATTTGTTCTAATATACACGTGATAGATATTAAGTTTCGTTTCATTTTAGGAGCATACAAAACATCTTTAAGTATGATATATCTATCATCGAAATACAACTTCAAGTCTCCCACTGCATCGGCGGAGACAACCTCTCTTGTTCCAACCTTGGGGTGATCTCGCCTTCTTTTAGCTTTTTCCAGGAACTAGTTTCCTGAAAAGAGAAGCAAATATGATTAGTGGCCCCTGAATCCAATATACAGGTTGAGGTATCATACTCCACTAAACATGTTTCAATAACTAGTAAATCATATTTACCTTGTGCTTCTTTATCTGCTTTTTCTCAAAGAAGGTACTTTGGGCGGTTCCTCTTCCAGGTCTGCTGTTTTGGTCATAATGAAAACATTTTCCTTTTTCTAACAACTTTCTTTCCTTGTTTGTCATGGGAGCCTTCCCTTGCCCTTCTTTTCATTTGAACATTCTTGTTCTTTGAAGGTCCAACTTTAGTTTTAGAGGACGATCCTCTTAAAACTTTCCTTGTGGTGACAACATTTGCCTCCACCTCTTTCTCCTTAGCTTTTGTAAGAGTTTGAAAACGTTTGAGCTCGTTAAGAAGGGTTGTCAGATTAAACTCTATTTTATTCAGAGAAGCATTCGTCTGAAATGGTATGAAACTCTTCGGAAGAGATTCCATAATAAAGCTAACCTGATTTGCTCGTCGATGGCGCCACCATTTACTTCAGCAATATTGAAGTGGACCATCATGTCCAGGACATGTTCTCTAACATAGGTCCCTTCCTTCATACGCTTGTTGTAAATGTACTTAATAGCCTCGTGTCTTAGAACCGATGACGGTTGTCCGAACATCTCTTTTAACGAATCCATGATAGCCTTAGTTGTGCCCAAAGATTCGTATTTCTTTGCCAATACATCAGTCATGCTGGCAAGAATATAGACACGGACTTTATCGTTAGCCTTAACCCATCGATCATAAGCTTCCCGACCAGTTCGGTTAGCATTTGAGGTAGGGGCCTGAGGACATTCCTCAGTTAAGACAAATCTCAAGTCATCTATTACTAGTATTGTATTCAAATTTATTTTTCATGTTGTGTAGTTGTCGCCGTTAAGTTTTTCGGAAGCTAATAGTTGAACTAAAGAGCTAGTCATGCTGAAAAAAACATATCATTTTTAGTAAAAAATATTAACCTTTACAATCCAATCAAGTTTAGCAAAAAATAATGTACCCATCATTATTATGTTTTCAACGATATTTCAACAGTTTAGAATAACCTTCACCGAGGGGTGACCGACCATTCCTCCGTTAAACCAAGACTATCTTGACTAAATACTATCACCAGAATAACTCTTATTCCTATAGTAACTTAGTGATCGCTCCTTTGGTCGAGAATTTGCTAACACTTAGTAATTCTTGTAAGTGTAACCTTTCATTTTCAAACCTCAAAGATCAGGATCATTATGCTCCCGAAATTGGAAAGACAAGAATGAAAACGAACCTGAGAGACCCTATCTATTTTTGGAGTTCGTGGTGTTCCGAATCCTATAATACAACCCTCCGATTGGTAAGGTCGCTCCAGGGCAGACATGCAGGTGCATTATAGGAATCTCACGGTGCGACCTAATGGAAGAGACCGTAGGATGGCGTTGACACACCTCCTTCTCCCACTTACTATGAACGACTTCCCTATTCACCTTGATATTGACTCATGCAAACACTCTCCGAATGGAGTCCGCTCCCAGGGCGGCCCAAAGCCAAGCATGAATCTCACGGTGTGAACTCTTAGGGACGCGAGAGTTAAAAGTACATTACTTCTCTCTAGCTAAAGTGTTCTAGACGGTTATGGTATAAATTACTTAGCAATATATTTAGGCTAACTAAAACATATCCTAAGTCTAGGCGAAACATCCGAGTATAACATTTATACTGGATTTTAACCTACGATGTCTAGGTGATAAACAAATTTTATTACCTCACACTGCTCACGCATGCTCATAAAATCGATTTAACCTAACTCAGATGCCAACTCGATCTCCAGGTAGAAGGTGTTCCGTGAATCGTCAACTTAAAAACCTTTCAACCTTAGTCATCTTATCTGACTTTTTGCCAAGATCTTGTCGGGTGAGTTTTCTTGTAACTTCGGTTTTACCAGATATCGACCTAATTTCTATGAAAAAGATATTGTCGATGGTTAACCTAAGTGAGCATGCATCTTATCTTTGTTATAGATTTAAAAAGTCTAATTGATTTTATAACACTTATAAAAGGGATTGACAAATCTATAACATACATTCCACATTCATTACATAACAATTATATAATGAAAATTTAATATGGATTTAATTTACTTAATTTAATCAAATTAAATTAAATTAATTAATTAAAAAATTTAATTAATCAATTACCATATTAAGTTACTTAAAGAAATCATGAATTATACATAACTTTTACATTAATTCATGAAATCCAACATGCATACTATATATATTATAACCATTATAACATACTTTCAATGCATGTGCATGTTAACCTATGGTGGGAATTTAAATCTACATGGCATACTTTATGCACAATAAAGATTTAAACAGTTAAACACATTCAAAATGCATAAAGAAAATAAAACAGAAAATTGGACCCGTTTTGGCATCCTAAACAAGCAATTAACTAAATTATTACAATAATAATTTAAAAAACAGCTTTGAACCAATCTCGAACACTTCGAACCAGCCCGAATCAGCTTGAAAATGGCAGCAATTTGACACGGACAGCGGCTGAAAATGGCTCAAAAAAAAGCACAAATAGCCGTTTTTTTAGAAGGCGCATAACGCCCGTTGTATCTCCAATTACAACCTAATTTCAACTCTATTGACTCCCAAATTTTACAGACTCCTTGGGCACACATTAAGGCTAAAAAACCTTGAGCAAATTACAAATTATAACAAGAAATTAAAGCCTAAATGATGACAAAACATTGAGCCAATTTTAGGCTCCAACAATTTCATCACATGAAAAATAACAACCCACCATATGCAATTGAGTGAAATTAAAGCATGCTCTGATACCACATGATGGAACACGAGACATACGCAGTGGAATAAGGATCTAATGACACTCTAATTGCATCTAATTTAATAGAAATTAACATGCAAACATACAAAAATAGTAAACTAAAAAAGGGAAGAAAGTACAACCTTTGTAGCTTGATTTCTTCACGATCTCCTTACCAAAGCACAAACCAAACACAATCAGACCACCACTAGAGCTTCCCCGCTATCCTCTGGACTCAGAACCGGGTTGTGGGACCCGGTGAATGAAGGATTGAAAAAGGAACAATGGGAGGTAGAAAGTTTTGTGTGAGGAAAGGAAAAGAAATACCTTTTGGTGAGACTTCTTCTTTTTGAAAGACTAAAATTCAGCAAAAAAAAAAAAAAAAACTCTTTGTTTTGAAAACAAACCTATTTATAAAGGAATTACATGCATCAAATGCATGTCAAAGCTCACCAAAATGCAACACCTCACAAAACACTAACTAAAGTGGGCTATGTGTCAATCTATAATGTTTACACATAATCCACTTAAGTTAGTGGGATTGTCCAAGAAAAACATGGATAATTCCACTAACTATAGTCAAGAGTAAAATGGTCTTATCCATTTGGTCAAAGTCAAACTTTGACTTTTCTCGAACCAAAAAGTCAACCCTTTGACTTTTTACGATTTTTACCCTCTTGACTAATTTTGACCTCCCGAACATGAATCCGCATTCATATTTTTGAAAATCAAATCATATTTGAATATATTGTGTCATAAAAAATCGATAGTTATATCATATATACTTGTCGGTTTAAAACTCCTTTCCAAATTCGAACAATTCGAATTAATCCATCATATTGTTCTAAGTTTAATCCATATGAGCTAGCAGGGGGACCTAATGGACCTACAAATCATGGGCTCCAATAATCCGAGATTAACCGGTCAAACTCTTTAATCTAATTAAGCAACATTTGTTAACTAACGGGTCATTCCTCTAAAGTCTCGTAGTTGCACTCCCCTCACTGTAGATATATTTCTGTCCACCTGATATAACCGTAACAAGGAAGTCAATCCTTCACAGGTTGTTCGTGGTCCCGGCTGGGTCAAAATACCGTTTTACCTCCGAGAACACTTCTTGTTCCTTAAGTCCCACTGAACCTCTATAGAACAATTGATTTGTGGTCCAACCAACAAAGCTAGTCCCTCTCAGCCTAGTGAGAGGGTGGGGCCCCTTATTCTAGTTTCAAAATCAGCACTTAAGGAAACAACCTATCTACTATCTCTAGAGTCGGGTAGGAGTGAATTCCGTCTTGCACCCTATGTCCCCAGCTATCTATCCGGTCTTACCCCTGAAATGGGAGGCTTATTGAGTCAACGCTGTTGAGCTGCTCTCACCCATGCAGATCTAAGGATAATCTAGAATAAACAGGAGCTCATAGTTAGCTCAGGATTGAGATTGAGTTACCTAGGTCATCAAAATTGAATTAGCCAGTTTTATACACTAAACGGTGTTATAAAGAAAAAGTGACTAAGTCGTGGTCCAGTCTTATACAAACTCATTGCATAGGATACCCCCACTTACATATCTCTATATGAACGACTCAGGATCACATCGTTTGTACTAACTACAAAGTAGGTCGCATCCATAGTGTCCCCAGAATAAGGCGCCCAACCTTATCCCTATACTATCGACCATTTTAGGCTATATACTCGAACTTGATCCATGTTTTATGTCATCACATAAAGTTCAAGTCTACATTAAATAGGCTCGGGACCTTAGTTTATTGGATTCAAGATTATTGTATACTAATTCAATAACAATTTTATCGAAGAAGAAACACGAAAAAATGTTTATCAATTACAAACTACGAGTTTTAGGACATAAAATCCAACAAATATTACAAACATGTACGAGATTAGAACATACATCCCATCATACTCTCACTTGGACTAAGCTAGTGGAGTAGAAAATACATTTCTCAAATGTATAATAAAATTACAATAAACTAGGGAATTGAATACCCTTTACAATACTCCCACTTGCACTAGTCATGAAGCAGTCGAAGACCTAGATTCTCTAGGTGACCCTTAAACACCTTACCGGTGAGGGCCTTTGTAAATGGATCAGCAACGTTGTGCTCCGATGCTATTTGTGTGACTGCCACGTCTCCATGGTGGACAATCTTCCGTATCAGGTGATACTTTCGCTCAATGTGCATGCCCCTCTTATGACTCCGAGGTTCTCTCGATTTGGCTATTGCACCACCGTTGTCACAAAACAAGGTTATCGACAAGTTCATATTTGGAACAACTTCCAAATCCATCATGAACTTCCTAAGCCAAACAGCTTTCTTTGCAGCTTCACAAGCCGCAACATACTCGGCTTCCATCGTGGAATCAGCGATGCATCTCTGCTTGATGCTTCGCCACACTACAACTCCTCCATTCAGAATGAAGGCTGACCCTGAAGTGGATTTCCTAGAATCCTTATCGGTCTGAAAGTCAGAGTCTACTCAGCGCGCCCAACGCCTCAGCGTTGCAACGCTACACCCAGCATTGCAACGCTGACCTGCAGTTCAACCTCCAACCGCGCAGACAACGTTGAGACGACGAAAAACAACGCCTCAACGTCGTCGAAAGAACAACAAACCCCTTTGTTGTTCTTCGTTATTTTTCGCCCGATTCCGCTCCGATTTCTTCACAGCAACTCTTGCCACGAACGACACGAACTTACAGACTCGATTTACTTTCTAATTGCCCAAAACAATGAGCCTTTACATTAATCTCATCAACAGAAAAGTAAATCTAAAAAAAATGTGCCAAAACCGAAACATCTAATATGCAAAAACTAACAATTCATCTCATGAATTAAAGCATAACTCACCTAATTTTAAGAAAATAAGTTTGCACAACGAAAAGCCAACAACCTGTCTTTGATACCAATTGAAGGAAATAAAACTCCCGCAGCAGAAAGGACTTGGAATGACGTGGTGATCGTTGTGAAAAAACTTTCTTAAAATTAAACTTATCCTATAGATTTTAGGCTAAACATGTTGTAAATAAGGAAAAACAGTAAGAAAATCTACTTACTTGTTGAAGAACTCTTCTTCGTGAAATCCTTCTCCGGTCACGAACTCTTCGTGCTCTCGATCTCTACGTTCACGAACTCTCCGAACAACGAACGAATTGGACACCTCCAATTGATCTTCTCAGTTGTTCTCCTTCGGTAAAGGGAGAGTGATGGGACTTTTTTGGTTTAGGAGTAGAGAGGAATTTTGAGAGAGTTGAGAGAATGAGAGAGTGTTCTTGGATGGAAATTCAAAATATGACCAAAGCTTAAGCAAACCTTCTTGCAAAGGTGCTTATATAATGGTGATAGGTGGAGTTGAAATCTCCACCTATTTACCATTTTACCACAACCTTAGGTTATGCAAATCATATTTGCATAACCACATATAATAAGATATCTCATACTTTATTATATGTGATATCTTCCGCTCAAAGGTAAATGCTCAAAAAGTTCACACAATTTTGAAGAAAGGTTTATGTTTTTTTTTTTTCGTATTTCTTTTGAATTTTTGAAGTTCTTAAGCAAACTCCCAGAAAGCCAGGTAGAGGTATTCCCTAGACGGTTAGTTTAAGTACCTCAACATAGACAAGATTCATTCTTAGACAGAATTTGCCCAATAATTTCTCAATTGAAAGAAATAAGTTTTTTTTTTTAATTTTTTCAATTTTTTTCAATTTTTTATATTTTTTTATATAAAAAGAAAAAGAAAATTAATGAAGAAGATAAACCTATCCTATTCCAGTGGAGAGACCGCAACCATGTTTCTTCATTTTGCACCTTGGTCTTGATGATGGACGAGTTTTCAACTGCAAAATTGGCATATGCCATGCTCTCCTTGTTGCATTCTTCTTCATTTAGCATTTCATGCAAGCTGCAATAAGTTGAAGAAGGGTATTCTGGTGTCGAAAGCACTTTGGATGTCATTTGTTGTGAATTTGCAACTGCATAACTCACTGCAATTTCTTTGGGTGTGGTTCCTTCTCTTCTTGAGGTGGTTGTTCTTTAATCTCTACTCTCCCTTTTGGCTCCTCAGTACTTTCAACTGTTGGGACGCATTGTGCTTTTACTGGAATTTCAGGGTCTTTATGTTCCAATTCAGCTCTAAGTGTCACCGCCTCACATTGTTCTTTTTCTTTTTGATTTGAAGTCTCTACATTTTCAAACAAGATTCCTTGGGACCTGTCCTGCAATTCATTTATAATTGGTTCTACCAGGATCTTCAAATTTTGTAAAGATGTGGCTTGGTTTGACATCACAACATCGTTCTTTTCCTTATATTCCCTCACAAGTTCTTTAATGCTAGGCTTTTGTGGAATCATCTTTCCTTGTTGGAACACACTGGTACTGATGTTGATTTGCAAATCTGAGTATAAGTCCATAATATAAAAAATCAGGTTTATAAGGACAATTATCGAATATATGACTTCCTTTACAATAAATACAAGAAATTGAAGGAATAGAGTTAGTAGGAGCTATGAAATTTCGCATTATAAAATTTTCCATCATGTAGCTTAATGATAAAGCTTGAGCGTGCAATGTTGCCATGAGGTATGCTTCCATCTTGTTGATTATCTCAAGAAATTAAACCCTAAATTGTGTCTTTCTCCTATTTTAATTTTCTTTCCTCAACGTGCAAAACAATAGAAACAAGAATTGGGGTTTTTTTTTTAATAAAAAGATTGCAACTGCAATGCAATTGCAATAGAATTGCAAAGCAAATGCAATTTCAGTCGAAATGCAAATGCAATTGCAATCAAATTGCAATTTGTGCACAATCTGTGTGTCTACAATAAATTTTATTGAAAATTTCGTTCTCCGGCAACAACACCAAAAACTTGATAACGCTACTGTTGACATAGAAATTTCAACCAATCCTCAGTTGCCACGTCATTATTCCAAATTAATGACGAAATTGTAAATGATTAAATTTGGGACCAATGATAAATTGACATGTGTCCTAAATTTAGTTTGAAAATAAGAATTGACAAATTCTAAAAGTGAAGGGGCAACATGCAATTTGCCAAAATAATTAAATTTAATTTTGGTCAAATTGGATTATATGGAATTGGGTAAGATAAATAAAACCCAAATCCAAATGATTAGGCCCAAATCCAATAAAACCTGTTTTGATTGTTGGGCCCAAAAGTCATTAAAGCCCAAACCCACATGCCTTGGAAAGCTCTATAAATAGAGAGCTTCCCATTCATTTCAAAGGTTCAGAAATTTCACTCCCAAAAGGAACTCAGAGAATTCAGAGCAAAATCCTCAGGTGTTGAACACTCTCTGAAGTCCTTAGTGCTGAACGCGGAAGACGAGTCTCCAAGTGCGAAGCGCGGAAGACGAGTCTCCAAGCGCGGAAGACGAGTCTCCAAGTGCGAAGCGCGGAAGACAAGTCTCCAAGCGCGGAAGACGAGTCTCCAAGCGCGGAAGACGAGTCTCCAAGTGCGGAGCGCGGAAGACGAGTCTCCAAGTGCGAAGCGCGGAAGATGAGTCTCCAAGTGCAGAACACTGTAAGACGGGTCTTTAAGGGCGGAATGCTATAAGACAAGTCCTTAATGTTTCGCGAAGGACTTTTACAAGTTACAAGTTAAAGGACTTCAATAAGACCTTCAACAAGCTACAAGTCGAAGCCCTTCAACAAGCAATAAGCCAAAGACCTTCAACAAGCTACAAGCTGAAGTCCTTCAACAAGCTGCAAGCCTAAGTCATTCAACACGCAACAAGTCGAAGATATTCAACAACCTGCAAGCCGAAGGCCTTCAACAAGCTACGAGCCGAAGACCTTCAACAAGCTGCAAACTCCTCAAGACAAGTCTACACTTGGGAACAAGCTGCAGAGCCCTCAAGACAAGTCTACGTTCGAGAACAAGTTGCGAAGCCCTCGAATCAAATCTACATCCGAGAACAAGCTGCGAAGCCCTCGAATCAAGTCTACATCCGAGAACAAGTTGTAAAAGCCCTCGGACAAATTACACTTGAGAGAGAGAAGAATCAGAGGATAAACATTAGAGATTGTAACTCACAAAATTCAAATTAATACAAACACAACGTTCAATTACACGTGTCTCATTTCTATTTCTTCGCTGAAATCACGTGTAAACAAATTGTGTTTACACGTGATTTCAACCAACGAATGGCAATGAGACAGGTGTAATTGAACGTTGTGTTTGTATTAATTTGAATGTTGTGAGTTACAATCTCTAATGTTTATCCTCTGATTCTTTCTCTCTCTCAAGTGTAATTTGTGTGAGGGTTTTATAGCTTGTTCTCGGACGTAGACTTGATTCGAGGGCTTCGCAGCTTGTTCTCGAACGTAGACTTGTCTTGATGGTTCTGCAGCTTGTTCCCAAGTGTAGACTTGTCTTGAGAAGTTTGCAGCTTGTTGAAGGTCTTCGGCTCGTAGCTTGTTGAAGGCCTTCGGCTTGCAAGTTGTTGAAGGTCTTCGACTTGTTGCGTGTTGAATGACTTCGGCTTGCAGCTTGTTGAAGGACTTCGGCTTGTAGCTTGTTAAAGGTCTTCGGCTTATTGCTTGTTGAAGGTCTTCGGCTTGCAGCTTGTTGAAGGTCTTCGGCTTGCAGCTTGTTGAAGGACTTCGGCTTGTAGCTTGTTGAAGGCTTTCGGCTTGTAGCGTGTTGAAGTCTTCGACTTGCAGCTTATTGAAGGACTTCGACTTGCAGCTTGTTGAAGGTCTTAGGCTTGCAGCTTCTTGAAGGCCTTCGACTTGTAGCTTGTTGAAGGACTTCGGCTTGTTGTTTGTTGAAGGACTTCGGCGTTTGTTGCTTGTTGAATGACTTCGACGCTTGTTGCTTGTTGAAGGGCTTCGGCTTGCAGCTTGTTGAAAGACTTCGACTTGTAGCTTGTTGAAGGTCTTCGGCTTGTAGCTTGTTGAAGGACTTCGGCTTGTAGCTTGTTGAAGGACTTCGGCTTGTTGCTTGTTGAAGGACTCCGGTGTTTGTTACTTGTTGAAGGCCTTCGGCTTGTAGCGTGTTGAAGAACTTCGGCGCTTGTTGCTTGTTGAAGGACTTCGGCGCTTGTTGCTTGTTGAAGGGCTTCGGCTTGTAAGGACTTCGGCTTGGAGCTTGTTGAAGGACTTCGGCTTGGAGCTTGTTGAAGGCATTCGACTTGTTGTTTGTTGAAGGACTTCGATGTTTGTTGCTTGTTGAAGGCCTTCGGCTTGTAGCATGTTAAAGTCCTTCAGCATGTAGGTTATTGAAGTCTTTTAACTTGTAACTTGTAAAAGTCCTTCGCGGAATATTTAAGGACTTGTCTTACAGCATTCCGCCCTTAAAGACTCGTCTTGCAGCGTTTCACACTTGGAGACTCGTCTTGCAGCGTTCTGCACTTAGAGACTCGTCTTCCGCGCTTGAAGACTCGTCTTCTGCGCTCCGCACTTGGAGACTCGTCTTCCGCACTCGAAGACTCGTCTTCCGCGCTCCGCACTTGGAGACTCGTCTTCCGCGCTTGGAGACTCATCTTCCGCACTTGGAGACTCGTCTTCCGACGTTCAACACCTAAGGACTTCAGAGAGCATCCAACACCTAAGTACTTTGCTATGAATCCTCTCTCGATTTCTTTTGAGAGTGAAATTTACGAACCTTTGAAATGAATGGGAAGCTCTCTATTTATAGAGCTTTCCAAGGCATGTGGGTTTGGGCTTTAATGACTTTTGGGCCCAACAATCTGAACTTGGGTTTTATTGGATTTGGGCCTAATCATTTGGATTTGGGTTTTATTTATCTTACCCAATTCCATATAATCCAATTTGACCAAAATTAAATTTAATTATTTTGGCAAATTGCATGTTGCCCCTTCACTTTTAGAATTTGTCAATTCTTATTTTCAAACTAAATTTAGGACACATGTCAATTTATCATTGGTCCCAAATTTAATCATTTACAATTTCGTCATTAATTTGGAATAATGACGTGGCAACCGAGGATTGGTTGAAATTTCTATGTCAACAAATGCCCCTTTTTAGATTTAGGCACAAGTATGTGTGGGTGAATCTCGAAAAGATAATATTGAGCCAAAATGTACAACATTCGTTCATAATTTTGACTCAACTTGATGTGTCAATTTAGTCGAAATATGAACCTGGTTCATATTTTTTTTTTTTTTTTTTTTACATACCTTCATGTCAATTTATCAAAATATGAAATTGGGTCAATATTTTGATTTCTCTTGCATGACATAAAATTTGGACAAATTGGTGTAGATTTGGAGTTGTACCCAATTTCCTCTTTTGAACTTGGAGTAGCATTTGAATTTCACTCCAACATTGATTTGTGATAAAATCTAGAGTATGCCCAGATTTTAACTTGGTGAGATAAAATTGAAACTCTATCAAGATTTTGATTTGGATAGAATTAATTTATCAAACTTTGATTTGTGATAAGATTTGGAGTATGCCCAAGTTTTGATTTGAGATAAAATTAAAATTCTACCATGATTTAAACTTGACAGAATCAACTTTATCTAATCTTGATTTTGGATAAATTTTGGACTATGCCCAAATTTTGTTTGACAAGATAAAATTAAAATTCTAGCATGATTTGAACTTATAGAATCAACTTTATCCAATCTTGATTTGGGATAAAATTTGGATTATGCCCAAATTTTGTTTGACAAGATAAAATTAAAATTCTACCATTATTTAAACTTGATAGAATCAACTTTATCCAATCTTGATTTGGGATAAAATTTGGATTTGGAGATAGGATCGCTTGCACGATTTTCGATTGGGATAAGATAGGTCAAATTTCGATTTGAGATAAAATCCTATCCCAATTTCGATTTCAACTCCTATTTGAATTCCAACTTTGATTTTAGAATCTGACTATCTTTTCCTCAATTATAAATAGAGGAGGTGAGACTTCCATCAATTCACCCCAACAGAGCGCAAAACCTTCATGATAAGGTGTGAGACGAGTCTAAAACCTTAACTATATATTTTTTTTCTTTTTTTAATCATCTATGTACTTACTTTTACTTTTTTTTTTACAGCTTAATAATTGCAGTCTTGCAAGTATCTCCCTCCTAAAACAAAAGGCTTCATCCATTGGAAGGTAAAAAGCTAAGTGGTTTGGTTTTTTTCTTTTTTCTTTTTTTTTTTTTTTTTTGCAGCTATAGTGTTCTCTTAGCACAAGTACACTTGTGGGACCCTCGTCGGTTTCGGGTGTACTTGTAGCTACGAGGCTCTTTGATTCTTGGCTCTTGTACGCTTGTGGGACCCTCGTCGGTTTCGGGCGTACTTGCAGCAGTGGGATTCTCTGGTTCCTGGCTCATGTACGCTTGTGGGACCCTTGTCGGTTTCGGGCGTACTTGCAGCAATAGGACTCTCTGGTTCCTGGCTCATGTACGCTTGTGGGACCCTTGTCGGTTCCGGGCGTACTTGTAGCAAAGGGACTCTCTGGTTCCTGGCTCATGTACGCTTGTGGGACCCTTGTCGGTTCCGGGCGTACTTACAACAATGGGACTCTCGGTTCTTGGCTCATGTACGCGCAGGGGACCTCGTCGGTTTTGGCGCGTACTTGCGGCGATGGGATTCTCTCAGTTCCCGGCTCATGTACGCTTGTGGACCTTGTCCGGTTTTGGGGCGTACTTGCGGCAATAGGACTCTCTCGTTCCCGACTCATGTACGCTTGGGGACCCTTGCCGGTTCCCAGCGTACTTGTAGCAAAGGACTCTCACGGTTCCTAGCTCATGTACGCTTGGGGACCCTTTGTCGCCCGGGCGTACTTGCGCAAATGGGACTCTCTGGTTCCTGGCTCATGTACGCTTGTGGGACCCTTGTCGGTTCCGGGCGTACTTGCAGCAATGGGACTCTCTGGTTCCTGGCTCATGTACGCTTGTGGGACCCTTGTCGGTTCCGGGCGTACTTGTAGCAAAGGGACTCTCTGGTTCCTGGCTCATGTACGCTTGTGGGACCCTTGTCGGTGCCGGGTGTACTTGCAGCTACAGGACTTCCTTGTTCCGAGTGCATATACACTTGTGGGACCCTTGCCGATGCACTGGGTGTACTTGTAGTCATCTTGGATTTTCTTGTTCCGCGCATATACACTTGTGGAACCCTTGTCGGTGTCTGTCGGTGTACTTGCAACTCTACTTTAACTCCACATGTTCCTCTCTTTTTTTTTTGTTAACTGCAACCCCCAGTTTTTATAGCACCCTTTTCGAGGTTTGTTTAGCAACACTCGACCCCTAACGAGACCTATGGTGTTCCTGCAGCTCCATTGCTCTTCAATGTTAAGTCAGAGACAACTTTTAAGGTACGTCATGTCTCACATCTACTTTTTCTTCTTTTTTTTTTATTTGTATTTTTTTCTTTTTTTTATTTATTTGTATTTTTTCTCTGGGTTTATCAGTATTTTCTCCATGATGTTACTGTTGGCATGAAACCTCCTAAGTTAGTGAAAGAGTGGGTAATGGTGGGTGAAACCTTAATCTTGATATAACGAATGAGCGAACACCAACAAGTGAGATCTCTTAGCATGGAAAATGAGTCAATGTCGACTGACGAAACCTCCTGATTTGACGGAGGAACGAGTGTCGAAGGATGAAGCATCCTAGCTCATGAAGGAGTGATACATCGAACTTGAAATGAATGAATCACTTATTGTGAAGTAAGCAACGCTTGCCTTTGAAAAGTAAGCTCAAACAAGTGGAACACCAATCTTGAAGTGTCACACTAGTTCTTGAATCATGGTATTTTGAGGTAGAACGCATTTGAACTTGTAGCGATCAACGCTCAAACTTAAACTTTAAGAGAGCGAAGTGTAGACTTGAACTCCAAGTGGGAAATGCTTGAATCTAGGCTTGAGGTGGGCCAAACTTGACCTCAAAGTGGATGAGCAACGAACCAAATTTAAAGGGGAGCGAAGCTCGAACTATGGTAAGCAATGAACCATACTTGAGGGGGTTCAAGCTCAAATTTTAGGAGAGTCAACGATGATCCATAATTGAGGGGTACGTAACTTGGACTTTAGGGAAGCGACATACCAAACTTGAGTAGAATGAAGCTTGAATTTTAGGAGAATGAACGGCGAACCTAATTTGAGGGGAACGAAGCTCAACTTTAGGAGAGAACGACAAACCAAACTTGAAAGGGTCAAAGCTCAAAGTTTAGAGGGGTGGGCGACGAACCAAACTTGAGAGGAACGAAGCTGATACTTTGGGGGTGAGCGACGAACAAAACTTGAGAGGAACGAAGTCGGTACTTTAGGGATGAGCAACGAACCAAACTTGAGAGGAACGAAGCCAATACTTTAGGGGTGAGCGACGAATCAAACTTCAAGGGGAACGAAGCTCAAAGTTTAGCGGGTGAGCGACGAACCAAATTTGAGAGGAACGAAACTGGTACTTTAGAGGTGAGCGACGAACCAAACTTGAGGGAATCGAAACTCGAACTTAGGATAGAGCCACAAACCAAACTTAAGAGGAACAAAGCTCAAATTCTAAGGGAGAGCGACAAACAAAGCTTGAAGCTAAAATTTTAGAGGGGTGAGCGACGAACCAAACTTGAAGGGGAACGAAGCTCGAACTTAGGGGAGAGCGACAAACCGAACTTGAAGGGGTTGAAGCTCAAAGTTTAGAAGGGTGAGCGACGAACCAAACTTGAAGGAGAACGAAGCTCGAACTTAGAGTGAGGGAGCGACAAACCACACTTGAAGGAAATGAAACTCAAACTTTAGGAGAATGAGAGACGAACTGAACTTGGGGGAAAGGAAGCTCAAACTTAGGGGAGAGCGTCGAACCAAATTTGAAGCTGTCAAATCTCAAACTTTAAGAGGTGAGCAACGATCCGAACTTGAAGGAAATGAAGCTCGAACTTTAGAGAAAAGTCAACAACGAATCGAACTTGAGGGGAACGAAGCTTGAACTTTAGAAGAATGAGCGACAACCCGAACTTGAGGAGAACGAAGCTCAAACTTTAGGAGAATGAGCTACGAACCGAACTTGAAGAGGTTGAAGCTCAAAGTTTAGAGGGGTGAGCGACGAACCGAACTTGAAGTGGTTGAAGCTCAAAGCTTTGGAGGGCGAGCGACGAACCACACTTGAGAGGAACGAAGTCCGTACTTGGAGGTGAGCAATGAACCAAACTTGAAGAGGTTAAAGCTCAAAATTTAAAGAGTGAGCGACGAACCAAACTTGAGAGGTACGAAGCCAATACTTCGGGGGTGAGCGACGAACCAAACTTGAAGGGAAACGAAGCTCGAACTTAGGAGAGAGCGACGAACTAAAATTGAGAGGAACAAAGCTCAAATTATAGGGGAGTGAGCGGTGAACCAAACTTGAAGAGGTTGAAGCTCAAAGTTTAGAGGGCGAGCGACGAACCACACTTGAGAGGAACGAAGTCCGTACTTGGAGGTGAGCAATGAACCAAACTTGAAGAGGTTAAAACTCAAAATTTAGAGAGTGAGCGACGAACCAAACTTGAGAGGTACGAAGCCAATACTTCGGGGGTGTGCGACGAACCAAAGTTGAGAGGAACGAAGCTCGTACTTTGGAGGTGTGCAACAAACCAAACTTGAAGATGTTGAAGCTCAAAGTTTAGAAGAGTGAGTGATGGACCAAATTTGAGAGGATCAAAGCTCGAACTTAGGAGGTGAGCAACGAACCAAACTTGAGAGGTTGAACGAAGCTTGAACTCTAGACGAATGAGCGACGAACCAAACTTGAGGATAACGAAGCTCGAACTTTAGGAGAGTGAGCAATGAGTCGAACTTGAGGGGAACAAAGCTCAAACTTTAGGGGAGTGAACAACGAACCAAGCTTGAAGGGAACGAAGCTCAAAGTTTAGAGAGGTGAATGACGAACCGAACTTGAAGAGGTTGAAGCTCAAAGTTTTAGAGGGTGAGCGACGAACCAAACTTGAGTGGAATGAAGCCAATACTTTTGGGGTGAGCGATAAACCAAACTTGAAGGGGAACGAAACTCGAACTTAGGAGAGAGCGACGAACCAAACTTGAGATGAGCAAAGCTCGAACTTTAGGAGAATGAGCTACGAACCAAACTTTAGGGGAACAAAGCTCAAACATTAGGAGAGAGCAATGAACCAAACTTGAGAGGAACAAAGCTCGAACTTAAGGGAGAGCGACAAACCGAACTTGAAGGGGTTGAAGCTCAAAGGTTAGAGAGGTGAACGACGAACCGAACTTAAAGAGGTTGAAGCTCAAAGTTTTAGAGGTTGAGCGACGAACCAAACTTGAGTGGAATGAAGCCATTACTTTTGGGGTGAGCGACGAACCAAACTTGAAGGGGAACGAAGCTCGAACTTAGGAGAGAGCCACGAACCAAACTTGAGAGGAACAAAGCTCAAATTCTAGGGGAGAGCGACAAACAAAGCTTGAAGCTCAAAGTTTAGAGGGGTGAGCGACGAACCAAACTTGAAAGGAACGAAGCCGATACTTTGGGGGTGAGCGACGAACCAAACTTGAGAGGAACGAAGCCAGTATTTTAGGGGTGAGCGACGAACCAAACTTGAGGGGGAACGAAGCTCGAACTTAGGAGAGAGCGACGAACCAAACTTGAGAGGAACAAAGCTCGAACTTTGGGGAGAATGAGCAACGAATCGAACTTGAGGGGAACGAAACTCAAACTTTAGGAGAATGAGCAACGAACAGAACTTGAAGGGAATGAAGCTCAAACTTTAGGAGAATGAGAAACGAATCGAATTTGAGGGGAACGAACCTCAAACTTTAGGAGAATGAGCAACGAACCGAACTTGAGAGGAATGAAGTTGGCATGTATGCATCCAACTTGCAATGTCTTATTTTCATGAGGATGGATTTTTTTAGGGACTGAACTTAAAAGTTTTTTTTTTAAGTTGCCTACGTACCCTTTGAACAAAAGGGATCAAGTCATAACGTAGTTCAATTTTTTTTTTTTTTTTTTTTTTTGCCATTCACCTTTTAAGCTCATGTGGGCCAGGAGCATCATGCAGTTTAGGCTCTTGCGACAAGGAGCTTTCTTTACATCTTAGATGTTGTTTTCATCATCATGGTCTTGATCATGTCCTTCATTTGTAGGATTTGTTAAGACGATGAGATTTTTCTTCACTTTCAAGGAACTCTCTGCGTTTATGAGAACAAAGAGCTTTCTTTTCATACGCGAAGGAACAAGACTGTGAATCTTTTGGTCGTTGTTCACTTCATTGAACAGTTCTACCTTTATGGTTTTCATCTTTCTTTCATGTTGATCGCTTGTTACTTTGAGGCGATCAAAATAGATATTGAAGGTCGATCGTTCTTTGGTGTGGAGACACTTAACCTTTAGAAGGTTGAATGTCGAGGTGAGACAGGAGTTGGACCTTGGTTTTCTTCTTCTGTCGCGACCATACTCATCCTTTGGAAGACTGAAGGTTGAGTAGTTGAAGGTTTGATGCGATCGAAGACGGAAGTCCTTTGCTTGACTTCTTTTGTGCACCAACTTCATTTATCTCAATGTAGTATGAACTTGCAGAGTTTCCTTCCTCTCTTTCGCTAGGAAGAAAATCTTTCAAGAAGAATTCTTTCAAGGTCACCGATTGGCAAGGTTGAGGATGATTTTTTTCTTCCTTTCAGACTTAGGTTTCCTTGGATTCTTCTTTCTTCGATGCTTGTCCTTGCATTTGAGGCTTCTAAATTGACAAGAATTGTTTGAAGCTAAATTTTGTCTTTGCTTCTTCAAATGAGTCACCAGAACCCGACCTTTGCCTTTATCATTGGTAGGTTTGATCGCATATTGAAGTTCATTTCTTGACACCTCATGTTGAGACCAAACAACTATAGGTTCCATGGTCCCAAACTGGACTAGGCACACTTCTTGATCTTGAAGCGAACTAGAGTGTGTTTGACTGCATGTACTTGTTGTTACTGCAACATGATTTGATTGACTACTTCATTAAGGTCTAGCTCAATTTTTCCTTCTTTAGTTGACCTTAGGATTAACTCCTTTAGGACGAAACATTTCTCCACCGGGTGACTGACGACTCGATTATACTTGCAATAGTTGGAATCATCGACTTTGTCCATCTCTTCCGTCCGCTTACACTTTGGAAGTTCGATCAGTCCTATGGCCAGTAGTTGTTCAAACATGTTAGGAATGTAAGAATCCGGAAAGGGATAGACTTTATTCCATCTTTCCTTTAGACTTAAGCGACGTATTTCATTTTCTTGTTGTCTTTCGATCTTCTTGTATTTTTGCTTTGAAGACAACTTGAGAGGGTTTGTACTGACAACCATAGACTCTTCTAGAGTCGGCTCAATGTCACTTCCTTCTTCCTTTATGCTAGGAGTTAGAAGGTTTTTTTGTCTCATCGACTAACAATACTCAACTCCATATCGTGGGCGCGAGTTGCTAGCTCTTCAAAGGTGCGAGGCTTTATACCTTGGAAGATGTAAAGCAATCCCCAATGCATGCCTTGAATGCACATTTCGACAGTTGACAGTTCAACGAGACAATCTTTGCAATCGAGACTCATGGCTCTCCAACGATTTATGTAGTCGACAACGGGTTCACCTTTTCGTTGTCTAATGTTGGTGAACTCGAACATACTGACGGTACGTCTTGTGCTGTAGAATCGGTTGAGAAACTTTTTTTCAAGTTGTTCCCAAGCGCATGCATCGATTCGAGCTTGAGATCAATGTACCAGTCAAAAGCATTCCCCTTAAATGTTCGAACAAACTGTTTGACTAGTAGATCTCCTTGCGTGCCAACATTTTCACATATGTCGATGAAATGCGCAACATGTTGCTTAAGGTTTCCTGTCCCATCAAATTGTTGGAACTTTGGTGGTTTGTATCCAATTGGCATCCTCAAATTATCAATTATCTTAGTATATGATTTAGAATACAAGAGAGAACTTTGAGAACCCCCATCATATTGAGTTCTGACAGAGTTAGTTATCATGTCCTGCAGTTGTTGGACTGATAGTGAAGTGATCGAAGTAGAGGGTTGTGGTTGATTTTCTTGCACAACAACCTTCTCTTTGTTCCGATTTTTGATGACAGGAGTATGACTTGATTTAGCGGCATTTTGATTCTCAATCTGATTCTTTAAGTATGCGATTTGAGAATCTCTTTCTTCAATCGCTTTCATCAAGTTGTTGATTCGCTCGTGCATCTTTGTCAATCTCTCTTCCTTAGTGCTTGTTTCAGTCATCATGAAAGACACTACGTCGGAATAAAAATCGAACAAAGGATTACACTTGACCAGGAACTTGTTGTTTGATGCCCTCGACAGTGTTGGTACTTCATCGTCTTCCAACCTTAGTTCATTAGAGCAACTATGGGCAGTAGAACCCGTGTACAAGTTGCTCATGACAACGATCATCGAAGAAGTCTTGAACGACATTACTTTACTTCTGCTTTAAGGTGAGAGAAAGAGATGAGAGGTAGAGATTGTCCCACCGGGCGTGCCAATTTGTTTACACGTGATTTCAACCAACGAATGGCAATGAGACAGGTGTAATTGAACGTTGTGTTTGTATTAATTTGAATGTTGTGAGTTACAATCTCTAATGTTTATCCTCTGATTCTTTCTCTCTCTCAAGTGTAATTTGTGTTAGGGTTTTATAGTTTGTTCTCGGACGTAGACTTGATTCGAGGGCTTCGCAGCTTGTTCTCGAACGTAGACTTGTCTTGAGGGCTCTGCAGCTTGTTACCAAGTGTAGACTTGTCTTGAGAAGTTTGCAGCTTGTTGAAGGTCTTCGGCTCGTAGCTTGTTGAAGGCCTTCGGCTTGCAAGTTGTTGAAGGTCTTCGACTTGTTGCGTGTTGAATGACTTCGGCTTGCAGCTTGTTGAAGGACTTCGGCTTGTAGCTTGTTAAAGGTCTTCGGCTTGCAGCTTGTTGAAGGTCTTCGGCTTGCAGCTTGTTGAAGGACTTCGGCTTGTAGCTTGTTGAAGGACTTCGGCTTGTAGCTTGTTGAAGGCTTTCGGCTTGTAGCGTGTTGAAGTCTTCGACTTGCAGCTTATTGAAGGACTTCGACTTGCAGCTTGTTGAAGGTCTTAGGCTTGCAGCTTCTTGAAGGCCTTCGACTTGTAGCTTGTTGAAGGACTTCGGCTTGTTGTTTGTTGAAGGACTTCGGCGCTTGTTGCTTGTTGAAGGACTTCGACGCTTGTTGCTTGTTGAAGGGCTTCGGCTTGCAGCTTGTTGAAGGACTTCGACTTGTAGCTGTTTGAAGGTCTTCGGCTTGTAGCTTGTTGAAGGACTTCGGCTTGTAGCTTGTTGAAGGACTTCGGCTTGTTGCTTGTTGAAGGACTCTGGTGTTTGTTACTTGTTGAAGGCCTTCGGCTTGTAGCGTGTTGAAGAACTTCGGCGCTTGTTGCTTGTTGAAGGACTTCGGCGCTTGTTGCTTGTTGAAGAACTTCGGCTTGTAAGGACTTCGGCTTGGAGCTTGTTGAAGGACTTCGGCTTGGAGCTTGTTGAAGGCATTCGACTTGTTGTTTGTTGAAGGACTTCGATGTTTGTTGCTTGTTGAAGGCCTTCGGCTTGTAGCATGTTAAAGTCCTTCAGCATGTAGGTTATTGAAGTCTTTTAACTTGTAACTTGTCAAAGTCCTTCGCGGAATATTTAAGGACTTGTCTTACAGCATTCCGCCCTTAAAGACTCGTCTTGCACCGTTTCGCACTTGGAGACTCGTCTTGCAGCGTTCTGCACTTAGAGACTCGTCTTTCGCGCTTGAAGACTCGTCTTCTGCGCTCCGCACTTGGAGACTCGTCTTCCGCACTCGAAGACTCGTCTTCCGCGTTCCGCACTTGGAGACTCATCTTCCGCGCTTGGAGACTCATCTTCCGCACTTGGAGACTCGTCTTCCGACGTTCAACACCTAAGGACTTCAGAGAGCATCCAACACCTAAGTACTTTGCTATGAATCCTCTCTGAATTCTTTTGAGAGTGAAATTTATGAACCTTTGAAATGAATGGGAAGCTCTCTATTTATAGAGCTTTCCAAGGCATGTGGGTTTGGGCTTTAATGACTTTTGGGCCCAACAATCTGAACTTGGGTTTTATTGGATTTGGGCCTAATCATTTGGATTTGGGTTTTATTTATCTTACCCAATTCCATATAATCCAATTTGACCAAAATTAAATTTAATTATTTTGGCAAATTGCATGTTGCCCCTTCACTTTTAGAATTTGTCAATTCTTATTTTCAAACTAAATTTAGGACACATGTCAATTTATCATTGGTCCCAAATTTAATCATTTACAATTTCGTCATTAATTTGGAATAATGACGTGGCAACTGAGGATTGGTTGAAATTTCTATGTCAACAGCTACACGCAAGCACACGTGATCAAAGTAATATAAAACTTGAAGTATTTCAGACTATCGTACCCAAGGGAACAGTTTTAATAAAACTTATTGAGATGTAACAAATTGTTGACAAATTGCAATTGAAAGATAACCATGGGTGTAAAAAGATGATTTTTGGGTGATTTAGCTAAAGTAAAAAGGAATGAAAATAGTGGGAAAGTAAGAGATTCAAGAATGCTCATGCCTCTTTTGGAAAGACAGTGCAACTCCAACGCATTTGCGAGGATTGTAACTACAATGCAATTGCATAAATTCTAATTGCAATGCAATTGCAGTACACTTGTGATCCTCACCAACTTCAAACTGAGTAAACCGAGTTCTGCTCCTATTCAATCTTATCTGATGTCTCTTTACGAGATTGGGCTAATCTAACTTAGGTGAATTGGCATACAACTCTAAGGTTTTGGAGTCTTGCCCTATGTATAGGGTCGAACTTTCAGGACTTATGTCTAAGCCTTTTCCTCCATTGCTTTTGTGACAATTGTTTCACCTAACCCTTTCGGTATTAAGTCTAAGCTCTAACACTAGATGACCAGCTAGGGTTGTTCAACAATTAAATCAACAGAAGCAAACTTAGGTTAAAAATTAGTTGAATTGTTTTTGCTATGGAGCTTTATGTCTTTCTTCTAGGACATTCATATCTTGAATCTCTAAGAAAAATTAGCTCCTCATGAGAAAATGAATAAAAATTCAAAGAAATTAATTCAAGGGAGACCATTTAAACAAAATAAAAATAAATAATAATAATCTTCAACTTGTATCCATAACCCAAATTTCTCAATTTCTCAAACTTTGTTTTGTATTCAAGAATAAAAATGAAACTATGAAGTAAATGTGAAAATATGAAATAAAGTAAGAGAAACGAACAACTTAATTAAAGAAAAATCTAAAAATAACTCAGTGATATTCCATTGCCAAAATTAAATGACAAAACAAAATCTAATGACCGATTTCTAATAAAAATCCTAAATAACTCCTTGTTGAAATTGAAGTATACGAACTACATGGAAAAACTCCTCGGCCTCATGTAAATCAAACAAGGTTGTTCTTTACAACTTACAATCTTCATCGAAGTCGGATTGAAAGAGGATTAGAGAATTTAGGACTGAATAAGAACAGAGAAAATAAAAAGAAAAAGAAAATAAAATGTTATTGTCTTCGTAAATGAAAGAAAACTCATAAATTAAATTCAACAAAAATTCTAAAATCTAGCTCTTAGTTCAACTCCATAAAAAACTTTCCTTCTGATGGGATCGACGAAGTGAATTGGACTGAGAAGTAAAAGAACAACAGAAGAACTATAGCAACACTAAAAGAAAAATTACAGAACTTGAAAAACACTCAAAACTTAAAAAATGGAATTCTCCTCCGAAAACGAGCTCCTTTTTTATGGCTTCTTCCTCCAAAATATATAGGGATAACATTCTAGAGTTTCCTTCTTCATGGGTCAACTTTTCTTGCAGTATTTTTGGAGAAAATTGACATAAAATCTCCCAAAATCACGAAAATCACGATTTTCTGCGATTTTCTGCATTTTTTCAGATATTTCTCCTATGCAATTGCATAGCAGTTGCATGCTATCAAAAATATGCAAAAATAAAATAAGTGAGAAAGTTTTCTTTTTTTCCTTTCAACTTATTCTATTATTGGATTTTCTAACCTTTATGTGAATAACACAACTTATTTCAAATTTTTACCAATATTATTGAAGAAAAACACAAGTATAACTAAGTTTAAAAGCCAAATAATTCTCATAAATGGGAACTATCAGATGTTGGAGGGAGGCCATTGCTTAACTAATTCTATTACTTTAGCTAGCCTTTAATCTTTTAGCTAGTTGGATGATAGTTTATTTCAGTTTGGAAACTTGCGTATGTAAGAATGGTTATTTCCTTTAGTAATTGTTTTATTTATCAAAAGTTGAGCTTAGGCTATGTTCAGGATGTTGTTGTTTCATTATTTAAGTCTTAAGGTCGATTCTGCTTAGGAACGGTAATAAAGTTTCATTTTGTCTTAAAGTCTGAGTTGGTACCTTTTATTACTTGTAGTTTGGGAGACCTTGTGTTGTAATGGATATGGAAGCGTGTTTTCTCGTCTAACGCGTGATAGAAAAAATTATGGATAGCTTGTAGTTATGACATTATGTTACTGAAATTTTCATAGCATATAGATTGTAAGTTTAGTAATGTCCTTAAGTTAGGTTTAAAATTTGGGAGCATTACAAACTCTTTTTACTTTTTACACGCTTTAATTTTGGTTCAACTTGAAATTGTACCATATATGTAATTTTTTTTTAGTTTGTGGTAAATTTACTATTATTTTGACTCAAATTTCCATAAATGCAATTGCCTCAATATAAATGGCAAGACAAAATTCGTCAATTTTTTATATTATACTTTATCAATTTTATAGTTTTTTTTTTATTTCAACAGCCTAGGGAAGTAGGGATTCAGGCCTATAAATTTTTTTTTTTTTTTTTTTTTTTTTGTCAAAGATAGATACCAAAAATGAGGAGAGGAGAAAGATGATGGAAAGCAACAAACTAAAAAGAATAAAAGTAAAATAAGCAAATTATAATGGAACTTTATTCTAGTTCAACAACACCTTTTGGTGGATGAGATTAGGTCTTAATTTTTTTTTTTTTTTTTTTCGAGTTGAACAACATATGAGGTTGGAGGAGTTCGAATATCTAACTTCATGGTTAAGGGTATTTATCTAAACTAGTTGAGCAAAGCCCAAACAGACAAAATATAATACAACAATAATTTATCACATCATTTGAATTTAATCACAATAATTGGTCATGTCACGTGGCATATTTACTTTCCATTAATATTTTCTTGTAGCATAATAACTTCAAAAACAAAAAAAAACAAACATTTAGAACTATTTTCTAAACTTCAAAAATTAAAGTACCACTTAGACCAAAGTAAGCATATAACTCAACAGTAATTTACATATATGATCGACCAAAATGCTAGAAGTTTGAATCCTCCACCCTCCAACTCAACAAAAATAAAATATCACTTCCAAAAAGGCAATATTTTATTATCATGAACTAAGAGTATAATTCACTTGATATTATATAGCAAACATATACAAAATTCTTCCAAAATCCATAAACGAATTAACTCCCAATAGTCCCCTAAATTATTATGGTCGCATAACTTCATTTTATATCTTATCCAATAAATCTCTCATGTTCTTTCAAAAGAAATAATAAATAAAATAAATAGATCTCTCATATCATCCATTGACCTCAATGCCAGAGTAAGCCACTGTTAATTAACAAATAAACTTCATATTTAGTTATAATGACCATTTAGTGCAAGATCAAGAAAGAAAAAAATCCTCCACCATTCATGTTGAAAAAAAAAAATAAAAGAACTTGAGTTGGTAAGCTCGCCTCGAATCAAATGTCAAGTGTTTGGGAGACTGCTGATATTGCACCGTGTTTGGAAGCCCCCCGACATCAATAGCAGTAAATTATGCTTCGTAGCAAGACCAATCACTGAAATCAGTTTTTAAAACCCATTGTCCTTTTTCTATTACTGCATTCTTGCATTCCAAGCATTTGTTAAATCTTGGAACTGCCAAGACATCAAATTTTTCCCATGTATCTGAATGGCTTTGTATCCCAGTTACTACTCATCTGCCCATGTTGATGATCCACCCATTCCGATTTCAACTACTGGAGATGATATTTGTAATCTCGCGACTCTGTCGTGCTTTTTAGATTCCTTTCTATTAGCAGCAAACGATGTCGAGTTAGCTTTTAAAGTCATGCCCTCTACTGCTCTCTCATTGACCTTTTCCCGACCAGAGTCCACGTCTTCAACATCGTCGCTTCCAAAAAGCTGTTCGAATGGCGCTTCCGTGTCGTCAATAACATCAACCTGCCTTTCCCCTTCCTTCTTTGTTTTCTTCTGCTTTCCAATCTTGGTATGCGTATCGTTGTGTACTGGTGAAGATGGCTCATCATTGTTCTTGGCCCTTTTCTGCTTCAAATTCTTCTTGCGTTTTTTGCGCTCTAAATTATTTTCCATAACAACATCATTAACATGATCAAGCTCGCCATCACTGCCTTGACCAGACAGATCCATTTGGGCATTCCTTTTCAGTTTGCCATCTTTTTTCTCTTTTTGAAGCTCTAGCTTCTTGATTGAAGTGTCATCATCTTTGCCACTCCTGTTATCCTTCTCATTCTGAATGTATTTATCAATTGGTCTAGCATTCAATACGCGCAAGCCAGGAAGCAGTCGACGAACCTGCAGTTTCACTTATCAACAAAGAATTTTTGAAGGAATATATTGATTTAAAATAGTTAGAAGTAGAAGATTTGTAGAGAAAGACAGAGAGAGACCTTTTTATCTAACTTAGCACTTTCCGCTATAGGATTCCCTTGAAGATTAAGATTTCTTAGGTTGTCTAACGAACTCAATACCTAGAATAGTACAAACAGTGATTGATGAAAAGGAGGTTAAATTGGAGAAACTATTGCAATTTTAAAATACCATAGAAATGGTTCGATAGGATTTATCTTACCTTCAGATCTGACCATCTCATTATGATATTATTTCCCAAATCCAAATTCAGCAATTTCTTGTTATGAGACAAATCATTGGGGAGCATCTGGATAAGGGAAGTACACTCAAGAATGAGTACAGATCAAATAACAAACAAACAAGAATAAAGATGTTACCCCATCATTAAATAGTTATAAAATTGAATTTACTGAAATTTAATGAGTAACAAATAAGTTCTCAAGAGAAACGCATAAGATAAAGCAAACTAATCCAAACAGCACATACCTTGATTTCATTATGAGCAAGTCGAAGCTCTTTCAATTCGATACAAGACTTGAGGGAAGAATCAATAGATTGGAGTTTGCAATTAGAAAAAGATAGCTGAAAGAGGGATAAATAAATCATAAGATTCTTGGTCGTATTCAAGTAAGACTGATCTTCATACAACAACCAACATAACAACAAATTGCTTCTTACTTTTTTCATTGTTTTTACTTTGAATAGAGAATCTCCAATACTATGGATTGGATTTCTTGAAAGAACTGCACAAGAATTCAAAAGGTTAGAAAATAAGCTTCGTTTGTGTTTCTAATGCGCATAACTCTTGAACATACAAGACAGATGCAAGAAAAAGAAAAGGCTATTCTCAGAACATGTTATTCAATAAAAGTAAACAGAACTAGGTAAAAAACTTGAATATGCCAACTACCAGCAAAGCATTAAAAGTGGACATGAAAATGAGAACCCATACCCAGAGTATTCAGGTTCTTCATCTGATCAAGCTTGCAAATAGAAGCAATTTCATTGTCTGTGATCAAAGGCCAAAAATGGAAGAATGTCATTGATAATGATCATTACCAGCATATAAACTTTATGCAGAAGTTTCATATGTCAAGCTACAACAATGCTCACCATTCAAAATCAAAGCACACAAACCAACAAGGGGTCTAATTTCATCCATCGACTGAAGCTTATTCTTTCCCGCATTTAATACCTGATTAGAAAAATGCAAAGGCAACTCAAAATCAATTCCATAGTATCGATATCTATCTATTTCCTGAATAAGAAAATGTTAATGAACACCAAGTAGAATTTATACAGAAATTTGTGCATATCATAAATCCATAGATTACAAGAGGAGACGACCATGATTGAACAATTAGAACACAATACTTAATAGGGTATAAGAAATAACATTGAAAAAAAAAAACCTATACTCGCATCAACAGAAGCTACTCCCACAAAATGTTTAAATAGACGGTGAATAATTATGCAGATGGACAAGGGTAAATCTCTACATTCAAGACAAGAGGACAATCCCCCCTCTAATTCTCCACACTTTTGAAAATTGTGTACCGAATTTTTATATCTTGAACATCAAAGCCCATTCTTTAGATTATACTCATGGTGCACCCCACTAATCCCTCCATCCACTAAAGGCCAAAGTATATGAGACAACAAATGTTTAAGTTATTCATAGTGTTCGGAGGATATCCCCAACCATTCCAATCTCAATCCCATGATAAAAATTTTATTATATAGAAAACTAAATTTATATATAAAAGAAAAGGCATTGACAAAAATATGACAAGAAGGATGAGTAGTACTTACAGTAAGTTTAGAAAGCCCCTCAATTCCTTTCAAGCTTTCAAGTTTGTTTTGAACAACCGATAGCCACTTCAAATTGGTGCACGACTTCAAGCCCTTCAATTAAAAACGTCCAGAATTAACAAACGCCCAATGATACATTTTGAGTTATGAGAAAAAGAAAACGCACACATACCTCAAGCGATGTGAGATTGTTGAATGTCAAATCGAGCTTCTCCAAGTTTTTGAAAAGGGACAAACCATTTACCTGCAGAAAGGAAAATAAATGCGATTGTACTGAATAAAAGGGAGAAGCAGAGAAAATAAGAGAGATAAACAGAGGGAGGATCGTACATCGGAAAGAGCTTTGTGATTGAGCTTGAGAGTAGCGATGGCTAGCGGGTCTTGGGTCTCGTTATCCTTGAGGACTTGCTCTGTATTCAAGCGAGTCATAGTCGTGAAAACCCTAGTTGCTCTGCTCGGAACAGACACTGCCTTCCGTAGACACCTTCGATTCTGTTGTCTGTGCTTCCGTTGGATTTTCTAACAAAGTGGATGTTGATTTGATGCTCCATATATGTACCCCAATTTTCTTTTTCTTTTTAGCAAAATACACTTAGGGGCGTTTGGATCGTAGACTTGGGTTGAGTTGGGTTGAGTTGTGCAGAGTTGTTTTATCAGTGAGTTCTGGAAATTTTGGTTTGCAGAGTTGAGTTGATTCAGGAAGTCACTGTTTGGTTTGCAGAGTTGAGTTATTATGTCGTATGATTCGATGCGAATTTTTATAAAGTGAATAAATCGATTTTTGTGACTTTTTCTTTTTACTTTTTTTTTTCACCAAATCAATTGCAAACATATTTGTCTCACAATTTCAAAACTTCATTATGAGATCAATTACAAATTTACAATATATATTACCATTTGCAAGATATATGGGATATTTAGAATAAGATCTTGAATATTGAGATTGATATCAATATTTCTTCTCCCCTAAAATTCATTTTTATCTTATGTAAGGTGAAAGCTCTGATTTTTTTTGTGACTTTTTTTCCTTATTTTTTTCACAACAAATTAAAGACAAACACATTTATCTACAATTTCAAAACTCAATTATGTGATCAGTTATAAAATTACAATATAAATTACCATTTGCCAAATGTATGTTAGGGGTATTTGCAAAAGTAATGGATATTGGGTTTGGTATCAATATTTCTTTTCCAATAAAATTCATTATTTAGAACTTTTACTCTTCAATATGAACTTTATTCCTTTTTTTATGAACATGCTCACCACTACTTTTTTATTTTAATTTAGGTAGGTCTTAATTTAGTATTAATACTTTGCATATGAAGACTGAAGAGTGTTTATTTAAATTTGTCTAAACACATGCATTGTCTATGGACATCTTTATAATGGAATAAATGATTTACCTTGTGAAGATGTTAAAAATATGTCAACATACTTAAATATTTTATGTCATATTGAAGTTGCATATCTACAAAATATTAGATATATCATCAAGGTTTTAGTAGCGTCGTTATGCTATCGAAATTTTCGGTGTAGGCAATGTTGCTTAGTAACGTTCCTAGGAAATTTTGAGTTTGAAAAATTAAGGTTGTTACAGTTGGTATCAGAGCATGGGTCTTAGATTCTGCATACTCGCCTACATCGTAGGCAACGATCCTTATACCCTCTCGCAGGAAATCTAGTTAAAGTTATTTGAGTTGCTTGTATGTTGACACTTGTTATGTATGCTTTTAACTTCTTTGTTCTTGTGCAAATGTAGTTTAGAGTTTAAGTTTAGATTATGACTCGAAGATGTGATCGTTGTAAAATTCTAGCAACTTTCGAGGACGAAAGTTCTTCTTAGATGGGTATATTGTGGTGCCCCATAAAATTAGATACTTTAATTGTATTTGTTTTAAATTTGAATCTTTGGATAATCAGAACAAGATTAGAAAATGGTGTTTCAAAGTTTAAAAAACGATTAGGATTTCTGTTTGTTTAGGATTTATTTTTCTAAAAGGATTAGAATTCCTTGTTCTAAAAGGATTAAGACTTTTTGGTGTCTATTTAAACTAGAGTTTTAGCAACTTAAAGACACATTTCAAAACTCTCCTCATCTTCTTCTTTTCTCCACTTTCTTCATCTCGCCGGACAGTCGTTGGGAAAGTCGTCGGAGAGTCGTCGGACCATCGTCGGAGATTCGTCGGACCGTCATCGGAGACTCGTCGGACCTTCGTCGAAAAGTTGTTGGATCGCCGCCGGAAAGTACCGTACGGTTGAGTTAATAACTCAACTCCATGGGGTTGGGTTATTAAGTCACCGGTTATAATTGTTGGTGAAACAAACAAGGAGTTGGGTTATTAACCTAACTCAACTCAACCCAACCCCATAAACCAAACACCCCCTTAGGTCATCAAAATGTACTGAAATAATTGATATAATTGGCCAGTCATTCAAGTCAGTCGGTAAGGTTTTAAATCTCGATGTTTGGAACAAGGTTGTGAGTATGGCCATTGGTATCACCTATTCCCATGTATCACTTTTTTCCATGATTGATGAGTTTTCTATACCTTTTAATAATGATGGGTTTTTTTTATACTCATCCATCTCTCTTTTTCTCTCTTTTCTTTATTAATATCTCTCTTTTCTTTATTACATAAAAATCTGATAACATTCCCATGTAGAACCAAACACAGTCATCTTAATCTCAGACATTTATTATTCCCAGACATCTTATTTCCAGGCATCTATTACCCATGGGCATCCAGTAAAACCTTAAACCAAACGACCCCTAAGAGTATACTCATGCTAATTAGCATGGATTGTTTTTTTCTTGAGGTTGAGAATTTAAGACATGTTTGATAGGCAATCCTGAAATTTTGAAAATAAGAAATTTAATGAAAACATGGTTGTATTTTATGTTTTTAGTTATGTATTTAGTAGCAGAAATTGGATTCTAATTTAACCATGGTTGAAAATGTGTTCTATAATATATTTATAGTTTATGAAACTAGTTGTAGTTGTAAAACTAAATGTTATGTTGAATATAAACTATTATTAATTAATTTATGAGTGTGTTGCGGCGTGCAACAACGACACATTGTTGTAACGAGAACGCAACACAGAGTTGCGGCGCAAGGCAGAACCGATCCAGTGGAACGGGTCTGGTGCACGACGACTTCTCAAGTCGCCGTGGGTTGTGGGATGTGCAGTGTAGGTCGACTAACGTTGCGACAAAAAAAAATTCCTTGATTTCTTTGCCTACTAGAGATAAAAAGGAAAATAGGGTATTTAATACCCTATAAACTCTAATTCTACTTTTTTTCCTTCCAAAATTACCCTTTCCTTTTTAACCAAACCACAACCACCCCCCTCCTTTCATTTAATTAATTTTCTTTTCAAAACTAACATTAACCAAGCATGACAATTTAATTCCAACTTAATCCTTTTTCAAGAAATTTAATCAATAGTCCTAAAATCAACAATACCTGGAATGTCGAGTGTTACATAGATAGTGACTTCTACAATTCACACAATATCCACTCCAAAATTTGAAGGGAATAAAATAGCAAAACAAACAAAAGTTGAAACAAAATTGTACCAAACCATGGTTCAGAACACTGCACACCCCAAATACAACTTTCTGATTCTCAGTCTAAAATTTTGATTCTAAGCCTACACTCCAAACAATTCTTTTAGGTTTATAATTAGGTTATCATACAGTGAATTCCTAACCTCTTTGCATTCAAAACTCTTGTAACACCCATAAACTCCTAAAACATACTCCCTAGGGACATTACTATTCATGCATTTATTTTTAGGCCATAAAATACGATAGAAATAATTTAATTTAAATCACAGTAAAAAATCACTCTTAGGGATCCCAATAACAGTAAACTTAAAACATTTAAATAATGTAAACAAGTCTGGCCTCAGTTTAAGAATGACTACGCTACCAAAAAAAAAATCAAAATCAACTGAAAGACTGCTAATTGAAAAGTGCAGAAATCATGACTTCATGGTTCCCATGGCCTCCGTAACGAATCCTCGTCACTCGCCTTATATGCCTTTGCATTTACCTGAAAACATTTTTAAGAGAAAGGGTGAGTATTATAAAAATAATACCCAGTAAGTGCCCCTGCTACTGAGGTTTGGGACATGCATACACATACAATCATGACTTTGAAACTTCAATAAAACTTCTATATGTGGGACCTAAAACTTCTTTATAAATTCATAACTACACATTGTTGGGGTGTCGGGTGTATGCCCTAATCTCGTGAAGTTTGTAATATTTATTGTTTTAATAAATAAATGTTGTTTATTATTCAAACTTTGTGTCTCACATTTTTATAAACTTAATCCAATAAACTAAACTCTAGGGTCATATCCTTTGAGAGAACTAAGACTTGAACGGTGTGTAGTGGACACACGAGAAGGATCGCGTTCGAGTTAATGACTCGAACGGTCTACAGTACACGGATATGGTTGGAAACCTCATCTTGGTTACACTGTGGATGCGACCCGCTTTGTATTAGATACAAACGAGGTGATTCAGCTCGTTCATGTGGTTGACATGCGAGTAGGGGCATCCTATACAATGAGATTGTATTAGACCGGACCGTGAATTATTAGACCTACTGATGTAACGTCGTTAACAGTATAGGACTAATAACTTCGTAGATGACCATTAGTGGCTCGTCCTTTATCTTGAGCGTGTTACGGACTCCTGTGTGCGGGGGGTCTGTCCTTTGACTAGTATAGGTGAGAGTGGCCAGAGTACGCCCAATATGCCTACCTTCTTGGGGATAAGACCACGTGGGGAGCTGGGAACTTAACTACGCAAGATGGAATTCACTCGTTCCCGTGCTAGGAAAACTAGAGGGGTTGTTCCCTCAAGTGTTGTCTCCAGGGCTTGGACAACGGGGCCCCACCCTCTCTTTGGCCCGAGAGGGATGTTGTTTATGGTTGGACCATGCAACAAAATTATTCATTAGAGGAGTAGTGGGGCTTAAGGAGTAAGAGGTAGACACAGGGGTAAGACAGTAATTTGACCCTGTTGTGACTATGAACAACCGGTGAAGGGACACTCACGGGCATTGGTTATATCGATGGACACAACTTGTCCTACAGTGATGGGAGTACAACTACGGTTTAGTGGAGTGTTACCGTAGTTAATGAATGTTGATTAATCAGGTCAAAGAGTTTGATCGGTTAATCTCGTATCATTGGAGCTCGTCATTTGTAGGTCCATTAGGTCCCTCGGTTGGCTCAAATTGGACAAAATGAGGGTTTACAGTTTGGAGTGAATTTGAAGTGTTCAAATTCATTAAAAAGGTATTTATGTCATTTATATGTGATATAGTTGACATAATATATAGTTTAATGTGAATGAGATTCATAATAAACTATAGTATAGCCTAATTGATTAATTAATGCTAATTTGGAGAAATTGAATTGAGAGAAATTAAATTGAATATAATTCAATTTAAAATTCCACAATTATGCAAATAGGATTTGTATAATAAGGTATGAGATACCTTGTATTATATGATATGCAAATATGATTTGCATATTATATAGTTGTCGTAAAATGGTAAATGGTAGAGATTTTAACTCCACCACACACCTTTATATATAAGTGCATTCAAAGGCATCTCATAAGCTTATTCATTCATTTTTTGGATTTTCATCCAAGAGCGAGTGAAAAAAACTCTCTCAAGCTCTCTCTCTCAATTCCATACTTTCTCTCCAAACTCAATCCAAAGGGAGTTCCACCACTCTCCCTCTACCTCCCGAGAATAACCGAGAAGACCCTTTGAAAATGTCTTGCTATGCGGTTCGAGGTTTGGTTTGAGAATCGAGATCGTGATTCCGCTGGATCGAGAGAGATCGTGATCGAGGAGGATTTTGAAGAAAGGTTCTTCAAGAGGTTAGTAATTCATTTACTCACTGTTTTTCCTTCTCAAATTGCATGCTTAGCCTAGAATTTTATGTTGATACTTTCAATTTTAAGAAAGAGAGAAACACAACGAATCAACAACGTTTTACAACGCTCCCGCTGCGGAAATCCACTCCCTTCACACATGACTTTATTTTTCTTGGGTGGTCAATTGATCAACCTGAGTTCTTTCATGTTGATCCCCTCACAGACTCCTATAAGCTTTGAGTCCCTCACAGACCCCTATAATATTTTGAGTCCCTCACATACACCTATAAGTTGACCCATATGGTCTCTAATGCATATTTAACCATGCATAACTCCTCAGGAGACCAATTGCCACAATCCCTTCATAAATCATTCATGACATACATATATATGCATGAGCTCCCATTCGTAAATCATAATTACACATTCAACCATGGTTCATAGCATAAATTTTCATGACTTAAAATAAAATAACACTTTAGGCAATAATAATTGTGAAACTAAAAGTAATAAATTATTTTGCAAATAAAAAGATCCTTTGTCCCATTTTAAATTTCAGCATGAGATCCCTTACCTTGATCTTAGCTCCAAAATCCCAAATTCCAAAATTCGACACAAAACGTCCTCTACTACCTGTTCAATGAGACCTCTAAATTTAAGTCCGAACAATAATTAACCTTAGTCATGAATCTTATATGGTCTCACTGTTAGATCTGCAAAAGAGAGTTATTAAGTGGATCACTATGAGTAATCTAAGCCTTTTTTAGTGTGGACTCTTACATTTAGCTAGAAATTGTGTTTCTATGTTGTTTAATCATCTTTATGATTACAAAAGTCCTCTGTTAGTATTTTAAGCTAAGTGATACCTAATGAATGCAAGGAGTGGAGTAATAAGAAGCAATTTAATGGGAATTAGTTGCTGCAATCAAATATTTATGGGAAGAGTATGTGAAAACTTGCATTAAGTGATGGAGTAGTCTTAATGGTGCAACATTTGGCTTGTGAAGAGCATAACAAACCCCCTAATTCAACCCTTGTCTTAATCAATAAAGTTTACCTCTTATTTCTGTTATTCCAGTTTTCGAATTGTTCAGACACCATCCTTGCAAGTTTATTTCTAAGCGTTTAGTCCTTGATTGATGTTTGGTTACCCTTGATTCTCTGAAGCTAAGTCTATTTCAGCAATTCTTCTAGATACTAATCCCTAAGAATCGATTAAATTACTTATCACTTGTTGCAATAAGGTTGTGTACACTGCACATATTAAGGTGTTGTTTTAACAAAATTCAATTACACTCCTTTTAAGCAACAAGTTTTTGGCGTCGTTGTCGAGGATTAGTTGCAAGAATTATTGAAATTGAGTAAGTTTTTGGCGAATTTGTGCTGCATAAGTTGTAACGACCATACTTTTCCAGACTCTTTTCCTAGAGTCGTTACTAACCATGCATTCATTTGAGGCCAAAAACAAAGAGTCAAGAAGTAAAACAGAGAACGAAATACTTTCTTTATTGGGATCCCAAAGAAACGATCATTTAAAACAAGGTTCACTCGAACTAAAATAAAGAAAACTGAAATCTGGCCTCTGTTCAAATGAAGTTCAACACTTGACAAAAGAATTTTAAATAAGAACAAACTTAAAACATGAAACAAAGTTTAAAATATGCGGAAGACATGACTTCTATTCCCATGGCCTTCGCAATGCATTCCCGTCATTCACCCTGTAAGTTCTTGCTTTACCTAAAAACATTTTTTTAAAAAAAGGGTGAGTACTATGAAATAATACTTAGTAAGCGATCCCATCGTTTGAGTTTGAAAACATGTGGTTATAACAAATCATGGCTTTATGTGGGACCCATAAACAAAACATTTTTCATGATTTGTTATAACCACATGTTTTCAAACTCCGACAGTGGGGTCGCTTACTGAGTATTATTTCATAGTACTCACCCTTTTTTTAAAAAAATGTTTTCAGGTAAAGCAAGAACTTACAAGGCGAAATGACGGAATGCGCTATGAGGCCATGGGAATAAGTCATGTCTTCCGCATATTTTAAACTTTGTTTCATGTTTTAAGTTTGTTCTTATTTAAAATTCTTTTGTCAAGTGTTGAACTTCATTTGAACAGAGGCCAGATTTCCGTTTTCTTTATTTTAGTTCGAGTGAACCTTGTTTTAAATGATCGTTTCTTTGGGATCCCAATAAAGAAAGTATTTCGTTCTCTGTTTTACTTCTTGACTCTTTGTTTTTGGCCTCAAATGAATGCATGGTTAGTAACGACTCTAGGAAAAGAGTCTGGAAAAGTAGGGTCGTTACATAAGTATAACTGATTGAGTTATTGTGTTTGTTTTAGGTATTTGGATTAAGTAGTGCATGAACGATCTGATGGAGATCTGATCTCCTTGAGCAGCGGAAACGTGATTGGAATCGTTAATTTGCTTGATTGTTTTAATTGAAACAAAAACCAGTACATTGACCCAAAAATACAGAACAAGCATATACTTTCTAATCCTATTAGACATGGATTAAATGCATACATGCAAACATATGTTAAGTTTAACTATTAAACTAAAGGGAAGAAGAATTGATACCTTTGTAGACTTTCTCCAAAGAACTTGTTGCTCCAAAGGTTGTACAAAGAAAACAATCGTGATGGGACTTCTCTGCTTTCTTCCAAAGAAGAACACAACCACACCAGAGATCACCTCCTATATCTCTGAGTTCTACTTAGATCCTCCTTGGTGGGAAGGATTCCAACTTTTTGGATAGAATTGGGAATGAGAGAGTCAGAGAGAGAATTCTTCTGTGTGAGTGCAATTCTCAATCGCAAAATTCAGCATCGATCAATTGTCTTCCTCTCACTTGGAAAAGAACACCCTATAGAGGGCATCTCCCACTCCCTATCGATTAGGGAGTTGGGAGAGATGGGGAACGTGTCCTCCTGACACGTTCCCTATTTTTTTAATAATTAATCGTATTAATAAATCAATTAAATCTTATTTAATTAAATTAAATTAAATATCATATATTTAATTTAGATTAAATCACATTTAATCAATTTTCCTCTAACTCTATAGTTTTAATGCACATCTTATGTACATTAAATTATAATATATAGTTTTCAAATATGAATCACATTCACATTTGAATTTAATATTTGAACTCTTTCAAATATTTAATTCTCTCACATATAATTTAATATGAATCATATTCACATTAAATTTATAATATATAGTTCCAAAACTATATATTATATCGTATCTAAATACATTAAATATATTCCCTTATGAATTTGAACATTTCAAATTCTAAAGATCTAAAAACCCCTTACGAGCTAGAAGGTGGACCTAATGGACCTACAGATCAGAAGCTCCAACGATACAAGATTGCTCGGTTAATCTCATTAACCTCCCAATCAACATTCGTTAACTGCGGGAACACTCCACTAAAGTCCCACAGCTGCACTCTTCTCACTGTAGATATATTTCTGTGTCCATGGATATTGACCAATAACAGCAAGTCAATCCTTCACGAATGTTTGTAACACCAGCTGGGTCAAATTACCGTTTTACCCCTGGGCTACATCTTGTGCCTTAAGTACCAGTGCTCCTCTAATGAACAATTTGTTTGTGGTCCTACCAACAAACAGAGTCCCTCTCGGGCCAATGAGAGGGTCGGGCCCTTTGTTCAAGTCTCGGAGACACCACTTAAGGGAACGTTCCTCTACTTACCCTAGTAGGCGGGAATGAGTGAATTCCATCTTGCTAAGTTAAGTTCCCAGCCGCTCTCTCGGTCTTGTCTCCAAGAAGGTAGGCATATTGAGTCGGCGAAACTGGCCACTCTCACCCATACTAGTCAAAGGACAATCCCTCGCGAACGGGAGTTCCTAACCTGCTCAGGATTGAGATCAAGTTGCCTAGGTCATCCTAGTGAAATAGAAACCTAACTAGTCAACTTCTGACAAATGCAGAGGTTACTATTTTGTAGTCCGGTCTTATGTAATCTCATTACATAGGATATCTCCACTCACATGTCATCTACACGAACGCGTTAGGATCACAGTGTTTGTATCAAATATAAAGTGGGCCACATCCATAGTTTAACCAGGGTAAGGTACCCAAACCTTATCCCCTAACTATAAACCTTTAAGGCTCGACTTGTGGCAAACAGTTATACCCAAAGGGAAGGGGTGGACTATGAAGAAACCTTCTCCTCTGTTGCCATGCTTAAGTCCATTAGAATACTCTTATCCATTGCCACATTTTATGACTATGAAATTTGGCAAATGGATGTCAAGACAACCTTTCTGAATGGCAATCTTGAAGAGAGTATCTATATGGATCAACCAGAGGGGTTCATAGTTCAGGGTAAAGAGCAAAAAGTTTGCAAGCTTAAACGATCCATCTATGGATTGAAACAAGCTTCTAGATCCTGGAATATAAGATTTGATATTGCGATCAAATCTTATGGCTTTGAACTGAATATTGACGAGCCTTGTGTTTACAAGAAGATAGTCAATACCACTGTAGCTTTCTTAGTTCTATACGTAGATTTATATCTTGCTCATTGGGAATGATGCAAGGTTCTGATCAAGTTAAGCAATGGCTAGCGACCCAATTCCAAATGAAAGATTTGGGAGAGGCTCGGTTGCTCTTGGAATCCAAATTGTTCGAATCGCAAGAACAAAACGCTAGCACTGTCTCAGGCATCTTATATCGACAAGATGTTGGTTAGATATAAGATGCAGAATTTCAAGAAGGGTTCATTACCTTTCAGGCATGGAATTCATTTGTCTAAGGAACAGAGTCCTAAGACACCTCAAGAAGTTGAGGATATGAGACGAATTCCTATGCATCTGCTTTGCTCGGTAGTCCGATGTGCCATGCTATGTACTCGACCCGACATATGCTATGCAAATGGGAATAGTCGAGATATCGATCTAATCCGTGATATGATCACCGGATCGCCGTTAAGAACATCCTCAAGTATCTTAGGAGAACGAGGGACTATATGCTTGTGTATGGTGCAAAGGATTTGATCCTTGCGGGATACACCGACTCGATTTTTCGGATGATGTAGATTCGAGGAAATCCACATCGGGATCGGTGTTCACTCTTAACGGAGGAGCTATAGTATGGAGGAGTATAAAACAAGGTTGTATTGCCGACTCTCACCATGGAGGTTGAGTATGTCGCACTTGCGAAAGCAAATGAAGGAGGCCGTATGGCTTAGGAAGTTCTTGACCGATTTGAAAGTTGTTCCAAATATGAATTTGCCTATCACTCTTTATTGTGATAATAGTGGTGCAAAGGGCAAATTCTAAAGAACCTAGAAGCCATAAGCGCGAAAGCACATAGAGCGCAAATATCATCTCATCGGGAGATTGTGCAACGAGGAGACGTGATCGTCCACGCGGATCGCCTTGAGCACAACATTGCCGATCCGTTTACAAAGCCCCTCACGGCTAAAGTGTTTGAGAGGACAAATAGAAAGTCTAGGACTACGGGTTGTACAAAGAGGGCAATTTTTCTTTGCTCAAAGATGTTTTACCCCACACGACGCTTTAGTCCAAGTGGGAGATTGTTGGGTTTAATGTCCTAAAACTCGTGGTTTTGTAAACCGAATGTATATTCTATTTAGCAATAAAGTTGTTATTGATATTTATTCATAAAAGTGTTATTGAATGTTGTGTATTATGTAACCTTAATCCAATAAAGAACCTTTGGCTATGGGATGAATACTTGAACTTTATGTGTGACATAAAAGTGGATCAAGTTCAAGTTTTAGCTGAGCAGTCTATAGTATAAGGATAGGGTTGGGTACCTTATCCCGGGGGACACTATGGACGCGACCCACTTTGTAGAGTACAAACGATGTGATCCTAAATCATTCATGTGGAGACATGTGAGTGGGGGCGCCCTATGCAATGAGTTTGCATAAGATCGATCACAAAAATAGTCACTTAGACTTTATAACTCCGTTTCTTCGTCTTAACCGACTATATTCATACGATGACCTAGGTAACTTGATCTTAATCCAGCGTTCTATGGACCCCTGTTTATTCGGATTATCCTTAGATTTGTATGGGTGAGAGTGGCTCTGGGATCGCCGACTCAATAAGCCTCCCATTTCGAGGATAAACCGGGGTAGATAGTGGGAACATAGTTCGCAAGATGGAATTCATTCCTACCCGCTTTAGGGATTAGTAGAGAGGTTGTTCCCTTGGCATCGACTCGGGTCTTGAACAATGGGCCCACCCCTCTCATTGGCCCGAGAGGATTCTCGTTTCTTTGGTTGGACCACAAACCAATTGTTCATTAGAGGATCGGTGAGACTTAAGGAACAAGAGGTAATTCTGAGGGTAAAATGGTAATTTTGACCCAAACCAGTAATTACTGAGCGACTGTGAAGGATCGACTTACTAATCATGGTTATATCGAGTGGGCGTAAATATATCTACAAAGGAGGAGAATGCAAACCCACTAGGCTTTAGTGGAATGTCCCGTGGTTAACGAATGTTGATTAGCTAGGCTAAAGAGTTTGGCCTAGGTTAATCTCGTATCGTTGGAGCTCATGATCCAGTAGGTCCATTAGGTCCTCCTTACTAGCTCGGACTTAGCCTTATAACATTTTGAGAGAAAATAATTTGAATTGTTCAAATTCGAGTTTGGAAGAAAGCGTTAATATATGTGATATATTTAACGAATCATAGCTTAATTATGAATTAAACTATGATTAATAAGAGGTGGATATATTTAAATATGATTTAAATATTGGATCGTTTATAGCATGAATAAAGATCCATGTTCGGAAAATCGATCGGGATCGGACAATTTATTTAATTTAATATTTGATATTAAATTAAATTAAAAATTAATTAATTAAATTAATTATTTAATAATTTAATTAATTAAATTAATTTTAATTAAAAACCAATTTAATATTGATTTTTGAATTAAAATTAAATAAAAAATAGAGGATTTTCATGGAAAGCAAATTGGCAACTTGCCAAATCCCTCTCATCTTCAAATTCACCAAATTTGGCCACCTCCATCTCAAATTATCCTCATCACTATTGAGATATCACTCTAATGAAGCTTAATGAAGCTTTATTTAATGGTGATTTGAGGTGTTTTGGGAGAATTACACAGAAAATTCAATATTCCCGAATTAGTGACCTTTGAGTTCTTTTCTTCTAAATTCTCTCAACCTAGAATCCCACAATCCGTTCTAAGGCCTGAGGATAGTAGGGAAGACTCTAACTTGATTTGTGCACGAAGTGTTCGTGCTGAAAACCATCCACCGGGTGAAGAGAATTTGATCTTCAAAGTTGAGTTTTCTATTCCTCTGTTTTTCCAGCTTTGAGCATGTTTTTTATTTTACAAAATTGATCAACTTAGAGTATTCAAGATCTAAAATTGTTTCCGTTTTCTTAATCTAGTCTCTTTCAATTGGTATCAGAGCAATTTTGAGCACTAAATTTGATCAATTGTGTTCTTTGGTTGGTGTTTTTTGAAATACAATTTTTCTGGGCGTCTAAAGTGTTCTTCTGACTTTGGCATTTAAATTGAGTATCAATTTGTGCTTTATTTTCAAATTGCTCAAGTGTGTTTGAGCATTAATGTGTGTAGAATAAGCTGTAAAAATTTCGAGTCGATTGGAGTTCGGGAAGGCCTTCAATATGACGTTTGAAGTCAAGAGGTCAACGAATCGGAAAAGCAGAGCAAGGTCTTTGTGTGTTTTTTTAAATTTCAAATTTCTGATGAAATTTTTCCAGGCCCGCGTGTTTTGAAACTCAAATGAAGAAGATGTTGACTTTGAAAGTTTACTGTTGACCGGTTCATTGACTTGGACCGGTTCAATTAATTTTGGACCGGTTCGGCTCGTTTTCGGTCTGGTTCGGGTGGTTTAAGACCGGTTCTGACTATTTCGAGGCCGGTTTTTTCATTTTGGGGGTCCGTTTCATCAATTGGAGGCCCGGTTCAGCCATTTACAGCCTGGTTCAACCTTTTGAAGGTCCAGTTCACACATTTGCAAGCTGGTTCGACCCAAATTCGAAGTGTTCGAAGTGGTTCGATGTTAATCCTAGATTATTATTGTAATAATTTAGTAGTTTGCTTGCATTAGATGCCAAAACCAGTCCACTTTAGTGTGTTTAATTAATTATGCATTGTGAATGTATGTTTTAATTAAAATCCCTGATTATATGTGCATAAAGTATGCCATATAGATTTTAAAATCCCACCATAGGAAGCATGCTCCATGCATTGAAAGTATGTTATAAGTGTTATAATAGTATGCTAATAAAGCTAGCACGTCAACAAAAGTTGTTGATACTAGCTTGTCTAGTCATGAGAGTCCATCTCAAGAGTTGGAATGCCTCGACGTAGTGTGAGGGTTATAACACAACCTGACCGTTACATGGGTTTATCTGAAACCCAAGTTGTTATACCAGATGACGACTGTGAGGATCCATTGACTTATAATCAAGCGATGGTTGACAAAGACAAAGACAAATGGGTCATAACCGTGGACCAAGAAATGGAGTCTATGCACTTCAATTCTGTTTGGGATCTTGTAGATAAACCTGATGGGGTAAAACCTATAGGTTGTAAGTGGATCTACAAGAGAAAGCGTGGTGTAGATGGAAAGGTGCAAACCTTTAAAGCTAGACTAGTAGCATAAGGTTATACCCAGGTTGAAAGGGTTGACTATGAGGAAACCTTTTCGCCTGTTGCTATGGTAAAGTCTATCCGTATCCTACTTGCCATTGCCGCATATTATGACTATGAGGTATGGAAAATGGATGTCAAGACAATATTCTTGATTGGCAATCTTGACGAGAACATGTACATGGACCAACCCAAAGGGTTCATTGAACCAGGACAAGAGCAAAAGGTTTGCAGACTTAAAAGGTCAATCAATGGGCTGAAACAAGCCTCTAGGTCCTGGAATATAAGATTTCATGAGGCAATCAAATCTTTTGGCTTTGCTTAGATTGATGATGAACCTTGTGTCTACAAGAAAATCATCAATAGTTCTGTCACATTCCTAGTTCTATATGTGGATGATATCCTACTCATTGGGAATGATGTAGGTTATCTTACTGACATTAAAAATTGGCTAGCTACGCAATTCCAAATGAAAGATTTGGGAGAAGCACAATTTGTTCTTGGAATCCAGATTGTCCGGAACCCCAAGAATAAAACACTAGCCTTGTCTCAGACATCTTACATCGCCAAAGTGTTGTTGAGGTTTAAGATGCAAGACTCCAAAAAGGGTTTATTGTCTTTTAGATATGGAGTTCATTTGTCTAAAGAACAGTGTCCTAAGACACCTCAAGGAGTTGAAGACATGTGATAGATTCCTTATGCATCAGTTGTTGGGAGCTTTATGTACGCCATGTTGTGTACTAGGCCAGACATCAGTTTTGCAGTTGGAATGGTCAGTAGGTATCAATCCAATCCAGGACCTGAACACTGGACATCGGTTAAAACGATCCTTAAGTATATTCGGAGAACAAGGAACTACATGCTTGTGTATGGGCTAAGGATTTGATCCTTACAGGATACACGGATTCTGACTTTCAAATTGATAAAGATTCTCTGAAATCTACATCAGGGTCAGTATTTACTCTTAACGGAGGAGCTGTAGTATGGCGAAGCGTCAAGCAGGGATGCATCGCTGATTCCACCATGGAGGTCGAATATGTAGCAACTTGTGAAGCAGCTAAAGAGGTCGTTTGGTTAAGAAAATTCATGTTAGATTTGGAAGTTGTTCCAAACATGAGTTTGCCTATCACGCTGTACTGTGATAACAGTAGTGCCGTGGCAAATTCAAGGGAACCCCGAAGTCACAAGAGGGGTAAAAATATTGAGCGGAAATATCATCTCATTCGGAAGATCGTGCATCGAGGAGACGTGATCATCACGAAGATAGCCTCAGAGCACAACATTGCTGATCCTTTTACAAAGTCTCTCACGGCTAAAGTATTTGAGAGTCACCTAGAAGGTCTAGGTTTACAAGTCTTCCCCAACTAGGGCAAGTGACAGATATTAAATGCCCTAGTTTATTGTATTTTACTTTATTGTAATGTTTAAATTATGTACTCCACAAGCTTTAGGTCAAGTGGAAGATTGTTAGGATATGTGCCCTAAAACTTATGTCATTTTAGTCAAATAAATAAAGAGTTATTTGTTTTAATAAAATTATATTCTCACTTTATAAATCCAATAAACTAAGCTCCAAGGTTATAATATATCTTGAACATCAGTGTAGTAGACACTATTTGGATTGTGTTCAGGAGTATAACCTAAATGGTCTATGGTATAAGAATAAGGTTGGAAACCTTATTCTGGTAACACCATGGATGCGACCCACTTTGTAGTTAATAGAAATGAGGTAATCCAACTCATTCATGTGGATGACATGCGAGTGGGGGCATCGTGTATGAAGAGTTCATACAAGACCGGACTGCAAATTATTAGTCTAACCAGTATAACGCCGTTAACAACATAAGACTGATAATTTATAGATGGTCATTAGTGACTCGACCTGAATCCTGAGCAAGTTAAGAACTCCTTCTTATAGGGGTTTGTCCTTAGACTAGTATGGGTGAGAGTGGCCTGTAGCCGACTCAATAAGCCTACCTTCTCAGGGACAAAACCTCGTAGGTACCTGGGGACTTAGCTATGCAAGATGAAATTCACTCATTCCTACACTAAGGAATTAGATAGGTTGTTCCCTTAAGAACTGAGTCCAGGTCTTGAACAACGGGGCCTCGCCCTCTAAACTAGCTTAAGAGGGTATGAGTTTATGGTAGGACCATAGACTTGTTGTTCATTAGAGGATCAGTGGTGCTTAAGGAACAAAGAGGTAATCACAGGGGTAAAACGATAATTTGATCCAACTGTGATGACGAACAACCTGTGAAGGGCCGACTCATGGATAATGATTATATCAATAGACACAATATAATCTACAGTGAGGAGAGTGCAACTATAAGTCTATAGTGGAGTGGCTTGTAGTTAATAAATATTGATTAACTGGATCAAATAGTTTGCTCAGTTACTCTCACATCATTGGAGCTCATGAACTGTAGGTCCATTAGGTTCCTCCGTAGGCTCAACATGGTAATATTGAGGGTATAAAGTTAGGAATGAGATTGAAGTGTTCAATTTCATATATGAGGTGTTATATCAATTATATGTGATATAATTGATATAATATATAGTTTTAATGTAAATTAGATTCACATATTAACCATATACTAATGAGAGAATGTAGGAGAGATAGAATGGTAATTTCCATCCTATTTCTCTATAAATAATTGCATAAGATGTAACTTTGAGGCTAAGGTTTTGGATTAACAACCCTAGAGTTCCATTTTGTGTTGGAAAGAGTTCCAAACCAAAACTTCTCTCAAACCTCCACATCTCATCCTAAAGGAACCCACCTCCCTCCTTCACCTAGAGAACAACGGAGAAGATCTAGTGGTGAATCTTCCTACGTTCGGGTTCGTGTTGCTGAGATCGTGATCGTGGGAGAAGGAGCTCGTGAAAAAAGTATTCTTCAAAGGTATATTTCTTGTTGTCCTATCTTTAAAAGCATGCTTAATCTTAGATTTAGTTCTTGTATTTTAGATCTATGTAACTAAATCATGAACACGCGATTAACAATCGCTTCCGCTGCGGGTTTCGATCCCTTCAGGGTCCACATGCTCATCTGAGAGCCTTTTGGGAGTTAGTGATTCTTTTATTATGCTTAGGGTATCCATAAAGAAGACTTAACCTCTTCCTTTATTCTCTTAGGGATGGAGCTAAGGCTTGGCTAGATTCCTTACCCCTAGAGCCATAGATTCATGGAATACTCTAGTTGAAAAGTTTCTTATCAAGTACTTCCCCCCAACTAAGAATGCTAGGTTGCGAAGTGATATTATGTATTTCCAGAAAAATGAAGATGAAACAATGAGTGAAGTCTAGGAGAGATTTAAAGATCTACTGAGAAGATGCCCTCATCGTGGACTTCCTCACTGCATTCAGATGGAGACATTTTACCATGGTTTAAATACAACAACCAAGCAAGTTATTGATGCCTAAGCCAATGAAGCTCTTTTGTCTAAGACCTACAATGAAGCTTTTGAAATTTTGGAGAGGATATCTTCCAACAACTGCCAGTGTGCAGACATTAGGAACAATCCTAGTAGGAAAGCTAAGGCAATGTTAGAATTAGATGTTTTATCTGCTTTAAATGCTCAGATGGTATCTATGAAAAACATGCTGAAAAATTTGTCTGTGGGGAATGCAACCAAGAATGTGTCATCTGTGTAGAGTCCAACCACTGTGAATGAAGTTGGAAGTCATGAAGTATGTGTCTACTGTGGAAAAGGGCATGTTTATGAGTATTGTCCTCACAATCCAGCATCAGTGTGCTATGTAGGCAACCATCAAGCAAATCAAAGGAATAACCCATACTCCAATACTTATAATCCTAGTTGGAGGAACCATCCTAACTTTTCTTGGGGAGGCCAAAGCAGTGCTGCCCAAGCACCTCAACCACAAGCTAGAATGAATCAACCCCCTAGATTTGGAAATCAGAACCAACAAGGATTTGGGAACCAAAGACCTATAAACCCCTCCACGAGCTTATAGTGCATCTGTGAAGAATGTACTGAAGGATTACATGGCAAGGACAGATGTAGTCATTTAGAGCCATTCAACTTCTATGAGGAATATCGAAATCCAGCTTGGTCAAATAGCAAATGAAATGAAAATCAGACCTCAAGGCAAATTACTAGCTGATACTACCACCAAAAAGGGAAGGAAAGGAACAAGTTGAGGCAATAGAGTTAAGAAGTGGAAAAACAATGGGAAGAAATGAGGATAGAAAGGAATTGAATGAACAGGAGGACTAATTGATTGAATGCATAAGAAAAGTTGAGCCAAAGAGGGGACAAGCTGTATGCAGTGGAGAAGAAACTAAAGAGAAAATAGTCAAACCTTCACTGGCCAAGTCTGATGCAGTAACAGATTTTCAGCCTCCCCCACCACCCTTTCCACAAAGAATAAATAAGAGAAAGGGAAAAGAAGCTCCTTTTGAGAAGTTTTTGGGTATACTAAAGGAGATCCACATTAACATCCCCTTAATTGATGCATTGAGATATATGCCAAATTACATGAAATTCCTCAAGGATGTTTGTTTTAAGAAAGAGAGGTTTCAAGAATTTAAGGTGGTCTCTTTGAATGAAGAATGTAGTGTAGTATTCAGGAACATGATCCCTCATAAGGAGAAAGATCCAGGGTCATTCACAATTCCAGTTTTAATTGGAGGAAAGAAGGTGGGTAGAGCTCTCTGTGATTTAGGACCCAATATCAACTTTATCCCTCTATCCATTTACAAAGGGTTAGGTATAGGAGAAGCTCGCCCTACAACAGTGACTCTTCAGCTTGCTGATAGGTGTTGGGATGTATGTCTTAATCTCATTTTGTTTGTAATATTACCATTTGAAATTAATAAAAGTTATTTATTTCATTACTTTGTGTCTCGCAATTTTACAAACTTTGTCCAATAAACTAAGCTCTAGGGTCATTGAATTTATGAGAGAACTAGAACTTGAACGATGTGTAGTGGACACACAGGGAGGATCACATTTGAGTTAATGACCCGAACAGTCTACAGTATACAGATAGGGTTGAAAACCTAATCCTGGATATGCTGTGGATGCGACCCGCTTTGTATTAGATACAAACGAGGTGATCTGACTCGTTCATGTTGTTGACATGCGAGTGAGGGCATCCTGTGCAATGAGATTGTACAAGTCCGGACCGTGAATTATTAGACCTACTGATGTGACACCGTTAACAATATGGGACTAATAACTTCGTAGATGACCATTAGTTACTCGACCTTAATACTGAGCATGTTACGGACTTCTGTCTGCGGGGTCTGTCCTTTGACTAGTACGGGTGAGGGTGGTCACAGTTACTCGCCCAACATGTCTATCTTCTCAAGGACAGGACCACGTGGGGAGCTGGGAACTTAGCTACGCGAGATGGAATTCACTCGTTCCCGCCTTTAGGAAAACTAGAGGGGTTGTTCCCTTAAGTGCTGTCTCTAGGGCTTGGACAACGGGCGCCCACCCTTTCACTGGCCCGAGAAGGGTGTTGTGTATGGTTGGACCATTACAACGTTGTTATTCATTAGAGGAGCAGTGGGGACTTAAGGAGCAAGAAGTAGACACAGGGGTAAAACGGTAATTTGACCCAGCAGTGTCTACGAATAACCTTTGAAGGGTCGACTCATGGGCATTGGTTATATCAGTGGTCACAACTTGTCTTACTCTGACGGGATTGTAGCTACGAGCTATAGTGGAATGTTACCATAGCTAATGAATGTTGATTAACCAGGTCGAAGAGTTTGACAGGTTAATCTCGGATCATTGGAGCTCGTCACTGTAGGTACATTAGGTCCCTCGGTTGGCTCAAACTGGATTAATAGAGGGTTTATAGTTTTGGTGTGAATTTGAAGTGTTCAAGTTCATTAAAGGGTAATTATGTCATTTATATGAGATATGATTGACATATTATATAGTTTAATGTGAATGAGATTCATAATAAACTATAGGTTAGCCTAATGGTCTAATTAGGGTTAATTTGGAGAAATTGGATTGAGAGAAATTAAATTGAATGTGATTCAATTTAAAAATCCACAATTATACAAATGTGATTTGTATAATGAGATATGAGATATCTTATTATATATGGTTATGCAAATATGATTTGCATAACCTATGGTTATGGTTAAATGGTAAATAGGTGGAGATTTCAACTCCACCTATCACCATTATATAAACTCTTTGCAAGAAGGGTTTGATGGGCCTGTTGTTCATTTTTTGGATTCTCACCAAAAACAACAATCAAAATTCTCTCAACTCTCCTCTCTCAACTCTCCTCCCTTTCACCAAAAGGAAGAGTCCCACAACTCTCCTTCTACCAAAAGTAGTACAACCGAGAAACTGTGTGGAGGTGTCTGGGTTACTCATTGTTCAAGGAGATCGAGTACGTTGAGATCGTGACCACGAAGGGTTCGTGAATGGTGAAGGAAAACTTGAAGACGGTTCTTCAACAAGTAATTGAAGGGAATGAGAATCCCCACGCAGCGAAAGACGATCGAATCGTCAAGGTATCGTTATGTTACTCGAATTTCATTAAAACGATTTAACATTTAAATCTAGGCTAAACATGCTAAATGGAAAGGAAAACCAGTAAGTTAAGTAAACTTACTTGTTGAAGACCTTCTTCAAGAACTCATTTCCAGCGAATCACGAACTCTTCGTGCAATCTCGATCTCTACAAAATCTTCTCTCGAAAAAAACCAAACACTACCAACGATCTTCTCGGTTGTTCTTCCTTTGTAAGAAGGAAAGTAGTGGGACCTTTTGGTTTTGGAGAGGGAGGAGAGTTGAGAGAGTAGAGAGAAAATTCTCTTCTTGTTGGTGAGAATCCAAGAAATGAGAGAAGAGCTTATGAAATCCTTCTTGCAAAGGGTTTAAATAGTGGAAATGGATGGAGTTAAAATCTCCACATTATTACCACTTTACCACAACTATAGGTTATGCAAATCATATTTGCATAACCATATATTATAAGTGTTGGGATGTATGTCCTCATCTCGTGTAGTTTGTAATATTCCAAGTTGTAAATGAATAAGAGTTATTTATTTCAACATTGTGTAATAAATAAGAGTTATTTATTTAAACTTTGTGTCTCGCATATTTTATAAACTTAATCCAATAAACTAAGCTCAAGGGTCATTGTATTAATGAGAGAACTAAGAACTTGAACGGTGTGTAGTGGACACACAGGGAGGATCACGTTCGAGTTAATGACCCGAACGGTCTACAGTATATGGATAGGGTTGGAGACCTAATCCTGGATACACTGTGGATGCGACCCGCTTTGTATTAGATACAAACGAGGTGATCTGACTCGTTCATGTGGTTGACATGCGAGTGGGGGCATCCTGTGCAATGAGATTGTACAAGACCGGACCGTGAATTATTAGACTTACTGATGTAACACCGTTGCGAGATAGAGCTAATAAATTCGTAGATGACCATTAGTGACTCGACCTTAATCCTGGAGCGTGTCACACGGACTCTCGCCCTGCGGGGTTTGTCCTTTGACTAGTACGGGTGAGGGTGGCCACTGTTGCTCGCCCAATATGCCTATCTTCTCAGGGGCAGGACCACGTGGGGAGCTGGGAACTTGACTACGCAAGAAGGAATTCACTTGTTCCCGACTTAGGGAAATTAGAGGGGTTGTTCCCTTAAGTGCTGTCTCCAGGGCTTGAACAACGGGGCCCCACTCTCTCATTGGCTTGAGAGGGTTGTTGTTTATGGTTGGACCATGCAACGTAGTTGTTCATTAGAGGAGCAGTTGGACTTAAGGAGCAAGAGGTAGACATAGGGGTAAAACGATAATTTGACCCAGCTGTGACTACGAACAACCTGTGAAGGGTCGACTCATGGGTATTGGTTATATCGATGGACACATCTTGTCCTACAGTGATGAGAGTGCAGCTACGGGATTTAGTGGAGTGTTACCGTAGCTAATGAATGTTGAATAACCGGGTCAAAGAGTTTGACAGTTAGTCTCGGATCATTGGAGCTCAATCACGTGTAGGTCCATTAGGTCCTCTCGTTGGCTCAAATTGGACAAATTGAGGGTTTACAGTTTGGTGTGAATTTGAAGTGTTCAAATTCATTATTTGGGTATTTATGTCATTTATATGAGATATAGATGACATAATATATAGTTTGATGTGAATGAGATTCATAATAACCTATGGTATAGCCTAATTGATTAATTAGTGCTATTTGGAGAAATTGAATTGAGAGAAATTAAATTGAATGTGATTCAATTTATAATTCCACATTTATGCAAATGAGATTTGTATAATAAGGTATGAGATACCTTATATTATATAATATGCCAATGTGATTTGTATATTATATGGTTGTGGTAAAATTGTGATTTGGTGGAGGTTTTAACTCCATCACATAATAGTATTTAAAGGCTTTGCAAGAAGCCTTTAGTGTGCCATTTGCCATTTTTTGGATTTCCATCCAAAGAGAGCAAGTGTTTTCTCTCTAGAACTCTCTCAATTCTCTCTAAAATTCTCTCCTCACCCAAAACCAAAGGGAGTCTCACTCACTCTCCCTCAACCTCCCGAGAAAACCGAGAAGACCCTTTGGAGGTGTCTCCCTGTTCGGATCGTAGTTCGTGTTCGAGGAGAACGTTGGATCGAGAGAGATCGTGACCGGAGGAGACACTAGAAGAAAATAAGGCTACAATGACGGACGAAAAAATCAAGGGGCGAGATACAATGACGGACGGGAAGAAGGCGCGCTGGAATTTTTTCGCCGGACATACAATGACGGGCATTGCCCGTCATTGTAAATTCTTTTTAATGACGGGCTTTGCCCGTCATTATATGATATTAATTAAAAAAAAAATTCGGACACCTCACAACCCGACAACTCACTCTCTCTCTCCACGTTCCACCATCGAGATCTCCCTCCATCACTTTCCCTCGATCTCTCCTCCATCACTTTCCCTCCCAGCTCACCTCACACCCGACCCATCTCCAGCCGGCCGTTTAGGAGTCGAAACCGCCGTCCATCTCATCGCCGCCCGCCTCGTCGGTCTTCGCCTAATCGCCTCGTCGCCGCCGACCGTAGGCTTGATCTCACAGCAGCCTTCATCTCTCTCCACGATCTCACTCTCTTCTTCACAAACCGCCGTCCACCGTCGACCGTCGATCGTTTGGGGAGTCACCGCCGGCCACGAAGCACCAAACCGCCGTCCTCCTTGACGCTCAATCGCCGTCGACCGCTTCGCCGCCGTCCATTTGGGAGTCCTCACCGCTCTTTCTTCTCCGTGACCGGATCTGGAAGCTTGAGGTCCGGATCTACACCTCCTTTGTAGATCTGCTTCATTGAGGTCCAAATCAGTCCATTTAGCTTGTTTTTATGTCAGTTTAGCTTGTTTTTTTGTTAGTTATCTTGAAATGCTCTTGAAATGATGAAGCTCTTGAAATGTTGAAGGGCACAAAGTTGAAATGGAAGTCACATTTGATGGATTATGCAATTTTTAGGTTGAGGTTGAGGTTGAGGTTGAGGTTGGATAGAACCATATATCAATTTTAAGGTTGAGGTTGGATTATGCAATTTTTAGGTTGAGGTTGATGGATTATGCAATTTTTAGCTTGTTTTTATATCAATTTTAGAAAAGATTTTTGAACCATATAATTAGCCTCCTTCACATTTGATGGATTATACTCTAAACATAGTTCATTCCACTTTTTAGATTACTTTCACTTTTTCCTTAAAAACTTAAAAATATATATAATATAGGTTGAGGTTGTAAGAAAATGCGTTCAAAGCTACTTGTTATGCATTATTTTTTTCTTTCAAGTGAAAATGTGTTCAATTTCTACCTAATTTAAGCCTAGTTTAATTAATGGCTTTAGAAACATTTTTTATGGATCGAAGGTAATTGGCATTAGAAACATTATTAAAAATGTGATGTAAGTGTTGTTGATATTAATTGGCATTAGAAAATTGGAGCTGACCCCATCTTTAGGTAGTTGAAAAAGTCTCAAAAGCCTCAATATTGTGGAAGCTACCCAAGAAACATATGAAGGAACTTCTCTCATGACTTTAAAAGTTCATTCTTGATTACTACTATCAAGTTCAAATTTTCATTTTTCTACCCAATTTAAAATTTGAATCTCAAACTTAACTCATTTTAATTAGTTAAAACTTATGGCATTGATTTTTGGTTTTCATAATCGGATGTCTCATTTTAATTTATTTGCTTTGATTATACTTTATGAAAATAGATAAATTTACTTTTATATTGGGGATGGATGGAAGGAGGTTAATAACCTTGTATTACATTGTTGAGGAAAGAGTGAGAATTTCCTAAATTTTTCTTAATTATAATTCTTTGTTTGTGTTAAGCTCTATGAGTTTATATTTCATATGTTTAATTTTATTAATATTAATAGTGATTGAGGAATGATTGAGATCTTTTGTTTAGCGTGTTTGGTTAGAATAATCATATGTTTAATTTTCTTAATAATAGTAGTGGGGTTGTGGATTAGAGGAAATGGTATTAGTCCAAAATATCATGATGTTGGTTTTGAATCAACATTGTGAAATTGAGTAAGCGATGAACTCCTTGATAGTTTTTTTTTTTCTTCACGATTTCCTAAAGAAATAGTAAGTACATAAGTTTAAGTAACTATTATTCTTCTTATAGATTAAACTTTCGTAATATCGTTATGGATAAGTCGTGGATGTCAAAGAATAGAATGTCATCGTATATCGTTTAGGAGTTGAGACGTTTATCCAAAATGGTATACGACATTCAAATAGGTCGATGTCATTTGTTGTCCATGCTTGAAATGTGTGAATGCAAAGTCTCAAAATGCGAATGTCGTAAGAGACCATTTATATATTAATGGCATTGATGAAAGCTATAGAACATGGATTTGGCATGGTGAGTCACTACCGAATGAGAGAAAAGAGGAAGTCAAGAAGTTGGGGACGAAGATGTTGACGACACATAATAGGAATGTTTGAGGTCGCACATAACTATTTCAATGACAAGTCTCCAATATTTGAAGAAGTGTTAGATGATGCCAAGAAACCATTGTACTTAAATTGTAACAATTTTACCAAAATATCTGCATTGATAAAGTTATATAATTTGAAAGCAAAGTTTGGATGGAGCGATAAGAGTTTCACCGAGTTGTTAGCATTGGTTCGTGACATCTTACCAAGTCCAAATGAACTTCCTAGCTCTACATATCAAGCCAAAAAATCTTGTGTACTCTTGGAATGAAGTATGAAAAGATTCATGCATGTAGTAATGATTGTTGTTTGCTTAGAAAAGAGCTTGCAGATGTAGAAGTATGCCCTACATGCGGAACATCAAGATGGAAGCTTTGTAAAAATTCGAAGGATGTGATGAAGAACATTCCGGCGAAAGTCATGTGGTATTTCTCTCCTATCCCAAGATTTGAAAGAATGTTTCGCAGTAAAGAAATATCGAGTTTGTTGACTTTGCATGCTAATGAACGAGTAATTGATGGGTACATACGACATCCTGCGGATACACTATCGTGGAAGCAAGTAGACAATTTGTGGCCGGAGTTTGGTTTAGAACCTAGAAATCTCCGTCTTGCTCTTTCTACTGATGGAGTCAATCCACACGGTGATCTTAGTAGTAGATATAGTTGTTGGCCAGTTATGTTGGTGACATACAATTTACCTCCATGGTTATGCATGAAACGAAATTTTTTTATGTTAAATGCATTAAGGGCTAAACAACTGAGGAATGACATAGATGTTTATTTAGCTCCATTAGTTGATGATCCAAAAAACTTTGGAATGATGGAGTTCAGTGTTACGATGTACATCACGAACAATCTTTCATACTTAAAGCTATTTTATTGTGGACTATTAATGATTTTCCTGCATATGGCAATTTGTGTGGTTGTACAGTAAAAGGATATCATGCGTGCCCAATATGTGGGGAAAAACTTCATCCACTTATTTGCCAAAAGGGAAAAAAATGGCATATCTTGGACATCGAAAACATTTACCCCCGTAATCATCCATATAGAAGCCAAAGAAAGCTTTTAATGGTGAACAAGAATTGGAATTCGCTCCCGAACTGATTAAGTGGAGAGGAAATTCTTACGAAAAGTTAGTAGACTTCAATACTCGTTTGGAAAGAAGCCAAGAAAGGAAAAAAAATAAAGGAGATCCTTCAAGCACTTATTGGAAGAAGAAGTCTATTTTCTTTGAGTTAGAATACTAGAAACATTTTGACGTGCGACATTGTTTAGATGTGATGCATATTGAGAAGAATGTGTGTGCAAATATTATTGGCACGTTACTTGATATTCCCGGCAAGACAAAAGATGGATTAAAAACTCGTCTTGATTTGGTTGAATTGAACATTAGATCGAGTTGGCCCTCAATTAGGAGAGAAAAGAATCTTCTTACCTCCAAAGATGTTATACACTATCGCGGATGGAGAAATTGAATTTGTGTAAGACACTATCAGAAATTAAAGTACCTGAAGGTTATTCTTCCAATATACAAAGTTTAGTGTCGCTCACAGATTTGAAACTTTATGGGCTTAAATCGCATGACCACCATGTTCTTATGCAACAATTATTACCCGTGGCTATACGTGTGTATTTTACCAAAGTATGTTAGATATGCAATTATTCGTCTCTGTTTCTTTTTTCAATGCCATATGTAGTAAGACGATCGATTCATCAAAGTTAAAAGGCTTGCAAGAGGATGTAGTGATTACTTTGTGTTTGTTAGAGAAATATTTTCCACCAGCATTCTTCACGATAATGGTACATCTTGTGGTCCATCTTGTAAGAGAGATAGAATATTGTGGACCAGTGTATTTGAGGTGGATGTATCCTTTTGAACGATATATGAAAGTTCTAAAAGGTTATGTGCGAAATAGAAACCACTTGTAAGGATGCATTGGAGAAAATTATATCGTGGAGGAGGTCAGAGAATTTTGTTCGAATTTTATCCGGGTTGAGTGTATTGGGCTACGTTCAACGACAAGGAAAGAGAAATCAGATTTTGATAGACCATTGTCTGTTGCTCACTATATCAAACCCAATAAGGAACAATTGGATCAAGCTCATCTTTACGTTCTTCAAAATGTGAATGACGTGCTTCCATACATAGGGTACGTAAATCTCAACACATAACTTTCGAACTATGGAATGATGTACTAATTTTCATGTGTTCTATGAATTTAGGCAACACATGGAAACTCTATCTAGACTCAATCCTAGTAGATCCAAAAATAAAAAGTGGCTTCAAGATGAACATAATCGCACATTTAGCGTATGGTTGCGTGATCGGGTAATCTTGAGTCAAACTTTTGTAATGAGTGAGGTTAATGTTTATTCCTACTTAATTTACAATGTATATTTTTCAGTTCAACTTGCTCTCGAGGTGCCAAACAACTCCATATCACCTTCTTTAAGATGGATAGCTCATGGGCCTTGTCCAGATGTGTAGCCACATTTAGTGGTTATGTGGTTAATGGTACTCATTATCATACGAAGAAACGTGATGATATTAGGCATACCCAAAATAGTGGAATTCTTATAACAACAAACACAATGCAAATTTTCAGTGCTAAGGATAAAAATCCTGTTATGTCCGACATGACCTTTTATGGTGTAATACAGAGATTTGGGAGATTGATTACTAGAAAATTAACATTTATTTTGTTAAAATGTGATCAAGGTTGAGAATAATAATGGAGTTAAAGTAGATGACCTTGGATTTACAAATCACAACCTTAATCGCATTGGGCATAGATCGACTCATTTATTTTAGCATCTCAAGCCAAACAAATATTTTATGTAAAAGACCCTCTTGATCCTCGATGGTCGGTGGTTTTAACCCTCCTCAAAGAATAGTTGAAGAAGAATATTCGAGGTTGATGTTGATACCGTTCAAGATTGTGGATATGGTGTCCTAGAAAGAATGCCTAATATTGACGTGACCCATGAAATCGATGAAATGTCATCCACATATCTTAGAAATGATTGTGAGGGTATATGGATCGATAAATAATGTATTAAATATGGTATGCATTTGTTTAGTTATTGCAATTTTTATGAGTTCAATATATATATGTTATTATAACTTATATTTTTCATGGTATTTTTTTTTTGGCAGATTGTTACAATGAGTGGATCAAGTGACGAGGAAGTGAATGTATCGATCCAAATGGAGGCTAGGCATACTAATCGACGTGGTCTCACTACTATGCGTGGTCTGGCACGCGTAAGGACTACAGGGGAACGCTTGGTCATCCAATACAACAATCAAGGCCAAAGTATTGGTGATAATGCAAACCAAATGCAAAGTTACATAGGAGTTTGCGTTAGGCAACAAATTCCATTAAGTTACAAGACTTGGAAAGAGGTTCCCCAAGAATTGAAAGATAAAATTTTTGATTCTGTAGAGGTAAGAATAATAGTATTTTTCCGTACAAACTTCTTAATATATAGAGTTATTTAGCCATTTATTATGTGTTTCCTATGTAGATGTCATTTGTGATCGACCCTAGGTCCAAAAATGCTATTCTTCAATCAGCGGCAAATAAATTTCGAACATTTCGATACACGTTGTATCAAAAACACATACTTCCATTTAAGGATGAGCCGTCCTTGTTGAAGCATCCTCCACAAAAGTATTCACATATTGATCAAAACCAATGGGAAGCATTTGTGAATGCTAGATTATCGGAAGAATGGGAGGTAAGTACATTATACTTGTTGCTTTTAAAAGTTAGTAAAAAAGTACATTATACTTGTTTCTTTTAAATTGATTCTATTATGTGATACAGGCACAAAGTCGTGTACAAAAGGAAAGGAGAGAGAAATGTAAATATAATCATCACATCTCTCGTAAAGGATATGCCAACTTAGCTGAAGAACTAGTGAGTAACATTATTTCTTATAATTTTCCATAAATGAGATTTAATAACTTGTGTGTTTATATAGGAATTGGCGGACGATCCTTCCACTCGTGCCACCTTATGGATACAAGCACGAAAAGGAAAAAATAATGAATACTACGATGATGAAACCAAACAATGCGCTAGTCGAATCGTAAGTTAATATGTTTTATTTTAACATGATGCAAAAATGATTCGTAGTTTAAATATCTTATGGTTAGTTTCAATGTCAATCTAAATGGTTGTGACAGGACGAACTAGCTATGAAGAATAAAGGTAAAGACATATTGACCGAAGCATTAGGCACGCCAGAACACAGAGGGCGTGTTAGAGGATTAGGTATGTCTATCAAACCATCAACATACTTTAACAATCCTCGAGCGAAGTCAAAATCAAGCAAAGAGTCCGCAAAAAAATGTCGTGCTCACCTTCCAAAAAGTCTCAAAGCATAGGCAAGAATCATCCAAAAGACAAGGAGGTCATTGGCGAGGAGGAAGAAATTTTAGAGGTAATTAGGATTTTGTGGAATTTTTTTGATCATATATAATACATTTTTCTCACATTCCTTTTTAATTTTTGAAGGGAACTCCATGCCATCTAGCAATAGGATCAAAGGATAATGTTGTTGCTGTAGGCACTATGTACACGCCCGACGCTCAATTTCCCACACACCATGGAGTTCCCTTAGGAGATGAAAATGTTAGAGTGGTAGTGGACATGATCGTAGGTGAAGATGCTCCACTACCAATTCCTATAGGGGGAGAAGTAGAGTCCCTGAGTCAATCTATGGGAAATTTTGTGGCATGGCCTCGTGACCTTGTCATTTTTAATAAGGGGAAAAAGGTATGAAATTATTCAACTCAATGTTTAAAATTACTAAATTCTTTGTTTACAAATTTGAATGTTGTTTTCTTGTGATAGGTGGCTTCTCCAAAGAAAAACATAAGTCGGATGTTTCGTATATGTGCCTACTTCACATTCTACAAAGTACACGATGCTCACGTGACTATTAAACTTACAATCGTTATGCAATGTTATCGATGCAAGAAGATGATACGATTCAAGTCACGTTGAGTGAGCACATGTTCGGGGAGGAAAAGTTAATTTATTTACATCGCGATGATATCCTGCATTACTGTGGGATGGTGGAGATAGGGTACTCCTGCATAGTCGCATACATTGCGTAAGTATACAACATCTTTCATTTACAACTATATTGACTACGCTTTTGAATGTTTTATTAAAATAACTTTACTTTTATTTAGTTATCTTTGGACTGTATGTGACTATGAAATAATCGCCAAGTTCTTGTTAGTTGATCAAATAACCATTTCTAATTTTGTTAAAAGTCAAGAAACACGTTGTATAAATCTGGCTAACAGGTTAGAAATGGTTAATTTGGACTTGGATCAACAAGTTTTCATCCCATATAATACTGGGTAAGTTTAAATTACTTCAATTTATTTATATGTTTTTTGTTCATAAAACAATGATATTAGAATACTCCTAACTTTAATAGATATCATTGGATATTGATCGTTATCCATCCGCGGCCAAACACCGTTTATGTCTTAAACTCGTTGAGGAGTAAGATCGAAGAAAGTTTTCAAGGAACAATAAATACGTAAGTGTTTCAAACCTTTAGAATGAATTACTTTCTATTAATTTTTCTAATGTTTCAAACTCTTTAGATCCTTGAAAATGTGGCAAGCCAAGCACTCACTTCCACAATATCGTTCTTCCATCACTTGGAAGCGTGTAAAGGTAAACATAATTTAATATATTCGAATGTTTTGTTCAACGTTGGAACAATATTTAACTCAAATATGCTATTTTTTAAATTATTTTGCATATAGTGCCCCCGTCAACCGAGTTCTGTGGAGTGCGGGTACTATGTACAGAAGTATATACGAGAAATCATATATAATTCTAGTATTCCTATAATGAACCTCGTAAGTACTCTTATTTTATCTGGTTTGTGATTCAAAACATAATTTAGTCTAATGTTATTATATTATTTTTCTTTATAGTTCAACACAAAAACTGCATACAAACAAGAAGAAATCGACGAGGTTCGAGTAGAATGGGCGGATTTTGTTGGCAGATTTGTGTAAGCCATTTGTGAATACCTGAATTTTGTGAAATTTTTACTACATTTCGTTAGGGTGTACAATATACTTGTTTATAATGTATATAGTAGAAGTGTATTAGTAGTTTGTGTTTTTAGATGTATATACTTGTTTGTTGGATGTGGAGAGCGGCGGGTGGCCTCATTCTTACGAATCTGGATTGGAGTTTGTTGGATGTTTTGTATGAATGAATGTGTTTTTAGATGTATATACTTGTTTGTTGGATGTGGAAAGGCGGGTGGCCTCATTCTTCTGAATCTGGGATTGGAGTTTGTTGGATGTTTTGTATGAATGAATGTGTTTTTAGATGTATATACTTGTTTGTTGGATGTGGAGAGGTGGGTGGTCTCATTTTTCTGAATCTGGATATATAGAAGTGTTCTGCAATGTTTCAGGTTATGGTTAGCTGATGTTCTGTAGAGGTCATGCCAAAATTTTTACTTATTAGCTTGATATTTCGTGTTAGTTTTAGAGTTTACTGTTTTTGTGATATAGGTGTTAAGGACATGTAGAGATCGTCTCATGTGTATTATTTATAATGAAGTTATGTTCTTCTTGTAAAATGAATGATTGTTGGATGTTTATGGATGAATTTCATGTTTTGTTGGATATAGAAGTGTTCTGCAATGTTTCAGGTTATGGTTAGTTGATGTTCTGTAGAGGTCATGCCGAAATTTTTACTTATTGGCTTGATATTTCGTGTTAGTTTTAGAGTTTACTGAATTTTGTGATATAGGTGTTAAGTTTTGTGATGTAGGAGTTATGGTTTCAGTGTTATGATATAGGAGTCTATGATTTTAGAGTTATGGTTAAGGTTTATGATATACTAGTTTATGGTTAATTAAGGTTTGTGATGGTTTTAGAGTTATGGTTAAGGTTTGTGATATATGAGTTTATGGTTTTAGAGTTATGGTTAAGGTTTGTGATATATAAGTTTATGGTTTTAGAGTTATGGTTAAGGTTTAATTTTGATATATGAGTTATGGTTAAGGTTTGTGATATAGGAGTTTATGGTTTGTTATATAGTAGTTTATGGTTTTGGATATAAAAGTTTTCTATGTGCATTAATTTGGTTGAAAAAGAATATTGTTGGATATTGTTATGGGTGATTTGATGTATGTTTTGGATATAAAAGTGTTTTTGTTTCATGTTTGTAAATTTGTATAGTGATTTCATGTGTGGTTTCAATATAGAAGTTAATATATTTGCAATATTTCAGGTAATTAGTTATTAAATATTGTTGGTGCCATCGGGCTATTAACGACCTTTTTTTTTTATTAAAATTATGCTAAAAACGATGATTTGCATTGCCTGTCATAATAAAAAAATTATGAACTAAAAATAATGATGATATAATGATTTGACAATAGGTTTTTTTTAAAAAAAAAAATTTCCAAGAGTTTTAATGACGAGCAATGCCCGTCATTGAAAATCACTTTTATGACGGGCAATGCCCGTCATTAAAAGCTGGTTTCCAACCCATGTTACAATGACACTCGCATAGATGACGGGCGCGCGCCCGTCATCAAAACCCTTTAATGACGGGCAATGCCCGTCATTAAAACCCTTTTTTCTACTAGTGAGAAGAGGATTGAAGAAGTGTTCTTCAACAAGTAAGTAGTTTGTTTCCTTATTGTTTTCTTCTCCTATTTGCATGTTTAGCCTAGGATCTATGAGATAGATTCAATTTTAAGATAGGAATTACACAACGGATCAACGACGTTTCACAACGTCTTCCGCTGCGGGAATTCAAAATCCTTACAATAAGAGATCTCATATCTTATATTACAAATCACATTTACAATAATTGTGGATTTATTAAATTGAATCACATCCAATTTAATTCCTCTCGATTAATATCTCCAATTAGCCCTAATTCAATAATTAGGCTAACCTATAGTTTATTATGAATCTCATTCACATTAAACTATATATTATATCATTCATATCTCAAATAAATGACATAAATGCCCTTTAAGTGAAATTAAACACTTTAATTTCATACCAAAACATTAACCCTTCTTTTAACCCAGATTGAGCCAATCGAGGGACCTAATGGACCTAGAGTGGCGGGCTCCAATGATCCGAGATTAACCTATCAAACTCTTTAACCCGGTTAATCAACCTTCATTAGCTACAGTAACACTCCACTAAAGCCCGTAGCTGCACTCCCGTCAGTGCAGAATATTACGTGTCCACTGATATAACCAATAACCCTGAGTCGACCCTTCACAGGTTGTCCGTAGACATGGCTGGGTCAAATTACCGTTTTACCCTGTGTCTATTTCTTGTTCCTTAAGTCCCCACTGCTCCTCTAATGAACAGTGATGGTCCAACCATACACAACACCCTTCTCGGGCCAGTGAGAAGGTGGGCGCCCGTTGTCCATGAAGGGAATGAAAATCCCCGCACAGCGGAAGACGATTGAATCGTCGAGGTATCATTATGCAACTTGTATTTATTAGAATCGATCTAACACTTAGACCTAGATTAAACATGCTTAAAGAAGAAGAAATTTACAGCAAGAAGAAGTTTTACTTACTTGTTGTAGACAAACTCAGCAATTTCTTCCTCTGATCTCGAACTCTTCGTGCTACTCGATCTCAACGAATTCTTCCCACAAATGGATCCCGAACACCACCAAATGGTATTCTCGGTTGTTCTCTTTTGGAGAAGGGAAGTTGGTGGGAGCTTGTTTGTGTTTTGGAGAGGGAGGAGAAAATGAGAGAGTAGAGAGAGTTCTAGTTTCTTCTCTTTGATCAAAATCAAAAAATGAGAAGTTAGCTTACCATCCTTCTTGCAAGAAGGGATTATATAGTGGAATTGATGGAGTTCAAACCTCCTCATTATTACCACTTTACCATTAACATATAGGTTATGCAAATCTCATTTGCATAACCACATAATATAAGATATCTCATATCACATATTGCAAATCTCATTTGCAATAATTGTGGATTAATTAAATTGAATCACATCCAATTTAATTTCTCTCAATCAAATTCTCCAATTAGCCCTAATTCAACAATTAGGCTAACCTATAGTTAATTATGAATCTCATTCACATTAAACTATATATTATATCATTCATATCTCGGATAAATGACATAAATGCCCTTAAAGTGAAATTGCACACTTCAATTTCATACCAAAACATTAACCCTTCTTTTAACCTGTGATTGAGCCAACCGAGGGACCTAATGGACCTACAAAGGATTGAACTCTAATGATCCGAGATTAACTCACAAACTCTTTGACCCTGTTAACCAACATTCATTAGCTACGGTAACACTCCACTATAGCCCGTAGCCGCACTCCGCCGGTCACGAGAATATTACGTGTCCACCGATATAACCAATGCCCATGAGTCGACCCTTCACAGGGTTGTTCGTGAGACACTACCGGGTCAAATTACCGCTTTACCCACCGTGTCTACCTCTTGTTCCTTAAGTCCCCACCGCTCCTCTAATGAACAACATATTGTGATGGTCCAACCATACACAACACCCTTCTCGGGCGGTGAAAAGGTGGGCGCCCGTTGTCCAAGCCACGAGACAACGACTTAAGGGAACAACCCTCCAGCTTTCCTAAAGGCGGGACGAGTGAATTCCATCTCACGTAGTTAAGTTCCCAGCTCCCTACTTGGTTCTGTCTTTGAGAAGATAGGCATATTGGGCGAGTAACTGTGACCACCCTCACCCGTACTAGTCAAAGAACAGACCCTCGCATGACAGAGTCCGTAACACGCTCGTGATTCGTGTCGAGTCACTAATGGTCATCTCACGTTATTAGTCCTTCACACACAACGGTGTTACATCGGTGAGGTCTAATAATTCACGGATCCTGGCTTGTACAATCTCATTGCACAGGATGCCCCCACTCGCATGTCAACCACATGAATGAGTCGATCACCTCGTTTGTATCTAATACAAAGCGGGCGCATCCACAGCAGTATCCGAGGATTAGGTCTCCAACCCTATGCATATATCGTGAGACGGTTCGGGTCATTAACTCGAACGTGATCCTCCCTGTGTGTCCACTACTCACCGTTCAAGTTCTAGTTCTCTCATAAATTCAATGACCCTGGAGCTTAGTTTATTGGAAAAGTTTATAAATATTGTGAGACACAAAAGTGATGAAATGAATAACTCTTATTAATTTCAAACAATATATTACAAACACGAGATTAGGACAAAAATCCCAACAAACTCCCACTTGGACTAAGCTCTTCGGAGAAAATACATTTATGAAATGTACATAAATTACAATAAAATAATACAATAAACTAGGGCATTCAATACCCGTTTACACATCTCCCACTTGCCCTAGTCAGGAAGCTCTCGAAGACCTAGACTCTCTAGGTGACCCTCAAACACCTTAGCCGTGAGGGGCTTTGTAAATGGATCACCTACGTTGTGGTCCGACGCTATCTCAGTGATCGCCACGTCTCATGCGGCACAATCTCCCGTGATCGATGATACTTGCGCCAATGTATTTGCCTCTCTTATGGCTCCGAGGCTTACGTGAGTTGGCTCTCGCACCATTGTTATCACGAGCGATGTGATCGACAAGTTCATATTTGGAACAATTTCCAAATCAGTCATGAACTTCCTAAGCCAAACGACTTCCTTTGTAGCTTCACAAGCCGCAACATACTCCGCTTCCATAATGGAATCGATGCATGCATCCTCTTGATGCTTCGCCATACTACGCCTCCTCCATTCGAATGAAGGTGACCAAGTGTGGATTTCTTAGAATCCTTATCGGTCTAAAAATCGTAATCAGTGTATCCCATAAGGATCAAATCCCCACTACCATACACTAAGTCGTAGTTCCTCGTTCTCCTAAGATACTTGAGGATTGCCTTTACTACCGCCCAATGATCTAATCTGGATTGGGTGATATCTCACGACAATTCCTCACCGCATAATGTATGTCGGCCTAGTACACAAATGACATACATCAAAGCTTCCTACAAAATTGAAGCATATGGAATCTGTCTCTCATATCCTCAACATCTTGAGGAGTCTTAGGACATTGATCCTTAGACAAGTAAACCCCATGCCCGAAAGGCGAAGAAGCCCTTCTTGGAGTTCTCGCATCTTATATCTAGACAACATCTTGTCAATATAAGACGCTGAGACAAGGCTAGCGTTACTCTTTCCGGTTCCGGACTATCTCGGATACCTAGAACATACTTAGCTTCTCCCAAATCTTTCATTTGGAATTGCGGCTAGCCACATCTTAACGTCATTAAGAAATTCTACCTCATTCCCAATGAGAAGAATATCGCCCACGCATAACACCAAAATGCGCGATAGCTTTGTCAACGATTTTCTTGTAGACACAAGGCTCGTCGACATTTTGATCAAAACCATAAGATTTGATCGCCTCATCAAACCTTATATTCCAAGACCTCGAAGCTTGTTTCAGCCCATAAATGGACCTATGAAGCCGACAAACCTTTTGCTCTTGGCCTTGGGCAATGAACCCTTTGGGTGGTCCATGTAGATGGTCTCATCAAGTTTGCCATTCGTAAAGGTCGTCTTGACGTCCATCCGCCATACCTCGTAGTCATAATACGCGCAATGGCCGTAGGATCTCGATCGACTTTACCATGGCAACAGTGAAAAGGTCTCCTCATAGTCAACCCTTCAACCTGGGTAAAACCCTTTGCCACTAGTCGGGCTTCGAAGGTCTGCACCTTCCCATCTACGCCACGTTTACGCTTGTAGATCCATTTGCAACCAATAGGTTTTACCCCATTCGGTTGATCCACAAGCTCCCATGCATAATTGAAGTACATAGACTCCATTTCCTGGTCGATAGCTTTGATCCACTCGTCTTTGTCAACATCAACCATTGCGTGATCATAGGTCAATGGATCCTCACAGTCATCATCAGGAGCGACAATTGAGGTTTCAAATTAAACCCATGTAGCGATCAGTCGTCGTCTCATAGCCCTCCCACTACGTCGAGGCATTCCCAACTCTTGGGAAAGGATTTGACTAGACGTGCTCGGATCAACAACACTTGTTGACGTACTAGCCCCATCAGCAACTCTTGCTGATGTACTGTCCATTTCATTCAACACAATTTTACTCCTTGGTAAATGATCCCTGACGTGGTCTTCCTCTAGGAAAGTGGCGTTTGTCGACACAAGCACCCTATTTTGCTTCGGGTCGTAAAACAGACCACCCCTAGTCTCTTTAGGGTAACCTATGAATAGGCACAATTTCGAACGGGGTTCCAACTTTTTCTGTTTGACACCAACACGTGGGTGGGCATCCCCAAATCCCGAAGTGATGTAAACCGCCTTTTACGCCCACTCTCAGAGCTCGAAAGGTGTTTCACAAACACTTTTCGACGGAACATTGTTCAAAATATAAACCGCAGCCTCCACTACGCACTCCCAAAAAGAATCGGGAGACGAGCATAGCTCATCATCGACCAACCATGTCCAACAAGGTTCTGCTTTCTCCTCTCCGATACACCATTCTCATTGTGGCATACTAGGTGCTTTGAGAGTTGGGACGTAATTAGTGTTCTATCATATAGTCCCGGAATTCGGTGTCCATATACTCTCCACCTCGATCCGATCGAAGTGTTTTAAGCGATTTACCTAAGAGGTTCTCAATCTCGATCTTGTACTCCTTGAACTTTTCAAGGGTTTGAGACTTCTTGTGCATTAGTTAAATATGCCCATATCTGGAGTAATAGTCTATGAAAGACACGAAATACTCATAACCGCCCGAGCTTTAACATTCATCGGACCACGAGGTCGAATGTACTAACTCAAGAGCCTCTTTGGCTCTATATCCTTTCCACTAAAAGGACGTTTGGTCATCTTGCCTCAAGGCATGACTCACACACACCGCAAAGAGTTTTCTTCCAACTCGCGTTTAGAAGTCCACTCTTCACTAGTTTCTCAATCCTATTGAGATTAATGTGGCCTAACCGAAGATGCCAAAGATGAACATTTTCTTTTGAAGAAACTTTTGCTTTCTTAGTTCGTGTTTCTGCAGTTTTAAACAATTCAGTATTCAAAACACTTTTGACCGAATTGAGTTTCAAAACATACAAATTATTTTCGAGTGAAGCTGAACAAATAACATTCCCTTTGAAAGAAATAAACGCTTTATTAAATTCAAAAGAAATCTGAATACAATGTTCAATTAAGCGGAAAATTGAAACAAGGTTTCTAGTAAACCCGGAACTATGTACAAATTGTCCAACAATAAGTACTTCCCAAAAGTGCAACTTCACTGCGCCGATCATTGCAGTGAGAGACAAGCTCCCCGGATCCAACTCGTAGAGTCACCTCACCCTCTCATAGCGGCTGCCAGGTATCAATCCCCTGAAAAGAAGAACAAACGTGGTTAGTGGCGCCTGAATCCAATATCCAAGCAGAGTCGCTACTCTCCGCTAAACATGTTTCAGTAACAAGTAAATCACATTTACCTTGATTCTTCCTCTCGGCCAGGAATTTGGGACAGTTCCTCTTCCAGTGTCCGTCCCCATTGCAGTGGAAACACTTTCCTTTCTCTGAAACCTCCTTGACTTTCTTGCCCTTGTGGGCGACAATTTGGTCAGTTTTACCCCTCTTCATCCTCTTCTTCCCTTTCGGGCGTGAAAGAGCCACAGGTTTCGTCCCAGAGGTCGAACCCCTGTGATAAGACCTGTAGGCAACATTTGCCTCAGATTCCTTGACCCTGTTCAAGGATTGGAAATTCTGTAGCTCATTGAGGAGGGTAGTGAGAGTGTAGCTAATTTTGTTCATAACAACATTGCTACTTAAATCAAGGAAACTCTTCTAAGAGTCTCCAAAATAAAATCGACTGCTCGACTCGTCGATCGAAGCCCCGCTCATCTCGGCCGATTAAAGTGGGTCATCATGTCTAGAACATGTTCACGGACGATTTACCCTCTCTTCATCCGTGCGTTGAAGACGTATTTGAGCGAGTCATGCCGACCTGAAAGGACTGTTGTCCAAACATTTCCTGCAAGGACTCCATGATCTCCTTGGAGGAAACCATTAGCTCATGCTTCTTTGCTAAGACATCAGACATGCTGGCAATAATGTAGACCTTGGCCTTTTCATTGGCCCTGATCCACCGATCGTACGCATCGCGAACACTTCGCAACGCAATCGAGCCCGACATCTGAGGAGACTGTATCCCTTAGAATCTCCGGACCAATCAGGAAACTGTATCCCTTTCGAGAATTCACGGTGTTCCGACTCCCATGATCAAACCCTCCGAAGGGATTGTCTGGTCCAGGCCAAACTAGCAGGCAAATCATAGGCGTCTCACGGTGTGAATCGAAAGAAGAGACCGTGGGTCTCGTTTTCACAAGTCCCGCTCCCACTCACTATAAGTACTCTCTCCATCCACGATGATATTGACCTATACAAATGCCATCCGAAGGGGGACGCTCCAATTTGCACCACGAGGCCAAGTATAGATCTCACGGTGCGGAATTAAAGGAGATTTGTGGTCGGAAATTCAAATGTATCTCATACACTATATTTCCTCGCACTCAGCACTTTAATTTTATTAGGGATTGACCTAGATAAACCGACTAAAATTTACCTAAGTCTACCAATATAACTCTTATATGGTATTAACCTAAGTTTATAATCACATTATTAACTTAGGTCTATGTGAGTAATTTAATTAACACTTAATTAACGACACTCACGAGAATATAACCTTAGAATCTCCGGACCGAATTCACTCCCAGGTCGGTTTTCAGTAGGGGTGTTCATAAGCGTCAACTTAAATACTGACCTTAGACAAAACCTTCCTTAGACAGAGTTACTTATCAGTCTCCATTCAAAGATTATATTTGATTTCCTAATTTCTAATCTTATTAGAAAATTAGAAAACCTAAGTCTAATTATTCAAGTTTTAAACTCTTTAAAACTAATAATTAACTTAGGTTGCATGCATTTCTATGTTATAGTGCTTGATCATCCATCACATGAATAATACTATACTATAACATACATTCATCACATGAATTAAATGCATGAGCATGCTTTTAATTTAAAAATATAACACTTATATTAAAATAAATTAAAACATGCATACATTATATTATAACTCTTATAATATAATCCTATCATGCATACTATATATTATAACTCTTATAATATAAATGATGCATGAAATGTTTAACCTAAGGTGGGATTTTAAATCTATATGACATACTTTATGCACATAGAAATTAATTAAAATATACATCTCATGCATAAAATAATTAAACAACAAAAATGGACCGGTTTTTGGCACCTAGGGGCAATTATTTAATTAAATAACATTAAATAACATTTATATTAATATTATTTAATAAAATAATTAAATAAATTAAATAAATACATTTTATAAATCAAAAAATAAACAAAAACACGTAAGTAAACCGCTGCCCACTAAGTGAAGCTCCCACGTTCTCGCGAAACCGCCTCCAAAGAATCGCCTCAGCGCGTGCGCCGCGTAACGCCGTGGGACGGTGTTGCAACGCTGCCGCCTCACGCTGCCGAGCGCGTTTCAACGCTAGCGGCGTTGCAACGCTGCTCTGCAGCAATTCCTCCGCCCGCAAGAACAACGTTGAGACACCGTTGGGCAGCGTCTCAACGCCATCGACAGAACAACAAACACTTTGCTGTTCTTCCACCGATTTCCGCCTGTTTTCGCTCCGATTTCTTCAAATCAACTTTTGCCACGAACGACCCAGACTTACAGACTCGATTTACAACAAAATGCCCAAAAACAACGGGCCCTTACATTGATCTCATCAACATAATTGTAAATCTAATCTAGTGCCAAAAACCGAAAACATCCATTATGCAAAACAAACATTTATCTCATGAATTATGGCAAAATACCCACCTAATTTTAACAAAACAGTGCATAAACGAAGAACCATCGAGATGGCTCTGATACCAATTGAAGGGAAAGAAAATCCCCGCACAACGGAAAATGATTGAATCGTCGAGGTATCATTATGCAACTTGTATTTATTAAAATCGATCTAACACTTAGACCTAGATTAAACATGCTTAAAGAAGAAGAAATTTACAGCAAGAAGAAGTTTTACTTACTTGTTGTAGACAAACTCAGCAATTTCTTCCTCTGATCACGAACTCTTCGTGCTACTCGATCTCAACGAATTCTTCCCATAAATGGATCCCGAACACCACCAAATGGTCTTCTCGGTTGTTCTCTTTTGGAGAAGGGAAGTTGGTGGGAACTTGTTTGTGTTTTGGAGAGGGAGGAGAAAATGAGAGAGTAGAGAGAGTTCTAGTTTCTTCTCTTTGATCAAAAACAAAAAATGAGAAGTTAGCTTACCATCCTTCTTGCAAGAAGGGATTATATAGTGGAATTGATGGAGTTAAAACCTCCTCATTATTACCACTTTACCATAACCATAGGTTATGCAAATCTCATTTGCATAACCACATAATATAAGATATCTCATATCTCATATTGCAAATCTCATTTGCAATAATCGTGATTAAATTAAATTGAATCACATTCAATTTAATTTCTCTCAATTAATTTCTCCAATTAGCCCTATTTCAACAATTCATTAGCTACGGTAACACTCCACTATAGCCCGTAGTCGCACTCCCGCCGGTCACGAATATTACGTGTCCACCGATATAACCAATGCCCATGAGTCGACCCTTCACAGGTTGTTCGTGACACTACTGGGTCAAATTACCGCTTTACCCTCGTGTCTACCTCTTGTTCCTTAAGTCCCCACCGCTCCTCTAATGAACAACATATTGTGATGGTCCAACCATACACAACACCCTTCTCGGCCGCGGTGAGAAGGTGGGCGCCGTTGTCCAAGCCCCGAGACAAAGACTTAAGGGAACAACCCTCTAGTTTCCCTAAAGGCGGGAACGAGTGAATTCCATCTCACGTAGTTAAGTTCCCAGCCTCCTACTTGGTTCTCGCCCCCGAGAAGATAGGCATATTGGGCGAGTAATCGTGACCACCCTCACCCGTACTAGTCAAAGAATGCACTGCAGCATGCGAGTCCGTAACACGCTCGTGGATTCGTGTCGAGTCACTAATGGTCATCTACGGTTATTAGTCCTTACTATCAACGGTGTTACATCGGTGAGGGTCTAATAATTCACGGTCCGGTCTTGTACAATCTCATTGCACAGGATGCCCCCACTCGCATGTCAACCACATGAACGAGTCAGATCACCTCGTTTGTATCTAATACAAAGCGGGCGCATCGACAAGTGTATCCGAGGATTAGGTCTCCAACCCTATCCATATATCAGAGGCGGTTCGGGTCATTAACTCGAACGTGATCCTCCCCAGTGTCCACTACACACCGCTCAAGTTCTAGTTCTCTCATAAATTCAATGACCCTGGAGCTTAGTTTATTGGAAAAGTTTATAAATATTGCGAGACACAAAGTGATGAAATGAATAACTCTTATTAATTTCAAACAATATATTACAAACACGAGTTTAGGACAAAAATCCCAACAGTCCAAGCCCTAGAGACAATACTTAAGGGAACAACCCCTCTAGTTTCCCTAAAGGTGGGAACGAGTGAATTCCATCTTGCGAAGTTAAGTTCCCAGCTCCCTTCTTGGTCCCGTCCCTAAGAAGATAGGCATATTGGACGAGTAACTGTGACCACCCTCACCCGTACTAGTCAAAGGACAGACCCCCGCACACATGAGTCCATAACACGCTCAGGATTCAAGTCGACTCACTAATGGTCATCAACGAAGTTATTAGTCTTTACTGTCAACGGTGTTACATTAGTAGGTCTAATAATTAACGGTCCGGTATTGTTTAATCTCATTGTACAGGATGACCCCACTCGCATATCAACCACATGAACGAGTCAGATCACCTTGTTTGTATCTTAATACAAAGCGGGCCACATCCACAGTGTATCCAGGATTAGGTCTCCAACCCTATCCATATACTGTAGACCGTTCGAGTTATTAACTCGAACGTGATCCTCCCTATGTGTCCGCTACACACCGTTCAAGTTCTACTTCTCTCATAAATTCAATGACCCCGGAGCTTAGTTTATTGGAAAAGTCTGTAAAATTTGCGAGACACAAAGTAATGAAATGAATAACACTTTATTATTTTCAAACAATAATTTACAAACATGAGATTAGGACAAAAATCCCAACAGTAAGTACACTTGCGATTTATCTTCTTATTTTTCATGTTTAGCCTTGTTTTTATGTGAAAAAAACTGTTTTAAGAAAACAAATTTCGCAATATTACCAGGGTGATTCGATCACCCTTCCACTGCGTGGGATTTCATTCCCTTCAATTGGCATTAAAGCCAATCGTTTGCTTCTCGTTGTGCATTTGTTTTCTTAAAATTAGGTGGGTAATTTCTTCAATTCATGAGATGTAATTGTTGTTGCATAATTTGATGTTTCTGTTTTGGCACTAGTTTAGGTTTATTTTCTATTTGATGAGATCAAATGTAAAGTCCCGTGTTTTTTGGGCAAATTAGAAAATAAATCGAGTCTGTAAGTCCGTGTCTTTGGTGGCAAGAGTTGTTGTGAAGAAATCGAAGTGGAAACGAGCGAGAAACGACGAAGAACAACAAGAGGAGCTTGTTGTTCTGTCGACGGCGTTGAGACGCTGTTCTTTGACATCTCAACATTGTCCGTGCGGAGGATGGCCTGTCGTAGATCAGCGTTGCAACGCTAGGCGTACCGTTGCAACGCCCTGCCGTGGAGCACGCGACGTGGGACGCTGAGTGCTGCAGCGTTGCAACGTTGCGTGCGTTGAGGAGCAGTTCGCGAGGGAGTTTTGCACGTACGTGGGCTGATGTTCGTTTGGATAAACGTGGGGCAGTTTTTGTTTTATTTAATTTTGTTTTTTATTTACAAAATGTAAATTAGTTTTTATTTTAATTAAATTAATTAATTAATATTAATATAAATGTTATTTTAATGTTAATTAATTTATTTAATGCCCCTAAGTGCCAAAATCGGTCCTATTTTTGCTATTTAATTATTTTATGCATGAGATGTATGAATTTTTTTTATTCTATGTGCATAATGTATGTCATATACATTTAAAATCCCACCTTAGTTTAAACATTTCATGCATCATATTTATATTATAAGTGTTATAATATATAGTATGCATGATAGGTTATATTATAAGTGTTATAATATAATTAAAACATGTTTTAATTTATTTAATATAAGATTTATATTTTTTTAGATTAAAAGCATGCTCATGCATTTAATTCATGTGATGAATATATGTTATAGTATAGTTATTCATGTGATGAATGATCAAGCACTATAACAGAGAAATGCATGTAACCTAAGTTAATTATTAGTTTTAAAATGTTTAGAACTTGAATAATTAGACTTAGGTTTTCTAGTTCTAATAAGATTAGAATTAGGAAATCAAAATATGACCTTTGAATGGTGACTGATAAGTAACTCTGTCTAAGGAAGGTTTTGTCTAAGGCTTGGGTATTTAAGTTGACGCTTGCGGAACACCCCTACCTGGGAGTGAATTCAGTCCGGAGATTCTTAGGTTATATTATCGTGAGTGGCATTAATTAAAAGTTGATTAATTTACTCACATAGACCTAAGTTAATAATGTGATTATAAACTTAGGTTAATTCAATATAAGAGTTATATTGGTAGACTTAGGTAAATATTAGCTGATTTATCTAGGTCAATCCCGAATAATATAAAGTGCTGAGTGGGGGGAAATAAAGTGTATAAGATACATTTGATATTCCGACCACAAATCTTTGTTAAAGTCCGAACCGTGAGATCCATACTCGGCCTCGTGGCGCAAATGGGAGCGTCCCTCTTCGGATGGTATTTGTATGGATCAATATCGTAGTGGATGGAGAGAGTACTTATAGTGAGTGGGAGCAGGACCTGTGAAAACAGGACCCACGGTCTCTTCTTTCGATTCACACCGTGAGACCCCTATGATCCGCCTGCTAGTTTGGCCTAGACTAGACAATCCCTTCGGAGGGTCTTGATCATGGGAGTCGAAACACCGTGAATTCTCGAAAGGATACAGTTTCCTTGTTGGTTTTCCTTCTTGGTTCACCCTTCGGTGGCTATTGTTTGGACGGATACTTGGAAACTTAAAGATTGAGGGTGACACTCACGGGATTCATTAAGAGTTAATGGATTCGACCGAAAAATGGTAACTGGACGCCTAATGGAATAAGAGTTATTCTTGGATTAGGGTATGGTCGAGAAAGTCTCGTCCTATAGGTGGAGTGTTTTTGTTCACCTTTCGGTGGCGATCATTCTAAACCTTTGGGATATCATTGCAAATTTTTAAATGACTAGGGATCATAGGATAAAATTTTTGCTAAAACTTGATTGGATTTCAAAAAGTTTTTTGCGAGACTGACACAAAGATTTTATTTGTTATTTCAGCAAAAATGCTGATAACTCGCCATAGGAGAGTTATTTTACTAGAATTTTAGTGCTTAATCAACTTGAATTGCATAGAATTCATTGAGCTTCATGTTATTTTATCCCTAAAATTATGAATGTTAGTTGAAAATCTTGAATTTAAGCATTAGGTTCTAAAAGAATTAATTTTGATGATTTTGTGCTTTAATTTGGAGAAATTAGCTAACAAGTAATTAAAGACCGCAATTTGAGATTTTTCTTAACTTTTACATATTTAGTTTGATTTATGATTGATAATGATATACGAGGAATTTTCTGTAAAAATGCGAGATGTGTAAAGAAAAAATTACAAAAACCCATAAGGGCATTTTAGACATTTTATCCGAAGGGCAAAATGGTCTTTATACCCTAAATGGCGTGTTTGTAATTATCAAACTAGGGCAACATCTTCTTGTGATAAAAAGGAAAAAGAAGAGAGGAGCTGGCAGGGCGTTTTTGCGAGAGGAGAGTGCTTGTGTTTGCTGAAGCAATCGCGGAAGAAGTTAGGGTGTTGCTACAGCAAGGCCGAGAGACGGGAACGAGAGGAGCAGTGAGAACACGGTGGTCGCTGCCGATTCTTTGAAGCAATTGTGAGGAGATCGAGGTTCGGCGTTTTGCTCAAAGCAAAGCCGAGGAGAAAAAAGCGGTGGAGGCATCGAGAGCCAACCTACCTCCTTCTTTGAAGCAATCGGAAGAAGGCACGAAAAAATATTGTCAGTAGCAATTGCGGCGACATCGGAAGAGCGGACCCATCGATTGGCCGAAGCAATCGCGAAGGAGGGACAGAGGAGCGTTGTCGTGCGCGTAGAGTGCGAGGAATCGCCCAACTTTTTTGAAGCATTCGCGCGCATTGGTGAGTATCGACCAAGTATTCTTTGAAGCATTTGTGCGGCCTTTGTGTTCTTTGTGAGAGTCACCCGATTATTGCTGAAGCAATTTCACTGAGTCACCCGACTATTGCCAAGCAATCACGTGGTAAGTCATGAAGAGCAAAACCCGATAAGCCATTTGTTGAGCAATTTGGCGGATCGCTGTTGAGGTCAATCGAGGCGCTTTTTTGAAGCAAAGTACCGCCTAGTAGACCAAAGTTGAGGTGCTTTGCTAGGCTATTGCCAAGCAAAAAACAAACAAGCTACCCGTTGTGTAACTATTCCTTACTTTGAAGTGCTATTGCTTATTATTCTTGCAAATTTGACAATTTTTTGTTGAGTTGTTTTACACCGATTAGAAGTCAAAATTGCTCCTTTGCTTTAGACAAATTGTGTGGTCATTTTTGTGTTGTTCTCTTGATATAAATCTCTTGATTAGTGAAAGCATGTCTGAACTTAAATATGTGTAATTTGACTCAATCATGAGCTAAATTCTCCTAGGCACGGGTTAAGTTGTTCTTCAATGTATAAATTGTAATAAATTAATGGTTGATGTCATAGTTGAATTTATGAGATTTTAATGTTTACAACGATGCATGAGGTTAAAATTTGGCCACTTTAACTTCTCTTTAAATTCATGAACTTGGAAAAGCTAGTGAATTAGGAAATTAAAATTTCATTCTAGGATCTTGAGTTAATTAGGGATAATTAACCCACCGGAACCTTGAAATCATGAGCGTAATTTAGGTCTCAATTGGGAAATTGTTGGTCTTAAAATTTAGTGATTTTGGAAAAATTCACTTGATCACGTGTGAAGGTAAATTCAAGGCATCAACCACACATTTGTTAATCTAATTATACATGGAACTTCAACTTAACCTAGCCTATCTCTTAATCTAAAAGCCCCAGTTTTCTCTCGTTTAGTTTATGTTTAATGTTTTCACATATTTTGATTTATTGCATTAGTCTTAATTATATTTAACTCATTCAAACAACAAAACAATCGAATTCCTATTTTTGCATTCATTTATTCCTAACAAAAACTTGCATGCCCATGCATTGCACCAAAAATAAATAGGAGACAAATTTCTAGGACACTCATTGATTTAGATTCTACTAGTCCTCGTGGGATCGATACTTTTCTTATCACTTGCTGCACTGACCGTGTATACTTGCACGTCAAAGGAGAGTCAGAGTCTCATCCTAGTTGCATTAGTTTAGGACACCTGACATTTTTCTGCATCAAATGCCTAGCTCAATAATATCATTACTAGCTTCGGACATAGTGGGAGATAATTTCCAAACTTGAAAAAATAATAACAACACGATTCTAGTAACTGACGAGCTTAAGTTCGTGTTTACTGAGGAGTGTCCTCAGTTTCCGAGCTCGACTGCGTCACGAAGTGTTCATGATGCATACGATCGGTGGATCAAGCCAATGAAAAGGGCAAGGTCTACATAATTGCCAGCTTGTCTGAAGTCTTGGCAAAGAAGCATGAGCTGATAATCACCGCCAAAAAGATCATGAAGTCCTTGCAGGAAATGTTTGGACAACAGTCCTTTCAGGTCCGACATGACTCGCTCAAACACGTCTTCAACGCCTGGATGAAAGAAGGGACGTCTGTCCGAGAATACGTTCTAGACATGATGACCCACTTTAATATGGCGGAGATGAACGGAACTTCGATCAATGAGTCACGCCAGGTCAACTTCATCTTGGAGACTCTTCCGAAGAGTTTCCTTCAGTTTCGTAGCAATGCTGTTATGAATACACTCTTACCACCCTTCTGAACGAGTTACAAAACTTCCAGTCCTTGATGAGGATCAGGACACCGGAAGCTGAGGCAAATGTTTCCTTCAGGTCCTATCACAGGGGTTCGACCTCTAGGACAAAACCTATAGTTCCTTCTCACTCGAAAGGGAAGAAGAAGAAGATGAAGAATGGCAAAGCTGACCACGCTGCCGCCCAAAAGAGCAAAAAGGTCAAGGAAGTTTGAGAGAAAGGAAAGTGTTTCCACTGCAATGGGGACGACCACTGGAAGCGAAATTGTCCCAAGTTCCTTGCCGACAAGAAGAATACAGGTAAATGTGATTTACTAGTAACTGAAACCAGTTTAGTGGAGAGTAATGACTTTGCCTGGATATTAGATTCGATTGCCACTAACCATGTTTGTTCTTCTTTCCAGGGAATTAGTTCCGAACAGCAGCTACGAGAGGGTGAGGTGACTATGCAGGTTGGATCCGGGGAGATTGTCTCTGCTGTAGCGATCGACACCGTGAAGCTTTACTTTGATGGGAAATACCTATTATTAGATAATATGTATATAGTACCATGGTTTATTAGAAACCTTGTTTCTTTTTCCTGCTTATTACAATATTGTATTTCCGTTTCATTCAGTGGTAATAAAGCGTTTATTTCCCGAAATGGAAACTTGATTTGTTCTGCTTCACTTGAATCTAATTTGTATGTTTTGAAACCAAATTCGGTCAAAAGCGTTTTGAACACTGAATTATTTAAAACTGCAGAAACACGAACTAAAAGAGTAAAAGTTTCTCCAAAAGAAAATGCCCATTTTTGGCATCTACGATTAGGCCACATCAATCTCAATAGGATTGAGAGACTAGTGAAGAGTGGACTTGTAAGTGAGTTGGAAGAAAACTCTTTACCAGTATGTGAGTCATGCCTTGAAGGCAAAATGACCAAACATCCTTTTAGTGGAAAAGGATATAGAGGCAAAGAGCCCCTTGAGCTTATACATTCTGACCTCTGTGCTCCGATGAGTGTTAAAGCACGAGGTGCTTACGAATACTTTGTATCTTTCATAGATGACTATTCGAGATATGGGTATATGTACCTAATGCATAAGAAGTCTAAAACTCTTGAAAAGTTCAAGGAGTACAAGATAGAGGTTGAGAACCTGTTAGGTAAAACAATAAAAACACTTCGATCGAATCGAGGTGGAGAGTATATGGACATAGAATTCCAAGACTATATGATAGAACACGAAATTACGTCCCAACTCTCAGCACTTGGTATGCCATAACATAATGGTGTATCAAAGAGGAGAAACAGAACCCTGTTGGACATGGTTCGGTCGATGATGAGCTATGCTCGTCTCCCTGATTTTTTTGGGGTTACGCAGTGGAGACTACAGTGTATATTTTGAACAACGTTCCGTCGAACATTGTTTTTGAAACACCTTTCGAACTCTGAAATGGACGTAAAGGCAATTTACACCATTTCAGAATTTGGGGATGCCCGACCCATGTGTTAGCATCAAACCCGAAGAAGTTGGAACCCCGTTCAAAATTGGGCCTATTTGTAGGTTACGCAAAAGAGACTAGAGGTCGTCTATTTTACGATCCTAAGGAAAATAGGGTGCTTGTGTCGACAAATGCCACTTTCATTGAGGAAGACCACGTCAGAGATCATTTGCCTAGAAGCAAAATCGTGTTGAACGAAATGGACAGTACATCAGCAAGAGTTGTTGATTGGGCTAGTACGTCAACAAGTGTTATTGATCCTAGCACGTCTAATCAAGTCCGTTCCCAAGAGTTGGGAATGCCTCGACGTAGTGGGAGGGTTGTGAGACAGCCTGAACGTTACATGGGTTTAGCTGAAACCCAAGTCCTCACTCCTGACGATGACTGCGAGGATCCATTGACCTATGATCAGGCAATGGTTGACGTTGACAAGGACAGATGGATTAAAGCTATGGACCAGGAAATGGAGTCGATGTACTTCAATTCTATAAGGGAGCTTGTGGATCAACCGGATGGGGTAAAATTTATTTGTTGCAAATGGATCAACAAGTGTAAACGTGGCGTAGATGGGAAGGTGCAGACCTTCAAAGCACGACTAGTGGCAAAGGGGTTTACCTAGGTTGAAGGGGTTGACTATGAGGAAACCTTTTCACCTGTTTCCATGGTAAAGTCGATCAGGATCCTTCTGGCCATTGCCGCATATTATGACTGTGAGGTATGGCAGATGGATGTTAAGACCGCCTTTCTAAATGACAACCTTGACGAAACCATCTACATGGACCAACCCAAGGGGTTCATTACCCAAGGCCAAGAGCAAAAGGTTTGCCGACATCATAGGTCCATTTATGGACTGAAACAAGCCTCGAGGTCTTGGAATATGAGGTTTGATGAAGTGATCAAATCTTATGGCTTTGGCCAGAATGTTGACGAGCCTTGTGTCTATAAGAAAATCGTCGACAAAACTGTCGCATTTCTGGTATTGTACGTGGATGATATCCTTCTCATTGGGAATGAGGTAGGTTTTCTTACTGACGTATAGAAATGGCTAGCTTCACAATTTCAGATGAAAGATTTGGGAGAAGCACAGTATGTTCTAGGTATCCAGATTGTCCGGAACCGGAAGAACAAAACGCTGGCCATGTCTCAGGCATCTTATATTGACATGATGTTGTCTAGATATAAGATGCAAAACTAAAAGAAGGGCTTGCTGCCTTTCAGGCATGGGGTTTACCTGTCTGAGGATCAATGTCCTATGACTCCTTAAGAGGTTGAGGATATGAGACGAATACCTTATGCTTCAGTTGTTGGGAGCCTTATGTATGTCATGCTGTGTACTAGGCCCGACATCTGTTATGCAGTTAGGATTGTCAATAGGTATCAATCCAATCAAGGATTTGATCACTGGACAACCGTAAAGGCAATCCTCAAATATCTTAGGAGAACGAGGAACTACAACCTAGTGTATGAGAGTGGGGATGTGATCCTTATGGGATACACAGACTCTGCTTTCAAACCGATAAGGATTCTAGGAAATCCACTTCGGGGTCAGCCTTCATTCTGAATGGAGGAGCTGTAGTGTAGCCAAACATCAAGCAGGGATGCATCGCTGATTCCACTATGGAAGCTGAGTACGTTGCGGCTTGTGAAGCTGCAAAGGAAGTTGTTTGGCTTAGGAAGTTTATGACGGATTTGGAAGTTGTTCCAAATATGAACTTGCCGATCACGCTATTTTGTGACAACTGTGGTGCTGTAGCCAACTCTAGAGAGTCTCGGAGTCATAAGAGAGGCAAGCACATTGAGGGGAAGTATCACCTGATATGGAAGATTGTGCACCGCGACGACGTGACAGGCACGCAGATAGCGTCGGAGCACAACGTGCTGATCCATTTACAAAGGCCCTCACGGCTAAGTTGTTTGAGGGTTACCTAGAGAGTCTAGGTCTTCGAGTGCTTCTTGACTAAGGCAAGTGGGAGTATTGTAAAGGGTATTCAATGCCCTAGTTTATTGTATTACTTTATTGTAATCTATTTTACATTTGAGAAATGTATGTTTACTCCACTAGCTTAGTCCAAGTCGGAGTTTGTTGGGATGTATGTCCTAATCTCGTTTTTTTTGTAATATTACCATTTGAAATTTATAAGAGTTATTTCTTTCATTACTTTGTGTCTCACAATTTTACAAACTTTGTCCAATAAACTAAGCTCCAGGGTCATTGAATTTATGAGAGAACTAGAACTTGAATGGTGTGTAGTAGACACACAAGGAGGATCACGTTCGAGTCAGGACCCGAACAGTCTACAGTATATGGATAGGGTTGGAGACCTAATCCTGGATACGCTATAGATGCGACCCGCTTTGTATTAGATACAAACGAGGTGATCTGAATCGTTCATGTGGTTGACATGCGAGTGGGGGCATCATGTGCAATCGAGTTGTACAAGACCGCATACGTGGAATTATTAGACCTCACGATGTAACACCGCAATGTATGAGACTAATAACTTTGTAGATGACCATCGAGAACTCGACACGAATCCCGAGCGTGTTATGGACTCCTCATCTGCGGTCCGTCCCTTTGACTAGTACGGGTGAGGGTGGTCACAGTTACTCGCCCAATATGCCTATCTTCTTAGGGACAGGATCACGTGGGGAGCTGGGAACTTAACTACGCGAGATGGAATTTACTCGTTCCCGCCTTTAAGGAAACTAGAGGGGTTGTTCCCTTAAGTGCTGTCTCCAGGGCTTGGACAACGGGCACCCACCCTATCACTGGCCCGAGAGGGGTGTTGTGTATGGTTGGACCATTACAACGTTGTTGTTCATTATAGGAGCAGTGGGGACTTAAGGAGCAAGAAGTAGACACAGGGGTAAAACGGTAATTTGACCCAGCAGTGTCTACGAACAACCTGTGAAGGGTCGACTCATGGACATTGGTTATATCAGTGGACATAACTTGTCTTACACTGACGGGAGTGCAACTACGAGCTATAGTGGAGTGTTACCGTAGCTAATGAATGTTGATTAACCGGGACAAAGAGTTTGACAGGTTAATCTCAGATCATTGGAGCTCGTCACTGTAGGTCCATTAGGTCCCTCCGTTGGCTCAAACAGGATTAATAGAGGGTTTATAGTTTTGGTGTGAATTTGAAGTGTTCAAGTTCATTAAAGCGTAATTATGTCATTTATATGAGATATGATTGACATATTATATAGTTTAATGTGAATGAGATTCATAATAAACTATAGGTTAGCCTAATTGTCTAATTAGGGCTAATTTGGAGAAATTGGATTGAGAGAAATTAAATTGAATGTGATTCAATTTAAAAATCCACAATTATATAAATGTGATTTGTATAATGAGATATGAGATATCTTATTATATATGGTTATGCAAATATGATTTGCATAACCTATGGTTGTGGTTAAATGGTAAATAGGTGGAGATTTCAACTCCACCTATCACCATTATATAAACCCTTTGCAAGAAGGGTTTGATGGCCTTGTTGTTCATTTTTTGGATTCTCACCAAAAACAACAATCAAAATTCTCTCAACTCTCCTCTCTCAATCTCTCCTCCATTTCACCAAAAGGAAGAGTCCCACAACTCTCCTTCTACCAAAAGTAGTACAACCAAGAAACTGTGTGGAGGTGTCCGGGTTACTCGCTGTTCGAGGAGATCGAGTACGTTGAGATTGTGATCACGAAGGGTTCGTGAACGGAGAAGAAAAACTTGAAGACGGTTCTTCAACAATTAAGTACACTTGCTATTTTTCTTCTTATTTTTCATGTTTAGCCTTGTTTTTATGTGATAAAAACTGTTTTAAGAAAAAAAATTTCGCAACGTTACCACGGTGATTCGATCACCCTTCTGCTGCGCGAGATTTCATTCCCTTCAATAGGTCCATAACATACCCAGAAGGAAAAATTGAAGACATTCTAGTTCAAGTAGGCTAATTCATTTTTCCAGTGGATTTTATCATTTTGGACTATGAAGCTGACCAAGATGTCCCTATTATTTTAGGAAGACCTTTCTTGAAAACTGGGAGAACCCTTGTAGATGTTTATGAAGATACAATTACCTTGAGAATGAATGACCAAGAGGTAAAGTTCAACATCTATGATTCGATGAAGTACCCTGATGAGTTAGAAGAATGCTCAACCATACACCTAAGGGAAAAAGTGATAGCTGAAGTGTTTGAAGAGAATATGTCAATCTGTAACAACTCAAGCAATGGGGAAGAACATGCAAATGAATTAGAATTACTCCAGGTTAAGTAGCAAAGAGAAGATAGAGTTGATTTGGATAAGAGCAAGGCAATCTTTGAATCCTTAGAACTAGGAGATAGAAACAGCTTTCCTTTGCAACCTTCAATCCAAGTGCCTCCTGTTTTAGAGTTAAACCACTACCCAAGCATCTCAAGTATGCTTTCCTGGAGGATAAAGATGAAGGGAATTAGAATCCCCGCGCAGTGGAAGACGATTGAATCGTCATGGTATCATCATGCAATGTACTTATTAAAATCGATCTACCTATTAGATCTAGGCTAAACATGCTGAAAAGATTACAACGATGAGGATAACTTACTTGTTGTAGATCGATTCAACAACCTCTCCTTGCAGATCACGAACTCTTCGCGCTCCTCGATCTCCACAAACTCTTCCCACGAACGGATCTCAAACACTACCAAAATAGATCTTCTTGGTTGTTCTCTTTAGGAGAAGGGAAGTTGGTGGGAACTTTCTTTTGTTTTGGAAGAGGTGGAGAAATGAGAGAATAGAGAGAAAGCACTTTTGGATTCTTAGGTCAAAATCCAAAAATGACAACTTGTCTTTTCTTTTGCTTCACCTAAACCCATCTAACAAAGAGTTTAAATAGTGGAATGATGAAGTTCACAACTTCACATAATTACCACTTTACCACAACCATATGTTATGTAAATCTCATTCACATAATTATATAATATAAGATATCTCATATCTTATGTTGCAAATCTCATTTGCAATAATTGTGGATTTAATCAAATTGAATCACATTCAACTTATTTTCTCTCTATCAATTTCTCCAATTAGCCTTTAATTCAACAATTAGGCTAACATATAATTTATTATGAATCTCATTCATATTAAACTATATATTATATCATCTATATGATATAATTGAACACTTCAATTTCAAACCAAAACGTTAACCCTTCTTTTTATTCTAGATTGAGCCAACCAAGGGACCTAATGGACCTACAAAGTGATGGGCTCCAATGATCTCGAGTTAATCAGTCAAACTCTTTGACCTTGGCCAACCAATATTCATTAGCTACGGTGACACTCCACTAAAGCCCGTGAGTCAGTACTCCCATCGATGTAGAATATTACGTGTCCACCGATATAACCAATACTCATGAGTCGACCCTTCACAGGTTGTTCATAGACACTACCGGGTCAAATTACCGCTTTACCCTCGTGTGTCTATATCTTGTTCCTTAAGTCCCCACTTTGCTCCTCTAATGAACAACATATTGTGATGGTCCAACCATACACAACACCCTTCTCGGGCGGTGAGAAGGTGGGCGCCCGTTGTCCAAGCCACGGAGACAACACTTAAGGAACAACCCTCTAGTTTCCCTATAGGCGAGAACGAGTGAATTCCATCTCGCGTAATTAGGTTCCCACTCTCTACTTGGTTCTCGTCCCGAGAAGATAGGCATATTGGGCGAGTGGTCGGGACCACCTCACACCGTATTAATCAAAGGGATGGACTCCCAGCGCATGCGAGTCCGTAATACGCTCGGATTCGTGTCGAGTCACTAATGGTCATCTACGAATTTATTAGTCTTTTCTTTATTAACGATGTTATACCAAGTAAGTCTAATAATTCACGATCCGATCTTGTACAATCTCATTGTACAGATGCCCCACTCGCATGTCAACCACATGAACGAAGTCGATCACCTCGTTTGTATCTAATACAAAGCGGGCCGCATCTACAAGCATGTATCCGAGTTGGGTTTCCAACCCCATCCTTATATCAGACCGTTTCGGGTCATTAACTCGAACGTGATCCTCCTTGTGTGTCAACTACACACCGTTCAAGTTCTAGTTTTCTCATATATTCAATGACCTGGAGCTTAGTTTATTGGAAAGGTTTAAAATATTTGCGAGACACAAAAAGTGAAGAAAATAATAACTCTTATTAATTTCAAAACAATATTTTACAAATACGAGATTAGGACAAAAAACCCAACAAACTCCCACTTGGACTAAGCTAGTGGAGAAGGTACATTTCAAAATGTATTTGAATTACAATAAAAATTACAATAAACTAGGGCATTGAATACCCGCTTACACATCTCCCATTTGCCCTAGTCGGAAGCTCTCGAATACCTAGACTCTCTAGGTGACCTCTCAAACACTTTAGCCGTGAGGGGCTTTGTAAATGGATCACCTACATTGTGCTCCGATGCTATCTCAAGTGGATCACACACGCCTCTGCGGTGCACAATTTCCGTGATCGAGATGATACTTGCGCTCAATGTGTTTACCTCTCTTATGGCTTCGAGGTTCACGTGAATTGGCTCTCGCACCATCATATCACAGAGCAGCGTGATTGGCAAGTTCATATTTGGAACAACTTCCAAGTCTGTCATGAACTTCCTTAGCCAAACAACTTTTTCCTTTGCACCGCACAAGCCGCAACATACTCTACTTCCATAGTGGAATCAAGAATGCATCCTTGCTTGATGCTTCACGACTAGAGCTCCTCCATTCAAAATGAAGGTGACCACTGAAGTGGATTTCCTAGAATCCTTATCGACCAAAAATCGAAATCATGGTATCCTGTAAGGATCAAATCACCACGCCCATACACTAAGTCGTAGTTCCTCGTTCTCCTAAGATACTTGAGGATTTTCTTTACGCTGTCCAGGTGATCTAATCTCGGATTGGACTGATATCTACCGAATTCCAACCGCATAATGTATGTCGGGCCTTGTACACAACATGGCATACATCAAAGCTCCCTACAAATGAAGCATATGGAATACGCCTCATATCCTCAACATCTTGAGGAGTCTTAGGACACCGATCCTTGACAAGTGAACCCCATGCCCGAAAGGTAGCAAGCCCTTCTTGAGTTCTCGCATCTTATATCTAGACAACATCTTGTCAATATAAGACGCTTTGAGACAAGGCTAGCGTTACTGTTCTTCCTGCCCGGACTATCCGGATACCTAGAACGTCTTGAGCTTCTCCCAAATCTTTCATTTGGAATTGTGAAGCTAGCCATTTCTTAACGTCGAAGAAATTCTACCTCATTCCCAATGAGAAGAATATCGCCCACGTACAACACTAGAAAAGCGACGCTTTTGTCAACGATTTTCTTGTAGACACAAGGTTCGTCGGCATTTTGATCAAAGCCATAAGATTTGATTACCTCATCAAACCTTATATTCCAAGACCTCGAAGCTTGTTTGATCCATAAATGGACTTATGAAGCTTGCAAACTTTTTGCTCTTGGCCTTGGGCAATGAACCCTTTGGGTCATTCCATGTAGATGGTCTCGTCAAGTTTGCCATTCGTAAAGGTCGTCTTGACATCCATCCGCCATACCTCGTAGTCATAATACGCGGCAATGGCCGTAAGAATCTGATCGACTTTACCATGGCAACAAAGTAAAAGTTTCCTCATAGACAACCCCTTCAACTCCGGTAAAACCCTTTGCCACTAGTCGGGCTTTGAAGGTTTGCACCTTCCCATCTACGCCACGCTTACGCTTGTAGATCCATTTACAACCAATAGGTTTTACCCCATTCGGTTGATCCACAAGCTCCCGCATGCAATTGAAGTACATAGACTCCATTTCTTGGTCCATAGCTTTAATCCACTGCGTCTTTATCAACATCGGCCATTGCCTCGATTATAGGTCAATGGATCCTCACAGTCATCGTTAGCAGCGACAACTGAGGTTTCAGCTAAACCCATATAGTGATCAGGCTGTCTCACAGTCCTCCCACTACGTCGAGGCATTCCCAACTCTTGGGAACGGATTTGACCAGACGCGCTTAGGGTCGATGAACGCTTCGACGTACTAGTTTCCATCAAGAACTCTTGGCGATGTAATCATCCATTTCATTCAATACAATTTTGCTTCTAGGTAAATGATCCCTGATGTGGTCTTCCTCTAGGAAAACGGCATTTGTCGACACAAGCACCCTGTTTTCCTTGGGATCGTAGAATAGACCACCCCTAGTCTCTTTAAGGTAACCTACAAATAGGCATAATCTTGAACGGGGTTCCAACTTCTTCGGGTTTGGCACCAACACATGGGTCGGGCATCTCCAAATTCTGAAGTGATATAAACTACTTTTACGTCCACTCCAGAGCTCAAAGGGTGTTTCACAAACACTCTTTGAGGGAACATTATTCAAAAATGTAAACCGCAGTCTCTACTGCGTATGTCACACCCCCTCCCGAACTACCTGCTAACTCAGCTCGAAAGGCAGCGTGAAGCCAACAGACATTGTTTATCTCTTAACAATACACATGACCCCGATTCACCTGATAAACATACTATGTTCGAAAATGGAACACTTAAACATGACATAGCGGAAACTGGACAACTATTAAACATATACAAGGAGAACCCCTTCACAAGTCTCTCTTGGAAACTAAAAGTCTAGTGCATCAGAAACAACACAAGACAAACCATTGTTTATACAACCTCTAATGTACAAACAACTATAACACCAAGTCCTCTCAAAATAATTTACAAACATAGAGACTTGCTAGACAAAGCCAGCCACGTACAAAGTATTTAACTTATGAAGCTTCAAAGAGACTATGGCGAAGAACTTTCAAAGCCGCAGGAGCTCGATCTCTACACCGAAAAGTTTGAAAACATAGAAAGAATGAGCTATGAAGCTCAATGAGTGATCGTGTTTAATATCTCAGAACTTGTAAAACATGTGACTCGAAAACTATGAGCATATGCATTTGTATTCAAGCATTGAAAGTAAACGTAGAATCATAATAGACTTTCTTAAAAACCAACAAGTATATCATCAAAATCTCGTAAGGCATGTAAATGAGATAAACTCTTTTAAAAACATGTCACAATCCACGTTGTGTAGGGCACGCCAAGTACAACCAACGCTTACTCTACGATGTAGTAGGGCCCGCCCAAAGACTCCCATCGTCTTTGTCGTAGTGGGGCCCGCCCAACACTCACGAGCAATGGCCGTGTGTCACGAGTACACTCAACGTCGACAACGTAATAAGACCTGTGTGCACACGGTACCATAAAGCCTCGGGCTCAATATCTCGAAAAATCACATGAAAACATTTGAACATGCCTCGCTTATCTTTTCTTTCATAAAACTCAAGCTTACTCAAATTTTGTTCATAAACTCGAAATCTTTAAAACATACTTGCTAGTACATGCTTGCTTGAAATCATAACATTTCCATAAATTTTGGCAACCATTGACATATGCTCATGTATAAACTTTATAAAGACTTTTAGGGTCACAATGAACACTTGAAACATTTCTAGGAAAACATGAATACTCATAAACATGAGTTCAAAAGAAAGCATAATGCATTGAAAACTTTTATTCTAGCAAAACTTGCATTTCTTGAACATAATTCAAGCATATATACACTTTTGAAGTTCGTTTTATCACTCACAGTGTTTGAACTAGAATCTTAGCCCGTACACTCGACCTATTTTCTCTTGGCCTGTCAAACAAACCAAATTCATGTATTAGAACCTCGAGCTCATGGTTTTTAACCTTAAAACTACAAGAAAACACACTTTCAAAAATTCCAGCATTTTCAGATTTTCTGCCCTGTTTTCAGACAGCCATAACTTCTTCATTACTTATCCAAAAATAATGTACTTTATACCAAACTCTTCCTTTTTGAACCCTCTAAAACTCTTATGAAGACATGAAAATGAGATTCCTAACGTATGGGTTAGAAAATACCTCAGTAGCTTAACCCCTAAAATGATCTTGCTGCTGTTCCAGATTTCACTTCCTGCTGCAACCCGAAACTTAACCTGATGATTACAATATCTTCCAATCATTTTCTTCTCACGATTCCTTGACGAAACTTGTAGGAAATTAAATAAGCTTTCGAACCATACCAATTAGAGCTTCTAACTCCAAGTATACAGATCAGAATAACCAAAACATCAGAGACTTCTTGGAATTAACAGCAAATTTCTGTCTTCTACCTTCCTCTTAACAAAACAGCAACTTAAAATCAGAATTGGCTCGAGCTTCCTTCACGAATTTTGTTCCAATATGAGTTAACTTTCATGAAACAAAACCTCAACTCTTACCTCTTCTTGTGGAGCTCGAGATGAACAGAAAATCAGAACTTGTCTGAGTTGATCAACTTGCTGCAATAAAGAATCCCCTTGAGTTCTCCTCTTTTCTTCTGCAACTCCAGCTCAAAATCACCAAAAATGGCCTCCTTCTTCTTCCTTTCTCCTTCAACCACGAAGCTTCAGCCTTAGTTTGTGATGAAAGAGAAGAAAATGGAGAGAAAACCCTTTTTAAAAAAAATCAATCGGTGGAAGAGGTATTCCTTTGTCTTTTTGCACTTTTGCTTTTTTTCATTTTCCATTTCTTTTTCCTTTTCTTTTCTTTCCTTTATCTTCTTTCTTTCTTTTCTTTTCTTAACAAAACAAAATAACTTAATATATAAAACATTTGTTTCATTTCCTTTTCTTCTTTTGTCTTTAAAAGCAAACCAAACCAAAATGGTCTAAACTTTCTTTCCTTGTTTTCCTTTTGTCTTTCACTTCATTTCTTTTCTTTTTAAAACATGGGAAACCAAGTTTTAAACATTCATTTCTTCTTTCTTTTTGTTGTTTGTTAATAAGGAAGTTCCAAAGAAAGATCTCGGGTTTACAACTTACCTCCCCTTGAGAAATTTCGTCCTCGAAATTGAGTAGTCTTTAAGTGAAAATCATTGGGTACTTCCTCCTCATTAGATGCTCTAACTCCCGTGTTGCCTCCTCCACTCCGTGATGTCTCCAACGAACCTTCACGAGTGGGATCGCCTTGTTCCTCAAAACTTGCTCTTTCCCCGCCGAGGATTTGAACTGCATCCTCTATGTAACTCATGTCTTCTTTCACTCAATCTGGTTGTGCTTGCAACACATGTGTCGGATCTGGAATATACTTCCTCAACATGGACACATGAAATACATCATGTACTCGAGATAGTTCTGCTGGCAACTCCAGTCTGTAGGCTGCTAGCCCAACTCGTCCCGTTACTAGATAAGGACCAATATATCTAGGGCTTAGTTTACCCTTCTTACCAAAACGAAGGACACCTCTCCATGGAGATAACTTCAAGAAAACTTGATCTCCAACCCGAATTCTAAGTCCTTTCACGCTTATCAAAGATAATTCTTCCGACGGTCTTGTGCTACCTTCAAATTTTCTCTGATTACCTTAATATTGTCTGTAGTAACTTGTACCAACTCAGGGCCGATTAGCTTCCGCTCTCCAACTTCATTCCAACATACGGGCGTTCTACATGGTCTTCCATACAGAGCCTCTGTAAACCCGATCTCTTTGGAACTTCCTTATTAACAAACAACAAAAAGAAAGAAGAAATGAATGTTTAAAACTTGGTTTTTCCATGTTTTAAAAAGGAGAGAAATGAAGTGAAAGGCAAAAGGAAAACAAGGAAGGAAAGTTTAAACCATTTCGGTTTGGATTGCTTTTAAGACAAAAGAAGAAAAGGAAATGAAACAAATGTTTAATATACTAAGTTTGCTTTGTTTTGTTAAGAAAAGAAAAGAAAAGAAAAGAAATGGAAGGAAGGGATAAAGGAAAGAAAAGAAAAGGAAAAGAAAAGAGAAAAGGGGAAAAAGACAAAACCACCTCTTAACACCGATTGTATTGTTTTAAAAGGGTTTTCTCTTCAATTTTTTCTCTTTCATCACAAACCCAGGTGATATTTCGTTGGAGGAGGAGAAAGGAAGAAGAAGGAAAGCCATTTTTCATAAATTTGGAGCTGTAGTTGCAGAAGAAAGGAGAAGAACTCAAGAGGATTCTTTATGACAGCAAGGTAATCACTCTGCCATGTTCTGCTATTTTGTTCATCACGAGCTCCACAGAAAGAGGTAAGAGTTGAAATTTTGTTTCATGAAAGTTAACTCATATTGGAACAAAATTCGTGAAGGATGCTCGAGCAAATTCGGATCTTAAGCTACTGATTTGTGAAGAGGAAGACAGAACACAGAATTTACTGTCAAATCCGAGAAGTCTCTGATGTTTTGGTTGTACTGACCTGTAGAGTTGGAATCAGAAGCTCTATTAGGTATGGTTGGAAAGCTTATTGAATTTCCTACAACTTTCGTGAAGAATTCGTGATTAGAAAAGGATTGGAAGTTGTTGTAAATAGCAGGTCAAGTTTCGGGTTGCAGCAGAAAATCGAATCTGGAATAGCAGAAGTTAGTTCCGGGGAAAGGAGCTTTCGAGGTATTTCTGAACCATTCTATTGGGAATCTCATTTTCATGTCTTCATAAGAGTTTTAGAGGGTTCAAAAAGGAAGAGTTTGGTATAAAGTACATTATTTTTGGATAAGTAATGAAGACGTTATGAGTATCTGAATACAGGGCATAAAATCTGTTAAATGCTGGAATTTTTGGAAGTGTGTTTTCTTGTAAGTTTAAGGTTAAAAAGCATGAGCTCGAGGTTCTAATGGTTGAATTTGGTTTGTTTGACAGGCCAAGAGCAAATAAGTCGAGTGTACGGGTCAAGACTCTAGTTCTAACATCAGAGTGACAAAACAAACCTTGAAAATTGTTTATAGGCTTGTATTATGCTTATGAAATGCAAGGTTTTGCTAAAACGAAAAGGTTTAGATGTTTATTGTTTTCTTGAACACTTTTTTATGAGCATTCATGATTTCTTAGAAATGTTTTAAAGTGTTCATGATGAGCCTAAAAGTCTTTATAAAGTTTATACATGAGCATATGTCCAATGGTTGCCAAAACTTATGAAAATGTGATGATTTCAAGCAAGCATGTACTAGCAAGTATGTTTTAAAGATTTCGATTTTATGAACAAGCTAAGTAAGCTTGAGTTTTATGAAAGAAAAGATAAGTCGCATGTTCAAATGTTTTCATGTGATCTTCTCGAGATATTGAGCCCGAGGCTATGTAGTACCGCAGCACACAGTCTCTTATTCTCGTTGTCGACGCTGAGTGTACTCGTGACAACAAATATTGCCGTGAGTCTTTGGCGGGCCCCACTACATCAGAGAATAAACGTTGGTGTCTCGGGCGTGCCTCTACACAACGTGATTGTGACATGTTTTAAAAAGAGTTTACATCATTTACATGCCTTACGAGATTTTAACGGTGTCTTGCTTGTTTTCATGAAAAGCTATAATGATTACACGATTACTTTTAACGCTTGATTACAGATGCATATGCTCATAGATGGCCAGGTGATATGATTTACGAGTTAATAGCTTTCTTTTAAACTCAAGTCACTCACTGAGCTTTATAGCTCATTCTTTTAGTGTTTTTCCCACTTTTCGTAGAGAGATCGAGCTCCCGGTGCCTGATAACCTGCTATAGTCTGCTGGAAGCTTCTCATGTACGTCTTATAGATGTCCATATTCCGCTGTGTTAAGTTTAAAATGTTCCATATGCGAACATAGTTTGTTTCCAGGTAAAGTAATGTCAGCAGGTATTGTTAAGAGGTAACAATGTCTCGTTGGCTTCATGCCGCCTCCCGCTAAGTTAGCATGTGGTTCGGGAGGGGTGTGACAACTTGGTATCGAGCAATTAGTTCCATGGGAATGAGACAGAGCAAGTTAGCTCTAGAAGAAACCGAAAAGTAAATAGCAAGTTATTGAGCTAGTTCAATAGAACTAGTCGAGCATGGTCCAAGTAAGGACAAGAGTAAGTCCAATCGGACTAGAATGTGAACACAAGTCTAGAATTGTGCATTTGAGTTGAGTACTCATTACATGTCTAGTATGTTAATATGTTATAGAAGTCATGCCACCACGTGCTAGCGCATGATGCGAGGCAAGATCGGGGCGGGACGCAGGATCCTACCCAAGATCAATCCGAGTGGAGATCTAGTGCCTCAAGAGTTCGGATAGGGGCACTTAAGCAAAGATGCTAATTCCTCACAGAGGTAGGTAAGCCATAGGGAGCAGAGCTAAGTAATCCAGATAAGACATATAGAATAGATCACCTAAAAGAATTAGGAGCCACAGTGTTTGAGGGTTCCAAAGATCCAACTGAAGTTGAGTTTTGGGCTGAATAAGCTTGATAAATGTCTTGATGTTATGAGTTGCTCTGAGGAGCGAAATGTTAAGTTGGCCACATTCTTGCTGCTAAAGAAGGTAGAAGAATGATGGAAATCGATGTTAGCCAGATTGTAGTGATGATGCACGTACTTCACACCGCAAACTTTCGTAGCCTCTTCAAGATAAATATTACCCTAGCACGTACCGAGAGGCAGAGAGGGATGAATTTTGTTAGAACTAAAACAAGATACACTTTCAGTGGCTGAGTATGAGAGAAGATATACCGAGCTGTCACGGTATGTTGATGTGATTGTGGCATCTAAGAGCGATAGGTGTCGACAATTTGAAAGAGGGTTACGACACGAGATACGTACTCCCGCCATGTGCATTGCTAAGTGGGTGACTTCTCTCACCAGAGACCGCTCTCACGTGTTGAGCAGAGTATAGAAGAGGAGAAGTCGATGAGTGAAGCCTAGTTGTGAAGGCTTCGACAACAAGCGATTTCAAGGTCGTGAGCAATGGAGATTCACACTTGGAATAAATGTTTCTAAGTCAATATGACTTTAAGGAGCAAGCTAGTAGCCAAGTAGCTGCATCGAGGCGTATGATTGTGGGTAGTGCCTATCGAGGCGTAATTAAAAGAACCTAATTAGTTTGTTTGATTAGCGCAAGACCGCAAAGAGGGCAAGAGTCTATTGCCGATATAGCAAGGAAAACTCCATGTATGATCTGCTGCAAGAATCATCAAGATCATTGTCTTGTGAGTGTTAGTACATGCTACCAAAGCATTGACAACCGTGACATGTCAAGAGGGATTTTCCACACTATGGACACCCGCATGAGAGGGACTAGGAGTTGAGTCCCAGCATGAGAGAGCAAACCCAGAGTTTCAGTGAGCTGCAAGAGAGGGCACCAGTGGTGTTTAGACTAAAGAGAGTTGTAGGGAGGCCTAGGCAACACTGGAAAGGTCTAGGTTTTGACTCAAAGAATAAGTCGGATGCACCAGATATGATTACATGGTGTGAGATGCAATCTTAAGGATGGATTTCGATTTACTCATTATGCTTCCAGAGATTGCCATATAAAGGAAGTTGTTTTCAAGAAACCAGGATTAGCTTAAGTGGTTTTATGGGATGAAAGAAAGACTATCCCTACGAGTTTGTTTTCGTGATTCAAAGCTCGGGTTATTGAGGAAAGGTTGCACGACGTTTCTTGCACATGTAGTTGAGGTGCAGGAAGAAAAGCTAAAACAAGAAAATGTTCTTGTTGTGAATAAATTTTCTTGTTGTTTTTCTAGCAGATCTATCAGGATTGCCACCTGATAGGGAAGTTGAGTTCACCATTGAACTGTTACCATGAATAACACCTATTTCGCAAGCGCCGTATAGAATGGCTCCAAGTGAGATCAGGGAGCTAAAGATGCGATTACATAGGACTAGTTGATAAGGGATACATCGGACCTAGTGTATCGCCTTGAGAGCTCCAAAGTGTTATCTCGTGAAAAGAAAGATGGTACCCGTGAGATTATGCATTGATTACGATAGCTTAAACAAAGTCACGATACGTAACAAGTATCCTCTACCCCGTATAGATGACTTGTTTGACCAGTTACGAGGAGCATCAGTGTTTTCTAAGATTGATTTGAGATCAGGATATCATCAGTTAAAGGTCAGAGAATCAGACATTCCTAAGACATTATTCATAATGAGGTACGAGCATTATAAGTGTTTAGTAATGCCATTCGGTTTAACAATGCACTAGCGCTTTCATGGGCCCCATGGGCATGTTTTTCCACCAGATATTTGGATCGGTTTATAATAGTATTTATTGATGATATACTAGTTTACTCGGTTGACAGAAAGCCTACGAGGAACACATGAGTATTATTCTCGCAAACACTACGAGATAAACAGATTTATACGCTAAATTCACCAAATGTGAGTTTTGGTTGAACTGTAATATTTTTGGGGCATGTTGCCTCAAAGAAATGGTGTTAGTGTGGATCCAAATAAAGTTTAAGTTGTAGTCAATCGAGAGACCAGATTAGTGCGGCAGAGTGCACGTAGTTTCCTAACTTGGCGAGATATCTGCAGATGATTTGTTGAGAACTTCTCACGATTAGTATTACCTTTAACAGCTTTTAATAATAAGAAAGAATGCTAAGATTGAATGGTCGATAAGTGTGAATGCAGAGTTTTCGTGGAGTGAAAAGAGATTAGTTACAACACCTATTCGACACTTCCTATAACGGAAAAAGAGTATGTGGTTTCTTCGTGATGCCCCAAGGAAAGATTTAGGGTGTGTCTTGATGTAAGAAGGAAAAGTAATAACTTATACGTTAAGGCAATTGAAAAAGCACGAATGTAATTACCCTACCCATGATCTTGAGTTAGCAGCAGTTATTTTAGCACTCAAGATCTGGAAACATTACTTGTTTGGTGAAAGGTGTCACATTTACACAGATCATAAGAGTCTGAAGTATATTTTTGATCAAAGGGAGTTGAATATGAGACAACGAAGATGGTTAGAATTGATTAAAGATTGTGATTGTACCATATAATACCATCTTGGTAAGATGAATGTGGTAGCTGATGCATTGAGCAGGAAGTGAAGACTTCCTAAGGACACCTTGTGTGGTTCGAACAACATTTTTAAGTACTCTAAGGGATTCTAAGGCAGTTATAACTGCAGAGAATTCAGAGGGTCTTTTAGTTTAATTTCAGATCAGGCCTTCACTCATAATAGAGATTGTGAGAAGACAATCAGAGAGTAGTAACTTGCAGAAAATGTTTGGAAAGTCCAAACAGGGCCCAAAAGCAAAATTTAAAAGGAGATCAGACGGAGACATAGAGAAACAGGGAAGACTATGTGTTCCGAGTGTTAGTGAGCTTAAGAATGCTATTCTAGAAGAAGCTCACGATTCAAATACGCTATGCATCCAGAAGCACCAAGATGTGTAAAACCTTGGATGAGACTTATTGGTGACCTGGGATGAAGCGGGAGATAGTTGATTATGTGATAGATGTTTAATCTGTCAGCAAGTTAAACTAGTTAGACAGAAGCAAAAAGGACTCCTTAACCCATTGCTAGTGTCGGAATGGAAATGGGAGCGTATTACTATGGTTTTTCTGTGTGGATTACCACGAACTTCAAATGGACATGATGGTATATGATAATGGTGGATAGACTCACTAAGACAACACGGTTTGTACCGATTAAAGCGATGTCTACGCTTAATCAGCTAGCTAAGCTATACGTCGACAAAATTGTGAGTCAATACGGAGTGCCAATGTCCATAGTTTCAGATAGAGATCCGAGATTTACTTCTATGTTTTGGCCTAGCTTAAAAACTATGGGGACAAAGCTGAGTTTTAGTACAAATGCATTTTCATGTTCAAACAGTTGTCCATCGAGAGAGACCATCCGCACTCCTAGAAGACATGTTGCAAGCGTGTGTCCCTCAAGTTAAGGGAAGTTGAGATACATACCTATCACTTATGGAATTTGCTTACAATAACAATTATCAGTCTAGTTTTGACATGGCACCATTTGAAGCTCTAGATAAAAGACCGTGTAGAACGCTCGTATATTGGAATGAACTGGAAGAGCGGAAGCTAATCGGTCCTAAGTTGGTGCAAGTTATGACAAACAATATTAACGTGTCGGAGAGAATCGAAGGTAGCACAAGACCATCGTAAGAGTTATGTAGATAAGCAACGAAAGGACTTAGAATTCCAGGTTGGAGAGCAAGTTTCCTTGAAGTCATCTCCATGGAGAGGTGTCCTTCGTTTTGGCAAAAAGAGTAAACTAAGCCCTAGATATATTGGTCCTTATCAAGTAACGGGACAAGTTGGGCCAGCAGCCTACAGACTAGAATTGCCAGCAGAACTATCTTGAGTACATGATGTTTTTCATGTGTTCATGTTGAGAAGTATATTCCAGATCTGACACATGTGCTACAAGCACAACCCGTTGAGCTGAAAAGACATGAGTTACGCAGAAGATGCAGTTCAAATCCTCGACAGAAAAGAACAAGTTTTAAGAAACAAGACGATCCCACTCGTGAAGGTTCGTTGGAGACATCACAGAGTGGAGGAGGCAACCTGAAAGTTAGAAGACTAAATGAGGAGGAAGTATCCGATGATTTTCACCTAAAGACTACTAAATTTCGAGGACGAAATTTCCTAAGGGGGAGGTAAGTTGTAAACCCGATCTCTTTGGAACTTCCTTATTAACAAACAACAAAAAGAAAGAAGAAATGAATGTTTAAAACTTGGTTTTTCCATGTTTTAAAAAGGAGAGAAATGAAGTGAAAGGCAAAAGGAAAACAAGGAAGGAAAGTTTAAACCATTTCGGTTTGGATTGCTTTTAAGACAAAAGAAGAAAAGGAAATGAAACAAATGTTTAATATACTAAGTTTGCTTTGTTTTGTTAAGAAAAGAAAAGAAAAGAAAAGAAATGGAAGGAAGGGATAAAGGAAAGAAAAGAAAAGGAAAAAGAAAAAGAGAAAAAGGGGAAAAAGACAAAACCACCTCTTAACACCGATTGTATTGTTTTAAAAAGGGTTTTCTCTTCAATTTCTTCTCTTTCATCACAAACCAAGCTGATATTTCGTGGGAGAAGGAGAAAGGAAGAAGAAGGAAGCCATTTTTCATAAATTTGGAGCTGTAGTTGCAGAAGAAAGGAGAAGAACTCAAGAGGATTCTTTATGACAGCAAGGTAATCACTCTGCCATGTTCTGCTATTTTGTTCATCACGAGCTCCACAGAAAGAGGTAAGAGTTGAAATTTTGTTTCATGAAAGTTAACTCATATTGGAACAAAATTCGTGAAGGATGCTCGAGCAAATTCGGATCTTAAGCTACTGATTTGTGAAGAGGAAGACAGAACACAGAATTTACTGTCAAATCCGAGAAGTCTCTGATGTTTTGGTTGTACTGACCTGTAGAGTTGGAATCAGAAGCTCTATTAGGTATGGTTGGAAAGCTTATTGAATTTCCTACAACTTTCGTGAAGAATTCGTGATTAGAAAATGATTGGAAGTTGTTGTAAATAGCAGGTCAAGTTTCGGGTTGCAGCAGAAAATCGAATCTGGAATAGCAGAAGTTAGTTCCGGGGAAAGGAGCTTTCGAGGTATTTCTGAACCATTCTATTGGGAATCTCATTTTCATGTCTTCATAAGAGTTTTAGAGGGTTCAAAAAGGAAGAGTTTGGTATAAAGTACATTATTTTTGGATAAGTAATGAAGAAGTTATGAGTATCTGAATACAGGGCATAAAATCTGTTAAATGCTGGAATTTTTGGAAGTGTGTTTTCTTGTAAGTTTAAGGTTAAAAAGCATGAGCTCGAGGTTCTAATGGTTGAATTTGGTTTGTTTGACAGGCCAAGAGCAAATAAGTCGAGTGTACGGGTCAAGACTCTAGTTCTAACACTGTGAGTGACAAAACAAACCTTGAAAATTGTTTATAGGCTTGTATTATGCTTATGAAATGCAAGGTTTTGCTAAAACGAAAAGGTTTAGATGTTTATTGTTTTCTTGAACACTTTTTTATGAGCATTCATGATTTCTTAGAAATGTTTTAAAGTGTTCATGATGAGCCTAAAAGTCTTTATAAAGTTTATACATGAGCATATGTCCAATGGTTGCCAAAACTTATGAAAATGTGATGATTTCAAGCAAGCATGTACTAGCAAGTATGTTTTAAAGATTTCGAGTTTTATGAACAAGCTAAAGTAAGCTTGAGTTTTATGAAAGAAAAAGATAAGTCGGCATGTTCAAATGTTTTCATGTGATCTTCTCGAGATATTGAGCCCGAGGCTATGTAGTACCGTGTGCACACAGTCTTATTCTCGTTGTCGACGTTGAGTGTACTCCGTGATGACAACTTGTATTGTCGTGAGTTTGGGCGGGCCCCACTACGACAAAGACGATGGGAGTCTTTGGGCGGGCCCCACTACATCGTAGAATAAACGTTGGTGTCTCAAGCGTGCCCTACACAACGTGATTGTGACATGTTTTAAAAAGAGTTTACATCATTTACATGCCTTACGAGATTTTAACGGTTGTCTTGCTTGTTTTCATGAAAAGCTATAATGATTACACGATTACTTTTAACGCTTGATTACACGGATGCATATGCTCATAGATGGCCAGTGATATGATTTACGAGTTAATAGCTTTCTTTTAAACTCAAGTCACCACCGAGCTTTATAGCTCATTCTTTTAGTGTTTTTCCCACTTTTCAGGTAGAGATCGAGCTCCCGGTGCCTGATAACCTGCTATAGTCTGCTGGAAGCTTCTCATGTACGTCTTATAGATGTCCATATTCCGCTGTGTTAAGTTTAAAATGTTCCATATGCGAACATAGTTTGTTTCCAGGTAAAGTAATGTCAGCAGGTATTGTTAAGAGGTAACAATGTCTCATTGGCTTCATGCCGCCTCCCGGCTAAGTTAGCATGTGGTTCGGGAGGGGGTGTGACAACTTGGTATCAGAGCAATTAGTTCCATGGGAATGAGACAGAGCAAGTTAGCTCTAGAAGAAACTGAAAAGTAAATAGCAAGTTATTGAGCTAGTTCAATAGAACTAGTCGAGCATGGTCCAAGTAAGGACAAGAGTAAGTCCAGTCAGGACTAGAATGTGAACACAAGTCTAGAATTGTGCATTTGAGTTGAGTACTCATTACATGTCTAGTATGTTAATATGTTATAGAAGTCATGCCACCACGTACTAGCAGACGATGCGCAGCAAGATCGGGGCGGGACGCAGGATCCTACCCAAGATCAATCCGAGTGGAGATCTAGTGCCTCAAGAGTTCGGGATAGGGGCTGACTTAAGCAAAGATGCTAATTCCTCACGAGAGGTAGGTAAGCCATAGGGAGCAGGGGCTAAGTAATCCGGATAAGACATATAGAATAGATCACCTAAAAGAATTAGGAGCCACGTTGTTTGAGGGTTCCAAAGATCAAACCGAAGTTGAGTTTTAAATTGAATAAGCTTGATAAATGTCTTGATGTTATGAGTTACTCGAGGAGCGAAATGTTAAGTTGGCCACATTCTTCTTGCTGCTAAAGAAGGTAGAAGAATGATGGAAATCGATGTTAGCCAGCCAGTAGTGATGCACGTACTTCACACCGCAAACTTTCGTAAGCCTCTTCAAGATAAATATTACCCTAGCACGCACTTCGAGAGGCGAGAGGGATGAATTTTGTTAGAACTAAAACAAGATACACTTTCGGTGGTGAGTATGAGAGAAGATATACCGAGTTTGTCACGGTATGTTGATGTGATTGTGGCATCTAAGAGCGATAGGTGTCGATTAATTTGAAAGAGGGTTACGACACGAGATACGTACTCGCCATGTGCATTGCTAAGTGGACCGACTTCTCTCACTCGTAGACCGCTCTCACGTGTTGAGCAGAGTATAGAAGAGGAGAAGTCGATGAGTGAAGCCTAGTTGTGGAGGCTTCGACAACAAGCGCTTTCTTCAAGGTCGTGGAGCAAATGCGATTCACACTTGGAATAAATGTTTCTAAGTCAATATGACTTTAAGGAGCAAGCTAGTAGCCAAGTAGCCGTGCATCGAGGCGATGATTGTGGGTAGTGCCTATCGAGGCGAAATTAAAAAGAACCTAATTAGTTTGTTTGATTAGCAGCAAGACTGCAAAGAGGGCAAGAGTCTATTGCCAGTATAGCAAGGAAAACTCCATGTATGATCTGTTGCAAGAATCATCAAGATCATTGTCTTGTGAGTGTTAGTACATGCTACCAGTGCTGACAACCAGGACATGTCAAGAGGGATTGTCCACAGCTATGGACACCATGCATTGCAGGGGACTAGGGAGTTGAGTCCCAGCATGAGAGCAAAAAGAGAGTTTGATGAGTGCAAGAGAGGGCACCAGGTGGTGTTAGACTAAAGAGAGTTGTAGGGAGGCCTAGGCAACACGGAAAGGTCTAGGTTTTGACTCAGCAATAAGCTGAGGATGCACCAGATATGATTACTGGTGTGAGATGCAATCTTAAGGATGGATTTCGTATTTACTCATTATGCTTCCAGAGATTGCCATATAAAGGAAGTTGTTTTCAAGAAACTAGGATTAGCTTAAGTGGTTTTATGGGATGAAAGAAAGACTATCCCTACGAGTTTGTTTTCGACATTCAAAGCTCGGTTATTGAGGAAAGGTTGCACGACGCTTCTTGCACATGTAGTTGAGGTGCGGGAAGAAAAGCTAAAACAAGAAAAAATGTTCTTGTTGTGAATAAATTTTCTTGTTGTTTTTCTAGCGAGATCTATCGTGATTGCCACCGATAGGGAAGTTGAGTTCACCATTGAACTGTTACCATGAATAACACCTATTTCGCAAGCGCCCGATAGAATGGCTCCAAGTGAGATCGGGAGCTAAAGATGCGATTACAAAGGACTAGTTGATAAGGGATACATCGGACCTAGTGTATCGCCTTGAGAGCTCCAGTGTTATCGTGAAAAGAAAGATGGTACCCGTAGATTATGCATTGATTACGCATGCTAAACAAAGTCACGATACGTAACAAGTATCCTCTACCCCGTATAGATGACTTGTTTGACCGATTCACGAGGAGCATCGGTGTTTTCTAAGATTGATTTGAGATCGTGATATCATTAGTTAAAGGTCGAGAATCGACATTCCTAAGACATTATTCATAATGAGGTACGAGCATTATAAGTGTTTAGTAATGCCATTCGGTTTAACAATGCACTAGCGATTTTCATGGGCCCCATGTACGTGTTTTCCACCAATATTTGGATCGATTTATAATAGTATTTATTGATGATATACTAGTTTACTCGGGCTGACAGAAAAGCCTACGAGGAACACATGAGTATTATTCGCAAACACTACGAGATAAACAATTTATACGCTAAATTCACCAAATGTGAGTTTTGGTTGAACCAGGTAATATTTTTGGGGCATGTTGCCTCAGCAAATGGTGTTAGTGTGGATCCAAATAAAGTTTAAGTTGTAGTCAACTGGGAGAGACCAGTTAGTGCGACAGAGGTACGTAGTTTCCTAACTTGGCAGGATACTGCAGATGATTTGTTGAGAACTTCTCACGATTAGTATTACCTTTAATAGTTTTAATAAGAAAGAATGCTAAGATTGAATGGTCAGATAAGTGTGAACAGAGTTTTCAGGAGCTGAAAAGAGATTAGTTACAACACCTATTCTGACACTTCCTATAACGGGAAAAGAGTATGTGGTTTACTGTGATGCCCCAAGGAAAGATTTAGGGTGTGTACTGATGTAAGAAGGAAAAGTAATAACTTATACGTTAAGGCAATTGAAAAAGCACGAATGTAATTACCCTACCCATGATCTTGAGTTAGCAGCAGTTATTTTAGCACTCAAGATCTGGAAACATTACTTGTTTGGTGAAAGGTGTCACATTTACACAGATCATAAGAGTCTGAAGTATATTTTTGATCAAAGGGAGTTGAATATGAGACAACGAAGATGGTTAGAATTGATTAAAGATTGTGATTGTACCATATAATACCATCTTGGTAAGATGAATGTGGTAGCTGATGCATTGAGCAGGAAGTGAAGACTTCCTAAGGACACCTTGTGTGGTTCGAACAACATTTTTAAGTACTCTAAGGATTCTAAGGCGCTTGTTGTAATCTGCAGAGAATTCAGAGGGTCTTTAGTTTAATTTCGATCAGCCTTCACTCATAATAGAGATTGTGAGAAGACAATCGAGAGAGTAGTAACTTGCGAAAAATGTTTGGAAAGTCCAAACAGGGCCCAAAAGCAAAATTTAAAAGGAGATCAGAAGGAGATCTGATGTATCCCTTATCAACTAGTTCTTGTAATTGCATCTTCAGCTCTTTGAGCTCACTTGGAGCCATTCTATACGGCGCCTGCGAAATAGGTGCTGTTCCTGGTAGCAATTCAATAGTGAACTCTACCTCCCTATCAGGTGGCAACCCTGACAGATCTGCTGGAAAAACATCTAGAAATTCGTTCACAACAAGAACATCTTCTGGTTTTAACTTTTCTTCCTGCACCTCCACTACGTGAGCAAGAAACGCCGTGCATCCTTTTCTCAACAACTTCTGAGCTTTGAATGCTGAAATCAAACTCGTAGGAATAATCTTCTTTTCACCCCGAAACCACTTCACCAACCCCGGTTTCTAAAAACAACTTCCTTTCTATGGCAATCCATGGAAGCATAATGAGTGAATAAGAAATCCATCCCTAAGATTGCATCTAACATCTGCAACTCTAGTGGAAGAAGATCCACTAACATATTGAGACCTTCTACTAAGACCTCACAATCTCGCAACACTGAATTGACTAGTAAAGCATCACCAACTGGAGTGTATATAACTAACTCCTCAAATAAAGGCTCTAGCTTCCTACTAAGCTTAGTTAGGAATATACTGGAAACAAAGGAATGCGTAGCACCTGGATCTATCAAAACACATGCAGGTACATTACAAATAGAAATCGTACTCAGAATCACATCTGTGCATCCTCTGCTTCTTCTTTGAGTCATAGCGTAGACCTTTCCTCGTTGCCTAGGTCTCCCTACAACTCCTTCTGCTTTTGCACCACCGGTGTCCTCTCCTGCAGCTCATCGGAACTCTCATTTGCTTCAACCGCTCCGGGATCCAACTCCCTGGTCCCTCTGTGCGGCTGCTCTAAGCTGTGGACAATCCCTCTTGAAATGCCCCAGTGCGCCACATCGGTAACACACACCGACACCAACAAGACATTGGCCTCGATGATTCTTGCCACAATTTGCACATGGAGTTCTCCTTGCTTTGACCGGCAATGACTCTGCATTGTCTGCGTGGTCTTCTTGCGGTGGATCTCGCGATTGACTAGGTGCTCTTTGACTCGCCTCGATAGGCACCACTAAGATTCATCTGCCTCGATATCCGCCGCCACTCGATTCTTAAAGTCCCGACGACTTGAAACATTTACTCTGTGTGTGAATCTTGCTGTTCGCGACCTTCAAAACTACTCGTCGTTGAAGGCCCACGAGTTGGCTCCACTATCGATCGCGCCTCTGCTATACTCGCTCAACACGTGAGCGCTTCTACCACCGTGAGAGAAGTCACCCCACTTAGCAATGGTCGTGGATCGTACGTATCTCGTGTCGTAACCCTCTCTCAAATCGTCGACACTGTCACTCTCGGATGCCACAATAACATCAAGATACCGTGATAGCTCTCGGTATACCTTCTCGTGCTCGACCACCGATAGTGACCCTTGCTTTAATTCTAAAATTCATCTCTCTTTGCTTCATGCAGTATGTGCCAGGTAATATTTATCTTCAAATATGCCTCAAAGTTTGCCGCCTAAAGTGCGTGCATCACTCCGTCTCGCTAAAATTGACTTCCACCATCCCTCTGTTTCTTTCTCTAGCAGGAATGTGGCTAGCTTGACTTTATGCTCCTCAGGGCAGCTCATCACGTCAAAACATTTCTCAAGTTTATTCAGCCACACCTCGGCGTCAGCTGGATCTGTGGAACCCTTAAACACTGTGGCTCCCAATTTCTTCAGACGTTCTATTCCATACGCCTTTTCTGGATCACTTGGCCCTGCTCTCTCTGACCTGCCTACCTCCTGTGAGGAAATGGCATGCTGCTGATCTCTGGCCTCGGTTTGGACTCTCGGGGCACTAGATCCCCTCTCGAGTTGGCCTTGGGTAGGATCCCGCATCCCGCCTCGATCCCGCTCTGCGTCGTCTGCTGCTAGTGCGTGGGTGGCATGACTCCTATAACATAACAACATATTAGACATGCTATTGATACTTAACTCAAATACACAATACTAAACTTCTATTCACATTTTAACCCTAACTGGACTTGCTCTTATCCTTACTTGAACCATACTCTACTAGTTCGATCTGAACTAACTCAATAACTTACTATAACTTTTACTTTATTCTCAGAGCTAGGTTGCCCTGTCTCATTCCCATGGAGCTAACTGCTCTGATACCAAGATGTCACACCCCCTCCCGAACTACCTGCTAACTCAGCTCGAAAGGCGGCGTGAAGCCAACAGACATTGTTTATCTCTTAACAATACCATGACCACGATTCACCTGATAAACATACTATGTTCGAAAATGGAACACTTAAACATGACATAGCGGAAACTGGACAACTATTAAACATATACAAGGAGAAACCCTTCACAAGTCTCTCTTGGAAACTAAAAGTCTAGTGCATCAGAAACAACACAAGACAAACCATTGTTTATACAACCTCTAATGTACAAACAACTATAACACCAAGTCCTCTCAAAATAATTTACAAACATAGAGACTTGCTAGACAAAACCAACCACGCACGTACAAAGTATTTAACTTATGAAGCTTCAAAGAGACTATGGCAAGAACTCAAAGCCGTGAGCTCGATCTCTGCTGAAAAGTTTGAAAACATAGAAAGAATGAGCTATGAAGCTCAGTGAGTGACTGTGTTTAATATCTGTAACTTGTAAAACATGTGACCTGAATACTATGAGCATATGCATTTGTATTCAAGCATTGAAAGTAAACGTAGAATCATAATAGACTTTCAGAAAACCAACAAGTATATCATCAAAATCTCGTAAGGCATGTAAATGAGATAAACTCTTTTAAAAATATGTCACAATCCACGTTGTGTAGGGCACGCCCAATACAACCAACGTTTACTCTACGATGTAGTGGGGCCCGCCCAACACTCCCATCGTCTTTGTCGTAGTGGGGCCCGCCAAAGACTCACGACAGTAATGGTGTAATCACGAGTACACTCAACGTCGACAACAGAATAAAACCTGTGTGTACACGGTACCATAAAGCCTCGGGCTCAATATCTCAGAAAATCACATGAAAACATTTGAACATGTCTGCTTATCTTTTCTTTCATAAAACTCAAGCTTACTCAAATTTGTTCATAAAATCGAAATCTTTAAAACATACTTGCTAGTACATGCTTGCTTGAAATCATAACATTTCCATAAATTTTGGCAACCATTGACATATGCTCATGTATAAACTTTATAAAGACTTTTAGGGTCACAATGAACACTTGAAACATTTCTAGGAAAACATGAATACTCATAAACATGAGTTCAAAAGAAAGCATAATGCATTGAAAACTTTTATTCTAGCAAAACTTGCATTTCTTGAACATAATTCAAGCATATATACACTTTTGAAGTTCGTTTTATCACTCACAGTGTTTGAACTAGAATCTTAGCCCGTACACTCGACCTATTTGCTCTTGGCCTGTCAAACAAACCAAATTCATGTATTAGAACCTCGAGATCATGGTTTTTAACCTTAAAACTACAAGAAAACACACTTTCAAAAATTCCAGCATTTCCAGATTTTCTGCCCTGTTTTCAGACAGCCATAACTTCTTCATTACTTATCCAAAAATAATGTACTTTATACCAAACTCTTCCTTTTTGAACCCTCTAAAACGCTTATGAAGACATGAAAATGAGATTCCTAACGTATGGGTTAGAAAATACCTCAGTAACTTAACCCCTAAAATGATCTTGCTGCTGTTCCAGATTTCACTTCCTGTTGCAACCCGAAACGTAACCTGATGATTACAATATCTTCCAATCATTTTCTTCTCACGATTCCTTCACGAAACTTGTAGGAAATTAAATAAGCTTTCGAACCATACCAATTAGAGCTTCTAACTCCAAGTATACAGATAAGAATAACCAAAACATCAGAGACTTCTCGGATTTGACAACAAATTTCTGTCTTCTACCTTCCTCTTAACAAAACAGCAACTTAAAATCAGAATTGGCTCGAGCTTCCTTCACAAATTTTGTTCCAATATGAGTTAACTTTCATGAAACAAAACCTCAACTCTTTTCTCTTCTTGTGGAGCTCGAGATGAACAGAAAATCAGAACTTGTCTGAGTTGATCAACTTGCTGCAATAAAGAATCCCCTTGAGTTCTCCTCTTTTCTTCTGCAACTCCAGCTCAAAATCACCAAAAATGGCCTCCTTCTTCTTCCTTTCTCCTTCAACCACGAAGCTTCTGCCTTAGTTTGTGATGAAAGAGAAGAAAATGGAGAGAAAATCCTTTTTAAAAAAAATCAATCGGTGGAAGAGGTATTCCTTTGTCTTTTTGCACTTTTGCTTTTTTTCATTTTCCATTTCTTTTTCCTTTTCTTTTCTTTCCTTTATCTTCTTTCTTTCTTTTCTTTTCTTTTCTTTTCTTTTCTTAACAAAACAAAATAACTTAATATATAAAACATTTGTTTCATTTCCTTTTCTTCTTTTGTCTTTAAAAGCAAACCAAACCAAAATGGTCTAAACTTTCTTTCCTTGTTTTCCTTTTGTCTTTCACTTCATTTCTTTTCTTTTTAAAACATGGGAAACCAAGTTTTAAACATTCATTTCTTCTTTTTTTTTGTTGTTTGTTAATAAGGAAGTTCCAAAGAAAGATCTCGGGTTTACAGCGTACCCCCAGAAAGAATCAGGGAGACGAGCATAGCTCATCATCGACCGAACCATGTCCAACAAGGTTCTATTTCTCCTCTCCGATACACCATTCTGCTGTGGCATACCAGGTGCTGAGAGTTGGGACGTAATTTCGTGTTCTATCATATAGTCCTGGAATTCAGAGTCCAAGTACTCTCCACCTCGATCCGATCGAAGTGTTTTAAGCGATTTACCTAAGAGGTTTTCAACCTCAGTCTTATACTCCTTGAACTTTTCAAGAGTTTCAGACTTCTTATGCATTAGGTAAATATACCCATATCTGGAGTAATCGTCTATGAAAGACACGAAGTACTCATAACCGCCCCGAGTTTTAACATTCATCGGACCACATAGGTCAGAATGTATTAACTCAAGAGGCTCTTTGGCTCTATATCCTTTTCCACTAAAAGGACGTTTGGTCATTTTGCCTTCAAGGCATGACTCACATACTGGTAAAGAGTTTTCTTCCAACTCGTTTAGAAGTCCACTCTTCACCAGTGTCTCAATCCTATTGAGATTAATGTGGCCTAACCTTAGATGCCAAAGATGGGCATTTTCTTTTGGAGAAATTTTTGCTTTCTTAGTTTGTGTTTCTGCAGTTTTAAACAATTCAGTATTTAAAACACTTTTAACCGAATTGGGTTTTAAAACATACAGATTATTTTCAAGTGAGGCTGAACAAATAACATTTCCTTTGAACGAAATAAACGCTTTATTTAATTCAAATGAAACGGAAATACATTGTTCAATTAAGCAGGAAATAGAAACAAGGTTTCTAGTAAACCCTGGGACTATGTACAAATTGTCTAACAATAAGTACTTCCCGCCAAAATGCAGCTTCACCGTGCCGATTGCTGCTGCAGAGACAAGCTCCCCGGATCCAACCCGTAGAGTCACCTCACCATCTCGCGCAATGCACGCCAGAATCAATCCTCGAAAAGAAGAACAAACGTGGTTAGTGGCGCTGAATCCAATATCCGGGAAGAGGCACTACTCTCCACTAAACATGTTTCTACCACAAGTAAATCATATTTACCTTGGTTCTTCCTCTCGGCCAGGAATTTGGGACAATTTCTCTTCCAATGTCCGCTTCCATTGCAGTGGAAACATTTTCCTTTCTCTGCAACCTCCTTGACCTTCTTGCCCTTCTCAGGGCGGCGGCTCGATCGCTTTTACCTCTCTTCATCCTCTTCTTCCTTTCGGGCGTAAAGGAGCAACGAGTTTTGTCCTGCAGGTCGAACCCCGTGAGAAGACACAGTGAGGCAACATTTGCCTCAGATTCCCGGACCCTGTTCAGGGACTGGAAATTCTGTAGCTCATTGAGGAGGGTAGTCAGAGTGTAGCTAATTTTGTTCATAACTGCATTGCTACTGGCCCAAGGAAACTCTTCTGAAGAGTCTCCATGATAAAACTGACCTGACTCGACTCATCGATTGAAGCCCCATTCATCTCAAACAGTTAAAGCGGAGCGGACGACCCCTCTTTCATCCGAGCGTTGAAAATGTATTTGAGCGAGTCATGCCGGACCTGAAAGGACTGTTATCCAAACATTTCCTTCAATGACTCCATGATTTCCTTAGCAGAAACCATCAGCTCATGCTTCTTTGCCAAAACATCAGACATGCTGGCAATTATATAGACCTTGGCCTTTTCATTGGCCCTGATCCATCGATCGTACGTATCGCGAACGACACGCGATGCGGTCGAGCCTGGCATCTGAGGACACTCCTCAGACAACACGAACTTTATGTCGTCAGTCACCAAAATTGTATTGATGTTGTTTTTTCAGCTCTGGTAATTATCTCCCACTAACTTATAGGAAGCAAGTAAAGCTATAATAGCGCTAGACATTTTTAGCTGAAATTTTAAAAAAAAATTTTGTATTAGTCTCACAAAAAACCTTTTGAAAAACCAATCTAAATTTTAGCAAAAAATGTTTTCATGATCCCTAGGTCATTCATAATTTTGCAATGATACCTCAAAGTTTAGAATGACTGCCACACCGAGGGTGAAAAGAACATTCCTCCTCTAGGACGAGACTTTCTCGATCAGACCCTAATCCCAGAATAACTCTTATTCCATTAGGCATCCAATTACCATTTTTCGGTCGAATTCATTAACACTTAACGAATTCTGTGAGTGTCACCCTCAATCTTTAAGTTTCCAAGTATCCGTCCAAGCAATAGTCACCGAAGGGTGAACTAAGAAGGAAAACCAACCAGGAAACTGTATCCCTTTTGGGAATTCACTGTGTTCCGACTCCCATGATCAAGCCCTCCGAAGGGATTGTCTGGTCCAGGCCAAACTAGCAGGCAAATCATAGGTGTCTCACGGTGTGAATCGAAAGAAGAGACCGTGGGTCTCGAATTCACAAGTCCTGCTCCCACTCACTATAAGTACTCTCTCCATCCACGATGATATTGATCTATACAAATGCCATCCGAAGGGGGACGCTCCCATTTGCACCACGAGGCCGAGTATAGATCTCACGGTGCGGACTGATCGAAGATTTGTGGTTGGAAATTTAAATGTATCTCATACACTATATTTCCTCCCACTAAGTACTTTAATTTTTAATAGGGATTGACCTAGATAATCGGCTAAAAATTACCTAAGTCTACCAATATAACTCTTATATGGTATTTAGCCTAAGTCTATAATCACATTATTAACTTAGGTCTATGTGAGAAAATTAATTAACACTTAATTAATGGCGCTCACGTAAATATAATCTAAGAATCTCCGGACCGAATTCACTCCCAGGTCGGTTTCGAGTAGGGTGTTCATAAACGTCAACTTAAATACTGACAACCTTAGACAAAACCTTCCTTAGACAGAGTTACTAATCACCACCATTCAAAGATCATATTTGATTTCCTAAAATTCTAATCTTATTAGAAAATTAGAAAACCTAAGTCTAATTATTCAAGTTCGAAACACTTTAAAACTAATAATTAACTTAGGTTTGCATGCATTTCTATGTTATAGTGCTTGATCATTCATCACATGAATAAGTATATACTATAACATAATTACCATTCATCACATGAATATAAATGCATGAGCATACTTTAATCTAAAAATATAACACTTATATTAATTAAATTAAATATGCATTTAATTATATTATAACTCTTATAATATAACCTATCATGCAAACTATATTATAACTCTTATAATATACATCATGCATGAATTATGTTTAACCTAAGGTGGGATTTTAAATCTATATGACATACATTATACACATAGAATTTAATTAAAATCATACATCTCATGCATAAAATAATTAAATAGCAAATTGGACAAGTTTTTGGCACCTAGGGGCAATTATTTAATTAAATAAAATTAATATAACATTTATATGAATAATATTTAATTAAAATAATTAATAAAATAAATTAAAAACATTTTTATAAAAAAAACTGAAAAAAATTAATTTATCAACAGATAATAACGTCCCACGCCGCCAATTAATTAATCGCAGCAACGCCTTACTGCTGTTGAGGCGCGTCCTCAACGCCACGGTAGCGTTACAACGCCACTCACTCGCAGGGGCCTTCGTCTGCGAGCACGGCGTTGAGACGCCGTTGGGCAGCGTCTCAACGCCATTGACAGACAACAACATCCTTGCTGTTTTCCGCCCGGTTTTTTGCCTGTTTCCGCTCCGATTTCTTCACGACAACTCTTGCCACGAACGACCCGGACTTACAGACTCGATTTACAACAAAATTACCCAAAATAACGGGCCTTTACATTGATCTCATCAACATGATTGTAAATCTAATCTAGTGCCAAAAACCGAAAACATCCAATTCGCAAACCATACATTCACCTCATGAAAACATGGTAAAACACCCACCCAAATTTTAATAAAACAGTGCATCGATGATTGAACCATCGAGATGCCTCTGATACCAATTGAAGGGAATTAGAATCCCCGCGCAGCGGAAGACGATTGAATCGTCATGGTATCATCATGCAATGTACTTATTAAAATCGATCTACCTATTAGATCTAGGCTAAACATGCTGAAAAGATTACAACGATGAGGATAACTTACTTGTTGTAGATCGATCCAGCAACCTCTCCTTGCAGATCACGAACTCTTTGCGCTCCTCGATCTCCACGAACTCTTCCCACGAACGGATCTCAAACACTACCAAAATAGATCTTCTTGGTTGTTCTCTTTAGGAGAAGGGAAGTTGGTGGGAACTTTCTTTTGTTTTTGAAGAGGTGGAGAAATGAGAGAATAGAGAGAAAGCACTTTTGAATTCTTAGGTCAAAATCCAAAAATGACAACTTGTCTTTTCTTTTGCTTCACCTAAACCCATCTAACAAAGGGTTTAAATAGTGGAATGATGAAGTTCACAACTTCACATAATTACCACTTTACCACAACCATATGTTATGTAAATCTCATTCACATAATTATATAATATAAGATATCTCATATCTTATGTTGCAAATCTCATTTGCAATAATTGTGGATTTAATCAAATTGAATCACATTCAACTTATTTTCTCTCTATCAATTTCTCCAATTAGCCTTTAATTCAACAATTAGGCTAACATATAATTTATTATAAATCTCATTCATATTAAACTATATATTATATCATCTATATGATATAATTGAACACTTCAATTTCAAACCAAAACGTTAACCCTTCTTTTATTCCAGATTGAGCCAACCAAGGGACCTAATGGACCTACACGGTGATGGCTCTCCAATGATCTCGAGGTTAATCACAAACTCTTTGACCCGGTCAACCAATATTCATTAGCTACGGTGATACTCCACTAAAGCCCTCAGTGAGTGTACTCCCATCGATGTAGAATATTACGTGTCCACCGATATAACCAATACTCATGAGTCGACCCTTCACGGGTTGTTCATAGACACTACTGGTCAAATTACCGCTTTACCCTCGTGTCTATATCTTGTTCCTTAAGTCCCCACCGCTCCTCTAATGAACAACATATTGTGATGGTCCAACCATACACAACACCCTTCTCGGGCGGTGAGAAGGTGGGCGCCCGTGTCCAAGCCCTAGAGACAACACTTAAGGGAACAACCCTCTAGTTTCCCTATAGGCGGGAACGAGTGAATTCCATCTCGCGTAATTAGGTTCCCGACTCTCTACTTGGTTCTGTCCTGAGAAGATAGGCATATTGGGCGAGTGGCGGGACCACCCTCACCCGCACTAATCAAAGGATAGACCCCAGCATGTGAGTCCGTGTCGCGCCGTGATTCGTGTCGAGTCACTAATGGTCATCTACGAATTTATTAGTCTTTTCTTTGTTAACGGTGTTATACCAAAAAGTCTAATAATTCACTTCGTCCTTTGTACAATCTCATTGTGCAGATGCCCCACTCGCATGTCAACCACATGAACGAGTCGGATCATCTCGCTTTGTATCTAATACAAAGCGGGCGCATCCACAAGTGTATCCGAGGATTAGGTTTCCAACCCCATCCTTATATCAGACCGTTCGGGTCATTAACTCGAACGTGATCCTCCTTGTGTGTCAACTACACACCGTTCAAGTTCTAGTTTTCTCATATATTCAATGACCCTGGAGCTTAGTTTATTGGAAATGTTTAAAATATTTGCAAGACACAAAGTGAAGAAATAATAACTCTTATTAATTTTAAAACAATATTTTACAAATACGAGATTAGGACAAAAAACCCAACAAAAGAGTCTTTACCTATAGTGATCGCTGCAGATTTGATGCCTAGTAATGAGGAATTGTTGATCAAGTTGTTGAAGCAATACAGAAAAGCTATAGGGTGGACACTAGCTGACATCAAGGGAATAAGCCTCTCATACTACATGCATAAGATTAACTTGGAAGAGGGCAATTTCAAGTCAGTGGAGCAACAAAGAAGGTTGAATCCAACTATGAAAGAAGTAGTCAAGAAAAAAATCATAAAATGGTTGGATGCTGGGATTATTTACCCTATTTCTGACAGTAGCAGGGTGAGTTCAGTTCAATCTGTTCCAAAGAAAGGTGGGGTAACTGTAGTGACAAATGATGCTAATAAGTTAATTCCAACAAGGACAGTTAGTGGTTGGAGAATCTGTATGGACTACAGGAGGTTAAATAAGTGAAGGGAATCGAAGCCCCGCAGCGGAAGCGATTGTGAATCGCGCGCTCTTGATTTAGTTACAGCGATTTAATTCAAGAATATATATAACTAGATTAAGCATATGAACATAATGGACAACAAGAAAGTTACCTTTGAAGAGCTTTTCTTCAAGTGCTCCTCCTCTCTCATGATCAAGATCTCAACAACACGAACTCGTACGAACACCGACACTACCACTGGATCTTCTCCGTTGTTCTCTAGGTGAGGGAGGAAGGTGGGTTCCCTTTAGGAGAGGTGAGGTGTTTTGTGAGAGAGATGTTTGTGTCTTGGAACCTTTCCAACAACACAACAAAAGCTTGGAATCACTTAACCTAGTTGCATCTCACGCAACCATATATATATAGGGAAATAGGATGGAAATGACCATCCTACCCCTCCTTTATTCTCTCTTTAGTATATAGTTTATATATGAATCTAATTCACATTAAAACTATATATTATATCAATTATATCATATATAATTGATATAACACCTCATGTATGAAATTGAACACTTCAATTTCATTCCTAACTTTATACCCTCAATATTACCATATTGAGCCAACGGAGGGACCTAATGGACCTACAGTTCATGAGCTCCAATGATGTGAGATTAACTGATCAAACTCTTTGATCCAGTTAATTAATATTCATTAACTACAAGTCACTCCACTATAGACTTGTAGCTGCACTCTCCTCACTGTAGATAATATTGTGTCCACTGATATATTCATGACCCATGAGTCGACCCTGCACAGGTTGTTCACAATCACGGTTGGGTCAAATTAGCGTTTTACCCCTGTGATTACCTCTTTGCTCCTTAAGCACCACTGATCCTCTAATGAACAACAAGTCTAAGGTCCTACCTTAGACCCATACCCTCATAGAGGGCGGGGCCCCATTGTTCAAGACCTGGAGTCAGTTCTTAAGAGAACAACCTATCTAATTCCTTAGTGTAGGAATGAGTGAATTTCATCTTGCACAGTTAAGTTCCCAGCTACCTACGAGGTTTTGTCCCTGAGAAGGTAGGCTTATTGAGTCGGCTACAGGCCACTCTCACCCATCCTAGTCTAAGGACAAACCCGTATAAGCAGGAGTTCTTAACTTGCTCAAGATTCAGGTCGAGTCACTAATGACCATCTATAAATTACTAGTCTTATCCTGTTAACGTTGTTACACTGGTTAGACTAATAATTTGCGATCCAGTCTTGTATGAACTCTTCATACAGGATGCCCCCACTCGCATGTCAACTACATGAATGAGTAGGATTACCTCATTTGTACTAATTACAAAGTGGGTCGCATCCATGTTATTACCAGAATGAGGTTTCCAACCTTATTCTTATACCATAGACCCTTTAGGTTATATTCTTGAACTCAACCCAAATAGTGTCCACTACACTGATGTTCAAGATAAATGTTATAACCTTGGAGCTTACTTTATTGGATTTATAAAGCAAGACTGTAATTCTATCAAAACAAATAAAACTTTATTTAATTGATCAAAATGACACAAGTTTAGGGCATAAATCCCAACAACAAGGCCACAAGAAAGGATCACTTTCCTTTACCTTTTATTGACCAAATGTTGGACAGGTTAGCTGGACAGGCATTTTACTATTTCTTGGATGGGTACAGTTGATATAATCATATTACCATAGCCCCCCATGATCAAGAAAAGACCACATTCACTTGTCCTTATGGCACCTTTGCTTTCAAAAGGATGCATTTTGGGTTGTGCAATGCTCCAGCAACTTTCCAAAGGTGTATGATGGCCATCTTTTCTGACCTTGTGGAAAACATTATGGAAGTATTTATGGATGACGTTTCAGTATTTGGCAGATCCTTTGAAGAATGTTTAGTTAATATGGGAAAAGTTTTGAAGAGATGTGAAGACACAAACCTAGTTTTAAATTGGGAGAAGTGTCAGTTTATGGTAACATAAGGTATTGTCCTTGGCCACAAAGTCTCAAAAGAAGGAATTAAAGTAGACAAGGCCAAGATGGAGGTCATTGCAAAATTAGAGCCTCCCTCTTCTGTTAAAGGCATTCGAAGTTTTTTAGGCCATGCTGGCTTTTATAGGAGGTTCATCAAGGATTTCTCCAAAATAGCTAAACCTCTCTATACACTGCTAGAGTTAAACATGCCATTTGAATTCAATGTTGATTGTGCACAAGCCTTTCACAAGCTGAAAGAAGCTCTGATTACATCACCTATCATCTCAAGCCCCAACTGGGAGATACCTTTTGAAGTAATGACTGATGCTAGTGATTATGCAGTGGGGATTATGCTGGGCCAGAGGAAGGGAAAACTGATTCATCCAATTTACTATGCGAGCAAGACCTTCAATGAAGCCCAGTTGAATTACACAACCACAGAAAAGGAATTGTTGGCTGTGGTTTTTGCATTTGAGAAGTTTAGAGCCTATTTGGTTGGAGTCAAGGGTACAGTTGAAGGGAATTGAATCCTGTGTGGAAGCGATTGATCGCATATGCACTTAATTGTGTTACATAGAAGTTGCTTAAAAACATGAATCTAGGCTAAACATACTAATTTGAAAGCAAAGAGAGATTAGAAGGATTACCTTTGAAGACCAATTCTTCAAGTAGTTCCTTGTCGTTCACGACTTCTTCTTCTCTACGAACGATTTCTCGAACACCGCCAAAAAGCCTTCTCGGTTGTTCTCTAGGAGAGGGAGAGAGGTGGGATCTTCTTTTAGTTTAGGGGTATTTTTATAGAGAACTTTGAGAGAACTCTCGTGTTTGCCATAGATGCAAAACTACACAAATGGTTCAAGAGTTGCAAAATGCATCCAAAAGGATGCTTTTATAGGCAATGTGGGTGGAGACAAATTCTCCACCTATCTTGCCACTAACTCCACATATTATGCATAAATGCATAATATAAGGTGTCAAACACCTTATTATATGAATCATATTCATATAATGTGGAGAGATTGGATTTGATTAAGTCCAATTTCATTTCTCCAAAGTTCTACCATATATGTCCCAATTCCATAATTAGACATAATTAAAATCAATATGAATCATATTCACATTGAACTATATATTATATCAATCATATTATATATAATTGATATAATCCCTAAATTGAACTTGAACATTTCAAATTCATTCCAAAACTTTATATCCTCTATAAATTCCATGTTGAGACAACTGAGGGATCTAATAGACCTACAGATCATGAGCTCCAACGATACGAGATTGACTAATCAAACTCATTGATCCCGTCAATCAACATTCGTTAAATACGAGTCACTCCGTTAAAGACTCGTAGCTGCACTCTCCTCACTGTAGGGCAAGTTGTGTCCATTGATTTAACCAATGCCCGTGAATCAACCCTTCACAGGTCGTTCGTAGTCATGGTTGGGTCAAATTACCGTTTAACCCCTATGACTACTTCTTGTACCTTAAACACCACTGATCCTCTAATGAACAACAAGTTTATGGTCTGACCATAAACATTATCCCTCTCGGGCCAGCAAGAGGGAGTGGGCCCCGTTGTTCAAGACCTGGATACAACTCTTAAGGGAACAACCGATCTAGTTACCCTAGAACGGAGAACGAGTGAATTCCTTCTTGCGAAGTTGAGTCCCAAACTCCCTACAAGGTTTCATCCCTGAGAAGGTAGGCATATTGAGTTGGCAACTGTGGCCACTCTCACCCGTACTAGTCAAGGGACAATCCCCGACAGACAGGAGTTCGCAACTCGCTAAGGATTCAGGTTGAATTACTATTGGTCATCGTTTGAATCATTAGCCCTAACTAATCAACGACGTTACTGGATTAGTCTAACAATTCTTGGTCTGGTCTTGTACAAACTCTTTGCACAGGATGCCCCCACTCACATGTCAACTACATGAACGAGTTGGATTGCCTCGTTTGTATCAAATACAAAGTGGGTCGCATCCATAGTGTTGTTGGGTTTGTGCCTTAAAACTCGTAGTTTGTAATTATGTTCTAATTATTGTAATAAAGTGTTATTATTTCAATAAAGAGTTGTTATTATTTCAATAAAGAGTTATTGTTCGTTATTTACGATATTGCCATTGTTTTAACCCTAAATCCAATAAACTAACCATCCAAAGCTGTAAAATGTATCTTTAACTGAATGTAGTGTACATATAAAGGATCTCGGTTCGAGATACAACCTAAAGGGTCTATAGTAAGGGGATAAGGTTTGGGTACCTTACCCTGGTAGCACTATGGATATGGCCCACTTTGAATATGATACAAACACTGTGATCCTAACGAGTTCGTGTAGATGACATGTGAGTGGGGATATCCTATGTAATGAGATTACATAAGACCGGACCGCGAAATAGTAACCACTAGGTGTAACCCCGTTGACTAGTTAGGTTTCTATTTCACTAGGATGACCTAGGCAATTTGATCTCAATCCTGAGTAGGTTACGAACTCCTGTTTGCGAGGGATTGTCCTTTGACTAGTATGGGTGAGAGTGGCCAAATTCGCCGACTCAATATACCTACCTTCTTGGGGACAAGACCAAGTGAGCAGCTGGGCACTTAGCCTAGCAAGATGGAATTCACTCCTTCCCGCCTACTAGGGTAAGTAGATGAATGTTCTCTTAAGTAGTGTATCCGGGACTTGAACAAAGGGCCCGACCCTCTCATTGGCCCAAGAGGGACTTCTGTTTGTTGGTAGGACCACAAACAAATTGTTCATTAGAGGAGCACTGGTACTTAAGATAGAAGATGTAACCCAGGGGTAAAATGGTAATTTGACCCAATTGATGTTACGAACATTCATGAAGGATTGACTTGCTGTTATTGGTCAATATCCGTAGACATAGAAATATATCTCCAGTGAGAAGAGTGCAGCTGCAGGACTTTAGTGGAGTGTTGTCGAAGTTAACGAATGCTGATTAGGAGGTTAATGAGATTAATCGAGTAATCTCGTATCGTTTGAGCTTCTGATCTGTAGTCCATTAGGTCCACCTTCTAGCTCGTAAAGGGTTCTTAGATCGTTTGAATTTGAAATGTTCAAATTCATTAGGGAATAAATGTAATGTATACAGATACGATATGATATAAAGTTTTGGAACTTTATATTATAAATTTAATGTGAATATGATTCATATTAAAATATATGAGAGAATTAAATATTTGAAAGAGTTCAAATATTAATTTAAATGTGAATGTGATTTATATTTAAAAACTATAGGTTAAAATTTAATGAGCATGTGATGTGCATTAAAACTATAGGTTAGAAGATAGTTAAATTAAATATGATTTGATCTTAATTAAATATATGATATTTAAAGATTAGTTAATTATATGATATTTAGTTAAATGATTAATTAGATTTAATTTAATTAATTTAATAATTAATTAATTAATTATTGAGAACGTGTCAGGAGGACACGTTTCCCTCTTCTCCACTTACTCCCTATCGATAGGGAGTGGGAGAAGAGTTTCTCTTCGTTAAACCTCTCAAACGAGAAGTTTTTGGTTGTTCGATGAATTTGGAATGCAATTTGTGAAATTGCCAAAAAGATCACTCTCTCTCAAATTTCCTTCATCTCCCAAACTGTTGGCTCCTTCCCACGAAAGAGAGATCTAAGTAGATACTCAGAGGATAGGAGGTTTACACAGTGGTGGTGTCCTCGTGGTGAAGAAAGAACAGAGGAGTTTCTCTGTGTTCCTGTATTGCTGTACGGTGGGCAAGGAGTTGCTGAATTGAAACTACAAAGGTAATCATCTCTGTTCTTTTTAGTTGAATTACTAAATAGTATGTTTGCATGAATAATAATTCCCATGCCTAATTAGATTAGAAATGTATGCTTATCTCTGTTTTTCACTAATGTATTGGTATTTGTGTTCAACCAAAATAAACTAGCAAAATCGATTTCAAATCACGTTTCCGCTGCTCAAGGGGATCCGATCTCCATCAATTGGTATCAGAGCAATGCTTGTTTTGTTTTGGATTGAAACAAATTTGCATTGGATAGGTGGGAATTGCATTTTGGTTTGCTATAAAACTGTTTAGGAATTTTTTGGCCTTAGTTTACTTTGATTTGATCAAATTAAATGTAAAGGCCCCTGAGTTTTGGGCAATGAAGTGCATAATCGAGTTTGTAATGAAGTTATGTGTCGTTCGGGACTAGTTTCGTGCAATTTGGATGAGTATCGAATGAGTAATTAACGATTGAAGCTGTTGTGTTCGAAGGAAAATGTTGCTGCTGAAGCAACAACGTTGCAATGCTACCAGTAGCGTTGCAACGCCGTTCATCAGCGTTGCAACGCCGTTCATCAGCATTGCAACGCTGAGAAATGGCGTCGCAACGCCGAGGCTCCCTATCGATGCGGAAGCTCCAAGGGTCAGCAACGTTGCAATGCAACCCCGATACCAGGCGCGCACACGAATGAAGCTGGCATTGCAACGCTCCCTTCAGCGTTGCAACGCCGTGACGCCAACCTAAAGCTTCAGACCGGTCTGGGCGGTTTGGTTTGGTTTTTTGTCCGGTTCGAGCGATTTGAGCCCGATTCAAGGCGTTTTGGACCGATTTTGTAATAAGATTAGTGTAATTTTATTATTTTTGCACTTTAGGAGCCAAATTATTCCGGTTTTACAACTATTTTTCTTTATGAATGTCATTTAGAATTTTTCCCACCTTAGGAGAAGCATGTTCATGCTTTTTATTTGTATAATTGTTATATAAATATGGTAGAAATGCATGATCTAATTTATTTTTCATAAGTATTTATTTATAATTGTTATAATTAGATAATATGGAAAATAAATTGCATGGAGCATGAAATTACTTAGTTTAAAATAAATATTATTTTATTTAGGTAATTTTGTTATTCAATTAGTTGAATATTTTTTTTATAATTCCAATTTGGTTTTATAATATAGTTCTTTGTCATAGGTTAATTTTTAAAATTTATAAAAGTTATAAATTAAAGGGGTTTTAGAAACCATAACCTATAACAAAGAATTGCATGCAAACATAGAAACTTTGGTTAAAATTAAATTATTTTTAAATTGTTTAAAATTAGTTTAGACCTAAATTTTAATTTTTAATAGGATTAGAAGTTAGTCTTACATAGTATTTTAAATAGTTTAAAATATAGTAGGACAATAGAACTTTGGTTATAAAGGAACTCTACCAGTGAAGTTCTATCTAAGGTTGGGGGTACTTAAGCTGACGGTTAACGGAACACCTCCTACCTGGGAACTGATCTGGATCTTGAGTTGAATTAACCATAGTCATGTTTTATATCTAAGTAATTAAAATGTTTATTCACCTAGACATAAGGTTAAAAGACCTAGTTATGATAGTTATAATAGGCATAGACTTAGATAGATTATTTTAGCCAGAATCCGACTAAGTTAAACCTACACCCTAACCTTAGGAGCTTTAGTGGGAGGAAACGAGACATTCGCATCAAGTTTACTCTCACGTCCTCAAGAGTTCACACTGTGAGTTCCATGCTCGGCTACGTGGCGTCAATAGGGCATCCCCCTACTGTAAGTGTTTTGCATGGTTCAATACCAAGGTGAATGAGGGAAGTATCCATAGTAAATGGGAGCAGGACGCGCGTCAACGTATCCTATGGTCTCCTCCATTAGGTCGCACCGTGAGATTTCTATAGTCCGCCTGCTAGGTTGTCCTGGAACACCCAATCCCTACGGAAGGCCTGACTATAGGGATCGGAACACCGTGAACTCAAGAAATGGATAGGGTCTCTTAGGTAATTTGCCAACAGTTGTCTTTCTTAATAGTAGCATGTTGGCTCGGACCTATTGGATCCAAAAATGATAGGGTCACATTTATGGGATAAGTTAAGCTAGTTAACAAGTCCTTGATGAAGGGAATAAAAATCCCCGCGCAGCGGAAGACGATCGAATCGTCGTGGTATCATTATGCAACTCGTATTTGTTAAAACCGATCTAACACTTAGACCTAGGTAAAACATGCTGAAAAGGAAGAAATTTACAACGAGAAAGGATTTACTTACTTGTTGTAGACAACCTTCAAGAATTTCTTCCTCGGATCACAAACTCTTCGTGCTTCTCAACGATCGCCTCTCTCGTACAAAACGAACACCACTAACGGCCTTCTCGGTTGTTCTTCCTTAGGAAGAAGGAAAGTGGTGGGACTTTTAGTTTTGGAAAGGGAGGAGAATTGAGAGAAAGGATTGAGAGAATTCTTCTTCTCTTCTTTGATGAAAATAAAAAAAATGAGAGAATGATGTTAATTCCTTCTTGCAAGAAGGGTTTATATAGTGGAATTGATGGAGTTAAAATCTCCACATAATTACCACTTTACCACAACCATAGGTTATGCAAATCTCATTTGCATAACCACATAATATAAGATATCTCATATCTCATATTGCAAATCTCATTTGCAATAATTGTGGATTAATTAAATTGAATCACATCCAATTTAATTTCTCTCAATTAATTTCTTCAATTAGCCCTAATTCAACAATTAGGCTAACCTATAGTTTATTATGAATCTCATTCACATTAAACTATATATTATATCATTCATATCTCATATAAATGACACAAATGCCCTTAAAGTGAAATTGAACACTTCAATTTCATACCGAAACATTAACCCTTCTTTTAACCCAGATTGAGCCAACCGAGAGACCTAATGGACCTACAGTGACGGTCTCGAATGATCCGAGATTAACCTGTCAAACTCTTTGACACGGTTAACCAACATTCATTAGCTACGGTAACACTCCACTATAGCCCGTAGCTGCACTCCCGTCAGTGAAGAATATTACGTGTCCACTGGTATAACCAATGCCCATGAGTCGACCCTTCACAGGTTGTTCGTGAGACACTACCGGGTCAAATTACCGCTTTACCCTGTGTCTACCTCTCTTGTTCCTTAAGTCCCCACTCCTCCTCGATGAACAACATATTGTGATGGTCCAATCATACACACAGCACCCTTCTCGGGCCAATGAGAAGGTGGGCGCCGTTGTCCAAGCCACCGAGACAACACTTAAGGGAACAACCCTCTAGTTTCCCTAAAGGCGAGAACGAGTGAATTCCATCTCGCGTAGTTAAGTTTCCAGCTCCTACTTGGTCTTGTCCTTGAGAAGATAGGCATATTGGGCGAGTAATCGTGACCACCCTCACCCGCACTAGTCAAAGAACGGACCCTCATGCATGTGAGTCCGTAATACGCTCGTGATTCGTGTCGAGTCACTAATGGTCATCTACGGTTATTAGTCCATCACAACAGCGGTGTTACATCGGTGGGTCTAATAATTCACGGTCCGGTCTTGTACAATCTCATTGCACGGATGCCCCCACTCGCATGTCAACCACATGAACTAGTCGGATCACCTCGTTTGTATCTAATACAAAGCGGTCGCATCCACAGTGTATCCGAGATTAGGTCTCCAACCCTATCCATATATCAGAGACCGCTCGAGTCATTAACTCGAACGTGATCCTCCCCGTGTGTCCCCTACACACGCTCAAGTTCTAGTTCTCTCATAAATTCAATGACCACTGAGCTTAGTTTATTTGAAAAGTTTATAAATATTATGAGACACAATGTGATGAAATGAATAACTCTTATTAATTTCAAACAATATATTACAAACACGAGATTAGGAAAAAATCCCAACAAACTTCCACTTGGACTAAGCTAGTGGAGGAAATACATTTATGAAATGTACATAAATTACAATGAAGTAATACAATAAACTAGGGCATTGAATACCCGTTTACACATCTCCCACTTGCCCTAGTCGTCAGAAGCCCTCGAAGACCTAGACTCTCTAGGTGACCTCAAACACCTTAGCCGTGAGGGGGCTTTGTAAATGGATCACTACGTTGTGCTCCGACGCTATCTGCGTGACCGTCCACGCCTCGCGGTGCACAATCTCCCGTGTCGATGATACTTGCGCTCAATGTGTTTGCCTCTCTTATGGCTCCCGTGCTCACGTGAGTTGGCTCGCACTCAGTGTTATCATAGAGCGATTGTGAGAACGCAAGTTCATCTTTGGAACAACTTCCAAATCACATGAACTTCCTAAGCCAAACAGACTTCCTTTGCGGCTTCACAAGCCGCAACATACTCCCCCTCCATAGTGGAATCGATGCATCCTCGCTTGAATGCTTCGCCATACTACAACTCTCCATTCGAATGAAGGTTGACCCAAAGTGGATTTCCTAGAATCCTTATCGGTCCGAAAATCGAAATTGTGTATCCCGTAAGGATCAAATCCCCACTACCATACACTAAGCTGTAGTTCCTCGTTCTCCTAAGATACTTGAGGATTGCCTTTACGGTTTTCTAGTGATCTAATCCTGGATTGGGTGATATCTCATCGACAATTTCTCTTGCATAATAGATGTCTCCTGCCTAGTACACAACATGGCATACATCGGGCTCCCTACAAAGAAGCATATGGAATCCGCCTCATATCCTCAACATCTTGAGGAGTCTTAGGACACTGATCCTTAGACAAGTGAACCCCATGCCTGAAAGGCAGCAAGCCCTTCTTGGAGTTTTGCATCTTATATCTAGACAACATCTTGTCAATATAAGACGCTTGAGACAAGGCTAGCGTTTTGTTCTTCCGGTTCCGGACAATTTGGATACCTAGAACATACTGAGCTTCTCCCAAATCTTTCATTTGGAATTGCGAAGCTAGCCACTTCTTAACGTCAATGAGAAATTCTACCTCATTCCCAATGAGAAGAATATCGCCCACATACAACACCAAAAATGCGATGCTTTGTCAACGATTTTCTTGTAGACACAAGGCTCGCTGCGACATTTTGATCAAAGCCATAAGATTTGATTGCCTCATCAAACCTTATATTCCAAGACCTCGAAGCTTGTTTAAGCCCATAAATGGACCTATGAAGCCGACAAACCTTTTGCTCTTGGCCTTGGGCGATGAACCCTTTGGGCTGGTCCATGTAGATGGTCTCATCAAGTTTGCCATTCAGAAAGGCTGTCTTGACGTCCATCTGCCATACCTCGTAGTCATAATACGCGGCAATGGCCAGAAGAATTCTGATCGACTTTACCATGGCAACAGGTGAAAAGGTCTCCTCATAGTCAACCCCTTCAACCTGGGTAAAACCCTTTGCCACTAGTCGGGCTTTGAAGGTCTGCACCTTCCCATCTACACCACGTTTACGCTTGTAGATCCATTTGCAACCAATAGGTTTTACCCCATCCAGTTGATCCACAAGCTCCCATACAGAATTGAAGTACATAGACTCCATTTCCTGGTCCATAGCTTTAATCCACTCGTCTTTGTCAACATCAACCATTGCCTGATCATAGGTCAATGGATCCTCAAAGTCATCATCAGGAGCGACAACTGAGGTTTCAACTAAACCCATGTAGCGATCAGACTGTCTCATAGCCCTCCCACTACGTCGAGGCATTCCCAACTCTTGGGAACGAATTTGACTAGACGTGCTAGGATCAACAACATTTGTTGACGTACTAGCCCCATCAAAGAACTCTTGTGATGTAACGTCCATTTCATTCAACACAATTTTACTCCTTGGTAAATGATCCCTGACGTGGTCTTCCTCTAGGAAAGTGGCGTTTGTCGACACAAGCACCATATTTTCCTTAGGATCGTAAAACAAACCACCCCTAGTCTCTTTAGGGTAACCTACGAATAGGCACAATTTCGAACGGGGTTCTAACTTTTTTGGGTTTGACACCAACACGTGGGTCGGGCATCCCCAAATCCTGAAGTGATGTAAACCGCCTTTACGCCCACTCCGAAGGTTCGAAAGGTGTTTCACAAACACTCTTCGACGGAACATTGTTCAAAATATAAATGCAGATCTCCACTGCGTACTTCAAAAAGAATCGGGAGACGAGCATAGCTCATCATCGACCAACCATGTCCAACAAGGTTCTGCTTTCTCTCTCGATACACCATTCTGCTGTGGCATACCAGGTGCTGAGAGTTGGGACGTAATTCCGTGTTCTATCATATAGTCCTGGAATTCAGTGTTCATGTACTCTCCACCTCGATCCGATCGAAGTGTTTTAAGCGATTTACCTAAGAGGTTCTCAACCTCAGTCTTGTACTCCTTGAACATTTCAAGAGTTTCAGACTTCTTGTGCATTAGGTAAATATACTCATATCTGGAGTAATCGTCTATGAAAGACACAAAATACTCATAATCGCCCCGAGCTTTAACATTCATCGGACCACAGAGGTCAGAATGTACTAACTCAAGAGACTCTTTGGCTCTATATCCTTTTCCACTAAAAGGACGTTTGGTCATTTTGCACTCAAGACATGACTCACACACCGGCAAAAAGTTTTCTTCCAACTCGTTTAGAAGTCCACTCTTCACTAGTTTCTCAATCCTATTGAGATTAATGTGGCCTAATCGTAGATGCCAAAGATGGGCACTTTCTTTTGGAGAAACCTTTGCTTTCTTAGTTCGTATTTCTACAGTTTTAAACAATTCAGTATTCAAAACACTTTTGACCGAATTAGGTTTCAAAACATACAGATTATGTTCGAGTGAAGCTGAACAAATAGCATTCCCTTTGAAAGAAATAAACGCTTTATTTAATTCAAAAGAAACCGAAATACAATATTCAATTAAGCAGGAAATGGAAACAAGGTTTCTAGTAAACCCTGAAACTATGTACAAATTGTCCAACAATAAGTACTTCCTGCCAAAATGTAGTTTCACCATGCCGATCGCTGCAGCAGAGACGAGCTCCCCGGATCTAACCCGTAGAGTCACCTCACCCGCTCGCAGCGGCTGCCAGGAATCAATCCCCTGAAAAGAAGAACAAACGTGGTTAGTGGCGCCCGAATCCAATATCCAGGCAGAGTCACTACTCTCCACTAAACATGTTTCAGTCACAAGTAAATCACATTTACCTTGATTCTTCCTCTCGGCTAGGAATTTGGAAGAGTTCCTCTTCCAGTGTCCGCTCCCATTGCAGTGGAACCACTTTCCGTTCTCTGCAACCTCCTTGACCTTCTTGCCTTTGTGGGCGGCAACACGGTCAGTTTTGCCCCTCTTCATCCTCTTCTTCCTTTTCGGGCATGAAGGAGCAACAGGTTTCGTCCCAGAGGTCGAACCCCTGTGATAAGACACAGAGGCAACATTTGCCTCTGATTCCTTGACCTGCTCAAGGATTGGAAATTCTGTAGCTCATCGAGGAGGGTAGTCGAGTGTAGCTAATTTTGTTCATAACAAAGATTGCTACTTAAACCAAGGAAACTCTTCGGAAGAGTCTCCAAAATAAAACTTACCTGGCTCGACTCGTCGATCGAAGTCCCGTTCATCCCGGCCAGATTAAAGTGGGTCATCATGTCTAGAACATGTTCACGCATGACGACCCTCTTTCATCCGTCGCGCGTGAAGACGTATTTGAGCGAGCGAGTCATGTCGGACTGAAAGGATCGTTGTCCAAACATTTCTGCAAGGACTCCATGATCTTCTTAACTAAAACCATCAGCTCATGCTTCTTTGCCAAGACATCAGACATGCTGGCAATTATGTAGACCTTGGCATTTTCATTGGCCCTGATCCACAGATTGTACGCATCGCGAACACTTCGCGACGCTGTCGAGCCCGACATCTGAGGACACTCCTCGCATAAAGACGAACTTTATGTCGTCAGTTACCAAAATTGTGTTAATGTTGTTTTTCCAACTCTGGTAATTATCTCCCACTAACTTATCGGATGCGAGTAAAGCTATTATAGCGCTAGACATTTTTAGCTGAAAAATAAGAAAAAGTTTGTATTAGTCTCGCAAAAAACTTTTTGAAATCCAATCAAGTTTTAGCAAAATTGTTTCATGATCCCTAGGTCATTCAAAATTTTGCAATGATACCCTAAAGGTTTAGAATGACCGCCACCCAAGGGTGAACAAAACACTCCTCCTTTAGGACGAGACTTTCTCGATCAGACCCTAATCCCAGAATAACTCTTATTCCATTAGGCGTCAAATTACCATTGTTCGGTCGAATTCATTAACACTTAACGAATTCTGTGAGTGTCACCCTCAATTTTTAAATTTCCAAGTATCCGTCCAAACAATAGCCACCGAAGGGTGAACCAAGAAGGAAAACCAACCAAGAAACTGTATCCCTTTCGGGAATTCACGGTGTTCCGACTACCATGATCACGCCTTCCAAAGGGATTGTCTGGTCCAGGCCAAACTATCAGGCAGATCATAGGCGTCTCACAGTGTGAATCGAAAGAAGAGACCGTGGGTCTCGTTTTCACAAGTCCCGCTCCCACTCACTATAAGTACTCTCTCCATCCACGATGATATTGATCTATACAAATGCCACCCGAAGGGGGACACTCCCATTTGCGCCACGAGGCCGAGTATAGATCTCACGGTGCGGACTTAACGGAGATTTGTGGTTGGAAATTCAAATGTATCTCATACACTATATTTCCTCCCACTCAGCACTTTAATTTTAATAGGGATTGACCTAGATAAACCGGCTAAAATTTACCTAAGTCTACCAATATAACTCTTATATGGTATTAACCTAAGTTTATAATCACATTATTAACTTAGGTCTATGTGAGTAAATTAATTAACTCTTAATTAACGACACTCACGATAATATAACCTAAGAATCTCTGAACCGAATTCACTCCTGTGTCTGCTTCTCCGTGTAGGGTGTTCATGGCGTCAACTTAAATACCCCACCTTTTAGACAAAACCTTCCTTAGACAGAGTTACTTATCGCCTCTTCATTCAAAGGTTATATTTGATTTCCTAATTTCTAATCTTATTAGAAAATTAGAAAACCTAAGTCTAATTATTCAAGTTCTAAACTCTTTAAAACTAATAATTAACTTAGGTTGCATGCATTTCTATGTTATAGTGTTTGATCATCCATCACATGAATAATACTATACTATAACATACATTCATCACATGAATTTGTTGGAATTTGTGTCCTAATGTCGTGTTTATAACATATTGTTTGAAATTAATAAGAGTTATTCATTTCATCACTTTATGTCTCGCAATATTTATAAACTTCTCCAATAAACTAAGCTCCAGGGTCATTGAATTTATGAGAGAACTAGAACTTGAACGGTGTGTAGTGGACACACAGGGAGGATCACGTTCGAGTTAATGACCCGAACGGCCTACAGTATATGGATAGGGTTGGAGACCTAATCCTGGATACACTATGGATGCGACCCGCTTTGTATTAGATACAAACGAGGTGATCTGACTCGTTCATGTGGTTGACATGCGAGTGGGGGCATCCTGTGCAATGAGATTGTACAAGACCAGACTGTGATTTATTAGACCTACTGATGTAACACCGTTGACAGTAAGGACTAATAACTTCATAGATGACCATTAGTGACTAAACCTGAATCTTGAGCGTGTTACGGACTTACATCTGCGAGTGTCCGCTTTTGACTAGTACGGGTGAGGGTGGTCACGCCATTTACTCGCCCAATATGCCTATCTTCTCAGGGACAGAACCAAGTAAGGAGCTGGAAACTTAACTACGCGAGATGGAATTCACTCGTTCCCGCCTTTAGGGAAACTAGAGGGGTTGTTCCCTTAAGTGTTGTCTCCAGGGCTTGGACAACAGACGCCCACCTTCTCACTGGCCCGAGAAGGGTATTGTGTATGGTTGGACCATCACAATATGTTGTTCATTAGAGGAGCAGTGGGGACTTAAGGAACAAGAGGTAGACAAAGGGGTAAAACGGTAATTTGACCCAGCCGTGTCTACGAACAACTTGTGAAGGGTCGACTCATGGGTATTGGTTATATCAGTGGACACGTAATATTCTCAGACCGACGGGAGTGCGACTACGGGCGCTATCGTGGAGTGTTACCGTAGCTAATGAATGTTGGTTAACCGGTCAAAGAGTTTGACAGTTAATCTCGGATCATTGGAGCCCGTCACTATAGGTCCATTAGGTCCTCGATTGGCTCCACCGGTTAAAGAAGGGTTAATGTTTTGGTATGAAATTGAAGTGTTCAATTTCACTTTAAGGGCATTTATGTCATTTATATGAGATATGAATGATATAATATATCGTTTAATGTGAATGAGATTCATAATAAACTATAGGTTAGCCTAATTGTTGAATTAGGGGTAATTGGAGAAATTAAATGAGAGAAATTAAATTGGATGTGATTCAATTTAATTAATCCACAATTATTGCAAATGAGATTTGCAATATGAGATATGAGATATCTTATATTATGTGGTTATGCAAATGAGATTTGCATAACCTATGGTTGTGGTAAAGTGGTAATAATGAGGAGATGTTAACTTCCTCATACCACTATTTAAACCCTTTGCAAGAAGGGATTGAAATGGCTTCTTCTCATTTTTTGTTTTTCACGTAAGAGAAGAAAAGAGAATTCTCTCTACTCTCTCATTTCTCCTCCCTCACCAAAACTCAAAACAAGTTCCCACCAACTTCCCTTCTCCAAAAGAGAACAACCGAGGAGATCACTTGGTGGTGTTTGAGATCGTTTTGGTGGAAGTTTTTTTTTAGATCGAGTAGCACGAAGAGTTCGTGACCCAAGGAAGAAATTGTTGTGTTTGTCTACAACAAGTAAGTAAGATCTCTTCTTGCTGTAAATTTCTTCTTCTTCAAGAATGTTTAGCCTAGATCTAAGTGTTAGATCAATTTTAATAAACACAACTTGCATAGTGATACCTCGACGATTCAATCGTCTTCCGTTGCGTGGGATTCTTATTCCTTTCAATTGGCATAAGAGCCATCTCGATGCTTCTTCATTTATGGACTGTTTTGTTAAAATTAGGTGGGTATTTTGCCATAATTTCATGAGATGATTGCTTGGTTTGCATAATGGATGTTTTCGGTTTTTGGCACTAGATTAAATTTACATTTATGTTGATGAGATCAATGTAAGGGCTCGTTGTTTTTGGGAATTTTGTTGTGAATCGAGTCTTTAAGTCCGGGTCGTTCGTGGCAAGAGTTCATGTGAAGAAATCGGAGCGGAAACAGGCGGAATTCGGTGGAAGAACAGCAAAGTGTTTGTTGTTCTGTCGATGGCGTTGAAACGCTGCCCAACGGCGTCTCAACGCTGTTCTTGCGGGCGGAGGCATTGCTACGAACAACTTGTGAAGGGTCGACTCATTGGAATTGGTTATATCAGTGGACACGTAATATTCTGCACTGATGGGAGTGAAGCTACGGGCTATAGTGGAGTGTTACCGTAGCTAATGAATGTTGGTTCACCGGGTCAAAGAGTTTGGCAGGTTAATCTCGGATCATTGGACCCCGTCACTGTAGGTCCATTAGGTCCCTCGGTTGGCTCCACCTGGGTTAAAAGAAGGGTAAATGTTTTGGTATGAAATTGAAGTGTTCAATTTCACTTTAAGGGCATTTATGTCATTTATATGAGATATGAATGATATAATATATAGTTTAATGTGAATGAGATTCATAATAAACTATAGGTTAGCCTAATTGTTGAATTAGGGCTAATTGGAGAAATTAAATGAGAGAAATTAAATTGGATGTGATTCAATTTAATTAATCCACAATTATTGCAAATGAGATTTGCAATATGAGATATGAGATATCTTATATTATGTGGTTATGCAAATGAGATTTGCATAACCTATGGTTATGGTAAAGTTGTAATAATGTGGAGATATTAACTCCCTCATTCAACTATTTAAACCCTTTGCAAAAAGGGATTGGTAATCAATCTTCTCATTTTTTATTTTTCACCAAAGAGAAGAAAAGAGAATTCTCTCTACTCTCTCAATTCTCCTCCCTCTCCAAAACTCTTACAATTTCCCACCATCTTCCCTTCTCCAAAAGAGAACAACCGAGAAGATCGCTTGGTGGTGTTCAAGATTATTTTGCGAGAAGAATCCGTAGAGATCGAGTAGCACGAAGAGTTCGTGACCCGAAGAAGAAATTGTTGTAATTGTCTACAACAAGTAAGTAAGAACTCTTCTTGCTGTATTTTTTCTTCTTCTTTAAGCATGTTTAGCCTAGGTCTAATTGTTAGATCAATTTTAACAAAATCATGTTGCATAATGATACCTCGACGATTCAATCGTCTTCCACTGCGTGGGATTCTAATTCATATCATCAATTTAATACCAAAACATTAACCCTTCTTTTAACCCAGGTGGAGCCAACCGAGGGACCTAATGGACCTACAGTGACGGGCTCCAATGATCCGAGATTAACCTGCCAAACTCTTTGACCCTGTTAACCAACATTCATTAGCTACTGTAACACTCTACTATAGCCCGTAGCCGCACTCCCATCGATCACGCAATATTACGTGTCCACTGATATAACCAATTTCCATGAGTCGACCCTTCACAGGTTGTTCGTAGACACGACTGGGTCAAATTACCATTTTACCCCTGTGTCTGCCTCTTGTTCCTTAAGTCCCCACTGCTCCTCTAATGAACAACATATTGTGATGGTCCAACCATACACAACACCCTTCTTGGGCGGTGAGAAGGTGGGCGCGTTGTGTCGGCCACTGGCGAGACAAAGACTCAAGGAACAACCTCTAGTTTCCCTAAAGGCGAAACGAGTGAATTCCATCTCGCAGTAGTTAAGTTCCCAGCCTCCTACTTGGTTCTCACCCCGAGAAGAAAAGCATATTGGGCGAGTAATCGTGACCACCCTCACCTGCATTTACTAGTCAAAGAAATGCACCTCGCAGAGATAGAGTCCGTAACACGCTCGTGGATTCGTGTCGAGTCACTAATGGTCATCTCACGGTTATTAGTCCCTCATCACAATCGGTGTTACATCGGTGAGGTCTAATAAATCACGGTCCGGTCTTGTACAATCTCATTGCACAGATGCCCCCACTCGCATGTCAACCACATGAACGAGTCAGATCACCTCGTTTGTATCTAATACAAAGCGGCCAAAAACTTGATGCAAAAATATCAGTGTCCTAAACTAATACAAATTAGAATGAGACTCGACACTTTTATGACGTGCAAGTATACACGGTCGAGAGCAGCAAGTGATAAGTTAGAGTATCGATCCCACGAGGACTAGTTAGACCTAAATGGATGAGTGTCCTAACAATTTTTTCTTATTTTAGTGCAATGCATAGGTGTGCAATTTACTGTTGAAAATAAATAAACTGATGTGATAAGTGGAGACAAGACAAGACACAAGAAAATAACTGAATTTAAATGAGGGGAAAGGAGAATGCAAACAAGAGGGAAGATGCAAGATATGAGATTTTTAATGAAAAATATAGGCTCGAGTTAGGTTAGAGTTCTAATGTTCAATTGGAATAAATTTTGAGTGATGCCTTGAATTTACCTACACATGCATTCAAATGATTCTTTCCAAAATCACTAAGTTTTAAAACCTACAATTTCCCAATTGTGATCTAAATTATGCTCATGATTTTAGGTTCTAGGTGGGTTAATTATCCCTAATCAACTCAATAATCATAGAATGAAATTTTAGTTTTCTAATTCATTAGCTTTCCCAAGTTTATGAATTATAGAGAAGTTAAAAAGACCAATTTTAATTCTCATGCAACGTTATATTCAATAAAATTTCATAAATTCAATCAGTGGTATAAACCATAAATTTAATCCAAAATTACATTAAAACAACCTAACCATTGCCTAAGAAAATTTAGTTCATGATTAAAATCGAGTCACATATCTCTAGTTTAAGCATGCTTTTATTGATCAAGGAGTTCATGCGAAACAACCAACAATGTTCACTAAATTAGCCTAAATCAACCACTATTCTAGATTAAAACAAATCACGAGTTATGCCTAAAACAAAGTGAGCAAAAGTAGTCTAAATCGATGACGTAAACAACCCAAAAATTCAGTACTAAATTGGTGGTTGACAGCAAGCAATAAAACTTAGAGATAGGGAAAAAGTTACACAGTGTCACGGTCGAATCTCTTGAACCGTGCGGCGCCATGATTCATCCCTCGAACATGGCCAGCCATAAGGGGAACTCCTGCCCCATCGCTATGATCGCAACGCTTTGTGGCTTTGTCGGGCCTTAGGCGAGGTTCTTGATCCCTCAACCAAGCATCAAGTAAATAAGCGGCGAATATAACTTGGTCGTACACGCCGCCCGTCCGTACTTGCACTCGATCTTCCCATGAGTTGGCTTTGACGGGACAATCTCGGATCGCTGGCCGCTAACGGGCCCTATATCGAACCTCCACCCATGGGAAGGGGCGCAATGTCGGCACACACTGCGCTGCGCCGACACCGCCCCTTGAAAACCCGTTACAAAGGAAACGCCCAAGAAACTTCTTCTTGTGACGCTCGCCCCAGCCATGACAAGCTAACGTGCCACAGGGTGACTCACTTAGGCACACAAGCCCAGAGGTGGTGGAGAGTCGACACCATGGTACCCCCTATAGTATATTATGTGAAATATTGGGTCTTCCTCCCTTGCACGTCATTTCGGCGAGGAGTCATACGCCCATACATCGACCCCTCCGACGACACGGTTGGCCCCAGTCTCACATGCCTTCAAGCCCACCTATCTTGGTGTGTTAGATGATGCATCGTCCTCCTCGATCGCATCATGGCATGACTTGTCACTGTGAGGTTCACAAACATACGCTCTTCTAGTATAATTGTGACATTCTCCCCCACTAAATCTCGTCATCATCCTCGATGACATACTCGGGGGTTCAATCCAAATCATGGATTATAACACTCTCCCCCCACTTGAATTCGGATCGACCGATGCCGCCTAATCCGCTAACGGACTTGCTTGAACGTTTGCGCTCGCACGGATACGGTAATTCACAAAACTGGCTACCACTGGTTGGTGGGCTATCCCTTCATTGGGCACTCTCTTCGCCCTACTCTTGGGGCTTCGGCCCAGGACTCGCCAGACGAACCATGGCACCAAACCTAGGCATTCACTCGCTTGGTCACGGGAACCTGTCCCAACTCGGCCATCTTGGCCAGAACGCACGTATGTTCTGAGCGACTGCTTCAGAAAAGTCGGAAAGCTTCTCCTGTCGTTGGCACTCTATCGGCCAACTAACTGCAACAAGCCACACCGTGGCAACATCTGGCGCCTCGGCGCTTCACAATGTGCTCACTCGCCGAGCACTTTCATAGTGGCACTCGCCACACCGCAACGCGATTCGCGCACTTGGCGCTTGATCGGGCACCACCGCCCGCACAACTTCGCTCGTTGGTCGCCGCGACGCCAATCGCTTCAACTTCGCGCATATAGGCGCTTCAATCGGGCACCACCGCCTGCACAACTCGTTGGCAAACATGCCAACTTATCAACTTGCCCCTCTTGGGCATCATGTGGAAGTCGCGTCTCGTTTGGACAACTCTCTCGAACGGAGCCAACGCCAACATTGTCCTCATACGCCAAACTGTTGCCCATTCTTGCTTGACGTATGATTTCTCTTGCTAACGCTAACTCGATTCACAAAACATCGATTTCAGGCAACTTGAACAAACATCACCCAGGTACTTCATCGAAAGTGATTTTCCCGACTCGTTCAGATCTTTCAACCGATACCATCCTGGTTCTTCCTCGAAAATGGCTATCGGCGACCAACACTTCACCCAGGTTCTTCCTCGAAAGTGTAAGTGCTTAACATTGCCCAGGTACTTCCTCGAAAGTCAATGTCAACACGGTCTTGATTTGTACGAAGCCACCCAACTGGTTTCAACCCACGAAAGTCACATTCATTGTCACAACGGACCCCATTCGACTCTTGTCCGACTGCGCGCACAAAGGTTGGCTCTGATACCAAGTGTCACGGTCGAATCTCTCGAACCATGCGGCGCCATGATTCATCCCTCGAACATGGCCAGCCTTAAGGGGAACTCCTGCTCCATCGCTATGATCGCAACGCTTTGTGGCTTTGTCGGGCCTTAGGCGAGGTTCTTCAGTCCTCAACCAAGCATCAAGTAAATAAGCAGCGGAATATAACTTGGTCGTACACGTCGCCCGTCCGTGTACTTACACTCGATCTTCCCATGAGTTGGCTTTGACGGGACAATCTCGGATCGCTGGCCGCTAACGGGCCCTATATCGGAACCTCCAGCCCATGGGAAGGGGCGCAATGTCGACACACCTGTGCCGTCCGACACTTGTTGGGATTTTTTGTCCTAATCTCGTGTTTGTAAAATATTGTTTTGAAATTAATAAGAGTTATTATTTTCTTCACTTTGTGTCTCACAAATATTTTAAACCTTTCCAATAAACTAAGCTCCAGGGTCATTGAATATATGAAAAACTAGAACTTGAACGATGTGTAGTTGACACACAAGGAGGATCACGTTCGAGTTAATGACCCGAATGGTCTACAGTATAAGGATGGGGTTGGAGACCTAATCTCGGATACACTGTGGATGCGCCCGCTTTGTATTAGATACAAACGAGGTGATCCGACTTCGTTCATGTGGTTGACATGCGAGTGGGGGCATCCTGTATAATGAGATTGTACAAGACTGCATCGTGAATTATTAGACTTACTCGATATAACACCGCTAATAAAGAAAAGACTAATAAATTTGTAGATGACCATTAGTGACTCGACACGAATCCACGAGCGTATTACGGACTCCATGCTGTAGGGTCCGTCCTTTGATTAGTGCACGGTGAGGTGGTCCCGATCACTCGCCCAATATGCCTATCTTCTCGGGACGTAACCAAGTAGAGAGTCGGGAACCTAATTACGCGAGATGGAATTCACTCATTCCCGCCTATAGGGAAACTAGAGGGGTTGTTCCCTTAAGTGCTGTCTCCAGGGCTTGGACAATAGGCGCCCACCTTCTCACTGGCCCGAGAAGGGTGTTGTTTATGGTTGGACAATCACAATATGTTGTTCATTAGATGAGCAGTGGGGACTTAAAGAACAAGATATAGACACAGGGGTAAAACGGTAATTTGACCCAACCGTGTCTATGAACAACCTGTGAAGGGTCGACTCATGAGAATTGGTTATATCAGTGGACACGTAATATTCTACACTGATGGGAGTACAGCTACAGGCTTTAGTGGAGTGTTACTGTAGCTAATGAATATTGGTTGACCAAGGTCAAAGAGTTTGACCGATTAACCTCGGATCATTGGAGCCCGTCACTGTAGGTCCATTAGGTCCCTTGGTTGGCTCAAACTGGGATAAAAGAAGGGTTAAAGTTTTGGTATGAAATTGAAATGTTCAATTTCACTTTAAGAGTAATTATATCATATAGATGATATAATATATAGTTTAATATGAATGAGATTCATAATAAACTATGTGTTGGCCTAATTGTTGAATTAAAGGCTAATTGGAGAAATTGAAAGAGAGAAAATAAATTGAATGAGATTCAATTTGATTAAATCCACAACTATTGCAAATGAGATTTGCAACATAAGATATGAGATATCTTATATTATAAAATGATGTAAATGAGATTTACATAACATATGGTTGTGGTAAAGTGGTAATTATGTGAAGTTGTGAACTTCATTATTCCACTATTTAAACCCTTTGTTAGATGGGTTTAGGTAAAGCAAAAGAAAAGCTAAGTTGTCATTTTTGGATTTTGACCTAAGAATCCAAAAGTGCTTTCTCTCGATTCTCTCATTTCTCCACCTCTTCCAAAACAAAAGGAAGTTCCCACCAACTTCCCTTCTCCTAAAGAGAACAACCAAGAAGATCTATTTTGGTAGTGTTCGAGATCCGTTCGTGGGAAGAGTTCGTGGAGATCGAGGAGCGCGAAGAGTTCGTGGAGATCGAGGAGCGCGAAGAGTTCGTGATCTGCAAGGAGAGGTTGCTGAATAGATCTACAACAAGTAAGTTATCCTCATCGTTGTAATCTTTTCAGCATGTTTAGCCTAGATCTAATAGGTAGATCGATTTTAATAAGTACATTGCATGATGATACCATGACGATTCGATCGTCTTCCGTTGCGCGGGGATTCTAATTCCCTTCAACACTGTCCCTTGAAAACCCGTTACAAAGGAAACGCCCAAGAAACTTCTTCTTGTGACGCTCGCCCCAGCCATGACACGCTAACGTGCCACAGGGTGACTCACTTAGGCCCACAAACCCAGGGGTGGTGGAGAGTCGACATCATGGTACCCCCTATAGTATATTATGTAAAATATTGGGTCTTCCTCCCTTGCACGTCATTTCGGCGAGGAGTCATACGCCCATACATCGACCCCTCGACGGCACACGGTTGGCCCCGCCTCACACATGCCTTCAAGCCCACCTATCTTGGTGTGTTAGATGATGCATCGTCCTCCTCAATCGCATCATGGTACGACTTGTCACTGTGAGGTTCACAAACATACGCTCTTCTAGTATGATTGTGACACACAGCAGGTGGCATTGCTTTTGCTACAGCAATTGCCTAGCAGCAACCCTCTGTCGATGGTCTGCAGCAGGGCACTTTGCTTCAGCAAAACCCTTTGGTTGGTTTCAAGCGATGTGCCAATTGCTTTCAAAGAAATGGCTCAATCGCAATGATGTTTTTAGGTTCTGTCCGACAGTGATATTGGATAAACCGAAGCTCCAAACGACGATCTAACCGTTCAAACCGAAGGCTTATGAGTCTCAAACATGCTGACAAAATTTCAGCACAATCCAACGGTTGAAACGCTGGCAAAGAACAACTTTATGAGCATTGTCTGCGAAAAACCAAACTGCAGTGGTCCCCCAACGTGACAGCAATATCTTACGCAGAAAACCTCAAAACGACGATCCAACCGTTAAAACTGAAGCTCTATGAGTATCCAATAGGCTCATAAAATTGTGGCAAAATCCAACGATTGAATCGCCGGAAATTACAAACTTCGTTAAAGACGTCTGTGAAAACCGAACTGCAGTGATGCTCTCAATTTTGCTACAACATTGGCATCTCGGTTTTGCTACAGCAATGACACCTTGAAGCTTCAATTTTTCCTCACTCACACGATTGCTACAGCAATGGAACCTTCACAATTTTTCTCTCCAATGCACACCTTTGCTGTAGCAATCACCCGTTCTCTCTTGGTCTCTTTCTCTTGTCGCCAATTCTCTCCCCCTTTCACTTGTAAACCCTAGCCTTCTTATACAAGATGGTGTTGCCCTAATTCCATACATTACAAAAATACCCTTAAGGGTAAAAAGACCATCTTACCCTTCGGGTAAAATGTCTAAAATGCCCTTAAGGACTCTTGTAATTTTTAAACATCTCCTGCACACAGAAAAATCCCAAATAAATTTATAAAGTCAATTATAAAAGAAACTAAATACGCGAGGATTTTTGGAGTTAAGAAAAATCTCAAATTTCGGTCTTTAATCAACCGTTAGCTTATTTTCCTAAATTTCATAAATTAAAGCACAAAAACATCAAAATTAATTCTTTTTTAACCTAATGTTATTCAAGATTTTAGAGCTAACACACATAATTTAGGGATAAAATAACATGAGGATCACTAAATTAAATGCAATTCAAGTGGATTAAACACTAAAATTGTAGTAAAATAACTCACTTATGGTGAGTTATCAGCCGCATCCACAGTGTATCCAGGATTAGGTCTCCAACCCTATCCATATACTGTAGACCGTTCGGGTCATTAACTCGAACGTGATCCTCCCTGTGTGTCCACTACACACCGTTCAAGCTCTAGTTCTCTCATAAAATCAATGACCCTGGAGCTTAGTTTATTGGATAAGTTTATAAATATTGCGAGACACAAAGTGATGAAATGAATAACTCTTATTAATTTCAAACAATATATTACAAACACGAGATTAGGACAAAAAATCCCAACAATTGAAGTGTTCAATTTCACTTTAAGGGCATTTATGTCATTTATATGAGATATGAATGATATAATATATAGTTTAATGTGAATGAGATTCATAATAAACTATAGGTTAGCCTAATTGTTGAATTAGGGCTAATTGGAGAAATTAAATGAGAGAAATTAAATTGGATGTGATTCAATTTAATTAATCCACAATTATTGCAAATGAGATTTGCAATATGAGATATGAGATATCTTATATAATGTGGTTATGCAAATGAGATTTGCATAACCTATGGTTGTGGTAAAGTGGTAATAATGAGGAGATGTTAACTTCCTCATACCACTATTTAAACCCTTTGCAAGAAGGGATTGAAATGACTTCTTCTCATTTTTTGTTTTTCACCTAAGAGAAGAAAAGAGAATTCTCTCTACTCTCTCATTTCTCCTCCCTCACCAAAACTCAAAATAAGTTCCCACTAACTTCCCTTCTCCAAAAGAGAACAACCGAGAAGATCACTTGGTGGTGTCGAGATCGTTTTGGTGGAAGTTTTTGTTGAGATCGAGTAGCACGAAGAGTTCGTGACCCGAGGAAGAAATTGTTGTGTTTGTCTACAACAAGTAAGTAAGATCTCTTCTTGCTGTAAATTTCTTCTTCTTCAAGCATGTTTAGCCTAGATCTAAGTGTTAGATCAATTTTAATAAACACAAGTTGCATAGTGATACCTCGACGATTCAATCGTCTTCCGCTGCGTGGGATTCTTATTCCTTTCAGAATTAAATGCATGAGCATGCTTTTAATTTAAAATATAACACTTATATTTAAATAAATTAAAACATGCATACATTATATTATAACTCTTATAATATAATTCTATCATGCATACTATATATTATAACTCTTATAATATAAATATGATGCATGAAATGTTTAACCTAAGGTGAGATTTTAAATCTATATGACATACAATATGCACATAGAAATTAATTAAAATATACATCTCATGCATAAAATAATTAAACAACAAAAATGGACCGATTTTTGGCACCTAGGGGCAATTATTTAATTAAATAACATTAATATAACATTAATATTAATATTATTTCATAAAATAATTAAATAAATAAATAAATACATTTTAGAAATAATATAATTAATTAAAAAATACAAATAAAACTACCCACTAAAGGAAATGTCGTCCCACGTCCTCGCGAAACTGCCGCGAACTGCTCCTCAACGCGTGCGGCAAGATTGTAACGCTGCGCCCCGGCCGAAAGCGAGCGTTCTCAACGCCACGGGGTTGCAACGCTGATCTCGTGCGGGGGCCTCCGTCCAGCAAGGACAACGTTGAGACGCTAAAAGCGCTGCTCTCAACGCCATCGGCGTAACAACAAACTCTTTCTTCGTTCTTCCACCGTTTTCACTGCTTTCGCTCGATTTCTTCACAAAGAACTCTTGCCACGAACGACTTTGGACTTATAGACTCGATTTACAACAAAATGCCCAAAAACAACGGGCCGTTACATTGATCTCATCAACATAAATTGTAAATCTAAACTAGTGCCAAAAATCGAAAACATCCATTATGCAAACCAAACATTCATCTCATGAAATTAGGCAATTTACCCACCTAATTTTAACAAAACAGTGCATAAATGAAGAACCATCGAACCTGGCTCTGATACCAATTGAAGGGAATGAAAATCCTCACAAGCAATGAAGACGATCGAATCGTCGTGGTATCATTATGCAACTCGTATTTGTTAAAACCGATCTAACACTTAGACCTAGGTAAAACATGCTGAAAAGGAAGGAATTTACAGCAAGAAAGAATTTACTTACTTGTTGTAGACAACCTTCAACAATTTCTTCCTCGGATCACGAACTCTTCGTGCTTCTCAACGATCGCTTCTCTCGTACAAAACGAACACCACCAACGGCCTTCTTGGTTGTTCATCCTTAGGAAGAAGGAAAGTGGTGAGACTTTTAGTTTTGGAAAGGGAGGAGAATTGAGAGAAAGGATTGAGAGAATTCTTCTTCTCTTCTTTAATGAAAATCAAACAAATGAGAGAATTATGTTAATTCCTTCTTGCAAGAAGGGTTTATATAGTGGAATTGATGGAGTTAAAATCTCCACATAATTACCACTTTACCACAACCATAGGTTATGCAAATCTCATTTGCATAACTACATAATATAAAATATCTCATATCTCATATTGCAAATCTCATTTGCAATAATTGTGGATTAATTAAATTGAATCACATTCAATTTAATTTCTCTCAATTAATTTCTCCAATTAGCCCTAATTCAACAATTAGGCTAACCTATAGTTTATTATGAATCTCATTCACATTAAACTATATATTATATCATTCATATCTCATATAAATGACATAAATGCCCTTAAAGTGAAATTGAACACTTCAATTTCATACCATAACATTAACCCATCTTCTAACCCAGATTGAGCCAACCGAGGGACCTAATGGACCTACAGTGACGAGCTCCAATGATCCGAGATTAACTTGTCAAACTCTTTGATCATGTTAACCAACATTCATTAGCTACGGTAACACTCCACTATAGCCCATAGCTGCACTCCCGTCAGTGCAGAATATTACGTGTCCACTGATATAACCAATGCCCATAAGTCGACCCTTCACAGTTGTTCGTGAGACACGGTTGGGTCAAATTACCCTTTACCCCCTGTGTACTACTCTTGTTCCTTAAGTCCCCACTGCTTCTCTAATGAACAACATATTGTGATGGTCCAACCATACACAACACTCTTCTCGGGCCAATGAGAAGGTCCAACCCCTAGAGACAACACTTAAGGGAACAACCCCTCTAGTTTTCCTAAAGGCGGGAACGAGTGAATTCCATCTCGCGTAGTTAAGTTCCCAGCTCCCTACTTGGTCCTTTCCATTAGAAGATAGGCATATTGGGCGAGTAACTGTGACCACCCTCACCCGTACTAGTCAAAGAACAGACCCTCGCAGACAAGAGTCCGTAATACGCTTAGGATTGAGGTCGAGTCACTAATGGTCATCTACGAAGTTATTAGTCCTTACTGTCAACAATGTTACATCAGTAGGTCTAATAATTCACGGTCCGGTCTTGTACAATCTCATTGCACAGGATGCCCCCACTCGCATGTCAACCACATGAACGTGTCAGATCACCTCGTTTGTATCTAATACAAAGCGGGTCGCATCCACAGTGTATCCAGGATTAGATCTCCAACCCTATCCATATACTGTAGACCGTTCGGGTCATTAACTCGAACGTGATCCTCCCCGTGTGTCCACTACACACCGCTCAAGTTCTAGTTCTCTCATAAATTCAATGACCCCGAGCTTAGTTTATTGGAAAAGTTTATAAATATTGCGAGACACAAAGTGATGAAATGAATAACTCTTATTAATTTCAAACAATATATTACAAACACGAGATTAGGACAAAAATCCCAACACTTGACCATACAAACGGTAGCTAAGGATCATTGGGACATGAGATGTTCTGGTAGTGAGAATTAGCAGAGATAGCCTCAATTCAGGGAAGGAGTGACTGACCACCCGACGGTGGTTTTTGTTCTAAACCCTTGAAGTATCGTTGCAAAATTAAAAGTTTAATTTAAACACTAGGTTTTTTTAATAATTTTGCTAAAATTGATTGGTTATAATGGGTTGAAGGCATATCTAATTAGAACTATTTTTGAAATTTCAGCATGTCGTCCTCAATTATAACATTACTCAAAAGCAAACATTTAACTGGTGAAAACTATACTACGTGGAAGTCCAACCTGAATACGATTCTTGTTGTTGACGACCTTCGGTTTGTACTGACTAAGGAATGTCCTCAGGTCCCTGCTCGAAACGCTACTCAATCTTTTAAGGATGTGTTCGATCGCTGGATCAAGGCCAATGATAAGGCCAAAGTCTACATTTTGGCTAGTGTTTCTGAAGTTCTAGCCAAAAAGCACAAGGACATGGTCTCAGCTCATGAGATGATGAGTTCATTGCAGAATATGTTTAGACAACCGTCTGGACAGCTTCGACACGAACCCCTCAAGTACGTTTATAACTCCCGTATGAAGGAGGGGTCGTCGGTGAGAGAACACGTCTTCAATCTAATGGGCCACTTTAACGTGGCTGAAATGAACGCCGCGGTCATAGACGAGCAAAGTCAGGTCTCGTTCATCCTGGAGTCTATTCTGAAGAGTTTCCTGCAATTCTGCAGTAATGCAATGATGCACAAGATAGAGTATAACCTAACTACTCTCCTTAATGAACTACAAACTTTCCAGTCTCTTAAGAAGAATAAGGGATAGGCTGATGGAGAGGCAAATTTGTTTGCCCATTCCAGAAGGTTCCAGAAGGGTTCATCCTCTGGGACTAAGTCTTGTGGTACATCTTCTGGGCTTAAGAAGACCCAAAAGAAGAAGATAGGAGGGAAAGGGAAGGCACCTGTTGCTGATAAGGGCAAAGGAAAAGTCAAAGTTGCAGACAAAGAAAAATGTTTTCACTGCAACATGGACGGGCATTGGAAGCGAAACTGCCCAAAGTACCTTGCTGAGCTAAAAAAGAAGAAAGGTAAATTCGATTTACTTGTTCTTGAAACTTGCTTAGTGGAAAATGATGATTTTACCTAGATACTTGATTCAGGAGCAACTAATCACGTTTGTTCTTCTTTTCAGGAAACTAATTCCTTCAAGGAGCTCGAAGAGGGTGAGATGACGCTCAGGGTCGGAACGAGAGACGTCGTTTAGGACCAATGGATGATGTAGACAAGGACCAATGGATCAAAGCCATGGACCTTGAAATGGAGTCAATGTACTTCAATTTAGTATGGGAACTTGTCGAACAACCTGAAGGGGTAAGGCCCATAGGGTGTAAATGGATCTATAAGAGAAAGAGAGATGTAGCCGGAAAGGTACATGCCTTTGAGGCTAGACTTGTAGCAAAGGGTTTTACCCAAAGGGAAGAAGTTGACTATGAGGAAACTTTTTCCCCTGTTGCTATACTTAAGTATATCAGGATTCTCTTGTCCATAGCCGCATTTTATGATTATGAGATTTGGCAAATGGACGTCAAGACTGCCTTTTTGAATGGTAATCTTGACGAGAGCATCTATATGTCTCAGTCCAAAGGGTTCATAACCCAAGGTCATGAGCAAAAAGTTTGCAAGCTCAATCGATCCATTTATGGGTTGAAACAAGCATCCAGATCTTGGAACATAAGATTTGACACTGCGATCAAGTCTTATGGCTTTGACCAAAACGTTGATGAGCCTTGTGTTTACAAGAGGATCATCAACGACAAAGTAGCTTTCTTTGTCCTTTATGTGGATGATATCCTACTCATTGGGAATGAAGTAGGATACCTTACTAACGTAAAGAATTGGCTGGCGACACAATTCCAAATGAAAGATTTGAGAGAGACGCAATATGTTTTGGAATTAAGATTTTCAGGAATCGCAAGAATAGAATGTTAACTCTGTCTCAAGCATCTTATATCGACAAAATGTTGGGTTGATATTCGATGCAGAATTCCAAGAGGGGCTTATTACCCTTCAGGCATGGAGTTCATCTGTCGAAGGAACAGTGTCCTAAGACGCCTCAAGAGGTTGAAGATATGAGACGTATTCCCTATGCCTCTGCAGTAGGTAGCCTAATGTATGTTATGTTGTGCACGAGGCCAGACATTTGCTATGCAGTGGGAATAGTCAGTAGGTACCAATCCAATCCAGGGTTAGACCATTGGACCGCAGTTAAAAATATCTTCAAGTATCTTAGGAGAACGAGGGACTATACACTTGTATATGAGACTAAGGATTTGATCCTTACTGGACACACTGATTCTGCTTTTCACCGATAAGGATTCTAGGAAATCCACATCGAGATCAGTTTTCACCCTTAACGGGGGAGCTATAGTATGGCGAAACATCAAGCAAAGATGCATCACAGACTCCACGATGGAGGCTGAGTATGTCGCTGCTTGTGAAGCAGCTAAAGAGGTTGTTTGGCTAAGCAAATTCCTTACTGATTTGGAAGTTGTTCCAAATATGGAATTTTCCATCACGTGACAATAGTGGTGCAGTAGCCAATTCGAAGGAACCTCGCAGCCATAAGCGAGACAAGCACATCGAGAGGAAGTACCACTTGATACGAGAAATAGTGCAACGAGGAGATGTGACAGTCACGAAGATCGCTTCGGAGCACAACATTGCTGATCCACTTACAAAGACTCTCACGGCTAAAGTGTTCGAGGGTCATCTAGAAAGTCTAGGTCTATGAGACATGTACATAGGCTTGGACAAGTGGGAGATATGTAAGAGGGTATATGGATGCCCTAGTTTATTGTATTTGTATCTCTATAACCACTGTTTAGATTGTAATGTACCCTAATAGAGTTTTAGTTCAAGTGGGAGTTTGTTAGGGTTTGTGCTCTAAAACTCGTAGTTTGTAATTATGTTCTAATTATTGTAATAAAGTGTTAATATTTCAATAAAGAGTTATTGTTCGTTATTTACAATATTTCCATTGTTTTAACCCTAAATCCAATAAACTAAACATCCAAGGCTGTAAAATGTATCTTTAACTGAATGTAATGTACATATAAAGGATCTCGGTTCGAGATATAACCTAATGGGTCTATAGTAAGGGGATAAGGTTTCGGTACCTTACCCTAGCAACACTATGGATGTGGCCCACTTTGTATATGATACAAACACTGTGATCCTAACGTATTCGTGTAAATGACATGTCACACCCCCTCTCGAACTACCTGCTAACTTAGCCCGAAAGGCGACGTGAAGCCAACAGACGTTGTTACCTCTTAACAATACCTGCTGACTCTGCTCTACCTGATAAACATATTATGTTCACATATGGAACGCTTTAAACTTAACACACAATGAAATCGACAACTATAAAACATACATGAGGAGAAACTCTTCTTAAGTCTCTCTTGAAAACTTAAACGGGCAAAAGCATCATAAACCAAACCAGACAAACCATTGTCTATACTACCTCCTATGTACAAACAACTATAACTACATAGTTCTCTCAAAATAATTTACAAAACATATGGACTTGCTATACAACACCAGCCACGTACAAAATATCAAACTTATGAAGCTTCAAAGCACTACTATGGCAGATGTCGGTACCAGGAGCTCGATCTCTACCTGAAAAGTTTGAAAACACTGAAAGAATGAGCTATGAAGCTCAGTGAGTGACTGAGTTTAAAATCTTTAACTTGTAAAACATGTCACCTGAAAACTAATGAGCATATGCATTTGTAATCAAACGTTAAAGTAATTGTGTAATCATAATAACTTTTCAGAAAAACCAGCAAGTATGTCTTTAAAATCTCGTAAGGCATGTAAATGATATAAACCCTTTTAAAACATGTCACAATCCACGTTGTGTAGGGCACGCCCAGTGCAACCAACGTTTATTCTACGATGTAGTGGGGCCCGCCCAGCACTCCCATCGTCTTTGTCGTAGTGGGGCCCCGCCCAAAGACTCACGGCACGTACTGTTGTCACGGATTACACTCAACGTCGACAACAGAAATGACCTGTGTGCACACGGTACCATAAAGCCTCAAGCTCAATATCTCAGAAAATCACATGAAAATATTTGAACATGTTTGCTTATCTTTTCTTTCATAAAACTCAAGCTTACTCAACTTGTTCATAAAACTGGAAATCTTTAAATTATACTTGCTAGTACATACTTGCTAGAAACCATAACATTTTCATAAAATTCGGAAATCAATAAACATATGCTCATGTATAAATTCATCAAGACATTTAGGCTCACAATGAATACTTGAAAACATTTCTAGGGAAACATGAATACTCATAAACATGTGTTCAAAAAGAATACATAAAGCATTGAAACCATTTCATTCTAGCAAAACTTGTTTTCTTAAAACATATCTCAAGCATATAGTTCATTTTCGAAGTTCGTTTTGTCACTCACAGTGTTAAACTAGAACCTTGGCCCATACATTCGACCTATCTCCTCTTGGACTGTCAAACAAACCAAATTCGTGTATTAGAACCTCGAGCTCATGGTTTTTAACCTTAAAACTACAAGAAAACACTCCAACCAATTTTCCAGCATTTCACAGATTTTATACCCTGTCTTCAAATAATCATAACTTCTTCATTACTTAGCCAAAAAGGATGTACTTTATACCAAATTCTTGCTTTTCGAACCCTCTAAAAATCATATGAAGACATTAAGTTGAGATTCCCAACAGATTGGTTCGAAAATACCTCGAAATCCTTTTCCCTAAATACAACTTCCTGTTGTTCCAGATTTGATTTCCTGCTGCAACCCGAAACTTTACCTGATATTTACAACATCTTCCAGTCATTTTCTATTCACGATTTCTTAACAAAAGTTGTAGAAAATTCAATAAGCTTTCCAACCATACCTAATAGAGTGTCTGATTCCAACTCTATAGATCAGGACAACCAAAACACCACAGTCTTTTCGGATTTGACAGCAAATTTCTGTCTTCTGCCTTCCTCTTCACAAAACAGTAGCTTAAGATATGAATTGGCTCGAGTTTTCTTCATGAACTTTGATCAAAATGAATTAACTTTCAAGAAACAAAACCTCAACTCTTACCTCTTTAAGTTGAGCTCGAAATGATCAGAATATCAAAATAAGGCTGAGTTGATCACTTGCTGCCATGGAACTTGTGTAACCCTTCTCTCTTCTTCTTCAACCTCAAAACCTGAATGCTCCTCCTCTTCTTCTACCTTTCTCCTTCTCCCTCGAAACCCCTCTTCTCTTTGATAAAAATGAAAGCAAAATGGGGTGGAAATGGGTTAAAATTGCTTTTAAAAACTCCAAACGGTGGTGGAGTTCCCACCACCACTTTCTTCTTTATTTTTTTATTCTTCTTTATCTTTTTCCCCTTTACTTTTCTATCCTTTTTCTTTTATTTTTAAAACAAAACCAACACCAAGCATTTCCTTCATTTTCTTTATTTGTTTTGTTTTGTTTTGTTCTTTTTTAGGAAATTCCAAAGAGTCTCGGGTTTACATGACATGTGAGTTGGGATATTCTATGTAATGAGATTACATAAGACCGGACCGCGAAATAGTAACCACTAGGTGTAACTCCGTTGACTAGTTAGGTTTCTATTTCACTTGGATGACCCAGGCAACTTGATCTCAATCCTGAGCACGTTACGAACTCCTGTTCTCGAGAGATTGTCCTTTGACTAGTATGGGTGAGAGTGGCCAGATTCGCCAACTCAATATGCCTACCTTCTTGGGGACAAGACCAAGTGAGCAGCTGGGCACTTAGCCTAGCAAGATGGAATTCACTCCTTCCCGCCTACTAGGGTAAGTAGATGAATGATCACTTAAGTGGTGTCTCCGGGACTTGAACAAAGGGCTCGACCCTCTCATTGGCCCGAGAGGGACTTCTGTTTATTGGTAGGACCACAAACAAATTGTTCATTAGAGGAGCACTGGTACTTAAGGTACAAGATGTAACCCAGGGGTAAAACGGTAATTTGACCCAGCTGGTGTTACGAACATTCGTGAAGGATGGACTTGTTGTTATTGGTCAATATCCGTGGACACAGAAATATATCTGCAGTGAGAAGAGTGCAGCTGTGGGACTTTAGTGGAATGTTCCCGCAGTTAACGAATGTTGATTAGGAGGTTAATGAGATTAACTGAGTAATCTCGTATCGTTGGAGCTTCTGATCTGTAGGTCCATTAGGCCCACCTTCTAGCTCGTAAAGGGTTCTTCGATCGTTTGAATTTGAAATGTTCAAATTCATTAGGGAATAAATGTAATGTATACAGATACGATATAATATAAAGTTTTGGAACTTTATATTATAAATTTAATGTGAATATGATTCATATTAAATTATATGAGAGAATTAAATATTTGAAAGAGTTCAAATATTAATTTAAATGTGAATGTGATTCATATTTAAAAACTATAGGTTAAAATTTAATGTGCATGTGGTGTGCATTAAAACTATAGGTTAGAAGAGAATTAGATTAAATATGATTTGATCTTAATTAAATATATGATATTTAATGATTAATTAAATATATGATATTTAATTAAATGATTAAATAAATTTGATTTAATTAATTTTATAATTAATTAATTAATGGGAACGTGTCAGGAGGACAAGTTCCCCTCTTCTCCACTTACTCCATATCGATAGGGAGTGGGAGAAGAGTTTCTCTTCGTTAAACCTCTCAAACGAGAAGTTTTTTGTTGATTGATGAATTTGGAGTGCAATTTGTTAAATTGCCAAAAAGATCACTCTCTCTCAAATTTCCCACATCTCCCGAACTGTTGGCTCCTTCCCACAAAGGAGAGATCTAAGTATATACTCAAAGGATAGGAGGTTTACACAGTGGTGGTGTCCCTGTAGTGAAGAAAGAACAGAGGAGTTTCTCTGTGTTCCTGTGTTGCTGTACGATTGGCAAATAGTTCCTCAATTGAAACTACAAAGGTAATCATCTCTGTTCTTTTTAGTTTAATTACTAAATAGCATGTTTGCATGAATAATTTCCATGCCTAATTATATTAGAAATGTATGTTTATCTCTATTTTTCCCCAATGTATTGGTATTTGTGTTCAACCAAAATAAACTAGCAAAATCGATTTCAAATCACGTTTCCGCTGCTCAAGGGGATCCGATCTCCATCAAACAGGATGAGATTCCCGACCTAATCCATCTATTATAGACCATTTGGGTGACATTCTAAATGTGACCTTGAAACTTAGTTTATTGGATTTAAGTTTGTAATTGCGAGAATACAAGTTTGAAGGAAAAAATAACAACTTTATTCATTTCCTCGAATAATTACAAATACACGAGTTTAGGGCATAAAACCCAACAAATTCCCACTTGTCCTAAAGCTAGTGGAGTATAATAAAACATTACAATAATGCAAATACAATAAACTAGGGCATTGAATACCCTTTGATACAATACTCCCGCTTGCCCTAGTCTGTTGGGATGTTTGTCCTAATCTCGTTCTGTTTGTAAATTAACATTTGAAATTAATAAAATTTATTCATTTCATATTTTTTGTGTCTCGCATTTTTTACAAACTTTGTCCAATAAACTAAGCTCCAGGGTCATTGAATATATGAGAGAACTAGAACTTGAACGGTGTGTAGTGGACACACAAGGAGGATCACGTTCGAGTTAATTACCCAAACGGTCTACAGTATATGGATAGGGTTGGAGACCTAATCCTGGAGACGCTATGGATGCAACCCACTTTGTATTAGATACAAACGAGGTGATCTGACTCGTTCATGTGGTTGACATGCGATTAGGGGCATCCTGTACAATGAGATTGTACAAGACCGGACCGTGAATTATTAGACTTGCCTGGATATTGGATTCGGGCGCCACTAACCACGTTTGTTCTTCTTTTCAGGGAATTGATTCCTGGCAGCAGCTGCGAGAGGGTGAGGTGACTCTACGGGTTGGATCCAGGGAGATAGTCTCTGGTGCAGCTATCGGCAAAGTGAAGCTTTTCTTTCCCAGGAATTACATTTTGTTAGACAACATGTATATAGTTCCAGGGTTTACTAGAAACCTCGTTTCTATTTCCTGTCTTTTAGAATAATGTATCTTCGTTTCATTGAATGGTAGTAAAGCGTTTAATTCCAGAAATGAGAATTTAATTTGTTCTGCTTCACTTAAGTCAAATTTGTATGTTTTAAAACCTAATTCGGTCAAAAGCGTTTTGAACACTGAATTATTTAAAACTGCAGAAACACGAACTAAAAGAGTTAAAGTTTCTCCAAAAGAAAATGTCCATCTTTGGCATCTACGGTTAGGTCACATTAATCTCAATAGGATTGAGAGAGTAGTGAATAGTGGACTTCTAAGTCAGTTGGAAGAAAACTCTTTACCGGTGTGTGAGTCATGCCTCGAAGGCAAAATGACCAAGCGTTCTTTTAGTGGAAAAGGATATACAGCCAAGGAGCCCCTTGAGCTTATACATTCTGACCTCTGTGGTCCGATGAATGTTAAAGCATGAGGAGGTTACGAATACTTCATGTCTTTCATAGATGACTATTCGAGGTATGAGTATATTTACCTAACGCATAAGAAGTATGAAACTCTTGAAAAGTTCAAAGAGTACAAGACTAAGGTTGAGAACCTGTTATGGACACTGAATTTCAGGACTATATGATAGAACACGGAATTACGTCGCAACTCTCAACACCTGGTATGCCACAGAAGAATGGTGTATCGGAGAGGAGAAACAGAACCCTCTTGGACATGGTTCGGTCGATGATGAGCTATGCTCGTCTCCCTGATTCTTTTTGGGGATACGCAGTGGAGACTGCGGTTTATATTTTGAACAAAGTTCCGTTGAAGAGTGTTTGTGAAACACGTCTCGAACTCTGGAATGGACGTAAAGGCAGTTTACAACATTTCAGAATTTGGGGATGCCCGACCCACGTGTTGGTATCAAACCCGAAGAAATTGGAACCCCGTTCAAAATTGTGCCTATTCATAGGTTACCCAAAATAGACTAGGGGTTGTCTATTTTACGATCCTAAGGAAAATAAGGTGCTTGTGTCGACAAACGCCACTTTCCTTTAGGAAGACCACGTTAGGGATCATTTGCCTAGGAGCAAAATCGTGTTGAACGAAATGGACAGTACATCAGCAAGAGTTGCTGATGGGGCTGGTACGTCAACAAGTGTTGTTGATCCTAGCACGTCAAGTCATGTCCTTTCCCAAGAGTTGGGAATGCCTCGACGTAGTGGGAGGGCTGTTAGACAGCCTGAACTTTACATGGATTTAGCTGAAACCCAAGTCGTCAATCCTGATCATGACTACGAGGATCCATTGACCTTGATCACGCAATGGCAGATGTTGACAAGGACGAATGGATTAAAGCTATGGACTAAGAAATGGAGTCGATGTATTTCAATTATGTCTGGGAGCTTGTGGATCAACCGGATGGGGTAAAACCTATAGGTAGCAAATGGATTTACAAGCGTAAACGTGGTGTAGATGGGAAGGTGCAGACCTTCAAAGCACGACTAGTGGCAAAGGGTTTTACCCAGGTGGAAGGGGTTGACTATGAGGAAACCTTTTCACTTGTTGCCATGGTAAAGTCGATCAGGATCCTTCTGGCCATTGTCGCGTATTATGACTACGAGGTATGGCAGATGGATGTCAAGACCACCTTTCTGAAACGCAACCTCGACGAAACCATCTACATGGGCCAACCCAAAGGGTTCATAACCCAAGGCCAAGAGCAAAAGGTTTGTCGGCTTCATAGGTCCATTTATGGACTGAAACAAGCCCCGAGGTCTTGGAATATAAGGTTTGATGAGGCAATCAAATCTTATGGCTTTGATCAGAATGTTGACGAGCCTTGTATCTACAAGAAAATCGTCGACAAAACTATCACATTTTTTATATTATATGTGGATGATACTCTTCTCATTGGGATTGAGGCAGAATTTCTTACTGACGTAAAGAAATGGTTGTCTTCGCAATTCCAAATGAAAGATTTGGGAGAAGCTCGTGATGTTCTAGGTATCCGTTATGCAGTCCGAAGAATAGAAACGTTGGCCATGTCTCAAGCGTCTTATATTGACAAGATGTTGTCTAGATATAAGATGCAGAACTCCAAGAAGGGCTTGCTGCCTCTCAGGCACAGGGTTCATCCGTCTAAGGATAAGTGTCCTAAGACTCTTCAAGAGGTTGAGGATATGAGATGGATCCTCTATGCTTCAGCTGTAGGGAGCCTGATGTCTGTCATATTGTGTACTAGGCCCGACATCTGTTATACAGTAGGGATTGTCAGTAGGTATCAATCTAATCCAGGATTAGATCACTGGACAGCCGTAAAGGCAATCCTCAAGTATCTTAGGAGAACGAGGAACTACACCTTAGTGTATGGCAGTGGAGATTTGATCCTTACGGGATACACAGATTCTGACTTTCAGACCGATAAGCATTCTAGGAAATCCACTTCGGGGTCAGCCTTCATTCTGAATGGAGGAGCTGTAGTATGGCGAAACATCAAGCAGGGATGCATCGCTGATTCCACTATGGATGCTGAGTATGTTACAGCTTGTGAAGCTGCAAAGGAAGCTATTTGGCTTCGGAAGTTCATGACGGATTTGGAAGTTGTTCCAAATATGAACTTGTCGATCACACTATTTTGTGACAACAGTGGTGCAGTAGCCAACTCTAGAGAGCATCGGAGCCATAAGAGAGGCAAACACATTGAGCGGAAGTATCACCTGATATGGCAGATAGCGTCAGAGCACAACATTGTTGATCTATTTACAAAGACCCTCACGGCTAAGGTGTTTGAGGGTCACTTAGAGAGTCTAGGTCTTCGAGTGCTTCCTGACTAGGGCAAGTGGGAGATATGTAATCGGGTACTCAATGCCCTAGTTTATTGTATTACTTCATTGTAATTTATGTAGCATTTTAGAAATGTATTTGCTCCACTAGCTTAGTCCAAGTGGGAGTTTGTTGGGATGTTTGTCCTAATCTCGTTCTGTTCGTCGATTTTCGCCCGTTTCCGCTCCGATTTCTTCACAACAACTCTTGCCACGAACGACTCGGACTTACAGACTCGATTTACAACAAAATGCCCAAAAACAACGGGCCCTTACATTGATCTCATCAACATAAATTGCAAATCTATTCTAGTGCCAAAAATCGAAACATCCATTTTGCAAACCAACAATTTATCACATAAATTAAGGCAATTTACCCACCTATTTTAACAAAAACAGTGCATAACAAAGAACCATTGAAATGGCTTGGATACCAATTGAAGGGAATGAAAATCCCCACGCAGCGGAAGACGATCGAATCGTCAAGGTATCATTATGCTACTTGATCTTGTTAAAATGAACTAACTCTTAGATCTAAGCTAAACATGCAAAAGAGGAAGAAAAACAGTAAGGAGAAGTTTACTTACTTGTTGTAGACAAAAAACTTCAAGGTTTCTTCCTCGGTCACGAACACTTCGTGCTTCTCAACGATCGCTTCTCTCGTACAAAACAAACACAACCAACAGCCTTCTCGGTTGTTCTTCCTTAGGAAGAAGGAAAGTGGTGGGACTTTTGTTTTGGAAAAAGGAGGAGAATTGAGAGAAAAAGGTTGAGAGAAAACTCTTCTTTTGGGTGAAATCCAAAAAATGAGAGTGAAAGCTTGAATTCCTTCTTGCAAGAAGGGATTAAATAGTGAAAATGATGGAGTTAAAATCTCCACATTATTACCACTTTACCACAACCATAGGTTATGCAAATTTCATTTGCATAACCACATAATATAAGATATCTCATATCTCATATTGCAAATCTCATTTGCAATAAATGTGGATTAATTAAATTGAATCACATCCAATTTAATTTCTCTCAATTAATTTCTCCAATTAGCCATAATTCAACAATTAGGCAACAATTAGGCTAACCTATAGTTTATTATGAATCTCATTCACATTAAACTATATATTATATCATTCATATATCATATAAATGACATAAATGCCCTTAAAGTGAAATTGAACACTTCAATTTCATACCAAAACATTAACCCTTCTTTTAACCCAGATTGAGCCAACCGAGGGACCTAATGGACCTACAGTGACGGGCTCCAATGATCCGAGATTAACTTGTTAAACTCTTTGACCCGGTTAATCAACATTCATTAGCTACGGTAACACTCCACTAAAGCCCGTAGCTGCACTCCCGTCAGTGCAGAATATTACGTGTCCACTGATATAACCAATGCCCATGAGTCGCTCCTTCACAGGTTGTTCGTAGACACGGCTGGGTCAAATTACCGTTTTACCCCTGTGTCTACCTCTTGTTCCTTAAGTCTCCACTGCTCCTCTAATGAACAACATATGTGATGGTCCAACCATACACAACACCCTTCTCGGGCCAGTGAGAAGGTGGGCGCCCGTTGTCCAAGCGCTGGAGACAACACTTGAGGGAACAACCCCTCTAGTTTCCCTAAAGGCGGGAACGAGTGAATTCCATCTCGCGTAATTAAGTTCCCAGCTCCCTACTTGGTCCTGTCTCTGAGAAGGTAGGCATATTGGCGAGTAATCGTGACCACCCTCACCCGTACTAGTCAAAGGACGGACCATGCATGTGGAGTCCGTAACACGCTCGTGGATTCGGTCGAGTCACTAATGGTCATCTACGAAGTTATTAGTCCTCATCACAACGGTGTTACATCGGTGGGTCTAATAATTCACGGTCCCGGTCTTGTACAATCTCATTGCACAGATGCCCCCACTCGCATGTCAACCACATGAACGAAGTCGGATCATCTCGCTTGTATCTAATACAAAGCGAGTCGCATCCACAATGTATCCGAGGATTAGGTCTCCAACCCTATCCATATATCAGAGACCATTCGGTCATTAACTCGAACGTGATCTTCCCCGTGTCCACTACACACCGCTCAAGTTCTAGTTCTCTCATAAATTCAATGACCACGGAGCTTAGTTTATTGGAAAAGTTTATAAATATTGCGAGACACAAAGTGATGAAATAAATAACTCTTATTAATTTCAAACAGTAATTTACAAACACGAGATTAGGACAAAAAATCCCAACAAAACTGTGAGCTTAAATACCCCTAGCCTTAGACAGAAGCTCATTAATAGAGTTTTCTTATGACCAAAGTCATATTTTGTCTTACTTAACCATATTGTAAAACTATTTAAAAATATTAAGTAAGGCTAAATTCTAATCCTATTAGAAATTTTGATCTTAGGTTTAATTAATTTTAAACATTTTTAAATTATTTTGATTTACCTAAAAATCCTATGTTTGCATGCAACTCTTTATTATAAGATAATGTTTCTAATTAAAATTTATAACTATTATAAATTTTAGGGGAATTGTAATGGGTGGCAAAAGAAATTAGGTAAATTGCAACTTTATTATCTATTTATTACTTTTGCAAATATAGCAAAAATTTTGATATACTAGTGATATTTTAATGATACACTATGATATATCGTAACGATCCTCATAAATCATTTCTTGTGATATACCGTTGATATACTGAATTAAATTTCCAGTTCATTTATATATGTAAACAAAGTACATCATTAGTATATAATTAATATACTACCATTGATATACTGAATTAAATTTCCAGTTCATTTATATATCTAAATAAATTATATCATTAGTATATAACTGATATACTTATTTTAGATAATCTGATATACCATTGATTAATCAATATTGTACTATTTATATAATAAGTATTTCTTTTTTTTTATTGATAATGGTTTATATATTAATTGATAACCTTCATATTAGGTACATTATGGACATTTCTACATGGTACATTATGATATATTGATGGTGAATAGAAGAATCAAGTACTGCCAAATAGAAATACCGTTGATATACTAATGATACATTGTGATATATTGCATTACTTGTGATATTCTAATGATACATTATGATATATCTTAATTATCCTCATAAATCATTTCTTGTGATATACCGTTGATATATTGAATTACATTTCCATTTCATTTATATATCTAAATAAAGTATATCATTAGTATATAACTGATATACTTACTTTAGATAATCAGATATATCATTAATGAATCAATATTATACTCTTGATATAATAAGTATTTCTTTTTTATTATTATTATTGATAATGGTTTATATATTAACTGATAACATGCATATTTGGTACATTATGGACATTTCGACATGATACATTATGATATATTGATGGTGAATAGAAGAATCAGCTACCACATAGAAATACCGTTGATATACTAATGATACATTGTGATATATTGCATTACTTGTGATATTCTAATGATACATTATGATATATCGTAATTATCCTCATAAATCATTTCTTGTGATATACCATTGATTATATTGAATTACATTTACAGTTCATTTATATATCTAAATAAAGTATGTAATTAGTGTACCACTGATCTACTAGTTTTAGATGATATCATAGACCATTAATGAATCACTATTGTACTCTTGATATAATAAGTATTTCTTATATATATATATATATAGATAAATAAAGTATATCGACAGTATATTACACTGATATATACTTAATGTTAGTGAAATCAGCGGGTATCAATAATATATCACTCATGTAGATACTTTTTGGTTAGATATATCGTTGGTATATCAGATAGAATGTTGAACGTTGATAGACTATTGATTTTCTTGATTTTGTAAAACATGGAAAGGGCATTTTGGACTTTTTGTTTCATGTTGTTGGGTTGGGCTTGCACATTTTGTTATTTCTGCAAATCAAATAAATGAATGATGTGGCTGCAAATACAATAAATCATATTGCCATCTATGCAAGTGGCCCTAAATTTTAATATATTAGCCTATAACATGTTTTTATGGTGTAATAAATTAACAATCAAAATTCTAATTAATTTACCAACCAAATAATTTGTGAAATTAATAAAACTTTTTTGTTTCATGTTGTTGGGTTGGGCTTGCACATTTTGCTATTTCTGCAAATCAAATAAATGAATGATGTGGCTGCAAATACAATAAATCATATTGTCATCTATGCAAGTGGCCCTAAATTTTAATATATTAACCTATAACATGTTTTTATGGTGTAATAAATTAACAATCAAATTCTAATTAATTTACCAACCAAATAATTTATGAAATTAATAAAACATTTAAATTAATAAATCATAAATTAATCAAGCATGCTAGACATTAATTAATACAACACTTTATATTAAACTAGGTAATGTCATGCATCATGCTTTTCATTTTTCATATATTTAATACAACACTTTATATTAAATCACGCATGAAAAAAAAAGAAAAAAAATCAGATGCATATTTATATAATAAATCTAAAATATAAATAATAATAAACATCATATGAATATGCATGACATTGTAATTTCCTTTAATTAATATAACAATTATTTTAATTAAGGAAATTAAAACTTAGAATATGCATTTCTATATAATATAATTCTCATATTATAAATGATGCATGAAACATGTTTATCCTAAAGTGGGATTTGACTAAATGACATTCATAAAGCAATAAATAACCATATAGACTGAAATTTTCAGCTCCTAAAAAAAATAATAACATTACATTAATTTTATTAATTTTATTAAAAATTGGACAAGATTGCACGAAACAGGCCGAACCGAACTAGATTTCCTAAAATCGGATCAAATCTTATGATACAGAATACCTTCTTATCGAATTCTGTAGAAAATCCCAATATAGAACACCTTTATCAAATTTTGCAAAAAATTGGCTCCAATATGCTTTGTTCTTCTCATAATGAGGCTTCAAACGAATCATGGCCAATTACAAACTCAATTCAAATTTAAACAATGAAACATTAAATCTATGGCAAAAAATTTCCTAAACAGTCTAATGACAATCCAAATATGTGATTTAATCCCACCAAAAGCCAATTCAAATTTTAGAAAAACAGATCAAAATACAATTTGTCTCTGATACCAATTGATGGTTTCGATAAATCAATTGCAGCAGAAGCCAATTGGATCTATCGTATTGATATTGATTTCTAAAATACCAGTACATTGGCACAAAGACTATCGATAAGCAATAGAACATGGATTTAAAAAAAAAAAAATCTGAACCATTCTAAAAATAATTCTAAACTAAAAAGGTTAGAATTTTTACCTTTTTGGCTTCTAGAATTACACAACAATGGTCCTTAGTGAAGACATTAATACCAACTCCAAGAATTTCTTTCTTGAGAAACTATAGGACACTACCTCTTAGGAGAACTTCCTATTCTCTGAATCTCTATGATTGAGGCTTGTGGGAACCTTTCTTAGTATTCTTCTAGGAATTTTGAGATTAAAATTGCTTTTGAATTTCCAATCACAATCCTTCAACCTATCATGTTTTATCGATAGAGGAAAATGAAGAAAGAGGGAGAGGAGAAAGTATCGAGGGGCGTGTGTTTCCATTAATTAATTAATTAATAATATTAATTAATAAATAAATAATATTAATTAATTAATTAATTAATTTACCATTAATTAAATTAATTTACATCTAAATCCTATTTAAATGCATATCTCTCCTAACCTATAGTTTAAATTAATTTAATTAAATCAAATTTAATTAAGTTAATTAAACTTACCAATTAATTAATTTATAAATCAAATATCATATATTTAATTTAGGTTATTATGATTAAATCACATTTAATTATTGTCCCTTAACCTGTAGTTTTATTGTACATCATATGTGCATTAAAATTTAATCTATAGTTTTTAGCATGAATCTTATTCACATTAAAACAATGCTTGAACTCTTTCATATGTTTAATTCTCTCAAATTTAATTTTGAATCATATCCAAAATTAAATTTATATAATAAAGTTTTAATCCGCATAAAAACTTTATATTATAATATATTTTCATGCATTAAATTAATTCTCAAAGTGAATTTGAACATTCCAAATTCTAATTAAGATCTAGCAATCTCAGAACCCTTTACGAGTTAGGAAGTGGACCTAATGGACCTACGTATCAGAAGTTCAAACGATACAAGATTAATTGGTTAATCTCATTAACCGCTCAATCGACATTCGTTAATTACGGGTATACTCTACTAAAGACTCGCAGCTGCACTCTTCTCACTGCAGATATTTTTCTGTGTCCATGGATAAAGACCAATAACAGCAAGTCAATCCTTCACAAGTGTTCGTAACTCCAGTTAGGTCAAATTATCGTTTTGCCCCTAAGTTACATCTATGGCCTTAAGTATTAATGCTATTCTAATGAACAACATGTTTATGGTCTAACCAATAAACAGAAACCCCTCTCGAGTCAATAGGGTAGGGTCCTTTGTTCAAGTCTCGGAGACACCACTAAAGGGAACACTCATCTACTAACCCTAAGTTGGAAAGGAGTGAATTCCATCTTGGTAGGTTAAGTCCTCAGCTGTCCACAATGTTTTGTCCCCAAAAAGATAGGCTTATTGAGTCGCGTCTCGGGCCCTCACCCATACTAGTCAAAGGACAATCCCTCGCATATAGGAGTTCGTAACCTACTCATGATTAAGATCAAGTTGCATAGGTCATCCTATTGAAATAGAAACCTAATTAGTTAACAAAGTTACACGTATCGGTTACTATTTCGCGGTTCGATCTTATGTAAACTCATCACATAGGATATCCCCACTTGCATGTCACCTACACGAACGCATTTGACCACTACATTCGTTCAAATACAAAGTGGATCGTATCCATAGTGTCACCAAGATAAGCTACTCAACCTCATCCCTATACTATAGACCTTTAGATTGTTTCTTGAACCTTGATCTTCATATGTCTCTACACACAGTTCAAGATACATCATTTCGCAAACCACAATTTATTTCATAAATCGAAGCATATACCCACCTAATTTTAACAGAATTAAGTGCACAGCAAGAGCCAACTTGGCTTTGATACCAATTGAAGGAAATTAAAGTCTCAGCGCAACGGAAGATGATCAAATCGTCGTGGTGATGTTGTGCAACTCAATTACGTTAAAATTAACTATCATATAGAATAGACTAAACATGCAATTCTAGAAAGAAAACAACAAGTTTAAAGTAGTATTACTTGTTGAAAACGATCTTCAAAGTTTCCTTTCCGTTCACAAACACTTCGTGGTCTCCTTAATCTCAACGACCTCGATCTCTTCACATGAACACCGATCGAACACCTCCACAAGGCTACATGATTGTTCTACTTTAGGGAGAATGAGGATTGTGGGATCCTTCCTTTTTAGTTTGGAAGGAGAAGTTGAGAGAGTTTGAGAGAGAAGTGAATTCTTCTTTTGGTGAGAATTCCAAAAATGAGAAAGTCTTATGAACCCTTCTTGCAAAGGGGTTTATATAATGGTGATAGGTGGAGTTTAAATCTCCACCTATTTACCATTTTACCACAACTATAGGTTATGCAAATCATATTTGCATAACCACATATTATAAGATATCTCATATCTCATTTTACAAATCACATTTGCATTATTGTGGATTTTTAAATTGAATCACATCCAATTTAATATCTCTCAATCTAATTTCTCCAAATTAGTCCTAATTCAACAATTAGGCTAAGCTATAGTTTATTATCATTAAACTATATAATATATCATTCATATCTCATATAAATGACATAAATACCATTTAGTGAACTTGAACACTTCAATTCACACCAAAATAGTAAACCTTCTTTTAATCCAGTTTGAGCCAACCGAGTGACCTAATGGACTTACAGTGACGAGCTCCAATGATCTGAGATTAACCTGTCAAACTCTTTGACCCGGTTAATCAACATTCATTAGCTACGGTAACACTCCACTAAAGCCCGTAGTTGCACTCCCGTCAGTGTAAGACATGTTGTGTCCACTGATATAACCAATACCCATGAGTCGACCCTTCACAGGTTGTTCGTAGACACTGTTTGGTCAAATTACCGTTTTACTCCTGTGTCTACTTCTTATTCCTTAAGTCCTCAGTGCTACTCTAACGAACAACAACGTTGTAATGGTCCAACCATACACAACAACCTTCTCGGGCAAATGAGAAGGTGGGCGCCCGTTGTCCAAGCCCTGGAGACAACAATTAAGGGAACAACCTCTCTAATTTCCCTAAAGGCGAGAACGAGTGAATTTCATCTCGCATAGTTAAGTTCTCAACTCCCTACTTGGTCCTGTCCCTGAGAAGATAGGCTTATTGGGCGAGTAACTGTGACCACCCTCACCCGTACTAGTCAAAGGACAGACCTCCGCAGATAGGAGTCCGTAACACGCTCAGGATTCAGGTCGAATCACTAATGGTCATCTACGAAGTTATTAGTTCATACTGTCAACGGTGTTAGATCAGTAGGTCTAATAATTCACGGTCCGGTCTTGTACAATCTCATTATGCACAGATGCCCCACACTCGCATGTCAACCACATAAACGAGTCGGTCACCTCGTTTGTATCTTAATACAAAGCGGTCGCATCTACAGACATCCGAGATTAGGTCTCCAACCTCATCCATATCATCAGAGACCGTTCGAGTCATTTACTCGAACGTAATCCTCCCCGTGTCCACTACACACCGTTCAAGTTCTAGTTCTCTCATATATTCAATGACCACAAGCTTAGTTTATTGGACAAAGTTTGTAATAAATGTGAGACACAAAATGATGAAATAAATAACCTTTATTAATTTCAAATGTTAATTTACAAACAGAACGAGATTAGGACAAACATCGCAACAAATACAACCTAGGATGTTAGTTTATTGGATTTAGGGTTAATTTAAGGCAAACTACATGAAATTCAACAACATTTGAATGAACAATAATAATAACATTTTATTGAATGAATTGGAACAAATTACAAAAATACAAACTATGAATTTTATGCCATAAAATCCAACACAATCGTCCGTAGAGGTTGTGGTATTTTGCCATGGATTTTGGCGTCATATTTAATGTGTGGGTCTGGATTAAAGAACGGATAAATATAAATCACTAATGGCAAGGAAGAAGACGATGGCAAATGGAGGGTGGTTGGAACAAAGCCGAATTGATTGTCTTTGATCTTCAAGCTAACATTCATCATGTCCATTCTCAAAAGGGTTTTTTTTGTCGTTTCCAGGTATCCTCCACGAAGGTCACCAATTTGTTTGAAAATATCAAAGGACCATTCTTCGATGGGGAGATTTCTAACCTTAATCCACCCTCTATATGATGGGACTGTTGAAAATTAAACATATTTTAATGGTATGTTATATTGATTTAAGTTTAAGTATATTAATGTATTTAATTATTTAGAAGTTTTTTGGATAGTTGTTAAAAGAAGTATTTATTCATTAGGAAAGTTTTACGTTGAATTATGTTTAATGTGTGAGAGTTTTGGTTCATGAGAGTTAAGGATAGGATTACTTTGGTAAGTCCTATAAATAGAGTCACTTGACATGTATCAATACAAGCAAGTAAAGTGAATAAGAAAAACAAAATGAGTTTAGAGAAAAAAGTGTGAACCAAGTTTGTAGCTTTTTTGAAAAGTGATTTTTTTAATACAAATGAATTGTTTCTTGTGAAATATATTCCTTGTTTGATTATTTATTTGTGAGTGTCTATCACACGCTTCCAACAGAGATTATTGGATCTCTAGGATAAGCCTCACTACCCGATGGTTCAAATTTCACTTGATAATTACCACCTTATACCAACCCTTGATATTGCAAAGGACAAAGCCTTGTTCTTCGTTTTCCATTGTATGATAATCTTATTTAAACCACAATTTACTCCAAGTCTAGAAATCTCCACACAATGTCCTCTCCTGTTAGATATCTTTTCGATTCAAAGGACATACTCTTCAAGTCGACATTCCTTAAAAAAACTTTTGGTTTAGAGGAACCAATCAGAGCCGTGAAACCCACAACCAACCAAGAAGTGAGACGACTTTTAGAAATAGGGTGAAGGAACGATGATCTCTTGATGATTTAGTGTCTTCCATCGAGAGGGAAGATTTTACGATCTATGGTGAAAGATGAAAGGGGTGATGTCGCCAGTTCATGACTGGAGATGAGTAAGAAGCACTTCTGAATTAGGTTTCAAGTGGACATGAGATCAAGGAGAAAGCTGAGGAAAGGGAGAGGAGTACGGAGAGAAACGACATGTTTTCCAAGGAAGGCATTGTTTGAAAGCGGTGAATCTTAAAATTCTTTCATTTGTAATTTATAATAAAAGACAACCCCTTCTCTTCTCAATTAAAGTAAAGATTTAATTTTTGTGACCTTAAATCTTTCATATTACTTTTTCAAATTTTCAATATTTTATTGAATTCAAACTTCTTTATTAAAAAAAATATTTTAATTATTGGAGTTGTTTGGGGCGTTGAGTGAATTATAATAACATGTGTTATAATAGTCTGTAGGTTATTATAATCTGTTGAATTCTATAATATTATTTAAAATACAAAGTTGTTTAGTCAAGAGTTATAATAGTCTATAGGAAAAAAATACTTTTTTGGTCCCTCATATTTCAATGTTGTGTTTATTTAGTCTCTTTATTTCAAAATCGGATAATCAAATCCTCGAATTTAACTAAATAGTTCTATTGGGTCCCTCATTTAACATTTCCGTCTATGACTAACGGCCTTGATGACAAAGCAGATGACTAGGCATGCTGATTGGATTCTTTTTAATTGAGTTGGATCCATTTTTTTAAATAAAAAATAATAGATAAAAAAAAAATTATTAACGAACCCAAATCTTCCTCCCATTTTCTGCGATTTCAAGCTAGGGCACACAAACTATCGATTTTTTTCTTCGATACAATGTAGGGTTTCCTCCTGTTTTCTGCGATTTCAAGCTAGGGCACATAGAACTTTGAGGTTAGATCTTCAATCATGAACCTGCTTCTTCTTCCGTCTCTATATTTTTGTTGAACAGGTTGTTGTCGTCCTCCCTCACCATTCTTTTGTTCGACAGGATTTCCATCAATTTTCAGTGATTTCAAGTTATCAATTAACCTGATGGAAGTCATGAATGAGAATCCAGAGTCGAGAAGTAGGAGTATGTCAAGATTTTCGAATGAGACGTTATGCTACTATGGGCTAAGAGCTAATCTAAAAACATCATGGACGAAATCAAACCCAGGGCGTCGATTTTGGAGATGTGCTTTGTATAAGGTGAGTTCTCTATTGAAACTGGTATGGGTATCATTGTAAAACTTTCCTCACATATTCTTCATTCTTGAATTACAGGGTAGAGGTTATGGATGTGGGTTTTTTGCTTGGTTTGATCCTACCATTGGTCGACATGAAAATGATGTTATAAACGACTTGAGAGATGAAGTTTGGAGATTGAAGAAGAAACGAAGATTCTTCGGTGTTCTGTCAAGATTTACTGGATCATTATTGTCATATTAGTTGGATTTAGTGTATGCTTAAGTTTAGCCAAAAAATGTAAATCAAACTATCTTTTGTGTTTGAATTTTAATGGAAAGGATTTTGAGATTTTGTGCCCAAAGTTAAATTCCGAACTGTGTTAAATTGTTTGGACCCAAGAGGCTAAATATTAAAATTACATCTTATGTTCCTAAATTGTAATAAGTGAGGATTTTTTTTCGATAATAAAGTTACATCTTATATTAAAGTTCTCTAACGATAAAGTTACGTTTTAAGTCCCTCAACGGGATGATTATCTAACTTGAAAGGAACAAATTACGAACTAGTAGTTCTTTTAGGTTCCTAGAGGTTAGAAAATTAGTCAAGTGGGCAAGGGAAGACATAAGATGAGTTTTAGTTGAAGGGATCGAATCCCGCAGCGGAAGCGATAGTGAATCGTGTGTTCTTAATTTTGTTTCACGAATTACAATCAAGAACAAAAACAATACGATTAAGCATATAATCCAACATAGGACAGCAAGAGATTACCTTTGAAGAACTCTTTCTTCACGTGTTCCTTCTCCCACGATCACGATCTCAGCAACTCGAACCCGAATGTATGAAGATGACACCACTAGATCTACTCCGTTGTTCTCTAGGTGAGGGAGGAATGTGGGTTCCTTTTTAGGGTGAGATGTGGAGGTTATGAGAGAATATGTATTTGGAACTTTTCCAACAACATTATGATTTGGAATTCTAGGGTTTTTCAAAAAGCCTATCCAAATGAGTTTTAGTGTCTAACGATAAAGTTACGTTTTAAGTCTCTCAATGGGATGATTATCTAACTTGAAAGGGACGAATTACGAACTAGTAGTTCTTGTTGGGTGATTTCTCACAAATTAATAGCTTACACGAAAAAGATCAGTTTCAGATTTAGGATTACACGAAAAAACATGCATAGACCAATGTTTGGCAAGAATACCACTTAGATATTGATATGCCCCCACACTTACTCTACCAATATCAGTCATTACCTCATCGAATTCTTTCCTTGTATTGCATCTAGTCGCCTTCCAAAACAAATTTTTCAAAGCCAATCACTTAAACTGTTTTTGAAAGTTCCCAAACATATGTCGCACACAAAATCGATGTGGTGCGTTTGGAAAAACATCATCAAATGTTGGAACCAGACCCTATAAAACAATATATAGTAGTTAGCAAACCATTTATCTACATTACGTTACAAGTTACTTAAACCAACAACTTTTAACATAATAAATTAGGCAAATTCATACATTTTGTTGATCTGAGATGAATGAGTATCCTTTGCTAAAAAAACATCCAATGTCCAACTGTAGTAGTCCGAGAAACCATGTCCAACTATCTTTTGTTTCTGCCTCGACCACGACCCACACAATAGGATACAGACTATCATTCTCATCTACCCCAATTGCAGCCATTAACTGTTCTTGACATGGACCTTTTAAATGGCAAGCATCTAAATGAACAAAAGGTCTACAACTGGTAATAAATTCATCCTTACATGCCTTGAAACATACATACATCCTCTTGAAAATAGGTTGAGAATCTTCATGAGGCATATCACATTGAATCTTCACAGTTGATCCCTCATTGGATCGTCTAATCTCTTCAGCATAATCTCATAGTCTCTTATATTGTTCAATTATGCTACCATTTATCATCCTATTTGCCTTACATCTTACACGGTAAGCTTGACTTCGAGAAATCTTCACTTGATAATCATTTCTCACCTCCTCAATTATTTTAGCAAGAGACCAATCTGGTTGGCTCCTAAACCGATCCAAATAAATCTTAGCAATCGAACTAGAAGTAATGTTTCGATTCACAAACTCTCTACTACATGTATGTTCACCTATGTAGGTCTTAATCTGAATAGTGTTATCATTCTCAATAACACTTGCATGCAATCTCCATTTGCATTCCCCAGAACAAACAGTAGTGACCCTCACCTTATCATTTTTAATGAACTTCACATTGTAAGCATTCTTAATTGCATACAATTTTATGGCATCTTTCGGAACTTTTGGGCTAGGAAACTTCAGCCCCACTCTAAAATCAATATGGTTCATGTCAATCTCAGGCATAAATTTTGGTCCATTGACATCCCCTTCATCATCACAACCATGAGGTGTATGCAAATTTGAATATGAACCATAAGATGACTCTACTTCCTCACAATCTATTTCAACATCAACATTCAAATTCAATGAATGAACAGACTCCCGAGACTCCTTAGACACATCAGATGTGTCCCCCACACTTACATAAGACTCTTCGGACACATCTATTTCCATTAAACCATCTGACTCTGGTTCATTTTCAACACGAATGGGATGCCACTCTAGAAAAATAGGCATTTCAACTGCAATAGGTTCGGTCAGATCCAATACTTCAATATTAGGGAAATGTTCTACGTAAATATGCATCATCCTACTTTCAGGTATTAGCTGAACCATTTTTAAAATGTCATCATCCGTTAACAACACCCTAAAACCAGAAGCCAATGTATGTCCAGTTAGAAGAAAATAAAATTCTGAATAGTTTGATACATTAAGCTCAGCCATCATAATACGTAATTCAATTAGGGACAACCTATCACAATCTACATGTTGCACAACAACTTCTCTTCCACCAAAATATCGGAGTGGACAGAACATCATACGACCATTATAATGGAAAGTAATGTTGAAATAATCATCCATTTTTTCTGTACATGCAAAAAAACACATTCAAACCCTAAATCAAACAACAAAAAATGAGATATATAGGATACATATGAAGACTAAGTCTAAACAAAACTTAGACAAAAAAGAAAAGAAAAATACAGATAAAGAAATATTCCTAAACAGAGGAAGCAAAACACATCACCGATGAAAAAAAGAAAAACAGAGAGTATAACCAGGAAAACAAAGACACGTTAATGACAAAGAAAAACAAACTAAAAGAAGAACATGTTGAAGAAGAAAGAAAATGATTTTCACCTGCATTGATTATACTTCAAAACTTTGTTACAAATAGAGCACATACCTGAAGAATTTTGCGAAGTATCTTCTTCGTTGGAGTGTTTTCTTCTCGCCAAATCGTTGTATCTAAACGTTACATCAACTTGCAAAAGCTCTCAAATAAGCAAAGAGTCAGGTTGAGAGTGATAACAGAGGAAGACGAAGAGCACACTGAGAGAAGAAAAAAGGGGAAGACGAAGAACCGTAAACGTGAACAGTCGAGACAATAGCTTCTTACAGAAGTTTTTACAAAAATAAATGAAGGGTGAGGACGCATGGTCAGGGTTAATACACGCATCCTCTTTTAAATTTATTAATTTTATTTTAAAAAATCCAATCAGCATGCCTCGTCATCAAGGTCGTTATTCATAGACAGAAACGTTAAATGAGGGACCCAATAGAACTATTTAGTTAAATTCAAGGATTTGATTGTCCGATTTTGAAATAAAGGGACTAAATAGACACACCATTGAAACATGAGTGTTTCAAGGGAGGGGGTGTAGGTGGTCCGCCCTTGTGTACAAAAAACTACTAAAAATTGCTTATTTAAGAAGTACTTGAAAGTACTTCTAGGAGTGTTTCTAAATTATTATAAAACAGAAGTGATTGGGTTAGAAGTGGTTTTAACTTTAAAGGCAGTTTTACCATAGCCAACACTCTCAAATAGTTCATGTTTAAGAACCTTCAAAATTGACAGTAATTATCAGTCTACAATAAATGTGATGAGGAAATTTGAATCTCTAGACTCAAAAAAAAGATAGTCTTAACTGTTGAGCTATATTCAGGGTTATCAATCATCATTGTCATCTTGATAATAACAAAGGCATCTTACTTTCTTCCTACAACATAAAAACACTAAAAAATGGAAAACAAAGACCTTCAAATCTCTTATGTACGTGATCTTTAAATCGAATTAATTTAGATTCATCAAAACTCAAGACGTGGTGAACCAAATCGTTGGATTCACCTACACTTCATCTACCTTGTCAAGGGAACCCAGACGCTTGCAGAGTCTCTGGTGGAGACAAGTTCAGTAATGTATTAAGTTACTTCCTTTTCCTCTTAAATCAAAGCATCAGAATTCAAGTTCATAACTACCAGTAATCTCCACAAGAGCAAATCCCATCCTTCAAGTGATGAAATCGATGCCCATCCCGCACAACAAGTTTTCTCATAGCAACAAGAGAAATCAGTTTCATCACCTGATGACAATCGTTGCAAACTCGAAGGTTTTTCATCACATGGATTGGCATCCAATCAGGCAAGCTAATCAAACCAAAAGCAATAGCAAGCTTCTCACTGTGATAGCCAATAGAACTCGACGTGTCGATGTAACCATAAGCATCTTTGATCTTCTTAACAATGTCTTCCAATGCCTTGTAAATATCCTTAATTTGTGGATGGCTTGTGTCATTGACAGTGAAGACGTGGACCCTGTTGCACACCTCTATCCAGCTGCAACCAGGATCTTTCTGTACTCCTTTCTCTCTCATCACTTGTCTCACATCAGAAACACATTCCAATCTCCCAGAACTGGAGTACACATTTGCAAGCAGAATGTAACTTTCTGAGCTCACAGTGTTCAATGCTAGCAAGTTCTTCACAGCCAGCTCTGCCATTTCAGTGTCATGGTGGATCCTACAAGCACTGAGTAGAGCGCCCCAAATGGCAACATTTGGCTTAAACGGCATTTGATCAATCATATCCCTGGCTTGCTTTAGTAACCCGGCTCGACCAAACAAATCTACCATACACGCAAAGTGCTCGGGAGTTGCAGAGATGCCAAAATCTTTAGTCATGGAGTTAAAGTAATGTTTTGCTTCTTCCACAAGGCCTGAATGGCTGCAACCTGAGAGAATTGCTACAAAGGTAATATGATCGGGTTTGCAACCAACAATCAACATGTTCTCAAAAACTTCAATCACCTTTCTGCCTTGACCATTTTGAGCATATCCTCCCATTATTGAGTTCCAAGAAATCAAGTTTTTCTCCTGTATTGAGTCAAAAATGCTATGTGCTTCTTCAATTTTACCACATCTAGAATACAGAGTAATTGCACTGTTAGCAACCGAAACATCAGAACCAAGCCCTGCTTTTACTGCTTGGGATACTATTTGTGTTCCAAGTTTTGAAATTGCTAACTCAGAACAAGCACGCATCGTAGTAACAAAGGTGATCCAATCAGGCCTGACATCTTGTCGTAGCATAAGAATATACAATTTTAAACCTTCTTCCCAAAAACCATTTTGGAAATATGCACCTAACATTGAATTCCAACTTATGACATTACGAGCTGGCATTCGATCAAAATAATCTCGTGCTTTTTCTACATCGCCGTTGTGGGTGAATGCAGTGATCATTGTCGTCCATGAAATAACATCTCGAGCAGCCATTGACTCAAAAGCAAGACTTGCCTTTCCAATATCTCCACATTTTGCATACATTGTCATAGTAGCATTGCCCACGGGCACAGAATAATCCATCCCAGTCTTCACCGTAAAGGCTTGTAATTGCTCCCCAATTGAAATATTTTCTTCTCCTTCACATACACCAAGAATGGTTGCAAGAATAAAGTCATCCATAGCAACACAATCTTCTCTCATTCGGTAAAAGATATCATAAACTTCATCTTGACTACCAAACTGCGCAATTCCACTTATTAGTGAAGTCCAAGTTACTACATTATGTTTTGTTAATGAGTTAAATACCCTTCTTGAAGCTTCAATGAGCCCACATTTTGCATACATATCGACCAGCCCATTGCCCACCAAAACATCCAAAAAAGGTTCAAGCCGAACAATTCGGGCATGCAAATGTTTACCCCATTGAAGATCATAGATATTGGCACATGCACTAAGAACGCTTGCATATGTCATTGAATTTGGCTGGCAATCCTGAATCCACATCTCAACAAACATACTAAGGCTCTGCCTGTGCAGACCATGTTGAGAAAATGCTGAAATGATTGTGTTCCAAGAGACAGAATCGCGTACAGGCATTCGTATGAAAGTGTCAAGTGCTCGTCCCATGTTTTGTAATTTAGAGTAACCATAGATCATACTATTCCAGCTAAATAAGCTTGGCTTTTCAATCCTCAGAAAGACTTCCTCAGCAGCAAAAACAGCACCACACTTAACATACATATCAATGACAGAATTTTGGATGGCTTCGTAATTTCCAATGCTATATTTCTCTATGAGACCATGCAACTGAAGAGCCATCCTTACGTAACCAAGATTACTGCAAGCCTTCATTGCACAGGAGAAACAAAACAAGTCAGGAACACAATCTGAATCCCGAAACATCGAAACAAAAAGCTTAATAGTATCCATCGCCTGACCATTATGAAAGTAGCCCGACATCATTGCTGTCCAAGAAACAGGATCTCTAAGGGGCATTTCATCAAAGATCTTCTCTGCTTCCCTTACTTGACCCGAATCCAACAAAGCACTAAGAATTGTATTCCAAGTAATGACATTAGGTTGCTTAATGTTAAAGAAAATCTGAAGAACCTCATTTATTAACCCACATTTTGAGTACATGTGTAAGAGATGGTTTTGGAGGAAAATGGAGGAGTACAAACCAGTGGAGATAAGCTGGGCATGAAGCTTTGATGCAATGGATGCCGATCCAAGAAATGCACAGGCTTTCATGGCCTCATAGAATTTATGGGAGAGCTCCATGTAAGAATGCTGAGTAGAGGGGTCGAGACCAAGAGTGAACTTTCCATAAAGTTCCTGAGTTGAAATACTGCGAGCCTGAGGAGGGAGGCCATGGGAGAGCCAAAGGAAGAACCTGCAAATCATTTGGAGTTGAGTAAGCCACACTGCTAGAGAAAATGTATTGCTTGACATTTTTACATTGTCAACTATGAATACACTTAGTACTAGGTCGCTATGTCATGTTAAAACTCACTTGTGATTTAGCACACATCAAGTTTTTCTCGGCATTCTGATGAAATTTACAAGTCATAGCCATCAAATATTAACTATTACTTTGATGCGTCTTTTTTATGTCAAGTTTAATTTTTACTTGATGTTTTTACTATGACAAGTTTTAAACTATTAAAATGTAAAATTAAAAATTAGTTAATTAACACGTGTTAAGTGCCTAGCTTTTTTTCCTTTTTAATTTACAAAAATGTTGCTTCCATGCATGCCCGTGCATCCTACATCGTTTCAACAAAATAACAACTCCAAAATTATAAAATTTCCATCAACCATATGAACAATTTCTTTCAACTAAATCTGCATTTTCAAAATTATATAAAGTCTACAACAAAAAAATGAAAATTTTCATCAATTGTATACTTGCAGCTTCAAAATTATAAAAGCTCCATCAATAATATGAATGATCTCTTCTACTATACTAGATCAAAATTTCAAATCAACTTGACGAACAATTTGGAATTTACATTATCTCTATCAAATATATGAGAAATTAAAAAATACATATTGGAAGGATCTTCAAAATGATAAACTCCATCAACCTATATGAAATGAAATATGTATTCCACCAATAATCATGCTAATGCATAACTTTCATTTAAAAGACTTCCAGAACTAGAGATCTTCAAAAAAAAATTTTATGAAGAACCAAACTTTCTTTTTTGATAAGAAACAATTCTATTGATGTATGAAATTTACAAAAAAAAAAAAAAAAAAAAAAAAAGAAGAGCTCTAATCCAAAGGAGTTACAAAAGACATCTCCAATTAGACAAAAGAGAGGAAAAGCTATAAAAGGAAAAATGCAACGATCACGAAATTCAGGTATCAGTAAATTGTATATCTTTTTTTGGTTATTTTATTCAAATATTTGGGTGAGCCTTGAAATTTCATAAATTTATTTAGTTTTTTTTGTTCAAACTAAGAAGAATTAAAGGAATTGGGGTTTTAATCAAACTTTAGGGCAAAACTGTGTTTTTAAGGAAGAGAAGGGGCAGTTTTGGAATAAGAGAAAAGTTTGGGATTTAGGGTTTCTCTTAAGCATGCAAATCGAGGCTCCATCTTCCCCAAAACCATCTCTCCTTCACTTTTTTTTCAATAGCCACCTCGCTGTAACAACATCGCCGACCACGAGCTCTCGCAGCCGCCATTGGGTCGCCATCGCCTCCTCCTTCTGTTTAGTCGCCGACAAGAGCCAACCATACGCCGGATTTGCGCCTTCGTCGCCGGTTGTCAACACGTTGTCGTTCGAGCCGAGCTGCACTCCCAATCGTTGGAACTCGCGTTGTCGTTGGTGTTGCAGTCGTTCGAGCAACCCCGCCCTGCCGCCGCCTCAACCAGAGTCTTCGTAGTGCGTCTCACTGCAGATCGGCTTGGTCTATCGCGAACCGCCAGTTGCCCTCTTTGAGTTGTTGTGAATCGTCATCTATCGTCGGTTTTCGTTTTGAATCAATGGGTTCCGTGTAGATCGGCCCATGAACAATCAGAAGACGAGCTTCACGTGCTACCGCTCGCCGAAAAGTGGAAACTTCAGTAGCTTTGCCTCCCGAACGAATTTTTTACCCGGTTGTGGTATTTTTTTCACTTGACTTATGTTAGATATTTCGGATATTTAGTAAATAGGCCCATTTGGTGATAAATTGTCTCGTTATTTGGAATAGGTGGCTTGAGAACGTCGTGATCACAAGTTAGAGAAGTTTCCGGTCACGATTCGATTAAGATTTATTCCAAGGTAATTAATTAGAAAATTATTAAAGGTTGAAGTTCTTTGATTAAAGGAATAAATAGACTTGAATTTAAGAAATTTGATTATTGGGTAGGTTTGGGAAAATACCTTGAATTAGAAATCGAATTTTGGAAATCTTAGAGCGAAGTCTAAGACAAGGGATCTCATGTCGAACCTTATAAAATGGGATTTAGATTTGTGGATTTTCGATGTATTTTATTATTTTATATTTTGAAATTATTATGTCCTAAAATATTTTTAAAAATGGAAAGTTATGAAAATCATGCCATGAATATTGATTTATTGTTTTTCTCATGATCTGTGCATATAATGCTTATGAATGATGTATGGGACCTCATGCATATATGTATGTCATGAAATAGATTTTAGAGGGTTGTGGCAACTGGTCTCATGAGGATTATGCATGGTCAAACATGCATTAGACACCCTTTGGGTCAACTTATAGGGATCTGTGAGGGACTCAAAATGAAAGGACTGAGGTTGACCAATTGACCACTCAAAGCCAAAGTGAAAGTCATGTAAGTGATGAATTTTATAAAGAAGTTTTAGGTCCCACATATAAAGATTTAAAATCATGATTGTATGTGTATGCATATCCCAAACCTCGGTAGTGAGGTCACTTGCTGAGTATTATTTCATAATACTCATCCTTTCCTTTTTTTAAAAATGTTTTCAGGTAAAGGCAAAGGCATACAAGGCGAGTGACGGGAATAAGTTATAAAAGCCATGGGGAGTCTTGAAGTCATGTTTCTGCATTCTTTGAGTTTTATTTTGGACTTTAAAATGTTTTATTTCCATTTAAGCAGTATCATTTTTTCTTAATCAAGGCCAGATTTTAATTCTTTTCATTTCGAGCCTTGACTGATTGGGATCCCAACCAAGATATTTTATTGATTTAAAGGAAATCCTATTTGTTTTCAATATTTTATGGCTTGAAAGTGCATGCATGAGTAGTAATGTCCCTAGGAGTGAGTCTTAGAGCTAGGGGCGTTACAAAAAAAGAGAGTCAAACTTACACCAAGAAATAGCATGGAAAAGGAGACTATCAAAAAAGGCAGAATAGGTTCTCTCTTTGGACTCAAATATCCTGTGATTTCGTTCCAACCAAGTCGATCACATAAAAGCACATATCAAATTCTTCCAGAGGGCCTCTTTCTTTTCTTTTAAAAGGGTGACCCACCAAGACAAGGTGAAGGAAAATGTAGGGATCCTCAGGAAAGACAATCTCCCAACTGAAGGCCAACCTCATATCATTCCAAAAATTCTGAGCAAAAGGGAAGAATATTGTGACTAAGTTTCTGAATTGTTTCTATAAAGAATGCACTGATTTGGGGATAGGATGATATAGGGAGGCCTCCTTTGAAGCTTGTCAAATGAATTTAAAGCCCTGTGAGACAACTCCCAGAGAAAGAATTTAACTTTCTTTGGATAAACAATTTAACTTTCTTTGGATAAACACCTTTCTCGATGGCCTTTTTATAAAGAGACTGATCTTTGATAACGATGGTTGGTGTTGACTGTTGAGGCTATTGAGCATAGAACTTGTTGAAAAAAACCCATTCTTTTCAAGAGGCCACCACCAAGAGTCTTCAGTATTGGTCAACTTAATGCTTGTTAAAGCATAAGAGAAATCAGCCCACCCCACAATTTCATCATCTTTAAGGTTTCTCCTAAAGTTCAGGTTGCCATTGATAAGCCAAATCCTGATTCCAAATGTCTTTGATAGTGGCCTTCTGACTGTTGGACAGGGAGAAAAGCAAAGGAAAACTGTTGCAAAGTGGTCTTTCTCTTTCACCAAGCCATTTATCAAACCAGAAAATGGTAGAATTTCCATCACCAACTATTGAAAAAACAGTGTTGTGAACCAAAGCTTGATGTTTCAAAATAGATTTCCATGGGCCATGGGACAAGTGTAGGGAGAAACTACCTGACTGATTTCCATGAGTATTGGTACCAAATTTTGTATCAACAACTGACCTTACGTTTCCTTTTGATACTGCTACGCCCATTTGGCTAATAAAGCCCGATTCTTATCATTGATACAATGAACACCCAACCACCTTTATCGGTAGGAAGGACTTTTTCCCATTTAACCAAATGTTTGTGAAAACGTGCAACATTCCCCAAAGAAAATTCCGGAATAATCTCTCGATACTCTTTATAATCTTATTACGCACTTCAAAGATGGAGAGATAGTAAGTGGGGAGATTGCTCAAGGTAGCTTGGAGAAGAGTATGCCTACCTCCCTTAGATATGTGTGCATTTTTCCAGCCCTCCAAACGCCTTTGGGTTTTCTCCAAGAAGGGAGACCAGAAGGCACAGTGCTTTGAGTTGTCGTTCAAAGGAAGACCAATGTAGGAACTTTCATTGAGAAAAATCAAAGAATACAAGAGCATCCAAAAGAAACAAGTCTACAAAAGGAAGTCCCGTTAAAGAAAGGGACTCCAATCAAATAACATGAGAACTAATGAATGATTTTTTTTTACAAGATAACAACAACTTTTCATTGAAATAATGAAATGAGACTAATGCTCAAAGTACAAACTCAGAGAGAACAAAGAAACTAATCAAAAATAAAGAGAAAACAACACCTCTCCCAGGGCAAAGTAAAAGAAAGAGGAGAAAAACCATAAAAATATAAGAATCACCGAGAAATAAAGACCCAATAAGACCAAAAACTATAAAAGACTGAAGAGGAGAAGCCAATAACGCTAATCATAGAAGAACACACCACAACGAAGCTATCAAAGCACCAAAACACCCCACCCCAACCTCCAACAACCAATAGCTACTTTTGGAACCAAAACATAAGCCCCTACAAAGCTACCGACTTCCTAAAATTCCATAACTAAGACCAACGGCGAAGGAACCCAACAAAAAGCCATCAACCCAGCACCTTCCTCAATTGACAACACCACCAAGGAGACATGGAGATCTCACCCACCCGAGCCAAACACTTCTTTCAAGATTTGTTCAAAGTGAGGACAAAACACTCATTAAGAATAAAACACATGATGATGAACCCCTTTAAAAACCACATCACCAACATTCCTCCAGATCTGCCATAAGCCTCAACGTGAACCCATCCAAAAACTCCAAATCAAACTAATCACCCTGCCATCCTCAATCTTTCCATATTCCAAGATAAAATTCTTTATTGCAAGGTCTAGACTGTTACTCTGGATGCAATTTCTTTGAATTGTAACTCACTCGCTTTTATTAGACTGTTAAAACGAGCCAGTTCAACTGGGCAATCAAGGGCCTCCTTATTTTTACCATCCAAAATGGATAGGGAAGCTGCCAAATCAAAGAACTCCCGAAGATTAAATGTTAGGGACAAATCCCCAGATTTCACCTGCTTTAAACCCTTTGCAAGCTCCGAATCTGGGCTACTTACAATCACTTCAGAATCAGTTACAGAAAATTCACCAAAAATTGGGGAAGTGAAGGAATTACCTTGGCCAGAAATTACTGGGGGTTGAAATGAAGCCTTAAACGACACATCTTTTGGCCCCAGATGACATCCTTCAATAGTAACTGTTGGAGCTTTAAAAATAGGTTTGGGAGTTACCTGGGAATCTGGAGCTACAATATCGTATTGCGGGATGAAAAGTTCAGATTGTTCGAGGAAGTCTGGAAAGTTATCTTCCAAATGATCTGTCAATCTCAAGGTCGAGCTCCTCTCACACTATCTTGAATAATACTTCCCACAAAAAGCATCTTTAACTTCTTTAACACTAAAAGGAGTAGTAGAAGAGAATGAATGAGCATCACAAACTGAATCTTTATTCTGTAAAGATAAATCTCCCACATTCAATAACCTCGATCCGTTTTCTGCAACACTCGTCGAAGTCAACACCTCATGACCATTCGAGATCCACCCATTTCTTCGGAGCTCCTTTTCGCATCCACTTATGTCCCCCGTTTCTAGCACCTTCGAAAACGAGGAAACATCATTTAATTCACCACTAGTATTTTGCTGATAATGATCCATACAAGGATCAAAACCCGAAAGGTCATGACCCACTCCTTCAGACTCAAAAATGATCGTGTCCCCTCCATTTCCAGCAATATAAATCTTCTGAGATATCAAGGAGTCACCTCTAGATACCTCCTTCGACCCAGTAGGACCCAGAATAAAATCATCTTCCATACATTTTTAGTTAATATCTTCAGGACCATATTCAGACGTATCATTCGGACAACCTCCTAAGTCTCCAATCAAGGAAAGAGAATTATTGACGTTCAAAGGAACCCAAGCCAAACCAATTTCAAATTCGTTGTCTATAACCTGATGAATTCTTGCCAAATCAATTGGGTTAATAATGTCCTTTAAGACGAGGGAGTCCAACACCATTGCAGGAGGAATTAGATCCCTTAATGCTTCAAATTCTAACAAGAATTCCCCAGAATTTGGATCTTTGATAGGAATATGAGCCGGCCAGAATCCACAAAGGTATGGGAAAACCTTAATTCTTGCCTTTGATACATCAATGAAGTTTAAAGTATCCAGTGAAATTTCTTCAAGCCCACCGAAGTGCCTTCCAATTACTTCAAATACATTTCTCTTCCAGAGCCTTAAGGGCAGATTTTTAATTGCAAGCCATCCACCATACCATTTCACAACTGAAGTTAAACGGTGAATTTTGTCTTCCCATTTCTCAATTTTCAAGTGAAGCTTGTCAATAACTTGTCACTTACCACCTTTGAAGTCCAATGTCCTATTCAAGGATTCTTTGACAAAGAGAATGAGAGCCCTGTCACTCATAAAAGGATTAATTTGCAGGTCCGACTTGAAGTGAGCTTCCAATGAGTCCTTAACAGTTACCCAATCAATGTGTGCAAATAGCCGAGTAACTACCCACACTTTAGAGAAATCAATTGAAACCACTTCTTCAGCTTTTCGAATCCAAAAACCTTGTTGATCCAGTGCATTATCTTGGAAGACTCAGTCCTTTACAGCCAACTCATCGGTTGTTCGGCCCCAACGAATTTTCGGAGGTGAACTCGAGAGAGACATATTCTTAACCCACCTATGTTCGTGTTTGTTTGACTGATCCACTGAAGTAGGGAGGAAGGAAGAACAATCAATGGAGCGAATAAAGTCCTCCAAAAGGTCCTTGAATACTGCCCACCCAATCGAGAATCGACCTAGAGGCACTGTGAAAACTTTTTGCCCCCCAGAAGGAGGCCAAATCATTCCTTCCACTACCCAGCAGCTTCCTTTTTTTACCTTAAAAAGCCCGAGCGTGGCCTTTTCATCCTTGAATTTCCTTCGCGCAAAGAATGAGTCACTCCTTGCAGCCAACTCCACAAACAGACCATAAAACCAATACACATGACAGAGAGACAGTGAAATCGGCAAGCTCTGGACTCCGTCTTGAATATAGATCGACGACTTTTCGCCCCAAATCCGAAAATAATTATCGCCAATACAGCAACTAAAAGCCTTCATTGATGGTGATGAAGAAAAAAGGATTCTGATAATATCGGAACAAAGAGACAGGGTGGATTCGAAGTCAACAAAACAATTTTGCACTCTTCCAAGGACGGGCTCGAAGCAATGAAGCTCTGGAAGTCGAAACGTCAGGCAAGAAGGAGGGGTTCAACGGCAAAAGGGGCCGAAAGAGACCAACAACGAGGAGGGATGAGCTTTAATGAGAGGGGAAAGAAGCGAAAACAAACCCAGTGAGAAGGACGCAAAAGAAGACATCGAAGGAGAAGGGCAAAAAAAGGAAGTAAGAGAAAATGCCGAACAGGAACGAAGAACGAAGGCCAGGGTGCCAGAGAGGGGGCCGACCACCGGAGAAAGTCGAAGGCGAGAAAGCGCACTCGAAAAACGAGCGAACTAACGGTAGGGAAACAAACGGAGATACCGACGAGGAAGTGGAGGGGACAAACGGAGGTAGAATGGTGTCGGCGAGGGGGCTAAGGAGTGAACGGAAGCGGCGAGATTGGGCGGTAGGGTTGGGAGAGGGGAGGAGAGAGAAGAGAGAATCGGGCAAAATTTTAAAGGCAGACGGAGAGCTTATTTTCAAATTTATGGCAACTGAGAAGCTTGTTTTAATCCCTTTGCGACGAGGGATATTTGTCTCCGTCTTTTTTGTACCTCCTCTTTAGAACTAATGAATAATTACAAACATACTGTCTTCAAAGCCCCAAAGAGAAACTAGAGATATATAAAAAAAAAAACTAAAATCCCGTAAAATCATATAGCAAAAATATAAAAAAGAAATCTTAACTCCAGAATAGCCAAATAGCATGCAATATATTTTTCAAAAAAGTAAAGAAAAAATAAAATTATAGCAACCATACTCTATGATAGCCATAGGGAGGAGGAAGTGAGAGAGTTAGACCTTGTTTTGGAGAGACATGTGTATGATGCAACTTTAGTGCAACACACCATCTGTTTCTGATATTAATCTTCCTCAGCCGAACCTACAAAAATAAAAAGATTTTATATCACTAATACATTATGTCGCACAAAAGCTGAATTTATAAACAAGAGAAAAGGCATTGACAAAAATATAACAGGAAGGGAGTGGAATTTACAGTAAGTTTAGAAAGCCCCTCACTTCCTTTCAAGCTTTCAAGTTTGCTTTGAACAAACCAATAGCCACTTCAAGTTGGTGCACGACTTTCAAGTTTCAAGCCCTTCAATTAAACGCCCAAAATTAACAAACGCCCAATGATACATTGAGCCATGAGGCACACAAAAACGCACACATACCTCAAATCGAGCTTCTCCAAGTTTTTGAAAAGGGACAAACCATTTCCAAGTTTTTGAATAGGGACAAACCATTTACCTTCCAAAAAAAAAAAGCGATAGTAATGAATAAAATGGAGAAGCAGAGAAAAAGAAGAGAGATAAACATAGGGAGGATCGTACATCAGAAAGACCCTTGTGATTGAGCTTGAGAGTAGCGGTGGCAAGCGGATCTTGGGTCTCGTTATCCTTGAGGACTTGCTCTGTATTCAAGCGAGTCATAGTTGTGAAAACCCCAGTTAGTCTGCTCGGAAAGGACACTATCCTCTAAAGACGCCTTCAAATTATTCTGTCTACTCGATTGTTTGTACGGAGTGGATGTTGATTGTAATGAGTCGACTTTTTAGACTTTGGGTGAATAGGTCCGTTACTACATGCATGATATAGCTTTTGAAAATTGATCATAATTGATATGCAGCAAAATAATTTTCTTTAAAATAACTAAAATCCTTTATTCGATACCTCATTCAAAAAGTATGGTAAAACATAAAATGCCATAAATCATTAAACTAGTTGAGACAATGACATTTCGAGCGGATGAATGTCTCATGTTGAACAACTCTTTCGGATTGGCGGTGGTTGGGGCATCAAAGTATCAAGTTGTTTGGGTGGTCGAGTTGCGGGGGCGATCGTTAAATTAATCTATAGAGTTTTCATTGTAGTTATCGATGGAGGTAATCGTCGCGATGGACGTGTCGCCGCAGTGTGGTCGTTGAAGTTTTCGTTCACAGTGGTGATCGATCGATCCATCGAGTTGCCATTAGAGTTAGTCGATCGCCGATGTGGTCGCCGAAATTGTCATCGAGTTGGTCGTAGGGTCACCGGTGTGGTCGTCGAATTGTCATCGGTTGGTCGGGATCGCCGGTAGATGGTCGCCGAATTTTCATCGGAGTTGGTTGGGGTCGCCGGTGTGGTCGTTGGAATTGTCATCGGAGTTGGTCGGGGTTGTCGGTGTGGTTGTCGGAATTGTCACCGAGTTGGTCGAGTCACCGGTGTGGTCGTCCGGAATTGTCATCAAAGTTGGTCGGGTCGCCGGTGTGGTCGTCGAAATTGTCATCGGAGTTGGTCGGGGTCGCCGGTGTGTCGTCCGAAATTGTCATCGGAGTTGGTCGAAATCGCCGGTGTGGTCGTCAAAATTGTCATCGAGTTTGTCGGGGTCGCTGGTGTGTTCATCGGAATTGTCATCGGAGTTGGTTGGGGTCATCAGTGTGGTCGTTGGAATTGTTATCGGAGTTGGTCGGGGTTGTCGATGTGGTTGTCAGAATTGTCATCGAAGTTGGTCGGGATCGCCGGTGTGGTCGTCTGAATTGTCATCGGAGTTGGTCGGGGTCGCAGGTGTGGTCGTCGAAATTGTCATCGGAGTTGGTCGGGTCGCCGGTGCGGTCGTCGGAATTTTCATCAGAGTTGGTCGAGTCGTCGGTGTGATTATCGAAGTTTTCATCGAGTTGGTTGAGTTGCCGTGTAATCGCTTCTGAGTTGTCGCGTTGTTGGTGGTCGTTTGAGTTGTCATCGGAGTTGGTCGGGTCACCGGTGTAGTCGTCGGAGTTGTTGTCAAAGTTGTCATCGGAATTGTTGTTGAAGTGGTCATCGAAAATAAAAAACGACAAATAGAAGTGGAAAACATGGTACAAAACCCATGGGGTTGTGTTTCAAAACCCATGGGGTTGTGTTTTCAAAACCAACCCTTTGTACCAAACATGGTGTTGGGTTTGAAACCCAACACCACCCTAACCCAAACCAATGGGCCAAACACCCCCATAATACAAAGGCATACTAGAGAGAGTAGCTTGAATAAGGGTATGTCTCCCACCTTTCGAGATAAAAGCGTACTTCCAATTATGGAGTTTCTGTTTCAGACGTTCAATTATCGGATTCCAAAAGGAAATAGTTTTTGAGTTTCCTCCCAAAGGCAAACCAAGATAGGTAGTCGGCCACATACCTTGTTTGCAACCAAAGGTCGACAACATCCACCCTAAATCAGAATCATCAACATGAACACCCAAGATTTCACTCTTAGCAAGGTTAATTCGTAATCCAGAAGCCTTCTCAAAATTTCAACCACTTCAAACAAATGTTTCAACGCAAGACGGTCAACTGTAGAAAAAAGTAAAGTATCATCCGCAAACTGTAGATGGTTTAATCTGAAGGAAGAAGCACCAATCGGGTGGGCTGAAATAAGGCCTTTATTAGCACTATGGCTCAACAATCGACTTAGACAATCCGAGACCAAAATAAAGAGAAATGGAGATAAAGGGTTACCTTGTCGGATACCACGACTAGGGATTATTTTCCCACGAGGCCTACCATTGATGATAACAGAGTAGTTTGCGCTAGAGACGCAACCACGTATCCATTTCCTCCAAAGACCCCAAAAACCTTTTGCCTGTAACACTGCATCAAGAAAGGGAATTAACAGTATCAAAAGCCTTTTCAAGATCCAACTTCACAACCACTCCTTTCAGAATACGATTTGACCAGTCGTCGATCAGCTCATTAACCATTAAAGAAACATCGGCGAATCGCCTTCCCAAACAAAAAAGCAAGTGATTTTCGTAAATTGTAGCTAGCGAGCAGGACTTGACGATCAGATAAAACCCTAGCAACAATCTTATAAACACAAGAGATGAGACTTATGGGTCGAAATTCAGTAACAGATTTGGAAGCCAATTTCTTAGGTACTAAACAAATATATGTCTCATTCATAGAAACATTAACAACCCCAGAGGAGTAAAAATCTTGAATCATGGTCATGACATCCTGCTTAATCGTATCCCAAAAGAATTTGAAGAATTCAGCAGTAAAACCATCTGGGCCTGGAGTTTTACCAGAACCTAGAGAAAATACAGCCTTACGAACCTCTTCCTCTGTGAACATGCCTTCAAGACCGCTTGCCTGCTCTAGAGAAATAAGACTCCAATCAATATTAGCAGGCAAAAACCGAAAGCCATTATCTTTGGCAAACAAATTAGAAAAGAAATCAAGAAACTCATGTTCAATATCATCAGCAGTAAAAAGGCTAATCCCATCTCGGGATGGGATCTCAGTAATGGAGTTCTTCCTTCTCCTTGCCGCCAGAATTCTATGGAAGAACTTGGTATTTTCATCACCTTCCTGAAACCATTTTAGTTTACACCGTTGTCGTCAATAGATATGATCTTGAGTTGTTAAGACCTCAATCTGATCCCTGATGAGACGATGATTCTCACTCTGATAAGTCGACAGGGGTGAAGAGTCCTCCAAATTATCCAAAATCTGCAACTGAGCAATAAAGGAGTGTAATTTATGGACCTCAAAACGATGAGATTTGCTCCAGTTTTGTAAGAAGACCTTTAGACCCTTTAGTTTCATCATCAGACCATGACCTGGCCAACCAATTAGAGAGTGTTGAGACCACCAGCCAGATACAGCCTCCTTAATTGAGTCAATCTGCAACCAAGAATTCTCAAAACGAAAAGGGCAAGGACCCCAAACAATATTACCAAAGGAAAGAGCAAGCAGAAAATGATCAGAAGTAATACGATCCAATCGGCGAAGAGTGGCAGAGCCAAACTTCCTAGAACAGTCATCAGTAAGTAAAAATCTGTCCAATAGGGATAAATAACGCATAGGGCCAAAGCTAGACCAAGTGAAGTTACCATTCTGTAAAGGAACATCCAACAAATTGTAATTAGAAATCCATCGGTTGAATGTTTTAATGTTACGACTGATTAAAGGATCATGTGATTTCTCCCAAGTCCATCTAGTAACATTAAAGTCCCCACCAATAATCCAGCGGTCATCACCTAAGCCAGCCAAATCCTCTAATTCTCGCCAGAAATCCGCATGAAAACCATTACCAGAAGGGCCATAAACTGAAGTAAGCCAGAAGGAGAAGTCATCGGTCATAAAAACATGAATGGAGATTGTATACAAACCTTGTATAACTTCTTTAACCATGAAATCTGGCTCATTCCAAAGAATTAATATGCCACCAGCAGAATTAATTGCATCAAGAGATGCCCAACCAATGTGTGTTGAACTCCAAATAGATTTCACCAACTGATGTGTAACAGAAGCTAGTTTAGTTTCTTGTAAAAGAACAATTCCCGAATTTTGTTGGAGAATTGTTCTCTTAATTAGGGCTTGTTTCTTCCAAGAACCAAGACCCCGAACATTCCACGTTAGGAATTTCATGGAACAACTGAAGAACCCTCCATCAAAACCAAAGTGGCAGATTTATCGTAGTGGACAGTGGATTTCAAATTCTGTAATTCCCTTTGTAGTTTGTTTTTTCGCCCATAGGTCGAATGAACCTTTTTTGCCTTGGTTGGTTGGGGTAAGGATGGAATTGGTATAATGCATAAACCATGTTCTGTGAGGAAATTTGCAATATCACGCAACTCAAAAGGAAAAGGACCAGCAACTGGTTGACTGTGAGGATCTTTTCCATTGGTGGGTGATGGCGGCAAGGAGGAAGAGACTAGTGGATTTGGCAAATGCTCAATAACTTCCAGATGGCTTGTTAGGTCTCGAGGAACTGGTGGTAAAAAAATTTAAGGGGGTTGCGGTATAAGGGGAAGGATTGTCCCCAAAAATTGCGGGATCAGCAGGTTCAGGTTGAAAGTCAAAATCATGAATTGAAGTGAGAGAATTAGGGCTAGAGAGGTAGGCCTCAGTATCCGAGCCAATAAAAGGCTGAGTTGACTTTCCATCAAAAGTGGAGTGTTTAATTCCAATGCGTAAAGACGGACGTTCTTCCTCAATGGTGGGACCCGCATCAAAAGAAATGGTGGAAAAGGTAGGTTGAATTAAGGCTGGGGAGTGAGGATTTGAGGGCCCACTTGCGACAATCAAGGAATTTGTAAACTGTGGCACTGGATCGGGTATGCAGCCTGGCTGGTTCACTGAAAGTATCGGGTTTTTTGGTTGCAAAACGGCCAGATGGTTAATTGAAGGAGAGCAGGTCGTAGACAGAATCTTTGGGTCAAAATCGGCGCCAAATAAGGGATTTTTGTGAGAGATTTTCGGAGAGTGGAGTAGGTTAGGATCTTCCAGAATTAAAGGCAAAGGGAAAGCAACCTCCTTCTCGGCAGCAATTAAAGGCTTTTTTCCTTTTTTATCCGAAGCATCACAAGGAAAACTTTCCAAATTTTTGGTTGCCGCATCTGCAATTAATGGAGTCATAACCGTGGATCTGCTAGGTAAACGCTCACTCTCTTTATTGGCAGCAATTAAAGGAGTCTTTCCTTTTCTAACCGAGGCAGTACAAGGAAAGCATCCAGTATTAATTATCCGCAGCCTCCTCGACAATTAATGGATCCAAAACCGTAATTTTGCTGAGCTATAAACAGTCTATCATCGTAACTGGTCTGATTCTAACCGATACGTTGATTCCGGCGACTGATTCCGACAATTCGATGAACTCCGGGATGAAACCAGTAAGATTCCTTTGTACTCTCAAACGAGTCGCATGAAGAGAAAGCCACCGGTCAGTGTGATCTGAGATCTGAAGAAAACCACCACATTTATCACCAATGATCCAGTACTTCAATCCATCCACCATAAGAAATTATCATTCTGTCCTGCAAAAAGGAAGAAGTGGAAAAGGCAAGGAGTTTTAACTTAAAATTACCAACCAAATGCCAAGAAGAGTTATTGCATAGATGATCCGAAAGTTCAGAATCATAGATGTGAATAAGCGCCTTATTCTCTTGAAAAGGGTTGGTGGTGCACCGAGGTGAGATGCTTTCTTGCAAAGCAGACCAAATATTTGGCCAAGAGTCTGTGTGAGAGAATCTTTGACAGATGAGGATACCAGTCCACAAGCCCCGAGGAACCGATGGCTGGGAGGAGACAGTCGTTTGAAGGGGACAATCATCTTGTTTAGAATCCACCAAGAGGTGTGGCGTCGAGGAAGTTTTGACTTTAGCTGAAAATTCTTTGTGAGCCTCACCCGGATAATCAGAGATAAGGGAGAAAAAGGAGAACCAACCCTGTTTTTTGTCTTCAGATGGGATAAGGATTTTCCTCCGTTCACCATTGTGGGTAAGTTGGGTGAACTCTACAAAATAGCCAAACTGTTTTTTAACTTCTCTATCCAAATGGTGTCATCAGTCGATTGCAGCTTCTTGAAAAACTTGTAGGAGCAAGGATCTTTGTAAAGAGAATTAAAAGAGGAGGCTAACCATAGTAGAGAATTCCAAGATAAGGATATGGAATGGGAGGAATGTTTCCCAATCTCAGTTATCTTGGCTTTGCTTCCTTGAGAAAGGCTATCAAAAGCAATGGAAAATGTCTTCCTTCCAATGTGAATTGTACGGGTGGAGTAGTTCCAGAGGCTAGGGTGATGGACGTTGTTAGCAGTCATGGTGACCGGAGATGGTTAGGGGAAAGAGGTCAGGTGAGGGGAAGGAGGGAGGAGAGAGCCATAATAAATTTGATAGACAAAGACTGGAACAAATGACCGGGGTCAATTATGCAAATACATGCAAATCATGAATCTTGAAACTTAAACATGTGGGACCTATTACTTTTAAACCTTTTCTCTTTAACTGGTGTGGACAATTAACTCCTCTCTAGAAACTGTACTAACTCATGGTGGTGTGGTGCATAATATGCAGGTTCATGCTATGAGACCGAACCCCATCAGAAGATAGTTAACGATCACTCAGTGGTGCAAAGCCTTGCCTAACATAACACCTTAAAGAAAACATGTACATGATCCTTAATTACATGATGTGTCAACTCGTGGTGGAGCCAAGTGGATTTAAATGAGGGTAAACTTCATCAGAACACAATTGACAATCCATATGCAGCATAAGATCTCGCCACAAAGCCCCTCATGAAAATACTTAGAGGGAGTGTAATTGCCACAATTTTTTCTTGAAACATTCTTGAAAACATAAACATGGAAAACTTGTTCTTGATCACACACATACATGAGGTCCCATCAATAATACAGCAAAGTACGGAAACATAGATATAATCATTTCAGCATTTTCATACATCACAGAATGCTCCCAACCTAACCTAAAGCGTTCCAATAGTAGAGCCACTTGCCTTATTTGTGAGCCCAACAAGCTGACAACTGCACCTAAAAATCCTTCGCAGCCCCTAAAGCAAATCGTAAGAAAATTAATTGCTTGAACATATAACTGAATTGGGCTCGAGTCTTGAAGACTAAACTGACCTAAATGGTCCTTCCTTAGACCTTAGTTGCTCAACTTGATTGGTTTAAAAGTTGGTTCCAATATTAGAAGCTTAATTAATTGATATCGACAAAGCTTAGGAAGAATTGATACTAATGAAATCTTACCCAAAAGTGTTCGAGAGAATTACCAAAATAATTCCTTGATTCGAAGTCACATTTAAACCTTAATTTACTCAATTCGTATCTGCCCAGAAAGATTCCAATAATCAGAACCCAATCTAAAATCATTAATCAAATTCAAATAGGCTAAGGACCAACTAAAACTCACCAACGAAAGGCAAATCTTCGCTGGACGGTCCACTAAATCACCCCAATCTTGTGAATCTGAAGTCGAAACGGAGTGGGTATTCGAATTCAAAGCCAATTGGGTTGTGGGTGTTGTGGATCGAATGTCAAAACACTGATTGAATGCTACTGTCGTTACTTGGTTGGAGTCGCTGTTGCGAACATCGCCAGGAATGTAGCCGTCGCCTGTCGGCTGCTGGTCGAGGAAAATCGCCGCTCACGGCCTGTCGACGTCGGAAAAACTCGAGGGAAAAGAGGAAATCATCGCGATTAGTCGTGCGCATCTGAGGCCGAAGAAGCACCGTAGTCGCGTCGGAGTTCGTTCGCGCTGCCTACTCATCGTCGGAAACGCACGGGAGAAGAGAAACTGTTGGACGTCGCCGGAGACGTGTTCGCACTGCTACGTGCGACAGAGAAGAAAGATAGAGTTGTCGCAAACGCCTGCACTGGTGAATGTGGGTCGCTGGTCGCGCGCGTGTCGCAGGGAAAGGGCAGTTGTCGAGGGAAAGAGACGAAGGACAAGAAGATGTCCAAGAGGAAAGGGGTTCTTTTTAGAGAATACGGGGTCCGGATGGAATGGATTCAACTCTAATTAAATTTTAGCTTAAATTACAATTTTTATGTTTGTATCTAATAAGTAAGCCTTTTTTATTAATATTGTATTGTTTAAAATTTATTAGAAAATATTGTAGTTTTAAAACTAATAATACTAATATTGTTGTTTTTTTCAAGTGGCAGATGATAAAAAAACGGACTATGGTCGACTATCTCTAAATGTACAGATGGTCATGCACTTCTGTCATAGTGGTTGGTTGATTTTTTCATATACTCATGTGTTGATTTTTCAATATACTCATATTCTTAGGTTTGAGTCCAACTAAAAGCAATTTTTAACTTAAATGCCCTAATAAGTCCCTCAACTTTAAAAAGTATCTCATAGGTCTCTGAACTTTTAATTTTGTGTCTAATAGATTTCCGAACTTTAAAAGGTATCAGGTTCTTAAACTTTCAATTTTGTATCTAATAGATTTTTAACACATTCAAATTTTTAAAATTAATGAATTTATTAGATATAAAATTGAATTTTGTGTCTAAAAGTATATTAACTTTTAATTTCGTATCCATCGAATTCATGAATTTTAAAAAATATAAGGATCTATTAGACACAAAATTGAAAGTTGAAGGGCTTAAAAATACAAAATCGAAAGTTTATAGACTTATTAGACACTTTTTAAAGTTCAAAAACTTATCATATACAAAATCAAAATTTCACGACTTATTAGAAACTTTTTACAGTTGACTTATCTAATACAAACTTAAAAGTTCAGGAACTAAACTTATAATTTAACCTAAATTTTATTTCGATGATTTGAACTAATTCTAAATAGAATTGGTTGAAACTGGATATAAATCACATGAGATTTCAACCAAAAATAATAATGATGATGGTAAATAATTTATATTTATCAACGAGTTTATCTCCACGAATGTGTAAGACTTCACATTGTTTCTGAATTTTTTAGGGTTGACTACAATAGCCATATTTTAGTTTTCGTTTTAAAAAATAGCCAAACGGTTTCATCTTTTTAAAAATGGCTAAATTATTTTCTAAAATTATGATTAGAAATTAATAAAAGACCAAACTAGTCCTAACCACTTTATTAATTTATATCACTAGATTATAGATTATAGGGTAGTTATTTTTAATTTGATTTTAAAATCTAAAATAAATCACATGTATATAATTTTTATTCTAAACCTTTGGAGTATCATTGCAAATTATAAATGACCTAGGAATCATTTAATAATTAGCTGAAACATGATTGGATTAAACAATTATAGAAATAAGCTTATACAATTTTTTTTATTTTTCAGCAAAATGTCTAGCTCTATAATTTCCTTATTGAGTGCGAAAAAATTAACCGGAGAGAATATGATGACGTGGAATAACAAACTCAACACTATATTGGTAGTGGATGATCTGAAGTTTGTGCTGACTGAGGAGTATCCTCAGGTGCCAGGCACGAATGCTACACGAAATGTTCGTGATGGATATGATCGATGGATCAAGGCCAATGATAAGGCCAAAGTCTATATGCTGGCAAGTATGTCTGACATATTAGCCAAGAAGCACGAGGGCATGATGACCGCTGAGGAAATCATGGATTCAGTGCAGGATTTGTTTGGACAACAGTCTACACAGGCCCGACACAATGCCCTCGAGTATATATTCAACTCGAGGATGCCAGAGGGTACATCTGTTCGGGATCATGTCCTGGATATAATGGTACACTTTAACATCGTTGAGTCAAATGGTGCTTCCATCGATGAATCAAGCCAGGTCAGCTTCATTCTGAAAATCCTTCCAGATAGTTTCCTATAGTTTAGAAGTAATGTTATTATGAACAAGATTACTTTTAATCTTACCTCCCTTCTAAATGAACTCCAGACCTTTCAATCTTTGATGAAAATTCAGGGATCGAAAGGTGAGGCAAATGTTGCCAGTAGGAGTTATCATAGAGGTTCGACCTCTGGATAAAAAACAGTAGCTTCATCTTCTTCTAACCTAAAAGGGAAGAAGAAGAACATGAAGAAGGTTGGTAAAAGAAAACGAGCTGACAAAACTGCCGCCCAAAAGGGCAAGAAGGTCAAAGAAGTTGCAGATAAATGAAAATATTTCCACTGCAATGAAGATGGGCATTGGAAACGGAACTGTCCGAAGTACATTGCAGAAAAGAAGAAGGAAGGTAAATATGATTTACTTTGCTTAGAAGCTTGTTTAGTGGATAATGATAAAAGCGCTTGGATACTTGATTCAGCGCCACTAATCATGTTTGCTCTTCTTTCGTGGAAATTGATTCTTAGCGAAGAACTTCTGAAAGGAGAGATAACGTTCTGGGTTGGAAATGGAGAAGTCGTCTCAGTTGTAGCAATAGGCACGATGAAGCTTAATTTTGGCAAGAAATATATGTTGTTAGACAATATATTAGTGATACAAGAGTTTACTAGAAACCTTATTTCAATTTCTTGCCTTATAGAACAATGTATTTTTGTTCTTTTTCTTTGAATAAAGTGTTTATTTTAAATAAATGTGTAGAAATATGTTCAGCTTCATTAGAAAATGGGTTGTATGTTTTAAGGCCTAATTCAGTCAAAATGGTTTTGACCACTGAATTATTTAAAACTACAAACACACAAACTAAGAAACGTAAAATTTCTCCTAAAGAAAATGCTCATCTTTGGCATCTTAGATTGGGTCACATTAACCTCAATAGGATTGAGAGATTGGTAAAGAATTGACTTCTAAATGAGTTAGAAGAAAATGCTTTACCTGTAGGTGAATCCTGCCTAGAAGGCAAAATGACTAAAAGACCTTTTAGTGGAAAAGGTTATAGAGCCAAAAAACCTCTTGAGCTTATACATTCAGACCTTTGTGGTCCGATGAGTGTTAAAGCCAGAGGAGGTTATGAATATTTCATCTCCTTCATAAATGATTATTCTAGATTTAGGCATATTTACCTAATACATCATAAGTCTGAAGCACTTGAAAAGTTCAAGGAATTCAAGACTGAAGTTGAAAATCAATTAGGTAAAACAATTAAAACACTTCGATCAATCGAGGTAGAGAGTACATGGATTTAAAATTCCAGAGCTATATGATAAAACATGGAATTACATCCCAACTCTCGGCTCCCGGTACGCCACAACAAAATGGTGTAGCGGAAAGGAGAAATAGAACCTTGTTGGACATGGTTCGATCAATGATGAGTTATGCTCATCTCCCTGGTTCCTTTTGGGGTTACGCAGTAGAGCCTGGGAGATACATTTTGAACAATGTGCCATCAAAAAGTGTTTCTAAAACACCTTTTGAACTCTGAAAATGACGTAAAGATAGTTTATGTCATTTCAGAATTTGGGGTTGTCCAGCACATGTGTTTGTGATAAATCCAAAGAAGTTGGATACACGTTCAAAATTGTGCCTATTCGTAGGCTACCCAAAAGAAACAAGAGGTGGTTTATTCTATGATCCTAAGGAAGATAAGGTTTTTGTGTCGACAAATGTCACTTTCTTAGAGGAGGACCACATAAGGGACCACAAACTAAGAAGTAAAATTGTGTTAAGTGAGTTAGACAGAATAATAGCAAAGGTTGCTAATAAAACTAGTATGTCAACAAAAGTTGTTGATACTAGCTTGTCTGGTCTAGAGAGTCCATCTCAAGAGTTGAGTATGCCTCGACGTAGTGGAAGGGCTATATCACAACCTGACCGTTACATGGGTTTATCTGAAACCCAAGTTGTTATACCAGATGACGACTGTGAGGATCCATCGACTTATAATCAAGTGATGGTTGACAAAGACAAAGACAAATGGGTCATAGCCATGGACCAAAAAATGGAGTCTATGTACTTTAATTCTGTTTGGGATCTTGTAGATAAACCTGATGGGGTAAAACCTATAGGTTGTAAGTGGATCTACAAGAGAAAGCGTCGTGTAGATGGAAAGGTGCAAACCTTTAAAGCTAGACTAGTAGCAAAGGGTTATACCCAAGTTGAAGGGGTTGACTATGAGGAAACCTTTTCACCTGTTGCTATGGTAAAGTCTATTCGTATCCTACTAGCGATTGTCGCATATTATGACTATGAGGTATGGCAGATGGATGTCAAGATAGCTTTTTTGAATGACAATCTTGACGAGAACATCGACATGGACCAACCCAAAGGGTTCATTGAACCAGGACAAGAGAAAAAAGTTTGCAGGCTTAAAAGGTCAATGTATGGACTGAAACAAGCCTCTAGATCCTGGAATATAAGATTTGATGAGGCAATCAAATCTTTTGGCTTTGACCAGAATGATGATGAACCTTGTGTCTACAAGAAAATCATCAATAGTTCTGTCGCATTCCTAGTTCTCTATGTGGATGATATCCTACTCATTGGGAATGATGTAGGATATCTTATTGACATTTAGAATTGGCTAGCTACGCAATTTCAAATGAAAGATTTGGATGAAGCGCAGTTTGTTCTTGGAATCTAGATTGTCCGGAACCGCAAGAATAAAACACTAGCCTTGTCTTAGACATCTTACATCGACAAAGTGTTGTCGAGGTTTAAGATGCAAAACTCCAAAAAGGGTTTATTATCTTATATATGGAGTTCATTTGTCTAAGGAACAGTACCCTAAACACACCTCAAGGAGTTGAGGATATGAGACAGATTCCTTATGCATCAGCTGTTGGGAGCCTGATGTACGCCATGTTGTGTACTAGGCCAGACATCTGTTTTGCAGTTTGAATGATCAGTAGATATAAATCCAATCCAGGACCTGAACACTGGACAACGGTTAAAACAATCCTTAAGTATCTACGGAGAACAAGGAACTACATGCTTGTGTATGGGACTAATGATTTGATCCTTACAAGATACATGGATTCTAACTTTCACACTGATAAAGATTCTCGGAAATCTACATCAGGGTCAGTATTTACTCTTAACGGAGGAGTTGTAGTATGACCAAGCGTCAAGCAAGGATGCATCACTGATTCCACCATGGAGGCCGAATATGTAGCAGCTTGTGAAACAGCAAAAGAGGTCATTTGGTTAAGGAAATTCATGTTAAATTTGGAAGTTGTTCCAAATATGAGTTTGCCCATCACGCTGTATTGTGATAACAGTGGCGCTGTGGCAAATTCAAGAGAACCCCGAAGTCACAAGAGGGGAAAGCATATTGAGCAGAAATATCATCTCATCCGGGAGATCGTGCATCGAGGAGACGTGATCGTCACAAAGATAGCCTCAGAGCACAACATTGTTGATCCTTTTACAAAGGCTCTTACGACTAAAGTATTTGAGAGTCATTAGAAGGTCTAGGTTTACAAGTTTTCCCCAACTAGGGCAAGTGGGAGTATATTGTACAAAGGGTTTAAATGCCCTAGTTTATTGTATTTACATTATTGTAATGTTTTTAATACTCCACAAGCTTTAGGTCAAGTGGGAGATTGTTGGGATTTGTGCCCTAAACTTATGTAATTTTGATCAAATAAATAAAAAGTTATTTATTTTGATAAAATTGCATTCTTGCTCTAAAAATCCAATAAACTAAGCTTCAAGGTTATAATGTATCTTGAATATCAGTGTAGTAGACACTATTTGGATTGTGTTCAAGAGTATAACCTAAAGGGTCTATGGTATAAGAATAAGGTTGGAAACCTTATTCTGGTAACACCATGGATGCGACCCACTTTGTAATTAGTACAAATGAGGTAATCCAACTCATTCATGTGGATTGACATGCGAGTGGGGGCATCCTGTATGAAGAGTTGATATAAGACCGGACTGCAAATTACTAGTCTAACCAGTATAACGCCATTAACAGGATAAGACTGATAATTTATAGAAGGTCATTAGTGACTCGACCTAAATCTCGAGCAAGTTAAAAACTCCTGCTTATAGGGATTTGTCCTTAGACTAGTATGGGTGAGAGTGACCTATAGCCGACTCAATAAGCCTACCTTCTCAAGGACAGAACCTCGTAGGTAGCTGGGGACTTAACTATGCAAGATGAAATTCACTCATTCCTACACTAAGGAATTAGATAGGTTGTTCCCTTAAGAACCGACTCCAGGTCTTGAACAACGGGGCCCCACCCTCTAAACTAACTTAAGAGGGTATGAGTCTATGGTAGGACCTTAGACATGTTGTTCATTAGAAGATCAGTGGTGAAAGAGTCTAGATTAAGAAAGCGGAAGCAATTTTGGATCTTGAACACTCTAAGTTGATCAATTTTGTAAAATAAAAACATGCTCAAAGTTTGGAAAAAGCAGAGGATAGAAAACTCAACTTTGAAGATAAAATTCTCTTCACCCGGTTGATGGTTTTCAAAGACGAACACTTCGTGGACAACCGTTAGAGTCTTCCCTACTACCCTCGGGCCTTAGAACGGATTGTGGGATCCTAGATTGAGAGAATTTGGAAGAAAAGACCTCAAAGGTCACTAATTCGGGAATATTGAATTTTCTGTGTAATTCTCTCTAAACACCCCAAATCACCATTATATAAAGCTTCAAAAAGCTTCAATGGAGTGACAACTCAAGGGTGATGAGGATGTTTTGAGATGGAGGTGGCCAATTTTGGTGAATTTTGAAGATGAGTAAGATTGGGCAAGTTGGCAACTTGTTTTTCATGAAAATCATGAAAATCCTCATTTTACATTTAATTTTAATTCAAAAATCAATATTAAATTGATTTTTAATTAAAATTAATATAATTAATTAAATAATTCAAAATTAATTTAATTAATTAATTTTTAATTTAATTTAATATCAAATATTAAATTAAATAAATTGCCCGATCTCGATCGATTTTTCAACATGAATCCTTATTCATGCTATAAACCGATCCCGATATTTAAATCATATTTAAATATATCCACTTCTTATTAATCATAGTTTAATTCATAATTAAGCTATGATTCGTTAAATATATCACATATAAATAACGCTTTCTCCCAAACTTGAATTTGAACAATTCAAATTCTTTTCTCTCAAAAAGTAATAAGGCTAAGTCCGAGCTAGTAAGGAGGACCTAATGGACCTCTGAGATCATGAGCTTCAACGATACGAGATTAACTAGCCAAACTCTTTAGCCTAGCTAATCAACATTCATTAACCACCGGGACATTCCACTAAAGCCCGGTGGTTTGCACTCTCCTCACTCGTAGATATATTTATGTCCACTCGATATAACCATGATTAGTAAGTCGATCCTTCACGGTCATTCGTAATTACAAATTGGTCAAAATTACCGCTTTACCCTCTGTAATTACCTCTTGTTCCTTAAGTTCCACCGATCCTCTAATGAACAATTGGTTTGTGGTCCAACCAAGAAACCAAATCCTCTCGAGCCAATGAGAGGGATGGGCCCATTGTTCAAGACCCGAGTCGTCGATGCCAAGGAACAACCTTTCTACTAATCCCTAAAGCGGGTAGGAAAGAATTCCATCTTGCCGAACTATGTTCCCACTATCTACCCGCTTTTATCTGAAATGGCAGGCTTATTGAGTCGGCGGTCTCGAGCCACTCTCACCCATGTAAATCTAAGGATAATTCGAATAAACAGAGTCCATAGAACGCTCAGATTAAGATCGAGTTACCTAGGTCATCGGATGAATATAGTCGATTAAGACAAGAAACGGAGTTATAAAGTCTAAGTGACTATTGCGCGTCCATCTTATGCAAACTCATTGCATAGGCGCGCCCCACTCACATGTCTCCACATGAACGATTAAGGATCACATCGTTTGTTCTCTACAAAGTGGGCCGCGTCCATAGTGTCCCCAGGATAAGGTCCCCAACTCTATCCTTATACTATAGACTGTTCTGGCTATAACTTGAACTTGATCCACTTTTATGTCACACATAAAGTTCAAGTATTCATCCTATAGCCAAGGGTTCTTTATTGGATTAAGGTTACACAATACACAATAGTCAATAACACTTTTACTGAATAAATTTCAATAACAACTTTATTGTGATATAGAATATTCATTCAGTTTACAAAACCACGAGTTTTAGGACATAAAACCCAACAAGTGGTGCTTAAGGAACAAAGAGGTAATCACAGAGGTAAAACGGTAATTTGACCCAACCGTGATTACAAACAACCTGTGAAGGGTCGACTCCTAGGTAATGATTATATCAATGGACACAATATAATCTACAGTGAGGAGAGTGCAACTACAAGTCTATAGTGGAGTGACTTGTAGTTAATGAATCAATATTAACTGGATGAAAGAGTTTGATCAGTTAATCTCACATCAATCGAGCTCATGAACTGTAGGTCCAATAGGTCCCTCCGTTGGCTCAACATGGTTATATTGAGAGTATAAAGTTAGGAATGAAATTGAAGTGTTCAATTTCATATATGAGATGTTATATCAGTCATATGTGATATAATTGATATAATATATAGTTTTAATGTGAATTAGATTCACATATTTACTATATACTAATAAGAGAATGAAGGAGGGATAGGATGGTAATTTCCATCATATTTCCTTATAAATAGTTGCATAAGATGCAATTTTGAAGAGGCTCTTGAAAAACACTAGAATTGCAAATCATATTGTGGTTATAAAAGTTCCAAACACACATTCTCTCATAACCTCCACATCTCACCCTAAAAGGAACCCACATTCCTCCCTCACCTAGAGAACAACGGATAAGATCGAGTGGTGTCAACTTTATACGTTCGTGTTTGAGTTGCTGAGATCGTGATCGTGGGAGAAGAAGCACGTGAAGAAAGAGTTCTTCAAAGGTAATCTCTTGATGTCCTATGTAGAATTATATGCTTAATCATACTTATATTATTCTTGATTGAAATTCGTGAAACAAAATTAAGAACATGCGATTGATAATCGCTTCCGCTGCGGGATTCGATCCCTTCACACTTTGTGTCTCGCATATTTTACAAACTTTGTCCAATAAACTAAGCTCCAGAGTCATTGAATTATGAGAGTACTAAAACTTGAATGGTGTGTAGTGGACACATAGGGAGGATCACGTTCGAGTAAATGACCCGAACGGTCTACGATATCTGGATAGGGTTGGAGACCTAATCCTGATACGCTGTTGTGGATGTGGCCTTTGTATGTATTAGATACAAACGAGGTGATCCAACTCTTTCATGTGGTTGACATGCGAGTGGGGGCATCCTGCAATGAGATTGTACAAGATCGGGCCGTGAATTATTAGACCTCACGATGTAACATCGTTAACAGTATAGAACTAATAACTTCGTAGATGACCAATAGTGACTTGACCTTAATCCTGAGCGTGTTACGGACTCCTGTCTACGGGCATCTGTCCTTTGACTAGTACGGGTGAGGGTGGTCACAGTTACTCGCCCAATATGCCTATCTTCTTAGGACAGGACCACGTGGGGAGCTGGGAACTTGACTACGTGAGATGGAATTCACTCGTTCTCCACTTTAGGAAAACTAGAGGGGTTGTTCCCTTAAGTGTTGTCTCCAAGGCTTAGACAACGGGCACCCACCCTCTCACTGGCCCGAGAGGGGTGTTGTTTATGGTTGGACCATACAAAGTTGTTGTTCATTAGAGGACCAATGGGGACTTAAAGAGCAAGAAGTAGACACAGGGGTGAAACGGTAATTTGACCCAACAGTGTCTACGAACAACCTGTGAAGGGTCGACTCACGGGCATTGGTTATATCAGTGAACACAACTTATTTTACAGTGACGAGAGTGCAACTACGGGCTTTAGTGGAGTGTTACCGTAGCTAATGAATGTTGATTAACCGGGTCAAAGAGTTTGACAGGTTAGTCTCGGATCATTGGAGCTCGTTACTTGTAGGTCCATTAGGTCCCTCGGTTGGCTCAAACTGGATACATAGAGGGTTTACAGTTTGGTGTGAATTTGAAGTGTTCAAATTCATTAAAAGGGTATTTATGTCATTTATATGAGATATGATTGGCATATTATATAGTTTAATGTGAATGAGATTCATAATAAACTATTGATTAGCCTAATTGTTTAATTAGGGCTAATTTGGAGAAATTGGATTGAGAGAAATTAAATTGAATGTGATTCAATTTAAAATCCACAATTATACAAATGTGATTTGTATAATGAGATATGAGATATCTTATTCTATGTGGTTATGCAAATATGATTTGCATAACCTATGATTGTGGTAAAATGGTAAATAGGTGGAGATTTCAACTCCACCTATCACCATTATATAAACCCTTTGCAAGAAGGCTTTGGGGTGTGCATATTATTTTTTTTTTATTTCTCACCAAAGACATCTTAAAAATTCTCTCAACTTTCCTATCTCAAATTCTCTCCTCTCTCAAATTCTCTCCTCCCTTTCACCAAAGGAGTTCCACAACTCTCCTTTTACTTAAGGAGAACAACCGAGAAGCCCTTTCGGAGGTGTCTGGATTGCTCGAGGTTCGTTAAGATCGTGATAGTTGAGATCGAGATCGCAAAGTGTTCGTGACTGGAGAAGGAAATCGCGAAAAACGGTTTTTCAACAAGTAAGTGTATTCCCTTACTGTTTTTCCTTCATTTACAACATGTTTAGCCTAGGATTTATGTGATAAATTCGATTTTGAGAAAACGTTTTTCACAACGAACACCACGACGATTCAATCGTTTTCCGTTGCAGGAGTTTTATTCCCTTCAATATCTACATTCTTTGCTATTAATACTCTTAGTGCATGTCGACATAAAATGCCAAATGATTCAAACCTAGAACAAGAGCAATTGATGGCTCCTGATGATTGGTTATATGAAACCTCCCATAACTTGTTCGTTCCATATAACCCAACTTCAAAAGAATAACAAGAACCTTGAAGACATTCCTTACTTATAAATGTAGTTAAGATCGTTGATATCTCATGCTCAAAATTCTTAAACATTGTACGTGTATGTACTCTTGCTGCTTGAGCTACCATAGGTCCACGTTCATTTGTACGTGGAGGTATGCCTTGGTTGCAACGACAATCTTCCTCTAACTCGGCTTCTCTCATTTGCTCAGTCATTCTCTCATAGTGTACTACAAATTCAATAAGACACATTGTCTTTGTAGAAATATGATGAAATACATTGTTTACACTCTCACTTCTTTGAGTTGACTTAATTCCAGCAGAAAATGTATCCATACTAAAAACATGACACCATTTAGTTCTTAAGTCATAAAGGTTTTTCAACCATTTATTCTCTTCGAGATTAAATTTAGTAACCATAGACTGCCATTGTACCTCAAACTCATCAACTGTATCTAAAAAGTGGAGACATTCATTAAAACATCTCTTAAATTCTTGATTTGCATATAATGATGAAAGGTGTTGTGTGGTATTTTTTGAAATATGTCAGATACAAAGACGATGCCTTTATGTATCAAAAATTTGAGAAATTGCATTTGACATAGCTTGATCTTGGTCTGTAAAAATTGTCTTTGGTTGTCGACTTCCCATTGATTCCAAAAATGTCTCAAATAACCAAACAAAAGAGGCAATCGTTTCATCTAATAGAAAAGCACATCCAAAAAGAACATTTTTCTAATGGTGATTGATTCCCACAAATGGAGCACATACCATATTGTACTTGTTAGTACGGTATGTGGTATCAAATACCACAACATCTCCAAAACTATCATAATCAAGTCTTGATCTACCATCTCTCCAAAAAACATTTGTTAGCCTATTTTCATGATCTACTTGGACTGAATAAAAAAACAATGGGACATTCTCTTGTCTCTTTCTAAAAAGATTCACAAGACTTTGTGCATCTCCTGGCTCAATTAATTCTAACCTCTGTGAGTTTACAAAATTATAACAATCTCTCTTAGTAAAACCAACATTCTCTGAACCTCCAGATTCTTGAGCCATAAATGAGTATGTTTGTATTGTTTTCAATCCTGCATCAATCATTGTTTTCATAATACCTTTTTGTGAATCAATTATGTTCCGCGCAGATCTCAAAAAACATATTTCATCAGGTTTTGCCAATTCATGATTATGCTCTGGACTAAAATTGATAATCTTCCAATGTTCATTTCCATCATGCTGAAATCTAATACTTATCTTACATCCAGTTCTAGTTTCAAGTCTTTCTATTTTTCTCTCTTTTAAGGAAGTATTATGTGTCGTGTAACCTTCTTTTGAACATACATAATTCACAATAGTTGTATTTCCAAACTTGTCTAATCTCTGCTTCGTTTTTCTAATGTTGAACCCAACACACATAACATACTTGTCAAAGAGAGCAATAGGGTTGCCTTTTTGAATTCGGTTGACAAATGTGCATCTCATGCACATATTTAAAGGGAAATAGGATGGAAATGACCATCCTACCCCTATAGTGCTCTTATGGTATATTTTCATGGATTAAACCATATGTTATATCAATTATATCATAAATTATTAATATATCCCTTCAAACATGAAATTGAACATTTCAATTTCACTCCAAACTATACACCCTCCTTATTTCCATGTTGAGCCAATGAAGGGACCTAATGGATCTATACATCATGAGCTCCAATGATACAAGATTAATCGATAAAACTCTTTGATTCAATTAACCAACATTCATTAACTAAGAGTCATTCCACTATAGACTCGTAGTTGCACTCTCCTCACTGTGGACTATGTTGTATCCACATATAATCAATACTTGTGAGTCGACCCTTCACAGGTTGTTCGTAATCACAGTTGGGTCATATTACCGTTTTACCCCTGTGAATACATCTTGCTCCTTAAGCTCCACTGATCCTCTAATGAACAATCAGTCTATGGTCCTACCATAAACTTGATCATTCTTAGGCCAGTAAAAAGGCGAGCCCCCATTGTTCAAGACTCGGATTCAGTTCTTAAGAGAACAACCTATCTGATTCCCTAATTCAGGAATGAGTGAATTCCATCTTGCATAGTTAAGTTCTCATCTACTTACAAAGTTATGTCCCTGAGAAGGTAGGCTTATTGAGTTGGCTACAGGTCACTCTTACCCATACTAGTCTAAGGACAAACCTCACAAGCAGGAGTCCGTAGAATGCTCAGGATTCAGGTCAAGTCACTAATGATCATCTATGAATTATTATACCTATCTTGATAACGGTGTTACACTAGTAGGTTAATAATTCACGGCCCGGTCTTGTATAATCCCATTATACAGGATCCCCCTACTTGCATATCTACCACATGAACGAGTTGGATTACCTCGTTTGTACCAAATACCGAGCGGACCGCATCCATGGTGTTACTAGTATAAGGTTTCCAACCCTATGCATATACCATAAACCTTTTAGGTTATACTTGAACAACTTAATCCAACTTATGTCTACTACACAAATGTTCAAGATCTATCATTGTAACCTTGAAACTTAGTTTATTAGATTTAGATTTATATGCGAGAATATAATAAATAACATCTTTATTTATTTGAAACAAAACTACATTTGTTTAGGGCATAAATCCCAACAATCTCCCACTTCTCCTAAAGCTAATGGTGTACATAATGAACATTATAATTAATGTAAATACAATAAACCAGGGCACCGAATAACCTTTGTACAACATACTCCCACTTTCCCTAGTTAGGGTAAGATACGTAGTCCTAGACCTTCTAGGTGACTCTCAAACACTTTAGCCGAGAGAGCCTTTGTAAATGGGTCAGCAGTATTGTGCTCCGAAGCTATCTTAATGACGATCACATCTCCTTGGTGCACTATCTTCCTGATTTGGTGATATTTTTGCCACAACACCACTGTTATCATAATAAAGTGTGATCGACAAACTCATGTTTGGAACAACTTCCAAATCCATCATGAATTTCCTTAGCCATACAACTTCTTTAGCTGCTTCACAAGTTGCTATATATTCGGCTTCCATTGTTGAATCTGCGATGCATCCTTGCTTGATGCTTGGCCAAACTACAACACCTCTATTAAAAGTGAAAATTGACCCCGACGTAGATTTCCTCGAATCTTTGTTAGTTTGGAAGTCAGAATCTGTGTATCTTGTAAGGATCAAATTCTTAGCTCCATACACAAACATGTAATCCCTCGTTCTCCAAAGATACTTGAGGATTATCTTAACCATTGTCCAGTGTTCTGATCCTGGATTAGATTGATATCTACTGACCATTCCTACTGCAAAGCATATATGTCTGGCCTAGTACAGAACATTGCGTACATCAGGCTTCCAACAACTGATGCATAAGGAATTCGTCTCATATCCTCAACTTCTTGAGGCGTCTTAGGATATTGTTCCTTAGACAAATGAACTCCATGCCTGAAAGGTAATAAACCTTTCTTGGAATCTTGCATCTTAAATTTTGACAACACGTTGTCGATATAAGATGTTTGAGACAATGCTAGAGTTTTGTTCTTGCGATTCCGGACAATCTGGATTCCAAGAACAAACTGCGCCTCTCTCAAATCTTTCATTTGGAATTGCGTAGCTAGTCATTTCTTAATGTCAGTAAGATAACCTACATAATTCTCAATGAGTAGGATATCATCTACATATAAGACTAGGAAAACGACAAAACTATTAATGATTTTCTTGTAGATACAAGGTTCATCATTATTTTGATCAAAGCCATAAGATTTGACTACCTCATCAAATCTCATATTCCAGGACCTAGAAGCTTGTTTCAGTCCATAGATGGACCTTTTAAGCCTGCAAACTTTTTGCTCTAGTCTTGGTTGTATGAACCCTTTGGGTTGGTCCATGTAAATGTTTTCGTCAAGATTCCCATTTAAGAATGTTGTCTTGACATCCATCTGCCATACCTCATAGTCATAATATGCGATAATGACCAGTAGAATATGAATAGACTTTACCATAGTAACAGGTGAAAAGGTTTCCTCATAGTCCACCCCTTCTACCTGAGTATAACTCTTTGCTACTAGTCTAGCCTTAAAAGTTTGCACTTTTCCATCTACACCACGTTTTCTCTTGTAGATCCACTTACAACCTATAGGTTTTACCCCATCAGGTTTATCTACAAGATCCCAAACAGAATTGAAGTGCATAGACTCCATTTCTTGGTTCATGGCTATGACCCATTTGTCTTTGTCTTTGTCAACCATTGCTTGGTTATAAGTTAATGGATTCTCGCAATCACCATTTGATGTGACAATTTTGGTTTCAGTTAAACCCATGTAACGGTCAGGTTCTGTTAAAACCCTCCACTACGTTGAGGCACTCTCAACTCTTGAGGTGGACTTGACAAATTTGTATCAACAACCCTTGTTGATGTATTATCAGTAACTTTTGTTGTTGTTTCGTCTAATTCACTTAACACAACTTTACTTCTTGGTTGGTAATCCCTTATGTGGTCCTCCTCTAAGAAAGTGACATTTGTCGACACAAGTACCTTATCTTACTTAGGATCATAGAATTGAAAGAGTCTAGATTAAGAAAGCGGAAGCAATTTTGGATCTTGAACACTCTAAGTTGATCAATTTTGTAAAATAAAATGCATGCTCAAAGCTGGAAAAACAGAGGGAAAGAAAACTCAACTTTGAAGATCAAATTCTCTTCACCCGGTGGATGATTTTCAACACGAACACTTCGTGGACAACCGTTAGAGTCTTCCCTACTACCCTCAGGCCTTAGAACGAATTGTGGGATCCTAGGTTGAGAGAATTTGGAAGAAAAACCCTCAAAGGTCACTAATTCAGAAATATTAAATTTTATGTAAAAATTCTCACAAAACACCTCAAATCACCATTATATAAAGCTTCATTAAGCTTTATTAGAGTGACAACTCAAGTGTGATGAGGATGGTTTGAGATGGAGGTGGCTAATTTTGGTGAATTTTGAAAATGAGGAGGATTGGGCAAGTTGACAACTTGATTTTCATGAAAATCATGAAAATCCCTTATTTTACAATTAATTTTAATTCTAAAATCAATATTAAATTGATTTTTAATTAAAATTAATATAATTAATTAAATAATTAAAATTTAATTTAATTAATTAATTTTTAATTTAATTTAATATCAAATATTAAATTAAATAAATTGCCCGATCCCGATCGATTTTTCAAACATGAATCATTATTCATGCTATATACCGATCCAATATTTAAATCATATTTAAATATATCCACCTCCTATTAATCATAGTTTAATTCATAATTAAGCTATGATTCGTTAAATATATCACATATAATTAACGCTTTCTCCCAAACTCGAATTTGAACAATTCAAATTCTTTTCTCTCAAAATGTTACAAGGCTTAGTCCGAGCTAGTAAGGGGGACCTAATGGACCTACAAATCATGAGCTCCAACGATACGAGATTAACCGGCTAAACTCTTTAGCCTAGCTAATCAACATTCGTTAACCACCGGGACACTCCACTAAAGCCCAGTGGTTGCACTCTCCTCACTGTAGATATATTTATGTCCACTCGATATAACCATGATTAGTAAGTCGATCCTTCACAGGTCGTTTGTAATTACAGCTGGGTCAAAATTACCGTTTTACCCCTGTAATTACCTCTTGTTCCTTAAGTACCACTGATCCTCTAATGAACAATTGGTTTGTGGTCCAACCAACAAACCGAATCCCTCTCGGACTAATGAGAGGGGTGGGCCCATTGTTCAAGACCTGGAGTCAGCACTTAAGGGAACAACCTCTCTACTAATCCCTAAAGCGGGTAGGAGTGAATTCCATCTTGCAGAACTATGTTCCCAGCTATCTACCCGGTTTTATCCCTGAAATGGGGGGCTTATTGAGTCGGCAATCTCGAGCCACTCTCACCCATGCAAATCTAAGGATAATCCGAATAAACAGGGGTCCATAGAACGCTCAGGATTAGGATCGAGTTACCTAGGTCATCGTATGAATATAGTCAGTTAAGACAGTAAACAGAGTTATAAAGTCTAAGTGACTATTTTGCGGTCCAGTCTTATGCAAACTCATTGCATTGGGCGCCCCCACTTACATGTCCCCACAATGACCCACCTCTCGTTTCTTTTGGGTACCCAACAAAAAGGCACAATTTTGAACGTGATTCCAATTTCTTTGAATTTGTCACGAGCACATGTGTTGGACATCCCCAAATTCTGAAATGACGTAAACTACCTTTACGTCCTTTCCAGAGTTCAAATGGTGTTTCTAAAGCACTTTTTGATGGAACATTATTCAAAATGTATACAACAGTCTCTACTGCGTATCTCCAGAACGAGTTAGGGAGATGAGTATAGCTCGTCATTGATCGAATCATGCCCAATAGGGTTCTATTTCTCATTTCTGATACACCGTTTTGTTGAGGCGTATCAGGTGCTGAGAGTTGGGATGCAATTCCATGTTCTATCATATAGCTTTGGAATTTTAAATCCATATATTCTCCACCTCGATCCGATCGAAGTGTTTTAATTGTTTTACCTAATTGGTTCTCAACTTCAACCTTGAATTCCTTGAACTTTTCAAGTGCTTTAGACTTATGATGCATTAGGTAAATATGCCCAAATCTTGAATAATCATCTATAAAAGAGATGAAATATTCATAACCTCCTCTGGCTTTAACATTCATCAGACCACAAAGGTCAGAATGTATAAGCTCAAGAGGTTTTTTGGCTCTATAAACTTTTCCACTAAAAGGTCTTTTAGTCATTTTTCCTTCTAAGCAGGACTCACATACTGGTAAGACATTTTCTTCTAACTCATTTAGAAGTCTAATTCTTACTAATCTCTCAATCCTATTGAGGTTAATGTGACCTAACCGAAGGTGCCAAAGTTGAGCATTTTCTTTAGGAGAAATTTTACGTTTCTTATTAGTTCGTGTATTTGCTAATTTGAGTAATTTAGTGTTTAAAACTATTTTAACTAAATTAAACCTTTGCAAATAATTCTTAAGAAGAACAACACATAGTTCAATACTTTTCTAAAGAAATAAACACTTTATTTAATTGAAAAGAAATTGAAGTACATTGTTTGCTAAGGCAAGAAATAAGGTTTCTAATAAACTCTGAAACTACATACATGTTATCAAATAACTAGATTTTCTTGCCAGACAATTCCTCTTTATTTGCTCCTTTTCTTTTTTGTTCTGTATCTTCTTAAGTTCAGAAGAATGACTACAATACTTAGTTCCAAAGGGTGAACCCTTATGAATACTTTTGAAATGGGCAAACAATTTTGCCTCTCCATTCTTTTGTCCCTTATCATCCATAAAAGACTAGTAAGTCTGCAGTTCATTTAGCAGAGAAGTCAGATCATACTCTATGTTGTTCATCGCTGCATAGCTGCAGAATTGTAAAAAACTCTTTGGAAGAGTTTCTAGGATGAACGATATCTGATTTTTCTCGTCTATGACCGCCATGTTCATTTCCGCTATGTTGAAGTGAGTCATCAGATTGAGAACATGTTCTCTTACTGACGTTCCCTCCTCCATGTGTGCGTTGTAAATGTATTTTAGGGCTTCATGCCGAATTTGATTTGACGGTTGTCTAGACAAATTTAGCATAAAATCCATGATCTCACGAGCTGAGACCTTGCCCTCCAGCCTTCTGGCTAAAACATCAGGTATGCTAGCCAAGATGTAGGCTTTTGCCTTTTCATTGGCATTGATCCAACGGTCATACACATCCTTAACATATTGAGGTGCGTCTTGAGTATTGAGGACACTCATCATTGAGAACGAACTTAAGATCATGTGTTACAAAGATGATGTTAACATTGTTTTTCCAGGTCATGATATTTTCTCCGGTTAATTTCTCAGTAGCCAATAAGGAAAGGATTGAGCTATTCATATTGCTGAAATACAAAATACTTGCATTAGTTTCTCGCTAAACCTTTAATTAATCAAATCATTTTTAGCTAATTATCTAATGATTCCTAAGTCATTAATAATTCGCAATGATATTCCAAAGGTTTAGAATGTATGACACCAAAGGGTAATCATAAACACTTCTCCTCTGAATCAAGACATTCTTGACCAAAACCTAATGCCAGAATAGCTCTTATTCCTATAGGTTTTAGTTATCATTCTTCGGTCTGGATACTATTACAACTAATGTATCCTGTGAGTGTAACCCTCTATCTTTAGATTCCAGAGTCCCGATCCAACAAAATCCGCCGAAGGGAGGACTATGTTGGAAAATAAACTAAGGTAATCTTTATCCTTTTCAGGTGTTCACTGTGTTCCGATCCCTATGATCAAAGCCCTCCGAAGGGATTGTCTGGTCCAAACCAAACTAGCAGGCTGATCATAGTAATCTCACGGTGTGAACCGATAAAAGAGACCATGAGTTTTGTTTTCACAGTTCCCACTCCCACTCACTATAAATACCCTCTCCATTCACCTTGATATTGATCCATACAAACACCATCTGAAGCGGGATGCTCCTGTTTACGCCACGAGGCCAAGTATGGATCTCATGGTGTGAAGTTTCTGGAGATATGTAGGTGGAAAATTTGATGTATCATATACACCTTTTTCCTCCCACTAAGTACTTTAAGTATTTTAGGAATTTTACCTAGGTTAAATCCGGCTAATGATTTTACCTAAGTCTATCAATATAACCCCTTATATTGAATTTTACCTAAGTCTACAAACCTAGAGTTTCTAGTTTATCAACCCTTAATAAACTTTGCTGACATTTTAATAATTTATAGACTTTAAGATTAATTCACTCCCATGTCAGTTCCCAGGTAGCGGTGTTCCGTTTCCGTCAACTTAAATATCCCAACCTAGATAGAACCTTCCTTAGACAGAGTTCCTCTTAATCATATCTATAAATTATTCGGTCCCTAATTGTAATCTAATTAGAACTAGATAACCTAAGGTCTATTAATTCCAAGTTCTAAACATTTTAAAACTAATAATTAACCTTAGGTGACATGCATACTATGTTATATTTGCTTGATCATCCATCATATGAATAATAAACATACATAGCATATTCATCTCATGAATCATAATGCATGTCAATGCTATCCAAAAATTAATATAACATCTTATATTAATAATTCATGCAAACTATATAATATAACACTTTTTATTATAAATGATGCATGAAAATGCTTAACCCTAAGGTGAGATTTTCTAAATAGCATACATTATGCATGAATATAAATATACAACAATTGCATAAAAAATAAATAGCAAAATTAGACCATTTTTGGCAGCCTAAAATTTATTAAAATTAATATAATCTAATTATATTAATTAAAATTAATTAAAATAAATACAAAAACGTTTTATAATAAATTATAATAAAAATAATATTGTTACCCATTGCTGCTCTTCGTGAAACGCCTGCGGCGTTGCAACACTGATACCAACGTTGCAACACTGATGCTTGTCCGTTTCTACCCGTTGGAGCGCTTGGCAAAACGCCTTCAGCTCCGGTTTTGTGACGCCCGTGATAGCGTTGCAACGCTAACGCCTCTTCGTCCAACCGTTGTGACGTTGGTTGAAGCGTTGCAACGTTGTGCCTCCTGCAGTTTGAAAACTGAAGGGAATCGAGTCCCGCAGCGGAAGCGATTGTAAATTGCGCGCTCTTAATTTCATTACTACGATTACATTCAAGAACTAAATAATCTAGATTAAGCATAAAACAGAATATGGACATCAAGAAATGTTACCTTTGAAGAACTCTTTCTTCAAGTGCTCCTTTTCCCACTGCTACGATCTCAGCAACACGAACCCAAGTGATCACGAACACTACCACCGGATCTTCTCCGTTGTTCTCTAGGTGAGGGAGGAAGGTGAGTTTTCTTTAGGTGAGATGAGATATTTTTGTGAGAGAATGTGTTTGTGGAACCTTTCCAACAACACACAAGAGCTTGGATTATCTTAACCTAGTTGCATCTCATGCAACTATATATATATATAGAAATAGGATGGAAATTACCATCATATCCCTCTTTCATTCTCTCTTTAGTATATAGCTAATATGTGAATCTAATTCATATTAAAACTTTATATTATATCAATTATATCACATATAACTGATATGACATCTCATATATGAAATTGAACACTTCAATTTCATTCCTAACTTTATACCCTCAATATAACCATGTTGAGCCAACAGAGGGACCTAATGGACCTACAGTTCATGAGCTCCAATGATGTGAGATTAACTGATCAAACTCTTTGATCTAGTTAATCAATATTCATTAACTACAAGTCACTCCACTATAGACTTGTAGCTGCACTCTCCTCACTGTAGATTGTATTGTGTCCACTGTTATAGTTATTACCCATGAGTCGACCCTTCATAGGTTGTTCGTGAGCACAGCTGGGTCAAATTACCGTTTTACCCCTATGATTACCTCTTTGTTCCTTAAGCACCACTGATCCTCTAATGAACAACAAGTCTAAAGTCCTACCATAGACTCATACCCTCATAGAGGGTGGGGCCCCATTGTTCAAGACCTGGAGTCAGTTCTTAAGGGAACAACCTATCTAATTCCTTAGTGTAGGAATGAGTGAATTCCATCTTGCACACTTAAGTTCCCAGCTACCTCACGAGGTTCTCATCACGAGAAGGTAGGCTTATTGAGTCGCTCACTCTGCCACTCTCACCCATACTAGTCTAAGGACAAACCCTATAAGCGGGAGTTCTTAACTCGCTCAGGATTCAGGTCGAGTCACTAATGACCATCTATAAATTACTAGTCTTATCCTGTTAACGGTGTTACACTGGTTAGACTAATGATTTGCGGTCCGATCGTGTATGAACTCTTCATACAGGATGCTCCCACTTGCATGTCAACTACATGAATGAGTTGAATTACCTCATCTCATTTGTACTAATTACAAAGTGGGTCGCATCCATGGTGTTACCAGAATGAGGTTTCCAACCTTATTCTTATACCATAGACCATTTAGGTTATATTCTTGAACACAATCCAAATAGTGTCCACTACACTGATCTTCAAGATATATATTATAACCTTGGAGCTTAGTTTATTGGATTTATAAAGCAAGACTGTAATTTTATCAAAACAAATAACTCTTTATTTCTTTGATCAAAATTATACAAGTTTTAGGGCATACATCCTAACAATCTCCCACTTGACCTAAAGCTTGTGGAGTACTATTATAGTGATGTTAATACAATAAACTAGGGCATTTAAACCCTTTGTACAAAATACTCCCACTTGCCCTAGTTTGGAAAGACTTGTAAACCTAGACCTTCTAGGTGACTCTCAAATACTTTAGCTATGAGAGCCTTTGTAAAAGGATCAACAACGTTGTGCTCTGAGGCTATCTTCGTGACAATCACGTCTCCTCTATGCACGATCTCCCTGATGCGATGATACTTCAGCCTAATGTGCTTTCCCCTCTTGTGACTTCAGGGTTCCTTCGAATTTGCCACTGCACCACTGTTATCGCAATACAGCGTGATGGACAAAGTCTTATTTGGAATAACTTCCAAATTTAGCATGAATTTCCTTACTCAAACGACCCCTTTAGCTGCTTCACAAGCTGCTACATATTCGACCTCCATGGTGGAATCTGCGATGCATCCTTGCTTGACGCTTCGCCATACTACAACTCCTCCGTTAAGAGTAAATACTGACCCTGATGTAGATTTCCGAGAATCTTTATCAGTCTGAAAGTCAGAATCCGTGTATCTTGTAAGGATCAAATCCTTAGCCCAATACACAAGCATGTAGTTCCTTGTTCTCTGAAGATGCTTAAGGATTGTTTTAACCGCTGTCTAGTGTTCAAGTCCTGGATTGGATTGATACCTACTGACCATTCCAACTGCAAAACAGATGTCAGGCCTACACAACATGGTGTACATCAGGCTCCCAACAGCTGATGCATAAGGAATCCGTCTCATATCCTCAACTCCTTGAGGTGTCTTAGGGCACTGTTCCTTAGACAAATGGACTCTATGTCTAAAAGGCAACAAGCCCTTTTTGGAGTCTTGCATCTTAAACTTTGACAACACTTTGTCTATGTAAGATGTTTGAGACAAGGCTAGTGTTTTATTCTTGCGGTTCCGGACAATCTTGATCCCAAGAACAAACTGTGCATCACCCAAATCTTTCATTTGGAACTGCGTAGCTAGCCAATCCTTAATGTCAGTAAGATAACCTACATCATTCCCAATGAGTAGGATATCATCCACATAGAGAATTAGGAATGCGATAGAACTATTGATGATTTTCTTGCAGACACAAGGTTCATCATCATTCTGGTCAAAACCATAAGATCTGATTGACTCATCAAATCTTATATTCTAGGACCTAGAGGTTTGTTTTAGTCCATAAATTGACCTTTTAAGCCTGCAAATCTTTTGCTCTTGTCTTGGTTCAACGAACCCTTTGGGTTGGTCCATGTAGATGTTTTCCTCAAGATTGCCATTCAAAAAGGCTGTCTTGACATCCATTTGCCATACCTCATAGTCATAATATGCGGCAATGGCAAGTAGGATACGGATAGACTTTACCATAGCAACAAGTGAAAAGGTTACCATAGTAACGTGGGTATAACCCTTTGCTACTAGTCTAGCTTTGAAGGTTTGCACCTTCCCATCTACACCACGCTTTCTCTTGTAGATCCACTTACAACCTATAGGTTTAACCCCATCAGGTTTATCTACAAGATCCCAAATAGAATTGAAGTACATAGACTCCATTTCTTGGTCCATGGCTATGACCCATTTGTCTTTGTCTTTGTCAATCATTACTTGATTATAAGTCAATGGATCCTTGCAGTTGTCATCTGGTATAACAACTTGGATTTCAGATAAACCCATGTAACGGTCAGGCTGTGTTACAACCCTCTCATCACGTTGAGGCATACTCAACTCTTGAGATGGACTCTCTTGACCAGACAAACTAGTATCAACAACTCTTGTTGACGTACTAGTGTTATTAGCAGCCTTTGCTATTGTTCCGTCTAACTCACTCAACACAATTTTACTTCTTGGCTTGTGGTCCCTTATGTGGTCCTCCTCTAAGAAAATGGCATTTGTCGACACAAAAACCTTATCTTCCTTAGGATCATAGAATAAACCACCTCTTGTTTCTTTTGGGTATCCTACGAATAGGCACAACTTTGAACGTGAATCTAACTTCTTTGGATTTATCACAAGCACATGTGCTGGACAACCCCAAATTCTGAAATGACATAAACTACCTTTACGTCCTTTCCAGAGTTCAAAAGGTGTTTCAGAAACACTTTTTGAGGGCACATTGTTCAAAATGTATATTGCAGTCTCCACTGCGTAACCCCAAATTGAACTAGGGAGATGAGCATAACTCATCATTGATCGAACCATGCCCAACAAGGTTCTATTTCTCCTTTCCGATACACCATTTTGCTGTGGTGTACCGGGAGCTGAGAGTTGGGACGTGATTCCATGTTCTATCATATAGTTATGGAATTTTAAATCCATGTACTCTCCACCTCGATTCGATCGAAGTGTTTTAATTGTTTTACCTAATTGATTTTCAACCTCAGTCTCGAATTTCTTGAACTTTTCAAGTGCTTCAGACTTGTGGTGCATTAGGTAAATATGCCCAAATCTAGAATAATCATCTATAAAAGAGATGAAATATTCACATCCTCCCCTGGCTTTAACATTCATCGGACCACAAAGGTCTGAATGTATAAGCTCTAGAGGTTCTTTGGCTCTATAACCTTTTCCACTAAAAGGTCTTTTAGTTATTTTGCCTTCTAGGCAGGATTCACATACAGGTAAAATATTTTCTTCTAACTCGTTTATAAGTCTGTTCTTTACCAATCTCTCAATCCTATTGAGATTAATGTGACCCAATCTAAGATGCCAAAGATTAGCATTTTCTTTAGGAGAAATTTTATGTTTCTTAGTTTGCGCGTTTGCAGTTTTAAATAATTCAATGTTCAAAACCATTTTGACTGAATTAGGTCTTAAAACATACAACCCATTTTCTAATGAAGTTGAACATATTTCCACCCCTTTCTTCAAAATAAACACTTTATTCATTGAGAAAGAAACAAAAATACATTGTTCTATGAGGCAAGAAATGGAAATAAAGTTTCTCGTAAATCCTGGTATCACTAATATATTGTCTAACAATACATATTTCTTGCAAAAATAAAGCTTCATCGTGCCTACTGCTACAGCTGAGACGACTTCTCCATTTCCAACCCGGAGCGTTATCTCTCCTTTCTGTAGCTGCCGCCAGGATTCAATTCCCTGAAAAAAAGAGCAAACATGATTAGTGACGCCTGAATCAAGTATCCAAACAGTTTTATTATTATCCACTAAACAAGCTTCTAAGCAAAGTAAATCATATTTACCTTCCTTCTTCTTTTCTGTAATGTACTTCGGACAGTTCCGTTTCCAATGCCCGTCTTCGTTGCAGTGGAAACACTTTCCTTTGTCAGCAACTTCTTTGACTTTCTTGCCCTTCTGGGCGACACCTTTGTCAGCTTGTTTCCCTTTACCAACCTTCTTCATGTTCTTCTTCTTCCCTTTCAGGTTAGAAGAAGATGAAGCCACTATTTTTGTCCCAGAGGTCGAACCTCTGTGATAACTCCTACTGGCAACATTTGCCTCATCTTTCGATCCCTGATTTTCATCAGAAGGGAGGTAAGATTAAAAGTAAGCTTGTTCATAACAACATTACTTCTAAACTGTAGGAAACTATCTGGAAGGGTTTCCGCATGAAAGTCGACTGCTCGACTCATCGATGGAAGCACCATTCGACTCCGCGATGTTAAAGTGCACCATCATATCCAGGACATGATCCCGAACAGATGTACCCTCTGGCATCCTTGAGTTAAATATGTACTTTAGGGCATTGTGTCAGGCCTGTGTGGACTGTTGTCCAAACATACCCCGCACAGAATCCATGATTTCCTTGGCGATTATCATGCCCTCATGCTTCTTGGCTAATATGTCAGACATACTTGCCAGCATGTAGACCTTGGCCTAATCATTGGCCTTGATCCATCGATCATATGCATCACGAACATTTCGTGACGCATTCGAGCCTGGCAACTAAGGACACTCCTAAGTGAGCACAAACTTCAGATCATCCACTACCAATATAGTGTTGAGTTTGTTTTTCCATGTCATCATATTCTCCCTGCTAACTTTTTCGCACTTGATAAAGGAAATAATAGAGCTAGACATTTTCTTTGAAAAATTTACAAACGAACTTGTATGAGTTTCTTGCTATAACTCTAATCCAATCATGTTTTATTTAATTATCAAATGATTCCTAGGCCATTTATAATTTGCAATGATACTCCAAAGGTTTAGAATGTATGACACCGAAGGGTAATAAAAAACACTCCTTCTTTGGATCAAGACACTCTTGACCAAAACCTAATGCCAGAATAACTCTTATTCCTATAGGCTTTAGTTACCATTTTTCGGTCAGGATACATACACAACTTATGTACCCCGTGAGTGTAACCCTCTGTCTTTAGATCTCAGAGTCTCCTTGCAATAAAATCCGCCGAAGGGAGGACTAGATTGAAAAGCAGACTAAGGAAATCTTTATCCCTTTCGGGTGTCTACTGTGTTCGATCCCCTATGATCAAGCCCTCCGAAGGGATTGTCTGGTCCAGGCCAAACTAGCAGGCTGACCATAGTGGTCAAACGGTGTAAACCGACAAAAGAGAACGTAGGTTTTGTTTTCACTAAACCTGCTCCCACTAACTATAAGTACCTTCTCCATTCACCTTGATATTGACTCATACAAACACCATCCGAAGGGGGACGCTCCCGTTTGCGCCACGAGGCAAAGTATGAGTCTCACGGTGTGAACTTCTCGGAGATAACGTAGGTGAAAAAATATGTATCATATACACTTTTCCTCCCATTGAATACTTTAAAGTTATATGAATCTTACTTAGGCTAAAACCCGACTAATGGTTTTACCTAACTCTATCAATATAACTCTTATATCGATAATCAATATAACTCTTATATTGATTTTATCCTAAGTGTGTTAATATAACTCTTTCTATTAAACCTAGGATTTCTAGTTTATTAACCCCTAATAAACCCGTTGACGCTACTGTAACTTATAAACTCTTTGATTAAATTTCACTCCCAGGTCAGTTCCCAGGTAGGGGTGTTCCGTTTCCGTCAGCTTAAATACCCCAGCCTAGACAGAACCTTCCTTAGACAGAGGTCCTCTTTTAATCATAGCTTATAAATTACTTGGTTCCTAATTCTAATCTAATTAGAACTAGATAACCTAACGTCTATTATTTCCAAGTTCTAAATATTTTAAAACTAATAATTAACCTCAGGTGACATGCATACTATGTTATAGTGCTTGATCATTCATCACATGAATAATAAGACATTCATAGCATAATCATCTCATGATATATAATGCATGTCAATGCTGTCCATAAATTAATATAACAACTTTATATTAATTAATCATGCAAACTATATAATATAACTCTTTATATTATAAATGATGCATAAAAATGCTTAACCTAAAGTGGGATTTCTAAAATAAAAGCATACATTATGCATGGCAATAATTACACAACAATTGTATAATTTAAATAGCAAAATTAAACCAATTTTGGTACCCTAAAATCAATTTTGAATTAATATAATCTATTTATATTAATTAAAATTAATTAAATTAAATATAAATTAAATATAAAATATTTTTATATTTAACATATAATAAAACATCCATTTCTGCCCGTTGCTGCTTTGCGTGAAACGTCTGTGGCGTTGCAACGCTGATAGTAGCGTTGCAACGCTGCTCCTTGTCTTCTTCTGCCAGTTGAAACACGCCTTAGCAGCAGCATTGCGCAACGCCTCAGCGTTGCAACGCTGTCGTCTCTTGCGCGCTCCTTCCGCAAGCGCAGCGTTGCAACGTCAATGAACAATGTTGCAACGCTGCACACAGACAACACATGGAATCTCTATTCTTTGCTTGTTTTCGCTCCGATCTTCTCAGCAACCACTTTGCCTCGATCGACACGGACTTACAAACTTGATTTACAATTAAAATTGCTCAAAACACCGGGCCCTTACATTGAACGATTCAATGGAAAAATTGTAAATCTAAGTGCCAAAATCGAAAACATCTAATTTGCAAAACCGTTCATACATCTCATGCAAAACAGTAAATCCCACCTCGTTCTTGAAAAATTCAGAACGCAAATCAAGAACGCAATTAGGCTCTGATACCAATTGAAGGGAATCGAGTCCCGCAGCGGAAACGACTGTAAATCGCGCGCTCTTGATTTTGTTACTACGATTACATTCAAGAACTAAATAATATAGATTAAGCATAAAATATAATATGGGCAGCAAGAAATGTTACCTTTGAAGAACTCTTTCTTCAAGTGCTCCTTCTCCCACTGCTACGTTCTCAGCAACACGAATCCAAGTGATCACGGACACTACCACCGGATCTTCTCCGTTGTTCTCTAGGTGAGGGAGGAAGGTGGGTTCCGTTTAGGTGAGATGAGATATTTTTGTGATAGAATGTGTTTATGGAACCTTTCCAACAACACACAAGAGCTTGGATTATCTTAACTTAGTTGTATCTCGTGCAACTATATATATATATGGAAATATGATGGAAATTACCATCCTATCCCTCTTTCATTCTCTCTTTAGTATATAGTTAATATGTGAATCTAATTCACATTAAAAATATATATTATATCAATTATATCACATATAACTGATATGACATCTCATATATGGAATTGAACACTTCAATTTCATTCCTAACTTTATACCCTCAATATAACCATGTTGAGCCAACGGAGGGACCTAATGGACCTACAGTTCATGAGCTCGATTGATGTGAGATTAACTGATCAAACTCTTTGATCCAGTTAATATTGATTCATTAACTACAAGTCACTCCACTATAGACTTGTAGTTGCACTCTCCTCAATGTAGATTGTATTGTGTCCACTGATATAGTCATTACCCATGAGTCGACCCTTCACAGGTTGTTCGTGATCACGGTTGGGTCAAATTACCGTTTTACCCCTATAATTACCTCTTTGTTCCTTAAGCACCACTGATCCTCTAATGAACAACAAGTCTAAGGTCCTACTATAGACTCATACCCTCATGGAGGGTGGGGTCCCGTTGTTCAAGACCTGGAGTTAGTTCTTAAGGGAACAACCTATCTAATTCCTTAGTGTAGGAATGAGTGAATTCCATCTTGCACAGTTAAGTTCCCAGCTACCTACGAGGTTCTCGTCCACGAGAAGGTAGGCTTATTAAGTCGACTCATGTGCCACTCTCACCCATACTAGTCTAAGGACAAACCCCTATAAGCAGGAGTTCTTAACTCGCTCAGGATTCAGGTCGAGTCACTAATGACCATCTATAAATTACTAGTCTTATCCTGTTAACGGTGTTACACTGGTTAGATAATGATCCGCGATCCGGTCTTGTATGAACTCTTCATACAGGATGCTCCCACTCGCATGTCAACTACATGAATGAGTTGGATTACCTCATTTGTACTAATTACAAAGTGGGTCGCATCCATGGTGTTACCAGAATGAGGTTTCCAACCTTATTCTTATACCATAGACCATTTAGGTTATATTCTTGAACACAATCCAAATAGTGTTCACTGCACTGATGTTCAAGATATATAATATAACCTTGGAGCTTAGTTTATTGGATTTATAAAGCAAGACTGTAATTTTATCAAAACAAATAACTCTTTATTTCTTTGATCAAAATTACACAAGTTTTAGGGCATTCATCCCAACAAAAACAACCTCAACGACATTGCAACGCTGATGAACAACGTTGCAATGCTGTATGTAGAACAACAAACTCATCTTGCTGTTTTTGCTCCATTCTTCTCAGCAACCACTTTGCCTCGAGCGACACGGACTTACGACTCGATTTACAATTAAAAATTGCCCAAAAACACCTGGCCCTTACATTGAACGATTCAATGAAAAATTACAAATCTAAGTGCCAAAAATGTAAACATCTAATTTGCAAACCTTCATTCATCTCATGAACATAATATAATCCCACCTATGTTTTTGACAGATCTAGAACAAAAACAAGAACACAATTGGCTCTGATTCCAACTGATAGGATTGAATCCCGTAGCGAAAGCAATTTCGATCGCGTGTTCTTGTAATAAGTTACGTAGATCTAATCAAAACATATATCTAAAAAAGTTAAACACGTTTATCAAGATTGGACAACAGTTGTGTTACCTTTGAAGACAAAACACGTGCTCCTTTTGATCCTCTTGTTCTCACGATCTCAACGATCTCGCGTTCTCCACAAACTATGAAGTAGTTTTGATCCGCCCGCTAGATCTTCTCCGTTGTATCTCTAGGAGAGGGAAGGTGGTGGAACCTCTTTTGGAGTTGGGAGGGATTTTGTGTTTTGGAACTCTTCCAACAAAACACTTGTCAAAGAGAGCACTAGGGTTGCCTTTTTGAATTCGGTTGACAAATGTGCATCTCAAGCACATATTTAAAGGGAAATAGGATGGAAATGACCATCCTACCCCTATAGTGCTCTTATGATATATTTCTCATGGATTAAACCGTATGTTATATAAATTATATCATACATTATTGATATATTCCTTTAAACATGAAATTGAACATTTCAATTTCACTCCAAACTATAAACCCTCTTTATTTCCATCTTGAGCCAACAGAGGGACCTATTGGATCTATAGATCATGAGCTCCAATGATACAAGATTAATCGATCAACCTCTTTGATTCAATTAACCAACATTCATTAACTAAGAGTCATTCCACTATAGACTCGTAGTTGCACTCTCTTCACCGTAGACTATGTTGTATCCACTGATATAATCAATACTTGTGAGTCGACCCTTCACAGGTTGTTCGTAATCACAACTGGGTCAAATTACGGTTTTACCCCTCTGAATACATCTTTAAGCTCCACTGATCCTCTAATGAACAATCAATCTATGGTCCTACCATAAACTTGATCATTCTTAGGTAAGTAAGAAGGCGGGGCCCCATTGTTCAAGACTCAGATTCAGTTCATAAGAGAACAACCTATCTGATTCCCTAATTCAGGAATGAGTGAATTCTATCTTGCATTGTTAAGTTCCCAGCTACTTACAAAGTTATGTCCCTTAGAAGGTAGGCTTATTGAGTCGGCTACAGGCCACTCTCACCCATACTAATCTAAGACAAACCTCACAGCGAGAGAGTAAGTAGAATGCTCGGGATTCGTGTCAAGTCACTAATGATCATCTATGATTATTATACCTATCTTGATAACGGTGTTACACTAGTAGGTTAATAATTCGGTCCGTGCTTGTGTATAATCTCATTATACAGGATGCTTCACTCGCATGTCTACTACATGAACGCAGTTGGATTACCTCGTTTGTACCAAATACAAAGCGGACCGCATCCATGGTGTTACCAGTATAAGGTTCCCAACCCTATGCATATACCATAGACCTTTTAGGTTATACTTGAACAACTTAATCCAACTTATGTCTACTACACAAATGTTCAAGATCAATCATTATAACCTTGGAACTTAGTTTATTGGATTTAGATTTATATGTGAGAATATAATAAATTGTTGGGATTTATGCCCTAAACAAGTGTAGTTTTGTAATAACCATATTTCAATAAATAAAGTTGTTATTTATTATATTCTCGCATATAAATCTAAATCCAATAAACTAAGTTCCAAAGTTATAATGATAGATCTTGAACATTTATGTAGTAGACATAAGTTGGATTAAGTTGTTCAAGTATAACCTAAAAAGTCTATGGTATATGCATAGGGTTGGGAACCTTGTACTGGTAACACCATGGATGCGACCCGCTTTGGATTTGGTACAAACGAGGTAATCCAACTCGTTCATGTGGTAGACATGCGAGTGGGGGCATCTTGTATAATGAGATTATACAAGACCGGACCACGAATTATTAACCTAATGGAGTAACACCGTTATCAAGATAGGTTTAATAATTCATAGATGATCATTAGTGACTTGACCTGAATCCTGAGCAAGCTACGAACTCCTGCTTATGAGGTTTGTCTTTAGACTAGTATGGGTGAGAGTGGCCTATAGCCGACTCAATAAACCTACCTTCTTAGGGGCATAACTTTGTAAGTAGCTGGGAACTTAACTATGCAAGAAGGAATTCACTTATTCCCGAATTAGGGAATTAGATAGGTTGTTCTCTTAAGAACTGAATCCAGGTCTTGAACAATGGGGCCCGCCTTCTTACTAACTTAAGAAGGATCAAGTTTATGGTAGGACCATAGACTGATTGTTCATTAGAGGATCAATAGAGCTTAAGGAACAAGATGTATTCACAAGGGTAAAACGGTAATTTGACCCAACTGTGATTACGAACAACCTGTGAAGGGTCGACTCACAAGTATTGATTATATCACTGGATACAACATAGTCTACAGTGAGGAAAGTGTAACTATGAGTCCATAGTGGAATGACTTATAGCTAATGAATGTTGATTAATTGAATCAAAGAGTTTGATCGATTAATATTGTATCATTAGAGCTCATGATCTGTAGATCCATTAGGTCCCTTCGTTGGCTCAACATGGAAATAAGAAGGGTTTATAGTTTGGAGTGAAATTGAAATGTTCAATTTCATGTTTAAAGGGTATATAAATCATATGTGATATGATTGATATAACATATGGTTTAATCCATGGGAAATATATCATAAAAGCACTATAGGGGCAAAATGGTCATTTCTATCCTATTTTCCTATAAATATGTGTGCATGAGATGCACATAGTTTAACCTAATTCAAAAAGGCAACCCTAGTGCTCTTTTGACAAGTGTTTTGTTGGAAGAGTTCCAAAAACACTTGTCTTCCTCAAAATCCCTTCCAAACTCCAAAAGAGGTTCCACCACCTTCCCTCTCCTAGAGATACAACGAAGAAGATCTAGCGGGCGGATCAAAACTACTTCGTAGTTTGGTGAGATCGTTGAGATCGTGAAACCGAGAGGATAAAAAAGAACACGTGTTATTTTTGTCTTCAAAGGTAATATACTTGTTGTCCATATGATCTAATATGCATGTTTAATCATTTTATGTACGTTTTGATTTGATCTACGTAACACATTACAAGAACACGCGATTCAAATTGCTTCTGCTACGGGATTCGATTCCATCATAATTAACATCTTTATTTATTTGAAACAAAACTACACTTGTTTAGGGCATAAATCCCAACAGAATATGCCATATTTAATTTGCAAACAAATAATTAAAATGATTGAGTAGAACTTGTGAAGAAAGAAAGAGCTCAAAGAGTTATTACAATCCTAACAAAAAATAATTGAATCCAAACTTCCATTTGGCATGTATTCATAAACTAGTATCCTTTCTTCTCCCTCCATGCCACATCTGTTAGGATGCAAACAAAAGTCCCACATTGGCTAGGGAATAGATTGATCATGGGTATAAAAGTGAGGACAATTATCTCCATTGGTATGAGGCCTTTTAATTGGGAGAACCAAAAGCAAAGCCATGAGGGTTGATGCCCAAAGTGGACAATATCATACCATTGTGGAGATATGTGGAGGTCCATTGTCCTTAACAATTTGTATCAGAGCCATGATAAAACCTTGCTGTGTGTCAGAGAAATCCTCAAAGTGGAACAAAGATTAATGAGCCTTATGTGGACATTGTGGATGAACCCCGGAGTCGAACAAAAAGTGCTTGGAGCGGCAAACAAGTAGTAAACTCTATCAAGCTGTCTGGTAGGGGAGTCGAGGGGAGGATCAAAGAATATTACACAATGTGGTGATCTGTTGGAGTAGACGGATTTGTTCGAAGGGGGCTCAAGTTGTGGTACTTTGTTTGAGGGGAGGATTGTTAGGATGCAAACAACAGTCCCACAGTGGCTAAGGAATAGATTGATCATGGGTATAAAAGTGAGGACAATTATCTCCATTGGTATAAGGCCTTTTGGGGAAACCAAAAGCAAGTCATGAGGGTTGATGCCCAAAGTGGAGATATGTGGAGGTCCATTGTCCTTAACAACATCCAAAAAGTTGCACAAGATTTTTATGTTGTAGTTTCGAAATAATCATTACTTCATTTGTAAACTCTTCAAGACCTTGTCCTAATGTCTTCGAAAGCCTATTTACTGCTATTTCTTGTCCATCAACCAATTTTCGCTGCAAAAATGAAGGCTAATTTCCATCATCTTTCTTCAAACTCAATCAAAATGACTACTTTCATGTCTTTGGCGGTTCCACTCTCATCTGTGATAGAAACAGAACAAGAAGATACCAAAATTATGAGATTTAAACCGACACTGGGACACTCTTCGAATTAATGATATCATACCAATACCAACTATGTCTGAATATGCCACACGAACATAAATGTCTGCTCCACCATTGTTGAACTTTTGAATGTCGATTAAATCTCCTCTCCATATCATACAACCAATCACTGTTCTATATGCATAAGTAGAACAAGAACATTTTGCCAAGCACTGGACTCTACACTCATCTTCCGAAGCGACAAACCACGTTGCAAAATCTGGAAAACTCCTGAGTACGACGAAAACTCCTGATTTGTTGTTGAGAGGGTTGTCTCTATTAGCTACCCAGAAGACAGTTGATACATGGACTCGTTTATCCCAAATTTCGACCAACCGATTGGTCGAATTGAGAGGGCTGAAGAAACCCTATTCGAAGAAGCCACGATTGGACAATACAGTTTCGAGGTCTTTGAGGAATTGTGTGGATGTGATCGTATCTATGCTGCTGGAAAATTTCAAAGCGAAGTAGAAGAGAAGAAGGATTAATGGAATGGTGTTGCTGATGGGTTTCATGACCGGTGGAGATTATCGTTCTTGCCGAAGATGGTATTAAGGGCAGTTATGTAAAATGGTCTATAGGTTGTTGAGTTATTAGTATAACCATTGTACCCGTATGACACTTGGCTATTTATTGAAGCCATTATCAATGGAATCTTTAGCAAGTTTATTTACACTTAGTATTAACATGGTATCAAAAGTTTTTTAGTTTTTTTTCTTTGAGTTTCATTTCTTGCTTAAACTCTTCTCCGTTTCTTCGAAGAGTTTCTCCAATGGCAGGGATCGACACATAGGTTGTCCCTCCTTCTTCGCCAAATTCCTCGATGGAACAACCACACAATCAGTCTGTTGTTGAGCAATGCGGTAATCCTTCACCATTCTGATAACACCAGTCTCGTTCTTGTTTCTGATCCTCTCACCGAGACGAACTACACTGCATGAAGTCGTGCGATGATTCTTGGCCTTACTGTCAAGAATAAACTTGGTTTCATTGATGGTTATGTCAAGAAACTAGTGGGTGAGTTATTGAAATCTTGGATCATTTCAACAACGTGGTTACCTCATGGATCCTTAATTCCTTATCCAAAGAAATCGCTGTCAGTGTAAATTTTTCTGATTCCGCGAGGAAAATTTGGCTTGATTTACAGCAACGTTATCAATGAAAGAATCGACCGCATATTTTTCAATTGAGACGCAAACTTTCTAACCTAACTCAAGAGAGATCCTCAACAATTTTTCTTCTTCTTCTTTATTCAAATCAACAGAAATAATCACAGGATAAGTAGAGGAATCTCCTAAGAAAGCATCACGAAGGTGTGTAGGTAATTATTTCAGTTCTAAAACAGGAGGTTTTATTTCTTCTACCTCATTTACACCCATAGGTGAGATTTCCTCATATTTGGAATGAAGTGGAGGCAATTGTTTCAGTGATTCATAACAACAAACAACTTCATGTTCTAATTTCCCTAATTGATTAATCATCAAATTAGTCATGCAAGTTTCCAGGGGATCAACAGATAAGATTAACTCCCTAAAAGAATCAACAACATCATCAACAATATCAATCATGTGACAAGTACTTACCTCATTAGGGTACTTCATGGATCGAAAAATGTCAAATACAACCTTATCTTCACCAACCCTCAAAGTTAACTTACCATCTTGCACATCTATCAAAGCCCGCCCAGTGGCCAGGAAAGGTCTTCCCAAAATAATTGGGACTTCAGAATCCTCCTCCATATCTAGGACAACAAAATCTGTAGGGAAAATAAACTGTTCAACCTTAACTAACACATCCTCTACAATACCTCTAGGATATTTAATAGAACGATCAACTAATTGCATCGAAATTGTTGTAGGTTGCACTTCCCCAAGACCTAGTTTCCTGTAAACAGATAAAGGCATCAAATTAATACTGGCCCCTAGATCACATTGAGCTCTCTCAACAAAAATATTACCAATATTGCAAGGAATAGTAAAACTCCCTGGATCTTTTAATTTCTGAGGTAGTTTCTTTTGAAGTACTGCACTGCATTCGTCAATGAGATTGACCGTCTCATATTTATCAAACTTCTTCTTCTTTGACAGGACTTCCTACATGAACCTTGCATATTTAGGCATCTGTTCCAAAGCATCTGCAAAAGGAATATTAATGTGTAGTTTCTTAAATATTTCAAGAAATTTAGAGAATTCAGAATCTTCCTTTTTCTTTTGAAAACGTTGAGGATAAGGAATAGAGTTAGGAACAATAGGAATAGAGAAATCAAAAGTCTTCTCTGTCAGATTCGATGTGCTTGCTTCCTCCACCACTTCCTCTGTATCCTCCTTGGCATCTGAATTGAGTTGTTCTTCAAGATACCTTTTCATGTTCAACGAGCTCCTTACACTCCTCAATGTCACAGTTTTTCACTGCTCCCTAGGGTTCACCTCAGTGTCACTAGGAAACTTACCTTTCTGCAACATGTTCAGAGTAGTTGTCATTTGACTGATTTGTACCTCCATATTCTTGATAGTTGTTCCCTGAGTGTTCACTGTACTACTCAAGCTCAACACTGCATTCTCCAACTGGTTGGCTCGGTTCCTAGACTCGGTGATAAATGACCCCACCACATCTTCCAGAGATGGTTTACCCTCAGATGTAGATGTATAGCCTGGAGGAGGCTGCAACATATTTTTCTTGTTAGCATAAGAAAAGTTTTCATGATTACGTAAACCTGGATGATAATGGGTGGGCAATTGACTCTGATTTTGATTTCCACGGTATCCATAGCCTCTGTTGTTCACATATTGAGCTTGCTCAAGTTCCTGATCCTCAAGCCTACAGGTTTATTAGCAGTTGCAACTGCAACTATGGATTCACTGTTACCTGTACCTGCAAGTTTATTGAGAGCACTAGTCAGGGAAGCCATATGAAACTTTATGGAACTTACATCATCCATCTCTACATCCCAGCTAAAGGTTTGGCAGTTGATCGTTCAGAATGCCAATTATAACTTGTGGCAACCATCTCCTCGAGTAAAGTATGAACATTCTCTACAGATTTGGAAAATATAGAGCCCCTAACAGCTGCCTCCAAAAGAGATTTGTTATTACCAGATAATTCATTATAAAACAATTGGATTTGCAACCAATCAGGATAACCATGTTGTGGGCACTTCCTCAACAAATCTTTGTATCTTTCCCAAGCTTCGAACATTTGTTATCCATCCTGTTGTCTGAAGGAGCTAATCTCAGTGTGTAGCCTCGTAGTCTTGGCAGGTGAGAAATGAAGGGAATGGATTTCCCACAGCGGAAGACGTTATGAAACGTTGTTGATTCGTTGTGAAACGTACTTCTTAAAATCGAAAGTATCACATATAATCTAGGCTAAACATGTTGTAAAGATGAGAAGAAAACAATAGGTAATATGCTACTAACCTCTTAAAGAACTCTTCTTCAACGTTTTCCCCTCTGGTCACGAACTCTCTCGAACCAACGATCTCAACGATCTCGTTCTTTTAACCGAACAACAAGGACACCTCTGAAAAATCTTCTCGATTGTTCTTGGGAGGTTGAGGGAGAGTTGTGAGACTCCCTTTGGTCTTGGATTTGGAGAGGATTTCTAGAGAGTTGAGAGAGCTTTAAGGGAGAAAGCTTTTTGCTCTTGGAAGCAAAATCCAAAAAATGAATTCTTGTCTTATGAGATGCTTTTGAATGCATCTATTTATAATGGTGTGTGGTGGAGTTAAAATCTCCACCAATTCACCATTTTACCATAACTATATGATATGCAAATCATATTTGCATATCACATAATATAAGGTATCTCATACCTTATTATACAAATCTCATTTGCATAATTGTGAAATTTTAAATTGAATCACATTTAATTCAATTTCTCCATTTTAACACTAATTAATCATTTAGGCTATACTATAGTTTATTATGAATCTCATTCACATCAAACTATCAATTATGTCAACTATATCACATATAAATGACATAATTACCCAATTAATGAATTTGAACACTTCAAATCCACACCAAATTGTAAACCCTCAATTTGTCCAATTTGAGCAAACCGAGGGACCTAATGGACCTACAGATGACGAGCTCAAATGATTCAAGATTAACCTGTCAAACTCTTTGACCCGATTAATCAACATTCATTAGCTACGGTAACACTCCACTAAAACCCGTAGCTACACTCCCATCACTATAGGACAAGTTGTGTCCATCGATATAACCAATACCCGTGAGCCGACCCTTCACAGGTTGTTCGTAGTCACAACTGAGTCAAATTATCGTTTTACCCCTGTGTCTACCTCTTGCTCCTTAAGTCCCACTACTAGTCTCATGAAAAACTACGTTGCATGGTCCAACCATAAACAACATCCCTCTCGTACCAGTGAGAGGGTGGGCGCCCGTTATCCAAGCTTTGGAGACAACACTTAAGGGAACAACCCCTATAATTTTCCTAAATCGAGAATGAGTGAATTCCATCTTGCATAGTTAAGTTCCCAGCTCCCCACGTGGTCTTGCCCCCAAGAAGGTAGGCATATTGGGCGAGCAACTCTCACCCGTACTAGCCAAAGGACAGACCTCCGCAGACAAGAGCCCATAACACGCTTAGGATTAAGGACGAGTCACTAATGGTCATCTACGAAGTTATTAGTCCTATACTATTAACGGTGTTACATCAATAGGTCTAATAATTCACGATCCGGTCTTGTACAATCTCATTGCACAGGATGCCCCCACTCGTATGTCAACCACATGAACGAGCTGGATCACCTCATTTGTATCTAATACAAAGCGGGCTACATCCACAATGTAACCAGGATGAGGTTTCTAACTCTATCCATATACTATAGACCGTTCGGGTCATTAACTCGAACGTGATCCTCTTCGTGTGTCCACTACACACCGTTCAAGTTCTAGTTCTCTCCAAGGATATGGCCCTGGAGCTTAGTTTATTGGATTAAGTTTATAAACTTGCGAGACAAAAAGTTTGAATAAATAACTTTTATTTATTTACAACAATAAATATGACAAACTACACGAGAAACGATGTGATCCTTAATCGTTCATATAGAGATATGTGAGTGGGGGCATCCTATGCAATGAGTTTGCATAAGACTGGACCACGACTTAGTCACTTTTGCTTTATAACACCGTTTACTATATAAAACTGACTAATTCAAATTTGATGACCTAGGTAACTCGATCTCAATCCTGAGCTAACTATGAACTCCTGTTTGTTCGGGAATATCCTTAGATCTACATGGGTGAGAGGAGCTCAACAACGCAGGCTCAATAAGCCTCCCATTTCAGGGGTAAGACCGGATAGATAGCTGGGAACATAGGGTGCAAGACGAAATTCACTCCTACCTGACTCTAGGGATAGTAGATAGGTTGTTCCCTTAAGTACTGACTTCAGAACTAAAACAAGGGGCCCCACCCTCTCACTAGCATGAGAGGGACTAGATTTGTTGGTTGGACCACAAATCAATTATTCTATAGAGGATTAGTGGGACTTAAGGAACAAAAAGTATTCTCGGGGGTAAAACGATATTTTGGCCCAGTCGAGACCACGAACAACTTGTGAAAGATTGACTTACTGGTTATGGTTATATCAGGTGGACAAAAATATATCTACAGTGAGGGGAGTGCAACTACAGGACTTTAGTGGAATAACCCGTTAGTTAGTCAAGAGGGTCAAAATCGTAAAAAGTCAAAGGGTTGACTTTTTTAGCTCGAGAAAAGTCAAAGTTTGACTTTGACCAAATGGAAAAGACCATTTTACCCTTGACTAGAGTTAATCCCACCAACTTAAGTGGACTATGTGTAAACATTATAGAATGACACATAACCCACTTTAGTTAGTGTTTTGTGAGGTGTTGCATTTTGGTGAGTTTTGACATGCATTTGATGCATGTAATTGTTTTATAAATAGGATTGATTTTAAAACAAAAGGCTGCTTGCTGAAATTTGCGTTTTTTCAAAGAGAGTATCACAAAAAATTCTTCTTTTCCTTTCCTCACATAAAGGTTTGAACCTCTCATTCTTCCTTTTCATTCCTTCATTCACCGGGTCCCACAACCCGGTTATGAGTCCAGAGGATAACATGGAAGCTCTAGTGGTGGTCCGGTTGTGTTCGGATTGTGGTTAGACAAGGAGATTGGGAAGAAATCGAGCTACAAAGGTTGTACTCTCTTCCCTTTTTTAATTCACTATTTTTTTGTATGTTTGCATGTTAATTTCTATTAAGTTAGATGCAATTAGAGTGTCATTAGATTCCTTTTTCGCTGCGTATGTCTCGTGTTCCATCAGCAACGCCTTGGGCTTGGGCCAATGAACTTGATTTGGTCATTCTCCTTCCATTTGATGCCATTTTTAGCTCCATTAGTAATAATTTGACTCCTTTTACAACCATATCTCTTCATATTCTCTGGTATTTCTCTTTAACCTGAAAAATTTAGACGCATAAAAGCTCTGAAATTATTACAAAACTAGCAAAATATAAGCTAAGGATAACATATTTTGTGTGTTATCAGACCCAAAGGGTCATAGGGTCGAACCCTTAAAGGGTCAACCCAAGGGTTCGATCGAACTCCAAAGGGGTCGACACAATGCCAATTGTGAGGGGTTGGTCAAAGGTCTTGTTGGCTGACTCTTTAATGGCCAACCTGCCCGAAGGGTCGATCAAAGTGTTAACCAATCTCTCAGGATCGACCAAGAGAACTTTTACGAGCCTGAAATAAAACAGATATTAAGAAAGAGAGAAGAAGTCTAAAACTGGCCAAAAGCCAATGAGTTAGAACTCGATGGGTCTCGTTGAGCTCTGCAAAAGAGACTAACTGTTCTGTAATTTTAGCATCCTAACAACCCGACGAGATTCTCGGAGAGTGTCGATAAACTCAAGTGTACCTTATGAATATACGATTATAAAATAGACAACAACATTCGTAGATACACGTACAATAGATTCTTTTTATTGCTTAAATCTTCTTACAAACTCGATTGCTAACTTAAGTATCAGAATTAGATTAGCTTCACACCACGCCAATGTTCATTGTTCTATTTTGCAAGCACATCACAATTCTCAATAAATATAACTTTTACCGATGATTCAACCATCCAAATTTCAATATCAACATCCATCATTGCAAGCTAAAGTGTTGGGATGATTTCAAGATTTATCTGTTTCAATAAGACTCTCAAGTCATTGATTGCTGAGATTTATTATCTGCAATCAAGAAAGTGAGAAGCAAGAAAATGTCATTGTCCAATGAAAGGGGGGATTTTGTTTTTAACTAAAAGTAATTTAGACAATGTATTATGTAGAGATTCGATAATATTTAATTTTTAGTTTCTAGTTTTTGAAATTTTAGCTTATATATGCTACTTTTACCTCTATTTTTTTTGGTCTTTTACTTTTTATAAATATTTTCAAAACCTAAGCCAATGTTTAAAAGTAAAAAAAATATATATGAGTCCCGTTTGGTAACGATTTTGTTTTTAGTTTTCTTTTGTTAAAATTTGTCATTGTTTCTTCACAATTACTTTACTATGATTCTCACCTATTTCTTAAAGAAGCATTTGAATTCTTAGTCAAATTTTAAAAATAAAAAAATGATAACTCTCATTTAATGTTATCTTATTCCTTATATTAATGCTAATTTTGTTATGAATTCGTGAGTTTTTATGTCTATTTTTGTCTATTTTGTAGAAATCGAGTTTGAGGGGCAAAACCAAGTGTTTGAGAGTATATTGATTGATATTGAAGCCTTTTAGCGCCTTATTAAAGATTTAAGAAGAGAAAAGATGAAGAATAAAGTATTGAGCTAGGGGAAGAGCATCAAGTGCTCAAAAGGCTCTTTGTGGTTTTTCTACCCTAGAGCTGGCACCTAAGCGTCGACTTGGGTGCCTAGGAGCTGCCCTATAATGCGTAGGAGCTACAATTGTGGCAGCTCGTGCGCTTGTCTGTTGCTTTAAACCATCACTTTTCTCTTTAATTTTTGAGGCGAAACTGAGGATTTTCGTCCTATTCTAAGCTACTTTTAGAGATTTGGGGAGCATTTTGTGAGCAGATTGGAGCGGAATTGAAACTTAGAAGCTCGAGGATCGAGGATATCATGACGAGAATGTAAGATCGACCTTTCGTTTGCATTTCCTTCTTTTTTCTTTCACTTTTAGTTTTAGCTATTGTATAGGGCGAAAAATTAGGGATTTATAGGTTGTTTAGATTGAATTTCTATATCTTTATCCCTAAATTTTTAGGTTTATTGTACTTAATTAATGTTTAGATGCTTAATTGTTGGAATTATTGGACCAATAATTACATAGTTTATAAATGTCTATGACTGACAGAGCTTTGATCATTATTGATTCTCTAATTAATTGATGTATTTCTAAGTTGAGCTTGACAAAGATTACTTAATTTAGCTTAATGAGCGATTAATTAGTTGCTTGAGTGATAGCGAGATTAATAGTTATTGTACTTGCTGATGAAGGTTAATTAGTTAGAATTGATTAATTGTCTATTTTTCTAAGTGAAAACTCGATACAGAGAAACTTAGACAAGAACCCATTTGCATCTAGTATTTATTTACCTAAGTGACAGTTGAGGTTAATGAATAGACATTAGAAGTCAGTAATTAAGAGTCTTAAAACCTTGTATGAGTTAACTAGCATAAGGAACACCTAGATTAGTTAATTAGTCCTTGAGAGTGGTAATGAAGAGTCGTAAAACCTTGTATGAGTTAACTAGCGCAAGGGACATCTAGGTAATTAGTTAATTAGTGCTTGAGAGTGGAGCATATTGAAAGGAGATTCTACGTTCTAAGAACTTCTAGACATATGAGTTCATTGTGTCCATTAAGTTAAATTGTTTGTTAGCTTAGTAAACGGTCCTTTCTCAAGTTATACCTCGTGTTTTTGTCTCCCATTTATTTCTTGCATTTATTTTCCTGTTGGTTAGTTTAATTTATCCTGTTTCGGCGGTTTTTCTAAATAAAGGAAAGTAAAAATATTTACAGTCTTTAATTGAATTAAAAGCAATCTCTATGAATTCGATACTCGATACTAATAATGTTGTTTTCTATTACTTGACTTGCGCGCTTGCGATTATACGTAAAAGTACGTGCATCAAAAAACAAGAACAAACTTTTATATACTATTACTTTTTTTAGTTTTCAAAACTTGACTTAATTTTTAAAAACATGAATAGAAAGTAGATAAAAAAACAAATAAACTTATATGTGAAAGTAGTATTTATAAGCTTAATTTTCAAAAACCAAAAACCAAAAATAAAATGGTTATCTAATGGGCTCATAGTTTTTAAAAACTTATTTTTGTTTTTAGAATCTTTTCTTGCTAACAATTCACGTGTTTGCAAAAAAAACAGTGAAAACATACTAGAAAAATTGTGGGGAAGTAGACTTGATTTTAAAATAAAAAAATAAAAACAGAATGGTTAAACGAGGGCTTAAAAATTTCATAGAGAAATCATAATTCTTTTTTTCTCTCAAGTGTTTAATTTTTCTTCTAACTTTCTGTCCAAATTACCGAGTATATCATGAAAACTTATCATTAACTAACTAATTTTAAGTTTTAACACTGCCCAACAAGAAGTTATGAGTTTAAGAAAGGTTAAAATGTAGGAAGCTAAATTTCATCCCATTGAACTTTAAAATTTAAACTTAAATGGGTGTTGAAATTTATAGCTTTCAAAATTTGAGGTTTATACCAATTAAACAAGATGCCAACTCAAATAATTAAGGTTGGTTTTACTCGAAGTAAATAGATGAAATGAAGGTATATGCAGGAAGTGTGGACCAATTTGGCATAGAATTTGGATTCAAATTTATATTTTCCCATTTGAGGAATAAGGTAAGTTGTGTAGAAAGTTGTTTTGCTAGTATATTTTGGAAACCAAATTTGGATTTTTCAAAAGTATTTTCATGTATATTTTATGAGAATTTGTCTGGTATGAAATTAATAGAATATCATGGAAAATTACATTTGTATTGTAAATATTACACATGTGCCACTTTGATACCCATGCTAAGTGGCAAATTTTTCATAGCCAAAGTGTCTCCCATGTGTCCAACAAATCCCATAGATTGGTGTCGAAATGGGCCACATCATGCTTTCTAAATTGCCTATAAATAGTGACTTATAGTGGAAAATAAAACATACACAATTGGGTGAAAATCTCTCCAATCTTCTTTCTTCTCTCCCACTTTCTATTTGAATATCATTTCCATATAATTCCACTTTCTTTTCTTTATATTATTATTATTATTATTATTATTATTATTATATATTTTGATAAAGTTTTGGTGCCCGATTTCGGCTCTCAATTTCACAACACATTATCAACACGAGTCTCTGTCATTTTTTCCTGCTAAAGGTAGGTCCTCCGGGTAAGCCATTTTTTTTAATAATAAAATGTTATTTTGCATGTTTGATTAATTTCCTAATGTAAATGCAATTTCTTTTTATATAGTATTATTATGACAAATCTTGCAAAATTAGAATTCACGACCTTTGACATTAATGATAATAATTATTTGTCATGGGTACTTGATGTCGAGATACATTTGGATGCTATGAACCTTGGAGAGACTATTAAAGAAGAAAATACGACATCTAATCAAGAAAAGGCTAAGACCATGATCTTCATTCGTCATCATCTCAAAATGGAATATCTAACGATAAAAGGTCCCTACGTCCTATGGAAGAACTTGAAAGAAAGGTATGATCATCAAAAAGCCTGTTATTCTTCCAAAAGCTCGTTATGATTGGATGAACTTGAGGTTGCAAGATTTTAAATCAGTAAGTGAATATAACTCTGCATTATTCAAAATTAGTTCGAAATTGAAATTATATGGAGAAAACATTACTTATGTGGATATGTTAGAGAAACCATTTTCTACCTTTCATGTCTCCAATATGCTCCTGCAGCAACAATATCAAGGGAAATGTCTTACAAAATATTCTGAACTTATTTTGTGTCTTCTTGTTGCTGAACAAAATAACGAGCTATTGATGAAAAATTATGAATCTCGACCAATTGGAACAACATCATTCCCTAAAGTGAATGCTATGAATTTTAATAATCGTGGTCGAGGTCATGACCGCGGTAGGGGAAGAAATAATTATTTTCGTGGTTGCCATTATAATTATCCAAATTTCAAGAAACCCACACGAAATGATGATAAAAAAGGAAAAACTCCACAAAATAAAAATGCAAGAGGTGATGAGAATAAATACTTTCGATGTGGAATCACTGAACATTAGTCACGTATTTGTCGTACAACCAAACATCTAGTAGATCTCTATCAAGCTTCCCGAAAGGAAAATGGAAAAAATGTGGAAGCAAATAATGCTCATCAAGATAATGATGAAGGGAATCGAAGTCCCCGCAGCGGAAGCGATTGCGAATCGCGCGCTCTTGATTTAGTTACAATGGAAATTTCAAGAATATAAAACATGGATTAAGCATAAAATAAGAGTTTGGACAACAAGTAGTTACCTTTGAAGAACCTTTCTTCAAGTGCTCCTCTCTCCACGGTCACGATCTCAGCAACAAGAACTCCAACGTGCGAAGACACGACCACCAGATCTTCTCCGTTGTTCTCTAGGTGAGGGAGGAAGGTGGGTTCCCTTTAGGAGATGTGAGGTGTTTTGAGAGAGATGTATGTTTTTGGAACTCTTCCAACAACACAACAAGGAGGCTAGTGATTCTATGAAAAATCCTTAACCTAGTTGCATCTCATGCAACCATATATATAGAGAATTCAGATGGAAATGACCATCCTACCCCTCCTTTAATCTCTCTTTAGTATATAGTCTAAATCACATTAAAACTATATATTATATCAATTATATCATATATAATTGATATAACTCCTCATGTATGAAATTGAACACTTCAATTTCACTCCTAACTTTATACCCTCAATATTACCATGTTGAGCCAACGGAGGGATCTAATGGACCTACAGATCATGAGCTCCAATGATGTGAGATTAACTGATCAAACTCTTTGATCCAGTTAATCAATATTCATTAACTACAAGTCACTCCACTATAGACTTGTAGCTGCACTCTCCTCACTGTAGATATTATTGTGTCCACTGATATAATCATTGTCCATGAGTCGACCCTTCACAGGTTGTTCGTAATCACAACTGGGTCAAATTACCGTTTTACCCCTGTGATTACCTCTTTGCTCCTTAAGCACTACTGATCCTCTAATGAACAACAAGTCTAAGGTCCTACCTTAGACCCATACCCTCGTAGAGGGCGGGACCCCGTTGTTCAAGACCTGAAGTCAGTTCTTAAGGGAACAACCTATCTAATTCCTCAGTAGAGGAATGAGTGAATTCCATCTTACATAGTTAAGTTCCCAGCTACCTACGAGGTTCTGTCCCTAAGAAGGTAGGCTTATTGAGTCGGCTACAGGTCACTCTCACCCATACTAGTCTAAGGACAAACCCCTATAAGCAGGAGTTCTTAACTTGCTCAGGATTCAGGTCGAGTCACTAATGACCATCTATAAATTACTAGTCTTATCCTCATTATCGATGTTATCTTGGTTAGACTAATAATTTCATGATCCATCTTGTATGAACTCTTTATACAGGATGCCCCCACTCGCATGTCAACTACATGAATGAGTTGGATTACCTCATTTGTACTAATTACAAAGCGGGCCGCATCCATGGTGTTACCTGAATGAGGTTTCCAACCTTATTCTTATACCATAGACTATTTAGGTTATAATCTTGAATTCAACCCAAATAGTGTCCACTACACTGATTTCAAGATAAACGTTATAACCTTGGAGCTTAGTTTATTGGATTTATAAAAGCAAGACTGTAGTCTTATCAAAACAAATAACCCTTTATTTAATTGATCAAGATTACACAAGTTTAGGGCATAAATCCCAACAATCTCCCACTTGACCTAAAGCTTGTGGAGTACTAAACATTACATTAATGTAAATACAATAAACTAGGGCATTTAAACCCTTTGTACAAAATACTCCCACTTGCCCTAGTTGGGGAAGACTTGTAAACCTAGACCTTCTAGGTGACTCTCAAATACTTTAGCCGTGAGAGCCTTTGTAAAAGGATCAGCTATGTTGTGCTCTGAGGCTATCTTCGTGACAATCGCGTCTCCTCTGTGCACGATCTCCCGGATGAGATGATACTTCCGCTCTATGTGCTTTCCCCTCTTGTGACTTCGGGGTTCCCTCGAATTTTTCACTGCACCACTGTTATCGCAATACAGTGTAACGGGCAAAGTCATATTTGGAACAACTTCCAAATTTAGCATAAATTTTCTTAACCAAACGACCTCCTTAGCTGCTTCACAAGCTGCTACATATTCGGCCTCCATGGTGGAATCAACGATGCATCCTTGCTTGATGGTTCGCCATACTACAGCTCCTCCGTTAAGAGTGAAAATCGACGATGTAGATTTCCGAGAATCTTTATCGATCGAAAGTCGAAATCAGTGTATCCTGTAAGATCAAATCCTTAGCCCCATACACAAGCATGTAGTTCCTTGTTCTCCAAGATACTTAAGGATCGTTTTAACCGCCCATCCGTTGTTCAAGTCCTGGATTGGATTGATACCATCGACCATCCCAAGCGCAAAAGTATGTCGGACCTAGTACACAACATGGCGTACATCAAGTTCCCAACAAGCGATGCGTAAGAATTGCATCTCATATCCTCAACTCCTTGAGGTGTCTTAGGACACTTTGTTCCTTAGACATATGGATTCCATGTCTAAAAGGCAACAAGCCCTTTTTGGAATCTTGCATCTTAAACCTTGACAACACTTTGTCTATGTATGATGCTTGAGACAAGGCTAGTGTTCTATTCCTACGGTTCCGGACAATCTGGATCCCAAGAACAAACTGCGCATCACGCAAATCTTTCATTTCGAATTGCGTTGCTAGCCATTCCTTGATGTAAGTAAGATAACCTACATCATTCCCAATGAGTAGGATATCATCCACATAGAGAATTAGGAAAGCGACAAAACTATTGATAATTTTCTTGTAGACACAAGGTTTCTCATCATTCTGGTCAAAACCATAAGATCTAATAGCCTCATCAAATCTTATATTCCAGGACCTAGAGGCTTGTTTCAGTCCATAAATCGACCTTTTAAGCCTGCAAACCTTTTGCTCTTGTTCTGGTTCAATGAACCCTTTGGGTTGGTCCATGTAGATGGTTTCCTCAAGATTGCCATTCAAAAAGGCTGTCTTGACATCCATTTGCCATACCTCATAGTCATAATATGCGATAATGGCAAGAAGGATACGGATAGACTTTACCATAGCAACATGTGAAAAGGTTTCCTCAAAGTCAACCCCTTCAACCTGGGTATAACCCTTTGCTACTAGTCTAGCTTTAAAGATTTGCACCTTCCCATCTACACCACGTTTTCTCTTATAGATCCACTTACAACCTATAGGTTTTACCTCATCAGGCTTAATCTACAAGATCCCAAACGAATTGAAGTGCATAGACTCCATTTCTTGGTCCATGGCTATGACCCATTTGTCTTTGTCAATGTCAACCATTGCTTGATTATAAGTCAATGGATCCTCACAGCTTGTCATCATCGGTATAACAACTTGGGTTTCAAATAAATCCATGTAACGGTCGAGGATCAGTATCACAACCCTCCCACTACGTCGAGGCATACTCAACTCTTGAGATGGACCTCTTGACTAGACAAACTAGTATCAACAACTCTTGTTGACTTACTAGTGTTCTTATCAAAGAACCTTTGTTATTGTTCCGTCTAACTCACTCAACACTACCTTACTTTTTGGTTTGTGGTCCCTTATGTGGTCCTCCTCCAAGAAAGTGACATTTGTCGTCACAAAACCTTATCTTCCTTAGGATCATAGAATAAACCACCTCTTGTTTCTTTTGGGTATCCTACTTAATAGGCACAACTTTGAACGTGAATCCAACTTCTTTGGATTTGTCACAAGCACATGTGTCTTTGGGCCCCATATTCAAGTGACATAAACTAACTTTACGTCCTTTCCAGAGTTCAAAAGGTGTTTGAAACACTTTTGGAGGGCACACTATTCAATATGTATACTGCAGTCTCCACTGCATAACCCCAAAAGGAACTAGGGAGATGAGCATAACTCATCATTGATCGAACCATGTCCAACAAGGTTCTATTTCTCCTTCCGATACACCGTTTTGTTGTGGTGTGCCTAGGAAGTCGAGAGTTGGGATGTAATTCCATGTTCTATCATATAGTTACGAATTTTAAAATCCATGTACTCTCCACCTCGATCCGATCAAAGTGTTTTAACTCTTTTACCTAATTGATTTTCAACCCCATCTTGAATTCCTTGAACTTTTCAAGTGCTTGGACTTGTGGTGCATTAGGTAAATATGCTCATATCTGGAATAATCATCTATAAAAGAGATGAAATATTCATATCCTCCCCTGGCTTTAACATTCATCGGATCACAAAGATCTGAATGTATAAGCACTAGAGGATCTTTGGCTCTATAACCTTTTCCACTAAAAGGTTTTTTTAGTCATCTTGCCTTCTAGGCAGGATTCACATACTGGCAAGGAATTTTCTTCTAACTCGTTTAGAAGTCCGTTCTTTACCAATCTCTCAATCCTATTGAGATTAATGTGACCCAATCTTAGATGCCAAAGATGAGCATTTTAGGAGAAATTAGTTCGTGTACATGCAATTTTGTAAAATTCACTTGTTAAAACTATTTTAACTGAATTAAACCATTTGCAAATAATTCTCAAGAAGAGCAACACATAGTACAATACTTTTCCAATGAAATAAACACTTTATTTAATTGAGAAGTACAATGTTCTTTAAGGAAAGAAATAAGGTTTCTAATAAACCCTTAAGCTACATGTTATCAAATAACAGCTTTTCTTTGCCAGACAGTTGCTCTTTATCTGCTTCTTTTCCTCTTCTTCAGATCTTCTTAAGTCCGTAAGCATGGTCATGATTCTTAGTCCCAGAGGATGAATCCTCCTGAGAACTTTTGGAATGAGCAAACAAATTTGCCTCTCCATTTTGTTGTCTCTTATCATCCATAAGAAACTGATAATTCTGTAGCTTATGTAGCAGAGAAGTCAAATCATACTCTATGTTGTTCATCGCTGCATTGCTACGGAATCGCTGAAAACTCTTCGGAAGAGATTCTAGGATGAACAAAATCTAACATTTCTCATCTATGACCGCTCCGTTTAATTCCGCTATATTGAAGTGGGCAATCAGATTGAGAACATGTTCTCTCACCGATGTTCCTTCCTTCATACGTGCGTTATAAACAAACTTTAGGGCTTCATGCCGAATTTGTTGGGACGGTTGTCTAGACAAATTTAGCACAAAATCCATGATCTCTCGAGCTGAGACCTTGCCCTCCAGCCTCCTGGCTAAAACATCAGGTATGCTAGCCAGGATATAGGCTTTCACCTTTTCGTTGACATTAATCCAGCGGTCACACGCATCCTCAACAGCTTGAGATGCATTTTGAGCAGAAAATTGAGGACACTCCTCATTGAGAACGAACTTAAGATCATGTGTAACCAAGATTATGTTGAGTCCATCCCTCCAAGTCACTATGTTCTTTCCGGTTAACTTTTTCGCACCCAATAAGGAAATCATAGAGCTAGACATTTTTGCTGAAATATTTACAAACAAACTTGTATGAGTTTTCTTGCTATAACTCTAATCCAATCATGTTTTAGCTAATTATCAAATGATTCCTAGGCCATTTATAATTTGCAATGATACTCCAAAGGTTTAGAATGTATGACACCGAAGGGAAACAAAAAACACTCCTCCTCTGGATCAAGACACTCTTGACCAAAACCTAATACCAGAATAACTCTTATTCCTATAGGTTTCAGTTACCATTTTTTGGTCTGAATACATACACAACTTATGTATCCCGTGAGTGTAACCCTTTGTCTTTAGATCCCAAAGTCTCGATCCAATAAAATATGCCGAAGGGAGGACTAGATTGGAAAATAGTCTAAGGAAATCTTTATCCCTTTCGGGTGTCTACTGTGTTAGATCCCCTATGATCAAGCCCTCCGGAGGGATTGTGCAGTCCAGCCAAACTAGCGGTGACCATAGTGGTATAACGGTGTAAACCGACAAAAGAGACCGTAGGTTTTGTTTTCACTAAACCTGCTCCCACTCACTATAAGTACCCTCTCCATTCACCTTGGTATTGACTCATACAAACACCATCCGAAGAGGGACACTCCCGTTTGCGCCACGAGGCCAAGTATGAGTCTCACGGTGTGAACTTCTCGGAGATAGCGTAGGTGGAAAAATATGTGTCTCATACACTTTTTCCTCCCACTGAATACTTTAAGTCTATAGGAATCTTTCTTAGGCTAAAACCCGGCTAATGGTTTTTTACCTAACTCTATCAACATAACTCTTATATTGATAATCAATATAACTCTTATATTGATTTTATCCTAAGTTTGTTAATATAACTCCTTATATTAAACCTAGGATTTCTAGTTTATTAACCCCTTAATAAACACGCTGACGCTACTGTAATTTATAAGACTCTTTGATTAAATTTCACTCCCGTGTCGATTTCGGTAGGGGTGTTCCGTTTAAATCGACTTAAATACCCCAGCCTAGACAGAACTTTCCTTAACAAGAGTTCCTCTTTTAATCATAGCTTATAAATTACTTGGTTCCTAATTCTAATCTAATTAGAACTAGATAACCTAAGGTCTATTATTTCCAAGTTCTAAACATTTTAAAACTAATAATTAACCTTAGGTGACATGCATATTATGTTATAGTGCTTGATCAATCATCACATGAATAATAAAACATACATAACATATTCATCTCATGCAATATAATGCATGTCAATGCTGTCCAAAAATTAATATAACAACCTTATATTAATTAATCATGCAAACTATATAATATAACTCCTTATATTATAAATGATGCATGAAAATGCTTAACCTAAGGTGGGATTTCTAAAAATGCAAGCATACATTATGCATGGCAATATTTACACAACAATTGCATAATTAAAATAGCAAAATTAGACCAATTTTGACACCCTAAAACTAATTTTAAATAATATAATCTAATTATATTAATTAAAATTAATTAAATATAAATTAAATACAAAACGTTTTTATATTTAATATATAATAAAATTAACGTTTACGCGTTCTTTGCCTTTGGTGAAACGTCTTGGCGTTACTGTAACGATGGCGACATTACAACGCTGCGTTTGTTGTTTTCTGCCGAGCGTTGCGCAACGCCACAGCGTTGCAACGCTGTCGTCTTCTCCAGCCGCGCGCCTGCCGCAGTGGCATTGCAACGCTGAAGCCAGCGTTGCAACGCCATTCACAGAACAACCGTAGGAATCTCCATTCCTTGCTCGTTTTCGCTCCGATCTTCTCAGCAACCGCTTTGCCTCGATTAACACGGACTTACAGACTCGATTTACAATTAAATTTTCTCAAAACACCGGGCCCTTACATTGAACATTTCAATGAAATTGTAAATCTAAGTGCCAAAATTGAAAACATCTAATTTTGCAAAAACCGTTCATACATCTCATGCACAAAATAGTAAATCCCACCTGTTCTTGAAAAATCCAGAACATAAATCAAGAACGCAATTCGGCTCTGATACCAATCATGTTTTAGCTAATTATCATAGGGGATCTAACACAATAGACACCCGAAAGGGATAAAGATTTTCTTAGACTATTTTCCAATCTAGTCCTCCCTTCGGCGAATTTTATTGGATCGAGACTCTGGGATCTAAAGACAAAGGGTTACACTCACGGGGTACATAAGTTGTGTATGTATCCAGACCGAAAAATGATAACTAAAACCTATAGGAATAAGACTTATTCTGGTGTTAGGTTTTGGTCAAGAGTGTCTTGATCCAGAGGAGGAGTGTTTTTGATTACCCTTCGGTGTCATACACTCTAAACCTTTGGTCCAAGCCAAACTAGCAGGCTGACCATAGTGGTCTAACGGTGTAAACCGACAAAAGAGATCGTAGGTTTTGTTTTCACTAAACCTGCTCCCACTCACTATAAGTACCCTCTCCATTCACCTTGGTATTGACTCATACAAACACCATCCAAAGGGGGACACTCCCGTTTGCGCCACGAGGCCAAATATGAGTCTCACAGTGTGAACTTCCCGGAGATAGCGTAGGTGAAAAAATATGTATCTCATACACGTTTTCCTCCCACTGAATACTTTAAGTCTATAGGAATCTTTCTTAGGCTAAAACCCGGCTAATGGTTTTACCTAACTCTATCAACATAACTCTTATATTGATAATCAATATAACTCTTATATTGATTTTATCCTAAGTTTGTTAATATAACTCCTTATATCAAACCTAGGATTTCTAGTTTATTAACTCCTTAATAAACCATTGACGCTTCTCAGAATTTATAAGCCTCTCTCGACAAATTTCACTCCCGTGTCGCCTCTCGGGTAGGGTGTTCCGCTTCCGTCGACCTTAAAATACCCCAACCTAGACAGAACTTTCCTTGAGATGAGTTCTTCTTTTAATCATAGCTTATAAATTACTTGGTTCCTAATTCTAATCTAATTAGAACTAGATAACCTAAGGTCTATTATTTCCAAGTTCTAAACATTTTAAAACTAATAATTAACCTTCGGTGACATGCATACTATGTTATAGTGCTTGATCATTCATCACATGAATAATAAAACATACATAGCATATTCATCTCATGAAATATAATGCATGTCAATGCTGCCCAAAAATTAATATAACAACCTTATATTAATTAATCATGCAAACTATATAATATAACTCCTTATATTATAAATGATGCATGAAAATGCTTAACCTAAGGTGGGATTTCTAAAAATGCAAGCATACATTATGCATGGCAATATTTACACAACAATTGCATAATTAAAATAGCAAAATTAGACCAATTTTGGTACCCTAAAATTAACTTTAAATAAAATACAAAACGTTTTTATATTTAATATATAATAAAATTAACGTTTCTACCCGTTGCTGCCTTCGGTGAAACGTCTTCGGCGTTGCAACGCTGATGGCAACATTGCAACGCTGCGTTTTTCGTTTTCTGCCGAGCGTTGCAACGCTGTCGTCTTTTCCAGTCGCGCGTCTGCCGCAGTGGCGTTGCAACGCCGAAGGCAGCGTTGCAACGCCATTCACAAAACAACCATAGGAATCTCCATTCCATGCTCGTTTTCGCTCCAATCTTCTCAGCAACCGCTTTGCCTCGATTAACATGGACTTACAGACTCGATTTACAATTAAATTTTTCCAAAACACCGGGCCCTTACATTGAACATTTCAATGAAATTGTAAATCTAAGTGCCAAAATTGAAAACATCTAATTTTGCAAAAACCGTTCATACATCTCATGCACAAAACAGTAAATCCCACCTTGTTCTTGAAAAATCCAGAACATAAATCAAGAACGCAATTGGGCTCTGATACCAATCATGTTTTAGCTAATTATCATAGGGGATCTAACACAGTAGACACCCGAAAGGGATAAAGATTTTCTTAGACTATTTTTCAATCTAGTCCTCCCTTCGGCGGATTTTATTGGATCGAGACTCTGAGATCTAAAGACAAAGGGTTACACTCACGGGGTACATAAGTTGTGTATGTATCCAGACCAAAAAATGATAACTAAAACCTATAGGAATAAGAGTTATTCTAGTGTTAGGTTTTGGTCAAGAGTGTCTTGATCCAGAGAAGGAGTGTTTTTTATTACCCTTCAGTGTCATACACTCTAAACCTTTGGTCCAGGCCAAACTAGCAGGCTGACCATAGTGGTCTAACGGTGTAAACCGACAAAAGAGATCGTAGGTTTTGTTTTCACTAAACCTGCTCCCACTCACTATAAGTATCCTCTCCATTCACCTTGGTATTGACTCATACAAACACCATCAGAAGGGGGACGCTCCCGTTTGCGCCACGAGGCCAAGTATGAGTCTCACGGTGTGAACTTCTCGGAGATAGCGTAGGTGAAAAAATATGTATCTCATACACGTTTTCCTCCCACTGAATACTTTAAGTCTATAGGAATCTTTCTTAGGCTAAAACCTGGCTAATGGTTTTATCTAACTCTATCAACATAACTCTTATATTGATAATCAATATAACTCTTATATTGATTTTATCCTAAGTTTGTTAATATAACTCCTTATATTAAACCTAGGATTTCTAGTTTATTAACCCCTTAATAAACCATTGACGCTTCAGTATTTATAAGACTCTCGATTAAATTTCACTCCCGGTCGATTTCTGTAGGGGTGTTCCGCTTCCGCCACTTCGAAATACCCCAACCTAGACAGAACTTTCCTTAGACAGAGTTCCTCTTTAATCATAGCTTATAAATTACTTGGTTCCTAATTCTAATCTAATTAGAACTAGATAACCTAAGGTCTATTATTTCCAAGTTCTAAACACTTTAAAACTAATAATTAACCTTAGGTGACATGCATACTATGTTATAGTGCTTGATCATTCATCACATGAATAATAAAACATACATAGCATATTCATCTCATGAAATATAATGCATGTCAATCTTTGTCCAAAAATTAATATAACAACCTTATATTAATTAATCATGCAAACTATATAATATAACTCCTTATATTATAAATGATGCATGAAAATGCTTAACCTAAGGTGAGATTTCTAAAATACAAGCATACACTATGCATGACAATAATTACACAACAATTGCGTAATTAAAATAGCAAAATTAGACCAATTTTGGCACCCTAAAATTAATTTTAAATAATATAATCTAATTATAGTAATTAAAATTAATTAATTAAATATAAATTAAATACAAAACGTTTTTATATTTAATATATAATAAAATTAACGTTTACGCCCGTTCTTCTTCCGTGGTAAACGTCTTGGCGTTGCAATAATGCTGATGCGGCGTTACTGCAACGCGTTTTGTCATTTTCTGCCGAGTGTTGCAACGCTAAGGGCAGCGTTGCAACGTTGTCGTCTTCTCCAGCCGCGCGCCTGCCGCAGTGGCGTTGCAACGCTAAGGGCAGCGTTGCAACCCATTCACAGAACATCCATAGAAATCTCCATTCCTTGCTCGTTTTCGCTCTGATCTTCTTAGCAACCACTTTGCCTCGATCGACACGGACTTACAGACTCGATTTACAATTAAATTTGCCCAAAACATCGGCCCCTTACATTGAACATTTAAATGGAAATTGTAAATCTAAGTGCCAAAATTGAAAACATCTAATTTTGCAAAAACCGTTCATACATCTCATGCACAAAACAGTAAATCCCACCTTATTCTTGAAAATTCCAGAATATAAATCAAGAACGCAATTGGTCTCTGATACCAATTGAAGGAAATCGAAGTCCCCGCGGCGGAAGCGATTGCGAATCGCGCGCTCTTGATTTAATTACAATGGAAATTTCAAGAATATAAAACATGGATTAAGAACCTTTCTTCAAGTGCTCCTCTCTCCACGGTCACGATCTCAGCAACAAGAACTCCAACGTGCGAAGACACGACCACCGGATCTTCTCCGTTGTTCTCTAGGTGAGGGAGGAAGGTGGGTTCCCTTTAGGAGATGTGAGATATTTTGAGAGAGATGTGTGTTTTGGAACTCTTCCAACAACACAACAAGGAGGCTAGTGATTCTATGAAAAACCCCTTCACGCCTAGTTGCATCTCATGCAACCATATATATAGAGAATTGGGATGGAAATGACCATCCTACCTCTCCTTTAATCTCTCTTTAGTATATAGTCTAAATCACATTAAAACTATATATTATATCAATTATATCATATATAATTGATATAACTCCTCATGTATGAAATTGAACACTTCAATTTCACTCCTAACTTTATACCCTCAATATTACCATGTTAAGCCAACGTAGGGATCTAATGGACCTACAGATCATGAGCTCCAATGATGTGAGATTAACTGATCAAACTCTTTGATCCAGTTAATCAATATTCATTAACTACAAGTCACTCTACTATAGACTTGTAGCTGCACTCTCCTCACTGTAGATATTATTGTGTCCACTGATATAGTCATTGCCCATGAGTCGATCCTTCACAGGTTGTTTGTAATCACAATGGGTCAAATTACCGTTTTACCCCCCGTGTGATTACCTCTTTGCTCCTTAAGCACCACCGATCCTCTAATGAACAACAAGTCTAAGGTCCCACCTTGACTCATACCTCATAGAGGGCGGGGCCCGCTTTTCAAGACTGAAGTCGGTTCTTAAGGGAACAACCTATCTAATTCCTCGATAGAGGAATGAGTGAATTCCATCTTGCACAGCTTAAGTTCCCGGCTACCTACGAGGTTACGCTTTGAGAAGGTAGGCTTATTGAGTCGGCTCACAGCTACTCTCTCACCATATACTAGTCTAAGGACAAACCCCTATAAGCGGGGAGTTCTTAACTTGCTCAGGATTCAGGTCGAGTCACTAATGACCATCTATAAATTACTAGTCTTATCCTGTTAACGGTGTTATACTGGTTAGACTAATAATTTGAGATCCAGCCTTGTATGAACTCTTCATACAAGATGCCCCCACTCGCATGTCAACTACATGAATGAGTTGGATTACCTCATTTGTACTAATTACAAAGTGGGCCGCATCCATGGTGTTACCAGAATGAGGTTTCCAACCTTATTCTTATACCATAGACTATTTAGGTTATAATCTTGAACTCAACCCAAATAGTGTCCACTACACTGATTTTAAGATAAGCGTTATAAGCTTGGAGCTTAGTTTATTGAATTTATAAAAGCAAGACTGTAATCTTATCAAAACAAATAACACTTTATTTAATTGATCAAGATTACACAAGTTTAGGGCATAAATCCCAACAATCTCCCACTTGACCTAAAGCTTGTGGAGTACTAAACATTACATTAATGTAAATACAATAAACTAGAACATTTAATCCCTTTGTACAAAATACTCCCACTTGCCCTAGTTGGGGAAGACTTGTAAACCTAGACCTTTTAGGTGACTCTCAAATACTTTAGCCGTTAGAGCCTTTGTAAAAGGATCAGCAATGTTGTGCTCTGAGGCTATCTTCGTGACAATCACGTCTCCTCTGTGCACGATCTCTCGGATGAGATGATACTTCCGCTCTATGTGCTTTCCCCTCTTGTGACTTCGGGGTTCCCTCAAATTTGCCAATGCACCACCAAGTATCGTAATACATTAGTGACGCAAAAGTCATATTTGGAACAACTTCCAAATTTAGCATAAATTTCCTTAACCAAACGACCTCTCCTTAGTTTTCTTCACAAGCTGCTACATATTCGACCTCCATGGTGGAATCAACGATGCATCCTTGCTTGATGCTTCGCCATACTCTGACTCCTCTGTTAAGAGTGAAAATCCCGACCACGATGTAGATTTCTGAGAATCTTTATCAGTCTGAAAGTCAGAATCCGTGTATTCTGTAAGGATCAAATCCTTAGCCCCATACACAAGCATGTAGTTCTTTGTTCTCCGAAGATACTTAAGGATCGTTTTAACCGTTGTCCAGTGTTCAAGTCCTAGATTGTATTGATACCTACTGACCATCCCAACTGCAAAACAGATGTCAGGCCTAGTACACAACATGACGTACATCAGGCTCCCAACAGCTGATGCGTAAGGAATCCGTCTCATATCCTCAACTCCTTGAGGTGTCTTAGGACACAGTTCCTTAGACAAATGGATTCCATGTCTAAAAGGCAACAAACCCTCTTTGGAATCTTGCATCTTAAACCTTGAAAACACTTTGTCTATGTATGATGCTTGAGACAAGGCTAGTGTTCTATTCTTGCGGTTCCGGACAATCTGGATCCCAAGAACAAACTGCGCATCACCCAAATCTTTCATTTGGAATTGCGTTGCTAGCCATTCCTTGATGTCGATGAAGATAACCTACATCATTCCCAATGAGTAGGATATCATCCACATAGAGAATTAGGAAAGCGATGTAACTATTGATGATTTTCTTGTAGACACAAGGTTCATCATCATTCTCAGTCAAAACCATAAGATCGATAGCCTCATCAAATCTTATATTCCGAGACCTAGACGCTTGTTTCATCCATAAATCGACCTTTTAAGCTGCAAACCTTTTGCTCTTGTCCTGGTTCAATGAACCCTTTGGGTTGGTCCATGTAGATGGTTTCCTCAAGATTACCATTCAAAAACGCTGTCTTGACATCCATTTGCCATACCCCGTGAGTGTAACCCTTTGTCTTTAAATCCCAGAGTCTCGATCCAATAAAATCCGCAGAAGGGAGGACTAGATTGGAAAATAGTCTAAGGAAATCTTTATCCCTTTCGGGTGTCTACTGTGTTAGATCCCCTATGATCAATGGGCAGAAACGGGCAGAAACGTTAATTTTATTATATATTAAATATAAAAACGTTTTATATTTAATTTATATTTAATTAATTAATTTTAATTAATATAATTAGATTATATTATTTAAAATTAATTTTAGGGTGTCAAAATTGATCTAATTTTGCTATTTTAATTATGCAATTGTTGTGTAATTATTGCCATGCATAGTGTATGCTTGTATTTTTAGAAATCCCACCTTAGGTTAAACATTTTCATGAATCATTTATAATATAAGGAGTTATATTATATAGTTTGCATGATTAATTAATATAAGGTTGTTATATTAATTTTTGGACAGCAAGTAGTTACCTTTGAAGAACCTTTCTTCAAGTGCTCCTCTCTCCACGGTCACGATCTCAGCAACAAGAACTCCAACGTGCGAAGACACGACCACCAGATCTTCTCCGTTGTTCTCTAGGTGAGGGAGGAAGGTGGGTTCCCTTTAGGAGATGTGAGGTGTTTTGAGAGAGATGTATGTTTTTGGAACTCTTCCAACAACACAACAAGGAGGCTAGTGATTCTATGAAAAATCCTTAACCTAGTTGCATCTCATGCAACCATATATATAGAGAATTGAGATGGAAATGACCATCCTACCCCTCCTTTAATCTCTCTTTAGTATATAGTCTAAATCACATTAAAACTATATATTATATCAATTATATCATATATAATTGATATAACTCCTCATGTATGAAATTGAACACTTCAATTTCACTCCTAACTTTATACACTCAATATTACCATGTTGAGCCAACAGAGGGATCTAACGGACCTACAGATCATGAGCTCCAATGATGTGAGATTAACTGATCAAACTCTTTGATCCAGTTAATCAATATTCATTAACTACAAGTCACTCCACTATCGACTTGTAGCTGCACTCTCCTCACTGTAGATATTATTGTGTCCACTGATATAATCATTGTCTATGATTCGACCCTTCACAGGTTGTTCATAATCACAGTTGGGTCAAATTACCGTTTTACCCCTGTGATTACCTCTTTGCTCCTTAAGCACCACTGATCCTCTAATGAACAATAAGTCTAAGGTCCTACCTTAGACTCATACACTCGTAGAGGGCGGGGCCCCGTTGTTCAAGACACGAGTCGATTCTTAAGGAACAACCTATCTAATTCCTCGATGAGAGGAATGAGTGAATTCCATCTTGCACAGTTAAGTTGCCAGCTACCTACGAGGTTATGTCCCTGAGAAGGTAGGCTTATTGAGTCGGCAACATGCCACTCTCACTCATACTAGTCTAAGGACAAACCCCTATAAGCAGGAGTTCTTAACTTGCTCAGGATTCAGGTCGAGTCACTAATGACCATCTATAAATTACTAGTCTTATCCTGTTAACGGTGTTATACTGGTTAGACTAATAATTTGCGATCCAGTCTTGTATGAACTCTTCATACAGGATGCCCCCACTCGCATGTTAACTACATGAATGTGTTGGATTACCTCATTTGTACTAATTACAAAGTGGGTCGCATCCATGGTGTTAACAGAATGAGGTTTCCAACCTTATTCTTATACCATAGACCATTTAGGTTATAATCTTGAATTCAACCCAAATAGTGTCCACTACACTGATTTCAAGATAAACGTTATAACCTTGGAGCTTAGTTTATTGGATTTATAAAAGCAAGATTGTAATCTTATCAAAACAAATAACCCTTTATTTAATTGATCAAGATTACACGAGTTTAGGGCATAAATCCCAACAAATGATATATTTGACCCATCAAATATAACAAATTTGGATGTGTCAGACTTCTTTGCATCTCCTGAATAGAAGATTGAAGCAATTGATGGATAAACAAGTGCTTCTTTTGATTTTGACAATATCCAAGAATAATGTTTGTATAAAAATCTATCTTTATGGTTTTTCTAGCTTTGATTTTTTGCATTTTAAGTTATGTTTCTCTTATTGTAATTATTTTTGTTTAATGAAGAAATATGAATAGTTTTCATATGTTGAATGACTAAAAAATGAGCCATAAAGATCTATATCTGGCAGATTGCGCAACTACGCACACAATACTTATAAACAAAAAATATTTTTCTAAATTGACAATGCTAGAACCAAAAGTCAATACTATATCAGGTTTTGCAGACTTGATTGAAGGTTTTGGAAAAACAAGTTTATCTTGCCTAGAGGAACAAATTTTCAATTAATAATGTTTTGTTCTCTAGCAAATAAAAGATAAATTTATTGAGTTTTAAAGATATACGTAACAATGGTTATCATGTTGAAACTGATCGTAAAAATAATATAGAATATCTCTATATTGTAGGGTTTTATGCCCTAAAACTCGTAGTTTGTTACTCTTGTTCTATTTATTTCAATAAAGTATTGTTGGTTTTTATAATTTCTCTTTGTTGCTTTATATTAACCCTAAATCTAATAAACGAACATCCTAGGTTGTTGTATGTCTCTTGAACTGTATGTAGAAGACATAGGAGAATCACGGTTCGAGAAACAGTCTAAAGGGTCTATAGTATAGGGAAGATGTTGGGTATCTTATTCTGGTGACACTATTGATATGACCCACTTTGTATATGATACAAGCACGGTGATCCAACATGTTCGTGTAGACGACATGTGAGTGGGGATATCCTATGTGATGAGATTACATAAGACCAGACCGTAAAATAGTAACTAATAGATGTAACTCCGTTGACTAGTTAGGTTTCTATTTCAATAGGATGACCTAGGCAACTTGATCTCAATCCTGAGCAGGTTATGAACTCCTGTTTGCAAGGGATTGTCCTTTGACTAGTATAGGTGAAAGTGGCCTGAGACGTCGTCTCAATATACCTACCTTATTGGCGATAAAACCGCGCAGGCAGCTGGGGACTTAACTTAGCAAGAAAGAATTCACTCCTTCCTGCCTCTAGGGTAAGTAGATGAGTGTTCCCTTAAGTAGTGCCTCGTGAACTTGAACAAAGGGCCCAACCCTCTCATTGGACCGAGAGGGACTTCTGTTTATTGGTAGGACAATAAAATGGTTGTTCATTAGAGGAGCGATGGTAATTAAGGTAAAAGCGGTAATTTGACCCAACTGGTGTTACGAACACTCGTGAAGGATTAATGTGTTGTTATTGGTCGTTATCCATAGACACATAAATATATCTGCAGTGAGAAGAGTGCAACTGCAGGACTTTAGTGGAGTGTTCCCACAGTTAACGAATGTTGGTCAGGGGGTCATGAGATTAACATATTAATCTTTGTTGGAGCTTCTGATCTGTAGGTCCATGAGGTCCATGAGGTCCACTTCCTAGCTCGTAAAGGATTCTTAGATTATTATTAGAATTGAAAATGTTCAAATTTGCTTTGGAAATTAGCTTAATGTATGTAGATACATTATAAAGTTTTTATGCACATTAAAACTTTATAGTATAAATTTACTTTGAATAGGATTCAAAGTAAATTTATAAGAGAATTAAATGTTTGAAGGTGTTCAAATATTGTTTTAATGTGAATAGGATTCATAGTAAAAACTATAGGTTAAAATTTAATGCGCATAAGATGCACATTAAAACTATAGGTTATAGGGAGTATGATTAAATATGATTTAACCATACATAACCTAATTTATGAATTAAATAATTAGAGAACTAATTAATTTATTTTTAAATTTAAATTAACTTAATTCAAAATGATTTAATTAAAACTTTAGGTTAAGTAAAACTATTTAATTAAATATTAATTAAATATAATTTTATATTTAATTAATTAATTAATTAACTAAATACACGTTCCCCACTCTCCTTCTTCTTCTCCCTTATTCTGTCGATAAAGGCAGTGAGAGTTGGGAGAAGTGGTTGATCGATCAATTTTTGTGATCTGGCATAGTGCTCTTCCCAGAATTCTCTTTGCAAAATTCCTTTCCCAAAAGAAAAAGGTTCCCACAAACCTTGATCTAAAGAACTCAAAGAATAAGAGGTTGCTTTTTGGTGGCGTTCTCTGTTTAACCCAAAAGGGAGATTTTGGTGTTGGGCATTTTGTAGGAAGTTCATAGAGGAACAAGGAGCTGCATTTTAGAGATTTAAGGTAAATTTCTTTATCCTATAGATTAGGAATACAAATCAACATGCTTTTTATTATATATCCATGCTTATTTTGTTTATCGTTAGTTTATTGCCAATGTATGGGTATTTGTGTTTGCCAAATGAAAAAACGAGTTCTCGATCAAATTTAAATTTTCGCTGTGCAATTGGGATCTAGATTCCATCAATTGGTATCAGAGCCTACTCGTATTTTGATTTGGCAAATCAAACTTGCATTGGTTAGATGAGAATTTTGCATTTGGTTGCCATTAAATTGTTTAGGAATTTTTTGGCCATAACTTTATATTTGATTTTGATCAAATTTGTTAGGATCCCTGCGTTTTTTAGCATATTTTAAGTGCAAATGAGTCTGTAAAATAGTTTAGAGTCACTCGTGGTCGATTTCGTATCAAATTTGGAGATTTGGAGCTGTTGTTTTCTGCATTTTTCGAAGATCAGGGCTGCTGCAGACGACTTGGCGGTGCAACATTGTTCATCGGCGTTGAGACGCTGAAGAACAGAATCACAATGTCGTGCGGCTTATCAAAGATTGTTGCGTGGGACTCACGGTGTTGTAATGTTGAAGGACAACATCGCAACGTCGTGCCAGTTATCGAAGGTGCGCGAGGGACTCACATCACAACGTCGTGCCAGTTATCGAAGTTGGCCAGTTCGGGCGGTTTGATGCTGGTTTGGTCTGGTTCGAGTGGTTCAAGTCCAGTTCAAGGAGTTTTTGAACCGATTCTTATGTAAAATTAATGTAATTTTATTATTTTTGCACTTTAAGGGCCAAAATTTCCAGTTTAATGATTGTTTATCGCTTTATGAATGTCATTTAGATTAATTCCCACCATAGGATAAGTATGTACATGCATTTTTAGATAGAAGTGTTATATTAGTAGATAAAAATGCATATTATATTTTTCATGAGTAGTTTATCATAAGTGTTATATAAATTATATGAAAAATGTGAAGCATAAAGTATGAAATTACTTAGATTAATATAAGAGTTGTATTGATTTTAGTTGAAATTTCATGATTCAATGGTTGAATGGTTTGGTAAATATTCCAATTTCAATATGTTCATTGATTTATTCACCATAGCAGCATGTCATAGGTTAATTATTAAAATTTATAATAGTTATAAATGGTTTTAGAAACCTTAACCTATAACAAAGAGTTGCATGCAAACATAGACTCTTGGGTTTAATAGGATTAATTTTAAATTGTTTAAAATTAATTAGACCTAAGTTTTTTTAATTTCTAATAGGATTAGAAATTAGTCTTACTTAGTATTTTAAATAGTTTAAATGTTGTAAGTAGGACACATAAGATTTTGGTTATGAGAGAACTCTACCGGTGATGGTCTATCTAAGGTTGGGGGTACTTAAGTTGACAGTTTACGGAACACCTCTTACCTGGGAACTGGCCCGACGCTTGAGTTGAATTAACCGTAATCTTATTAGCATGCATGAACTCTAGGTAATTAAAATGTTTAATACACCTAGACATTAAGTTATAAAAGTTATAATAGGCATAGACTTAGATAGATTCGTTTAGCCAGAATCCACCTAAGTTAAAACTTAACCGTAATTCCTTAGGATACTTTAGTGGGAGAAAATAAGATGTTCTTATCACGTTTAGGCTTCCACGTCCTCAAGAGTTCACACCATGAGTTCCATGCTCGACCTCCTGGCGTCAATAGAGCGTCCCCCCTACGGATGGTGTTTGCATGGTTCAATACCAAGGTGATGAGGGAAATGTCTATAGTAAATAAGAGAAGGACACGTGTCAAAGTTGTTGGGGGTGCATGCCCTAATCTCGTGTAGTTTGTAATACAATTATTTTAATTAATAAAGGTTGTTTATTTATCAAACTTTTGTATCTCACATTTTATAAACTTAATCTAATAAACTAAACTCCAGGGTCATATTATTTGAAAGAACTAAAACTTGAACGATGTGTAGTGGACACACGAGGAGGATCATGTTCGAGTTAATGATCCAAACGATCTACAGTATACGGATAGAGTCGGGAACCTCATTCTGGTAACACTGTGGATGCGATCGCTTTGTATTAGATACAAGCGAGGTGATCCAGCTCGTTCATATGGTTGACATGCGACTGGGGGCATCCTATGCAATGAGATTGTACAATACCAGATTGTGAATTATTAGACCTACTGATGTAACACCATTAACAGTATAGGACTAATAACTTTATAGATGACCATTAGTGACTCGTCTTTAATCCTGAGCGTGTTACGAACCCCTGTCTGCGGGGGTCTGTCATTTGACCAGTACGGGTGAGGGTGGCCTGAGTCGCTCGCCTAATATGCCTATCTTCTTGGGGGTAGGACCACGTGGGGAGCTGAGAACTTAACTACGCAAGAAGGAATTCACTCGTTCCTGACTAGGGAAACTAGAGGGGTTGTTCCCTTAAGTGTTGTCTCTAGGGCTTGGACAACGGGCACCCACCCTCTCACTGGATTGAGAAGGGTGTTGTTTATAGTTGGACCATGCAACAAAGTTGTTCATTAGAGAAGCAATGAGACTTAAGGAACAAGAGGTAGACACAGGGGTAAAACGGTAATTCGACCCAATTGTGATTATGAACAACCTGTGAATGATCGACTCACGGACATTAGTTATATCGATGGACACAACTTGTCCTACAGTAATGATAGTGCAACTACGAACTTTAGTGGAGTGTTACCGTAGCTAATGAATGTTGATTAACCGGGTCAAAGAGTTTGATCGGTTGATCTCGTATCATTGGATCTCATCATCTGTAGGTTCATTAGGTCCCTCAGTTGGCTCAAGTTGGACTAAATGAGGGTTTACAGTTTGGAGTGGATTTGAAGTGTTCAAATTCATTAAAAGGGTATGTATGCCATTTGTATGTGATATGATTGACATAATATATAGTTTAATGTGAATGAGATTCATAATAAACTATAGTGTAACCTAATTAATTAATTAGGGTTAATTTGGAGAAATTAGATTGAGAGAAATTAAATTGAACATGATTCAATTTAAAATTCCAGAATTATGCAAATGTGAATTGTATAATAAGGTATGAGATACCTTATATTATATAATATGCAAATATGATTTGCATATTATATAGTTGTGGTAAAATGGTAGATGGTGGAGATTTTAACTCCACCACATGACATTATAAATATGTGGAATGTGAGACATTCCATAAGGTTTGTTCTCATTTTTTAGAATTCCATCCAAAGAGAAAGCAAACTCTCTCTCAACTTTCTCTTAATCTCGAAACTCTCTCCACCCCAAAATCCAAACGGAGCCCCACCGCTCTCCTCATCCTCCCGAGAACAATCGAGAAGATCAAGTGGAAGTGTTCTATTGATCCGTTCATTGTACGTTCGAGGTTCGAGAGATCGTTTGATCGTGAGATCGTGGCAGGATAAGGAAACACGAAGAATTGTTCTTCGAGAGGTAGGTTTCGTGAAACCTTTTATGTTTTCTTCTCTGTTTTTGCATGCTTAATCTAGTTAGAAATAGTTTCTTTCAATTTTAAGAAAAATGGAACAACAAAAATAACGATGATTCACGTTGCAATTCCGCTGCAGGAAATCGGTTCCCTTCAAAAGTATCCTACGGTCTCCTCTCCATTAGGTCGCACCGTGAGATTTCTATGGTCCACTAGCGTGTTGCCCTAGAAGCAACCACCTCTACGGAGGGCCTGGCCATGAGGATCAGAACACCATGAACTCTAGAAATTTATATGATCTCTTAGGTTATTTGCCAATTGTTGTCTTTTCTAACGGTGGCTTGTTGGCTCGGGCCTACTGGATCTAAAAATGGGAGAGTTACATTTACGGGATGAGTTAAGCTAGTTAACGATTCCTTGACCAAATAACGATAGCTAAAGATCATTTGGACATGAAATGTTCTGCGAATGGTAGTTAGTTGAGATTGTCTTAATTCAGGGGAGGAGTGACTGACTACCCGACGGTGGCTTTTGTTTTAAACCCTTGAAGTATTGTTGCAAAATTAAAAGGTTTAAGTTTAAAAACTAGGGTTCTTTGTAAAAATTGTGCTAAAGTGATTGGTTTGTAATGAGTTTAAGGCATCACTAATTAGAACAATTTTTTATTTGAGCATGTCGTCCTCAATAATTGCATTGCTTGCTAATGAAAAATTAACTGGGTATAGTTACATTACGTGGAAGTTCAACCTGAATACGATTCTAGTTGTTGACAATCTGCGATTTGTCTTAACTGAGGAATGTCCTCAAATCTCTTCTCGTAACGCGCCCCAAAATGTTAAGGACGCGTATGACCGCTGGACCAAGGCCAATGACAAGGACAAGGTCTATATCCTGGCTAGCCTATCTGAGGTCTTAGCCAAGAAACATGAGGGCATGATATCAGCTCGTGAGATCATGAGTTCTCTGCAGAATATGTTTGGACAACCGTCTGGACAGATTTGACACGAATCCCTCATGTACGTTTATAACACACGTATGAAGGAGGGGATTTTAGTGAAAGAACATGTTTTCGATCTGATAGTTCACTTCAACGTGGCCGAAATGAACGGAGTGGTCATAGATGAGGAAAGTCAGGTCTTGTTCATCCTTGAATCTTTTCCAAAGAGCTTCCTGCAATTCTGCAGTAATGTGGTGATGAATAAGACTCAGTATAACCTGACTACCCTCCTCAATGAGCTGCAGACTTACTAGTCTCTTATGAAGAGTATAAGGGACCGATCGAAGGAGAGGCAAATTTGTTTGCCCATTCTAGAAAGTTCCAGAAGGCTTCATCCTCTTGGACTAAGTCATGCAACCATTCTTCTGGTCATAAGAAGATTCAGAAGAAGAAGAAAAGAGGGAAAGGGAAGGCTCCTGTCGTTGCTGATAAAGGCAAAGAGAAGACTAAAGTTGCAGACAAAGGAAAATGTTTCCACTACAACGTGGATGGGCATTGGAAGCGCAACTGCCCATAGTACCTAGCTGAGCTCAAAGAGAAGAAAAGTAAATTAGATTTGCCTGTTCTAGAAACCTGTTTAGTGGAAAATGATAATTTCACCTGGATACTGGATTCAGAGGCCACTAATCATGTTTGTTCTTCTTTACAGGGAATTAGTTCCTTCAGGGAGCTCGAAGAGGGTGAGATGACGCTCAGGGTCGGGACGGGAGACGTTGTCTCAGCTCGTGCAGTGGGAGTTGTTAAATTGTTTTTTAGGGATAGATTTATGTTTTTGGAAAACATGTATATAGTTCCTAGAATTAAGAGGAACCTTGTATCTATCTCTTGTTTAATCGAACAAGGTTACTCTATTTCTTTTGACATCAATGAAGCGTTCATTAGTAAAAGTGATGTCCATATTTGTTCGGCTAAATGAAACAATTTATATGTGTTAAGACCAATCGAATCTAAAACACTTTTAAATCATGAAATGTTTAAAACTGCTAACACTCAAAATAAAAGGCAAAAGATTTCTCCTAATAAAGATACCTATCTTTGGCATCTAAGACTAGGACACATTAATCTCAACCGGATTGAGAGGCTAGTAAAGAATGAACTTCTAAATGAGTTAGATGATTCTTTACCTCCATGTGAATCCTGTCTAGAAGGTAAAATGAATAAAAGACCTTTTACTGGAAAATGTTACAGAGCCAAAGAGCCCTCAGAACTTATACATTCGGATCTTTGTGATCCAATGAATGTAAAAGCTAGAGGAGGGGCATGAATACTTAATCTCATTTATAGATTATTATTCGAGGTATGATTATTTATAAAATGCAACATAAGTTTGAAGCTCTTGAAAAAGTTCAAAGAGTTTAAGACTGAAGTTGAGAACACATTAGGAAAAACCATTAAAACACTTCAATATAATAGAGGTGGAGAGTATATGGACTTAAGATTCCAAGACTATTTGATAGAACATGGAATCCAGTCACAACTCTTAGCACCTCACACACCACAACAGGATGGTGTGTCAGAAAGGAGAAATAGAACCTTGTTAGACATGGTTTGCTCAATTGTCTGATTCGTTTTGGTGTCACGTAATGGAGACTGCAGTTCAAATCTTAAACATCGTTTCATCAAAAAGTGTTTTTGTATCACATTCTAAGTTATTGAAGGGGCATAAACCTAGTTTGCGTCACTTTAGAATTTGGGGTTGTCTTGTACACGTGCTAGTGACAAATCCAAAGAAACTGGAACCTCATTCAAGATTGTGCCTATTTCTAGGCTATCCCAAGGAAACGAGAGGTGGTCTTTTCTACGACCCACAAGAAAATAAGGTACTTGTATCGATAAATGCCACGTTCTTGGAGGAAGCCCACATGAGGAACCATAAACCACGTAGCAAACTGGTATTAAATGAAGCTACTGAAGAGCCAACAAGAGTTGTTGACCAAGCTAGACCTTCATCAAGGATTGATGAAGAAGCCAAGACATCAAGTTAGTCTCGTCCTTCTCAATTGTTGAGAGTGCCTCGACGCAGTGGGAGGGTTCTTTCACAATTACACCGCTACTTGGGTTTAACTGAAACTCAGGTTGTCATACCCGATGATGGCATAGAGGATCCATTGTCTTATAAACAGGCAATGAATGACGTAGATAAGAACCAATGGATCAAAGCCATGAACCTTGAAATGGAGTCAATGTACTTCAATTCAGTATGAGAACTTATAAACCAACCTGAAGGGGTAAGACCCATAGGGTGTAAAAGGATCTATAAGAGAAAGAGAGATGCAACCCGAAAGGTATAGACCTTTAAGGCTAGACTCGTAGCGAAAGGTTTTACCCAAAGGGAAGGGGTTGATTATGAAGAAACTTTTTCTCCTGTTGCTATGCTAAAATCTATAAGGATACTCTTGTCCATAGTTACGTTTTATGACTATGAAATATGGAAATGAACGTCAAGACTACCATTATGAATGGTAATCTTGATGAGTGTATCTAAATGTCTCAAGCCGAAGGGTTCATGACCCAAGGTCAGGAGCAAAACGTTTGCAAGCTTAATCGATCCATTTATGGGTTGAAGCAAGCTTCCAGATCTTGGAACATAAGATTTGGTACTGCGATCAAGTCTTATGGTTTTGACCAGAACGTTGATCAGCCTTGTGTTTATAAAAGGATCATTAACAATAAGATAACTTTCTTAGTACCTTATGTGGATGATATCCTACTCATTGGGAATGATGTAGGGTACCTCACTAACATAAGGAAATGACTAGCAATCCAATTTCAAATGAAAGATTTGGGAGAAACGCAATATGTTCTTGGGATTCAAATAATCAGGAATCGTAAGAACATAACGCTAACTTTGTCTCAAGCATGTTATATCGACAAAATGTTGGTACGATATTGATACAGAACTTCAAGAAGGGTTTATTGCATTTCAGGCATGGAATTCATCTGTCTAAGGAACAATGTCCTAAGACACCTCAAGAAGTTGAGGATATGAGACGTATTCCCTATGCCTCGACAGTAGGTATCCTAATGTATGTTATGCTAATCACGAGGCCAAACATTTGTTATGTTGTGGGAATAGTCAGTAGGTACCATTCCAATCCAGGGTTAGATTACTGGACCGCAGTTAAAACCATCCTCAAGTATCTAAGTAGAACGAGCCATTATATGCTAGTGTATGGGTCTATGGATTTGATCCTTATAGGATACACTGACTCTGATTTTCAGACCGATAAGGATTCTAGGAAATCCACATCGGGATCAGTTTTCACCCTTAAGGGGGGAGCTATAATATGGCAAAACGTTAAGCAAGGATGCATCGCAAACTCCACAATGGAGGCTGAGTATGTAGCTGCTTGTGAAACAGCTAAAGAGGTTGTTTGGCTAAGGAAGTTCTTAACTGATTTGGAAGATGTTCTAAACATGGAATTATCTATCACCTTATACTGTGACAACAGTGGTGCAGTAGCCAATTCTAAATAACCTCTGGCCACAAACGAGGGAAGCACATCGAGAGGAAATATCATCTCATTCGCGAGATAGTGCAAAGAGGAGATGTGATAGTCACCAAGATCGTTTCAGAGCACAACATTTTTGATCCGTTTACGAAGACTCTCACGTTTAAAGTGTTCGAGGGTCATCTGCAGAGTCTGGGTCTACGAAATTTGTACATTATGTAATCTAGGGCAAGTGGGAGATATGTAATGGGTATAAACATGTCCTAGTTTATTGTATTTATGTGTCCACTGTTTTGAATTGTATGTACTCCACTAGCACTACAAAAAAAATAGAGAAACAATGACAGACATCCAAAACCCCACCTGGGATACAATGACAGATAATAAAAAAATGTGCGAAAATTTAAAAAAAATTAAATTCATCGCCAGTCATTATAGAGTACCTTCAATGACGGTCAAAGCCCAACATTAAAGGTATTTTTAAATTCAATTTCTCTCACCTCCCCGACATACCAACTTGCATCTCCCTCTCGATTTCCCATATTCTTCTCTCTCACTTCCGATAACCCTACTTCCTCAGCTCGTTTCTTCTCTCTCACTTGCGCCGCTCATTTGTCCACCGCCCGCCCACCGTCCGTTTGTCGTCCATCGTGAGCCATCGCCACCCGCTTCAGATCAACCTTCCACCGAGCTTCCTTCGCTGGAGTTTCCTTCGCTCGAGCTTCCTTCCACCGAGTTTCCTTCGCCAGATCTGCACCGACCTTACACTAAGCTTCCTTCGCCGACCAGATCTGTACCTCCGTCGCGAGTCCACCGAGCTTCCTTCGCTAGCGAGATAATAGTTGGTGGGTTTCTCTTTCTTTTTTCTTTTATTATTTTAGATGGAATTTTTTTGAAGATCTGAATTTTTTCTGTAGATTTGATCGTTTTTGTTTTGTGTAGAATAAAAATTTATTTTGGGTATCTTTGATTTTGTAAAATTGTTTCGGTATCTTTGAAAATTATTTTGGGTATCAGTGTATCTTTAACGATTTTTGGGTATCTTTGATCTTGTGGGCATTGATTATTGTTGTGAATAATCTAAAAATTATGTACCCTATATTGACTACAGAAAAATTTAATTTTTTTTTAGGAGTTTATGCTAATTTTAATGGGTTGGTTTATTTGTTGGAAAATATTAGTTATGATGGAGAAATGGTTTAAGTTTAGTACATTTGTGGTTAGATTCCTAAGTTTTACTTAATTTTAATGATGGTTGTTTGTTAACTTTTGGTCAACTTTAGTAAGTTTGGTTAGATTCCTAAGTTTTGGAGAAAATTTAGGGGAAGAAGGGTTGAAAACTTGAATTATGATGTAAGGGGAGGGGTTGAGAACTTTTTATGTTTTGTTTAATTCTAATATGGAGGAGAGGTTGAAAACTTTTGTTTATTAAATTGTAAGAAATTTAATTTTAATAGTTAGTTTATTAAGTTTGATAAGTTTAGATTAGGTAAGTTAGTTTTTTTTGTTAGTCTAATGAGTATGGTTGGTGTTTGTGTGTATGTAAGGGGAGGGGAGAGGGAGGAGGAGAGGGAGAGAAAGGACTTGAAATTGAGTAAGTAGTGAACTTTAGTTCAATTTGATGAGTTAAGGGTCATGAAGGAGGGGTTTAGAGTCCAAAATATCATGATGTTGACTTTTGAATCAACATCATAAAATTGAGTAAGTAGTGAACACCTTGATAGTTTTTTTTTTTTCGACGTCTTCCTAAGGACATAGTAAGTACACAAGTTTAAGTAACTATTATTCTTCTTGTAGATTGAACTTTCAAGGCACCAAATTTATAGTTATAGATAAGTCGTGGATGTCAAAGAATAGGATGTCATCAGAATATAGTTTAGGAGTTGAGACGTTCATCCAAAATGGTATACGACATTCAAATAGGTCAGATTCCATTTGTTGTCCATGCTTGAAATGTGTGAATGCAAAGTCTCAAAATGTGAATGTCATAAGAGACCATTTATTTATATATGACATTGATGAAAACTATAGAACATGGACTTGGCATGTTGAATCACTACCGAATGAGAGAAAAGAGGAAGCTGAAGCTGAGGACAAAGATGTTGACGACACAATAGGAATGTTTGAGGTTGAACATAACTATTTTAATGACAAGTCTCCAATGTTTGAAGAAGTGTTAGATGATGCCAAGAAACCATTGTACTTAAATTGTAACAATTTTACCAAAATATCGATATTGAGAAAGTTATATAATTTGAAAGCAAAGTTTGGATGGAGCGATAAGAGTTTCACTGAGTTGTTAGCATTGGTTCGTGACATCTTACCAAGTCCAAATGAACTTTCGAGCTCTACGTATCAAGCAAAAAAGATCTTGTGTACTCTTAGAATTAAGTATGAAAAGATTCATACATGTAGTAATGATTGTTGTTTGTTTAGAAAAGAGCTTGCAGATGTAAAAGTATGCCCTACATGTGGAACATCAAGATGGAAGCTTTGTAAAATTTCGAAAGATGTGATGAAAAACATTCCAATGAAAGTCATGTGGTATTTCTCTCCTATCCCAAGATCTGAAAGAATGTTTCGCAGTAAAGAAATATCGAGTTTGTTGACTGGCATGCTAATGAACGAGTAATTGATGGGTACATACGATATCCTGCGGATACACTATCGTGGAAGCAAGTAGACAATTTGTGGCCAAAGTTTGGTTTAGAACCTAGAAATCTTCGTCTTGCTCTTTCAACTGATGGGGTTAATCCATACGGTGATCTTAGTAGTAGATATAGTTGTTGGTCAGTTATGTTGGTGACATACAATTTACCCTCATAGTTATGCATGAAGAGAATATTTTTGATGTTAAATACATTAATACCTGCGCTTAAACAACCAGGGAATGACATAGATGTTTATTTAGCTCTATTAGTTGATGATCTGAAAAAACTTTGGAATGATTGAGTTCAATGTTATGATGTACATCATGAAAAATCTTTCATACTTAAAAGTTATTTTATTGTGGACTATTAATGATTTTCCTGCATATGGCAATTTGTGTGGTTGTACAGTAAAAAGATATCATGCATGCCCAATATGTGGGGAAAAACGTTATCTACTTATTTGCCAAAAAGGAAAAAGATGGCATATCTTGGACATCGAAAACATTTACCTCGTAATCATTCATATAGAAGACAAAAGAAAGCTTTTAATGGCGAACAAAGATTGGAATTTGCTCATGAACCGTTAAGTGGAGAGGAAATTCTTGCGAAAGTTAGTAGACTTCAATACTCGTTTGGTAAGAAGCCAAGAAAGGAAAAAAAAAATAAAGGAGATCCTTCAAGCACTTATCGGAAGAAGAAGTCTATTTTCTTTGAGTTAGAATACTGGAAACATTTTGACGTGCGACATTGTTTAGATGTGATGCATATTGAGAAGAATGTGTGTGCAAATATTATTGGCACGCTACTTGATATTTCTGGCAAGACAAAAGATGGATTAAGAACTCGTCTAGATTTGGTTGAATTGAACATTAGGTCAGAGTTGGCCCCTCAATTAGAAGAGAAAAGAATCTTCTTATCTCCAGCATGTTATGCACTATCTCGGATGGAGAAATTGAATTTGTGTAAGACACTATCAGAAATTAAAGTACCTGAAGGTTATTCATCCAATATACAGAGTTTAGTGTCGCTCACAGATTTGAAACTTTATGGGGTTAAATTGCATGACCACCATGTTCTTTTGCAACAATTATTACCTGTGGTTATACGTGGTATTTTACCAAAGCATGTTATATATGTAATTATTCGCTTGTGTTTCTTTTTCAATGCCATATGTAGTAAGGCGACCGATTCATCTAAGTTAAAAGGCTTACAAGAGGATGTAGTGGTTACTTAATGCTTGTTAGAGAAATATTTTCCACTGACATTCTTCACGATAATGGTACATCTTGTGTTCTATCTTGTAAGAGAGATAGAATTTTGTTGACCAGTTTATTTGAGGTGGATGTATCCTTTTGAACGATATATGAAAGTCCTGAAAGGTTATGTGCGAAATAGAAACCGACCAGAAGGATGCATTGGAGAAAATTATATTGTAGAGGAGGCTGTAGAGTTTTGTTCTGAATTTCTCTCTAGGGTTGAATCTATTGGGGTACGTTCAACGACAAGCAAAGAGAAATCAGATTTTGATAGACCATTGTCTGTTGCTCATTATATCAAACCCAGTAAGGAACAGTTGGATCAAGCTCATCTTTATGTTCTTCAAAATGTGAATGACGTGCTTCCATATGTAGGGTACGTAAATCTCAATTCTTTCGCATTACTTTCCAACTATGGAATGATGTAATAATTTGAACATTTTCATGTGTTCTATGAGTTTAGGCAACACATGGAAACTTTATCTAGACTCAATCCCAGTAGATCCAATAACAAAAAGTGGCTTCAAGATGAGCATAATCGCACATTTAGCAGATGGTTGTGTGGTCAGGTAATCTTGAGATTAATTTTTTATAATGAGTAGGTTTAATGTTTATTCCTACTTAATTTACAACGTATAATTTCAGGTTGAACTTGCTCTCGAGGTGCCAAACAACTCCATATCATTTCTTTAAGATGGATAACTCATGGGTCTTGTCCAAATGTAGCCACATATAGTGGTTACGTGGTCAATGATAATCATTATCATATGAAGAAATGTGATGATATTAGGAATGCCCAAAATAGTGGAATTGTTATAACATCAAACACAATGCAAGTCTCTAGTGCTAAGGATAAAAATCTTGTTATGTCAGACATGACCTTTTATGGTGTAATACGGGAAATTTGTGAGATTGATTACTTAAAATTAACATTTATTTTATTAAAATGTGATTGGTTTGAGAATAATAATGGAGTTAAAATAGACGAGCTTGGATTTACAATTGTAAACCTTAATCGCATTGGACATAAATCAGACTCATTTATTTTAGCATCTCAAGCCACACAAGTATTTTATGTGAAAGATCCTCTTGATCCTCGATAGCCAATGGTTTTAACCTCTTCTCAAAGAATAGTTGAAGAAGAATATTCTGAGGATGATGTTGATATCGTTCAGGATTGTGGATATGGGGTCTTAGAAAGAATGCTTAATATTGATGTGACTCATGAAATCGACGAAATGTCATCTACATATCTTAGAAATGATTGTGAGGGTACATGGATTAATAAATAATGTATTAAATATGGTATGTCATTGTTTAGTTTATTGCAATTTTTATGAGTTCTTATATCTTATGCGTTATTATAACTTATTTTTTTTTCATGGTATTTTTTTTTTCATATTGTTATAATGAGTGAATCAAGTGATGATGAAGTAAACGTATCCATCCAAATAGAGGTCAAGCATACTAATCGACGTGGTCTTACTACTATGCATGGTCAGACACGCGTAAGGAACACAAGAGAACGCTTAGTCATCCAGTACAACAATCAAGGTCAGAGTGTCGGTGATAATGCACACCAAATGCAAAACTATATTGGAGTTTGCGTTAGACAACAAATTCCATTAAGTTACAAGACATGGAAAGAAGTTTCTCAAGAATTGAAAGATAAAATTTTCGATTATGTAGAGGTAAGAATAATAATTTTGCCCTAAAGACTTCTTAATATGTAGAGTTATTTAACCCTTTATTATGTGTTTCCTATGTAGATGTCGTTTGTGATAGATCATCGGTCAAAAAATAGTATTCATCAATCAGCGGAGTTTAAATTTCAAACATTTCGATACACGTTGTATCAAAATATATACTTCTATTTAAGGATGAGCCATCCTTGTTGATGCTTCCTCCACAAAAGTATTCACATATTGATCAACAACAATAGGAAGCATTTGTGAATGCAAGATTTCTGAAGAATGAGAGGTAACTACATTATACTTATTGTTTTTAAAAGTTAGTAAAAAAAGTATGAATGATTTAAATTGATTCTATTATGTTATATAGGCACATAGTCGTGTGCAAAAAGGAGGGAGAAATGTAAATATAATCATCATATCTCTCGCAAAGGATAAGCAAACTTAGCTTAAGAACTAGTGAGTAACATCAAGTACATTATTTCTTATAATTTTCCATACATGAGAATTAATAACTTATATGTTTATATAGGAATTGGCGGAAGATCCTTCCAATCGTGTCACTTTATGGACATAGGCACAAAAGGGAAAAAATAATGAATACTTCGATGAAGAAACCAAACAATGTGCTGGTTGAATCGTAAGTTAATATGTTTTATTTTAGCAAGATGTAAAAGTGATTCTTAGTTTAAATATCTTATGGTTAGTTTAAATGTCAATCTAAATGGTTGTGACAGAACGAACTAGCTAAGAAGAATAAAGGTAAAGACATATTAACCGAAGCATTAGACACGCGAGAACACAGAGAGCGTGTTAGAAGAATGGGTATGCCTATCAATCCATCAACATACTTTAATATTCCTCGAGGGAAATCAAAATCAAGTAAAGAGTCTAGCAACAAAATGTCGACTGATTGCTTACCTTCCAAAGGGTCTGCAAGCATAGGCAGTAATCATCCAAAGGCAATGTCAAAAGGCAAAGAGGTCATTGACGAGCCGGAAGAAATTTTAGAGGTAATTAGAATTTAGTGTATATTGATCATAAGATGTGATATGTGATACTTTATTTTGACATTCTTTTTAATTTTTGAAGGGAACTTCATGCCGTCTAGCAATAGGATCAAGGGATAATGTTGTTGTTGTAGGCACGATGTACAGGTCTGACGTTCAATTTTTCACAATTCATGGAGTTCCCTTAGGAGTTGAAAATGTTAGAGTGGTAATGGACATGATTGTAGGTGAAGATGCTCTATTACCAATTCCTATACAGGGAGAAGTAGAGTCTCTAAGTCAATCAATGAGAAATTTTGTGGCATGGCCTCGTGACCTTGTCATTTTGAATAAGGGGAAAAAAGTATGAAACTCTTCAACTCAAATGTTTAAAATGACTACATTCTTTGTTTACAAATTTAAATGTTGTTTTCTGTGATAGGTGGCTTCTCCAGCCAAATATAAGTCGGATGTTTCTGTACATGTGCCTGTTTCACAATCTACAAAGTACATAGACACTCATGTGACTATTAAACTTTTGAATCGTTATGCTATGTTTGTTGGGATTTATGCCCTAAACTCGTGTATTTGTAATTATTTGAGGAAATGAATAAAATTGTTATTTTTCCTTTAAACTTGTATTCTCGGAATTACAAACTTAAATCCAATAAATTAAGCTCCAGGGTCACATTTAGAATGTGACCCGGATGGTCTACAGTAGATGGATTAGGCTGGGAACCTCATCTTGTTAGCACTATGGATGCGACCCACTTTATATTTGATACAAACGAGGTGATCCAGCTCGTTCATGTAGTTAACATGCGAGTGGGGGCATCCTGTGCAAAGAGTTCGTACAAGTTTGGACCAAGAATTGTTAGACCAATCCAGTAACGTCGTTGATAGGTTAGGGCTAATAATTCAAACGATGACCAACAGTGATTCAACCTGAATCCTAAGCGAGTTGCGAAATCCTGTCTGTCGGGGATTGTCTTTTGACTAGTACGGGTGAGAGTGGCTAGAGTTGCCAACTCAATATGCCTACCTTCTCAGAGATGAAACCTTGTAGGGAGCTGGGTGAAAGGAATGAAAATCCCCGCGCAGCGGAAGACGATCGAATCGTCATGGTATCATTACGCTACTCGAATTTTGTTAAAACGATCTAACTATTAGATTTAGGCTAAACATGCTAGAAAGGAAGAAATTACAACAAGATAAAAATACTTACTTGTTGAAGACTCTCTTCAAGGTTTCTTCCTCGGTCACGAACACTTCGTGCTTCTCGATCTCAACGAACGCTTCCCACGAACGGAATCCGAACACTACCACTTGGAGTCTCGATTGTTCTTCCTTTGGAAAGAAGGAAGATTGTGGGATCTTATGGTTTTGGAGAGGGAGAAGAATTGAGAGAGTAGAGAGAATTTTGATCTCTTCTCTTTGATCAAAATCAAAAAATGAGAGAATAACTTACCAATCCCTTCTTGCAAAGGGTTTAAATAGTGGAATGATGGAGTTAAAATCTCCACATTATTACCACTTTACCACAACCATAGGTTATGCAAATCTCATTTGCATAACCACATAATATAAGATATCTCATATCTCATATTGCAAATCTCATTTGCAACAATTGTGGTTTAATTAAATTGAATCACATCCAATTTAATTTCTCTCAATTAATTTCTCCAATTAGCCCTAATTCAACAATTAGGCTAACCTATAGTTATTATGAATCTCATTCACATTAAACTATATATTATATCATTCATATCTCATATAAATGACATAAATGGCCTTAAAGTGAAGTTGAACACTTCAATTTCATACCAAAACATTAACCCTTCTTTTAACCTGTTATTGAGCCAACCGAGGGACCTAATGGACCTACAAAGGACGGCTCCAATGATCCGAGATTAACTCACAAACTCTTTGACCCGGTTAATCAACATTCATTAGCTACGGTAACACTCCACTATAGCCCGTAGCCGCACTTCCGCCGCTGTAGAATATTACGTGTCCATCGATATAACCAATGCCCATGAGTCGACCCTTCACAGTTGTTCGTGAGACACGGTTGGGTCAAATTATCGCTTTACCCTCGTGTCTCACCTCTTTGTTCCTTAAGTCCCCACCGCTCCTCTAATGAACAACATATTGTGATGGTCCAACCATACACAACACCCTTCTCGGGCCGGTGAGAAGGTGGGCGCCCATTGTCCAAGCCCCGAGACAAAGACTTAAGGGGAACAACCCCTCTAGTTTCCCTAAAGGCAAGAATGAGTGAATTCCATCTCGCGTAGTTAAGTTCCCAACTCCCTACTTGGTCCTGTCCCTGAGAAGATAGGTATATTGGGCGAGTAACTGTGACCACCCTCACCCGTACTAGTCAAAGGACGCACTCATGCAGCATGTGATTCGTGTCGAGTCACTAATGGTCATCTACGAAGTTATTAGTTCTTATTGTCAACCCGTGTTACATCGTGAGAGGTCTAATAATTCACCGTCCTGGCCTTGTACAATCTCATTGCACAGATGCCCCCACTCGCATGTCAACCACATGAACGAGTCAGATCACCTCGTTTGTATCTAATACAAAGCGGGTCGCATCCACAGTGTATCCAGGATTATGTCTCCAACCCTATCCATATATTGTAGACCGTTCGGGTCATTAACTCGAACGTGATCCTCCTTGTGTGTCCACTACACACTGTTCAAGTTCTAGCTCTCTCATAAATTCAATGACCCTGGAGCTTAGTTTATTGGAAAAGTTTATAAATATTGGAAGACACAAAGTAATGAAATAAATAACTCTTATTAATTTCAAACAGTAATTTACAAACACGAGATTAGGACAAAAATCCCAACACTGGGGACTCAACTTCGCAAGAAGGAATTCACTCGTTCCCATTCTAGGGTAACTAGATAGGTTGTTCCCTTAAGAGCTGAATCCAGGTCTTGAACAACGGGGCCCTCCCTCTTGCTGGTCCAAGAGGGATAATGTTTATGGGCGTACCATAAATTTGTTATTCATTAGAGGATCAGTGGTGCTTAAGGTGCAAGAAGTAGTCACAAGGGTAAAATGGTAATTTGACCCAACTGTGACTATGAACGACCTGTGAAGGGTTTATTCACGGGCATTGGTTAAATCAATGGACACAACTTGTCCTACAGTGAGGAGAGTGCATCTACGAGTCTTTAGTGGAGTGACTCGTTGTTAACGAATGTTGATTGACAGGATCAATGAGTTTGATTAGTCAATCTCGTATCGTTGGAGCTCATGATCTGTAGGTCCATTAGGTCCCTCAATTGGCTCAACATGGAATTAATAGAGGGTATAAAGTTTTGGAATGAATTTAAAATGTTCAAGTTCAAATTTAGGGATTATATCAATTATATGTGATATGATTTATATAATATATAGTTCAATGTGAACATGGTTCATATTGAACTTAGTTGTGTCTAATTATGGAATTAGGACATAACTAATGGTAGAATTTTGGAGAAATGAAATTGGATTTAATAAAATCCAATTTCTCCACATTATGTGAATATGATTCATATAATAAGGTGTTTGACACCTTATATTATGCATTTATGCATAATATGTGGAGTTAGTGGCAAGATGGGTGGAGAATTTGTCTCCACCCACATTGCCTATAAAAGCATCCTTTTGGATGCATTTTGGGACACTTGAACCATTTGTGTGGTTTTGCACCTTAGGCAAACACAAGAGTTCTCTCCAAAATCTCTCTACAAACATCCCTAATCCAAAATGAGATCCCACTTGTCTCCTTCTCCTAGAGAACAATCGAGAAGGTCGTTTGGCGGTGTTCGAGAATTTGATCGTGGAGAAGAGGAGCTCGTAGACGACGAGGAACAACTTGAAGAACCGGTCTTCAAAGGTAACCTACTAATCCTTTTACGCTTTCAAGATGCATGCTTAGCTTAGATTTTCTATGTTTTGAGTATTTATATGTCACACAATTGAGAGCAAAAGCGATCATTCGCTTCCACACTGGATTCAATTCCCTTCAATCGATGCAAGAAGATGATACAATTCAAGTCAAGTTGAGCGAGCACATGTTCGGAGAGGAAATGTTAATTTATTTACATCGCGATGATATCCTGCATTACTATGGGATGGTGGAGACAGGGTACTCCTGCATAGTCACATACATTGCGTAAGTATACAACCTCTTTCATTTACAACTAGATTGACTACGTTTTTTAATATTATATAAATAACTTTAATTTTATTTAGGTATCTTTGGACTGTATGTGACTATGAAATCATCTCCGAGTTCTTGCTAGTTGATCAAATAACGATTTCTAATTATGTTAAAAGTCAAGAAATACGTTGTATAAATCTGGCTAATAGGTTAGAAATGGTTAATTTGGACTTGGATCAACAAGTTTTCATCCTATATAATACTGGGTAAGTCATCATTTAAATTACTTCAACTTATTTATAGTTTTTTGTTCATAAACAATGATATGAGAATATTCATTGTTAATAGATATCATTGGATGTTGATCATTATCCATCCGCGGGAAAACACTGTTTATGTATTAAACTCCTTGAGGAGTAAGATCGAAGAAAGTTTTCAAGGAAAAATAAATACGTAAGTGTTTCAAAATTTTAGAATTATTACTTTCTATTAATTATTCTAATGCTTCAAACTCTTTAGATCATTGAAAATGTAGCAAGTCAATCACTAACTTCTACAATATCGCGTTCTGCCATCACTTGGAAATTTGTAAAGGTAAACTTATAATTGATATATTATATTATTTTGATCAACGTTGGAACAAAATTTAACTCAAACATGTTATTTTTTTTAAATTATTTTGCATGTAGTGGCTCTGTCAACCTGGTTCTATAGAGTGCGGGTACTATGTACAGAAGTATATACGATAAATAATATATAATTCTAGTATCCCTATAAGTAACCTTGTAAGTACTCTTATTTTATCTTTTAAGTGATTAAAAATATAATTTAGTCTAATGTTATATGTATATTTATTTCTCTTTGTAGTTTAACACAAAAATTTCATATAAACAAGAAGAAATTGACGAGATTCTAGTAGAATGGGTGAATTTTGTTGGCAGATTTGTGTAAAGCCATTTGTGGATTTCTGAATTTTGTGAAATTTATGTAAGTACTAGATTTGTATGAAATTAGGTAAGTTAATATGTTCTTATTGTAATTAGGTGTACAATGTATATACTCGTTTATATGTATATAGTAGAAGTGTATATATTTGAATATTGTTAAATGTAGTTTTGTGGAGAAGCGGGTGACCTCATTTTTCTGAATTTGGGGTTGGAATTTGTTGGATGTGGTTTATGAATGGATGTGTTTTTTGATGTAGAAGTGAAGTATGTGCATTGTTTTAGTGATTTCATGTGTGTTTTAGATATAGAAGTGTCATTTATGTGCAATGTTTAAGGTTAGTGGTTAGGTAGGGTTTTGTAGAGGTCATGCCGAAATTTTCACTTATTGTTTGATTTAGTGTTAGTTTTAGAGTTTAGGGATTTTGTGATATAGGGGTTAAGGTTGTGTAGAGATCGTCTCATGTGTATTCTTTATAATGAAGTGTTATGTTGTTCTCGTAAAAGGAATCTTGTTGGATATTTATGGATGGATTAGGGATATAGAAGCGTTCTGCAATGTTTCAGGTTAGTGGTTAAATGATGTTTTGTAGAGGTCATGCCGAAATTTTCACTTATTGGTTTGATTTAGTGTTAGTTTTAGAGTTTATGATTTTTGTGATATAGAGGTTAAGATTGTGTAGAGATCATCTCATGTGTATTCTTTATGGTTTTTGTGATATAGAGGTTAAATGATTGTGTATTCTTTCTAAATGTTCAACTATTATAATTGTATATGTTGATAACTTAAATATAATTGGAACTTCTAAAGAGTTATCAGAGGCAATAAAATATCTTAAGAAAGAATTAAAGATGAAAGATCTTGGAAAAACAAAATTTTACCTTGGTTTACAAATTGAACATTTAATAATGAGATATTTGTTCATCAGTCAACTTATACAAAGAAAATTTTAAAAAGATTTTATATGGACAAAGCACATCCATTGAACATTTCAATGGAATTTTGTTCACTAGATATAAAAAAAGGTATATTTCGACCTCGAGATGATAACGAAGAACTTCTTCGTCCTGAAGTACCATATCTTAGTGCAATTGGTGCACTTATGTATCTTGCTAACAATACAAGACCAGATATCACATTTTCAGTAAATTTATTAGCGAGATATAATTCTTGTCCAACCAAAAGACATTGGAATGGAATTAAACATATATTTCATAATCTCCGAGAAACAGTTGATATGGGGTTGCTTTATTCTAACAAATCTAATTTTGATATAGTTGGTTATGCAGATTCTTGATATTTATTTGATCCACACAAAGTTAGATCTCAAACATGTTATCTGTTCACATGTGGAGGAACTGTCATATCATGGTAATCATTAAAATAAACCATAACAACCACTTCTTCAAATCATGCCAAAATCCTTGCAATTCACGAAGCAAGTCGAGAATGTGTATGGTTAAGATTGATGACTCAACATATATTTGTGAAACATGTAGTTTGTCTTCTAGTAAACATCTTCCAACAATATTATACGAAGACAACACAATCTGTATAACCCAAATCAAGGGAGGATATATCAAAGAAGATAGAACGAAACATATCTCACCAAACCTTTTCTACACTCATGATTTGGAAGAAAATGGTGATATCATTGTACAACAAATTTGTTCGAAGCATAACCTGGTCAACTCATTTACGAAGGCATTACCAACTGCAACCTTTGAGAAATTAGTTCATAGCATTAGAATGCGACGACTCAGAGACTTTAAGTGATGTCTCTCCGTGAGGGAGAATGAATGTATTATAGTAAACTATATAAAATATGTACTCTTTTTCCTTCGCTAGGGTTTTTCCCTAGTAAGGTTTTAAAAACACATATTTTATATAAATGAGCATTTAAGGGGAAGTATTGTAAACATTACACATGTAAATATCCATTCCATATGCCACTTTGATACTCATGTCAAGTGGCAAATTCTCCATAGCCAAAGTGTCTCCCATGTGTCCAACAAATCCCATAGATTGGTGTCCAAATAGACCACATCATACTCTCCAAATTGCCTATAAATAGTAGCTTATAGTCGAAAATAAAACACACACAATTGGGTGAAAATCTCTCCAATCTTCTTTTTTCTCTCCCACTTTCTATTTGAATATCATTTCCATATAATTCTACTTTCGTTTATTTATATTATTATTATTATATGTTTTGGTAAAGTATTGATGCCCGATTTTTCCTCTCAATTTCACAATAATTTGAACATTTTCCTTTTTGTCTTTTTGTTTTTGGGATGGGTGAGTTTTAACAAAGTTACTCGATAGTAAATTTTGTACTTGATCAAACTAAATTTTAAACTGGATTTTTTAAAAAAAAATGGGTACTTTTGGGGACTTTTTGCCTCAGGTTTTTTTAAAAGTTGTGGGTGGGTTCGAAAAAATTGAATACTTTGTGGTCCAATTTAATGAAATTGAGAGTAGATGTACCTTTAAATTTAGGGGTAAAAATTTACCAAAGACATTGTGTTTGACAAATTAAGGGAAAATTTTTCGTGTTGGTTTTTTTTTGTGGAGCAAAAATTCTGTGCAAGGAAAAGAAAGAAAAAAAGAAATTGGACCAAACCCATTTGTTAAGTTATATATATATATATATATGATGTTTGTGTGTTGCCCTTTTATAAGAAAAAAAAAAAGAAAAATCGAGAGTGCAGTGAGCATAAAATCACGAAAAATTGCAATGGGTAGCAAATTATGGGGTTTTATTTGCAAATATAATAAGTTTTTTAAAAAAAATTTGCAAATATAGTAAATATTTTAAATAACATTTCTTAATTCTCATTTTACTCTTGATTGAAGCATGATAGACTTTATCACTGTTCAGAATTTATCTGCGAAAGACTTTTATCCCTAATAGACTCTTATCACAATTAAAAGTATATTAATCGTCTTAATAGACACTTTATCATAGTTATGAGTCTATTAGTGATAGTCTATTAGTGATAGACTCTCTTATCACAATTACGATTCTATCAATGATAAACTTCTATCATTGATAGACTCCTATCATAGTTAGAGGTCTACTAGTGATAAAGAGTGATAAAATGCAATATACATGAAGTAGAATAATAGATTTTTATCAAGGTTATTCTATCACTAATAGATGCTTATCACAATTTGAAGTCTATTAGTGATAGACTCTAATAGACTATAAAACTAAAGTAAGGCTTGAAGTAGTATGCTAATAGACTTTTATCCTAGCTAGTTAGGAGCCTATCAGTGATAGACTTCTATTAGTGATAGAATCTTATCATAGTGATATATGAAATAAACATTGTAGTGATAAACTTCAATCACACACCCTAACTTATTCAATGATGAAAATTAACCTATATTACCATAGTTAATTCAAGATTCAAAATTCTAGTAATTCAGATTGTAACAATTAACATATATGCTTTTATCACTGATAGACTTCAATCACGTACTACTTCCAATGGTAGTGATAGAAGTCTATAAGTAATAAGCTTCAATAAAAAGAGAGAAACAACACATATAGAAGTCTATTATTGATGGTGATAAACTTATATTATTGATAGACTTCAATCATTGTCTTGTAATAGAAAAAAGTTTAATGTTGGCCGTCGATTAAACCTAGGGTTTTTAATCGATTGACTAAACATTGGAGAAAAGGAAGAAGAAATCACAAAAATCACAATTTTCATTAGGGCTAAAGACATGTACATAGACTTTTTAGTAATTTAAATGAAATTTTGCGATATATGCTAATAGTTTAACAATTCGTTATAGTAGCAATATTTTAGGCTCACTTTTCTATTTGCCCCAGGGTGTGATTTTTGATGTGGTAGTTAGCATTTGTGTGAGATAAAAGAGAGCTTTTCTCTATGGATTGAGAATTTTTTTTTTGTTCATTCCAACCAATCGGGTTGTGGTACTTAAAAGTCAATAGTTTTTGTTGAACTATTGATGATTAGTTTATAGCGTAAAATTGAGAGTTTTTGTAATCCCATTATAGTAGAACTTGCCTCCTTATCTTTTTATATTTATTATTTGTGACTCGAGACTATTTAATATTCTAGTAATTTTATTGTGATTATTATTATTTTTTCTCTCAACATTTCGAACTAAATAATGGGCAATAGAAGTGGAGACATTTTGAAGCAAGAGCTACGGAGTTAGGATTTTAAGAAGCTGACAAATGTCACAAACCATTTTCATTTAGATAAGAAGCTTGGAGAGGGTGGGTTCGGCCCCGTGTATAAGGTAACGTTATTCAATATTAATTATTGTGTTTAATTTCCACATTTTTTAGGCATGGAAATTATATATGGAACAAAAGGAATGATCTAATTTCTTTGATTGATCAAGCAATATATGGCATCACACAGAGATTTTGAGATGCATCTTTTGAGTATAATGAGTATGATTACTCAGGATACTATTTCTCATTTATGTCGCTTTAAGAATACAGAGGCTATATTTATAAGCTCTCTGTTAAGTACAACAACTCAGAGAATTAGTTACAACTACTATAAAATCATGAAAACTGAAAAACTAATAAAGTTACAAGATTGCTAACTCTTTAATGTGCTCTCTTAACATCCCCTCAAGCCAATGTCAACAGAAGAACAAACATTGAGCTTGTGTGTGAGAGCTAAAAACTTCGAAGCAGACAATGGTTTAGTAAAAATATCAGCGACTTGTTCTGAAGCAGGAATATGCGCGATTTGCAACTGTTTGTTTAACACAAGGTCTCGAACAAAGTATATATCAATCTCTATGCGCTTAGTTCTTGAATGTAAAACTGGATTAGCACTTAAATGGACTGCACCTAAGCTATCACACCACAATTTTGGTATGGAAGCTAGTCGAATGCCTAACTCAGAAAATAAAGATTGTATCCATACCATATCAGCAGATAGATGGGCCAAGCTTCGATATTCTGCTTCAGTACTTGATCGATATGATTCCTTGTTTCTTTGAAGACCATTGTATCAAATTGCCACCAAAATATATACAAAAGCCCGAGGTGGATTTTCTATCATCGGGATCAGAAGCCCAGTCAGCATCAGCATAACCTTGAAGCACCAAGTCAGTTGGTTTATGAAAAACCAGGCCATGAGTCAACGTACCCTTCAAATACCTTAATATTCTTTTGACAGCTTGCCAATGATGCACAGTAGGAGAATGCATAAATTGACAAACTTTATTAACGTTATAGGATATCTCAGGCCGTGTAATTGTAACATATTGTAAAGCTCCCACAATACTGCGGTAAAGATGAAGATCTTCAAACAATTCACCGTGAAAGGCAGATAACACTGATCCACTAACCATAGGTGTAGCAATCGGGTTGGCCTGACTCATATTGGCTCTATAAAGAAGATCTGAAATATATTTTTGCTGAGAAAGAAATAAAGAATCAATTGTTGTTGCTGAAACTTCAACTCCAAGGAAATAGTTTAACAACCCCAAATCTTTAAGCGAGAACTTCCGGTTTAATGATTTCAGCAAGTGGTCAACAAATACATCAGAATTACCCGCAACTACTATATCATCCACATATACCAAAATATAGCAGATAACATGGTTATGATGATATATAAAAAGAGAAGAGTCAGCCTTTGAATGAGAAAACCCAAAAGAGCATAAAAATGAGCTTAATCGATCGTACCATGCCCGTGGTGCTTGTTTAAGTCCATACATAGCTTTCTTCAATCGACACACCTGATGTTCTTTGGTTGATATAACCATGCCAGGAGGTTGACTCATAAACACCTCCTCAGACAGTAACCCATGAAGAAAAGCATTATTAATATCAACTTGCCTCAATTTCCAGCCATTCGCCAAGGCTAATGGAAACAGAATTCGAATAGTTATAGGCTTGACAACAGGACTAAACGTCTCTGTATAATCAATATCAGCCTGTTGATGAAACCCTTGGGCAGCCAACCGAGCTTTATATCTAGCAACCGACCCATCAGAATGTCGTTTTATCTTGAACACCCATTTACAACCAATAAGTTTCTTATCAGTCGGGCGATTTACTAAGGACCAAGTATCATTGGCTATTAAGGCCCGATATTCATCTGTCATAGCTTGGACCCAATGATCACATTTAAGAGCTTCCTTAACATTTGGAGGTTCAACCTCTCTATAATCAGCCACAAATACCTTTGGCTTAAAAACACCAGTTTTTTCGCGTGTGACCATTGTATGTGTATTGGTGTTGGTGGATTTCTCCGGTACTGGTGGAATATTCAAAATATTAGGTACACTGCAAGAAGCAATCGGGCAAGATGAGGGTTGGTCTTGTGAGTTAGATTGAAAAGGTGAAGGGATAGGATTTATATCAGGAGGATCAGTAGATAAAGTAGGTGAAGAACAAGAGAGTTGTTGGTGCGGCTGTTGAGAAGTGACAAGTGAGCTGCTGGATTGTACGATGGGTAAGACACTATGATGGACTGGCTCGGATACAGAGTCGGCTGAAGGATAAAGAAAATTGGAAGAAGGAAAAGTTGATTCATCAAAGATGACATGCCTCGATATATACAGTCTGCCACATGATGAAAGACACTTATAGCCTCTGTGAAAGGAACTGTATCCAAGAAAAAGACATGGAGTGGACCTAGGGTCAAGCTTATGGTTATTATATGCTCGTAATGATGGATAACACAGGCACCCAAATGTTCTGAGATCTACATAGGCTTGTTTATGACCAAATAGCTTTTCCATGAGAGAAATATTGTGATGGACTTTAATAGGTAACCTATTTATCAAATACACAGCCGTAGCAAAAGCATCATCCCAGAATTTTATGGAAAGAGAAGCATAAGATAAGAGTGTAAGACCTATTTCAACGATGTGGCGATGTTTTCTCTCGACTATACCATTTTGTTGAGATGTATATGGACAAGTGATTCTATGGGTAATGCCATTAGTTTTGAGAAAAGGAATAAAAGAACGAAATTCCCCTCCACCATCAGTTTGTAAACTAAGAATAGGACGATTAAACATCTTTTCAACCTGAGTTTTAAACAATAAGAAAGCAGAGAAAGCTTCTGATATTAAGGAAATAGACCCATGTATAGCGAGAGAATACATCCACAAAACTCACATAAAATTTGAAACCATTCCTAGAGGACTCATAAGTCGGACCCCAAACATCAGCCACAATTAATTGTAAACGGTAATTGTATTGAGTCATGGAATCACGAAAGGGGAGATTATGAGTTTTCCCAACAGCACAAGCATTACAAAAATGAAAGGATTTAGGTGAAACAACAATATTACAAGTATGCAGAACATGCTGAACAATAGGTATAGCAGAATGCCCTAGCCTATTGTGCCACTTTTCAAGTAAAGTACACTCATTGATTACAGAGGTTCCTAAAGAAGAAGATAGAGACACATTGTTTACTTGTGAAGCAGAACTTGAAGACTGATGATGCAGTGAAGAAAGAAATGAAGGATTGGCCTGTGTCATTTGAAACCTATAAAGTCCATCAACCATTTCACCTTGGAGAAGAGTTTTGCCCGTAGTAAGGTCCTTCACAAAGCAAGTAAATGGGTGAAACTCAAAGAAAACATTATTGTCTCTAGCAAATTGACTAACGCTTATAAGGTTTTTGGTAATATGTGGAACATGAAGAAGGTTATGAAGAGAAAAGACAGTATTAGAAGAAGATTGCAGGTAGGAGGTACCAATATTTTGAATATTCAAACCTGTACCATTGCCGATATGAACTCTGCTATCACAAGTGTATTCTGCTCCAAACGACAGATTATTCACATCATGTGTTACATGATTGGATGCCCTAGAATCAGGAAACCATTGATTTTCCTTATTTAGCTCATGACTCAGAGTATAAGCAACAACTTGTTGATGCTGATGCGAAACAGGGGCATTGGAATTTGATGAAGGATAATACGGTTGCTGATTATATGTGTAAGAGCCAGAGGAAGAATTTGGGCCTTGGTATGATCTTTCAAACCAAAAATAACATCGAAGTGCAGTGTGCCCAAATTTACCACACAATTGACATTGTGGTTTCTGAGAATTGTTCCAATTTCGACGATTGGATCTATAATTTTGACTCCCCTGTCCATGATGTTGCGCACCTTGAGATTTAGGTCTACGATTATCAATAGACGGAGTGGACTGTGGTAATGGTTGCTGAACTTTTGATTGTGTTAGATTAACAGAAGGTAGCGTAGGATCAGACGTGGGAGTAACACTAGAGTGTCGTTTTATTCTACTTTCTTGAGTGAGGAGCATAGTATAAACCTTTTGTAGAGAAGGAGTCTCATCACAACCAGCTAAAACTAATACCGTAGGATCATATTCAGATCCTAAACCAGCAAAAATATAAAGAATATGATCATCATGAGAAATTGGTTTCCCAGGAGCAGCAAGAGCATCAACTACAATCTTGATTTTGGAAAAATATTCTTGTAACTCTAAGCCCCCTTTCTTTAATCTTTCAAGCTTGGATTTCAATTCAAGAATACGAGCAATATTCTTGGAAGCAAAGCGTTGAGAAAGATGAGCCCATACCTCGCGAGAAGTGTTGCAATCGAGCAATTCAGCAACAATGGATGCGGACATCGATCCCAAAAGCCATGCAGTAATCAGATTGTCTTGTCGCACCCATTTATCATACTCAGGATTAAGCGATGTTGTTGGAGAGGATTCATGCGCTGATTGAAGGTATTTCGCAGGAATTTCACCACCTTCCTCAATATAGTGTTGCAATCCATGTCCTCGCAACGTGATGAGGATCTGGAATTTCCAGAGAAGAAAATTTTTGTCATCAAGCTTCGGTGTCGTAGTCGTGCTTCCTGGATTAACAAGCTTCGAAAGGGAAATCACCATTTGATCCTCTTCTGAGGTAGAAGAGCTCATCATTACGAGGAAAAAAAAAATCCCTACCCTAGTCGTTTAGACTTTTCAAATCTCTGATACCATTTTGAGTATAATGAGTATGATTACTCAGGATACTGTTTCTCATTTGTGTCGCTTTAAGAATAGAGAGGCTATATTTATAAGCTCTCTATTAAGTACAACAACTCAGAGAATTAGTTACAACTGCTATAAAATCATGAAAACTGAAAAACTAATAAAGTTACAAGATTGCTAACTAAATCTTTAATGTGCTCTCTTAACAGCATCCATATTGGACTCTTGTTCCGTTCAAGAATTCGTAAAAGGATAGGCCAGATATGTTGACCATTCTTTCTATGCTTGAATGTGAAATTATAGTCCTCCAAAACAGCCTCGATTTACAAGCATCCAATTTTAGGGGTACAAATTAAATTAGCTCAACATAGTAATTAATATGTCATAATCTCGCAATAATTGTCAATATGTTTTTGACTTTTTTGTTAGAAAAACAGTCTTAAGAACCAGACCTTTCGTGATAAACATTTTCAAGGATGACTTGTTTTTCTTGTGAGTTTGATTAACTGAACATGGAAAGATGTTTCCTATTTCAACGATCATTTTTTCAAAGAGGTCCCATATCCAGGTTCTAGATTGATTCTTATTTCTTCCCATTTTGTACGTGATTTGACGACAACATGCCCATCTCTTACCAGTTTTTGACCATTGTAATTACGAATACATTTCAATAATTGTTTTTTCTTCAAACAAGTTCTATTTCTAATCCCCATCATCTTTTACCGTTAGCATGAAACACTCCCATTTTGGTCTTCACCTATTGGTTATATAAGAGGTTTTTTCTTTGAGACCCTGCGTTTCAGCAGAGGTTCTGCTAATTTTGTTTCATTAATTGGTGTAGTTCTAAGAAGCTTCTACGTGGTTTTTGAGAATATATTAAATGTGAAATTGTCCTACATCGAAAAGGTGTAAAGAAGTGATGAGTTTCGGATACTATAAAAGCAGCCTATGACTTTAATTTCAAAACATCCCAATTAGAAATACTTTCTAGTTCAATTCCCTCTTTATATTCTATTGTTTGAAAGTAGAAAAAGGGTGCGAGTGGTATAAAGTTTTGGGAAAGTGTTTTTTATAATTAGGGTTAGAGAGAGAATTATGTGGGATTGTAATTATTTTTTTCACATAGTGAAGTTTCTTTCTATCTATAGGTTTTTCTCCAGTTTTTTATAATTTTTCTACATAAATTCTTGTGTTTCTTATTTTGTTGCTTTCTTTTAATGTCTCGATTATTTTAGTAGTGGAAGATTTCTTCCCAACAAGCTCGGTCTTCAAATTTGCTTTAATTTTTTTTTTTTTTTTGCCTACCACACTGTTATCATGACTTAAAAGGGGCAAGGATCCACCCATGTTACAAAACTATTCATCAAAGTAAAAAGACTAAATTATAAAAAATAGTCTTGAACATTAACTCTTTATTTAAAAAATATTCATGTTTTTTCAAAAGTTGCAATATTTATTAAGAGTGCTAACAAAGTTCCACATTGCCTAGGGAAGAAATAGATCGATCTATAATATATGAGTGAAACAATTATCTTCATTAGTATGAGGCTTTTTGGGACAAAGTCACGAGGGTTTGTAATCAAAGTAGACAATATCATATCATTTCTGCAGAGGTCATGAAAATAGTATTTCTCAATTATTTATTCATGATCTAATTCCTCAGATGGCAAAACTTGAGATATAAAACGTTTATTTGAAAATTTTACCACAAAATAATGTTGGGAAAAACCTCTCACTGCTATTGCAGGAATAAGTAGAAATCACTGAGAAATTAAAGAATACAACAAAATAAGAAACACAAGAATTTAGGTGAAAAAACTCCAAACCCAGAGAAAGAAACCACGAACAGAAAGAAATTCCACTATGTGAAAAATTGTCACAGTCACACAAAATTCTCTCTCCGACCCCAATTACAAAAACACTCCCTCAAAACTTTATGTCACTCACACCATTTTCCCACTCTCAAAGAAGGGAATATAAAGAAAGAATTTAACTAGAGCTAGTAAACCAAACTTAAAGTATTTCTAACTAGGATGCTTTGAAACCAAAGCCATAGGCTCTTTTAATAGTGCTAGGAGCCCATCACTTCTTTGCACATTCCCAATGTGGGACAATTTTCACTTCTAATAAAGCCAAAAACACTACAAATTCCACCTTGGCAAAATATTTGAAGAATTCACAACTCTTGTTGCATCATTGTCTCTACCAACAATCATAATACTCCACCATAAAAGTAGACTACTTAGAATGTCACCTTCCAACTTCCACCTACTTGACTCACCCGAAAGTTCTTCCGCCAATGACATAACTTCCTCCACACACCTTGTATAACTGTCAAGTCAATGCCCGTGTGCAAACCTGTGGAACCGCTAACATCACATCCTCTATCATGACAAAGCGGGCATACCATGAGAATGAATTCCTGTCTCTTTTTAGAAGCAGTCAGAGAGAGACCATGTTAGCATCTGACCCAAAGCTTTTTGACGAGCTTGCTCTGTTAGGACAATTTATTTTTATGTGTCCAGACTGACTGCATTTTCAGTAACCTTTCATTTGCACGAAATCTTTCTTCTTCTTTCGATTCTAGACTGTCATGTTGTACTTCTTAGAACCTCTGCTGGAACCACCACTGAACTTCATTGGATCACCATCACTGCTAACTTTTTAGGAACACCACAACTCGGTCTTCTCTTCAAAACCTTGTGTAACTTAGTTTGTATCAGCACATCCTTGACTTGCACAAATTTCTCCACGTTAATAATCTTTACTTGACTCATAAAATTTGACATATCTGCTTCACTCCTCGCGAATCAGTAAATAGTGAACAACTCATGCTATTCACAATACCAGCTATAGTTCGTTTCAAGAAATTCATTCGGATGTGGAAGCGTAGACAATGCTGCAACCAGAGAGCATACTCAAAAACTGAAGAAACTAAAAAAAAAAAAAAAAAAAAAAACTCTCTCACTACTAATGCAGGAATAAGCAGAAATAACTGAAAAATTAAAAAGAAAACAACAAAATAAGAACACACAAGAATTTATGTGGAAAAAATCCAAAACTAGAGAAAAAAAACTACGAACAGAAAGAAATTCCACTATGTGAAAAATTGTTACACGCACACAGAATTCTGTCTCCCACTTTAATTACAAAAACACTGTCCCAAATCTTTATAGTGCTCACACCCTTTTTTCATTCTCAAACAAAAAATATATATATAAAAAGAGAGAATTCAAGTAGAATTAGAGTGTTTCTAACTCAGACAAAAGGAGTCAATCACTTCTTTATAAAAGATGTGGGACTATTTTCAGTTTTAACGTGTATTGTAGATGAGAGTATGAAACACACGGAAAAAGTCCCAAGTGGGTAGCTTTAAATGTTGTCAAATCAACATTAAAGAAACAAAGAAAATTGTAATGTGAATGAGGTTGTGCGAAGTTGACAACCACGTACTTCCCCCACAAACAGTGTGCACCAATCGATGATCTCAAAATAAGGGTCTGTTTAGTATTGAGGAAGAGCCATGAAACCCGAAAAGTATTCAAGCTTTTCAGGTCGTCTTATCCTCGTTCTTCTTTCATTGACATGGTTCTATTCAAGATTTTGCTTCAGCAGCGATACAATCACATCAAAAAAATTCATCAAAGACCCTGCAACTATAATATCAGTAGGCAGTACTTTCGAGTTGGGGTTCTTCACACCTGTTAATTCCACGAGACGATATGTCGGAATTTGGTTCAAACAAGTTTCCTTGAAAACCGTAGTATGGGTAGCTAACAAAGACAAACCTCTGAACAACACTTCTGGGATCTTCACGATTTCCGAGGATGGGAATCTTGTGGTGTTAGATTCAAACAACACCATCCTTTGGTCTTCAAACGTTTCTTCTTCTTCTTCTTCTTCTGGAAGCAACGTCAGTAGAGCTCGAATTTTAGATTCGGGTAACCTTGTGTTGGAAGATACTGCTTCGGGTGGGATTATATGGGAGAGTTTCAACCATCCTTCAGATAAATTATGGACGTCCATGAAATTTATAACAAATACAAGGACCAAAGAAAAAGTGGGGCTTACCTCATGGAACAGTCCTTCAGATCCATCTACGGGTAATTTTGTGTTGACGTTTGAAGTTGAAAATATTCCTGAAGTTATGGTATGGAATAATGAGCTGAAGCTGAACCCATATTGGAGGTCCGGTCCTTGGAATGGTCAAGTTTTTCTGGGAATGGCTCCATTTAATTCCATTTTACTCTTTCAATCTAACTTCGTAATTAGGGACGAGACATACTTTTTCTCTCTTAATTTTTATTATAATTATACTATTCAACAATTAGCTTACCTATCTTTAAGCTCACAAGGGAAGGTGGAGAGAAAGGATTGGGATTTTGAAGAAGAGAAATGGAAGGTTTTATGGTCGCCCATGCAAACGCAGTGTGATTATTATGGTGTTTGTGGAAGGTATGGGATTTGTGATGCGAAAAACACTCCAATTTGCAGCTGTATAAGAGGGTTTCAGCCAAAACAAGAACACGAATGGAATCGAGGAATATGGAGTGGTGGATGTGTAAGAAATACGCCACTCAACTGCCAGAACCCTAACAACACCACCAGCGTTACTCAACAATTAGATGGGTTTTTAAAAATTGAAATGGTTAAACTTCCATCTTTTGCTAAGAGGGTTAATTCATCTACTTCACAAGATGATTGCAGACGCGAGTGCTTCAACAATTGTTCATGTACTGCTTATGCATTTGAAAGTGGCATTGGCTGCATGCTGTGGAGCAACCACTTGGTTGATATTCAAAAGCTAGAGATTGGTGGAACTGATATTCATATTCTAATGGCATATGCAGACTTACATTCCAGTACACTCTCCTTAGAAACATCTATTTCAATTTTTGTTAACCAAATTATTATTTTCTTTTCAAATTAAGTATGTTTAATATTTCTTTTCTTCATAGATGAATCTGCAAAACACAAGAAAGGAGTTATTATTATTATTATTATTGCCATAGTGCTACCAGTAATTCTTACCCTCTTCATCATTGCTATATCCTTCTGGTTCCGGCGCAGAGGGAAGAGTAGTACTACTCAAAAAGCGACAAATCTACATAATGGTATGTTATTGTCTACTTTGGGCATAAGTCATCTTTTTTTTGTTTCCACAAGAAGGCTTTATAGCAATAGAGATAGTGTCATTGCCCTAACATTTTTCTTCTAACATTAGACTTCAATTCTTTCCCATTTTGATCTTGATTGGTAAAATATAGTCATAAAATTCATTGATGGTTGAGTAACATTATTTGAGGTCTATAACAGAGAAGAGAAATATGGGTTCCATTTTGAAATTGAAGAGGGATGATTTGATTGGAGAGGAAATTAAATTGGAGGAGCTACCTCTTTATGATTTTGAGGAGCTGGCGATGGCAACAAATAACTTTGATATAAGTAACAAGCTTGGTCAGGGGGGCTTTGGTCCAGTATACAAAGTAGGTAGAAGTTAGTATTTATTTATTTGGAATTAATTAGAAGCATGTGATGTGGCTCAACCCAAGTTGATGTTTTTATTTTTCAGGGAAAACTTTTAAATGGACAGGACATAGCAGTAAAGAGGCTTTCAAGAGCCTCTAACCAAGGCTATGAAGAATTTATAAATGAAGTGAGAGTGATTTCGAAACTACAACATCGAAATCTTGTGCGACTTCTTGGTTGTAGCATTGAAGGAGAAGAGAAGATGCTCATATATGAATATATGCCCAACTCAAGTTTGGATGCATTAATCTTTGGTATGTTCATAGTGCTAGATTTTAATTATTATAATTGTATTTAATTTAGTTTGGAAATAATTTAGTTGCACAACATAATATTTCTTACATAGATGCAGCTCACTTTTTCTATACAACCAAAAAAATGTAATTTTTTTTTTTTTTTTTTTTTTTTATTGTTGTGTATTTCAACTGAGGTGCATGGAGTTGGGTGCAGTATTTCTCTTTAAGAAATAAGTTGCAAGTTCTGACATATGTTAGCTTATTTTCCACCGTTTCAACTTCTTCTTTGTTGGTTTAGAAATCATCATTCACTAACCAAAGTAATATCCATCCATTAGACTCTTCCAAGAAAAAACATCTAGATTGGAGAAAAAGATTTAATATTATTGATGGAATTGCTCGAGGTCTCCTTTATCTGCATCGAGATTCCAGATTGAGAATCATTCATAGAGATCTAAAGGTGAGTAATATTCTTTTAGACAAAGATTGGAATCCTAAAATTTCAGATTTTGGCATGGCAAGAATTTTTTATGGAGATCAAGTTCAAGCAAATACTTCAAAAGTTGCTGGAACTTAGTAAGTACCTCTCACCATTTTATATTAATTTATCTTACTGCTAGGTTAGCTATAACAAAAATTAATTTAATGTTTCCTGGTGATTTTAGTGGCTACATGTCACCTGAATATGCAATGAAAGGTCAATTTTCAGAGAAATCAGATGTCTTTAGTTTTGGAGTTTTACTACTGGAGATTATAAGTGGGAGAAGGAACTCAGAGTTCGATCATCATGAACTGACTTTAAGCTTATTGGAACTTGTGAGTATACTTAAAACATCACTATCAAATTCTTGGTAGTATTTAAAACTCAATTAAACCCTTTAATGTGGTTTTCAGGCATGGAAGCTGTGGAAGGAAAACAATCTTATTGCTTTGATTGATCAAACAATATACGAATTGTGTTGTGAATCAGAAATTTTGAGGTGCATCCATGTGGGACTCTTATGTGTTGAAGAATCAATAGATGATAGGCCAAATGTTTTTACCATTATTTCAATGCTCAACAGTGCAATGGTAGATCTTCCCGTTCCAAAGCAGCCTAGCTTTATTGGTAGACAAGCTCAAAGTAACACAAAGTGTCTAAATGAATATTCGGCCCATCGCCTTACATTTACCTCAGTTGTAGGACGATAATATTAATGTCTCAGGGCCTATTTGAGGCACAAGTTATAATAACCTGTAGAATACTTTGCACCCTAAATACAGACTATTATAACGTCCGACTATATTACTCTGCATTTTAAATATTACTATTATTTTTCCTACTTTGACTTTTTACACTCACACTCATTTTGTAGTCTTGCCCTCTCTCGAAACTTTTTATACTCACACATTAAACATTTGTTATAATAACCAATGAATACGCTACATCTCAAACACATATTATTAAAACCTCATATTAAACAACGCTGCATTTTTAAATAATATTATATTATTTCACAGACTGTAATAACTCACAGACTATTATAACCATGTTATTATAACCCACCCAACGCCCTAAACAACTCCAAATAGTTTTGAATTATGTTCAAGTGGACATGTTTTAGTTATTTTATCTTCCTTCTTTTATTCTCAAGCTTGATAATAAATATTATATTTTACACGCCCCATCCCTGATTATCCTTACCAACCTAGTACGTATCAACAATTAAATCCTAACCAATCAATAAAATCCATCGTCAACTTATAAAAACGAAGCAAACAGACCAAACGATCTCTCCCCTCCCTAACTTTTGGATGGTAAAATCTGGAATCTGCTCATACCAAAAAAGTGTAAATTTTTTCTTTGGTCTCTCTTCTATAGGGCGCGAATACAGCAGAAAATTTGCAACGTAGGAATCCTGGCAATTGGCTTTATCCTAACTGGTGTGTTCTCTGTCAACAAGCTTCAGATACTCTAGACCATCATTTCATGCATTGCCCCTTTACTAAAAGCATATGGCCCGTGCTTGAGCTTGGTTCTAATTTCCCTCTGCCACCACTTAGCAACATTGAAATTTTCATAAAGGAAGGTATAACAGTCCATCTTACATCAGCTAGGACGGTCTTTTTGGTCTAACTTATGTTGGACTATCATATGGAATATTTGGTTACAATAAAATGACAGAACTTTTAATGACAACTCTAAAGCACTCACTACCCTTTGCATCCTCATTCATGCCGCTTCTTGGAGCTCCAAGTCTAGCGTTTTTAAAGATTATGACACTTCTTCCATTACTCTAAACTGGCGAGTTTTTTTCTAATATCTCTTTGGTTGTTTTGTATTGTTCTCACATACTTTCTGCATCTTGAATGAATTATTTTTGGAGGCGAGGACAGATGATGAGGATGCACTAACATAGTTTGGATGATTGGCTGCACTTAATAATTCTTCATCGTCAATATTTTTTCAAAAAAAATTAAATTAAAAGAACAAGCTGAACTTCTCTTCTATCTCTTTTTCATCACTTCTTCCTCTCATCCCAAGGCATCTTTATGCAAATACACAACCAACAAACCCATGAAAACTTATGAGTAATATATGTTTTTTCACGATTGATTTATTATTATTATTATTATTTCTAAAAAAATGTGTGGCTGAGCCACACTACTTTCTTGCGTGGATGGGGTGTGGCTTCTTGAAAGCCACATCTTTTCTTTTTTTTTTTTTTTCCAGTTTTTTAAACAAAAAGCATTTCACAAATACCAATTTTCCAATTTCCATTTATTTTTATTTTAAAATAAAATTACTCATATACCATATACAAAGAGCTCAAAAGTTGAGGAAGTTAGTTTGTATATATTAACTCTATATTAATGTTCATAATTGTATCTTGGCCTAATGGCAAACTTCTATTGATTTTTTTTTCTAAACGCACAGGTTCAATTCCCTTAGAATATGTGTATAATAGAAATAATGGTAAATTCCTCAAATAAATCCCACGAGTAACTAATAATTCTGTTATACAGAAAAAAGTAGTTATCATGCCCTTTTCTGACGAAGCATAGAGTCGGTTTCATCGACTAATAAGGTTATCAAATGAATTGTAATGACAATTGAAATTTGAAATGATCGAAGAAAATATCATTAAAAAATTATTAAAAAATGTCCCTCAATTCAATTATTTGAATTAATATATAGGAGTTGAAAGGATTCGATATCAGTTGAGTTATGCTCTCTTTCGCTCATTTTTAAAAAACTTATCTAGGAAAATGAGATTTTTAAAATAATGTCTTATTTTACCCCTCATTACTTCAATATTTGGAGTCATGATCCCATAAAATAAGTGGATGAAAATCCATTAATGTGGTTGCATTGAAATTATTTCCAAGATTTTGGAAATAATATCACCTCAAGAATATGAGAAAATTTTACAATTTCTCAAATCCATCATAGGATAACCTCTTATAAAATAAAGCTTTTTTTAAAAAAGTTTTAATTAAATTCATTTTTTCTTGAGACCAAAATCTCGGACTCCCAAAGATAATGACCCCTCACCTCAAGAATTTTCGAAAATCGGACTCCCAAATATTTCTAGATTCTGTCGTAGGAAATTTTTTTAGAAATAAAATTAGTTTTAAAAAATTTCAAAAAGTTGAAAATAACATTTTTAATTATAGAACTTTATAAACTAAAAAAGAAACCAAGTTAAAGGTTTTAAAATAAGTTTGCAAAGTAAGATTTGAAACCATGAACGATAATCATAATAAGTTAAGTTTGAAAAATAAAATGCAAATGCAATTTAAATATGTATCATGCTTAACATGACAAATAAATATTATGCACAAATACGCTAACAATTACAAGAAAAAAAATATTGAAATCGATCTTGGACTTCCAAATAGTCGATTTCTCACCTCAGGAAAAACTAGAAAATCGGACTCTTATATATTTCTAGATTCCGTCGTCGGCAAGTTTTTTTTTTTATAACAAGAAATATAAGTTTTTAAAAAAACCAATCACATGAAATTAACAACATGATGAACCTACTAAGAACAAAATGATAAATAAATAGATAAGATAGAAGACTTACAAATAAAGTATGTAAATAGATGGAAAAATCAAATTTTAGGAAAAAAGAAAAAAAATAATAAATATAAAAAAAAAGAGGGATTAAATAACATAAAATAAAATATGCATGAGTGACAACTATTCATAAAAGTTTTGAAAAGAGAACTCATAGGTAAATCTAAAAAAAAAAAAATCAAAACTAAACCCTTTTTAAAAATTTTTGTTTTTTATTAGTCATTTACCTTTTTTTTTTAATTTCAATTATCTTTTCACTCTCTCACATATGCCTATCATTTTCTTCCTCAACCATTTTCACAACACTTTGCTCCTTTTTCTCTCTCTTTTTTTAGTATAATGAAAGCAAAAGCTAAGAAGAAGAAATATGGAGAAAGGAAAATAATAGATAAGTAAGAGAGATAAACCATAAAATAAAGTTAGTAGCATCAAGATCTTAGACATTAAAACAAACAAAAAATGAGCAAAGATTCACATTATAATAAAAGTAAAAAGAGATGTAATAAATAACAAAAATGAAAACAAAACTCATAAAACCCTTACTCAACTATTGTTTTTCGGGGATATTTAGAGATGAAGATGAAAATAAAGTTAGTAGCAAAACATAACAATAAAATAGACAACGATTCACATTGTAATAAAAGTAAAGAAAAAATGTAATGAACATAAAAAATGAAAGAAAAGCTCATAAAAACTCTTACTCAACTATTGTTTTTCGAGGGGCATTTCAAAATAAAGATGAAGATCAAGAAGTTGGTGTCAAGAACAAACCAACTAGCTTGTTGTTTGAGGTGTGGATCCTTGGGACAAAATCCTACCAAATGCAACCTCCAACTAAGCTAGGGTTATTTTTGTGCTATGGGGATTTTGGAGTACTTTTTTTTTTACAAAAAAAAAAAAGAAAACTCTCCATCTTTATGGTTGTGAAGGTATTTGGCTATGGAGTTTTGTAAAGTTGAGAATAGATGAGAAATAATGTGTGGGAGTGTAGAAGAAGTATGGTTTTTGTGTTGTGTTCCTTTTGAAGAAGAGAATGAGATGTATATAAAGACCAAAACCATTACTTTTTTGTACATAAAACCAAAAAACACAATTTGTTGCAATTTGAAAACTCATGCCAAAAAAGAACTTACACCTAAAAAGACCAACAACACTTTGGTCAATCAAAATAAAAACACAACTTACCCACTTAATCAATGACTTGTCTTTTCTCCAAAAACTATGATTTCTCCATTTTTTAAAAAAGAAAAGTGAAATTAGCAAATAATAAAAATCAAAGTTAAAAAAAAAAAACTAGAATTTGACCTAAAAAGTTATACTTTAAAAGAAAATTTCATCTTCTTCACTTCTTTTAAAACTCAACTTCTCACACTTAGCAAAAGTTAACAAAAGTGTCACTGTAACGCCCCTACTTTTAGAACATAAATTCCTAGGGACATTACTACTCATGCATGCATTCGAGGCCCTAACTGACTTTAAATAAGTAAAAGTTGATAAATAAATCAATTTAATTTGGGATCCCATAGAAATACAAAACGTTTACAAGAAACATAACTAAGTTCGGCCTCTAGTTTCAAAACTCTATGTTACATAAGCAGAAGACAATAATCATTTAAAAGTTCTTTCTAAATCATGGATGCGGAATTCATGACTCGGTTCCCATGGTTTCTGTAGCGCATCCCTGCCACTCGCCTGGTATGCTCTCGCCTTTACCTGAAAACATTTTAAAACAGAGAAGAAACAACAAAGGTAAAGGGGTGAGTATTATAAAATACCCAGTAAGTGGGGGTCGGGAAATGCAAATACATGCATATGACTTTTCTTCAAACCCGACTTTTAAACATGACTATTATTCGTGACTTTTAAAATCATAAAGCTTTCTGTAGTGGGACCTAAAACTTTCTTTCATAAAATCACGACTTTTTCTCTTTGGCTATGCGTGGTCAATTGAGTCTACCTGAGTCTTTTCATGTTAAGTCCCTCACAGACCCCTATAGGTTTGAGTCCTCACAGCACTCCTATAAGATTTGAGTCCTCACAGACACTATAAGATTTGAGTCCTCACACACTTTCTATAAGTTTGAGTCCTCACAGACTCTTATAAGTTTGACCCATAGGGTCTCTGATGCATGTTTTACCATGCACAAATTCTTAGGAGAACAATTGCCACAGCCTACATAACATGTTTATATTCACACAATATGCATGAGGTCCCATTATTTAATCAGATATACCTATGCATTCATAATGATGCAACAATCATATAAATCATAAATCATAGCATGACTTTCAATCATAAATCATAAATACGTTTGCAATTAAAATACATATATATATCCAACACAGTGACAGATATGAAAGATCTCAGATTACATAACTATACATGATCAGATTTCGTAATTTATTCCAAATACTTTGAAATCATTTCAGTTTGGGCCCTCTCAACCCTTAAATCTTTTGGATTCATCTCCAGTTAAAAAGTGAAATATTTTTCTAAATTCTGTCTTTAGATAAATCTTGAAATTCGTTCTTTTTAAAGTAATACTTTCGGAAACATATTTACTTCCCTTTTAAAATAATTTATAGAAAAATCTCTTACCATAGCCTTAGCTCCGAGATATGCTATATTTAAATCTCTGACTCAGCAATCCATTCAACCGTGTTCAAAACTCGAGTCTCCTAAATCAACATCATTAGTTCCTTAGTTAAAACGCATAATTAAACTTATATTTCAATTTGGCAATAACTAGGTCGATTTACCACTACCGGAGGCTTGAGAAGGACTCGGGAGCGAAAGCGCTCGAGATTGGTCAACTCGGCGAAGCGCGCGCGTGTGGCGGCGATCGCGTCGGCGTGGAGCATACCATTGGAAAGCTCGTGGCCCGATCTATTCGAAACCAGTGTCGGTTTAGAGAGAATCGGTCGAAAAACACCTGAAAGTCTGAACCAAACTTCGAACCGGCGGCTGAGGTGCTTGAACCTGCTATGGTTGTTCGACGGCGATGGAGCTTCAGCTTCACTGTTTGGCAGCTATTCCGGCGTGGGGCACCGCAGTGACTGGGCACGGAGCTTGCGCCTACCGGTCAGGCGAGTAGACGACGAGGATAGGCAGCAGCTTCACGGTTTGGCAGTGGCGCGACTGAGTTCGGCGACGGCGAAATCACGATTCTGGCGGTTGACGGCGCGTGCAGCAGTTCGGCTGAAGCCAAAGCAACGGCGGCGACCTCGGTTAGACGTTCAGCTTCAGCAGACCTACGCAGGCGGCGTGAAGACTCCCGGCGAGACGCGCAGACGGAAACACTTCGAACGGCGGCGTGAAGAGGTATAGGAAGGAAGAAGATGAAGATGAGAGAAGGAAGAAGACCTCGAAAAACGTGTTGTACAACATCAAACCCTAATTTTTCCTTCTTAGAATAATTACAAAAATGCCCCATTCTCTCAACCAAAACTACTAGAATGCCCTTCCTCTTAATTTAATCACCAAAATGCTCTTAATCTTAATTAAGTACTTCAAAAGACCCTTGAATTATCCAAACTTCTCCAATTGCATAAATTTTAAATTACGTTACAAAGCCTCAAAGTCCATTTAAAATTAACTTTCATTAAATCTATCCAAGGAACAACCTAAAATGTACCTGGAAAATCTTGGGGCGTTACAGTCACAAATAAAGATTATAAGATTAAATCTCTAATTTAAATTTAATCAACCAAGAAATAAAACAAAACGAGTCGAACAAAAATACGTGGCTACATTATTATACTAAGATTTCATTTTCATCAATGTATTTTGTGGTTTATTTTATTTTAATCTCTATACTTTCAAAGTTCAATTTCTTAATTTCAGTAAGACATAAAAATGGAATTAGATTATATACAACCAATATTAATGCGTTGAAAATAATTTTTATACGAATTGAAGTCCCCCTAACTTAAAATTCTTGATCCGCCACTGCATATACATATCTACTACAACACCAAAAGTGGGTCTTACCATTTTCATCTTCTTATAGCAAAATTTTTTACCTATGTCTGATGTACCTAATAGAAAATATATTATTGATAAACTACTGATATATTTATATGAAGTTTATCAAAAGTATATAAATATATAACATATAATATACACATAATATAGAGTATGTCACTGATACACAATTGATATAGTTTATTTTTTTTTTGTGTTTTTTAACATAAAGTTTGTCATTAATCTATAATTGATATACTTAATATAAAGTATATAATTGATATATTGCTAATATATTTATATATACTTAATATAAAGTATATAATTGATACATTGCCAATATATCTATATAAAGTTTATGAATAGTATATCAATAATTTACATATGAGACATAATAATATTAAGCATATTACTTTGTTATATTACTGATATACTTTATTTTAGTTCTTTACTTTATTAATAGTTTGTATATACTAGTTCTTTACTTTATTTTAGTTCTTTACTTTCGAGATGCCTGATCGGCCTCTGCGATGGGTGCGCGAACTCACCTATACAATAGATTTTAATTTGTCCGCTTTGCTTGCTTTGCTCTTGACCGAGGACCGACGTGGTGTGTCGTTTCCTTCAAGGATCAGCTTATCGGTGTGCGTTCGGGTTGGGGGCTTTGACTCTCCCATCCCTTCTGCAACCTTCGCTTTTGCTTTATGTTGGCTCTACGTGATCGACGGCTCACCTCTCCTTTGGTCGTTTTCCTGTTGGTCGAGCTTTTCCAAGATCTTCCACAAACATTCGTCGATCTTGTCAACCTTCTCTCTCAATTCGACCATCCCCTCGTGTGGTCAGCCTGTGTCAGTATGAGGTCGAGGAGAGGAGGCTGCTCTGACTCTCCATGGATGACGGTCATGATCAGATTCTTCTCCATCCTCACTCCGGTTTCTGTTCCCTGAGAATCGACTCATGCTTCTCTAGCTACCTGACTTAAACTCGCAGTTTTCCAGGCAAGCGATGTCGTTTCCCACAGACGGCGCCAACTGTTGTTGCCAAATTTTGGATAAGAGAACTCACCTAACCTCCCCGTGACAATGAAGGTAAATTTGTAATTCTTGGGGGAAGAACGCTACCTGCAAGACGAGGAAAAACTGGACACTAGTGTGGTGTAGGCCACACAAGTTTCGATGCTTAAGTCAAGAGAGTGTTTTTTAGAGAATTAAGGAGGAGTTTAATATTTAGGTGACTAGAATCAACTTACTCAACTCTCCTCCCTTGGGAGAGCTTAAATAGTTTCTTCTAAGGTTCTTTCGTGGCCTATTGAGCAAAGGAAATATTGAGAGAAGACTGAAGGCATGCATGTGGATCGTATGGGATCGATGCAAGGCCTGGAGGTTTACCATGCATCTAGTCGCCCTCGGTCTCGGCAGAGGCTGACCACGGGTTTGGGCTTCAGCCCAAACCCAAACCCGAACTTTATGTCATAGGGCCAAGGTAGAGCCCAAATGGGGGAGCTCTACCCTGGTCGACCTCGGTCTATGCCGAGGCTGACCACGCGCTTGGGCCAAGGCCCGAGCGCGTCTTCTCGTCCCTTCTTATCTTGGTTCTGTCCTAATCCGACTTCGGCACGTTATGACTTCACATTGGGTTTTTTTATATCATTTGGCTCTTTGCTGCAGTCGTTTGTCCAACTCATTCTCGTTGGTCTAATTTAACCCCTAACAAAGGCAAAATTAAACTCATTTTTTGTAGTTATGAAGGAAAACTCACATTCTCACTAAAGCTCTACCACATTATTGAGGATTGTTAGGTTGAGTTTTTTCTTTTTTAATTGCATCCCTTTTTTCAATTCAAAGTTTTATGTTTCTTTTTTTAACTTTTGATCTAACACATTTTAATTTTTTGGTCAAATTTTCATTTTAGTTTTGTGTGTTTTCTATTTTTAATGTTGAAAGTTAGTGATATTAATTAGGTTCATTTTTTGTATCGATATAAGAATATACTTCTATGTGAAGATCGTATCATCAATTTTTTCTACTTCAAAAGAAGTCAATTCATCTATTGGGTTTTACCTTCTCGCTTTCAATTTTTTCTCTTCATTCAATAAATATTGACTTTCATTTGATTGTTGGTTCTATTATATTTTTTTCTTCCACTTCATTTTTTTTCAACAAATTCGTCAGCAAGTTAGCTCTGATTTTCAGTTTTGTTTTACGAGTTTCTATGTTGTTATTTTAGTTTGTGGACAACCTAAAATTAGTTAGTTAAATACTTAAATTGCAGCAGGTTCTAGTTGTTTTCGCTCCCTATAAACGGGGTTTTAATTTTAGTTTTAGGTTGTAATCTTTTTAGGAAAAATCTTAGGAATGGCGGAAAACAAATCATAATTTTCATCGATGGGCATTAGTTCTGGGTTTTTAATTTTGGCCACATGTGATTTGCACGTGTGGCGATTAGAACTGTTTTTTCTCTCGATTTGTCCTTTTACATTCTCATATTTTTAGATAATATCATTCTCTTGTATTTTTAAATCTTGTATCTAAGAGATACACAATGCAATTATTATCTTTTAACATATTTAAAATCATTTAAAAACTTCCATTAATTTTTGAATTCTAGTCCACTATTTTTTAGACAATAGCATTATCTCTCCTGTATTTTTAAATATGTATCTAAAAGACGATGCAGTTATTATCTTTTAACATATTTAAAATTATTTAAAATCTCCTATTAATTTTTGAATTCTACGCTCCTAGATAATATTATTCACTCTCCTGTATTTTAAATTTGTATCTAAAAAAGATCAAGATATTAAATTTTTAAATATTATACTCACTTTTCTTCTTCATTTTTGGTATTGATTTCTACTTTTTCGATCGGTTCCTTCATGGTTTGTCTAACAGTATCATGATTTTCCTTTCTCCTTTGGCGATTTGTTCCCCCAATCCCAATTTCGATTTCTACTTTTTCAGTTTTATTTTTAATTTTTCATCGTTTTTCATTCATATTTCAGTGTTTTTTTCATTCGGCCTATAACTTTTTTTTTTAGGTTCAAATGTCTTTTATATCACTAAGCATATCCTATGATGACATCTAGGATGAATCTAACCGATATCACAAGTTTAAAGTTGTGACTTACTTTCTTTTGGATTCTAATTTTATTCAGTTTTTTTATTCTATTCGCAACAAACTCCATCCGTCAAACCATCAAGTCATTACTAATAAATCTACTATAATTAGAATTATTGATGACAGTGCTATTATGTTGGTTATTTCTACCATATCTGACAGTGTTGCTAATAACATCCATGTTGTCGTGAATTATTCAGAAATTGCTGGATTTGATTATTCCACCATGGTTACCTCTAATTATAGCGTATGTAAAAGTGTGGATCATACCAACAAAGAAAGATGGAGATTTTAAATTTATCGAAGTTACTGACTTTGAATTTAAGACGGTCAAATCAAATGGTAAGTTGTTTATTCTTCGGTCCAAAGGAGATAATTGTGGGTGGTATTAAGGTATTCTCATTTTAGGGGATGGTAGTTTGTGGGTTGTTCGCAAATATATCGACATTCATGATTGTTCCATTGATGTTGTGAAGAATGATCATAGTCAAAGCCACACAATTAATTATAGGATAGTGTGTTAAGTCTATTATGGAGGTTAATGACGATATTCATGTTTGTCCTCGGAACGTTATTAAATATATGAGGAGGAAACAAAGTATATTAGTACACAATAAAAATATAAATTAGATAGACAAAAGAAAAAAGATCAATTGATTTAAGCAAAGGATATAGAAGTACACTGTATTTAAATTGGATAAAAGTTCCAACGTACACATTAAATTTAAGCCTATGAAATTAGTACACATCAAACAAATATAAACTACACAATAATAAGGGCATGCATAAATAGATAACTAAGAGATAAAATAAGTTAAGAAGCTCAAAATGAAGAAATGTCATCTATTTGTTAGAGATAGATAAAGAATTTTAGTAAGAATAAGTATATTGTACTTAGATAAATGACTGCAAATAATTGAAAAATAATTAAAAATATATTTAATCATTAAACCTTGAATCCCGACCAAAGAAATTATAATTAAAACTAAAATCATTGATAAAAAAGTGTTAAATACAAAAATTGGACGTGTTTAAAAAGGAAACCAATTATATACAAAAATAGTATTACTCTTTTACTGCGTAGAGTGTAAGTTTGCACGTGATATTATTGGTTGGTTCATTATTGCTTTAGTTTTTTTCTCATTTTTGTTCTATAGTCGTTTTTTAATTCCTCACTATTTCTTTTCATATTAGGAAGATGTTGTTTCGTTTATCTTTAAGAATTTAGAATCGTTTAATTTAAATTCTACAAATTCGATTATATTTGTTTGTTTAGATTACGTAATTGAGCTATATTATTTTACCCTATAATCAAGGAATCTTAGAGTCAATAAATTGTGTAGGCTAGTTTATTCATTTAATAATTACTCATTATCATTCTAAATAATGATTAAGTCATTTTTAAAAACATAGAATCGTTTGGCCATTTTTCAAAACGTGAATTGAAATATGGCTATTTGTGTAGTCAGTCCATCTTTTTAACATACTTGTTGGAAAAAAAAAACTTCTTGAAGAACCGATTTATTTCATAACCCACCTCTACTACAAAATTAGACAATGAAAACAGAAAGTAGAGTTCTCGTTTAATAACTATTTGATTTTTAACTTTTAGTTTTTGAAAATTAAGACTAAAAGTACTACTTCTACCAATGAGTTTCTATGTTTTCTTATCTACTTTGTACTTATGTTTTCAAAAACCAAGTTATGCTTTGAAAACTAAGAAAAAAAAATTCAAAAACTAGTTTTTATTTTTAAAATTTGGCTAGAAACTTAAATGGTACCCTCAAAAATATGAAAATCATTGTGCACAAGATGAAGAGAAATTGTGAAAACAAGCATATTTGGGCCATAATAATTACAGAAATTACAACTGATTTATGTCTCTTAATATATATATATATATATATATATGTTAAATTACAAGTTTAGTCTTTAAACTTTCATATTTTTGTTCAATAGAACCCTAAACTTTAAAAGTATCTAATAAGTCTGTGAACTTTCAATTTTATGTGTCAAATAAGTAATCGAACTTACAATTTTTATATCCAATAGGTATCTAACATGTTCAACATTTTTTGGGATCAACGAATTTATTAGATATAAAATTGAATTTTGTGTCTAATAATACATTAAACATTCAATTTTGTGTCCAACAGATTCATGAATTTTAAAAAATGTTAAAATAGAACAAAGACCTATTAGATACAAAATTCAAAGTTTAGAGACTTATTAGACAATTTTTAAAGTTTGGGAACTTATTAGACACAAATTGAAAGTTTGGAGACCTATTTACCATATTAAATCATCAATCAACCCAAAAACTTAAGCTAATAGGTTGGAGTAAATCTAATTATATCAACATAGTGTAACATTTTCCTTCACTTATGAACTTAAAAATTAGAAGAAAAGACAAACGAGTGGAAATCAATATTAATTGAGGAGGAAACGACTTTAAGGGATTCGAACTCAGATGTTCTTGCTTTGATACCAGGTTAAATTACCAATTAACCCAAAAGCTTAAACTAATAGGTTGGAATAAATTTAATTATATCAACATAGTCGAACACTATTTGATACAAACCTAAAAGTTTAGCAACTAAATTTGTAATTTGACGTAAAATATAATACAACACTGAACACGGAAGAAACAGTAAAACAGAGACAACACATGTAGGCAACAACCTTTTATGGAATTAAATTGAAGCAGCTGACAATCGTACATACTACTTTTTACAAGAATCTTCAGTTTTTGTAGATGTAGATGTGAAAGTAACTGGGGTTGTAGGATGGTCCCTCACAACCAAGCTAAGCACTTCAGGCCTTGCATAATGACCAACCACATCGAAATCAAATTTTGCCCGTGCTATATCTCCAAGATCTGTTTATCATTAATTCTCATAAAAAAAAAAAAAATAGTGTTCGTCTTAAAATGCAAGTCATAGCAAAAACTTTCCACAATAATCAAATTGAAAGGGCAAATAACCAATAATGAAATATGCTAAAAGAAAGCTCAACTTGTTAGGACTTGGGATAGATCAATAGTAATTCCTATTGCCATGCCAAAAAAACAATGGCTTCCTACAGTTTCAAACTATTATTTCGACGTTCATAAACGGACCCTGTGATAACGAAGACTCAGTTTAAGGAGTTGCAAAGGATGGTCGACCCTCTTTACTCCATTTGTTAAAGGGAAACAAATTAATATAAGTGTTTTTTATTAGTTAAAAGGCATTTTTAACAAGTCAAAAAGTTCTCTGATTTCTATGATTTTTGGCTGCGGAGGTATTTTTGAAGTACCTGACCCCCCTCTTTACTCCATTCTGAGATAGCACACATTATGGATGCTTAGTTAAGAGTGTATAGCCTTTACAGAATGACACACTGTAGAAGCTTATTTAAAGAGAATAACTATTACCAAAAGCATTAGATCATCCAGGAGAATGAATCCTAGGACTCCCTTGAAGAAGAAAGAGGCTTAATCAAATAGAAAGTTTTCTAATGATTAAACATTTTTATACGAATCACCAAATATGATAATACAGGAGTACATAACTAAAGCTCTGTTGACTATAAGCAGAAGGACGTGATGACATACCTAGATCTGCTGAAATAAGTGCCTCTCCATCGTAATTGGGTCCAGCTAGGATTGTCCCTGATGGTGATATGATGGCACTACCCCCAGCACAAACAACAGAATCTGGGCTGAGTTCCTCTTCATTGCTAGAAAAAACATAGTCTGGTGGAGGTGGGTAGTCTTTTCTTCGGCAAAACTGGTTGGCTGACAAAACAAAACATCCACCCTCCAAAGCAATGTGGGTCATAGATGCTTGCCATGTATCCCGAGAATCAGCAGTAGGTGCACAATATATTTCAATCCCTACAAACATGAACATAAATATAATGTCAGTTTCTAGCATATGAAAAATTGGATCTGATTTAGGTGAAAGTTACTTCTTAATTTGATCTAGTTGAAACAAAACCATATATATATATATATATATATATATATATAATAAAAAATAAATAAACAATAAAAAATAAAAAAGCTGTACATTTAATCATTTACCAAACAAGATATACTTAAGAATGGAAACTGAAAAAAATAGACCATTGTCCTTAAAATAGTCTGAAATGTACCCCAGACACAATCATTCCAAACCTATAAGGATACATGTATCTGATCCAGAAATTAACATTGCAGCAACGAAACTCATAGGCTAATCCCCAACTCTGCTGTTTGACCATCCTTCTAGTGTTTCTTAACATCTAGAGCCTCTTTAATAGTTTTCATCAGGGGCTACTTTTGCTTGCTTCTCGTCAATATTTTTGTACTTGATCTATTTCAAGTTTAATGAGCACTTTACAGTCCAACGAAGAGAATAAAACTGGACTTAAAATATGAAATTAGGTCAGGAATTTCATTATTCCCAGCAATGGATAACTAACCTTTAGCATACATAGCTGTTCTTAGGAGTGGCATTCTGTTTTCCCAACAAATAGCAGCACCTATCTTTCCAATTGAAGTCTCAAAAACAGGGATGGTTGATCCATCACCAAATCCCCAGATTATCCGCTCCAATGCAGTTGGCATTACTTTCCTGTGCTTACCCAAGTAACGACCTTGAGGATCAAAAAATAAAACAGTACAGTACAGTGTGTAGCTATCCCTCTCTATCACCCCCATTACCAAATGTACCCTATACTTTCCAGCCATTGCTGCCAATCGATCAACTTCAGGACCTGCATACCACCATATATTGTTATCAAAATAGTATTCAATAACCCAATTCTATGCCTTATGCACTTCCAGCACTTTCTTTCGAGATGGTGACGTATGACCGTATAGTTGAATAAAAATGGTTTTAGACAATTAATTAGGCAGAAAACCAGATTTTACTAAGATGAACGAAAGTAAAAACAACGTCAACCAGATTGTATTAGGATGAATGGTAGTAAGAACCCCATATATAACCCAGCCCTAGGCCCAAAAAAAAAAAAACTTCAAAACACACCTAAACAGCAACTAAGATAGAAATTGGCTATAGTTTCCAGAATTCAAAATGTTATGCCTACATGTAAGCAAAAGTAGGAAGGTTTTGAAACTAATGAAACCAGGAAATGAAAATATATTTTTTAAACAATGTTAACAAAATTTTATCATTCATTAATTGTAAATTGCAGGAGTCACTAAAACAGGGTTACGGTCCTATTTCACATTTCATGAACAACACTCATTGTATTTCAGATGAAGTAGGCTGACATCACTAACACCTTATTGTACTGTTCTCATATGAGCTAAAACCAATTTGAATTGAAGATTGAATGATGATAAATAACAGAAGATGTATATTAAAATATCGGACTTAATATTAATATTTGACCAGATAATAAAGTTTGGTAGAGACTGATGAAGAAACGAAGTCAGCCTTCTAGAATGAGACATACAGCGAACCTAACAACATCCATTGAACCTGTAATCATCCATGGCAAGACGCTAAGACTTTTCTATTGACAGGCGCAATCAAATTAACTATAAAGTCATAAAAAGTAAATCTGGAACACAAAGACTAACCAGGCACATCGATTGCCGCTGCGTGATATTTACGGAATTCCTCTTTCCCCTTGGGAGTTCTATTCCCAATGGAAACACCAAAATTTGATCCACGGGGATAACCACCAACAAAGGCTTCTGGAAATACAACTAGCTGTGAACCAAATCCAGCAGCTTCAGCTAACAATCTCTCGGCCTTATCTGTTCATGTAAATCAGAATTAGATTTCTTTTTACCACACAAAAGAATAGAAAACACCAACATGGTCATAGGCTGGTAGTTGGCTCGTAATACACTAAAATATTTTCCATCTACTTGGGATAATCCCCATGGGTTTTGGAATTTAAAGATTAAATGGCTTTCAGCTGTGAAAAGTATCTCTGAATTTCTAAGCCGCCATATTTCATGTGTATGTTTTCTCTTCTATTTCTCCAATTGACTGAAATTCAGGAGAAAAGAACAAACAGGAGGCCTACATTAGGCGATCGAAATTACCAAATTCAAAATGATCACAGACAAGAGAACCAATGAAAAACTTGAAATAATCGAGGATGTAATAGCTTAAACTAATTCAATCATTGTTCGCACATCTGCCGAATGCCGACGGTAGGGAAGAAACATCTTAGAATAGAACACAAGAAAAACAGTCTGGAAGTCGTTCCAGGGCCTGAAATGAGCATCGCGAGCCAAGAGGCAGTTGAGTGAGAAAAATGACAGTAAGAGAAAAGCTCCGAAAGAAGCAAAGAAACAGCAAGAGAAGTACATAACTAAGGAACGAATCAAATCAAAAGTGGAAGCGAGATAGGAAATGGAACCTAACCTAGAGTGGCCGGAGTGTCGTAGAATATGGTGGAGGCCTGAACGACGGTGGCTCGAACAGTCGGTACAGATGAATCGGAGCCCATGTCCACTTCCGCTATCAGTTGCGAATCGTTCGCGGCCGTGGTTGGCACAAGCGCCATGGTTGATGATTCTGAATCTCCCTTCTTGAGAATGAAATGTGGTTCCTGTGCGATCGATGGCTGCTACGGATTCGAATTTTTCATTTTTCTAATAAATAGAGGGAATTCGTGGAAGTTGCTAGAAACTGTATTTCTTTTTTCGGATGATAGTGAAGTTGCTAAGTCATGGTATTGATAGCATCATCAAGACCCCATATCCAGAAGGAAAATACTTGTGTGCCGATACTCCACAACAAAATTGTAATTTTCTTTTAAAAAAAATTGTGATGAATAAATAAAGAGCATAGATTAGGGGGGTTTTGTACGGATGACCTCCTTTCATTTCGTTTATCGACAGAAGACCCGATTTTTAAATTTATCGATGGATAACCTTTTGATGAGGTCAACCGCTCTCGATCTAGTCATATTCGTGTGTTTTTTGATGAAACCAACCACTACCGCTCTCGCACCATCGTTAACGCCAAGACTAGACGAACCCAACGCCATTTAACGCCGTCATACATATACGAGCAGTTTTTTGTTGGTTTCGGACGCAAAATACTACCGCTCTCGATCGCACCGATTCAGATGCAAACACTACCGCTCTCGATGGCTCTCGGTCATGGATTTTCACCCTTAATTGACCGAGAGTCTAGGCTCTCAATTTAAACCGCTAATTGCGCACTTCTCGCTCTCGTCGCTATGTTTCGGACGCAAAATACTACCGCTCTCGATCGCACCGATTCATATGCAAACACTACCGCTCTCGATGGCTCTCGATGTCATGGATTTTCACCCTTGATTGACCGAGAGTCTAGGCTCTCAATTTAAACCGCTAATTGCGCACTTCTCGCTTTCATCGCTATGTTTGGACCAGAGTCATAGTATTTAAATCTAACTACTAAGTTTTTTAAAGAAATAAAGTTAGTGAAATCGGATTACAATCAGTTCGTTAATAAACTTCAAATGTAATTTATAATATGTTATTCGTTAATATGTTAATAATATAAGATTACAATATATGTGTTATTCGGAATCAGAGTCTGATGAGTCTATAATCACCAATGGAAGTCGACCGCTCTTACCCGGATGTGTGTCCAAACCCGAACGGACTTCGTCCATACTCCGCATAAGAGGGGGCATGTTGACGGAGGAGAAAGATTGCATGACAGGTGGTCGGGCATCTGAGTTATGAACAGTAGGGGACGAGATTGATGGTGATATCCTGGGAGGATGACAATATTCTCTTGGTCGGGAGACCGACTGATTTATTGGATGATCTTCATCATTCCATTCCGCCTCCAATCTGTCCACTCTCTCATGCAACCATTGGACGTACTCCATGAATGTCCTTGGTTGTCGTCGGCTTGTTCCACTGTCGAACTCACCGGAGTCGTTGTCCCCCTCAGCATCTCCAACTCTTGATCCGGCAGTCTGTACTGGACTTGATAAAGATGAAACGTCGTCTTCGGAAGGAATTTTCATTGTTCAAACAATGTTGCGGGGGTAGGGTTTACATGTTAACATTACTTATCTATTTATATATTGTGAATATGGGTGACCCATTATTAATAAATATTAATTACACCACCAACCCTTCATCGAAAGTCGATCCTACATTGAATTATAAAGTCCCCTGATATTCACACCATTCCTAACAACCAGTGTATCCTACTCATTTATGATGGACGTGAAATCTCTTCGAAACAGTCAGTGGGAGTAGTATAGAATAATCGAGTAGTTTTATGACGTCGATTGGGGTTACCGATGACACCATGCGTAAAGTCCAATGGTCTTCCTCTATAAGTAGGTTGTAATCCTTCCATAAGTCACAGCATTGGAATAAACTATTGCATTTAACGTACAGTGCATTGGTCCCTTCAATAATATACCCCAAAACTCGAAAATGTCTTCAGACGATAGTTTCTTTAATCTACCCGGTGAGCCCCCATCACATTCCACTGATTCTGATTCGTATGGTTATGGCGGAAACTCCATCCCATGCGCTCAGACACTACCGAGTACTCCAGCGATGAAGATGACCATGAAGAGGTAGATGAGATGCAAAAGGACGTTGAAGATGAAGATGAAGATGTTGATGAGGACGATGAGGACGAGGATGAAGACGAGGAAAGAGAGAACGATTATGACGACGATGAGGACGACGATGAACACGAAGGCCATGATGATGACGAAGAGGATGTGCCCCACTCGCCACCAAAAAGTCCTGACATGGGTGGTGTCCGCAAGCGTCGGCGACGAGATAGATGCTCCGATACGATGGTGAATGGACCAGAACGCGTCGATTCGGACGAGGAGGTCGTGGGCCCTTCTGCTGGTGTATCATCTACGAGGTCGATCGAAATATCGTCGGACTCAGACTGACTGTTCGTCTACCGTAATGTATAGGATTCAAAATTGTTAATAGTGTTTTTGCATTTTTTCTATTTTTTGTATGTTTTTTTTTAATTTTCTGTAATTATTATGTGGCATTTAGTATAAATTAATATTAATTATATACCAATGTTCCCTTACTTATCGTACCAAAAAATGTCGTCGTACTTATTAATGCATTATTCAAAAAATGTGGTCGTACTTATTAATTCATTATTCAAATTAATATTAATTATATATCAATGTTCCATTCCTTATTAATGCATTATTCAAATGACATCGTCTTACTGTTTTAATGAACATGACGCAAAATAAATTAATTAAAGTTAATTACTTATTAATTCGTAAAGATTAAGACGTAGAAGAATTCGTTGTATCGATGTTCGGCCTGACTATACACATTCGTCGAGAGTAACAATTACACATTTTTCGGCCCGATATCCCGTGATCAAGAGTCTCGATTTCAGGATTAACAATTATTCATCGCGAACTACCATTACCCGAATGCGAACACTCATCGATCAACAAAAAATTTACATTGATGAAATTTGTCGCATACGGGAATATCGATCTCGATCCCTCATGATACCTATATGTAGGACAGCTGTTCTAACGTAGGTATCGAGAGCCATAGTGTGAATGACGTATGAGCTAGGAGGTGAAAAGACAAACTGGAGCGAGACGCACATTGTTTTGCACATCAGACCGGGAGCGAGAGTTTGCATTTTTTCGTTTTTTTTAAACGCATCGCCGAACTACGATATTTAAATTCGCGAGACTAGAATAATCCCTAAAAAGCTTGTATTCGAGACCCAGATTCCTCATATCCCTATCTCTCGTTTCACTTTCCACATTTTACTATTCAATTGACTCCGCTTTTCACCTTATTCCTGCATCCCCTTCGTAGTAACTGCCACATATCCAATACTTTCGGATTACTGCCGTAATATAACAGAGGTGTGGTTCTCTCTTTTATAAATTTTCAAGTTCATTTTGAATTGATGTTCAAATACCGTTTGTGTAGTCCATGAACGTTAGGGTAAATCATTGTTCACGTAGTGTATGTTAGAATATTTATCGTTTTTATTTGTTTTTTATAGTTGTTGATGGCACCCACGAAGATTAGTGTTGAAGACCATTTTATCGCACAGGCGACATGCCTATCTCATTTGAGTAACACGAACTTGCTGGTGAGATCAAAGCTTAGTAAGACTAAGCTTGAGTTATTTTGTAGTACTACCATATTCGAACATTATGTCGACTTGGATATGGTTTTTAACAGCCCGCTGCTTAATAATATGCTTCTGAGAGAGGTGGGCGAAATTGTCGAGGGTGGTATGAAATTTGAGGTCAGGGGAACGACCGTTGACTTCACTAAGGAGGAATTTCTTTTGATTACCGGGTTGTGGCACACCCCGACTAGTTCGGAAAACATTCAGGAATCTCACCAGACCGGAGGTCAGAGTTTGAAGGCCAAATACTTCCCGGAGCTAACCACTGATAGTAAGGCACAACTTCATCTTTCTACATTCGAGACGAAGTACAAGGAGATAAAGTTCGAGAACGATGAAGACGCCGTGAAGATAACCCTCGTGTACTATACGGAGATGGTTATGCTTGGTAAAGATAGGAAGAAGACTGTTGTAGACCAGTCGCTTTTTGATGAAGTTGAGCATCTTGACCGATTCAATAATCTAGACTGGAGTACAAGAATATGGGATAGGACATTGAAAGGTCTTCAAATAGTTTTACAAGGGAAGGTTGACCTATATAAGAAGAATCGGATTAAGAATAAGGACTATATTGTCAAGTATAGTCTTCCAGGATTCCCACATGCATTTCAGGTAAGTTATTGTCCTGATATTTTCATACCATGATATCAGTTTGCATCCACGAATATCTATATAACAGTGGAATATGGTTTTAATTTGTAGGTCTGGATATACGAGACACTGTCCACGCTGAAGGACTCGGTCGCACGACGATTGAGCGATGATGCAATCCCGCGTTTACTCCGATGGTCGTGCGAACGGTCCATCCCATTTAAATGGTTGCAGACAAATGTGTTTGACTGTCCTGAAGTAAGTAAATTCACAATAATCATCGTCTTATGTAATATATTGTTTCACTGAATTTAACTTTACAAACAAATCTTCCTAGGCTGTTGTCAATACGAAACTCATAATGTCTGATGCGGAACGACGATTTCGCTACGGCGTTTCGGATCAGCCGACAGAAGCATAAGGTGTGAATGTTTTGGATGAAGGAGTCAATGTAGACACAAGGACAGACATTCACATGACACGAAATCCTGCAATTAAACCGTTAGACGGTCTGAATCCACAATCTGAAGGGCCTTCTGGAGGTGTTGCTGATGACACCCCCCGTATGGAGGACGTGCCTCTTCATCAACAAAGTTTTCTACCTCAATGTACGAAAACTCGAGTTCGGTACCGTGAGTCGAACCGACGTATCCAGACGTTGACTATGCGTGGTACAAGTCAGTCCATGCAACGAATTGAGCGTTGTCTTGGTATGATTGAAGACAGTGTTCAAGAAGTGAAAGACGACGTTCATGTCTTGCGGGGAGAAATGCAAGACATGAAGGACAAACTTGAAGACATGCACGAGGACATCAGAATACTTATTTGTAGATTAGACCAACACATTCAAGTACGCAACTGTAATTTCATTGTATCATTTATTGGCTAGTTTTAGTTTTATCGCATTTTCATACGTCGTAATTTTTCATATGTGTTTCAGGTCCCAACCAACGTTCGTACTCCAGAATACTCTGCAGGACATGCATCTGTCAGACAGACGACCGATGAACCACTTCCTCTGGATGTCGAAGATGTGGATGTGTTAGTGTGCGATCTTCCCACGTGCGATGAAGCACGCGATGGGTTTCAATCAACAGAGGTTCAATGTCATACCGTTGACATTTCAGCTATTGATCCGGTCCCTTTCGGAATGTGGACCAGACAGAAACTGTGTGGATTAGTCATTCGTCAAAGAGGAAGTCAGACGAATTGGAGACTTCAAACCTTCCGTCAAAGAAACATACGGTATCTACGTCGGGTGATATGCAAGGTGGTGTGTCGGATGAGATGACACCTTCAGATGTACTGAGCATGTACAATCCATTGCATCCAATCCCAACAGATACGAAGGCCATGATGAACTCATGGCTACGATTGAAAAACACGACCGGTACCCAAGATGAGTACAGGGTATGTGAATGGTCTACATGTGGACCCATAGATAGGACGTTCATTCGTTCATTGTCCCGGAGGAACACATGGGTTACTTGTAATGTAAGTTCGTTATTTAGTTAATTCATTCATTGCATGATATGTACAAAAGTCTTCTCGATTCCATTAGCTGAATCGTTTACAATATTCCACTCTTTTATAGATGATTAATACGATTTTCATGTTGGTAAAGCGGAAGCTCATTCATGGACATCGCATATGTACACAAAAATTCACTGTCATCCCTTCCAGTGCATTGGTACGTATACTCGTATGTGTATATCAGTGGTTACATGCTATACACTCAACACATCTGATGCCTTGTGCAGGATCATCTAAGAAATCCGGACGGGATATATAAAGAAATTGTCAATAAAGACTCCGAATCTTCATGCGTTGTATGGTCGACTGATCCCACGTTCTTGGAATACGTTCTAGGTGTTTATCCAGACTACCGTCCAGGATGGTATGCAGTCGACTACGTTTACGCTCCACTGAACATAAAGGCGCATTAGATGCTGATTGGATTGGATATGTCCAAATGTATTATTGTAGTATGCGACTCCATGCCTTCGTTCATCAGTGAAGAGGATCTCGTGGATGAGCTACAACCATTGGCATACACCATACCATCACTACTGGAGTATTGTAATTTACCAAATCGTAGTCCGGACACTATGAAGACACCGTGGGAGATTACACGACCATATGATGTTGATCGTCAGTCCGCAGAGACGAAGGAGTGCGGGATTTTTTGTGCGAAATTCTTAGAGTACCTTGTCACTGGGTCGGATTTGTCCACACTGACCAACGATAATATTAAGGTATTTCGTACGCAGTATGCAGTGCAACTGTGGGCGAATACATTATATTTTTGACATGTAATGTTATCGTACTCAATTATTGTGATTGAATGTATACCATACTTCTGTTTTTTTGTGTTCGTGTATTGGATGTGCAATGAACGACGGTTAACGTTCGGAGACATTTAAAAGAAACTTTAAGGAATTAAAAAGTCAGTTGGACTAGAGCGAGACTGACCAGTACCTTAAAAAAGTCATTAAAAAGTCATTCGGTATCGAGAGTCTCGAAATCCCGTGGTATGACTTCCGGAACGACGCCCTTCGGAACCCCTATTCGAGATAGGCGATATTAACCCCCCTTCACGCTCGGAGACATTTAAAAAAAAGGATACAGAAATAAATTGTCGAAGAAGGACTAGAACGAGACTCACTAGTACGCCAAATAAATCTCGCATTGTATATACGAGATCGAGAGTCTCGAAATCCCGTGGATTGACGTCCGGAACGACGCCCTTCGGAACCCCCATTCGGGACACGTGATACTAACCCCCGTGACACGTGATATTAACCCCTTTCACGCGTGTGTTCAGAGACATTTATAAAAAAAGGATACGAAATTAAATTGTCGAAGAAGGACTAGAGCGAGATTCACTAGTACGCCAAATAAATATCGCATTGTATATACGAGACCGAGAGTCTCGAAATCCCGTGGATTGACGTCCGGAACGCGTCCCTTCGGAACCCCCATTCGGGACATGTGTTACTAACCCCCGTGACACGTGATATTAACCCCTTCACGCGTGTGTTCGAAGACATTTATAAAAAAGGATACGGGATTTCGAGACTCTCGATCTCGTATATACAATGCGAGATTTATTTGGCGTACTAGTGAGTCTCGCTCTAGTCCTTCTTCGACAATTTATTTCTGTATCCTTTTTTTTAAATGTCTCCAAACACACGCGTGAAGGGGGGTTAATATCACGTGTCACGGGGGTTAGTATCGACTGTCCCGACTTTATTTTTCATTGTTTGGTGTTTGTAAAAGAATAGTATCTATTAGCTTCGTACAAAGAAATTTTCAAAGTAAGTACCCATTATGCCTTTTTTGTGTTAACTTGTGTTAAATTTTCACGAAATTTTGGAAGAGGACAAACGTCATACTAAAATGAATTGTGTATTCTAAAAGAACAGTCGGTTCGCCCATAACTGACATGCAAACTGTCTTCTAAAAAACAACATATTTTGTTGTGTTAGTGAAAGCATCGGAGTTCTTGTTACATCATACTCAAAGAACTTTGCAGCAAATATTCCGCAGTCTCCATGTCCTGTCTGTTGTGGTAGTGAGCAGACACGAACCACTGGCCAGGGTGTCATCCTCATCTTCGAATGAGTCGCCAACGAACCAAATTTTATGAAGTACTGCACCGAATTATTACGCGCATATTGTCTAGCTCTGATAGTAATTCAATATCGGATGTCAGAGCCATGAGGGAGTCCATACCATAATTTGGGATGACGCCATGTCTATTTTGATAGTCACCCAGTGAGTGTTTTTTATTTAAACGACAAATAAATGACTCACATACAACCCACGGAATGGAGTAATCTGGCTGTTCCCCCATCACATACTTCAACACATTACCATCCCTTGTCCATCTGTATATGAGATCCCGTGGATGTCGTCCTCCGCTCATCTCGTCGTACAGGGATGTTTTTCGACGGAAGAAGTCCTGCACAAATATTATAAGTGTCAGTTAGCATTTCCCATTTTGGAATCTGATATACTCGCTTTCCTATTGTATATACTTACAGACACGACGATATCACCCGTGGTGAAATTTTGACCACAGTAATCCATTGGCGCATCCTTATGGGTTAGTTTATTCCGCACAAATAGGAATAGAGTGTCAATCGTCTGAGCAAATATTTCACCCGGATTGTTAGTATTCACTATTGACATATAGGTAACGACAATTTGAGGTAGTTTGGTGCAATACCTCGTCGTCTGTATGCCGATCCGCTGTAAGAAGACGTGTGAACCACTCCTTCTTTCGATACACAAATATTGTTTTGCGTAAGCCGGTGTCACACCTAGGATCATCCAACCACACTTGAAACCGTTTATTAAAATGTTTAGGTATAGGGCGTGCGAGATCGTACACCTTCGCCTTCCGACGTTTATGATCTTGACGTATATCGGCGTACGGAGTACGAAGGGTCCATGGTTGTCTCGCCCGTCCGCGTTTTTTTACTGCTTTATTACTCGGACCCTCATCATCATCCAAAATGAGTGGATGTATCGAATAACATGTGACAAATGTCAAACATATATCACCCTTATTTGCGCATAAAGTATTATTACGTGGATTAGAAAAATACTATGCAAACTACATGGACTACCTACATACCTCTTCTTTCGGTATCACGAGACTGGTGACATTCGGTGCGAAAATACATTCATTGCTCTTATTAAGGTCGACGATGGGAACGGTGGACTGATTTGATACTCGTACTTCATCGGGCGTTGTCTCGATGGGGGGTACTGCACCCCCCATCGACACGGTTGTCAGATCCGTGCTACAATCCCCTAATATAGACGGACGAGGATCTGCTTCGTCCTCATCTGCATCGTCTGCACGCTCTGATTTTGGTTTATTGTCTTCCGACTGGGGTTGGTCAGGAACGTCGATGTTCAAATCAGGTTCTAACTGACCTCGATCTACAGTCACTTCAGTCGGTAACTCTGATTTCGGTGGCTGTGAATTTATGAGATGTAGTAACAGATCGCGCACTTCTTGAACACTTGTTTTAAGTGTATCAAAAGCCCGATGCATCGTCGTCATATTATTCTACAACTCTGATAGCTGCTGACATATGGGGGGGAGCAGGGTTTGACAAACACATGTCGCACGTACTCCCCCGCATGGAATTGTTGATGCATCACCAGCTGATGGCGATCGATCAACATTCGTCTTAGCAGTGACGTCCACATGTTCATCAACAGTCGCTTTCAGAGGACACTCTCTATCGACCATTTGAGTTGCCTCATTTGATGGATTGGATGCAGAATTCAGATTCGGTTGTTCTATCATCCGCACCATGTAGGTTGATTCCATCTCAGTTGGCATCAGTTCTGATATGACGTTTGCCTACAAACCATGAATAAGGATACTTAATGGACTATATAACAACAATGTTTTAATGACAATGACATTGTGCTAATAAATACAGTTGTGGATGCAAACACTTCCCGCATAAGCATCATGTATGAAGGTGAAGTACCACATGACCATCTTAGTATACGCGGAATACCGGTGGTATTAATGTAAGTCGCAACCCGATTAGTCAAAGACGACACAATCTCTAAGCCCACACCTACAAAAAAAAAAAAACAGCATGCGTTGGTGTTGACAGTAGAATTTGGTTATTTGCGATTTAATGTACATACCTGGAGCGCATAAGGGAATCCATACAATGTGTATGTCTCCGATTTCTTCAACTTCTTGTTTTTGTACGATGAGGCCTTGCCCGAATAGCATTTTTCAATCCTTTCATAGTCCTATCAAAAACCAATTTTCCCCAGTCCTTACTGTTGAACGACTCCCAGTTATCAATGGTAGATAGAAGGTTCATGTCTACCAATTGTTTCATCTCTCGACCGAACATCACAAGCTCCATAATGTAGAACAGTGCCATCTTCACCGCCTCATCGTCATTTTTGAAGTTCATCAGTGAGAATGTTGCATACAACTCCGAGCATTTCACACTTCTAGAGTTATTTAGGTACTTGACCCGTAGCCGATTACTAGACACATCATGAGGCACATCCCGAACGCTATAACGCAGACCAGTGATCAAGTCGAACTCTTCCCTACCAAATGATACTACCTTATCTATTATATGGAAGCTTATTATATCCGGTCTGACATCTACGACCTCTCGTAGGAGGTAGTAATGGATAAGTTGTCCATTGAAAACTATGGAAGCGTCCAGAAAGTGTCCAAAGCAAGTTTGGCGAAACAGGGCGAGTTGAGATTGACTTAGTTTCTTTTTTATAATGGTGATTGATTTCGTTAGGTGAGAACAACAGGTAATTGCAGCAGGGAAACGGTCATCCGGTTGGATTTTTAGCACAAATGCCATGCTATGGATCAGAATTGTTTTACAATGGCAATAAGTAAAAAATTGTTTGTAAGGAAGAGAATGATTGACCTTTTGGACGCGAACTCAGGTCCTTGCCCAGATATTATCAGAGTGTGTCCTCGGAGTCTACTAGCCTGCGAATTCGGGAAATGGGGGATTATCGTTCGAACTGCTAGGGATTTAACGGGAGTATAAAGCGGACGGAGTTCGAGATCAATAACCGAGATCGATATTCACACAAGCAACAACTCATGTATGACGAGAGCGAGAGTCTCGAAATCCGTGAGATGATTACAGAACGCTTTCCTCCGTGACAAGTATATCGAGAAACTCTTTTCGATATCGATCGCAACTACCATTTATCGAATGCGAACACTTATCGATCGTGAACACTTATCGATTGCAACAGTTATTATCCGAATGCGAACACTTATCGATCGCAAACGCTTATCGATCGCAACTACCATTACCCGAATGCGAATAACACCTGCCGATCGCGAATAAAAAATCATCCTCGTATTCGATTACGTCTGGAATGTTTCAATAAATAAGAGCTAACATTTTTTTTTCATTCAAACCCAATTTCATTTATGCGAATCGTCGTTACATTGATGACATAACCAGCGAAAATAAAGAAAAAATAAAAAAAAATGAAAAAAAAGAAGAAAATACAACAAAAAAGTAACGACTAAAGCAACAAAAGTCGGAATAAGAAATTGGGCAATCCATCAACTACTCGTCCTCTGAGTCTGATGAGATGTGGACCACCTTAGGGGACTGAACTGCCGGCTCAACTATCTGGCAGTCGGAAGAGTTACGAGGGGATTGTGTAGGGCTCGGTGTATGGTATGTTGACGGACTTGACCATGACACCGACAGGGAATATTCAGACGTAACGGAAGAGGATGAATGAGTCGATGAGTCTGTTATGACATGATTTGGAGGACTAAGGTCAACGTTCTCAGCATTGCATGGGAGCAGAATGGTAGGGGATCACTGGCCGGGGAGTTGGGTGGAGTTGGCGTTAGAGAACTTGAGGACGATGAAGAAGGAGGACTACTGGCTGGGGAGTTTGGAGGAGTTGGCGTTGGAGAACTTGAGGACGATGAAGATATGTCCATCGGACAAACTCTAGACATGATTACGTACGTGAACATGCCATATCTGGAACATCGATATTTATACCAACTTCGAGTCGTCATCGCGATGTATTCATGCATTAGTAATATCATCACGAGTACTCGTTCTGGCAGATAAGATTAATTAATGGTCTGTGTCCTCCCGAGGTACATCATCAAACGATATCGATAACATTAAATACTGCGGGTCTTTCAAAGATACGATTAGACGTTATGGTGGTAGTAATCTATACAGGTGTGTTCCATAGAATATCGCACAATGCATGTAATCGCGAACCCACGATATCACAAACGCACGTAATCGCGAACGCACTCATGTAATTTGTAATCGCGAACACACGGAATTTGTAATCGCGAATGCACGCAAATATTATGCAATCGCAAACGCACGTAATTTGTAATCGCGATCACACGCAATTAAATTGTAATCACCAACGCACGTTTGTTACATTATAATGAAATTGGTGATTCAATTAAAGTGATCACGCGCAAACAATATTATATGAGTATTGAGGAGCAGAAACACAACAATTTACCGAAGATTCGATATTTATTCACCAAAGAAATTCACCCAACCACAACTGAATAACATACTGAAGTTTAACTAGTGACATCTTGTCTTGAGTAAGTGACGCTAAGTTTGAACCTGTTACATGATACTCAACAAATTTGGCAACGTAATAGCCACAATCGAGACCATACGTCTGTCGATTATGTTTAGTTTGTCGCCCGACAGAAAATATTCTATTATTTGCCGCCGGACCAAAACCACCACCAACAGTAGGGATGTCAGTGCCCGACAGAATGGTTCCATCCTAAGGTTCAGTTCATCATCCGTTACGTGTGTCGGAATGGAGTCGTACACAACAATCCTTAGGTTCTTCAAGTCGATTGCCGCCAACATCCAATGTTCTTTAATATTGATTGGCCCATACACGTACTGACATTCTGACCATGCAGGTTCATAACCCTTTTCCATGCCTAGTACGTAGTCCAGAAAAGATTGGTCGGATCTTGCCCACCAATCAATCATAGAGTTAGGGTCTTCACTTGATTCTGTCTTTCCAGGACCATCAGGTGACATTAAAAATTCCTGCACACATGGTTGTTAGGATAAGCTTACGTATAATCGACGCATGTACTAAAAAAAATACTAAGATCAGAATTGCAGTGATGTATTACTATTATACCATGAAAGCGCTACCAACAATTGTAAATTTGTGTTTGCATATGGTGGGTTTAGAATCCATCTTGCGCTTCACGAACATCAGAAGAATATCAATGTCCTACAAAATAACATATACACATGACGTTAGTTTTTTTTTTCTTTTGATGAATACTGTTATTATTAAATTGTGTTTACGATACTCACAATAGCATTGAGCCACTCCTGTTTCTTGAATAGCTTAAAAAATTCTTTGTCCCGAGTCATGTACTCTACATCCCGTTGTTCTTGATCAGTCGATACATCACTGATCCATTCATCAAATGATCTCATACATGAGATCGAGATGTCAAACAAGGGGTTGTAGATTACTTCGTCTACAGCGGCAGTTGATTGTTCGAGACTTTTCCCCAAGTTACCTGCCTCTTGTTGCCTAAATTTTTGTAGCTTCTTTGCAGATTGATCTGGTGTGAATTTAACTGTCGGTTTCCTCGTGCGTTTGGGCCGAACTGGGTATTCTTGTGTTCGATGATCCATCGGTTCATTGGCACTTTCAGTAACTTGATCATCCATATATACCCCAGCGACCACATCAGGAATAACATCATTAGTCACATCCGTGGATATCCCGACAGTATTGTTTAAGGGTTGGGGGTCATCATGAGGTTCATTGTCCATCGGTTCCAACTGAGATCTAACTTCGTCTCCACTACATACACTGACTTGTTTGCCCTAACAATCGCAACAAACCTTAGTTAGATTTACAACATCAAGGGTGAGCGTATTGATCAACAAATGACACTTACCTTATAAATCAAATTCAATATCGAAATAACTTGTGCCAAATCGAACTTCATCGTAGCAAGATCCGATTTCACAACAATCATATCCGATTTCAGGGTACCTAGCTCTGATTTCATAGCATTCAACCCTGACACCACATCGACCATCGGGATTCTAATATCATACAGATTTTGTGTTCCATGCTCATCAGTTGTCCTCGTACTAGGATCTTCTGGATCGATGTGGATTGAAGACGACGGGGCATCTTCCCTAGTCCCAACATCAATATATCCTCCAGGGTATTGATGTTGGAATTGATCAACAATTGGGTCTGCTTCTATGGCACGTCGAGATCGAGATGCCTCAATATCACCAACAATATCGTGTACAGGTCGTTGATCAACCCGGGTCTCACGAAATTGTTTCTCGGGGTCGAACTCTTGAATTTCTGAGATAATCACCATCTACAATACAACACAAAAAAACAGGCAACATTTGAATTAACCAAACATAAAATTCATTTGTGAGAGTCTGTAAGAAAAAGTACCTCTGATGAGTTGAAGACATCTAGAAGTAACGTCGGTAATTGGATTGATCGAGTAGATGCCCATCTGAGCATGCGTGGAACTACGAATGAATTAAGTCGTGTCACAGCTCTTCCTTCCAATGAAAGTATAGTCTCGTATATCCATACCTAAAATACAAGACACTTGATATGTCAAAATTTGTTAAAAAGAACAACATAATAAGTGATTATCCGAATGATGGTTCATACCAAGAAAGAGAATGGAAATCCGATGAGACTGTACTTCACTTTGTAGCCCCTCATCGAAGCAGATTGTTTCTTGTACAATTCAGCTTTATCGGTAAAGGCCTTTTGTAGACCCTCCAATGTCCCATCAAATATTATTTTTCCCCAGTCAATGTTGTTGTAGTGGTCCAAGTTCTCAACATCGGTAAACAATGAAAGGTCCACTGTGGTATTTACCCTATCTTTTCCCATCATGGCAGTAATGGTGTAATAGACGAGTGTTACTTTCATTGCATCATCGTCGTTGTCAAACTCCATTGCCAAGTAATCATGTTCCAGGTCCATTGGACGCATCCGCTTGGTGCCCTTGAAGTATCTCTGAAGGATCCTACTTCCAGTGGGATTGACATTTCTACTACGTCGAACGACACCACTCGGAGAAGGCCACAACCCAGTAATCATTCGGAAAGACGTGATAGAAAATGTTGCTACAGTTCCAACGATTTCAAAGCTCATTACATTGGGTCGTTCGTCCACAACCTCCATCCCCAATATGTAATGTACCAGTGGGCTGTTGAAAGCTAGTTCCACATCAAGATAGCGCTCAAATATGGTTGCCCTGAACATTTCAATCTGTGCAGCCGAAAGCTTTCTCTTCACCACCGTATTAGCCTGCTTCAGGTGCGATAAATTTGATATTTGTGCAGGAAACGTCTCATTATACTTACGGGGTCGTGCCATTTTCCTGTGAAATATCCCGACATTATAACTTACAAGTTAGTTATATCGCGTTCATGGTTCAATTTTAATCGCGTTCGTTCATTACATGTTGACACGCGATCGCGAATCCCCTTCGAAAAATTCGTGATGGATATCAGAAACTAACGATGATCGAGAACGAACGCGAGTAATGGAACGACTTAATAATATAATGGGTATACCAACCAACACAGTGTCAACATCGATTCATCTTCACAAATTTCTTTCTTAAAACCTAAACTACATAACATATTTACAAACCATAGAATAAAGACTAACTAATATTAGTGATGAATCGTGAGTACATATAGCAGGAGTCTACAATAACTACAAATTACATGATTCTGTGCAGTGAAGAAACATGCATACCTGTGAAGATGAGATTAACTAGTAGAAGACTCGCGAATGGGTACGGGTGGATTTGTTGGGTCCTTCGGTCCTTTGGTCAGAAGCAAGAGGAAGTGTTCAGAGTACCCTAATGAAGTATTAAGAATGTCGTTCAGAAAGAATAAGAATGGACCGGGTTGTCAGTTTATAGCAAAGTAACAAGGTTGTGAATGTGCCGAAGGTCGCCTATTGAACTAACGCAAAGTAATAGGGTTGTGAATGTGCCGAAGGTTGTCAGTTTATAGCAAAGTAACAGGGTTCGCGAACTAACGCATCGCTTGTTGTGCTCGCGATTACCCTAAATCATTATTCGCGTTCGCAATAACACTAAACCCTATTATTCGCGATCGTGTCAAGTGATTTAATTAGTGATCGCGTTAATAGGTAAATTGCGAACGCGACTGTTCGCGTTCAATGTTAATTGTTCGCGTTCAACAGACTTTTAAAAAAATATCTATGAATTTTGTTCCCATCGGAGACCGAGAGTCTCGGACTTACTCTTTCGAATAAACTTCAAGATACAGTTAATCTCGACATCCGAGTCCGAGAGTCCCCAAATTCGGGATGTACGCATAACCCCAACTTACGATGGATACCATAATCGCCACACATAGTACATACGATTCGTATAATCATATTAATGTTGTTCGGTTTCGATTGACAGCTGAACTGATAATCAATTTAATAACAGTATCTTTTAGCAACCTAATCCCGATTTGGGAGCATTAAATTACATCCTTCAATCGCATTACATTGCAACATAACTATATCGTTATCTTCATTCTAAATTGTTAGAACCTACCAACAATCCCCATGGAGAACAAGTGTGTGTTCGTTAGATTTGGCGGTGAATGAGAAGAGAATACATGTACTTATACCGGAGGTCAAATGGCAGGTATCGTTGTGCCACTAACGATAACATACGGAGAATTACGATCAGAGATTTATATTATTACGTCTATAGACGAGCATTCATATGACGTTGAAATGAGAGTGAAATTCAATACGGACTACCCATCTCCACCAATGTACATAAAACACAATCGAGATGTTGTGTTTTTTTTTAATCACCCGGATCTTGCAAGAGTCCAAATCTGGATAACTACTGTACCGAAACAACTCCTCATGGACTGTGGGGAACTGAGAACGACACAAGTGACGACCCGGAATACAATCCTTTACACGAAGTAGAATTGGAAGAAGAAGACGAAGCTTACGATGACGAGGGATCCGAAGAGAACGAGGATGATGACGACGACGATGATAAATACATGGTACAGGACGACATATACAAAACAGATACCGTATGTTCGTCGGAAGACGTGGAAGACTGCATGGACGATGAATACGTTCCAACTCATGGCCCGCATTTTGACAACGTACTGGATACGGACTGGTTTGGCTTATCCAACAACTTGAACGATTCTCAGGTAACTCAGTGTTACTTTAAAAGTAATGTTGATGTAGTCGAACCATTTACAGGAGGTCCCTTACACCCATGGGGTGATTACTCAACTGACAATGTCAATATACCCGATGCACAACCCAACACCCAGCCAAACAGTTGCACAATAATGGGGAACGACGACGACATTAACTTGGTGGGCCATGGGTCAGCCAGTCGTACCACTGTGCCAACCGAACAATGTGGCAGAAGTGGTACAACATGTCCATCCGCTCCGGTAAATATCAGACAAACAGGCGATATCGTTCTCCCAGTCGTCGACTGTGAGTTGGAAGTGGGCCAAATATTTTTCTCCAAAAAGGACCTGAAAGTCAAAGTTTTTATGACTGCCATGTCCAATAATTTCGAAATAAAGGTACTGAAATCTTCAAAGTTTCTCTACGTTGTTCGTTGCACAAACGATAATTGTAACTGGAGACTACGTGCCATACGAATGAAAGGATGTGACATATTTTGGATCTCGAAATACACAAAAGATCATTCGTGTTCCATAGAAATGTTGAACCATGACCATAGGCAAGCCAGTGTCGAAGTTGTTGGTCATTTGATCAAGAACAAGTTTACTGGGGTTGGTCGGCCATACAAGCCTAAACACATTATCGAAGATATTAGGCAGGACCATGGTGTCAACATTAGTTATGGAAAGACTTGGCGTGCGAGGGAGATGGCACACGCGTTGGCAAAGGGCACTCTAGAAGAATCTTACGCTGTCATGCATAGATATGGAGAAGCTTTGAAGATTGAAAATCCAGGGACTGTTTTTGAAGTTGAACTAGAAACTGAGTCTATGCACTTCAAATACGTGTTCATGGCGTTGGGTGCGTGCATAAGGGGGTATGCGAAATGTAATCCAATAATCATCATCGATGGATCTCATTTGAAGGGGAAATACAAGGGTTGTCTACTGGTGGCGGTTACAATGGACGGGAACCAACAACTGTACCCAGTCGCTTATGGTGTAGTCGACGGAGAAAACAATAGATCATGGACTTGGTTTCTGACGAAATTGAGGAACGCCATTAGTCAACAACAGGACATGGTCATTGTATCCGATCAACACGTAAGCATCGACCATGCAGTCAATGTTGTATTCCCCAACGCATTTCACGCATTATGCACGTATCACGTAGAACTAAATCTGATCAAACACTTCAAGAACAAAGGTCTCATCAAATTGTTTAACGCGGCGGCCCGTGTGCACAGGATATCGGAATTCGAATATTATTGGAATCAGATAAGTGCTATAAACAACGGTGCCGTCACACGTTACTTGACTGAAATTGGAATAGAACGGTGGGCACGATGTTACCAAAATAATTGCCGATATGATAATATGACTAGCAATGCAGCAGAATGCTTCAATTCATTGACCAAGGATGCACGATTTCTGCCCATTACTTCGTTGCTCGAATACATCCGAAACGACCTCCAGCAAAAGTTCCACGATCGCAGAGAGATTGTGAACTCTCGCACATCTGCATTTTCAGACTACGCTGGGGAACGGATGACCAAGCAATGCGATATGGGCAGACGATTCCTCGGTGAACCAATAGACTATTATCGATTTAATGTGAAGGACGATATGTTTGACGGTATCGTGGACCAGAACATGCGTACATGTACATGCATGGAGTTCCAGTGTTTTGAGATACCATGTGCACACGCTATAGCGGCCGCCAGACACCGCAACATAAATCCCCATAGTCTATGTAGCGCAAAATATGAGATCGATGTACTAAGGTCAGTATATGAAGAGTCTATCATTCCGGTTGGACATATTACAGAGTGAAAGAGGCGTTCGGATTCCAATCAGTTCGTTATACTTCCACCAACAAGAATACCGAGGGTGGGTCGGAGATGAGTGAACAGAATCCCATCTGCCGGTGAACAACGCTTGAATCGAAAATGTGGCAGGTGTGGTAATGCTGGTCACAATCGACAAACATGTAATATGCCCTTGTCCACTAGACAATTCGCTTCAGATTAGTACCGTCTTAAACTTTTCATATCAACACATATATTGTAATCTTATATTATTAACATATTAACTAATAACAGATTATAAATTACATTTGAAATTTATTAACGAACTGATTGTAATCCGATTTCACTAACTTTATTTCTTTAAAAAACTTAGTAGTTAGATTTAAATACTATGACTGTGGTCCAAACATAGCGACGAGAGCGAGAAGTGCGCAATTAGCGGTTTAAATTGAGAGCCTAGACTCTCGGTCAATCAAGGGTGAAAATCCATGACATCGAGAGCCATCGAGAGCGGTAGTGTTTGCATCTGAATCGATCGGTGCGATCGAGAGCGGTAGTATTTTGCATCCGAAACATAGCGACGAGAGCGAGAAGTGCGCAATTAGCGGTTTAAATTGAGAGCCTAGACTCTCGGTCAATTAAGGGTGAAAATCCATGACATCGAGAGCCATCGAGAGCGGTAGTGTTTGCATCTGAATCGGTGCGATCGAGAGCGGTAGTATTTTGCGTCCGAAACCAACAAAAAACTGCTCGTATATGTATGACGACGTTAAATGGCGTTGGGTTCGTCTAGTCTTGGCGTTAACGATGGTGCGAGAGCGGTAGTGGTTGGTTTCATCAAAAAACACACGAATATGACTAGATCGAGAGCGGCTGACCTCATCAAAAGGTTATCCATCGATAAATTTAAAAACTGGGTCTTCTGTCGATAAACGAAACGAAAGGAGGTCATCCGTACAAAAACCCCATAGATTAGGGTGTTGGTCATAATTTACAAAAGTAAAATATTGTCAAAAAAAGAACGGTTGAATATATTAACAACTAGGAGATCTATAGTTTGAATCTTTAAAGGGCGTTTGGATAACAAAGTTGAGTTGTTGTTTTGTTAGTGAGTTGTGGAAATCAGTGTTTGGAATATAGAGTTGAGTCAGGAGGTTAGTGTTTGGGGTACAGGTATCTGGTGCAGTTTTTTGTAAAGTGAACAAGTCTCATTTTTTGTGACTTTTTTTTTCTTACATTTTTTGTTTCCACCAAATCAATTGTAACACATATTTGTCTACGATTTCAAAACTCTATTATGAGATCAACTACAAATTTACAATATATATTGACATTTGCAAGATTTATGGAATATTTAGAAAAGTACTGGATATTGGGATTGATATTAATGTTTCTTTTCTAATAAAATTCATTTTTATCTTATGTTATTGAGAACATATTCTTCAATATGAAGGAGTTTCTTCTTTTGAAGCACATGTTCACCATTACTCCATTTATTTTAATGTACTTAGGTATTAGTATTAATACTTTGCAAGAAAGTCAACAAATCAAATACAAACACATTTGTCTACAATTTCAAAACTCAATTATGTGATCAATTATAAAATTACAATATATATTACCATTTGCAAATATATGTTAGAGATATTTGAAAAAATAATGTATATTGGATTTGATATCAATATTTTTTTTTCAATAAAATTCATTATTTAGAACTTTTACTCTTCAATATGAACTTTATTCATTTTTTATGCACATGTTCAATACTACTTTTTTATTTTAATTTAGGTAGGTATTAGTATTAATACTTTGCATATTAAGAGTGTTTATTTAAATTTGTCTGAACACAAGCATTGTTTATGGACATTTTTAGAATGGAATAAATAGTTTACCTTGTAAAGATGTTAAAAATATGTCAACATACTTAAATATTTTATGTCATATTGAAGTTGCATATCTACAAAATATTAGATATGTCATCAAGGTCCTAGTAGCGTCGTTATGTTGTCGAAATTTTCAATGCAGGCGGTGTTGCTTAGTAACGTCCCTAAGAAATTTTGGGTTTGAAAAATTAGGGTCGTTACAACTGGTATCAGAGCATGGGTTTTAGATTCTACATACTCGCCTACATCGTAGGCAACGATTCTTATAGCCTTTCGCAGGAAGTCACCTCGTCATCTCCAAGTTTTCTTTTATTTTGTAAACTAGTTAAAGTTATTTGAGTTGCTTGTGTGTTAACCCTTGTTATGTTATGCTTTTGATTTTTTTGTTCTTGTGCTAAGGAAGTTTAGAGTTTAAGTTTAGATTATGGCTCGAGGACGTGACCGTTGTAAATTTCTAGCAACTTTCGAGGATGAAAATTTTTCTTAGATGGGTATATTGTGACACCCCATAAACTTAGATGATTCAATTGTATTTGTTTTAAATTTGAATCTTTGGATAATCAGATCAGGATTAGGAAAGGGTGTTTTAAAGTTTAAAAAAGGATTAGGATTTCTGTTTTAAAAAGGTTTAGGAATCCTTTTTCTAAAAGGATTAGAATTCCTTGTTTTAAAAGGATAGGACTTTTTGGTGTCTATTTAAATTAGAGTATTAGCAACTTAAACACACACTTCAAAACTCTCCTCTTTTTCTCCTTCTTCTTTTTTTCTCCACTTACTTCATCTCGTCGGATCGCCGTCGGGGAAGTTGTTGGACCGCCATCGACAAGTCGTCAGACCACCGCCAAAAAGTACCGTACGGTTGAGTTAATGACTCAACTCCATGGGGTTAATTTATTAAGTCACCGGTTATAATTGTTGGTGGGTCAAACAAGGAGTTGGGTTATTAACCCAACTCAACCCAACCCAACCCCATAAACCAAACATCCCCTAACTTTCTATTATACTCATGAAGAAAAAAGTCGTGATGTTTCTGAATATTGTTTGTGAACTCAAACATAAAAAAAGGTAGAAATAGAAATAAAAGTTTTCCTTTTTCTCTCTATCCTTCAACTTTAAACATATCAAAAGTTTGGAGCCTTAATGTTATAAAAAATCTCAACTAAATTCTTTTACAGAAAAATTTCTTATAAATTATAATTTGCTCATAGAAATTTTTCATGTTATTAATTATTAGTTTGTTGAACTCAAAAAAAAAAAATTAATTTGTTAAAATATTTGAACACATAGTCAAAGCCACTTGAAAGAATCTAGAATCACTTTCAAATTATTGAACTATGTTCGCATCATCGTGGGTAAAGAAATCTAACTTTCACCATTTAGTGTCTATAACCTCTACAAGTTTCTAATAAAACTCAAATATATTGAAATGTAAGGACCACCCCGTTTAGTACGGTTTTCATTTTCGGTTTTTTGTTTATTGTTTCCTGTTTTTTGTTTTTTTTTCTTGTTTTTAAAGAACTAGAAACAAGATGATGTTTGATAACTATTTTTGTTTCTTGTTTTTTGAAAAAAGAAATAGAAACATAAACTTGTTTAATAACTATTTCTTGTTTCTTATTTTTCTTCCTTATTTTTTCTTCAATTTATAGTTTAAATAAAATTTATTTATATAATATAAAAGATATATAACATGCATTAAAACATATAAAAAGCGATTATAAAAAAAAAATTGCATTATCTAATGCAAATAAGTCTTGATGCAAAATTAACAAAAATAATAAAATTGTTTATATCCTTAAAATATTGTCCAAATTTGATCTACAATGTTATTCCTCACTTGAGTCATTCACCTTAAAGGATGTTGATACCGATTCGACTCAATTATCTTGCTTTATAAATGTTGTGGTTGTAAAATATTAAAGTGAGGTAAAAAATATATTTTAGTGAGCAAAATTTATATATTGCAAAATTCTAACTGATTTCAAGTGTATTCAAGATTCAAAAGTAAAATAATGGATATATATATATGAGAAATTGTAATGGCTAGTAAAATTAGGGTTATTATTTACGAATATAGCAAGTTTTAAAATGAATGGCAAATATGACAAATTTTTAAAACAACCTTTTTTAATTCCTACTTTACCCTTATGTGCACGTTTTTTTGTTCTTCTTTTTGTTCAGTTTTCTGTTTTCTTCAAATTTTCATGAATGTAATTTTTCTCTAATTTTCTTTCACAAATTGCCTAAGCTTCTTCTTCCTTTTTGTTCCTCTTTTGGTTCAATATGCAAAACTTGTATGTTCCTCTCTTTATTCAATTTTCTTTTGCAAATTGATTGCACTATTTTTTGCAGATTCCCAAATCTTTGAAATTATTTTCTTCAAGCAAATTCTTCATCGATCGCAGGCAAGGTACATGATTTTCTTTGCAAGCATCCTCTCCTTCCCTAGTAAATCAGAAATCATTATTTTGATTGTTTCTTCTTTGCAAGCAGAGACCTATATGATTAAATTGCAAAAAATCGCAAACAGAGACATTATCAAATCGGATCTTTGGGTTTCCTTAGTTCTATGTTTTTTGGTATATATTTGTTGTTATGTTTTTTGTTTTCCTGAGATCTACAAGCTCTGATTCGAGTTTAGGTTTTCTCAGGTTTACAGGCTTGATTAGCTACAGTATTTGTGATTGGAGTCTATCAGTGATAGATATCAATCACCATAATATACTAATATAAGTTGAACTTCTATGACTGATAGAACTCAATCACAACACAATGTAGTTCGTCTAATTGGGAGTCATTCTAAATGAAGTTCTATAGATGTTGGTATTAATGCATTACCTCCAATTGTTAAATGTCAAGCAAGAAGGTCTTGAAAGCAAATGATTCTATCAATTGGTGAAGCGAGAAGTCACACAAAATGTAGTCGTTGTTATCATTTTGGTCACAATTGTAGGACATGTAGTTTTTCACCATTTTTACCGTGATGTAATATTGACAATTGATGTTGGTTTTGGATATATGTTTTGAAGATAGACTTCAATATACAATTGTTGTTGTGATACTATTAATATTAACATTTGTTTTAAGAATATAAGGTTGTGATTGAAATAGTGTGCTTAATATGTTGTTTTATATATCTCTTAATTATAGTGATAGATTTTTATCAGTGATAGTTTTGTCTATCAGTGCTAGTGATATATTTCTATTACTGATAGACTTCAATCAACACTGATAAACATTCCAAAGAAGAAGTACATCACGAATAGTGATAGACTTTTATCGCTGATAGACCTCAATCAACACTAATAAACATCCCAAAGAAGAAGTCTATCATAGTGATAGGCTTCTATCGCGGATAAACTTCAATTAACACAAATAAACTTCCCAACAAGAAGTCTATCATTTCACTAATAGATTGTAATCAACATTGAAAGACATTCCAAAGAAGGAGTATATCATGGATAGTGATAGACTTTAATCAACACTGATAAACATTTCAAAGAAGAAGTCTATCACTAACAGTGATAGACTAATAGACTTCAATCAACACCGATAAACATCTCAAACAAGAAGTCTGTTAGCAATAGTGATAGACTTTTATCATTAATAGACTTTAATCAATACTAATAAACATTCCAAAGAAAAAGTATATCATGGATAGTGATAGACTTCTATCGATGATAGACTTCAACCAACATTGATAAACATTCCAAAGAAAAAGTATATCATGGATAGTGATCGACTTCTATCGTTGATAGACTTCAATCAACACTGATAAACATTCTAGAGAAGAAGTTTATCACAGACAGTGATTGATTTCTATCGTTGATAGACTTCAATCAACACTCATAAACATCTCAAACAATAAGTCTATCAGTGATAGTGATAGACTTTTATCATTGATAGACTTTAATCAATACTGATACACATTCCAAAGAAGAAGTCTATCACTGATAGATTTCAATCAACACTCATAAACATCCCAAACAAGAAGTCTATCAGTGATAGTGATAGACTTCTATCATTGATAGACTTCAATCAACACTGGTAAACATTCCAAAGAAGAAGTATATCATGGATAGTGATAGTGTTATATCGTTGATAGACTTTAATCAACAACGATAAACATTTCAAAGAAGAAGTCTATCAGCAGTAGTGCAAGATTTCTATCGCTAATAAACTTGAATCAACATTGATAAACATCTTACAGAAGAAGTCTATCAGTGATAGTGATAGACTACAATCAACACTGATAATCATCTCAAAGAATAAGTCTATCATTTGTTGGATTTATGCCCTAAATTTGTGTAATTTTGATCAATTAAATAAAGGGTTATTTGTTTTGATAGAATTACAGTCTTGCTTTATAAATCCAATAAACTAAGCTCCAAGGTAATAATATATCTTGAACATCAGTGTAGTGGACACTATATGGATTATGTTCAAGAGTATAACCTAAATGGTCTATGGTATAAGAATAAGGTTTGAAACCTTATTCTGGTAACACCATGGATGCGACCCACTTTGTAATTAGTACAAATGAGGTAATCCAACTCATTCATGTGGTTGACATGCGAGTGGGGGCATCCTGTATGAAGAGTTCATACAAGACCGGACTGCAAATTATTAAGTCTAATCAGTATAACACCGTTAACACGATAAGACTGATAATTTATAGATGGTCATTAGTGACTCAACCTGAATCCCGAGAAAGTTAAGAACTCCTGCTTATAGGGGTTTGTCCTTAGACTAGTATGGGTGAGAGTTGCCTGTAACCGACTCAATAAGCCTACCTTCTAGAGACAGAACCTCGTAGGTAGCTGGGGACTTAACTGTGCAAGATGAAATTCACTCATTCCTACACGAAGGAATAAGATAGGTTGTTCCCTTAAGAACTGACTCTAGGTCTTGAACAACGGGGCCCCGCCCTCTATTGAGGGGTATGAGTCTATGGTAGGACCTTAGACTTGTTGTTCATTAGAGGATCAATGGTGCTTAAGGAACAAAAAGGTAATAACAGGAGTAAAACGGTAATTTGACCCAACCGTGATTACGAACAACCTGTGAAGGATCGACTCATGGGTAATGATTATATCAGTGGACACAATATAATCTACAGTGAGGAGAGTGCAGCTACAAGTCTATAGTGGAGTGACTTGTAGTTAATGAATATTGAGTAACTGGATCAAAGTGTTTGATCAGTTAATCTCACATCATTAGAGCTCATGAACTGTAGGTCAATTAGGCCCCTCCGTTGGCTCAACATGGTAATATTGAGGGTATAAAGTTAGGAATGAAATTGAAGTGTTCATTTTCATGCATGAGGTGTTATATCAATTATATATGATATAATTGACATAATATATGGTTTTAATGTGAATTAGATTCACATATAAACCATATTAGATTCACATATATCCCAAACTCCCTCTCGATAGGGGGTGGGGAGTTACCCACTGAAGTGTCCTTCTCCTAGTGAGAAGGGACAAACTTCAATCGATCGATGAATCAATTCATTCGATTGAATCACTAAAAAGAATTCTCTCTCACTCTCTCTCAATTCCCCATTCTCTAAAAGTTGGATTTCTTCCCACAAAAGAATTGATCTAAGTAGAACTCAGAGATATAGGAGGTTCTCCTGTTGGTTGTGTTCTGCTGGAAATTACAGAGGAGTTCCTGGGTTGCTGTATTGCTTAATTCTTTAGGAGCAATGAGTTTTTGTTCGAGGAAAAACTACAAAGGTAATACATTTTCTTCTTTTAGTTTAATTGTTAAACAAAGCATGTTTGTATGTATTTATCCATGCCTAATTAGATTAGAAGTATATGCTTGTTTTTTTTTTTTTTTATCAATATATGGGTTTTTGCATTTCAACCAAAACAATTAAGCAATTACAATTCCAAACTCGTTACCCTGGTAATACTATGGATATGACCCACTTTGTATGTGATACAAACATAGTGATCCTAACGTGTTCGTGTAGACGACATGTGAGTGGCGACATCCTATGTGATGAGATTGCATAAGACCGGACCACGAAATAGTAACCACTTGGTGTAACTTCGTTGACTAGTTAGGTTTCTATTTCATTAGGATGACCTAGGCAACCTGATCTCAATCCTGAGTAGGTTACGAACTCCTGTTTGCGAGGGATTGTCCTTCTAGTATGGGTGAGAGTGGCCAGATTCGCCGACTCAATAAGCCTACCTTCTTGGGGACAAAACCGAACAGGCAGCTGGGGACTTAACCTAGCAAGATGAAATTCACTTCTTCCCGCCTATTAGGGTAAGTAGATGAATGTTCCATTAAGTGGTGTCTCCGGGACTTGAACAAAGGGCCCGCCCTTCTCATTGGTCCGGGAGGGACTTCTATTTGTTTGTAGGACCAAAAACAAATTGTTCATTAGAGGAACACTGGGACTTAAGGTAAAACCCCAGGGGTAAAATGGTAATTTGATCCAACTGGTGTTACGAACATTCGTGAAGGATTGACTTGCTGTTATTGTCAATATCCGTGGACACAAAAAATATATTTGCAGTGAGAAGAGTGCAACTGCGGGACTTTAGTGGAGTGATCCTAGAGTTAACGAATGTTGATTAGGAGGTTAATGAGTTAATCGAATAATCTCGTATCGTTGGAGCTTCTGATCTGTATGTCCATTAAGTCCACCTTTTAGCTCGTAAAGGGTTCATAGATCGTTTGAATTTGATATATTCAAATTCAATTGGGGAATAAATTTCAATGTATAAATATGCATTATAATACAAAGTTTTGGAACTTTATATTATAAATTTAATTTGAATATGATTCATATTAAATTATCTGAGAGAATTAAATGTTTGAAAGAGTTCAAATATTAATTTAAATGTGAATGAGATTCATGTTTAAAACTATCAGTTAAAATTTAATGTGCATAAGATGTGCATTAAAACTATAGGTTAGAGGGAAAATTGATTAAATTTGATTTAATCCAAATTAAATATATGATATGTAATTTATTTTAATTAAATGTGATTTAATTGATTTATTTAATCATTAATATGATTCATTATTAATTAAATAAAATAAAAAAATGAGAACGTGTGGCACGTTCCCCACTTCCCTCCAACTCCCTATCGATAGGGAGTGAGGGAAGTTATCCCTCTTCATACTTCTTCTCCAATGGAGAGAAGAAGATTGATGGGGGTAATTGTTGCAAAAATTGTATTTGCAAAATTCTCTTAAAAATCTCTCTCCCAAAAATCTCTTTCCTCTTCCAAAAGTTGGAAACCTTCCCACCAAGGTTGGATCTAGAGAACTCAAAGGATAGAAGGTTCTCCAAGTGGTGTTGTCCTGTTTTACAAAGGAAGAGAAATTTTGTTGTGTTGTGTAATTTTGGAGCTAGGAGTTGCTGGGAAAAGTGAAACTACAAAGGTAAATTATCTAATTCCCTTTTAGTTTAGTTCCTATACAACATGTTTATCTTAACATTAATCCATGCTTTAGTTTAATTGCTTATCTCTATTTAAATTGCCAATGTATGAGTTTTTGGAGTAAACCAAAATCAAACAAGCAATTCGATCTTAATTACACGTTTCAGCTGCTCATGGGGTTTCGATTCTCTTCAATTGGTATCAGAGCAATGCTTGTTTTGTTTTGATTGAAACAAAATTGATAGGATCAGATCCCGTAGCGAAAGCGATTTGAATCGTGTGTTCTTGTAATTTGTTACGTAGATCTTATCAGAAACATATCTAAAAGCGATTAAGCATGCATATTAAAATTGGACAGCAAGAATTTTACCTTTGTATACAAAAACCAACACGTGCTCCTTTGCTTCTCTCGTTCTCACGATCTCAACGATCACGCGTTCTTAGCAAACTTCGAACAAGTTGTTTGACAAGCCTGCTAGATCTTCTCCATTGTATCTCTAGGAGAGGGAAGCTGGTGGAACCTCTTTTGGAGTTAGGAAGATTTTTAGAGAAAGATAGTGTTTTGGAACTTTTCCAACAACACACAAGAGAGCACTTTTTGGGTTTCTCACCAATGCATTGGAATGCTTAACAAATGTGCATCTCATGCACATATTTAAAAGGAAATAGGATGGAAATGACCATCCTACCCCTATAGTGCTCTTATGATATATTTGCCATTTAATATATGGATTAAACCATATATTATATCAATTATATCATATATAATTGATATATCCCCTTAAACATGAATTTGAACACTTCAATTTTGTTGGGATTTGTGCCCTAAAACTCGTAGTTTGTAATTATGTTCAAATTACTGTAATAAAGTGTTATTATTTCAATAAAGAGTTATTGTTCGTTATCTATGAGTTTGCCTTTATTTAAACCCTAAATCCAATAAACTAAGCATCCAAGGCTGTTATATGAATCTTTAACTGAATGTAGTGTACATATAAAGGATCTCGGTTCGAGATACAACCTAAAGGGTCTATAGTTAGGGGATAAGGTTTGGGTACCTTACCCTGGTAAAACTATGGATGTGGCCCACTTTGTATTTGATACAAACACTGTGTGTAAGCCCAATCTCTTTGGAACTTCCTTGTTAACAAACAACAAAAAGAAAGAAGAAATGAATGTTTAAAACTTGGTTTTCCATGTTTTAAAAAGAAAAGAAATGAAGTGAAGGATAAAAGGAAAACAAGGAAGGAAAAGCTCAAACCATTTTGGTTTGGTTTGCTTTAAAAATAATGAAGAAAATGAAATGAAAGGTATGGATATTATATTGTATTTTGTTTTGTTTAGGAAATAAAAAGGAAAGAAAAGAAAAGAAAGAAAGGGATAAAGGAAAGGAAAATGAAAAGGAAAAAGAAAAGGAAAAGCAAAAGGGAAAAAGACAAAGTTTGCCTCCTTGGTTTTTAAAATGGCTTTATCTTCTCAATTTTCTTCTTCATTTATCAAAACCAAAGTTGAAGCTTCGTGGGAGAAGGAGAAAGGAAGAAAATGGAAGCCATTTTCGTGAGTTTGGAGCTGGAATTGCAGAAGAAAGGAGGAGAACTCAAAGCTTAATTGTATAGCAGCAAGGTGATCAACTCAGACCAGTTCTGATGTTTTGGTCTTTTCGAGCTCAACAAGAAGAGGTAAGAGTTGCGTTTTTGATACATGAAATTTAACTCAATTTGGAACAAAGTTTGTGAAGGAAGCTCGAGCTAATACTGAAGTTAACTTACTGTTTTGTGAAGAGGAAGACAAAAGACAGAATTTGCTGTCAAATCTGGAAAGTCTCTGATGTTTTGGTTGTTCTGATCTGCATACTTGGAGTTAGAAGCTCTAATTGGTATGGTTCGAAAGCTTATTGAATTGCCTACAACTTTTGTGAAGAAGTCGTGAGTAAAAAATGTCTATAAGATGTTCTAAATATCAGGTTAAATTTGTTGTGCAGCAGGAAATCCGAATCTGGAAACAGCAGAAGTCTGTTTTGAGGAAAGTAGCTTTCGAGGTATTTCTGAACAAATCCGTTTGGAATTTCAATTTCATGTCTTCATATGAATTTTAGAGGGTTCAAAAAGGAAGAGTTTGGTATAAAGTACATTATTGTTGGATAAGTAATGAAGAAGTTATGGCTGTCTGAATACAGGGTAGAAAAACCGAAAAATGCTGGAAATTTGAATGTGTGTTTTCTTGCAAGTTTTAAGGTCAAAAATCATGAGCTCGAGGTTCTAATGATTGATTTGGCTTGTTTGACAGGCCAAGAGCAAATAGGTCAAGTTTACAAGCCAAGGTTCCAATTCTAATACTGTGAGTGACTCTATCTTAGAACTATGTTTGACCTATGTTTTTCTTCATGAACATAAGTGTTGATAATTAGACCATGTTTGAACTAGTTGTGAATGGCTTCATAGAGTTTTCTAACATTAAGTCATGATGGAACCTAAGCATGCTTTGAATTAGTTGTAACTATAAATCCAAGTATGGAAACTAAATTATGAAAGTATGCTTTCCTTTAGAGAATGTTTTGTGTAAATCCACTTGGGAACATGTTTAGATGATAATGTGAAAATGTCAAGAAATTGTTGTATGAGTTATAAAGATATGATTTCCATGGTACACAAATTACGCCCTTGTTTGGGGTTAACCCCTAATACTGAAGGACATTCGAGAAGGTACTTAGGGGGGGAAATGAGTCATGATATCCCGATACTGAAGGACAATGAGAAGGTATCCGAAGTAAATGGTTTTACCTAAATACCAAGGACAATGAGAAGGTATTCGGGTAGTAAATGGTTTTACCTTAATACTTTGAAGGACATAGAGAAGGTATTAGGGAAAACCAAACGACTAAAAGGTATTCCACGTGCACGTGAGAGAGAGAGAGAGAGAGTATGAACCTTATTGGAATAAATGTAACTCTACCACCTCTATGGTTTGATGTGGAGTCATGTCATGTGCTTTATTGTTATGAGCTTTTATATTATTGATCTATCTACCCTCGAAAAGTTAGTACATTTCGAGTTGTGTGTTATGCACAAGTGGTGACTTAAAACCTGTAAATTGGAAGCATTGTTTGTTAATGTTTACAAACAGATGTTAAACTATTTTCTACTTATAATCTGCCATTATTATGATTCACCTGTGAGCTTATAATGTTTTAAAGATAGACACTCACTGAGCTTTTTAGCTCATTCTTTCAATGTTTTCAAACCTTTTCAGGTAGCGATCGAGCTCCTGGTACCTGACATCCTGCCATAGTCTGCTGGAAGTTCATAAGTTGTTAGTTTGTACGTGGCTGGTGTTGTATAGAAAGTCGTTATGTAGCTATAGAAGTCTTGTACATTAGCGGTTGTATAAACAATGAGTTGTCTTGTGTTGTTTTGATGCACTTGACTTTTAGTTTCCATGAGAGACTTATGAAGGGTTTCTCCTTGTGTATGTTTAATAGTTGTCCAGTTTTATGGCATGTTTATGTTAAAATGTTCCATATGCGAACATAGTATGTTTATCAGAATACAGGTCAAGAGTATTGTTAAGAGGTAAACAATGTCTGTTGGTTTCACGCCGCCTTTCGGGCTAAGTAGCAGGTAGTTCGGGAGGGGGTATGACACTGTGATCCTAACGTGTTCGTGTAGATGACATGTGAGTGGAGATATCCTATGTAATAAGATTACATAAGACCGGACCACGAAATAGTAACCTCTAGTTGTAACTCCGTTGACTAGTTAGGTTTCTATTTCACTAGGATGACCTAGGCAACTTGATCTCAATCTGAGCGATTACTGAACTCCATTTCATGAGGGATTGTCCTTTGACTAGTATGGGTGAGAGTGGCGATTCGCCGACTCAATATACCTACTTTCTTGGGGACAAGACCGAGTGAGCGGCTGGGAACTTAACTTAGCAAGATGAAATTCACTCCTTCCCGCCTACTAGGGTAAGTAGAGGAATGTTTCCTTAAGTGGTGTCTCCGAGACTTGAACAAAGGGCCCGACCCTCTCATTGGCCCGAGAGGGACTCTGTTTGTTGGTAGGACCACAAACAAATTGTTCATTAGAGGAGCACTTGGTATTTAAGGCACAAGATGTAACCCGTGGGTAAAACGATAATTTGACCCAAACTGGTGTTACGAACATTCGTGAAGGATTGACTTCATCATTATTGGTCAATATCCGTGGACACGAAATATATCTCAGTGAGAGAAGAGTGCACCATGGGACTTTAGTGGAGTGTTCCGCAGATTAACGAATGTTGATTGGGAGGTTAATGAGATTAACCGAGCAATCTCGTATCATTGGAGCTTACGATCAGAGGTCCATTAGGTCCACCTTCTAGCTCGTAAAGGGTTCTTAGATCATTTGAATTTGAAATGTTCAAATTCATTAGGGAATATATTTAATGTATATGAATACGATATAATATATAGTTTTGGAACTATATATTATAAATTTAATGTGAATATGATTCATATTAAATTATGTGAGAGAATTAAATATTTGAAAGAGTTCAAATGTTAAATTCAAATATGAATGTGATTCATATTTGAAAACTATAGGTTAAAATTTAATGTGCATAAGATGTACATTAAAACCATAGGTTAAAGGGGTAAAATGATTAAATGAGATTTAATAATTATTTATTTAATTAAATATGATTTAATGAAATTAATTTGATTAATTAAATTAATTAATTAATTTTGAATTAATTAATTAATTGGGAACGTGGCACGATGACACGTTCCCATTACTCCCCATTCCCTTATCGATAGGGAGTGGGGAGTTACCCCTGACATTGTCTTCTACTTCTCCAATGGAGAGGGAGACATTTGATCGATCATTCGCTTGTTGAGTTTTTTAGTAGAATTCTCTCACTCTCTCATTCCCAAAATTCTCCAATTGTTGGATCCTTCCCACCAAAGGAATTGATCTAAGTATTCAGAGAATAGGAGGTTCTTTCTACTGGTTGTTTCCTGTTGGAGAAAACAGAGACGTTCTTTTGTGTTCCTGTGTTGCTGCAAATCTTGGAGCAAGGAATTGCTGTAGAGACTAAGACTACAAAGGTAATACCTTTTCTCCCTTTTAGTTTAATAGTTAAACATATGTATGTTTGTATGCAATTAATTCATGTCTAATTAGATTAGATTTAAAAGCATGTTTGTTCTGTATGTTTTTTTGTCAATGTACTGTTTTTTGTTTCAATTAAAACAATCAAGCAAATTACGATCCCAAACACGTTTCCACTGCTCAAGGAGATTAGATCTCCATCAATTGGTATCAGAGCAATGCTTGTATTGTTTTCTTTTGAAACAAAATTGCATTGATTTGGTGGGAAATGCATTTGGTTTGCTTTAAAACTTGTTTAGGAATATTTTTTGCCTTAGTTTACTTTGATTTGATGAATTTGTATGTAAAGGCCCCTGCATTTTTGGGCAAAAAGTGCATTATTGAGTCTGTATTTGAGTTACGAGTCGTTCGGGACCAGTTTCAAGCGATTCGGTGGAGAATCGAAGGAGATATTGAAAATGGAAGCTGCTGTGTTCGAAGAAGAAAGCTGCTACCAAAGCAGCAACATTACAACGCTGAAGAACGGCGTCGCAACACCAGCGCCCCCTATTGACGCGGGCGCTCAGGAAATCGGCGGCGTTAACGCCGCCGCCCTCAGCGTTACGCGCACCCCGATAGCAGGCGCACATAAGGACGAAGCGGGCGTTGCAACGCTCGCATCAGCGTTGCAACGCCGTGGAGCATTCCAGCAGCTGCAAACTGGTTCAACGGTTTTGGTTCTTTTTCGGTCCGATTCGAGCGGTTTAAGCCCGGTTCTAGGTATTTTGGACCGGTTTTATGTAATAAAATTAATGTAATTTTATTTTTTTGCATTTTATGGGCCAAATTATTCCGGTTTTACAGCTTTATGTCTTTATGAATGTCATTTAGATTATTCCCACCTTAGGATAAGCATGTTCATGCATTTTATTTGTATAAATGTTATATGAATATGGTTGAAAATGTATGATTAATTTATTTTTCATGAGTAATTAGTTATAATTGTTATAATTAGATTATATGGAAAATAAATTGCATGGAGCATGAAATTACTTAGTTTAAAATAAATGTTATTTTATTTAAGTAATTTTAATTATTCAATTAGTTGAATATTTTTTATAATTCCAATTTGAAAAATAATTGTTGGATTTATAATATAGTTTCTTTATCATAGGTTAATTATTAAATTTATAAAAGTTATAAATTAAAGGGGTTTTAGAAACCATATCCTATAATAAAGAAATGCATGCAAACATAGGAACTTGGGTTAAAATTTAAATTAGTTTAAAATTAATTTAGACCTAAGTTTTAATTTCTAATAAGATTAGAAATTAGTCTTACATAGTATTTTAAATAGTTTAAAATATAGTAGGACTCTAGGACTTTGGTTATAAGGGAACTCTACCGATGAAGTTCTGTCTAAGGCTGGGGGTACTTAAGCTGACGGTTAAGGGAACACCTCCTACCTGGAAACTGACCCGGAGCCTGAGTTGAATTAACCTTAGTTCTATTTTATATCTAGGTATTTAAAATGTTTATTCACCTAGACATAAGGTTAAAAGACCTAGTTATAATAGTTATAATAGACATAGACTTGGATAGATTCTTTTAGCTGAAATCCAACTAAGTTAAACCTATACCCTAATTTTAGGAGCTTCAGTGGGAGAAAACGAGATGTTCGCATCGAGTTTACTCTCACGTCCTCAAGAGTTCATACTGTGAGTTCCATGCTCGACTACGTGGCGTCAATAGGGCGTCTCCCTACGGTATGTGTTTGCATGGTTCAATGCCAAGGTGAATGAGGGAAGTATCCATAGTAAATGGGAGCAGGACGCGTGTTAACGTATCCTACGGTCTCCTCCATTAGGTCGCACCGTGAGATTTCTATAGTCCGCCTGCTAGGTTGTCCTGGAACAGCCAAACCCTATGGAGGGCCTGACTATAGGGATCGAAACACCACGAACTCCAGAAATGGATAGGGTCTCTTAGGTAATTTGCCAACAGTTATCTTTCTTAATAGTAGCTTGTTGGCTCGTACCTATTGGATCTGAAAATGATAGGGTCACATTTACGGGATGAGTTAAGTTAGTTAACAAGTGCTTGACCAAGCAAACGGTAGCTAAAGACCATTGGGACATGAGATGTTCTGGTAGTGAGAATTGGCTGAGAAAGTCTCAATTTAAGGGAGGAATGACTGACAGCCCGACGGAGGCTTTTGTTCTAAACCCTTGAAGTATCGTTGCAAAATTAAAGGTTTAATTTAAACATTGGGTTTAGTTTAAACACTAGGGTTCTTTAATAATTTTGCTAAATATGATTGGTTTAATGATGGGTTAAAAAGGCATAACTAATTAGAACTATTTTGGATTCTTAGCATGTCGTCCTCAATAATAGCCTTACTTAAAAGCGATCGTTTAACTGGTGAGAATTTTACTACGTGGAAGTCCAACTTGAATACGATTCTCATTGTTGACGACCTACGATTTGTACTGACTGAGGAATGTCCTCAGGTCTCTGCTCGTAACGCTCCTCAATCTGTTAAGGAGGTGTACGACCGCTGGATCAAGGCCAATGATAAGGCCAAGGTCTACATTTTGGCTAGTGTTTCTGAAGTTTTGGCCAAAAAGCACGAGGGCATGGTCTCAGCTCGTGAGATCATGAGTTCGCTGCAGGATATGTTTGTGTTGGGATTTTTGTCCTAATCTCGTGTTTGTAAATTACTGTTTGAAATTAATAAGAGTTATTTATTTCATTACTTTGTGTCTCGCAATATTTACAAAATTTTCCAATAAACTAAGCTCCAAGGTAATTGAATTTATGAGAGAACTAGAACTTGAACGGTTTGTAGTGGACACACAGGGAGGATCACGTTCGAGTTAATGACCCGAACGGTCTACAGTATATGGATAGGGTTGGAGATCTAATCCTAGATATACTGTGGATGCAACCCGCTTTGTATTAGGTACAAACGAGGTGATCTGACTCGTTCATGTGGTTGACATGCGAGTGGGGGCATCCTGTGCAATGAGATTGTACAAGACTGGACCGTGAATTATTAGACCTCCATGATGTAACACCGCTGATGAGTAGGGACTAATAACCGTAGATGACCATTAGTGACTCGACACAATCTTGAGCGTGTTACGGACTCGCATCATGCGGGTCCGTCCTTTGACTAGTACGGGTGAGGGTGGTCACACATTACTCCCCAATATGCCTATCTTCTTAGGGACAGACCAAGTAGGGAGCCGGGAACTTAACTACGCGAGATGGAATTCACTCGCTCCCGCCTTTAGGGAAATTAGAGGGGTTGTTCCCTTAAGTGCTGTCTCCAGGGCTTGGACAACGGGCGCCCACCTTCTCACTGGCCCGAGAAGGGTGTTGTGTATAGTTGGACCAACACGATATGTTGTTCATTAGAAGAGCAGTGGGGACTTAAGGAACAAGAAGTAGACACAGGGGTAAAACGGTAATTTGACCCAGCCGTGTCTACGAACAACCTGTGAAGGGTCGACTAATGGGCATTGGTTATATCAGTGGACACGTAATATTTTGCACTGACGGGAGTGCAGCTACGGGATATAGTGGAGTGTTACCGTAGCTAATGAATGTTGATTAACCGGATCAAAGAGTTTGACAGGTTAATCTCGGATCATTGGAGCCCGTCATTGTAGGTCCATTAGGTCCCTTGGTTGGCTCAATCTGGGTTAAAAGAAGGGTTAATGTTTTGGTATGAAATTGAAGTGTTCAATTTCACTTAAAGGGAATTTATGTCATTTATATGAGATATGAATGATATAATATATAGTTTAATGTGAATGAGATTCATAATAAACTATAGGTTAGCCTAATTGTTGAATTAGGGCTAATTGGAGAAATTAATTGAGAGAAATTAAATTGGATTTGATTCAATTTAATTAATCCACAATTATTGCAAATGTGATTTGCAATATGAGATATGAGATATCTTATATTATGTGGTTATGCAAATGAGATTTGCATAACCTATGGTTGTGGTAAAGTGGTAATAATGTGGAGATTTTAACTCCATCATTTTCACTATTTAAACTCTTTGCAAGAAGGGATTAGTAAGTAAGTCTCTCATTTTTTGATTTTGATCAAAGAGAAGAGATCAAAATTCTCTCTACTCTCTCATCTCTCCTCCCTCTCCAAAACTCTAGAGTCCCACAACTCTCCTTCTTTCCAAAGGAAGAACAACCGAGACTCCAAGTAGTTGTGTTCGGGTTTGGTTCGAGAGAAGGTTTTGTTGAGTTCGAGAAGCACGAAGCGTTCGTGATCAAGGAAGGATTTTAGAAGATCTGTCTACAACAAGTAAGTACATTCTTCTCGCTGTAAATACTTCCTCTTTTGCATGTTTAGCCTAGATCTAATAGTTAGATCATTTTGACAAAATTCAAGTAGCGTAATGATACCATGACGATTCAATCGTGTTCCGCTGCGGTTTGCGAATTTGGATGTTTTTGGTTTTGGCATTTTAGATTTACAATTTTATGTTGATGAGATCAATGTAAGGGCTCGTTGTTTTTGGGCATTTTGTTGTAAATCGAGTCTGTAAAGTCCGAGTCTTTAGTAGTAAGAGTTGCTGTGAAGAAATCGGAGCGGAAAAAGGCGAATTTCGAAGCAAAAACAGCAAATGAGTTTGCTGTACAGGCGACGACGTCTCAACGCTGTCCCTTGGCGTCAACGCTGTGCCAACGGGAGCAGGTGCGCTGCAGGACAATGTTGCAACGCTAGGCGTAGCGTTGCAACGCCTTTGGCATTGAGAACGCTGGGTTGACGCTGAAGCGCAGCGTTACAGTAACGCAGCCACGGCGTTACAACGCCGCACGCATGAGGCGATTCACGAGGCGCCGGCACGTGGCGATTAAAAGCTTCTTAGTGGGCAGTTTATTTTATCGAAATTAATTTATTTTTTAATTATTATTTTTGTAAAATGTATTTATTTTATTTAATTAATTATTTTGTTAAATAATATTAATATAATTGCCCCTAGGTGCCAAAATCGTACCATTTTTGCTATTTATTATTTTATGCATGAGATGTATGATTTAATTAAATTCTATGTGTATAACGTAGGTCATATAGATTTAAAATCCCACCTTAGGTTAAACATTTTCATGCATCATTTATATTATAAGAGTTATAATATATAGTTTGCCTGATAGGTTATATTATAAGAGTTATAATATAATTAAATGCATGTTTAATTTAATTAATATAAGTGTTATATTTTTTTAGATTAAAGTATGCTCATGCATTTATATTCATGTGATAAATTATATTATGTTATAGTATATAGTTATTCATGTGATGAATGATCAAGCACTATAACATAGAAATGCATGCAACCTAAGTTAATTATTAGTTTTAAAGAGTTTAGAACTTGAATAATTAGACTTAGGTTTTCTTTTTTCCAATGAGATTAGAAATGAGGAAATCAAAGTTTAGTCTATGAATGGAGACTGATTAGTAACTCTTTCTAAGGAAGGTTTTGTCTAAAATTTTCAGGTATTTAAGTTGACGCTTGAAACACCCCACCGAAACCGACACGGGAGTGAATTTGGTCCGAGATTCTTAGATTATACTTATCGTGAGTGCCGCTAATTAAAAGTGTTTTAATTTACTCACATAGACCTAAGTTATAATGTGATTATAGACTTAGGTTAATACCATATAAGAGTTATATTGGTAGACTTAGGTAAATTTTAGTCGGTTCATCTAGGTCAATCCCTAATAAAATTAAAGTGCTGAGTGGGAGGAAATAAAGTGTATGAGATACATTTGATTTTCCAACCACAAATCTCTGTTAAGTCCGCACCGTGAGATCTATACTCGGCCTCGTGGCGCAAATGGGAGCGTCCCCCTTCGGGTGGCATTTGTATAGGTCAATATCATCGTGGATGGAGAGAGTACTTATAGTGAGTGGGAGCGGGACTTGTGAAAACGAGACCCATGGTCTCTTCTTTCGATTCACACCGTGAGATGCCTATGATCCGCCTGCTAGTTTGGTCTGGACCAGACAATCCCTTCAGAGGGCCTGATCATGGGAGTCGGAACACCGTGAATTTCCGAAAGGGATACATTTTCCTGGTTGGTTTTCCTTCTTGGTTCACCCTTCGGTGGCTATTGTTTGGACGGATGCTTGGAAACTTAAAGATTGAGGGTGACACTCACAGAATTCGTTTAGTGTTAATGAATTCGACCAAACAATGGTAGTTGGACGCCTAATGGAATAAAAGTTATTCTGGGATTAGGGTCTGATCGAGAAAGTCTCGTCCTAGAGGAGGAATGTTCTGTTCACCCTTCGGTGGCGGTCATTCTAAACCTTTAGGGTATCATTGCAAAATTTTTTAAATGACCTAGGGATCATGAAACATTTTTGCTAAAACTTGATTGGATTTCAAAAGTTTTTTGCGAGACTAACACAAAATGTTTCTAAATTTTTCAGCTAAAAATGTCTAGCGCAATTATAGCTCTACTCGCCTCCGATAAATTAGTGGGAGATAATTACCAAAGTTGAAAAAATAACATAAACACAATTTTGGTAACTGACGACATTAAGTTCGTGCTGTTTGAGGAGTGTCATCAGATGCTGGGCTCGACTGCGTCGCGAAGTGTTCGCGATGCATACGATCGATTGATCAGGGCCAATGAAAAGGCCAAGGTCTATATCATTGCCAGCATGTCTGATGTATTGGCAAAGAAGCATGAGCTGATGGTCACCGCCAAGGAGATCATGGAGTCCTTGCAGAAATGTTTGGACAACAATCCTTCGTGTCCGCATGACTCGCTCAAATACGTCTTCAACGCACAGATGAAAGAGAGGTCGTTTATCCGTGAACATGTTCTAGACATGATGACCCACTTTAATCTTGCTGAGATGAATGAGGCTTCGATCGACGAGTCGAGCCAAGTCAGTTTTATCTTAGAGACTCTTCCGAAAAGTTTCCTTCAGTTTCGTAGCAATGCTGTTATGAACAAAATTAGCTACACTCTGACTGCCCTCCTCAATGAGCTATAGAATTTCCAGTCCTTGAACAGGGTCAAGACATCGGAATCTGAGGCAAATGTTGCCTACAGGTCTTATCACAGGGGTTCGACCTCTGAGACGAAACCTGTTGCTCCTTCACGCCCGAAAGGGAAGAAGAGGTTGAAGAGGGGTAAAACTGACCGAGCTGCCGCCCACAAGCGCAAGAAGGTCAAGGACGTTGCAGAGAAAGGAAAATGTTTCAACTGCAATGGGGGCGGACACTGGAAGAGGAACTGTCCCAAATTCCAGGCCGAGAGGAAGAATTAAGGTAAATGTGATTTACTTGTGACAGAAACTTGTTTAGTAGAGAGTAGTGACTCTGCCTGGATATTGGATTCGGCCGCCACTAACCACGTTTGTTCTTCTTTTCAGGGATTGATTCCTGGCAGCCGCTGCGAGAGGGTGAGGTGACTCTACGGGTTGGATCTGGGGAACTTGTCTCTGCTGCACCGATCGACACGGTGAAGCTACATTTTGGCAGAAACTACATTTTGTTGGACAATATGTATATACTTCCAGGGTTTACTAGAAACCTAGTTTCTATTTCCTGCCTTTTAGAATAGTGTATTTTCGTTTCATTCCATGGTAATAAAGCGTTTATTTCCAGAAATGGTAATCTTATTTGTTCTGCTTCACTTGAGCATAATCTGTATGTTTTGAAACCTAATTCGGTCAAAAGTGTTTTGAATACTGAATTGTTTAAAACTGCAGAAACACGAACTAAGAAAGAGAAAGTTTCTCCTAAGGAAAATGCCCATCTTTGGCATCTACGGTTAGGCCACATTAATCTCAATAGGATTGAGAAACTAGTGAAGAGTGGGCTTCGAAACGAGTTGGAAGAAAACTCTTTACCGGTGTGTGAGTCATGCCTTGAGGGCAAAATGACCAAACGTCATTTTAGTGGAAAAGGATATAGAGCCAAAGAGCCTCTTGAGTTAGTACATTCTGACCTCTGTGGTCCGATGAATGTTAAAGCTCGGGGTGGTTATGAATACTTCGTGTCTTTCATAGATGATTACTCGAGGTATGGGTATATTTACCTAATGCACAAGAAGTCTGAAACTCTTGAAAAGTTCAAGGAGTACAAGACTGAGGTTGAGAACCTCTTAGGTAAATCGCTTAAAACACTTCGATCGGATCGAGGTGGAGAGTGCATGGACACTGAATTCCAGGACTATATGATAGAACACGGAATTACGTCCCAACTCTCAGCACCTGGTATGCCACAGCAGAATGGTGTATCAGAGAGGAGAGGACATGGTTCGGTCGATGATGAGCTATGCTCGTCTCCCTGATTCTTTTTGGGGTTACGCATTGGAGACTGCGGTTTATATTTTGAACAATGTTCCCTCGAAGAGTGTTTGTGAAACACATTTCGAGCTCTCGAGTGGACATAAAGGCAGTTTACATCACTTCAGAATTTGCAGATGCCGAACCCACGTGTTGGTGTCAAATCCGAAAAAGTTGGAACCCCGTTCGAAATTGTGCCTATTCGTAGGTTACCCTAAAGAGACTAGGGGTGGTCTGTTTTACGATCCTAAGGAAAATAGGGTGTTTGTGTCGACAAACGCCACTTTCCTAGAGGAAGACCACGTCAGGGATCATTTACCAAGGAGTAAAATTGTGTTAAATGAATTTTTCAGTACATCAGCAAGAGTTGCTGATGGGGCTAGTATGTTAACAAGTGTTGTTGATCTTAGCACGTCTAGTCAAATCCGTTCCCAAGAGTAGGGAATGCCTCGACGTAGTGGGAGGCCTGTGAGACAGCCTAATCGCTACATGGGTTTAGCTGAAACCTCAGTTGTCGCTCCTGATGATAACTGTGAGGATCCATTGACCTATGATCAGGCAATGGTTGATGTTGATAAAGACGAATGGATTAAAGCTATGGACCAGGAAATGGAGTCTATGTACTTCAATTCTGTCTGGGAGCTTGTGGATTAACCGGATGGGGTAAAACCTATTGGTTGCAAATGGATCTAAGAGCGTAAACGTGGTGTAGATGAGAAGATACAGACCTTCAAAGTCCGACTAGTGGCAAAGGGTTTTACCCAGGTTGAAGGGGTTGACTATGAGGAGACCTTTTCACCTGTTGCCATGCTAAAGTCGATCAGGATCCTTCTGGCCATTGTCGCGTATTATGACTACGAGGTATGGAGGATGGACGTCAAGACAACCTTTTTGAATGACAAACTTGATGAGACCATCTACATGGACCAAATTTCAAAGGGTTCATTGCCCAAGGCCAAGAGCAAAAGGTTTGTTTGGCTTCATAGGTCCATTTATGGACCTAAACAAGCTTCGAGGTCTTGGAATATAAGGTTTGATGAGGCGATCAAATCTCATGGCTTTGATCAAAATGTCGACGAGCCTTGTGTCTACAAGAAAATCGTTGACAAACTCGTCGCATTTTTAGTGTTGTATGTGGGCGATATTCTTCTCATTGGGAATGAGGTAGAATTTCTTCTTGACGTTAAGAAGTGGCTAGCTTCGCAATTCCAAATGAAAGATTTGGGAGAAGCTCAGTATGTTCTAGGTATCTAGATTGTCCGAAACCGGAAGAACAGAACGCTAGCCCTGTCTCAGGCGTCTTATATTGACAAGATGTTGTCTAGATATAAGATGCAGAACTCCAAGAAGAGCTTGCTTCCTTTCAGGCATGAGGTTCACTTGTCTAAGGATCAGTGTCCTAAGACTCCTCAAGATGTTGAGGATATTAGATGATTCCATATGCTTTAGCCGTAGGAGCTGATGTATGCCATGCTGTGTACTAGGCCCGACATCCATTTATGCAAGAGGAATTGTCGGTAGATATCGACCCAATCTAAGATTAGATCACTGGACAGCCGTAAAGGCAATCCTCAAGTATCTTAGGAGAACGAGGAACCACAACTTAGTGTATGGTAGTGGGGATTTGATCCTTACGGGATACACGGATTCTGACTTTCAGACCGATAAGGGCCTGTTTGGTATGCAATCCGGATCCTGCTTTATGTTTTCTGATTCACCGAATTCGGTGAATATGTGTTTAGCGATGTGTTTTCAAAAACTGCTTTGGATTACAGGATCCAAATAGTAGAAATTACAAAACAACATTTTTATGTTTTCATTGTATCCAGATTCTGAATTTAAAATTTTAAAATGCAGAATTATGTTAAACACAGATAAAAATAATAAATACAATATTTCATGTTATGAATTCAATTTACTTTTGTTAAATTAAAATATGTAGAATATAATATATTAAAAATTATAGAATATTATATTATAAAAAGATAATTCTATAAAATTTGCAAAATCATTTCCTAAATTAATTAATAATGAATTATATTCAATATAATAATTAGTTTTGCATCTACAACTAATTTCATGATCTATAAATATGTTATAGGGCACAGTTTAAACAACTGTTTAGAATGAAATCAAATTTCTAAATCTGCTACCAAACACATATCTGAAAACATGAAATACAACTCTGTTTTCATTGAATCCCTTGTTTTCAAATTTCTATTTTCAGATTGCGTACCAAACAGGCCCTAAGGATTCTAGGAAATCCACTTCGGGGTCAACCTTCATTATAAATGGAAGAGCTGTAATATGACGAAGCATCAAGTAGGAATGCATCGCTGATTCCACTATGGAAGCGGAGTATGTTGCGGCTTGTGAAGCTGCAAAGGAAGCTGTTTTGCTTAGAAAGTTCATGACGGATTTGGAAGTTGTTCCAAATATGAACTTGCCAATCACACTGTTCTGTCACAAAAGTGGTGCAGTAGCCAACTCACGTGAGCCTCGGAGCCATAAGAGAGGCAAACACATTGACCGCAAGTATCATCTGATACAGGAGATTGTGCACCGCGGAGACGTGACAGTCACGCAGATAGCATCGGAGCACAACGTAGCTGATCCATTTACAAAGCCCCTCACGGCTAAGGTGTTTGAGGGTCACCTAAAGAGTCTAGGTCTTCGAGAGCTTCCTGACTAGGGCAAGTGGGAGATATGTAAACGGGTATTCAATGCCCTAGTTTATTGTATTACTTCATAGTAATTTATGTACATTTCAGAAATGTATTTTCTCCACTAGCTTAGTCCAAGTGGGAGTTTGTTGGGATTTTTGTCCTAATCTCGTGTTTGTAAATTACTGTTTGAAATTAATAAGAGTTATTTATTTCATTACTTTGTGTCTCGTAATATTTACAAACTTTTCCAATAAACTAAGCTCCGGTGGTCATTGAATTTATGAGAGAACTAGAACTTGAACGGTGTGTAGTGGACACACAGGGAGGATCACGTTCAAGTTAATGACCCGAACGGTCTACAGTATATGGATAGGGTTGGAGACCTAATCCTGGATACACTGTGGATGCGGCCCGCTTTGTATTAGATACAAACGAGGTGATCTGACTCGTTCATGTGGTTGACATGCGAGTGGGGCATCCTGTAATGAGATTGTACAAGATCGACCGTGAATTATTAGACCTCTCGATATAACACCGCTGACAAGAAGGACTAATAACTTCGTAGATGACCATTAGTGACTCGACCTGAATCCTAAGCGTATTACGGACTCCTGTCTGCGGGGGTCTGTCCTTTAACTAGTACAGGTGAGGGTGGTCATAGTTACTCGCCCAATATGCCTATCTTCTTAGGGACAAGACCAAGTAGGGAACTGGGAACTTAACTACGCGAGATGGAATTCACTCGTTTCCGCCTTTAAGGAAACTAGAGGGGTTGTTCCCTTAAGTGCTGTCTCCAGGGCTTGGACAACGGGCGCCCACCTTCTCACTGGCCCGAGAAGGGTGTTGTGTATGGTTGGACCAACACGATTTGTTGTTCATTAGAGGAGCAGTGGAGACTTAAGGAACAAGAAGTAGACACAGGGGTAAAACGGTAATTGACCCAGCCGTGTCTACGAACAACCTTTGAAGGGTCGACTTATGGGCATTTGTTATATCAGTGGACACGTAATATTCTGCACTGACGGGAGTGCAGCTACGGGCTATAGTGGAGTGTTACCGTAGCTAATGAATGTTGATTAACCGGGTCAAAGAGTTTGACAGGTTAATCTTGGATCATTGGAGCCCGTCCTCGGTTGGCTCAATCTTGGTTAAAAGAAGGGTTAATGTTTTGGTATGAAATTAAAGTGTTCAATTTCACTTAAAGGGAATTTATGTCATTTATATGAGATATGAATGATATAATATATAGTTTAATGTGAATGAGATTCATAATAAACTATAGGTTAGCCTAATTGGAGAAATTAATTGAGAGAAATTAAATTGGATGTGATTCAATTTAATAAATCCACAATTATTGCAAATGTGATTTGCAATATGAGATATGAGATATCTTATATTATGTGGTTATGCAAATGAGGTTTGCATAACCTATGGTTGTGGTAAAGTCATGGTATTAAATTTCCGTCGACATGTCGACATTTCCATCAATATTTCCACATGTCCACGGGTTCGACATCGACACTAGGGGTGAATCGACATTTCCATTATATCGTACAAAATTGATAGAAAATTGCAACAAAATTTAACATAATTTGAATATAATATTATAACTAGTATTTTAACTCATTTAAAAAGTGTAGAAGGTTTATTTTTTAATTTAAATATATTTTTGATTTTTTTTATTTTTAAATTCTTCCAGTAATATCTATCGACATCGACATTTTATCGATATTTCCATCGACATTTCCATGAAATTTACACCTCGATATTTCCATCGACATCGGCATTTTAAACCTTGGGTAAAGTGGTAATAATGTGGAGATTTTAACTCCATCATTTTCACTATTTAAACCCTTTGCAAGAAGGGATTAGTAAGTAAGTCTCTCATTTTTTTATTTTGATCAAAGAGAAGAGATCAAAATTCTCTCTACTCTCTCATCTCTCCTCCCTCTCCAAAACTCTAGAGTCCCACAACTCTCCTCCTTTCTAAAGGAAGAACAACCGAGACTCCAAGTGGTTGTGTTCGGGTTTCGTTCGAGAAGCACGAAGCGTTCGTGATCAAGGAAGGATTTTAGAAGATTTGTCTACAACAAGTAAGTACATTCTTCTCGCTGTAAATACTTCCTCTTTTGCATGTTTAGCCTAGATCTAATAGTTAGATCATTTTGACAAAATTCAAGTAGCGTAATGATACCATGACGATTCGATCGTCTTCCGCTGCGCGGAGATTTTCATTCCCTTCAGTTTGGGCAACCGTCTGGACAAATTCGACACAAATCCCTCTAATACGTTTATAACTCTCATATGAAGGAGGGGTCATCGGTGAGAGAACACGTTCTCGATTTGGTGGTCCACTTCAACGTGGCTGAGATGAACGGAGCGGTCATTGACGAGCAAAGTCAGGTATCGTTCATCCTGGAATCTCTTCCGAAGAGTTTCCTGCAATTCCGCAACAATGCGGTGATGAACAAGATAGAGTATAACTTGACTACTCTCCTTAATGAACTATAAACTTTCCAGTCTCTTATGAAGAATAAGGGACAGGCTGATGGAGAGGCAAATCTGTTTGCCCATTCCAAAAGGTTTCAGAAGGGTTCATCCTCTAGGACTAAGCCTTGTGGTTCATCTTCTGGGCTTAAGAAGACCAAAAAGAAGAAGATAGGAGGGAAAGGGAAGACACCTGCTGCTGACAAAGGCAAGAGAAAAGCCAAGGTTGCAGATAAAGGAAAATGTTTCCACTGCAACGTGGATGGGCACTGGAAGCGAAACTGCCCAAAATACCTTACTGAGCTCAAAGAAAAGAAAGGTAAATTAGATTTACTTATTCTTGAAACTTGTTTAGTGGAAAATGATGATTTTACCTGGATACTTGATTCAGGAGCCACTAATCACGTTTGCTCTTCGTTTCAGGAAACTAGTTCCTTCAAAGAGCTCGTAGAGGGTGAGATGACGCTCTGGGTCAGAACGGGAGACGTCGTCTCAGCTCGTGCAGTGGGAGATGCCAAGCTGTTTTTTAGAGATAGATTTTTATTTTTAGAAAATCTGTATATAGTTCCTAAAATTAAGAGGAACTTAATTTCTATCTCTTGCTTAATTGAACTTGGCTACTGTATTACCTTTTCATTTAATGAAGCGTTCATTTCAAAGAGAGGTGTCAATATTTGTTGTGTTAAGTTAGAAAACAGCTTGTATGTACTTAAACCGAATAGAACCAAAGCAATTTTAAATCATGAGATGTTTAAAAATGCTAATACTCAAAGTAAAAGGCAAAGAATTTCTCCAAATAATAATACCTATCTATGGCATCTTAGACTTGGTCATATTAATCTCACCCGGATTGAGAGACTCTCTAAGAATGGACTTAAACAAGTTAGAAGATGATTGTTTACCGTCTTGCGAGTCTTGCTTGGAAGGTAAAATGACCAAGTGACCTTTTACTAGAAAAGGTTATAGAGCCATAGAGCCCTTAGAACTTGTACATTCAGATCTTTGTGGTCCGGTGAATGTTAAAGCTCGAGTAGGGTACGAATATTTCATCTCTTTCATAGATGATTATTCGAGGTATGGTTATCTATATCTAATTCATCACAAGTCTGAGGCTCTTGAAAAGTTTAAAGAGTACAAGGCGGAAGTAGAGAAAGCATTAGAGGCTGCAGTTCAAATCTTGAACACTGTTCCATCAAAGAGTTTTCAGAAACACCTTTTGAGCTGTGGAAGGGGCGTAAACCTAGTTTATAACACTTCAGGATTTGGGGTTGTCCGACACACGTGCTCATGACAAACCCAAAGAAACTGGAACCTCGTTCAAGATTGTGTCAATTTGTTGGTTATCCCAAAGAAACAAGAGGTGGTCTTTTCTACGACCCACAAGAAAACAAGGTGATTGTATCGACAAACGCCACGTTCTTGGAGGAAGATCACATGAGGAACCACAAACCGCGTAGTAAATTAGTACTAAATGAAGCTATAGTTGAACCAACAAGAGTTGTTGATCAAGCTGGACCTTCATCAAGAGTTGATGGAGGAGCCAGCACCTCAAGTCAGTCTCGTCCTTCTCAATCGTTGGGAATGCTCGACGTAGTGGGAGGGTTGTTTCCAACCTGACCGCTACTTGGGTTTAACAAAAACTCAAGTTGTCATACCTGATGACGGCGTAGAAGATCCATTGTCTTATAAACAGGCGATGAATGACGTAGACAAGGACCAATGGATCAAAGCCATAGATCTTGAAATGGAGTCAATGGACTTCAATTCAGTATGAGAACTTGTAGACCAACCTGAAGGGGTTAGAACCATAGGGTGTAAATGGATCTATAAGAGAAAGAGAGATGCAGCCGGAAAGGTACGGACCTTTAAGGCTAGACTTGTAGCAAAGGGTTTTACCCAAAGGGAAGGAGTTGATTATGAAGAAACTTTTTCCCCTGTTGCTATGCTGAAGTCTATTAGGATACTCTTGTCCATAGCCGCATTTTATGACTATGAAATTTGGCAAATGGACGTCAAGACTGCCTTTTTGAATGGTAATCTTGACGAGAGCATCTATATGTCTCAGCCCGAAGGGTTCATAACCCAAGGTCAGGAGCAAAAAGTTTGCAAGCTCAATCGATCCATTTATGGGTTGAAACAAGTGTCCAGATCTGGGAATATAAGATTTGATACTGTGATCAAGTCTTATGGTTTTGACCAAAACGTTGATGAGCCTTGTGTTTACAAGAGGATGATCAACGAAAAAGTAGCTTTATTAGTACTTTATGTGGATGATATCCTACTCATTGGGAATGGTGTAGGATACCTCACTTACATAAAGAATTGGCTGGCGACCCAATTCCAAATGAAAGATTTGGGAGAGGCGCAATATGTTCTTGGGATTCAGATCTTGGTGAATCGCAAGAATAGAACGCTAGCACCGCCTCTCAGCCTTATATCGACAAAATGTTGTCCCTGTATTCGATCAGAATTCCAAGAGGGACTTATTACCCTTCGTGCATGGAATTCATCTGTCTAAGTAACAGTGTCCTAAGACACCTCAAGAAGTTGAGGATATGAGACATGTTCCCTATGCCTCCGCAGTAGGTAGCTTATTGTATGCTATGATGTGCACGAGGCCGGACATTTGTTATGCAAAGGGGAATAGTCGGAGGTACTACCCAATCCAGGGTCAGACCACTGGACAATAGTTAAAAATATCCTCAAGTATGTTAGGAGAACGATGGACTATACGCTTGTGTATGAGTCTAAGGATTTGATCCTTACTGGATAGACTGATTCTGATTTTCAGATCGATAAGGATTCTCGAAAATCCACATCGGGATCAGTTTCACCCTTAACGGGGGAGCTATAGTATGGCGAAGCATCAAGCAAGGATGCATCGCCGACTCCACGATGGAAGCTGAGTATGTCGTTGCTTGTGAAGCAACTAAAGAGGCTGTTTGGCTAAGGAAATTCCTTACTGATTTGGAAGTTGTTCCAAATATGGAATCTCTCATCACCTTATACTGTGACAACAGTGGTGCGGTAGCCAATTCGAAGGAACCTCGCAGCCATAAGCGAGGTAAGCACATCGAGAGGAAGTATCACGTGATACGAGAAATAGTGCAACGAGGAGATGTGACAGTCATGAAGATCGCTTCGGAGCACAATATTGCTGATCCGTTTATAAAGACTCTCACGCCTAAAGTGTTCGAGGGTCATCTGGAAAATCTGGGTCTACAAGATATGTACATAGGCTAATCTAGGGATAGTGGAAGATATGTAATGGGGTATATGGATGCCCTAGTTTATTGTTTTTCTATCTCTTGTAACCATTGTTTTAGATTATGATGTACCCCACTAGAGTTTTAGTTCAAGTGGGAGTTTGTTGGGATTTGTGCCCTAAAACTCGTAGTTTGTAATTATGTTCTAATTAATGTAATAAAGTGTTATTATTTCAATAAAGAGTTATTGTTCGTTATCTACGAGTTTGCCTTTATTTAAACCCTACATCCAATAAACTAAACATCCAAGGTTGTTATATGAATCTTTAACTGAATTTAGTGTACATATAAAGGATCTCGATTCGAGATACAACCTAAAGGGTCTATAGTTAGGGGATAAGGTTTGGGTACCTTACCCTGGTAAAACTATGGATGTGGCCCACTTTGTATTTGATACAAACACTGTGATCCTAACGTGTTCGTGTAGATGACATGTGAGTGGGGATATCCTATGTAATGAGATTACATAAGACCGGACCACGAAATAGTAACCTCTAGTTGTAACTCCGTTGACTAGTTAGGTTTTTATTTCACTAGGATGACCTAGGCAACTTGATCTCAATCCTAAGCAGGTTACGAACTCCTGTTCGCGAGGGATTGTCCTTTGACTAGTATGTGTGAGAGTGGCCAGATTCGCCGACTCAATATGCCTACCTTCTTGGGGACAAGACCGAGTGAGCGGCTGGGAACTTAACTTAGCATGATGGAATTCACTCCTTCCCGTCTACTAGGGTAAGTAGATAAAGTTCCCTTAAGTGGTGTCTTCGAGACTTGAACAAAGGGCCCGACCCTCTCATTGGCCAGAGAGGGACTCTGTTTGTTGGTACGACCACAAACAAATTGTTCATTAGAGGAGTACTGGTACTTTAAGGCACAAGATGTAACCCAGGGGTAAAACGGTAATTTGACCCAGCTGGTGTTACGAACATTCGTGAAGGATTGACTTACTGTTATTGGTCAATATCCGTGGACACATAAATATATCTCGCAGTGAGAAGAGAGTGCAAATGTGGGACTTTAGTGGAGTGTTCCCTCGCTTAACGAATGTTGATTGGGAGGTTAATGAGATTAACCGAGCAATCTCGTATCGTTGGAGCTTCTGATCTGTAGGTTCATTAGGTCCACCTTCTAGCTCGTAAAAGGTTCTTAGATCATTTGAATTTGAAATGTTCAAATTCATTAGGGAATATATTTAATGTATATGGATACGATATAATATATAGTTTTGAAACTATATATTATAAATTTAATGTGAATATGATTCATATTAAATTATGCGAGAGAATTAAATATTTGAAAGAGTTCAAATGTTAAATTCAAATATGAATGTGATTCATATTTGAAAACTATAGGTTAAAATTTAATGTGCATAAGATGTACATTAAAACCATAAGTTAAAGGGGTAAAATGATTAAATGAGATTTAATCATTATTTATTTAATTAAATATGATTTAATGAAATTAATTTGATCAATTGAATTAATTAATTAATTGAGAACGTGTCACGATGACATGTTCCCATCACTCCCCATTCCCTTATCGATAGGGAGTGGGGAGTTACCCCTGACATTGTCTTCTACTTCTCCAATGGAGAGGGAGACATTTGATCGATCATTCGCTTGTTGAGTTTTTTAGTAGAATTCTCTAATTCTCTCATTCCCAAAATTCATCAATTGTTGGATCCTTCCCACCAAAGGAATTGATGTAAGTATTCAGAGAATAGGAGGTTCTCTCTACTGGTTGTGTCCGTTTGGAGAAAACAGAGACGTTCTTTTGTGTTCCTATGTTGCTCAAATCTTGGAGCAAGGAATTGCTGTGGAGACTAAGACTACAAAGGTAATCCCTTTTCTCCCTTTTAGTTTAATAGTTAAACATATGTATGTTTGTATGCAATTAATCCATGCCTAATTAGATTAGATTTAAAAGCATGCTTGTTTTGTATGTTTTTTGTCAATGTACTGTTTTTTGTTTCAATTAAAACAATCAAGCAAATTACGATCCCAAACACGTTTCCGCTGCTCAAGGAGATCAGATCTCCATCAAATTTTACTCCAAACTATAAACCCTCATTATTTTCATGTTGAACCTACGGAGGGACCTAATGGATCTACAGATCATGAGCTCCAATGATACGAGATTAATCGATCAAACTCTTTGATCTAATTAACCAACATTCATTAACTAGAAGTCACTCCACTATAGACTTGTAGTTGCACTCTCGTCACTGTAGACTATGTTGTATCCACTGATATAATCCATACCTGTGAGTTGACCCATCACAGGTTGTTCGTAATCACAGCTGGGTCAAATTACCGTTTTACCCCTGTGATTACATCTTTCTCCTTAAGCTCCACTGATCCTCTAATGAACAACCAGTCTATAGTCCTGTTGGGGTGTTTGCCCTAATCTCGTGTAGTTTGTAATACAATTGTTATAAATGAATAAAAGTTATTGATTTGTCAAACTTTGAATCTTGCATTTTATAAAACGTAATCCAATAAACTAAGCTCCAGGGTCATATTGTACTTGAACGTTGTCTAGTTGACACACGGGGAAAATCACGTTTGAGTTACTGACCCGAACGGTCTACAGTATATGGATAAGATTGGAAACCTCATCCTGGTTACACTGTGGATGTGACCCGCTTTGTATTAGATACAAAACGAGGTGATCTAGCTCGTTCATGTGGTTGACATGCGAGTGGGGGCATCCTGTGCAATGAGATTATACAAGACCGAACCATGAATTATTAGACCTACTGATATAACACCGTTAACAGTAGGACTAATAACTTCGTAGATGACCATTAGTGACTCGTCCTTAATTCTAAGCGTGTCACGGACTCCTGTTTGCGGGGGTCTGTCCTTTGTCTAGTACGGGTGAGGGTGGTATGAATACACCCAATATGCCTGCCTTCTTGGGGGCAAGACCTCATGGGAGCTAGGAACTTGACTACGCAATAAGGAATTCACTCGTTCCCGACCTAGGGAAACCAAAGAGGTTATTCCCTTAAGTGTTGTCTCCAGGGTTTGAACAACGGGTGCCCACCCTCTCACTGGCCCGAGAGGGACATTGTTTAGGTTGGACCATACAACAAAGTTGTTCATTAGATGAGCAGTGGGACTTAAGGAACAAGAAGTAGACACAAGGGTAAAACGGTAATTTGAACCAGCAGTGGCTACGAACAACCTGTGAAGGGACGACTCGCGGGGATTGGTTATATTGATGGACATAACTTGTCCTACAGTGGTGGGAGTTCAGCTACGGGCTTTAGTGGAGTGTTACTGTAGCTAATGAATAGTGATTAACCGGATCAAATAGTTTGATCGGTTAATCTCATATCATTGGAGCTCATCAGGTGTAGGTCCATTAGGTTCCTCGGTTGGCTCAATTGGACAAATTGAGGGTTTATAGTTTGGAGTGGATTTGAAGTGTTCAAATTCATTAATTGGGAAGTTATGTCAATTATATGTGATATAGTTGACATAATATATAGTTTGATGTGAAGTAGATTCATAATAAACTATAGAATAGCCTAATTGATTAGTTAGTGCTAAATTGGAGAAATTGAATTGAGAGAAATTAAATTGAATGTGATTCAATTTATTATTCCACAATTATGCAAATAGGATTTGTATAATAAGGTATGAGATACCTTACATTATGTGATATGCAAATATGATTTGCATATCATATGGTTGTGGTAAAATGGTGAATTGGTGGAGATTTTAACTCCACCATACACCATTATAAATAAGTGCTTTGTGAGATTCCAGGTGGAGAGTGCAACTACGAGTCTATAGTGGAGTGACTCATGGAGAGTATATGGATCTGAGATTGCAGGACTATTTGATAGAACATGGAATCCAATCTCAACTCTCAGCACCTAATACACCACAGTAGAATGGTGTATCTGAAAAGAGAAATAGAACCTTATTAAACATGGTTCAATCAATGATGAGTTATGCTCAATTGCATGACTCGTTTTGGGGTTACACAGTAGAGACTGCGGTTCAAATCTTCAACACAGTTCCATCAAAAAGTGTTTCAGAAACACCTTTTGAGTTATGGAAGGGGCGTAAACCTAGTTTACAACACTTCAGAATTTGGAACCAAAGAAATTGGAACCAAAGAAATTGGAACCTCGTTCAAGATTATGCCAATTTGTTGATTATCCCAAAGAAACAAGAGGTGGTTTTTTCTACGACCCACAAGAAAATAAGGTGATTGTATCAACAAACACCACTTTCTTGGAGGAAGATCACATGAGGTACCATAAACCGCGTAGTAAGTTAGTATTAAATGAAGCTACAAATGAGTCAACAAGAGTTGTTGACCAGGTTTGACCTTCATCAAGAGTTGATGAAGAAGTCGACAGATTGAGTTAGTCTCGTCCTTCTCAACCGTTGGGAATGCCTCGACACAGTGGGAGGGTTGTTTCCCAACCTGGCCGCTACTTGGGTTTAGCTGAAACTCAAGTTGTCATACCTGATGACGACGTAGAGGATCCATTGCCTTATAAACAGGCAATGAACGATGTAGATAACGACCAATGGATCAAAGCCATGAACCTTGAAATGAAGTCAATGTACTTCAATCACTTTAGGAACTTATAGACCAACCTGAAGGGGTAAGACCCATAGGGTGCAAATGGATCTATAAGAGAAAGAGAGAAGCAGCTGGAAAGGTACAAACCTTTAAGGCTAGACTTGTAGCAAAGAGTTTTACCCAAAGAGAAGAAGTTGACTATGAAGAAACTTTTTCCCCTGTTGCTATGTTGAAGTCTATTAGGATACTCTTGTCCATAGTCACATTTTATGACTATGAGATCTCGAAAATGGACGTCAAGACTGCCTTTATGAATGGTAACCTTGACAAGAGTATCTATATGTCTCAGCTCAAAGGGTTCATAGCCCAAGGTCAGAAGCAAAAAGTTTGCAAGCTCAATCGATCCATTTATGGGTTGAAACAAGCATCCAAATCTTGGAACATAAGATTTGATACTGCGATCAAGTCTTATGGCTTTAACCAAAACGTTGATGAGCCTTGTGTTTACAAGATGATCATCAACAACAAAGTATCTTTGTTAGTGCTTTATGTGGATGATATTCTACTCATTAGGAATGATGTAGGATACCTAACTAACATAAAGAATTGGTTAGCGACCCAATTCCAAATGAAAGATTTTGGAGAGGCGCAATATGTTCTTGGGATTCAAATTTTTCAGGAATCGCGAGAACAGAACGCTAGCTCTGTCTCAAGCATCCTATATCGACAAAATATTGGTCTGAAATTCAATGTAGAATTCCAAGAGAGGTTTATTACCTTTCAGGCATGGAATTCATTTGTTGAAGGAACAATGTCCCAAGACACATCAAGAAGTTGAGGATATGAGACGCATTCCCTATGCGTCGACAGTAGGTAGCTTAATGTATGTTATGCTTGTTGGGATTTATGCCCTATACTTGTGTAATTTTGATCAATTAAATAAAGTGTTATTTGTTTTGATAAGATTACAGTTTTGCTTTTATAAATCCAATAAACTAAGCTCCAAGGTTATAACGTTTATCTTGAAATCAGTGTAGTGGACACTATTTGGGTTGACTTCAAGATTATAACCTAAACAGTCTATGGTATAAGAATAAGGTTGGAAACCTCATTCTGGTAACACCATGGATGCGGGCCACTTTGTAATTAGTACAAATGAGGTAATCCAACTCATTCATGTAGTTGACATGCGAGTGGGGGCATCCTGTATGAAGAGTTCATACAAGATCGAATCATGAAATTATTAGTCTAACCAAAGATAACACCGCTAATGTGATAAGACTAGTAATTTATAGATGGTCATTAGTGACTTGACTGAATCCTGAGCAAGTTAAGAACTCCCGCTTATAAGGGTTTGTCCTTAGACTAGTATGGGTGAGAGTGGCACATGCGACTCAATAAGCCTACCTTCTCGGGAGAGAACCTCGTAGGTAGCCGGGAACTTAACTCGTGCAAGATGGAATTCACCCATTCCTCTACTCGAGGAATCGAGATAGGTTGTTCTCTTAAGAACCGACTCAGTCTCTTGAACAACGGGGCCCGCCTCTATGAGTATAAGTCTAAGGTAGGACCTTAGACTTGTTGTTCATTAGAGGATCGGTGGTGCTTAAGGAGCAAAGAGGTAATCACGGGGGTAAAACGGTAATTTGGACCCACCGTGATTACTGAACAACCCGTGAAGGGTCGACTCATGGTAATGACTATATCGAAGGGACACAATAATATCTACGATGAGAGAGTGCACTACAAGTCTATAGTGGAGTGACTTGTAGTTAATGAATATTGATTAAGCTGGATCAAAGAGTTTGATCGCTTAATCTCACATCATTGGAGCTCATGATCCAGTAGGTCCATTAGATCCCTCCGTTGACTCAACATGGTAATATTGAGGGTATAAAGTTAGGAGTGAAATTAAAATGTTCAATTTCATACATAAGGAGTTATGTCAATTATATATGATGTAATTGATATAATATATAGTTTTAATTTGAATTAGATTCATATATAAACTATATACTAGAGAGATTAAAGGAGGGGTAGAATGGTAATTTCCATACCATTCCCCTATATATAGTTGCATGAAATGCAACTAGGTGAAGACTTTGAGAAAGTTTTTACAAGTCTCCTTGTTGTGTTGTTGGAAGTGTTCCAAAACACAAATCTCTCTCACAAAATACCTCACCACTCCTAAAGGGAACCCACTTTCCTCCCTCACCTAGAGAACAACGGAGAAGATTTGGTGGTGGTGTCGGTGTTCGTACGAGTTCTTGTTGCTGAGATCGTGACCGTGGAGACAGGAGCACTTGAAGAAAGGTTCTTCAAAGGTAATATACTTGTTGTCCATTTCTGTATTTTATGCTTAATCTATGTTTTACGTTCTTGCGTTTTCCGTTGTAACTAAATCAAGAGCGCGCGATTCACAATTGCTTCCGCTGCGGGGACTTCGATTCCCTTCAATGCTATGCACGAGGGCAGACATTTGTTATGTAGTGGGAATAGTCAGTAGGTACCAGTCCAATCCAGGGTTAGATCACTGGACCACAGTTAAAAATATCCTCAAGTATCTAAGGAGAACGAGAGATTATACGCTTGTGTATGGGTCTAAGGATTTGATCCTTACTAGATACACTGATTCTGATTTTCAGATCGATACCGATTCTAGAAAATCCACATTGGGATTAGTCTTCAACCTTAATAGGGGAGCTATAGTGTGGCGTAGCATCAAGCAAGGATGCATCGCCGACTCCACCATGGAGGCAGAGTATGTAGTTGCTTGTGAAGCAACTAAAGAAGTTATTTGGCTAAGGAAATTCCTTAGGGTGTGTTTGGATGGATGGTATGGGTTGAGTTGAGTTAGTTTAAAAAACCAAGTCATTGTTTGGGGCATTGAGTTGGGTTGAGTTCTCAACTCCCCACTTCCCACATATCTCCCCCAATTTTCTCACCTTACATCTCCCCACAAAATCAATTCACACATCTTTTCCACCAATTTTCCTAAACCCTAATTCCCTTCCGACCTCTGGTGGTGGTCCGGTGACTTCCTATTGTGGTCCGGAAACCTCCTGCGGTGGTCCGACGACTTCCTACGGTGGTCCGGCGACCTTCGGTGGTGGTCGGGCTACCTCCGACGGTGACCCGACAACTTCCGGCGGTGGTCCGACGACTTCTGGCGGTGACCCGACGACTTCCGGTGAAACTCCGCCCAATTGTCCAGCAAGATGAAGAGTGAAATGAAAAGAAAAGAAAGAGAAGAAGAGGAGAGTTTTGAAGTGCATCCTTTAAGTTGCAATTACTCTAGTTTAAATAGGTAGCAAAAAATCCTAATCTTTTTAGAACAAGAAATCCTATTTTTTAGGAAATGAAATCCTAATCCTCTTTTTTTTAAAAAAAGGAATCTTAATCCTTTTTTGATTTCTTTTTTTTATAACATAAATCATAATCCTTTTTAGACTTTGAAACAACACCCTTTCCTAAAAAATCTCTATATTCATAATTCTTATCTGATTATCAAAAAATTTAAATTTAAATCAAATACAATTAAATCATTTGATTTTACAGGGTTACAAAAAAATAGGGGGTTTAAGTTGAATTATCCATAAGTTTCGTTGCTGAAACGAAAAGAAAGGTTACAGAGGAGTGATTAAGAAAAGAAAAATATGAAATGGAATCCGCTAGACGTAAAAATGTTGTGGGCCAACTGTATGCAATAGAAGGGTTGACCAATGATGATCTCTTTAGTCGCAGACATGCAAAAGACGGGTTGTTTCTTCCAAGTCCCACCACAATCCAAGAAGAGATACTACTTGTATATACTTGGTAGGACTGGTTGAACACCTACTCCACAAGCACTTCATGTTTATTTCGTTAGATATATTTTGTGAGTGATAATATTTTTTGTATACTTTAATTTTTTTGGGCCATGGGAGATAAGATTTGATAGCATGTTATTAATTCTTTTGTCATAAATGAATGTATCATTAATGATGGAAAGATAAAAACTAATTATTTGATCTTAAAACCATAGTAAGATAAAAACTGATTATTTGATCTAAAAAAAAAATTGCACCAAATACCTCTACACAACTCAACTCAACTCAACTCTGCACCCCAAACACAGACTTCTTGCAACAACTCAACTCAACTCTACACCCCAAACACAGATTTCCTGCACTCAACTCAACTCAACTCTGCACAACTCAACTTAACTCAACTCAACTCAACTCAGCTATGCGCACCAAACCCACCCTTACTGATTTGGAAGTTGTTCCAAATATGAAATTTCCTGTCACCTTATACTGTGACAACAGTGGTGCGGTAGCCAACTCAAAGGAACCTCGTAGCCACAAACGAGGGAAGCCCATCAAGAGGAAGTATCACGTGATACGGAGATAGTGCAACGAGGAGATGTGACGGTCACGAATATCGCTTCGGAGCACAACATAGTTGATCCGTTTACAAAGACTCTCACAACTAAAGTGTTCGAATGGTCATCTAGAGAGTCCAGGTCTACGAGACATGTACATGGGATAATCTAGGGCAAGTCGGAGATATGTAATGGGTATATGGATGCCCTAGTTTATTGTATTGTGTATCTCTATAACCACAGTTTTAGATTGTAATGTACCCCACTAGAGTTTTAGTTCAAGTGGAGTTTGTTGGGATTTATGCCCTAAAACTCGTAGTTTGTAAATAATGTTATAATTATCAATAAAGAGTTATTATTTTCAATAAAGGTTATTGTTTATCATTATTTACTATCTAGCCTTATATTAACCCAAAATCCAATAAACTAACATCCAAGGCTGTAACATGTCTCTTGAACTGAATGTAGTGTACATATAAAGGATCTCAATTCGAGATACAACCTAAAGGGTCTATAGTAAGGGGATAAGGCTTGGGTACCTTACCCTGGTAATACCATGGATATGGTTCATTTTGTATTTGATACCAACACAGTGATCCTAACGTGTTTGTGTAGACAACATGTGAGTGGGGATATCCTATGTAATGTGATTGCATAAGACCGGACCACAAAATAGTAACCACTAGATGTAACTCCGTTGACTAGTTAGGTTTCTATTTCATTAGGATGACCTAGGCAACTTGATCTCAATCCTGAGCAGGTTACGAACTCTTTTTTGTAAGGGATTGTCCTTTGACTAGTATGGGTGAGAGTGGCCCGAATCGTCGACTCAATAAGCCTACCTTCTTGGGGACAAGATCGAGCGGGTAGTTGGAGACTTAACCTAGCAAGATGAAATTCACTTCTTCCTGCCTATTAGGGTAAGTAGATGAATATTCTCTTAAGTGATGTCTTCGAGACTTGAACAAAGGGTTCGACCCTCTCATTGACCCGAGAGGGACTTCTGTTTGTTAGTAGGACCACAAACAAATTTTTCATTAGAGGAGCATTGAGACTTAAGGTAAAATATGTAACCCAGGAGTAAAACAGTAATTTGACCCAGCTGCTGTTACGAACATTCGTGAAAGATTGACTTGCTGTTATTGGTCAATATTCGTGGACACAAAAATATATCTGCAGTGAGAAGAGTGCAACTGCGAGACTTTAGTGGAGTGTTTCTACAGTTAACGAATGTTGATTAGGAGGTTAATGACATTAACCAAAGAATCTTGTATCGTTGGAGCTTCTGATCTGTAGGTCCATTGGGGCCACCTTCTAGCTCGTAAAGGGTTCTTAGATCATTTGAATTTGAAATGTTCAAATTCAATTGGGGAATAAACATTGATGTATACAGATGCATTATAATATAAAGTTTTGGAACTTTATATTATAAATTTAATTTAATATGATTCATATTAAATTATATGAGAGAATTTAATATTTGAAAGAGTTCAAATTTTATTTTAAATGTGAATGAGATTCATATTTAAAACTATATGTTAAAATTTAATGTGCATAAGATGTGCATTAAAACTATAGGTTAAAAGGGAAGTTGATTAAATATAATTTAATCATATGTATATATGACTCAAATATAAGATATTTGAATAATTGATTTAAGAATCAATTAATTGATTTAATTAAATAAAGTTATATATATAATTAAATTAGTTTAATTATATTAATTAATTTGATTAATTAAATTTATTAAGTAAATATTAATAAAAAAAAAAGGAGAATGAGTCAAAGACACGTTCTCCCTCCACTTCCCACTTCCTCTCCCTTATCGATAGATATAGAGGGAGAGGGTTGGTTGATTTGAGGATTGATGCAATCGTTGTAGTTTTTTCTAGAAAAACTCTCACAAAAAATTCTCTCTCTCACAACAATTTCATTCTCCTTTCAAAAAGTTGGATTTCTTCCCACCAAGGAATTGATTGATAGAATTCAGTAACAACAGAACTTGCTGTGTTGCTGTAGATTCCAAGGAGCAAGGAGTTGTTGTGGGAAATTTGAACTACAAAGTTAAATATATCTTTCCTTTTACTTTAGGAAATTTACAACATGTTTATTTTACATGTTAATCCATGCTTTAATTAGTGTGTTGCTTATCTTTGTTATTTTGCCAATGCACTGGTTTTTGGAGAAAACCAAGAACAAACAAGTAATTCAATTTCAAATCACGTTTTCGTTGCTCATGGGGATTTGATTCCCTTCATAGTGGAGTGATCCTGCAGTTAACGAATGTTGATTAGGAGGTTAATGAGATTAACCGAATAATCTCGTATCGTTGGAGCTTCTAATCTATAGTTCCATTAGGTCCATCTTCTAGCTCGTAAAGGGTTCTTAGATCGTTTGAATTTGAAATGTTCAAATTCAATTAGGGAATAAATTTTAATGTATAAAGATGCACTATAACATAAAATATTGGAACTTTATATTATAAATTTAATTTGAATATGATTCATATTAAATTATCTGAGAGAATTAAATGTTTGAAAGAGTTCAAATATTAATTTAAATGTGAATGAGATTCATGTTTAAAAGCTAGAGGGAAAATTGATTAAATGTGATTTAATCCAAATTAAATATATGATATTCAATTTATTTTAATTAAATGTGATTTAATTGATTTATTTAATAATTAATATAATTAATTATTAATTAAATAAAATAAAATAAAAAAGAAAAGAAAAGAAAAACTGGAACGTGTGGCACGTTCCCTACTTCCCTCCAACTCCCTATCGATAGGGAGTGGCGGAAGTTATCCCTCTGCATACTTCTTCTCCAGTGGAGAGAAGAAGATTGATGGTAATTATTGCAAAAAATGTATTTGCAAAATTCTCTTAAAAATCTCTCTCCCAAAAATCCCTTTCCTCTTCCAAAAGTTGGAAAACTTCCCACCAAGGTTGGATCTAGAGAATTCAGAGGATAGAAGGTTCTCCAAGTGGTGTTGTCCTGTTTTACAGGGGAAGATAAGTTTTGATGTGTTGTGTAATTTTGAAGCAAGGAGTTGTTGGGAAAAGTGAAACTACAAAGGTAAATTGTCTAATTCCCTTTTAGTTTAGTTCCTATACAACATGTTTATCTTAACTTTAATCTATGCTTTAGTTTAATTGTTTATCTTTGTTTAAATTGCCAATGTATGGATTTTTGGAGTAAACCAAAATCAAACAAACAATTCGATCTTAATTACTCGTTTTCGCTGCTCATGGAGATTCAATTCCCTTCAGAGCATGCATTTTATTTTACAAAATCGATCAATTTAGAGTGTTCAAGATCCTAAATTGCTTCCGCTTTCTTAATATAGACTCTTTCAATCAAATTGAGTGCTCAAAATTTAATCATCCTTTCTTGCTTCATCAAGTGGAATGTTGAGAATCTCTTCTGCATCACTAGGAAGGAAAGCTTCATTTACCCTGACAGCATCCCAATGAACCTTTGGCGAAATTAGATCTACTACTTGCTTCCCTTTAAAGGATTCATGTATCCAACAAGGTATAGAGTTGCCATCATTAGGGATCCAGGGGTCCCCAGATAAGAAAACACGTTTTTTGTTGCCTATTTTCCACTGTTACCCCCTTCAAAACAAATCACGCCCCCAAAAAAATGCTTTGCCAAGTAAGCGAAGGGTTTGAGCCAAGATTTGCATGAAGGAAATCACTATTTTGGAAATACCTTCCTTTCAGTATCTTGGCAAGAAGATTATTAGGGTTTTTAATAATATTCCAACTGTGTTTGGCTAGCATGGCTTGATTGAAAACTTTAAAATCCCTAAAACCAAACCCACGATCTCTTTTGCTTCTACACAGCCTATTTCAGCTCCTCAAATGAATTTTCTTGTTAGCCTCCGTTGAATCCCACCAGAATCTACTACACATAACACTGAAGTCCTTACGTAAGTTATCTGGTAGCTTAAAACAACTCATGGTATAACCATGTATGGGTTGGGCTATTGCCTTAATGAGAATTTCTTCGTGCAGAAAACAATTGTTCCTTCCACCATTGCATTACCTTCCACACCCTATTATTCACCTCTTGGAAGATTCTCTCTTTGTTTGCCGCATTTTGGGACAGAAGTCCGAGCTACAAACCAAAAGAATCACCATGCTTTATCCTAAGACAGGACTGGATTCGATATACCTTCCTTGCCCATATTAGAGCTCACCATAAACATAGAGTTGTCCCAATTTATAGACTGCCTCGATGCTTCTTCGCATCATGAAGCACCTCCTTTATAACCTGAATTTCCTACACGTAATCATTAAAAAATAAAATACTATCATCAATAAAAAAAAATAAATGTGTTAGCTTAGGACAAGATCTACTAATTTGAATTCCAGAGAGACGGTTATGAGAAACTACCCTATTCAGTCTTGCTGAAAGGCCTTCCACACATAGAAAGGAAAGATATGGGGAGAGAGGGTCTCCTTGCTTCAAGCCTCTCGCTGGTTTGAACTCTTTGCTCAAAATCCCGTTCATAAGGACTGCGAAATTGACTGACATAATCAACGAAACCCAAGTTTGATCGAAACCCATCTTCATCATCACCATCCGAAGATAATTCTATTCAACCTTGTCGTACGCTTTACTAATGTATGTTTTCATGGCCATCCAACCAACATTCCCTTTCTGCCTATGTTTTAACGCATGAAAATATTCGAAGCCAATGAGGGCATTGTCTATGATATGATGCCCGGGAACAAAAGTAGACTGCTTTGGAGAGATCACATCCTTCAACACCTTTTTTAGCCGATTAGCAATCATTTTCGAAATTAGTTGATAAACCTCATTACAAAGATTGATTGGCCTGAACTCAATCATTGACTTTGGCTTCTTACATTTGGAATAAACGATATATAAGTTTTACTCAGAGCCTCAAATTCCATGCCTCTATTAAGCACTTTCAAACATAGATCAATTGTGTCAGTTCCCATAGTTTCCCATACTTTTGATAAAATAAAGCATGCTGATAATTCTCATTTATGAGGATTATTTAATCCTTAAATTAGGTTATTTTTGTCATCTTTATATGTTTATTGATTACCGAGCGAGCCCGAAAATAGAATTAATGAGTAAAATTCTTGAAACCTTGCTAAGAATGGTGGGGAGTGAAAAATAATTGAGAAAATAATGAATTTGAACTAATTTCATTGTTTTTTGTGTAGATTTGGAGCAAATAGGAAAAATGCAAGAGAAAATGTAGTTGCATTTTTACTTGCAGAGCATAAGAATAACAAGCAAGAATGTTAGACAAAATGCAGGACAAAATGCAGTTGCATTTCCAGATTTCAGAAACACGCCTCAAAATTCAGGAATCTCGAGATTTGACCAAATCTCGCTCATTTTTGGAAAGTTTAAAGCCTAAAATCATGCCTAAATGATTGGCCATGGATTGAGCATGAAGCAAGCCCTAGTTTGCATTGCCTATAAAAAAGGAGAGGTTTTCATAGGTTTTCTTCAAGCAAGAAGGATTGGAAGAGACGTTTTTGGGAAAACACATTTTTCTTTCTTTTTCTTTATTTTTTCAGCACTTCTTCTTCATCTTTTAGTTATGTAATCTTCCTAAGTTGATCCCTTTTTCGTGAAAGTGAGGAGGTGAAGATCCATAACCTATTCAAGGGTTGCTGGAATCGATCAAACAAAGAAGTTAGGATTTTTATCTACTACTTTATGCTTTAAGTTTTTGAATTTAGTTGTTGTTCTTTCTTATGAGAATCGTTTCTTCCATTTGTTGTTGTTTTTATGTTCATTTACGCTAGAATCAAAGTAGGATTAAGTTCTTGCACTTTCCCTTCATATGCAATAAAGTGTTTGTGAGTTTTTAAGGATTTTTTTACGTATTTTATTTTATTTTATTTTTACTTACTGTTTACTTTTGATCACTTAAGATTTAAGCTTTTTCAAGTAACATTTTCAAAATATTAAGTAAAATAGTGTTTATTCATTTTCCTTCCTTTTTGTTATTTGTTTTCTTTTCACAATTTTCATGAAGTTTTCCTAAAATAAAATATTGTTTTTCTTTGTTTCCATTATGAGCTAAATCCTCTTTAGGGATTAATGTGTGAATGCCCTAGAAGAGAGATGCCAAGCTTAAATTAGCAAAGTAAATGTGTCGATAACAAACTATAAGTTTGTTTTTATTGAATAAACTTGGACAACCTTAGTTGATCACTAGGTCTTGTTCATCAAGCTCGAACTTGATACTAAAAGAGTCAAGGGACAACGGATCTCATAAAAACAATGGAGGAAAGGACTTAGACATAAGATCCGAAACTTCGACCCTAGACATAGGACGAGACTCCAAAATCAAAAGGGTTGTGCGCGAGTGTCACACCCCCTCCCGAACTACTCACTACTTAGCCGGAAGACGGCGTGAAGCCAACAGACATTGTTTACCTCTTAACATTACTTGTTGACCCTATTTTACCTGATAAACATACTATACTTGCATATGGAACACTTTAAACGTACCACAGCGGAAAGTTGACAACTACTAAACATACGTAAGGAGAAACTCTTCTTAAGTCTCTCTTGAAAACTCAAACGGGCAAGAGAATCAAAACCAAAAATAGGTCAAACCATTGCTCACACAACCACAACTTCTAATGCACACACAACTATAACTACATAGTCCCCTCAAAATTAACTATAACACATATGAACTTGTTAAACAACTCCACCCACGAACAAAATATCAAACTTGTGGAGTTTCCAGCAGACTATGGTAGGATATCAGGCACCGGGAGCTCGATCTCTACTTGAAAAGTTTGAAAACACTGAAAGAATGAGCTATGAAGCTCAGTGAGTGACTTAGTTTTAAAACTATTAACTCGTAAATCATATAACCTGACAATTTATGAGCATATGCATCTGTGATCAAGCGTTGAACAAAAACGTGTAACCATAATAGCTTTTCAGAAAACCAACAAGTATGTCATTAAAATCTCGTAAGGCATATCAATAATTTTAACTCTTATAGAACATATGACTATCTATGTTGTGTAGGGCACGCCCAGTACAACCAACGTTTACTCTACAATGTAGTGGGACTCGCCCAACACTCTCATCGTCTTTGTCGTAGTGGAGCCCGCCCATCACTCACGACAACATTGTTGTCACGAAGTACACTCAACATCGACAATAGAAAATGACCTGTGTGCACACGGTACTATACAACCTTGGGCTCAATATCTCAGTTATTTGCTCATTCGAGTCTCAGAAAACAACTAAAAATATTTAAACATGTCTGCTTATCTTTTCTGTCGTAAAACTCAAGCTTACTCAGCTTGTTCACAAAAACTAGAAATCTATAAATAATACTTGCTTGAAATCATAACATTTTCACTAAATTTCGGTAACGAATTAACATACGCTCACATATAAATTTCATCCGGAAATCTATGCTCACAATGAGCACTTTAAATCATTTGTAGGGAAACATGTATGCTCATAAGTATGTATTCAAAAGAAAACATAAACCATTAAAGTCATTCATTCTAAGAAAACCTTGTATTTCCTTAAGCATAATTCGAGCATAAAAATTCGTTTGGAGGTTCGTTTTGTCACTCACAACATTAGAACTAGAACCTTGACCCGTATACTCGACTCATTTTCTCTTGGTCTGTCAAACAAACCAAAATCAAGCATTGAACCTCGAGCTCATGAATTTAACCTTAAAATTACAAAACAGTTATATCTATTTTCCAGCACTTTACAGATTTCATACCCTGATTTCACACAATCATAACTTCCTCATTACTTAGCCAAAAAGAATGTACTTTATACCAAACTCTTTCTTTTTTAACCCTCTAAAACGTATCTAAAGAAATGAAATTGCAATTCCCAACGGATTGGTATGAAAATACCTCGAAAGCTGCCTCCTTAAAAACCAACTTCTGATATTTCCAGATTCGTTTTCCTGCTGCACCCTGACCTTGCCCTGCAATTTAAAGCATCTTCTAGTCATTTTCTACTCACGGGTTCTTCATGGAAGTTGTAGAATATTTAATATGCTTTCCAACCATACCAATTAAAGCTTCTGATTCGAATCCTACTGATCAACACGACCCAAAAACCAGATGTTTCTTGGAATTAACAACAAAATCTTTCCTCTGCCTTCCTCTTCACAAATCAATAAGTTAGATTCGGAATTTGCTCAAGCTTCCTTCACGAATTTTGTTCAAATATGTGTTAAATTTCAAGAAAATCAAACCTAAACTCTTAGCTCTTCTTGTGGAGCTCGAAATGATCAAAATATCAGCACTGGGCAGAATTGTTCATCTTGCTACCATGAGAGGTTGGATTGAACTTTCTCTCTGAAGGGAATGAGAATCCCACGCAGCGAAAGACGATTGAATCGTCGAGGTATCATTATGCAACTAGTGTTTATTAAAATTGATCTAACACTTAGATCTAGGCTAAACATGCTTAAAGAAGAAGAAATTTACAGCAAGAAGAGGTTTTACTTACTTGTTGTAGACAAATACAACAAATTCTTCCTCAGGTCACGAACTCTTCGTGCTACTCGATCTCAACAAAATCTTCTACCAAAACGATCTCGAACACCACCAAGTGATCTTCTCGGTTGTTCTCTTTGGGAGAAGGGAAGATGGTGGGATCTTAGTTTTGGAGAGGGAGGAGATTTGAGAGAATTGTTTGAGAGAGAATTCTCTTCTTTTGGTTGAAATTCCAACAATGAGAAAATGTGTCTTACAATCCTTCTTGCAAGAAGGGTTTATATAGTGGAATTGATGGAGTTAAAATCTTCACATAATTACCACTTTACCACAACCATAGGTTATGCAAATCTTATTTGCATAACCACATAATATAAGATATCTCATATCTCATATTGCAAATCTCATTTGCAATAATTGTGGATTAATTAAATTGAATCACATCCAATTTAATTTCTCTCATTTAATTTCTCCAATTAGCCCTAATTCAACAATTAGGCTAACCTATAGTTTATTATGAATCTCATTCACATTAAACTATATATTATATCATTCATATCTCATATAAATGACATAAATACCCTTAAAGTGAAACTGAACACTTCAATTTCATACAAAAAATTTACCCTTCTTTTAACCCAGGTGGAGCCAACCGAGGGACCTAATGGACCTACAATGACGGGCTCCAATGATCCGAGATTAACCTGTCAAACTCTTTGACCCGGTTAACCAACATTCATTAGCTACGGTAACACTCCACTATAGCCCGTAGCTGCACTCCCGTCAGTGCAGAATATTACGTGTCCACTGATATAACCAATTCCCATGAGTCGACCCTTCACAGGTTGTTCGTAGACACGGCTGGGTCAAATTACCGTTTTACCCCTGTGTCTACCTCTTGTTCCTTAAGTCCCCACTGCTCCTCTAATGAACAACATATTGTGATGGTCCAAGCATCCACAACACCCTTCTGGGCGGTGAGAAGGTGGGCGCCGTTGTCCAAGCCCGAGAGACAAAGACTCAAGGGAACAACCCTCTAGTTTCCCTAAAGGGGAGCAGTGAATTCCATCTTGTGTAATTAAGTTCCCGGACCCTACTTGGTTCTCATCCCCGAGAAGATAGGCATATTGGGCGAGTAAATCGTGACCACCTCACCCGTACTAGTCAAAGAAATGCACTCGCAGCGGAGTTCGAAATACGCTCAGATTCGTGTCGAGACACTAATGGTCATCTCACGGCTATTAGTCCTCATCACAAACGGTGTTACATCGTGTGGGTCTAATAAATCACGGTCCGGTCTTGTACAATCTCATTGCACAGATGCCCCCACTCGCATGTCAATCACATGAACGAAGTCGATCATCTCGTTTGTATCTAATACAAAGCGGGCAAAGATCCACAGTGTATCCGTGGATTAGGTCTCCAACCCTATCCATATCATCAGAGACGCTTCGGTCATTAACTCGAACGTGATCCTCCCCGTGTGTCCACTACACACCGCTCAAGCTCTAGTTCTCTCATAAATTCAATGACCACGGAGCTTAGTTTATTGGAAAAGTTTATAAATATTATGAGACACAAAGTGATGAAATGAATAACTCTTATTAATTTCAAACAATATGTTACAAACACGAGATTAGGACAAAAATCCCAACAAACTCCCACTTGGACTAAGCTAGTGGAGAAAATACATTTCGAAATGTACATAAATTACAATGAAGTAATACAATAAACAAGGGCATTGAATACCCGCTTTACACATCTCCCACTTACCCTAGTCGTGAAGCTCTCAAGACCTAGACTCTCTAGGTGACCCTCAAACACCTTAGCCGTGAGGGGCTTTGTAAATGGATCACCACGTTGTGCTCCAACGCTATCTGCGTGACCGCACACGTCTCGCGGTGCACAATCTCCCGTATCAAATGATACTTGCGCTCAATGTGTTTGCCTCTCTTATGGCTCCGAGGCTCACGTGAGTTGGCTCTCGCACCACTCGTTATCACGAGCGAGTGTGATCGACAAGTTCATATTTGGAACAACTTCCAAATCATAAACTTCCTAAGCCAAATAGCTTCCTTTGCAGCCTTCACAAGTCGCAACATACTTCGCTTCCATAGTGGAATCGGCGATGCATCCTCGCTTGATGCTTCGCCATACTACTGACTCCTCCATTCGTAATGAAGGTGACCAAGTAGATTTCCTAGAATCCTTATCGATCTGAAAATCGAATCCGTGTGTATCCCGTAAGGATCAAATCCCCACTACCATACACTAAAGTCGTAGTTCCTCGCTTCTCCTAAGATACTTGAGGATTGCCTTTACGGTTCTCCGGTGATCTAATCTCGGATTGGGTGATATCTACCGACAATTCCTACTGCATAAATGTATGCTCGGGCCTAGTACAAAGCATGGCATACTTCAGGCTCCCTACAGCTGAAGCATATGGAATTCGTCTGATATCCTCAACATCTTGAGGAGTCTTAGGACACTGATCCTTAGACAAGTGAACCCCATGCCTGAAAGGCAGCAAGCCCTTCTTGGAGTTCTCAGATCTTATATCTAGACAATATCTTGTCAATATAAGACGCTTTGAGACAGGGCTAGCGTTACTCGCTCTTCCTGTTCCTGACAATGCGATACCTAGAACATACCGAGCTTCTCCCAAATCTTTCATTTGGAATTGGGAAGCTAGCCACTTTTTAACGTCAGTAAGAAATTCTACCTCATTCTCAATGAGAAGAATATCGTCCACATACAACACCAAAAATGCGACAGTTTTGTCAACGATTTTCTTGTAGACACAAGGCTCGCCGACATTTTGATCAAAGCCATAAGATTTGATCGCCTCATCAAACCTTATATTCCAAGACCTCGAAGCTTGTTTCACCCATAAATGGACCTATGAAGCCGGCAAAACCTTTGCTGCTCTGGCCTTGGGCGATGAACCCTTTGGGGTGGTCCATGTAGATGGTCTCATCAAGTTTGCCATTCAAAAGGTTGTCTTGACGTCCCATCCGCCATACCTCGTAGTCATAATACGCGCAATGGCCGTATGGATCCCGATCTACTTTACCATGGCAACAGAAAAAGTCTCCTCATAGTCAACCCTTCAACTCGGGTAAAACCCTTTGCCACTAGTCGGGCTTTGAAGTCTGCACCTTCCAATCTACGCCACGCTTACGCTTGAGATCCATTTGCAACCAATAGGTTTTACCCCATCCGGTTGATCCACAAGCTCCCATACTGAATGAAGTACATAGACTCTATTTCCGGTCCATAGCTTTAATCCACTCGTCTTTGTCAACATCAACCATTGCCCGATCATAGGTCAATGGATCCTCACGATCATCATCGGGAGCGACAACCGAGGTTTCAAATAAAACCCATGTAACGATCAGTCGTCTCACGACCTCCCACTACGCCGAGGCATTCCCAACTCTTGAGAACGGATTTGACTAGACGTCTGCTAGGATCAACAACACTTGTTGACGTACTAGCCCCATCAAAGAACTCTTGGCGATGTATTGTCCATTTCATTTAATACAATTTTACTCCTTGGTAAATGATCCCTGACGTGGTCTTCCTCTAGGAAAGTGGCGTTTGTCGACACAAGCACCCTATTTTCCCTAGGATCGTAAAATAGACCACCTCTAGTCTCTTTGGGGTAACCTACGAATAGGCACAATTTCGAACGGGGTTCCAACTTTTTCGGGTTTAACACCAACACATGGGTCGGGCATCCCCAAATCTTGAAGTGATGTAAACTGCCTTTACGTCCACTACAGAGCTCGAAAGGTGTTTCACAAACACTCTTCGACGGAACGTTGTTCAAACTATAAATCTGCGATCCACCGCTGACTTCAAAAAGAATCGTGGAGACGAGCATAACTCATCATCGATCAACCATGTCCAACAAGGTTCTGTTTCTCCTCTCCGATACACCATTCTGCTGTGGCATACCAGGCGCTGAGAGTTGGGACGTAATTCCGTGTTCTATCATATAGTCCTGAAATTCAGTGTCCATATACTCTCCACCTCGATCCGATAAAAGTGTTTTAAGCGATTTACCTAAGAGGTTCTCAACCTCAGTCTTGAACTCTTTGAACTTTTCAAGAGTTTCAGACTTCTTGTGCATTAGGTAAATATACCCATATCGGGAGTAATCGTCTATGAAAGACACGAAATACTCATAACCGCCCCGAGCTTTAACATTCATCTGGACCACGCAGGTCGAATGTACTAACTCAAGAGCCTCTTTGGCTCTATATCCTTTTCCACTAAAAAGACGTTTGGTCATTTTGCCCTCAAGGCATGACTCACACACCGGCAAAGAGTTTTTTTTCAACTCGTTTAGAAGTCCACTCTTCACTAGTTTCTCAATCCTATTGAGATTAGTGTGGCCTAACCGAAGATGCCAAAGGTGGGTATTTTCTTTTGGAGAAACTTTTGCTTTCTTAGTTCGTGTTTCTGCAGTTTTAAACAATTCAGTATTCAAAACACTTTTGACAGAATTGGGTTTCAAAACATACAGATTATTTTCGAGTGAAGCTGAAGAAATAACATTCCCTTTGAAAGAAATAAACGCTTTATTAAATTCAAAAGAGACTGAAATACAATGTTCAATTAAGCAGGAAATTGAAACAAGGTTTCTAGTAAACCCTGGAACTATGTACAGATTGTCCAACAATAAGTACTTCCCGCCAAAGTGCAGCTTCACCGTGCCGATCGCTGCAGCAGAGACAAGCTCCCCAGATCCAACCCGTAGAGTTACCTCACCCTCTCGCAATGCCGCCAGAATCAATCCTCGAAAGAAGAACAAACGTGGTTAGTGGCGCCTCAATCCAATATCCAGCAGAGTCACTACTCTCCACTAAACATGTTTCAGTCACAAGCAAATCACATTTACCTTGATTCTTCCTTTCGACCAGGAATTTGGGTCGGTTTCTCTTCAAGTGACCGCCCCATTGCAGCAGTGGAAACACTTTCCTTTCTCTCGCAACCTCCTTGACCTTCTTGCCCTTGTGGGCGGCAAAGACGGCCGGCTTTACCCCTTCATCCTCTTCTTCCCTTTCGAGCATGAAGGAGCAATGTTTTTCATCCCGCAGGTCGAACCCCGTGATAAGACACCAGAGGCAACATTTGCCTCAGATTCCTTGACCTGCTCAAGGATTGGAAATTCTAGCTCATTGAGGAGGGTAGTCGAGTGTAGCTAATTTTGTTCATACAAAGATTGCTCTGAAATCAAGGAAACTCTTCGGAAGAGTCTCCAAAATAAAATCGACTGCTCGACTCGTTGATCGAAACCCCGCTCATCTCGGCGGATGAAAGTGGGTCATCATGTCTAGAACGTGTACCTGCGGCATTTAACCCTCTTTCATCCGTGCGTTGAAAACGTATTTGAGCGAGTCATGTCGGACCGAAAGGACTCATCGTCCAAACATTTCCTGCAAGGACTCCATGATCTCCTTAGCGGAAACCATCAGCTCATGCTTCTTTGCCAAGACATCAGACATGCTGGCAATTATGTAGACCATGACCTTTTCATTGGCCTTGATCCAGTGATCGTACGCATCGCAAACACTTCGCGACGCGGTCGAGCCCGGCATCTGAGGACACTCCTCAGATAGCACGAACTTTATGTCGTCTTGTACCAAAATTGTATTAATGTTGTTTCTCCAACTCTGGTAATTATCTCCCACTAATTTATCCGAAGCGAGTAAAGCTATTATTGCGCTAGACAGTTTTTTAGCTGAAAAATAAGAAAAACTTTGTATTAGTCTCGCAAAAAACTTTTGAAATCCAATCAAGTTTTAGCAAAAATTGTTTCATGATCCCTAGGTCATTCAAAATTTTGCAATGATACCCTAAAGGTTTAGAATGACCGCCACCGAAGGGTGAACAAAACACTCCTCCTCTAAGACGAGACTTTCTCGATCAGACCCTTATCCCATAATAACTCTTATTCCATTAGGCGTCCAATTACCATTGTTCGGTCGAATTCATTAACACTTAACGAATTCTGTGAGTGTCACCCTCAATCTTTAAGTTTCCAAGTATTCGTCCAAACAATAGCCACCGAAAGGTGAACCAAGAAGGAAAACCAACCAGGAAACCGCATCCCTTTCGGGAATTCACGGTGTTCCGACTCCCATGATCAAGCCCTCCGAAGGGACTAGCAGGCAGATCATAGGGGTCTCACGGTGTGAATCGAAAGAAGAGACTGTGGGTCTCATTTTCGAAAGTCCCGCTCCCACTCACTATAAGTATTCTCTCCATCCACGATGATATTGACCCATACAAATGCCATCAGAAGGGGGACGCTCCCATTTGTGCCACGAGGCCGAGTATAGATCTCACGGTGCGGACTTAAAGGAGATTTGTGGTTGGAAATTCAAATGTATCTCATACACTATATTTCCTCCCACTCAGCACTTTAATTTTTTTTATTAGGGATTGACCTAGATAAACTGGCTAAAATTTACCTAAGTCTACCAATATAACTCTTATATGGTATTAACCTAAGTTTATAATCACATTATTAACTTAGGTCTATATGAGTAAATTAATTAACACTTAATTAACGACACTCACGAGAATATAACCTAAGAATCTCCGGACCGAATTCACTCCCAGGTCGGTTTCCAAGTAGGGGTGTTCCGCAAGCGTCAATTTTAGACAAAACCTTCCTTAGACAGAGTTAAATATCAGTCTCCATTCAAAGGTTATATTTGATTTCCTAAATTTCTAATCTTATTAGAAAAATAGAAAACCTAAGTCTAATTATTCAAGTTCTAAACACTTTAAAACTAATAATTAACTTAGGTTGCATGCATTTCTATGTTATAGTGCTTGATCATCCATCACATGAATAATACTATACTATAACATACATTCATCACATGAATTAAATGCATGAGCATGCTTTTAATTTAAAAATATAACACTTATATTTAAATAAATTAAAACATGCATACATTATATAATAACTCTTATAATATAATCCTATCATGCATACTATATATTATAACTCTTATAATATAAAAATGATGCATGAAATGTTTAACCTAAGGTGAGATTTTAAATCTATATGACATACATTATGCACATAGAAATTAATTAAAATATACATCTCATGCATAAAATAATTAAATAGCAAAAATGAACCGATTTTTGGCACCTAGGGGCAATTATTTAATTAAATAACATCAATATAACATTTATATTAATATTATTTAATAAAATAATTAAATTAAATAAATAAATACATCTTATAAATCAGAATTAATAAAAAAAACGAAAATAACCGCTGCCCACAATGTGAAACATCTCACTTCTCGCGAAATCATTGCGAAGAATCGCCTCAAGCGTGTGCGGCGTTGCAGCGCGCTGTGGTAGCGTTGCAACGCTGTCGCCTACAACGTTGAGCCGCGTTCTCAACGCCAGCGGCGTTGCAACGCTGCTCTGCAGCAATGCCTCCGCCCGCAAGAACAGCGTTGAGACGCCGTTGGCGCTGTCTCAACGCCATCGGCGTGAACAACAAACACTTTGCTTTTTCTTCCATCGATTTCACTTTGTTTTTCGCTCCGATTTCTTCACAGCAACTCTTGCCATGAACGATCCGGACTTACAGACTCGATTTACAACAAAATGCCCAAAAACAACGGGCCCTTACATTGATCTCATCAACATAATTGTAAATCTAATCTAGTGCCAAAAACCGTAAACATCCATAATGCAAACCAAGCAATTATCTCATGAAATTATGGCAAAATACCCACCTAATTTTAACAAAACAGTGCATAAATGAAGAACCAACGAAATGGCTCTGATACCAATTGAAGGGAATGAGAATCCCACGCAGCGAAAGACGATTGAATCGTCGAGATATCATTATGCAACTAGTGTTTATTAAAATTAATCTAACACTTAGATCTAGGCTAAACATGCTTAAAGAAGAAGAAATTTACAGCAAGAAGAGGTTTTACTTACTTGTTGTAGACAAATACAGCAAATTCTTCCTCAGGTCACGAACTCTTCGTGCTACTCGATCTCAACGAAATCTTCTACCAAAACGATCTCGAACACCACCAAGTGATCTTCTCGGTTGTTCTCTTTTAGAGAAGGGAAGATGGTGGGATCTTAGTTTTGGAGAGGGAGGAGATTTGAGAGAATTGTTTGAGAGAGAATTCTCTTCTTTTGGTTGAAATTCCAAAAATGAGAAAGTGTGTCTTACAATCCTTCTTGCAAGAAGTGTTTATATAGTGGAATTGATGGAGTTAAAATCTCCACATAATTACCACTTTACCACAACCATAGGTTACGCAAATCTTATTTGCATAACCACATAATATAAGATATCTCATATCTCATATTGCAAATCTCATTTGCAATAATTGTGGATTAATTAAATTGAATCACATCCAAATTAATTTCTCTCATTTAATTTCTCCAATTAGCCCTAATTCAACAATTAGGCTAACCTATAGTTTATTATGAATCTCATTCACATTAAACTATATATTATGTCATTCATATCTCATATAAATGACATAAATGCCCTTAAAGTGAAATTGAACACTTCAATTTCATACCAAAACATTTACCCTTCTTTTAACCTGTGGAGCCAACCGAGGGACCTAATGGACCTACAAAGGCGGATTTGCTCCAATGATCCGAGATTAACTCGCAAACTCTTTGACTGGTTAACCAACATTCATTAGCTACGGTAACACTCCACTATAGACCGTAGTTGCACTCCCGATCAAGATGAATATTACGTGTCCACCGATATAACCAATTCCCATGAGTCGACCCTTCACAGTTGTTCGTGAGACACGGTTGGGTCAAATTATCGCTTTACCCTCGTGTCTACCTCTTGTTCCTTAAGTCCCCACCGCTTCCTCTAATGAACAACATATTGTGATGGTCCAACCATACACAACACCCTTCTCGGGCGGTGAGAAGGTGGGCGCCTGTTGTCCAAGCCCGAGAGCAAGACTTCAAGGAACAACCCTCTAGTTTCCCTAAAGGCGAAACGAGTGAATTCCATCTTGCGTAATTAAGTTTCCGCCTCCCTACTTGGTTCTCGTCCCGAGAAGATAGGCATATTGGGCGAGTAATCGTGACCACCCTCACCCGTACTAGTCAAAGAACATACCCTCATGATGTGAGTTCGTAATACGCTGTGATTCGTGTCGAGTCACTAATGGTCATCTACGGTTATTAGTCCTCATCACAAGCGGTGTTACATCGATGGGTCTAATAAATCACGGTCCTGGTCTTGTACAATCTCATTGCACAGATGCCCCCACTCGCATGTCAACCACATGAACGAGTCGAGATCATCTCGTTTGTATCTAATACAAAGCAGCCGCATCCACGGTGTATCCGAGGATTAGGTCTCCAACCCTATCCATATATCAGAGACCGCTCGGGTCATTAACTCGAACGTGATCCTCCCCGTGTGTCCACTACACACCGTTCAAGCTCTAGTTCTCTCATAAATTCAATGACCCTGGAGCTTAGTTTATTGAAAAAGTTTATAAATATTGCGAAGACACAAAGTGATGAAATGAATAACTCTTATTAATTTCAAACAATATGTTACAAACACGAGATTATGACAAAAATCCCAACACTCCCTTTCTTCTTCAGCATTAAACCAAAACCTTTTCCCTTCTTCTTATCTCTAACCTCTCCCACGAAGCTCTAAGTTTAGTTTGTGAAAAATGAGAAGGAAATGAGTTTAAAATGGATTAAAAAAAACCAAGTGGTGGTGGAGTTCCCACCATCCATTTTCCTTTTCTTTTTTTTTTTCCTTTCTTTATTTCTTTTTCTTTTTTCTTTTCTTTTTTTTATTTAACAAAGAAAACCAAATATTTAAACATTTTCTTTCCTCTTTTTTTTTGTTTTGTCTTTTTTTTCTAAGAAAAATTTCAAAGAAAGATCTCGGGTTTACAACTTACTTCCCCCTTAAGAAATTTCGTCCTCGAAATTTAGTAGTTCATAAGTGAAAATTGTCGGATACTTCTTCCTCATTTGGTCCTATAACTCCCAAGTTGCTTCCTCCACTCCGTGATGTTTCCAACAAACTTTCACGAGTAGGATCGTCTTGTTTCTCAAAACTTGTTCTTTTCTGTCGAGGATTTGAACCGCATCCTCTATGTAACTCATGTCTTCTTTCAGCTCAACTGGTTGCGCTTGCAACACATGTGTCCGATCTAGAATATACTTCCTCAACATGGACACATGAAAAATATCATGTACTCGAGATAGTTCTGCTGGCAACTCAATTCTGTAGGTTGCTGGTCCAACTAGTTCCACTATTTTATAAGGACCAATATACCTAGGACTCAACTTACCTTTCTTGCCAAAGCGAAGGACACCTCTCCACAGAGATAACTTCAAGAAAACTTGATCTCCGACCTGGAATTCTAAGTCCTTTCGTCGTTTATCTGCGTAATTCTTCTGACGGTCTTGAGCTACCTTCAAATGCTCCCTAATTACCTTTATATTGTCCGTCATAACTTGCACCAACTCAAGACCGACTAGCTTCCTCTCTCCTACTTCGTTTCAATATACGGGCATTCTACACGGTCTTCCATACAGAGCCTCAAATGGTGTCATGCCAATACTTGACTGGTATTAAAATTCAGCTTCCTTTAAACTGAAGGACACATGCTCTCAGCATGTCCTCTAAGGTCTGGATGGTCCTCTCTGACTGACCAACTATCTGAGGATGGAACGTTGTACTAAAATTCAGCTTTGTCCCCATAGCTTTCTGTAAGCTAGGCCAAAACTTAGAAGTAAATCTCGGGTCTCTATCTGAAACTATGGACATTGGCACTCCGTACTGACTCACAATTCTATTGACGTATAGCTTAGCAAGTTGATCAAGTGTAGACGTCGCTTTAATCGGTATAAATCGTGTTGTCTTAGTGAGTCTATCTACTATTACCCAAATACCATCGTATCCACTTGAAATAGTGGTAATCCAAATAGAAAATCCATAGTGATATGCTCCCATTTCCACTCCGGCACTGGCAGTGGGTTAAGAAGTCCTCCTGATTTCTGTCTAACTGGCTTAGCCTGTTGGCAGATCAAACATCTATCAACATAATCAGCTATCTCCCACTTCATTCCAGGCCACCAGTACGCCCCCTTCAAAGTTTTGTACATCTTGGTGCTTCCTGGATGCATAACGTAAGCTGAACTGTGAGCTTCATCTAAAATAGCATCTTTAAGCTTTCCAATACTTAGAACGCATAGTCTTCCCTGCCTAACTATGACTTCGTCTGACCTCATATTAAATTCTTCTTATGGGCCATGTTTGGACTTTCCAAACATTTTCTGCTAGTTACTATCCTTTGGTTGTCTTCTCACAATCTCTGCTACGAGCGAAGACCTGACCTGGAATTGAGCTAAAAGACCCCCGAATTCTTTGCAGTCATAACTGCCTTAGAACCTCTTAGAGTACTTAAAAAGGTTACTCGAATACCACACAAGGCATCCCTAGGAAGTCTCGACTTCCTGCTTAATGCATTTGCTACTACGTTCGCCTTATCTGGATGATATTCTATGGTACAATCATAATTTTTAATCAGTTCTAACCATCTTCTCTGTCTCATATTCAACTCCCTCTAATCAAAGATATATTTCAGACTCTTATGATCTGTGTAAATAGACACCTCTCACCAAACAAATAATGCCTCTAGATCATCAATGCTGAAACAACTGCTGCTAGTTCAAGATCGTGGGTAGGGTAATTACACTGATGAGCACACACCCTAATCCTTTCCTCGAAGTGTCACAGTAAATCACATACTCTTTTCCCATTACAGGAAGTGTTAGAATAGGTGTTGTTACCAATCTCTTTTTCAGCTCCTGAAAACTCTGTTCACACTTATCTGACCATTCAAACTTAGCATTCTTCCTTGTTAAAGCTATTAAGGGTAATGTTAATCGTGCGAAATCCTCAACAAACCGTTTGTAATATCCTGCCAAGCCTAGGAAACTACGTACTTCTGTCGCACTAGCTGGTCTCTCCCAGTGGACCATAACTTTCACTTTATGTAGATCCACACTAACTCCATTTGTTGAAACAACATGCCCCAAAAACACTACCTGATTCAACCAAAACTCACATTTGGTGAATTTAGCGTACAACTGTTTATCACGTAGTGTTTGTATAATAATCCTCAGATGTTCCTCATGGGCTTTCCTGTCAACTGAATAAACTAGTATATCATTAATGAATACTATCACAAACTGATCCAAATACCGGTGAAAAATCTTGTTCATGAGGTTAATGAAAACTGCTGGTGCATTCGTTAAATCGAATGGCATTACTAAAACTCATAGTGCCTGTACCTCGTTCTAAATGTTGTCTTAGGAATATCTGATTCCCTGACCTTTAACTGATGGTATCCTGATCTTAAATCAATCTTAGAAAACACTGATGCTCCTCTTAACTGGTCAAACAAGTCATCTATACGGGATAAAAGATTCTTGTTACGTATCGTGACCTTGTTTAACTGTCTATAATCAATGCATAATCTAAGGGTACCATCTTTCTTCTTTACGAATAACACTGGAGCTCCCCAAGGCGATACACTAGGTCTGATGTATCCCTTATCTACTTGTTCTTGTAACTGCATCTTCAGCTCTCTGAGCTCACTTGGAGCCATTCTATACAACGCTTGCAAAATAGGTGTTGTTCCTGGTAACAATTCAATAGTGAACTCAATTTCCCTATCAGGTGGCAACCTTGACAGATAGGATGGAAATACATCAAGAAATTCGTTCACAACAAGAACATTTTCTTGTTTTAGCTTTTCCTCCTGCACCTCCACTACATGTGCAAGAAATGTCGTGCAACCTTTCCTCAACAACTTCTCAGCTTTTAATGCTGAAATCAAACTCTTAGGAATAATCTTTCTTTCAGCCCTGAAAACCACTTCCTGTCTATGTCAATCCATGGAAGTATAATGAATAAATAAGAAATCCACTAATGTATTAAGACCTTCTACTAAAACCTCACAATCCCGCAACACTGCATTGACTAGTAAAGCATCACTAACTGGAGTGTATAAAACTAACCTCTCAAATAAAGGTTATAACTTCTTATTCAGCTTAGTTAAGAATATACTAGAAACAAAGGAATGCGTAGGACCTGGATCTATTAAGACACATGCAGGTACCTTACAAATAGAAATCGTACCAGTAACACATCCGGAGGCATCATCCATTTCTTGTTGAGTCTCAGCGTAGACCTTCTCCTGTTGCTTAGGTCTCCCTACAACTCCCTTCTGTCCAGCACCGCTGGTGCCCTCTCCTGCAGGTACTGGAACTCTTGGTTGCTCAACTGTCTGGGACCCAACTCCCTCGACCCTTTTGCGCGGCTGCTCTCAGCTGTAGACAATCCCTCTTAAAATGTCCTGGTTGTCCACAGTGGTAACACACATCAACACCAACGAGACAATGACCTCGATGATTCTTGCCACAATTTGCACAAAGTGTTCCCCTTGCTACACGAGCAACAGACTCTTACACTGTCTGCGGTCTTGCTGCGGATCTAGCAGATTGACTAGGTGCTCTTTGACTCTGCCTCTGATAGACACCACCCACATTCATCTGCCTCGATGCCTGGCCGCCAACTCGATTCTTAAAGTTCTGACGACTTGAAAAATTCACTCCACGTGTGAATCTTCGCTGCTCACGACTCTAAACACTGCTCATTATTGAAGGCCCACGAGTAGGCTCCACTACTGATTGCGTCTCCGCTATACTCTGCTCAACATGTAGAGCAGTCTCTACCAGCTGAGAAAAACAGTCCATTTAGCAATGGTTGTGACTGGGGTACGTATCTCAGGACGTAATCCTCTTTCAAATCTTCGATACCTGTCATTCTTAGATGCCACAACCACATCAGCATACCATGACAACTCGGTATACCTTCTCTCGTACTCAACCACTGAAAGTGACCCTTGTTTCAGTTCTAAAAATTCATCCCTTTTTTCCTCGCGGTACGTGCTAGGGTAATACTTATCCTCGAATATGCTTCTAAAAGTTTTCCAGTCTAGAGTATGTGAATCACTCCGCCTAGCTAATATTGACTTCCACCATCCCTCTGCTTACTTCTCTAGCAGGGATGTGCCTAACTTTACTTTCCGCTCCTCAGGGCAACTCATCACATCAAAACATTGCTCAAGCATATTTAACCAAACCTCAGTGTCAACTGGATCTGTAGAACCCTCAAACACTGTGGCTCCTACTTTCTTCAAGCGATCTATTCCATATGTCTTCTCTAAATCACTTGGTCTTGCTCTCTCTGGTCTGCCTACCTCCTGGGAGGAACTAGCATGCTGCTCATTTCTGGCCTCAGTCTGGACCCTCGGGGCACTAGATCCCCTCTCAGATTGACCTTGGGTAGAATCCTGCATCACGCCCGATCCTCGATCAAGTAAATGCCTCGCTTGTGCGTGTGTGGCGTGACTTTTATAAAATATCAACATACAAGACATACTTTGGATACTTAACTCAAATGCACAATTCTAGACTTGTATTCACATTCTAGTCCTGACTGGACTTACTCTTATCCTTACTTGGACCATGTTCCACTAGTTCTATCTGAACCAACTAAATAACTTGCTATTACTTCTTAGTTTTTTTTTCCTTAGAGCTAACTTGCTCTTCCTCATTCCCCATGGAGCTAACTGCTCTGATACCAAATTGTCACACCCCCTCCCGAAGTACTCACTACTTAGCCGGAAGACGACGTGAAGCCAACAGACATTGTTTACCTCTTAACAATACCTGTTGACCCTATTTTACCTGATAAACATACTATACTTGCATATGGAACACTTTAAACGTACCACAGCAGAAAGTTGAAACCTACTAAACATGCGTAAGGAGAAACTCTTATTAAGTCTCTCTTGAAAACTCAAATGGGCAAGAGCATCACAACCCAAAACATGCCAAATCATTGTTCACACAACCACAACTTCTAATGCACACACAATTATAACTACATAGTCCCCTCAAAATTAACTACAACACATATGGACTTGCTAAACAACTCCACCCATACAAAATATCAAACTCGTGGAGTTTCCAGCAGACTATGGCAGTATATCACGCACCGGGAGCCCGATCTCTACTTAAAAAGTTTGAAAACACTGAAAGAATGAGCTATGAAGCTCAGTGAGTGACTTAGTTTTAAAATTATTAACTCGTAAATCCTATAACCTGACAATCTATGAGCATATGCATCTGTGATCAAGCGTTGAAAAAAAATGTGTAACTATAAGAGCTTTTTAGAAAACCAGTAAGTATGTCATTAAAATCTCGTAAGACATATCAATAATTATAACCCTTATAGAACATATGACTATCTATGTTGTGTAGGGTACGGCCAGTACAACCAACGTTTACTCTATGATATAGTGGGGCCCGTCCAACACTCCCATCGTATTTGTCGTAGTGGGGACTGCCCAGCACTTACGACAACATTGTTGTCACGGAGTACACTCAACGTCGACAACAGAAAATGACCTGTGTGCACACGGTACTATACAACCTTGGGCTCAATATCTCAGTCATTTGCGCATTCGAGTCTCAGAAAACATATAAAATATTTGAACATGCTTGCTTATCTTTTCGTTCGTAAAACTCAAGCTTACTCAGCTTGTTCACAAAAACTGAAAATCTATAAATAATACTTGCTAGTACATGCTTGCTTGAAATCATAACATTTTCACTAAATTTCGGTAACCAATAAACATATGCTCACATATAAATTTCATCGGGAAATCTAGGCTCACAATGAGCACTTTAAATCATTTGTAGGGAAACATGTATGCTCATAAGTATGTGTTCAAAAGAAAACATAATTCAAGCATAAAAATTCGTTTGGAGGTTCGTTTTATCACTCACAGCATTAGAACTAGAACCTTGACCCGTATACTCGACACATTTCCTCTTGGCCTGTCAAACAAACCAAGAGCTCATGAATTCCAACCTTAAAATTATAAAAACCATTCTATCTATTTTCCAGCACTTTACAGATTTCATACCCTGATTTCACACAATCATAACTTCCTCATTACTTAGCAAAAAAGGATGTACTTTATACCAAAATCTTCCTTTTTGAAACCTCTAAAACTCATCTCAAGAAATAAAATTGCAATTCCCAACGGATTGGTATGAAAATACCTCGAAATCTGCCTCCTTAGAAACTAACTTCTGATATTTCCAGATTCGTTTTCCTGTTGCACCCTGAACTTGCCCTGAAATTTAAAGCATCTTCCAATCATTTTCTACTCACGAGTTCTTCATGAAAGTTGTAGAAAATTTAATAAGCTTGTCAACCATACCTATTACAGCTTCTAATTCGAATCCTACTGATCAGCACGACTCAAAAACCAGAGGCTTCTCGGAATTAACAGCAAAATCTTTCCTCTGCTTTCCTCTTCACAAATCAGTAACTTAGATTCAAAATCCTTCATGAACTTTGTTCAAATATGTGTTAACTTTCAAGAAAATCAAACCTCAACTCTTACTTGTTCTTGTGGAGCTCGAAATGATCAAAATATCAGCACTGGGCAGAATTGTTCATCTTGTTGCCATGAGAGGTTGTTCGCCCTTTCTTCTTCAGCATTAAACCAAAACCTTTTCCCTTCGTCTTCTCTCTAACCTCTCCCACGAAGCTCTGAGTTTAGTTTGTGTAAATGAGAAGGAAATGAGTTTAAAATTGGTTAAAAACAACCAAGTGGTGGTGGAGTTCCCACCATCCATTTTCCTTTTCTTTTTTTTTTCCTTTCTTTATTTCTTTTTCCTTTTTCTTTTCTTTTTTTTATTTAACAAAGAAAACCAAATATTTAAACATTTCCTTTCTTCTTTTTTTTTTTTTTTGTAAGAAAATTTTCAAAGGAAGATCTCGAGTTTACAGCGAGAACCATCTAAGCTCAATTAGCCACATGATGAGATTGAATCCACAGCGGAAGCGATGTGAATCGCGATGCTCCGTTGTGTTACTTAAAATTGCATACATCTCATGTAAACTAGATTAAGCATAGGGAGAAAAAGACAAAGTACAACGACATACCTTTGAAGTGTTGGGATGTATGTCCTAATCTCGTTTATGTTTGTAACATTACTTATTGAAATAAATAAGAGTTATTTTTTCATCACTTTGTGTCTCGCATATTTACAAACTTAATCCAATAAACTAAGTTCCAGGGTCATTGAATTATGAGAGAACTAGAACTTGAACGATGTGTAGTGGACACAGAGGGAGGATCATGTTCGAGTTTATGACCCAAACGGTCTACAGTATATGGATAGGGTTGGATATCTAATCCTGAATACGCTGTGGATGCGACCCGCTTTGCATTAATACGAACGAGGTGATCAAACTCGTTCATGTGGTTGACATGCGAGTGGGGGTATCATGTGCAATGAGATTGTACAAGACCGGACTGTGAATTATTAGACCTTCTGATGTAACATCGTTAACAGTATAGGACTAATAACTTCGTAGATGACCAATAGTGACTCGACCTTAATCCTGAGCGTGTTACGGACTCTTGTCTGTAGGGATCTGTCTTTTGACTAGTACGAGTGAGGGTGGTCACAGTTACTCGCCCAATATGTCTATCTTCTCAGGGACAGGACCACGTGGAGAGCTGGAAACTTGACTACGCAAGATGAAATTCACTCGTTCCCGAATCAGGGAAACTAGAGGGGTTGTTCCCTTAAGTGTTGTCTCCAAGGCTTGGACAACGGGCCTACCCTCTTACTGACCCGAGAGGGAAGGTTTTTATGGTTGGACCATGCAACTTTGTTGTTCATTAGAGGAGTAGTGGGACTTAAGGAGCAAGAGGTAGACACAGGGGTAAAACGGTAATTTGATCCAACAGTGTCTACGAACAACCTGTGAAGGATCGACTCACGGGCATTGGTTGTATCAATGGACACAACTTGTCCTACAGTGATGAGAGTGCAGCTACGGTCTTTAGTGGAGTGTTACCGTAGCTAATGAATGTTGAATAGTCGGGTCAAAGAGTTTGACAGGTTAGTCTCGGATCATTGGAGCTCGTCATCTGTAGGTCCATTAGGTCCCTTGGTTGGCTCAAACTGGATAAATTGAGGGTTTACAGTTTGATGTGGATTTGAAGTGTTCAAATTCATTAAAATGGTATTTATGTCATTTATATGAGATGTGATAGACATAATATATAGTTTTAATGTGAATGAGATTCATATTAAACTATAGGTTAGCCTAATTGATTAATTAGTGTTAATTTAGAGAAATTAGATTGAGAGAAATTAAATTGAATGTGGTTCAATTTAAAATCCACAATTATACAAATGTGATTTGTATAATAAGGTATGAGATATCTTATTATATATGTTATGCAAATATGATTTGCATAACATAAGATTGTGGTAAAATGGTAAATAGGTGGATATTTCAACTCCACCTCTCACCATTATTTAAGGACCTTTGCAAGAAGGTTTTGATGATCACAAGTTCATTTTTTGGAATTTCACCAAAAGAACTATTCTCTCTTCTCTCAACTCTCTCTCAATTTCTCTCTACCCAAACCAAAGGGAGTTCCACCACTCTCCCTCAACCGATCGAGAACAACCGAGAAGATCTTTCGGAGGTGTCACTGTTCTTGGTTCGAGAGTTCGTGTGTAAAGATCGAAGGCACGGAGAATTCGTGATCGGAGAAGAAATTGTCGAAGAAAGGTTCTTCAACAAGTAAGTAGATCTATACTTTCTGTTTTTCTTCTCTATAAAGCATGTTTAGCCTAGAATTTATGTGATAGATTCAATTTTAAGAAATCAATTTCACAACAAACACCACGACGATTCAAAGTCGTTTCCGCTACGGGAGTTTCATTCCCTTCATGAAGAATGTTTTTCTTCTCGTTTTCCTTCTCCCGTAATCACAATCTCTTCAATGATCTTCCGTTCTCGATCCATGAACAAAGACACCTCCACAAGGGCTTCTCAGTTATTCTCCGACGGATGAGGGATAATTGTGGGGTTTCCTTTGAAATTGGGTTTGAAGAGAATAGAGAGAATTTGAGAGAGGAGAGTTTGCTCTTTTTGGTGAGAAATCCAAAAAATGGCAAAAATGGCTTAAGGAATGCTTTTCCAAGCTTCCTTTTATAATAGGATGGGGTGTTCTCCACCCAGTTTCCATTTATCCACAAACTAGATAATATGCAAATCATATTTGCATAATTATATAGTATAAGGTATCACATACCTTATAATGCAAATCACATTTGCATAATGTGGGATTAAAATTAAATCATATTTAATTTTACATATCTCTCAAATTAATTTCTCCAACTATGCCTTAATTCCATAATTAGGCTATAATATAGTTTAATATGAATCTCATTCACATCAAACTATATATTATATCACTTATATCTCATATAATTGACATAAATACCCTTTATGTGAATTTGAACACTTCAAATTCACTCCAAACTTTATATCCTCATTAATTTCATAATTGAGCCAACCGAGGAACTTAATGGACCTACAAATCATGAGCTCCAATGATCTGAGATTAACCGACCAAACTCTTTGATCCCGTAAATCAACTTTCATTAACTACGGGGTTACTCCACTAAAGACCCGTAGATGCACTCTCCTCACTGTAGGACAAGTTGTGTCCATTGATATAACCAATGTCCATGAGTCAACCCTTCACAGATTGTTCGTAGTCCCAGCTAGGTCAAATTATCGTTTTACCCTTCTGCCTACCTCTTGCACCTTAAGTACTACTGCTCCTCTAATGAACAACTTATTTATAGTCCTACCATAAACAACGTCCCTCTCGGGCCAATGAGAGGGTGGGGCCCCATTGTTCAAGCCTTGAAGTCATCCCTTAAGAGAACAACCCATCTAGTTTCCCTAGCACGGGAACAAGTAAATTCCATCTCGCGGAGTTAAGTTTCCAGCTACCCACGTGGCTCTGCCTCTGAGAAGGTAGGCATATTGAGTGGCAACTCAGGCACACTTTCACCCGTACTAGTCTAAGAACAACCCCCTGCATACAGGAGTTCGTAACTCGCTCATGATTAAGGTCGAGTCACTAATGGTCATATACAAATTTATTAGTCCTAAACTGTTAACTGTGTTACATCAGTTGGTCTAATAATTCATGGTCCAGTCTTGTACAATCTCATTGCACAGGATGCCCCCACTCGCATGTCAACTACATGAACGAGTTGGATCACCTCTTTTGTATCAAATACAAAGTATGTCGCATCCACAGTGTTACCAGGATGAGGTTCCCAACCCTGTCCATATATTGTAGACTATTCGGGTCATTTACTAGAACGTGATCCTACATGTGTGTCCACTACACACTATTCAAGCTCTCATAAATAAGAATGACTCTGGAGCTTAGTTTATTGGATTAAGTTTGAAATGCGAGATATAAGGTTTGATGAGAAAATAACTTTTATTTATAAATACATCAAATGTTACAAACACACGAGTTTAGGGCATACACCCTAACACCACAGACATGTAGGTTTAATTGCTTAGTTTCCTAAAAGATTTGGGAGTAGTACCGAATAGGAATTGAACCCGATTTACTTAGATTTGAAATTCTTGACACAATTGCCACAACATTTTCGGCAACATTTTCTCCGAAGGGGCAAAAACACTTGAATTCCCTTCTTTTTAATAATTGATTTTCCTTAATTTGCAGTAACTTAGATATCACTCAAAACAATTTTATAAAATTATTTCATCTCTTGTATTATTGTTAGCATATTTTGTCTTCCAAATAAGATTTGCTAAAATTTGTTCCCTGTGGGTTCGATACTCTGGAATACTTCCAGTTTTGTATTACTTTGATCACGTGCACTTGCGTGTCACGTAACGTTATCACATGTATACTGTTCGGTTCTAGCGCTTTTGTAGGGTGGAAGTTCTTTAGAGCAAATTCGACTTCACCTTTTGTGAAGGCCTTTGTTGTATCAAGATTCTAGTTTGGAGAGATTCTTAACTCAATGTTATTCGTTATTCTTTGGATAACTTCATTGCTCGGATGCCCAGAAGAGAAGAGTTGTCTGAAGTAGTCTATACTGATACGCTGCAAATCCTTATCCTCTTGAGGGATGCCTTATGATGAAACCGCTTCGTATTGTGATCCCCTCCATTTAAGCCATTTCCCCTGGATCTGGCCTTACAATGCCTCTCTTCTTCCTCCAGCAACTTTTCCAAATCTCTCTCAGCATTGATGAGGTCCATTCTCCAATCACCCTATTTCGTAGCAAAAAAATTTTGGATTTTGGCATCCTTTCTAGCTATGGCTCATTTCAAAGAACCTCCTAACCTTTCCTTGTCCCAAGCTTTCAGCTTCTTGAGACAACACCCTAATTTTGTTTGGAAATCTCTACCGTTCGTTCGTTGGTCGATGGTCTGACCGGTAAAAACCTAATTTCTCAACCCAGATCAATGGTTGGAAATTGATCGTTTTCGGGTTGAATCTATCAAGTCTTTCCCACATGAGCATACCTTTTTTTGTGTTCTATTCATCCAAGTGAACACATCCTCTTCATGAAGGGAATTGAATCCCATGTGGAAGTGATTGATCCCCTTTACTCTCAATTGCGTGACATAGAAAATACTCAAAGTAGAAATCTAGCTAAGCATACTTCTTGAAGGCATAGAAGGATTAATAATTTACCTTTGAAGATCGGTTCTTCAAGTTGTTCCTCGTTGTCTACGAGCTCCTCTTCTCTACGATCAAATCCTCGAACATCGCCAAAAGACCTTCTCGATTGTTCTCTAGGAGAGGGAGAGAGGTGGAATCTCCTTTTTGAATTAGGGATATTTTTGAAGAGAGATTTGGAGAGAACTCTTGTGTTTGCTGAAGATGCAAAACTACACAAATGGTTCAAGTGTTCCAAAATGCATCCAAAGGTTGCATTTGTAGGCAATGTGGGTGGAGACAAATTCTCCACCCATTTTGCCACTAACTCCACATATTATGCACAAATGCATAATATAAGGTATCAAATACCTTATTATGTGAATCAAATTCACATAATGTGGAGAAATTAAATTTAGTAAAATTCAATTTCATGTCTCTCAAATTATTTCCTCAATATATGTCTTAATTCCATAATTAGACATAATTAGGTTAATTATGAATCATATTAATATTGAACTATATATTATATCAATTATATCACATATAATTGATATGATCCCTAAAATGAACTTGAACATTTCAAATTCATTTCAAAACTTTATACCCTCTATTAATTCCATGTTGAGCCAACCGAGGGATCTAATGAACCTACAGATCATGAGCTCCAACGATACGAGATTGACTAATCAAACTCATTGATCCCATCAATCAACATTCGTTAACTACGAGTCACTCCACTAAAGACTCGTAGTTGCACTCTCCTCACTGTAAGACAAGTTGTGTCCATTGATTTAACCAATGTCTGTGAATCAACCCTTCACAAGTCGTTCGTAGTCACAGTTGGGTCAAATTATTGTTTTACCCCTATGACTACTTCTTGCACCTTAAGTACCACTAATCCTCTAATGAACAATAAGTTTATGGTCCGACCATAAACATTATCCCTTTAGGGCCAGCAAGAGGGAGGGGCCCCGTTGTTCAAGACCTGGATTCAACTCTTAAGGGAACAACCTATCTAGTTACCCTAGTTCGGGAACGAGTGAATTCCTTCTTGTGAAGTTGAGTCCCCAGCTCCCTACGAGGTTTCATCCCTGAGAAGGTAGGCATACAGAGTCGGCGACTCTGGCCACTCTCACCCGTACTAGTCAAAGGATAAACCTCCGCAGATAAGAGTTCACAACTTGCTCAAGATTCAGGTTGAGTCACTATTGGTCATCTTTTGAATTATTAGCCCTAACCTATCAACGATGTTACTAGATTGGTCTAACAATTCTTGGTCCAGTATTGTACAAACTCTTTACACAGGATGCCCTCACTCGCATGTCAACTATATGAACGAGTTGGATCGCCTCGTTTGTATCAAATACAAAGTGGGTCGCATCCATAGTGTCACTAGGATGAGGTTCCCAACTTCATCCATCTACTATAGACCATTCGGGTCACAAGCTTGAACTTGATCCTAGATATGTGTCAACTACACACAGTTCAAAGTTGTCTAAATGTGACCTTGAAGCTTAGTTTATTAGATTTAAGTTTGTAATTGCAAGAATACGAGATTGAAGGAAAAAAAAAATAACAACTTTATTCATTTCCTCAAATAATTTTAAATACACGAGTTTAGGGCATAAATCACAACACTTCAAAGCCCAGATCCATCAAATTACAACTATAAAGAGCCTATCTAACACCTTGTATATGAGCCTCTTTTTTATTCCTACTTCCCAACTTCTCATCCTCAAACAGAATTTTATTAAAATCTCTCCCAACAAGCCAAGACATACTTCCCATGCCACTTAACCTTATCAAAAGCTCCAATGAGGTTGCCCGACCCTTAACCTATAGAAACCTATAAACCACCAACAATCTTCTTCTCCAGTCACTATAGTATCGATGTGACCCGAAGAAAAAGATCTTCAAATCATACTCTAAAGGAAGTTGAATCCAAGCCTATATTTGATGATAAGATTTTGTGCTAACTCAAACATCCTTTACTTGTGGATTAATAAACAATTTTCATCTCTCAAGAAAGTTAAACATAGATTCTTTTATTGGCTTCCACTTATCTATCTGATAAAAATTTCGACAATATAGTTGATTGATTTTTATAATTAAACTTAACAAAAACTTAACTGATTAATCATTGTACTGATTTATTAAGGTGAGCTAATCAACATACCTTCAATATTTCCAAATTAAATAACTTGGTGGTGGGTTACATCTTACTACCCATAGAAGGCTTCTTGTAATAAGGCTTGTTGTGGTTGTCTCCATTGCCACATTCTTTGATAAGGTCAATTGAGTAGCTGTTAGCACTTGTTTAATCTCACTATGATATCAATGGTTGAAAATTTGAATAGTTTATAAGATATTAAATTCTATTTTCCATAAGGTGATAAACAATAATAATATGATCAGTAAAGGAATAAAAAAGGGGCAAGTATATGTTCACTGAATGTGATCAACGCCCAATCTTCTACAAACTCCAAATTCTACTAGAAGATGAAATGGAAGGCAACACTCTAATCACCAACTTTTCCTTGGAATTTATTTTTTTTAAAAAAAAAACTTTAGAAAAAGCCTCTATGAATCTTCATAGTCACGTCTCACAATGACATATACATAAGAACAATATATCAAAACAAAGTCTTTAACAAGGCTAACAATCATGCTATAGCATGAGCAACATGATTTAAAGAAAACTTTTGCCTACCATCTAGTACCTAGTGTTAGAAAAGTTCTAAACAAGCTCTCATTTTCGAATACTATAATGTCTATACATTGCTTATTCTTCTCGCAATTCCATTCTTGAATTTGATACAACCGAGCTTCAAATAGATTATTTGATGATTAGGCTCTATCAATCCAACAAAGATCCTTAAAAAAAAGGAAATTGTAATGGTAGCAAAAAATATTAGAATATTTGTAAATCTAGCCATGATTTTTTAGATTTGCAAATATAGCAAAAAAATTTAAAATATAATTTTCGTTTATGTATTATTCCAGTTTTACTCTTGTTGTGTATCAGTAGGATATGTGATATACTTAATATTTGGTATATCAGTAGTTTATCTAATATACTTAATATTTGGTAATTAGAAGTACATATGATATACTTTATATTTGGTATATCAGTCAAATAATATATACATAAAACAAAGTATATTAGCAATATATTACTGATATACTACCAATACTTTTTTAGTATATCAGTTAAATGATATAAATAGAGAGAGAGCATATCATAGAAATTTTGCATATTTAGTATATCACTTATATACTTCATTTTAGATACGTTCATTTCATTGACATACCTAACATTGGGTCTATCAGTAGTATATTAGTGATATACTTCATCTTAGATATATCTGATATACTAAATATGAATTTCTTATATAGTACTAATCAAGTCTGTCAATGAAACAAGTCTATTGACTAAAAACTAGTAAATATAAACAATTAAAGTAAAGAACAAAAATAAAGATATCAGTAGCATATCAGTGATATACTCCATATTATGTATAACTCATATCTGAATTATTATATACTCTTGATAAACTTCACACAAGTATATTAGCAATATATTAACTATATATTTTATATTAGGTATATCATTATTATATCAACGATATATCATTAATAGACTACTAACAAAGTTCATATTAAAATTCTTAAAATAAAATATATTAGTAGTGTATCAATGATATCCTTTATATTATATAATATCATGTTGCATACTTATGTACTCTTGATAAACTTCATCGAAGTATATTAGTAGTTTATCAGTGATATAATTTTTATTATGTATATTGTTGATCTATCAACAGTATACCACTGGTAGACTACTGAAAACTTTTTATGAACAACACCCGTGAACAATAAAGCATATCAATAGCGCACCAGCGATACATTCTATATTATGTATATATCATATGCTAGTTACTGATATACTCTTGATCAACTTCAAATAAGAATATCAGTAGTATATCATGTATTTACTTTTTGGTTAGGTATATTGTTAGTCTATCAGAACTATCGCTGATAGACAACTGATATTCTCTATATTGAAAAATGTGCAGGAGGGCATTTTTTATTTTTTGTTCCATTTGATTAGGTTGGGCCTGTTGTTTTTGCTACTTTTACAAATCCAATATATGAATGACACGCTTACAATTGGTATATAATATTTTGCCATCTATACAAGTGCTTCTAAAAAAAATGGTAAAAGTATAGTTTTTTTCCTATTAAAAAAACCTCAACTTCCAAGAATCTAAGTTGATATTTGGTTACACATTCCTAAGCTTGGGATTCCTAGGCTTAAACTTGAGAACCCAAATAAAATGAAGACACCAAAGGGCAGCTATGGCCAATGAGGAAGGGTTTTTTGTACGGATGACCTCCTTTCAGTTGGATTATCGACAAAATACCCACATTTTAGATTTAACTATGGATGACCCTTTGATGTCGTCAACCACTCTCGATCTGGGTACAACATTGGTTATTTTGGCGTATTAAATGACTATCGGTCTCGTTCTCCTGCCAACCCCTAAATCATGCTAACGGGGTGTTTGATGACGTCGTAATATCAATTACGTTGACGGTCGTTTACCTTTGTCGTCTTAGTTACCGATTGCATACTCTCTCGATCTCATTCATCTGGATTGTAATGGACGTCGTACGTACTCCCGCTCTCATTCTGATACTAATTAATAGTTAACGGACGACCATCGCTCTCGATCTGATCAACATGGTGGCAGGCTAGAGGTCAACCAACGACAAGTAACCTCTTGATTTCGTGCAACCGCAGCGTAACGGATGTCGTACATACTCCCGTTCTCGTTCGGATAATAATAACTAACAGATGACCTTCTCTCTTGATCAAATGAACATGGTCGCACAATCGACCTCAACCAACAACAACTAACCCGTTTCGACTACATAGTGGACTAAAAGTTAAAGAACCAACCTCGATTCCGTTTTTTAAACAACAACCCATAATCGTACCTTAATTGGGTCCCTGACGCAGTTGAACAGCTGACTATCTCCGGCGGTGGGAGGATTCTTTCATCTCCTACACTCGAACCGGCTGTATCGGAAGGGATCGAGTACATAGATGAGGTGACGACATAGTATCTATATTTAATCAATATAAGGTCATTGTGGGCTTCTTACATTAATGACTATTAGTTAGCACAACCAACCTTCATTGCAATGGACGACTAATTTAATTGAAACTCAATGTAACACCAACTATAAAACTAACTTATATATATATATATATAAACTCATTATGTGCATGAAAAACTCTATTGGAGAGTCTCGTTGGGAGTTGAGATCGAGAGTCTTGTTGAGAGTATTCAATCCAAAATGAAACGAGAGCGTCGTTGAGAGTCGATATCTAGAGTCTCGCTTCTTGTGGAGGTTCTCATCTTTTCTAATTTCATTTATTTGTATCATCTGTGTTTATGCAGTCTTGAATTTTTTACCATATTAACTATATATCATTGAAAGAATAAATAATTCATTCGTTATAAAGGTTCAATCGAACGTGAGAGTGGTATGTACGACTGTTTAACTGACTTAGGTATTTTAATATATATTGGTATACTAAAAAAAGATCACAAATCGAATGCATATACGAGGTACTCTACATACCATGAATTCATTGTGAATATAATGGGAGATTACATATAAGGAAAACATGTTACTAGTTGGAAGTGAATTGATTGGTTGACAATGGGAGATTACACATTTGTCGATTGTGACCAAAGATTCCCACACTGCGCAGATCTCATGATACAAAACCACCGTTGCTTCACCGCGGATGGGATCCTGATATGAACCACCAGAGCATCAAATTGTTATTTTCTAATTTTGATGTAATTCTATCATTTTTTCCATTTTTATCGTTTTTATGACATTTTAAGTAGGGGTATTTTTGTCATTTGTCATGATATGACAAGGGTTTTGGGAAGCTATGTAAAGCTTGGCCCTTAGGTTGTACAAGATAGTTTTTGGATGAATAAAAATTTTGTGTGATTTGTTGCAGAGCCACATCATCACCCTTTGCAATTCTTGAGTACAGGGTTGCAAGTTAGGAACATTCAGGTAGGTTTGATCAACTTGCTTTTGAAGTGTTTCATGAGTGAGGAACTAGTTCCTTACCTCTTGGTCTTCGATCATAAGGTAATCCACATCTAGTTCTTTTCCTTGGGATTGAATTGAATTGATTTGGGGGTTTTAGTGTTTGAGAATTAAGGGTTCACATAACCAAAGGATTCCTAATTCCAATTCGCTAGGGTTTTCTTATCAGATCCTGTTAACTCGTCTATGACAAACCCTCAATATTCTCGTTGGTGGAAGTATAACCAACGGATCGTAATCCGGGTGCCTCTTCCACTGCGTTTCAGAAGATTGATGACCCTGCACCAAATCTTTCACCATGTACCCAGCAAATCAAGACTCTCGTATCTGGATTGACAACATAATCGAATTAAATCAATCCAAAAATTATTTTTTTTCTTTGGTAAAGGTAACGTAAGTATAGTATATATTATCATAAACTATATGATAGTTTTATAAGAAAGATATATATAAAAGTTAAAGAAAATCCTAGGTATATATAAAAGTTAAAGAAAAGTTATATATAAAAATATAAAACTAACTTTTATAAGAAAGATATATATAAAAGTTAGTTTTATATTTGTTGTTCCATTAAGTTTGGTTAAAATTAAATGCTCATTTAATATAATGAAATTTGACATTAATGTGAGAATTAGGCATAAAGAATACGAGATAGATGACCTAAAGTGATAGTTCAACATAGTATGCATTCTTATATTGTCCGGTAACATCGACTATATCGATAGTCACCCATTACGATGGATGTTGGTTGAGGTAATTAATAGTCATTAATGTAAAAAAAAAAAAAGTTCACGTTCACTTTATATTAATTATTACATATACTATGTCGTCGCTTCATCTATATACTCGATCCCTTTTGTTACAACCGATTCGAAAGTTGGAGATGAAAGAATTCTCCCACTATCGGAGATAGTCAACAGTTTAACCGGGTCAGGCGAAACCCGTTATAAAGGTACGGGTAGGGGTTGTTCTTTAAAAAACACGATCGGAGTTGTTCAACTTTCAGTCCACTATACATCTATGGTATGTAGTCCAAACGAGTTAGTTGTCGCTGGTTGAGCTCCAGCCTGCAACATGTTGACTAGATCGAGAGAGATGATCACCCGTTAACTATTAGTATCAGAACGAGAGCGGGAGTACATATGACGCCCATTACAATGCGGATGAACGAGACCGAGAGAGCATGCGGTCGGTAACTGAGACGACAAAGGTAAACGACCGTCAACGTAATCGATATTACACTGTCATCAAACGTCCGTTAGCATGGTTTGTGGGTTGACGGGAGAACGAGACCAGTAATCATTTAATACACCAAAATAACCAATGTTGTAACCAGATCGAGAGTGTTTGACGACATTAAAGAGTCATCCCTAGTTAAATCTAAAATGTGGGTCTTTTATGGATAAACCAATCGAAAGACGTCATCCCAAAAAAAAAAAACTCAATCTGGAAACATCAAAAGTCACCTATGCTGACAACTCAACATGGATAAATCCAACACTCCACCGTTGTTCCCCTCCCTTCAACATACTGTAATGGCGCGTCAACAGAGAAGCTTGTCGCCATTGAAATGGCGCCAACAGGAGCCATGGATTTCCGATCCAACTGTCCAGATATGCATGACCGAAGCCTAAATCAACCCCCACGCGTCATTCACATTCTTCAAAAACTTCATGTGGGCTCAACAAAATCCCCTTTGATTGACATGCGACCGAAGCAAAGAATTCTCCAAAAGCCTTTTTCCCACCGCAAACCTACGAAGAATATACGAATTCCCTGACCTATCTATCCCTTTCCCTTTTTCGATTCCAGAACTCAAGGTTTTTGGCAATGGCGGCTGCTGCTGAGAATGGGATTTCCAGTGAAGTGCAGCTTTCAATGGCGGTTTCGTCTATGTTTCCTGGTTTTCGCTTTTCGCCGACTGATGAGGAGCTCATTTCGTTTTACCTCAAGAAGAAATTGGAGGGCTACGAAAAGAGCGTTGAAGTCATTGCGGAGATTGAAATTTACAAGTACGAACCCTGGGACTTACCTGGTCAGTGTTGCTTTTAATGGTCTTTGATTCTTAGTTCTGTCTCTGCAACTGAGCGCTAGCAGAAAACTCTACGTTGAACTTGGAATTTCTTTGAAATGAATCATCTATGCGCATTGGCGGCTTTTTCGACCGATCTTGCTTCCTCCTTTTCAATTCTTTTGGGGTTTTTCTGTTGTTTGATTAGGGCTGTTTTGTTTTTTCTTTCTTCATGTAATCAGCCAAGTCTATAATTCAATCTGATAATGAATGGTTCTTCTTCTCCCCTCGTGGGAAAAAGTACCCGAATGGTAATCAAACCAGGAGAGCGACTGATTTAGGCTACTGGAAAGCTACAGGGAAAGAACGTAATGTAAAGTCAGGTTCCAATCTTATTGGTACCAAGAGGACTCTGGTTTTCCATACTGGCCGTGCACCGAAAGGGGAAAGGACAGAGTGGATTATGCATGAATATAACACCAAGGATAAAGCTCAGGTAAGTTCTTTATGTTGTTCACTACAATTTGCATTTGGTCTGTGTTATTGTATTCCAACTTGGGAAATGCTGATGATTCTCGGAGCAAAATTTCTCATTGAACTCGTGGCTTGTTTGAGAAACTGTTTCAAAACAAATTTCTGTTTTCGTTCTCAAAACTGTTGTAGGATAAACAATTTGATTACCCTGTTTTGCTTAATTCTCAAACAAGCTCTTACTTTTTGAACTGCGGTGACCTATGGTGTTTTGGTGTCATCATGTTACTTCTTTCATGGAGATATTTGAAGAGATTAAAGTTAACCACTCTGTTGCAGGTTTCCATGCTGGATAAATATGTCTTGTCTTTGTCTCATCTTTTTGTATGTATTTTATCGGCTTCATCTCCACTTCATATGCTGTACTAAGAATTTGTTGATATATGATGAAACTTCAAATTTGAGAAGCTTATCTACTATAGGAAAAAATTGCTTGAAGTAGTTCGAGTTAGTACGAGAGAGTGTAAGGAAAATTTGATTGCCGTGATATAATAATACATCTTTGAGGTTTAGACCTAGATTGTATACTGAAATAGTAGTGGTACATGGTTGTTTCCTACGTTAATCCTGAGCCTGGATGGCGAATTTGCTTGATTTTGAGTCCAGTTGAAGATAAATGATTGGAGCTTTCAGCCAGGGACTTCTGAGCTGGGAGTCAAACTGCTGATAAGTTCCATGCATTCTTGGTATGAATCTATCTTGCTTCGAGAAGGGTCTGTTTTGACCAAGAATTGAAGTTGTACAATCCAGTTCAGTTTTCTTTTTTGAGCATATTACAAGGCAGGTACAAGGAAACTAAAATTAATAGCTGAAAAGTATGGTTTTAATTCTATCAAACCGAGTTAGATTTAATAAAACTAAAATGTTTCGACGCTTGGACATAGATTGGGGGATTCAACTAGAGAGAAATAAAAAAAGAAACCATAGGAACTCATGATCCATTATGAAATCCCAAACGAGATTTGCAAATTATATGTAAAGCAAAAGCCCCGAGAGGCAGTCTCAATGGCTAAGGCCCACAATTTGTGAGCAACACCTGTCTAGAATTTTTGTGTTCAAATCTTCAGGTGAGCTTAATGAGGAAAACCCTTGATATCTCCAGAGAGTTTGGGCCTTAGGGTATGTGAAGACTTAAAAAGAAATTAAATGCTAAGCAAAGATTGAAGTCCTATACATAATTCTTGACTTCGTTACCTCTCTTTGAAGGATTTTGGCTGTCATTGATGACCTAGCCTTTTTTTCCCCAAAGTCAAGAATTCATTTACATGAGCATTCCATAGGCATCCTTTGATTATTGTAAAAGAAGATCTATGTTATACTTTTTTGAGTTCGACAATTGCAGAGTGGGAAATTGAACTGTCGACTTTTAGGATGTTAAATTGGTATCTTATCCACTGTGCTAGGCTCAAATTCACAAGATCTATGTTATACTTGATCCTTCTTAGCCATCTTTCAAACATGCCAAGAAGACTATGGTTTCACCTCATCAATGCACCTTTATATGGTCACTATGGAATGAAAGACACCACAAAATCTTCAAAGATTAGGAGAAGACCTCTGACATCCTTTTTTCTTTAATTATTTTTATTATTATTTTTTTGGCTCTCCCATGGTGTAGAAATGTCTTCCCTAGCAATTATAGCATGAACTTTCTTTTATCCAATTGGAGGAGTTTTATGTAGCTTCCTTGGATGGGAAATTTATTCGATGTGGCCGCCACATTGTTATTGCCCTCTTTAAACTTTTGAATGTATAATTAAACTGTAATTTTAGTTTCTCTTTCCTACCTTTAGTGGTATAAAACCTCTAGCCACACTGTTCCAACTTCCTTGAATAGTTTCTCATTTAGATAGGATTGGACTTTTCATTTCTTTTCTTCTGTAAATTCATTTTATCAATGCCATTGTTTCTCGTAAACAAAAAAGATTGCTTTGTACAAATGATTGGATATCTTAAGATTTGTTCAAAACTAAATTTATTGGTAGTATTGAGTTTAAAGAATTGATGTTGTGTTAAAGCATCTTCCATTAATTCTTTTCCAAAATTTGGAGTAAGGAAGCAATCTCTATAAAAGATGAATGCTAAATTACACATAATGAGTAGTACAAGTACTCTGGTAGGATATTGAACATTATGTATTGTTAAGAAACTGCTTTAGGACTAAATCAAGTCCACATGTGTTAGTTGATTTTTTCAAAGTTTGTTCCTATTCTTTAGGAATTAGTAGTTGTTCCTATTCTTTAGGAATTAGTTGGTTTGTTATTCATGCTTGATGGAGCAAGTTTAGAATCATGTATTAGTGGGTTGTGTTTTTGACACTATAAATATTGTAATGCTTTGAGTTTTTTAATATGACAGTAGTTCCCTTTGTTCTTGTTCTTCAACAATTCTGCATTACCTTTCTAGAAACAACAATTGGTATCAGAGCCTTATTCTTAAGGGATCTATGAGTGAGCGTGTGAGGTTGTTGTGTCATGGACATCGAAGCAAGTTCTGGTTTCTCTTCAATTTCTCCACTGGTGTTTGATGGAGATAACTACTAGGTTTGGGCAGTTCGTATGGAGGCATATATGGAAGCTGTGGATATTTGGGAAGCTGTGGAGGAGGATTATAAAATTACTGATCTCCCAAACAATCCCACCATGGTACAAATCAAATTGCAGAAAGAGAAGAAACCAAAGAAATCCAAGGCAAAGGCTTGTTTGTTTGTTGCTGTCTTATCTACTATCTTCACTCGAATTATGACTCTGAAGTCAACATGTGAGATATGAAATTATCTCAAGTTAGAGTACGGGGGAGATGAAAGAATCAAAGGAATGCGTGTGCTAAACTTGATTCAAGAATTTGAGTTGCAGAAGATGAAGGAAACAAAATCAATTAATCAGTATTCTGATAGGTTATTGGACATTGCAAACCGAATCAGATTACTTGGTCATGTGTTCAAGGATTCAAGAATTGTTGAAAAAATTCTTGTAACAGCGCCTGAAAAATTTGAGGCATCCATTTCAGCCTTGGAAAATACCAAGGATTTGACTCAAATCACACTTGTTGGGATTCTCAATGCTTTGCAAGTACAAGAGCAAAGAAGAGCCATGAGGCAAGAAGGTGGTGTTGAAGGAGCCTTACTAGCCAAGCATCATGAGATTGCAAAGAACAACAAGAAGAAAAAGTTTTTCAAGAAGAATCATAATCCTGCTAGAGAATCTTCAACCAACAACAAAGTAGGAGAGAAGAAAGGATCTTACCCTCCATGTCAACATTCTGACATTGTAATAGAAAGGGTCATCCTCCTTTCAAATGTTCGAGAAGACCAGACGTCAAATGCACTAAATGTAACCAAATGGGGCATGAAGCTGTAATTTGCCGAAGCAAGAATCAACAAGGTGAAGAGGCTTAAGATCGCTGATCAGGAGGAGGAGGATCAACTGTTTGTGGCTGCATGCTTCATGGGCAGTGAATCAAATGAAAGTTGGCTTATTGACAGTGGCTGCACCAACCATATGACTAGTGACAAGGAGTTGCTTAGAGACTTGAAGCCAACTAACATCACCAAAGTCAGAATTGGCAATGGGGATTACATCTCTGTCAAAGGAAAGGAAACAATTGCAATTGCAAGTTGCATAGGTACAAAACATATTCAGGATGTTCTTTTTGTTCCTGACATTGACCGAAATCCGTTGAATGTGGGTCAACTTATTGAAAAAGGCTTTAAAGTTATTTTCAAAGATGAATGTTGTATTATTAAAGATGCAACTAATCAAGATATCTTTAGAGTAAAAATGAAAGGAAAGAGTTTTTCACTCAATCCTTTAGAGGAGAAGCAATCTGTCTTTCTTCTCAAACAGGATGTCACACAGATTTGGCATAAGAGAGTTAGACACTATTATCATCAGGGGCTTCTGCAACTAAGAGAAAAGAAGTTGGCACTTGATGTTCCCAAGCTTAGTGATGCAATCTCAAGCTGCAAAGCGTGTCAGTTTGGAAAACAAAATAGGAAGCCATTCCCGAAGTCAACCTGGAGAGCCACTCACAAGCTGCAGCTCATCCACACGGATGTTGCAGGCCCTCAAAGAACACCTTCTTTAAAAGGTAGCCTTTATTATATTGCCTTTATTGATGACTTCACCAGAATGTGTTGGATTTTTTCTTGAAGTGTAAATCAGAAGTAGCTCAAGTCTTTTGGAAGTTCAAGGCAAGAGTTGAGAATGAAAGTGGTAGTAAAATTCAGATGGTAAGGTCTGACAATGGGAGATAGTACACTTCAGCAGAATTTGACAAGTTTTGTGAAGATTCAGGCATAGAGCATCAACTTACGACTCCTTACACACCTCAACAAAATGGAGATAGTGAGAGGAGAAACAAATACATCATGGAGATGTCAAGATGCATGTTGCATGAGAAGAATTTGCCTAAGAAGTTTTGTGCAGAGGCAGCAAACACGGCTGTGTTTCTTCAAAACAGGCTTCTCACAAAGGCAGTGAAGGATCAGACACCATTTGAAGCATGGTATGGTTACAAACCATCTCTAAAATTCCTTAAAGTATTTGGTTGTGTGTGTTTCACTCATATTCCACAGAGCAAGCGTGACAAGCTTGATAGGAGAGCTTCACCAGGTATCATTATAAGCAATAGTACTGTTAGCAAGGCCTGTAAAATTTTCCAACCACAAACGGGAAATATTGTTGTTAGCAGGGATGTTCACTTCGTGGAGGATGAAGAGTGGAACTGGGATGATAAAGAAAACGAGGGTCAGACCATGGGAGAGTTGAAACTCAAATTTTCTGGTTCAAGCATGGAAGAAGAAGATGACTGACAGAATGAAATAGTGGATGATGTTCTCGTGAGAGGAAGAAGGTTCCTCTCAGATATCTATGAAAGGTGCAATGTTGCTGTGTGTGAACCTGTTGACTATCTAGAAGCAAAAAAGGATCAAAAGTGGATAACTACAATGGAGTAGGAGCTGTCAATGATTGAGAAGAACAAGACTTGGATCCTTGTGGACAAACCTCAAGGCAGGAAGGTAATTGGAGTTGAGTGGGTGTTCAGAACCAAGCTTAACGCCGATGGCTCGATCAACAAGCACAAAGCTAGACTTGTGGTTAAAGGGTATGCCCAAATTTTTGGTGTTGATTACTCTAACACTTTTGCTCCTGTTTCTAGATTGGACACAATCAGGTTACTGCTTGCAATAGCTGCACAAAAGGGCTGGAAAGTGTTCCAGTTAGATGTCAAATCAACTTTTTTAAATGGTGTCTTACCGGAAGAAATTTATGTTGAGCAACCCCAAGGTTTTGTGAAGGAAGGTGAAGGGGATAAAGTTTATCTTCTCAAGAAGGCCCTTTATGGACTAAAACAAGCCCCAAGAGCTTGGTATAGCAATATTGATGAACATATGTTGAATTTGGGATTTGTGAAAAGTCTATCAGAAACAACTTTATATGTCAAGCACAATGGTACTGATATTCTTATTGTTTCACTATATGTTGATGACCTACTAGTTACAGGAAACCATACATATCATATTCAAAATTTCAAACAGGAGATGATGAAGGTGTTTGAAATGACAGATCTCGGGCTCATGTCCTACTTCCTTGGCTTGGAGATCAAGCAAGGACAAGTGAAATTTTCATATGCCAGAAAAAATATGCAAAGGAAATACTAAAGAAGTTTCAGATGGATGAGTGCAAGGCAGCAAACACTCCAATGAATCAAAAAGAAAAGTTGTGCAAAGAAGATGGTACTGACAAAGTTGATGAAGGATATTTCCAAAGCTTTGATTGGTTGCTTGATGTATCTTACAACAACCGGACTTGATATTTTAAATGCTGTAAGTATTTTGTCTCGATTCATGCATCAAGTGAATTACATCTCAAGGCTGCCAAAAGAGTAATTCGATATGTCAAAGGCACAAGCAATTTAGGTGTTAAGTTCACAAGGAGCAAGGAGTTCAAGCTAGTTGGTTTTTCTGACAGTGACTGGAGAGGTTTCAGTGATGATATGAAAAGTACTTCAGACTATTGTTTTACTCTTGACTCTGGTGTTTTCTCATGGAGCTCGAAGAAGCAAGAAACTGTAGCCCAATCCACTGCCGAAGTAGAATTTATTGTTGCAACAACTACTGTTAATCAAGCTTTATGGCTAAGGAAAATTTTACTTGATCTTGATCTGGAGCAGAAGGAAAGCACAAAAATCTTTGTTGACAATCAAGCTGCTATTGCTCTCTCTCACAATCCTGTATTCCATGGGACAACTAAACATTAAAACATCAAATTATTCTTCCTAAGGGAAGTTCAGAAACATGGAGATGTGACTCTTGTTTACTACAAAATAGAAGATCAAGTTGCAGACATTTTTACTAAACCATTGCCTGCTTCCAAGTTCGAGTTTTTGAGGTCAAAACTTGGTATTTGCAGCTCCTAAAGCAAGGAGGAGTGTTAAGAAACTGCTTTAGGACTAAATCAAGTCCACATGTGTTAGTTGATTTTTTCAAAGTTTGTTCCTATTCTTTATGTATTAGTAGTTGTTCCTATTCTTTAAGAATTAGTTGGTTTGTTATTCATGCTTGATAATTGGAGCAAGTTTAAGATCATGTATTAGTGGGTTGTGTTTTTGACACTAAATATTGTAATGCTTTGAGTTTTTTAATATGACAGTAGTTTCTTTTGTTCTTGTTCTTTAACAATTCTGCATTACCTTTCTAGAAGCATGTATGGTGTTTGATTTTTCCTTGGAAGAAATTTGATAAACCACAATGCGACGACGATGCTGACTAGGTTTTTTATTTTTTAGTTAGTGATATATATTTTCACAAAGAATTTACGAGTTGATTCATTCAATAACCTTTTCTATTGATCTTTTTTTGCACGAATGGTTGCTCTTCTTTAATTGCACCTTGTATGTATATTTGGCATTTTGAATGCAGTCAAAATTCATGAACTTGTATGGCACAGGATTTTCTAGTAGTTTGCCGCCTCAGGAGGAATAATGAATTTCGTCAACATAGTTGCTCAAACCGAGCTTCTTCAAGTCGAATGAATTTATCCTCTTTGCAAGCTCATTCTAGCGAGCAGGTGGATTCTACATCTGAATCCAATCAAAAAGATGCCACAGAAGCTGCACTTGTGGAGTCTTCTGGTGATCAGAAGGTAGATTCTAACACCCGTCACCATTAGTCATGTTGTTCATAGTACATTTATGCAATGTATCTGCAGATTTCTTGGTACTCCATTTACTAATATTAAGATTGAAACTATTGACTATACATTCTAAAATTTCATTTTACTCGTAAATGAGGTGAAGGGACTGGATTAAGATTTGAAGGACTAAAATTTCATTTCATCTCACATACTTGTAAAAGCTATATATATTTAAGTGGAATGTGTTAGCCTAGTTTAGAACTTGAACTAATTAAATCTCCCAATTAGAATTGTGAAACATGAGATTTTTCAGAGAAAAAATGGTTGTATATTTATTGACATGGTTGTTCATACATGAAACTGTGGTGCTAAGAATATTCTCTTCTATTTATCCAAACACATCAACTACTAAAGTCTCGGTTTCTTGTACCCAGGATTGTGGCTCTGATGATTTCTACTCCGACATACTAAAAGACGACATTATAAACCTGGACACATCTGCACCTTACGATGCTGCTTCGGATCTGTTCCCACTGGTTTTCCATCGATCAGATGCAGATAGAAAATCCGAGCATGAGTTGAACGACGGTTTGGAATGGCTACCGAGCCAAGGCTCTGCAAATCGAAGAATCAGATTGAAAAAGAGAGAAACCATTGGAGCAAATAAGTTAGATGCTATGCAAATTGGTGATTCCAGATACATGGTTGAGAAAGCGAGGTTATCTTCCTTAGAACTATGGCGAGGCCGGTTGATAAACATTGCCTCTTCTTTTAGTGTTGTGCGTGTCTATGTTCGAGTTGCGATATTCGTTTTGTTGATTTTGTTAGCTTTGTTTATGTCTCGATTGGAGGTTTTTTGTATGCCCAAGGGACTCTACTGATTTTTCTAAGCTAATGTCTCATAAGAGATTATTTTAACCAGTGTGGTATATATAGAGGTGTCAAATTTTTCATGTTGCGTTGTGAAGATTAAAATCCTTGACGATTTATAGGTCGATTCGATATAATTCACAAAGGAAGTTTAAATTCTTTTGACAAGCTTCGTTAGTCGGGCATTGGCAATCTAGACACACGCTCGAACACGGTTGGGACACTTATGTTACAATTTTTTAAGTTTTAAGTCTTTTTTAAGTCCTTTTTTTTAAACTCAGTACCGAACAATTAAGCTAAGACTATTGCACATAAACCTCAAAATGTTAGGGTTTCTTTTCTTTCCATCATCTTTCAAATCTTCAATTGCATCCATGAAAAAACAAACCTCCACCTTGTAGTTTTTTGTGTAAGACTTATTGGATATTGGATATTGTTGATTTTCTTTGTTAATTGTTATCTTTTTAATGAATTGTATAGATGTTCTTTTGATGTTTAAAGATAGAAATTATATTAAAAGTATTAAATATTCATAATATTCAAAATATGTACACATATATTTAAAAAAATGTGTCCCCAACGTGTCGTGTCCTACTTTGTTGGATCGCCGTGCCGTGTCGTATTCGTGTCACGTGTCCGTGTTTGTGCTTCTTAGTTGACAATCAATATTTATCATAATCTTTATGAAGTTTACCAACTAGTTAAGAAAATTCACGAGTTGGATTGATTTTGATTTGTATGAGTTGCCATTGGTTAAATGTACTATGTTAGGTTAACTTATATGCGTCATCTTGAAATGTTATCATAATTTGTGAGTAATTTAGAGTGATTTTGGTCTTGGTTTATGCGCGTTACGTCAACTAAAATAGTAAATTGTTAAAGAAGAAGAGGGAAAGGAGAGAGAAGCATCTTAATCAAGAGGAAGAAGTAATATAAGTATAGCTAAGTGGTCAAGACATAGAGGGGAAAGAAGCAATATAAGCATAGTTAAAATTAAAAAAAAAATCACATTCTTATAAGAGTTGATGAAACTATTAAACGATCTTATAATATTCAAGAAAACCACTCAAAACAACTTGAAAACAAGCTCTTCTCTCTCAACTTGAAAACAAGCTCTTCTCTCTCAAAGATGTGATTTAAAACATAAGAATAGATGCTAGAGAAGAAACTTTTAGATTTCTAAAGTTTTTTTTTAGAAGATAAATGAGAAGACGTACTAAGAGGATAAATGAAAAGACACCTTACATACACCCCTTTTTCTTTTCTCCTTGTATGGGTGATCAAGATGACTCAAAATGAGGCTTTTGACTCTTCAATTCAACTACCATAAACTTAAAGGAGTTGTTTGGCGCTACTTTGTTTTGGAATCGAGAATCAACCACGGCTTCTTCACTGGGAAGGTTTCGATTCCAAAGTTGTTTTGAGTCTTTGGGTTGTGTTAGGTTGGTTTGCTGAAACCTATGCTTGAGATGCAGTGTTGGTTGGATTGTGTTTGTTTAGATTGTATTTTTATAACAGTTTTTTTAGGATATTCTGTTTCTCGATCCATTTTTTTTAAGATAATTGTTTGTTGAAGTGCATATCAATATTTTAACAATTTATGTGGATCAATTGTTTCAATAATAGTTAAATATGGATGTGTAGTTTGTACAATTAATACTCTATTTCACAAAATACTCAGAAAATTATTTTAGAAATTAAAAAATTTGAAGTCTATTTAATAAATTAGAGAATCTAAAACTCTATTTTATAAAGTATTCAAAAACCTATTTTTGAAACTCTATTTTAGAGATTAAAAAAATTAGAAGTCTATCTAAGATACTAGAAAAAACTTTATTTCACAAATCTATTTTTGGAACTCTATTTTATAAATTAAAATATTAGAGGTTTATTTAAGAAATTATGAAATTTAAATAAAATTATTCACTGTATTTTAAAACATATTTCAAGGATAAATAAGTTATAAAATTTGAATTCTCCTTCCCAACATGAATTGGACTAAGCAGGACCCAATAGGATGCAATTTTTAGAAATTAAAATATTAGAAATTATATTTTGTAGAGTATTTTGAAACCGATTTCAAACATATAATGAATTAAAAAAATTTGTTAGTAACCATTTTTTTTTTAATTTTTAACCTTTTAAAAAATTGACTAGGTGGTTGGGTGTCGGTGGTCGCCGATGGTCATAGCACTGTGGTTAGGTCGTCGTGGGTCGTTGAAGTGGTCATCAAGGTGATCATGTCGTCGAAGTGGTTGTTTGGTGGTTATGGCAGTAGTTGTCAAGTGGTCGAGTCGCTCGAGTCGTTGCCAGAGTGGTAAATATGATGGTTGGGTTGTTGGGTGGTCACTAAAGTGGTCACCAAGTGGTTGTCAACAATGGTTTTGGGTGGTTGGATTGTCAGGTTAGGGTGATCATCGAAGTAGTCATCGAGGTGAACGGGTTGCTAGGGTGGTCGGGTCATTGAAGTGGTCACTACGTGGTCATCGATAGTGGTTGCTAAATAGCCAATTCTTTTGGGTGGTTGTCAACTATGATTGTCAGGTCGTCGGAGTGATCTTCAACTATGGTTATGGGTTGTTTAGTAGTCGAAGTTGTTGTCAGATGGTCGTTGCCAGTGGTTCGGACTAGTCAGAGTTGCGGTGGTTGGAGCATCAAAGTATCAAGTTGTTGAGGTGGTTGAGTCGCAGGGTCGATCGTTAAATTAATTATAGACTTTTCATCGTAGTTATCGATAGAGGTAATCGTCGCGGCGGTCGGGTCGCCGATGTGGTCGTCGAAGTTTTCGTTATCGGTAGTGATCAAGCGATCGTTGGAGTTGTTATTAGAGTTAGTCGGGTCGTCGGTGTGGTCGTCGGAATTGTCATCGGAGTTGGTCAGGTCGCCAGTGTGATGATCGAAGTTGTCATCGGAGTTGGTCGGGTCGCCGGTTTAATTGTCGGAGTTGTCGTTGTTGTTAGTCGTCAGAGTTGTCATCGGAGTTGTTCACGTCATCCGAGTAGTAGTCGGAGTTGTTGTCGAAGTGGTCTTTGAAAATGAAAAACGACAAATTGAAGTGGAAAACATGGTACAAAACTCATAGGGTTGCAGTGTAATAACCAATGGAATTGTGTGGTTTTGAAACCCCTTGTACCTAACATGATTTTGGATTTGGAACCCAAAACTACCCTTACTCAAAATCATGGGCCAAACACCCGAAGTGACCCTTCGGTGAAAATCCAAAAGATGGGAAACCTAACCAGGAATAAAGAAACTTCAGACCTTGTCTACTAATTAGGAATCGTGATTAGAATATTATTCCTTTGATGCTGTTACTGTACTCCAAAGTGTCAGGAATCGGAATAGGAATCTAACATAGTACAATAATGATATCGAACTTTAATTAATTAAAATGTTTTACTAGTAATATGCTAAGATCATTTTTATTTAACATAATAATAATTGATAATAAATTTTAATTTGTTTTCATCACTATTTTATTTAATAGTAATATCTTTTATTCGAATTATTTATTTAATGTTAACAAATAATAATGAATTAAAATAAAATTACATACAGGTATTAACATAATGATATTTAATAATGATAAATTCTATTTGAATAGTTTATTTGATATCAATAAATAATAACTACCTAAAATGAAACTGCATCAACTAGAAAAAGACTCAAAAAATTTGTATTAGACAAATATATTTTATTTGTATATGTTATCTAATAAAATATTTTATTTTTAAAAATTAAATAATAAATAATTACTAACTAAAACTAAATCTTGAAAAATTTAAATAGATATTAAATTTTATAAGGAAAGTTACCAGTAATAAAAAAAAAAAAATTAATATGATTTTTAATTAGAAGAAAATTAATAAGAGATATAAAATAATGAATAAAAAAGTTATGAGGTTTCATTAATAGATTATAGAGAAAAACCACCATGAGTACTGATATAAAGCATATAAGACATGTATCATCGATCAAGAGTACGGGTGATCATCGGTCGGTCGGAGTCGGTTTTGTGTTAGAACCGAAATCGACCACCGAAAAATGAGTTTTCTTCGCTCGATTGTAATCGGTTTTAGAGAACTCGACCACGCCGATCGACCGACCACGCTGACGTTCAGTCGGTTATGACCAAAAACCGACTTAAGTAGATAATCAAACAAGTTCTCGAAAAGAAACGTAAAAAATGAAAAAGAAGAAGATGAGATGAAGAAAAAGAAGAGAATTCCTTCTTGCTACTGAAAATTAAGAAACAAAATGGAGAAGAGAAGAAGGAAAGAGAAAGGAGGAGAGGAAAGAATGAAAAGAAAAAAATGAAAAATGAAGAAATGATAGAAATGGCATGAAAGGAAGATGGAAGAAGGTGAAAAGGTGTATAAAATATAGATATTTTAAAATATAAAATTAATATTATATTATATTTTAAAATATAAAATTAATAAAATATTAATATAATACTAATAGATGACCATTCATGCTTACTAATGCATGCAACATTTATGGCGATATTATTTTGTGTGCAGATGGATGATACAAACGAGGTGCCTCTATATAATATATTTCGAAAAACGATCGATCGATCGATCGGAAAACATATAGAGATGTCGTCGACCGATCGAAAATTCGATTTTGAAATAATTCAAACCGACAACGATCGAACTGTTAATTAAACCAACCGACCGATGTCGGTTCGATCGATTTTGGTCGGTCGTGTCGGTTTTCGGTCTTTTTTTGCTTATTCCTAATCAAGAGATCAAAGGTTTGAATCGTCCACTCTTGCATATTTTTAAAAAAGTAGAAGTTGTAAAGTAACTAAAAGAAGGTTGTAGAGCCCATTAATTAATCAAAAGAAAAAAATTAAAATTAATAAATCCATTAATTAATAAAATTAAATTAATAAATCCATTATAATTCATTTTTAATTATAATTAATAAATCCATTAATTAATCAAAAGAAAAAAATTAAAATAAAAAAATCTTTTTATTTTAATATAATTAAATATCATATATTTGACTATACCTTATTTGAATCATATTCAAATGGACATCTCTCACATGTACTATAGTTATAAATGCAAATCTCATTCGAATTAATTTTTATCATATAATATGAACTCACTTCATATTAAATTAACAATGAAAATTAATCCAATTTTATTATGTATAGTTTAATTTGAATCATTATCTACATTAAACTATATATTATATTGATCATATAATATAAGATCAATATAAAATCTCCAAATGCAAATTTGAACACTTCAAATTTGTACCAAAATTTTATACCCTCTTTTTACCCGTAATTGAGCCAACAAGGGACCTAATGGACCTATAGATCATGAGCTCCAACGATACGAAGTTAATCGGTCAAATTCATTGACCTAATTAACTAACATTCATTAACTACTAGTCACTCTACTAAAGACTCGTAGCTGCATTCTTCTCACTGTAGGACAAGTCATGTCCATCGATTTAAGCGATATCCGTAAGTCAACTCTTCACAAGTCATTCATAATTATAGATGAGTCAAGTTACCGTTTTACCCCTATAATTACCTCTTGTTCCTTAAGTACCACTGATCGTCTAATGAACAAACTATTTATGGTCTGACCATAAACAAAACTTCCTCTCGGGCCAATGAGAGGGTGAGACCCGTTGTTCAAGTCCGGAGTCAGCACTTAAGAGAACGACTCATCCACTTTCCCTAAAGGTCGGGAAGAATTGAATTTCATCTCGTAGAATTACGTTCCCAACTCCCCACTTAATTTGTCTCCCAGAAGGTAGGCTTATTGAGTCGGCAACTCGGACCACTCTCACCCATACTAATCAAAGAACAAACCCTAACAAATAGGAATTTGTAACCAGCTCAGGATTTAAAGTTAAGTGAATAATGGTCATCTATGAATTATTAACCTAAACAGTTAACGGTGTTACTTACAGTTAGTTAATAATTCTCGGTCCGATCTTGTAAGAACTAATCGCACAGGATACCCTCACTTACATGTCTACTACATGAATGAATCGAGTCCCTTCATTTGTATCAAGTACAAAGTGGGATGTATTCATAGTGTTGCCATGATAAGGTACCTAATCTTATCCATATACTATAGATCTTTATGTTGGGATTTGTGCCCTAAAACTCGTAGTTTGTAATTATGTTCTAATTAATGTAATAAAGTGTTATTATTTCAATAAAGTGTTATTGTTCGTTTTCTACGAGTTTGTCGTTATTTAAACCCTAAATCCAATAAACTAAACATCCAAGGCTGTTAAATGAATCTTTAACTGAATGTAATGTACATAAAAAGGATCTCAATTCGAGATACAACCTAAAGGGTCTATAGTTAGGGGATAAAGTTTGGGTACCTTACCCTAGTTAAACTATGAATGTGGCCCACTTTGTATTTGATACAAACACTGTGATCCTAACGTGTTCGTGTAGATGACATGTGAGTGGGGATATCCTATGTAATGAGATTACATAAAACCGAACCACGAAATAGTAACCTCTAGCTGTAACTCCGTTGACTAGTTAGGTTTCTATTTCACTAGGATGACCTAGGCAACTTGATCTCAATCTTGAGCAGGTTAGGAACTCCTGCTTGCGAGAGATTGTCCTTTGACTAGTATGGGTGAGAGTGGCCAGATTCGCCGGCTCAATATGCCTACCTTCTTGGGGACAAGACCGAGTGAGCGACTGAGAACTTAACTTAGCAAGATGGAATTCACTCATTCCCGCCTACTATGGTAAGTAGAGGAATGTTCCCTTAAGTGGTGTCTCCGGGACATGAACAAAGGGTCCGACCCTCTCATTGGCCCGAGAGGGACTCTGTTTGTTGGTAGGACCACAAAAAAATTGTTCATTAGAGGAGCACTGGTACTTAAGGCACAAGATGTAACCCAGGGGTAAAACGGTAATTTGACCCAGCTGGTGTTACGACCATTCGTGAAGGATTGACTTGCTGTTATTGGTCAATATCCATGGACACAGAAATATATCTGCAGTGAGAAGAGTGCAGCTGTGGGACTTTAGTGGAGTGTTCCTGTAGTTAACGAATGTTGATTGGGAGGTTAATGAGATTAACCGAGCAACCTCGTATCGTTGGAGCTTCTGATCTGTAGGTCCATTAGGTCCACCTTCTAGCTCGTAAAGGGTTCTTAGATCATTTGAATTTTAAATGTTCAAATTCACTAGGGAATATATTTTATGTATTTAGATTCGATATAATATATAGTTTTGGAACTATATATTATAAATTTAATGTGAATATGATTCATATTAAATTATGTGAGAGAATTAAATATTTGAAAGAGTTCAAATATTAAATTTAAATGTGAATGTGATTCATACTTAAAAACTATAGGTTAAATTTAATGTACATTAGATGTGCATTAAAACTATAGGATAGAGGGATAATTCATTAAATGTGTTTTAATATAAATTAAATATAAGATATTTAATTCATTGATTATTTAATTAATATGATTAATTAAATAAATAAGGAACGTGTTAGGAGGACACGTTCCCCCTCTCTCTCCCAACTTCCTATTCGATAGGAAGTGGGAGATGCCCGCTACTGAGTTTTAACTTCTCCTGGAGAGAAGTGAAAGGAATCGATTGATCAATTCCAAATTTTTGGGGAATTGCTGGAAAAATTTCTCTCTCACTCTAAAATTCCCTTCACATTCCAAAAGTTGGAATCCTTCCCACCAAGGAGGATCTAAGTATTCAGAGACATAGGAGGTGATCCAAGTGGTGGCGGTGTTGCACAGAGAAAAACAGAGAAGTTCTTTTGTTGTTGTACTACTTGGAGTAAGGAGTTGCTGTTGGAGAAAGTCTACAAAGGTAATTCTTCTTTCTCTCCTTTAGTTTAAACGTTAAACTTGTAGCATGTTTGTATGCATTTAATCCATGCCTAATAAGATTAGAATATATGCTTGTTCTGTATTTTTGGGTCAATGTACTGATTTTTGTTTTTAGCAAGACAATCAAGCAAATTAACGATCCCAATCACGTTTCCGCTGCTCATAGAGATCGGATCACCATCACTTTAAGGGTCTACTTGAACTCGATCCTCTCGTATGTCTTTACATACTGTCAAAGTTTCATTAAATGACCTAAGGATGTTACTTTATTGGACTTTGGCTTATAAAGTGTGAGTCAGAATGAATAACATCTTTATGACATTTATAAACAAATACATTTACAAGCCATGAGTTTAGGGCATAAACTCCAACAAATTTAGGAGATGAATGAGATTCCTTTTGTGAGGTAAGGATTCCCAAACTAGTGGTGGGTTCCAACAATTAATTTCATTCCAGAATTTTAGTAAACGTCATTAATGAGTAAAATTCTCTCTCTATATATTATTAAGGGTAAATTTAGACAACTCTCTACTAAAATATTGTGTCTCGTGTTTGTAAAATATTGTTATATTAATTCTCTCTTTATTAAGGGTAAATTTAGACAACTAGGTTAAACCCAACTACAAAAGACTATTGAGTCAAACACAAGCCAAATTGAAGATCCAGAATAGGATCGAGCTGAAAAAGTCTAGAAAGCAGACAAGAGGGCTCAGACAACCGACTTAACCCATCGGTTGAGTTGAGCTTAGCACGCAGCTTGACTCCACTCCTCCGCTCTCGCACGCGCAACGTGATGGATCATGCCTCCTTCTTTAATACCCTAATCTAATTAGGTTTAGGAAGAAATTCACCATATAAATACCTCGTTATAACTCATTGGAGGTAACTCATTCTTAGTCTTCTAACTAAACAACTTGCTACACTATTTTCCTCTTTGAGTTAAACATCAGAGTGGTCGTGGCAAGCACCATATTGGTGTGCAAGTTTTCTCTTTGTTTTGTAGGTCATCTCATTCCCCTCACAACAAAAAATTTACTGTTGACCTCACGTGCAAATCAAGATTTGTGCATCAACAATTGACGCCATCTAAGGGGAACAAGAGAGTTTTGACAAAGAAACTTGCATACCAACACTAAGGATGAACTCGAAATCTATGGATCAAAATCGCACCATGGAGGAAGATCACTCTTATCAAGGGCATTATAAAAGGAGGACGAGAGAGGAGACTCTCCTAAAGAAGACAACATGACCACCAAGGAAAAGCCTACCTTGACTTCATTTAAGGAGAAGCCAACCTAAGGAGCTTGAGCGCTAAAGGAAAAAGTCCGTAGAATGGACCATAACATGATGCGAATTCTGCAAATCTTAGACCAACCTGATCCTGAGATTCTTCTCCAATAGAGAGATGTAGTAGCTAGACTTCATTTGAGACCCTGCCAAAGGTAAAGCACAGATGGAAGAGGAGATGACTTCATTTGAGACCATGCAAATGTTGGAATTTTTGTCCTAATCTCGTGTTTGTAAATTACTATTTGAAATTAATAAGAGTTGTTTATTTCATTACTTTGTGTATCGCAATATTTACAAACTTTTCCAATAAACTAAGCTCCAGGGTCATTGAATTTAGGAGAGAACTAGAACTTAAACGGTGTGTAGTGGACACACAGGGAGGATCACGTTCGAGTTAATGACTCGAACGGTCTACAGTATATGGATAGGGTTGGAGACCTAATCCTGGATACACTGTGGATGCGACCCGCTTTGTATTAGATACAAACGAGGTGATCTGACTCATTCATGTGGTTGACATGCGAGTGGGGGCATCCTATGCAATGAGATTGTACAAGATTGGACCGTGAATTATTAGACCTACTGATGTAACACCGTTGACAGTAAGGACTAATAACTTCGTAGATGACCATTAGTGACTCGACCTGAATCTTGAGCGTGTTACGAACTCCTGTCTGCGTTGATCTGTCCTTTGACTAGTACGAGTGAGGGTGGTCACAGTTACTCGCCAAACATGCCTATCTTCTCAGGGACAGGACCAAGTAGGGAGCTGGGAACTTAACTACGCGAGATGGAATTCACTCGTTCCCGCCTTTAGAGAAACTAGAGGGTTGTTCCTTAAGTCTCTTTGTCTTGGGGCTTGGACAACGGGCGCCCACCTTCTCACTGGCCCGAGAAGGGTGTTGTGTATGGTTGGACCATCACAATATGTTGTTCATTAGAGGAGTAGTGGGGACTTAAGGAACAAGAAGTAGACACAGGGGTAAAATGGTAATTTGACCCAACCGTGTCTACGAACAACGTGTGAAGGGTTGACTCATGGGCATTGGTTATATCAGTGGACACGTAATATTCTGCACTGACGGGAGTGCAGCTACGGGCTATAGTGGAGTGTTACCGTAGCTAATGAATGTTGATTAACTGGGTCAAAGAGTTTGATAGGTTAATCTCGGATCATTGGAGCCCGTCACTGTAGGTCCATTAGGTCCCTCGGTTGGCTCCATCTTGGATAAAAGAAGGGTTAGAGTTTTGGTATGAAATTGAAGTGTTCAATTTCACTTAAAGGGAATTTATGTCATTTATATGAGATATGAATGATATAATATATAGTTTAATGTGAATGAGATTCATAATAAACTATAGGTTAGCCTAATTGTTGAATTAGGGCTAATTGGAGAAATTAATTGAGAGAAATTAAATTGGATATGATTCAATTTAATTAATCCACAATTATTGCAAATGTGATTTGCAATATGAGATATGAGATATCTTATATTATATGGTTATGCAAATATGATTTGCATAACCTATGGTTGTGGTAAAATAGTAATAATGTGGAGATTTTAACTCCATGATTATTCCACTATTTAAACCCTTCTTGCAAGAAGGATTGGATGACAATCTCTCATTTTTTGGATTTTCAACCAAAAAGAAGAGTGTTCTCTCTCAAATTCTCTCTAACTTTCTCCTCATCTGTTGGGATTTCTGTCCTAATCTCGTGTTTGTAAAATATTGTTTTGAAATTAATAAGAGTTATTCATTTCTTTACTTTGTGTCTCACAATATTTTAAACCTTTCCAATAAACTAAGCTATTCATTATAATTATAATTAATACGAGAGTTATTCATTATACATCTCATGCATAAAATAATTTAAATAGCAAAATTGAACCGATTTTTGGCACCTAGGGGCAATTATTTAATTAAATAAAATTAATATAACATTTATATTAATAATATTTAATAAAATAATTAAAGAAATAAATTAAAAAAAACGTTTTTTATAAAAAAACTGAAAATTAATAAAACCAACGGTCAGAAAACGCTCCACGTCGCGCGCATTAATTCTTCAACGTACACAGCGTTGCAACGCTGTCGCCTATAGCGTCGAGGCGCGTTCTCAACGCCAGCGGCGTTGCAACGCTACGCCAAGCGTTGCAACGCCATCGTGCTACATAGCCTCCGACCGCAAGCACGACGTTGAGACGCCGTTGGGCAGCGTCTCAAAGCCATCGACAGACAACATTCTTCTTGCTGTTTTTTTCCTGATTTTTCGCTATTTCCGCTCCGATTTCTTCACAACAACTCTTGCTACAAACGACCCGGACTTACAGACTCGATTTACAAAAAAATTGCCCAAAACAACGGGCCCTTACATTGATCTCATCAACATAATTGTAAATCTAATCTAGTGTCAAAAACCGAAAACATCCATTTCGCAAACCAAACATTCATCTCATGAAAACATGGTAAAATACCCACCTAAATCTTAATAAAACAGTGCATAGATGAATGGCCATCGAAATGGCTCTGATACCAATTGAAGGGAATGAGAATCCCCGCGCAGCGTAAGACGATCGAATCGTCATGGTATCATCATGCAACTTGTGTTTATTAAAATGATCTAACTATTAGATCTAGGCTAAACATGCTAAATTGTACAGCAAGAAGAACATACTTACTTGTTGTAGACCAATTCAGCAATCTCTCCTGCAGATCACGATTCTTCGTGCTCCTCGATCTCAACGAACTCTTCCCACAATTGGATCCCAAACACTACCAAAATAGATATTCTTGGTTGTTCTCTTTTGGAGAAGGGAAGTTGGTGGGAACTTTTGTGTTTTGGAAGGTGAAGAGAATTGAGAGAGTAGAGAGATGACTTTTGGATTCTTAGGGCAAAATCCAAAAAGACAACTTGGCTTCACTTAGCTTAGCTTACCAAAACCCTTTTGCAAAGGGGTTTAAATAGTGGAATGATGGAGTTCAAGACTTCACATTATTACCACTTTACCACAACTATAGGTTATGTAAATCTCATTTACATAATCACATAATATAAGATATCTCATCTCTCAATAATTGTGTATTAATTAAATTGAATCACATCCAATTTAATTTCTCTCAATTAATTTCTCCATTTAGCCATTGATTCAACAATTAGGCTAACATATAGTTTATTATGAATTTCATTCATATTAAACTATATATTATATCATCTATATCTCATATAAATGATATAAATACTCTTAAAAGTGAAAATGATCACTTCAATTTCATGCCAAAACATTAATCCTTCTTTTATCCCATATTGAGCCAACCAAGAGACCTAATGGACCTACAGTATCGGGCTCCAATGATATGAGGTTAATCTGACAAACTCTTTGACCCAGTCAACCAATATTCGTTAGCTACAGTAACATTCCACTATAGCCTGAAGCTGTACTCCAATCAGTGTAGAATATTACGTGTCCACTGATATAACCAATGCCCATGAGTCGACCCATCACAGGTTGTTCGTAGACATGGTTGGGTAAAATTACCGTTTTACCCCTGTGTCTACTTCTTGTTCCTTAAGTCCCCACTACTCCTCTAATGAACAACATATTGTGATGGTCCAACCATACACAACACCCTTCTCGGGCGGTGAGAAGGTGGGCGCCGTTGTCCAAGCCACGGAGACAACCTTTGAAGGGAACAATCCCTCTAGATTCCCTATAGGCGGGAACGAGTGAATTCCATCTCGCGTAGTTAGGTTTCCAGCTCTCTACTTGGTTCTGTCCCTGAGAAAATAGGCATATTGGGCAAGTAACTGAGACCACCCTCACCCGTACTAGTCAAAGGACAGACCTCCGAAGACAGGAGTCCGTAATACGCTTAGGATTCAGGTTGAGTCACTAATGGTCATCTATGAATTTATTAGTGTTTACTGTCAACGATGTTATATCAGTAAGTCTAATAATTCACGGTCCGGTCTTGTACAATCTCATTGTACAGGAAGAACCAAGGTAAATGTGATTTACTTGTGGTAGAAACATGTTTAGTGGAGAGTAATGACTCTTCCTGGATATTAGATTCATGCGCCACTAACCACGTTTGTTCTTCTTTTCAGGGGATTGATTCATTGCAGCCGCTGCGAGAGGGTGAGGTGACTCACGGGTTGGATCCGGGGAGCTTGTCTCTGCTGCAACAATTGGCACGGTGAAGCTGCATTTTGGCGGGAAGTACTTATTGTTAGACAATTTGTACATAGTTCCAGGGTTTACTAGAAACCTTGTTTCTATTTCCTGCTTAATTGAACACTGTATTTCAGTTTCTTTTGAATTAAATAAAGCGTTTATTTCTTTCAAAGAGAATGTTATTTGTTTAGCTTCACTTGAAAATAATCTGTATGTTTTAAAACCCAATTCGGTTAAAAGTGTTTTGAATACTGAATTGTTTAAAACTGGGGAAACACGAACTAAGAAAGCAAAAATTTCTCCAAAAGAAAATGCCCATCTTTGGCATCTACGGTTAGGCCACATTAATCTCAATAGGATTGAGAAACTAGTGAAGAGTGGACTTCTAAACGAGTTGGAAGAAAACTCTTTGCCAGTATGTGAGTCATGCCTTGAAGGCAAAATCATCAAACGTCCTTTTGGTGGAAAAGGTTATAGAGCCAAAGAGCCTCTTGAGTTAGTACATTCTGACCTCTGTGGTCCGATGAATGTTAAAGCTCGGGGCGGCTATGAGTACTTCGTGTCTTTCATAGACGATTACTCCAAATATGGGTATATTTACCTAATGCATAAGAAGTCTGAAACTCTTGAAAAGTTCAAGGAGTATAAGACTGAGGTTTAGAACCTCTTAGGTAAATCGCTTAAAAAAATTCGATCGGATCGAGGTGGAGAGTACATGGACACTTAATTCCAGGACTATATGATAGAACACGAAATTACGTCTCAACTCTCAGCACCTGGTATGCCACAACAGAATGGTGTATCGGAGATGAGAAACAGAACCTTGTTGGACATGGTTCGGTCGATGATGAGCTATGCTCGTCTCCCTGATTCTTTCTAGGGGTACGCAGTAGAGACTGCGGTTTACATTTTGAACAATGTTCCATCAAAGAGTGTTTGTGAAACACCCTTTGAGCTATGGAATGGACGTAAAGGCAGTTTACATCATTTCAGAATCTGGGGATGCCCGACCCATGTGTTGGTGTCAAATCCAAAAAAGTTAGAACCCCGTTCAAAATTGTGCCTATTCGTAGGTTACCCTAAAGAGACTAGGGGTGGTCTGTTTTACGATCCCAAGGAAAATAGGGTGCTTGTGTCGACAAACGCCATTTTCTTAGAGGAAGACCACATCAGGGATCATTTATCAAGGAGTAAAATTGTATTGATCGAAATGGATGATTACATCGCAGAGTTTCTTGATAGGGCTAGTACGTCAACAAGCGTTGTTGACCTTAGCACGTCTAGTCAAATCCGTTCCCAAAAGTTGAGAATGCCTCGACGTAGTGGGAGGACTGTGAGACAGCCCGATCGCTATATGGGTTTAGCTGAAACCTCAGTTATCGCTCCTGACGATGACTGTGAGGATCCATTGACCTATGATCAGACAATGGCTGATGTTGATAAAGACGAGTGGATTAAAGCTATAGACCAAGAAATGGAGTCTATGTACTTCAATTATGTCCGGGAGCTTGTGGATCAACCGGATGGGGTAAAATCTATTGGTTGTAAATGGATCTACAAGCGTAAACGTGGCATAGATGGGAAGGTGCAAACCTTCAAGGCCCGACTAGTGGCAAAGGGTTTTACCTAGGTTGAAAGGGTTGACAATGAGGAGACCTTTTCACCTGTTGCCATGGTAAAGTCAATCAGGATCCTTCTGGCCATCGCCGCGTATTATGACTACGAGGTATGGCAGATGGATGTCAAGATAGCCTTTCTGAATGGCAAACTTGATGAGACCATCTACATGGACCAGCCCAAAGGGTTCATTGCCCAAGGCCAAGAGCAAAAGGTTTGCCGGCTTGATAGGTCCATTTATGGACTGAAACAAGGTTCGAGGTCTTGGAATATAAGATTTGATGAGGCAATCAAGTCTTATGGCTTTGATCAAAATGTCGATGAGCCTTGTGTCTACAAGAAAATCGTTGACAAAACTGTCGCATTTTTTGTGTTGTATGTGGACGATATTCTTCTAATTGGGAATGAGGTAGAATTTCTTACTGACGTTAAGAAGTGGCTAGCTTCACAATTCCAAATGAAAGATTTGGGAGAAGCTCAGTATGTTCTAGGTATCCAGATAGTCCGAGACCGGAAGAACAACATGCTAGCCTTGTCTCAGGCATCTTATATTGACAAGATGTTGTCTAGATATAAGATGCAGAACTCCAAGAAGGGCTTGCTGCCTTTTAGGCATGTGGTTCACTTGTCTAAGGATCAGTGTCCTAAGACTCCTCAAGATGTTGAGGATATGAGACGCATTCCATATGCTTCAACTGTGGGGAGCTTGATGTATGCAATGTTGTGTACTAGGCCCGACATCTGTTATGCAGTAGGAATTTTCAGTAGATATCAATCCAATCCAGGATTAGATCACTGGACAACCGTAAAGACAATCCTCAAGTATCTTAGGAGAACGAGGAACTACAACTTAGTGTATGGGCGTGGGGATTTGATCCTTACATGATACACGGATTCTAATTTTCAGACCGATAAGGATTCTAGGAAATCCACTTCGGGGTCAGCCTTCGTCTTGAATGGAGGAACTGTAGTATGGCGAAGCATCAAGCAGGGATGCATTGCTGATTCCACTATGGAAGCAGAGTATGTTGCGGCTTGTGAAGCTGCAAAGGGAGCTGTTTGGCTTAGGAAGTTCATGACGGATTTGAAAGTTGTTCCAAATATGAACTTGCCAATCACGTTATTCTGTGATAACAGTGGTGCAGTAGCTAACTCACGTGAGCCTCGAAGCCATAAAAGAGGTAAACACATTGAGCGCAAGTATCATCTGATACGGGAAATTGTGCACCACAGAGACGTGACAGTCACGCAGATAACATCAGAGCAGAATGTAGCTGATCCATTTACAAAGCCCCTCACGGCTAAAGTGTATGAGGGTCACCTAGAGAGTCTAGGTATTCGAGAGCTTCCTGACTATGGCAAGTGGGAGATGTGTAAACGGGTATTCAATGCCCTTGTTTATTGTATTTTTTATTGTAACTCAAATACATTTTTTTGGAAATGTATCTTCTCCACTAGCTTCGTCCAAGTGGGAGTTTGTTGGGATTTCTGTCCTAATCTCGTGTTTGTAAAATATTGTTTTGAAATTAATAAGAGTTATTCATTTCTTTACTTTGCGTCTCGCAATATTTTAAACCTTTCCAATAAACTAAGCTCCAGGGTTATTGAACATATAAGAAAACTAGAACTTTAACGGTGTGTAGTTGACACATAAGGAGGATCACGTTCAAGTTAATGACCCGAACGGTCTACAGTATAAGGATGAGGTTGGAGATCTAATCCTGGATACACTGTGGATGCGACCCGCTTTGTATTAGATACAAACGAGGTGATCTGACTCGTTCATGTGGTTGACATGCGAGTGGGGGCATCCTGTACAATGAGATTGTACAAGACCGGACCGTGAATTATTAGACTTACTGATATAACACCGTTGACAGTAAAGACTAATAAATTCATAGATGACCATTAGTGACTCGACTCAATCCGAGCGTATTACGGACTCCACATGCATGGGGTTTGTCCTTTGACTAGTACTCACGAGGTGGTCTCAAATACTTTCCCAATATGCCTATCTTCTCAGGGACATAACCAAGTAGAGAGCTGGGAACCTAACTACGCGAGATGGAATTCACTCGTTCCCGCCTATAGGGAATCTAGAGGGGTTGTTCCCTTAAGTGTTGTCTCCAGGGCTTGGACAACGGGCGCCCACCTTCTCACTGGCCCGAGAAGGGTGTTGTGTATGGTTGGACCATCACAATATGTTGTTCATTAGAGGAGTAGTGGGGACTTAAGGAACAAGAAGTAGACACAGGGGTAAAACGATAATTTTACCCAACCATGTCTACGAACAACCTGTGATGGGTCGACTCATGGGCATTGGTTATATCAGTGGACACGTAATATTCTACACTGATTGGAGTACAGCTTCAGGCTATAGTGGAATGTTACTGTAGCTAATGAATATTGGTTGACTGGGTCAAAGCGTTTGTCAGATTAACCTCATATCATTGGAGCCCGATACTGTAGGTCCATTAGGTCTCTTGGTTAGCTCAATATGGGATAAAAGAAGGATTAATGTTTTGGCATGAAATTGAAGTGTTCAATTTCACTTTTAAGAGTATTTATATCATTTATATGAGATATAGATGATATAATATATAGTTTAATATGAATGGGATTCATAATAAACTATATGTTAGCCTAATTGTTGAATCAATGGCTAAATGGAGAAATTAATTGAGAGAAAGTAAATTGGATGTGATTCAATTTAATTAATACACAATTATTGAGATATGAGATATCTTATATTATGTGATTATGTAAATGAGATTTACATAACCTATAGTTGTGGTAAAGTGGTAATAATGTGAAGTTTTGAACTCCATCATTCCACTATTTAAATCCCTTTGCAAAAGGGTTTTGGTAAGCTAAGCTAAGTGAAGCCAAGTTGTCTTTTTGGATTTTGCCCTAAGAATCCAAAAGTCATATTCTCTCTACTCTCTCAATTGTCTTCACCTTCCAAAACACAAAAGTTCCCACCAACTTCCCTTCTCCAAAAGAGAACAACCAAGAAGATCTATTTTGATAGTGTTTGGGATTCAATTGTGGGAAGAGTTCGTTGAGATCGAGGAGCACGAAGAATCGTGATCTGCAGGAGAGATTGCTGAATTGGTCTACAACAAGTAAGTATATTCTTCTTGTTGTACAATTTAGCATGTTTAGCCTAGATCTAATAGTTAGATCATTTTAATAAACCCATGTTGCATGATGATACCATGACGATTCGATCTTCTTCCGCTGCGCGGGGATTCTCATTCCCTTCAATTGGTATCAGAGCCATTTCGATGGTCATTCATCTATGCACTGTTTTATTAAGATTTAGGTGGGTATTTTACCATGTTTTCATGAGATGAATGTTTTGTTTGCGAAATGGATGTTTTCGGTTTTTGGCACTAGATTAGATTTACAATTATGTTGATGAGATCAATGTAAGGACCCGTTGTTTTGGGCAATTTTGTTGTAAATCGAGTCTGTAAGTTCGGGTCGTTTGTAGCAAGAGTTGCTGTGAAGAAATCGGAGCGGAAACGACGAAAAACTGGGAGAAAAACAGCAAGCTGTCTGTCGATGTCGTTGAGACGCTAGCCAACGGCGTCTCAACGCCGTGCTTGCGGTCGGAGGCTATGTAGCACGATGGCGTAGCGTTGCAACGCCGCTGGCGTTGAGAACGCGCCTCGACGCTATAGGCGACAACGTTGCAACGCTGCACACAGCTTTGCAACGCTGTGTACGTTGAAGAATTAATGCGCGCGACGTGGAGCATTTTCTGACTGTTTGTTTTATTAATTTTCAGTTTTTTTTATAAAAAATGTTTTTTTAATTTATTTCTTTAATTATTTTATTAAATATTATTAATATAAATGTTATATTAATTTTATTTAATTAAATAATTGCCCTTAGGTGCCAAAAACCAGTCTAATTTTGCTATTTAATTATTTTATGCATGAGATGTATAATTTTAATTAATTTCTATGTGCATAATGTATGGCATATAGTTTTAAAATCCCAGCTTAGGTTAAACATATTCATGCATCATATATATTATAAGAGTTATAATATAGTTTGCATGATAGGTTATGTTATAAGAGTTATAATGTAATTAAATGCATATTTAATTTAATTAATATAAGTGTTATATTTTTAGATTAAAGTATGCTCATGCATTTATATTCATGTGATGAATGATATTATGTTATAGTATATAGTTATTCATGTGATGAATGTTCAAACACTATAACATAGAAATGCATGCAACCTAAGTTAATTATTAGTTTTAAAGTGTTTAGAACTTGAATAATTAGACTTAGGTTTTCTAATTTTCTAATTAGATTAGAAATTTAGGAAACCAAATATAATCTTTGAATGGAGACCGATTAGTAACTCTGTCTCTAAGGAAGGTTTTGTCTAAGGTCAGGTATTTAAGTTGACGCTTGCATAATACCCCACACGAAACCGACACAGGAGTGAATTCGGTCCGGAGATTCTGAGGTTATATTTACATGAGCGTCGTTAATTAAGTGTTAATTAATTTTCTCACATAGACCTAAGTTAATAATGTGATTATAGACTTAGGCAAAATACCATATAAGAGTTATATTGGTAGACTTAGGTATTTTTTAGCCGATTATCTAGGTCAATCCCTATTAAAATTAAAGTACTAAGTGGGAGAAAATATAGTGTATGAGATACATTTCAATTTCCAACCACAAATCTCCTTCAAGTCCGCACCGTGAGATCTATACTCGGCCTCGTGGCGCAAATGGGAGCGTTCCCCTTCGGGTGACATTTGTATAGGTCAATATCATCGTGGATGGAGAGAGTACTTATAGTGAGTGAGAGCGGGACTTATGAAAACGAGACCCACGGTCTCTTCTTTCGATTCACACTGTGAGACACCTATAATCATGCGCTAGTTTGGCTCGGACTGCACAATCCCTTCGGAGGGCTTGATCATGGGAGTCGGAACACAGTGAATTCCCGAAAGGTATACAGTTTCCTGGTTGGTTTTCCTTCTTAGTTCACCCTTCGGTGACTAATGTTAGGACGGATACTTGGAAACTTAAAGATTGAGGGTGACACTCACAGAATTCGTTAAGTGTTAATGAATTTGACCGAACAATGGTAATTGGATGCCTAATGGAATAAGAGTTATTCTGGGATTAGGGTCTGAGCGAGAAAGTCTCGTCCTAGAGGAGGAGTGTTCTGTTCACCCTTCGGTGGTAGTCATTCTAAACCTTTAGGGTATCATTGCAAAATTTTGAATGACCTAGGGATTTCTGCTAAAATTAGATTAATTATCAAAAGGTTTTTGCGAGACTAATACAAAGTTTTTTCTTAAATCATCAGCTAAAAATGTCTTGCGCTATTATAGCTTTACTTGCTTTCGATAAGTTAGTGGGAGATAATTACCAGAGCTGGAAAAACAACATCAATACAATATTGGTAACTGACGACATAAAGTTTGTGTTGTCTGAGGAGTGTCTTCAGATGCCGGGCGCGACCGCATCGCGAGTTGTTCGCGATACGTACGATCGATGGATCAGGACCAATGAAAAGGCCAAGGTCTACATAATTGCCAGCATGTCTGATGTCTTGGCAAAGAAGCATGAGCTGATGATTTCCGCTAAGGAAATCATGGAGTCCTTGCAGGAAATGTTTGGACAACAGTCCTTTCAGGTCCGACGTGACTCGCTCAAATACATTTTCAACGCTCGGATGAAAGAGGGGTCGTCTGTCCGTGAACATGTTCTAGACATGATGACCCGCTTTAATCTGGCCGAGATGAATGGAGCTTCGATCGACGAGTCGAGCCAGGTCAGTTTTATCATGGAGACTCTTCCGAAGAGTTTCCTTCTGATTTAGAGTAGCAATGTCATTGTATGAACAAAATTAGCTACAATTTGACTACCCTCCTCAATGAGCTTTAGAATTTCCAGTCCCTGAACAGGGTCAAGGAGTCGGAGGCAAATGTTGCCTACAGGTCTTATCACAGGGGTTCGACCTCTGGGACAAAATCTGTTGCTCTTTTACGCCCGAAAGGGAAGAAGAGGATGAAGAGGGGTAAATCGATCGAGCCGCGCCGCGGAGAAAGGGCAAGAAGGTCAAGGAGGTTGCAGAGAAAGGAAAGTGTTTCCACTGCAATGGTAGCGGACACTGGAAGAGAAAGTGTCCCAAATTCCTGGCCGAGAGGAAGAACCAAGGTAAATGTGATTTACTTGTGGAAGACGATCTCGTGTTATTAAAATGAAGGGCTCCAATGATATGAGCCCTTCATGCAGCGGAAGACGATCGAATCGTCATCGTATCATCATGCAACATGTGTTTATTAAAATGATCTAACTATTAGATCTAGGCTAAACATGCTAAATTGTACAACAAGAAGAACATACTTACTTGTTGTAGACCAATTCAGCAATCTCTCCTACAGATCATGATTTTTCGTGCTCCTCGATCTCAACGAACACTTCCCACGATCGGATCCCAAACACTACCAAAATAGATCTTCTTCATTGTTCTCTTTTGGAGAAGGGAAGTTGGTGGAAACTTTTGTGTTTTGGAAGGTGAAGAGAATTGAGAGAGTAGAGAGAATATGGCTTTTGGATTTTTAGGGCAAAATCCAAAAAGACAACTTGGCTTCACTTAGCTTAGCTTACCAAAACCCTTTTGCAAAGGGGTTTAAATAGTGGAATGATGGAGTTCAAAACTTCACATTATTACCACTTTACCACAACTATAGATTATGTAAATCTCATTTACATAATCACATAATATAAGATATCTCATATCTCAATAATTGTGTATTAATTAAATTGAATCACATCCAATTTAATTTCTCTCAATTAATTTCTCCATTTAGCCATTGATTTAACAATTAGGCTAACATATAGTTTATTATGAATCTCATTCATATTAAACTATATATTATATCATCTATATCTCATATAAATGATATAAATACTCTTAAAAGTGAAAATGATCACTTCAATTTCATGCCAAAACATTAATCCTTCTTTTTTATCCCATATTGAGCCAACCAAGAGACCTAATGGACCTACACAATGATCGGGCTCCAATGATATGAGGTTAACTCGACAAACTCTTTGACCTACCAACCAATATTCGTTAGCTACAATAACATTCCACTATAGCTCAAGTCAGTACTCCAATCGATGTAGAATATTACGTGTCCACCGATATAACCAATGCCCATGAGTCGACCCATCACAAAGTTGTTCGTAGAGACATGGTTGGGTAAAATTACCGCTTTACCCTCGTGTCTACTTCTTGTTCCTTAAGTCCCCACTACTCCTCTAATGAACAACATATTGTGATGGTCCAACCATACACAACACCCTTCTCGGGCGGTGAGAAGGTGGACGCCCGTTGTCCAAGCCCCAGACAAAGATCAAGAAGGAACAATCCTCTAGATTCCCTATAGGCGGGAACGAGTGAATTCCATCTCGCGTAGTTAGGTTTCCACTCTCTACTTGGTTCATCCCCCTGAGAAAATAGGCATATTGGGCAAGTAATCGAGACCACACTCACCCGTGCTTAGTCAAAGGACGGACCCCATGATGTGGAGTCCGTAATACGCTTAGGATTCAGGTTGAGTCACTAATGGTCATCTATGAATTTATTAGTGTTTACTGTCAACGATGTTATATCAGTAAGTCTAATAATTCACGGTCCGGTCTTGTACAATCTCATTGTACAAGATGCCCCCACTCGCATGTCAACCACATGAACGAGTGATCACCTCGTTTGTATCTAATACAAAGCGGGCCGCATCCATAGTGTATCCAGGATTAGGTCTCCAACCTCATCCTTATACTTTAGACCGTTCGGGTCATTAACTCGAACGTGATCTTGTGGGTCAACTACACACCGTTCAAGTTCTAGTTTTCTTATATATTCAATGACCCTGGAGCTTAGTTTATTGGAAAGGTTTAAAATATTGCGAGACACAAAGTAAAGAAATGAATAACTCTTATTAATTTCAAAACAATATTTTACAAACACGAGATTAGGACAGAAATCCCAACAAAATCCCACTTGGACTAAGCTAGTGGAGAAGATGCATTTCCAAAAAAATATATTTGAGTTACAATAAAAAATACAATAAACTAGGGCATTGAATACCCGTTTACACATCTCCCACTTGCCCTAGTCAGGAAGCTCTCTCTCGAATACCTAGACTCTCTAGGTGACCTCTCAAACACTTTAGCCGTGAGGACTTTGTAAATGGATCGGCTACATTGTGCTCCGATGCTATCTGCGTGGTTCATCACGTCTCGCGGTCGCATGCAATTTCTCGTATCCGATGATACTTGCGCTCAATGTGTTTCCCTCTTTTATGGCTTCGAGGCTCACGTGAGTTGGCTACTGCACCATTGTTATCACAGAACACCGTGATTGGCAAGTTCATATTTGGAACAACTTCCAAATCCGTCATGAACTTCCTAAGCCAAGCAGCTTCCTTTGCGCCTTTACAAGCCGCAACATACTCGCTTCCATAGTGGAATCGAAAATGCATCCTCGCTGATGCTTCGCCATACTACTGCCTCCTCCATTCAAGACGAAGGTGACCAAGTGGTGGATTTCCTAGAATCCTTATCGGTCTGAAAATCAGAATCCGTGTATCCTGTAAGGATCAAATTGTCACACCCATACACTAAGCTGTAGTTCATTGTTCTCCTAAGATACTCGAGGATTGTCTTTACGACTATCCAGTGATCTAATATTGGATTGGATTGATATCTACTGACAATTCCTACTGCATAACAGATGTCGGGCCTAGTACACAACATTGCATACATCAAGCTCCCCACAACTGAAGCATATGGAATGCGTCTCATATCCTCAACATCTTGAGGAGTCTTAGGACACTGATCCTTAGACAAGTAAACCCCATGCCTAAAAGGCAGCAAGCCCTTCTTGGAGTTCTGCATCTTATATCTAGACAACATCTTGTCAATATAAGATGCTTGAGCCAAGGCTAGCATGCTGTTCTTCCGGTCCCGGACTATCTGGATACCTAGAACATACTAAGCTTCTCCCAAATCTTTCATTTGGAATTGTGAAGCTAGCAACTTCTTAACGTCAGTAAGAAATTCGACCTCATTCCCAATGAGAAGAATATCGTCCACATACAACACCAAAAATGCGACAGTTTTGTCAACGATTTTCTTGTAGACACAAGGCTCATCGGCATTTTGATCAAAGCCATAAGACTTGATTGCCTCATCAAATCTTATATTCCAAGACCTCGAAGCTTGTTTCAGTCCATAAATTGACCTATGAAGCCGGCAAACCTTTTGCTCTTGGCCTTGGGCAATGAACCCTTTGGGCTGGTCCATGTAGATGGTCTCATCAAGTTTGTCATTCGAAAAGGTCGTCTTGACATCCATCCGCCATACCTCGTAGTCATAATACGCGACGATGGCGGGAAGGATCTGATTGACTTTACCATGGCAACAGTGAAAAGGTCTCCTCATAGTCAACCCTTCAACTCGGGTAAAACCCTTTGCCACTAGTCGGGCTTTGAAGGTTTGCACCTTCCCATCTACGCCACGTTTACGCGTGTAGATCCATTTACAACCAATAGGTTTTACCCTATCCGGTTGATCCACAAGCTCCCAGGCAGAATTGAAGTACATAAACTCCATTTCTTGGTCCATGGCTTTAATCCACTCGTCTTTATCAACATCAGCCATTGCCTGATCATAGGTCAATGGATCCTCACAGTCATCGTCAGGAGCGACAACTGAGGTTTCAGCTAAACCCATATAGCGATCGGGCTGTCTCACAGTCCTCCCACTACATCGAGGCATTCCCAACTCTTGGGAACGGATTTGACTAGACATGCTAGGGTCAACAACGCTTGCTGACGTACTAGCCCTGTTAACAACTCTTGCTGATGTACTGTCCATTTCAGTCAATACAATTTTACTCCTTGGTAAATGATCCCTGATGTGGTATTCCTCTAAGAAAATGACATTTGTCGACACAAACACCCTATTTTCCTTGGGATCGTAAAACAGACCACCCCTAGTCTCTTTAGGGTAACCTACGAATAGACACAATTTCGAACGGGGTTCCAACTTTTTCGGGTTTGACACCAACACATGGGCCGGGCATCCCCAGATTTTGAAATGATGTAAACTGCCTTTACGTCCACTCCAGAGCTCAAAGGGTGTTTCACAAACACTCTTTGATGGAACATTGTTCAAAATGTAAACTGCAGTCTCTACTGCGTACCCCTAGAAAGAATCAGGGAGACGAGCATAGCTCATCATCGACCGAACCATGTCCAACAAGGTTATGTTTCTCCTCTCCGATACACCATTCTGCTGTGGCATACCAGGTGCTGAGAGTTGGGACGTAATTCCGTGTTCTATCATATAGTCCTGGAATTCAGTGTCCATGTACTCTCCACCTCGATTCGATCGAAGTGTTTTAAGGGATTTACCTAAGAGGTTCTCAACCTCAGTCTTATACTCCTTGAACTTTTCAAGAGTTTCAGACTTCTTATGCATTAGGTAAATATACCCATATCTGGAGTAATCGTCTATGAAAGACACGAAGTACTCATAGCCGCCCCGAGCTTTAACATTCATCGGACCACAGAGGTCAGAATGTACTAACTCAATAGGCTCTTTGGCTCTATATCCTTTTCCACTAAAAGGACGTTTGGTCATTTTGCCTTCAAGGCATGACTCACATACTGGCAAAGAGTTTTCTTCCAACTCGTTTAGAAGTCCACTCTTCACTAGTTTCTCAATTCTATTGAGATTAATGTGGCCTAACCGTAGATGCCAAAGATGGGCATTTTCTTTTGGAGAAATTTTTGCTTTCTTAGTTCGTGTTTCATAGCTTTTAAACAATTCAATATTCAAAACACTTTTAACCGAATTGGGTTTTAAAACATACTGATTATTTTCAAGTGAAGTTTGAACAAATAACATTCCCTTTGAAAGAAATAAACGCTTTATTTAATTCAAAAGAAAAATCAAATACGATGTTTAATTAAGCAGAAATAGAAACAAGGTTTCTAGTAAACCTGGAACTATGTACAAATTGTCTAACAATAAGTACTTCCCGCCAAAATGCGACTTTCACCGTGGCAATTCTTTGCAGCAGAGACAAGCTCCCGCATCCAACCCGTAGAGTCACCTCACCTCTCGCGCAATGCCGCGCCAGAATCAATCCCGAAAAGAAGAACAAACGTGGTTAGTGGCGCTGAATCTAATATCCGGGAAGAGTCATTACTCTCCACTAAACATGTTTCTACCATAAGTAAATCACATTTACCTTGGTTCTTCCTCTCGCCGAGAATTTGGGGCGATTTCTCTTCAGGTGTCCGCTTCCATTGCAGTGGAAACACTTTCCTTTCTCTGCAACCTCCTTGACCTTCTTGCCCTTCTGGATGGCAGCTCGATCAGTTTTACCCATCTTCATCTTCTTCTTCCCTTTCGGGCGTAAAGAAGCAACAGATTTTGTCCCAGAGGTCGAACACCTGTGATAAGACCTGTAGGCAACATTTGCCTCCGACTCCTTGACCCTGTTCATGGACTAGAAATTCTGTAGCTCATTGAGGAAGGTATTTAGATTGTAGCTAATTTTGTTCATAACAGCATTGCTACGAAACTGAAGGAAACTCTTCGGAAGAGTCTCCATGATAAAACTGACCTGGCTCGACTCGTCGATCGAAGCCCCATTCATCTCGGCCAGATTAAAGCGGGTCATCATGTCTAGAACATGTTCACGCACAGACGACCCCTCTTTCATCCGAGCGTTGAAAATGTATTTGAGCGAGTCATGCCGGACCTGAAAGGACTGTTGTCCAAACATTTCCTCCAAGGACTCCATGATTTCCTTAGCGGAAACCATCAGCTCATGCTTCTTTGCCAAGACATCAGACATGCTGGCAATTATGTAGACCTTGGCCTTTTCATTGGCCCTGATCCATCGATCGTACGTATCGCGAACAACTCGCGATGCGGCCGCGCCCGACATTTGAGGACACTTCTCAGACAACACGAACTTTATGTCGTCAGTTACCAATATTGTATTGATGTTGTTTTTCCAGCTCTGGTAATTATCTCCCACTAACTTATCGGAAGCAAGTAAAGCTATAATAGCGCTAGACATTTTTAGCTGAAGATTTAAGAAAAACTTTGTATTAGTCTCGCAAAAACCTTTTGAAAATTAATCTAATTTTAGCAAAATTTTGAATGACCAAAATATTTCATGATCCCTAGGTCATTCAAAATTTTGCAATGATACCCTAAAAGTTTAGAATGACTGCCACCGAAGGGTGAACAGAACACTCCTCCTCTAGGACGAGACTTTCTCGATCAGACCCTAATCCCAGAATAACTCTAATTCCATTAGGCTTCCAATTACCATTGTTCGGTCAAATTAATTAACACTTAACGAATTCTGTGAGTGTCACCCTCAATCTTTACGTTTCCAAGTATCCGTCTTAACATTAGTCACCGAAGGGTGAACTAAGAAGGAAAACCAACCAGGAAACTGTATCCGTTTCGGGAATTCACTGTGTTCCGTCTCCCATGATCAAGCCCTCCGGCGGGATTGTGCAGTCAGCCAAACTAGCAGGCAAATCATAGGTGTCTCACGGTGTGAATCGAAAGAAGAGACCGTGGGTCTCGTTTTCACAAGTCTCGCTCCTACTCACTATAAGTACTCTCTCCATCCACGATGATATTGACCTATACAAATGCCACCCGAAGGGGAACACTCCCATTTGCGCCACGAGGCCGAGTATATCACGGTGCGAACTTGAAGGAGATTTGTGGTTGGAAATTGAAATGTATCTCATACACTATATTTCCTCCCACTTAGTACTTTAATTTTAATAGGGATTGACCTAGATAATTGGCTAAAAAATACCTAAGTCTACCAATATAACTCTTATATGGTATTTTGTCTAAGTCTATAATCACATTATTAACTTAGGTCTATGTGAGAAAATTAATTAACACTTAATTAACGACGCTCATGTAAATATAACCTAAGAATCTCCGGACCGAATTCACTCCCAGGTCGGTTTCCAGGTAGGGGTGTTCCGCAAGCGTCAACTTAAATACCCCAGCCTTAGACAAAACCTTCCTTGGACAGAGTTACTAATCAGTCTCCATTCAAAGATTATATTTGGTTTCCTAAATTTCTAATCTAATTAGAAAATTAGAAAACCTAACTCTAATTATTCAAGTTCTAAACACTTTAAAACTAATAATTAACTTAGGTTGCATGCATTTCTATGTTATAGTGTTTGAACATTCATCACATGAATAACTATATACTATAACATAATATCATTCATCACATGAATATAAATGCATGAGCATACTTTAATCTAAAAATATAACACTTATATTAATTAAATTAAATATGCATTTAATTACATTATAACTCTGATAACATAACCTATCATGCAAACTATATTATAACTCTTATAATATATATGATGCATGAATATGTTTAACCTAAGCGCTAGACATGACCAATATGTTTACAAACATGACCAATATGTTCTCTTCCATTGACCGAGCTGCCGCCCAGAAGGGTAAGAAGGTCAAGGAGGTTGCAGAGAAAGGAAAGTGTTTCCATTGCAATGGAAGCGGAAACACGAAGAGAAACTTTCCCAAATTCCTGGCCGAGAGGAAGAACCAAGGTAAATGTGATTTACTTGTGGTAGAAACATGTTTAGTGGAGAGTAATGACTCTTCCCGGATATTAGATTCAGCGCCACTAACCACGCTTTGTTCTTCTTTTCGTGGATTCTGATTCTCGATCATTGCGAGAGGGTGAGGTGACTCTACGGGTTGGATCTGGGGAGCTTGTCTCTGCTGCAGCAATTGCCACGGTGAAGCTGCATTTTGGCGGGAAGTACTTATTGTTAGACAATTTGTACATAGTTCCAGGGTTTACTAGAAACCTTGTTTCTATTTCCCGCTTAATTAAACATCAGATTTTTGCTTTCTTTTGAATTAAATAAAGCGTTTATTTCTTTCAAAGGGAATGTTATTTGTTCAAACTTCACTTGAAAATAATCAGTATGTTTTAAAACCCAATTCGGTTAAAAGTGTTTTGAATACTGAATTGTTTAAAACTGCGGAAACACGAACTAAGAAAGCAAAAATTTCACCAAAAGAAAATGCCCATCTTTGGCATCTACGGTTAGGCCACATTAATCTCAATAGGATTGAGAAACTAGTGAAGAGTGGACTTCTAAACGAGTTGGAAGAAAACTCTTTGCCAAGATGTGAGTCATGCCTTGAAGGCAAAATGACCAAACGCCCTTTTAGTGGAAAAGGATATAGAGCCAAAGAGCCTATTGAGTTAGTACATTCGACCTCTCGTGGTCCGATAAATGTTAAAGCTCGGGCGGCTATGAGTACTTCGTGTCTTTCATGACGATTACTCCAGAGATATGGGTATATTTACCTAATGCATAAGAAGTCCAAACTCTTGAAAAGTTCAAGGAGTATAAGACCGAGGTTGAGAACCTCTTAGGTAAATCGCTTAAAACACTTCGATCGAATCGAGGTGGAGAGTACATGGACACCGAATTCCGTGACTATATGATAGAACACTTTAATTACGCCCCAACTCTCAAAGACCGGGTATGCCACAGCAGAATGGTGTATCGGAGAGGAGAAACATAACCTTGTTGGACATGGTTGGCCGATGATGAGCTATGCTCGTCTCCCGATTCTTTCTAGGGTGCACGCAGAGAGACTGCAGCTTTACATTTTGAACAATGTTCCATCAAAGAGTGTTTGTGAAACACCCTTTGAGCTCCGGAGTGGACGTAAAGGCGCTTTACATCATTTCGAATCTGGGATGCCCGACCCATGTGTTGGTGTCAAACCCAAAAGGTTAGAACCCCGCTCAAATTGTGCCTATTCGTAGGTTACCCTAAAGAGACTAGGGGTGGTCTGCTTTTTGATCCCAAGGAAAATAGGGTGCTTGTGTCGACAAACGCCATTTTCTTAGAGGAAGACCACATCAGGGATCATTTACCAAGGAGTAAAATTGTATTGACTGAAATGGACAGTACATCAGCAAGAGTTGTTGATAGGGCTAGTACGTCAGCAAGCATTGTTGACCCTAGCACGTCTAGTCAAATCCGTTCCCAAGAGTTGGGAATGCCTCGATGTAGTGGGAGGAGGATCGTGAGACACCCCGATCGCTATATGGGTTTAGCTGAAACCTCGCTTGTCGCTCCCGACGATGGCTATGAGGATCCATTGACCTATGATCAGGCAATGGCTGATGTTGATAAAGACGAGTGGATTAAAGCTATGGACCAAGAAATGGAGTCTATGTACTTCAATTCTCTCTGGGAGCTTGTGGATCAACCGGATGGGGTAAAACCTATTGGTTGTAAATGGATCTACAAGCGTAAACGTGGCGTAGATGGGAAGGTGCAAACCTTCAAAGCCCGACTAGTGGCAAAGGGTTTTACCCAGGTTGAAGGGGTTGACTATGAGGAGACCTTTTCCCCGCTGCCATGGTAAAGTCAATCAGATCCTTCCGCCATCGCCGCGTATTATGACTACGAGGTATGGCAGATGGATGTCAAGACAGCCTTTCCGAATGGCAAACTTGATGAGACCATCTACATGGACCAGCCCAAAGGGTTCATTGCCCAAGGCCAAGAGCAAAAGGTTTGCCGGCTTCATAGGTCAATTTATGGACTGAAACAAGCTTCAACGTCTTGGAATATAAGATTTGATGAGGCAATCATGTCTTATGGCTTTGATCAAAATATCGATGAGCCTTGTGTCTACAAGAAAATCGTTGACAAAACTGTCGCATTTTTTGGTGTTGTATGTGGATCTATATTCTTCTCATTGGGAATGAGGTAGAATTTCTTCGACGTTAAGAAGTGGCTAGCTTCACAATTCCAAATGAAAGATTTGGGAGAAGCTCAGTATGTTCTAGGTATCCAGATAGTCCGGGACCGGAAGAACAACATGCTAGCCTTGTCTCAGGCGTCTTATATTGACAAGATGTTGGCTAGATATAAGATGCAGAACTTCAAGAAGGGCTTGCTGCCTTTTAGGCATGGGGTTCACTTGTCTAAGAATCAGTGTCCTAAGACTCCTCAAGATGTTGAGGATATGAGACGCATTCCATATGCTTCAGCTGTGGGAGCTTGATGTATGAAATGTTGTGTACTAGGCCCGACATCTGTTATGCAGTAGGAATTGTCAGTAGATATCAATTCAATCCAGGATTAGATCACTGGACAGCGGTAAAGACAATCCTCAAGTATCTTAGGAGAACGAGGAACTACAGCTTAGTGTATGGGCGTGGGGATTTGTGTAAGCCCTAAACTCTATTTTCTTTTATCATTTTGCACTCGTTCGTGATGTTTTGAAATATGCAAAATCGTATAGGTTGCACTAAATGATGTCGTGATCAGATTTGGGAATCTATTGAATTTGAAGCTACAATGTGTCTAAGCTTCATAAAGAGATAGGTAAGCCATTGAAATAAGCATAATAAAAGTTGCATTCAAGTAAGTTAAAATCATTAGCAAATTGGAGAAGTTTTAGGTGCATCATGTATTGAATGGAAGATCTTATATCTCACAAACTTAGGATAAGTTGGCTAAATGCTTAGGGTTTATTTACACACTTATTTTGGTGTTTTAAAAAGGTGATTAAGATGTAAATATTGAAGTAGGAGTTGGCCAAAGGAGGTGAAGCCTCGGAGTTAAACATGGCAAGTAGGTGCTGTCAAATTCGCAGAAAAACAGCAAGCAGCTGGAAAATGGGTCATCTTCAAACGATCATATCTCTCAATTTAGTGAGTCAAATTCGTTGAATTTTGAGTCAAAATCTCATAAATTGAGTTTAGAATACGAAACTGGTCAACTTTTAGAAAAATACAGAGAGGACAAAGGAGAAAAGTGCAGAACAGTGAGAGGTGTTCAAAATTCTCGGGTAGCAGAGCAGTGTGAGGAGTTCAGTCTCTTTTGAGCTCATTAGGAGGAATTAAAAGCTGAAACTTTGAGGTAAGTAAGCTAAGATGTTTTCCTTGAGGTTTATCAAAAAATATTTGGTAGTTTTGTTGATAAATTTGAGGAACCCAAGCTGAAAGTTGAACCTGTAATTTTAGGTGCAAGGGAGAAAACTGCTAGCAAGGAGGGATTGAAGGAGATTCTCTTCCATTTCTATATATCTTACAACCAATTGTGTGTATGGCTATTCTGAATTGAGTTATGGGACTGAATTATATATGTTTCTAAGGTGCATAAGGAAAGGAATTGATGTTACTAATTTCATTTTCAGGGCAAACGGAGATAGGAAAAGCGTATAACCCTTGGAACCCTTTTGGTGATTGTGAGTGACTCTATTTTGGAATCATGCTTGACCTATGTTTTTCTTCAAAAACATAATTGTTGATCATTGAATCCTGTTTGAACTAATTATGTATAGCTTCATGGAGTTTCTAACATAAAGTTCATGATGGAACCTAATCATGTTTTGAATTAGTTTGTAACTATAAATCCAAGTATGGAAACTAAATTATGAAAGTATGTTTTCCTTTAGATAATGTTTTGTGTAAATCCACTTGGGAACATGTTTAGAAGATAATGTGAAAATGTCAAGAAATTGTTGTATGTGTTATAAAGACTTGATTTCCATGGTAAACAAATTATGCCCTTGTTTGTGGTTAACCCCTAATACTGAAGGACATTCGAGAAGGTACTTAGGGGAGAATGAATCATAATTTCCGATCATCAAAGGACAATGAGAAGGTATTCGGGTAGTAAATGGTCTTACCTTAATACTGAAGGACATAGAGAAGGTATTAGGGAAAACCAAAGGGCCAAAGGTATTCCACGTGCACGTGAGAAAGGTATAAACCTTATTGGTATAAATGTAACTCTACCACCTCTATGGTTCGAAAGTGATATCATGCCATGTGTTTTATAGTTATGAGCTTCTACATTATTGGTTTATCTACCCCCTATATAATACATTATGAGTTGTGTGCTATGCATAAGTGGTGACTTAAACCTGTAAATTGGAAGCATGGTTTGTTTATGTTTACAAACAGATGTTAAGCTATTTTCTACTTATAGTCTTCCATTATCATGCTTTACCTGTGCGCTTATAATAGACACTCACTGGGCTTCCTAGCTCACGTTTTCATCATTTTAAAATCATTTTAAACTCTTTTCTCACAAACTAAGCAGAGGGTTTTGTGGGAGAAGCATAAAGGAAGATGAAGAAGGTGCAGTTTTGGTTTTGAGCTTGAAGAAGAAAGAAGATAGGTTCGTTCAAGGTTCCATGGAAATTCAATGTTGAATTCAACCCTGTTCTTATATTTTGATCTTTTTGAGCTCAACAAGAAGAGGTAAGATTTGAAGTTTGGTTTCTTGAAAGTTAATTCATTTTGGAACAACGTTCGTGATGGAAGCTCGAGCCAATTATGAACTTAAGTCACTGTTTTGTGAAGAGGAAGGCAGCAGACAGAATTTGCTGCCAAATCCGAGAAGCCTATGGTATTTTGCTTGTTCTGATCTGTAGAGTTAGAATCAGAAGCTCTAATAGGTATGGTTGGAAATATTATTGTATATCCTACAACTTTTATGAAGAAATCGTGAGTCGAAAACGACTTGTTTTAAATTTCAGGTTAAATTTGTTGTGTAGCAGGAAATCGAATCTGGAAACAGTAGAAGGTTGTTTATAGAGAAGAAGCTTTCGAGTTATTTTTGAACAAATCCGTTGGGAATCTCAATTTTATGTCTTCATATGCTTTTTAGAGGGTTCGAAAAGGAAGAATTTGGTATAAAGTACATCCTTTTTGGCTAAGTAATGAAGAAGTTATGAGTGTCTGAAAACAAGGCATGAAATCTGTAAATGCTGGAATTTTGAATGGTGTGTTTTTTTTTTGTAATTTCAAGGTTAAAATCCATGAGCTCGAGGTTCTAAAACATGGTTTTGGTTTGTTTGGCAGGCCAAGAAGAAATAGGTCAAGTGTACGAGTCAAGGTTCTAGTTCTAACACTGTGGAGTGACAAAACAAACTTCAAAATGAACTATATGCTTGAAATATGCTTTAAGAAATGCAAGTTTTGCTAGAATGAAAGATTTCAATGCTTTATGTTTTCTTTTGAACACATGTTTATGAGTATAAATATTTTCCCAGATATGGTTTCAAGTATTCATTGTGACCCTAAATGTCTTGATGAAATTTATACATGAGCATAAGTCTATTGATTGCTGAAATTTATGGAAATGTTATGATTTCGAGCAAGTATGTACTAGCAAGTATGATTTAAAGATTTCCAGTTTTATGAACAAGCTGAGTAAGCTTTAGTTTTATCAAAGAAAAGATAAGCAGACATGTTCAAACATTTTTATGATGTTTTCTAAGACCCGATTGAGTAAATGAAGGAGATATTGAGCCTGAGGCTTTATGGTACCGTGTGCACACAGGTCATATTCTGTTGTCGACGTTGAGTGTACTCCGTGACAACAATGCTATCATGAGTGTTGGGCGGGCCCCACTACGACAAAGACGATGGGAGTGCTGGGCGGGCCCCACTACATCGTAGAGTAAACTTTGGTTGTACTGCGCGTGCCCTACACAACGTGGATTGTGACATATTTTAATAGGGTTTATATCATTTATATATCTTACGAGATTTTAACGACATACTTGCTGGTTTTCTGAAAATCTATTATGATTCCATGTTTACTTTTAACGCTTGACTACAAATACATATGCTCATAAGTTTTTCAGATGAAATGTTTTACGAGTTATATATTTTAAACTCAGTCACTCACTGAGCTTCATAGCTCATTCTTTCAATGTTTTTTAAACTTTTTAGGTAGAGATCGAGCTCCTGGTACCTGACATCCTACCGTAGTCTGCTGAAAGCTTCATAAGTTTGATATTTTGTACGTGGATAGAGTTGTATCACATGTCTATATGTGTTGTAAATTATCTTGAGAGGACTATGCAGTTGTAGTTGTTTGTACATTAGAGGTTGTATAAACAATGAGTTGTCTTGTGTTGTTTCTGATGCGCTTGTCGTTTTAGTTTCCAAGAGAGACTATAGGAAGAGTTTCTCCTTATGTATGTATGTTTAATAGTTGTCCAGTTTTCGCTGTGTTAAGTTTAAAGTGTTCCATATGTGAGCATAGTATGTTTATCAGGCTAAGCAGAGTCAGCAGATATTGTTAAGAGGTATCAATGTCTGTTGGCTTCATGTCGTCTTTCGGGCTAAGTTAGCAGGTGGTTCGGGAGGGGGTGTGATAACTTGGTATCAGAGTAGTTAGCTCCATGGGAATGAGACAGGGCAAGTTAGCTCTGAGAAGAAACTAAAAAGGTCATAGCAAGTTATTGAGTTAGTTGAGATCGAACTAGTAGAGTATGGTCCAAGAAAGGATAAGAGTAAGTCCAGTTAGGGCTAAAATGTGAATAGAAGTTTAGTACTGTGTACTTATATTAAGTATCCATAGTATGTCTAATATTATGATATGTTATAGGAGTCATGCCACCACGTACTAGCAGACGACACAGGCAGGATCAGGGCGGGATGCAGGATCCTACCCAAGGCCAATCTGAGAGGGGATCTAGTGCCCCGAGAGTCCAGACTGAGGCCAGATATGAGAAACATGCTAGTCCCTCACAAGAGGTAGGAAGACCAGAGAGAGCAGGGCCTAATGATCCAGAGAAGACGTATGGAATATAACATCTGAAGAAATTACGAGCCACAGTGTTTGAGGGTTCCATAAATCCAGCTGACGTCGAGGTTTGGTTGAATAAGCTTGAGAAATGTTTTGACGTGATGAGTTGCCCTGAAGAGCGAAAAGTCAAGTTGGCCACATTCCTGCTAGAGAAGGAAGTAGAGGGTTGGTGGAAGTCAATACTAGCCAGGCGCAGTGATGCATGCACTTTAGATTGGCAAACTTTCAGAAGCATCTTCGAAGATAAATATTAGCCTAGCACGTACCATGAGGCGAAGAGGGATGAATTTTTAGAACTGAAGCAAGGGTCACTTTCCGTGGCTGAGTACGAGAGAAAGTATACTGAGTTGTCGCGGTATGCTGAAGTAATTGTGGCATCTGAGAGTGACAGGTGTCGAAGATTTGAAAGAAGGTTACGACCTGAGATACGTACCCCAGTCACAACCATTGCTAAGTGGACTGATTTTTTCCAACTGGTAGAGACTGCTCAACGTGTTGAGCAGAGTATAACAGAGGCGCAACCAGTAGTGGAGCCTACTCGAGGGCCTTTAACGGCGAGTAGTTTTCAGGGTCGTGAGCAGCGAAGATTCACACCTGAAGTGAATGTTTCAAGTCGTCAAGACTTTAAGAATCAAGCTGGCGGCCAGGCATCGAGGCAGATGAATGTGGGTGGTGCCTATAAGAGGCAGAGTCAAAGAGCACCTAGTGAATCTGCTAGATTCACAGCAAGACCACAGACAGTGCAAGAGTTTGTTGCCAGTGCAGCACAGAGAACTCCATGTGCAAATTGTGGCAAGAATCATCGAGGCCAATGTTTAGTTGGCGTCAGTGTGTGTTACCAGTGTGGACAACAAGGGCATTTCAAGAGGGATTGTCCACAGCTTAGAGCAGCCGCACAGAGGGACCAAGGAGTTGGGTCCCAAACAGTTGAGCAGCCGAGAGTTCTAGTAGCTGCAGGAGAGGGCACCAGTGGTTCCAGATAGAAGGGAGTTGTAGGGAGACCTAGGCAACAGGAAAAGGTCTACGCTATGACTCAGCAAGAAGCGGAGGATGCACCAGATGTGATTACTGATATGATTTCTATTTGTAATGTACCTGCACGTGTTTTGATAGATCCAAGTGCTACGCATTCCTTTGTTTCCAGTATATTCCTAACTAAGCTGAATAGAAAGTTAGAGCCTTTATTTGAGAGGTTAGTTATTTACACGCCAGTTGGTGATGTTTTACTAGTCGAGGCAGTGTTGCGAGATTTTGAGGTCTTAGTAGAAGGTCTCGATATGTTAGTGGATCTTCTTCCACTAGAGTTGCAGGTGTTGGATGCAATCTTAGGGATGGATTTCTTATTTACTCATTATGCTTCAATGGATTGCCATAGAAAAGAAGTTGTTTTTAGGAAACCAGGATTGGCTGAAGTGATTTTCAGGGGTGAAAGAAAGATTATTCCTACGAGTTTAATTTCAGCATTAAAAGCTGAGAAGTTGTTGAGGAAAGGTGCACGGCGTTTCTTGCACATGTAGTAGAGGTGCAGGAGGAAAAGCTAAAACCAGAAAATGTTCTTGTTGTGAACGAATTTCTTGATGTTCTTCCAGCAGATCTGTCAGGATTGCCACCTGATAGGGAAGTTGAGTTCACTATTGAATTGCTACCAGGAACAACACCTATTTCGCAAGCGTCGTATAAAATGGCTCCAAGTGAACTCAGGGAGCTGAAGATACAATTACAAGAACTAGTTGATAAGGGATACATCAGACCTAGTGTATCGCCTTGGGGAGCTCCAATGTTATTTGTGAAGAAGAAAGATGGTACCCTTAGATTATGTATTGATTATAGACAGTTAACCAAGGTCACGATACGTAACAAGTATCCTTTACCCCGTATAGATGACTTGTTTGACCAGTTACGAGGACCATCAGTGTTTTCTAAGATTGATTTAAGATTAGGATACCATCAGTTAAGGGTAAGGGAATCAGATATTCCTAAGACAACATTCGGAACGAGGTACGGGCATTATGAGTTTTTAGTAATGCCATTTGGTTTAACGAATGCACCAGCAGTTTTCATGGACCTCGTGAATAGGATTTTCCATCAGTATTTGGAACAGTTTGTAATAGTATTTATTGATGACATATTAGTTTATTCAGTTGACGGGAAAACTCATGAGGAACATCTGAGGATTATTCTACAAACAATACGTGATAAATAGTTGTATGCTAAATTCAGCAAATGTGAGTTTTGGTTGAATTAGGTAGTGTTTCTGGGGCATGTTGTCTCAGCAAATGGAGTTAGTGTTGATCCACAGAAGGTGAAAGCTGTGGTCAACTGGGAGAGACTAGCCATTGCGACAAAGGTACGTAATTTCCTAGGCTTAGCAGGATACTACAGACGGTTTGTTGAGGATTTCTCACGATTAGCATTACCCTTCACAGCTTTGAAAAGAAAGAATGCTAAGTTTGAGTGGACAGATAAGTGTGAATAGAGTTTTCAGGAGCTGAAAATGAGATTAGTTACAACACCTATTCTGACACTTCCTATAACGGGAAAAGAGTATGTGATTTACTGTGATGCCACGAGGCAAGGATTAGGGTGTGTGCTCATGAAAGAAGGAAAAGTGATAGCTTATGCATCAAGGCAATTAAAAAAGCACGAATGTAATTACCCTACCCACGATCTTGAGCTACCAGCAGTTGTTTTAGCATTGAAGATCTAGAGACATTACTTGTTTGGTGGGAGGTGTCACATTTTTACAGATCATAAGAGTCTGAAATATATCTTTGATCAGAGAGAGTTGAATATGAGACAAAGAAGATAGTTAGAAATGATTAAAGATTATGATTGTACAATAGAATACCATCTTGGTAAGGCGAATGTGGTAGCAGATGCATTGAGCAGGAAGTCAAGACGTCCTAGGGATGCCTTGTGTGGTATTCGAGCAACATTTTTAAGTACTCTAAGGGATTCTAAGACAGTTGTGACTGCAGAGTGTTCAGGGAGTCTCTTAGCTCAATTCCAAGTCAAGTCTTCGCTCGTAGCAGAGATTATGAGAAGACAACCAGAGGATAATAACTTGCAGGAAATGTTTGGAAATTCCAAACAGGGCCCAGAAGTAGAATTTAAAATGAGATCAGACGGAGCCATTGAGAGACAGGAAAGACTATGCGTTCCGAGTGTTAGTGAGCATAAAGATGCTATTCTAGAGGAAGCTCACAATTCAGCTTACGCTATGCATCCAGGAAGCACCAAGATGTATAAAACTTTGAAGGGGACGTATTGGTGGCACCGGGGATGAAGCAGAGAGATAAACCGATTATGTTGATAGATGTTTGATCCGCCAACAAAGTTAAACCCAGCTTAGACAGAGACCAGGAGGACTCCTTAACCCACTCGCCAAAGGTTTAATGGAAATGAGAGCATATCACTAAGGATTTTCTGTTTGGATTACCACGTACTTCAAGTGGACATGATGGTATTTGTGTAATAGTGGATAGACTCACTAAAACAGCACGTTTATACCGATTAAAGCGACGTCTACACTTGATCAGTTTGCTAAGTTATACGTCGACAAAATTGTGAGACAATACGAAGTGCCAGTGTCCATAGTTTCAGATAGAGATCCGAGATTTACTTCTAAGTTTTGGCCTAGCTTACAGAAAGCTATGGGGACAAAGCTGAATTTTAGTACATCATTCCATCCTTAGACAGGTGGTCAGTCAGAGAGAACCATCCAGACCTTAGAGGACATGTTGAGAGCATGTGTCCTTCAATTTAAGGGGAGTTGGGATACACACTTATCACTTATGGAATTCGCTTATAATAACACTTATCAATCGAATATTAGCATGGCGCCATTTGAGGCTCTGTATGGAAGGTCATGTAGAATGCTAGTATGTTGGAACGAAGTAGGAGAGCGGAAGCTTATCGGTCCTGAGTTGGTGCAAGTTACGACGAATAATATTAAGGCAATCAGGCAGAATCTAAAGGTAGCTCAAGACCGTTAGAAGAGTTATGCAGATAAGCGACGGAAGGACTTAGAATTCCAAGTCGGAGATCAAGTTTTCTTGAAATTATCTCCGTGGAGAGGTGTCCTTCGTTTCGACAAGAAAGGTAAGCTAAGTCCTAGATATATTGGTCCTTATCAAGTAACGGGACAAGTTGGGCCAACAACCTACAAACTGGAATTGCCAACAGAACTATCTCGAGTACATGGTGTTTTTCATGTGTCCATGTTAAGGAAGTATATTCCAGATCTGACTCATGTGTTGCAAGCACAACCAGTTTAGCTGAAAGAAGACATGAGTTAGATAGAGGATGCAGTTCAAATCCTCGACAGGAAAGAACAAGTTTTGATAAACAAGACGATCCCATTCGTGAAGGTTCGTTGGAGACATCACGGAGTGGAGGAGGCAACCTGGGAGTTAGAGGACCAAATGAGGAGGAAGTACCCGACGATTTTAACTTAAGGACTACTCAATTTCGAGTACGAAATTTTTTAAGTGGGAGGTAAGTTGTAAATCCGAGATCTCTATTTGGAATTTTCTTATTAAAAAAGAAAAGGAAAAGTTTAATATATGTTGGTTTTGCTTTGTTTTTAAAAGAAAAGAAAAGAAAGAAAGAGATAAAGGAAAGGAATAAAAAAGAAAAAGAAAAGAAAAAGCAAAAGGCGAAAAGGACAAAAGTTGCCTCCACCGCATAGTTTTCTTTAAAAATCATTTTAAAATCATTTTAAACTCATTTCTAACAAACTAAGCAGAGGGTTTTGTGGGAGAAGCATAAAGGAAGAGGAAGAAGGTGCAGTTTTGGTTTTGAGCTTGAAGAAGAAAGGAGAAAAGTTCGTTCAAGGTTCCATGGAAATTCAATATTGAATTCAACCCTGTTCTTATATTTTGATCTTTTCGAGCTCAACAAGAAGAGGCAAGATTTGAAGTTTGGTTTCTTGAAAGTTAATTCATATTTGAACAACGTTCGTGAAGGAAGCTCGAGCCAATTATGAACTTAAGTTACTGTTTTGTGAAGAGGAAGGCAGAAGACAGAATTTGCTGCCAAATCCGAGAAGCCTATGGTATTTTGCTTGTTCTGATCTGTAGAGTTAGAATCAGAAGCTCTAATAGGTATGGTTGGAAATCTTATTGTATATCCTACAACTTTTGTGAAGAAATCGTGAGTCGAAAACGACTGGAAAATGTTTTAAATTTCAGGTTAAATTTGTTGTGTAGCAGGAAATCGAATCTGGAAACAGTAGAAGGTTGTTTTTAGAGAAGAAGCTTTCGAGGTATTTTTTAACAAATCCGTTGGGAATCTCAATTTTATGTCTTCATATGCTTTTTAGAGGGTTCCAAAAGGAATAATTTGGTATAAAGTACATCCTTTTTTGCTAAGTAATGAAGAAGTTATGAGTGTCTGAAAATAGGGCATGAAATCTGTAAATGCTGGAATTTTGAATGGTGTGTTTTTTTTGTAATTTCAAGGTTAAAATCCATGAGCTCGAGGTTCTAAAACATGGTTTTGGTTTGTTTGGCAGGCCAAGAAGAAATAGGTCAAGTGTACGAGTCAAGGTTCTAGTTCTAACACTGTGAGTGACAAAACGAACTTCGAAAATGAACTATATGCTTGAAATATGCTTTAAGAAATGCAAGTTTTGCTAGAATGAAAGATTTCAATGCTTTATGTTTTCTTTTGAACACATGTTTATGAGTATAAATATTTTCCTAGATATGGTTTCAAGTATTCATTGTGACCCTAAATGTCTTGATGAAATTTATACATGAGCATATGTCTATTGATATTTATACATGAACACATGTTTATGAGTATAAATATTTTCCTAGATTATTTTTCGAGCAAGTATGTACTAACAAGTATGATTTAAAGATTTCCAGTTTTATGAACAAGCTGAGTAAGCTTGAGTTATGAAAGAAAAGATAAGCAGGCATGTTCAAACATTTTTATGATGTTTTCTGAGGCCCGATTGAGTAAATGACGGAGATATTGAGCCTGAGGCTTTATGGTACCCTGTGCACACATGTCATATTCTGTTGTCGACATTGAGTGTACTCCATGACAACAATGCTGTCGTGAGTGCTGGGCGAGCCCCATTACGACAAAGACGATGGGAGTGTTGGGCGGGCCTCAATACATCGTATAGTAAACGTTGGTTGTATTGGGCGTGGCCTACACAACGTGGATTGTGACATGTTGTAAAAGGGTTTATATCATTTATATGCCTTACGAGATTTTAATGACATACTTGTTGGTTTTCTGAAAATCTATTATGATTTCATGTTTACTTTTAACGCTTGACTACAAATACATATGCTCATAAGTTTTTTAGCTGAAATGTTTTACGAGTTATAGATTTTAAACTCATTCACTCACTGAGCTTCATAGCTTATTCTTTCAATGTTCTTTAAACTTTTCAGGTAGAGATTGAGCTCCTGGTACCTGATATCCTGCCGTAGTCTGCTAAAGCTTCATAAGTTTGATATTTTGTACGTGGCTAGAGTTGTATCGCATGTCTATATGTGTTGTAAATTATCTTGAGAGGACTATGCAATTGTAGTTGTTTGTACATTAGAGGTTGTATAAACAATGGGTTGTCTTGCATTGTTTCTGATGCGCTTGTCGTTTTAGTTTCCAAGAGAGACTAAAGGAAGAGTTTCTCCTTATGTATGTATGTTTAATAGTTGTCCAGTTTTCGCTGTGTTAAGTTTAAAGTGTTCCATATGTGAGCATAGTATGTTTATCAAGCTAAGCAGAGTCAACAGGTATTGTTATGAGGTAACAATGTTTGTTGGCTAAACAGAGTCAGCAGGTCTGGAGTTCATTCAGAAGGGAGGTGAGATTAAAAGTAAGCTTGTTCATAACAACATTACTTCTAAACTGTAGGAAACTATTTGGAAGGGTTTCCAGAATGAAGCTGACCTGGCTCGATTCATCGATGGAAGCACCATTCAACTCTGCGATGTTAAAGTGCACCCTCATATCCAGGACATGATCCCGAACAGATGTACCCTCTGGCATCCTTGAGTTGAATATGTACTTTAGGGCATTGTGTCGGGCTTGTGTGGACTGTTGTCCAAACATACCCTTCACATATTCCATGATTTCCTTGGCGGTTATCATGCCCTCATGCTTCTTGGCTAATATGTCAGACATACTTGCCAGCATGTAGACCTTGACCTTATCATTGGCCTTGATCCATCGATCATATGCATCACGAACATTTCGTGACGCATTCGAGCCTGACACCTGAGGACACTCCTCAGTTAGCACAAACATCAGATCATCCACTACCAATATAGTATTGAGTTTTTTTTTTCAATATCTTCATATTCTCTCCGGTTAACTTTTCCGCACCCAATAAGGAAATTATAGAGCTAGACATTTTTGCTGAACATTTACAAACAAACTTGTATGAGTTTCTTGCTATAACTCTAATCCAATCATATTTTAGCTAATTATCAAAATGATTCCTAAGTCATTTATAATTTGCAATGATACTCCAAAGGTTTAGAATGTATGACACCGAAGGGTAATCAAAAACACTCCTCCTCTGGATCAAGACACTCTTGACCAGAACCCAATACCAGAATAACTCTTATTCCTATAGGTTTTAGTTACAATTTTTTCGGTCAGGATACATACACAACTTATGTACCCCGTGAGTGTAACCCTCTGTCTTTAGTTCCCAGAGTCTCCATCCAATAAAATCCGCCGAAGGGAGGACTAGATTGAAAAATAATCTAAGGAAATCTTTATCCCTTTCAGGTGTCTACTATGTTCGATCCCCTATGATCAAGCCCTCCGAAGGGATTGTCTGGTCCAGGCCAAACTAGCAGGCTGACCATAGTGGTCTAACGGTGTAAACCGACAAAAGAGACCGTAGGCTTTGTTTTTACTAAACCTGCTCCCACTCACTATAAGTACCTTCTCCATTCACCTTGATATTGACTCATACAAACACCATCCGAAGGGGGACGCTCCCGTTTGCGACACGAGGCCAAGTATGAGTCTCACGTTGTGAACTTCCTGGAGATAGCGTAGGTGGGAAAATAAGTATCTCATACACTTTTCCTCCCACTGAATACTTTAAAGTTATAGGAATCTTACTTAGGCTAAAATTCGGCTAATGGTTTTACCTAACTCTATCAATATAACTCTTATATCGATAATCAATATAACTCTTATATTGATTTTATCCTAAGTTTGTTAATATAACTCCTTATATTAAACCTAGGATTTCTAGTTTATTAACCCCTTACTAAACCCGTTGATGCTACTGTAATTTATAAACTCTCTGATTAAATTTCACTCCCAGGTCAATTTTCAGGTAGGGGTGTTCCATTTCCGTCAGCTTAAGTACCCCATCCTAGACAGAACTTTCCTTAGACAAAGTTCCTCTTTTAATCATAGCTTGTAAATTACTTGGTTCCTAATTCTAATCTAATTAGAACTAGATGACCTAAGGTCTATTATTTCCAAGTTCTAAACATTTTAAACCTAATAATTAACCTTAGGTGACATGCATACTATGTTATAGTGCTTGATCATTCATCACATGAATAATAAGACATTCATAGCATAATCATCTCATGATATATAATGCATGTCAATGTTGGCCATAAATTAATATAACAACTTTATATTAATTAATCATGCAAACTATATAATATAACTCCTTATATTATAAATGATGCATGAAAATGCTTAACTTAAGGTGGGATTTCTAAAATAAAAGCATACATTATGCATGGCAATAATTACACAACAATTGCATAATTTAAATAGCAAAATTAGACCAATTTTGGCACCCTAAATTCAATTTTAATTAATATAATCTAATTATATTAATTAAAATCAAATAAATTAAATATATTAAATATAAAACGTTTTTATAATTAATATATATAATAAAACTGAATTTTCGCTCGTTGCTCCTCTGCGTTGCAACGCATGTGGCGTTGCAACGCTGATGGCAGCATTGCAGCGCTGCGCCTTGTATGTTTCTGCCCGTTGGAGCGCGTTGCGAAACACCTTCGACGTTGCAACGCTGAAGGCCGCGTTGCAACGCTTCCTCTGATGCGCGCCTCCTTCAGCAAGCGCAACGTTGCAACGCCAATGAACAGCGTTGCAACGCTGCACACAGACAACATAAGGAATCTCCTATTCCAAGCTCGTTTTCGCTCCGATCTTCTCAGCAACCACCTTGCTTCGATCGACATGGACTTACAGACTCGGTTTACAATTAAATTTTCCCAAAACATTGGGCCCTTACATTGAACGATTCAATGGAAAAAATTGTAAATCTAAGTGCCAAAATCGAAAACATCTAATTTGCAAAACCGTTCATACATCTCATGCAAAACAGTAAATCCCACCTCGTTCTTAAAAAATCCAGAACATAAATCAAGAACGCAATTGGTCTCTGATACCAATCGAAGGGAATCGAATCCCGCAGCGGAAACGATTGTCAATCGCGCGCTGTTGATTTAGTTACAACGATTTCATTCAAGAACGAAAACAACTAGATTAAGCATATAAAACTAGATGGACAACAAGAAATTGTACCTTTGAAAAATCTTTCTTCAAGTGCTCCTCTTCTCTCACGATCAAGATCTCAGCAACACGAACCACGAACGAACTAAGACACGACCACTGGATATTCTCCGTTGTTCTCTAGGTGAGGGAGGAATGTGGGTTCCCTTTAGGTAAGATGAGATGTTGTGAGAGTGAGAGATTGTGGTCTTTGGAACCTTTCAAACAACACAACCAAATGGCATACAATTTCTCTTTTTTTTTCACCTAGTTGCATCTCATGCAACCATATATGTAAGGAAATAGGATGGAAATGACCATCCTACCCTTCCTTTATTCTCTCATTAGTATATGGTTTATATGTGAATCTAATTCACATTAAAACTATATATTATATCAATAATATCATATACAATAGATATAACACCTCATGTATGAAATTTGAACACTTCAATTTCACTCCTAACTTTATACCCTCAATATAATCATGTTGAGCCAACGGAGGGACCTAATGGACCTAAAGTTCATGAGCTCCAATGATATGAGATTGACTGATCAAACTCTTTGATCCAATTAATCAATATTCATTAACTACAAGTCACTCCACTATAGACTTGTAGCTGCACTCTCCTCACTATAGATTATATTGTGTCCACTGATATAATCATTACCCATGAGTCGACCCTTCACAGGTTGTTCGTAATTACAGATGGGTCAAATTACCATTTTACTCTTGTGATTACCTCTTTGTTCCTTAAGCACCACTGATCCTCTAATGAACAACAAGTCTAAGGTCCTACCTTAGACTCATACCCTCATAGAGGGCGGGGCCCCGTTGTTCAAGACCTGGAGTCAGTTCTTAATGGAAAAACCTATCTAATTCTTTAGTGTAGGAATGAGTGAATTCCATCTTACACAGTTAAGTTTCCAGCTGCCTACGAGGTTCTGTCCCTTGGAAGGTAGACTTATTGAGTCGGCTACAGGCCACTCTCACCCATACTAGTCTAAGGACAAACCCCTATTAGCAGGAGTTCTTAACTTACTCGTGATTCAGTCGAGTCACTAATGATCATCTATAAATTACTAGTCTTATCCTCGTTAGCGATTATTACACTTGGTTAGACTAATAATTTCTTGGTCCCGGTCTTGTATGAACTCTTCATACAGGGATGCCCCCACTCATGAAGTCTACTACATGAATGAGTTGGATTACCTCATTTGTACTAATTACAAAATGGCTCGCATCCATGGTGTTTCCAGAATGAGGTTTCCATCCTTATTTTTATACCATAGACCATTTAGGTTATATTCTTGAACACAATCCAAATAGTGTCCACTACACTGATGTTCAAGATATATGTTATAACCTTGGAGCTTAGTTTATTGGATTTATAAAGCAAGACTGTAATTCTATCAAAACAAATAACCCTTTATTTAATCGATCAAAATTACACAAGTTAAGGGCATAAATCTCAACAGTATCGCATGTCTATATGTGTTGTAAATTATCTTGAGAGGACTATGCAGTTGTAGTTGTTTGTACATTAGAGGTTGTATGAATAATGGGTTGTCTTGTGTTGATTCTGATGCGCTTGTCGTTTTAGTTTCCAAGAGAGACTAAAGGAAGAGTTTCTCCTTATGTATGTATGTTTAATAGTTGTCCAGTTTCCGCTGTGTTAAGTTTAAAGTGTTGCATATGTGAGCATAGTATGTTTATCAGGCTAAGCAGAGTCAACAGGTATTGTTAAGAAGTAACAATGTCTGTTGGCTTCATGCCGTCTTCCAGGCTAAGTTAGCAGGTGGTTTGGGAGGGGGTGTGACATTGTGTTTGACACAAACGAGGCGATCAAACTCGTTCATGTAGTTGACATGCGAATGGGGACATTCTGTGCAATTATTGGGGTGTATGCCCTAATCTCGTGTAGTTTGTAATATTCGATGTTTTAATAACTAAAGGTTGTTTATTTATCAAACTTTGTGTCTCACATTTTAATAAACTTAATCTAATAAACTAAGCTCCAAGGTCATATCCTTTGAGAGAACTAAAACTTGAACGGTGTTTAGTGGCACTGTAGATGCAACTCGCTTTGTATTAGATACAAACGAGGTGATCCAGCTCGTTCATGTGGTTGACATGCGAGTTGGGGGCATCTTGTGCAATGAGATTGTATAAGACCAGACCGTGAATTATTAGACCTACTGATGTAACACCGTTAACAGTATAGGACTAATAACTTCGTAGATGACCATTAGTGACTCGTCCTTAATCCTGAGCGTGTTACGGACTCATGTATGCGGGGGTCTGTCCTTTGACTAGTACGGGTGAGGGTGGCCTGAGTACGCCCAATATGCCTATCTTCTTGGGGACAGAACCTCGTGGGGAGTTGGGAACTTAACTACGCAAGAAGGAATTCACTCGTTCTTGAACTAAGTAAACCAGAGGGGTTGTTCCCTTAAGTGCTGTCTCCAGGGCTTGAACAACGGGTGTCCATCCTCTCATTGACCCAAGAAGGACGTTGTTTATGGTTGGACTATGGAACAAAGTTGTTCATTAGAGGAGCAGTGGGACTTAAGGAACAAGAAATAGACACAGGGGTGAAACGGTAATTTGATCCAACAATTACTACGAACAACTTGTGAAGGGATGACTCATGGGCATTGGTTATATCGATGGACACAACTTGTCCTACAGTGATGAGAGTGCAACTAAAGAATTTAGTGGAGTGTTACCATAGCTAATGAATGTTGATTAACCGAGTCAAAGAGTTTGATCGGTTAATCTCGTATCATTGGATCTCGTCATTTGTAGGTCCATTAGATCCCTCGATTTGCTCAAATTGGATAAAAAGAGGGTTTACAGTTTGGAGTTGATTTGAAGTGTTCAAATTCATTAAAAGGGTATTTATGTCATTTATATGTGATATAATGGACATAATATATAGTTTAATGTGAATATGATTCAATTTAAAATTCCACAATTATGCAAATGTGATTTGTATAATAAGGTATGAGATACCTTATACTATATGAGCAAATATGATTTGCATATTATATAGTTGTGGTGAAATGGTAAATTGTGGAGAGTAAAGTGATTCAATTCACTTCCTCTTCTAGATTCGATCCCTTCACTTTATGTATTAATTCTCACCCTCATGTTGCACCTTTTCCTAGCAGGTTAGCAAAGCCAAGGAAGGAGGATAAGGATGAGAAAATTTTTGAGATATTTAGGAAAGTGCAAGTCAATATACCTTTGTTAGATGCAATCGAAAAAATCCCAAGGTATGCTAAATTCTTGAAAGAACTGTGCATCAGCAAGAGGAAACTAAAGGAAAAAGAACGAAAGTACAAGTCAATGTACCATTGCTGCATATTATGACTATGATGTATGGAAAATGGATGTCAAGACAACATTTTTGAATGGAAACCTTGACGAATACATCTACATAGACCAATCCAAATGGTTCATTGAACAAGGCTACGAGCAACAAGTTTACAGGCTTAAACGGTCTATCCATGGACTGAAACAAGCTTCCAAGTCTTAGAAGATAAGGTTTGATGAAGCAATCAAATCTTATGGTTTTGACCAAAGTGTTAATCAACCTTGTGTGTAAAAGAAAATGATCAACGGTACTGTCGTTTTTCTAGTGTTGTATGGGGATGACATCCTACTCATTGGGAATGATGTAGGATTCCTCACTGACATTAAGAAATGGCTAGCTACATAATTTCAAATGAAATATTTGGGAGAAGCGCAGTATGTTCTAAGTATCCAGATTGTCTGGAACCGTAAGAACAAGACGCTAGTGTTGTCTCAACCATCTTATATCGACAAGATGTTGGGTCGATATAAGATGCAAAACTTCAAGAAGGGCTTGTTGACTTTTAGACACGGAGTTCATTTGTCTAAGGAACAATGTCCTAAGACAGCTTAAGAGGTTGGGAATATGAGACAGATTTCTTATGCATCAGCTGTAGGTAGCAGTGATGTATGTCATGTTGTGTACTAGGCCCGACATCTGTTATGCAGTAGGGATAGTCAGTAGATACCAATCTAATCCAGGATATGATCAACAAAGATTCTAGGAAATCCACGTCGGGGTCAGTGTTTACTCTTAACGGAGGGGTTGTAGTTTGGCAGAGCATCAAACAAGGATGCATCACGGACTCCATAATGGAGGTCGAATATGTAACAACTTGTGAAGCAACAAAGGAAGCAGTTTGGTTAAGGAAATTCATGATCGATTGGGAAGTTGTTCCAAATATGAATTTGCCAGTCACCCTTTATTGTGATAATAATGGTGATGTGGAAAATTCGAGAGAACCTCAAAGTCATAAGAACGGAAAACATATCGAGCGAAAGTATCACCTTATACGAGAAATTGTGCATCGAGGGGACATGGTCGTCATGAAGATAACTTCAAAGCATAACGTTGCCAATCCTTTTACAAAGGCTCTCACGACTAAGGTGTTTGAGAGTCACCTAGAAAGTCTAGGTCTATGATTTGTACCCTGATTAGGGCAAGTAGGAGTATTTTGTACAAAGGGTATTCAATGCCCTAGTTTATTGTATTTACATTATTGTACTTGTAAAGTTGTACTCCACTAGCTTTAGATCAAGTGGGAGCTTGTTGGGATTTTTTGCCCTAAACTCGTGTAGTTTGTAAACGTTCGATGAAATAAATAAAGAGTTATTGTTCACCATTTCTTGTATTCTCTAATTTAAAACTTAAATCCAATAAACTAAGCTTCAGGGTTATGATGATGAGAACTTGAACAGTATGTAGTAGACACATAGGTAGGATCATGTTCAAGTATGTAACCCAAATGTCTATAGTAAATGGATAAGGTTGGGAACCTCATCCTCATAACACTATGGGTGCGACCGACTTTGAATTTGATACAAACGAGTCAACCCAATAGTTGATATGCAAGTGGGGGCATCCTGTACAATGAGATTAGGTATAATAATTCATAGATGGTCATTAGTGACTCGACCTGAATCTTGAGTAGGTTACGAACTCCTGTCTGCAGGGATTTATCTTTAGACTAGTATGGATGAGAGTGGCCAGAGTTGTCGACTCAATAAGCCTACCTTCTCAGGGACAAAACCTCGTGAGGAGCTGGGAACTTAACTCTGCGAGATGGAATTCACTCGTTCCCGAGCTAGAAAATTTAGATCGGTTATTCTCTTAAGAGTTGAATCTAAGTCTAGAAGAACAAGGTCCCACCCTCTCACTGACCCGAAAGGAACTTTGTTTATGGTAGGACCATAAACAAGTTGTTCATTCGAGGATCAATGTGACTTAAGGAACAAGAAGTAATCATAGGGATAAAACGGTAATTTAACCCAACTGTGAGTACGAACAACCTTTGAAGGGTCAACTCACGGGCATTGGTTAAATTAATGGACCTAACTTGTCCTACAATGAAGAGAGTACAACTACGAGTCTATAGTGGAGTGACTCGTAGTTAATGAATGTTGGTTAACTGGATCAAAGAGTTTTATCAGTTAGTCTCGTATCATTGGAGCTCATGAACAATAGGTTCATTAGGTCCCTCCGTTGGCTCAATATGGATACATAAAAGGTATAAACTTTTGGAGTGAATTTGAAGTGTTCAATTTCGTAAATGGGAGTTATATCAATTATATGTGATATAACATCACTACATTCCTCACTTAATGGGATAACCTTAAACTCTTGAAATATTTCTCTTTCCGAACATACGTCCTTGGGAAATTTCAAGTAATTAGGCATTTCCCTCAAGGCATCTATAAGCAGAATATTAATGTGAATTTCCTTCAACATATCTAGAAATTTCTCAAAATGAGCTTCCTTTGTTTTCTTTCTTTTTCGTCTCTGAGGGTAAGGTGGTGGAGGTAGTTTAAACTCAGGAACAACTGTGGCTCCTTTAGAAACATTAGGTTTTGATCTTTCGGGTTTCTCAGAAACTCCTTCAGTTTTCCGAGTTGTTGGTTTTGACAACCTCTCACTCCTCTCTTCTTCTGGGTCTTTTTCCTTTTGTCTAATCTCACTTTCCACTCTTCTGGATGCTAAGGAGTTACCACTTCTAAGCTCAATGGTTTTTGGGCTTGCTTTTTCCCTTCTCTCTTTGGATTTTCAGTATCTGCAGGAAGTTTACCTAGAGGTCTAGTCCTAAGCTCAGTAGCTAATTGTCCTACTTGCAACTCCCAGTTTCTAAGAGAAGCTTGTTGACTCTGAATAACGTCATCATTTCCAGCCATATATTCTTTCATCAAACTCTCAAGAGATGAACTGACGCTTGAGGAGGTGAAATCCCTTAATTTTGCGATGTCATGGAATTCTGGTTGTTAAAGGTTGAATAACCCTGAGTACCAAAACCTGATGGATGACTCACCTTTTGTTGCACCTGGGGGCTTGAGAATTACTTCCTTGACCTCCACAAGAGAAATTTTGGTGATTTCTCCATCCTGAGTTATAGGTATTTGAGTAGCTGTGATTACCTATGTAGTATACCGAAGAAGGATTGTTAGGACAAGACTCGAAAGTATGTTCTTCACCACAGTAAACACATGAGTTTGTGCTCACTTGGCTCACCATTGACACATTAGGTACACTAGAGGATAATTGGTTCACATTTCCTACTGATAAACCTTTCAACATGGTGGACATAGATACAATCTGTGCATTGATAACATTGAGAGCATCTAATTCTAAGATTCTTGTGTTTTTCTTACCAGTGTTGCTCCAGCATCAACCCATTGATAATTGTTATACGATATTACTTCGAGTATCTCATGGGCCTCATTATAGGTTTTTGACAACAAGGCACCATTAGCAGATGCATCAACAACTTACTGTTAGGGTGTATGCCCTAATCTTGTGTAGTTTGTAAAACATGTTTAATTAATGAATAAAGGTTATTTATTATTCAAACTTTGTATCTCGCATTTTATAAACTTAATCAAATAAACTAAGTTTCAGGGTCATATTATTATAGAGAACTAGAACTTGAACGGTGTGTAGTGGACACACGGGGAGGACCACGTTCGAGTTAATGACCCGAACGATCAATAGTATATGAATAGGGTTGGAACCTCATCCTTGTAACACTGTGGATGCGAACCGCTTTGTATTAGATACAAACGAGGTTATCCAGCTCGTTCATGTGGTTGACATGCGAGTGGGGGCATCCTGTGCAATGAGAATGTACAAGACCGGACCGTGAATTATTATACCTACTAATGTAACACCGTTAACAGTATAGGACTAATAACTTCGTAGATGACCATTAGTGACTCATCCTTAATCCTGAGCGTGTTATATAGTTGTTGTATTTTAATGAATTGGTGGAGATTTTAACTCCACCACACACCATTATAAATAAGTGGATGTGAGACATTTCATAAGGTTGGCTCTCATTTTTCGAAATTCAAGCCAAAGAGAACAAGAATTCTCTCTCAACTCTCCCCCATTCTCTACATTCTCTCTAACCCGAAATCCAAAGGGAGTCCCACCACTCTCCCCCATCCTCCCGAGAACAATCGAGAAGATCAAGTGGAGGTGTCCAATTGATCGATTCGTGGTTCGTGTTGAAAGATTGTTGGATTGAGAGATCGTGACTAGAGGAGAAAACGATGAAGAAGTGTTCTTCAAGAGGTATTTTTCAATTACCTTTCTGTTTTTCTTCTCAAAAGCATGCTTAATCTAGATTGTATGTTGATACTTTCGATTTTAAAAAAATTAGAACAACAATGAAACAACGACGATTCACATCGCACTTCTGCTGTGGGAAATCCATTCTCCTCAATTGGTATAAGAGCCTAACGTTGTAATTCGTTGTAGGTTCTGTAATTTTCTTAAATTTAGGTGGGTTGCCTTAATAATTCATGTGATGAATGTTTTGGTTTGCGAAATGGATGTTTTCGATTTTGGCGTTAGATTTACATTAGTGTTGATGGGATCAATGTAAGGACCCTTTGTTTTTTGGGCATTATTAGTGTAAATTGAGTCTGTAAGTCTGTGTCGTTCGTGGCAAGAGTTGTTGTGGAGAAACGAAGCGGAAACGAGCGAAAAACAGTAAGGTCCAATGTTGTATAGAGCACGACGTTGCAACGTTGTTCTTCGGCGTTGCAACACCATGTGTGCGGAAGGAGGTTGTGCTGCAGACCGGCGTTGCAACGCTAGGAGCAACGTTGCAATGCCGCTCGGCGTTGTGACACAAGGATGGTGTTGAGCACCGCAACATTGCAACGTTGCTGCATAGTGGAGCGGTTTGCGAGCATTCTTTGCGCGAAGTGGGAGACAGAGACGTGTGTTGCAGTTTCTTATTTCGAAAATTTATTTTAATTAATTAAGTTTTTATTAAATTAAGTTTTTTAATTAATATTAATATAAATTTTATATAAATATTAATTAATTTAATTAATGTCCCTAGGGTGCCAAAAATCGGTCAAATTTGTTGTTTATTTTATGCAAGCGTTGTATGAAATATTATGTGCATAATGTATGCCATATAGTTTAAAATCTCACCATAGGTTAAGCATTTCATGCATCATATTTATATTATAAGTGTAATAATATACAATATGCATGATTAGGTTATATTATAAGAGTTATGTATGTTTAATTTAATTAATATAAATGTTACATTAATTAGATAAAAGCATTGCCATACATTTATTGATCATGTGATGAATGTATGTTATATAGTTTAATTATTCACTTGATGAATGATCAAGCACAATAACATAGAAATGCATGTAACTTAAATTAATTAATTAGTTTTAAATGGTTTAGAACTTGAATTAATCAGACTTAGGTTTTCTAGTTCTAATAAGATTAGAATTAGGAAATCAAATATGACTTATGAATGGTGACTAATTAGTAACTCTGTCTAAGGAAAGTTCTGTCTAAGGCTGGGGTTTTTAAGCTAATGCTTTGCGGAACACTCCTACTTGGGAACCGACCTGAGAGTGAATTTGGTTCGGAGATTCATAGGTTATATTATTGTGAGTGGCGTTAACTAAGTGTTAATTAAATCAAACCCACTTAGACCTAAGTTAATAATTTGTTATAGACTTAGGCTAATCCAATATAAGAGTTATATTGGTAGACTTAGGTAAATATAACTGGTTTATCAGGTCAATCCCATTAAACTAAAGTGCAGAGTGGGAGGAAATAAAGTGTATGAGATACATTTAAATTCCATCCACAAATCTGAAGGGAATCCAGTCCCGCAACGGAAGCGATGGTGAATCGCGCGTTCTTAATTTCGTTACATGGATTACATTCAAGAACAATTTAACAAAGATTAAGCATATATGTTGCGTATAATTATAGATATGCAATACCACAGTGTACGAGTCAAGTTTTAGTATAGTGATTTAAGTGTCCAAGTGTCGTCCTCGGGAATGGGTTTCTAGATTAATTAATTACTAAAATACTAATTCTCAATTTTAGCTAAAGAAACATAACATGGATAGGTGATTGAAAATAAAGACAAACGACAAACAAACATGTGGAGACACGAATTGATAGATTTGAGGAAAGTGATATTACAGTTAATGACTTAACTAACATATGCAATGAATCAATGAGATGAATTAATAAACAAGAAGTAGAATACTCAAGAAAACCTCTCCATTCTCAGTGAGCCTCACACATGCAATAACTCCATAGTCTCTATATGAACCTACGACATGCATGGCATTAAGCAACTTCTTTAAGTGTTTCCCTAAGATTTCTAGGTCATTCTCATGTCAGATTTCTAAGGGTTTTGACAACTTTGCTCTAATTCAAGTTTTATCTCTCGAGTCCACTTAAACCAACAATTTAAGAGTTAAGAGTGAATTGCCAAAAATAAGAACAAAACATGCTTCAATACATAGTAAGAAAGTCTCAACAAGTAAAACAAATGCTAACTACAACATTTAGCTACTCTAAATCACATGAAAATCAAGCTAAACATGTAGAAAACGTCTTAGAATGCTATTACAATTTGAAAGAAAAGGAAATTAAACTTACGTGTCGATGCCGCTCCTTCGTCTCCGAGCTCCCATCTTTGATCTCGAACCTCTACGGATGCTTTGGCTCCCAAAAACGCTATTTTCTCTCTTCTTACAAAGTGTATTTCGAAAATAGGGGAAAAAATCTACCAAAATCGGCTCCATTTACAAGAATGCGTAATGTTCTATTTATAAGCTCAATCGGTACAGCGTTTCAACGCTAGGGACAGTGTTGCAACGCTGTACCCTAAAGGCGTTGTAAATAAGGAAACAGTCAGCAGCGTTGCAACGCCGCTACCCTAGCGCGCGCGTTCCTCTATCGAAGTAGGGTTGCGACGCTGCAAGGCAGCGTTGCGACGCTACCTGCACGACCTTCATACGCATCTTATTATCGAGATAACGTTGCAACGCCCTAAGGCAGCGTTGCAACGCTATCGTCTGGAGTCTTCAATGTCTCTAATTAGCAAGCACGACGTTGCAACGCTTTGCATGGCGTTGCAACGCCATCACCTCGGGTCTTCAAGCTTGGATTAATCTTTCTTCTTCTACATGATGTTATTTTTAGCTCTACATAACCTTGTTTCGATCCCGAGTGATCCAAAATGTCTCCAATTGTTCTGTTTACGTTGTTATCCTGAAATTGAATGATTTAAACACGTAAAAGTTCTGAAATCATTATAAAACTAGCAATAATTAAGCCTAAGGATAACACATTTTGTGTGCTATCAAACACCCCCAAACTTAAACTTTTGCTAGTCCCGAGCAAAAACAGAATTAAACATTAGATTGTTCTTAAATATACGTTTGATTCAAGCCTAAAAAATTTAAGAGAAAATCTAGTAACCACAGGAAACACTCAAACATAACACTTCAGCAAGCAATTTAAAACTTTTCCTAAGTGTTCCTACGTGTGTGTGTGATTAGCCTATGTTCCCTTCATTTTTACTAAGCCCGGATCAACTTTATTAGGCTCTCCATTCAACTTCCCCCTACACTAGTCTTAATTACTAATCTTTGAGCCTCCCCACATTCAAGAATTAAATAACTCTACTCAGCACTTACTCATTTTTTATCAATTTTTCTACTTTTTTTTTTTATTTGTGCAAGGACACTAGCTTTCACACATCCACTGTAGGGACTCTTACCCAGAGTACTCGCTCAATGAGTGGCCTAACTGATCACAATGAAGGTAGATCTTTTTGCCCTCACGAATTTTTTCTTTAGCAAACAAACAACAAAAACCAACTAATTCACGTACTATAAAGGTCATGCACTTCATATTGTTATTCACCCTATCCTGCAGTTTAACTCTCAAATCAATTCTTAGGCCTATCGAGGTGACATCAAACTTCTAAACCTAATAACTTTGTTCTAAGCATTTCAAAACTACAGGAACACAGACTATGTGCATAATAGTGCAGGAAAAACTCAAGAAATTTTTTAAATTAACTCGAATTCATATCATGCTCTCAAGTTTCAGCAGAATCACAAAGATTTCCAATTACATCTCATCCTAGGCTATCATGATCATACTTATGTAAAGGATCAATCAACAATTCAACACATATTCAAGACAATCACAACAATTAAACAACATCCCACCACCAAACTTAAACTAAACATTGTCTCCAATGTTTGCAGAAATAAGTACAAATTAAGTATAAGGGTAAGAGTGAACAATACTGTCCTGGGTGATGTAGATCTTCCTGAGTTCCTTGGATAGCCAAAACATGTGTGTTGGAGTTCCTCATAATGGGAGCATGGATTTCAACGAAGAAAGGCATCGTCACAACCTACAAAGCAAAACAACAACTAGTAAATAAACTAAGAATTAAAAACAACTAAAAAAACTAAAGCAAGCTAAAGACAGAAAAATAAAAGTAAGTAAAGCTTGGGTTGCCTCCCAAGAAGCGCTTTGTTTAACGTCTTTAGCTAGATTGTACTCCCTCAAGGTGTTTCTTTCCATGCTTGCAGTGTCTGGAGTGATGTGTTCATTTGGCCAACTGGTCTCTATATTCTTTATTGCAGCTCTCATGATCGTCACTATACCGATAAACTGGTGACTACATTCTCCAGCTGGTTGGATCGACTTCTGGATTCAGCTATGAAGGAGTGCAATGTGTCTTCCAGAGATGGTTTCCTCTCTGATGTATAAGCATGCTCTGTAGGAGGATTCAACACATTTTTGTTGTTAGCATAAGAGAAATTCTCATGATACCTCAATCCTGGATTATAATGTGTTGGGAGGTTATTCTGAGTCTGGTTTCCTCCATAGGTGTTGCTTCTGTTGTTCAGGTAGTGTAATTGCTCCATAGTGGATTCTCCATTAGGCTGGGAGCATTGAGAGGACATCCCTGTTCGTGGTGACCCTGCAAAATTATTTAGAGGATGAGTGAGAGATGTCATATGAGATCTAAGAGAAGTTACCTCATCCAATAGATATAATCCAGCTACTTGCTTAGATTTATCATTGTCTGTAGGCCACTGGTAGCTGGCAGTTCGCACTTCCTCGAGTAGGGCACGTGCTTCTGGACAGTCTTCGCCATGAAAGCCCCTCCAGTAGTGGCATCCAGAATGATCCTTGTCTTACCTTCCAGTCCATTATAAAACAATTGTACCTGGAGCCAATCTGGGTAGCCATGCTGTGGGCACCTCCTGAGCATGTCCTTGTACCTTTCCCATGCTTCGAATAGATGCTCTCCCTCCTGCTGCTTGAATGTTCCAATCTCAGTCCTTAACTTTGCAGACTTCACAGGTTGAAAGAATTTGGTCATGAAGGCTTGGGCCAACTCCTCCCAGGAAGTGATACTACCTGAGGGAAGAGACCCTAGCCATTCTTTGGTTTTACCCTACAAAGAGAAAGGAAAGAGACGTAAGCAAATACTATCAACAGAGATACCATTCATTTTAAATGTACCACAAATTTCTAAGAAATTTTGAAGATGTGAGTTAAGATCTTCTGTGGCTAAGCCTCTGAAAGCACCTTCCCTAACCATTTGTATAAGCCATGTCTTAAGTTAAAAATTATTAGCATTTATAGGGGCATGGACTATTCCAGCCTGCTCAAAATTAAACACAAGTTGGAAATACTCCCTGATAGGTTTAGGGTTATTGATGAGCTCTTGATAAGCCATAGTATGAGTTTCTGCTTTTCCTTCCCTTAGGAGTCTCCTATAGGTGCTCTCGATCTCAGGATCAAAAGGGTGCAAGTCTGCAGCTCTCCCCTTGGGCATACACCTGGAGGTACAAAAAGAAAGAAATTAGACAAAAACACAAACACCTAGACAATAACATAGAAGAAGACAAATACAACAATAAAAACATAAAACTTGGGTTGCCTCACAAGAAGCGCTTTCTTTAACGTCTTTAGCTAGACGATGACTTATCAGGGCACATAAAATTGCTCATATTTCTTTGGACCCTTCTTGCTTGAATCGATATAGCCTTCTAAGTCTAAAAGGCTATCCTGCTTTTCACGGGCACAAGAGATAGAATTATTTTTGGTATTTTTGTTTAATGAAATGAAGGAACTAAAATCAAAGCAAGACTCGTGAGTATATGACAAATGGTTATAAAAAATAAAGGAAATTTCTGGGGATAAAAGGACAGAAGACTTCTCAGCCTTTAACTCTATCACCTGAATTTCCTCTGTGGAAGTGAATATCTCACCAATGTCTACCTCACTAACCTGATCGTGGTGTGCCTCAGTCTCCCCCAAACTATCATCATTATCATATGAACAAATCCTCCTAGGTGGCACCTCCTGAGTGGTAAGGATAAGAAATTGTTCCTGTAAGGCCTTAAGGGAAATTACTAGCTGGTTAAGATATTGAGCTCTATCTTGTACTATTTCCCAGAGTCCTACCACCTCGGTTTCTAACCTATCCAACCTCTCTAATTCACTATGAACCAAATTTTTAATTTTCAATTCTAAGGTATATTCCATTAATTGGTCCACAAGAGAAGATTTTTCTATGGGTTGGTCAGGGTACAAAAAATTATGGTACCAAGTGACTAAATAACTACCATCATATGAATTTTTATCAATTTCAGGTACAGAATGGTAAAAATTAGACACATGGTATTAAGAGAAATCATGATGCACATACCTAGGGTCTTGGGAGAGACAATAGAATGGTGGAGAATCAAAATCATGCAAAGTCATGCTTTAAAAAATAATAATTCTGATCAAGACTTTTACACAATAGCAACACAACCAAAAACAGGGGACAAAGACTCAAAAACACACAAAACTAAATAAGGAAAGACAAACAAACAAACTTTAGTCTAACATTTCAAATTTTCTCCTAATATTAATTAATATAAATAATCACCATTCCCCGGCAGCAGCGCCAAAAACTTGTTGCGTATAATTATGGATTTGCAATACTGCAGTGTACGGGTCAAGTTTTAGTATAGTGATTTAAGTGTCCAAGTGTCAACCTCGGGAATGGGTTTCTAGATTAATTAATTACTAAGATACTAATTCTCAATTTTAGCTAAAGAAACATAACATGGATGGGTGATTGAAAATAAAGATAAACGACAAACAAACATGTGGAGACACGAATTGATAGATTCGAGGAAAGTGATATTACAGTTAATGACTTAACTAACACATGCAATGAATCAATGAGATGAATTTATAAACAAGAAGTAGAATACTCAAGAAAACTTCTCGATTCTCAGTGAGCCTCACACATGCAATAACTCCATAGTCTCCATATGAACCTATGACATGCATGGAATTAAGCAACTTCTTTACGTGTTTCTCTAAGATTTCTAGGTCATTTTCATGCCAGATTTCTAAAGGTTTTGACAACTTTGCTCTAATTCAAGTTTTATCTCTCGAGTCCACTTAAACCAACAATTTAAGAGTTAAGAGTGAATTTCCAAAAATAAGAACAAAACATGCTTCAATTCATAGTAAGAAAGTCTCAACAAGTAAAACAAATCCTAACTACAACATTTAGCTACTCTAAATCACATGAAAATCAAGCTAAGCATGTAGAAAACGTCTTAGAACGCTATTACAATTTGAAAGAAAAGGAAATTAAACTTATGTGTCGATGCTAGTCCTTCGTCTCCGAGCTCCCGTCTTCGATCTCGAACCTCTACGAATGCTTTGGCTCCCAAAAACGCTCTTTTCTCTCTTCTTACAAAGTGCATTTCGAAAATAGGGGCAAAGATCTACCATAATGCTCCATTTACAAGAATGCATACGCTAGGAACAGTGTTGCAACGCTCTACCCAAAATGCGTGGTAAATAAGGAAACAGTCGGCAGCGTTGCAACGCTACCTGCACGACCTTCATACGCATCTTATTATCGAGATAGCGTTGCAACGCCCTAAGGTAGCTTTGTAACACTATCAGTTGGAGTCTTCAATGCCTCTAATCAGCAAGCACAACGTTACAACGCTTTACATGTCGTCGCAACGCCATCACCTCGGGTCTTTAAGCTTGGATTAATCTTTCTTATTCTGCATGATGTTATTTTTAGCTCCACATAGCCTTATTTCGATCCCGAGTGATCCAAAATGTCTCTAATTGTTCTGTTTTCGCTGTTATCTTGAAATTGAATGATTTAAACACGTTAAAGCTCTGAAATCATTATAAAACTAGCAATAATTAAGCCTAAGGATAACACATTTTGTGTGCTATCAATATATTAACTAGATGGACAACAAGATTTGTACCTTTGAAGAACTCTTTCTTCAAGTGCTCCTTCTCCCACGTTCACGATCTCGGCAACACGAACCCGAACGATTACCGACACTACCACCGGATCTTCTCTGTTGTTCTCTAGGTGAGGGAGGAAGGTGGGTTCCCTTTAGATGAGATAAGATGTTTTGTGAATTTCTAATTGGAACTCTTTCCTACAATGTGGGAGATTCTCTAGGATTTCTCAAACAGATGAAATCACTTAACCTAGTTGCATCTCATGCAACTATATATATATGGAAATAGGATAGAAATTACCATCCTATCCCTCTTATATTCTCCCACTATTATATGGTTTATATGTGAATCTAATTCACATTAAAACCATATATTATATCAATTATATCATATATAATTGATATAACACCTCATGCATGAAATTGAACACTTCAATTTTATTCCTATCTTTATACCCTCAATATTATCATGTTGAGCCAACGGAGGGACCTAATGGACCTACAGTTCATGAGCTCCAATGATGTGAGATTAACTGTTCAAACTCTTTGATTCAGTTAATGAATATTCATTAACTACAAGTCACTCAACTATAGACTTGTAGTTGTACTCTCCTCACTGTAGATTGTATTGTGTCCACTGATATAATCATTATCCATGAGTCGACCCTTCACAGGCTGTTCGTAATCACGGCTGGGTCAAATTACCGTTTTACCCCTGTGATTACCTCTTTGTTCCTTAAGCACCACTGATCCTCTAATGAACAACAAGTCTAAGGTCCTACCATAGACTCATACCCTCTTAGAGGGCGGGGCCCCGTTGTTCAAAACCTGGAGTTAGTTCTTAAGGGAACAACCTATCTAATTCATTAGTGTAGGAATGAGTGAATTCTATCTTGCACAGTTAAGTCCTCAGTTACCTACGAGGTTCTATTTCTGAGAAGGTAGGCTTATTGAGTCGGCTACAGACCACTTTCACCCATACTAGTCTAAGGACAAACCCCTATAAGCAGGAGTTCTTAACTTGCTCAGGATTTAGGTCGAGCCACTAATGACCATCTATAAATTATCAGTCTTATCCTGTTAACGTTGTTATACTGATTAGACTCAATAATTTGCAGTCTGGTCTTGTATGAACTCTTCATACAGGATGCCCCCACTCGCATGTTAACCACATGAATGAGTTGAGTTACCTCATTTATACTAATTACAAAGTGGGTCGCATCCATAGTGTTACCAGAATAAGGTTCTACCATAGACCATTTAGGTTATACTCTTGAACATAATCCAAATAGTGTCCACTACACTGATGTTCAATATATATTATAACCTTCGAGCTTATATTGGATTTATAAACCAAGAATATAATTTTATCAAAACAAATAACTCTTTATTTATTTGATCAAAATTACACAAGTTTAAGGCATAAATCCCAACAATCTCCCACTTGGCCTAAAGCTTGTGGAGTACTAAAACATTACAGTAATGAAAATACAATAAACTAGGGCATTTTAACCCTTTGTACAATATACTCCCACTTGTCCTAGTTGGGGAAGACTTGTAAACCTAGACCTTCTAGGTGACTCTCAAATACTTTAGCCGTGAGAGCCTTTGTAAAAGGATCAACAACGTTGTGCTCTGAGTCTATCTTCGTGACAAACACGTCTCCTTTATGCACGATCTCCCGGACGAGATGATATTTCTGCTCAATGTGCTTTCCCCTCTTGTGACTTCGGGGTTCCCTCGAATTTGCCACTACACCACTGTTATCGCAATACAACGTGATGGGTAAAGTCATATTTGGAACAACTTCAAAATTTAGCATGAATTTCCTTAACCAAACGACCTCTTTAGCTGCTTCACAAGCTGCTACATATTCGACCTCCATGGTGGAATCAGCGATGCATCATTGCTTGACGCTTCGTCATACTACAGCTCCTCCGATAAGAATGAAAACTGACCCTGATGTAGATTTATGAGAATCTTTATCAGTCTGAAAGTCAGAATCCGTGTATCCTGTAAGGATCAAATCCTTAGCCCCATACACAAGCATGTAGTTCCTTGTTCTCCGTAGATACTTAAGGATTATTTTAACTGTTGTCCAGTGTTCAAGTCCTGGATTGGATTGTTACCTACAGACCATTCCAACTAAAAAACAGATGTTAGGCCTAGTACACAACATGGCGTACATCAGGCTCCAGACAACTGATGGATGAGGAATTCGTCTCATATCCTAAACTCCTTGAGGTGTCTTAGGACACTGTTACTTAGACGAATGGACTCCATGTCTAAAAGGCAATGAGCCCTTTTTAGAGTCTTGCATCTTAAACCTTGACAACACTTTGTCTATGCAAGATGTTTGAGACAAGTCTAGTGTTTTATTCTTGCGGTTCCGGACAATTTGGATCCCAAGAACAAATTGTGCATCACCCAAATCTTTCATTTGGAATTGCGTAGCTAGCCAATTCTTAATGTCAATAAGATATCTTACATCATTCCCAATGAGTAGGATATCATCCACATATAGAACTAGGAATGCAACATAACTATTGATGATTTTCTTGTAGACACAAGGTTCATCATCATTCTGGTCAAAACCATAAGATTTGATTGCTCCATCAAATCTTATATTCCAGGACCTAGAGGCTTGTTTCAGTACATAAATTGACCTTTTAAGCCTACAACCCTTTTGTTCTTGTCCTGGTTCAATGAACCCTTTGGGTTGGTCCATGTAGATGTTTTCCTCAAGATTGCCATTCAAAAAGGTTGTCTTTGTTGGGATTTTTGTCCTAATCTTGTGTTTGTAAATTACTGTTTGAAATTCATAAGAGTTATTTATTTCATTACTTTGTGTCTCGCAATATTTACAACCTGTGAAGGGTCAACCAGCCGTGTCTACGAACAACCTGTCGTGTCTACGAACAACCTGTGAAGGGTCAACCCATGGGCATTGGTTCTATCAGTGGACACGTAATATTCTGCACTGACGGGAGTGCAACTACGGGCTATAGTGGAGTGTTACCGTAGCTAATGAATGTTGATTAACCGGGATAAAGAGTTTGACAGGTTAATCTCAGATCATTGGAGCCCGTCACTGTAGGTCCATTAGGTCCCTCGGTTGGCACAATCTGGGTTAAAAGAAGGGTTTATGTCTTGGTATGAAATTGAAGTGTTCAATTTCACTTAAAGGGCATTTATGTCATTTATATGAGATATGAATGATATAATATATAGTTTAATGTGAATGAGATTCATAATAAACTATAGGTTAGCCTAATTGTTGAATTAGGACTAATTGGAGAAATTAATTGAGAGAAATTAAATTGGATGTGATTCAATTTAATTAATCCACAATTGTTACAAATGTGATTTGCAATATGAGATATGAGATATCTTATATTATATGGTTATGCAAATGAGATTTGCATAACCTATGGTTGTGGTAAAGTGGTAATAATGTGGAGATATTAACTCCATCAATTTTCACTATTTAAACCGTTTGCAAGAAGGGATTGGTAGCTCATTCTCTCATTTTTTGATTTTCATCAAAGAGAAGAGATTAAGAATTCTCTCAACTCTCTCAATTCTCCTCCCTCTCCAAAACACATAGCTTCCCACCATTCTCCTTCTTTCCAAAAGAAGAACAACCAAGGTTCCAATTGGTGGTGTTTGGGTTTTGTTCGAGAGAATATTTTGTTGAGATCGAGAAGCTCGAAGTGTTCGTTAGCGAGGAAGAAACTTTGAAGAAAGGTCTACAACAAGTAAGTAGAGTTCTTCTTGCTGCTTTTTTCCTTCTTTACATGTTTAACTTAGATCTAAGAGTTAGATCGTTTTAACAAAAATTAGGTAGCATAACGATACCTTGACGATTCGATCGTCTTCCACTGCGCGGGGATTTTCAATTGGTATCAGAGCCATTTCGATGGTTCTTCGTTATGCACTATTTTTTTGTTAAAATAGGTGGGTAATTTGCCTTATTTCATGAGATGGATGTTGGTTTTGCTTAATGGATGTTTTGGTTTTTGGCACTAGAATGGATTTACAAATCATGTTGATGAATCAATGTAAGGGCCCCTTGTTTTTGGGCATTTTTTTTGTAAATCGAGTCTGTAAGTCTGAGTCGTTCGTGGCAAGAGTTGCTGTGAAGAAATCGGAGCGAAAACGGGCGGAATTCGATGAAGAACAGCAAAGGTGTTTGTTGTTCTGTCGTGGCGTTGAGACGCTGTTCATCGACGTCTCAACGCTATCCTTGTGGGCGCTGGCTTGGCTGCAGAGCAATGTTGCAACGCCACGGCGTGGAGCACGCTAACCTCAACGCTGCCCACGGCGTTGCAACGCCGCACACTTAGTGGGCAGTTTGCGAGCAGTTGCAAGAAGTGGGCGGTTTTCATTCAAAGTGGGGCAGTTTTTCCCTTTTTTCATTATTTTTAATTAGAAAAATTTAATTTATTTATTTATTTAAATATTTTATTAAATAATATTAATAAAAGTGTTATATTAATGTTATTTAATTAAATTGCCCCTAGGTGCCAAAAACCGGTCCATTTATGCTATTTAATTATTTTATGCATGAGATGTATGATTTAATTAAATTATATGTGCATATTGTATGTCATATAGTTTTAAAATCCCACCTTAGGTTAAACATTTTCATGCATCATTTATATTATAAGAGTTATAATATATAGTTTGTATGATAGGTTATATTATAAGAGTTATAATATAATTAAATGCATGTTTAATTTAATTAATATAAGTGTTATATTTTTTAGATTAAAGTATGCTCATGCATTTATATTCATGTGATGAATAATATTAATAAGTTATAGTATATAGTTATTCATGTGATGAATGATCAAACACTATAACATAGAAATGCATGCAACCTAAGTTAATTATTAGTTTTAAAGAGTTTAGAACTTGAATAATTAGACTTAGGTTTTCTTTTTTCTAATGAGATTAGAAATTAGGAAATCAAAGTTTAGTCTATGAATGGAGACTGATTAGTAACTCTCTCTAAGGAAGGTTTTGTCTAAGGCTGGGGTATTTAAGTTGACGCTTGCGGAACACCCCTACCTGGAAACCGACCTGGGAGTTAATTCAGTCCGAAGATTCTTAGATTATACTTATCGTGAGTGTCGCTAATTAAAAGTGTTTTAATTTACTAACATAGACCTAAGTAATAATGTGATTATAAACTTAGGTTAATACCATATAAGAGTTATATTGGTAGACTTAGGTAAATTTTAGCCGGTTTATCTAGGTCAATCCCTATTAAAATTAAAGTGTTGAGTGGGAGGAAATAAAGTATATGAGATACATTTTATTTTCCAACCACAAATCTCCGTTAAGTCCACACCGTGAGATCTATACTCGGCCTCGTGGCGCAAATGGGAGGGTCCCCCTTCGGGTGACATTTGTATAGGTCAATATCATCGTGGATGGAGAGAGTACTTATAGTGAGTGGGATCGGGACTTGTGAAAACGAGACCCACGGTCTCTTCTTTCGATTCACACCGTGAGATGCCTATGATCCGCCTGCTAGTTTGGCCTAGACCAGACAATCCCTTCGGAAGGCTTGATCATGGGAGTCGGAACACCGTGAATTCTCGAAAGGGATACAGTTTCCTGGTTGGTTTTCCTTCTTGGTTCACCCTTCGGTGGCTATTGTTTGGACGGATGCTTGGAAACTTAAAGATTGAGGGTGACACTCACGGAGAATTCGTTAAGTGTTAGTGAATTCGACCAACAATGGTAATTAGACGCCTAATGGAATAAGAGTTATTCGGGATTAGGTCCGATCGAGAAAAGTCTCGTCCCCAGAGGAGGAGTGTTACTGCTCACCCTTCGGTGGCGATCATTCTAAACCTTTAGGATATCATTGCAAAATTTTGAATGACCTAGGGATCATGAAACATTTTTTTGCTAAAACTTGATTGGATTTCAAAAGTTTTTTGCGAGACTGACACAAAGTTTTCTATTTTTTCAGCTTAAAATGTCTAGCGCAATTATAGCTCTACTCGCGTCCGATAAATTAGTGGGAGATAATTACCAAACTTGGAAAAACAACATAAACACAATTTTGGTAACTGACGACATTAAGTTCGTGCTCTTTGAGGAGTGTCCTCAGATGTCGGGCTCGACTGCGTCGCGAAGTGTTCACGATGCATACGATCGATGGATCAGAGCCAATGAAAAGGCCACGATCTATATCATTGCCAGTATGTCTGATGTATTGGCAAAGAAGCATGAGCTGATGGTCACCGCCAAGGAGATCATGGAGTCCTTGCAGGAAATGTTTGGACAACGATCCTTTGTGTCCCAACATGACTCGCTCAAATACGTCTTCAACGCACGGAAGAAAAAGGGGTCGTCTGTCCGTGAACATGTTCTAGACATGATGACCCACTTTAATCTAGCGGAGATGAACAGGGCTTCGATCGACGAGTCAAGCCAAGTCAGTTTTATTCTGGAGACTCTTCCAAGAGTTTCCTTGATTTAGAGCAATGCTTTGTATGAACAAAATTAGCTACACTCGACTACCCTCCTCAATGAGCTACAAAATTTTCATCATTGAGCAGAGGGTCAAGGCACCGCATGGCGAGGCAAATGTTGCCTACAGGTCTTATCACAGGGGTTCGACCTCTGGGACGAAACCTGTTGCTCCTTCACGCCCGAAAGGGAAGAACAGGTTGAAGAGAGATAAAACTGATCGTGCTGCCGCCCAGAACGGCAAGAAGGTCAAGGACGTTGCAGAGAAAGGAAAGTGTTTCCACTGCAATGGGGGCGGACACTAGAAGAGGAACTGTCCCAAATTCCTGACCGAGAGGAAGAATCAAGGTAAATGTGATTTACTTGTGACAGAAACCTGTTTAGTAGAGAGTTGTGACTCTGCCTAGATATTGTATTCGGGCGCCACTAACCATGTTTGTTCTTCTTTTCAGGGGATTGATTCCCGGCAGCCGCTGCGAGAAGGTGAGGTGACTCTACGGGTTCGATCCGGGGAGCTTGTCTCTGCTGCAGCGATCGACACGGTGAAGCTACATTTTGGTGGGAAGTACTTATTATTAGATAATTTGTACATTGTACCAGGGTTTACTAGAAACCTTGTTTCCATTTCCTGTTTAATTGAATAATCCAATAAAGCGTTTATTTCTTTCAAAGGCAATCTTATTTGTTTAGCTTCACTTGAGCATAATCTGTATGTTTTGAAACCTAATACGGTCAAAAGTGTTTTGAATACTGAATTATTTAAAACTGCAGAAACACGAACTAAGAGTGCGAAAGTTTCTCCTAAGGAAAATGCTCATCTTTGGCATCTACGGTTAGGCTAGAATTGAGAAACTAGTGAAGAGTGGACTTCTAAACGAGTTGGAAGAAAACTCTTGTGTGAGTCATGCCTTGAGGGCAAGATGACCAAATGTCCTTTTAGTGCAAAAGGATACACGACCAAAGAGCCTCTTGAGTTAGTACATTCTGACCTATGTGGTCCGATGAATGTTAAAGCTCGAGGCGGTTATGAATACTTCGTGTCTTTCATAGACGATTACTCGAGGTATGGGTATATTTACCTAATGCACAAGAAGTCTGAAACTCTTGAAAAGTTCAAGGAGTACAAGACTGAGGTTGAGAACCTCTTAGGTAAATCGCTTAAAACACTTCGATCGGATCGAGGTGGAGAGACATTGACACTGAATTCTAGGACTATATGATAGAACACGGAATTACGTCCCAACTCTCAGCACCAGGTATGCCACAGCAGAATGGTGTATCGGAGAGGAGAAATAGAACCTTGTTGGACATGGTTCGGTCGATGATGAGCTATGCTCGTCTCCCTGATTCTTTTTGGGGTTACGCAGTGGAGACTGCAGTTTATATTTTGAACAATGTTCTGTCGAAGAGTGTTTGTGAAACATCTTTCGAGCTCTAGAGTGGACGTAAAGGTAGTTTACATAACTTCAGGATTTAGGGATGCCCGACCCAAGTGTTGGTGTCAAACCCAAAAAAATTGGAACCTCGTTCGAAATTGTGCCTATTTGTAGGCTACCCTAAAGAGACTAGGGGTGGTCTGTTTTACGATCCTAGGGAAAATAGGGTGCTTGTGTCGACAAACGCCACTTTCCTAGAGGAAGACCACGTCAGGGATCATTTACCAAGGAGTAAAATTGTGCAAAATGAAATGGACAATATATCAGCAAGAGTAGCTGATGGGGCTAGTACGTCAACAAGTGTTGTTGATCCTAACACGTCTAGTCAAATCCGTTCCCAAGAGTTGGGAATGCCTCGACATAGTGGGAGGGTTGTGAGACAGCCTGATCGTTACATGGGTTTAGCTGAAACCTCAGTTGTCGCTCTTGATGATGACTGTGAGGATCCATTGACCTATGATCAGGAAATGGTTGATGTTGACAAAGACGAGTGGATTAAAGCTTTGGACCAGGAAATGGAGTCTATGTACTTCAATTCTGTCTGGGAGCTTGTGGATCAACCAGATGGGGTAAAACCTATTGGTTGCAAATGGATTTACAAGCGTAAACGTGGCATAAATGGGAAGGTGCAGACCTTTAAAGCCCGACTAGTTGCAAAGGGTTTTACCCAGGTTGAAGGGGTTGACTATGAGGAGACCTATTCACCTGTTGCCATGGTAAAGTCGATCAGGATCCTTCTGGCCATTGTCGCGTATTATGACTACGAGGTATGGCAGATGGACGTCAAGACAACCTTTCTGGATGGAAAACTTGATGAGACCATCTACATGGACCAGCCCAAAGGGTTCATTGCCCAAGGCCAAGAGCAAAAGGTTTGCCGACTTCATAGGTCTATTTATGGACTAAAACAAGCTTCGAGGTCTTGGAATATAAGGTTTGATGAGACGATCAAATCTTATGGCTTTGATCAAAATGTCGATGAGCCTTGTGTCTACAAGAAAATCGTTGGCAAAACTGTCGCATTATTAGAGTTGTATGTGGATGATATTCTTCTCATTGAAAATGAGGTAGAATTTCTTACTGACGTTAAGAAGTGGCTAGCTTCGCAGTCCCAAATGAAAGATTTGGGAGAAGCTCAGTATGTTCTAGGTATCCGTTATGTCCGAATCGAAGAATGAATGCTAGCCTTGTCTCGGACGTCTTATATTGACAAGATGTTGTCTAGATATAAGATGCAGAACTCCAAGAAGGGCTTGCTGCCTTTCAGGCATGGGGTTCACTTGTCTAAGGATCAATGTCCTAAGACTCCTAAAGAGGTTGAGGATATGAGACGGATTCCATATGCTTCAGCTGTAGGGAGCCTGATGTATGCCATGCTTTGTGTACTAGGCCCGACATCCATTATGCAAGAGGGATTGTCGGTAGAGTATCACCAATCCAGAGATTAGATCACTAGACACCGTAAAGGCAATCCTCAAGTATCTTAGGAGAACGAGGAACTACAGCTTAATGTATGGTAGTGCAGATTTGATTCTTACGGGATACACAGATTCTGACTTTCAGACCGATAAGGATTCTAGGAAATCCACTTCGGGGTTAGCCTTGCGGCTTGTGAAGCTGCAAAGGAAGCTGTTTGGCTTAGGAAGTTCATGACGGATTTGGAAGTTGTTCCAAATATGAACTTGTCGATCACAATCTTTGTGATAACAAAGGTGCAAAGATGCTTAACTCCGCAGAGCCTCGGAGCCATAAGAGAGGCAAACACATTGAGCGCAAGTATCATTTGATACGGAAGATTGTGCACCGCCAAGACGTGACAGTCACGTAGATAGCGTCGGAGCACAACGTAACTGATCCATTTACAAAGCCCCTCACGGCTAAGGTGTTTGAGGGTCACCTAGAGAGTCTAGGTCTTCGAGAGTTCCTGACTAGGGCAAGTGGGAGATGTGTAAACGGGTATTCAATGCCCTAGTTTATTGTGTTACTTCATTGTAATTTATGTACATTTCAGAAATGTATTTTCTCCACTAGCTTAGTCCAAGTGGGAGTTTGTTGGGATTTTTGTCCTAATCTCGTGTTTGTAAATTCTTCGTTTGAAATTAATAAGAGTTATTTATTTCATTACTTTGTGTCTCGCAATATTTACAAACTTTTCCAATAAACTAAGCTCTAGGGTCATTGAATTTATGAGAGAACTAGAACTTGAACGGGTGTGTAGTGGACACACACAGGGGAGGATCACGTTCAAGTTAATGACCCAATGGTTTATGATATATATGGATAGGGTTGGAGATCTAATCCTGGATACATTGTGGATGCGACCGCTTTGTATTAGATACAAACAAGGTGATCCGACTCGGTTCATGTGGTTGACATGCGAGTGGGGGCATCTTGTGCAATGAGATTGTACAAAACGGACCGTGAATTATTAGACCTCATCGATGTAACACCGCTGACAAGATGAGACTAATAACTTCGTGAGATGACCATTAGTGACCCGACCGAGAATCCCGAGCGTGTTACGGACTCCTCGCTCATGGTCCGTCCTTTGACTAGTACAGGTGAGGGTGGTCACAGTTACTCGCCCAATATGCCTATCTATTCAGCAGCAGAACCAAGTAGGGAGTTGGGAACTTAACTACGCGAGATAGAATTCACTCGTTCCCGCCTTTAGGGAAACTAGAGGGGTTGTTCCCTTAAGTGCTGTCTCCAGGGCTTAGACAACGGGCGCCCACCTTCTCACTGGCTCGAGAAGGGTGTTGTGCATGGCTGGACCATCACAATATGTTGTTCATTAGAGGAGCAGTGGGGATTTAAGGAAGAAGAGGTAGGCACAGGGGTAAAACGGTAATTTGACCCAACCGTGTCTACGAACAACCTGTGAAGGGTCGATTCATGGGCATTGGTTATATCAGTGGACACGTAATATTCTGCATTGACGGGAGTGCAGCTACGGGCTATAGTGGAGTGTTACCGTAGCTAATGAATGTTGACTAATCGGGTCAAAGAGTTTGTGAGTTAATCTCGGATCATTGGGCGCCCACCATCAGTAGGTCCGATGAGGTCCCTCGATTTGGTTCAATCTGGTTAAAAGAAGGGTTAATGTTTTGGTATGAAATTGAAGTGTTCAATTTTACTTAAAGGGCATTTATGTCATTTATATGAGATATGAATGATATAATATATAGTTTAATGTGAATGAGATTCATAATAAACTATAGGTTAGCCTAATTGTTGAATTAGGGCTAATTGGAGAAATTAATTGAGAAAAATTAAATTGGATGTGATTCAATTTAATTAATCCACAATTGTTGCAAATGTGATTTGCAATATGAGATATGAGATATCTTATATTATATGGTTATGCAAATGAGATTTGCATAACCTATGGTTGTGGTAAAGTGGTAATAATGTGGAGATATTAACTCCATTAATTTCCACTATTTAAACCCTTTGCAAGAAGGGATTGGTAACTCATTCTCTCATTTTTTGATTTTCATCAAAGAGAAGAGATTAAGAATTCTCTCAACTCTCTCAATTCTCCTCCCTCTCCAAAACACATAGATTCCCACCATTCTCATTCTTTCCAAAAGAAGAACAACCAAGGATCCAATTGGTGGTATTCGGGTTTTGTTCGAGAGAAGATTTCGTTGAGATCGAGAAGCGCGAAGTGTTCGTGAGCGAGGAAGGAACTTTGAAGAAAGGTCTACAACAAGTAAGTAGAGCTCTTCTTGTTGTTTTCTTCCTTCTTTACATGTTTAACTTAGATCTAAGAGTTAGATCGTTTTAACAAAAATTAAGTAGCGTAACGATACCTTGACGATTCGATTGTCTTCGTTGCGCGGGGATTTTCATTCCCTACAGTCTTGACATCCATTTTCCATACCTCATAGTGATAATATGTGACAATGGCAAGTAGGATATGGATAAACTTTATCATAGCAACAGGTGAAAAGGTTTTCTCATAGTCAACCCCTTCAACCTGGGTATAACCCTTTGCTACTAGTGTAGCTTTAAAGGTTTGCAACTTCCCATCTACACCACGCTTTCTCTTGTAGATCCACTTACAACCTATAGGTTTTACCCCATCAGGCTTATCTACATGATCTCAAACAGAATTGAAGTTCATAGACTCCATTTCTTGGTCTATGGCTATGACCCATTTGTGTTTATCTTTGTCAACCATCGCTTGATTATAAGTCGATGGATCCTCGCAGTTGTCATCTGGTATAACAACTTGGGTTTCAGATAAACCCATGTAACGGTCAAGTTGCGTTATAACCCTCCCACTACGTCGAGGCATACTCAACTCTTGAGATGGACTCTCTTGACTAGACAAGCTAGTATCAATAACTTTTGTTGACGTACTAGTTTTATTAGCATTCTTTGCTATTGTTCCGTCTAACTCACTCAACACAATTTTACTTCTTGGTTTGTGGTCCCTTATGTGGTCCTCCTCTAAGAAAGTGGCATTTTTCGACACCAAAACTTTATCATCCTTATGATCATAGAATAAACCACCTCTTGTTTCTTTTGGGTAGCCTACGAATAGGCACAATTTTGAACGTGAATCCAACTTCTTTGGATTTGTCACAAGCACATGTGCTGGACAACCCCAAATTCTGAAATGACATAAACTACCTTTACGTTCTTTCTAGAGTTCAAAAGGTGTTTCAGAAACACTTTTTAAGGGCACATTGTTCAAAATGTATACCGCTGTCTCTACTTCGTAACCCCAAAATGATCTTGGGAGAAGAGTATAACTCATCATTGATCGAACCATGTCCAACATGGTTCTATTTCTCCTTTCCGACACACCGTTTTGTTGTGGTGTACCGAGAGACGAGAGTTGGGATGTAATTCCATGCTCTATCATATAGTTCTTGAATTTTAAATCCATGTACTCTCCACGTCGATCTGATCGAAGTGTTTTAATTGTTTTACCCAATTGATTTTCAACTTCAGTCTTGAATTCCTTGAACTTTTCAAGTGCTTCAGACTTATGTTGTATTAGGTAAATATGCTCATATCTGGAATAATGATCTACAAACGAGATGAAATATTCATAACCTCGTCTGGCTTTAACACTCATCAGACCACAAAGGTCTGAATGTATAAGCTCAAGAGGTTCTTTGGTTCTATGACCTTTTCCACTAAAAGGTCTTTTAGTCATTTTGCCTTCTAGGCAGGATTCACATACATGTAAAGTATTTTCTTATAACTCATTTAGAAGTCCATTCTTTACCAATCTTCAATCCTATTGAGAATAATGTGACACAATCTAAGATGCCAAAGATGAGCATTTTCTTTAGGAGAAATTTTACGTTTCTTAGTTTCTGCGTTTGCAGTTTTAAATAATTCAGTGTTCAAAACCATTTTGACTGAATAAGGCCTTAAAACATACAACCCATTTTCTAATGAAGCTGAACATATTTTCATAACTTTCTTCAAAATAAATACTTTATTCATAGAGAAAGAAAAAGAAATACATTGTTCTATAAGGCAAGAAATTGAAATAAGGTTTCTAGAAAACCCTGTATCACTAATATATTGTCCAACAACATATATTTCTTGCCAAAGTAAAGCTTCATCGTGTCTACTGCTACAGCTGAGACGACCTCTTCATTTCCAACCCGGAGCATTATCTCTCCTTTCTGTAGTTGCTGTCAGAAATCAAATCCCTGAAAAGAAGAGAAAACATAATTAGTGGCGCCTGAATCAAGTATCCAAGCAGTTTTATCATTATCCACTAAACAAGCTTCTAGGAAAAGTAAATCATATTTACCTTCCTTTTTCTTCTCCGCAATGTACTTCGGACAGTTTCGTTTCCAATTTCCGTCTTCGTTGCAGTGGAAACACTTTCCTTTTTCAGCAACTTCTTTGACTTTCTTTCCTTTTTGGGCAGCAGCTTTGTCTGCTCGTTTCCCTTTACCAACCTTCTTCATGTTCTTCTTCTTCCCTTTCAGGTTAGAAGAAGATGAAGCCACTGTTGTTGTTCCAGAGGTCGAACCTCTGTGATAACTCTTACTGGCAACATTTGCCTCACCTTTCGATCCCTTAATTTTCATCAAAGATTGAAAGGTCTGGAGTTCATTCAAAAGGGAAGTAAGATTAAAAGTAAGCTTGTTCATAACAACATTACTTCTAAATTATAGGAAACTATCTAGAAGGGTTTCCAGAATGAAGCTGACCTGGCTCGACTCTTCGATGGAAGTATCATTCGACTCCGCGATGTTAAAGTGCACCATCATATCAAGGACATGATCCCGAACAGATGTACCCTCTGGCATCCTCGAGTTTAATATGTACTTTAGGGCATTGTGTCGGGCCTGTGTGGATTGTTGTCCAAACATACCCTGCACTGAATCCATGATTTCCTTAGTGGTTATCATTCCCTCATGCTTCTTGGCTAATATATCAGACATAATTGGCAGCATGTAGACCTTGGCCTTATCATTAGCCTTGATCCATCGATCATATGCATCACGAACATTTCGTGACGCATTCGAACACAACACCGAGGACACCCTCGCTTAGCACAAACTTCAGATCATCCACTACCAATATATTGTTGAGTTTGTTTTTCCATGTCATCATATTCTCTCCAGTTAAATTTTTGATGAAAATTTACAAACAAAACTTGTATGAGTTTCTTGGTATAATTATCTAATCCAATCATGTTTTAGCTAATTATCAAATGATTCCTAGGTCATTTATAATTTGCAATGATACTCCAAAGGTTTAGAATGTATGACACCAAAGGGTAATAAAAAACACTCCTCTTCTGGATTAAGACATTCTTGACCAAAACCTAATGCCAGAATTGAAGGGAATCGAGGTCCCCGCTGTAGCCACATATTTTTGTCCGGCTTGCTTATCGGTTTTTAGTTATTAAATTTAAATTAGAGTTTAATAATCTTGTTAGTGGCATTTTTGTGTGATTTTGAAGTGTTTCAAGATTTGTGTTTGAAAAAAACAATAATATGTTGTTTTTTGAGAGATAGCCTCTTAAATCAAGTTATTTTCAAATCATTGCCTTTTTTGTATAATAGCATTTTGGGGTCACTTTTACCCATTTTGTTGGGTCTAAAAGAAGAAGGGGGTTTGCCTTTATAAACATTTGTTTTTCAAAACCCTAGGGGGGAATTCCAAGAAAGAAAAAAAGAGACACAAAAAATTTCTATTCTCCACATCTCACCACAAACCATCTACACAAAAAAAAGCAGAGAAATTATAGAGTAAGTTTTTTTTACATAGTAGTTCTTTACAAAAAAAAAGGAGGAGAGTTTGGAATACAATAAGAACAATCGAGCTAGGCCGGAAGTTGCACTTGGTAGGGTTTTGGACCCAAGGATCCGCACTTCAAACGACAAGCTAGTTGTATTCCTCTCTACACTTCTAGATCTTGTTCTCGAATCACCCCCAAAAATGATGTAGTTGAGTAAGGGGTTTTGTTATCATTATTCTTGTTATTTGTTATTATCATTTTCGCATTGATCTATATATATTTTTTTTTATGTTTACGTGTTCTTCATTTTGTTACTAGTATCACATTTTTTTATTATGTTATCTTTTTTTTTTTTTTTTTTTTTTTTGCTAGTTTTATTCTCCCGTTTTTTTTCTCTCTCTTTTTTTATTCCTAGATCTCTTGTCATTTTCTAGAAGTAAAAAAATGAGCCTAAAAGAAAAGAGCATTTGAAACAAAAAAATCGAATATCATGTGAAAGTAATAAAAAAATAAACTAAAAAGAGGAGCAAGTAAAGCAAAAAGAGAAGAGATCAAACTAGTAAAAGAGCAAGTAATGTGTTGTGAAAGAAAAGTGCAAGCAAAGAAATGAGAAGTAAACAAGTAAAACATACCTTCCGTAGTAGAATTTTGCTTTTGTTCAGTGAAAGGTTGCTAAAAATTCGTAAGTTGAAGTTGAAGTTGAGAGGGAGAAAGAAGAGCTTGATCTTGGGAGAAGAAGAGAGAGTAGGCGGAAAAAAGAGAGAAGAAAAGAAAAGGAAATGAGAGATTAGGGTTTGAGAGAAAAAAATAAGGGTTTTATTTTGTTTATTAAAAAAGTAAAATTATTATTATTATTATTTTTATTTTTAAAAAAAAAGTTCAGATGGGCGGCTGTTTTTTCCGCCCATCACATTTTTTTTAATTTTTTTTATATATATAAATCAAATACTTTTTGTATTAAATTTCATTATATAATATTATTAATATTAATATTAATATTATTCTATATATATATAAAAAAGGGATAGAAGTGTTGTCACCCGTCAGTCAGTCGATCACACATCGTGTCGATCCATTTACGCCGTCGTTTTTTTTTTTTTTAATTATATATTAAAAAAAATTTAGATATATTATTATTATTATTATTTGTTTTTTCAAATATTAGTTTCTTTTTTATTTATTTGTTTTATATAATTATTATTATTATTATACATACAAGAGGACTAATGTCCCGTCATCGATGTCAACGCTTGTGTTTTTCATTTTTTTATTTTTATTCTTTTTATTTTTCTTTATTTGTTTATTTATTAATTAAGAGGTTCAAACTTTTGGTTTTTTTTTTTCCTTTTTTTTATTTATTTCGTTTTTTTTTCTTTTTTTATATATATACATTTTGGTAATTTAGTCATTTTAATTAATTAATTTTTCTTTTCTTCAAAGTGGTAAGGTTTGTGCTTCCATTATTTTTAAAGAAACTTTATTTTTAGTTTTATTGTTGTTATTTTCTTCTTTCATTTTTATGTTGTGTTTGTATGCTAAAAAAATGCAATTATATTTCCCATTGATTTTTTTTTTTTTTATGTATGCTAATTATTATGCAAATTATAATCTTGTAACGCATTAACGCTTTTATAAAAAAATACCGACAATGGAACCTAGAAATATTTGGGAGTCCGATTTTCTAGTTTTCCGAGGTGAGAAATCGATTCTTTTGAAATCCAAGATCAATTTCAATATGCTTATTTTGTTCGTTAAAATTCGATTTGCATATTTGTAAATGACGTTTATTTGCTTATCTGTATGATCAATGCATTATGCTAAACATAATCTATATTTAAATTGCATTTTTGTATTCTATTATTTCAAAAAAATAATTTTATTTTAATTATCATTCATGTTTCAAAACTTTTTTTGTAAACTTATTTTCACTTTTTTCTTAAAACTTAGTTTATAAAGTTTTTTACCACTTTTGTGCGATTTTTTAAAAGACTTTTTTTATTTCCAAAAATCCTCTGACGGAATCTAGAAATATTTGGGAGTCTGATTTTCTAGAATTCTTGAGGTGAGGATCATTATCTTTGGGAGTCCGAGATCTTGGTCCCAAGAAAAATAAATTTAATTAAATTTTTTTTTAAAAATATATTTTATAAGAGGTTATCCTATGATAGATTTGAGAAATTGTAAAATTTTCTCGTATTCTTGAGATGATATTATTTCTAAAATCTTGGAAATAATTTCAATGTAGTCACATTGATGGATTTTCATCCACTTATTTTATGGGATCATGACTCCAAATATTGGAATAATGAGGGTAAAATAAGACATTGTTTTAAAAATCTCATTTTCCTAAATAAGTTTTTTTGTCCTTCTAAAAAATTTGTGCAATTCAAGATTAAATTTGGCCACCGCTTTAAACGGGTGTTGTGGGTGCTAACACCTTCCCATACACAAACAACTCCCCAATCCAAATCAGTTTTCGCATACCATTTTTTTTTTTTTTTTTTCTTTTTAAAAGAAAGGTTGTTTTATTGTATTTTGGTGCCCAATCACACCATAAAAAGATTGGTGGCGACTCCTTTTAAATATCCCTATTTCGAGGACGTCAGCGCTCTCATGCGTCAGCAGTGCGTGGCGGCTTGACTTAGCGATCTCTTGGGGACAATGAGGTTCCACCTCGAGAGTTTGGCCATTTGTTATTCTTGATTTATTTTTTTATTTTTCTATTTATTTTGTTCTTTTATTTGTACTTTTATGCATTTTTTTTCTTGCATTACTATTTTGTTTTATTTCACACACTATCACAAGCCTCCTACCCGGGCTTTTCCTAATAGGATTAGATTAGAGGACGGAGTAGTGTCGACCTTCGAGAAGCTTATGCTTCCGTGTAGGCACACGAAAAATCCTCACTCAATTTGGTCACATGATCATGTATGATTGTGAGACCATTTTTGGGGACTCATATTATCCAGGTTTTAGACCCGACTTCACTGTTGAAGGCCTTGTTATTTATTTATGTGTTTTAATTGTTTACCTATTTTGTCTCACACACTATCACGAGCCCTCTGCCTGCCTATTCCCAATAGGACTAGAATCGAGGATGGAGTAGTGTCGACCTTCGAGAAGTTTATACTTAGTGCAGGCACACACACGAAAGATTCTCACTCAAGATGATCATGAAGTTATTAAGACAATGATCATTTTGGGGACCTGTGTCTTTTAGGATCTTTAGATCTAACCTCACTTTGTTTGGAGTCTTCATGTTGTTGTTTTGACTATGATATGTTGTATTTTCATTTAAGTCAACCGCTTGACTCACTCTTCTTTTTGTGTAAGGTCTTAGGATGGTAAACACTCATTTGCCCGGGGCATTCGCCAAATCCGCCCCTGAGGAAGACTCGTGGGAAGTAGTGTTCCAAATAGCTTTGGGCGATCGCAACATTCATCAGAGGTTATTTGGCCAAAGGTTGCAGAGGTCCAACTCCCTCACGATTGTCAGCTAGAGCTCGTTCTTAATAATGTGGAAGAATTAAAAGGTTTATGGGAAGGCTTGAGTATGGAAACCAGAGCTAGTTTTAGTGCGGTGTATGGGAATATCGGCCCGATCTCATGTATGCGAGATCAACTTTGAACGCTTTGCAAGCTTTAGTTCATTTACGGATCCCGTGCTTAAATGTTTCTCATTTAAGATGTGTGATTTGACTCCCACGATTGAGGAGTATCAGGCTTTGATATGCGTACCAGCCAGTACAGGAAGTAAAGTCTTCACTCATGATCGAAGGTCAACTTTACAAAGGTCTTTATCCAAGTTTTTGGGTGACGTTCATGCTTCAGATATAAAGAAGCAAATGAAAGTCAAGGAAGGGAGGAATTGCATTCCAGTTGATTATTTGATCAGCCTCACATGTACGTGCTTGCCGGGAGAAAAGGGTTTGTCTCTCTTAGCCATGTATATTTATGGCATGGTTATTTTTCCAAGAATTAGAGGATATGTGGAAGAACAAGTCATTAAACTCTTCATTGGAATTGAGCGAGTAAACCCTGTAATTCCAATTCTTGCAGAAACCCTGAGATCTTTGAGCTATTGTAGATTGCAAGGCAAAGGGAAGTTTTTTAGTTGCGCACCCATGCTCTTTATTTGGATTTCCAGTCATCTGAAGTATCCGAGCAAGTTCAAGTATGCTCCTATAAGGTTTAGCAGTCCATGGAATGTTGCGAAACACGGTGAGAGATTTCATTCTTTGCACATTGGGATCCAAGCTTTCCCTCTATCGAAGCTTGGAAGCTTTTTCCGAGCCATCCGACATTGGATGAAGTAGTATGGAGGGCGACGTGGCTACCTTTAGGTCCATAACATATCGATGTGGGCAATTGCCATTTGTACCACTTTTAGGACCATGGGGAGGTATTGCTTACTCGCCTCTGTTGGTACTCTACGGCGGTATGGTGAAGCGATTTTCACCTGGTTATCCCGGCTTGAGGATCGGGAGTTCTCGCACGATTCGACGTTGCTAGCACCATGAGCGATCGGGCAATCAATGTGTGGAAGGATATAAGGAAATTGAAAAATATCCAACATTGTGAAGGAACCATGCCACAATACGAAGACTGGAGAGCAGTTAGAATTGGGTCAAGAGTTGATGTTTTACCAACGCCAATTAATTTAGAGGAAACCATGAAGATAGACCATGCTGATTTGGAAAAAGAATTGAAGCTTGCAAAAGAAAGAAACTCAGGTTCTCAAGGAAAATGAGGAATTAAGGGTGAAGTTAAACTATGGATTGGACAATCCACAAGCGCTTGAAAAGACAGCTTGGAAGAAGCTCAAAGAAATTCATGAGAGCGGTTTGAATTAGAGAAGGAAAACGGTTCTCTAAATGCAGAAGTCGTCCAGCTAAGGAAGAAAAATAGGGGCTTGTGGAGAGAGATAGAAGTCCTACAAGGTGAGGCAGAGGGTCAGAAATTACACATCAAAGACCTGAAGCAAGAGGTACGAAGGCTCAACAATGCCATGAAAAACTTCCAAGATATACTTAATGAACAAGTTACAAAATCACAAGAGACAATTGTGTCTTTGGAAAAAGAAAAGGAAGTTTTGCAAAAGCTGACAGATGAGTATAAGAGTCAATTCGTCGATGCAGAACGGAGAAACACACTGCTTCAAGATACTATTGCAAGTTTGGAGCACCAGTTGATGGTATATCGAAATGCGAACGAAGTAATAATGGAAGATCATACTCGATTAAAGGAAGAGCATCAAGTGATGAGTACGGACTTTGCAGTTTGGAGAGACGAGTATGGAAATCTGAGACACCGTTATGACTGCATAAAAGGACAAGTTGAACAAGGAGTCGAAAGGTTGAAATTAATAGCTAGAAAGGCTGACCGATTAGCTGGAAGAGCCAGTATTCTTCGACAAGGCATCGTTCCCACGCAGCCAGGCGGTGAAGATTTGATTAGATTTCTAGGGGTGATAGGGAGAGACCTCGGGCATTTTGGGTGTTACCATTAGGTCTTGTTCTGTTTTGTTTGTTGTTTTTTTTTTTTAAAAAAAACGACTCTTGTAATAATGAATTTTGACTTTCGAATGAATCCTCGTTTTTTTCTTTTTTCTCTTTTTCTAGCTTGCATTCATTCATTTCATGTTAGCACTAACAAAGATCTAACTTCGCTAGCAAAATTTTCCTTTTGACTAATCAAACCATTACTCCTTCTTTAATAATAAAAGGTTCAAAGTATACAAAATAGCTCGAAGTTCACCTCCTCATCATTCATATTGGACAAGAAGGAAGGCCAAATTCATGGATGATCAAGTGAACGAGCAGGTACAAACAGTCCGCCTAGAGGTGGAAGAATTGAAGGAGCAAGTAGCAAAGATCTTGGAGCTTCTTACATGAGAAGAGAGAAAAGTCTATAGCAGGAACGTCGTTGCAAGCTGAGACAGGACAAAACCAAGGGCTAGATGACACTCCTCTTTACCCTCCAGGGTTTACGCCACCAGTGGTGTCAAACCCACACATGGCTGGGGTAGCTTATCCAACCTCTTTCCCTGTGCAAGATCCCGGTCGAGCTCCGCACCAGGCAAGTCATGTGAGTGATCCAGTATTTGTTCCAACCGCAGAAAATCATAAAAAGACTTCTGAAGTTTTGTTCGGAAAAGGGAGGTTGGAGTTCCTTGAAGAAAGACTGCGTGCGATTGAGGGTGCCGACGTCTATGGGGATGTCGATGCTAGCCAACTATGTTTGATTCCAGATGTTGTTATTCCCCAAAGTTCAAGACGCCGAGTTTGAAAAGTATAATGGGACTACATGTCCAAGAGTCATCCGGTCATGTATTGTAGGAAAATGTCACCTATGCGCACGATGATAAGTTATTGATTCATCGCTTTCAAGACTGACCGCCCGGGCGTCGTTGGTATATGCATTTGGGCGGTTCCCAGTGCACAAATGGAAAGATTTGGTGATGCTTTCTTAAAACAATATAAGTACAATATTGACATGGCACCCGATCGTTTAGATCTCCAGCGAATGGAAAAAGAAGGCTACCGAGACTTTTAAGGAGTATGCACAAAGGTGGAGGGAATTGGCTGCTCAAGTACAACCTCCTTTAACTGACAAAGAATTGTCAGCCATGTTTATCAATACTCTGCGAGCGCCATATTATGACAGGATGATTGGAAGTGCGTCCACAAATTTTTCTGACATCATAACAATCGGAGAAAGGATAGAGTATGGAGTTAAGAATGGGAGGATCACAGACGCAACACCTGAAGCAAATCTGAGAAAGGTAATGACTCCTAAGAAGAAGGAGGGAGAGGTCCATGAGGTAAGCTCAGGACCAAGAGTTGTGACCCATATGACTTCACCAACTCAAAGACCTGCGAGTTATAATCGTAGTCCTCAGCTTGGAGGGCAAAGTCAACCGAATCAGTCAAATCAGCGTGTCGCTAGTGGCAATTGGAAACAAATACGTTTTGATCCCATTCCCATGACATACACTGAGCTTTTGCCTCAATTACTAAAAAACCATCAAGTTGCCATTGTGCCTCAAGAGCCACTACAACCCCCGTATCCTAAATGGTACGATCCAAGCGCAGCGGTGTGAATATCATGCGGGGGCAATTGGACATTCCACGAGAATTGTTATCCATTAAAGGCTAAGGTACAAAGTTTGGTTAAAGCGGGATGGTTAAAATTCAAGAAAGCGGGGAAGGGCACGATGTTAATCAAAATCCTCTCCCAAACCATGAAAATCCTACTGATGAATGTCATTGAAGAAGCGTCTGAAGAGCGCTATAAAAATAAAGTCCAAAATTTGAATACATCTATGAAGACTCTCTTCCAAATTCTCTACGATGTCGGATATCTTTCGATAGGGTCCGAGCAGAGCAGCATAGATGAATTGGGCTTGCATAACGAGAAGATATGCCTCTTTCATAAAGGAATGGTTGGACATTCCATAGAAGATTGTGATGATTTTAAGCAGCATGTGCAAAAACTATTGGATTCAAAGTTATTGATTGTGAGCCAGACAGCTACACAGGAGATGAATGTTGACATGATTACTCACGCGTCGTCCTCTAAGAAAACGACAGGAGAAGCGCCATCTTCACCAAAACCATTAATCATTCACTATAAGAGTAATCCAGGTATCACCTCTCATATTCAAGTACCCAAGCCAATGATTGTAGAAGTGCCCGGTCCCTTTGCTTATAAGGATAGTCGGGCTGTACCTTGGAAATACGAATGTCAGTTCATCACGGATAATGGTGCTCCTACACCTGACATCTTAGCAGTCGGAGGAATGACCCGTAATGGTAGATGTTACACGCCAGAATTTTTGAAAAGTATTTCAAGAGAAGAGGAAATTAGACAACGTAAGGGGCAAAGTCATGGAGATAATCGACGAAGATGGTTTAAAAGATTTAGATAAAGCTTTCGCAGAAAAAAGTAGCCATAACGAAAAAAAACGAGCGAGTCGGAAACAAGCGATGTGAAGAAGAGGCACGCGAGTTTTTGAAATTAATTAAGCAAAGCGAGTATAAAGTGATAGAGCAGTTACATCGCACCCCAGCTCGGATATCAATTTTATCACTTTTTCTGTATTCTGAGCCGCACCGCAAAGTTTTGCTCGATGTTTTGAACCAAGCTCATGTAAACCCTGATATTTCGGTAAATGCACTCAGTGAAATTGTGGGAAACATAACTGCTACGAATTGTATTACCTTCTCTGATGATGAGATCCCGCCTGAGGGTACTGGACACACTAAGGCACTACACATCTCTGTGAGGTGTAAAGATCATCTAGTGGCTAGAGTTCTTGTGGACAATGGCTCATCTTTAAACATAATGCCAAAGTCAACATTGATGAAGCTCCCCGTGGACTCCTCATACTTAAAGCCAAGTACCATGGTTGTTCGGGCTTTCGATGGAGCTCGAAGGGAAGTAATCGGAGACATAGAAATTCCCCTACAAATCGGGCCATCTTCTTTCAATGTAACATTTCAAGTGATGGATGTAAACTCTTCATATAGTTGTTTGCTTGGGCGCCCTTGGATTCATTCCACAGGAGCTGTTCCATCTTCACTTCATCAGAGAGTGAAGTTCGTTGTAGAAAATGGTCAGGCTGTCATTTTCGGAGAGGAAGATATGTTTGTAACAAAGACAACATCGTTTCCATATGTTGAAGCAGCAGAAGAGGCTTTTGAGTGTTCGTATAGATCGTTTGAGGTTGCCAATGCCACTACCTTTCCAACTGAAGGTTGGGATATAGACCGTTATTCAGCCAAGACAGCTCTGATGGTTGCAAGAGTAATGTTAAACAACGGTTTTCGGATGCATGAAGGGTTGGGACGGAATAATCAAGGAAACCCAAAGGTGATTTGCCTCCCTGAAAGCAAAGAGAGGTTTGGATTGGGGTACAAGCCAACAACTTCTGAGTGCAAGAGAGTCAAAGCAGAAAAGAGAAAGGTGAGAAGTGCACGTCTTGAAGGTCGAGAAATCGAGCAAGGAAGAATGTATATACCGCATATATCCGAGACTTTCAAACCGGGTGAAGTGATTCATGGTGACAACCCGCTTTGTGTTCAAGCCGCTGACACTTCGATCGCTGTTGTCTCTGAAAGCGCCTCCAAGCCGCGACAACTAGTCTACCCCTGCCTCCAGGGCTTTGAGTTAAACAATTGGGAGGTTAAAGAGAGGCCCAGTGTCATTAGAAAGATGCAAGAGTAATAATTTATTTGTGGCTATGCTTAAAGCCACGACTTTTGTAATAGTGGCATTTCTTGTTTATTACTTGCTTAATGTGTATGCAATCTCTACATCTCAAGAACTTGTACCTTTTGTTGAGAAATGAAAAGGGATTGTCGGCTTTTATTACTCTTGATTGTCATTCGCTTTCACACCTCTCTCTATCTATCACCAATACAACTTGGATCATTGACAGGGACCTCGAAGATGAAAAAGCCAACTTTGAAGTTCCAGTTTATAGCATTGACCAAAGCGAGGAGGATGACTTTGAAGTGTCACAAGAGTTATTGAGACTGATGAAGCAAGAAGAAAGAGAAACTGTGTCTTACCAAGAGCCGCTAGAAGTAATCAATTTGGGGTCATCGAGAGAAGTAAAAGAAATACGAATCGACACTGGGCTTTGGAGCAAGATCGTTTGGATCTTGTAGCCCTTTTACGTGAGTACAACGATATATTTGCATGGTCTTACCAAGATATGCCTGGTCTGAATACAGAAATTGTAACACATCGGTTACCGCTTAAAGCCGAGTGTAAACCCATAAGGCAAAAACTGCGAAAAATGAAACCCGAAATGCTGATCAAAGTGAAGGAAGAAGTCAAAAAGCAATTTGACGCGGGCTTCTTAGCGGTAGCAAAGTACCTTGAGTGGGTTGCAAATATTGTCCCATCCCAAAAAGGATGGAAAGGTGAGAATGTGTGTGGATTATAGGGATCTCAATCGTAAAGTCCCAAAGATAATTTTCCACTTCCACACATCGACGTTTTAGTGGACAATACAAAGAGATATTCTACCTTTTCATTTATGGATGGATTTTCAGGATACAACCAAATTAAAATGGCTTCTGAAGACCAAGAAAAGACGACTTTCATCACTCTATGGGGAACATTTTGCTATAAACTCATGCCTTTTGGTTTAAAGAATGCAGGGGCAACTTATCAGAGAGCCATGGTTACTCTTTTTCATGATCTAATGCACAAAGAAATTGAGGTGTACGTAGACGACATGATCGCCAAGTCCAAGCCAGGAGAAAAGCATATTGTCACTCTTCGTAAGCTTTTTGAGCGACTGAGGAAGTTTCAATTAAAGTTGAATCCAACAAAATGCATATTTGGGGTATCTTCTGGAAAATTATTGGGGTTTGTTGTTAGTCAAGAAGGAATCAAGGTAGATCCCGATAAGATAAAAGCAATAACGGATCTAAAACCTCCAAAGACTCAAAAGGAGGTCAGAAGTTTCTTAGGGCGGTTAAACTATATTGCACGATTCATATCGCACTTAACTCAAACTTCATGAGCCGATGCTAAGATTATTACGCAAAAGTGAAGTATGTTGTTGGAATGAGGATTGTCGAGAGGCTTTCGAGAAAATCAAAGAATACTTGCAGAACCCCCCAGTGTTGGTCCCACCAATACCAGGACGCCCACTAATCCTTTACTTAACAGTAAAAGAAGGGTCAATGGGATGTGTGCTCGGGCAACATGATTCTTCAGGGAGGAAAGAGCAGGCTATTTACTATTTGAGCAAGAAATTTACAAGTTGTGAGTCGAATTACTCTTTGTTAGAAAAAACTTGTTGCGCCCTAGCTTGGGCAGCCCAAAGATTGAGACAGTACATGTTGTATTACACGACATGGCTTATCTCAAAGATGGATCCCATAAAGTACATCTTCGAGAAACCATCTATGTCCGGGAGAATAGCGAAGTGGCAGGTTTTGTTATCAGAATATGATATCGTTTATGTTACCAGGAAGGCCATAAAAGGGAGTGCAATCGCTGATTGTTTGGCCGAGTTGCCAGTAGAGGATTATGAGCCGATGAAGTTCGAGTTTCCAGACGAAGACATTATGGTTGTATCAGATGTGCCACATGACTTAGAAATGTGGACAATGTGGTTTGATGGAGCCACAAACGAAGTGGGGCATGGAATCGGAGTTGTGTTGACATCTCCCGAAGGGAAGCTATACCCTTTAACTGCCAAGTTATACTTCGACTGTACAAATAACGTAGCCGAGTACGAGGCATGCAGTATGGGAGTTCAAATGGCATTTGACATGAAGATAAAGAAATTGCAAGTGTTAGGAGATTCTCTTTTGGTGATACACCAATTGAATAGAGAATGGGAGACAAGAGACCTTAAATTGATCCCTTATAATAAGTATATCCGAGATTTGGCTCGATCATTTGACTCAATCACGTTTAAGCATGTTCCTCGAGAAAGTAATCAAGTTGCGGATGCATTAGCCACCTTATGCGCCATGTTCCAAATAGATTATGATAAGGAAATTCAACCTTTAAATTTTCAAAAGCGAGAAGTGCCACCCTCGCTTGAGCATTGAAGAGGAACGGGATGGGAGGCCCCGTATCACGACATTAAACGTTACATTACGTGTCGAGAATACCCACTAGGGCATCCAAAAATGATAGGCGCACGATCGGGAGGTTAGCCGTGAGTTTCTTTTAAATGGGGATGTGTTATATAAAAGAAATCATGACATGACTTTGCTAAGGTGTGTTGATGAAGCGGAGGCCAAAAGATAGTTGAAGAAGTGCATGAAGGAGTCTCATGGACTCATGCAAATGGGCACATGATGGCAAGGCAAGTCCTACGTGCTGGCTACTATTGGTTGACCATGGAGTCAGATTGCATTAAATATGCAAGGAAATGTCATAAATGTCAGATATATGCAGATAAAATGCACACTCCAGCCTCATCTCTTCATGTACTAACGACTCCGTGGCCTTTCTCTATGTGGGGTATGGATGTGATAGGACCAATCGAACCAAAAGCATCGAATGGTCACCGCTTTATTCTGGTCGCTATTGACTATTTCACAAAATGGGTAGAAGCCACCTCATATAGAAGCGTCACTAAGCAAGTCGTGCTCAAATTCATTAAAAGAGACATTATATGTCGCTATGGCTTGCCTGAGCGGATCATTACTGATAATGCAAAAAACTTGAACAACAAGTTAATGGACGAATTGTGTACTCAATTCAAAATTAGGCACTCTAATTCTACTCCTTACCGACCTAAGATGAATGGAGCCGTAGAAGCGGCAAACAAGAATATCAAGAAAATTGTAGAGAAAATGACTATCACGTACAAAGATTGGCATGAGATATTGCCTTTTGCTCTACACGGTTACCGAACCTCCATTCGCACTTCAACTGGGGCAACTCCATTTTCTTTAGTATATGGAATGGAGGCAGTTTTACCTTTTGAAGTTGAAGTCCCGTCTCTCAGAGTGATTAAAGAGGCAGAGTTAGAAGAAGCTGAGTGGGCTCAAGCAAGGCACGAGCAATTAAACTTCGTTGAAGAAAGAAGGATGACTGCATTGTGTAGAGGACAGTTATACCAGAGAAAGTTGGCTAGAGCTTATAACAAGAAAGTACGCCAACGTTGTTTCCAAGAAGGAGATTTGGTTTTAAAGAGGATCTTGCCATTTCAAAAGGATCACAGGGGGAAGTGGACACCAAACTACGAGGGGCCATATGTGGTAAAAAGGGCATTCTCAGGTGGGGCTTTGGTTTTAACTGACATGGATGGCAATGACCTACCCAATCCGCTAAACGCAGATTTTGTCAAGAAGTATTATGCGTAAAGAGTAGTAACTTCTGATCGTAGGGGTTACGTTTAATCTGAATTTGCTCTGTAAAGCTCGATAGAAGCTTTTGTTTGGTCAGGATTTGTATCCATGAGGCTTTCCAATCCAATGAATTGATGTTTTTGTTTAAACAATTGTGTTCTAAAAGCTATTCTATAGGCTTTAACCTTTCGAGCAAAATAAAAGAAGGATAAAGTAGTGGTAGTAAGTCGGTCAATTTTTTTTTTTTTTTTTTTTTTTTTTGCATATACATGCGTTAAGCAAGGCTTACCCTTGTTCACGATCTTGCTTGTATTTTTGTCATGTGGCGCTTGTTTATCCCTGGCCCTTGACACCTTTTTGCTGCAGTGGCGCTTGTTTATCCTCGGCCTCTGCGTGTTTTTTATTTTGTCATGTGGCGCTTGTTTATCCCCTCGCCCCTTGACACCTTTTTGCTGCAGTGGCGCTTGTTTATCCCTGGCCCTCGGCGTGTTTTATTTTGTCATGTGACGCTTGTTTATCCCTGGCCCTTGACACCTTTTTGCCGCAGTGGCGCTTGTTTATCCTCCCCTCGCCCTCGCCGTGTTTTATTTTGTCATGTGGCGCTTGTTTATCCCTGGCCCTTGACACCTTTTTGCTGCAGTGACGTTTGTTTATCCTCTGCCTCAGCATGTTTTATTTTGTCATGTGGCGCTTGTTTATCCCTGGCCCTTGACACTCTTCATATCTGTTGCGACCGAACAAAATAATGGCTATGCCTTTGTCCATCTTATAATCCTATAAGGATGTACAAAGGGGGGCATGTTGTAGCCACATATTTTTGTCCGGCTTGCTTATCGGTTTTTAGTTATTAAATTTAAATTAGAGTTTAATAATCTTGTTAGTGGCATTTTTGTGTGATTTTGAAGTGTTTCAAGATTTGTGTTTGAAAAAAACAATAATATGTTGTTTTTTGAGAGATAGCCTCTTAAATCAAGTTATTTTCAAATCATTGCCTTTTTTGTATAATAGCATTTTGGGGTCACTTTTACCCATTTTGTTGGGTCTAAAAGAGAAGGGGGTTTGCCTTTATAAACATTTGTTTTTCAAAACCCTAGGGGAATTCCAAGAAAGAAAAAGAGACACAAAAATTTCTATTCTCCACATCTCACCACAAACCATCTACACAAAAAAAGCGGAGAAATTATAGAGTAAGTTTTTTTACATAGTAGTTCTTTACAAAAAAAAAGGAGGAGAGTTTGGAATACAATAAGAACAATCGAGCTAGGCCGGAAGTTGCACTTGGTAGGGTTTTGGACCCAAGGATCCGCACTTCAAACGGCAAGCTAGTTGTATTCCTCTCTACACTTCTAGATCTTGTTCTCGAATCACCCCTGAAAAACAGTAGTTGAGTAAGGGGGTTTTGTTATCATTGTTACTGTTATTTGTTATTATCATTTTCGCATTGATCTATATATATTTTTTTCTTTATGTTTACGTGTTCTTCATTTTGTTACTAGTATCACATTTTTTTTTATTATGTTACTGTTTTTTTTTTTTTTTTTTTTGCTAGTTTTATTCTCCCTGTTTTTTTTTCTCTCCTTTTTTTTATTCCTAGATCTCTTGTCATTTTCTAGAAGTAAAAAAAATGAGCCTAAAAGAAAAGAGCGTTTGAAACAAAAAAAAATCGGAATATCATGTGAAAGTAATAAAAAAAATAAACTAAAAAGAGGAGCAAGTAAAGCAAAAAAGAGAAGAGATCAAACTAGTAAAAGAGCAAGTAATGTGTTGTGAAAGAAAAGTGCAAGCAAAGAAATGAGAAGTAAACAAGTAAAACATACCTTCGTAGTAGAATTTTGCTTTTGTTCAGTGAAAGGTTGCTAAAAATTCGTAAGTTGAAGTTGAAGTTGAGAGGGAGAAAGAAGAGCTTGATCTTGGGAGAAGAAGAGAGAGTAGGCAGAAAAAAGAGAGAAGAAAAAGAAAAGGAAATGAGAGATTAGGGTTTGAGATAAAAAAATAAGGGTTTTATTTTGTTTTAAAAAAGTAAAATTATTATTATTATTATTTTTATTTTTAAAAAAGTTCGGATAAGTAATGCTTTTTTCCGCCCATCACATTTTTTTTAATTTTTTTATATATATAAATCAAATACTTTTTGTATCAAATTTCATTATATAATATTATTAATATTAATATTAATATTATTCTATATATATATAAAAAAGGGATAGAAGTGTTGTCACCTGTCAAATCAGTCATCGACACACGCACGATCATCGAGCGACGCGTTTGATTTATTTTTTTTTTTTTTTTAATTATATATTAAAAAAAATTTAGATATATTATTATTATTATTATTTGTTTTTTCAAATATTAGTTTCTTTTTTATTTATTTGTTTTATATAATAATTATTATTATTATACATACAAGAGGACTAATGTCCCGTCAGTCAGTGTCAACGTTTGTGTTTTTCATTTTTTTTATTTTTTTATTTTTTTTATTTTTCTTTATTTGTTTATTTATTAATTAAGAGGTTCAAACTTTTGGTTTTTTTTTTTCCTTTTTTTTATTTATTTCGTTTTTTTTTCTTTTTTTATATATATACATTTTGGTAATTTAGTCATTTTAATTAATTAATTTTTTCTTTTCTTCAAAGTGGTAAGGTTTGTGCTTCCATTATTTTTAAAGAAACTTTATTTTTAGTTTTATTGTTGTTATTTTCTTCTTTCATTTTTATGTTGTGTTTGTATGCTAAAAAAATGCAATTATATTTCCCATTGATTTTTTTTTTTTGTTTATGTATGCTAATTATTATGCAAATTATAATCTTGTAACGTACACCGTTTTTATAAAAAAATACCGACGACGGAACCTAGAAATATTTGGGAGTCCGATTTTCTAGTTTTCCCGAGGTGAGAAATCGATTCTTTTGGAAATCCAAGATCAATTTCAATATGCTTATTTTGTTCGTTAAAATTCGATTTGCATATTTGTAAATAACGTTTATTTGCTTATCTGTATGATCAATCTGTTATGCTAAACATAATCTATATTTAAATTGCATTTTTGTATTCTATTATTTCAAAAAAATAATTTTATTTTAATTATCATTCATGTTTCAAAACTTTTTTTTGTAAACTTATTTTCACTTTTTTTCTTAAAACTTAGTTTATAAAGTTTTTTTACCACTTTTGTGCGTTTTTTTTAAAGACTTTTTTTATTTCCAAAAAATCCTCACACTGGAATCTAGAAATATTTGGGAGTCCGATTTTCTAGAATTCTTGAGGTGAGGGATCATTATCTTTGGGAGTCCGAGATCTTGGTCCCAAGAAAAAATAAATTTAATTAAATTTTTTTTTTTTAAAAAATATTTTATAAGAGGTTATCCTATGATAGATTTGAGAAATTGTAAAATTTTCTCGTATTCTTGAGATGATATTATTTCTAAAATCTTAGAAATAATTTCAATGTAGTCACGATGGATTTTCATCCACTTATTTTATGGGATCATGACTCAAAATATTGGAATAATGAGGGGTAAAATAAGACATTGTTTTAAAAATCTCATTTTCCTAAATAAGTTTTTTTTTTGTCCTTCTAAAATTTGTGCAATTCAAGATTAAATTTGGCCACCGTTTTAAACGGGTGTTGTGGGGTGCTAACACCTTCCCCATACACAAACAACTCCCGAATCCAAATCTGGTTTTCGCATACCATTTTTTTCTTTTTTTTTCTTTTTAAAAGAAAGGTTGTTTTATTGTATTTTGGTGCCCAATCACACCATAAAAAGATTGGTGGCGACTCCTTTTAAATAACCCTATTTCGAGGACGTCGGCCGCTCCGCGTCGCAGGTACGTGGCGACACCCGCAGCGGAAGCAATTGTGAATCGCGCGCTCTTGATTTAGTTACAACGGAAAATGCAAGAACGTAAAACAAAGATTAAGCATAAAATACAGAAATGGACAGCAAGTATATTACCTTTGAACAACCTTTCTTCAAGTGCTCTCCTGTCAACGGTCACGATCTTAGCAACAAGAATTCGTACGAACACCGACACCACCACCGGATCTTCTCCGTTGTTCTCTAGGTGAGAGAGGAAGGTGGGTTCCCTTTAGGAGTGATGAGGTATTTTGTGAGAGAGATTTGTGTTTTGGAACACTTCCAACAACATAACAAGGAGACTTGTAAAACTTTCTCAAAGTCTTGACCAAAGTCCTAACCTAGTTGCATCTCATGCAACTATATATAGGGGAATGGTATGGAAACGACCATTCTAACCCTCCTTTAATCTCTCTTTAGTATATAGTTTATATATGAATCTAATTCATATTAAAACTATATATTATATCAATTACATCATATATAATTGATATAACTCCACATGTATGAAATTGAACACTTCAATTTCACCCATAACTTTATACCCTCAATATTACCATGTTGAGCCAACAGAGGGATCTAATGAACCTACACATCATGAGCTCCAATGATGTGAGATTAACTGATCAAACTCTTTGATCCAGTTAATCAATATTCATTAACTACAAGTCACTCCACTATAGACTTGTAGCTGCACTCTCCTCACTGTAGATATTATTGTGTCCACTAATATAGTCATTACCCATGAGTCGACCCTTCACAGGTTGTTCTAATCACAACTGGGTCAAATTACCGTTTTACCCCTGTGATTACCTCTTTGCTCCTTAAGCACCACTGATCCTCTAATGAACAACAAGTCTAAGGTCCTACCTTAGACTCATACCCTCATAGAGGGCGGGGGCCCATTGTTCAAGACCTGGAGTCAGTTTTTAAGGGAACAACCTATCTTATTCCTCAGTAGAGGAATGAATGAATTCCATCTTGCACAGTTAAGTTTCTAGCTACCTACGAGGTTCTGTCCCTGAGAATCTTTATTAGTCTGAAAGTCAGAATCCGTGTATCGTATAAGGATCAAATCCTTAGCCTCATACACAAGCATGTAGTTCCTTGTTCTCCGAAGATACTTAAGGATTGTATTAACCGTTGTCCAGTGTTCAAGTCCTAGATTGGATTGATACCTACTGACCATCCCAACTGCAAAACAGATGTCCGGCCTAGTACACAACATAGCGTACATCAGGCTCCCAACAGCTGATGCGTAAGGAATCTGTCTCATATCCTCAACTCTTTGAGGTGTCTTAGGACACTGTTCCTTAGACAAATGGATTCCATATCTAAAAGGCAACAAGCCCTTTTTGGAATCTTTCATCTTAAACCTTGACAACACTGGTCTATGTATGATGCTTGAGACAAGGTTAGTGTTCTATTCTTGCGGTTTCGGACAATCTGGATCCCAAAAACAAATTGCACATCACCCAAATCTTTCATTTGGAATTTCGTGTCTAGCCATTCCTTGATGTCAGTAAGATAACCTACATCATTCCCAATGAGTAGGATATCATCCACATAGAGAATTAGGAAAGCGGCAGAACTATTGATGATTTTCTTGTAGACACAAGGTTCATCATCATTCTGGTCAAAACCATAAGATCTGATAGCCTCATCAAATCTTATATTCCAGGACCTAGAGGCTTGTTTCAGTCCATAAATCGACCTTTTAAGCCTGCAAACCTTTTGCTCTTGTCTTGGTTCAATGAACCCTTTGGGTTGGTCCATGTATATGATTTCCTCAAGATTGTCATTCAAAAAGGTTGTCTTGACATCCATTTGCCATACCTCATAGTCATAATATGCGGCAATGGCAAGAAGGATACGGATAGACTTTACCATAGCAACAGGTGAAAAGGTTTCCTCAAAGTCAACCCCTTCAACCTGGTATAACCCTTTGCTACTAGTCTAGCTTTAAAGGTTTGCACCTTCCCATCTACACCTCGTTTTCTCTTGTAGATCCATTTACAACCTATAGGTTTTACCCCATCAGGCTTATCTACAAGATCCCAAACAGAATTGAAGTGCATAGACACCATTTCTTGGTCCATGGCTATGACCCATTTGTCTTTGCCAATGTCAACCATTGCTTGATTGTAAGTCAATGGATCCTCGTAGTTGTCATCTGGTATAACAACTTGAGTTTCAGCTAAACCCATGTAACGGTCAGGTTGTATCACAACCCTCCCACTACGTCGAGGCATACTCAACTCTTGAGATGGACCCGCTTGACTAGACAAACTAGTATCAACAACTCTTGTTGACGTACTAGTGTTCTTATTAGCAACCTTTGCTACTGTTTCGTCTAACTCACTCAACACTACCTTACTTTTTGGTTTGTGGTCCCTTATGCGGTCCTCCTCCAAGAAAATGACATTTGTCGATACAAATACCTTATCTTCCTTAAGATCATAGAATAAACCACCTCTTGTTTCTTTTGGGTATCCTACGAATAGGCACAACTTTGAACGTGAATCCAACTTCTTTGGTTTTGTCACAAGCACATGTGTGCTTGGAGCCATTATATTCTCAAGTGACATAAACTACCTTTACGTCCTTTCCAGAGTTCAAAAGGTGTTTGAAACACTTTTGGAGGGCAGACTATTCAAAATGTATACTGCAGTCTCCACTGCATAACCCCAAAAGGAACTAGGGAGATGAGCATAACTCATCATTGATTGAACCATGTCCAACAAGGTTCTATTTCTCCTTTTCCAATACACTGTTTTGTTGTGGTGTGCCGGGAGCTGAGAGTTGGGATGTAATTCCATGTTCTATCATATAGTTCTGGAATTTTAAATCCATGTACTCTCCACATCGATCCAATCGAAGTGTTTTAACTCTTTTACCTAATTGATTTTCAACCCCAGCCTTGAAATCCTTGAACTTTTCAAGTCCTTCAGACTTGTGGTGCATTGGGTAAATATGCTCATATTTGGAATAATCATCTATAAAAGAGATGAAATATTCATATCCTCCCCTGGCTTTAACATTCATCGGACCACAAAGGTCTGAATGTATAAGCTCTAGAGGATCTTTGGCTCTATAACCTTTTCCACTAAAAGGTCTTTTAGTCATCTTGCCTTCTAGGCAGGATTCACATACTGGCAAGGAATTTTCTTCTAACTCGTTTAGAAGTCCGTTCTTTACCAATCTCTCAATGCTATTGAGATTAATGTGACCCAATCTTAGATGCCAAAGATGAGCATTTTTTTAGGAGAAATTTTTCGTTTCTTAGTTTGTGCGTTTGCAGTTTTAAATAATTCAGTGTTCAAAACCATTTTGACTGAATTAGGCCTTAAAACATACAATCCATTTTCTAATGAAGCAGAACATATTTCTAAACCTTTCTTCAAAATAAACACTTTATTCATAGGAAAGGAAATAGAAATACATTGTTCAATAAGGCAAGAAATGGAATTAAGGTTTCTAGTAAACCTTGGTATCACTAATATATTGTCCAACAATACATATTTCTTGCCAAAATAAAGCTTCATTATGCCTACTGCTACAGCTGAGACGACTTCTCCATTTCCATCCCGGAGTGTTATCTCTCCTTGCTGCAGCTGCTGCTAGGAATCAATTCCCTGAAAAGAAGAACAAACATGATTAGTGGCGCCTGAATCAAGTATCCAAGCTGTTTTATCATTATCCACTAAACAAGCTTCTAGGCAAAGTAAATCATATTTACCTTCCTTCTTCTTTTTTCTCGCAATGTACTTCGGACAGCCCGCTTTCCAATGCCCGTCTTCGTTGTAGTGGAAACACTTTCCTTTGTCAAAGAACGTCTTTGACTTTCTTGCCCTTCCACAGGCGTGCTTTATCGACTTATTTCCTTTACCAACCTTCTTCATATTCTTCTTCTTACCTCTCAGGTTAGAAGAAGATGAAACCACTGTTTTTGTCCCAGAGGTCGAACCTTTGTGATAACTCCTACTGGCAACATTTGCCTCACCTTTCGATCCCCGAATTTTCATCAAATATTGAAATGTCCAAGTTCATTCGTATGAGGAGGTAAGATTAAAAGTAAACTTGTTCATAACAACATTACTTCTAAATCAGAGGAAACTATCTCGGAAGGGTTCGAATGAAGTCGACTGCTCGACTCATCGATGGAAGCACCATTCAACTCCGCGATGTTAAAGTGTACCATCATATCCAGGGCATGATCCCGAACATATGTACCCTCTGGCATCCTCGAGTTGAATATGTACTTTAGGGCATTATGTCGGGCTTGTGTGGATCGTTGTCCAAACATACCTCGCATGTAATCCATGATTTCCTTGGCGATAATCATGCCCTCATGCTTATTGGCTAATATGTCAGACATACTTTCCAGCATGTAGACCTTGGCCTTCTCATTGGCCTTGATCCATCGATCATATGCATCACGAACATTTCGTGATGCATTCGAGCCTGGCACCTGAGGACACTCCTCAGTTAGCAAAAACTTCAGATCATCCACTACCAAAATAGTGTTGAGTTTGTTTTTCCATGTCATCATATTCTCTCTGGTTAATTTTTTCGCACCCAATAAGGAAATTATAGAGCTAAACATTTTTGCTGAAAAATTTACAAACAAACTTGTATGAGTTTCTTGCTATAACTCTAATCCAATCATGTTTTAGCTAATTATCAAATGATTCCCAAGCATTTATAATTTGCAATGATACTCCAGAGGTTTAGAATGTATGACACCGAATGGTAATAAAAAACACTCCTCCTCTGGACCAAGACATTTTTGACCAAAACCTAACACCAGAATAACTCTTATTCCTATAGGTTTTAGTTACCATTTTTCGGTCTGAATACATACACCACTTATGTATCCCGTGAGTGTAACCCTTTGTCTTTAGATCCCAGAGTCTCGATCCAATAAAATTCGCAGAAAAATGACTAGATTGGAAAATAGTCTAAGGAAATCTTTATCCCTTTCGGGTGTCTAATGTGTTAGATCCCCTATGATCAAGCCCTCCGAAGGGATTGTCTGGTCCAGGCCAAACTAGCAGGCTGACCATAGTGGTCCAACAATGTAAACCGACAAAAGAGATCGTAGGTTTTGTTTTCACTAAACCTGCTCCCACTCACTATAAGTACCCTCTCAATTCACCTTGGTATTGACTCATACAAACACCATTCGAAGGGGGACGCTCTCATTTGCGCCACAAGGCCAAGTATGAGTCTCACGGTGTGAACTTCCCGGAGATAGTGTCGGTGGAAAAATATGTATCTCATACACGTTTTCCTCCCACTGAATACTTTAAGTCTATAGGAATCTTTCTTAGGCTAAAACCCGGCTAATGGTTTTACCTATATCTATCAACATAACTCTTATAATGATAATCAATATAACTCTTATATTGATTTTATCCTAAGTTTGTTAATATAACTGCTTATATTAAACCTAGGATTTCTAGTTTATTAACCCCTTAATAAACCCGCTGACGCTACTGTAATTTATAAGACTCTCTGATTAAATTTCACTCCAAGGTCAATTGCCAGGTAGGGGTGTTCCGCTTTAAACACTTAAAATAATACCTGACCTAGACAGAACTTTCCTTAGACAGAGTTCCTCTTTTAATCATAGCTTATAAATTACTTGGTTCCTAATTCTAATTTAATTAGAACTAGATAACCTTAGGTCTATTATTTCTAAGTTCTAAACACTTTAAAACTAATAATTAACCTTAGGTGACATGCATATTATGTTATAGTGCTTGATCATTCATCACATGAATAATAAAACATACATAGCATATACATCTCATGAAATATAATGCATGTCAATGCTGTTCAAAAATTAATATAACAACCTTATATTAATTAATCATGCAAACTATATAATATAACTCCTTATATTATAAATGATGCATGAAAATGCTTAACCTAAGGTGGGATTTCTAAAATACAAGCATACACTATACATGGCAATAATTACACAACAATTGCATAATTAAAATAGCAAAATTAGATAAATTTTGGCACCCTAGAAATAATTTTAATTAATATAATCTAATTATATTAATTAAAATAAAAATTATTAAATATATTAAAATAAAACATTTTTATAATTAATATAAATAATAAAAAAAAATGTTTCTGCCCGTTGCTCCTCGCGTGAAACGGCTCCGGCGTTGCAACGCTGCTTTTGTCGTTTTTTGTCGAGCGTTGCGCAACGCCACAGTGTTGCAACACTGAGGGCAGGGTTGCAACGCTCCCTCCTGCACGCGCCTTCTCCCGCAAGAGCGGCGTTGCAACGCCGATGAACAACATTGCAACGCTGCACGCAGACAACAATGTGAATCCACTATTCTTTGCTCGTTTTTGCTCCGTTCTTCTCAGCAACCGCTTTGCCTCGATCGACACGGACTTACAGACTCGATTTATAATAAAATTTGTCCAAAACACCGCGCCCTTACATTGAACATTTCAATGAAAAATTGTAAATCTATGTGCCAAAATCGAAAACATCTAATGTCGCAAAATCCGTTCATACATCTCATGCACAAAACAGTAAATCCCACCTTGTTCTTGAAAAATCCAAAACATAAATAAAGAACGCAATTGGACTCTGATACCAATTGAAGGGAATCGAGGACCCCGCAGCGGAAGCGATTGTGAATCGTGCGCTCTTGATTTAGTTACAACGAAAAATGCAAGAACGTAAAACAAAGATTAAGCATAAAATACAGAAATGGACAGCAAGTATAATACCTTTGAAGAACCTTTCTTCAAGTGCTCCCCTCTCCACGGTCACGATCTCAACAACAAGAATTCGTACGAACACCGACACCACCACCGGATCTTCTTCGTTGTTCTCTAGGTGAGGGAGGAAGGTGGGTTCCCTTTAGGAGTGGTGAGGTATTTTGTGAGAGAGATTTTTGTTTTGGAACACTTCCAACAACACAACAAGGAGACTTGTAAAACTTTCTCAAAGTCTTGACCAAAGTCCTAACCTAGTTGCATCTCATGCAACTATATATAGGGGAATGGTATGGAAATGACCATTCTAACCCTCCTTTAATCTCTCTTTAGTATATAGTTTATATATGAATCTAATTCACATTAAAACTATATATTATATCAATTACATCATATATAATTGATATTACTCCTCATGTATGAAATTGAACACTTCAATTTCACTCCTAACTTTATACCCTCAATATTACCATGTTGAGTCAACGGAGGGATCTAATGGACCTACAGATCATGAGCTCCAATGATGTGAGATTAACTGATCAAACTCTTTGATCCAGTTAATCAATATTCATTAACTACAAGTCACTCCACTATAGACTTGTAGCTGCACTCTCCTCACTGTAGATATTATTGTGTCCACTGATATAGTCATTACCCATGAGTCGACCCTTCACAGTTGTTCAGAATCACACCGGGTCAAATTACCGCTTTACCCAAAGGTGATTACCTCTTTGCTCCTTACGCACCACTGATCCTCTAATGAACAACAAGTCTAAGGTCCTACCTTAGACTCATACCCTCATAGAGGGCGAGGCCTCGTTGTTCAAGACCTGGAGTTAGTTCTTAAGGGAACAACCTATCTTATTCCTTAGTAGAGGAATGAGTGAATTCCATCTTGCACATTTAAGTTCCTAGCTACCTACGAGGTTTTGTCCCTAAGAAGGTAGGCTTATTGAGTCGGCTGCAGGTCACTCTCACCCATACTAGTCTAAGGACAAACCCCTATAAGCAGGAGTTCTTAACTTGCTCGAGGATTCGAGTAAAGTCACTAATGACCATTTATAAATTACTAGTCTTATCCTCATTAATTGTGTTATCTTTGGTTAGACTAATAATTTCATGATCCAGATCTTGTATGAACTCTTCATACAAGAAGCCCCTACTCGCATGTCAACTACATGAATGAGTTGGATTACCTCATTTGTACTAATTACAAAGTGGGCCGCATCCATGGTGTTACCAGAATGAGGTTTCCAACCTTATTCTTATACCATAGACTGTTTAGGTTATAATCTTGAAGTCAACCCAAATAGTGTCCACTACACTGATTTCAAGATAAATGTTATAACCTTGGAGCTTAGTTTATTGGATTTATAAAAGCAAGACTGTAATCTTATCAAAACAAATAACACTTTATTTAATTGATCAAAATTACACAAGTATAGGGCATAAATCCCAACAAGAATAACACTTATTCCTATAGGCTTTAGTTACCATTTTTCGGTCATGATACATACACATCTTATGTACCTTGTGAGTGTAACTCTCTGTCTTTAGATCCCAGAGTCCCCATCCAATAAAATTCGCCAAAGGGAGGACTAAATTGAAAAATAGACTAAGGAAATCTTTATCCCTTTCGGATGTCTACTATGTTCGATCCCCTATGATCAAGCCCTCTTAAGGGATTGTCTGGTCCAGGCCAAACTAGCAGGCTGAGCATAGTGATCTTACGGTGTAAATCAACTGAAGGGACCATAGGTTTTGTTTTCACTAAACCTGCTCCCACTCACTATAAGTACCCTCTCAATTCACCTTGATATTGACTCATACAAACACCATCCAAAGCGGGACGCTCCCGTTTGCGCCACGAGGCCAAGTAGGTAGAAAAATATGTATCATATATACTATTCCTCCCACTGGATACTTTAAATTTATAGGAATCTTACTTAGGCTAAACCCGACTAATGGTTTTACCTAAAGTTATCAATATAACTATTATATCGATAATCAATATAAATCTTATATTGATTTTATCCTAAGTTTGCTAATATAACTTTTATATTAAGTCTAGGATTTCTAGTTTATTAACCCCTTAATAAACTCGCTGACGCTTCTATGATTTACAAACCCTCTAATTAAATTTCACTCGTAGGTCAGTTCCCAGGTAGGGGTGTTGCGTTTCCGTCATCTTAAATACCCCAGCCTAGACAGAACTTTCCTTAGACAAAGTTCCTCTTTTAATCATTGTTTATAAATCACTTGGTTCCTAATTCTAATCTAATTAGAACTAGATAACCTAAGATATATTATTTCCAAGTTCTAAACATTTTAAAACTAATAATTAACATTAAGTGACATTCATAGTATGTTATAGTGCTTGATCATTCATCTCATGAATAATAAGATATACATAGCATAATCATCTCATGAAAAATAATGCATGTCAATGTTGTTCATAAATTAATATAACACTTTATATTAATTAATCATGCAAACTATATAATATAACTCTTTATATTATAAATGATGCATGAAAATGCTTAACCTCAGGCGGGATATCTAAATTAAAAGAATACATTATGCATGACAATAATTACTCAACAATTGCATAATTTAAATAGCAAAATTAGACCAATTTTGGCACCCTAAATTTAATTTTAATTAATATAATCTAATTATATTAATTAGAATTAAAAAATTAAAAATAAATTAAATATAAAACGTTTTTATATTTAATATATAATTAAAAAAACACTTTTTCGCCCGTTTGAAGATTGCTGAAACGCCTTCGGCGTTGCAACGCTGCATGTTGTCTGTTTCCGCCCGTTGAAGCGTGCCCCAGCTGCTGCGTTATACAACGCCTCAGCGTTGCAATGTTGTCGTCTTCCCAGCCGCGCACCTTCCGCAGTGGCGTTGCAACGCTATAGAACAACGTTGCAACGCCATTCACAGAACAACAACACCATCTTCATTAGTTGCTCGTTTTTGCTCCGATCTTCTCAGCAACCACTTTGCCTCGATCGACACGGACTTACAGACTCGATTTACAATTAAAATTTTTCAAAACACCGGGCCCTAACATTGAACGATTCAATGAAAATTATAAATCTAAGTGCCAAAATTGAAAACATCTAAATTGCAAACCGTTGCATCACATGCAAAATAGTAAATCCCACCTCGTTCTTGAAAATTCCAAAACGTAAATCAAGAACGCAATTGGGCTCTGATGCCAATTGAAGGGAATGGAGTCCCGCAGTGGAAGCGATGGTGAATCGCACGTTCTTAATTTCGTTACATGGATTACATTCAAGAATAATTTAACAAAGATTAAGCATATATTAACTAGATGGACAACAAGATTTGTACCATTGAAGAACTCTTTCTTCAAGTGCTCCTTCTCCCACGTTCACGATCTCAGCAACACGAACCCGAACGATTACCGACACTACCACCAGATCTTCTCCGTTGTTCTCTAGGTGAGGGAGGAAGGTGGGTTATCTTTAGGTGATATGAGATGTTTTTGTGAAATTCTAATTGGAACTCTTTCCAACACAATGTGGGAGAATTCTCAAGGGTTTCTCAAAGAGATGGAATCACTTAACCTAGTTGCATCTCATGCAACTATATATATAGGGAAAAAGGATGGAAAGTACCATCCTATCCCTCTTATATTCTCCCACTATTATATGGTTTATATGTGAATCTAAGTCACATTAAAACCATATATTATATCAATTATATCATATATAATTGATATAACACCTCATGCATGAAATTGAACACTTCAATTTCATTCCTAACTTTATACCCTCAATATTACCATGTTGAGCAAACGGTGGGACCTAATGGACCTACAGTTCATGAGCTCCAATGATGTGAGATTAACTGATCAAACTTTTTGATCCAGTTAATCAATATTCATTAACTACAAGTCACTCCACTATAGACTTGTAGCTGCACTCTCCTCACTGTAGATTATATTGTGTCCACTAATTAATCATTACCCATGAGTCGACCCTTCACAAGCTGTTCGTAATCACGACTGGATCAAATTACCGTTTTACCCTTGTGATTACCTCTTTCTTCCTTAAGCACCACTGATCCTCTAATAAACAACAAGTTTAAGGTCCTACCATTGACTCATACCCTCATAGAGGGCGGGGCCCTGTTGTTCAAGACCTGGAGTCAGTTCTTAAGGGAACAACCTATCTAATTCATTAGTGTAGGAATGAGTCAATTCCATCTTGCATAGTTAAGTTCCCAGCTACCTACGTAGTTCTGTCCCTGAGAAGGTAGGCTTATTGAGTCGGCTACAGGCCACTCTCACCCATACTAGACTAAGGAAAAACCCTATAAGCAGGAGTTCTTAACTTGCTTAGGATTCAGGTCGAGTCACTAATGACCATTTATAAATTATCAGTCTTGTTCTATTGACGGTGTTATACTGATTACACTCAATAATTTGCAGTCCGGTCTTGTATGAACTCTTCATACAGGATGCCCCCACTCGCATGTCAACCACATGAATGAGTTGGATTACCTCATTTGTACTAATTACAAAGTTGGTCGCATTCATGGTGTTACCAGAATAAGGTTTCCAAACTTATTCTTATACCATAGACCATTTAGGTTATACTCTTGAATAGAATCCAAATAGTGTCCACTACACTGATGTTCAAGATATATTATAACCTTGGAGCTTAGTTTATTGGATTTATAAAGCAAGAATATAATTTTATCATAACAAATAACTTTTTATTTATTTGATCAAAATTACACAAGTTTAGGGCATCAATCCTAACAATATCTCCGTTAAATTCATATCGTGAGATCCATACTCGGCCTCGTGGCGCAAATGGGAGCGTCACCCTTTGGATGGTATTTGTATGAGTCAAAATTCAAGGTGAATGGAGAGAGTACTTATAGTAAGTGAGATCTGTGAAAACAAGACCCACAGTCTCTTCTATCGATTGACACTGTGAGACGCCTATGAGTCGCCTCCTAGTTTGGCTGGAGTAGACAATCCCTTCAGAAGGCCTTGATCATGGGGGTCGGAACACTGTGAATTCTTGAAAGATATACGATCACCTTAGTTTACCTTCCTACGTAGTTCTCCCTTCGGCGACTATTGTTTAGATGGGAACTCTGAGGTTTATGAACGGAATCGAAGTCCCCGCAGCGGAAGCGATTGTGAATCGCGCGCTCTTGATTTAGTTACAACGGAAAATGTAAGAACGTAAATCATAGATTAAGCATAAAATACAGAAATGGACATCAAGTATATTACCTTTGAAGAACCCTTCTTCAAGTGCTCCTCTCTCCACGGTCACGATCTCAGCAACAAGAACTCGTACGAACACCTACACCACCACCGGATCTTCTCCGTTGTTCTCTAGGTGAGGGAAGAAGGTGGGTTCCCTTTAGGAGTGGTGAGGTATTTTGTGAGAGAGATTTGTGTTTTGAAACACTTCCAATAACACAACAAGGAGGCATGTAAAAACGTTCTCAAAGTCTTATCAAAAAGCTTAACCTAGTTGCATCTCATGCAACTATATATATATAGGAGAATGGTATGAAAATGACCATTCTACCCCTCCTTTAATCTCTCCTTAGTTTATAGTTTAGATATGAATCTAATTCACATTAAAACTATACATTATATCAATTGCATCATATATAATTGATATAACTCCTCATGTATGAAATTGAACACTTCAATTTCACTCCTAACTTTATACCCTCAATATTACCATGTTGAGCCAACAGAGGGATCTAATGGACCTACAGATCATGAGCTCCAATGATGTGAGATTAACTGATCAAACTCTTTGATCCAGTTAATCAATATTCATTAACTACAAGTCACTCCACTATAAACTTGTAGCTGCACTCTCCTCACTGTAGAGGTGGTCTGCTTTTCGATCCTAAGGAAAATAGGGTACTTGTGTTGACAAACACCACATTTTTTGAGGAGGACCACATCAGGGATCATTTACCAAGAAGTAAGATTGTGTTAAATGATATGGACAAATCATTAGCAAGGGTTGTTGATGGTGCTAGTACATCAAAAAGTGTTGTTGATCCTAGCACGTCTAGTCAAGTCCGTTCTCAAGAGTTGAGAATGCCTCCACATAGTGGGAGGGTTGTGAGACAGCCTGCACGTTACATGGGTTTAGCCGAAACCCAAGTCGTCACCTCTGATGATGACTGCGAGGATCCATTGACCTATGATCAGCAAATGACTGACGTTGACAAAGACGAATGGATTAAATGACTAGGAAGTGGAGTCGATGTACTTCAATTCCATCTGGGAGCTTATGGACCAACGGGCTTAGGTTAAACCTATTGGTTGCAAGTGGATCTACAAGCATAAACGTGGCGTAGATGGGAAGGTGCAGACCTGCAAAGCCAGACTAGTGGTAAAGGGTTTTACCCAGCGAGAAAGGGTTGACTATGAGAAAACCTTTTCTCCAGTTGCCATGGTAAAGTCTATCAGAATCCTTCTGGCCATTGTCGCATATTATGACTATGAGGCATGACAGATGGATGTCAAGACGACCTTTCTGAATGGAAATCTTGACGAGATCATCTACATGGACCAACTCATGGGGTTCATTACTCAAGGCCTAGAGCAAAAGGTTTGTCGGCTTCAAAGGTCTATTTATAGAATGAGACAAGCCTCGAGGTATTGGAATATAAGGTTTGATGGGGCTATCAAATCTTATGGCTTTAATCAGAATGTTGATGAGCCTTGTGTCTACAAGAAAATTATCAACAACACTGTCGCATTTCTGATATTGTATGTGGATGATATCTTGCTCATTCGAAATGACGTAGGATTTCTTACAGACATTAAGGAATGGATAACTTCACAATTCTAAATGAAAGATTTGGGAGAGGCCTAGTATTTTCTAGGTATCTAGATAGTCCAGAACCGAAACAACAAAATGCTAGCCAGGTCATAGCATCTTACATTGACAAGATGTTGTCTCAGTATAAGATGTAGAACTCCAAGAAGGGTTTGTTGCCTTTCAGGCATGGGGTTTACCTGTTTGAGGATCAATGTCCTAAGACGCCTTAAGAGGTTGAGGATATGAGATTGATCCCGTATGCTTCATGTAGGGAGTCTGACGTACGCCATGCTGTGTACTAGGCCCGACATCTTTTATGTTGTTGGAATTGTCAGTAGGTATCAATCCAATGCAGGATTAGATCACTGGACAGTCGTTAAGGCAATCCTCAAGTATTTTAGGAGAACTAGGAACTACAACCTTGTGTATGGAAGTGGGGATTTGATCCTTACATGATACACAAACTCTGACTTTCAGACCGATAAGGATTCTAGGAAATCCACATCAGGGTCAGTGTTCATTCTGAACGGAGGAGATGCAGTGTGGCGAAGCATTCAGCAGGGATGCATAACCGATTCCACGATGGAAGCCGAGTATGTTGCGGCTTGTGAAGCTGCAAAGGAAGTTGTTTGGCTTAGGAAGTTCATGCTGGATTTGGAACTTGTTCCAAATATGAACTTGTCGGTGATCCTGTTTTGTGACAACAGTGGTGCAGTAGCCAACTCGAGAGAACCTCAGAGTCATAAGAAGGGCAAGCATATTGAGCGTAAGTATCACCTGATACGGGAATTGTGCATTGCGGAGACGTGACAGTCACGCAGATAGCTTCAGAGCACAACGTTGTTAATCCATTTACAAAGGCCCTCACGGCTAAGGTGTTTGAGGGTCACCTAGAGAGAGGTCTTCGAGTTCTTCCTGACTAGGGCAAGTAGGAGTATTGTATAGGGGGATTCAATGCCCTAGTTTGTTGTATTACTGTACATTTGTAAAATGTATTTTGTACTCCACTAGCTTAGTTCAAGTGGGAGTTTGTTGGGGTGTATACCCTAATCTCATGTAGTTTGTAATATTCATTATTGTAAATAAATAAGAGTTATTTATTCAAATTTTGTGTCTCGCATATTTATAAACTTAATCCAATAAACTAAGCTGCAGGGTCATATCTTTATGAGAGATATCTAATTAAACCTAAACACCTATGTTTGCATGCAATTTTTTGTTATAGGTTAAGGTTTCTAAAACCATTTAAAACTGTTATAAATTTTAATAATTAACCTATGACGTGGAACTAAGGTGAAATTTCCAACAATCATATTCTAATTGGAAACATGTAATTCAACTATTGAATCATGAAATTCACAAAAAAATAATACAACAAATTATATTAATCTAAGTAATTTCATGCTCCATGCTTCTCATTTTTCATATAGTTAAACTATAACATTTATAACTAATTACTCATGAAAAATTATCATGCATTTTTATCCTCTAATATAACACTTATATATATAAAAATTCATGTACATGCTTATCCTATGGTGGAAATTTATCTAAATGACATTCATAAAGCATTAAACAACCATTAAACCGAAATTTTTGGCTCCTAATGTGCAAATACATATAAGATAACATTAATTTTACATTAAAACCAATCAAAAACACCTTGAACTGGACTCGAATCGCTGGAACCAAACAACACCGAACCGCTCGAATCGAATCGAATCGAAGAAGACAACATATCAACGTCGTGTGAATCGTGCTCGCGTTCAACATCTGCATGGCGTTCCAACGTTGTGAAGTGGCGTTGCAACACCGCTAGTCCCTCGCCATAATTTTCAGTAAGGAATAGTGCATTGCGACGTTGCTATTAAACGTTGCAACGCCGATGAGCAGCATTGCAACGTCGAGGGTGGGGTTGCAACGTCGTTGCGTCTGCAACTCCTTTGTTTTTCAAAAAAGTGCAGAAAAAAGCAACCATTCGCTCCGAGGCTGATTCGATTTGCTCCAAAAGCATCACGAATGACTCAATAACTTAATACAGACTCGATTTGCACAAATTTCCCAAAAACACAAGGGCCCTTACATTAGTTGATAAAAATCAAAGAATATAAATCTATGCAAAATCTCACCAACAACAAATGCAAATTTGTTTTAGCTAAAAAAAATTCGAGTAGTCTCTAATACCAATGATGGGAATCAAGATCCCTATGAGCAGTGGAAACAAAATTGGATCTTATACTCAATTTCTTGACAAAAAGCAAATACCAGTACATTGGAAAAAATTTAACGATAAGCAATTTAGGCATGGTTTTACAGTAAAGACATGCTGCATTAATTTCCTAAACTAAAAGGAAACATAATTTACCTTTATAGTTCCAAATGGCAACACCTAGCAATCCACGAATTGTGCAACACAACTTCATTGTTAACTTCTGCAATTCTCTTCTACAGAACACCACCAATAGGATAACTCCCTATCCTTTGAATTCCTTAGATCCAACCTTGTGGGAGGTTTACCAACAATTGGGAGAAAGAGAATTTTTGAGAGAGTTATTGTGAGAGGAAGTGATCTCTCAAATCACCAATCATTGAACCATCTTCAGTCAATCCCATCGATTGAAGAAAAAAAACTCACCCCCACTCTGTCTGTCCCTATCGAAAGGGAGATGATGGGGTAGTGGAAACGTGTCAAAATGACACGTTCCCTTAATTAATTAATTAAAATTAAATAATTAACTTATTTAATTATTTATTAAATTAATTTAATTAAGATAAATAATATAATTAAATCATATTTAATTATATATTAATTTTAATTTTAATTAATCATATTTAACCAAAACCAAATTAAATATCATATATTTAATTTAGTTTATTTATGATCAAATCAGATTTAATCATTTTTCCACTAACCTATAGTTTTAATGTACATCATATGCACATTAAATTTTAACCTATAATTTGAAATATGAATCTCATTCAAATTTAAATAATATCAAAACTCCTTCAAATATTTAATTCTCTCAATTAATTTAGTTTGAATCATATTCAATATAAATTTATACTGTAAAGTTTTAATATGCATAAAAACTTTATATTATAATGTATCTCCATACATCTTGCTAATTTCCTAATTGAATTTGAACATTTCAAATTCTAATCAATAATCAATAATCTAAGATCCCTTTATGAGCTAGGAAGTGAGCCTAATGGACCTACAGATGAGAAGCTCCAACGATATAAAATTATTAGGTTAATCTCATTAATCCCCTAATAAAAATTCGTTAACAGCGGGAACACTCCACTATAGTCTCGCTGTTGCACTGTTCTCACTACAGATATATTTCTGTGTCCATAGATATTGACAAATAACAGCTAGTCAATCCTTCACGAATGTTCGTAACACCAGCTAGGTCAAATTATCGTTTTACCCCTGTGTTACATCTTTTACCTTAAGTACCAGTGCTCCTCCAATGAACAACTTGTTTATGGTTCTACCAATAAACAGAAGTCTCTCTCGGGCCAATAAGAGGGTTGGGCTCTTTGTTCAAGTACCGGAGGCACCACTTAAGGGAACATTCATCTAGTTACCCTAAAGTCGAGAAGGAGTGAATTCCATCTTGTTAGGTTAAGTACCCAGCTGCTTACTCGGTCTTGTCCCCAAGAAGGTAGGCATATTGAGTCGGCGTCTCGGGTTACTCTCACCCATACTAGTTAAAGGATAATCTCTCGCACACAGTTGTTCTTAACCTACTCAGGATTGAGATCAAGTTGCCTAGGTCATCCTATTGGAATTGAAACCTAACTAGACAACGAAGTTACATCTAATTGGTTACTATTTCGTGGTCCAGTCTTATGTGATCTCATCACATAGGATATCCCCATTCACATGTCGTCGATACGAACACGTTGGATCACTGTATTTGGGATGAAACACGAGACATACACAGCAAAAAAAAGGATCTAATGACACTCTAATTGCATCTAACTTAATAGAAATTAACATGCAAAGAAGCAAAAAAATAGTGAACTAAAAAGGGAAGAAAGTACAACCTTTGTAGCTTGATTTCTTCACGATCTCCTTGCCAAAGCACAAACCGAACATAAATCGAACAACCACTAGAGCTTCCCCGCTATCCTCTGGACTTAGAACCGGGTTGTGGGACCCGGTGAATGAAAGATTGAAAAGGAAGAATGGGAGGTTCAAATTAGCTTTTAGTGAGGAAAGGAGAAAAAATATATTTTGATGAGACTTCTTTTGAAAAAACTAAAATTTCAGCAAGAGAAACCCTTTGTTTTAAAAACAATCCTATTTATAAAGCAATCACATGCATCAAATGTATGTCAAAACTCACCAAAATGCAACACCTCACAAAACACTAACTAAAGTGGGTTATGTATCATTCTATAATGTTTACACATAGTCCACTTAAGTTAGTGGGATTGTCCAACAAAAACTTGGATAATTCCACTAACTCTAGTCAAGGGTAAAATAGTCTTTTCCATTTGGTCAAAGTCAAACTTTGACTTTTCCCAAGCCAAAAAGTCAACCCTTTGACTTTTTACGATTTTGACCCACTTGACTAATTTTGACCTACCGAATATGAATCTGCATTCATATTTTTGAAATTCAAATCACATTTGAATATATTGTGTCATACAAAAATCAATAGTTATATCACATATACTTGTCGGTTTAAAACTTCTTTTCTAATTCGAACAATTCGAATTAATCCAACATACTGTTCTAAGTTTAATCCATATGAGCTAGCAGGGGGACCTAATGGACCTACAGATCATGAGCTCCAACAATCCGAGATTAACCGGTCAAACTCTTTAACCTAATTAATCAACATTTATTAACTAACGGGTCATTCCACTAAAGTCCCGTAGTTGCACTCCCCTCACTTTAGATATATTTCTCTCCACCTGATATAACCGTAACCAGTAAGTCAATCCTTCACAGGTTGTTTGTGGTCTCGGCAAGGTCAAAATACCGTTTTACCCCCGAGAACACTTCTTGTTCCTTAAGTCCCACTAATCCTCTATACAACAATTGATTTGTGGTCCAACCAACAAATCTAGTCCCTCTCAGCCTAGTGAGAGGGTGAGGCCCATTGTTCTAGTTTCGAAGTCAGCATTTAAGGGAACAACCTATCTACTATCCCTAGAGTCGGGTAGGGGTGAATTCCGTCTTGCACCCTATGTCCCCAACTATCTATCCGGTCTTACCCTTTAATTGGAGGCTTATTAAGCCAGCGTTGTTGAGCTGCTCTCACCCATGCAGATCTAAGGATAATCCCGAATAAACAGGAGTTCATAGTTAGCTCAGGATTGAGATCGAGTTACCTAGGTCATCAAAATTGAATTAGTCAGTTTTATACAGTAAACGGTGTTATAAAGCAAAGGTCACTAAGTCGTGGTCAAGTCCTATACAAACTCATTGCATTGGATGCCCCCACTTACATATCTCTATATGAATGCCCCCACTTACATATCTTTATATGAACGATTCAGGATCACTTCGTTTGTACTAACTACAAAGTAGGTCGCACCCATAGTGTCCCAAGAATAAGGCTATATACTCGAACTTGATCCATGTTTTATGTCATCACATAAAGTTAAAGTCTACATTAAATAGCCTCGGAACCTTAGTTTATTGGATTCAAGATTATAATATACTAATTCAATAACAATTTTATCGAAAAAGAAACACGAAAAATGTTTATCAATTACAAACCACGAGTTTTAGGACATAAAATCCAACAAACTCCAACTTGGACTAAAACTTCTAGTGGAATATTACAATGTTGAGTTTAAGTAAGAAACATATGATTACAATAAGCATATGAATATAATGAACTAGGGCATATACCCAAAAGTTCTCCCACTCGTCCTAGTTTACTAACTTCGTAGACTTAGAGACTGTAGGTGACCTTCAAACACTTTAGCCGTGAGGGTCTTTGTAAACGGATCAACAATGTGAGCTTCTTGGTTCTCTTGAATTTGCAACTGCACCACTGTTATCACAATATAGGGTGATAAACAGCTGCATATTTGGAACAACTTCCGAATCTTTCAAGAATTTCCTCAACCATACTACTTCCTTTGTTGCTTCACTTGCAACTACGTATTCAGCTTCCATTGTGGAGTCTGCAATACAGTTTTTCTTCACACTTCTCTACACTACTGCTCCTCCATTCAGAATGAACACTGATCTCGATGTGGATTTTCTTGCATCTTTATCGGTATGGAATTAGAGTCAGTGTATATAGTAAGGATCAAATCCTTAGTATCATACACGAGCATGTAGTTCCTCGTTCTTCTAGGATACTTGAGGATATTCTTAACGGCAGTCCAATGATCATATCTAGGATTGGACTGATAAGCACAAGTAACGGTCAGGCTGATGAACAACCCTCCCACTACATCGAAGTATTCTCAACTCTTGAGAAGGATGTGACTAACCAGATGTACTAGTTTTATTTACTACTTTAGTATATGAACTAGTTCTATCTGTAGCGTCTTTGGAAAGTTCATTTAATACTAGTCTACTGCGAGGTTGATGACTTCTGATGTGGTCTTCCTCTAAGAATGTTGCATTTGTCGACACAAAAACCTTATTCTTTTTAGGATCATAAAACAGACTACCTTTTGTTTCTTTTGGATAACCTACAAATAGGCATAACTTTGAACAACGTTCTAATTTTTTTAGGATTTTGCACCAACACATGCGATGGGCATCCCCAGATCCTAATGTGAAGTAAACTGCTTTTACACGATTTCCATAGCTCAGAAGGTGTTTCTAAAACACTTTTAGATGGAACGTTATTCAAAATATAGACAGTAGTTTCTAATGCATGTCCCCAAAAGGAATCAGGTAACTTAGCAAAGGTCATCATTGAGCGAACCATGTCCAACAAGGTTCTGTTTCTTCTTTTAGATACACCGTTCTGTTGAGGCATATTAGGTGTAGAGAGTTGTGACTTGATTCCATGTTCTATCATATAGTCTTGGAATCTTAAGTCTATGTACTCCCCACCTCGATCTGATCGAAGTGTCTTAATCGTTTTACCTAACTGGTACTCAACCTCAGTCTTATATTCTTTGAACTTTTCAAAAGAATCCGACTTGTGATGCATTAGGTAAATATGACCATACCTTGAATAATCATGAATGAAACTGATGAAATATTCATACCCAACTCGAGCATTGACATTCATCGGTCCACAGAGGTTCGAATGTACGAGCTTTAAGGGTATTGTTGCTCTGAGACCTTTTCCAGTAAAAGATCTCTTAGTCATTTTTCCCTCAAGACAAGACTCACATGGAGGTAAAGAATTGTCTTCTAACGGATTTTGGAGTCCATTCTTAACCAATCTCTCAATCCTATTGAGATTTATGTGACCAAGTCTTAATTGCCATAGATAGGCATTGGAAAAAACTTTTTATCTTTTATTCTGAGTTTCGTCTGTTCTAAACATCTAAGTATTTAAGACAAATTTTGCTTTAGTTGGTCTTAACTTATATAAGTTGTTTTCTAGTATAGTAGAAGAAATTTGAATACCTTTTCTGAAAATGAACGCTTCATTGATTTCAAATGATATTTTATAAATTTGTTCTAATATACATGTGATAGATATTAAATTTCGTTTCATTTTAGGAGCATACAAAACATCTTTAAGTATGATATATCTATCATCGAAATACAATTTCAAGTCTCCCACTGCATTGGTCGAGACAACTTCTCCTGTTCCAACCTTGAGGGTGATCTCGCCTTCTTCTAGCTTTTTCCAGGAACTAGTTTCCTAAAAAAAGAAGCAAATATGATTAGTGACCCTTGAATCCAATATCCAGGTTGAGGTATCATACTCCACTAAACATGTTTCAACAACTAGTAAATGATATTTACATTGTGCTTCTTTACCTTCATTTTTCTCAGCAAGGTACTTCAGGCAGTTCCTCTTCCAGTGCCCGTTTTTGTTGTAGTGAAAATATTTTTCTTTTTCTGCAACTTTCTTTCCCTTGTTTGTCATGGGAGCCTTCCCCTTGCCCTTCTTTTTCATTTGAAGATTCTTGTTCTTTGAAGGTCCAACTTTAGTTTTAGAGGACGATCCTCTTAAAATTTTGTTTATGGTGACAACATTTTCCTTCACTACTTTCCCCTTAGACTTTGTAAGAGTTTGAAAATGTTGGAGCTCGTTAAGAAGGGTTGTCAGATTAAACTCTATCTTATTTAGAGAAGCATTCATCTGAAATGGTATGAAGCTGTTCGGAAGAGACTCCATAATAAGATAACCTGATTTGCCTCGTCGATGGCACCACCATTTACTTCAGCAATATTGAAGTGGACCATCATGTTGAAGGGAATGAGAATCTCACACAGCGGAAGACGATTGAATCGTCAAGGTATCATAATGCAACTAGTGTTTATTAAATTTGATCTAACACTTAGATCTAGGCTAAACATGCTTAAAGAAGAAGAAATTTACAGCAAATAGAGTTTACTTACTTGTTGTAGACAAACACAGAAATTCTTCCTCAGGTCACGAACTCTTCGTGCTACTCGATCTCAACGAAAACTTCTACCAAAATGATCTCGAACACCACCAAGTGATCTTCTCGGTTGTTCTCTTTTGGAGAAGGGAAGATGGTGGGATCTTAATTTTGGAGAGGGAGGAGAAATGAGAGAGTAGAGAGAATTCTCTTTTCTTCTCTTTGGTGAAAATCAAAAAATGAGAAGATTGCTTCACAATCCTTCTTGCAAAGGGTTTAAATAGTGGAATGAGGGAGTTAATATCTCCACATTATTACCACTTTAACACAACCATAGGTTATGCAAATCTCATTTGCATAACCACATAATATAAGATATCTCATATCTCATATTGCAAATCTCATTTGCAATAATTGTGGATTAATTAAATTGAATCACATCCAATTTAATTTCTCTAATTTAATTTCTCCAATTAGCCCTAATTCAACAATTAGGCTAACCTATAGTTTATTATGAATCTCATTCTCTTTAAACTATATATTATATCATTCATATCTCATATAAATGACATAAATGCCCTTAAAGTGAAATTGAACACTTCAATTTCATACCAAAACATTTACCCTTCTTTTAGCCCAGGTGGAGCCAATCGAGGGACCTAATGGACCTACAGTGACGGGCTCCAATGATCCGAGATTAACCTGTCAAACTCTTTGACCCGATTAACCAACATTCATTAGCTACGACAACACTCCACTATAGCCCGTAGTTGCACTCCCGTCAGTGCAGAATAATACGTGTCCACTGATATAACCAATTCCCATGAGTCGACCCTTCACAGGTTGTTCGTAGACACGACTGGGTCAAATTACCGTTTTACCCCTGTGTCTACCTCTTGTTCCTTAAGTCCCCACTGCTCCTCTAATGAACAACATATTGTGATGGTCCAACCATACACAACACCCTTCTCGGGCCAGTGAGAAGGTGGGCGCCCGTTGTCCAAGCCCTAGAGACAGCACTCAAGGGAACAACCCCTCTAGTTTCCCTAAAGGCGGGAACGAGTGAATTCCATCTCGCGTAGTTAAGTTCCCAGCTCCCTACTTGGTTCTGTCCTTGAGAAGATAGGCATATTGGGCGAGTAACTGTGACCACCCTCACCCGTACTAGTCAAAGAACAGACCCTCGCAGACAGGAGTTCGTAATACGCTCAGGATTCAGGTCGAGTCACTAATGGTCATCTACGAAGTTACTGTCAACGGTGTTACATCAGTAGGTCTAATAAATCACGGTCTGGTCTTGTACAATCTCATTGCACAGGATGTCCCAACTCGCATGTCAACTACATGAACGAGTCAGATCACCTCGTTTGTATCTTATAAAAAGCGGGCCGCATCCACAGTGTATACAGGATTAGGTCTCCAACCCCATCCATATACTGTAGACCGTTCGGGTCATAAACTCGAACGTGATCCTCCCTGTGTGTCCACTACACACCGTTCAAGGTCTAGTTCTCTCATAAATTTAATGACCCTGGAGCTTAGTTTATTGGAAAAGTTTATAAATATTGTGAGACACAAAGTGATGAAATGAATAACTCTTATTAATTTCAAACAATATGTTACAAACACGAGATTAGGACAAAAATCCCAACAAACTCCCACTTGGACTAAGCTAGTGGAGAAAATACATTTCAGAAATGTACATAAATTATAATGAAGTAATACAATAAACTAGGGCATTGAATACCCGTTTACACATCTCCCACTTGCCCTAGTCAGGAAGCTCTCGAAGACCTAGACTCTCTAGGTGACCCTCAAACACCTTAGCCGTGAGGGGCTTTGTAAATGGATCAGCTACGTTGTGCTCCGGCGCTATCTGCGAGACCGTCACGTCTCCGCGGTGCACAATCTCCCGTATCAAATGATACTTGCGCTCAATGTGTTTGCCTCTCTTATGGCTCCGAGGCTCATGTGAGTTGGCTACTGCACCACTGTTGTCACAGAACAGTGTGATCGGCAAGTTCATGTTAGGAACAACTTCCAAATTTGTCATGAACTTCCTAAGCCAAACAACTTCCTTTGCAGCTTCACAAGCCGCAACATACTCCGCTTCCATAGTGGAATCAGCGATGCATCCCTGCTTGATGCTTCGCCATACTACAGCTCCTCCATTCAGAATGAAGGTTGACCCCAAAGTGGATTTCCTAGAATCCTTATCACTCTGAAAATCAGAATCCGTGTATCCCATAAGGATCAAATCCCCACTACCATACACTAAGCTTTAGTTCCTCGTTCTCCTAAGATACTTGAAGATTTCCTTTCTACTACCATCCGGTGATCTAATCTGGATTGGGTGATATCTCATCGACAATTCCCTCTGCATTCGGATGTCGGGCCTAGTACACAAGATGGCGTACATCACGCTCCTACAATTTGAAGCATATGGAATCCGTCTCATATCCTCAACATCTTGAGGAGTCTTAGGACACTTGATCCTTAGATAAGTGAACCCCATGCTCGAAAGGCGAAGAAGCCCTTCTTGGAGTTCTCGCATCTTATATCTAGACAACATCTTGTCAATATAAGACGCCTGAGACAGGGCTAGCATTTTGTTCTTCCGGTTCCGGACAATCTAGATACCTAGAACATACTGAGCTTCTCCCAAATCTTTCATTTGGAATTGCGAAGCTAGCCACTTCTTAATGTCAGTAAGAAATTCTACCTCATTCCCAAGGAGAAGAATATCGTCCACGATCAACACCAAAAATGCGATAGTTTTGTCAACTATTTTCTTGTAGACACAAGGCTCGTCGACATTTTGATCAAAGCCATAAGATTTTAGCGCCTCATCAAACCTTATATTCCAAGACCTCGAAGCCTGTTTCAACCCATAAATGGACCTATGAAGCCGACAAACATTTTGCTCTTGGCCTTGGGCAATGAACCCTTTGGGCTGGTCCATGTAGATGGTCTCATCAAGTTTGCCATTCAGAAAGCTTGTCTGACATCCATCTGCCATACCTCGTAGTCATAATACGCGGCAATGACCAGAAGGATCCTGATCGACTTTACCATGGCAACAGGTGAAAAGGTCTCCTCATAGTCAACCCCTTCTACCTGGGTAAAACCCTTTGCCACTAGTCGGGGTTTGAAGGTCTGCACCTTCCCATCTACGCCACGTTTACGATTGTAGATCCATTTGCAACCAATAGGTTTTACCCTATCCGGTTGATCCACAAGCTCCCATACAGAATTGAAGTACATAGACTCCATTTCTTGGTCCATAGCTTTAATCCACTTGTCTTTGTCAACATCAACCATTGCCTGATCATAGGTCAATGGATCCTCACATGATCATCATCGGGAGCGACAAGCGAGGTTTCAAATTAAACTCATGTAGCGATCAGGCTGTCTCACAACCCTCCATCTACGTCGAGGCATTCCCAACTTTTAGGAACGGATTTGACTAGACGTGCTAGGATCAACAACACTTGTTGACGTACTAGCCCCATCAGCAACTCTTGTTGATGTACTGCCCATTTCATTTAATAGAATTTTACTCCTTGGTAAATGATCCCTGACGTGGTCTTCCTCTAGGAAAATGGTGTTTGTCGACACAAACACCCTATTTTCCTTAGGATCGTAAAATAGACCACCTCTAGTCTCTTTGGGGTAACCTACGAATAGGCACAATTTCGAACGGGGTTCCAATTTTTTCGGGTTTGACACCAACACATGGGTCGGGCATCCCCAAATCCTGAAGTGATGTAAACTGCCTTTACGTCCACTCCAGAGCTCGAAAGGTGTTTTACAAACACTCTTCGACGGAACGATGTTCAAATTATAAACTGCAGTCTCCACTGCGTACCCCCAAAAAGAATCAGGGAGACGAGCATAGCTCATCATCGATCGAGCCATGTCCAACAAGGTTCTGTTTCTCCTCTCCGATACACAATTCTGCTGTGGCATACCAGGCGCTGAGAGATGGGACGTAATTCCGTGTTCTATCATATAGTCCTGGAATTCAGTGTCCATGTACTCTCCACCTCGATCCGATCGAAGTGTTTTAAGCGATTTACCTAAGAGGTTCTCAACCTCAGTCTTGTACTCTTCGAACTTTTCAAGAGTTTGAGACTTCTTGTGCATTAGGTAAATATACCCATATCTGGAGTAATCGTCTATGAAAGACACGAAATACTCATAACCGCTCCGAGGTTTAACATTCATCGGAACACAGAGGTCAGAATGTACTAACTCAAGAGACTCTTTGGCTCTATATCCTTTTCCACTAAAAGTACGTTTGGTCATTTTGCCCTCAAGGCATGACTCACACACCGGCAAAGAGTTTTCTTCCAACTCGTTTAGAAGTCCACTCTTCACTAGTTTCTCAATCCTATTGTGATTAATGTGGCCTAACCGAAGATGCCAAAGTTGGGCATTTTCTTTTGGAGAAACTTTTTCTTTCTTATTTCGTGTTTCTGCAGTTTTAAATAATTCAGTATTCAAAACACTTTTGACCGAATTAGGTTTCAAAACATACAGATTATTTTCAAGTGAAGCTGAACAAATAACATTTCCTTTGAAAGAAATAAACGCTTTATTAAATTCAAAAGAGACTGAAATACATTGTTCAATTAAGCAAGAAATTGAAACAAGGTTTCTAGTAAACCCTGGAACTATGTACATATTGTCCAACAATAAGTACTTCCCGCCAAAGTGCAGCTTCACCGTGCCGATCGCTGCAGCAGAGACAAGCTCCCCGTATCCAACCCGTAGAGTTACCTCACCCTCTCACAGCGGCTGTCAGGAATCAATCCCCTGAAAAGAAGAACAAACGTGGTTAGTGAGCCCGAATCCAATATCCAGGCAGAGTCACTACTCTTCACTAAACATGTTTCAGTCACAAGTAAATAAAATTTACCTTGATTCTTCCTCTCGGCTAGGAATTTGGGACAGTTTCTCTTCCAGTGACCGCCCCCATTACAGTGGAAACACTTTCCTTTCTCTGCAACCTCTTGACCTTCTTGCCCTTGTGGGCGGCAGCACAATCAGTTTTACCCCTCTTCATCCTCTTCTTCCCTTTCGGGCGTGAAGGAGCAACAGGTTTCGTCCCAGAGGTCGAACCCCTGTGATAAGACCTGTAGGCAACATTTGCCTTAGATTCCTTGACCCTGTTCAAGGATTGGAAATTCTGTAGCTTATTGAGGAGGGTAGTCAGAGTGTAGCTAATTTTGTTCATAACAGCATTGCTATGAAACTGAAGGAAACTCTTCGGAAGAGTCTCCAAAATAAAAATGACCTGGCTCGACTCGTAGATCGAAGCCCCGTTCATCTCGGCCAGATGAAAGTGGGTCATCATGTCTAGAACGTGTTCACGGACAGACGACCCCTCCTTCATCCGTGCGTTGAAAACGTATTTGGCGAGTCATGCCGACTGAAAGGATCTGCTTTGTCCAAATATTTCCTGCAAGGACTCCATGATCTCCTTAGCGGAAACCATCAGCTCATGTTTTTTTGCCAAGACATCAGACATGCTGGCAATTATGTAGACCTTGGCCTTTTCATTGGCCCTGATCCAGTGATCGTACGCATCGTGAACACTTCGCGACGCGGTCGAGCCCGGCATCTGAGGACACTCCTCAGATAGCACGAACTTTATGTCGTCTTGTACCAAAATTGTATTAATGTTGTTTTTCTAATTCTGGTAATTATCTCCCACTAACTTATGTGAAGCGAGTAAAACTATTATTGCGCTAGACATTTTTAGCTGAAAAATAAGAAAAAACTTTGCAGTAGTCTCGCAAAAAACTTTTTGAAAAACCAATCAAGTTTTAGCAAAATTGTTTCATGATCCCTAGGTCATTCAAAATATTGCAATGATACCCTAAAGGTTTAGAATGACCGCCACCGAAGGGTGAACAGAACACTCCTCGTCTAGGACGAGACTTTCTCGATCAGACCCTAATAACTCTTATTCCATTAGGCGTCCAATTACCATTGTTCGGTCGAATTCATTAACACTTAACGAATTATGTGAGTGTCACCCTCAATCTTTAAGTTTCCAAGCATCCGTCCAAACAATAGCCACCGAAGGGTGAACCAAGAAGGAAAACCAACCAGGAAACTGTATCCCTTTCGGAAATTTACGGTGTTCCGACTCCCATGATCAAGCCCTCCGAAGGGATTGTCTGGTCCAGGCCTAACTAGCAGGCAGATCATAGGCGTCTCACGGTGTGAATCGAAAGAAGAGACCGTGGGACTTGTTTTCACAAGTCCCGCTCCCCCACTCACTATAAGTACTCTCTCCATCCACGATGATATTGACCTATACAAATGCCACCCGAGAAGACACACTCCCATTTGCGCCACGAGGCCGAGTATAGATCTCACGGTGCGGACATAAAGGAGATTTGTGGTTGAAAATTCAAATGTATCTCATACACTATATTTCCTCCCACTCAGCACTTTAATTTTTATTAGGGATTGACCTAGATAAACTGGCTAAAATTTACCTAGTCTACCAATATAACTGTTATATGGTATTAACCTAAGTTTATAATCACATTATTAACTTAGGTCTATGTGAGTAAATTAATTAACACTTAATTAATTGGCACTCACGAGAATATACACTAAGAATCTCGGATCGAATTCACTCCCGTGTCGGTTTCGGTAGGGGTGTTAGGAGCGTCAACTTAAATACCTAGCCTTAGACAAAACCTTCCTTAGACGAGTTACTTATCGGTCTCCATTCAAAGGTTATATTTGATTTCCTAAATTTCTAATCTTATTAGAAAAATAGAAAACCTAAGTCTAATTATTCAAGTTCTAAACACTTTAAAACTAATAATTGACTTAGGTTACATGCATTTCTATGTTATAGTGCTTGATCATCCATCACATGAATAATACTATACTATAACATACATTCATCACATGAATTAAATGCATGTGCATGCTTTTAATTTAAAAATATAACAGTTATATTTAAATAAATTAAAATATGCAAACATTATATTATAACTCTTATAATATAATCCTATCATGCAAACTATATATTATAACTCTTATAATATAAATGATGCATGAAATGTTTAACCTAAGGTGGGATTTTAAATCTATATGACATACATTATGCACATAGAAATTAATTAAAATATACATCACATGCATAAAATAATTAAATAGCAAAAATGGACCGATTTTTGGCACCTAGGAGCAATTATTTAATTAAATAACATTAATATAACATTTATATTAATATTATTTAATAAAATAATTAAATAAATTAAATAAATTAAATAAATACATTTTGTAAATTAGAAAATAATTAAAAAATTAAATAAACCGCCCCATTATGAAAATAACTCCCACGTTCTCGTGAAACCGCCTCCAAGAAATCGCCTCAGCGCGCGTGCGGCGTTGCAGTAACTGTGGCGCGTTACCGCGGCGTTGTAACGCGCCTCCACGACGTTGAAGCGCGTTCTCAACGCCAGCGGTGTTGCAATGCTACGCCCAGCGTTGCAACGCTGCTCTGCGGCAATGCCTCCGCCCGCAAGATCAGCGTTGAGACGTTGTTGGCAACGCCATCGACAGAACAACAAACACTTTGTTGTTCTTCCATCGAATTCCGCCTGTTTCCGCTCCGATTTCTTCACACCAACTCTTACCACGAACAACCCGGACTTACAGACTCGATTTACAATAAAATGCCCAAAAACAACGGGCCCTTACATTGATCTCATCAACATAATTGTAAATCTAAACTAGTGCCAAAAACCGTAAACATCCATAATGCAAACCAAAACATCATCTCATGAAATTATGGAAAAACACCCACCAAATTTTAATAAAACAGTGCATAAATGAAGAACCATCGAGATGGCTTCACAATCCCTTCTTGCAAAGGGTTTAAATAGTGGAATGAGGGAGTTAATATCCCCACATTATTACCACTTTACCACAACCATAGGTTATGCAAATCTCATTTGTATAACCACATAATATAAGATATCTCATATCTCATATTGCAAATCTCATTTGCAATAATTGTGGATTAATTAAATTGAATCACATCCAATTTAATTTCTCTCATTTAATTTCTCCAATTAGCCCTAATTCAACAATTAGGCTAACCAATAGTTTATTATGAATCTCATTCACATTAAACTATATATTATATCATTCGTATCTCATATAAATGACATAAATGCCCTTAAAGTCAAATTGAACACTTCAATTTCATACCAAAACATTTACCCTTCTTTTAACCTAGGTGGAGCCAACCGAGGGACCTAATGGACCTCTGATGATGAGCTCCAATGATCCGAGATTAACTTTGTCACACTCTTTGACCGGTTAACCAACATTCATTAGCTACGGTAACACTCCACTATAGCCCGTGCCGCACTCCCGTCGATCTGCGAGAATATTACGTGTCCACCGATATAACCAATTCCCATGAGTCGACCCTTCACGGGTTGTTCGTGAGACACATCGGGTCAAATTACCGTTTTACCCACAGTGTCTACCTCTTGTTCCTTAAGTCCCCACTGCTCCTCTAATGAACAACATATTGTGATGGTCCAACCATATACAACACCCTTCTCGGGCGGTGAGAAGGTGGGCGCCGTTGTCCAAGCCACGGAGACAACACTCAAGGGAACAACCCATCTAGTTTCTCTAAAGGCGAGAAGAGTGAATTCCATCTCGCGTAGTTAAGTTCCTAGCTCCTACTTGGTTACGTCGCCTGAGAAGATAGGCATATTGGGTGAGTAATCGTGACCACCCTCACTCGTATTAGTCAAAGAAACAGGACCCTCGCGAGCGGGAGTTAAATGTACGCTCGAGATTCGTCGAGTCACTAATGGTCATCTACGAAGTTATTAGTCCTTCTACACAGCGGTGTTTACATCAGTAGGTCTAATAAATCATGGTTCGGTCTTGTACAATCTCATTTCACATGATGCCCCCACTCGCATGTCAACTACATGAACGAGTCAGATCACCTCGTTTGTATCTAATACAAAGCGGGCGCATCCACAAGTGTATCCGAGGATTAGGTCTCCAACCCTATCCATATCTTCAGACTTTTGGGTCATTAACTCGAACGTGATCCTCCCACGTGTGTCCACTACACACCGTTCAAGCTCTAGTTCTCTCATAAATTCAATGACCACAGTAGCTTAGTTTATTGGAAAAGTTTATAAATATTGCGAGACACAAAGTGATGAAATGAATAACTCTTATTAATTTCAAACAATATGTTACAAACACGAGATTAGGACAAAAATCCCAACACATGTCCAGGACATGTTCTCTAACAGAGGTCCCTTCCTTCATACGCTTATTGTTAATGTATTTAATAACCTTGTGTCTTAAAACTGATGACGGTTGCCCGAACGTCTCTTTTAACGAATCCATGATAGACTTAGCTGTGTCCAAGGATTCGTATTCTTCGCCAATACATCAGTCATGCTGGCAAGAATATAAACACGGGCTTTATCATTAGCCTTAACCCATCGATCATATGCTTCCCGACTAGTTCGGTTAGCATTTGAGGTAGGGGCTTGAGGACATTGCTCAGTTAAGACAAATCTCAAGTCATCTATTACTAGTATTGTATTCAGATTTGTTTTCAATGTTGTGTAGTTGTCACCGTTAAGTTTTTCGAAAGCTAATAGTTGAAGCTAGTCATGTTGAAAAAAACATATCATTTTTAGTAAAAAAAACATTAACCTTTAAAATCCAATCAAGTTTAGCAAAAAATAATATACACATCATTATTATGTTTGCAACGATCTTTCAACGATTTAAAATAACTTTCACTGAGGGGTAACCGACTATTCCTCCGTTGAACCAAGACTATCTTGAGTAAATACTATCACTAGAATAACTCTTATTCTTATAGTAACTTAGTTATCGCTCCTTTGGTCGAGAATTGGCTTACACTTAGAAATTCTAATAAGTGTAACCTTCCATTTTCAGACCTTAAAGATCAGGATCATTATGCTCCCGAAATTGGAAAGACAAGAATGAAAACGGACCTGAGAGACCCTATCTATTTATGGAGTTCGTGGTGTTCCGAATCCTATAATACAACCCTCAGATTGGTAAGGTTGCTCTAGGGTAGATATGTAGGTGCATTATAGGAATCTCATGGTGTGACCTAATGGAAGAGATCGTAGGATGCGTTGACAAACTTCCTTCTCTTACTTACTATGAACGACTTTCCCTATTCACCTTGATATTGACTCATGCAAACACTCTCCGAATGGAGTTTGCTCCCAAGGCAGCCCAAAGCCAAGCATGAATCTCATGGTGTGAACTTTTAGGGACACTAGAGTTAAAAGTACATTACTTCTCTCTAGCTAAACTGTTCTAGACGGTTAGGGTATAAATTACCTAGCAATATATTACGGCTAACTAAAATATACCATAAGTCTAGGAGAAACACCCGAGTATAACTTGTATACTGGATTTTAACCTACGATGTCTAGGTGATAAACAGATTTTATTACCACACACCGTTCACACATGCTCATGAAACCGATTTAACCTAACTCAGATGCCGACTCGATCTCCAGGCAAAAGGTGTTCCGTGAACTGTCAACTTAAACACCTTTCAACCTTAGTCATCTTATTTGACTTTTTGCCAAGATCTTTCCGGGTAAGTTTTCTTGTAACTTTAGTTTGACAAGATATCGACCTAATTTCGATGAAAAAAAGGATTGTCAATGGTTAACCTAAGTGAGCATGTATCTTATCTTTGTTATAGATTTAAAAAGTGTAATTGATTTTATAACACTTATAAAAAGAATTGACAAATCTATAACATACATTCCATATTCATTACATAACAATTATATAATGAAAATTTAATATGAATTTAATTTAATCAAATTAAATTAAAAAATTAAATTAATTGATTAAAAATATAATTAATCAGTTACCATATTAAGTTACTAAAAGAAATCATGAATTATATATAACTTTTACATTAATTCATGAAATCCAACATGCATACTATATATATTATAACCATTATAACATACTTTCAATGCATGTGCATGTTAACATATGGTGAGATATTAAATCTACATGACATACTTTATGCACAATAAAGATTTAAACAATTAAACACATTCATATTGCATAAAAAAAAAATAAAACATAAAATTGGACCAGTTTTGGCATCATAAACAAGCAATTAACTAAATTATTACAATAATAATTTGAAAACAAGCTCCGAACCAATCTCGAACCCTTCGAACAGACCCAAACAAGCTTCAAAACAGCAGCAACATCACACGGACAACGGCTGAAAAATCGCTCCAAGAAAACAGCACAGTGCAGTTTTTTTCGGCAGTGTGTAACGTCGGTTGAAACTCCAATTACAACCTAATTTCAACTCTATTGACTCCCAAATTTTACAGACTCCTTGGGCACACATTAAGACTCAAAACCCTTGAGCAAATTAAAAATTATAACAAGAAATTAAGGCCTAAAAGATGCCAAAACACTGAGCCAATTTTAGCTTCCAACTATTTCATCACATGAAAAATAACAACCCACCATATGCAATTGAGTGAAACTAAAGCATGCTCTGATACCACATGATGGAACACGTGACATACGCAGCGGAAAAAAGGATCTAATGACACTCTTATTGCATCTAACTTATAGAAATTAACATGCAAAGAAGCCAAAAAATAGTGAACTAAAAAGGGAATAAAATACAACCTTTGTAGCTTGATTTCTTCACGATGTCCTTGTAAAACTACAAACCGAACACAAACCGGACCACCACTAGAGGTTCCCGCTATCCTTTGAACTTAGAATCGGGTTGTGGAACCCGGTGAATGAAGGATTGAAAAGGAAGAATGTGAGGTTCAAATTAGCTTTAAGTGAGAAAAGGAGAAGAAATATATTTTGGTGAGACTTATTTTGAAAAAACTAAAATTTCAGCAAGAGAAACAATTTGTTTTAAAAACAATCCTATTTATAAAGCAATTACATGCATCAAATGCATGTCAAAATTCACCAAAATGCAACACCTCACAAAATACTAACTAAAGTGGGTTATGTGTCATTCTATAATGTTTACACATAGCCCACTTAAGTTAGTGGGATTGTCCAACAAAAACTTGGATGATTCCACTAACTCTAGTCAAGGGTAAAATAGTGTTTTCCATTGGTCAAAGTCAAACTTTGACTTTTCCCAAGCCAAAAAGTCAACCCTTTGACTTTTTACGATTTTGACCCTCTTGACTAATTTCGACCTTCCGAACATGAATCCACATTCATATTTTTGAAATTCAAATCACATTTGAATATATTGTGTCAAACAAAAACCAATAGCTATATCACATATACTTAACGGTTTAAAATGCCTTTTCTAATTCGAACAATTCGAATTAATCCAACATACTGTTTTAAGTTTAATCCATATGAGCTAGCAGGGGGACCTAATGGTCTAGATCATGAGCTCCAACAATCCGAGATTAACCAGTCAAACTCTTTAACCTAATGAATCAACATTTGTTAACTAACAGGTCATTCCACTAAAGTCGCGTAGTTGCACTCCCCTCACTGTATATATATTTCTGTGCACCTGATATAACCGTAACCAGTAAGTCAATCCTTCACAGGTTGTTGTGGTCTCGGTTGGATCAAAATACCGTTTTACCCCTAAGAACACTTTTTGTTCCTTAAGTCCCACTGAACCTCTATAGAACAATTGATTTGTGGTCTAACCAACAAATCTAGTCCCTCTCAGCCTAGTGAAAGGGTGATGCCCCTTGTTCTAGTTCCAAAGTCAGCACTTAAGGGAACAACCTATCTACTATCCCTAGAGTCGGGTAGGAGTGAATTTCGTCTTGCACATTATGTCCCCAACTATCTACCCGGTCTTACCCCATAATTGGAGGCTTATTGAGCCAGTGTTGTTGAGCTGCTCTCACCCATGAAGATCTAAGAATAATCTCGAATAAACAGGAGTTCATAGTTAGCTCAGGATTGAGATAGAGTTACCTAGGTTATCAAAATTGAATTAGTCAGTTTTATAAAGTAAACGGTGTTATAAAGAAAAAGTGACAAAGTCGTTGTCCAGTCTTATAGAAACTCATTGCGTAGGATGCTCCCACTTACGCATCTCTATATGAACGATTCAGGATCACATCGTTTGTACTAACTACAAAGTAGGTTGCATCCATAGTGTCCCCAGAATAAGGCACCCAACCTTATCCCTATATAGACCATTTTAGGCTATATACTCGAACTTGATCCATGTTTTATGTCATCACATAAAGTTCAAGTATACATTAAATAGCCTCGAGACCTTAGTTTATTGGATTCAAGGTTATAGTATACTAATTCAATAACAATTTTATCGAAAAAGAAACACGAAAAATGTTTATCAATTATAAACTACGAGTTTTAGGACATAAAATCCAACAATTTGTATCAAATACAAAGTGTGCCATATCCATAGTATTACTTGTATGAAGTACCTAACCTTATCCCTTTACAATAGACCCTTTAGACTGTATCTCGAACTTAGATCCTTATATGTCTACTACATTTAGTTTAAGAGACTTACAACAACCTAAGATGTTCGTTTATTGGATCTAGGGTTAATATAAGACAATATAGAAAAATATGAAATAAAAAATAACACTTTATTAATTTTAGTAGAACAATATTACAAACTAAGAGTTTTAGAGCATAAAACCCAACAAATAGTTGCATCCTTTCAAGCTTTATAAGACAACGTTTTCACCTAAGAGTCATAATGAATCTAAAAATCTAGATTCATTCACATATTTAATACATTATGTACTTATTTAATTCATGTATTTATATTTAATATGGTTCATATATGGATTTCAAAGGTTGGGGGTTGAAATTAGACTATATAGGTGAATGGATGTGTCCTTTTGTTGCGTATTATTATGATAATGCAATACCGCAAGTGTACGGGTCAAGTTTTAGCATAGTGATTTATGAGTCCAAGTATCGTCCTCGGGAATGGGTTTCTAGATTAATTAAGTACTAAGATACTAATTCTCAAATTTAGCTAAAGCAACAAAACATGGATAGGTGTTTGACAAATAAGACAACCAAACAAAGAGACACGAATTGGTAGAATTAAAGGAAGTGATTTTACAAGTTAATAACCTAACTACACATGCATTGACCTCATGAGATGAATTTATAAACAAGAAGTAAAATATTCAAGAAAACCTCTCGGTTCTTAGTGAGCCTCACACATGCAATAAACTCATAGTCTCCATATGAACCTACGACATGCATGGCATTAAGCAACTTGTTTATGTGTTTCCCTAAAACTTCTAGGTCACTCTCGTGCCAGACTCCTAAGGGTCTTGACAATTTTGTTCTAATTCAAGTTTTATCTCTCGAGTCCACTTAAATCAACAAATTAAGAAGTCAGAACGAATTGCCAAAAATAAGGACAAAACATGCTTCAAAACATAGCGAGAAAGTCATAACAAGTAAATCAAATCCTACTACAATGTTTAGCTACTCTAAATCACATGAAAAACAAACTAAACAAGTAGAAACGTCTTAGAACGCTATTACAAATTGAAAGAAAGAGAAATAAACTTAGGTGTCGATGTCGGTCCTTCGTCTCCGAGCTCCCGTCTTCGATCTCGAGCCTCCACGAATGCTTTGGCTCCCAAAATCACTCTTTTCTCTCTTCTTACAAGGTGTATTTCGAAATTAGGACAAAACTCTACCAAATTCGGCTCTCCTTTTTCAATTGCATAATGTTGTATTTATAGGCATCAATGGGGCAGCGTTGCAACGCGAGGGACAGCGTTGCAACGCTGTATCCTAAACGCGTGGTAAATATGGAAACTATCGACAGCGTTGCAACGCCAGGGAAAGCGTTGCAACGCTGCTACCTTAACGCGCGCGCTCCTTATCGAAGTAGCGTTGCGGCCAGCTGCTGCTGGCGGCGTTACCAACGCTTCTACGCACGATCTTCATAAGCGTCTTCTTATCGAGATGGCGTTGCAACACTAAAAGTCAGCGTTGCAGCGCCATCGCCTGTAGCCTTCAAAGCCTCTTGGTTGCACATTCGGCATTGCAACGCTCTATATGGCGTTGCAACTCCATCGCCTCGGGTCTTTAGCTTGGTTTGGTCTTCTCTCTTCCATTTGATGTTATATTTAGCTCCAAATAGCCTTGTTTTGATCCCGAGTTATTCAAATTGTCTCCAATAGCTCCGTTTAAGCTCTTAACCTTAAATTGAATAAATTAACCACGTAAAAGCCCTAAAATCATCATAAAACTAGCAACAATTAAGCCTAAGAATAGCACATTGTGTGTGCTATCAAACACCCCCAAACTTAGACTTTTGCTAATCCCGAGCAAAAACAGAGTTAAACATTAGATTGTTCTTAAACATACATGTGATTCAAGCCTCAAAGATTTAAGAGAATATTTTGCAATCACAGGGAACACTTAAACATAACACTTCAACAAGTAATTTAAAACTTTTCCTAAGTGTTCCTACGTGTGTGTGTGATTAGCCTATGTTCCCTTCATTTTTACTAAGCCCGGATCAACTTTATTAGGTTCTCCATTCAACTTCCCCCTACACTGGTCTTAATTACTAATCTTTGAGCCTCTCCACATTCAGAAATAAACAACTTTACTCAGCACTTAATCACTATTTTGATGCCACTTTTTTTTTCTATTTTCTTCTTCTTTTTTTTTTTTTGTGTGCAAGGACACTAGCTTTCACACATCCACTGCAGGGACCCTTACCCAGAGCACTCGCTCAATGAGTGGCCTAACTGATCACAGTAAAGGTAGCTCTTTTTGTCCTCACGATTTTTTTTTTTTTTTACAAACAGACAACAAAAAATAAACTTTTTCACATAATGCACATATTATACAGATCATGCACTTCATATTGTCATTTACCCTATCCTACAGTTTAACTCTCAAATCTGTTTTCAGACCTATCGAGGTGACATCAAACTTCTAAGCCTAATAACTTTGTTCTAAGCATTTCAAAACTACAGGAACAAAGGGTATGTGCATATAATGCAGGAAAAACTCAAGAAAATTTTTTAAATTAACTCAAATTCATGTCATGCTTTCAGGTTTTAGCAGAAATCACAAAGATTTTCAATTATATCTTATCCTAGGCTATCATACTCATACTTATGTAAAAGATCAGTCAACAATTCAGCACATACTCAGGACAGTCACAACAAATAAACACAATCCCACCCCCAAACTTAAACTAAACATTGTCCCCAATGTTTGTAGAAATAAGCATGTGGCAAGTATATGGGTAGAAGTGAACGATACTGTCCTGGGTGATGGAGATCTCTCTGAGTTCCTTGGATAGCCAAAACATGTGTGTTGGAGTTCCTCTGAATGGGAGCATGGATTTCAACGAAGAAGGGCATCTCCACAACCTACGAAGTAAAACAACAGCTAACTAAGAGTTGAAAAACAACAAAAAAAAAAACTAACTAAAGCAAGCTAAAGACAGGAAAACAAAAGTAAGTAAAACGTGGGTTGCCTCCCAAGAAGCGCTTTGTTTAACGTCTTTAACTAGACTGTACTCCCTCAAGGTGTTTCTTTCCTTGCTTGCGATTGCACGGAGAGATGTGTTCATTTGGCCAATGGGTCTCTATATTCTTTATTGCGGCTCCATGGTCGTCACTATACGAGATAAATCGGGTGTTGCATTCTCTCAGTGGTTGGACCGATTTATTCAGATTCAATGGTATGAAGGAGTGCAATGTGTCTTCCGAGAGATGGTTCCTCTCTCGATGTAGAAGCATGCCTGTAGGAGGATTCAACACATTCTTGTTGTTAGCATAAGAGAAATTCTCATGATACCTCAAACTGGATTGTAATGTGTTGGTAGGTTATTACGAGTCCGATTTCCTCCATAGTGGTTGCTTCTATTGTTCGTAGTGCAATTGCTCCATAGTGGATTCTCCATTGGGTTGGGAGCATTGAGAGGGCATCCACATGCTGTGGTGATCTGCAAAATTATTCAAGGCATGAGTGAGAGATGCCATATGAGATCTAAGAGAGGTTACCTCGTCCGGTTGATATAATCAAGCTACGGCTTAGATCTGTCATTTCTGTAGAGCCCATTGGTAGTGGCGATTGACACTTCCTCAAGGAGGGCACGTGCTTACAGCACGATCTTAGCCATGAAAGCCCCTCCAAAGCGGTGGCATCCGAGAATGGTCCCGGTCTTACCTTCCATCCCATTATAAAGCAGTATTGTACACTGGAGCGATGCGGATAGCCATGCTGTGGGCACCTCCTGAGCATGTCCTTGTACCTTTCCCAGGCTTCAAATAACTGCTCTCCCTCTTGCTGCCTGAATGTTCCTATCTCAGTCCTCAACTTTGCCGCTTTAACAGGTGGAAAGAATTTGGTCATGAAGGCTTGGGCCAACTCTTCCCGTGAAGTGATACTCCCACGAGGAAGGGACCTAGCCATTCTTTGGCTCTACCACGCAAAGAAAAAGGAAAGAGACGTGTTAATACTATCAATGCAGAGATACCATTCATTTTAAATGTACCACAGATTTCCAAAAAGTTTTGAAGATGAGAGTTAGGATCTTCTGTGGCTAGGCCTCTGAAAGCACCTTCCCTAACCATTTGTATCAGCCCTGTTTTCAGTTCAAAGTTATTAGCATTTATAGGGGCATGGACTATTCCAGCCTGCTCAGAATTAAACAGAGGTTGGAAATACTCCTGATAGGTTTAGGGTTGTTGATGAGCTCCCGATCGACCATCTCCGAGAGGTTATGCTCTTCCTTCCCTTAGGAGTCTCCTACAGGTCCTTTCAATCTCAGGATCAAAAGGGTGCAAGTCTGCAGCTCTCCCCTTCGGCAACACCTGGAGGAAAAAAGAAAGAAATTAGATAAGAAATAAAAGCACAAACAACTAGAAAATAAAATAGAAAATAAAGACTTAAAGCATAAAACTTGGGTTGCCTCCCAAGAAGCGCTTTCTTTAACGTCTTTAGCTAGACGGTGACTTATCAAGGTACATAAAACTGCTCATACTTCTCTGGGCCCTTCTTGCTTGAATAAATGTAGCAGTCTAAGTCTAAAAGGCTATCTTGCTTTTCATGGGCACCAGAGACATAATTATTTTTGGTATTTTTGTTTAATAAAATGAAAGAACTGAAATCAAAACAAGACTCGTGAGTGTAGAACAAATTGTTATCAAAACTCAAGGAAGTTTCTGGGGATGAAGGGAAAGAAGACTTCTCAGCCTCTAACTCTATCTCCTGGATCTCTCCTGTGGAACTAAGTGTATCACCAGTGTCCACCTCACTAACCTGATCATGGTGTGCCTCAGTTTCCCCCAAACTATCCTCACTAACATGTGAACAGACCCTCCTAGTTGGCACCTCTTGAGTGGTAATGAATAGAAATTGTTCCTGTAAGGTCTTAAGGGAAACTATTAATTGGTTAAGATACTGGGATCTATCCTGCACTATTTCCCAAAGTCTTACCACCTCGGCTTCTAACATATCCAACCTTTCGAATTCATCATGAACCAAATTTTTAATTTTCAATTCTAAGGTATATTCCATCAATTGGTCCACAAGAGAAGATTTTTCAAGGGGTTGGTTAAGGTACGAAAAATTATGGTTCCAAGTGCCTAGATAACTACCCTCATGTGAATTTTCATATAAGTCAGGTACAGAATGGTAAACATTAGACACATGGGAATCAGAAAAATCATGATGCACAAAACTAGGGTCCTGAGAGGGACAATAGAATGGTGGAAAATCAAAATTATGCAAAGTCATACTTGAAAAATCAGTAATTTTACAACCAGACTTCACACAATATCAACACATCCAAAATAGGAAACAAAGACTCAAAAAACACACAAATTTAAAATCACACAAATAAGGAAACAAACAATCACACAAAACAATTAAGGAAAGACAAACAACAAGCTTTAGTCTAAAATGTAAAATTCTCCCCTAATATCAATTAATCTAAATAATCGTCATTCCCCGGCAACGGTGCCAAAAAGTTGTTGCGTATTATTATGATAATGCAATACCGCAAGTGTACGGGTCAAGTTTTAGTATAGTGATTTATGAGTCCAAGTATCGTCCTCGGGAATGGGTTTCTAGATTAATTAAGTACTAAGATACTAATTCTCAAATTTAGCTAAAGCAACAAAACATGGATAGGTGTTTGACAAATAAGACAACCAAACAAAGAGACACGAATTGGTAGAATTAAAGGAAGTGATTTTACAAGTTAATAACCTAACTACACATGCATTGACCTCATGAGATGAATTTATAAACAAGAAGTAAAATACTCAAGAAAACCTCTCGGTTCTTAGTGAGCCTCACACATGCAATAAACTCATAGTCTCCATATGAACCTACAACATGCATGGCATTAAGCAACTTCTTTATGTGTTTCCCTAAGATTTCTAGGTCACTCTCGTGCCAGACTCCTAAGGGTCTTGACAATTTTGCTCTAATTCAAGTTTTATCTCTCGAGTCCACTTAAATCAACAAATTAAGAAGTTAGAACGAATTGTCAAAAATAAGGACAAAACATGCTTCAAAACATAGCGAGAAAGTCATAACAAGTAAATCAAATCCTACTACAATGTTTAGCTACTCTAAATCACATGAAAAACAAACTAAACAAGTAGAAACGTCTTAGAACGCTATTACAATTTGAAAGAAAGAGAAATAAACTTAGGTGTCGATGCCGGTCCTTCGTCTCCGAGCTCCCGTCTTCGATCTCGAGCCTCCACGAATGCTTTGGCTCCCAAAATCACTCTTTTCTCTCTTCTTACAAGGTGTATTTCGAAATTAGGACAAAACTCTACCAAATTCGGCTCCCCTTTTTCAATTGCATAATGTTGTATTTATAGGCAATAATGGGGCAGCGTTGCAACGCTGTACCCTAAACGCGTGGTAAATATGGAAACTATCGACAGCGTTGCAACGCCAGGGAAAGCGTTGCAACGCTGCTACCTTAACGCGCGCGCTCCTTATCGAAGTAGCATTGCGACGCTGCTAGGCAGCGTTGCAACGCTACCTGCACGGTCTTCATAAGCGTCTTCTTATCGAGATGGCGTTGCAACGCTAAAAGTCAGCGTTGCAACGCCATCGCCTGTAGCCTTCAAAGCCTCTTGGCTGCACATTCGGCGTTGCAACGCTCTATATGGCGTTGCAACGCTCTATATGGCGTTGCAACGCCATCGCCTCGGGTCTTTAGCTTGGTTTGGTCTTCTCTCTTCCATTTGATGTTATATTTAGCTCCAAATAGCCTTGTTTTGATCACGAGTGATTCAAATTGTCTCCAATAGCTCCGTTTAAGCTCTTAACCTGAAATTGAATAAATTAACCATGTAAAAGCCCTGAAATCATCATAAAACTAGCAATAATTAAGCCTAAGAATAGCACATTTTGTGTGCTATCACCTTTCAATATGACCTTTCAATTAGTATAAATAGGTTGTCATTTTATCATTTGAACACAAGTTGAATTTGAATGAAATATCATATTGAGTTTAGTCTCTCAAGATTATGCTTTCTTTGTATTCTTGTGTTTTGAATGCATGGTTTAGGGCTTTCAATCTAGTTTGATCGATTTGATTGTGGAGAGTTCGAAATCTTGATGTTAGGAACAAGTTCTCCTTACTGCTTGATCATCGATCAACTTTTCAAAGTAAAATATGTTTAACTTTCTTGGGGTTGCTTTATCATTTCATTATTGCGGTTGTTATTATTATTATTGTTGCGGTTGTTCACCTTGAATAAGGGGAGTTCTCAAACGTAATTGAGATAATTCCTTTATTAGAAAGGTTGCTGGAAGATGAATATACCAATGCCTCGTGGAATGAAATATAACATCAAGTGGTATTGGATGGGTGGTTCATGACTCTCGAGGGTCTCCAGTCTGTGAAGCCTATCAAAAAGTGAAGAGGAGATAAGTGATAAGAACTTTGGAGGCAGAACCGATAAAAATGGGATTATCTTACCTCACTCAGAACTTCATAGTGACAAAGGTGCCTATCATAGTTAAATCTGATGCGACTGAAGTAATCAACAGTCTCAAAATAGATCGAACCTTTCGGAAACAAAAGACATTTCAGTGGAGATTCTTGAGCTGGCGTCCATGGTTGGAAGAGTTTCTTCTGTAAATGCAAGAGGACTCTCTCGCCCATTATCTAGCATGAGTAGGGGCTTCTGAGTTCCTTTTTTGCAACCTGTCGACTTCCTCTGTCCATAAGAAAGAGACGATTTTTTTGTGTAACCCTTTCCCACAGTATCTTTCCTCTGCACTAAAGGAGAATTATTTTTGTAACTACCCAAGTTATATTTAATGAAGATTCACCTTTCAAAAGAAAATATATGTTAGTGTGTGTTTAACATTTTTGTTATTTTTTATTTTTTATATTTCACAAAACAGTTATCTATTTTATGTCTTTATCTACTCTATTTCATTGAACTTAGTCATTATTATTTTTTTAAACACATTCACCATATACTTAAATTGATATATGCAAGAATATTATAAATTGTGTCAATTTTTTTACTCTATACGTATATTTTTTATATATATATATTGACGATGGTATCTATAAATATTTGGGAGTCCGATTTTTTAGTTTTTTTTAGGTGAGAAATCATTTCTTTGAAAGTCAAAGATTGATCCAAAATATGTTTTTTCTTACATTTTTAACATGATTATATTTTTATTTGTTTGCTTATTTGCTATGAATTAATTTATGATGTTATTTAAAAAGAGTAGGATTATGCATGCAGGATAAGTCGAGAAAATGACTTTCTTACTTCCTTTTGAATAATAGTCAATATGACGGGTAGTGCATAAGATATTTACCTAAGACAAATTTTTTGACACTCAGTTCCCCTTGACTTTGCATCATCATGTTGATGTTGGTCCTAATCACTCTTCGGGACAGATGGAAGAAGGAATGAGATTCTCGAACGAAGCTTGTCGAAATGTCACTGCCTATTTACTAAGATCACCATATACTATTAAATGTGTGCATTATCTTTATCCGAAAGGAATGAAAGGACTAATGTGATGTGAAACCTCCACAAAGAAAACAAAACTCATTTGACTTCCTTATACGTATGACCAACCAATATGTGGCGACTCCACAACAAAGAGTCATGTGAGATAGAGAAAACTATTTATTAAATCATCAGGGGAATGATCCATCAACCTACAAGTTCTTTTTATGAGATACAAACAGAAGCATATCATAGTAAGTATTGAAGAATCAATACATGTTTCACTCTAATTAGGATAAAAAAATCGATTCATCCATCCCAACAATATCAAAATAAGCCAGCCACACGAGATATCTCTTGTCGCTTTGACAGTCTAGAGTGCTCTTGTTTAACCATCAAATTGGAAAGGTCAAAGTAATGACCAACATAGGCTAGACAATTGACTACTTCTTTTGTGGACAAGGTTTTCTTTGATAAGTGAAGTTTATTAAACATTATGGGCTTGCCACCCCTATAGAACCTAAGCTTCTAGGATATGATCCCAACAAATATTGAAAATTCCATCCAAGTATAACACTAACATATACGAGCATTAGGCATTTTTTTCAATACCTTGTTGAGGAGGATTGATAGCATGTAAATATGCTATCTTATTTCTTATATTTTAGCTAGTTTTTATAATTAAAACATGGGCTTTCATGGCATTTTAAGGTTAATTTCATGAAACTGAGCGTGAGAAGCAAGAATAGAGTGTTTTGAGACTATTTTGGTGCAATTTGAAACATGCGTATGCTTAATTAATGACACAAAAAAAATATACATGTATTTTAAGTATAAGAAATATATTGAGAGATTCTACATCGAATCACGATTCCAACGCATGAAACCAGAGGTCATTCGGACACTCGAGCGAAAAGATATGACAAAAATGGTCGAAGTGTCGGCTGGCAGCAAGCACAGCGTTGCAACGCCGACCCTAGCATTGCAACGCCATGCCGAAAATCTCTATAAATATAACATGTTGTTTTCATTGTAAAGGGAGCCGAATTTGATAGTTTTTAGCCATAATTTCGAAATACACACTCTATGAAGAGAAAGAAGAGCATTCCTTGGGAGCCAAAGCGTTTGTGGAGGCTCGAGATCGTGACGGGAGCTTGGGAACGAGGGACCGACATCGACGCATAAGTTTATTTCTCTTTCTTTGAGTTTGTAATTGAGTTTAAAGACTTTTCCTATGACTTTAGCTTGTTTTTATAGTGATTTTGAGTAGCTAAACGTTGTAGTTGGAATTTGACTAGGATATTTTAGATTTATTTGATTATGTATTAAACTTTGTTATGTTATTTATTTTTGGCAATTCATTCTTAATTTCATAAATCTTATTGTTTTAAGTGGACTCGAGAGAAAGAAACTTAAATTAGAGCAAAGTTGTCAAAATCCTTAGAAATATGACATGAGAATGACCTAGAGTTGTTTGGGAAACACATAAAAAAGTTGTTTAATGTCGTGCATGCTTTTAAAATTCATAAGGAAACAATAGAATTTATCGTGTGTGCGAGGCTCACTACAGATCGAGAGATTCTCTTGAGTATTTTCACTTCTTGTTTATAAATTCATAATATTAGCTCATTGCATGGGTTAAATAAGGAATTAACTTGTGAAATCATCTTCCTTCAATTCTATCTTATTCGTGTCTCCAATTGTACATTTATTTTCTATCTTTGTTTTCACTATCCATCAAAGTTTTGTTTCTTTAGCTAAAATTAAGAATAAGTATCTTGGTAATTAATTAGTCTAGAAAACTCATTCATGTGAACAATAATTTGTACTCAAATCACTATATTAAAACTTGACCCGTATTCTTGTGGTATTACAATATAATTTTACGCAACAAGGATACGAAGAAAGTCTATAAAAATTTGAAACAACCCTAACATCCACCACTGGTCCATCGAACCTCTCTATTCAAATAGTTAGGAAGTGGGTTTGTGACCCATGTCCAAAGAGAGGGCAAGGCTCCTATAGAGAGCCTAACATCTTTAAGCATGCCAAAACAATAACAAGCTAGTCTTTTGGTTTATCCTTGATATGCTTTGTCTATATATTTACTTATTACATTGATGTTGTTTCTCTAACTATGTCTTAAAATGATTTCAAATCTTTTTTCAACCTCTTTCTCCCGTTGCAATTTTTTTTCTCAATTTCTCTAAAATTTTACTTCTTGTGTTTACAAAGGTTCTTATAACCAACGTGTAATTTCAAGATTAGTTTTGAAATCGTTTTCTTAAAAAAAAAAAAAATCAAGGTAGTTTTGTTGGGAGAAAAATTAATAATGAGAATAATCAAAATAAAATTATTATAATATTGAATCTTCATTCCACAGGATAAGCTAAACAATAAGTCAGAGTCACAAATAAATATAAAAAAGAGAACAAAAGTGGAATTTATACTGGTTCGCCCCAAACTTGGGTCTACGTCCAGTCTTCTGCAACTGCAGGCTCTACTATAATGAAAAATTACAAAAGTCCTCAAAATTGGTGTCACAAACTAACCCTTAATAGCCAAATAATGGCTATTGACTTTCAAGTATCACAATCCGATAGCTTGAGATAAACAACAAAGAAAGACCCACGAAACTACAAAAGAAAAACACCTTTTTTCTCTCAAAGAAAGCCGACTGCCATACACGAAAAAATCACTCCCACATTTTCTTCTTATAAAAAAAATATGCGGCAAAGAAGAAACACACACACACACAAATATATATATATATATATATATATATATATATACACATATGTTTAATGAAAGAAACCTAAAAATAATAGTTGGGCCTTGGCCCAGTAATTTTTTTTCTTTTTTTTTTTAATTTTTGTTTTGGCTCCAAACGCCAACAACCCACTTGACGATCAAACAATGATCTCGCCTCCCACTGCAACGAAACTTATCACCTTGGTAAACTCCAAGGTACAACTCCCACTACAACTGTTATTTCTGATCTTCTTGGCAAACTCCAAGGCTGAAAAATACCTGAAAACACAACAAACTCACAAAACAGGCAACCATCAGAATATAACTGTAGTGCATCTGTGCTTGTCCCGAGGTATGGGCTCGTTACATGGATCTGTCTCCTAGACGAAAAAAGCAGACACGTACTCCCACTTCAGTAAGTGGTACCAACTGATATCTTTTTAAACCCTAGAAGATACACTCTGAGAAGGGCTTGAATCCTCTATTCAAGCATGCTGCCAATTTAGAAACTTTACCTTTGACCTTAGCAACTGCTCTGACCTTCCACTTTGATGTCTCTACTCACCTAGGCGACTTCTTCAATTCAACTATCCATCTGATAATTGGGGCTTCATGATAGCCATCAACTTTCTCTTCTAGACTTCCTAATTGTTCCTGAACTGAAGGATCCGTATTTGACTGATCAAACCTAGTTATCATTGTTGTTGGCTTAACTATACCTCTACTTCAACCATCTGCAACTTTAACTAGCATCCATTGTCTCTTCAAAACTTTCTTGGCAACATCTAACCGACATCTGTACAATGTAGATTTCCTGTGCCCAACTGCCACTACCTGGGATCCTAACTTGAGTTTACACTGGCTTTTTCCAAACTCACACACGTAACCATCATCTGTTAACTTACAAGTAGAGATAAGATTCATCTTGACAGTGGGCACAAACCTGACATCTCGCAGTACCAAATTATTTCCACATTCAGTCTTCAGATTAATTTCTCCAATCCTATTAGTCTTGGATGTTCTACCATTCTCCATCCTCACTAGGCCATGATTACCTCCCGTAAAGGATGTGAACAAACTCCTATCTGAAGTTATATGTACAGTAGTTGCGCTGTCTAAAATCCAGTGAGATGAATCACTACAACTCTCTGTGTTACTCCCAAAACCGACTAAAGCAACTTGTACTGCATTTGCCTCTTGCACTACATTTGCCTCTTGTTTTTCTCTCCTTTCTAGACCCTCTTTCAATTTTCTACACTGACTCTTAAAGTGACCTTTCTTGTGACAGTAAAAGCATTCTATCTCTTTATTCATATTATTCCACTTCTTCGTACTGCTACTCGATGTATTTTCCTACCATTAGTCATAACCAGAGTTGATCCTATAGTAGACTCCTTACTACTATCTTTTCTACGAATTTTCTCAACTAAGGCTAAATCACAAACACCTGAAAATTTTAGAGTATTTCCTCCTACCGAATTAGATATTGTTGTCTTCATCGTTTTCCATGAAGGAATCTGAATTCCCTTGAGCAGCGAAAACGTGAATTAGGCGTAATTGCAAGTTTTGTTTTGGTTTACTTCAAAAACAAGTACATTGGAATAAAATATAGATGAGCGATTTAAAGCATGGATTAACAAAATAAGATATGCTATAATTATCTCAACTAAAAGGGAAAACAAAATTTCACCTTTGTAGTTCCCAAAAGGAAACAACTCCTTGCTCTTGCAATTCTACACAACAACACAGCAAATCTCAGCAACTTTTCTTCTCTGGTACAGTAGGACACTACAACGAGAGAAAACTCTCTATGACTCTGAGTCTTAGATCTAAGCTTTGTTGAGAAAGCTCCAACAATTGAAAATTGAGAATCTCTTAGTTTGAGAGAAATAAAGTGATTTTCACAAGATCACCAACTCCAAAATGATCGATAAGTTCTTCACTCTCCCAATCGAGAAGAAGAACACCAATGGAGGGTAACTTCCCACTCCCTATCGATAAGGAGTTGGGGAGAAGTGGGAAACGTGTCATCCTGACACGTTCCCATTTTTATTTAATTAATTTACTAATTAATCAAATTAATTATTAAATAATATAATATATTTAATTATAACTAAATCATATTTTATTAATATCAAATTAAATATCATATATTTAATTATGATTAAATCACATTTAATCATTTTACCCTCTAACCTATAGTTTTAATGTACATCTTATGCACATTAAATTTTAACCTATAGTTTTAAATATGAATATCAATCACATTTAAACAATATTTGAACTCCTTTTCAAATATTTAATTCTCTCATTTAATTTAATATGAATTAGATTAAAATTAAATTGATAATATCAAGTTCTAATGCACATGAAAACTTTATATCATAATGTATCTCTATACATCAATCTTATTCCCTAATTGAATTTGAACATTTCAAATTCAAATGATCAAACAACTCTTTACGAGCTAGGAAGTGGACCTAATGGACCTACAGATCTGAAGCTCCAACGATACAAGATTATTTAGTTAATCTCATTAACCTCATAATCAACATTCGTTCACTGCGGGAACACTCCACTAAAGACCCACAATTGCACTCTTCTCACTGCAGATATGTTTCTGTGAACACAGATATCGACCAATAACAGCAAGTCAATCCTTCACGATGTTCGTAACACCAGGTGGGTCAAATTACCGTTTTACCCATACATCTTTTACCTTAAGCCCCTGTGCTCCTTTAATGAAGAACCTATTTGTGGTCCTACCAAGAAACAGAAGTCCCTCTCAGGCCAATGAGAGGGTCAGACCCTTTGTTCAAGTTTCGGAGACACCACTTAAGGGAACATTCATCTACTTTTCCTAATAGGCGGGAAGGAGTGAATTCCTTCTTGCTAGATTAAGTCCCGAGTTGCCTGCTTGGTCTTGTCCCCAAGAAGGTAGGCATATTGAGTCGGCGTCTCGGGCCACTCTCACCCATACTAGTCAAAGGACAATCCCTTGCAAAAAGGAGTTCGTAAACCTTCTCAGGATTGAGATCAAGTTGCCTAGGTCATCCTATTGAAATAGAAACCTAACTAGTAAACGGAGTTACATCTAGTGATTACTATTTCGTGGTCCTGTCTTATGCGATCTCATCACATAGGGTACCCTAACTCACATGACGTCTACAGAAACACGTTAGGATCACTTTGTTTGTATCAAATACAGAGTGGGTGATATCCATAGTATTACCAGGATGAGGTACCCAACGTTATCCCCTTTACTATAGAACCTTTAGGTTGTAACTCAAACTGAAATCCTTATATGTCCACTACATTCAGTTCAAGCGACATACAACAACCTTAGATGTTCGTTTATTGGATTTAGGGTTAACTTAAGGCAATATAAAATAATGACACTACTAAAAATTTGGTCTTTATTGACAGGTAAAAACTGCCAACATTCACTTTAGTTGACATTTTTTTATCGTTATTGAAAGCGGTTTCAATAAATCTAAGTGTTAACTTTAAGTTGATAGTTGACGGTCGTTAAACGTCAACGATTATGTCTTTATTGACGGATTTTAACTGTCAATAATATGAATGTTGACACCTATTACCCACCAACTATGACGTAAATCTGTTAACAAAGACCTCTTTATTGACACTTATGTACTGTCAACATATGGTATAGTTGATGGTTTTAAGCCGACAATATTTAGGTGAAAGCGTCAACAAAAATCTTTTTATTGACACTTATGTGCCGTCAAAAAATGGTATAGTTGATGGTTCTTAGCCGTCAATATTTAGATCAAAGCGTTAACAATAACCACTTTATTGACATCTGTGAGCCGTCAACATCAGGTATAGTTGATATTTTTGCATAACTAAATATATTATGCAAATCATATTTGCATAACCATATATTATAAGATATCTCATATCTCATTTAACAAATCACATTTGCAATATTGTGGATTTATTAAATTGAATCACATCCAATTTAATATCTCTCAATCCAATTTCTCCTAATTAGCCCTAATTCAACAATTAGACTAATTTATAGTTTATTATGAATCTCATTCACATTAAACTATATATTATATCATTCATATCTCATATAAATGACATAAATGCCCTTTAGTGAACTTGAACACTTCAATTCACACCAAAACAGTAAACCCTTCTTTTAATCAAGTTTGAGCCAACCAAGAGACCTAATGGACCTACAGTGACGAGCTCTAATGATCCGAGATTAACCTATTAAACTCTTTGACCCGGTTAATCAACTTTCATTTGCTACTGTAACACTCCACTAAAGCCTGTAGCTACACTCTTGTCAGTGTAAGATATTACGTGTCCACTGATATAACCAATGACCATGAGTCGACCCGTCACAGGTTGTTCGTAGACACTTCTGGATCAAATTATCGTTTTACCCCTATGTCTAATTCTTGCTCCCTAAGTCCCCACTACTCCTCTAATGAACAACAACGCTGTAATGGTCCAACCATACACAACAACCCTCTCGTGCCAGTGAGAGGGTGGGTGTCTGTTGTCCAAGCTCTGGAGACAACACTTAAGGGAACAACCCCTCTAAATTAAACAATAACTCTTTATTGATAACAATAACACTTTATTGATTTAATTAGAAAATTATTTACAAACTACGAGTTTTAGGGCATAAAACCCAACAAACTTCCACTTGAACTAAAACTCTAGTTTAGTGGGGTACATACAATCTAAAACAATGGTTACAGAGATATAAAAATATAATAAACTAGGGTATCCATATATGTTGGGATTTTTGCCCTATACTTGTGTAATTTTGATAAATTAAATAAAGTGTTATTTGTTTTGATAAGATTACAGTCTTGCTCTTATAAATCCAATAAACTAAGCTCCAAGGTTATAACGTTTATCTTGAAATCAGTGTAGTGGACACTATTTGGGTTGACTTCAAGATTATAACCTAAACAGTCTATGGTTTAAGAATAAGGTTGGAAACCTCATTCTGGTAACACCATGGATGCGACCCACTTTGTAATTTGTACAAATGAGGTAATCCAACTCATTCATGTAGTTGACACGCGAGTGGGGGCATCCTGTATGAAGAGTTCATACAAGAGTGGATCATGAAATCATTAGTCTAACCAAAGATACTCAAGTAATGAGATAAGACTAGTAATTTATAGATGGTCATTAGTGACTTGACTGAATCTGAGCAAGTTAAGAACTCCCGCTTATGTGGGTTTGTCCTTAGACTAGTATGGGTGAAAGTGGCCTATAGCCAACTCAATAAGTCTACCTTCTCAGGGACAGAACCTCGTAGGTAGCTGGGAACTTAACTGTGCAAGATGGAATTCACCCATTCCTCTACTTCGAGAATCGAGATAGGTTGTTCCCTTAAGAATCGACTCGTGTCTTGAACAACGGGGCCCCGCCTCTATGAGGGTATGAGTCTAAGGTAGGACCTTAGACTTGTTGTTCATTAGATGATCGGTGGTGCTTAAGGAGCAAAGAGGTAATCACGGGGTAAAATGGTAATTTGACCCACCGTGATTACTGAACAACCCGTGAAGGATCGACTCATGGGTAATGACTATATCGATGGACACAATAATATCTACAATGAGAGGAGAGTGCAACTACAAGTGTATAGTGGAGTGACTTGTAGTTAATGAATATTGATTAAGCTGGATCAAAGAGTTTGATCGATTAATCTCACATCATGGAGCTCATGATCCGTAGGTCCATTAGATCCCTCTGTTGGCTCAACATGTTAATATTGAGGGTATAAAGTTAGGAGTGAAATTGAAGTGTTCAATTTCATACATGAGGAGTTATATCAATTATATATGATGTAATTGATATAATATATAGTTTTAATGTGAATTAGATTCATATATAAACTATATACTAAAGAGAGATTAAAGAAGGGGTAGAATGGTCATTTCTATACCATTCCCCTATATATATAGTTGCATGAGATGCAACTAGGTTAAGACTTTGAGAAAGTTTTTACAAGCCTCCTTGTTGTGTTGTTGGAAGTGTTCCAAAACAAAAATCTCTCTCACAAAAATACCTCACCACTCCTAAATGGAACCCACCTTCCTCCCTCACCTAGAGAACAACGGAGAAGATCCGGTGGTGGTGTCGGTGATCGTACGAGTTCTTGTTGCTGAGATCGTGAACGTGGAGAGAGGAGCACTTGAAGAAAGGTTCTTCAAAGGTAAACTTCTTGCTGTCCATTTTACTTTTATGCTTAATCTATTGTTTTACGTTCTTGCATTTTCCGTTGTAACTAAATCTAGAGCGCGCGATTCGCAATCGCTTCCGCTGCGGGGACTTCGATTCCCTTCAATTGGTATCAGAGCCAAGTTGCGTTCTTGATTTATGTTCTGGATTTTTCAAGAACAATGTGGAATTCTTGCTTTGTGCATGCAGAGATGTATGAACGGTTTTGCGAAAATTAGATGTTTTCGATTTTGGCACTTAGATTTACAATTTTTCATTGAAATGTTCAATGTAAGGGCTCCGTGTTTTGGGCAAATTTAATTGTAAATCGAGTCTGTAAGTCCGTGTCGATCGAGGAAAGGCAGTTGCTGAGAAGAACGGAGCAAAAACGAGTAAAGAATAGTGGATTCACATTGCTGTCTGTGTGCAGCGTTGCAACGCTGTTCATCAGCGTTGCAACACCGCACTTGCGGGAGAAGGCGCGCGCAGGAGGCAGCGTTGCAACGCAACCTCTCGCGTTGCAACGACGCTCGGCAGAAAACGACAAAAGCAGCATTGCAACGCCGGAGCCGTTTCACGCGAGGAGCAACGGGCAAAAACTAAAATTTTATTATTTATATTAATGATAAAAACACTTTATTTTAATATATTTGATAATTTTAATTTTAATTAATATAATTAGATTATATTAATTAGAATTATTTCTAGGGTGCTAAAATTGGTCTAATTTTGCTATTTTAATTATGCAATTGTTGTGTAATTATTGTCATGCATAGTGTATGCTTTTATTTTAGAAATCCCACCTTAGGTTAAGAATTTTCATGCATCATTTATAATATAAGGAGTTATATTATGTAGTTTGCATGATTAAATAATATAAGTTTGTTATATTAATTTTTGGATAGCATTGACATGCATTATTTTTCATGAGATGAATATGCTATGAATGTTTTATTATTCATGTGATGAATGATCAAACACTATAACATAGTATGCATGTCACCTAAGGTTAATTATTAGTTTTAAAGTGTTTAGAACTTGGAAATAATAGACCTTAGGTTATCTAGTTCTAATTAGATTAGAATTAGGAACCAAGTAATTTATAAGCTATGATTAAAAGAGGAACTCTGTCTAAGGAAAGTTCTGTCTAGGCTGGGGTATTTAAGCTGACGGAAACGGAACACCCTACACAGAACCGACTGAGAGTGAAATTTAATCGAGAGAGTCTTGTAAATTACAAGATGGCGTCAATGAGTTTATTAAGGGGTTAATAAACTAGAAATCCTAGGTTTAATATAAGGAGTTATATTAACAAACTTAGGATAAAATCAATATAAGAGTTATATTGATTATCAATATAAGAGTTATGTTGATAGATATAGGTAAAACCATAGTCGGGTTTTAGCCTAAGAAAGATTCCTATAGACTTAAAGTATTTAGTGGGATGAAAAAGTGTGTGAGATACATTTTTTTCCACCTACGCTATCTCTGGGAAGTTCACACCGTGAGACTCATACCTTGCCTCGTGGCGCAAACGAGAGCGTCCCCCTTCGGATGGTGTTTGTATGAGTCAATACCAAGGTGAATGGAGAGGGTACTTATAGTGGGTGGGAGCAAGTTTAGTGAAAACAAAACCTACGGTCTCTTTTGTCGGTTTACACCGTTAGACCACTATGGTCGGTCACTAGTTTGGTTTGGCTGGACTGCACAATCCCTTCGGAGGAGCTTGATCATAGGGGATCTAACACAGTAGACACCCGAAAGGGATAAAGATTTCCTTAGACTATATTTCAATCTAGTCCTCCCTTAGGCAGATTTTATTGGATCGAGACTCTGGGATCTAAAGACAAAGGGTCACACTCACGGGATACATAAGTTGTGTATGTATTCAGACAGAAAAATGGTAACTAAAACCTATAGGAATAAGAGTTATTATGGTGTTAGGTTTTTGTCAAGAATGTCTTTATCCAAAGGAGGAGTGTTTTTTATTACCCTTCGGTGTCATACATTCTAAATCTTTGGAGTATCATTGTAAATTATAAATGGCATATGAATTATTTGATAATTAGCTAAAACATGATTGGATTAGATTTATAGCAAGAAACTCATACAAGTTTGTTTGTAAATTTTTCAAAGCAAAAATGTCTAGCTCTATAATTTCCTTATTGGAGTGTGGGAAAAGTTAACCTGGAGAGAATATGATGACATGGAAAAACAAACTCAACACTATTTTGGTAGTGGATGATCCGAAGTTTGTGCTAAGCGAGGAGTGTCCTCGGTGCGAGCTCGAATGCGTCACGAAATGTTCGTGATGCATATGATCGATGGATCAAGGCCAATGATAAGGCCAAGGTCTACATGCTGGCAAGTATGTCTGACATATTAGCCAAGAAGCATGAGGGCATGATTACCGCCAAGGAAATCATGGATTACTGCGGTATGTTTGGACAACAGTCCACACAAGCCCGACATAATGCCCTAAAGTACATTTTCAACTCGAGGATGCCAGAGGGTACATCTGTTCAGGATCATGTCCTGGATATGATGGTACACTTTAACATCGCGGAGTCGAATGGTGCTTCCATCGATGAGTCGAGCCAGGTCAGCTTCATTCTGGAAACCCTTCCCGATACCTTCCTACAGTTTAGAAGTAATGTTGTTATGAACAAGCTTACTTTTAATCTTACCTCCCTTCTGAATGAACTCCAAACCTTTCAGTCTCTGATGAAAATTCATGGACCGAAAGGTGAGGCAAATGTTGCCAGTAGGAGTTATCACAGAGGTTCGACCTCTAGGACAAAAACAGTGGTTTCATCTTCTTGGAACCTGAGAGGTAAGAAGAAGAACATGAAGAAGGTTGGTAAAGGGGAACAGGCTGATAAAGCTGCCGCCCAGAAGGGCAAGAAAGTCAAAGACGTTGCTGACAAAGGAAAGTGTTTCCACTACAACGAAGACAGGCATTGGAAACGGAACTGTCCGAAGTACATTGCAGAAAAGAAAAAGGAAGGTAAATATGATTTACTTTGCCTAGAAGCTTGTTTAGTGGATAATGATAAAACAGCTTGGATACTTGATTCAGGCGCCACTAATCATGTTTGTTCTTCTTTTCAGGGAATTGATTCCTGGCAGCAGCTACATCAAGGAAAGATAACACTCCGGGTTGGAAATGGAGAAGTCGTCTCAAATTTGTGCATGAGGCACAATGAAGCTTTATTTTGGCAAGAAATATATATTGTTGGACAATATATTAGTGATACCAGGGTTTACTATAAACCTTATTTCCATTTCATGCCTTATTGAACAATGTATTTCTGTTTCCTTTTCTATGAATAAAGTGTTTATTTTGAAGAAAAGTTTAGAAATATGTTCTGCTTCATTAGAAAATAGATTGTATGTTGTAAGGCCTAATTAAGTCAAAATGGTTTTGAACACTGAATTATTTAAAACTGCAAATGCACAAACTAAGAAACGAAAAATTTTTCCTAAAGAAAATGCTCATCTTTGGCATCTAAGATTGGGTCACATTAATCTCAATAGGATTGAGAGATTGGTAAAGAACGGACTTCTAAACGAGTTAGAAGAAAATTCCTTGCCAGTATGTGAATCCTTCCTAGAAGGCAAGATGACTAAAAGACCTTTTAGTGGAAAAGGCTATACAGCCAAAGATACTCTAGAGCTTATACATTCAGACCTTTGTGGTCCGATAAATGTTAAAGCCAGGGGAGGATATGAATATTTCATCTCTTTTATAGATGATTATTCCAGATATGGGCATATTTACCTAATGCACCACAAGTCTGAACCACTTGAAAATTTCAGGAATTCAAGACTGAGGTTGAAAATCAATTAGGTTAAAGAGTTAAAACACTTCGATCGGATCGAGGTGGAGAGTACATGGATTTAAAATTCCAGAACTATATGATAGAACATAGAATTACATCCCAACTCTCTCACTCTCCCAGGCACACCACAAAGAAAACGGTGTATCGGAAAGGAGAAATAGAATCTTGTTGGACATGGTTCGATCAATGATGAGTTATGTTCATCTCCCTAGTTCCTTTTGGGGTTATGTAGTGGAGACTGCAGTATACATTTTGAATAGTGTGCCCTCCAAAAGTGTTTCTGAAACACCTTTTGAACTCTGGAAAGGACGTAAAGGTAGATTATGTCACTTCAGAATATGGGGTTGTCCAGCACATGTGCTTGTGACAAATTCAAAGAAGTTTGATTCATATTCAAAGTTGTGCCTATTCGTAGGATACCCAAAAGAAACAAGAGGTGGTTTATTTTATGATCCTAAGGAAGATAAGGTCTTTGTGTCGACAAATGCCACTTTCTTGGAGGAGAACCACATAAGGGACCACAAACCAAAAAGTAAGGTAGTGTTGAGTGAGTTAGACAGAACAGTAGCAAAGGTTGCTAATAAGAACACTAGTACATCAACAAGAGTTGTTGATACTAGTTTGTCTAGTCAAGAGGGTCCATCTCAAGAGTTGAGTATGCCTCGACGTAGTGGGAGGGTTGTGATACAGCCTGACCGTTACATGGGTTTAGCTGAAACCCAAGTTGTTATACCAGATGATGACAATCGCGAGGATCCATTGACTTATAATCAAGCAATGGTTGACAAAGACAAAGACAAATGGGTCATAGCCATGGACCAAGAAATGGAGTCTATGCACTTCAATTCTATTTGGGATCTTGTAGATAAGCCTGATGGGGTAAAACCTATAGGTTGTAAGTGGATCTACAAGAGAAAACGTGGTGTAGATGGGAAGGTGCAAACCTTTAAAGCTAGACTAGTAGAAAATGGTTATACCCAGGTTGAAGGGGTTGACTTTGAGGAAACCTTTTCACCTGTTGCTATGGTAAAGTCTATCCGTATCCTTCTTGCCATTGCCACATATTATGACTATGAGGTATGGCAAATGGATGTCAAGACAACGTTTTTGAATGATAATCTTGAGGAAACCATCTACATGGACCAACCCAAAGGGTTCATTGAACCAGGACAAGAGCAAAAGGTTTGCAGGCTTAAAAGGTCGATTTATGGACTGAAACAAGCCTCTAGGTCCTGGAATATAAGATTTGATGAGGCTATCAGATCTTATGGTTTTGACCAGAATGATGATGAACCTTGTGCCTACAAGAAAATCATCAATAGTTCTGTCGCTTTCCTAATTCTCTATGTAGATGATATCCTACTCATTGGGAATGATGTAGATTATCTTACTGACATCAAGGAATGGCTAGCTACGCAATTCCAAATGAAAGATTTGGGTGATGCGCAGTTTGTTCTTGGGATCCAGTTGTCCTAACCAGGAAGAATAAAACACTAGCCTTGTCTCAAGCATCATACATAGACAAAGTGTTGTCAAGGTTTAAGATGTAAGATTCCAAAAAGGGCTTGTTGCCTTTTAGACATGGAATCCATTTATCTAAGGAACAGTGTCCTAAGACACCTCAAGGAGTTGAGGATATGAGACGGATTCCTTACGCATTAATTGTTGGGAGCATGATGTACGCCATGTTGTGTACTAGACCTGACATCTGTTTTGCAGTTGGGATGGTCAGTAGGTATCAATCCAATCCAGGACTTGAACACTCGGGGCGGCGTTAAAGCGATCCTTAAGTATCTTCGGAGAACAAGGAACTACATGCTTGTGTATGGGGCTAAGGATTTGATCCTTACAGGATACAAGGATTCTAACTTTCAGACTGATAAAGATTCTCGGAAATCTACATCTGGGTCAGTTTTCACTCTTAACGGAGGAGCTGTAGTATGGCGAAGCGTCAAGCAAGGATGCATCGCTGATTCCACCATGGAGGTCGAATATGTAGCAGCTTGTGAAGCAGCTAAGAAGGTCGTTTGGTTAAGGAAATTTATGCTAAATTTTGAAGTTGTTCCAAATATGACTTTGCCCGTCACACTATATTGCGATAACAGTGGTGCAGTGGCAAATTCAAGGGAACCCCGAAGTCACAAGAGGGGAAAGTACATAGAGAGGAAGTGTCATCTCATCCGGGAGATCGTGCATAGAGGAGACGTGATTGTCACGAAGATAGCCTTAGAGCACAACATTGTTGATCCTTTTACAAAGGCTCTCACGGCTAAATTATTTGAGAGTCACCTAGAAGGTCTAGGTTTACAAGTCTTCCCCAACTAGGGCAAGTGGGAGTATTTTGTACAAAGGGGTTTAAATGCCCTAGTTTATTGTATTTACATTATTGTAATGTTTAGTACTCCACAAGCTTTAGGTCAAGTGGGAGATTGTTGGGATTTATGCCCTACACTTGTGTAATTTTGATTAATTAAATAAAGTGTTATTTGTTTTGATAAGATTACAGTCTTGCTTTTATAAATCCAATAAACCTAGCTCCAAGGTTATAACGTTTATCTTGAAATCAGTGTAGTGGACACTATTTGGGTTGACTTCAAGATTATAACCTAAACAGTCTATGGAATAGGAATAAGGTTGGAAACCTCATTCTGTTAACACCATGGATGCTGCCCACTTTGTAATTAGTACAAATGAGGTAATCTAACTCATTCATGTAGTTGACATGCGAGTGGGGGCATCCTCTATGAAGAGTTCATACAAGATTGTATCGCAAATTATTAGTCTAACCACTATAACACCGTTAACAGGATAAGACTAGTAATTTATAGATGGTCATTAGTGACTTGACCTGAATCCTGAGCAAGTTAAGAACTCCTGCTTATAGGGGTTTGTCCTTAGAAGTATGGATGAGAGTGGCCTGTAGCTGACTCAATAAGCCTACCTTCTCAGGGACAAAACCTCGTAGGTAGCTGGGAACTTAACTGTGCAAGATGGAATTCACTCATTCCTCTACTGAGGAATCAGATAGGATGTTCCCTAAAGAACTGACTCCAGGTCTTGAGCAACGGGGCCCCGCCCTCTATGAGGGTATGAGTCTTAGGTAAGACCTTAGAATTGTTGTTCATTAGAGGATCAGTGGTGCTTAAGGAACAAAGAGGTAATCACAGGGGTAAAACGGTAATTTGACCCAACCGTGATTATGAATAACTTTGTGAAGGGTCGACTCATGGGTAATGACTATATCGAAGGGACACAATAATATCTACAAATGAGGAGAGTGCAACTACAAGTCTATAGTGGAGTGACTTGTAGTTAATGAATATTGATTAACTGGATCAAAGAGTTTGATCGATTAATCTCACATCATTGAGCTCATGATCCAGTAGGTCCATTAGATCCTCCGTTGGCTCAACATGGTAATATTGAGGGTATAAAGTTAGGAGTGAAATTGAAGTGTTCAATTTCATACATGAGGAGTTATATCAATTATATATGATGTAATTGATATAATATATAGTTTTAATGTGAATTAGATTCATATATAAACTATATACTAAAGGGAGATTAAAGAAGGGGTAGAATGGTCATTTCCATACCATTCCCCTATATATATAGTTGCATGAGATGCAACTAGGTTAAGACCTTGAGAAAGTTTTTACAAGCCTTCTTGTTGTGTTTTTGGAAGTGTTCCAAAACACAAATCTCTCTCACAAAAATACCTCACCACTCCTAAAGGGAACCCACCTTCTTCCCTCACCTAGAGAACAACGGAGAAGATCCGGTGGTGATGTCGATGATCGTACGAGTTCTTGCTGCTGAGATCGTGAACGTGGAGAGAGGAGCACTTGAAGAAAGGTTCTTCAAAGGTAAACTTCTTGCTGTCCATTTTACTTTTATGCTTAATCTATTGTTTTACGTTCTTGTATTTTCCGTTGTAACTAAATCAAGAGCACGCGATTCGCAATCGCTTCCGCTGCGGGGACTTCGATTCCCTTCAATATACCCATTACATATCTCCCATTTGCCCTAGATTATCCAATGTACATGTATTGTAGACCTATACTCTCCAGATTACCCTCGAACACTTTAGCCGTGAGAGTCTTTGTATACGGATCAACAATGTTGTGTTGTGAAGCGATTTTCGTGACTTTCACATCTCCTTGTTGCACTATCTCCTGAATAAGGTGATACTTCCTCTCGATGTGTTTCCCTCGCTTGTGGCTACGAAGTTCCTTTGAATTGGCTACCGCACCACTATTTTCACAGTATAAGGGGAAATTGCATATTTAGAACAACTTCCAAATCAGTCAAGAATTTCATTAGCCAAACAACCTCCTTAGCTGTTTCACAAGCAGCTACATATTCTGCCTCCATAGTGGAGTCGACAATGCATCCTTGCTTGATGTTATGCCACACTATAGCTCCCCCGTTAAGGGTGAAAACTGATCCCGATGTGGATTTTCTAGAATCTTTATCGGCCTGGAATTCAGAATCAGTGTATCATGTAAGGATAAAATCTTTAGACCCATACACAAGCGTATAGTCACTCGTTCTTCTTAGATACGTGAGGATATTCTTGATTGTGGTCCAATGGTCTAACCCTGGATTGGACTAGTACCTATTGACTATTCCCATAGCATAGAAAATGTCTGGCCTCGTGCATAGCATAACATACATTAAGCTACCTACCGCTGAGGCATAGGGAATACGTCTCATATCCTCAACTTCTTGAGGTTTCTTAGGAAACTGTTCCTTAGACAAATGAATTCCATGCCTAAAGGGCAATAACCGCCTTTTGGAAATCAGCATCGAATATCAGACCAACATTTTGTCGATATAAGATGTTTGAGACAAAGCTAGCGAACTGTTCTTGCGATTCCTGAAAAATTTGAATCCCAAGAACATATTGCGCCTCTCCCAAATCTCTCATTTGGAATTTGTTCACTAGCCATTTCTTTATGTCAGTAAGGTAAGGAATGAGTAGGATATCAACCACATATAATACTAAGAAAGCTACCTTAACATTGATGATCCTCTTGTAAACATAAGGTTCATCAACGTTTTGGTCAAAGCCATAAGACTTGATCGCAGTATCAAATCTTATGTTCCAGGATCTGGATGCTTGCTTCAACCCATAAATGGATCGATTGAGCTTGCAAACTTTTTGCTCCTGACCTTCAGCTATGAACCCTTCAGGCTGAGACATATAGATACACTCGTAAAGATTACCATTGAAAAAGTCAGTCTTGACGTCCATCTGCCAGATCTCATAGTCATAAAATATGGCTATGGACAAGAGTATCCTTATGGACTTAAGCATAGAAAATAGGGGAAAAAGTTTCCTCATAGTCAACTCCTTCCTTTTGGGTAAAACCCTTTGCTACGAGTCTAGCCTTAAAAGTTTGTACCTTTCTGGTTGCATCTCTCTTTCTCTTATAGATCCATTTGCACCCTATGGGTCTTACCCCTTCAGGTTGCTCTACATGTTCCCAAACCGAATTGAAGTACATTGAATCCATTTCAAGGTCCATGTCTTTGATCCATTGGTCTTTATCAATGTCATTCATTGCCTGTTTTTAAGACAATAGATCCTCTGAGCCATCATCAGGTATGACAACCTGAGTTTCAGCTAAACTCAAGGAGCGGTCTAGTTGTGAAACAACCCTCCCACTGCGTCGAGGCATTCTCAAAGATTGAGAAGGACGAGATTGACTTGATGTGTCGGCTTCTTCATCAACTCTTGATGAAGGTTCAGCTTGGTCAACAACTCTTGTTGACTTCCCTATAGCTCAATACTAATTTACTACGTGCTTTGTGGTTCCTCATGTGATCTTCCTCCGAGAAAGTAGCGTTAGTCGCTACAAGCACCTTATTTTCTTGTGGGTCGTAGAAAAGACCTGTTGGGATTTATGCCCTAAACTTGTGTAATTTTGATCAAATAAATAAAGAGTTATTTGTTTTAATAAAATTATATTCTTGCTTTTAATAAATCCAATAAACTAAGCTCCAAAGTTATAATGTACCTTGAACATCAATGTAGTGGACACTATTTGGATTATGTTCAAGAATATAGCCTAAATGGTCTATGGTATAAGAATAAGGTTGGAAACCTCATTCTAGTAACACCATGGATGCGGCCGACTTTGTAATTAGTACAAATGAGGTAATCCAACTCATTCATGTGGTTGACATGCGAGTGGGGGCATCCTGTATGAAGAGTTCATATAAGACCAGACTGCAAATTATTAGTCTAACAAGTATAACACCGTTAACAGCATAAGACTGATAATGTATAGATGGTCATTAGTGACTCGACCTGAATCCTGAGTAAGTTAAGAACTCCTGCTTATAGGGGTTTGTCCTTAGACTAGTATGGGTGAGAGTGGTTTGTAGCCGACTCAATAAGCCTACCTTCTCAGGGACAGAACCTCGTAGGTAGCTGGGGACTTAACGATACAAGATGGAATTCTCTCATTCCTACACTGAGGAATTAGATAGGTTGTTCCCTTAAGAACTAACTCTAGGTCTTGAACAACGGGTCCCCACCCTCTATGAGGGAATGAGTCTATGGTAGGACCTTAGACTTGTTGTTCATTAGAGGATCAGTGGTGCTTAAGGAACAAAAAGGTAATCACAGGGGTAAAATGGTAATTTGACCCAGCTGTGATTACGAACAACCTTTGAAGGGATGACTCATGGGTAATGATTATATTAGTGGACACAATATAATCTACAGTGAGGAGAGTGCAACTACAAGTCTATAGTGGAGTGACTTGTGGTTAATGAATATTGATTAACTGGATCAAAGAGTTTGATCAGTTAATCTCACATCATTGGAGCTCATGAACTGTAGGTCCATTAGGTCCCTTTGTTGGCTCAACATGGTTATATTGAGGGTATAAAGTTAGGAATGAAATTGAAGTGTTCAATTTCATATATGAGATGTCATATCAGTAATATGTGATATAATTGATATAATACATAGTTTTAATGTGAATTAGATTCACATATTAACTATATATTAAAAAGAGAATGAAAGAGGGATAGAATTGTAATTTCTACCTTATTTCCTATATATATAGTTGCATGAGATGCAACTTTGACCTAAGCCTTGGGAAAAACCCTAGTGTGTCATTTTGTTGTGTTGTTGGAAAGGTTCCAAAACACAATCTCTCTCACAATCTCACAAACAACTCATCTCACCTAAAGGGAACTCACCTTCCTCCCTCACCTAGAGAATAATGGAGAAGATCTGGTGGAAGTGTCCGTGTTTGTTCGGGTTCGTATTGTTGAGATCGTGATCATGGGAGAAGGAGCACTCGAAGAAAAATTTTTCAAAGGTATAATTCTTGTTGTCCATCTTCATATTATATGCTTAATCTAGATAGAAATGTTCTTTATTGTAATCCATGTAATGAAATTAAGAATGCGCAATTCACAATCTCTTCCGCTCCGGGATTCGATTCCCTTCAATTGGTATTAGAGCCTGCGTTCTTAATTTTTGTTCTAGATTTATCAAGAACGAGGTGGGATTTACTGTTTTTCATGAGATGAATGAACGGTTTGCGAATTAGACATTTTCAATTTTGGCACTTAGATTTTTACAATTTTTCATTGAATCGTTCAATGTAAGGGCACAGTGTTTTGGGCAATTTTAATTGTAAATCGAGTCTGTAAGTCCGTGTCGATCGAGGCAAGTTGGTTGCTGAGAAGATCGGTGCAAAAACAAGGAAGAAATTGATCATGGGGTTGTTGTTCTGTGATTGGCGTTGCATCGTTGTTCTATAGCGTTGAACCGACACTGCGGCAAGCGCGCGGCTGGGAAGACGGTAGCGTTGCAACGCTGCTCTCAGCGTCGCAACACTGAGGCGTTGTGTAATGTAGGAGCTGAGGCGCACTTCAACAGGCAGAAACGGACAACATGCAGCGTTGCAACGCCGAAGGCGTTTCAGCAAGCTGTTTAACGGGAAAAAAAAGTTTTTTATTATATATTAAATATAAAAACTTTTTATATTTATTTTATTTAATTTTAATTAATATAATTAGATTATATTATTTAAAATTGAATTTAGGGCGCCAAAATTGGTCTAATTTTACTATTTAAATTATGCAATTGTTGTGTAATTATTGCCATGCATAATGTATGCTTTTAATTTAAAATTCCCACCTTAGGTTAAGCATTTCCATGCATCATTTACAATATAAAGAGTTATATTATATAGTTTGCATGATTAATTAATATAAGGTGTTATATTAATTTATGGGCAGCATTGACATGCATTATATTTCATGAGAAGATTATGCTATGTATGTCTTATTATTCATGAGATGAATGATCAAGCACTATAACATAGTATGCATGTCACCTAAGGTTAGTTATTAGTTTTAAAATATTTAGAACTTGGAAAATATATACCTTAGGTTATCTAGTTCTAATAAGATTAGAATTAGGAACCAAGTGATTTATAAACAATGATTAAAAGAGGAACTCTGTCTAAGGAAAGTTCTGTCTAGGCTGGGGTATTTAAGCTGACGGAAACGGAACACCCCTACCTGGGAACTGACCTGGGAGTGAAATTTAATCAGAGAGTTTATAAATCATAGTAGCGTCAGCAGGTTTATTAAGGGGTTAATAAACTAGATATCCTAGGTTTAATATAAAAGTTATATTAGCAGACATAGGATAAAATCAATATAAGTAGGATAAAATCAATATAAGAGTTATATTGATTATCGATATAAGTTTATATTGATAACTTTAGGTAAAACCATTAGTCGGGTTGAGCCTAAGTAAAATTCCTATAAATTTAAGGTATCCAGTGGGAGGAAATGTGTATATGATACATATGTTTCCACCTACGTTATCTCTGGGAAGTTCACACCGAGAGACTCATACTTGGCCTCGTGGCGCAAACGGGAGCGTCTCCCTTCGGATGGTGTTTGTATAAGTCAATATCAAGGTGAATGTAGATGGTACTTATAGTGAGTGGGAGCAAGTTCAGTGAAAACAAAACCTATGGTCTTTTCAGTCGGTTTACACCGTAAGATCACTATGGTCAGCCTGCTAATTTGGCCTGGACCAAACAATTTCTTCGGAGGGCTTGATCATAGGGGATCAAACGTAGTAGACACCCGAAAGGGATAAAGATTTCCTTAGTCTATTTTTCAATCTTGTCCTCCCTCCGGTGGATTTTATTGGATGGGGACTCTAGGATCTAAAGACAGAGTGTTACAGTCACAAGGTATATAAGATGTATATGTATCCTGACTGAAAAATGGTAACTAAAGCCTATAGGAATAAGAGTTATTCTGCCATTAGGTTTTGGTCAAGAATGTCGTGATCCAGATGAGGAGTGTTTCTGATTACCCTTCGGTGTCATACATTCTAAACCTTTGGAGTATCATTGCAAATTATAAATGATCTAGGAATCATTTGATAATTAGCTAAAACATGATTGGATTAGAAAATTATAGCAATAAACTTATACAAGTTTGTTTTGTAAATTTTCAGCAAAAATGCTAGCTCAATTATTTCCTTACTGGATGTGGAAAAATTAACCGGAGAAAACATAATGACTTAGAGAAATACACTCAACATTGTCTTGGTAGCACATGATAAGCTCGTTCTCAATGAGGAGTATCCTCAATTCCCTGCTTAAAACACACTTCAATCTGTTGAGGATGCATATGACCACAGGATCTATGCCAATGAAAAGGCAAAACCCTATATCCTGGCTAGCATACCTGATGTTTTAGCCAAGAGGTTGGAGGGCAAGGTCTCAGCTCGTGAGATCGTGGATTTTGTGCTAAATTTTTCTAGACAATCGTCCAAACAAATTCGGCATGAAGCCCTAAAGTACGTTTACAACGTGCACATGGAGGAGGGAACATCAGTGAGAGAACATGTTCTCAATCTGATTGCTCACTTCAACATAGCGGAATTGAACGAAGTGGTCATAGATGAGAAAAGTCAGGTTTCATTCATCCTAGAATCTCTTCCGAAGAGTTTTCTACAATTCTGCAACAATGCAATGATGAACAACAAAGAGTATGATCTGACTTCTCTGCTAAATGAACTACAAAATTATCAGTTTCTTATGGATTATAAGAGACAATAGAATGGAGAGGCAAATCTGTTTGCCCATTCCAAAAGTTCTCAGAAGGGTTCATCCTCTGAAACTAAGAACTGCCGTCATACTTCTGAACTTAAGAAGATACAGAAGAAAAGGAAAAGGAGCAAATAAAGAGCAATCGTCTGGCAAGAAAAAGCTGTTATTTGATAACATGTAGCTTCAAGGTTTATTAGAAACCTTATTTCTATTTCTTGCCTTAGCGAACATTATACTTCAATTTCTTTTCAATTGAATAATGTGTTTATTTCTTTGGAAAAGTATTGTACTATGTGTTGCTCTTCTTGAGAATTATTTGCAATGGTTTAATTCAGTTAAAATAGTTTTAAACAGTGAATTATTCAAAATTACGAGTACACGAACTAATTTTTCCTAAAGAAAATGTTCATCTTTGGCATCTTAGATTGGGTCACATTAATCTCCATAGGATTGAGAGATTGGTAAAGAATTGACTTCTAAATGAGTTGGAAGAAAATACTTTACCTATACGTGAATCCAGCCTGGGAGGCAAAATGACTAAAAGACCTTTTAATGGAAAAGGTTATAGCGCCAAAGAACCTCTTGAGCTTATACATTCAGACCTTTGTGGTCCGATGAGTATTAAAGCCAGAGAAGGATATGAATATTTCATCTCCTTTGTAGATGATTATTCTAGATTTGGGCATATTTACCTAATACAACATAAGTCTTAAGCACTTGAAAAGTTCAAGGAATACAAGACTGAGGTTGAAAATCAATTGGGTAAAATAATTAAAACGCTTCGATCAGATCGAGGTGGAGAGTACATGTATTTCAAATTCCATAACTATATGATAGAACATGGAATTACATCCCAACTCTCGGGTCCTGGTACACCACAACAAAATGGTGTATCGGAAAGGAGAAATAGAACCTTGTTGGACATGGTTCGATCAATGATGAGTTACGTTCATCTTCCTAGTTCATTTTGGGGTTATGCAGTAGAGACTGCGGTATACATTTTGAACAATGTGCCCTCAAAATGTGTTTCTGAAACACTTTTGAACTCTGGAAAGGACGTAAAGGTAGTTTATGTCATTTCAGAATTTGGGGTTGTCCGACACATGTGCTTGTGACAAATCCAAAAAAGTTGGATTCAGGTTCAAAATTATGCCACTTCATAGGCTACCCAAAAGAAACAAGAGGTGGTTTATTCTATGATCCTAAGGAAGATAAGGTTTTTGTGTCGACAACTGTCACCTTCTTAGAGAAGGACCACATAAGGAACTACAAACCAAGAAGTAAAATTGTGTTGAGTGAGTTAGACGGAACAATAGCAAAGGTTGCTAATAAAACTAGTACGTCAACAAAAGTTGTTGATACTAGCTTGTTTAGTCAAGAGAGTCCATCTCAAGAGTTGAGTATGCCTCGACGTAGTGGGAGGGTTATAACGCAACCTGACTGTTACATGGGTTTATCTGAAACCCTAGTTGTTATACCAGATGACAACTGCGAGGATCCATCGACTTATAATCAAGCGATGGTTGACAAAGACAAAGACAAAGGGATCATAGCCATGGACCAAGAAATGGAGTCTATGCACTTCAATTCTGTTTGGGATCTTGTAGATAAACCTGATGGGGTAAAACCTATAGGTTGTAAGTGGATCTACAAGAGAAAGTGTGGTGTAGATGTTAAGGTGCAAACCTTTAAAGCTAGCCTAGTAGCAAAGGGTTATACTCAGGTTGAAGGGGTTGACTATGAGGAAATCTTTTCACCTGTTGCTATGGTAAAGTCTATCCGTATCCTACTTGCCATTGCCGCATATTATGACTATGAGATATGGCAAATGGATGTCAAGATAGCCTTTTTAATGGCAATCTTGAGGAAAACATCTACATGGACTAACCCAAAGGGTTCATTGAACCAGGACAAGAGCAAAAGGTTTGAAGGCTTAAAAAGTCAATTAATGGACTGAAACAAGCCTCTAGGTCCTGGAATATAAGATTTGATGAGGCAATCAAATCTTATGGTTTTGACCAGAATGATGATGAACCTTGTGTCTACAAGAAAATCATCAATAGTTTTGTCGTATTCCTAGTTCAATATGTGGATGATATCCTACTCATTCGGAATGATGTAGGATATCTTACTAAGATTAAGAATTGACTAGCTACGCAATTCTAAATGAAAGATTTGGGTGATGCGCAGTTTGTTCATGGGATCCAGATTGTCCGGAACCGCAAGAATAAAATCATAGCCCTGTCTCAGACATCATACATCGACAAAGTGTTGTTGAGGTCTAAGATGCAAGACTCCAAAAAGGGTTTATTACCTTTTGGACATGGAGTCCATTTATCTAAGGAACAGTGTCCTAAGACACCTCAAGGAGTTGAGGATATGAGACGGATTCCTTATGCATCAGCTGTTGGGAGCCTTATGTAGGCCATGTTGTGAACTATGCCAGGCATGTGTTTTGCAGTTGGAATGGTCAGTAGGTATCAATCCAATCCAGGACTTGAACACTGGACAATGGTTAAAACAATCCTTAAGTATCTACGAAGAACAAAGCACTACATGCTTGTGTATGGAGCTAAGAATTTGATCCTTACAGGATACACGGATTCTGACTTTCAAACTGATAAAAATTCTCGAAAATCTATATCAGGGTCAGTATTTACTCTTAACGGAGGAGTTGTAGTATGATGAAACATCAAGCAAGGATGCATCGCTGATTCCACCATGGAGGTCGAATATGTAGCAGCTTGTGAAACAGCTAAAGAGGTCGTTTGGTTAAGGAAATTCATGCCAAATTTGGAAGTTGTTCCAAATATGACTTTGCCCATCACGCTGTATTGCGAAACAGTGGTGCAGTGGCAATCAAGAGAACCCCGAAGTCACAAGAGGGGAAAGCACATTGAGCGAAAATATCATCCCATCCGGGAGATCGTGCATCGAGGAGACGTGATCGTCACAAAGATAGCCTCAGAGAACAACGTTGCAGATCCTTTTACAAAATCTCTCACGGCTAAAGTATTTGAGAGTCACCTAGAAGTTCTAGGTTTACAAGTCTTCCCCAACTAGGACAAGTGGGAGTATTTTGTACAAAGGGTTTAAATGCCATAGTTTATTGTATTTACATTACTGTAATGTTTTAGTACTCCAAAAGCTTTAGGTCAAGTGGGAGATTGTTGGGATTTATGCCCTAAACTTGTGTAATTTTGATCAAATAAATAAAGAGTTATTTGTTTGGATAAAATTATATTCTTGCTTTTATAAATCCAATAAACTAAGCTCCAAGGTTATAATGTACCTTGAACATCAGTGTAGTGGATACTATTTGGATTATGTTTAAGAATATAGCCGAAATGGTTTATGGTATAAGAATAAGATTGGAAACCTCATTCTGGTAACACCATGGATGCGACCCACTTTGTAATTAGTACAAATGAGGTAATCCAACTCATTCATGTGGTTGACATGAGAGTGGGGGCATCCTGTATGAAGAGTTCATACAAGACCGTGAAGGGAATGAAAATCCCCGCGCAGCGGAAGACGATCGAATCTATATGGTATCATTACGCTTCTTGAATTTTGTCAAAATGATCTAACTCTTAGATCTAGGCTAAACATGCAACAGAGGAAGAAATTACAGCGAGAAGAATGTACTTACTTGTTGTAGACAGTTCTTCAAAATTCTTCCTTGATCACGAACATTTCTTGTTTCTCGATCTAAATGAACGCTTCCCTCGAACAAAATTCGAACACCACCAAAAGCCTTCTCGATTGTTCTTCCTTTGATTTGGAGAGGGAGGAGACTTGAGAGAAAAGTGTTGAGAGAAACTCTTCTTTTTGGGTGAAAATCCAAAAAATGAGAGTGTTGCACACAATCCTTCTTGCAAGAAGGGTTTAAATAGTGGGAATGATGGAGTTAAAATCTCCACATTATTACCACTTTACCACAACCATAGGTTATGCAAATCTCATTTGCATAACCACATAATATAAGATATCTCATATCTCATATTGCAAATCTCATTTGCAATAATTGTGGATTAATTAAATTGAATCACATCCAATTTAATTTCTCTCAATTAATTTCTCCAATTAGCCTTAATTCAACAATTAGGCTAACCTATAGTTTATTATGAATCTCATTCACATTAAACTATATATTATATCATTCATATCTCATACAAATGACATAAATGCCCTTTAAGTGAAATTGAACACTTCAATTTCATACCAAAACATTAACCCTTCTTTTAGCCAAGATTGAGCCAACCGAGGGACCTCATGGACCTATAGTGACGGGCTCCAATGATCTGAGATTAACCTGTCAAACTCTTTGACCCAGTAACACTCCACTATAGCCCGTAGTTGCATTCCCGCCGTCAGTGCAGAATATTACGTGTCCACTGATATAACCAATGCCCATGAGTCGACCCTTCACAGATTGTTCGTAGACACAGCTGAGTCAAATTACCGTTTTACCCCTGTGTCTACCTCTTGTTCCTTAAGTCCCCACTACTCCTCTAATGAACAACATATTGTGATGGTCCAACCATACACAACACCCTTCTCGGGCTAGTGAGAAGGTGGGTGCCCATTGTCTAAGCCCTTGAGACAACACTTAAGGGAACAACACCTCTAGTTTCCCTAAAGGCGGGAACGAGTGAATTCCATCTCACGTAGTTAAGTTCCCAGCTCCCTACTTGGTCGTGTCCTTGAGAAGATAGGCATATTGGGCGAGTAACTGTGACCACCCTCACCCGTACTAGTCAAAGGACAGACCCCCCGCAGACAGGAGTCCGTAACACGCTCAGGATTCAGGTCGAGTCACTAATGGTCATCTACGAAGTTATTAGTCCTTACTGTCAACAGTGTTAGATCATTAGGTCTAATAATTCACGGTCTGGTCTTGTACAATCTCATTGCACAGGATGCCGCCACTCGCATGTCAACCACATGAACGAGTCAGATCACCTCGTTTGTATCTAATACAAAGCGGGCCGCATCCACAGTGTATCTAGAATTAGGTCTCCAACCCAATCCATATACTGTAGACTGTTCGGGTCATTAACTCGAACGTGATCCTCCCTGTGTGTCCACTACACACCGTTCAAGTTCTAGTTCTCTCATAAATTCAATGACCCTGGAGTTTAGTTTATTGGAAAAGTTTATAAATATTGCGAGACACAAACTAATGAAATGAATAACTCTTATTAATTTCAAACAATAATTTACAAACACGAGATTAGGACTAAAATCCCAACAAACTCCCACTTGGACTAAGCTAGTGGAGATAATACATTTATGAAATGTACATAAATTACAATGAAGTAATAGAATAAACTAGGGCATTAAATACCCGTTTACACATCTCACACTTGCCGTAGTCAGGAAGCTCTCGAAGACCTAACCTCTCTAGGTGACCCTCAAACACCTTAGCCATGAGGGGGTTTGTAAATGGATCAGCTACGTTGTGCTCCGATGCTATCTGCGTGACTGTCACGTCTCCGCGGTGCACAATGTCCCATATCAAATGATACTTGCGCTCAATGTGTTTGCCTCTCTTATGGCATACATCAGGCTCCCTACAGCCGAAGCATATGGGATCCGTCTCATATCCTCAACATCTTGAGGAGTCTTAGGACATTGATCCTTAGACAAGTGAACCCCATGCTTGAAAGGCAGCAAGCCCTTCTTGGAGTTCTGCATCTTATATCTAGACAGCATCTTGTCAATATAAGACGCTTGAGATAAAGCTAGCGTTCTGTTCTTCCGGTTCCGGAAAATCTGGATACCTAGAACATACTAAGCTTCTCCCAAATCTTTCATTTGGAATTGCGAAGCTAGCCACTTCTTAACTTCAGTAAGAAATTCTACCTCATTGTCAATGAGAAGAATATCGTCCACATACAACACCAAAAATGCGACAGTTTTGTCAACGATCTTCTTGTAGACACAAGGCTCATCAACATTTTGATGAAAGCCATAAGATTTGATCGCCTCATCAAACCTTATATTCCAAGACCTCGAAGCTTGTTTCAGTCCATAAATGGACCAATGAAGTCGGCAAACCATTTACTCTTGACATTGGGCAATGAACCCTTTGGGCTGGTCCATGTAGATGGTCTCATCAAGTTTGCCATTCAAAAAGGCTGTCTTGACGTTCATCTGCCATACCTCGTAGTCATAATCGCGGCAATGGCCGAAGGATCTGATCGACTTTACCATGGCAACAGTGAAAAGGTCTCCTCATAGTCAACCCCTTCAACCTGGGTAAAACCCTTTGCCACTAGTCGGGCTTTCAAGGTTTGCACCATCCCATCTACGCCACATTTACGCTTGTAGATCCATTTGCAACCAATAGGTTTTACCCCATCCGGTTGATCCACAAAGCGTCCAGACAAAATTGAAGTACATAGACTCCATTTCCTGGTCCATAGCTTTAATCCATTCGTCTTTATCAACATCAACCATTGCCTGATCATAGGTCAATGGATCCTCACAGTCATCATCAAGAGCGACAACTGAGGTTTCAGCTAAACCCATGTAGCGATCAGGCTGTCTCACAGCCCTCCCACTACGTTGAGGCATTCCCAACTCTTGGGAACGTACTTGACTAGACGTGCTAGGATCAACAACGCTTGTTGACGTACTAGCCCCATCAGCAACTCTTGCTGATGTACTGTCCATTTCATTTAACACAATTTTACTCCTTGGTAAATGATCCCTGACGTGGTCTTCCTCTAGGAAAGTGGCGTTTGTCGACACAAACACCCTATTTTCCTTAAGATCGTAAAACAGTCACCCCTAGTCTCTTTAGGGTAACCTACGAATAGGCACAATTTCGAACGGGGTTCTAACTTTTTCGGGTTTGACACCAACACGTGGGTCGGGCATCCCCAAATTCTGAAGTGATGTAAACTTCCTTTACGTCCACTCCAGAGCTCGAAAGGTGTTTCACAAACACTCTTCGACGGAACATTGTTCAAAATATAGACTGCAGTCTCCACTATGTAACCCCAAAAAGAATCAGGAGACGAGCATAGCTCATCATCGACCGAACCATGTCCAACAAGGTTTTGTTGTGGCATACCAGGTGCTGAGAGTTGGGACGTAATTCCGTGTTCTATCATATAGTCCTAGAATTTAGTGTCCATGTACTCTCCACCTCGATCCGATCGAAGTGTTTTAAGTGATTTACCTAAGAGGTTCTCAACCTCAGTCTTGTACTCCTTGAACTTTTCAAGAGTTTCAGACTTCTTGTGCATTAGGTAAATATACCCATACCTCGAGTAATCGTCTATGAAAGACACGAAGTATTCATAACCGCCTCGAGTTTTAAAATTCATCGGACCACAGAGGTCAAAAAGTACTAACTCAAGAGGCTCTTTAGCTCTGTATCATTTTCCATTAAAAGGACGTTTGGTCATCTTATCCTCAAGGCATGACTCACATAACGGTAAAGAGTTTTCTTCCAACTCGTTTAGAAGTCCAGTCTTCACTAGTTTCTCAATCCTATTAAGGTTAATGTGGCCTAACCGTAGATGCCAAAGATGGGCATTTTCCTTAGGAGAAAGTTTCGCTCTCTTAGTTCGCGTTTCAGCTGTTTTAAACAATTCGATGTTCAAAACACTTTTGACGGAATTTGGGTTCAAAACATATAGATTGCTCTCAAGCGAAGCAGAACAAATCAAATTTCCATTTCGAGAAATAAACGCTTTATTACTCTTGAATGAAACATAAATATTTTTTTCTAATAGGCAGGAAATAGAAACTAGGTTTCTCGTAAACCCAGGAACTATGTACATATTATCCAATAATAAGTACTTCCCGCCAAAGAACAGCTTCACCGTGCCCATTGCTGCAGCTGAGACAACTTCTCCGATCCAACCCTGAATGTTATCTCACCCTCTTACAGCCGCTGCCAGGAACTTAATCCTTGAAAAGAAGAGCAACGTGGTTAGTGGCGCCTGAATCCAATATTCAAGCAGAGTCATTACTCTCCACTAAACAAGTTTATGTGACAAGTAAATCACATTTACCTGTCATCTTCTTTTCATCAAGGAATTTGGGACAACTCCTTTTCAGGTGTCCGTCCCTGTTGCAGTAGAAACACTTTTTGGCAACATCCTTGGTTTCTTTGCCTTTTAGGGCGGCAGCGGGGTCAACACTAACCTTTTCCAACTTCTCCTTCTTCCCTACAGAGCTTGAAGAGCCTACAAACTTTGTCCCAGAGGTCATACCCCTATGAAAAGGTCTTAAGGCAACACTTGCCTCAACTTCCTGTCTCCTAGTTTGCACCAAGGACTGGAAGGTTTGTAGATCGTTGAATAGAACTGTTGAACCGAGCACCTGAGGACACTCCTCAGTGAGCGCGAACTCTTGGTCGTCATTTACCAAAATCGTGTTTATGTTGTTTTTCCAACTTTGGTAATTATCTCCCACTAATTTATCGGATGCGAGTAGAGCTATAATTGCGCTAGACATGTTTTAAGCTGAAAAATTAAGAAAACTTTGTGATAGTCTCGCAAAAAACTTTTGAAATCCAATCAAGTTTTAGCAAAATTGTTTCATGATCCCTAGGTCATTCATAATTTTGCAATGATACCCTAAAGGTTTAGAATGACCGTCACCGAAGGGTGAAAAAAACACTCCTCCTCTAGGACGAGACTTTCTCGATCAGACCATAATCCCAGAATAACTCTTATTCCATTAGGCGTCCAATTACCATTGTTCGGTCGAATTCATTAACACTTAACGAATTTTGTGAGTGTCACCCTCAATCTTTAAGTTTCCAAGCATCCATCCAAACAATAGCCACCGAAGGGTAAACCAAGAAGGAAAACCAACTAGGAAACTGTATCCCTTTTGAGAATTCACAGTGTTCCAACTCCCATGATCAGGCCCTCCAAAGGGATTGTCTAGTCCAGGCCAAACTAGCAGGCGGATCATAGGCGTCTCATGGTGTGAATCGAAAGAAGAGACTGTGGGTCTCGTTTTCACAAGTCCCGCTCCCACTCACTATAAGTACTCTCTCCATCCACGATGATATTGACCTATACAAATGCCACTCGAAGGAGGACGCTCCCATTTGCACCACCAGGCCGAGTATAGATCTCACGGTGCGGACTTAAAGAAGATTTGTGGTTGGAAATTCAAATGTATCTCATACACTTTATTTCCTCCCACTAAACACTTTAATTTTAATAGGGATTGACCTAGATAAACCGGCTAAAATTTACCTAAGTCTACCAATATAACTCTTATATGGTATTAACGTAAGTTTATAATGACATTATTACTTAGGTCTATGTGAGTAAATTAAAACACTTTTAATTAGCGGTACTCACGATAAGTATAATCTAAGAATCTCTGGACCGAATTCACTCCCAGGTCGGTTTCCAGGTAGGGGTGTTCCGCAAGCGTCAACTTAAATACCCCAGCCTTAGACAAAACCTTCCTTAGACAGAGTTACTAATCAGTCTCTATTCATAGACTAAACTTTGATTTCCTAATTTCTAATCTCATTAGAAAATAGAAAACCTAAGTATAATTATTCAAGTTCTAAACTCTTTAAAACTCATAATTAATTTAGGTTGCATGCATTTCTATGTTATAGTGCTTGATCATTCATCACATGAATAACTATATATTATAACCTAATATAATTCATCACATGAATATAAATGCATGAGCATACTTTAAACTAAAAATATAACACTTATATTAATTAAATTAAACATGCATTTAATTATATTATAACTCTTATAATATAACCTATCATGCAAACTATATATTATAACTCTTATAATATAAATGATGCATGAAAAAGTTTAACCTAAGGTGAGATTTTAAATCTATATGATATACATTATGCACATAGAATTTAATTAAATCATACATCTCATGCATAAAATAATTAAATAGCAAAAATGGACCGGTTTTGGCACCTAGGGGCAATTATTTAATTAAATAACATTAATATAACACTTATATAAATATTATTTAATAAAATAATTAAATAAATAAATAAAAATTACATTTTACAAAAAATATAATTAAAAATACAAATTAATTTCGGAAAAACTACCCACTAAGAAGCAACTGCTCGCGAACTGCCCCTCAACGCGTGCAGCATTGCAACGCTGTCGCTTCCAGCGTCAACCCAGCGTTCTCAACGCCAGCAGCGTTGCAACGCTGTCCTGCAACGCGCCTTGCTCCTGCTGGCACAGCGTTGAGACGCCAAAGAATAGCGTCTCAACGTCGTTGCCTGTACAGCAAACTCCTTTGTTCTTTTTGCTTCGAAATTCGCCCGTTTCCACTCTGATTTCTTCACAGCAACTCTTGCTACTAAAGACTCGGACTTTACATACTCGATTTACAACAAAATTCCCCAAAACAACGGGTCCTTACATTGATCTCATCAACATAAATTGTAAATCTATTCTAGTGCCAAAACCGAGAAACATCCAAATTCACAAACCAGCATTCATCTCATGAATTTAAAGTAAATTAGCCACCTATTTTAACAAAAAACAGTGTATAATGAAGAACCATCGAAATGGCTCTGATACCAATTGAAGGGAATGAAAATCCTCAAGAATGAAGACGATCGAATCGTCATGGTATCATTACGCTACTTGAATTTTGTCAAAATGATCTAACTCTTAGATCTAGGCTAAACATGCAACAGAGGAAGAAATTACAGCGAGAAGAATGTACTTACTTGTTGTAGACAAATCTTCAAAATTCTTCCTTGATCACGAACACTTCGTGCTTCTCGATCTCAATGAACGATTCCCTCGAAAAAAATCTGAACACCACCAAAAGCCTTCTCGGTTGTTCTTCCTTTGGAAGAAGGAGAGTTGTGGGACTCTAGTGATTTGGAAAGGGAGGAGATTTGAGAGAAAAGTGTTGAGAGAAACTCTTCTTTTTGGGTGAGAATCCAAAAAATGAGAGTGTTGCACACAATCCTTCTTGCAAGAAGGGTTTAAATAGTGGGAATAATGGAGTTAAAATCTCCACATTATTACCACTTTACCACAACCATAGGTTATGCAAATCTCATTTGCATAACCACATAATATAAGATATCTCATATCTCATATTGCAAATCTCATTTGCAATAATTGTGGATTAATTAAATTGAATCACATCCAATTTAATTTCTCTCAATTAATTTCTCCAATTAGCCCTAATTCAACAATTAGGCTAACCTATAGTTTATTATGAATCTCATTCCCATTAAACTATATATTATATCATTCATATCTCATATAAATGACATAAATGCCCTTTAAGTGAAATTGAACACTTCAATTTCATACCAAAATATTAACCCTTCTTTTAGCCCAGATTGAGCCAACCGAGGGACCTAATGGACCTACAGTGACGGGCTCCAATGATCCGAGATTAACTTGTCAAACTCTTTGACCCGGTTAATCAACATTCATTAGCTACGTAACACTCCACTTTAGCCCGTCGTTGCACTGCCGTCAGTGCAGAATGTTACGTGTCCACTGATATAACCAATGCCCATGAGTTGACCCTTCACAGGTTGTTCGTAGACACGGCTGGGACAAATTACCGTTTTACCCCAGTGCCTACCTCTTGTTCCTTAAGTCCCCACTACACCTCTAATGAACAACATATTGTGATGGTGCAACCATACACAACACCCTTCTCGGGCGAGTGAGAAGGTGGGCGCCCGTGGTCCAAGCCCTAGATGAAATGAATGAGAATCCCGCGCAGCGGAAGACCATTGAATCGTCGAGGTATCAATATGCAACATGATTTTATTAAAAGTGATCTAACACTAGATCTAGGCTAAACATGCTTCAAAGAAGAAGAAATTTACAGCAAGAAGAGATCTTACTTACTTCTTGTAGACTAACTCAGCAAATTTCTTCCTCCGGTCACGAACTCTTCATGCAACTCGATCTCTACGAACTCTTCCCACGAATGATCTTGAACACCACTAATTTGCCTTCTCGGTTGTTCTCTTTTGGATAAGGGAGGTTTGTGGGAACCTTTTGTGTTTTGGAGAGGGAGGAGATTAGAGAGAAAGTAGAGAGAACTTTCTTCTTCTCTTTTGAGAAAATCTAAAAAATGAGATTAGAGCTTTCCAAACCCTTCTTGCAAAGGGTTTAAATAGTGGAATGAGGGAGTTAATATCTCCTCATTATTACCACTTTACCACAACCATAGGTTATGCAAATCTCATTTGCATAACCACATAATATAAGATATCTCATATCTCATATTGCAAATCTCATTTACAATAATTGTGGATTAATTAAATTGAATCACATTCAATTTAATTTCTCTCAATTAATTTCTCCAATTAGCCCTAATTCAACAATTAGGCTAGCCTAGAGTTCATTATGAATCTCATTCACATTAAACTATATATTATATCATTCATATCTCATATAAATGACATAAATGGCCTTAAAGTGAAATTGAACACTTCAATTCCATACCAAAACATTAACCCTTCTTTTAACCCAGATGGAGCCAACCGAGGGACCTAATGGACCTACAGTGACGGGCTCCAATGATCCGAGATTAACCTGCCAAACTCTTTAACACGGTTAACCAACATTCATTAGCTACGGTAACACTCCACTATAGCCCGTAGTTGCACTCCGTCGGTCTGACGAATATATTACGTGTCCACCGATATAACCAATACCTGATGAGTCGACCCTTCACGGGTTGTTCGTGAGACACGGCTGGGTCAAATTACCGTTTTATCCCTGTGTCTACCTCTTGTTCCTTAAGTCCTCACTGCTCGTCTAATGAACAACATATTGTGATGGTCCGACCATACACAACACCCTTCTCGGGCCCGTTGTCCAAGCCCTGGAGACAGCACTTAAGGGAACAACCTCTCTAGTTTCCCTAAAGGCGGGAACGAGTGAATTCCATCTCGCGTAGTTAAGTTCCCGGCTCCTACTTGGTTCTGTCACTCGAGAGATAGGCATATTGGGCGAGTAACTCGTGACCACCCTCACCCGTACTAGTCAAAGAACGGACCCTCGCAGAGAGGAGTCCGTAACACGCTCGAGGATTCGGTCGAGTCACTAATGGTCATCTCGAAGTTATTAGTCCTTCACATCAGCGGTGTTACATCGGTGAGGTCTAATAAATCACGGTCCTGGTCTTGTACAATCTCATTGCACAGGATGCCCCCACTCGCATGTCAACTACATGAACGAGTCGAGATCACCTCGTTTGTATCTAATACAAAGCGGGTTGCATCCACGATGTATCCGAGGATTAGGTCTCCAACCCTATCCATATCACATGAGACCGTTCGGGTCATTAACTCGAACGCGTGATCCTCCCCGTGTGTCCACTACACATCGTTCAAGTTCTAGTTCTCTCATAAATACAATGACCACGGAGCTTAGTTTATTGGAAAAATTTATAAATATTACGAGACACAAAGTGATGAAATGAATAACTCTTATTAATTTCAAACAATATATTACAAACACGAGATTAGGACAAAAATCCCAACAAACTCCCACTTGGACTAAGCTAGTGGAGAAAATACATTTCAAAATGTACATAATTACAATGAAGCAATATAATAAACTAGGGCATTGAATACCCGTTTACACATCTCCCACTTGCCCTAGTCGGGAAGATCTCAAGACCTAGACTCTCTAGGTGACCTCAAACACCTTCTTCGTGAGGGGCTTTGTAAATGGATCGACTACGTTGTGGTCCGACGCTATCTGCGTGACCATCACGTCTCATGATGCACAATCTCCGTGTCGGATGATACTTGCGCTCAATGTGTTTGCCTCTTGCTTATGGCTCCGAGGCTCACGTGAGTTGGCTCTTCGCACCACCGTTATCACGCGAGCAGTGTGATCGGCAAGTTCATATTTGGAACAACTTCCAAATCATCATGAACTTCCTAAGCCAAATACTTCCTTTGCGCCTTCACAAGCCGCAACATACTCCGCTTCCATAGTGGAATCGATGCATGCATTCCCAAATCTGAAGTGATCTAAACCGCCTTTACGTCCCACTCCAGAGCTCGAAAGGTGTTTCACAAACACTCTTCTACGGAACATTGTTCAAAATATAAACCGCTGCGATCACCGCATACCCCCAAAAATAATCGGGAGACGAGCATAGCTCATCATCGGCCGAACCATGTCCAACAAGGTTCTGTTTCTCCTCTCCGATACACCATTCTCACGCATGGCATACCAGTCTTTGAGAGTTGGGACGTAATTCAATGTTCTATCATATAGTCCAAGAATTCAGTGTCTATGTACTCTCCACCTCGATCCGATCGAAGTATTTTAAGCGATTTACCAAAGAGGTTCTCAACCTCAGTCTTGTACTCCTTGAACTTTTCAAGAGTTTCAGACTTCTTGTGCATTAGGTAAATATACCCATATCTGGAGTAATCGTCTATGAAAGACACGAAATACTCATAACCGCCCCGAGCTTTAACATTCATCGGACCACAGAGGTCAGAATGTACTAACTCAAGAGGCTCTTTGGCTCTATATTCTTTTCCACTAAAAGGACGTTTGGTCATTTTGTCCTCAAGGCATGACTCACACACCGGTAAAGAGTTTTTTTCCAACTCGTTTAGAAGTTCACTCTTCACTAATTTCTCAATCCTATTGAGATTAATGTGGCCTAACCGTAGATGCCAAAGATGGACATTTTCTTTTGGAGAAACTTTCGCTTTCTTAGTTCGCGTTTCAGCTGTTTTAAACAATTCGGTGTTCAAAACACTTTTGACTGAATTTGGGTTCAAACATATAGATTGCTCTCAAGCGAAGCAGAACAAATGAAATTTTCATTTCAAGAAATAAACGCTTTATTACTCTTGAATGAAACAGAAATATTTTGTTCTAATAGGTAGGAAATAGAAACTAGGTTTCTCATAAACCCAGGAACTATGTACATATTATCCAATAATAAGTACTTCCTGCCAAAGAACAGTTTCACCGTTACTATTGCTGCAGCTGAGACAACTTCTCCGGATCTAACCCTGAGTGTTATCTCACCCTTTTGCAGCCGCTGCCAAGAATTTAATCCTTGAAAAGAAGAGCAAACATGGTTAGTGGCGCCTGAATCCAATATCCAAGCAGAGTCATTACTCTCCACTAAACAAGTTTCTGTGAAAGTAAATCACATTTACCTATCATCTTCTTTTTATCAAGGAATTTGGGACAACTCCTTTTCAAGCGTCCGTCCCTGTTGCTGTAGAAACACTTTCTGGAAACATCCTTGATTTCTTTGCCTTTTAGGGCAGCAGCGCGGTTAACCTTAACTCCCTTTAACTTCTCCTTCTTCCCTTTAGGGCCTGAAGAGTCTACAAACTTTGTCCCAGAGGTCATACCCCTGTGAAAAGGTCTTAAGGGAACACTTGCCTCAGCTTCCTGTCTCCTAGTTTGCACCAAGGACCGGAAGGTTTGTAGATCGTTGAATAGATTTCTTTGAACCGCACCACGAGGACCTTCCTCGGTGAGGCGAACTCGGGGTCGTCATTTATCAAAATCGTGTTTATGTTGTTTTTCCAACTTTGGAAATTATCTCCCACTAACTTATCGGATGCGAGTAATGCTATTATTGCGCTAGACATTTGTAGCTGAAAAATAAGATAACTTTGTTTTAGTCTCGCAAAAAACTTTTTGAAAATCCAATCAAGTTTTAGCAAAAATTGTTTCATGATCCATACGTCATTCAAAATTTTGCAATGATACCCTAAAGGTTTAGAATGACCGCCACCGAAGGGTGAACAAAACACTCCTCCTCTAGGATGAGACTTTCTCGATCAGACCCTAGTCCCAGAATAACTCTTATTCCATTAGGCGTCCAATTACCATTGTTTGGTCGAATTCATTAACACTTAACGAATTCTGTGAGTGTCACCCTCAACCTTTAAGTTTCCAAGCATCCGTCCAAACAATAGCCACCGAAGAGATTAGGACAAAAATTCCAACCAGGAAACTGTATCCCTTTCGGGAATTCACGGTGTTCCGACTCCCATGATCAAACCCTCCGAAGGGATTGTCTGGTCCAGGTCAAACTAGCAGGCAGATCATAGGCGTCTCACGATGTGAATCGAAAGAAGAGACCGTGGGTCTCGTTTTCACAAGTCCCGCTCCCACTCACTATAAGTACTCTCTCCATCCACGATGATATTGATCTATACAAATGCCATCCGAAGGGGGACGCTCCCATTTGCGCCACGAGGTCGAGTATAGATCTCACGGTCATGGACTTAAAGAGATTTGTGGTTGGAAATTCAAATGTATCTCATACACTTTATTTCCTCCCACTCAAAGACTTTAATTTTAATAGGGATTGACCTAGATAAACCGGCTAAAATTTACCTAAGTCTACCAATATAACTCTTATATGGTATTAATCTAAGTTTATAATCACATTATTAACTTAGGTCTATGTGAGTAAATTAATTAACACTTAATTAACGACACTCACGAGAATATAACCTAAGAATCTCGGACCGAATTCACTCCCGTGTCGGTTTCCGTGTAGGGGTGTTCATGGCGTCAACTTAAATACTGACCTTAGACAAAACCTTCCTTAGACAGAGTTACTTATCGGTCTCCATTAAAAGGTTATATTTGATTTCCTAAATTTCTAATCTTATTAGAAAATTAGAAAACCTAAGTCTAATTATTCAAGTTCTAAACACTTTAAAACTAATAATTAACTTAGGTTGCATGCATTTCTATGTTATAGTGCTTGATCATCCATCACATGAATAATACTATATACTATAACATAATAGAATTCATCACATGAATTAAATGCATGAGCATGCTTTTAATTTAAAAATATAACACTTATATTAAATAAATTAAAACATGCAAACATTATATTATAACTCTTATAATATAATCCTATCATGCATGCTATATATTATAACTCTTATAATATAAATATGATGCGTGAAATGTTTAACCTAAGGTGAGATTTTAAATCTATATGACATACATTATGCACATAGAAATTAATTAAAATATATATCTCAAGCATAAAATAATTAAATAGCAAAAATGGACAGATTTTTGACACCTAGGGGCAATTATTTAATTAAATAACATTAATATAACATTTATATTAATATTATTTAATAAAATAATTAAATAAAATAAATAATTACATTGGGCGAGTAACTGAGAAGATGGGCATATTGGGCGAGTAACTGTGACCACCCTCACCCGTACTAGTCAAAGAATGACCCTCGCAGATGAGTCCGCAACACGCTCATGATTGGTCGAGTCACTAATGGTCATCTCACGAAGTTATTAGTCTCACTTGTCAGCGGTGTTACATCGATGGGTCTAATAAATCACAGTATGGTCTTGTACAATCTCATTGCACAGGATGCCCCCACTCGCATGTCAACCACATGAACGAGTCAGATCACCTCGTTTGTATCTAATATAAAGCGGGTCGCATCCACAGTGTATCCAGGATAAGGTCTCCAACCCTATCCATATATCATGAGACCGTTCGGGTCATTAACTCGAGCGTGATCCTCCCTGTGTGTCCACTACACACCGTTCAAGTTCTAGTTCTCTCATAAATTCAATGACCCTGGAGCTTAGTTTATTGGAAAAGTTTATCAATATTACGAGACACAAAGTGATGAAATGAATAACTCTTATTAATTTCAAACAATATATTACAAACACGAGATTAAGACAAAAATCCCAACACTAGAGACAGCACTTAAGGGACCAACCCCTCTAGTTTCCCTAAAGGCGGGAACGAGTGAATTCCATCTCTCGTAGTTAAGTTTCCAGCTCCCTACTTGGTCCTGTCCCTGAGAAGATAGGCATATTGGGCGAGTAACTGTGACCACCCTCACCCATGCTAGTCAAAGGACAGACCCCCGTAGACAGGAGTCCGTAACACGCTCAGGATTCAGGTCGAGTCACTAATGGTCATCTACGAAGTTATTAGTCCTTACTGTCAACGGTGTTACATCAGTAGGTCTAATAATTCACGGTCTGGTCTTGTACAATCTCATTGCACAGATGCCCCCACTCGCATGTCAACCACATGAACGAGTCAGATCACCTCGTTTGTATCTAATATAAAGCGGGTCGCATCCACAGTGTATCCAGGATAAGGTCTCCAACCCTATCCATATACTGTAGACCGTTCGGGTCATTAACTCGAACGTGATCCTCCCTGTGTGTCCACTACACACCGTTCAAGTCCTAGTTCTCTCATAAATTCAATCACCCTTGAGCTTAGTTTATTGGAAAAATTTATAAATATTGTGAGACACAAAGTAATGAAATAAATAGCTTTATTAATTTCAAACAGTAATTTACAAACACGAGATTAGCAAAAAAAATTCCAATAGACCAGACTGCAAATTATTAGTCTAACCAGTATAACACCGTTAACAGGATAAGACTGATAATTTATAGATGGCCATTAGTGACTTGACCTGAATCTTGAGTAAGTTAAGAACTCCTGCTTATAAGGGTTTGTCCTTAGACTAGTATGGGTTAGAGTGGCCTGTAGCCGACCCAATAAGCCTACCTTCTCAGGGACAGAACCTCGTATGTAGCTGGGGACTTAACTATACAAGATGGAATTCACTCATTCCTACACTGAGAAATTAGATAGGTTGTTCCCTTAAGAACTGACTACAGGTCTTGAACAACGGGGCCTCGCCCTCTATGAGGGTATGAGTCTATGGTAGGACCTTAGACTTGTTTTTCATTAGAGGATCAGTGGTGCTTAAGGAACAAAGAGGTAATCATTGGGGTAAAATGGTAATTTGACCCAGCCGTGATTACGAACAGCCTGTGAAGGGTCGACACATGGGTAATGATTATATCAGTGGACACAATATAATCTACAGTGAGGAGAGTGCAGCTACAAGTCTATAGTGGAGTGACTTGTGGTTAATGAATATTGAATAGTCCTGGAAACTCATATCCATTTACTCTTCATCTCGATCAAATCGAAGTGTCTTAATGGTTTTCCCTAATGCTTTTTCCACTTCAGCCTTGAACTCTTTGAATTTTTCAAGAATCGAAGACTTATGATGCATTAAGTATAGAAAATCATACCTCGAATAATCATCTATGAAGGAGATGAAATATTCGTACCCTCCTCGAGCTTTAACATTCACTGGACCACAAAGATACGAATGTATAAGCTCTAAGGGCTCTTTGGCTCTATAACCTTTTTCCAGTAAAAGGTCGCTTAGTCATTTTTCCTTCTTAACAGGTCACACGTGGAGGTAAAAAATCATCTTCTAACTCGTTTAGAAGTCCATTCTTAATTAATCTCTTAATCCAGTTGAGATTTATGTGACCAAGTTTTAGATGTCAAAGATAGTATTATTATTCGAAGAAGTCTTTTGCCTTTTACTTTGAGTATTTGCAGTTTTAAACAAATATTGACACCCTTTTTCGAAATGAACGCGTCATTAAAAGAAAAGTAAATACAATATTTGTGTTTAATTAAACAAGAGATAGATATTAAGTTCCTCTTAATTCTAGGAACTATATATAGATTTTGTAAAAATAAAAATCTATCTCTAAAACACAATCTGACATCTCCCAATGCATGAGTTGAGACGACGTCTCCCGTTCCGACCCTGAGCGTCATCTCACCCCCATCGAGCTCCCTGAAGGAACTACTTTCCTAGACAGAAGATCAAACATGGTTAGTGACTCTTGAATCAAGTATCCAGGTAAAGTCATCACTTTCCACTAAATATGTTTTTATAACAAGTAAATCATATTTTCCTTTCTTCTCTTTGTGCTCTCTGTCGGCAGTAGTAAAAACCTTCCCCTTTCCTCCTTTCCTCTTCTTTTGAGTCTTCTTAATCCCAGAAGAGGAACCCGCAAGACTTGATTCCAACGGATGAACCCTTCTGAAACTTTTTGGAATAGGAAAACAGATTTGCCTCTCCATCAACCTTCCCTTATTCTTCATAAGAGCCTGGAAAGTCTGCAGCTCGTTAAGAAGAGTAGTCAGGTTGTAATCTATCTTGTTCATCACCGCATTGCTGCGAAATTGCAGGAAGCTCTTTGGAAGAGATTCCAGGATGAACGACACCTGACTTTGCTCGTCAATGACTGTCCCGTTCATTTGTGCCACATTGAAGTGGACCATGAAGTAGGCAAAAGGCGTTGCAACGCTACTGGTGTTGGGATTTATGCCCTTAACTCGTGTATTTGTAATTATTCAAGGAAATAAATAAAAGTGTTATTTTTTTCCTCGAATCTTGTATTCTCTCTATTACAAACTTCAATCCAACAAACTAAGCTCCATGGTCAAATTTAGGAGATCTTGAATTGTGTGTAGTTTACACATATCTAGGATCAAGTACAAGTAGTTGACCCGAATGGTCTATAGTACATGGATTAGGTTGGGAACCTCGTCCTGAACCCTGAGCGAGTTACAAACTCCTGTCAGTCGGGGTTTATCCTTGGATTAGTACGGGTGAGAATGGCCACAGCTGCCGACTCAATATGCCTGCCTTCTCAAGGATGAAACCTCGTAGGGAGCTGGGGACTTGACTTCACAAGAAGGAATTCACTCGTTCCCGATCTAGGGTAACTAGATAGGTTGTTCCCTTAAGAACTGACTCAAGGTCTTGAACAACAGGGCCCATCCCTTTTGTTTGCCGGAGAGGGATATTGTCTTTGGTCCGACCATAAACTTGTTGTTCATTAGAGGATCAGTGGTGCTTAAGGAGCAAGAAGTATTCACAGGGGTAAAACGGTCAATTGACCCAGCTGTTACTACGAACAACCTGTGAAGGGTTGACTCACGGGCACTGGTTAAATCAATGGACACAACTTGTCCTATAGTGAGGATAGTGCAGCTACGAGTCTATAGTAGAGTGCCTCGTAGTTAATGAATGTTGATTAACGGGATCAAAGAGTTTGACTACTTAATCTCGTATCGTTGGAGCTCATGATTTGTAGGTCCATTGGTCCCTCAGTTGGCTCAACATGGACTTGAATGAGGGTATATAGTTTTGGAATGAATTTGAAGTGTTCCAATTTAATTTAGGGAATTATGTCAATTATACATGATATAATTGATATAATATATAGTTTAATGTGAATATGATTCATGATGAACCTTATTATTGCCTAATTATGGAATTAAGGCATAATTTGAGATATTAATTTGAGAGACATAAAATTGAATTTGATTCAATTTAATTTTCCACATTATGAAAATATGATTTACATAATAAGGTATATGATACCTTATATTATGCAATTATGCAAATTGAATTTGCATAATGCATAAATTGTGGAAATGATGGCATAATGGGTGGAGAATTTATCTCCGCCCACATTGTCTATAAAAGCATCCTTTTGGATTCATTTTGGAACACTTGAATCATTTGTGTAGTTTTATAATTTGGCAAACACAAAACCTCTCTCTCAAAACTCTCCCTAATTCCCAAAAAGGAGATCTCACTACTCTTCCTCTCCTAGAGAACAACCGAGAAGGCCATTTGGAGGTGTTTGATCATAGAGTACGTAGAGAATAGAAAGATCGTTGACGACGAAAGGATTACGCCAAGAGATCGGTCTTCAAAGGTAATCTCTCTTTACAATTATGCTTTCTACTTGTATGTTTAGCCTTAGTTTTCTATTTCTGAGTTATTTCTATGCAACATAATCAAGAACATCGGCGATCATTCGCTTCCGCATGAGATTTGATCCTTTCAATTGGTATCAGAGCCATTGTTGCTCTTGATTGTGTTAGAAATTTCTCAAAAATTAGGCGGGTATTGCATTCAATTTGGAGAAATTGTAATGGTTTGCAAAATTGATGTTTTCATAATTTTACATTTTAGATTTACAATTCCGTTGAAAAGTTCAATGTAAGAGCTCGTTGTTTTGGGTAAAATAAGTTGTAAATCGAGTCTGTAAGTCTGTATCGGTCGTGGAAAAGAGTTGTTGTGAAGAAACGGAGCGAAAATGGACAAAGAAATGGAGGTTGCAATGTTGTGTCGAGCTCGGTGTTGCAACATTGTTCATTGGCATTGTAACACCGCGCAAGTGGATGAAGGCTTGTTGCAGGGCCAGCGTTGCAATGCTAGGAGCAACATTGCAACACCGCTCAGTGTGAAGACGCCAGAAGGGCGTTGAGTAGCATGGCATTGCAACGCCGCTACGTTAGTGGATGGGAGGCACGAGCATTCCACGTGAAAATGGAGCATGATGGGCGTTATAGCTGGGTCAAATTACTGTTTTACCCCTGTGTTTACCTCTTGCTCCTTAAGTCCCACTGCTCCTCTAATGAACAAATACGTTGCAGGGTCCAACCATAAACAACAACCCTCTCAAGCCAATGAGAGAGTGGGGCTCCGTTGTTCAAGCCTTGGAGACAGCACTTAAGGGAACAACCCCTCTACTTTCCCTAAATCGGGAACGAGTGAATTCCTTCTTGCGTAGTCAAGTTTCCAGCTCCCCACGTGGTCCTGCCCCTGAGAAGATAGGCATATTGGGCGAGCAATAATGGCCACCCTCACCCGTACTAGTCAAGAGACAGATCCCCGCAGACAGGAGTCCGTAACACGCTCAGGATTAAGGTCGAGTCACTAATGGTCATCTACGAATTTATTAGCTCTATACTGTTAACGGTGTTACATCAGTAAGTCTAATAATTCACGGTCCGGTCTTGTGTTGCGTAGAATTATATTGCAATACCGCAGTGTACGGGTCAAGTTTTAGTATAGTGATTTATAAGTCCAAGTATCGTCCTCGGGAATGGGTTTCTAGATTAATTAATTATTAAGGTACTAATTCTCGATTTTAGCTAAAGAAACATAACATGGATAGTTGGTTGAAGTAAATACAAACAACCGAACAAACATGTGGAGACACAAATTGATAGATTTGGGAGAAGTGATTTTACAAGTTAAAGACCTAACTAGCACATGCATTGAACCAATGAGATGAAATTATAAACAAGAAGTGAAATACTCAAGAAAATCTCTCTATTCTTAGTGAGCCTCACACATGCAATAAACTCATAGTCTCCATATGAACCTACAACATGCATAGCATTAAGCAACTTCTTTATGTGTTTCCCTAAGATTTCTAGGTCACTCTTGTGCCACACTTCCAAGGGTTTTGACAATTTTTCTCTAATTCAAGCTTTATCTCTCGAGTCCACTTAAATCAACAAATTAAAAAGTAAAGAACGAATTGCAAAAAATAACGACATAACATGCTTCAATACATCACAAGAAAGTCATAACAAGTAAATCAAATCCTACTACAATGTTTAGCTACTCTAAATCACCTGAAAAACAAACTAAACAAGTAGAAAACGTCTTAGAACGCTATTACAAATTGAAAGAAAGAGAAATAAACTTAGGTGTCGACGCCGGTCCTTCGTCTCCGAGCTCCCGTCTTCGATCTCGAACCTCCACGAATGCTTTGGCTCCCAAAATCACTCTTTTCTCTCTTCTTACAAGGTGTATTTCGAATTTAGGGCAAAACTCTACCAAATTGTGCTCCCCTTTTCAAGAATCATAAGGTTGTATTTATAGGCATCAATGGGGCAGCGTTGCAACGCTAGGGGACAGCGTTGCAACGCTGCACTTAAAACGCGTGGTAAATATGGAAACTATCGACGCCGTTAGTAACGCTAGGGACAGCGTTGCAACGCTGCTACCTTAACGTGCGCGCCCTTATCGATCTGGCGTTGCAACGCTGTCGTGCGCCCTTATCGAAGTAGCGTTGCAACGCCATCGCCTGTAGCCTTCAAAGCCTCTTGGCTGCGCGTTCGGCGTTACAACGCTCTATATGGCGTTACAACGCCATCACCTCGGTCTTAAAGCTTGGTTTGGTCTTCTCTCTTCCATTTGATGTTATATTTAGCTCCAAATAGCCTTGTTTTGATCCCGAGTGATCCAAATTGTCTCCAATAGCTCCGTTTAAGCTCTTAACCTGAAATTGAATAAATTAACCACGTAAAAGCCCTGAAATCATCATAAAACTAGCAATAATTAAGCCTAAGGATAGCATATTTTGTGTGCTATCAAACACCCCCAAACTTAGACTTTTGCTAGTCCCGAGCAAAAACAGAGTTAAACATTAGATTGTTCTTAAACATACATGTGATTCAAGCCTCAAAGATTTAAGAGAATATTTTGCAATTACAGGAAACACTTAAACATAACACTTCAACAAGTAATTTAAAACTTTTCCTAAGTGTTCCTACGTGTGTGTGTGGTTGGCCTATGTTCCCTTCATTTTTAGTAAGCCCGGATTAACTTTATTAGGTTCTCCATTCAACTTCCCCCTACACTGGTCTTAGTTACTAATCTTTGAGCCTCTCCACATTCAGAAATAAACAACTTTACTCAGCACTTAATCACTCTTTTGATGCCACTTTTTTTTTTTTGTGTGTGCAAGGACACTAACTTTCACACATCCACTGCAGGGACCCTTACCCAGAGCACTCGCTCAATGAGTGGCCTAACTGATCACAGTGAAGGTAGCTCTTTTTGTCCTCATGATTTTTTTTTTTTACAAACAGACAACAAAAATAAATTTTTTCACATAATGCACATATTATACAGATCATGCACTTCATATTGTCATTTACCCTATCTTGCAGTTTAACTCTCAAATCAGTTCTCAGACCTATCGAGGTGAAATCAAACTTCTAAACCTAATAACTTTGTTCTAAGCATTTCAAAACTACAGGAACAAAGGCTATGTGCATATAATGCATGAAAAACTCAAGAAATTTTTTTTAAATTAACTCAAATTCATGTCATGCTTTCAGGTTTCAGCAGAATCACAAAGATTTTAAATTATATCTCATCCTAGGCTATCATACTCATACTTATGTAAAAGATCAACCAACAATTCAAAGACATACTCGTGATACCACACAACAAATAAACACAATCCCACCCCCAAACTTAAACTAAACATTGTCCCCAATGTTTGTAGAAATAAGCATGAGGTAAGTATAAGGGTAGAAGTGAACGATATTGTCCTGGGTGATGGAGATCTTTCTGAGTTCCTTGGATAGCCAAAGCATGTGTGTTGGAGTTCCTCTGAATGGGAGCATGGATTTCGACGAAGAAGGGCATCTCCACAACCTACGAAGTAAAACAACAACTAACTAAGAATTGAAAAACAACAAAAACAACTAAAGCAAGCTAAAGACAGGAAAACAAAAGTAAGTAAAGCTTGGGTTGCCTCCCAAGAAGCGCTTTGTTTAACGTCTTTAGCTAGACTATCTCCCTCAAGGTGTTTCTTTCCTTTGTTGCAGTGCCTGGAGTGATGTGTTCATTTGGCCAATCTGGGTCTCTATATTCTTTATTGCGGCTCCATGATCGGTCACTATACCGAGATAAATCGGTGATCGCATTCTCCACTGGTTGGACCGACTTACGATTCAACTATGAAGGAGTGCAATGTGTCTTCCGAGATGGTTTCCTCTTTGATGTAGACGCATGCCCAGGGAGGATTCAACAAATTCTTGTTGTTAGCATAAGAAAAATTCTCATGATACCTCAAACTGGATTGTAATGTGTTGGTAGGTTATTACGAGTCCGATTTCCTCCATAGTGGTTGCTTCTATTGTTCGGTAGTGCAATTGCTCCATAGTGGATTCTCCATTGGGCTGGGAGCATTGAGGGGACATCCTTGTCCGTGGTGATCCCGCAAAATTATTCAAGGCATGAGTGAGAGACGCCATATGAGATCTAAGAGAGGTTACCTCGTCCCAGTTGATATAATCCGACAACATCGGCTTAGATCTGTCATTTCTGTGAGGCCACCGGTAGTTGGCGCTTGACACTTCCTCCGGAGGGCACGTGCTTCACGCACGATTTTACGCCATGAAAGCCCCTCCAAAGCAGTGGCATCCGAATGGTCCTGGTCTTACCTTCCACCCATTATAAAACAAATACACTGGAGCCATCTGATAACCATCTTTGGGGCACCTCTTGAGCATGTCCTTGTACCTTTCCCAGGCTTCAAATAACTGCTCTCCCTCTTGCTGCCTGAACGTTCCTATCTCAGTCCTCAACTTTGCAGCTTTAACAGGTGGAAAGAATTTGGTCATGAAGGCTTGGGCCAACTCCTCCCAGGAAGTGATACTCCCTGAGGGAAGGGACCCTAGCCATTCTTTGGCTCTACCCTGCAAGGAAAAAGGAAAGAGACGTAAGCGAATACTATCAGCAGAGATACCATTCATTTTAAATGTACCACAGATTTCTAAAAAATTTTGAAGATGAGAGTTAGGATCTTCTGTGGCTAGGCCTCTGAAAGCACCTTCCCTAACCATTTGTATCAACCCTGTTTTCAGTTCAAAGTTATTAGCATTGATAGGGGCATAGACTATTCCAGTCTGCTCAGAATTAAACACAGGTTGGAAATACTCCCTTATAGGTTTAGAGTTATTGATGAGCTCCTGATCAGCCATCTCTTGAGGTTCTGCTCTTCCTTCCCTTAGGAGTCTCCTACAGGTCCTCTCGATCTCAGGATCAAAAGGGTGCAAGTCTGCAGCTCTCCCTTTGGGCATACACCTGGAGAAACAAAAAGAAAGAAGTTAGATAAAAAAAGGAAAAACACCAACAACTAGAAATAAAACATAAAATAAAGACATAAAACATAAAACTTGGGTTGCCTCCCAAGAAGCGCTTTCTTTAACGTCTTTAACTAGACGGTGACTTATCAGGGCACATAAAATTGCTCATACTTCTCTGGGCCCTTCTTGCTTGAATCAATGTAGCCCTCTAAGTCTAAAAGGCTATCTTGCTTTTCATGGGCACCAGAGACATAATTATTTTTGGTATTTTTGTTTAATAAAATGAAAGAGCTGAAATCAAAACAAGACTCGTGAGTGAAAGACCAATGGTTATCAAAAATCAAGGAAATTTCTGGGGATAAAGGGAAAGAAGACTTCTCAGCCTCTAACTCTATCACCTGGATCTCTCCTGTGGAACTAAGTGTATCACCAGTGTCCTCCTCACTAACCTGATAATGGTGTGCCTCAGTCTCCCCCAAACTATCCTCACTAACATCTAGACAAATCCTCCTAGGTGGCACCTCCTGAGTGGTAAGGATAAGAAATTGTTCCTGTAAGGCATTAAGGGAAACTACTAGCTGGTTAAGATATTGAGCTCTATCCTGTACTATTTCCCAAAGTCCTACCACTTTAGCTTCTAACCTATCCAACCTCTCTAATTCACTATGAACCAAATTTTTCAATTTCAACTCTAAGGTATATTCTGCCAATTGGTCCATAAGAGAAGATTTTTCTAGTGGTTGGTTAAGGTACGAAAAACTATGGTTCCAAGTGCCTAAATAACTACCCTCATGTGAATTTTCATATATGTCAGGTACAGAATGGTAAAAATTAGACACATGGTAATCAGAAAAATCATGATGCACAAAACTAGGATCCTGAGAGGGACAGTAGAATGGTGAAAACTCAAAATTATGCAAAGTCATACTTGAAAAATTAGTGATTTCACAACAAGACTTCACACAATATCAACACAACCAAAACAGGAAACAAAGACTCAAAAACACACAAAACACAAATAAGGAAATAAACAATCACACAAAACAATTAAGGAAAGACAGACAAACAAGCTTTAGTCTAAAATTTCAAATTTTCTCCTAATATTAATTAATCTAAACAATCGCCATTCCCCGGCAACGGCGTCAAAAACTTGTTGCGTAGAATTATATTGCAATACCGCAGTGTACGAGTCAAGTTTTAGTATAGTGATTTATAAGTCCAAGTATCGTCCTCGGGAATGGGTTTCTAGATTAATTAATTATTAAGGTACTAATTCTCGATTTTAGCTAAAGAAACATAACATGGATAGTTGGTTGAAGTAAATACAAACAATCGAACAAACATGTGGAGACACAAATTGATAGATTTGGGAGAAGTGATTTTACAAGTTAAAGACCTAACTAGCACATGCATTGAACCAATGAGATGAAATTATAAACAAGAAGTGAAATACTCAAGAAAATCTCTCGATTCTTAGTGAGCCTCACACATGCAATAAACTCATAGTCTCCATATGAACCTACAACATGCATGGCATTAAGCAACTTCTTTATGTGTTTCTCTAAGATTTCTAGGTCACTCTCGTGCCAGACTTCCAAGGGTTTTGACAATTTTGCTCTAATTCAAGCTTTATCTCTCGAGTCCACTTAAATCAACAAATTAAAAAGTAAAGAACGAATTGCCAAAAATAACGACATAACATGCTTGAAAGACATCACAAGAAAGTCATAACAAGTAAATCGAATCCTACTACAATGTTTAGCTACTCTAAATCACCTGAAAAACAAACTAAACAAGTAGAAAACGTCTTAGAACGCTATTACAAATTGAAAGAAAGAGAAATAAACTTAGGTGTCGATGTCGGTCCTTCGTCTCCGAGCTACCGTCTTCGATCTCGAACCTCCACGAATGCTTTGGCTCCCAAAACCACTCTTTTCTCTCTTCTTACAAGGTGTATTTCGAATTTAGGGCAAAACTCTACCAAATTGTGCTCCCCTTTTCAAGAATCATAAGGTTGTATTTATAGGCATCAATGGGGCGTTGCAGCGCTAGGGGACAAAGTTGCAACGCTGCACTTAAAACGCGCGTGGTAAATATGGAAACTATCGACAGCGTTGCAACGTTAGGGACAGTGTTGCAACGCTGCTACCTTAACGCGCGCGCCCTTATCGATCTGGCGTTGCGACGCTGCAAGGCAGCGTTGCAACGCCTCTCATCGGCTTCTCGCGCGCGCGCCTTATCGAAGTAGCGTTGCAACGCGCAAGCCGCCGTTACAACGCCATCGCTCGTAGCCTTCAAAGCCTCTTGGCTGCGCTTCGTTAAAGCGTTGCAACGCTTCTATATGGCGCTGCGCGCCATTACCTCGGTCTTAAAGCTTGGTTTGGTCTTCTCTCTTCCATTTGATGTTATATTTAGCTCCAAATAGCCTTGTTTTGATCCCGAGTGATCCAAATTGTCTCCAATAGCTCTGTTTAAGCTCTTAACCTGAAATTGAATAAATTAACCACGTAAAAGCCCTGAAATCATCATAAAACTAGCAATAATTAAGCCTAAGGATAGCATATTTTGTGTGTTATCATCTTGTCAGATCGCCTCGTTTGTATCTAATACAAAGCGGGTCGCATCCACAGTGTATCCAGGATTAGGTCTCCAACCCTATCAATATACTATAGACCGTTCGGGTCATTAACTCGAACTGTATCCTCCCGTTGTGTCCACTACACACCGTTAAAGTTCTTACTTCTCTCATAATGCAATGACCCTGGAGCTTAGTTTATTGGATTAAGTTTATGAAAAAATGCGAGACACAAAGTTTAAATAAATAACACTTATTTATTACACAATGTTGAAATAAATAACTCTTATTCATTTACAACTTGGAATATTACAAACTACACAAGATGAGGACATACATCCCAACAAACTCCCACTTGGACTAAGCTAGTGGAGTACATGATACATTTCTCAAATGTACAGTATAGTAATACAATAAAGTAATACAATAAACTAGGGCATTGAATACCCCTTTACAATACTCCCACTTGCCCTAGTCAGGAAGCACTCGAAGACCTAGACTCTCTAGGTGACCCTCAAACACCTTAGCCGTGAGGGTCTTTGTAAATGGATCAGCAACGTTGTACTCCGAAGCTATCTGCGTGACTGTCACGTCTCCGTGGTGCACAATCTCCCGTATCAAGTGATACTTACGCTCTATATGCTTGCCCCTTTTATGACTCCGAGGTTCTCTCGAGTTGGCTATTGCACCACTGTTGTCACAAAACTGTGTGATTGGCAAGTTCATATTTGGAACAACTTCCAAATCCGTCATGAACTTCCTAAACCAAACAGCTTCCTTTGCAGCTTCACAAGACGCAACATACTCGGCTTCCATCGTGGAATCAGCGATGCATCCTTGCTTGATGCTTCGCCAATCTACAGCTCCTCCATTCAGAATGAAGGCTGACCCCGAAGTGGATTTCCTAGAATCCTTATCGGTTTGAAAGTCAAAATCTGTGTATCCCGTAAGGATCAAATCCCCATTCCCATACACAAGGCTGTAGTTCCTCGTTCTCCTAAGATACTTGAGGATTGTCTTTACGGCTGTCCAGTGATCTAATCCTGGATTGGATTGATACCTACTGACAATCCCAACTGCATAATAGATGTCGGGCCTAGAACACAACATGGCATACATCAGGCTCCCTACAGCTGAAGCATAGGGGATTCGTCTCATATCCTCAACGTCTTGAGGCGTCTTAGGACATTTATCCTTAGACAGGTGAACCCCATGCCTGAAAGGCAACAAGCCCTTCTTGGAGTTCGGAATCTTATATCTAGACAACATCTTGTCAATATAAGACGCTTGAAACATGGCTAGTGTTCTGTTCTTCCGGTTTCGGACAATTTGGATACCTAGAACATATTGTGCCTCTCCCAAATCTTTCATTTGGAATTGCGAAGCCATCCATTCCTTAATGTCAGTAAGAAATCCTACCTCATTCCCAATGAGAAAGATATCATCCACATACAATATAAGAAATGTGACAATACCGTTAACGATTTTCTTGTAAACACAAGGCTCGTCAACATTTTGATCAAAGCCATATGATTTGGTCGCCTCATCAAATCTTATACTCCAAGACCTCGAGGCTTCTTTCAGTTCATAAATAGACCTTTGAAGCCGGCAAACCTTTTGCTCTTGGCCTTGGGCAATGAACCCCTTGGGTTGGTCCATGTAAATGGTCTCGTCAAGGTTGTCATTCAGAAAGACGGTCTTGACATCCATCTGCCATACCTCATATTCATAATATGCGGCAGTGGCCAGAAGGATTCTAATCGACTTTACCATGGCAATAGGTGAAAAGGTTTCCTCATAGTCAACCCCTTCCACCTGGGTAAAACCCTTTGCCACTAGTCGAGCTTTGAAGGTCTGCACTTTCCCATCTACGCCACGTTTGCGCTTGTAGATCCACTTTCAACCAATAGGTTTTACCCCATCGGGTTGGTCCACAAGCTCCCATACGGAACTGAAGTACATCGACTCCATTTCCTGGTCCATAGCTTTAATCCATTCATCTTTGTCAACGTCTGCCATTGCCTGATCATAGGTCAATGGATCCTCACAGTCATCATCAGGAGTGACGACCTGGGTTTCAGCTAAACTCATGTAACGTTCAGTGTCTCACGCCCTCCTCCTCGTCGCCGAGGCATTCCCAACTCTTGGGAAAGGACTTGACTAGACGAGCTAGGATCAACAACACTTGTTGATGTACTAGCACCATCAAACAACTCTTGATGTAATTTGCCCCATTTCATTTAACACAATCTTACTCCTTGGTAAGTGATCCCTGATGTGGTCTTCCTCAAGGAATGTGGCGTTTGTCGACACAAGCACCCTATTATCCTTAGGATCGTAAAAGAAACCACCTCTAGTCTTTTTTGGGTAACCTACAAAAAGGCACAACTTTGAACGGGGTTCCAACTTCTTCGGGTTTGACACCAACACATGGGACGGGCATCCCCAAATTCTGAAATGACGTAAACTGGTTTTACAACCATGTCAGAGTTTGAAAGGTGTTTCACAAACACTCTTCGATGGAACGGTGTTCAAAATGTAAACCGCAAACTCCACTGCGTAACCTCAAAAAGAATCAGGGAGACGAGCATACCTCATTATCGACCGAACCATGTCCAACAAGGTTCTGTTTCTCCTCTCCGATACACCATTCTGTTGTGGCATACCAGGTGCTGAGAGTTGGGACGTAATTTAATGTTCTATCAAATAGTATTGGAATTCAGTGTCCATATACTCTCCACCTCGATCCAATCAAAGTGTTTTAATCGATTTACCTAACAGGTTCTCAACCTCAGTCTTGAACTCCTTGAACTTTTCAAGTGTTTCAGACTTCTTATGCATTAGGTAAATGTACCCATACCTCGAATAGTCATCTATGAAAGATACGAAGTATTCGTAACCTCCTCGTGCTTTAACATTCATCGGACCACAGAGGTCAGAATGTATAAGCTCAAGGGGCTCCTTGGCTCTATATCCTTTTCCACTAAAAGGACGTTTGGTCATTTTGCCTTCAAGGCATGACTCACATACCGATAAAGAGTTTTCTTCCAACTCGCTTAGAAGTCCAGTCTTCACTAGTCTCTCAATCCTATTGAAATTAATGTGGCCTAACCAAAGATGCCAAAGATGGGCACTTTCTTTTGGAGAAACTTTTAATCTCTTAGTTCGCGTTTCAGCTGTTTTAAACAATTCGGTGTTCAAAACACTTTTGACCGAATTAGGATTCAAAACATATAAATTACTCTCAAGCGAAGCAGAACAAATCAAATTTCAATTTCGAGAAATAAACGCTCTATTACTCCTGAAAGAAATGGAAATATTTTGTTCTAGTAAGCTGGAAATAGAAACTAGGTTTCTCGTAAACCTAGGAACTATGTACATATTATCCAATAATAAGTACTTCCCACCAAAGAATAGCTTCACCGTGCCTATTGCTGCAGCCGAGACAACTTCTCCGGATTCAACCCTGAGTGCTATCTCACCCTCTTGCAGCTGCTGCCAGGAACTTAATCCTTGAAAAGAAGAGAAAACGTGGTTAGTGGCGCCTGAATCCAATATCCAAGCAGACTCATTACTCTCCACTAAACAAGTTTCTGTGACAAGTAAATCACATTTATCTATCATCTTCTTTTCATCAAGGAACTTGGGACAACTCCTTTTCAGGCGTCTGTCCCCGTTGCAATAGAAACACTTTCTGGCAACATCCTTGATTTCTTTGCCTTTTAGGGGGGCAACATTGTCAACCTTAACTTCCTTCAACTTCTCCTTCTTCTCCTTAGGGCCTGAAGAGTCTACAAACTTTATCCCAGAGGTCGAACCCCTGTGAAAAGGTCTTAAGGTAACACTTGCCTCAGTTTCCTGTCCCCTAGTTTGCACCAAGGACTGGTAGGTTTGTAGATTGTTGAATAGGACCGTTAAACCGAGCACCTGAGGACCCTCCTAAGTGAGCGCGAACTCTTGGTCGTCATTTACCAAATTCGTGTCGATATTGTTTTTCGACGAAATACTATCGTTGACTAACTTAACGGAAGCTAAAGGAGCGTTAAAAGCGTTTGACATTTTGTTGCTGAAATAAAATGAAAAACTTTGTATTAGTCTGGCAAAAACTTTTGAAAATCCCATCGAGTTTTAGCAAATTTGTATCCTATGATCCCTAGGTCATTCAAAAAGTTCGCAATGATACCCTAAAGGTTTAGAATGACCGCCACCGTAGGGTAGACATACCCACTCCTCCTCTAGGACGAGACTTTCTCGACCAGACCCTAATACCAGAATAACTCTTATTCCATTAGGCATCCAGTTACCATTTTTCGGTATGAATCCATTAACTCTTAATGAATCCTGTGAGTGTCACCCTCAATCTTTAAATTTCCAAGTATCCGTCCAAATAATAGCCACCGAAGGTAGGACTAAGAAGAAAAACCAACAAGGAAATCGTATCCCTTTCGGGAATTCACGGTCTTCCGACTCCCATGATCAAGGCCCTCCGTAGGGATTGTCTGGTCCAGGCCAAACTAGCAGGCAGATCATAGGCATCTCACGGTGTGAATCGAAACAAGAGACCGTGGGTCCCGTTTTCACAGATCTCGCTCCCACTCACTATAAGTACTCTCTCCATTCACGTTGATATTGACCCATACAAATGCCACCCGTAGGGGGATGCTCTCATTTGCGCCACGAGGGCGAGCATGGATCTCACGGTGCGAACTTAACGGAGATTTGTTGATGGAAAAATAAATGTATCTCATACACTTTATTTCCTCCCACTCAGCACTTTAAAATAATTGGGATTGACATAGATAAACCGGCTAAAATTTATCTAAGTCTACCAATATAACTCTTATATTGGATTAGCCTAAGTTTATAATCACATTATTAACTTAGGTCTATGTGACTAAATTAATTAACTCTTAATTAACGGCACTCACGAGAATATCACCTAAGAATCTCCGGACCGAGTTCACTCCCGTTTCGGTTTCAGTAGGGTGTGTTATGGCGTCAACTTAAATACCCAGCCTTAGACAAAACCTTCCTTAGATAGAGTTACTTATCAGTCTCCATTCAAAGGTTATATTTGATTTCCTAATTCTAATCTTATTAGAACTAGAAAACCTAAGTCTAATTATTCAAGTTCTAAACATTTTAAAACTAATAATTAACTTAGGTTACATGCATTTCTATGTTATAGTGCTTGATCATTCATCACATGAATAATACTATACTATAACATACATTCATCACATGAATTAAATGCATGAGCATGCTTTTAATTTAAAAATATAACACTTATATTAAATAAATTAAATCATGCAAACATTATATTATAACTCTTATAATATATCCCTATCATGCATACTATATATTATAACTCTTATAATATAAATATGATGCATGAAATGTTTAACCTAAGGTGGGATTTTAAATCTATATGGCATACTGTATGCACATAGAAATAATTAAATCATACATCTCATGCATAAAATAATTAAATAGCAATATTGGACCAATTTTTGGCACCCTAGGGACAAAAAATTAAATTAATTAACATTAATATAAAAATTATATTAATATTAATTAAAATAAGTAAATAAAATACATTTATAAAATCAATTTTCAAATAAAAAAATAATAAAAAAATAAAACGGCACTTGCACTACCCCAGGCTTGAATCGCCGCTCACGTACCACGTCCTCAGATTTCTCACGCTCCACGCACCACTACGCCACGGCGTTGCAATAATGTTATTGCGTTGCAACGCTGTAATGTATAGTGTTGCGCCCAACATTCTCAACGCTGTGGCGATGCAATGCTACCGCTAGCGTTGCAATGCTGCACTGCAGCAGACTCCAGCAGCATGGATGGCGTCGCAACGCTGATGAACTTCCAGAAAACAACTTTAGCTGTTTTTCACCGAAATCGCCCGTTTTTACTCCGTTTTCTTCACGACAACTCTTGACACGAACAACACAGACTTACAGACTCAATTTACATTAAAAAATGCCCAAAACAACGGGTCGTTACATTGATCTCATCAACTTCAATGTAAATCTAAAAAGTGCCAAAAACCGAAAACATCCAAAATTACAAACCATTAACATTCATCTCATGAAAATTAATGCTAACCACCTAATTTTAAGAATTCACAGAATACACAAGGAAGAGCAACGATTGGCTCTGATACCAATTGAAGGGATTTTGAATTCCCGCAGCGGAAGACGTTGTGAAACGTCGTTGATCCGTTGTGTAATTCCTATCTTAAAATGAAATCTATCTCATAGATCCTAGGCTAAACATGCAAATAGGAGAAGAAAACAGTAAGGACAAATGGTACTTACTTGTTGAACAACACTTCTTCAATCCTCTTCTCCTCCGGTCACGATCTCTCTCGATCCAACGAACTCTTCGAACACGAACCTCGATCCGAACAGGGAGAAACCTCCAAAGGGTCTTCTCGGTTGTTCTCGGGAGGTTGAGGGAGAGTGAGTGGGACTCCCTTTGGTTTTGGGTGAGGAGAGAATTTTGGAGAATTGAGAGAGAATTTGAGAGAGAATTGCTTGCTCTCTTTGGATGGAAATCCAAAAAATGACAAATGGAACACCAAAGGCTTCTTGCAAAGCCTTTAAATACTATTGTGTGATGGAGTTAAAACCTCCACCAAATATCAATTTTACCACAACCATATAATATACAAATCACATTTGCATATTATGTAATATAAGGTATCTCATACCTTATTATACAAATCTCATTTGCATAAATGTGGAATTATAAATTGAATCACATTCAATTTAATTTCTCTCAATTCAATTTCTCCAAATAACACTAATTAATCAATTAGGCTATACTATAGTTTATTATGAATTTTCATTCACATCAAACTATATATTATGTCATCTATATCTCATATAAACGACATAAATACACAAATAATGAATTTGAACACTTCAAATTCATACCAAACTGTAAACCCTCAATTTGTCCAATTTGAGCCAACCGAGGGACCTAATGGACCTACACGTGACGAGCTCCAATGATCCGAGACTAATCTGTCAAACTCTTTGACCCGGTTATTCAACATTCATTAGGTACGGTAACACTCCACTAATGCCCATAGCTGCACTCTCATCACTGTAGGACAAGTTGTGTCCATCGATATAACCAATACCCATGAGTCGACCCTTCACAGGTTGTTCGTAGTCACAGCTGGGTCAAATTACCGTTTTACCCCTGTGTTTACCTCTTGCTCCTTAAGTCCCACTGCTCCGCTAATGAACAACTACGTTGCATGGTTCAACCATAAACAACAACCCTCTCAAGCCAATTAGAGAGTGGGGCCCCGTTGTTCAAGCCCCGGAGACAGCACTTAAAGGAACAACCCCTCTACTTTCCTTAAATCGGGAACGAGTGAATTCCTTCTTTCGTAGTCAAGTTCCCAGCTCCCCACGTGGTCTTGCCCTTGAGAAGATAGGCATATTGGGCGAGCAATAGTGGCCACCCTCACCCGTACTAGTCAAAGGACAGACCCCCGCAGACAGGAGTTCGTAACACGCTCAGGATTAAGGTGAGTAACTGTGACCCTATAGCTTAGTTTATCAGGTAAGTAACTGTGACCACCCTCACCCGTACTAGTCAAAGGACATATCTCATTGAATTTATGAGAGAACTAGAACTTGAACGGTGTGTAGTGGACACACAGGGAGGATAACGTTCGAGTTAATGACCCGAACGGTCTACAGTATATGGATAGGGTTGGAGACCTAATCCTGGATACGTTGTGGATGTGGTCCGCTTTGTATTAGATACAAACGAGGTGATCTGACTCGTTCATGTGGTTGACATGCGAGTGTGGGCATCCTGTGCAATGAGATTGTACAAGATCGGACCGTGAATTATTAGACCTACTGATGTAACACCGTTGATAGTATAGGACTAATAACTTCGTAGATAACCAATAGTGACTTGACCTTAATCCTGAGCGTGTTACGGACTCCTGTCTGTCGTTCGGGTCATTAACTCGAACGTGATCCTCCCTGTATGTCCACTGCACAACGTTCAAGTTCTAGTTCTCTCATAAATTCAAGAGCTTAGTTTATTGGAAAAGTTTGTAAATATTTCGAGACACAAAGTAATGAAATAAATAACTCTTATTAATTTCAAACAGTAATTTACAAACACGAGATTAGGACAAAAATCCCAACAAACTCCTACTTGGACTAACTTAGTGGAGAAAATACATTTCTGAAATGTACATAAATTACAATGAAGTAATACAATAAATTAGGGCATTGAATACCCGTTTACACATCTCCCACTTGCCTTAGTCAGGAAGCTCTCGAAGACCTAGACTCTCTAGGTGACCCTCAAACACCTTAGCTGTGATGGGCTTTGTAAATGGATCAGCTACGTTGTGCTCCGACGCTATCTGTGTGACTGTCACTGATGGAGATCTGATCTCCTTGAGCAGCAGAAACGTGGTTTGGAGTCGTAATTGTTTGATTGTTTAGGTTGAAGCAAAAATCAGTACATTGACAAAATACAGAACAAGCATACATCATTTAATCTAATTAAAGCATGGACTAGTACATGCAAACATGATAGAGTTTAACGACTAAACTAATAAAAGAGAGGGATACCTTTGAAGATTTTCGCCAGCAACTTGTTGCTCCAAAGGTTGTACAGCAAATCAATTGTACAGGGACTTCTCTGTTTTCTTCTAGCAAGAACACAACCACCAGAGATCACCTTCTATATCTCTGAGTGCTTAGATCCTCCTTTGGTGGGAAGGATTCCAACTTTTGGAATAATTGGGAATTTTGAGAGTGAGAGAATTCTAGAGCAACAGCAATTCACAAAGTTGCTTGAATGATCAATCGATCACCTGCTTCTTCCAACTCCCTACAATTAACGATAGGGAGTGGAGAAGAAATTGGTGAGTGGGGACCGTGTCATCTACACGTTCCCCTCTTTTAATTAATTAAATAATTAATTAAAACATATATAACCTATTAAATAATTAATTAATTCTCAATTAATTAATTTGAATATCAAATAGATTATATGTATATGATTAAATCACATTTAATTATTAACCTATAGTTTTAATGTACATCCAGTGCACATTAAATTTTTTATCCTATAGTTTGCAAACATGAATCACATTAACATTTTATATAATATTTGAACTCTTTCAAATATTCAATTCTCTCATATAATTTAATAGGAATCATATTCACATTAAAATTATAATATATAGTTCCAAAACAATATATTATATCGTATCTAAATACATTAAATATATTCCCTAATGAATTTGAACATTTCAAATCAAATGATCTAGTAACCCTTTACGAGCTAGAAGGTGGACCTAATGGACCTACAGATCAAAAGCTCCAACGATACAAGATTGCTCGGTTAATCTCATTAACCTCCCAATCAACATTCGTTAACTGTGGGAACTCTCCCCTAATGTCCCACAGCTGCACTCTTCTCACTGCAGATATATTTCTGTGTCAATGGATATTGACCAATAACAGCAAGTCAATCCTTCACGAATGTTCGTAACACCAGCTGGGTCAAATTACCGTTTTACCCCTGGGTTACATCTTGTGCCTTAAGTACCAGTGTTCCTCTAATGAACAATTAGTTTGTGGTCCTACCAACAAACAAAGTCCCTCTCAGGCCAATGAAAGGGTCGTGCCCTTTGTTCAAGTCCCGGAGACACCACTTAAGGGAACATTCCTCTACTACCCTAGTAGGCGGGAAGGAGTGAATTCCATCTTGCTAAGTTAAGTTCCTAGCCGCTCACTCGGTCTTGTCCTCAAGAAGGTAGGCATATTGAGTCGGTGAATCTGGCCACTCTAACCCATACTAGTCAAAGGACAATCCCTCGCGAACAGGAGTTCGTAACTTTTTTCGAGATTGAGATCAAGTTGCCTAGGTCATCCTAGTGAAATAGAAATCTAACTAGTCAACGGAGTTACAGCTAGAGGTTACTATTTCGTGGTCCAGTCTTATGTAATCTCATTACATAACATATCCCCACTCACATGTCATCTACACGAACACGTTAGGATCACAGTGTTTGTATCAAATACAAAGTGGGCCACATCCATAGTTTTACCAGGGTCCTTTTTATGTACATTACATTCAGTTAAAGATTCATTTAACAGCCTTGGATGTTTAGTTTATTGGATTTAGGGTTTAAATAAAGGCAAACTCGTAGATAACGAAAAATCACAATTTATTGAAATAATAACACTTTATTACATTAATTAGAACATAATTACAAACTACGAGTTTTAAGGCACAAATCCCAACAGTCACGTCTCTGCGGTGCTCAATCTCCCGTATCAAATGATACTTGCGCTCAATGTGTTTGCCTCTCTTATGGCTCCGAGGCTCACGTGAGTTTGCTACTGCACCACTGTTATCACAGAACAGTGTGATCGGCAAGTTCATATTTGGAACAACTTCCAAATCCGTCATGAACATCCTAAGCCAAACAGCTTCCTTTGCAACTTCACAAGCCGCAACATACTCCGCTTCCATAGTGGAATCAGCGATGCATCCCTGCTTGATGCTCCGCCATACTCTGACTCCTCCATTCGAATGAAGGTGACCCGAAGTGGATTTCCTAGAATCCTTATCGGTCTGAAAATCAGAATCTGTGTATCCCGTAAGGATCAAATCCCCACTACCATACACTAAGTTGTAGTTCCTCGTTCTTCTAAGATACTTGAGGATTGCCTTTATGGTTGTCCAGTGATCTAATCCTGGATTGGACTGATAGCTACTGACGATTCCTACTGCATAACAGATGTCGGGCCTAGTACATAACATGGCATACATCAAGCTCCCTACAGCCGAAGCATATGGAATCTGTCTCATATCCTCAACATGTTGAGAAGTCTTAGGACACTGATCCTTAGACAAGTGAACCCCATTCCTGAAAGGCAGCAAGCCCTTCTTGGAGTTCTGCATCTTATATCTAGACAACATCTTGTCAATATAAGACGTTTGAGACAAGGCTAGCGTTCTGTTCTTCCGGTTCTGGACAATCTGGATACCTCGAACATACTGAGGTTATCCCAAATCTTTCATTTGGAATTGCGAAGCTAGCCACTTCTTAACGTCAGTAAGAAATTCTACCTCATTCCCAATGAGAAGAATATCGTCCACATACAACACTAAAAATGCGACAGATTTGTCAACAATTTTCTTGTATACACAAGGCTCGTCAACATTTTGATCAAAGCCATAAGATTGGATCACCTCATCAAACCTTATATTCCAAGACCTCGAAGCCTGTTTCAGTCCATAAATGGACCTATGAAGCCGGCAAACCCTTTGCTCTTGGCCTTGGGAAATGAACCCTTTGGGTTGGTCCATGTAGATGGTTTCATCAAGTTTGCCATTCAGAAAGGCTGTCTTGACGTGCATCTGCCATACCTCGTAGTCATAATACGCGGCAACGGCCTGAAGGATCCTGATCGACTTTACCATGGCAACAGGTGAAAAGGTCTCCTCATAGTCAACCCCTTCAACCTGGGTAAAACCCTTTGCCACTAGTCAGGCTTTGAAGGTCTGCACCTTCCCATCTACGCCACGTTTACGCTTGTAGATCCATTTGCAACCAATAGGTTTTACCCCATCCAGTTGATCTACAAGCTCCCAGACATAATTGAAGTACATAGTGTCCATTTCCTGGTCCATAGCTTTAATCCATTCGTCTTTGTCAACATCAACCATTGCCTGATCATAGGTGAATGGATCCTCACAGTCATCATCAGGAGCGACAACTGAGGTTTCAGCTAAACACCTATAGCGATCAGGCTGTCTCACAACCCTCCCACTACGTCGAGGCATTCACAACTCTTAGGAACAGATTTGACTAGACGTGCTAGGATCAACAACACTTGTTGACGCACTAGCCCCATCAGCAACTCTTGCTGATGTACTGTCCATTTCATTTAACACAATTTTACTCCTTGGTAAATGATCCTTGACGTGGTCTTCCTCTAGGAAAGTGGCGTTTGTCGACACATGCACCCTATTTTCCTTAGGATCATAAAATAGACCACCAGTAGTCTCTTTAGGGTAACCTACAAATAGGCACAATTTCGAATGGGGTTCCAACTTTTTTGGGTTTGACACCAACACGTGTGTCGGGCATCCCAAAATTTTGAAGTGATGTAAACTGCCTTTACGCCCACTCTAGAGCTCGAAAGGTGTTTCACAAACACTCTTCGATGGAACATTATTCAAAATATATACCGCAGTCTCCAGTGCGTAACCCCAAAAGGAATCAGGGAGATGAGCATAGCTCATCATCGACTGAACCATGTCCAACAAGGTTCTGTTTCTCCTCTCCGATACACCATTCTGTTGTGGCATACCAGGTCTTGAGAGTTGGGACGTGATTCCGTGTTCTATCATATAGTCCTGGAATTCAGTGTCCATGTACTCTCTACCTCGATCCGATCGAAGTGTTTTAAGCGATTTACCTAAGAGGTTCTCAACCTCAGTCTTGTACTCCTTGAACTTTTCAAGAGTTTCAGACTTCTTGTGCATTAGGTAAATATACCCATACCACGAGTAATCGTCTATGAAAGACACGAAGTATTCATAACCGTCTCGAGCTTTAACATTCATCGGACCATAGAGGTCAGAATGTATTAACTCAAGAGGCTCTTTGGCTCTATATCATTTTCCACTAAAAGGACGTTTGGTCATCCTGCCCTCAAGGCATGACTCACACACTGGTAAAGAGTTTTCTTCCAACTCGTTTAGAAGTCCACTCTTCACTAGTTTCTCAATCCTATTGAGATTAATGTGGTCTAACCGTAGATGCCAAAGATGGGCATTTTCCTTAGGAGAAATTTCGCTTTCTTAGTTCGCGTTTCTGCAGTTTTAAACAATCCAGTATTCAAAACACTTTTGACCGAATTAGGTTTCAAAACATACAGATTATGCTCAAGTGAAGCTGAACAAATAACATTGCCTTTGAAAGAAATAAACGCTTTATTTAATTCAAAAGAAACACATATAGATTGTTCAATTAGGCAGGAAATGGAAACAAGGTTTCTAGTAAACCCTGGTACAATGTACAAATTATCTAATAATAAGTACTTCCCGCCAAAATGTAGCTTCATCGTGTCGATCGCTGCAGCAGAGACAAGCTCCCCGGATCCAACCCGTATAGTCACCTCACCCTCTCGCAACGGCTGCCAGGAATCAATCCCTTGAAAAGAAGAACAAACATGGTTAGTGGCACTCGAATCCAATATCCAGGCATAGTCACTACTCTCCACTAAACAGGTTTCTGTCACAAGTAAATCACATTTACCTTGATTCTTCCTCTCGGCCAAGAATTTAGGACAGTTCCTCTTCCAGTATCCACCCCCATTGCAGTGGAAACACTTTCCTTTCTCTGCAACGTCCTTGACCTTCTTGCCCTTGTGGGTGGCAGCTCGGTCAGTTTTACCCCTCTTCATCCTCTTCTTCCCTTTCGGGCGTGAAGGAGAAACAGGTTTAGTCCTAGAGGTCGAACCCCCTGTGATAAGACCTGTAGGCAATATTTGCCTCAGATTCCGATGCCTTGACCCTCTTCAAGGACTGGAAATTCTGTAGCTCATGGAGGGTAGTCAAAGTGTAGTTAATTTTGTTCATAACAGCATTACTACCAAACTGAAGGAAACTCTTCGGAAGAGTCTCCAGAATAAAACTGACTTGGCTCGACTCGTCGATTAAAGCCCCGTTCATCTCAGCCAGATTAAAGTGGGTCATCATGTCTAGAACATGTTCACGGACAGACGACCCCTCTTTCATCCGTGCATTGAAGACGTATTTGAGCGAGTCATGTCGGACCTGAAAGGACTATTGTCCAAACATTTCCTGCAAGGACTCCATGATCTCCTTGGCGGTGACCATCAGCTCATGCTTCTTTGCCAATACATCAGACATGCTGGCAATGATATAGACATTGGCCTTTTCATTGGCCCTGATCCATCAATCGTATGCATCGCGAACACGTCGCGACACAGTCGAGTCCGGCATCTGAGGACACTCCTCAGAGAGCACGAACTTAATGTCGTCAGTTACCAAAATTGTGTTAATGTTGTTTTTCCAACTTTGGTAATTATCTCCCACTAGTTTATCGGACGCGAGTAGAGCTATAATTGCGCTAGACATGTTTTAAGCTGAAAAATTAGAAAACTTTGTGTTAGTCTCGCAAAAACTTTTTAAAACCAATCAAGTTTTAGCAAAATTGTTTCATGATCCCTAGGTCATTCAATATTTTGCAATGATATCCTAAAGGGTTAGAATGACCGCCACCGAAGGGTGAACAGAACACTCCTCCTCTAGGACGAGACTTTCTCGATCAGACCCTAATCCCAGAATAACTCTTATTCCATTAGGCGTCTAATTACCATCATTCGGTTGAATTCATTAACACTTAACGAATTCTGTGAGTGTCACCCTAAATCTTTAAGTTTCCAAGCATCCGTCCAAACAATAGCCACCGAAGGGTGAACTAAGAAGGAAAACCAATCAGGAAACTGTATCCATTTCGGAAATTCACGGTGTTCCGACTCCCATGATCATGCCCTCGAAGGGATTGTCTGGTCCAGGCCAAACTAGCAGGCGAATCATAGGCGTCTCACGGTGTGAATCGAAAGAAGAGACCGTGGGTCCCGTTTTCACAAGTCCCACTCCCACTCACTATAAGTACGCTCTCCATCCACGATGATATTGACCTATACAAATTCAACCCGAAGGGGGACGTTCCCATTTGCGCCACGAGGCCGAGTATAGATTTCACGGTGCAGACTTAACGGAGATATGTGGTTGGAAATTGAAATGTATCTCATACACTTTATTTCCTCTCACTCAGCGCTTTAATTTTAATAGGGATTGACCTAGATAAACCGGCTAAAATTTACCTAAGTCTACCAATATAACTCTTATATGGTATTAACCTAAGTCTATAATCACATTATAACTTAGGTCTATGTGAGTAAATTAAAACACTTTTAATGAGCGGCACTCACGATAAGTATAATCTAAGAATCTCCGAACCGAATTCACTTCCAGTGTCGGTTTTCGTAGTGGGGTGTTACATAGCGTCAACTTAAATACTGACCTTAGACAAAACGTTCCTTAGACGAGTTTACTAATCGGTCTCCATTCATAGACTATACTTTGATTTCCTAATTTCTAATCTCATTAGAAAATAGAAAACCTAAGTCTAATTATTCAAGTTCTAAACTCTTTAAAACTAATAATTAACTTAGGTTGCATGCATTTCTATGTTATAGTGCTTGATCATTCATCACATGAATAACTATATACTATAACATAATATTATTCATTACATGAATATAAATGCATGAGCATACTTTAATCTAAAAAATATAACACTTATATTAATTAAATTAAACATACATTTAATTATATTATAAGTCTTAAAATATAACCTATCATGCAAACTATATATTATAACTCTTATAATATAAATGATGCATGAAAATGTTTAACCTAAGGTGGGATTTTAAATCTATATGACATACATTATGCACATAGAATTTAATTAAATCATACATCTCATGCATAAAATAATTAAATAGCAAAAATGGACCGGTTTTTGACACCTAGGGGCAATTATTTAATTAAATAACATTAATATAACACTTATATTAATATTATTTAATAAAATGATTAAAGAAATAATTAAAATACATTTTATAATTAATAAATAAAGAAAAAACGAAAATAAAACTGCCCATGAACTCTGAAACCGCCCACATCTCGCGAACAGGATGCTGCAACCGCCCACTACGCGTGTGGCGTTGCAACGCTGCCGCATCCAGCTTTGAGGCCAGCGTGCTCCACGTCGTGGCGTTGCAACACTACGCCTACCGTTGCAACGCTGATCTGCAGCCAAGCCAGCTCGCGCAAGGATAGCGTTGAGACGCCAATGAACAGCGTCTCAACGCCATCGACAGGACAGCAAACACCTTTGTTGTTCTTCATCGATTTTCGCCCGTTTCCGCTGCGATTTCTTCACAGCAATTCTTGCCACGAACGACTCGGACTTACAGACTCGATTTACAACAAAATGCCAAAAAAAGACGGACCCTTACATTGATCTCATCAACATAAATTGTAAATCTATTCAAGTGCCAAAAACCGAAACATCCATTAAGCAAAACCAACATTCATCTCATGAAATAAGGCAATTTACCCACCTATTTTAACAAAAAACAGTGCATAAAGAAGAACCATTGAAATGTCTCTGATACCAATTGAAGGAAATGAAATTCACCGCGCAGCGGAAGACGATCGAATCGCCAAGGTATCGTTATGCTACTTGAATTTTGTTAAAACGATCTAACTTTTAGATCTAAGTTAAACATGTAAAGAAGGAAGAAAATACAGCAAGATGAATTGTACTTACTTGTTGAAGACTCTCTTCAATATTTCTTCCAAAGATCACGAACACTTCGGGAACAATCACGATCTCTACGATCCCGAACAAATCCAACGAACAAGAACACAACACCACCAATTGGAACCTTGGTTGTTCTTCTTTTGGAAAGAAGGAGAATGGTGGGATTCTAGTGTTTTGGAGAGGGAGGAGAGTTGAGAGAGTAGAGAGAATTCTTAATCTCTTTTCTTTGATGAAAATCAAAAAATGAGAGAATGAGTTGTTAATCCCTTCTTGCAAAGGGTTTAAATAGTGGAAATGATGGAGTTAAAATCTCCACATTATTACCACTTTACCACAACCATAGGTTATGCAAATCTCATTTGCATAACCATATAATATAAGATATCTCATATCTCATATTGCAAATTCGCATATGCAATAATTGTGGATTAATTAAATTGAATCACATCTAATTTTATTTCTCTTAATTAATTTCTCCAATTAGCCCTAATTCAACAATTAGGCTAACCTATAGTTTATTATGAATCTCATTCACATTAAACTATATATTATATCATTCATATCTCATAAAAATGACATAAATGCCCTTTAAGTGAAATTGAACACTTCAATTTCATACCAAAATATTAACCCTTCTTTTAACCGAAATTGAGCCAACTGAGGGACCTAATGGACCTACAGTGACGGGCTCCAATGATCCTAGATTAACCTGTCAAACTCTTTGACCCGATTAATCAACATTCATTAGCTACGGTAACACTCCACTTTAGCCCGTAGTTGCACTTCCGTCAGTGTAAAATATTACGTGTCCACTGATATAACCAATACCCATGAGTCGACCGTTCACAGGTTGTTCATAGACACGGCTGGGTCAAATTACCGTTTTACCCCTATGACTACCTCTTGTTCCTTAAATCCCCACTGCTCCTCTAATGAATAACATATTGTGATGGTCCAACCATACACAACACCCTTCTCGGGTGATAACTCGCCAAAGAAGAGTTATTTTACTATAATTTTAGAGCTTAATGTACTTGAATTGCATAGAATTTATTGAGTCTCATGTTATTTTATCCCTAAATTGTGTATGTTAGCTAAAAAGTCTTGAATTTAAGCATTATGTTCGAAAAGAATTAATTTTGATGTTTTTATGCTTTAATTTAAGAAATTTGAAAAAATAAACTAACGGTTAATTAAAGACCAAAATTTGTGATTTTTCTTAACTCCAAAAATCCTTGCATATTTAGTTTGATTTATAATTGACTTCATAAATTTATTTGAGATTTTTCTGTGTGCAGGAGATGTTTAAAAATTACAAGAGTCCCTAAGGGCATTTTAGACATTTTACACGAAGGGTAATATGGTCCTTTTACCCTTAAGGGTATTTTTGTAATTTGTGGAGTTAGGTCAACATCATCTTGTATAAGGAGACTAGGGTTTACAAATGTGAAGGGAGAAGAGTTGCCACAAAAAGTAGAAAAGACCGAGAGAGAAGGGAAACCGTGCAATTGCTACAGCAAATGTGTGCGTTGAAGAGAAAAATCGTGAAGGTGACATTGTTGTAGCAATTGGGTGAGTGAGGAAGAAATTGACAAGCTTCAGTGTGCATTATTGTAGCAATCAGAGGAGAAAACTGGGACAAAGGAGGCTGAGTCAATCGGCTTTGTTGAAGCAATTGGGAGAGAAGAACTCACGAGAAGTTCCTGACAACCTGCTGCAAAACCGATAGCTACTTTGTTGTAACAAACTGTGGAGCTGCTGCGTTTGACCTACCTTTGCTAAAGCAAAGTTGTGAATAGGGGACTGCCCACCTGATGCGATTGGCCTAGCATTGCTGAAGCAAAATCGTGAGTAGGGAGCTATTGTGTTTTCTTTGCTGAAGCAATCGATAGAGGAAGCAAGAGCTGACTTTGCTGAAGCAATCGATAGCCCATTTGTTGAATCCTACCGTGGCACTTTGCTGAAGCAAAGTGCACTGTTGCTGACCAATTGACAGAGGTGTTGCTTGACAATTTCTTGAGTTCCTGACCTGCTGCAACCTGCCCATCTTTGCTGAAGCAATCTGTGGAGATCACCTATCGGGATTGACTTGCAATTGCTGAAGCAAAGTCAGAGATAAGGTTTTCAATCAGCTGCTGCCTTGTGGAGTTTCTTGGTGTTTTGCGGAAGCTAAACACATGTCACTTACCTCGCGTAACCCGCTCCTAATCTCTAATTGTTAATGCTATTTTTCTGCCATTGGACACATATTTTAGACTATTTTTGCTCACTGTTTTAGCCTAATTGTGTGGCTGTTTTGATTGATATTTTTTATACGATTCCATCGATTAGTGAAAAGCATGTTTAACCTTAAGTTGTGTAATTTGACTCCAATCATGAGCTAAATTCTCCTAGGCACGGGTTAAGTTGTTCTTCAATGTATAAATTGTAATAAATTAATGGTTGATGTCATAGTTAAATTTATGAGATTTTAATGTTTACAACGATGCATGAGGGTTAAAATTTGGCCACTTTAACTTCTCTTTAAATTCATGAACTTGGAAAAGCTAGTGAATTAGGAAATTAAAATTTTATTCTAGGATCTTGAGTTAATTAGGGATAATTAACCCACCTGGAACCTTGAAATCATGAGCGTAATTTAGGTCTCAATTGGGAAATTGTTGGTCTTAAAATTTAGTGATTTTGGAAAAATTCACTTGATCACATGTGTAGGTAAATTCAAGGCACCAACCACATATTTGTTATTCTAATTATACATGAAACTTCAACTTAACCCTAGCCTTTCTCTCAATCTAAAAGCCCTAGTTTACTCTCGTCTAGTTTATGTTTTTAACGTTTTCACGTACTTTTGAATTATTGCATTAGTCTTCGTTATACTTAACTCATCCAATTAATAAGATAAAAAAAATCAAATTCTATTATTGCATTCACTGATTTTTTTTAACACAAATTTGCATGCCCATTGCATTGCAGCAAAAAAAAAATAGGAGACAAATTTCTAGGACACTCATTGATTTAGATTCTACTAGTCCTCGTGGGATCGATACTTTTCTTATCACTTGCTGCACTGACCGTGTAAACTTGCACGTCAAAGGAGAGTCAGAGTCTCATCCTACTTGCATTAGTTTAGGACACCTGACATTTTCTGCATCAAGTTTTTGGCGCCGTTGTCGGGGACTAGTTTTGATTCTTATTTTGTTTGAGTTGATTTTAGCATTTTATCCTTGTTTTTCTTGTTGGGTGTGCCTTGTTATCTTTGTTTCGTATTTTTATCTTTGTTGAGTCTTTGTTATTCTTTCTGGTTGTGTTGGTGTATATTGTGTTTGTTGAGCCTGTTATAATTGATTCATTATTTTATTATGGCTTATGATAACTTTGGGTGGTCTTCTGTGCCCAATGAGCAACCACAATATAGTTCCTTTTCTTATGATTATCCCTATGTCAATTTAGCGTCTTCTAGTGAGGGGTATGAATCTTATGGCTACCAAATGCCTAATTACTATCATACTAACCCTATGACTTATGGGAACCATATGTATGATAATTATCAGAGAAATTGGGGCTATGAACCATATCCTAAGGGTTTTGAGCCATATCCTTCCTATATTCAAGAAACCTGTGTGTATTTAATCTTCCCTTAAAATGTTGTTATTAGAATATATGAGAACCACAGAAGAGAGGAATAGGCAAATAGAAGAGATGAATAGTCAAATAGGGGAGTCAATTCAACGCCTAACAGGTACAATTGCCTCCCTTAGAGAACAAATACACTTAGACTCGTCTGAGGTTGAGCACCCTAGGGAAGAGAGTGAAGGAGGACCCACACCCTTAGATAGTTCGATGAGTCACTTGATCACTGACTCATGAGAAAACCTTCGGACCCTAGTCCTTCATATTTTTCTGAGCATGAGCATTTAGAGGATTGTGCTTTAGATGTAAAAGAACTAGAACCTCTTAGCACACACCAGGATAGAGTTAGTGAGAGTGTGGAAGAAGTCGAGCCTGTTGAGTTAGGCCAGGAGGTAGAGTGTGAGGCTTTTGAGTCTATGTCAGTTATATCTTCTGATTTTTCTCTTATTAGTGAGTGTTTTTCTTTCTATTCTCTCGAGTCAGTGTCTTTTTGTGAGTCTGTTCATTTTCCTGTTTTTCCTTCTTTTCTTTTATCAAACAAAAAACCAAAAAATGTTTACTTTGTTGTTTTTTCTTCTTTTCTTTTAATATATAAAAAATCAAAAAATATATATGTTTCGGGCTCTCACGAGAAGCTAGTATTCTTGCTAGCTCTAATTTGTTTTGTAGATTCAAGAAAGAGAGGCCCGAAGAAGTGGGAGAATTTTTATGTACCTTGACGAGCCCACGTATACTACGTCAAGCTAATGACGTGAAACAAGCGCTTCTTGGGAGGCAACCCAAAGTTTATTTCGTTTGTTTCGTTTTTTTTTTGTTTTTGCTTTTGTTTCGTTTTTAGTTGTTTTTTATTTTTCAATAAATAACCCTTGCTTATTTTGCAGCTCCCTTAGGATTTGATGATTCATATGCACTGCAGTAGAGATCTCCTCGATTCAGGGCAGTATTATTCTCCCTTCCATTTTTCTTAGTTGTCCTTAAGCATGCTTAAGTGAGTAGATTATACATTAAGGGCAATGTGTGCTTTAACAATGAGGGGGAGATTGTTGTTCTGAATCTGATTTTGGGCTTAATTGAAAATTTTTCTGTTGATGAGACTGTGTGTTGCTAGAGTATATAGGGTGTTGCATGCCTTTGTGTTTATAAAGTTATTTGCTTGCTTTAGGACTTCAAAATTATCTATTTTGACTACTGGATTCCATGTTAGTTGTTTGTTTCATGGTCTTTGATATGCATGATGTAGGTAGTTGATTTATTATATTTAAGCAAGTAAAAATAGGAAAGATGGTTGTTGTTCCTTGTTTAAAAATTAAGTTTCTGCATGTTTTTAATTGTAAAAAGTGTGTTGTCTTTGGTAGAAACTTAGTATGCATCTCCCCTTGAAAATAAAAAGTTAAGGTCAAATCTCAGGGTTAATGAAAATAAGAGTTGTTGCTTGTGTTCGAGGCAAGAGTATCCTATCTTGTTTGGTGTTTCTCAAGGTCAAGCTTGTCATTAGGGTTTTTTAGTGCGCTTATGGTTAGTATGTCAATCAAAGTTGTTAGGATTCAACTCCTGATCCAAAAAGTTTCGAAAACTAGAAGCCATGACAAGTTAGGTAACCCATACATTTTTTTAGAACGCTCCAAAATTAGTAAACTTCAAATTTGTGATCATTTCAAGTTTGGGGGAGTTACTCGACCTCCCTAACTCAATGAGGACATTGAGTACTCTAAGTTTGGGGGGAAAGGTAAATTCTTCGTGTTTATTTTTAAGAAAAAAAAGAAAAAAGAAAAAAAGAAAGAAAGAATGTGCGAACCTTTCATTTCCCTAAAACTCCATTGGGCTAGACAAAACAATGTGCTATTTATTTTGTTATTTCAGGCAACTTGGTGCTCGATGTCAGGGGGTCTTGGCACTAACCATGCTGGCCTCTTGGAGCGAAGGTATCAAGCAATAAGCCTGTACCCATTGCTTAGGTGCGCTACGCTAACCACGTGTGCCATTCTAAGAACTACGGGAGAGTAAAAAAAAAAAGAAAAGAAAAAAGGAAACAAAAAAAAAAATCTAGCCCTAAATAGTGAGTTTTATGGAAATTGAAGGGAATATTATACATAATTGTTTTAATAAATAAAATAAAATAAAAAGGAATGATCATAAAATTGTAGTCATGCGAGTTTTGGAGTGTGACTTATCTTTAACTATGGGTTGCTTGATTTGAATGATTAGGATTCTAGTGGTTGAACTTGAGGGTAAGTGTCGAATCCTAGTTGGTTTGCTCTTGGTTATTGATGCATAAGTGTAATTAGGAAACCCCGGATGAGCCACTTAGATAACATGGAATGAATGGTGACTTGTAGCTTAGAGCATAAGTACTCAATCCTTGTTTAATTAACCCAAATGATTTGAATCTTTAAGGTCTTTAAAGTCTTTAGGGAATCGAACTCATTGAGGACAATGAGTAGTTCAAGTTTGGGGGTTTGATAACTCGCCAAAGAAGAGTTATTTTACTATAATTTTAGAGCTTAATGTACTTGAATTGCATAGAATTTATTGAGTCTCATGTTATTTTATCCCTAAATTGTGTATGTTAGCTAAAAAGTCTTGAATTTAAGCATTATGTTCGAAAAGAATTAATTTTGATGTTTTTATGCTTTAATTTAAGAAATTTGAAAAAATAAACTAACGGTTAATTAAACACCAAAATTTGTGATTTTTCTTAACTCCAAAAATCCTTGCATATTTAGTTTGATTTATAATTGACTTCATAAATTTATTTGGGATTTTTCTGTGTGCAGGAGATGTTTAAAAATTACAAGAGTCCCTAAGGACATTTTAGACATTTTACACGAAGGGTAATATGGTCCTTTTACCCTTAAGGGTATTTTTGTAATTTGTGGAGTTAGGGCAACATCATCTTGTATAAGGAGACTAGGGTTTACAAGTGTGAAGGGAGAAGAGTTGCCACAAAAAGTAGAAAAGACCGAGAGAGAAGGGAAACCGTGCAATTGCTACAGCAAATGTGTGCGTTGAAGAGAAAAATCGTGAAGGTGACATTGTTGTAGCAATTGGGTGAGTGAGGAAGAAATTGACTAGCTTCAATGTGCATTATTGTAGCAATCAGAGGAGAAAACTGGGACAAAGGAGGCTGAGTCAATCGGCTTTGCTGAAGCAATTGGGAGAGAAGAACTCACGAGAAGTTCCTAACCACCGTTTGCAAAAACCGATAGCTACTTTGTTGTAGCAAATCGTGGAGTCATTGCGCGTTTGACCTACCTTTGCTAAAGCAAAGTTGTGAATAGGGATCGCCCACCGATGCGATTGGCCTAGCATTGCTTTGAAGCAAAATCGTGAGTAGGAGCTATTGTGTTTTCTTTCTTGGAAGCAATCGATAGAGGAAGCAAGAGTGACTTTGTTTGAAGCAATCGATAGCCCATTTGTTGAATCTCACTGTGGCACTTTGCTTTGAAGCAAAGTGCAATCGCTCTTGACCAATTGACAGAGGTGTTGCTTGACAATTTCTTGAGTTCCCGACTGCCGCAACTGCCCATCTTTGCTTTGAAGCAATCAGGAGATCACCTATCGGGATTGACTTGCAATTCTTTGAAGCAAAGTCGAGATAAGGTTGCCAATCACCGCCGCCTTGTGGAGTTTCTTGGTGTTTCATGGAAGCTAAACACATGTCACTTACCTCGCGTAACCCGCTCCTAATCTCTAATTGTTAATGCTATTTTTCTGCCATTGGACACATATTTTAGATTATTTTTGCTCACTTTATTTTAGCCTAATTGTGTGGTGGTTTTTTTGATTGATATTTTTTATACGATTCCATCGATTAGTGAAAAGCATGTTTAACCTTAAGTTGTGTAATTTGACTCCAATCATGAGCTAAATTCTCCTAGGCACGGGTTAAGTTGTTCTTCAATGTATAAAGTGTAATAAATTAATGGTTGATGTCATAGTTAAATTTATGAGATTTTAATGTTTACAACGATGCATGAGGGTTAAAATTTGGCCACTTTAACTTCTCTTTAAATTCATGAACTTGGAAAAGCTAGTGAATTAGGAAATTAAAATTTCATTCTAGGATCTTGAGTTAATTAGGGATAATTAACCCACCTGGAACCTTGAAATCATGAGCGTAATTTAGGTCTCAATTGAGAAATTGTTGGTCTTAAAATTTAGTGATTTTGGAAAAATTCACTTGATCACATGTGTGGGTAAATTCAAGGCGTCAACCACATATTTGTTATTCTAATTATACATGAAACTTCAACTTAACCCTAGCCTATCTCTCAATCTAAAAGCCCTAGTTTACTCTCGTCTAGTTTATGTTTTTAACGTTTTCACGTACTTTTGAATTATTGCATTAGTCTTCGTTATACTTAACTCATCCAATTAATAAGATAAAAAAAAATCAAATTCTATTATTGCATTCACTGATTTTTTTTAACACAAATTTGCATGCCCATTGCATTGCACCAAAAAAAAAAAATAGGAGACAAATTTCTAGGACACTCATTGATTTAGATTCTACTAGTCCTCGTGGGATCGATACTTTTCTTATCACTTGCTGCACTGACCGTGTAAACTTGCACGTCAAAGGAGAGTTAGAGTCTCATCCTAGTTGCATTAGTTTAGGACACCTGACATTTTCATTAGCTACGGTAACACTCCACTTTAGCCCGTAGTTGCACTTCCGTCAGTGTAAAATATTACGTGTCCACTGATATAACCAATACCCATGAGTCGACCGTTCACAGGTTGTTCATAGACACGGCTGGGTCAAATTACCGTTTTACCCCTATGACTACCTCTTGTTCCTTAAGTCCCTACTGCTCCTCTAATGAATAATATATTGTGATGGTCCAACCATACACAACACCCTTCTCGGGCCAGTGAGAAGGTGGGTGCCCGTTGTCCAAGCCCTGGAGACAGCACATAAGGGAACAACCCCTCTTGTTTCCCTAAAGACGGGAACGAGTGATTCCATCTCGCGTAGTTAAGTTCCCAGCTCCCTACTTGGTCCTGTCCCTTAGAAGATAAGCATATTGGGCGAGTAACTGTGACCACCCTCACCCGTACTAGTCAAAGGATAGACCCGCGCAGACAGGAGTCCGTAACACGCTCAGGATTCAGGTCGAGTCACAAATGGTCATCTACAAGTTATAAGTCCTTACTATCAACGGTGTTACATCAGTAGGTCTAATAATTCACGGTCCGGTCTTGTACAATCTCATTGCACATGATGCCCCCACTCGCATGTCAACCACATGAACGAGTCAGATCACCTCGTTTGTCTCTAATACAAAGGGGACCGCATCCACAGTGTATCAAGGATTAGGTCTCCAACCCTATCCATATACTGTAGACCGTTCGGGTCATTAACTCGAACGTGATCCTCCTTGTGTGTCCACTACACATCGTTCAAGTTCTAGTTCTCTCATAAATTCAATGACCCTGGAGCTTAGTTTATTGGAAAAGTTTGTAAATATTGCGAGACACAAAGTAATGAAATAAATAACTCTTATTAATTTCAAACCATAATTTACAAACACGAGATTAGGAAAAAAATCCCAACATGTCCTGTGACTAGTACGGGTGAGGGTGGTCACATTTATCACCCAATATGCCTATCTTCTCAGGGACAGGATAACGTGGTGAGCTGGGAACTTAACTACGCGAGATGAAATTCACTTGTTCCCGACTTTAGGAAAACTAGAGGGGTTGTCCCTTAAGTGTTGTCTTCAGGGCTTAGACAACGGGCGCCCTCCCTCTCACTGGCCCGAGAGGGGTGTTGTATATGGTTGGACCATTACAACATTGTTGTTCATTAGTGGACCAGTGGGGACTTAAGGAGCAATGAGTAGACACAGGGGTAAAACGGTAATTTGACCCAACAGTGTCTACAAACAACCTGTGAAGTTTCGACTCACGGGCATTGGTTATATCAGTTGACACAACTTGTCTTACCGTGACGGAAGTGCAGCTACAGGCTCTAGTGGAGTGTTACCGTAGCTAATGAATGTTGATTAACCGGGTCAAAGAGCTTGACAGGTTAGATTCGGATCATTGGATCTCGTCACGTTTAGGCCCATTAGGTCCCTCGGTTGGCCCAAACTGGATACATAGAGGGTTTACAGTTTGGTGTAGATTTGAAGTGTTCAAATTCATTAAAAGGGTATTTATGTCATTTATGTGAGATATGATTGACATATTATATAGTTTAATGTGAATGAGATTCATAATAAACTATAGGTTAACCTAATGGCTTAATTAGGGCCAATTTGGAGAAATTGGATTGAGAGAAATTAAATTGAATGTGATTCAATTTAAAATCCACAATTATACAAATGTGATTTGTATAATGAGATATGGATATCTTATTATATGTGGTTATGCAAATATGATTTGCATAACTTATGGTTGCGGTAAAATGGTAAATAGGTAGAGATTTCAACTCCACCTATCACCATTCTATAAACCCTTTGCAGGAAGGCTTTTGTATGCAATTGGCTCATATTCGTACCCTCCACGAGCTTTACCTTTCGAATAATCATCTAACCAAGTTTCAAGAACAAGTAAATCGAATTTACCTTTCTTTTCTTTAAGTTCAGCAAGGTACTTTGGGCAGTTTCTCTTCAAGTGCCCGTCCATGTTGCAGTGTAAGCACTTTCATTCGTTTGCAACTTTAGCCTTTCCCTTGCCCTTATCAGCAGCAGGTGCCTTCCCTTTCCCTCCTACCTTTTTCTTTTGGATCTTCTTATGGATACTTCCCATTTACCTTGGTATTGAACCATGCAAACACTTACTGTTGGGGGACGCCCTATTGACACCACGTAGCCGAGCATGGAACTCACGATGTGAACTCTTGAGGACGTGAGAGTAAACTCGATACGAACATCTCGTTTTCTCCCACTGAAGTTCCTAAGGATAGGGTGTAGGTTTAACTTAGTTGGATTCTGGCTAAAAGAATCTATCTAGGTCTATACATTTTATAACTATTATAACTAGGCCTTTTAACCTTATGTCTAGGTGAATAAACATTTTAATTATGTAGATATAAAACAGGACTATGGTTAATTCAACTCAAGCTCCAGGTCAGTTCCTAGGTAGGAGGTGTTCTGTTAACCGTCAGCTTAAGTACCTCCAACCTTAGACAGAACTTCACTGGTGGAGTTCCCTTATAACCAATGTCCTATTGTCCTACTATATTTTAAACTATTTAAAATACTATGTAAGACTTATTTCTAATCCTATTAGAAATTAAACTTAGGTCTAAATTAATTTTAAAGAATTTAAAACTAATTCAATTTAACTCAAGTTCCTATGTTTGCATGCAATTCTTTGTTATAGGTTATGGTTTCTAAAACTCCCTTTATTTATAACTTTTATAAATTTTAATAATTAACCTATGACAAGGAACTATATTATAAAACCAACAAACAATTTCAAATTGGAATTATAAAATATTCAACTAATTGAATAACGCAAATTTACCTAAATAAAATAACATGTATTTTAAACTAAGTAATTTCATGCTCCATGCAATTTTTTTTCCATATAATCTAACTATAACAATTATAATTAATTACTCATTAAAATTATATTAAATCATGCATTTCTACCATATTTATATAACATTTATACAAATAAAAATGCTTGAACATGTTTATCCTAAGCTGGGAAAAATTCTAAATGACATTCATAAAGAAAAATAGCTGTAAAACCAGAAAAATTTGGCCCCTAAAGTGCAAAAATAATAAAATTACATTAATTTCATTACAAAACCGGTCCAAAACTCTTTGAACCGGGCTCAGACCACTTGAATCGGACCAAAAATGACCCAAACCGCTCAAAACAAGTATGCTCTCAAGTTGGTGTCACGGTGTTGCAACGCTGAGGGGAGCGTTGCAACGCCGCCTCATCTCGCGCGCGCGCCTAGCATGGGGGAGCATGGCAACGCTGAGGGGCAGTGTTGCAACGCTGCTGACCCCTCGGTCTTTCGCATCGATAGGAGCTTCAGCGTTGCGACGTCGTTTCTCAGCGTTGCAACGCTAATGAACGGCGTTGCAACGCTACTGGTAGCGTTGCAAAGCTGTTGCTTCTGCAGTAGCATTTTCTTTCGAACACAGCAACTTGAAATGCCAAAATCTCCCTCAATACTCATTCGAATTGCACGAAACTGGTTCCAAACGACTCACAACTCAATTACAGACTCGATTATGCACTTAATTGCCCAAAATGCAGGGGCCTTTACACTTAAGTTGGTCAAATCAAAAAAGAAACTAAGGCCAAAAATTCTCCAAACAGTTTTACAGCAAACCGAATGCAAATCCCACCTATCCAATGCAAATTTGTTTCAATCAAAACAAAACAAGCATGTCTGTGATACCAATTGATGGGAATCATATCCCCTTGAGCAGTGGAAACGTGATTAGAAATCGATTTTGCTTGTTTATTTTGGTTAAACACAAATACCAATACATTGGTAAAAATAACAGAGAATAAGCAATTCTAATCTAATTAGATTAAGCATGGAACTAATCATGCAAACACATGATCTAAAAGCATAAACTAAAAGTAAGAAATAATTACCTTTGTAGTTTTACAATTCAACAACCCCTTGCTCCAATTGCATAGCAACTCAGCAACAAGAAAAACTGCTCTATTCCAACAAAACACTACCAACAGCAAAACCTCTTATCCTCTAAGTATCTACTTAGATCTCTCCTTTGTGGGAAGGAGCAAACAATTTGGAAGGTGAGAGAATTTGAAAGAGAGAGAATTCTTCAGCAATTTCACAAATTGCACTGAATGATCGATCATCCTACTGTCTCTCTTCTCCCTGTTAATCTATCGATAGGGAGAAGGAGAGGGATAGTGGAAACGTGACTGGATGACACGTTCTCTCAATTTAATTAACATAATAATATAATATAATTAAATCATATTTAGTTATATAATTATTAATTTAAATCACATTTAATTAAATCAAATTAAGTATCATATATATAATTTGGATTAAATCACATTTAATCAATTTTTCCCTCTAACCTACAGTTTTAATGCACATCTAATGCACATTAAATTTTTACCTATAGTTTTTAAATTTGAATCACATTCACATTTATATTAATATTTGAACACTTTCAAATATTTAATTCTCTCATATAATTTAATATGAATCATATTCACATTAAATTTACAATATATAGTTCCAAAACTTTATATTATATCGTATCTATATACATTAAATTTATTCCTTAATAAATTTGAACATTTCAAATTCAAACGATCTAAGAACCATTTACGAGCTAGAAGGTAGACCTAATAGACCTACAGATCAGGAGCTCCAACGAAACGAAATTATTCGACAAATCTCATTAACCTCCTAATCAACATTCGTTATCTGCAGAAACACTTCACTAAAGACCCGCAGCTACACTATTCTAACTGCAGATATATTTTTGTGTCCACGGATATTGTCCAATAACAGCAAGTCAATCCTTCATGAATGTTCGTAACACCTGCTGGGTCAAATTATCGTTTTACCCCAGGTTACATCTTGTACCTTAAGTACTAGTGCTCCTCTAATGAACAATTTGTTTGTGCTCCTACCAACAAACATAAGTGCTCTCTGGACAATGAGAGGGGCGGACCCTTTGTTCAAGTCCTGGAGACACCACTTAAGGGAACATTCATCTACCTACCCAAGTAGTCCGGAAGGAGTCAATTCCATCTTGTTAGGCTAAGTCCCCAGATGCTCACTCGGTCTTGTCCCCAAGAAGGTAGGCATATTGAGTCGGCGAATCTGGCCACCGTCACCCATACTAGTCAAAGGTCAATCTCTCGCAAACAGAAGTTCGTAACCTGCTTAGCATTGAGATCAAGTTGCCTAGGTCATCCTAGTGAAATAGAAACCTAGCTAGTCAACGGAGTTACATCTAGTGGTTACTATTTCGCGGTCCGGTCTTATGTAATCTCATTACATAGGATATCCCCACTCACATGTCATCTACACGAACACGTTAGGATCACAGTGTTTGTATCATATATAAAGTGGGCCACATCTATAGTATTACTAGGGTAAGGTACCGAAACCTTATCCCCTTACTATAGACCCCTTAGGTTGTATCTCGAACCGAGATCCTTTATATGTACACTACATTCAGTTCAAGAGATATTTTACAGCCTTGGATGTTTAGTTTATTGGATTTAGGGTTAATACAAGGGCATTAATGTAAATATCGAATAATAACTCTTTATTGCAAATAATACTTCTTTATTACAATAATTAGAACAAAAATTACAAACCATGAGTTTTAGGGCACAAACCCAACATACACAGGGAGAATCACGTTCGAGTTAATGACCGAAACGGTCTACAGTATACAGATAGGGTTGGAGACCTAATCCTGGTTACACTATGTAAACCCGAGATCTTTCTTTGGAACCTCCTTAATATCAAACAACAAAAGAAAGGAAGAAATGAATGCTTAAAACTTGGTTTTCCTTGTTTTAAAAAGAAAGTAATGAAGTCAAAGGCAAAAGGAAAACAAGGAAAGAAAGTTTAAACCATTTTGGTTTGCTTTGCTTTTAAAGACAAAAGAAGAAAAGGAAAAGAAACAAATGTTTTATTTGTTAAGTTATTTTGGTTTTGCTAAGAAAAGAAAAGAAAAGAAAAGAAAAGAAAGAAAGAAGATAAAGGAAAGAAAAGAAAAGGAAAAAGAAATGGAAAATGAAAAGAAAACAAAAGTGCAAAAAGACAAAACATTATCTTCCACCGATTGTTTTGTTTTAAAAAGTGTTTTCTCTTCAATTTCTTCTCTTTCATCACAAACTAAGGCTGAAGCTTCGTGGTTCAAGGAGAAAGGAAGAAGAAGGAGGCCATTTTGGTGATTTTGAGCTGGAGTTGCCGGAAAGAAAAGGGGAAAACTCAAGAGGATTCTTTATTACAACAAAAAAAATCAACTCGGACAAGTTCTGATTTTCTGTTCATCTCGAGCTCCACAAGAAGAGGTAAGAGCTGAGCTTTTGTTTCATGAAAGTTAACTCATATTGGAACACAATTCGTGAAGGAAGCTTGAGCCAATTCTGATTTTAAGTTGTTGTTTTGTTAAGAGGAAGGCAGAAGACAGAATTTTGCTGTCAAATCCGAGAAGTCTCTGATGTTTTGGTTGTTCTGATCTGTATACTTGGAGTTAGAAGCTCTAATTGGTATGGTTCGAAATCTTATTCCAGTTCCTACAAGTTTTGTGAAGGAATCGTGAGAAGAAAATGATTGGAAGATGTTGTAATCTTCAGGTTAAGTTTCGGGTTGCAGCGGGAAGTGAAATCTGGAACAAAGCAGCAGAATCATTTTAGGGGTTAAGCTACTGAGGTAATTTCTAACCAATACGTTAGGAATCTCATTTTCATGTCTTCATAAGAGTTTTAGAGGGTTCAAAAGGAAGAGTTTGGTATAAAGTACATTTTTTTGGATAAGTAATGAAGAAGTTATGGCTGTCTGAAAACAGGGCAGAAAATCTGAAAATGCTGGAATTTTGAAAGTGTGTTTTCTTGCAAGTTTTAAGGTCAAAAAGCATGAGCTCGAGGTTCTAATGATTGATTTGGCTTGTTTGACAGGCCAAGAGCAAATAGGTCAAGTTTACAAGCCAAGGTTCCAATTCTAATACGGTGAGTGACTCTATCTTAGAACTATGTTTGACCTATGTTTTTCTTCATGAACATAAGTGTTGATAATTACATCTTGATTGAACTAGTTGTGAATGGCTTCATAGAGTTTTCTAACATAAAGTCATGATGGAACCTAAGCATGCTTTGAATTAGTTGTAACTATAAATCCAGTATGGAAACTAAATTATGAAAGTATGCTTTCCTTTAGAGAATGTTTTGTGTAAATCCACTTGGGAACATGTATAAATGACAATGTGGAAATGTCAAGGAATTGTTGTATATGTTATAAAGACATGATTTCCATGGTACACAAATTATGCCCTTGTTTGGGGTTAACCCCTAATACTGAAGGACATTCGAGAAGGTACTTAGGGGGGAATGAATCATGATATCCCGATACTGAAGGACAATGAGAAGGTATCCGGGAAGTAAATAGTTTTACCTAAATCTTTGAAGGACAATGAGAAGGTATTCGGGTAGTAATTGGTTTTACCTTAATACTGAAGGACATAGAGAAGGTATTAGGGAAAACCAAACGACCAAAGGCATTCCACGTGCACGTGAGAGAGAGAGTGGTACGAACCTTATTGGTATAAATGTAACTCTACCACCTCTATGGTTTAATGTGGTATCATGTCATGTGTTTTATTGTTATGAGTTTCTATTTTATTGATCTATCAACCCTCGATATGTTAGTACATTTCGAGTTTTGTGCTATGCACAAGTGATGACTTAAACTCATAGATTGGAAGCATGATTTGTTTATGTTTACAAACGGATGTTAGGCTATTTTCTACTTATAATCTGCCATTATTATGATTCACTGTGAGCTTATAATGTTTTAAAGATAGACACTCACCGAGCTTTTTAGCTCATTCTTCCAATGTTTTCAAACCTTTTGGTAGAGATCGAGCTCCTTGTACCGACATCCCCATATAGTCTGTTTGGAAGTTTCATAAGTTGTTAGTTTGTACGTGGTTTGGTGTTGTATAGCAAGTCGTTAAATAGTTATAGAAGTTTTGTACATTAGTGGTTGTATAAGCAATGAGTTGTCTTGTGTTGTTTTGATGCACTTGACTTTTAGTTTCCAAGAGAGACTTATGAAGGGTTTCTCCTTGTGTATGTTTAATAGTTGTCCAGTTTTTGTTGTGTTATGTTAAAATGTTCTATATGCGAACATAGTATGTTTATCAGGAGAACAGGATCAGCAGATATTGTTAAGAGGTAAACAATGTCTGTTGGTTTCACGCCGCCTTTCGGGCTAAGTAGCAGGTAGTTCGGGAGGGGGTGTGACACACTATGGATGCGACCCGCTTTGTATTCGATACAAACGAGGTGATCTAGCTCATTCATGTGGTTGACATGTGAGTGGGGGCATCCTGTGCAATGAGATTGTACAAGACCGAACCCGTAAATTATTAGACTTACTGGTATAACACCGTTAACAGTATAGGACTAGCAAATTCGTAGATGACCATTAGTGACTCGACCTTAATGTTGAGCGTGTTATGGAATCCTGTCCACGGGGGTTTGTTGTTTGACTAGTACAGGTGAGGGTGGTCACAGTTGCTCGCCCAATATGCCTATTTCCTCAAGAACAGGACCACGTGGGGAGCTGGGAACTTCACTACGCGAGATGGATTTCACTCGTTCCCATATTAGGGAAACCAGAGGGGTTGTTCCCTTAAGTGTTGTCTCTAGGGCTTAAACAACGGGGACCCACCCTCTCACTGGCCCGAGAGGGTTGTTGTTTATTGTTAAACCATACAACGTAGTTGTTTATTAGAGGAGGAGTGAGACTTAAGGAGCAAGAGGTAGACACAGGGGTAAAATGATAATTTGACCTAGTTGTGGCTATGAACAACCAGTGAAGGTCGACTCACGGGCAATAGTTATATCGATGGACACAACTTGTCCTACAGTGATGCGAGTGCAGCTACGGGTTTTAGTGGAGTGTTACCGTAGCTAATGAATGTTGAATAACCGGGTCAAAGAGTTTGACAGGTTAATCTCGGATCATTGGAGCTCGTCATCTGTAGGTCCATTAGGTGCCTTTGTTGGCTCAAACTGGATAAATTGAGGGGTTACTGCTTGGTGTGGATTTGAAGTGTTCGAATTCATTAATTGGGTAATTATGTCATTTATATGTGATATAGTTAACATAATATATAGTTTGATGTGAATGAGATTCATGATAAACTATAGCATAGCCTAATTGATTAATTAGTGCTAATTGGAGAAATTGAATTGAGAGAAATTAAATTGAATGTGATTCAATTTAAAATTCCACAACTATACAAATGTGATTTGTATAATAAGATATGAGATACCTTATTATATGTGTTATGCAAATATGATTTTTATAACATAAGGTTGTGATAAAATAATGATTTATTGGAGATTTCAACTCCACATCTCACCATTATTTAAAGGCTTGGTGAGAAGCTTTTGGTAAGGGTTGATCTCATTTTTTGGAAATTCAAGTTCCAATAGATCTCCAAATTCTCTCAAACTCTCTCAACTCTCTCTACCTATTCTAAAAACCAAAAACCAAATGGAGTCCCACACACTCTCCCTCAACCTACCGAGAACAATCGAGAAGTTCTTTCGGAGGTATCCGTGTTGTTCGGTTCAAGGAAGGAGATCATTGAGATCGTTGGTACGAAGTAGTTCGTGATCGGAGGAGAAAAAGCATTGAAGAAGAGTTCTTAAACAAGTTACTCTTTTTTTTTCTTCTCTTTATGCATCTCTATGTTTTTCTTCTCTTTATGCATGTTTTGCCTAGAATTTATGTGATAAGTTCGATTTTAAGAAACGAATTGCACAATGAAAACCACGACGTTTCATGTCGTTTTCTGCGGTCGGAATTTTCAATCCCTTCAATGATCTGTAGGTCCATTAGGTGCCTCGGTTGGCTCGACATGGAATTAATTGAGGGTATAAAGTTTTGGAATGAATTTGAAATGTTCAAATTCAATTTAGGGATTATATCAATTATATATGATATGATTGAAATATATAGTTCAATGTGAATATGATTCATATTGAACTTAATTGTGTCTAATTATGGAATTAGGACATAACTTATGGTAGAATTTTTGGAGAGATGAAATTGGATTTAATTAAATCCAATTTCTCCACATTATGTGAATAAGATTCATATAATAAGGTGTTTGACATAATATGTGGAGTTAGTGGAAAAATAGGTGGAGAATTTGTCTCCACCAACATTGCCTATAAAAGCATCTTTTGGATGTATTTTGAGACACTTGAACCATTTGTGTAGTTTTGCATCTAAAGCAAACACAATAGTTCTCTCAAGCTCTCTCTCAAAACATCCCTAACCCAAAAAGAGATCCCACCTCTCTCCCTCTCCTAGAGAACAACTGAGAAGTCCTTTTGGTGGTGTTTGTGAATTCGATCGTAGAGAAGAAGAGATCGTTTACGACGTGGAACCACGCGAAGAATTGGTCTTCAAATGTAACCATCCAATCCATGTATGCTTTCAATATGTATGCCTAGCTTAGATTTTCTGTTTTTGAGTATTTCTACATCACACAATTGAGAGCAAATACGATCAATCGCTTACGCATGGGAATCAATTCCCTTCACTAACGACAAACCCCTATAAGTAGGAGTTCATAACTTGCTCAGGATTCATGTCAAGTCATTAATGATCATCTATAAATTATTAGACCTATCCTGTTAACGGTGTTACACTAATAGGCTAATAATTTGCAGTCCTGTCTTGTACGATCTTATCAAGGGTTGATGAAGGAGATGGCACATTAAGTCAATCTCGTCCTTCTCAAATGTTGGGACTGCCTCAACGCAGTGGGAGGGTTATTTCACAACCAAACCGCTACTTGGGTTTTGCTGACACTCAGGTTTTCATACCCGATGATGGCATAGAGGATTCATTGTCTTTTAAACAGGCAATGAATGACGTAGATAAGGACCAATGGATCAAAGTCATGGTCCTTGAAATGGAGTCAATGTACTTCAATTCAATTTGGGAACTTGTAGATCAAACTGAAGGGCTAAAACCCATAGGGTGCAAATGGGTTTATAAGAGAAAATGAGATGCAGCAAGAAAGGTACAGACCTTTAAGGTTATACTCATAGCAAAGGGTTTTACCCAAAGGGAAGAAGTTGACTATGAAGAAACTTTTTCCCTTTTTGCTATGCTAAAGTCAACAAGGATACTCTTGTCCATAGACACGTTTTATGACTATGAAATCAGGCAGAGGACGTCAAGACTGCCTTTTTTAATGGTAATCTTGACGAGTGTATCCATATGTCTTAACCAGAATGTTGGTTTTATGCCCTAAAACTCGTAGTTCGTTATTTACAATATTGTCCTTGTATTAACCCTAAATCCAATAAACTAAACATCCAAGGTTGTAAAATGTATCTTTAACTGAATGTAGTGTACATATAAAGGATCTCGGTTCGAGATACAACCTAAAGGGTCTATAGTAAGGGGATAAGGTTTGGCTACCTTACCCTGGTAAAACTATGGATGTGGCCCACTATGTATATGATACAAACACTGTGATCCTAACGTATTCGTGTAGATGACATGTGCGTGGGGATATCCTATGTAATGAGATTACATAAGACCGGACCACGAAATAGCCACCACTAGATGTAACTCCGTTGACTAGCTAGGTTTCTATTTCACTAGATGACCTAGGCAACTTCATCTCAATCCTGAGCGGGTTACGAACTCTTATTTGCGAGAGATTGTCCTTTGAATAGTATGGGTGAGAGTGGCAAGATTCGCCAACTCAATATCCCTACCTTCTTGGGGACAAGACCGAGTAAGCATCTGGGGAGTTAGCCTAACAAGATGGCATTCACTCCTTCACGACAACTAGGGTAAGTAGATGAATGTTCCCTTAAGTGGTGTCTTTGGGACTTGAACAAAGGGCCCGACCCTCTCATTGGTCCGAGAGGGACTTCTGTTTGTTGGTAGGACCACAAACAAATTGTTCATTAGAGAAGCACTGGTACTTGAGGTACAAGATGTAACACAGGGTAAAGCGGTAATTTGACCCGGTACCGTGTGTTACGGACATTCGTGAAGGATTGACTTGTCGTTATTGGTCAATATCCGTGGACACAGAAATATATCTACAGTGAGAAGAGTGCAGTTGCGGGACTTTAGTGGAGTGTTCCTGCAGTTAACGAATGTTGATTATGAGGTTAATGAGATTAACCGAGTAATCTCGTATCGTTGGAGCTTCTAATTTGTAGGTCCATTAGGTCCACCTTCTAGCTCGTAAAGAGTTCTTAGATCGTTTGAATTTGAAATGTTCAAATTCATTAGGGAATAAATGTTTATGTATATAGATACATTATAATATAAAGTTTTGAAACTATATATTATAAATTTAAGGTGAATATGATTCATATTAAATTATATGAGAGAATTAAATATTTGAAAGAGTTCAAATATTATTTTAAATGTGAATGTGATTCATATTTGAAAACTATAGGTTATAATTTAATGTGCATGAGATGTGCATTAAAACTATAAGTTAGAGAAGAAATAGATTAAATATGATTTGATCTTAATATATGATATTTAAAGATTAATTAAATATATGATATTTAATTAATTAATTAAATTTGATTTAATTATTTTAATAATTAATTAATTAATTATTGAGAACGTGTCAGGAGGACACGTTCTCCTCTTCCCACCTCACTCCCTATCGATAGGGAGTGGGGAAGCTCTCCTCTCCCATTCAACTTCTTGTTGTATAGATGTTTTGGAGGATTTGATCGATCATTCAGTGCAATTTGTGAAATTGCTAAAGAATTCTCTCTCTCTCAATTTCCCTCACTTTCCAAATTGTTGGCCCCTTCCCACCTAGGGAGATCTAAGCTACTCAGAGAGTAGGAGGTTCTCACTAGTGGTGTTGTCCTGTTGGAGAAAATCGATAAATTTTTTTTTGTTCCTGTGTTGCTGAGGAAAAAGGAAGCAATGTGTTGTTGGGAGATTTGATCTACAAAGGTAATCTAAACTTTTCCTTTTAGTTTGGTTTATTTTACAACATGTTTGCATGATTATTTCCATGCCTAATTAGATTAGAAATGTATGCTTATCTGTGTTTTTCCCAACGTACTGGTATTTGTGTTTAACCAAAATAAACAAGCAAATTTCGATTTCAAATCACGTTTTCGCTCTCAAAGAGATCGGATCTCCATCAATTGGTATCAGAGCAATGCTAATCTAGGGCAAGTGGGAGATATGTAATGGGTATATGGATGCCCTAGTTTATTGTATTTGTATCTCTGTAACCACTATTTTAGATTATGATGTACCCCACTAGAGTTTTAGTTCAAGTGTGAGCTTGTTGGGTTTGTGCCCTAAAACTCGTAGTTTGTAATTTTGTTCTAATGATTGTAATAAAGTGTTATTATTTCAATAAAGAGTTATTGTTTGTTATTTACGATATTGCTCTTGTATTAACCCTAAATCCAATAAACTAAACATCCAAGCTGTAAAATGTATCTTTAACTGAATGTAGTGTACAAATAAATGATCTCGGTTCGAGAGACAACCTAAAGAGTTTATAGTAAGAGGATAAGGTTTGGGTACCTTACCCTAGTAAAAATATGGATGTGGCCCACTTTGTATATGATACAAACACTGTGATCCTAACGTGTTCATGTAGATGACAGGTGAGTGAGAATATCCTATGTAATAAGATTACATAAGACCAGACCGCGAAATAGTAACCACTAGATGTAACTCCGTTGACTAGCTAGGTTTTTATTTCACTAGGATGACCTAGGCAACTTCATCACAATCCTGATCGGGTTACGAACTTCTATTTGCGAGGAATTATCCTTTGACTAGTATGGGTCAGAGTGGCCAGATTCGCCGACTCAATATGCCTACCTTCTTGGGAACAAGACCGAGTGAGCAGCTGGGGATGTAGCCTAGCAAAATGGAATTCACTCATTCCCAACTACTAAGGTAAGTAGATGAATGCTTACTTAAGTGGTGTCTCCAGGACTTGAACAAAGGGTCCGACTCTCTCATTGGCCCGAGAGGGACTTATGTTTGCTGGTAGGACCACAAATAAATTGTTCATTAGAGGAGCACTAGTACTTAAGGTACAAGATGTAACCCAAGGGTAAAACGGTAATTTGATCCAGTTGATATTACAGACATTCGTTAAAGATTGACTTGTCGTTATTGGTCAATATCCGTGGACACAGAAATATATCTGCAGTGAGAAGAGTGCCACTGCGGGACTATAGTAGAGTGTTCCCGCAGTTAACGAATGTTGATTAGGAGGTTAATGAGCTTAACCGAGTAATCTCCTATCGTTGGAGCTTCTGATCTGTAGGTCCATTAGGTCCACCTTCTAGCTCGTAAAGGGTTATTAGATCGTTTGAATTTGAAATTTTTAAATTCATTAGGGAATAAATGTTTATGTATATAGATACATTATAATATAAAGTTTTGAAACTATATATTATAAATTTAATGTGAATATGTTTCATATTAAATTATATGAGAGAATTAAATATTTGAAAGAGTTCAAATATTATTTTAAATGTGAATGTGATTCATATTTGAAAACTATAGGTTATAATTTAATGTCCATGAGATGTGCATTAAAACTATAGGTTAGAGGAGAAATAGATTAAATATGATTTGATCTTAATATATGATATTTAAAGATTAATTAAATATATGATATTTAATTAATTAATTAAATTTGATTTAATTATTTTAATAATTAATTAATTAATTATTGGGAAAGTGTCAGGAGGACACGCTCCCCTCTTCCCACCTCACTCCCTATCGATAGGGAGTGGGGAAGCTCTCCTCTACTATTCAACTTCTCGTTGGACAGAAGTTTTGAAGGATTTGATCGATCATTCAGTGCAATTTGTAAAATTGCTGAAGAATTCTCTCTCTCTCAATTTCCCTCATCTTCCAAATTGTTGGCCTCTTCCCACATAGGGAGATCTAAGCTACTCAGAGAATAGGAGGTTCTCACTATTGGTGTTGTTCTGTTGGAGAAAAAAGAGATGTTTTTTTTTGTTCCTATGTTGTTGAGGAAAAAGGAAGCAAGGTGTTGCTGGGTGGTTTGATCTACAGAGGTAATCTAAACTTTTCCTTTTAGTTTAGTTTATTTTACAACATGTTTGCATGATTATTTTCATGCCTAATTAGATTAGAAATGTATGTTTATCTGTGTTTTTCCCAATGTACTGGTATTTGTGTTTAACCAAAATAAACAAGCAAATTTAAATTTCAAATCACGTTTTCACTGCTCAAGGAAATCGGATCTCCATCACATAAGGGTTCATAGCCCAATGTCAGGAGCAAAAAGTTTGCAACCTCAATCGATCCATTTATGGATTAAAACAAGCATCAAGACTTGGAACATAAGATTTGATGCTGCAATCAAGTTTTATGGTTTTAATCAGAACGTTGATGAGCCTTGTGTTTACAAGAGGATCGTCAACGATAAGGTAGCTTTCTTAGTACTTTATGTGGATTATATCCTGCTCATTGGGAATGATGTAGGATACCTAACTGACATAAAGAAATGGGTAGCGACCCAATTCCAAAGGAAAGATTTGGGAGAGCCGCAGTATGTTCTTGGGATTCAAATTTTCAGGAATCGCAATAACAGAATGCTAGCTCTGTCTCAAGCATCTTATATCGACAATGTTGGTACGATATTCGATGCAGAATTCCAAAAAGTGTTTATTACCCTTTAGGCATGGAATTTATTGGTCTAAGAAACAGTGTCCTAAGACATCTCAAGAAGTTGAGGATATGAGACGTATTCCCTATGCCTCAGCAGTAGGTAGCTGAATGTATGTTATGCTATGTACGAGGTTAGATATTTGGTATGCAGTGGGAATAGTAAGTAGGTACCAGTCCAATCAAGGGTTAGACCACTGGACTGTAGTTAAAAATATCCTCAAGTATCTAAGGAGAACGAGAGACTATACGCTAGTGTATGGGTCTAAGGATTTGATCCTTACAGGATACAATGATTCTGATTTTCTGACCGATAAGGATTCTAGGAAATCCACATCGAGATCAGTTTTCATCCTTAACGGCGGAGCTATAGTATGGCGTAGCATTAAGCAAGGATGCATTGCACTCTACGATGGAGGTTGAATACGTAGCTGCTTGTGAAGCAGCTAAGAAGGTTGTTTGGCTAAAGAAATTCTTGACTGATTTGGAAGTCGTTCCAAATAAGGAATTTCCCATCACCATATATTGTCACAACAGTGGTGTGGTGGCCAACTCAAAGAAACCTTGTAGCCACAAGCGAGGGAAGCACATTGTGAGGAAATATCATCTCATTCGGGAGATAGTGCAACGAGGAGATGTGATAGTCACGAAGATCGCTTCAGAGCACAACATTGTTTATCCATTTACAAAGACTCTCATGGCTAAATTTTTCGAGAGACATCTGGAGAGTTTAGGTCTACGAGATATGTACATAGGGTAATCTAGGGCAAGTGGGAGATATGTAATGGGTATAAAGATGCCCTAGTTTAATGTATTTCTATATCTCTGTAACCCACTGTTTTAGATTGTATGTACCCTACTAAACTTGAGTTTTAGTTCAAGTGGGAGTTTGTTGGGTTTCATGCCCTAAAACTCGTAGTTTGTAATAATGTTCTAATTAAATCAAGAAAGTGCTATTATTATCAATAAAGTGTTATTGTTTAATTCATTATTTTCTGTATTGTCTTAAGTTAACCCTAAAACCAATAAACTAACATCTGATGTTGTTGTATGTCTCTTGAACTGAATGTTGTGAGCATATAATGATCTCAGTTCGAGATACAACCTAAAGGGTCTATAGTAAGGGGATAAGGCTTGGATATCTCATCTTGGTAATACTATGGATATGACCTACTTTGTATTTGATACAAACACAATGATCCTACGTGTTCGTGTAGATGACATGTGAGTGGGGATATCCTATGAGATGAGATCACATAAGACCGGACAATGAAATAGTAATCACTAGATGTAACTCCGTTGACTAGTTAGGTTTCTATTTCAATAGGATGACCTAGGAAACTTGATCTCAATCATGAGCAGCTTACAAACTCCTGTTTGTGAGGGATTGCCCTTTGAATAATATGGGTGAGAGTGACCCGAGACGTCGACTCAATAAGCCTACCTTCTTGGGGACAAGACCGAGCAGACGGTTGGGGACTTAACGTAGCAAGATGGAATTCACTTATTCCCGCCTTTAGAGTAAGTAGATGAATGTTCCCTTAAGTGGTGTCTCCGGGACTTGAACAAAGGGTCCGACCCTCTCATTGGCCCGAGAGGGACTTCTTTTTATTGGTAGGACCATAAATAGGTTGTTCATTAGAGGAACACTGGGACTTAAGGTAAAAGATGTAACCCAGGGGTAAAACGATAATTTTACCCAGCTGGTGTTACGAACATTCGTGAAGGATTGACTTGCTGTTATTGGTTCATATCCGTGGACAAAGAAATATATATGCAGTGAGAAGAGTGCAACTGCGGGACTATAATAGAGTGTTCCGACAGTTAACGAATGTTGATTAGGAGGTTAATAAGATTAACTGAATAATCTTGTATTGTTGGAGCTTCTGACCTGTAGGTCCATTAGGTCCACTTCCTAGCTAGTAAAGGGTTCTTAGACCATTTGAATTTGAAATGTTCAAATTCAATTAGGGAATAAGCATGATGTATAGAGATACATTATAATATAAAGTTTTTATGTACATTACAATTTTATAGTATAAATTAATTTGAATATGATTCTAAGTTAATTAAGTGAGAGAATTAAATATTTGAAAGAGTTCAAATATTATTTAAATGTGAATGAGATTCATATTTAAAACTATAGGTTATAATTTAATGTGCATAAGATGTACATTAAAACTATAGATTAGAGAGAAAAGTGATTAAATATGATTTAATCATATATATATAACTCAAATATAAGATATTTGATTAATTGATTTAACTAAATATGATTTAATTAAATAAAGTTATATATATTCATATAATTAAATTAGTTTATTTATATTAATAGATTTTATATTAATTAAAAATAAAATAAAAAGAAGGGAACTCGTCGATGACACATTCCCCATCACTTCTCCCTTCCTCTCCCTATCGACAGATACACAGGGGAGAGGAGATAGTTAAGGTAATTGATCGATTGATCAATTGAGTTGTTGATTCTCTGGAAAAACTCTCTCAATCTCTCTCAAGAGGATTCCCTTTCCCAATTTTTTGTTGCCTCCCAACAAGGCATGGTCTAGGAACTCAGAGATATAGGAGGTGCTCATTATTGGTGGTGCCCTGCTGTAGAAGAGGAAATTCTCTTTGCTGTGTTGTGCAATCTTGGAGAGGAAGTAAGGAGTTGTTGCATTTGAAACTACAGAGGTAATTTTGATTCCCTTTTAGTTTATAATTACACAACATGCTTTAATAGCATTTATCCATACGTAATTGCTTATCTCTTTATTTTTACCAATGTACACATTCGGTGTTTAACCAAAACAAAATCAAGTTTTAATGATCCAATCACGTTTTCGCTGCTCAAAAATTCAGATTCCTTCACTTCCAAACTGCGAACAAATTGTTTGACCAACAAGTCACTGCGAGTTCTAGCATTCTCGCATGTCTCAAAAAGTGGGTGACATGCTACTTTAGATTACCCTTCCTCACTACAACAAAACTACCTTTTAATGACAGTCTTATGAAATTCACGATGAGAAATAATGACGGACATAGGAAAAAACTAGTCTAGTAAAAAAAAAAAAGAAAATTGAAGCTATAATGTCGGACGAAGGCGCGAAAATCTGAAAAGAAAAAAAAACGGTTAATAAAAAAATTGAAAACCTCGCATCACTCAAACCCTCGATATTCTCCTCGTCGTGCGATATACTCAACCCTAGCTCCAATGTCTCTCTTGCACAATCCTACAATCTCTTTCTCAATTTCTCCAACTCTTCAATCTCTCTTTCATCGATGCTTCATCCCTTCAATCTTCCTCTCGCGCATCATTTTCTCCTAAATCATAAACACTCTTCACCAAACATTTCTTATCAACCCAAATCGTCTTCTGCTCGCAAGTTGGAGTCACTTCTCTTTTGACAATCAGTCAGGTGAGAAACAAACTTACCCCTTTTTCTTTCGAAGGTGTCGACGATGTCACTCCTTATGTGCTCATCATCACAGCTTGGCCATTGAACCTCGTTGTCCTCGGCTTCTGATAATGGAAAAACCTTGAAGCAGCATTCGAGGGGCAGTGGACGAGAAAACTTTTGTTATTCTCAATAAATCTGAAACCACTTAACACATATCTTAAAAATCTCAACCTTCACTCCTATTCTTTCATTACTCATTGCAATCTATGGTGTCTAGTTCAGCAGGTGACCCCCAAAGCTTTCGATTTTGATTCCGATAATAATCTTTGTCATACGAGGACTATTGAAGGTTTTGGTGCATCTTTTACTATTTGGCATGTTGCATAGTTTCTAAAGCTCCATTCTTTCTCCCCCTTTAAACTTTGATTCTCATCTTCTTTTTACTTTTTTATTTGTGTTGTAGTGTTGTACCGAGTCAATTTTTATAGACTAGACTTTTTATCTAACTGCAATTCTCAAGATCTGATTAATATACCCTTGATTGTATGTGCACTGATCTCTTAAATTTTGTTGGTTCATGTTGTCAGTTTCTTAGCTTGTTTGATATTTTTTGAATTACGTGGTTGATGAGCTTATGTTGATATTTCAAATCATCTTAGCAGATTTTATTCAGATTTTACTACCAATAATCTGATTGTTACACGTTGGAGCCTATATTACCTAACATAAGGTAGATTTGTCGAATTGAATTGTTATGTTTTGTGATCACAATTCTTATTCATTCTTTTATGTCATATAATTGGTTTAGCTAAAGATTAAGCTATGATGAGGCTAAACACGTGGACTTGTTTTGGGCAGTGATGACAACTTTTAATTAACTTGTTTTGGGTAGTGACCATAAATTTTAATTAACTTGTCATGAGCCTATATACTAAACGACTTTTTCCTTCCACTAAGCTTATTTAATTACAGTTACCTTTTTAGTGTTTTTAAAATAGTTTTGTGAGTGATTTAGATAAAGAATGATAGTATATGATGTGTATTTATTATAAGTTTGTTAGAAGAACTGATTTTTAGTTAGTTAAGTTGTTTTTCTTGTTTAAACGTAACTCTCCACTCCACTGTATATATATATATATAAATATCCTTCTGGTTATGAATAATAAGCAACGTTGTTGTTCTTAGGAATAGGAATGGTGAAAAGGGGTTTCTATTGTGCATTTTTGCTGCCTTTGGGTTATGTTTTTTCCTACTCAGGGTAATTCGTCATTCTCATTTAATTCTTGATGTGTAATTTGAAATCCAACATTAAATATTTTCTCGTTCTTTCTAACTTGACTCTTATTTCTTGATTCTTATGTTGCTTCTTGTTTTTTAAGTATGTTTGTAATTGTTCGGTACTGTTCAAATTTAGGGCTTTTGAATATCACTCTTGGAAATCTATTAAAGTTCTTTTCAATGCATGATTTGACTATGGGTTTAACAGGGTCAATCGATCTTTGTGGTTTTATGGTGCTAGTTCTTGAATGTATTGTTTGCCAAGAAGTTGTTTAAGGGAACGGTTGAGAAAGGTGAGGAAGTGGGGAAGTTCTCTGTCTCATACGTTATAATGTAATATTGTGTACCATTTCTTGAATTTAAGTTCGTTATTGCTGGGATATCTAAATGTGCAGAATCTGTTTTGGTTATACCAAATTTCGGAGTCCAACTTGAAACTCAATATATAAGGTAACTTTTTCCTTCTATAAGTTATTTCATTGGCTTGAACTTTCTTCTTCAAGGTATCATATACAACATTGGCCATTGTTACTGGAGCCCGTCTTTGATTATACAAGGGGAAGACAAACTATTGCTGGTTTTCAAGGTAATTTTATTGTTTGTTTAAGATTTCCTGGCCTGTCCCATGAGCCATGTATGGTAATGATATAACAGTAATAAAGAATATTGAAAATATACAACAACCTCAATTTAATTATCACCTTTGCAATATATTTTCATTTGCTTTGTATTCTTGTAGAGGCATTGGGGTTGTTGTATACTGAGTGGGCACTTGGGAATGACCAGGTGTTGAAAATAAGTCATCGAAGTGTGCATGATGAAGACACGACTCGCATCTCACAGGTTGCGTTCAACAACAACATTGAAGAAATCTCTCTCGTTTATTCTCAGATCCTTTTCTCCTCGTGATTCTTTCTCTCTAATCGAAAGTTCATGAAATTGGTTTTTTTTTCTTTTTTCTTTTTTCTAACGACTACGATTTCTCTGTTCTCACAGGCAATCGAGATGGATAATGTAAAATACGAAGAGGTGAGTTTTTGAGAATTCTAAAATTGGTTTTCTTTTCTGTGTTTTTACTGCGAAAATGAGTGGGAAAAGTTTGTGAAATTTGCAGGAATTTATAGTGAATGGATGTGGGTTGAAGCTGTTCACGTGCAGTTGGATTCCGATGAATGAAGGACCTAAAGCTCTGGTTTTTATCTATCATGGTTATGCCATGGAATGTAGCATCACCATGAACGGTAAGTTTTCTTTGAATTTTAATTTTTTTTTTTTGGGAAATTATCATTTTTATGTTTTTAATTTGAAAAACAAGAAAATGGGTTTTGTTTTTTATTGATCAGGTACTGCAAGGAGATTGGCAAAGGAAGGATATGGAGTTTATGAAATTGATTTAGTTAAATAGAGGGTGTTAGAATTCCCAATTTGATTTGGAGGTTACGTTTGTGGTTTCTATATGGTTTCTGTTTGATATTTGAGTACTTTCTGCTACATTTGATTTTGTTTAGCCTATATGCAATTGAGATTTGTTCATCTTCCGTTTTTGTTTAGCCCTCTTCTTTGCTTTGATATGTGTTCAATTTGTTCATCTTCCGTTTTTGTTTAACCCTCTTCTAATTTACTATTATTTGTTTATTCTGTCTTTTTTTCTTGGAATGCTTCTCTATTAGACTTGATTTTGTTTTAATTTCCTGAAATTTGTGTATATTGGTGGAAATATCAAATGCAGTTACAGGTTGATGACATGAGTTAATCCAGGTGCGTAAAACTTTTTTGTTTATTTTGGATGTAGTTAATGTGCTTTTCAATTTAAATGTAGTTCTCGTATACTTATGCTTCATTTGAGATCTTTTTTAGCTTCGTTCATGAAAAATCTTAGGTTATTTGTTCTTGAAATATTATGTTATTTGTTCTTGAAATCTTATGTAAAGTCTAATGGAGAGTGTTTTTTTTTTCAAAAGTGGAAGTTCAAAAAAGGGAAGGTATGTTGGTCTTGTCTATGTCTCATGAATATTTCATCGGTAATTTTAAATTCTAGAAAAGAAGGGACTTGTTTATAGGTCTTAAGAAGTGTTTTAAGTTAATTAAGTTTGAAAGATTCATGATCACTGTTCTTTAGTCTTTTATTACTAAACTGTACCAAAATGTTAGATTGTGGAAGAACTTTGTTGCAAATTAATTTTATTTGAAAGTCCTGGAAGGAAAAATTGAAAACTAGTTTACATTTTTGCTTTTTGCAAACTTCTACCATTTAAGGTTAATGGTGACAATCTTAATTGATTTTTATGTCAATATCGTAGCTATTGCGATATGGAAAGTTTCAGGCATGAAGATCAATCGGTTGATGATAAGAGGAAGAAGAGCATGAAGTAGAAGTTGGGTTCTTTATTTTGTTTAACAATTTTTCTTATCTTTGTAAAGTAAATGTAGTTTGTATATATATTTTTCTAATATGTAATACACTTTCTTTAATACATACTTTATATTTTATTAATTAAAGTTAAGTTGGTAAGATTACTTGTGTAAAAATATATTAGTATTGAGATTTTTTTGTACAAAATTTGTGAAATATTAATATTTTTGTTAGAGCCATTGAGGTAAACAACAATTTTTTTTTCTTAAATTACGAACAAAGCAATGACGGGCAATACCCGCCATTAAAAGTGTCTGTCATTATAGGCTATGATGACAGACACTTTTAGTGACGGTCAAAGACCTTTAATGACGGGCATTGCCCGTCATTAAAAATGTTTGTCATTATATGTTACAATGGCGTTAAGCTTTTTAATGACGGGCAATGGTCATCATTAAAACCGCCGCCCGTCATTGTAACATACAATGACACTCGCATAGATGACGTGAAGGGATTTTGAGTTCCCGCAGTGGAAGACGTTGTGAATCGTCGTTATTCCATTGTGTAATTGATTATATACAACATTGGCCATTGTTACTGGAGCCCGTCTTTGATTATACAAGGGGAAGACAAACTATTGCTGGTTTTCAAGGTAATTTTATTGTTTGTTTAAGATTTCCTGGCCTGTCCCATGAGCCATGTATGGTAATGATATAACAGTAATAAAGAATATTGAAAATATACAACAACCTCAATTTAATTATCACCTTTGCAATTGATTTTCATTTGCTTTGTATTCTTGTAGAGGCATTGGGGTTGTTGTATACTGAGTGGGCACTTGGGAATGACCAGGTGTTGAAAATAAGTCATCGAAGTGTGCATGATGAAGACACGACTCGCATCTCACAGGTTGCGTTCAACAACAACATTGAAGAAATCTCTCTCGTTTATTCTCAGATCCTTTTCTCCTCGTGTTTCTTTCTCTCTAATCGAAAGTTCATGAAATTGGTTTTTTTTTCTTTTTTCTTTTTTCTAACGACTACGATTTCTCTGTTCTCACAGGCAATCGAGATGGATAATGTAAAATACGAAGAGGTGAGTTTTTGAGAATTCTAAAATTGGTTTTCTTTTTGTGTTTTTACTTTGCGAAAATGAGTGGGAAAAGTTTGTGAAATTTGCGAGAATTTATAGTGAATGGATGTGGGTTGAAGTCATTCACGTGCGATTAGATTCCGATGAATGAAGGACCTAAAGCTCTGGTTTTTATCTATCATGGTTATGCCATGGAATGTAGCATCACCATGAACGGTAAGTTTTCTTTGAATTTTAATTTTTTTTTTTTTGGGAAATTATCATTTTTATGTTTTTAATTTGAAAAACAAGAAATTGGTTTTGTTTTTGATTGATTAGGTACTGCAAGGAGATTGGCAAAGGAAGGATATGGAGTTTATGAAATTGATTTAGTTAAATAGAGGGTGTTAGAATTCCCAATTTGATTTGGAGGTTACGTTTGTGGTTTCTATATGGTTTCTGTTTGATATTTGAGTACTTTCTGCTACATTTGATTTTGTTTAGCCTATATGCAATTGAGATTTGTTCATCTTCCGTTTTTGTTTAGCCCTCTTCTTTGCTTTGATATGTGTTCAATTTGTTCATCTTCCGTTTTTGTTTAACCCTCTTCTAATTTACTATTATTTGTTTATTCTGTCTTTTTTTCTTGGAATGCTTCTCTATTAGACTTGATTTTGTTTTAATTTCCTGAAATTTATGTATATTGGTGGAAATATCAAATGCGATTCTGAGTTGATGACATGAGTTAATCCAAAGCGTAAAACTTTTTGTTTATTTTGGATGTAGTTAATGTGCTTTTCAATTTAAATGTAGTTCTTGTATACTTATGCTTCATTTGAGATCTTTTTTAGCTTCGTTCATGAAAAATCTTAGGTTATTTGTTCTTGAAATCTTATGTTATTTGTTCTTGAAATCTTATGTAAAGTCTAATGGAGAGTGTTTTTTTTTTCAAAAGTGGAAGTTCAAAAAAGGGAAGGTATGTTGGTCTTGTCTATGTCTCATGAATATTTCATCGGTAATTTTAAATTCTAGAAAAGAAGGGACTTGTTTATAGGTCTTAAGAAGTGTTTTAAGTTAATTAAGTTTGAAAGATTCATGATCACTGTTCTTTAGTCTTTTATTACTAAACTGTACCAAAATGTTAGATTGTGGAAGAACTTTGTTGCAAATTAATTTTATTTGAAAGTCCTGGAAGGAAAAATTGAAAACTAGTTTACATTTTTGCTTTTTGCAAACTTCTACCATTTAAGGTTAATGGTGACAATCTTAATTGATTTTTATGTCAATATCGTAGCTATTGCGATATGGAAAGTTTCAGGCATGAAGATCAATCGGTTGATGATAAGAGGAAGAAAAGCATGAAGTAGAAGTTGGGTTCTTTATTTTGTTTAACAATTTTTCTTATCTTTGTAAAGTAAATGTAGTTTGTATATATATTTTTCTAATATGTAATACACTTTCTTTAATACATACTTTATATTTTATTAATTAAAGTTAAGTTGGTAAGATTACTTGTGTAAAAATATATTAGTATTGAGATTTTTTTGTACAAAATTTGTGAAATATTAATATTTTTGTTAGAGCCATTGAGGTAAACAACAATTTTTTTTTCTTAAATTACGAACAAAGCAATGACGGGCAATACCCGCCATTAAAAGTGTCTGTCATTATAGGCTATGATGACAGACACTTTTAGTGACGGTCAAAGACCTTTAATGACGGGCATTGCCCGTCATTAAAAATGTTTGTCATTATATGTTACAATGGCAGTCGCTTTTTAATGACGGGCAATGGCCATCATTAAAAACCGCCCGTCATTGTAACATACAATGACACTCGCATAGATGACGTGAAGGGATTTTGAGTTCCCGCAGTGGAAGACGTTGTGAATCGTCGTTAAGTTCCCAGCTCCCCACGTGGTCCTGCCCCTGAGAAGATAGGCATATTGGGCGAGCAACAGTGGCCACCCTCACCCGTACTAATCAAAGAACAGACCCCGCAGACAGGAGTCTGTAATGTCACGGTCGCACCTCTTAAAGGGTCTTGACACGACCGTGCGGCACTTGCTCTCGCTAACGAGCAAGTCAGCCAACTCAAATTTGGATCGCCGGCGGCACAACGGGCCTATATCGCAACCTCCACCCCCGTTCTTGAGAAAAGGTTTTAGAAAATGGGGTCAGAGAGAATTTGTGAAAATATTTTAGAAAGCATTTGTGAGAGTTTAGAAAGTTAGTTATACAGCTGACAAGCAATAATAAAGAAAGTCACACTTATCTAGCATATAACTCTTGGTAGGGAGAATTGATGAATGTTCGCATCCCCCTATAGTACATTCTAGGAATTTTGGCTATTACCCCCTTGCACGTCATTTTGGCGAGGAGTCATATGCCCACAAAAATACATGGAAATGAAATAACAATGCTAAAACAAAAGCCTACATGAAAACATAATGAAAAAGGATGGGGACGGCCATGCGGCCATGGGCAACACGCCTTGGACAAGCATGACCGTGACATTCTCCCCCACTTAATTGGTTGACGTCCTCGTCAACCGACACTCTTCGAACGGGATGGTCCTGGGTCGGTAGTCTTCAAGTCTTCAACTCGGTCCCAACGGACTTCTGCTCCCACGGCTTCCTTCCACAATTGCAAGAACTGCTGCACCTTCTCATATGGGGCAGCGTCTGACTCCGTCCCTTCAGCTAGGACCTCAAAGAAGTTCTTTAGTTTGATCGGCGGGCTTGTCACGTCGCTCGCCTTCATACCACGCTGTGATTGCGTCTTTCAAGCCCCAGGGTAGTCCGACTTCGGCACTACGGGCCCTGCCGCTTTGGCTTCAATTCTTGGAGGGGCCTTGTTGGGATTTTTGTCCTAATCTCTTGTTTGTAAAATATTGTTTTGAAATTAATAAGAGTTATTCATTTCTTCACTTTGTGTCTCGCAAATATTTTAAACCTTTCCAATAAACTAAGCTCCAGGGTCATTGAATATATGAGAAAACTAGAACTTGAACGGTGTGTAGTTGACACACAAGGAGGATCACGTTCGAGTTAATGACCCTAACGGTCTACAGTATAAGCATGGGGTTGGAGACCTAATCCTAGATACACTGTGGATGCGGCCCGCTTTGTATTAGATACAAACGAGGTGATCTGACTCGTTCATGTGGTTGACATGCGAGTGGAGGCATCCTGTACAATGAGATTGTACAAGATCGACCGTGAATTATTAGACTTACTGATATAACACCGTTCACAGTAAAAGACTAATAAATTCGTAGATGACCATTAGTGACTTGACCTGAATCCTGAGCGTATTACGGACTCCTCATGCAGCCGAGTCCGTCCTTTGATTAGTATGCAGGTGAGGTGGTCCCGATCCACTCGCCCAATATGCCTATCTTCTCGTGGGACGAGAACAAGTAGAGAGCTGGGAACCTAATTACGCGAGATGGAATTCAGTCATTCCCGCCAATAGGGAAACTAGAGGGGTTGTTCCCTTAAGTGTTGTCTCCAGGGATTGGAGAACGGGCGCCCACCTTCTCACTGGCCCGAGAAGGGGGTTGTGTATGGTTGGACCATCACAATATGTTGTTCATTAGAGGAGTAGTGGGGACTTAAGGAACAAGATATAGACACAGGGGTAAAACGATAATTTGACCCAGCCGTGTCTATGAACAACCTGTGAAGGGTCGACTCATGAGAATTGGTTATATCAGTGGACACGTAATATTCTACACTGGTGGGAGTACAGCTACAGGCTTTAGTGGAGTGTTACTGTAGCTAATGAATATTTGTTGACCGGGTCAAAGAGTTTGACTGATTAACCTCAGATCATTGGAGCCCCTCACTGTAGGTCCATTAGGTCCCTTGGTTGGCTCAATCTGGGATAAAAGAAGGGTTAAAGTTTTGGTATGAAATTGAAGTGTTCAATTTCACTTTAAGAGTGATTATATCATATAGATGATATAATATATAGTTTAATATGAATGAGATTCATAATAAACTATATGTTAGCCTAATTGTTGAATTAAAGGCTAATTGGAGAAATTGATAGAGAGAAAATAAATTGAATGTGATTCAATTTGATTAAATCCACAATTATTGAAAATGAGATTTGCAACATAAGATATGAGATATCTTATATTATATAATTATGTAAATAAGATTTACATAACATATGGTTGTGGTAAAGTAGTAATTATGTGAAGTTGTGAACCTCATCATTCCACTATTTAAACCCTTTGATAGATGGGTTTTAGGGTGAACCTAATCTACACTAAGCTTGGGAGGCTAAGTGAGATTCTCTCTATTCTCTCATTTCTCCATCTCTTCCAAAACAGAAAAGAAGTTCCCACCAACTTCCCTTCTCCTAAAGAGAACAACCAAGAAGATCTATTTTGGTAGTGTTCGAGATCTGTTCGTGGGAAGAATTCGTGGAGATCGAGGAGCGCGAAGAGTTCGTGATCTGCAAGGAGAGATTGTTGAATCAATCTACAACAAGTAAGTTATTCTAACCGTTGTAATCTTTTCAGCATGTTTAGCCTAGATCTAATAGGTAGATCAATTTTAGTAAACACGTTCCATGATGATGCCATGACGATTCAATCGTCTTCCGCTGCGCGGGGATTCTAATTCCCTTCAAATGGTATCAGAGCCATCTCAATGGTTCCTCATCGATGCACTGTTTTATTAAAAATTAGGTGGGTAATTTACCATGTTTTCATGAGATGAATGTATGGTTTGCAAATTGGATGTTTTCGATTTTTGGCACTAGATTAGATTTACAATTATGTTGATGAGATCAATGTAAGGGCCCGTTGTTTTGGGCAATTCTCATGTAAATCGAGTCTGTAAGTCCGGGTCGTTCGTGGCAAGAGTTGTCGTGAAGAAATCGGAGCGGAAACAGGCAAAAAACCGGGCAGAAAACAGCATGGTTGTTGCTGTCTGTCGATGGCGTTGAGACGCTGCCCAACGGCGTCTCAACGCCATGCTCGCGGAGAAGACCCTGCAGCAGAGTGGCGTTACAACGCTAGATGTAGCGTTGCAACGCCGCTGGCGTTGAGGACGCGCCTCAACGCTATAGGCGACAGCGTTGCAACGCTGTGTACGTTGCGGGAGTAATAGCGCGCGAGGATGGCTGTTTTTCAGTTTTTTTTATATAATTAATTTTCGGTTTTTTTTATAAAAACATTTTTAAATTTATTTTATTAATTATTTTATTAAATATTAATAATATAAATGTTATATTAATTTTATTTAATTAAATAATTACCCCTAGGTGCCAAAAACCGGTCCAATTTTGCTATTTAATTATTTTATGCATGAGATGTATGATTTTAATTAAATTCTATGTGCATAATGTATGTCATATAGATTTAAAATCCCACCTTAGGTTAAACATGATCATGCATGATGTATATTATAAGAGTTATAATATATAGTATGCATGATAGAATTATATTATAAGAGTTATAATATAATTGATTTTTTTATAAATAATGTAGATTAAAAAAGAAAAGACAAATATAAAGTGGTTTTGAAAGTAATTCTAAAAATGGGGCAGTTAAATCGTAACCCATAGACGCGATTTAGTCAATCTGCACGACACTTGGAAGCAGATGGTTCAACTAGAGGCCGCGTGGATGATATGGGATTACGTGAGCGAGGTTGGATACATGATTTTTTATCAATTTATAAGACCCTGTCCATTTATTTTCCTTCGTTTTGCACAACACCGACTGCAGATTTCCTTGTCTTTGCTTTCGGGCCGCGTTCTCTCTCTTTTTTTTCTTCGGCTTCTTTGCTATCGTCGCCAAACACCATAGCCAGGTCGTGCCGCTGGTCGAAGCTTTCAAGCACCACTGGTATTGCAAGGTTTTGGGTTCAATTTCAACAACAATGGTGGATGATGGTGACATTGACGACCTCCAAGAAAAAAAATTAACGATAAAAATTTGTTACTGAAGAAGGCTCTCTCTCCATTATCGATCATTTTCTGAGTTCTTTTAATAACGAAAGGAATCATTGAAATTTTGAAATCTTTTAATTTTTTTAAAAATTTTGTCATCTTTTAATTTATTCAATCCGCATAAGATTTTCATAGCTGGCTAAAATGGAAACATCTTTTAATTTACGTAATTTTTTTCTTTCTTTTCGAACTATACTTTCAATTTTAACATGAAAATCTCATATATTACATATATATATATATATATATATATATATATATTTTGTTGGGAAGTTGCACTGTGTATAGTTATGCCCACCTCACACGTCGACTACATCTAAATCGTGTACCATACACACGAGTTTCGTACGCAGAAAACAACGCCATTTTTGTCAATAGTTTGATATTTTACTTCAATTTTGAATTTAATTTTTTATTGACATTATTTAAATTATTTGTTTCAAAACTACTCTAATTTTGTATATTTTTTTAAAAACTACATTATTCCTCAACTTCGCCCTAATATAATGCTTGCATGTTTTAATTTATTTAAATATAAGTGTTATATTTTTAAATTAAAAGCATGCTCATGCATTTAATTCATGTGATGAATGGTAATTATGTTATAGTATATACTTATTCATGTGATGAATGATCAAGCACTATAACATAGATATGCATGCCAACCTAAGTTAATTATTAGTTTTAAAGTGTTTAGAACTTGAATAATTAGACTTAGGTTTTCTAATTTTCTAATAAGATTAGAATTTTAGGAAATCAAATATGATCTTTGAATGGTGACTGATTAGTAACTCTGTCTAAGGAAGGTTTTGTCTAAGGTTGGGGTATTTAAGTTGACGCTTGCGGAACACCCCTACCTGGAAACCGACCTGGGAGTGAATTTGGTCCGGAGATTCTTAGATTATATTTACGTGAGCGCCATTAATTAAGTGTTAATTAATTTTCTCACATAGACCTAAGTTAATAATGTGATTATAGACTTAGGCTAAATACCATATAAGAGTTATATTGGTAGACTTAGGTAATTTTTAGCCGATTATCTAGGTCAATCCTATTAAAAATTAAAGTCATCGAGTGGGAGGAAATATAGTGTATAAGATACATTTAAATTTCCAACCACAAATCTCCGATAAGTTCAGACTGAGAGATCTATACTCGGCCTCGTGGCGCAAATGGGAGCGTCCCCCTTTGGATGGCATTTGTATAGATCAATATCATCGTGGATGGAGAGAGTACTTATAGTGAGTGGGAGCGGGACTTGTGAATTCGAGACCCACGGTCTCTTCTTTCGATTCACACCGTGAGACACCTATGATCTGCCTGCTAGTTTGGCTCGGACGGACTGCATAATCCCTTCGGAGGGCTTGATCATGGGAATCGGAACACAGTGAATTCCCGAAAGGGATACAGTTTCCGGGTTGGTTTTTCTTCTTAGTTCACCCTTCGGTGACTATTGTTTGGACGGATACTTGGAAACTTAAAGATTGAGGGTGACACTCACAGAATTCGTTAAGTGTTAATGAATTCGACCGAAAAATGATAATTGGATGCCTAATGGAATAAGAGTTATTCTGGGATTAGGGTCTCATCGAGAAAGTCTCGTCCTAGAGGAGGAATGTTCTGTTCACCCTTCGGTGGCAGTCATTCTAAACCTTTAGGGTATCATTGCAAAATTATGAATGACCTAGGGATCATGAAAACATTTTTGCTAAAATTTAGATTGTTTTTTCAAAAAGGTTTTTGCGAGACTAATACAAAGTTTTTTTTTTAAATTTCAGCTAAAAATGTCTAGCGCTATTATAGCTTTACTTGCTTCCGATAAGTTAGTGGGAGATAATTACCAGAGCTGGAAAAACAACATCAATACAATTTTGGTGACTGACGACATAAAGTTCGTGTTGTCTGAGGAGTGTCCTCAGATGCCGGGCTCGACCGCATCGCGTGTCGTTCGCGATACGTACGATCAATGGATCAGAGCCAATGAAAAGGCCAAGGTCTACATAATTGCCAGCATGTCTGATGTCTTAGCAAAGAAGCATGAGCTGATGGTTTCCGCTAAGGAAATCATGGAGTCCTTGCAGAAATGTTTGGACAACAATCCTTTCAGGTCCGGCATGACTCGCTCAAATACATTTTCAACGCTCGGATGAAAGAGGGGTCGTCTGTCCGTGAACATTTTCTAGACATGATGACCCGCTTTAATATGGCTGAGATCAATGAGGCTTCGATCGACGAGTCGAGCCAGGTCAGTTTTATCATGGAGACTCTTCCGAAGAGTTTCCTTCGATTTAGAGCAATGTTTGTTATGAACAAAATTAGCTACACTCGACTACCCTCCTCAATGAGCTACAGATTTCCACCCACTGAACAGTCAGTCGTGAATTTGAGGCAAATGTTGCCTACAGGTCTTATCACAGGGGTTCGACCTCTAGGACAAAACTTGTTGCTCCTTCTTGCCCGAAATGGAAGAAGAGGATGAAGAGGGGTAAACCGATCGAGCCACGCCCGGAAGGGGCAAGAAGGTCAAGGAGGTTGCGAGAGAAAGGAAAGTGTTTCCACTGCAATGGAAGCGGACATTAGAAAAGAAAGCGTCAGAAATTCTGGCCGAGAGGAAGAACCAAGGTAAATGTGATTTACTTGTGGTAGAAACATGTTTAGTGGAGAGTAATGACTCTTCCCGGATATTGGATTCGAGCGCCACTAACCACGCTTGTTCTTCTTTTGAGGATTGATTCTGGCACCACGCGAGAGGGTGAGGTGACTCTACGGGTTGGATCCGGAGAGCTTGTCTCTGTTGCAGCAATCGGCACGGTGAAGCTGAATTTTGGCGGAAAGTACTTATTGTTAGACAATTTGTATATAGTTCCAGGGTTTACTAGAAACCTTGTTTCTATTTCCTGCCTAATTGAACATTGTATTTCCATTTCATTTGAATTAAATAAAGCGTTTATTTCTTTCAAAGGGAATGTTATTTGTTCAGCCTCACTTGAAAATAACCTGTATGTTTTAAAACCCAATTCGGTTAAAAGTGTTTTAAATACTGAATTGTTTAAAACTGCAGAAACACGAACTAAGAAAGCAAAAATTTCTCCAAAAGAAAATGTCCATCTTTGGCATCTACGGTTAGGCCACATTAATCTCAATAGGATTGAGAAACTAGTGAAGAGTGGACTTCTAAACGAGTTGGAAGAAAACTCTTTGCCAGTATGTGAGTCATGCCTTGAAGGCAAAATGACCAAACGTCCTTTTAGTGGAAAAGGATATAGAGCCAAAGAACCTCTTGAGTTAATACATTATGACCTATGTGGTCCGATGAATGTTAAAGCTCGGGGCGGTTATGAGTACTTCGTGTCTTTCATGAGCGATTACTCCGAGATATGGGTATATTTACCTAATGCATAAGAAGTCTGAAACTCTTGAAAAGTTCAAGGAGTATAAGACTGAGGTTGAGAACCTCTTAGGTAAATCGCTTAAAACACTTCGATCGAATCGAGGTGGAGAGTACATGGACACTGAATTCCAGGACTATATGATAGAACACGGAATTACGTCCCAACTCTCAGCACCTGGTATGTCACAGCAGAATGGTGTGTCGGAGAGGAGAAATAGAACCTTGTTGGACATGGTTCGGTCGATGATGAGCTATGCTCGTCTCCCTGATTCTTTCTAGGGGTACGCAGTAGAGAATTTGCGGTTTACATTTTGAATAATGTTCCTCAAAGAGTGTTTGTGAAACACCCTTTGAGCTCTAGAGAGTGGACGTAAAGGTAGTTTACATCACTTGAAATTTTGGGATGCCCACCCATGTGTTGGTGCCAAACCCAAGAAGTTGGAACCTCGTTCAAAATTGTGCCTATTCGTAGGTTACCCTAAAGAGACTAGGGGTGGTCTGTTTTATGATCCCAAGGAAAACAGGGTGCTTGTGTCGACAAACGTCATTTTCCTAGAGGAAGACCACATCAGGGATCATTTACCTAGAAGCAAAATTGTATTGAATGAAATGGGCGATTACATCGCCAAGAGTTGCCGATGGAACTAGTACGCCGTCGATGCTGCGTTCGACGACCTAGCGCGTCTAGTCAAATCCGCTCCCAAGAGTTGGGAATGCCTCGACGTAGTGGGAGGACCGTGAGACGGCCGATCGCTATATGGGTTTAGTTTTGAAACCTCGCTTATCGCTGCTAACGATAATCAGAGGATCCATTGACCTATAATCGAGCAATGGTTGATGTTGATAAAGACGAGTGGATTAAAGCTATGGACCAAGAAATGGAGTCTATGTACTTCAATTACATGCGGAGCTTGTGGATCAACCAGATGGGGTAAAACCTATTGGTTGCAAATGGATCTACAAGCGTAAACGTGGCGTAGATGGGAAGGTGCAAACCTACAAAGCCCGACTAGTGGCAAAGGGTTTTATCCAGGTTGAAGGGGTTGACTATGAGAGACCTTTTCACCGTTGCCATGGTAAAGTCGATCGAGATCCTTCCGCCATTGCCGCATATTATGACTACGAGTATGGCGGATGGATGTCAAGATAGCCTTTACGAATGGCAAACTTGACGAGACCATCTACATGGAACAACCCAAAGGGTTCATTGCCCAAGGCCAAGAGCAAAAAGTTTGCAAGCTTCATAAGTCTATTTATGGACTGAAACAAGCTTCGAGGTCTTGGAATATAAGGTTTGATGTGGTAATCAAATCTTATGGCTTTGATCAAAATGCCGACGAACCTTGTGTCTACAAGAAAATCGTTGACAAAGCTGTCGCATTTACGGTGTTGTACGTGGGCGATATTCTTCTCATTGGGAATGAAGTAGAATTTCTTCGACGTTAAGAAATGGCTAGCTTCACAATTCCAAATGAAAGATTTGGGAGAAGCTCGACGCTTCTAGGTATCCGAGATAGTCCAAACCAGGAAGAATGAACGCTAGCCTTGTCTCAGCGCCTTATATTGACAAGATGTTGTCTAGATATAAGATCGAGAACTCCAAGAAGGGGCTTGTTTGCCTTTCGGGCATGGGGTTCACTTGTCTAAGGATCGGTGTCCTAAGACTCCTCAAGATGTTGAGGATATGAGACGTATTCCATATGCTTCACCGTGTAGGGGAGCCCGATGTATGCCATGTTGTGTACAAGGCCCGACATCCATTATGCGATCGGAATTGTCGCAGATATCACCCAATCCAGATTAGATCACCGGGCACCGTAAAGACAATCCTCAAGTATCTTAGGAGAACGAGGAACTACGACTTAGTGTATGGTAGTAGGGATTTGATCCTTACGGGATACACAGATTCGATTTTCGGACCGATAAGGATTCTAGGAAATCCACCTCGGGTCGACCTTCATTCCGAATGGAGGAGTCAGTAGTATGGCGAAGCATCAAACGAGGATGCATTGCGATTCCACTATGGAAGCAGAGTATGTTGCGGCTTGTGAAGTCGCAAAGGAAGTTGTTTGGCTAAGGAAGTTCATGACGGACTTGGAAGTTGTTCCAAATATGAACTTGCCAATCACGCTGCTCGTGATAACATGGTGCAAGATGCTAAATTCACGTGAAACCTCGAAGCCATAAGAGAGGTAAACACATTGAGCGCAAGTATCATCCGACACGGAAATTGTGCACCGCGAGACGTGATATCCACGCAAATAGCATCGGAGCACAATGTAGTGATCCATTTACAAAGCCCTCACGGCTAAAGTGTTTGAGGTCACCTAGAGAGTCTAGGTATTCGAGAGCTTCCCGACTAGGGCAAGTGGGGAGATGTGTAAACGGATATTCAATGCCCTAGTTTATTGTAATTTTTATTGTAATTCAAATACATTTTGGAAATGTACCTTCTCCACTAGCTTAGTCCAAGTGGGAGTTTGTTGGGATTTTTGTCCTAATCTCGTGTTTGTAAAATATTGTTTTGAAATTAATAAGAGTTATTCATTTCTTCACTTTGTGTCTCGCAAATATTTTAAACCTTTCCAATAAACTAAGCTCCAGGGTCATTGAATATATGAGAAAACTAGAACTTGAACGGTGTGTAGTTGACACACAAGGAGGATCACGTTCGAGTTAATGACCCGAACGGTCTACAGTATAAGGATGGGGTTGGAGACCTAATCCTGGATACACTGTGGATGCGGCCCGCTTTGTATTAGATACAAACGAGGTGATCTGACTCGTTCATGTGGTTGGCATGCGAGTGGGGGCATCTTGTACAATGAGATTGTACAAGATCGATCGTGTGAATTATTAGACTTACTGATATAACACCGTTAACAGTAAAAGACTAATAAATTCGTAGATGACCATTAGTGACTCGACCTGAATCCTGAGCGTATTACGGACTCCTGTCTGCCGGGGTCTGTCCTTTGATTAGTACAGGTGAGGGTGGTCCCAGTCACTCGCCCAATATGCCTATCTTCTCGTGATGAGAACCAAGTAGAGAGTTGGGAACCTAATTACGCGAGATGGAATTCACTGCGTTCCGCCTATAGGGAAACTAGAGGGTTGTTCCTTTAAGTCTTTGTCTCCGTGGCTTGGACAACGGCGCCCACCTTCTCACCGGCCGAGAAGGGTGTTGTGTATGGTTGGACCATCACAATATGTTGTTCATTAGAGGAGCGGTGGGGACTTAAGGAACAAGATATAGACACGAGGGTAAAACGGTAATTTGATCCACCTAGTGTCTATGAACAACCCGTGAAGGGTCGACTCATGAGAATTGGTTATATCGGTGGACACGTAATATTCTACATCGATGGATGGGAGTACAACTACAGCTTTAGTGGAGTGTTATTGTAGCTAATGAATATTGGTTGACCGGGTCAAAGAGTTTGACTGATTAACCTCGGATCATTGGGCAGCCCGCCATCCTTTGTAGGTCCATTAGGTCCCTTGGTTGGCTCAATCTGGGATAAAAGAAGGGTTAAAGTTTTTGGTATGAAATTGAAGTGTTCAATTTCACTTTAAAAGTGATTATATCATATAGATGATATAATATATAGTTTAATATGAATGAGATTCATAATAAACTATATGTTAGCCTAATTGTTGAATTAAAGGCTAATTGGAGAAATTGATAGAGAGAAAATAAATTGAATGTGATTCAATTTGATTAAATCCACAATTATTGCAAATGAGATTTGCAACATAAGATATGAGATATCTTATATTATATAATTATGTAAATAAGATTTACATAACATATGGTTGTGGTAAAGTAGTAATTATGTGAAGTTGTGAACCTCATCATTCCACTATTTAAACCCTTTGATAGATGGGTTTTAGGGTGAACCTAATCTACACTAAGCTTGGGAGGCTAAGTGAGATTCTCTCTATTCTCTCATTTCTCCATCTCTTCCAAAACAGAAAAGAAGTTCCCACCAACTTCCCTTCTCCTAAAGAGAACAACCAAGAAGATCTATTTTGGTAGTGTTCGAGATCTGTTCGTGGGAAGAATTCGTGGAGATCGAGGAGCGCGAAGAGTTCGTGATCTGCAAGGAGAGATTGCTGAATCGATCTACAACAAGTAAGTTATTCTAACCGTTGTAATCTTTTCAGCATGTTTAGCCTAAATCTAATAGGTAGATCAATTTTAGTAAACACGTTGCATGATGATACCATGACGATTCAATCGTCTTCCGCTGCGCGGGGATTCTAATTCCCTTCAGGCCTGTCTCTGACTGTGTCCCTCGACTTCGCACCTCGGCGCTCTTTTTGTGCACTCCTGCACCTGAACTGTTCTTTCCTTCCCTCCTCTCGGGGGGTGTACTTTCGACCGCCGCTTCTCTCATCACAATGGTCTGTTACTCGTGGCACTTCGCCACAACGTTCACTTGGGCCCGCTCTCAGTTGCAAGGCCGATATTACTCGCGCGCCCTTAGGCTGCTTCAACTCCGCTGGCACTACGGCGGGATTTCCTCCTGTGATTACTAGACAACTCGCTAAGGGCACAGGTATGACTTTGTGCTGAAGAAGGAACTTCATTCCCAACACAACATCGAAGTCGTCCATCCTGACGACGACAAGGTCTACTCGACCACCCCAGTCTCCCATCTTGACTGAGACGCCCTTTGCAATTCCTGAAATAGGTAGGGCTGCTGAATTCACAGCTTTCATCCTTCCCGGATCTCGGCTCCAGGACAAGTTCAATCGCCTCCCTTCGCATCTCGAGACGGTTATGGGTGGCTCCCGAATCAACCATAGTACTCTTGGTTGCTTTGTTGTTGACATGTGCGTCAATGTACATGAGACCCTTACTGGATGGGCCTTTTGTCTCTCCCCCACTCTTCTGAAGGGTTGACAAGAATCTTATGGCGCCAATGCGCGGATTCTCTAGGTCTTCGTCTTGTACGGACTCAATTTCCGTATCGTCGACTTCTTTTCCTTTCTTTGCCTCATAGGACGCTTGAAGGGCCTTGAGGGCTACTTTACTCGGGCAGCACAATCACTCGGTGAGGCCCGTCACAAAGAACGCACTTCTGGTAATAGTTGTCTTCGTTTTGTGGCTTCTGCCACGAATTCCTATTCTTTGGTGGGGACTTCCTACTGTCCCTTCCTGAACTTCTAGGCTTGTCTCCTCCCCCACTCTTGGGAGAGTTAGGCCGATGAGATAGATCGTCTCCCCGTGGGGAGGTTTTGCTCGGTCCTGCTTCTTGGGACTGTGCGTTACTACTTTCACCACTCAGGTCAAACGATCGTTCATTGCTGCATATGCTTGATCGGTGTTGTGTACTCATTGCTCAGTCTGACTTAACCCTGGCCCATGGTTGTAGCCCTTCGACAAAGGAGAAGATCTTGTCCTTCTCACTCATATCTCGGATGTCCAACATCAACCCGACAAACTGTTTGACATATTCGCGGATGGCACCTTTATGTCTCAACTCTCGAAGCTTGCGCCTTGCTATTATCTCAACATTCTCAGGGAAGAATTGCGAGCGCAATTCTTGTTTCAGCGTCTCCCATGTGTTAATGGTACATCTGCCTTCTTGGATGTCCATATAACGGGTCCTCCACCATAGTTTGGCATCATCTTCCAGATGCATCGTTGCTAAGGTGACTCTTTCTTCGTCAGTCACCGTATCTGTTGCTCGAAAGTATTGCTCCATATCGAAGATGAAGTTTTCCAACACTTTGGCATCTCGAACCCCACAGAAGGGTTTTGGTTCGGGAATTTTCTTCTTCCCCGACTTGGTCGCGCCCCCAGGTGAGGCTTGATTTCCCATCGCAATCATGGTGAGATTTAGCTTTGCGGCCATCTCGCCTATCTCGCCTCTGATCTCTTAAGGGCATCTCTCACATCAGCGTAAAAAGTCGAAACATCTCGACCCAACTCTTTGTGGGAACCGCCCGGACCATCGACACGTTCCTCAATTTGGGCGACATCGCCCGACGAGCTAGCACCACGCTCGAAGTTTCCACATCGGTTTACCCTGTCCTCGAAGTTCTCAACCCTCCCCATCAATTCATAGACGGGCATTCCATCGATGCGTCCAACAATCGCATCAATCGCGTCGGCCTTGGCCGCAATCTCTTCCAGTCGAGATTTCAAGAACCGAATACTATCAGGAACTTCCGTCAAGAGAAGCAATTGCTCCTCGATCTCGGCCAACCGCTCTTTGTCCGACTTGTTTAATTTGTTTGCAGGCATGATTACTGTGTCTTGCCTTCCCGGCCAACTAGGCTCGATACCAACCGCACACGGTCGCACCTCTTAAAGGGTCTTGACACGACCGTGCGGCACTTGCTCTCGCTCACGAGCAAGTCAGCCAACTCAAATTCGGATCGCCGCCGGCACAACGGGCCTATATCGCAACTTCCACCCCCGTTCTTGAGAAAAGGTTTTAGAAAACGGGGTCAGAGAGAATTTGTGAAAACATTTTAGAAAGCATTTGTGAGAGTTTAGAAAGTTAGTTATACAGCTGACAAGCAATAATAAAGAAAGCCACACTTATCTAGCATATAACTCTTGGTAGGGAGAATTGATGAATGTTCGCATCCCCCTATAGTACATTCTAGGAATTTTTGCTATGACCCCCTTGCACGTCATTTTGGCGAGGAGTCATATGCCCACAAAAATATATGGAAATGAAATAACAATGCTAAAGCAAAAGCCTACATGAAAACATAATGAAAAAGGATGGGGACGGCCATGCGGCCATGGGCAACATGCCTTGGACAAGCATGACCGTGACACGTAACACGCTCAGGATTAAGGTCGAGTCACTAATGGTCATCTACGAATTTATTAGCTCTATAGTGTTAACGGTGTTACATCAGTAAGTCTAATAATTCATGGTCCGGTCTTGTACAATCTCATTGCATAGGATGCCCCCACTCGCATGTCAACCACATGAACGAGTCAGATCACCTCGTTTGTATAATACAAAGCGGGTCGCATCCACAGTGTATCCAAGATTAGGTCTCCAACCCTATCCATATACTGTAGACCGTTCGGGTCATTAACTCGAACGTGATCCTCCCTGTGTGTCCATTACACACCGTTCAAGTTCTTACTTCTCTCATAATGCAATGACCCTGGAGCTTAGTTTATTGGATTAAGTTTATGAAAAATGTGTGACACAAAGTTTAAATAAATAACTCTTATTTATTATACAATGTTGAAATAAATAACTCTTATTCATTTACAACTTGGAATATTACAAACTACACGAGATGAGGACATACATCCCAACAAACTCCCACTTGGACTAAGCTAGTGGAGTACATGATACATTTCTCAAATGTACAGTAAAGTAATACAATAAAGTAATACAATAAACTAGGGCATTGAATACCCCTTTACAATACTCTCACTTGCCCTAGTCAGGAAGCACTCGAAGACCTAGACTCTCTAGGTGACCCTCAAACACCTTACCGTGAGGGCCTTTGTAAATGGATCAGCAACGTTGTGCTCCGAAGCTATCTGCGTGACTATCACGTCTCCGCGGTGCACAATCTCCCGTATCAAGTATACTTACGCTCTATATGTTTGCCCCTTTTATGACTCTGAGGTTCTCTCGAGTTGGCTACTGCACCACTGTTGTCACAGAATAGTGTGATCGACAAGTTCATATTTGGAACAACATCCAAATCCGTCATGAACTTCCTGAGCCAAACAGCTTCCTTTGCAGCTTCACAAGCCGCAACATACTCAGCTTCCATCGTGGAATCAGCGATGCATCCCTGTTTGATGCTTCGCCACACTACAGCTCCTCCATTCAGAATGAAGGTTGACCCCGAAGTTGATTTCCTAGAATCCTTATCGGTCTGAAAGTCAGAATCTGTGTATCCCGTAAGCATCAAATGTCCACTCCCATACACAAGGTTGTAGTTCCTCGTTCTCCTAAGATACTTGAGGATTGCCTTTACGGCTGTCCAGTGATCTAATCTTGGATTGGATTGATACCTACTGACAATCCCAACTACACAACAGATGTCGGGCCTAGTACATAACATGGCATACATCAGGCTCCCTACAGCTGAAGCATAGGGGATTCGTCTCATATCCTCAACCTCTTGAGGCGTCTTAGGACATTGATCCTTAGACAAGTGAATCTCATGCCTGAAAGGCAGCAAGCCCTTCTTGGAGTTATGCATCTTATATCTAGAAAACATATTGTCAATATAAGACGCTTGAGACATGGCTAGCGTTCTGTTCTTCCGGTTCCGGACAATCTGGATACCTAGAACATACTGATCCTCTCCCAAATCTTTCATTTGGAATTGCGAAGCCAGCCATTCCTTAATGTCAGTAAGAAATCCTACCTCATTCTCAATGAGAAGGGTATCATGAAGGGAATGAGAATCCCACGCAGCGGAAGACGATTAAATCGTCGAGGTATCATAATGCAACTAGTGTTTATTAAAATTGATCTAACACTTAGATCTAGGCTAAACATGCTTAAAGAAGAAGAAATTTACAAAGAAATAGAGTTTACTTACTTGTTGTAGACAAACACAACTGAAAATTCTTCCTCTCGTCACGAACTCTTCGTGCTACTCGATCTCAACGAAAACTTCTACCAAAATGATCTCGAACACCACCAAGTGATCTTCTCGGTTGTTCTCTTTTGGAGAAGGGAAGATGGTGGGATCTTAGTTTTGGAGAGGGAGGAGAAATGAGAGAGTAGAGAGAATTCTCTTTTCTTCTCTTTGGTGAAAATCAAAAAATGAGAAGATTGCTTCACAATCCCTTCTTGCAAAGGGTTTAAATAGTGGAATGAGGGAGTTAATATCTCCACATTATTACCACTTTACCACAACCATAGGTTATGCAAATCTCATTTGCATAACCACATAATATAAGATATCTCATATCTCATATTGCAAATCTCATTTGCAATAATTGTGGATTAATTAAATTGAATCACATCCAATTTAGTTTCTCTCATTTAATTTCTCCAATTAGCCCTAATTCAACAATTAGGCTAACCTATAGTTTATTATGAATCTCATTCACATTAAAATATATATTATATCATTCATATCTCATATAAATGACATAAACGCCCTTAAAGTGAAATTGAACACTTCAATTTCATACCAAAACATTTACCCTTCTTTTAACCAAGGTGGAGACAACCGAGGGACCTAATGGACCTACAGTGACGGGCTCCAATGATCCAAGATTAACCTGCCAAACTCTTTGACCCGGTTAACCAACATTCATTAGCTACAGTAACACTCCACTATAGCCCGTAGTTGCACTCCCATCAGTGCAGAATATTACGTGTCCACTGATATAACCAATTCCCATGAGTCGACCCTTCACAGGTTGTTCGTAGACACGGCTGGATCAAATTACCGTTTTACCCCTGTGTCTACCTCTTGTTCCTTAAGTCCCCACTGCTCTTCTAATGAACAACATATTGTGATGGTCCAACCATACACAACACCCTTCTCGGGCCAGTGAGAAGGTGGGCGCCGTTGTCCAAGCCACCCGGAGACGACCTCAAGGGGAACAACACCTCTAGTTTCCTAAAGGCGGGAACGAGTGAATTCCATCCCGCGAGTTAAGTTCCCGGCTCCCTACTTGGTTCTCATCCCCAAAAGATAGGCATATTGGGCTAGTAATCGTGACCACCCTCACCCGTACTTTAGTCAAAGAAGGACCCTCACAGATGTGGAGTCCGTAACACGCTCGAGATTCGTGTCGAGTCACTAATGGTCATCTACGGTTATTAGTCCTCATCACATCAGCGGTGTTACATCAGTAGGTCTAATAGATCACGGTCCGGTCTTGTACAATCTCATTGCACGGGATGCCCCCACTCGCATGTCAACCACATGAACGAGTCAGATCACCTCGTTTGTATCTAATACAAAGCGGGTCGCATCGACAGTGTATCCGAGATTAGGTCTCCAACCCTATCCATATCTCAGAGACCGTTCGGGTCATTAACTCGAACGTGATCCTCCCTGTGTGTCCACTACACACCGTTCAAGTTCTAGTTCTTTCATAAATTCAATGACCCTGGAGCTTAGTTTATTGGAAAATTTTATAAATATTGCGAGACACAAAGTGATGAAATGAATAACTCTTATTAATTTCAAACAATATGTTACAAACACGAGATTAGGACAAAAATCCCAACATATCATCCACATACAATATTAGAAATGCGACAGTACTGTTAACGATTTTCTTATAATCACAAAGCTCGTCAACATTTTGATCAAAGCCATAAGATTTGTTCGCCTTATCAAACCTTATATTCCAAGACCTCGAGGCTTGTTTTAGTCCATAAATAGACCTTTGAAGTCGGCAAACCTTGTGCTCTTGGCCTTGGGCAATGAACCCCTTGGGCTAGTCCATGTAGATGGTCTCGTCAAGGTTGTCATTCAGAAAGGCGGTCTTGACATCCATCTGCCATACCTCATAGTCATAATATGCGGCAATGGCCAGAAGGATTCTAATCGACTTTACCATGGCAACAGGTGAAAAGGTTTCCTCATAGTCAACCCCTTCTACCTGGGTAAAACCCTTTGCCACTAGTCGAGATTTGAAGGTTTGCACCTTCCCATCTACGCCACGTTTACGCTTGTAGATCCACTTGCAACCAATAGGTTTTATCCCATCTGGTTGGTCCACAAGCTCCCAGACGGAATTGAAGTACATCGACTCCATTTCCTGGTCCATAGCTTTAATCCATTCGTCTTTGTCAACGTCAGTCATTGCCTGATCATAGGTCAATGGATCCTCACAGTCATCATCAGGAGTGACGACCTGGGTTTCAGCTAAACCCATGTAACGTTAAGGCTGTCTCACAACCCTCCCACTACGTCGAGGCATTCCCAACTCTTGGGAAACGACTTGACGAGACGAGCTAGGATCAACAACACTTGTTGATTTACTAGCACCATCAGCAACTCTTGCTGATGAACTGTCCATTTCATTCAACACAATTTTACTCCTTGGTAAATGATCCCTGATGTGGTCTTCCTCAAAGAAAGTGGCGTTTGTCGACACAAGCACCCTATTATCCTTAGGATCGTAAAAGTAACCACCTCTAGTCTCTTTTGGGTAACCTACAAAGAGGCACAACTTTGAACGGGATTCCAACTTCTTCGGGTTTGACACAAACACATGGGTCGGACATCCCCAAATTCTGAAATGACGTAAACTGGTTTTACGACCATGCTAGAGTTCAAAAGGTGTTTCACAAACACTTTTCGACGGAACTGTATTCAAAATGTAAACCGCAAGAATCAGGAAGACGAGCATAGCTCATCATCGACCGAACCATGTCCAACAAGGTTCTGTTTCTCCCCTCCGATACACCATTCTGCTGTGGCATACCAGGTGGTGAGAGTTGGGACGTAATTCCATGTTCTATCATATAGTCCTGGAATTCAGTGTCCATATACTCTCCACCTCGATCCGATCGAAGTGTTTTAATCGTTTTACCTAACAGGTTCTCAACCTCAGTCTTGAACTCCCTGAACTTTTCAAGTGTTTCATACTTCCTATGCATTAGGTAAATGTACCCATACCTCGAATAGTCATCTATGAAAGATACGAAGTATTCGTAACCACCCCGTGCTTTAACATTCATCGGACCACAAAGATCAGAATGTATAAGCTCAAGGGGCTCCTTGGCTCTATATCCTTTTCCACTAAAAGGACGTTTGGTCATTTTGCCTTCAAGGCATGACTCACATACCGGTAAAGAGTTTTCTTCCAACTCGCTTAGAAGTTCACTCTTCACTAGTCTCTCAATCCTATTGAGATTAATGTGGCCTAACCGTAGATGTCAAAGATGGGCACTTTCTTTTGAAGAAACTTTTAATCTCTTAGTTCGCGTTTTAGCTATTTTAAACAATTCAGTGTTCAAAACACTTTTGACCGAATTAGGGTTCAAAACATATAAATTGCTCTAAAGTGAAGCAGAACAAATCAAATTTTTATTTCGAGAAATAAACGCTTTATTGCTCTTGAATGAAACTGAAATATTTTGTTCTAATAGGCAGGATATTGCTAACTAGGTTTCTCGTAAACCCAGGAACTATGTACATATTATCCAATAATAAGTACTTCCCGCCAAATAACAGCTTCACCGTGCCTATTGCTTTGCAGTAGAGAGACAACTTCTCCCATCCAACCACGAGTATTATCTCACCTTCGCACCGCGCCAGAACTTAATCCTTGAAAAGAAGAGCAAACGTGGTTAGTGGCGCCTGAATCCAATATCCAAGCAGAGTCATTACTCTCCACTAAACAAGTTTCTTTGACAAGTAAATCACATTTACCTGTCATCTTCTTTTCATCAAGGAACTTGGGACAACTCCTTTTCAGGTGTCCGTACCCGTTGCAGTATAAACACTTTCTGGCAACATCCTTGATTTCTTTGCCTTTTAGGGCGGCAGCGCGGTCAACCTTAACTTCCTTCAACTTCTCCTTCTTCCCCTTAGGGCCTGAAGAGTCTACAAACTTTGTCCCATAGGTCATACCCCTGTGAAAAGGTCTTAAGGCAACACTTGTCTCAGCTTCCTGTCCCCTAGTTTGCACCAAGGACTGGAAGGTTTGTAGATCGTTGAATAGGAATGTTGAACCGAGCACCTGAGGACCCTCCTCAGTGGGCGCGAACTCTTGATCGTCATTTACCAAAATCGTGTCTATATTTTTTTTCCACGAAATACTATCGCCGACTAACTTAACGGAAGCTAAACGGGCGTTAAAAGCGTTTGACATTTTTGTTGTTGAAAAATGAAAAAACTTTGCATTAGTCTCGCAAAAACTTTTGAAAATCCAATCGGGTTTTAGCAAATTTTTATCCTATGATCCCTAGGTCATTCAAAAATTTGCAATGATACCCTAAAGGTTTAGAATGACCGCCACCGTAGGGTAGACAAACCCACTCCTCCTCTAGGATGAGACTCTCTCGACCAGACCCTAATACCAGAATAACTCTTATTCCATTAGGCATCCAGTTACCATTTTTCAGTCAGAATCCATTAACTCTTAATGAATCCTGTGAGTGCCACCCTCAATCTTTAAATTTTCAAGTATCCGTCCAAACAATAGCCGCCATAGGGAGGACTAAGAAGGAAAACTAACCAGGAAATCGTATCCCTTTCGGGAATTCACGGTGTTCCGACTCCCATGATCAAGGCCCTCTGTAGGGATTGTCTGGTCCAGGCCAAACTAGCAGGCGGATCATAAGCGTCTCACGGTGTGAATCGAAAGAAGAGATCGTGGGTCCCGTTTTCACAGATCCCGCTCCCACTCACTATAAGTACTTTCTCCATTCACGTTGATATTGACCCATACAAATGCCACCCGTAGGGGGACGCTCCCATTTGCAACACGAGACCGAGCATGGATCTCACGCTGCGAACTTAACGGAGATTTGTGGATGGAAAATTAAATGTATCTCATACACTTTATTTCCTCCCACTCAGCACTTTAAAGTATTCGGGATTGACCTAGATAAACCGGCTAAAATTTACCTAAGTCTACCAATATAACTCTTATATTGGATTAGCCTAAGTCTATAATCACATTATTAACTTAGGTCTATGTGAGTAAATTAATTAACGGCACTCACGAGAATATAACCTAAGAATCTCCGGACCGAATTCACTCCCAGGTCGATTTCCAGGTAGGGGTATTCCGCAAGCGTCAACTTAAATACCTTAACCTTAGACAAAACCTTCCTTAGACAGAGTTACTTATCAGTCTCCATTGAAAGGTTATATTTGATTTCCTAATTCTAGTCTCATTAGAACTAGAAAACCTAAGTCTAATTATTCAAGTTTTAAACAATTTAAAACTAATAATTAACTTAGGTTACATGCATTTCTATGTTATAGTGTTTGATCATTCATCACATGAATAATACTATACTATAACATACATTCATCACATGAATTAAATGCATGAGCATGCTTTTAATTTAAAAATATAACACTTAATTAAACAAATTAAATCATGCAAACATTATATTATAACTCTTATAATATAATCCTATCATGCATACTATATATTATAACTCTTATAATATAAATATGATGCATGAAATGTTTAACCTAAGGTGGGATTTTAAATCTATATGGCATACTGTATGCACGTAGAAAAATTTAAATCATACATCTCATGCATAAAATAATTAAATAGCAATATTGGACCGATTTTTGGCACCCTAGGGACATAAAATTAAATTAATTAACATTAATATAACATTTATATTAATATTAATTAAAATAATTAAATAAAATACATTTATAAAATCAATTTTACAAATAAATAAATAATAAAAAAATAAAACGACAATTGCACAACCCTAGGCTCAAACCGCCGACCACGATGCACGCCCCCGAAAATTTCGTGCTCCACGCACCACTACGCCACGTCGTTGCAACATTGTTATTATGTTGCAACGCTGTAATGTATAGCGTCGCGCCCAGCGTTCTCAACGCTATGGCGTTGCAACGCCGCCGCTAGCGTTGCAACGCTACACTGCAGCAGCCTCCAGCAGCATGGATGGCGTCGCAACGCTGATGAACTTCCAGCAAACAACTTTTGTTGTTTTTCAGCGAAATCGCCCGTTTTTGCTCTATTTTCTTCACGACAACTCTTGCCACGAACGACACAGATTTACAGACTCGATTTACATTATAAAATACCCAAAACAACGGGCCCTTACATTGATCTCATCAACTTTAATGTAAATCTAAAAAGTGCCAAAAACCGAAAACATCCAAAATTGCAAACCATTAACATTCATCTCATGAAAATTAATGCTACCCACCTAATTTTAAGAATCCACAGAATACACAACGAAGAGCAACGATTTGCCCTGATACCAATTGAAGGGATTTTGAATTCCCGCAGCGGAAGACTTTGTGAAACGTCGTTGATCTGTTGTGTAATTCCTATCTTAAAATTGAATCTATCTCATAGATCCTAGGCTAAACATGCAAAATAATAGAGAAAATAGTAAGTATAATGGATACTAACCTCTTGAAGAACACTTCTTCAACGTTTTCTCCTTCTCCGGTCACGATCTCTCTCGTACCAACGAACTCCTTGAACACTAACCTCGATCCGAACAGGGAGACACCTCCAAAGGGTCTTCTCGGTTGTTCTCGGGAGGTTGAGGGAGAGTGAGTGGGACTCCCTTTGGTTTTGGGTGAGGAGAAATCTTAGAGAGATGAGAGAATTCTAGAGAGAATTGCCTTGCTCTCTTTGGATGGAAATCCAAAAAATGGCAAATGGCATACCAAAAGCTTCTTGCAAAGCCTTTAAATACTATTGTGTGATGGAGTTAAAACCTCCACCAAATCATAATTTTACCACAACCATATAATATACAAATCACATTTGCATATTATATAATATAAGGTATCTCATACCTTATTATACAAATCTCATTTGCATAAATGTGGAATTTTAAATTGAATCACATTCAATTTAATTTCTCTCAATTCAATTTCTCCAATTAGCACTAATTAATCAATTAGGCTATACTATAGTTTATTATGAATCTCATTCACATCAAACTATATATTATATCATCTATATCTCATATAAATGACATAAATACCCAAATAATGAATTTGAACACTTCAAATTCACACCAAACTGTAAACCCTTAATTTGTCCAATTTGAGCCAACCGAGGGACCTAATGGACCTACACGTGACGAGCTCCAATTATTCGAGACTAACCTTTCAAACTCTTTGACCCGGTTATTCAACATTCATTAGCTACGGTAACAATCCACTAAAGCTCATAGCTGCACTCTCATCACCGTAGGACAAGTTGTGTCCATCGATATAACCAATACCCATGAGTCGACCCTTCACAGGTTGTTCGTAGTCACAGATAGGTCAAATTACCGTTTTACTCCTGTGTCTACCTCTTGCTCCTTAAGTCCCACTGCTCCTCTAATGAACAACTACGTTGCATGGTCCAATCATAAACAACAACCCTCTCAGACCAATGAGAGAGTGGGGCCCCGTTGTTCAAGCCCTGGAGACAGCACTTAAGGGAATAACCCCTCTAGTTTCCCTAAGTCGGGAACGAGTGAATGCCTTCTTGTGTAGTCAAGTTCCCAGCTCCCCACGTGGTCCTTCCCCTGAGAAGATAGGCATATTAGGCGAGCAACAGTGGTCACCCTCACCCGTACTAGTGATAACTCACCATAGGAGAGTTGTTGTACTAGAATTTCAGTGTTTAATCAACTTGAACTGCATATAATACAGTGAGTTTCATGTTATTTTATCCCTAATTTGTGAGTGTTAGCTAGGAAACCTTGAGACCAAGCATTAGATTTTAAAAGAGTTGATTTTGATATTTTCATGCTTTAATTTAAGAAATTTGGAAGAAATTAGCTAACATGGAAAGATTGGGATGTGAGACTATTCTTAACTATTACATATGATTTTTTTACAATGAATATGAGGATTGTAATTGTAATTTAAGAAATTTGGAAGAAATTATCCTTAAGGGCGTTTTTGTAATTGTCAATGTAGGGCAACACACTTTGGGAAAAGAGAGAAAATTGGAGGCTGCCGAATAGAAGGAAAAGATGGTTTTGCTTCAGCATTTTGGGGGGAGACCGAAAAGAAGGCTTTTGCTTCAGCATTTTGGGGGGAGACCGAAAAGAAGGCTTTTTGCTTCAGCATTTTGGGGAAGACCGAGAGAAAGGAGGCGGAAGCAGTCGTGAGGTAGACCCAGCAGGATTGCTACAGCAAAGGCCGAAGGAGAATTTTTTTTAAAACGCAGAGAAACCAGGGCGTGCAAGCGGGGATTTGCTGTAGCAAATACGAAGCGTGCTAAAGCATTCGGGAAAAGGCGCCAGGTATTGCTGTAGCAATTTTGAGGGACGGCATCGGGAGATCTGACCCATCCTATTGCTGTGGACAATCGGGAAGCGCCTGTTGCCATTGCGCGCGATTGCTGAAGCAAAGCCGTGGACAATAGGGAAGAGCCGTCGCTGCGTGCGCGCGATTGCTGAAGCAAATCCGTTCTTATTTATTCTTGCTTCTTGCTTGCGCGTGACTTTTGTTGTGCTCGTGTTTGCTTGAAAAAAGCCGTGGGGACCTTGGGCGTCTTTGCTTCTCATCGCTTGCATTTTGTTGAAGCAAAAAGTAACCGATAGGCAAATTCTTTGAAGCAATCCTGAAACTCTTCTTTGAAACCGATGGGTAAAAATTGTTGTTTAGGAAATTTTTGCTTCTTTCGTTTAGGTCGATTTTGGGTCCATTTCTTGGTCTACTATTGCTATACATGATTAGTAAGAGCATGCTTAACTTAAGGATGTGTAATTTGACTCCAAGCATGAGCTAAACTTTTCTAGGCATGGGTTAGGTTGTTTTTCACCATATACATTGTAATAAATTTATGGTTGATGCCGTGGTTGGATTTATGAGATTTTAATGTTTAAAACGATGCATGAGGATTAAAACTTGACCACTTTGATTCCTCTAAAATTCACGAACTTGGAAAAGCTAGTGAATTAGGAAATTAAAATTTCATTCTAGGATCTTGAGTTAATTAGGGATAATTAACCCACCTAGAACCTTAAAATCATGAGCGTAATTTAGGTCTCAATTGGGAAATTGTTGGTTTTAAAATTTAATGATTTTGGAAAAATTCACTTGATCACATGTATAGGTAAATTCAAGGCATCAACCACATATTTGTTATTCTAATTATACGTGAAACTTCAACTTAACCCTAGCCTATCTCTTAATCTAAAAGCCCCAGTTTTCTCTCGTTTAGTTTATGTTTAATGTTTTCACATATTTTGATTTATTGCATTAGTCTTAATTATATTTAACTCATTCAACCAACAAAACAATCCAATTCCTATTATTGCATTCATTTATTCCTAACAAAAACTTGCATGCCCATGCATTGCACAAAAAATAAGGAGAAAAATTTCTAGGACACTCATTGGTTTAGATTCTACTAGTCCTCGTGGGATCGATACTTTTCTTATCACTTGCTGCACTTGACCGTGTATACTTGCACGTCACAGAAGAGTCAGAGTCTCATCCTAATTTGCATTAGTTTAGGGGAACGACATTTTCGCATCAAGTTTTTGGCGCCGTTGCCGGGGACCAGTGTTGCATCTTATCTGTGAGTTCTGTGGAATTTTCTTTACTTTTAAGATTTGTAGGATTCAGCTTTCTTTTTTTTTTTATTATTATTATTATTATTATTGTTTAAGTTGGGTTTTTCTGCGTTTCAGGTACATGAGAGTAGTTTATGAATGTGCGTCGTCAGTTAGAGTTTAACATTGACACCGAAATAGATAGGACCTTTAGGAGGCGTTTGAGAGAGCAAAAATTAGCCATGGCTAACCAGAATAATCCTAGAGACCCAATAGACCCTCTAGCACAACACAATAACCCTAGAGCACCCCAAAATGTTAGAGATAATCCAACCTTTAACTTTCCTAGCAGGAAGTCCAGACCAATGTGATAGAGCTAGCTAATGATCGAGAGCGAGCCATTAGGACCTATCACGAACCCTTTAGTGGATGAGTTGAATCCGAGGATAATCGGACTGTTATACAAGCTACTTCTTTTGAGCTTAAACGAGCTTATGTTTCAAATGCTCCAAGCGATTGGGCGGTTCCATGGCTTACGGTGAGGACCCCCATCTCCATTTGAAATCATTCACGGGAGTAAGCGATTCCTTCATCATGCCGAGAGTCTCTAGTGACGTCATTAGGTTGAGTTTATTCCCTTACTCCCTTAGAGACGCTTGCAAAAAGCGGTTGAATTCACTTCCGCCAGGCGCAGATTGACTCTTGGAACTCCTTGCGGAGAAATTCCTAATAAAATACTTTCCACCTACGAGGAATGCGAGATTTAGGAATGAAATAGTAGCTTTCAACGATTTGATGAGGAAACCACGAGCGAGGCACAGGAGAGGTTTAAGGACCTTTTGCGTAAATGTCCCCACCATGGATTGCCTCATTGCATCCAAATGGAGACATTCTACCATGGTTTGAACACTTCCACTAAGCAAGTGGTGGATGCCTCTGCTAATGGAGCCTTGTTGGCCAAAACTTACAATGAGGCCCATGAGATATTAGAGATGATCTCATCCAACAATTGCCGGTGGGCGGATGTGAGAGAGAACTTCGGTAGGTAAAGCGAAAGGAGCCATTGAGTTGGACACATTAACTTCAATAAATGCTCAAATCTCTTCTATGGCTTCCATGTTGAAGAATTTGACCATGGGTAATGTGAACCAAATCTCTTCTAATACCCTGACCCCATCTTTTACACCTCATGAGAGTTTAGAATCATGTGTCTCTCAGTGGTGAGGACACACTTTCGAGTTCTCATCCCTAGTAACCTGCATCGATCATGTTATGTAGGAAATTCAAACCAAGGCCAATCTAGGAATAACCCATATTCGAACACATATAACCCAGGATGGAGGAATCACCCAAATCTATCGTGGGGAGGCCAGAGCAGTAATGCCCAAGCCCTTCAATTGCAAAATAGAGTGACTCAACCACTTGGTGTTAGGAATCAGGGGTATCAGAATTATGGGAATCAGAACTCCACTTTTCAACCACAACAGAAGGCCACACCCCCAAAGAAGTTCGGATACTTCTTTAGAAAGTTTGTTCAAAGAATACATAGCTCGCAATGATGCTATTATTCAGAGCCAACAAGCTTCTCTAAGAAATCTCGAAGTGCAGGTTGGCCAATTAGCAAATGACCTTAAGGCAAGGCCACTGGGTATGCTTCCTGCTGACACAGAGAACCCAAAGAGAGATGGGAAGGAGCGTGTTCTAGCTATAGAATTAAGGAGTGGGAAGTCTCTAGGAGAGGGTAGATGTGAGAAGACCACGAGAGATGAGCGAATCCCGCTGCTGTTGTTGAGGAAGGGCAAGATGAGGCCATGGTAGATCCAAAACCTCGGGAACCGTGGATTTAAGGATAAACGAGAACCCCAACAAGCCTCAACTTCCAAGGAAACAACGATTCACGATCTTCTGAGTTTAGGCCACCCCACCACCCTATCCCCAAAGATCAAGAGGAAACGTAAGAAAGAAGCCCATTTTGAAAAATTCTTAGATATGTTAAAAGAAGTCCACATCAACATACCACTAATTGATGCGTTGAAGCAAATGCCGAACTATTTGAAGTTTCTCAAGGACATCATTGCAAAAAGAGAAGCTCCAGAGTTCAAGGTGGTATCATTGAGTGAGGAGTGTAAGCGCGGTGTTCGAAATAGGATACCCCATAAGGAGAAGGATCTGGATCTTTTACCATACCATGTCCATTGGTGGAAGACAGTTAGGGAGGCGCTATGTGATTTAGGAGCTAGCATCAACTTGATGCCTCTCTCTTTATAAGGGATTAGGCATTGGGAGGCAAGGCCCACCACGTGACCACCTGCAGCTAGCGAGATAGATCCATAGCCTACCCTCAAGGAAAAATAGAGGACATCCTGGTCCAAGTGGATAAATTCATATTCCCGGTGGTTTTATCATCCCGGATTATGAAGCTTACAAGGATGTTCCTATTATCCTAGGGCGGCCTTTCACAAAAGCAGTAGAATCGTGATAGATGTTCATGCAGGGGACCATTAAGCGAGAATGAATGATCAAGAGGTTCGGTTTAGCATCTATGACACGGTGAGGTATCCCGATGGGTCGGAAAGTTGTTACGTAATTCATGTCCTAGATGGAGTTATTTACAAAACGCCAAAAAGAGTTGAAAGGAATTCATGAGATGAGATTTGGAGATCCGAGAGAAAGTGAGTTAGAGAAGTCGAGAAGAAGAGTTGACCCGGGGTTTGGAAGAACTAGCGAGAAATAGCAAAGTTCGAGAAAATCTTTGAGTCATTAGATCTGAAGGAAGGAGAGGACCTCTCATGATACCCTCAGTTCAAGAACCCCAACACTAGAATTGAAACCCTTACAGAGCACTTAAAGTATGCATTCTTGGGTGATAAGGAAACTCTTCCCATTATTATATCAACGAAGTCTACCACCTAAGGGGCGAACAGTTTGTTGCTTAATGTCCTTAAGCAACACAAGAAGGCCATAGGATGGACTCTAGTGACATTCAAGGATTAGTCCTTCTTATTGCATGCACAAGATTACCTTAGAGGAAGGGACTTTCGGATCCATAGAGCCCCGAGAGAAGACTTAATCCACCATGAAAGAAGTGGTGAAGAAAGAAATCATTAAATGGTTGGATCTTTGGAATTATCTACCCCATAGCGAGATAGTAGTTGGGTCATCCGGTCAATGTGTCCCCAAAAAGGAGGGATGACAGTAATTATTAATGAAGCTAATGAAATCATTCCTTCTAGGGTAGTGAGCGGTTGGAGAGTCTGTATGGACTATAGGAGGCTAAACAAAGCCACCAGGAAAGACCATTTTCCTCTCCCGTTCATAGACCAAATGTTGGACAAGCTGGCAGGGCAAGCCTTTTATTGTTTCCTTGATGGCTACAGTGGTTATAACCAAATAACCATTGCGCCACAAGACCAAGAGAAAACAACATTTACATGTCCATATGGTACCTTTGCTTTTCAAGAATGCCATTTGGGTCGTGTAATGCCCTGCGACCTTTCAAAGGTGCATGATGGCGATTTTCTCTGACTATGTAGAAGACATCATGGAGGTTTTCATGGATGACTTCTCAGTTTTTGGAAACTCATTTGAGGTTTGCCTAGATAATTTGAGGAAAGTTCTCAAGCGTTGTGAAGAGACACACCTAGTTCTTAACTGGGAAAAGTGTCACTTCATGGTTAGAGAGGGGATTGTGTTGGGGCACAAGATATCATGTAAGGGTATGGAAGTAGATAGGGCAAAGATCGAGATTATTGAAAAATTGGAACCACCCACAAATGTCAAGGGAGTGAGAAGTTTCCTTGGACATGCAGGGTTCTATCGAAGATTCATCAAAGATTTTTCAAAAATCTCAAAGCCATTGTGCTCTCTCTAGAAATCAACAAGCCCTTTATATTTAGTGAGGAGTGTCTCCATGCCTTTAATGTCCTCAAGACAGCGCTAGTCACTTTGCACCTATTATGTCCTCACCTAATTGGAACACCGCCATTCGAGTTAATGTGTGATGCAAGTGACTATCTTTGTGGGAGTCATGCTAGGACAAAAACAAGGGAAGGTAATACACCCTATCTATTATGCGAGCAAAACTTTGAATGAAGCTCGGATGAACTACACAACTCTTTGAAAAAGAGTTGTTAGCGTGAGTCTTTGCTTTTGAAAAGTTTAGGCCATATCCGGTAGGCACTAAGGTGGTGGTCTACACGGATCATGCTTTGCCATTAGGTATCTGTTGGCAAAGAAAGACGCCAAACCAAGATTGATTAGATGGGTATTACTTCTACGGGAGTTTGAAGTAGAAATCGAGAGATAAAAGGGTTTAGAAAATGTAGTGGCGGACCATTTGTCTAGGATTGAGAATTCTAAGCCCTTACCCTCACACTCCCACATAAGGGATGACTTCCTGATGAGCGGCTCTTGTTAGTTGGCGAGGTCCAAAATACCAACCCCCTTGGTTCACGGACTATGCCAATTACTTGGCTTGCAATATCCTCCCCATGATTTGTCGACTGTGAAAAAAAAAATTCTTGCATGAATCCAAATCTTTTACGTGAGACGATCCATGTTTATATAGGCGATTGTGTAGATGGTATGATTAGGAGATGTGTGATCGAAAGTGAGATACCATCTATTCTAGAGCATTGTCATTCGTCCCCTATGGAGGCCATTTTGGTGGCCAAAGGATCTGCGACAAAGGTATTTCATCACAGCTATTATTGGCCATCTGTCTTTAAGGATGCCCATGTTTTTAGCAAAACATGTGATACATGCGGAGAGGAGAGGCAATATAGGAAAAAAGAGGAAATGCCCTTGACTTACATCTTAGAGGTGGAGCTCTTTGATGTTTGGGGATTGATTTCATGGGCCCTTTTCCTCCTTCTAAGGGAATTTGTATATCTTAGTGGCGATGGATTATGTCTCTAAATGGGTAGAAGCCATGGCGTGTCCGAATAATGGCGCTTAAAGCAGTGGTCGATTCTTGCAGCACATATTCACGAGATTTGGGACCCTAGAGTCTTAATCGGTGATGAGGGCTCTCATTTTGTCAACAAGGCAATGAATACCCTCTTGGCCAAGTATAATGTAAAGCACAGAATCTCCACCCCATACCATCCACAAGCTAATGGACAAGTTGAAGTGTCCAATAGGAGATTAAAGGAATCCTTGAGAAGGTTGTAAAACCTCAAAGAAAGGATTGGTCCTTGGTGGATGAAGCCTTGTGGGCATATAGGACCGCCTTTAAGACCCCCATCGGAATGTCCCCATATAGACTTGTGTTTGGAAAGGCTTGTCACCTACCCTTAGAATTAGAACATAAGGCATTCTGGACCTTAAAGGAACTCAACCTAAATCTAATTGCTGCAGGAGATCTAAGGCTACTTCAATTGAATGATTTGGATGAGTTCGGGAGGTTTTCCTATGAAAATGCAAGGCTTTACAAAGAAAGAACTAAAGCTTGGCATGATAGGAAACTCATTCCAAAGACTTTTGAAGCGAGCCAAAGAGTTTTACTATTCAATTCCCGCCTCAAACTTTTTCTGGTAAGCTTAAGTCAAGATGGTGGGCCCTTTTTAAAGTGATCGAGACTCTCTCTACGGAAATTTTGTTAAGCCGTTGTGAGGAAGATGGAAGAGAGTTTCTGGTTAATGGCCAACGTCTGAAGCACTATTGGGGTGAAGACTTCCAGAGAAACATGGCCACATGGATGTTGAGTGGCGATAAAGTGTAGTGTTGTAAAAAAAAAAAAAAAAAAAAAAAAAAAACTTCTTAGGAGATTTAGGTTTCATTCATTCTGTGATGCAATTATTTCATGTTTTGATCTCTGTTGTATTATAGTTGTTCTTTGTTTTAATATCATTAGGATGTAGAGCTGAGACATACAAAAGGTTAGAGGTAAGAATTCTTTCTCCCCTGACTTTAGTACCAAGCATCATTATTCAGCATATTAGTATAGGTTAATTTTTGTCTTTAGTTGAATAAAAATCTTGAGCATGCGGAATTTCAGTGGAGCATGTAATCTAGGGATAGCGGAAGCATGTGAAAAACCAGCATACAATTCTCTCTATCGTTGTAGGATAATAATATTCCCAGCTTAATGTTGCACATTAATTTTTGAATTGCATGCCTTAGAAAGGTTGAGTGAATGTTGATATTATGCATTATTTTGTTTTGCAGGTTGATCTCTTTTAAGTTTAGATATTGTTGACCTTAGGGGAGTGCCAGTGAGAAACCTAACTTAGAGACAACATCCATTTATTCCCTTTTTCAGTTTTTTTTTCTCCTTAGCATTTTTCCGTCTAGGAACTCTCTATCTTTTTGCTAGGAAAAACCAAACAAAGCTTACGGAGAGCCTTTGTTTAGCTTAGGAAGCTTATTATCCATTCCTTAAATTTTTCTAGTACCTTTGTCTCTTTTGCTTCATATTTCATCATGTGGTTAAGAAGAAGCAAAAACAAGAAAGAGGCGGAAAAATCAAAGAGTGCAATGGTAGAAGTAAGCCCATCTAAGCCTAGATCATCCACAAATTCTTCCTCTTCCTCGCGGAGTAAAGGAAAACAGGTGGTTAGTGAATGGTCCTTAGAGGATGCATATCCTCTGGAGGCCCCTGAACCACCGGCACCTAAACCCAAAGAGAAAAAAGAAAGGAAGAAGAAAGGATACACTAGGGAAAAAAATCCCGAAGTGATGAAAGAGGTATTGTGCGAGGAAGATATCCCTGAGAGATTCATTAGTGAAAAAGCCAAAACAAAATATGAGAAATTGAAGAAAAGAGCTCTTTGGCTAGAGAGAGGTTTCAACCTATATTCGAGAGAGATTCCTCATTTCTTATCCCAAAACATAGCAAATCTAGGTTGGGAAACATTTTGTAAAGAGCAGAAGGTCGCCATCCCCACCATAGTTAGGGAGTTTTATGCGAACATCTATCTAGAGGAGAGAGTATCCATAGTAAGGGGCGATATGTTCATTGGGACACGGATACCATTAACTCCATGTTCGAATTGCCTTGCCAACTTTATGGCGGGACAAACGAGTTGTTAATGGCCCCATCCGACACTCGATTAAATGCCGCCCTAAGAACGGTGGGGATCAATGGGGCAAAATGGATGGTGAGCTCAGCGGGGCGAGGACCATGTTAGCTTCCTATTTAACCCCAAGCGCACATGTGGCTCTCTTTCGTGAAGTTGAACCTCATGCCCACCGCATGATTCAACGATCTCGAGGATAGAGTCATGCTTCTTTATGCCATCCTCTCGGAATTGCAAATCGATGTCTAAAACCTAGTAGCTAGAGAGATAGAAGGGTGTGCGAGGAAAAAGAGTGGAAAAATCTTCTTCCCTAGTTTAGTAACTTCCCTTTGCATTAGGGCCGAGGTTCCTTATTATATTTGGGAGGATAAGATCTTAGCTAGCGGGCCTTTAGACACCATCCTAGACCATCACACCTGTGTTGGTTCAAATAAAGGAATGGGGTTAATGGTAGGAATAGACCAACTCATACACCAAAATAATGTGATGATGAGCATGATGCACCATATGCAAGACCAATCACATTGTTATTGGAAGTATGCCCAAGGAAGGGACTTAGCTCATCAAGCCGCAATGCAAGCTAATTTTCCAAACCCCTACCCACATTTCCCCGAAATCCCCCACACCATTTTGCAGCCCTGGATGCCGTCGGATGATGATGAAGGAAATGAGGTGAACAACGAGGACGAAGAGGAAGACGATGAGGATGACTGCTGAAGAAAAAGAGGGAGGCCCTGTTCCCTTTTCTGTTTGGGATTATAATTTGTTTTGCTTGCTGTCTTTTGTTTTATTTTTCTTTATAATTTGTTGCTGCCCTGTTTGCAATTGTTGATTTATTTCCCTTCTATATGCATGTTTTAGTTTCTGCTGAAAGTTCTTTAGTAATTACTTGCTTTATGACATCTAAATGCTCTGGATTGACTACTTAGACCCATATTTAGTTGCTGATTTTCATGGTTTGAGTCATGCATGATATAGATAGTTGATTAAGTAGGGTTGAGCAAGTAAAAATAACAAAGATGGTTGTTGCCCATTCATTAAAACCAAGTTTCTGCACGTTTTTCATGGTGAAAAGTATGCTGTCTTCTGTAGAAACTTGGAATGAAACACATTGAAACGTAAAAAGTAAGAAAACAAATTTTAGGGTGAATAAAAATAAGAGTTATTGCTTGTGTTTGAGGCAAGGGTATGCTATTTTGTTTGGTGCTTCTCAAAGTCTAGTTTATCATATGGGTTCTTTAGTGTGCTTGTGGTTAGTATGTTAATCAAACTAGTTAGGATTCAACTCCTAGGCCAAAAATTTCGAAAACTAGAAGCCATGACAATTTAGGTAACTCAGACATCATTTAGAGCACTCCAAAATGAGTAAACTTCAAATTTGTGATCATTTCAAATTTGGGGAGTTACCCACCTCTCTCTAACTCAATGAGGACATTGTGCACTCTAAGTTTGGGGGGAAAGGTAAATTCTCCGTATTCTTTTTTTTAAAAAAAAAAAAAAAAAAAAAAAACTTATTTTGTTATTTGGAATCAGTCCAGACAACTTGATGCTCGATGTCAGGGGGTCTGGGCACTAACCATGCTGGCCACTTGGAGCGAAGGTATTAAGTAAGAAGCCTGTACCCATTGCTTAGGTGTGCTGCGTTAACAACGTATGCCATTCTAAGAACTACGGGGGAGTCCCATTGCTTAGGTGCGCTGCGCTAACCACGTGTGCCATTCTAAGAACTACGGGAGAGTCAAAAAAAAAAAAAAAAAAACAAAAACAAAAACAAAAAAAAAAAAAAAAAAAACTTAGCCGTAAGTAGTGAGTTTTTTTTTTTTGGAATTGGAGGGGAATAATGCACACACACACAGATATATATATATATATATATATATATATATATATATATTTTTTTCTATAAAATAAAAGAATAAAAAGGAATGATCATGAAATTGTAGTCATGCGAGTTTTGGAGTGTGACTTATCTTTAACTATGAGTTGCTTGATTTGAATGATTAGTATTCTAGTGGTTGAGCTTGAGGGTAGATGTCGAATCCTAGTTTGTTTGCTCTTGGTTATTGATGCATAAGTATATGTAAGAAACCCCAGGAAAGCCACTTTGTAAGCATTGAATGAATGGTAACTTGTAGCATAGAGCATAAGTCTTTAACTCTTGTTCAGTTAACCCAATTGTTTTGAATCTTGGAAGGTCTTTAGAACGTTTAGGGAATAGAATTCATTGGGGACAATGAGTAGTTCAAGTTTGGGGGTTTGATAACTCACCATAGGAGAGTTGTTGTACTAGAATTTCAGTGTTTAATCAACTTGAACTGCATATAATACAGTGAGTTTCATGTTATTTTATCCCTAATTTGTGAGTGTTAGCTAGGAAACCTTGAGACCAAGCATTAGATTTTAAAAGAGTTGATTTTGATATTTTCATGCTTTAATTTAAGAAATTTGGAAGAAATTAGCTAACATGGAAAGATTGGGATGTGAGACTATTCTTAACTATTACATATGATTTTTTTACAATGAATATGAGGATTGTAATTGTAATTTAAGAAATTTGGAAGAAATTATCCTTAAGGGCGTTTTTGTAATTGTCAATGTAGGGCAACACACTTTGGGAAAAGAGAGAAAAATTGGAGGTCACTTAATAGAAGGAAAAGATGGTTTTGCTTGACATTTTGGGGGAGACCGAAAAGAAGGCTTTGCTTGACATTTTGGGGGAGACCGAAAGAAAGAAGGCTTTTTGCTTCAAAGACATTTTGGGAAGACCGAGAGAAAGGAGGCGGAGCGATCGTGAGGTAGACCAGCAGGATTGCTACTGACAAAGGCCGAAGGAGAATTTTTTTTTAAAAACGCAGAGAAACCAGGGCGTGCAAGCGGGGATTTGCTGTAGCAAATACGAAGCGTGCTAAAGCATTCGGGAAAAGGCGCCAGGTATTGCTGTAGCAATTTTGAGGGACGGCATCGGGAGATCTGACCCATCCTATTGCTTGTGGACAATCGGGGCGCTTTGTTGCCATTGCGCGCGATTCTTTGAAGCAAAGCCGTGGACAATAGGGAAGAGCGCCGCCGCGCGTCGCGCGGTGCTGGCGAAACAAATCCGTTCTTATTGCTGCGCTGCCGTTGCGCGTGACTTTTGTTGTGCTCGTGTTTGCTGAAGCAAAGCCGTGGGGACCTTGGGCGTCTTTGCTGCTCTGCTTGCATTTTCTTTGAAGCAAAAAGTAACCGATAGGCAAATTCTGAAGCAATCCTGGAAACTCTTGCTGAAACCAGTGGGTAAAAAATTGTTGTTTAGGAAATTTTTGCTTACTGTTTAGGTCGATTTTGGGTCTGTTCTTGGTCTACTATTGCTATACATGATTAGTAAGAGCATGCTTAACTTAAGGATGTGTAATTTGACTCCAAGCATGAGCTAAACTTTTCTAGGCATGGGTTAGGTTGTTTTTCACCATATACATTGTAATAAATTTATGGTTGATGCCGTGGTTGGATTTATGAGATTTTAATGTTTATAACGATGCATGAGGATTAAAACTTGACCACTTTGATTCCTCTAAAATTCACGAACTTGGAAAAGCTAGTGAATTAGGAAATTAAAATTTCATTCTAGGATCTTGAGTTAATTAGGGATAATTAACCCACCTAGAACCTTAAAATCATGAGCGTAATTTAGGTCTCAATTGGGAAATTGTTGGTTTTAAAATTTAATGATTTTGGAAAAATTCACTTGATCACATGTATAGGTAAATTCAAGGCATCAACCACATATTTGTTATTCTAATTATACGTGAAACTTCAACTTAACCTAGCCTATCTCTTAATCTAAAAGCCCCAGTTTTTCTCTCGTTTAGTTTATGTTTAATGTTTTCACATATTTTGATTTATTGCATTAGTCTTAATTATATTTAACTCATTCAACCAACAAAACAATCCAATTCCTATTATTGCATTCATTTATTCCTAACAAAAACTTGCATGCCCATGCATTGCACAAAAAATAAGGAGAAAAATTTCTAGGACACTCATTGGTTTAGATTCTACTAGTCCTCGTGGGATCGATACTTTTCTTATCACTTGCTGCACTTGACCGTGTATACTTGCACGTCACAGAAGAGTCAGAGTCTCATCCTAATTTGCATTAGTTTAGGGCACTGACATTTTCGCATCAACTAGTCAAAGGACAGATCCCCGCAGACAGAAGTTCGTAACACGCTGAGGATTAAGGTCGAGTCACTAATGGTCATCTACGAATTTATTAGCTTTATACTGTTAACGGTGTTACATCCTAATAATTCACAGTCCGGTCTTATACAATCTCATTGCACAGGATGCCCCCACTCGCATGTCAACCACATGAATGAGTCACATCACCTCGTTTGTATCTAATACAAAGCGGGCCACATCCACAGTGTATCCAGGATTAGGTCTCCAACCCTATCCATATACTGTAGACCGTTCGGGTCATTAATTCGAACGTGACCCTCCCTGTGTGTCCACTACACACTGTTCAAGTTCTTACTTCTCTCATAATGCAATGACCCTGGAGCTTAGTTTATTGGATTAAGTTTATGAAAAATGTGAGACACAAAGTTTAAATAAATAACTCGTTTTTATTACAAAATGTTGAAATAAATAACTCTTATTCATTTACAACTTGGAATATTACAAACTACATGAGATGAGGACATACATCCCAACATGACGAACGCGCGCCCGTCATCAAAACCCTTTTTTCTTCTAGTGCCTGTTGAAATGTTGGAATTTTATAGGTTGGCATCTAATAGTCATCCTCAAGTTATCCATTCTCTTAGTGTATGACTTAGAGTATATGAGAGAATTTTAGGTGGATCCACCATAATAAGCTCTGATGGATCTCATAATCATATCTTATAGCTGCTAGATAGATAAGGAAGCAATCAAAGCCAAGTTTTGTGGTTGATGTGTTGGGTTTTATGCTCTAAAACTCGTAGTTTGTAATAGCATTCTCATTAAATCAATAAAGTGTTATTGTTGTCAATAAAGTGTTATTGTTTCATTCATTATTTTCTATATTACCTTAAGTTAACCCTAAATTCAATAAACTAACATCTGAGGTTGTTGTATGTCTCTTGAACTGAATGTAGTGGACAAATAAGAATCTCAGTTTGAGATACAGCCAAAAGGTTCTATAGTAAGGGGATAAGGCTTGGGTATCTCATCCTGGTAATACTATGGATATGACCCACTTTGTATTTGTATACAAACACAATGATCCTACGTGTTCATGTAGATGACATGTGAGTGGGGATACCCTATGAGATGAGATCACATAAGACCGGACCATGAAATAGTAATCCTAGATGTAACTCCGTTGACTAGTTAGGTTTCTATTTTAATAGGATGACTTAGGCAACTTGATCTCAATCCTCAGCAGGTTACGAACTCTTGTTTGTGAGTGATTGCCCTTTGAATAGTATGGGTGAGAGTGGCCCGAGACACCGACTCAATATGTCTACCTTCTAAGGGACAAGACCGAGCAGGCAACTAGGACTTAACCTAGCAAGATGGAATTCACTCCTTCCTGCCTTTAGGATAAGTAGATGAATGTTCCCTTAAGTGATGTCTCTAGGACTTCAACAAAGGGTCTGACCCTCTCATTGGCGCTATAGGGACTTCTGTTTAATGGTAGGATCATAAAAGGTTGTTCATTAGAGGAACACTGGGACTTAAGATAAAAGATGTAACCCAGGGGTAAAATGGTAATTTGACCCTGCTGGTGTTACGAACATTCGTGAAGGATTGACTTTCTATTATTGATTCATATCCGTGACAAAGAAATATATCTACAGTGAGAAGAGTGCAACTGCGGGACTATAGTAGAGTGTTCCCGCAGTTAACGAATGTTGATTAGGAGGTTAATGAGATTAACTAAATAATCTTGTATTGTTGGAGCTTCTGATTTGTAGGTCCATTAGATCCACTTTCTATCTCGTAAAGAGTTCTTAGATCATTTGAATTTGAAATGTTCAAATTCAATTAGGGAATAAGCATGATTTATAGAGATACATTATAATATAAAGTTTTTATGTACATTAAAACTTTATAGTATAAATTAATTTGAATATGATTCTAAGTTAATTAAGTGAGAGAATTAAATATTTGAAAGCAAATATTATTTAAATGTGAATGAGATTCATATTTAAAAATATAGGTTATAATTTAATGTACATAAGATGTACATTAAAACTATAGGTTAGAGGGAAAAGTGATTAAATATGATTTAATCATTAATAAACTAAATTAAATACATGATATTTAATTTAATTTTGGTTAAATGTGATTGAATTAAAATTAATATTAATATATTTAAATTTGATTTAATTATATTATTAGTTATATTAATTATTATTAATTTAGTTAAAGGAGAACGTGTCAGTGTAACACGTTCCCACTACCCTCAACTTCCCCCTATCGGAGTGGGGGTGAAGGAGATAATATCAATCAATGAGATTGACTGTTTTGATAGAGGGTTGGTCCAAGTTGTTGAATGCTGAAAAATTCTCCTTTTCATAATTCTCTCTAGAACAAAAGAATTCATTTTTATCCCAATCACTGGAAGCCTCCCACCAGGCTGATCTAAGAGAACTCAGAGACATAGGGAGTTAACTCTACTGGTTGTGTCAGAGAAGAAGAGTTGGAGTTGTTGTACTGTAGAATTTGTTGGAAAGGGAAGTAAGGAGTTGTTGCTTTTGGGAACTACAAAAGTAATACTTATTTCCTTTTTGTTTAGGCCTTTTACAGCATGTTTGTAGCATTAATCCATGCCTTAATTTGCTTGTCTCTGTGTTTTGTCAATGTATTGGTATTTTGTGTTAACAAAAAACAAAACAAGTTTAACGATCCAAACACGTTTCTGCTGCTCAAGGGAATTCAGATTCTTTCATTTGGTATCACAACATGTTTGTTTTTATTTTGGTTAAAACAAATTTGCATTGGTTGGTGGAAATTTTGCATTTGGTTTTGTTGATAAAACTGGTTAGGAGTTTTTGGTCTTAGCTTTACTTTTTTTTATTTTGATCAAATTATGTAAGGGCCCCTGTGTTTTTGAGAAAAATTTGTGCAAATCGAGTATGTATAATAGTTATGAGTCGTTTGTGGTCAATCTGGAGCATATCGGATCAATCACGGTGCAATTCGGATGTTGTTTTCTTCCAATTTTCGAGAAAAAAAACATAGGTCGCCAGACCCAGTGGCGATTCATAGAGGGTTTGACACCTAAGGAACTGTCTTCAAGTGTTTAGTACCTAAGGACTTGTCTTGAAGCTCTCAACACCTAAAAGACTACAGGGAGCATTCAACACCTAAGGACTTTGTTTTGGATTCAACTTGAGTTCTCTAGATGATAAACTTTCTAAACTCTTGAAATGAAGGGGAAGCTCTCTATTCATAAAAGTTCCCAAGTGGACTTGGGCTTGACAGTTGGATTTCACTTGTGGTGGGCATTGGGCCTAAACCCCTTTAGATAGGTCTAATTGATATTGGACCTAGCTAGCCTCTTTGGGCTAGGACTTTGTTGGATTAGACTTTTTCGAGCTCTGTCTAAAAATCGACCCAAATTTCATATGGTTCTAACTATATACTTGATTTCTCATAATTTAATTTAGGGAACCCTGCAAATTTAATTAATCTCTTAATTAAACAAATAACTTTATCACTAATTTTAAGTAATGACATGGTAATTTTTGATTGGTCAGAATTTTTATTCCAACAATTACACTTCACATTATTATTAGAATGACCGTATTGAAAAATATGGATGGTTACAAAAATAAACAACTATTACTTTTTAAATTTTCATAGAGTTAAAAAAAAAATTCAAAATTTGTTCAAGAATTCATATGGACATTTTGAAATTCCACCAACCAAAATGAAATAGATTAGAAGGATTTAAACCACAAATAACATATCTATTGATTACGTAGCTGTAGCTGAAGATGATTTCATGAATGAATCTTAACATTTTGTCACTGCATGACCAAACCAAGTACTTTCATCCAAAAAGAAGTTGAATGATATAATAAGTGAGAATGGGAATGGGAATAGAGATAGAAAGTAAGTACCCAGAGGACATTGAATATATATAAGGGATATGTATCACTATCTTAATTAAATGCAACACTAGGCTTCCAAGAAGCAAATAAAATAGGCTATCATTACAAAGAAGATCTCAGTTTGTTTTAAAGGGAAAGGGGAATTGAATGAGTTCCTCTCCCTTTTGTCATCACCAAAAAATGGCATTTCCTTATCTTTTCTGAAGCTAAGACTGCAACCCCCACTTGTGGAAATGAAAAAGATGCCCATTTACAGTAACAATTTGACAAATTTACAAGGAGAAAAATTCATATCTCACTAATTACATATCAACAGACACATATCAGCATTTGCTTTGTAAATTCATATCTCACTTATGTCAATAAAACATATCCACATTTGCAAAAGGAGTTGATACCCTTAATTGTTTAATAAATAGATATTGAGACTTCAACTATATAACATATAGACATGTAATAGATATTGTTTAATAAATAGAAATTGGAACATTTTATCATTGTGGGAACTGAAATAAAAGGGACTTATTTAGCCCATAAACTTGGAGCTAGTTGGAGTGGGTTAAAATACCCCACTCACTCGCATACTTCACAATAGGCTGAGTAAATAACTCTAACCCACCAACTTCAATCGTATTCACTATTGAAGTTTGCACATTTATCAAGAAACCTCATCTTTCTCTTTTTTCCTCTCTCCATCAATATCGATATTTTATCCATATTTCCATAAAATTGAGATCTTAATATTTCTATCCACATGCTATTTTTAACATGGATGCTAAGTAACTTTGAATTAAAAGTTAGAATAAAAGATTTTCCTCAACAATAATCTTTTACATTACATATCATACATTGTTATGCAAATTAAATTTTTGACTCACACACGACTTTTAGGTCATTAGAACAAATGTCTCTAATAAACTGTATATTTAATAGAAAAAATACAATTAATTAAAAACAAGAATTTTCTATTAGGATAATTCAAAGAAAATTCTTCAATCTTAGGTAAAAATCGAAATGAAAAAAAAAATCCTTTGATGGAAATAAATTTTTATTGTTTAAAGTTTGGAATGGGATAGGTAAGATAACTCTAATGGTATATTATAACCAAAAAATTAATAGATAACTAAAAAAAATGGCGGTCACAAAATATAGGCTTCAAAACTCCATGTTAAACAACTGTCCTCCCAAATACAATCTTCCTTAATCCAAACTAAACAACTCAATGTCCTAAATACAGATTATTTGACTCCACAAACTAAGGATCTGTTTTGTATACAATCTAAATTCTGTTTTATGTTTTCGGATTCACTGAATTCAGTGAATTTGTTTGGCAGATATGTTTTCGAAAGTTGTTTTTGGATTCTGGGATCTAAATAGGAAATTTTGAAAACAACACATTTTTATGTTTTTATTGTATCCAGATTCTGAATTAAAATTTTAAAATGCAAAATTATATTAGACAAAGATAAAAATCTTAATGAATACAATATTTCATGTTAATGAACTCAATTTACTTTTGTTAAAGTAAAATATGTATAATATAATATATTATAAATTGTATAACATTATATTATAAAACGATAATTCTATAAAATTTATAAAATCATTTCATAAATTAATTAATAATGACTTATATTTAATCTAATAATTAGTTTTGAAACTATAACTAATTTCATGATATATAAATATGTTATAGGACACTTTAAACAACGGTTTAGAATGGAATCAAATTTCTAAATCTGCTATCAAATACATATCTGAAACCATGAAATACAACTTTGTTTTCATTTAATCCTTTGTTTTCAAATTTCGTTTTTTAGCTTGCTAAACAAACCGACCTTAAATAATTCAATAAACTAAACAACTTCATATTTAATAATTTCACTCACTATCGAAAATACCCCTTAAGTCTTTTGAAAAAAAAGTTAAATAAAAACGTTCATCCTTAAACTTTTAATTTTGTGTCTATTTAGTTTTGGTGCTTTAAAAAGATTCTAACAAGTCTTTGATCTCTCAAATTCAATGACCATTTAAAAATTTCTTAAAAATTTAAAAGTTTAAGAACTAAATTGATTAAATTGATGGATTAATATTTTAACAATAATTTTCATTTAATGGATTAAATTGTTACAAATTTTAAGGTACAACAATCAAATTGTTATATACTAAATTTAAAGTAAAATATTACAAAATTGAAAGTATATAAACTAAAACATTAAAAATTAAAGTTGGAGAACTAAATTGCTACTTTTAATTATTTTTAATCTTATAATTTTGAATGGGTCGTGAGGAAAAAAAAGGAATTTGAGGTACAAAATAGTTAGTGATGGAAAATTGAAAGGAACACACTATTATATCCTAATAAATGACAACAATAGGGGGCGAATGGGAATAGCTTTTGGGTTTTGTCAATTGTCATCACCAAAAATGGCATTTTACTGTGACCGGCTGAAATGGAAAAGAATGGCTATTTTACAGTAACGGTTTAGCAATTTACAAGGATCAAAACTGTATCATCATCATCATCAATTCTCAGCTGAAACTGTCAGACTTTTTCTCTATCCTTCTCAAACCGCGTGCCACTCCGAGACCCTGCTTTTAATTGCTTCACTCAATAAAGCCTACTCCCGTCCATTATTCATACCTGTTAAATTTTAAATTCAACTTTTCTTTTTTTATACAATAAAAATGGAATGATATAAGGATGGAAAGATTTGAACTATAAATCTTATACTCTTAATATATTCAACATATATGAACAAAGTTATTTTATATTTTGCTACATAAATCTATTTTCATTTAAGAATCTATGTAGTTTAACAACATTATAACTTTGGTTAAATTCTAAGTTGTCTATAAACTTTTTTTAAGTGGGTTTATTTTACCTCTAAACATTAAAAAAATATGTCTTTGAACTTTCAATTAATTGTATCTTTGAAATTTTAATTTTTTCAATAATAATTTTTTTATAAAAAAAATTACAAACTTACTAAACACATATTGAAAGTTTCGGGTCTTCTTAGACCTAAAATTCAATTTTATATCTAATAAATCAGTTAATTTTTTAAATATTTCAAATATATCAATGACCTAACATACAAAATTAAAAATTTATGGATCGAACTTGTAGTTTAACTTAAAAATTTTCTTTTAAAATGTTATAGTATCTAAACTTCTTAAGTAAGCAAATTTTATTAGTTTTGGTAATGACCTCTTGGACGATACCATCTTAAATCACCAATTAAATGAAAAACTTAAGTTGATAATTTAGAAAAAATTTAATTATATTCAGTCTAAGAATTTCTTTTAGATTTTTATTTACCAGGGTGAAGAATTATTATTTATCGCGAAATTATAAATTTTAAAATAATGCGCCAGTATTCTTTTGTTTTTTTTGTTTTTTTTATTTGAAACAATTGCACCAGTATTGCCATTGGGCTATTGTATTGTGCATATTTTAAAGGAAAAAAAAGGTCGAATGAATATTGAATAATGACCGTCAATTTGATAGGTGCATTATTTCCTTTATTGTTAGTGTTAACATGGTCGGTTGGGCGTCGGCTTGAGGGAAAATAAACCAAGCCGACATGATTTTAAAAGAATTTTTTCGATATATATATTTTGCAGTGGGTTTCAGAATTTTATTTATGTTTGAATCCACATTGCATAATTAATTTTTTTATTGTTTAAAAAGATAATAATCAATTTCAATTTTACTCGGTCTAGTTGAGTTCAATTTTTTTTTATATAATTCACAAAACCTAATATCTTAATATAGCTCGTCAATCTAAGTCTTACATGTGCTTCATGCTAAATGTCAACTCATCAATTCTCTTATCTTATAACAATAATGATGTTTTGAGATATTCAACCAAACAATAAATACAGTAATAACGTTTAGATTAAATTATGTCAAAAAAGAAAATATAACTCAACTGACATATTAAATGTATTAACGATTATGAGGTCAGTGGTTTGAATCCTCCAACCCCTACTAAACTAAAAAAAAAAATTTAGTTTAAATTACATATTTAATTAAACTTTCAAAAATTGAGAATTTTACCTATATATTGTTATCAATCTTATGTCTAAATGAATATTCACTTTGAAATTTCATCTTTTTTTTTCCTTTTTGAGTTCAACAATATAGGAGTAGGATTCGAAGTTCGAACCCTTTTTATCTTTTGGTTGATAATTTATGTCTTAACCAGTTGTGCTATGATCAAATTGGTTGAATTTTGTTCATTTAATATACTTACCTGACATATATAAATTAGGAATGATGTGACATAACATAGCAATTACAACATACAAAGTAGAATAATTCCAAACATAATTTAGTAAATATAATTACACCAAAATAGTTACATAATCGACATACTAAATAAATATGATAAAACTATTAGGGATTGATTTGGGATGAGTTATAATAGGTTTATGGAATACTTTGCACTCCAACACATAAACTATATATTATAGGCTAAACTAAATAATTTTGCATCTCAGATACAAATGGTATAACTTCACATACTATTATAACTAACAATTCATTATAACTCATTTTTTTTATCACTAACAATTCATTATAACTCATTTTTTTTATAGAAAACTTTAGGTTAACACGTAATTGAACCGTGGATGATTGTGAATTGAATTTAATTAAATAGACAATGGGGAGGAGTTAATTAGTTGGGATGCCTAAATTCCATTCCCATATAATCCCCTTTATTAAAATGAGGAGTTGAAGTCTGACATTTGACATGTGATTGTGGGGTTCTCCATTTGGAATTCTCTGCTCATGTGAGATCCAAATTTTCTAGGCAAAAAACCCCCAAAGCAATTATATCAATTTAAATACTTGTTACTTTGTTCCAGACATATTTCATTTCCATTCATGCACTTCACATTCAACCAATCTTTTTCTCCCCCCCATTTTTATATTTCAATAAATCAAATCAAATATTTCTAGTATCCCTTATATAATTTATTTAATTTTCTACTTTATTACCTATGGTAAAGTAAAGTAAAGTAAAATTAAATAAATTCGTTTTTTTAAAAAACATATAGAATATATCATATTTTCTGACTTATTCACCGTAATTTGTTTTCTTATATTTTCTAGAACAAGTTTTCTCACCAGTTTTGAAATTTAGCTAACATATTAAAAATATAATATATAAAAGGATTTTTAATAAATTTAATTTAAGAAGAATAAGACAAAAGAGGCTTATGATCATCAAAGAAGAAGCTCTAAATTGGATATGAAATTTTTGTTAAATAACATCATTTCTAGTTTATGTAAAATGTACCGTCAATTAATAAAAACAAGTATTAAATTTATCAAATTTTTAATAAAAAGTCAAAGAAAAATATTGTTCAATCCACATATTAATTGTGTTAATAATCACGAGGTTTGTAATTCGAATCTCTTCTGGTCCATTATACTAAAAAAAATCTTTTTAACAAAAATTAATTTTTATAATTTTCGAAATTGTTAAATATGTTATTTTATAAAATTATAAAAATATTTTTAAAAATGTTATCTTTTTAAATTATGAAATTTTTGTCCTTAATTGGAAAATAGAAAAGTTATCCAAATGGTGTTAGGAATCTTGGCTAAGGTTTAGGCCCACACATGATGGGGGATTGCCATCGAGGATCATAAATGCATTAATAAATGGAGTTAGGGACATTTTCTTTCTTTATAATTTATATTGGATCTTCAACTTCCCATGCGTTCTAATTTAAAGTCTTCTAACTAAATATTTATTTTATTTGCGTGTATAAATCAACCCAAAAGACTTTAATTTCTTTCTTATATATAATATATTTTTTGTACCTAATGATTATGAGAAAAGTTTATAGTTTATAGCGTAAGTGTTTAAATGTAGGGGTAGTTGCACAAATGGTAATAAGATTGATTCTATTTGCAGCCGTATCATTGATTAATTTGTTTTTGCAGAAATAACAAAATGTTCAAGCCCAACCCAACAACAGGAAAGAAAAAGTCCAAAATGTCCTTCTGTGTTTTAGAAAATCAGTAGTCTATCAACCTTATATCCGATATCTTCGACGATATATCTAACCAAAAGAATAACTACTGCGAGTGATATACTATTGATACCCGTTGATTTCACTAACATTAAGTATATATCAATAGTCTATCAACCTTATATCTGATATACCGACGATATATCTAACCAAAAAGTAACTACACGAGTGATATACATTGATACTCGTTGATTTCACTAACATTAAGTATATATTAGGAGTCTATCAACCTTATATCTGATATACCGACGATATATCTAACCAAAAGTAACTATACGAGGGATGTACTATTGATACGCGGATATACAAAATTCAATTGTATGTCTAATAGGTCCATTAAATAAAAAAAATGTAAAAATATTAAGAATTTATTAGACATAAAAATAAAAGTTCCCAACTATTTTCGACACGTTGTAGAGCATCGTTTAAAGTTCCTGGGCTAAAATTTTAATTTAATCTAATAAAATTATTTAAAATAAAAAGGGCAGTTGCACAAATAACAAAAAATAAATGTTCAATTGCAAGTGTGTCTACCATTTGTTTCTAGCAAAAAAAAAATTGGTTCAACCCAATTGGAGTCCGCGATATGTCCAAAATACCCTTCCTGTGTAATCTTGTGTGATTGTAATATGGTGTATATCAATCGTTTATCGATGATATATTGTTAATATACCCACGATATACCTAATATGAAGTATATTAGTGATATACTAATGATACACTTTACTGAAATATATCAATGAATTTGAATTTCTGGTACTTAGTATATCAACAATATGTCAAAAATAGCTAATATGAAGTACATCAAGAGTATAATAGTGATTTATATTCAATGTATCAAATATACCTAATATGAAGTATATTAGTGATTTGCTACTGATACATTTCACTTATATCAAATTGAAATGAGACATACGTAATATAAAGTATATCAGTGATATATCAAATGTGCAAAATATTCATAATACGCTACGATATATATAAAGTATATCATTTGAATGATACCTAAAAAGAAGTGTATCGATAGTATATCAGTAGTATACAACTAATATTGTGATGTTTGAAGAAGAAGGGTACATGAATGAATCGAGATCACATCCGAATGAGAGCGATCTCGAAGTTATAAAAATATAGATGAAGAAAGGCTTACAAGAATTGATATACTAACAAGATGCACCTTCCTAATTTTCTATGGCTCAATCATAGGAACTCCAAAGCTAAGCGTGTTTGGCTTGGAGAAATCTCATGTTAAGGCCAAATCCGGATTCCAAATCTTGATCTGAATCCTGGGCCTAGGGTGTTACAAATATATAGGTATATACTAGTTGATTAATATATACCAAATATAAAATATATCAGATATACTATTGATATACCAAATTTTAAGGATATCAAATATCCTACTGATATACTACCGATATACTAAATATAAAGTATATCAGATATACTACTTATATGCTATTAATATACAAATATTAAGTATATCAGATATCCTACTGATATACGGTTGATATACCAAATATTAAGTATATCAGATATCCTACATACTGATACGACCAAAATACTTTATTCAGTATATCAACGATATATCACAAATAATGATTTATGCTTGATAATGATTTATGATGATATACTTTATTCAGTAATATTAAGTATATCAACGTGATCTCAAAAGCTATTTGTAATGTCCGACATTTCAGGTAGAGTAAATTTCAGGTTATGTTTTTAAATTTTAGGTAAATTCATAATTTAAAACCAAATTGGATTGTTATATCTTATTGTGTGAGATGTGTTATTATATAGAGTATATCACTAATATACTACTGATATATGTATATGAAGTTAATTAAGAGTATATTAGTAACTCGCATATGATATATGTTCATTTCACTGATATACTAATGATATACTAAAGGTTAGGTATATTAGTGAAATAAACATATCTAAAATGAAGTACATTAGTGATATACTAATATGCAAAATATCTCTAATTGATATACCTACAAGATATACCTAAAAGAAGGGTATCCGTGGTCTATCAATAATATACTATTAACATACTTCGTTTTAGGTATATATTGGTATATAAAAATAAAGTATATCAGATATACTTCTGATATACCAATATAAAGTATATCAGATATACTACTGGTATACCAAATATAAAGTATATCAGATATACTACTGATGTACCTGCTGCTACACCAATGAAGGTAAATCTGAAATAATAAAAAAACGAAAAATCAGATTTAAAAAAATTTGCTAGATTTGCAAATCTAAAAAATCATAGCTAAGCTTGCAAATATGCTAATATTTTATGTTACCCCTTACAATTCCCCTTAAATATAATGGAAACCTCGCCATGATGATAACATTTTTAATGATAACATTCGAAATGATATTATAATATCATGGCGTGGATATATATACAACTCTAGTCATATAAAAATGTAAAGTGTTTAAGATGAGGCGAGATTTTAAAATAGAATTGTCGAGAGTTTATTGAGTAGCAACTAATGCCAATTAAAGCATTTGTAATAAGAGTCAAGAAAGTTGTTTTACGAATTCGATAAACTTGAATGCTATATTATGTCAAGTTAAATTGACAATGCTAATTAGAGACTAATGTGTCATCATGTTGTATTCTAGAACTCCAATACTATATATACGACTAACTAGAGGTGTGCATCTAATAATTATAACTTAATTCAAGCCATACGAGATAGATAGGGGGCGTTTGGAACACCGTCTTGAGTTTGGATGATTTTGGAATCTAAATCCAAAACCTTGTGTTGGATCACTGTGTTCAAAACTCAATGGGTTTGAAGCACAATCACATGATTTTGTTTCGCTAATTCTAACACATTTTTTGCTAATTCCATCACACTTCACTAATTCCCAGACATCAAACACTGCATACCAAACACTATTTTCTGATTCCCAAGGTGTTAAATCCCTTAAAACAAACCCTGCAGGATCGATTCTGAGGGTTTTGATTCCGAAACGATAATCTAAACGCCCCCATATTTTTTAACGTAATGACATTGCATGTCACATGAGATGTTAGCTCAACTATGAACTGTCTAACGAAAGGAGCTACTTGTTAAATACTTCATGAGAGAAGTTAAATTCAATATTTTTAAAAATAATTTAAAAAATTGGTATGTTAAGATGCCCTACGTGCATATATCATTGCATTTCGTCCCCTTAACACATATCGTGATAATAAATGACTCATCTTTAACACGAACTTCCCTTGAATTCTTCTTTTCATTTTTTCTTTTAAAAATAAAACTTCCAATAAATCGTCAAAAGTTCTCTACCTCCCCAACTCCATCCCAGTAGGATAAAGAACTCATCATTATCTCATGTATATGCAATCAAAGCTTTTAATATATATATATATATATATATATATATATATATATATATATATATATATATTATTTTATTTTTTGAGTTCAATATCATTTAGGAGTATAGGTATTTGAACTCATGAACTCTGGATCATAAATCTATACTTGATGCTAGTTAAATTATGTTCGTATTGACAAACTTTTAACACGGCTGAAATATACAATGAGAGACTAATTCTTAGCTGAGGGAGCCTACTTCTTAGATGCCAACAAGAAAACAATCAAACAATAAAAAACAATAAAAATTAAAGTCTTATTTGATAAATATTTAGTTTTTTGGCTTTGAAAATTAAGTTTATAAACATTACTTTTCTAATAAATTTTTTGTTATCTACTCTTTTATCATATTTTAAACCCCAAGCCAAATTTTGAAAGCTAAAAAAAAAAATTTTACAAACTTGTTTTTGGTTTTAGAATTTAACTAAAAATTTAAATGTTTCTTACAAAATAAAAACCACACTAGAGAAATAGTGGAGTAAAACAATCACAATTTTTAAAATAAAAAACAAAAAATCAAATAATTACTGAATGGAGGCTTAAAAAAAACCAAAACAATATAATTTCAATAATGAAAACAAAATCATTACATTGAATAAAAAAAAAGAAAAGGAGAAAGGGCAAGAGAGTGCATTAATTAATAAAAAAAAAAAAACACAAGAAAACTTGGGTCTATAAATACAAACAAACTCCCTCCCGTGGTGTGAACAATAGAGAGAAAAAGAGCAAAAAAAAAGCCTTTGATCAGCAAAAGATTCATCAATTCAGCAGAAGTAATCCAATTTCCAACCTCGAAACCCAGAATGGACGACATTGACATACTGAAATCGACACTATCCCCATCCGAGTCCATCGACATGTCGTCCACAATCTTCCAGTTCCAGCTCAACAACAATCCCCACTACTCTCCACTACCCTTCTTCTCCGATTTCTCATCTCCCTCCTTCTTCCCAGACCCGCCACCACCACCGCACCACCACCGCCAGAAGCGCTCCGGAAGCGGAGGCGGAATGGCGGCGATGAGAGAAATGATATTCCGAATAGCGGCGATGCAGCCGATACAGATAGACCCGGAGGCGATAAAGGCACCGAAGCGGCGGAACGTGAGGATCTCGAAGGACCCACAGAGCGTGGCGGCGCGTCACCGTCGGGAGAGAATCAGCCAGAAGATTAGGATTCTGCAGCGGCTGGTCCCCGGCGGCACGAAGATGGACACGGCGTCGATGCTTGATGAGGCGGTTCATTATGTGAAGTTCTTGAAAAGGCAAGTTCAGACGCTGGAGCAGGCTGGCTTTCACAATACTAATACTGATATTAATATTAATTATAATAATTCCAGTTTTCCGAATTGTGCCAATCTTAGTTATTCTTCGGCCCTTTTCAAAGCTTGCCAGATGCCCCACAATCAAACTATGCCTGGTTCTCTGCAAATGCATTGATCCAAAAAAATAAAAAAAAAAAATCGTTTATTTGGGTTTCTTGGGTTTATAATTTAGGACTCTAATCTAATCTCTATGTGTCGTTTTTTTTTTTTTTTTTAATTTGTAAAGGGAAATCAACATGCTAAGTGCATTATATTATGTACTTTTTTTCCTTTTTAATTTCAAGGGGTGTAGTTAAGTTTTGTGTTTAATTATTCATATTAATGTAATATCAATGGTTTTTATCATTATTATCTCCAATTCATTGTGATGTTTGACATTGTTTTGAGTAGAAGTTCTAGAGTATGAATAATTTTTCACACTATATAATCCAGGAATATGTATCAATATATACGATTAGAGAATATATTATATTCAGACATGTATTTATGCAACTCACTTTATAACCATATGAAAAAAATTTGATTCAAAGTGAGGCTGCACTCATGTTTTACTCTATACAATTAGGCGTAGTGTGTCACTTTTCTAAAATTATCAAGTCAAAAAATAAAAAATAATAAAAAAAACTTTTTGAAACTATTTAGGATTTTGTACTTTACAAATGGCAAGATTTACTTTTGAGAGTTTTTTTTTTAAAAAAAAATATTTTCCTCATAGAAAAAATGATGTGAGGGGTAATTACATTTACATGGGAGTTAAAAGTTGTTAGGAATACTAATTAGAATTTATGTACTTAATTTGTTTGCATTAAGCTAAGTTTTCTATATTTGTATGCTATTTAAAGTACATAGATAGATTATTTAAAGTACAGAGATAGATTGCTTTAAAATACAATATAAACATTAATATAAAGCAATCTTATTATAATTTATGGCATGCCCAATATTGACTATGTATATAAGAGCTTGCTAAAGCGAGTATAACTCAATTGACATAAGGAATGTTTAACGACAACGAAATTTATGGTTCGAATTCTCTTAACAATCCTATTGTACTAAAAAAAACTATATATATAGAGAGAGAGAGAAGAGCTCTTCCATATTATTTACTTTCTTGAACAAAAATATTGACTACAATTGAAGAAAATTGAATTCTTACATTTTGACGTACGTACTTGGTAAAAGATTGAGTTAAAAAGTACAAAATTTAGTGCTAAGGTTTGATAATTATACGAAATTCATATTTAAATTTTAGAAAGTTTTAATTGTGATACTGTGGGTTTAAATTTTGTTTTTCACTAAATGATAATGGCTTGTACATATTGGACAGTCTATTTCAGCACAATGTAAGTAGATAAATGACAAAAAAAAGGGAGTGAACTGTAGGACAAAATAAAGTGGTATCTGTAATATATCCTATTTTTTAATCAAATAATCTTTTTTATAAAGTGCACCAGTCTAGCTTTTCTTGTTGTCTATTTTTCTCTTAAATCTTTTCTGTCATGTATGTGAGAGAAAATTGTATGCATAAAAATTGAATACTAAGAGGGAGTTGTGTTGAGAAATTAGTGAGAAAAAATGTGTAAAATTGAGGAGTCTGTAAAAAAAAATTGAATAATAGAGATTGATTATGAAGGCCTCTGTAAAGAAAAGCTAGTGATATTAGCATGAAAAGAAATTAGTGAAAGAAATTGTATGCATTATGACGTATTAGGGAAATGACGTATTATGATAGTACATGAGAGATGTGACAATGTTTTTTTTTTTTAATTACAATGACGATGTGACCATGTTTTTTTTTTTTTTTAATTACAATGACGATGTTTAGTTAACAACACTTAGATGCAACACTCACTTGTCTTTTAAGAAAGGGTCACTGGCATGGATAAGAATTTTAAATTAGGGGAATTGCAAGCGTGCCATTAATCAATTTAATTGGCAAAATAGCAAATTTTATAAGTATAACCTAACTACATGCAACAAAAAATAAAAAATGTCATCTTATGTACTGATAATCCAATGATAGATTTAATATACCAATAATATGTATCTGACTAAAAAATAACTATATGATATACTACTGATATTCTTATTTGAAGTTAATCAAAAGTATATTCGTAAGTGCAATTAATACTAATATACTTGATTTATCACGGGTGTTGTTCAATAAAAGTTTTTTTAGTAGTCCATCAATATTAGAATGTTGATAAATCAATAATATACCCAACGTAGAGTATGTCATTGATACACTATTGATATACCTATTTAAATTTGTTTGAAAGTAATTAGTAAGTTGAATATATCAGTGTGATACATTATTGATATCTGTTTATTTCACTAATATAAAGTATATATTAGTATGATATACTACCGATATATTTTATTTACGTACATAAATAATAAGAAATACTTACTATATCAAAACTACAATAATGATTCATAATCAGTACATCAAATTATCTAAAACAAATATATCAATGATATACTACTGATATGCTTTATTTAGGTATGTAAATGAAATGAACATGTTAATATTCAATGTATCACAAATAATGAGTTATACATGGTCGTGATTTATGCTGATATATCATGTATGTTTGATATATCAAGAATATAAAATAGTGATAGAAATAGTGATATATTCGATATTAGTAACTTGCATTTCATTTCATTGATATACTACTGATATACTCAATGTTAAGTATATCAGTAAAATGAACATATATAACATGAAGTATATCAATAATATACCAAGATGCAAAATATCTCTAATATGCTACGAATATATAGAAAGTATGTCATTTAACTGAAATTACTAAAAACAAGTGTATCCATAATATATCAATAATGTACTATTAATGTATTTTGTTCTAAGTATATTTCAGTTAGTGATATATAAATACGAAGTATATCAGATATACTACCGATATATTAAATGTAAAGTATATCAGATATACTACCAATATACAAAATGTAAAATATATCAGAAATACTACTGATACACCAATAAAGATAAAATTAGAATAATAGAAAATGAAAAATCATATTCTTAAAAATTTTGCTATATTTATAAATCTAAAAAATCATGGCTAAATTTATAAATATGCTACTATTGTTGCTACCTATTATAATTTCCCTTTAAAAAAACACTTATAATTATCCAAGACTCAATTGTATAAAAATATCAACAAAAACATCGGTATTGATATATATTTCTAAAAAAGATATAAAAATATTTATATGAATAAATAATAACTTTACTCTTTTCAATATAGTTCTAAAATTTACATGTAGATAATAAAAATTCATTGAACTTTTTTTTTGGTACTTCACAAATATTTTTATGGTACAAAATAAAATATTTATTAATCACTTTCATTTTCATGATAGTTCAACTAGCATAAAACTTGTACTTTCAATAAGGAAGTCAGAAATTCAAATCTTTAAACTCTCGTATGGTAGAAAGAAAAAAAAAAGAAAAAAAAAACTTCTTTCATTAACAAATTGATCTTGGACATATAAAAATATGTGAAAAACATGTAGACAAATATGTAACTTTATAGAGGACTAAAAAAATCGCATGTATATGTTAAGATAGTTTTAAAAAAATTAAAGCATACCTAATACGTTTTTAGACTTTCAATTGTGTACATTATTGACTTATTCAATGTTTTTTTTAAAAAAATTTGCAGACAACTAGTCATAAAATTGAAAATTTAGGTCAGTCTAAGAGATTTATTAGACATAAGATTGAAAGCTCAATGATTTATTAGACATCTTTTTAAAATTTAGGGACCTTTTAGATACAAACTTCAAAGTTTAGAATCAATCACACTTATTTAATGTAATGACATGAGTATTAGATTTAAATAATTATCCTTAACTTAAACAAGCCAAATAAGAGAATATAAAATAATCATATGAGATGAAATGTTTGATGGAGTTTGGTTGCTCCCAAGACAGAGCCAAAGCTTTAAAGTGCTGATGTCTCATGAATCATGCCTCCCTAACAACCATTTCTCTCCCTTCTCTCTATCAGATCTACAAGTCAACCACACAAAAATAGTCAAACTACAACTCTCCCCACCTCTGTTTTTCTCATAAAATTATGTTCACAATCAATTATATATATATGTATATAAATTCTCCCATTTCCATCAAATAAACAATTCCAATAGTATAAGACTTTTTCATGACCCATTCATCACCATTTTTACAATTAATTATGCTTTTCTGTTAAATTTAGCTAAAGATTATTTTAAAATTTATTTTAGAATATATATTTATGTATATATGAATATATCACATGAAGAATGGAATTTACCACTCATAAGATAAATGTACTAAAGTTTGATTACTTAAGCTTAATTCAAATCTAGATTAGATTCAAACTAATTATTTTTTAATGTAGAAAATTGGTATCTAGCAAGCTTATTATTAGGTTAATTAGAATCTTTTTTTTCACCCGTATACTTTGGCCCAATACTCGATTTTAAAAGATAATTAAATTATAAGTTGATAACTTTCTATGAGATATTTTGAAAATTTAAAAACTTATTAAATACACACTACAAAATTAAGAGATGATAAAATTTATAATTTAATTTTAAAATATTTTATTATTAACTAAGAGTATTTTTTTAATTCAACAATATCAAGTAAGAGATTCAATCTTCTAACTGGTCAAAAATATATGCCTTAATAAGTTGAGTTATGCTCAACTTAACTTAAGAGTATTATTATTTGAGAGTGATTTAAACAAAATCATATTTGTCATGTCCAAAATCACTATTTTTTTAAAGTGAATTTGAAATGGTTAAAATCCCTTTTGTCATGTTCAAATTTATCCTAAAACATGCTTTTAATCATTCAAAATCAACTTAATGTTTGATTTTGCACTTTTAAATATGATTTTCATATTATAAAAATTGATTTTCAATAACTAAAAGTATGTATCGGAGTTATTTTGAATACGACAAAAGTAATTTTAACAATTTCAAAATCAAACATACCCTAAAAAGTGCAAACATGTCCTGTAGTTAGGTACTAATTCCTTTAGGGTAGTGAGATAAATTTCAAAGGATTCTATATATTCATCAAAAAGAAGTTTTTCTTTCAATGGAATAAATGGATCAGGTTCGACAAGGTGTAAGGTGATGAACTCAAACCTCTGGCCTCTTGGTTAAAAGTCTACCGTGAGTCATGTTCATTTTGATAATGATAGTAGATTTGAGGTGCATTGAATATAACATGAATAGAATAATAGAAAAAAATCATTATTTTATAATTATTATGATTTATAACCTTACCTCCAAAGTGCAATGAATTGTAAGGTTTCTTTAGTCTGACACATTATTTCAACGGTTTCCCATTTCCCCATCCTATCTACTCTCTTTCCCTTTTTGTGGGATAAGCCTTTCTTCTATTATATCATATCTACATGCATGCATAGAATAAAGTTATTGCTCCATTTTCTTCATTTTTTTTTCTCCCCCCATCTTATTCAACTATAAATAATAATAACTCATCCTTTTCTTTTTAATATTTTCGCTCACAATATTCTTCATTTTACAAAAGTAGCTAAATCTACCCTTTTGGCCTTTTGAGTGTACTAATATTCACTTTTGTCTCTAATTTTGGAAAGAATTTAACTTCTCATTCTTTATGTATATATTGAATTTTCTTTTTTCTCAATCAATTCATTATTGTGCATAAATGTTATACAAAGGATGATATGTGATTCTGAACAATAAAGAAAAAAAAAGAATTTTTTACGACATTATCAATTGTTAGTATAGGAAATTTTTCAATGGGTCCATTAGAGCTATTTCAAGTTGAGAAATTAAAATTATTATGGGTTACATAAAATGAGGTGGGTAGGTTATATATTTTATGGTAAAATTAATGCATATCTAAAACGACTTCTAAGTTGTTTATCTAAACATAGTTTAGTAGATAAGACACCTATTACCTTTCATATAATAATTAAAGTTGAAAGTTTAATCCCTCACTCTCATATTTATAATACTTAAAAAGCCAACTACCAATTAGAAGTTGTTAAGATGATGTGTCTTTCTTAAACTTTCAATTTAAGCAATTACGCTCTTCAAGTAGTTCAATGATGATGTCCTTTGTTTTTTTTTTTTTTTCAAATTTTCTATTATTTTATAATTAACAAGACAAGATTAAGGACCTATTTGGAATGATTTTTCGTGTGCTTAAAAATATTTTTTAATACTTAAAATCTTTTTTCAAGCACTTGAATAATAATTTCAAATATGCCCTAAATGGTCTAAATTTAAAGTACAATTAAACCACTAATAGTATAGATTGAGTGAACGGGTGAACTTCGAATGAAGAAAAGTAAGTAATTACGTTCAACGCAGTGTAAGTGCGCACTGTCGATGCAAGTATTATATACAAGAGTATTCCTGAGTATCGATCCCACAAGGAATGGTGTAACAAAAGTTTTGTAAAAACAATTATATCAGTAGAATTGCAAGACGAAAAAACTAAAATTGCAAACTTAGTTGTATTGGGGTGTTGGTATGAAATAATAGAATAAGATAAAAGAGTAGGTATGTGAAATTTAATTACAAAAACCAAATGCGAAAACAAACATTGCAAAATTTAGAATGGCAGAAAATGTGGAAATGAACGTTGCAAAGTCCAAAATGGTAGAAACATTAAAAATTAAATCAATGGTACAACATATAAGCCCTAAACTCTCTTTTAATCTTATTGAAGGGATTGTATCCCGTAGCGGAAGTGTTATAATTGCTCTGCCACAATTACAGTTTTGAATTATGCACAAAAGAATAGAAAAATAAGGTTAACCATAAATGGGACAACAAAAGTTTATCTTTGAAGAGATCTCTTCTTGTAATCCTTCTCAAATCTCATATTCGTTCTCAACGATCAACTAGAATTCCTCCAACAAGTCTTCTCTCTCTAGGAGAGGGAGAACAACGAGAGTTTTTTTTGGCTTTGGGAGAATTTTCTCTTTTGGAAGAGTTTGGAGAATTGAGAGAATTTGTGAGATGTGGAAATCTTTATTTAAAAAAAAAATGAACGACCAATCTCAAAATACATATGCATCCATTCTTATATAGGGAGTGATGGTGGAAATAATTTCTTCCACCCATTATCCCACTAAATGCACAAATTATGCATTATACAAATCACATTTGCATAATTGCATAATATAAGGTATCTCATATCTTATTATACAAATCATATTTACATAGTTGCATTATAAAGTTATACTTTGTAAATTGAATCATATTCATAATTTTGCTTGTCTCTCAATTCAATTGTTTATTCTAGTATTTAGTATGAAATAATTTCATACTAAAATAATATTTGAAAATTAATCCAAATATAGTACATAGTTTATTATGAATTATATTCACATTAAACTATATACTATATCAATTATATCACATATAATCGATATAACTCCCATTTACAAAATTGAACACTTCAAGTTTGCTCCAAAACTTTATACCCTTGATATATCCATGTTGAGCCAACGGAGGGACCTAATGGACCTATAGTTCATGAGCTCCAGATACGAGGTGAACCAATCGAACTCTTTGACCTAGTTGACCAACATTCATTAACTACGAGTCACTTCACTATAGGCTCGGTAGTTGCACTTTCCTCACTGTAAGACAAGTCGTGTCCATTGATTTAACCAATGCCCATGAGTCGACCCTTCATAGGTTGTTCACAATCACAACTTGTTCAAATTATCGTTTTACCCTTATAATTACCTATTGTTCCTTAAGTACAACCGATTCTCTAATGAACAACTAGTTTATGATCATACCATAAATAAAGTCCATCTCGGGCCAATGAAAGGGTGGGGCCTCGTTGTTCAAGACCTTGATGCAATTCTTAAGAGAACAACCTATCTAAATTCCCTTACTTGGGAACGAATGAATTCCATCTCGCAGAGTTAAGTTTCCAACTCCCCACTAGGTTTCATCCCTGAGAAGTAAGCATATTAAGTCGACAACTTTGGCCACTCTCACCTATCCAGATTGTCCGGAACCGAAAGAACAAAACGCTAGCAATGTCTCAAGCGTCTTATATTGACAAAATGTTGGTATGATATAAGATGCATAACTCCAAGAAGGGCTTGTTGCCTTTTAGGCATGGAGTTCACCTGTCTAAGGAACAATGTCCTAAGGCACCTCAAGAAGTTGAGGATATGAGACAAATCCTTTATCCTTCAGCTATTGGGAGCCTTATGTATGTCATGTTGTGTACTAGGCCCGACATCTGTTATGCAGTTGAGATTGTTAATAGGTATCAATCCAATCCAGATTAGATCACTGGATAACCGTAAAGGCAATCCTGAAGTGTATCAAGAGAACGAGGGACTACATGTTTGTGTATGGAAATAGGGATTTGATCCGTACAGGATACACAAACTCTGACTTTCAGACCGATAAAGATTCTAGGAAATCCACATCGGAGTCAATGTTCACTCTTAACGGAGGGGTTGTAGTATGGCGAACCATCAAGCAAGGATGTATCACTGATTCTACGATGGAGGTCGTTTGGCTTAGGAAGATCATGATGGATTTGGAAGTTGTTCCAAATATGAACATGTCAGTCACCCTATATTGTGATAACAGTGGTGCAGTAGCCAACTCGAGGGAACCTCGAAGTCATAAGAGGGACAAGCACATTGAACGGAAGTGTCACCTGATACGGGAGATTGTGCATCGCGGAGACGTGATCGTCACGAAGATAGCTTCGGAGAATAATCTTGCTGGTCCGTTTACAAAGGCTCTCACGACAAAGGTGTTTGAGGTTCACTTAGAGAGTTTAGGTCTACGAGTAATTTCAGACTAGGGCAAGTGGAAGTATTGTAAAAGGGGTATTCAATGCCCTAGTTTATTGTATTATTTGCATTTGAGAAATGTATTATGTACTCCACTAGCTTTAGTTCAAGTGGGAGTTTGTTGGGGTGTACGCCCTAAACTCGTGTTGTTTGTAACAATTGTTGTATTGATAAATAAAAGTTATTTTATCATCAAACCTTGTATCTCGCATTTTAAACTTAATCCATAAACTAAGCTCCAGGGTCATACTTATTTATTAAATTTTGAACGGTGTGTAATGGACACACAGGTAGGATCAGGTTCGAGTAGTTGACCCGAATGGTTTACATATTGGGGTTTATGCCCTAAACAAGTGTAGTTTTGTAATAATCATATTTTTCAAATAAATAAAGATGTTATTTATTATATTCTCGCACATAAACCTAAATCCAATAAACTAAGTTCCAAGGTTCTAATGATTGATCTTGAACAATTGTGTAGTTGACATAAGTTGGATTAAGTTGTTCAAGTATAACCTAAAAAGTCTATGGTATATGCATAAGGTTGGGAACCTTATACTGGTAACACCATGGATGCGACCCACTTTGTATTTAGTACAAATGAGGTAATCCAACTCGTTCAAGTGGTAGACATGCGAGTGAGGGCATCCTGTATAATAAGATTATACAAGATCGAACCGCAAATTATTAACCTACTAGTGTAACACAGCTAACAAGGTAGGTATAATAATTTATAGATGATCATTAGTGACTTGACCTAAATCCTGAGCAAGTTACGGACTCTTGTTTATGGGGTTTGTCCTTAGACTAGTATGGGTGAGAGTGGCCTGTAGCCGACTCAATAAGCCTACCTTCTCAGGGACATAACCTTGTAGGTAGCTGGGAACTTAACTCTGCGAGATGGAATTCACTCATTCCTAAATTAGGGAATCAGATATGTTGTTCTCTTAAGAACTGAATCCAGGTCTTGAACAACGGGGTCCTGCCTTCTTACTGGCCTAAGAAGGATTAAGTTTATGGTAGGACCATAGACTGGTTGTTCATTAGAGGATCAGTGGTGCTTAAGGAGCAAGATGTAGTCATAGGGGTAAAACGGTAATTTGACCCAGCTGTGACTGCGAAAAATCTGTGAAGGGTCAACTCACGGGTATTGATTATATCAGTGGATACAACATAGTCTACAGTGAGGAGAGTGCAACTACGAGTCTATAGTGGAATGACTCGTAGTTATTGAATGTTGGTTAATTAGAACAAAGAGTTTGATCGATGAATCTTGTATCATTGGAGCTCATGATCTGTAGATTCATTAGATCTCTCCGTTGGCTGAACATGGAAATAATTAGGGTTTATAGTTTGGAGTGAAATTGAAGTGTTCAATTTCATGTTTAAGGAGATATATCAATTATATGTGATATAATTGATATAATATATGGTTTAATCCATATATTAAATGAGAAATATATCATAAGAGCACTATAGGGGTAGGATGGTCATTTCCATCCTATTTCCCTATAAATATGTGCATGAGATGCATATTTGTTATGCATTCCAAGACATTTTGTAAGAAACCCTAGTGGAGTTTTGTAAGTGTTGTTGGAAAAGTTCCAAAACACTTATCTCTCTCAAAATCCCTCCCAACTCCAAAAGATGTTCCACCACCTTCCCTCTCCTAGAGATACAACGGAGAAGATCCAGTGGGCGTGTCAAAAACTTGTTCGTAGTTTGATGCGTGATCGTTGAGATCGTGAGAACAAGAGGAGCAAAAGGAGCACGTGCTGTTTTTGTCTACAAAGGTAAATTTCTTGCTGTCCAATCCTAATAAGCATGCTTAATCGTTTTAGATATATGTTTCTGATTAGATCTATATAACACATTACAAGAACACGCGATTCAAATCGCTTCCGCTATGGGATTCGATTCTATCACTATAGTATATGGATAAGGTTGGGAACCTCATCTTGGTGACACTGTGGATGCGACCCACTTCGTATGGGATACAAACAAGGCGATCCAACTCGTTCATGTAGTTGACATGCGAGTAGGGGCATCCTGTGCAATGAGATTGTACAAGACTGAGTCGTGAATTATTAGACCAACTGATGTAACACAGTTAACAGTTTAGGACTAATAAATTTGTAGATGACCATTAGTGACTCGATCTTAATCCTGAGTATGTTACGAACTTCTGTCTTCAGGGGTCTGTCCTTTGACTAGTACAGGTGAGAGTGGCCTATGTTTCCTGTTCAATGTGCCTATCTTCTCAGGGGCATAACCACGTGGGTAGTTGGAAACTTGACTACGCGAGATGGAATTTACTTGTTCCCGAGCTAGGAAAACTAGAGGGGTTGTTCCCTTAAGTGTTGATTCCAAGGCTTGAACAACGGAGCCCCACTCTCTCACTTGTTCGAGAGGGACGTTGTTTATGGTAGGACCATAAGAAAAATTGTTCATTAGAGGATCAGTGACAATTAAGGAGCAAGAGGTAGGCACAGGGGTAAAACTTTAATTTGACCCAACTGTGACTACGAACAACCGATGAAGGGTCGACTCACGGGTATTAGTTATATCGATGGACACAACTTGTTCTACAATGAGGAGAGTGCAACTACAAGTCTATAGTGGAGTGACCTTGTAGTTAATGAATGTTGATTAATGAGATCAAAGAGTTTGATCAGTTAATCTCGAATCATTGGAGCTCATGATTTATAGGTCCATTAGGTCCCTTGGTTGGCTCAATTATGGATTCAATGAGGGTATACAGTTTGGAGTGAATTTGAAGTGTTCAAATTCATACAAAGGATTTTTTTGTCATTTATATGAGATATAATTAATATAATATATAGTTTGATGTGAATGAGATTCACATTAAACTATACAATAACCTAATTATGAAATTAAGGTTTAGATTGGAGAAATTGATTTAAGAGAAATAAAATTGAATGTGATTAAATTTTAATTCCACATTATGCAAATGAGATTTGTATAATAAGGTATGTGATACCTTATACTATATAGTATGAAAATATTGAAGGGAATGAAAATCCCACGCAGCGGAAAGGTGATTGAATCACCGTGGTTTCGTTGTGAAAAATGCTTTCTTAAAACTGTTTCTATCACATAAAAACTAGGCTAAACATGCAATTTAGGAAGAAAAACAATAAGGAATACTTACTTGTTGAAGAACCTTTCTTCTCGTTTTCTTCCTCCGGTCACGAACCCTTCGTGTTCACGTTCTCAACGAACTCGATCTCCTCGAACGAACCAATGAACCGAACACCACCGTTAGTTTTCTCGGTTGTTCTTCCTTAGGTAGAAGGAGAGTAAGTGGGACTCCTTTTTGGTGAAGGGAAGAAAGATTGAGAGAGGAGAGTTGAGAGAGAAGTGATTTTTATTTTTTGTGAGAATCCAAAAAATGAACAACAAACATATGAAACTCTTCTTGCAAAGGATTTATATAATGGTGATAGGTGAAGTTGAAATCCCCACTTGTTTACCATTTAACCACAACCATGGATTTATATAATGGTGATTCATATTTGCATAACCACATATAATACGGTATCTCATATCTCATTTTATTTGTATAATTGTGGATTTTTAAATTGAATCACATTCAATTTAATTTCTCTCAATCCAATTTCTCCAAATTAGCCCTAATTAGACAATTAGGCTAACCTTTAGTTTATTATGAATCTCATTCACATTAAACTATATAATATGTCAATCATATCTCATATAAATGACATAATTACCCTTTAATGAATTTGAACACTTCAAATCCACACCAAAACTGTAAACCCTCTATTAATCCAGTTTGAACCAATCGAGAGACCTAATGGACCTACAGATGACGAGCTCCAATGATCCAAGACTAACCTGTCAAACTCTTTTACCCGGTTAATCAACATTCATTAGCTACGGTAACACTCCACTAAAGCCCGTAGCTGCACTCCCATTAGTGTAGGACAAGTTGTGTCCATTGATATAACCAATGCCCATGAATCGAACCTTCACAGGTTGTTCGTAAACACTGCTGGGTCAAATTACCGTTTTACTTCTGTGTCTACTTCTTGCTCCTTAATTCTCCACTGCTCCTCTAATGAACAACAACGTTGTAATGGTCCAACCATATACAACATCTCTCTCGGGCTAGTGAGATGGTGGGCGCCCATTGTCCAAGCCTTGGAGACAATACTTAAGGGAACAACCCCTCTAGTTTTCCTAAAGTCGGGAACGAGTGAATTCCATCTCGCGTAGTTAAGTTCCCAGCTCCCCACGTGGTCCTGCCCCTGAGAAGATAAGCATATTGGGCGAGTAACTGTGACAACCCTCACCCGTACTAGTCAAAGGACAGACCCCCGCAGACAGGAGTCCGTAACACGCTCAGGGTTAAGGTCGAGTCACTAATGGTCATCTACGAAGTTATTAATCCTATACTGTCAACGATGTTACATCAGTAGGTCTAATAATTCACGGTCCGGTCTTGTACAATCTCATTGCACAGGATGCCCACACTCGCATGTCAACCACATGAACGAGTTGGATCACCTCGTTTGTATCTAATACAAAGCGGGTCGCATCCACAGCGTATCCAGGATTAGGTCTCCAACCCTATCCGTATACTGTAGACCGTTCGGGTCATTAACTCAAACGTGATCCTCCCTGTGTGTCCACTACACACCGTTCAAGTTTTAGTTCTCTCATAATTCAATGACCCTGGAGCTTAGTTTATTGGACAAAGTTTGTAATATGTGAGACACAAAGTGATGAAAAAAATAACTCTTATTTATTTCAATCATGAATATTACAAACAAATACGAGATTAGGACATACATCCCAACAACTTAGTGGAAAATGATAATTTTACCTAGATACTTGATTCAGGAGTCACTAATCACGTTTGCTCTTCTTTACTGGAAACTAGTTCCTTTAAGGAGCTCGAAGAGGGTGAGATGACGCTTAGGGTCGAAACGGGAGACGTCGTCTCAGCTCGTGAAGTGGGAGATGCCAAGTTGTTTTTTAGAGATAGATTTTTATATTTTAAAAATTTGTACATAGTTCCTAAGATTAAGAGGAACTTGATTTCTATCTCTTGTCTGATTGAACATGAATATTGTATTTCTTTTTCATTTAATGAAGCGTTCATTTCGAAAAAGGGTGTCAATATTTGTTCTGCTAAGTTAGAAAACGACTTGTATGTACTTAAACCCAAAAGAACTAAAGCAATTTTAAATCATGAGATGTTTAAAACTACCAATACTCAAAGTAAAAGGCAAAGAATTTCTCCTAATAAAACCTATATTTGGCACCTTAGACTTGGTCATATAAATCTCAACCGGATTGAGAGATTATCTAAGAATGGACTTCTAAACAAGTTAGAAGATGATTCTTTATCTCCTTGCGAATCTTGCTTGGAAGGTAAAATGACCAAGTGATCTTTTACTGGAAAAGGTTATAGAGCCATAGAGCCCTTAGAGCTTATACATTCGGATCTTTGTGGTCTGGTGAATGTCAAAGCTCGTGAAGGGTACGAATATTTCATGTCTTTCATAGATGATTATTCGAGGTATGGTTATCTATACCTAATGCATCATAAGTCTGAGGCTCTTGAAAAGTTCAAAGAGTATAAAGCTGAAGTAGAGAATGCATTAGGGAAAACCATTAAAACACTTCGATCAGATCGAGGTGGAGAGTATATGGATTTGAGATTCCAAGACTATTTGATAGAACATGGAATTAAATCTCAACTCTCAGCATCTAATACACCACAGTAGAATGATGTGTTAGAAAGGAGAAATAGAACCTTGTTAGACATGGTTCGGTCTATGATGAGCTATGCTCAATTGCCTGCCTCGTTTTGGGGTTACGCAGTAGAGACTGCGGTTCAAATCTTGAACACTGTTCCATCAAAGAGTGTTTCTGAAACACCTTTTGAATTATGGAAGGGGCGTAAACCTAGTTTACAACACTTCAGGATTTGGGTTTGTCCGACACACGTGCTGGTGACAAACCCAAAGAAACTGAAACCTCGTTCAAGATTATGCCAATTTGTTGACTACCTCAAAGAAACGAGAGGTGGTCTTTTCTACGACACACAAGAAAACAAGGTGATTGTATCGACAAACGCCACTTTCTTGGAGGAAGATCACATGAGGAACCATAAACCACGTAGTAAGTTAGTATTAAATGAAGCTACAAATGAGTCAACAAGAGTTGTTGATCAAGCTGGACCTTCATCAAAGGTTGATAAAGAAGCCGACACATCGAGTCAATCTCGTCTTTCTCAATCGTTGGGAATGCCTCGACGCAGTGGGAGGGTTGTTTCCCAACCTGAACGCTACTTGGGTTTAGCTGAAACTCAAGTTTTCATACCTGATGACGGTGTGGAGGATCCATTGTCCTATAAACAGGCAATGAATGACGTAGATAAGGACCAATGGATCAAAGCCATGGACCTTGAAATGGAGTCCATGTACTTTAATTCAGTATGGGAACTTGTAGACTAACCTGAAGGAGTAAGACCCATAGGGTGTAAATGGATCTATAAGAGAAAGAGAGATGCAGCTAGAAACGTACAAACCTTTAAGGTTAGACTTGTAGCAAAGGGTTTTACCCAAAGGGAAGGAGTTGACTATGAGGAAACTTTTTCTCCAATTGCTATGCTTAAGTCTAATAGGATACTCTTGTCCATAGCCACATTTTATGATTATGAGATTTGGCAAATGGACGTCAAGACTGCGTTTTTGAATGGTAATCTTGACGAGAGCATCTATATGTCTCAGCCCGAAGGGTTCATAACCCAAGGTCAGGAGTAAAAAGTATGCAAGCTCAATCGATCCATTTATGGGTTGAAACAAGCTTCCAAATCTTGGAACATAAGATTTGATATTGCGATCAAGTCTTATGGCTTTGACCAAAACGTTGATGAGCCTTGTGTGTACAAGAGGATCATCAACGACAAAGTAGCTTTCTTAATACTTTATGTGGATGATATCCTACTCATTGGGAATGATGTAGGATACCGAGTAACTTCGTATCGTTGGAGTTTCTGATCTGTAGGTCCATTAGGTCCACCTTCTAGCTCATAAAGGGTTCTTAGATCGTTTGAATTTGAAATGTTCAAATTCATTAGGGAATAAACATTAATGTATATAGATACGTTATAATATAAAGTTTTTGAACTTTATATTATAAATTTAATGAATATGATTCATATTAAATTATATAAGAGAATTTAATATTTGAAAGAGTTCAAATATTAATTTAAATGTAAATGTGATTCATATTTAATTTAATGTGCATGAGATGTGCATTAAAACTATAGGTTAGACGACAAATAGATTAAATATGATTTAATCTTATTTAAATATATGATATTTAAAGATTAATTAAATATATGATATTTAATTAAATTTGATTTAATTAATTTAATAATTAATTAATTAATTAATGAGAACGTGTCAGTGCATGAAATATGCATTAAAACTACAGGTTAGACGAGAAATAGATTAAATATGATTTAATCTTATTTAAATATATGTTATTTAAAGATTAATTAAATATATGATATTTTTAATTAAATAATTAATTAGATTTGATTTAATTAATTAATTAATTAATGGGAACGTGTTAGGAGGATACGTTCCCTTCTTCCCCACTAACTCCCTATCGATAGGGAGTGGGGGGAAGAACTCCTCTCGCAATAACCTCTCGAGGAAGAGGGGTTTGGCTGATCGATGCATTTTCTGTACAATTGAGAAATTACTGAAAGAATTCTCTCGTCTCTCAATTCCCTTCACATCCAAAAGTTGGAATCCTTCCCACCAAAGGAATTGATCTAAGTTTCTCTGAGAATAGGAGGTTCTCACTAGTGGTAGTGTTCTGTTAGAACAGAGAAGAAACTTGTTGTTGTGTTGCTGTAGAATCAAGTTGGAGCAAGCAGTTGCTGTTGGAAAAACTACAAAGGTAAATTTAGAATTTCCTTATTGTTTATTTAATTTACAGCATATTTGCATGTTAAGGATCCATGCTCTAATTAGATTAGGAAATGTATGTTTATCTCTGTTTTATTGCCAATTTACTGGTATTTGTTTTCAACAAAAAACAATCAAGTAATTTCGATCTTTTAACCACATTTCCGCTGCTCAAGGGGATCGAATCCCCATCATAAAGCCCTAGCTGCACTCAAATCACTGTAGGACAAGTTGTGTCCATCGATATAACCAATGCCCGTGAGTCGACTCTTCACAGGTTGTTCGTAGTCACAGCTAGGTCAAATTACCGTTTTACCCCTGTGTTTACCTCTTGCTCCTTAAGTCACTCTTCTCCTCTAATGAACAACAACGTTGTATGGTTCAACTATAAACAACATCCCTCTCGGGCCAGTGAGAGGGTGGGTGTCCGTTGTCCAAGCCCTAGAGACAATACTTAAGAGAACAACCCTTCTAGTTTCCCTAATTCGGGAACGGGTGAATTCCATCTCGGGTAGTCAAGTTCCCAGCTCCCCATGTGGTCCTGTCCGTGAGAAGATAGGCATATTGGATGAGTAACTGTGACCACCCTCACCCGTACTAGTCAAAGAACAAACTCCCATAGACAAGTGTCTGTAACATGCTCAGGATTAAGGTCGAGTCACTAATGGTCATCTACGAAGTTATTAGTCCTATACAGTTAACGGTGTTAAATTAGTAAGTTTAATAAATCACGGTCCGGTCTTGTATAATCTCATTGCACAGGATGCCCCACTCACATGTCAACCACATGAACGAGTTGGATCACCTCGTCTGTATCTAATACAAAGCGGGTTGCATCCACAACGTATCCAGGATTAGGTCTCCAATCCTATCCGTATACTGTAGACCGTTCGGGTCATTAACTCGAACGTGATCCTTCTTGTGTGTCTACCACACACCGTTTAAGTTCTAGTTCTCTCAAAACTCAATGACCCTGGAGCTTAGTTAATTTGATTAAGTTTGTAAATATGCGACACACAAAGTGATGAAAAAATAACTTTTATCTATTTCAATAAGGAATATTACAAACATACACGAGATTTGGACATACATCCCAACATATAGAACAATTGATTTGTGGTCCAACCAACAAATCTAGTCCCTCTCATCCTAGTGAGAGGGTGAGGCCCCTTGTTCTAGTTTAGAAGTCAACACTTAAGGGAATAACCTATTTACTATCCCTAGAGTCGTGTAGGAGTGAATTCCATCTTGCACCCTATGTCCCCAACTAGCTACCCAGTTGCCTGAAATGGGAGGCTTATTGAGCCAACGCTGTTGAGCTGTTCTCACCCATGCAGATCTAAGGATAATCCTGAATAAACAAAAGTTCATAGTTAGCTCAAGATTGAGATCGAGTTACCAAGATCATCAAAAATGAATTAGTCAGTTTTATACAGTAAACTGTGTTATAAAGCAAAAGTGACTAAGTCGTGGTCCAGTCTTATAGAAATTCATTGCTTAGGATGCCCCCACTTACATATCTCTATATGAACGATTCAGGATAACATCGTTTGTACTAACTACATGAAGGGATCGAATCCTGCAGCGGAAGCGATTGTGAATCGCGTGTTCTTATTTAGTTACATGGATTTCAATCAAGATCAAATAAAACTAAGATTAAGCATGCTATGAGATATTTGACAACAAATAATTACCTTTGAAGAACTCTTTCTTCAAGTGCTCCTTCTCCCACGATCACGATCTCAGCAACTCGAACTCGAACGAATGAAAACACCACCACCGGATCTTCTCCGTTGTTCTCTAGGTGAGGGAGGAATGTGGGTTCCTTTATAAGGTGTGGGGTTGTGAGAGAGAGGTTGTGTTTTTGTGGAACTTTTTCAACAACACAAAATTGACAATCTAGGGTTTTTCAAGATTTTGCTTGGCCACAAAGTTGCATCTCATGCAACTATTTATAGGGGAATAGGATAGAAATTACCATCCTATCACTCCTTCATTCTCTCATTAGTATATAGTTTATATATTAATCTTATTCACATAAAACATTATATTATATCTATTATATTACATATAATTGATATAACACCTCATATATGAAATTGAACACTTCAATTTTGTTCCTAACTTTATACCCTCAATATTACTATGTTGAGCCAACAGAGGGACCTAATGGACCTACAGTTCATGAGCTTCAATGATGTGAGATTAACTGATCACACTCTTTGATCCAGTTAATCAATATTCATTAACTACAAGTCACTCCACTATAGACTTGTAGTTGCACTCTCCTCACTGTATATTATATTGTGTCCATTGATATAATCATTACCCATGAGTCGACCCTTCACAGGTTGTTCGTAATCTCAGCTGGGTTAAATTACCGTTTTACCTCTGTGATTACCTCTTTGTTCTTTAAGCACCACTGATCCTCTAATGAACAACAAGTCTAAGGTCCTACCATAGACTCATACCCTCTTAGAGGGCGGGGCCCCGTTGTTCAAGACCTGAAGTCAGTTCTTAAGGGAACAACCTATCTAATTCCTAAGTGTAGGAATGAGTGAATTCCATCTTGTATAGTTAAGTCCCCAGCTACCTACGAGGTTCTATCCCTGAGAAGGTAGGCTTATTGAGTCGGCTACAAGCCACTCTCATCCATACTAGTCTAAGGACAAACATCTATAAGTAGGAGTTCTTAACTTACTCAGGATTCAGGTCGAGTAACTAATGACCATCTATGAATTATAAGTCTTATCCTGTTAACGGTATTATACTGGTTAGACTAATAATTTGCAGTCCGATCTTGTATGAACTCTTCATACAGGATGCCCCCACTCGCATGTCAACTACATGAATGAGTTGAATTACCTCATTTATACTAATTACAAAGTGGGCCGCATCGATGGTGTTACCAGAATAAAGTTTCCAATCTTATTCTTATACCATAGACCATTTAGGTTATATTCTTGAACACAATCCAAATACTGTTTACTACACTGATGTTCAAGATACATTATAACCTTGGAGCTTAGTTTATTGGATTTAGAAAGCAAGAATATAATTTTTCAAAACAAATAACTCTTTATTTATTTGATCAAAATTACATAAGTTTAGGGCACAAATTCCAACACTACAAAGTATGTCGCATCCATAGTGTCTTCAGAATAAGGCGCCTAACTTTATCCCTATACTATAGACCATTTCAGGCTATATACTCGAACTTGATCCATGTTTTATGTCATCACATAAAGTTCAAGGCTACATTAAATAGTCTCGGGACGTTAGTTTATTGGATTCAAGATTATAGTATACTAATTCAATAACAATTTATCGAAAAAAGAAACACGAAAAATGTTTATCAATTACAAACTACGAGTTTTAGGACATAAAATTCAACAATAAATATGTGAGACACAAAGTTTGATAAATAACTCTTATTTATTTACAATAATGAATATTACAAACTACACGAGATTAGGGCATACACCCCAACAACCTTCACTTGATCTTCTCGGTTATTCTCGGGAGTATGAGGGAGAGTTGTGGGACTCTTTTTGGATTTCAAATTTTGAGAATGTAGAGAGAATTGAGAGAGGAGTACAGAGGATTCTCTTTTCTCTTTGAATCAAAATCCAAAAAATGAGAGATTAATCTTACAAGTTCTTCTCCAAGCACCTATATATAATGGTGTGTGGTAGAGTGAAAATCTCCACCAATTCACCATTTTACCATAACTATATGATATGTAACCATATTTGCATATCATATAATATAAGGTATCTCATACCTTATTACAAATCACATTTGCATAATTGTGAAATTTTAAATTGAATCATATTTAATTTAATTTCTCTCAATTCAATTTCTCCAAATTAACCCTAATTAATTAATTAGGTTATACTATAGTTTATTATAATTCACATTAAACTATATATTATGTCAACTATATCACATATAAATGACATAAATACCATTTTAATGAATTTGAACACTTCAAATCCACTCCAAACTGTAAATCTCATTTTGTCTAATTTGAGCCAACCGAGGGACCTAATGGACCTACAAATGACAAGCTCCAATGATACGAGATTAGCCAATCAAACTCTTTGAACTCGGTTAATAAAAATTCATTAACTACGGTAACACTCCACTAAAGCCCGTAGCTGCACTCCCATCACTGTAGGACAAGTTGTGTCATCTATAAACCAATGCCCATGAGTCGTCCCTTTCGCAGGTTATTCATAGTCATGTTGAAGGGATTTGGAGTTCCCGCAGCGGAAGACGTGAAACGTCGTTGATTCGTTGTGTAATTCTTATCTTAAAAACAAACTAAACTTCTTTAATTCTAGGTTAAACATGCAAAAAAGAAGAAGAAAAACAGTAAAGTAATCGTTACTTACTTGTTGAAGAACTCTTCTTCAACGCTTTCCTCCTCTAGTCACGATCTCTCTCGAACCAACGAACTCTTCGAACTCGATCCTCGAACTGAACAGGGAGACACCTCCAAATGGTCTTCTCGATTATTCTCGGGAGATTGAGGGAGAGTAGGTGGGACTCCCTTTGGTTTTGGGTGAGGAAAATTTGAGAGAATTGAGAGAGAGTTGAGAGAGAATTCTTTCGCTCTCTTTGGATCAAAATCCAAAAAATGGCAAGATGCTCACCATAGGCTTCTTGCAAAGCCTTTAAATATCATTGTGTGATGAAGTTAAAACCTCCACCAAATAACAATTTTACCACAACCATATGATAGGAAAATCATATTTGCATATCACATAATATAAGGTATCTCATACCTTATTATACAAATATCATTTACATAATTGTGGATTTTTAAATTAAATCACATTCAATTTAATTTCTCTCAATTCAATTTCTCCAAATTAGTACTAATTAATCAATTAGTCTATACTATAGTTTATCATGAATCTCATTCAAATTAAACTATATATTATGTTATCTATATCTCATATAAATGACATAAATACCCAAATAATGAATTTGAACACTTCAAATTCACACCAAACTGTAAACCCTCAATTTGTCCAATTGAGCCAACCGAAGGACCTAATGGACCTACAGATGACAACCTCCAATGATCTAAGACTAACCTATCAAACTCTTTGACTCGGTTATTCAACATTCATTAGCTACGATAACATTCCACTAAAGCCCATAGTTGCACTCTCATCACTGTAGGACAAGTTGTGTCCATCGATATAACCAATACCCATGAGTCGACCCTTCACAGGTTGTTCGTAGTCACAGCTGGGTCAAATTACCGTTTTACCCCTGTGTCTACCTCTTGCTCCTTAAGTCCCCACTGCTCCTCTAATGAACAACAACGTTGCATGGTCCAACCATAAACAACAACCCTCTCGGGCCAGTGAGAGGGTGGGGCCCCATTGTTCAAGCCCTAGAGACAACACTTAAGGGAACAACCCCTCTAGTTTCCCTAAATCGGGAACGAGAGAATTCCTTCTTGCGTAGTAAAGTTTCCAGCTCCCCACGTGGTCCTCTCCCTGAGAAGATAGGCATATTGGGCGAGTAACTGTGACCACCCTCACCCTACTAGTCAAAGGACAGACCCTTGCAGACACGAGTCCGTAACACGCTCAGGATTAAGGTCGAGTCACTAATGGTCATATACGAATTTATTAGCTCTATACTGTTAACGGTGTTACATCAGTACGTCTAATAATTCATGGTTCGATCTTGTACAATCTCATTGCACAGGATGCCCACACTCGTATGTCAACCACATGAACGAGCTGGATCACCTCGTTTGTATCTAATACAAAGCGGGTCGCATCCAAAGTGTATCCAAGATTAGGTCTCCAATCCTATCCATATACTATAGACCGTTCGGGTCATTAGCTCGAACGTGATCCTCCCTGTGTGTCCACTACACACCGTTCAAGTTCTAGTTCTCTCATAATACAATGACCCTACAGCTTAGTTTATTAGATTAAGTTTATGAAAAAATGCGAGACACAAAGTTCAAATAAATAACTATTATTTATTTAGAACAATGAAATATTACAAACTACACGAGATGAGGACATACATCACAACAAATCATACCTGGGTTAAATTTCCGTTTTACCCCAGTGTCTACCTCTTGCTCTTTAAGTCTCACTGCTCCTCTAATGAACAAGTTTGTTTCATGGTCCAACCATAAACAACATCCATCTCGGACTAGTGAGAGGGTGGGGCCCCGTTGTCCAAGCCCTAGAGATAACATTTAAGGGAACAACTCCTCTAGTTTCCCTAGGTCGGGAACGAGTGAATTCCATCTTGCGTAGTTAAGTTTCAAGCTCCCCACGTTGTTATGTCCCCAAGAAGATAGGCATATTGGGCGTACTCTGGCCATCCTCACCCTTACTAGTCAATGGACAACCCCCCGCAGACAGGAGTAGTCCACTAAAGTCCCACAGCTGCACTCTTCTCACTGCAGATATATTTCTATGTCCATGGATATTGACCAATAACAGCAAGTCAATCCTTCACTAATGTTCGTAACACCAGCTGGGTCAAATTACCGTTTTACCCCTGGGTTACATCTTGTGCCTTAAGTACCAGTGCTCCTCTAATGAACAATTTGTTTGTGGTCCTACCAACAAACAGAGTCTCTCTCGGGCCAATGAGAGGGTCGGGCCCTTTGTTCAAGTCTCAGAGACACCACTTAAGGGAACATTCCTCTACTTACCCTAGTAGGCGGGAAGGAGTGAATTCCGTCTTGCTAAGTTAAGTTCCCAGTCGCTCACTCGGTCTTGTCCCCAAGAAGGTAGGCATATTGAGTCGGCGAATCTGGCCACTCCCACCCATACTAGTCAAAGGACAATCCCTCGCAAACAGGAGTTCGTAACCTGCTCAGGATTGAGATCAAGTTGCCTAGGTCATCCTAGTGAAATAGAAACTAACTAGTCAACGGAGTTACAACTAGAGGTTACTATTTTGTGGTCCAGTCTTATGTAATCTCATTACATAGGATATCCCCACTCACATGTCATCTACACGAATACGTTAGGATCACAGTGTTTGTATCAAATACAAAGTGGGTCATATCCATAGATTAACTAGGGTAAGGTACCCAAACCTTATCCCCTAACTATAGACCCTTTAGGTTTTATCTCGAACCGAGATCCTTTTTATGTACATTACATTCAGTTAAAGATTCATTTAACAGCCTTGGATGTTTAGTTTATTGGATTTGGGGTTTAAATAAAGGCAAACTCGTAGATAACAAACAATACTACTTTATTGAAATAATAACACTTTATTACATTAATTAGAACATAATTACAAACTACGAGTTTTAGGGCACAAATCCCAACACTCAGGATTAAGGACGAGTCACTTATGGTCATCTACGAAGTTATTAGTCCTATACTGTTAACGGCGTTACATCAGTAGGTCTAATAATTCACGGTCCAGTCTTGTACAATCTCATTGCACATGATGCCCTCACTTGCATGTCAACTACATGAACGAGCTGGATCACCTCGTTTGTATTAATACAAAGCGGACCGCATCCACAATGTCACCAGGATGAGGTTTCCAACTCTATCCGTATACTGTAGACCGTTCGGGTCATTAACTCGAGCGCGATCCTCTCCATGTGTCAACTACACACCGTTAAAGTTTTAGTTCTCTCATATAATATGACCCTTGAGCTTAGTTTATTAAATTAAGTTTATAAAATGCGAGATACAAAGTTTGATATATAAATAACTCTTATTCATTTAAATCAAATGTATTACAAACTACACAAGATTAGGGCAAACACCCCAACAGGTTATACCTTAAAGAGGGGGTAGACTATGATGAAACCTTCTCTCTTGTTTCCATGATAAAGTTTATTAGAATTTTCATAGCCATTACCGCATATTAGGTCTATGAGGTATGGTAGATGGATGTCAAGAAAATCTTCTTGAATTGCAACCTCGACAAATGAATCTACATAGACCAACCCAAGGAGTTGTTGAACGAGGCCGAGATCAAAAAGTTTACAAGCTTAAATGATCAATTTATGGGCTAAATCAGGCATCAAGGTCTTGGAATATAAGGTTTGATGAGGCGATCAAATCTTATAGTGTTAACCAAAGTGTTAATGAACCTTGTGTATATAAGAAAATCATCAATAGTATTTTTTGCCTTAATAGTGTTGTATGTGGATGACATCGTACTTATTTGAATGATGTAGATTCATCACTAACATTAAAGAATGGCTAGCTATGCAGTTTCCTTAAGTGCTGACTTCGACTCTTCAATAATAGGGCCCCAGTCTCTCGCTAGCCCGAGAGAGACTTTGTTTATGGTAGGACCATAAATATATTGTTCATTAGATGATCAATGGAACTTAAGGAGCAAGAAGTAATCACAGGGGTAAAACGGTAATTTGACCAAACTGTAATTACTTACAACATATGTAGGGTCGACTTACGAGCATTGGTTAAATCAATGAACACAACTTGTCCTACAGTGACGAGAGTGCAACTACAAGTCTGTAGTGGAGTCGCTCGTAGTTAATGAATGTTGGTTAATAGGATCAAAGAGTTAGATAAGTTAATCTCGTATCATGGAGCTCATGATCTATAAGTCAATTAGGTCCCTGCGTTGGCTCAATATGGATACATACGACGGTATGAAGTTTTGGAATGAACTTGAAACTGTCAAATTCATAAAAAGGGATTTATATCAATTATATGTAATATAGTCAATATAATATATAGTTTGATGTGAATATGATTCACAATAAACTATATACTATATTTGGATTAATGGTAATTATTAAGTTATTATGAAATAGAGTTTCATATTAAATACTATAGGGTATCATTGAGAGAAACACAATTGAATATGATTCAATTTTTGTTGAATAAAGTATTTGATACTTTATAATATGCAATATGAAAATATGATTTGCATAATGCATATATTATAGTGTAAACGGGTCAGTGGATGGAGGATGTTACCTCCATCCTCACTCATTATAAATAAGTGCATTAGGATGCACTTTATAGGTTAATTGCTCATTTTTTGGAATGGGTGAATTCCATAACACTCCACAAAAGCTAAATCTCTCTAAAATTCTCCCTCTCCTTATTTCTCTCTAAAGTTCTCCGTCTCCTTATTTCTCTCTAGAGAATTTCGATCCCACAATCTTCTCTCTCCTAGAGAACAATACAGAAGAATTTTTTTGGGTGCTCAGGCGATTCACAAATTGTGGAAGTTCGTGGAGAAAAGATCACAAAAAGAAAGAGGTTTTTTCATAGGTATTTTCTCTTCTTTCATTTTCTTTTCACTATTGTATGCTTAACTTTTAGTGTGTTTCGTGAAACTTTCATAACAATTTTGCAAGCAAAGCGATTCAGACCGCTTTCTGCATTAAGATCTGATTCCTTCACTAATAACTTACAACTCAAACTCTTTAGCTCAACGAAGAAGTCTTAGCTTGACCAAGCCTAACAATATAATAGCTTTTTATTCACGTGAACCAAAAAGGATCAAAGTCATCTCTACTTTTCATTTCTTAATTTTAGAGGAAGGAATAATTATACCCCTAAATTTTGGAGTTGCATCACTTAAAACTCCAAACTTTCACATAATTATTTTTAAATAAGTCGAGAAAAGTAGAGACAACAAGATGAACAACCACTACTATCTATTTGATTGCAACATTTCTCTCTATGTTATTTCATACATTTAAAGATATCTTATACACGTGTGAAATTTATATATTAATGGTTTTAAAATAAATTTCTAACAAAATGTCTAAATTGATTCATTTATGATAGTTTAGGGTCTTAATTGATGTAATTATTAGTTTGTGAGGTAATTTTAAGGATACCAACCTCAAAGTTTAGGAGGTATAAATTGATTTTTTTCCTTCATTTTTTAAAATTTTGCTTTCCTAACGATTTATTGATCATTGGTAAATATATGAATCTTTCATTGATTTACGAAGTTTTTTTACAAGTGGAAAAGAGAAATGCAAAAAGAATACAAAAAAGAATTTACTAATTTGGCAACTTATTCCAACTCACAAGTCACAACTGAAACAATCTTTTAATAAAAGTGTTGGACAATAACCTCAAATCATTAGTACTTTTCATCATGACAATGGAAGCTGCCTCTTAGCCCTATAAATTAATACCACTCCCCTATTCAGAAACAAAGGAGGAACTCTGATATGAATATATTAAGTTCAAGTCCAAATTGTTGCAAGGAGAAAAACTAAGATGGAATTCAATAAATAAAAGGAGAATTGTAATGGGTAGCCAAAAATAGTAGGATATTTGTAAATCTAGTTATCCTTTGATTTGCAAATATAGCAAAATTTTTTAAAATCTAATTTTCGTTTTTTTATTATTCCAATTTTATCCCCATTGGTGTATCGGTAGGAAATCTGATACACTTAATATTTGGTATATCAACAGTAAATCAGTAGGATGTCTAATATACTTAATATTTGTATATCAATAGTATATAAGTAATATATCTGATATAATTATATTTTGTATATCAGTAGTATATCAGTAGGATATCTTATATACTTAATAATTGGTATATCAATAGTATATCTGATATACTTTATATTTGTTATATATTAATAAACTAGTATATACCTATATATTTGTAATGCCATTGCCCCAGGATTCAGATCAAGATTTGGAGTCCGGATTTGGCCCTAACATGACATTTCTCCAAGCCAAGCACGCTTAACTTTGGAGTTCCTATGATTGAGCCATAGAAAATTAGGAAGGTGCATTTCTTTTGTACATCAATTCTTGTAAACCTTTTTCATCCATATGTTCATAACTTTGAGATCGCTCTCATTAGGATGTGGTCTCGGTTCATTCATGTACCTTTCTTCTTCGGACACCATAATATTAATTGTATATTACTAATATACTATCGATACACTTCTTTTTAGGTATCATTTAAGTGATATACTTTATATATACCGTAGCGTATTATGAATATTTTTCATATTTGATATATCACTGATATACTTCATTTTAGGTATATTTATTTCATCGATATATAGTATTAAGTATATCAGTAGTATATAAGTAACATACTTCATTCTAAATATATTGAGTATACTAAATATGAATTTCTCATATAGTACTAGCCAAATGTATCAATTAATCTATTGACTAAAAACTAATAAATACAAATCAAATAACTAAAATAAAGTATATCAGTAGTATATCAATAATATACTTAATATTATTTATGTCTTATATATGAGTTATTGATAGACTATTGATAAACTTTATACAAATATCAGTAGTATATCACTGATATACTTTATATTACGTATGTCTCATTACATTTTGATATAAGTGAACACTACAAGAATTTTGCCATATGCCGATAGTATTTTTTCCGACGCTTTGAAAATGGTCGGCCAATATGGGTAGTGTCGACTGTCTAGTATTTAGTCGACAAAAGTGTAGAGAATTCTCGACCAATTACAAAGTAGTCGGCCAAAAGGGAGTAATGCCGACGGTTTTAGTAATTGGTCGGCCAATATGAAGATAAAGTCCGACCATATTGTATTTGGTCGGCAAATAGGAGGATAAAGGCCGACCATATTGTATTTGGTCGGTAAAAAGTTGATAAATGTCGACCCTTTCCTAATTAGTCGGGAAAAATGGGTCTAAAGGCCGACTATTTTTAATATGGTCGGAAAAAAAGTGGATATATGCCGACTGTTTCATAATTGGTTGGTAAAGATGAGAAGAAACACCGACCACTTTTCTTTGATTGGTAAAAAAGGTATAAATGCTGACTCTTTCCTAATTGGTCGGAAAAAACTGAGGGTAAAAAGGGAAGAAAGGCCGACACATTGAATATAAATCAATATTATACTCTTGATATACTTCATATTAGCTATTTTTGATATATTGTTGATATACTAAGTAACAGAAATTCAAGTTCATTGATATACTTAAGTAAAGTGTATCAATAGTATATCACTGATATACTTCATATTAGGAATATCGTGGGTATATCAACAATTTATTATCGATATTCGATTGATATACGTCATATTACAATCATGCAAGGTTACACAGGAAGGGTATTTTAGACTTTTGGCTGACTCCTATTAGGTTGGACCATTTTTTTTGTTATATTTGCAATAGAAACAAATGGTAGACATGCTTGCAATTGAACATTTATTTTTTGCCATTTGTGCAACTGGCCCAGGAGAATTGTAATCGGTAGCAAAAAATAGTAGACTATTTGTAAATCTAGCCATAGTTTTTTAGATATAAAAATATAGCAAAATGTTTTAAAATCTAATTTTCGTTTTTTTATTATTCCAATTTTACCCTCATTGGTGTATTAGGATATCTGATATACTTAATATTTGGTATATTAGTAGTATATCAGTAGGATATCTAATATACTTAATATTTGTATATTAATAGTACATAAGTAGTATATCTGATATACTTTCTGATATACTTAATAATTGGTATATCAATCGTACTTCTGATATACTTTATATTTGGTATATATTAATCAACCAATATATACCTATATATTTGTAATGCCCTAGGTCCAGAATTTAGATCAAGATTTGGAATCCGGATTTGGCCCTAACATGACATTCCTCCATGCCAAGCACGCTTAAGTTTGGAGTTCCTATGATTGAGCCATAGAAAATTAGAAAGGTGCATCTTGTTGGTATATCAATTCTTGTAAGCCTTTTTCATCCATATGTTCATAACTTCGAGATCACTCTCATTCGGATGTGGTCTCAGTTCATTCATGTGGTTCTTCTTCGGACATCACAATATTAGTTTTATATTACAGATATACTATCGATACATTTCTTTTTAGGTATCATTTAAATGATATACTTTATATATATCTTAACGTATTATGAATATTTTTCATATTTGATAGATCACTGATATACTTAATTATAGGTATATTTATTTCATCGATATATATAATATTGAGTATATCAGTAGTATATTAGTAATATACTTCATTCTAAGTATATCGAGTATACTAAATATGAATTTCTCATATACTACTAGCCAAATGTATCAATTAAAAAAGTCTATTGACAAAACACTAGTAAATACAAACCATTAATAAAATATAAAATTAAAATAAAGTATATCAGTAGTATATCAATAATATACTTAATATTATTTATGTCTTGTATATGAATTACTGATAGACTATTGATAAACTTTATACAAATATCAGTAGTATATCACTAATATATTTTATATTACGTATGTCTCATTTCATTTTTATATAAGTGAACACTACAAGAATTTTTCCATATGCCGACGGTATTTTTTCCGACGCTTTGAAAATGGTTGGCCAATATGGGTAGTGTCGAATGTCTACTATTTAGTCGGCAAAAGCGTAGAGAATTCCTGACCAATTACAAAGTAGTCGGCCAAAAGGGAGTAATGCCGACGGTTTTTGTAATTGGTTGGCAAATATGAAGATAAAGGTCGACCATATTGTATTTGGTCGCCAAATAGGAGGATAAAGGTCGACCATATTGTATTTGGTCAGCAAAAAAGTTGATAAATGTCGACCCTTTCCTAATTAGTTGGAAAAATGGGTCTAAAGGCCGACTATTTTTAATATGGTCGGAAAAAAAGTGGATATATGTCGATTGTTTCATAATTGGTTGGTAAAGATGAGAAGAAACACCGACCACTTTTATTTGGTTGGAAAAAAAGGTATAAATGTCGACTCTTTCCTAATTGGTCGGCCAAAATGGGGGTAAAAAGGGAAGAAAGGCCGACACATTGGATATAAATCACTATTATACTCTTGATATACTTCATATTAGTCATTTTTGATATACTATTGATATACTAAGTACCAGAAATTCAAGTTCATTGGCATACTTAAGTAAAGTGTATCAGTAATATATCACTGATATACTTCATATTAGGTATATCGTGGATATATCAACAATATAACATCGATATACGATTGATATACGTCATATTACAATCACGCAAGATTACATATGAAGGATATTTTGGACATTTCGCTGACTCCAATTAGGTTGGACCAATTGTTTTTGCTATATTTACAATTGAAACAAATGGTAGACATGCTTGTAATTAAACATTTATTTTTTGTCGACCCTATATAAAACACCAGCTTGTTTCTCAACAATTAGGATTTCAAATATTCCACAATTTTAAAATAAGTTGGTGAATAACTTGTTCATGCGTAAAAGTCCAAAAACCAATTTTTATATAAATATAAAATTATATAATCAAACTTAAATAAGATATAAATCAAATCATATAGATTTCTTAGGCTCCATTTGATAATCATTTAATTTTTTATTTTTAGTCTTGAAAAAATTAAGCCTAAAAATACTATTTCTACAATTCAATTTTTATGTTTTCTTATCTAATTTATACCTATGTTTATAAAAATAAGGCTAAGTTTTGAAAACTAAAAAAAGAGTTTTTAAAATCTTGTTTTAATTTTTGAAATTTGCCTATAAACTTAATTTGTACCTCAAGATAGATAAAAATCATTTTAGAGAAGATGAAAAGAGATGGTGGAAAAAAACAAGCATATAATTTTTTAAAACCAAAAACCAAAAACCAAATGGTCATCAAACAGAACCTGAAAACTTTTAATTTTATGTCTAATAGGTCCATAAACTTTGAGAGTGCCTAATAAATTCTTGAACTTTCAATTTTGTTTCTAATAAGTCTATCACCTATTCGACTTAATTTAGATTTTTGCGAACAAAATTTTCTAATATGACTCTGACTTTTCAATTTTTTGTTTAATAGATTTAAGAATTTTAAAAAAATATTGAATAGGTCGGAATCTTTTATACATAAAATTAAAATTTAGGAATATATTAAACATTATTTTTAAAAATTAAGGAACTTATTAGACTATTTTTAAAGTTTAGAAACTTATTATACATCATTTTGAAAGTTTATGAACTAAATTAAAATGTAACTAAAAATAAGTGATTGAACTGTACATGTACATATACATATACTACATTAAAATAATTGATTGAATTATACATACACCCATACATATACATCATAAACATACACATACATATACATATTACATAAATACCTACATACATATATAAATAAAAAAAATAAATAAAGAAATAAATATATGTATATATATACACACACACATACACAGCGAGACAGACGTAGGGTTTTCATGGAAGGAGTGTTGCGATAGGGAATTGAAGTAACAGCCAATAGAATTTGGGTCGGTGATTGGTTGATTGGGATATTGTCAAATATGCCCATTCCTGAAGGACACGTGGATGGTTGTGATCTTTATTGCTTGGATTAGAATTTTTTTCATTGTCCCTTGTCCTAAGGGGGATGTACTGAAATTGTTATACTATTAAGACAACACCAATGGACTATGCCTCCTACTCCCCAACTCAACAACTATACCAAATTATATAATCTCTCTCAAGAAGAATATTTTTATATCTTCATAATATAATGATATGTCCATCTTCATTATATGCGAAATATTCAATTATAGAAGCAATATTTAAATAAATTTCCAAGGTTTATTTTCTAATTTCATTTTTTAAGTTGTTATTTTGTGCTATAATTAAATTGTTTTTCAACTAAATTTAATGGTTAATTAGTACACCCTCAACCCTCAACATTGTTAAATATGAATGATACTATGATCTACTCTAAAATAAAAAATAAATTATAATTAGTTTATTGACTTCAGGCGCTAAGGGAACACATGTCCCACCCTCTTTTTTTTTTTTAAATCAAAATTTCACTTTTAAACTTTTAACTTCACCAAATTAAACTCTATACTTTGTTAAATGTTCCAATTTCGACAATCTATTTTTTTTTTTTTAATTCATCAACTAATTTTTAAAAGAACCAATATAAAATTTCAATAAGCTCACTAATTTTAATAATATTAAATTTTCTACAAATTTAAGTTTGATCTATGCACAAATTAACTATTAAATAACTTTCCAAAACTCATAATTTTGAACGAAAATTTAGTTCTAATGTTGTTTTTCTTTGACATCTTATCAATTTTTTGTACCATACACATGTTTTATAGTTTATTAAAAGCTAAATTAATAAAAACTATAAAATCCTTAATAATGCTACGTGTCTTCATTATGGTTGTTCACATGAGAGTTCTAGATAAATTTAATTTGTGGGCTAAATATAATTTTATTAATTTTAGGTTTGTACTATCTTATATTTATTCTTGTGTAACATCCAAAAAAAAATTATTTTTATTTTATTTGTTTTATTAATTTATAAAATCTTCTTGAATTAGAATTTTATCTTCTTTTTAAATTATGAGATAAATATTTATTATATATTTTTTTTTTTAAAAAGAGAAGATAATTTTTTTAAGAGTTTTAATTAGGGGTTTTTAAAAAACTCTCTTTTGAGCCTTAACTTTTTGACCGAACATTTTAAAAAGGTCAACAAAGAAAAAACAAACTGTTCTTTTCTATTTTGAAGTTTGAATTATTTCTTTCTTGTTTGGATCTTTATTGAAAAATTTTGGGCTTCATTTTCATTCTCTATTAATTAGAATGGAAGGATTCTAAAATCTTTAGGTTTTGATTTGATTTATTTCATCAAAGTTTTTCCTCTTGCGGCTTTTGGATTTAATAGAATGTTTTTGCCTAATAGAGAATTTTTTCAGTGAAACGATTATGTGCCGCTCAAACAATCCAAATTCTAAGTGTTACCAAAATGCTATTAGATAGAGAAGAACTCAGAAGAGTGGAAACTAACCCAACATTCGAATTTTTCCCATCCCTTCTTTGTCAAGCCACCTCTCTTCGCCATTCGATGTACTACCTCTTCCTTCTCTTCGCCATTCGAGTTTCATAGTGGAAGATAGAAGAAGGTGAGTTTTCTGGATAGTCACTTCGTCATCTTATGATTTGAAACTCGATTTCGCTTACACAAACAATTACATTGTTGCTTGGTGAGGGTCTGACTAATAGTTTCGAAAATCAAGGGGTTTGAAAGCTTACCTTATATTATGAGAATTTGGAAAAGGGGAAAGGTGATGCTTTGGAATGTGGTATGAGTTTGTGACATTAGATAGCCAACAATCGAAGAATGAGCCAAATTTCTAAAAAATTAGGATTGTTTTTGTTGTTAGAAAAATCCAGAATGCAATTGTTGTGTCGTTGAAGCCACTGCCTTGAAAGCAAAATTCGGCACGACCTAGGTGCGAATCGTTTTGCCGGTTGCTCCCCAAGGTTAACACAACACCGACCTCGAACGTGCACTCGTTAGAGGACGATTTGGAATCAACAGAAAAGAACTTTGCTCAGAATCAGAGGATAACCAAAACGAATTCTCAAAATTTTTTTGTTTGTTTCACAGATCTGTTCGAATACAGATTTATCCATCTCCAAAACGTTTTGATTTTTCAGATCTGTAAAAAACGTTCGTCTTTTAGATCTAAACGTGCAAAATAAATGAGGGAATAATGACAAATTAATGAGGGAATAATTACCATAATGATAAAATAATAAATTGAAGAGTAATAAAAAATTTCTTTTTTTCGCGCAAGCGCATTTCTCGAACCCGAACCTGCCCATCTGACCGGACGGCGGCGGCGGCGGCGCGCGTGTGGGGAGAGATCTTATTGCCACTCCATGCATTCTTTGTAAGCCTCTAAATGTGCTTACTCATATAAACCCACTTCCCACTACAAAAACTATCTATGTGGGACAAATGCTTGTGCATTTATCTTAAGGTTATAATGGGCTAATGGCCCATAGTCATTCCCAACAGTCCCCCACGAATGACTATTTAGATGAAGGAAAAAGAAAAGAAAAAAAAAACAGACTCTGAGCAAAGAAAGGAGAATAAACTTAAGCATCAATATCTTACGATTTGAAATGATACATAGTGAAGCAAGGCAACAACCTAATTAGAGAAAGTGAGTTACCTCTTGAACTTTCAATAGTTATAGTTGAGACCCCTACAACACGTTTCAGTCCTTATTTTGTTGATTCCGCGATAAGTGAAACTCAAGTGCTATTAATGGTCGTGCACAAAAAACCTTGGGTCATCGTGAGAGCTCTAGAAAGAGATCCTTTAAACTCTTTCATAGAAGGCAACCACACCTTCACACTCACATTCCTTGCTTCATCAAGTCTGTCGAAGACAAACCACTCAAATCTGAGCTATGAAGACTTTAGAGTTATCCATCAAGTCTATATTAAGACCACCCAAATAACTGGGCTATGGAAAACTTCTTAATTGTCCATCAAGTCCATATTTGGACCACCCAAATAAGGGCTATGGAACTACTATAAGGGTTTGAGTCCCACACTTGTTGAGGACTCTAGAATTACTCTCCTTGTCAAGCCCTTAGTGAGAGGATCTGCCAAATTCCTTTCAGGCCTCACATATTCCAAGGAGATAATCTCACTTTTCAGCAACTCTTTCACAGCTCCATGTCCAAGCCGTATGTGCCTTCTTTTGCCATTATACACACTATTCTTGGCAATACCTATGGCAGCTTGTGAATCACAGTGTAGAGAGACTGGCACAGATGACCCCCACAATGGTACGTCTGCCAGCAAGCTTCTTAGCCATTCTGCCTCTTGTCCTGCCAGCTCGAGAGCTATAAACTCAGACTCCATGGTGGAAAGTGCAATGCACGTTTGCTTTGTTGATTTCCAGGAAATAGCTCCTCCACTTAGTATGAATACATATCCACTAGTGGAACTCACTTCGTCATTATCTGTTACCCAGTTTGCATCACAATACCCTTCTAACACAGCAGGAAATTTATTAAAATGCAAACGGTAATCCATAGTACCTTTAAGATACCTTAATAATCTACGAATAGCAATCCAGTGATATTTGTCAGGATTATGTGTGTATCTACTCAATCTACTTACAACATATGCGATATCAGGTCTAGTATAGTTCATAAAAAACGTGACACTACCTATTATTTTTGCATATTCTGATTGAGAAACACTATCTCCCTTATTCTTTTTAAGATTCATACTGGCATCATAAGGTGTTCTTGCAGGAATATCATCTGAACAATCAAATCTCCTTAGCATTTTTTCAATGTAGCGTGATTGACATAATGAGAAACCGTTTTCTGTCTTTCTTATTTTAACACCAAGTATTACATCAGCCTCACCTAAATCTTTCATTTCAAAGTGAGAGGACAGAAATAACTTAGTATCATTAATCACTCCTATGTTTGTACCGAAAATAAGCATATCATCGACATACAAACAAATAATCACACAATCAGCTCCAAACATTTTTTAGTAAACACATGTATCAGAACAGTTTACTTTAAAATTGTTGTTTATCAAAGTACTATTAAATTTCTTGTACCATTGTTTTGGAGCTTGTTTAAGGCTATAAAGAGATTTTTTAAGTTTACATACCTTGTCCTCTTGTCCTGTAACTATAAAGCCTTCAGGTTGTATCATATATATTTCCTCCTCTAAATCTCCATTGAGGAATGTTGTTTTTACATCCATTTGATGTATTAACAGACCACGTATTGCTGCATAAGCTATTAACGCACGAATAGTAGCTATTTTAGTTACAGGGGAGTATGTATCGAAATAATCAATGTCATGTTTTTGTGTATACCCCACGAGTACTAATCTAGCCTTGAATTTTTCAATTGAGCCATCAAGTTTAGTTTTCTTTTTAAAAATCCATTTACACCTAATGGACTTATTTCCTTTAGGAAGATCCACTAAGTCTCATGTTTGATTCATGATTAAGGAATCTAGCTCACTTTTAATTGCTTCCTTCAAGAAGCTAGAGTCTATTGAACTTAAAGCCTCTTGATATGTTTTGGGATCCTCATCTATCAGATACATGCAAGCAAATTGATCATCTATTTTATCTGAATTTTCAACTAGAAAAAACAGTAAGAAAGTCGGGTCTAAAATCCTTATTAATATTTTGTCTCTTACTTCTTCTAGGTTCAGATTCATGCATGCTATCAGAAATGGATGGTGCATATACAGGTAGGTCATTGTGTACAGCTAATTGATTATCATGTGAAGTGTCTACTTGTTCATTAACAGTTTTTACCATGGGAAAAATGTGTTAAAAAAATATAGCATCTCTATACTCACAAATCGAATTATCACTTAAACACATAAATCTATAAGCAGCACTATTATTTGCATAACCAATAAAGACACATCAAATGTTTTAGATCCAACAGTAGGTTTCTTGAAATTTGGATACTCTACTTTGGCTAAGCACCCCCACACTATTAGATAACTTAGGTTAGGAGAGTAACATTTTCACATCTCATATGGGGTCTTATCCAGTTTTTTATGGGGAACCCTATTAAGAATAAAACAAGCAGAAAGTACCGCTTCTCCCCACATATTATCAGAAAGTTCAGAACTTAATAACATAGGATTCATCATTTCTTTTAATGTTCTATTTTTATGTTCAGCTATGCCATTTTGTTGAGGAGAATATGGTGCAGTCTTTTCATGAATTATGCCATTCACCTCACAAAATTCCTTAAGAGAATTATCATTATATTCACCACCTCTATCAGATCTTAACCTTTTTATTTTTCTATCCAATTGATTCTCTACTTCTGTTTTGAATTTTATGAAAGCACCACTAGCTTCATCTTTTGATTTTAGAAGGTAAATTTTCGTATATCTAGAATAGTCATCAACAAAAGATATATAGTACTTTTTACAACCCCTACTTGGAATGTTTCTAAAATCGACTAAGTCTAAGTGAATTAATTCAAGTAATTCAGTACTTCTGGCTACAATTGATTTAAAAGGCTTTTTAGCAAACTTTGCTTCTACACATGCTGAGCATATATTCTTTTCATGTGATTCTGATATATTAATTAGATGCAAGTTTTTTAGCCTTTTAATGGACGCAATATTTACATGTCCTAGTCTACCAGCCATACATCAATAGTTTCAACAATATAAGCAAAACGAGAGGAATTTTCATTCATTTCAGGAGGAACAAAAGTAGTATTCAAAACGAAAAGACCATCAGCTAAATATCCCTTACCCACAAAGTCACCATTTTTGGTGATAATAACCTTGTCAGCCTCAAACACAATCCTAAGTTCAGCTTTGTTCAACAAACTCCCAGACACCAAATTCCTACGCAATGAAGGAACATACAATACATCACTGAGAGATAAAGTTTTTCCAGAAGTAAGTTTTAGTAGAATCTTCCCTTTTTCAAGAACTCCAGCAGTGGCTGAGTTGCCCATGAACACACATTCACCATCGATACTCTCTTGGAAGTAATGAAACAGGTCTCGGTTTGAGCAGAAATGCCTCGAAGCTCCAGTATCAAGAATCCAGTCAGACTTGTTCTCCACCAGATTTGCTTCTACAACCACAGTAGAAATAATTTCATCTCCACAATGTTGGCTTGTGGAGCAGGTCTGACAGGTCCAGGATTTTGATCTGGTCTCCCTTTCCTCTGGTTACACTGATATGATTTGTGTCCTGGTTTCCCACTAACGTAACATATCAGCTTGGACTTCTCAATTCGTCCACCAGCAGCCTTAAAATGATGTCCCTTTTTCTGCAATATTTTTTCTTTTGCAACATTTTTTTCCTTGTATTTGAACCTGTCTTTTGATGCAATAGAAGATTCAACCAAGTTAGCATTAACAAAATTTAAAAAATCAGAATTCAGCTTATCTTTCTGTCTGTTGGCTTCTTCAGTATGGATGTGACTGATTAAGTCTTGTAGAGTCAAATCTTTCTTCTTGTGTTTCATGTGATTACGGTAATCACTCCAGGAGGGTGGAAATTTTTCAAGTAAAACATTTGCCTGAAGGATTTCACACATTTTCATCCCTTCTGACAGAACATTGGCCACCAGATACTCATACTCATGAACCTGGTCCATCACCGGTTTGTCATCCATCATCTGAAACTGCAGCCATTTACCGACAACGTATTTTCTCCTGCCAGTATCATCACCACCATATCTGGATTCGAGAGTACTCCATATGACCTTTGCAGATTTCTGAACGACGAACAGATCAAACAAGGAATCTGTCATGTGGTTGAGTAGATGGCCCCGTACTGTCTTGTTATCTTTCTCATATTTTTCTGGATCAGTAAGAGCACAGACAGATTCCATATCAGTAGATGCGGCCGGATGAACAGGAATTAGAACGTTGGATCGATCCTGGTCCGAATGGTCTGTGGTAATAACATAGTCCACCTCTAATTGCTCGAAGAATATCAACAGCTTCTGGGACCAACGACGGTAATTTGCTCCATCGAGTGGCTCCAATTTGGACAGATCTGGAAGAACCTTCCCGGATTTGATCAACATGGAAGTAGAAATTTTGGTTTCAAATTGTTGTCAGAAAAATCCGGAATGCAATTGTTGTGTCGTGAAGCCATTGCCTTGAAAGCAAAATTCGGCATGACCTAGGTGCGAATCGTTTTGCCGGTTGCTCCCCAAGGTTAACACAACACCGACCTCGAACGTGTTCTCAAAAAATTTTTGTTCGTTTCACAGATCTGTTCGAATACAGATTTATCCATATTTCGGATCTGCAAAATCGGATCTCCAAAACGTTTTGATTTTTTAGATCTGTAAAAAACGTTCGTTTGGAAAAAACGTTTTGAAACGTGCAAAATAAATGAGGGAATAATGACAAATTAATGAGGGAATAATTACCTTAATGATAAAATAATAAATTGAAGAGTAATAAAAAATTCCTTTTTTTCGCGCAAGCGCATTTCCCGAACCCAAACGGACGGACGACGGCACCGCGCGTGTGAGGAGAGATCTTATTGCCACTCTATGCATTCTTTGTAAGCCTCTAAATGTGCTTACTCATATAAACCCACTTCCTACTACAAAAACTATCAATGTGGGACAAATACTTGTGCATTTCTCTTAAGGTTATAATGGGTAGTCATTCCCAACAGTTTTTAACGTTTTTTTGTTCTTTTTGCAAAGAAAGTTTGCCAAACGATTGTTTCTTTGAACAAACAATTGTTTCTTTGAAGCGTGAATTAGAGCTTTGATTTGTACATGAAAGATGTATGTTTTTATTGTGTTTACAACATTTTTATCAACCTTTTTTAGATCTAATTTTGAGTGTTAAAAAGTGGTAAATCTTGATTCTCTTAGTGTTAAAATCTTAAGTTTTTTTTTTAAAAAATAAACTTTTTGGTTATTAATCTATAATTTATGATAGTTTGAAGGTATTAAAAGTTGTAGAAATAAAAATTTTGTTTGGTATTTTATTACATATTAAAAAACATTGATTTTAAAAATTTTAGTACGGTTTTAATTCGGACGGTTTTAATTGGATTTTAAAGTGTTTGTAATCCAGTTTTTCAGCTTTATTTTTTAGTCCAAGAACCCTATTTTCCCTAACTTTTTATGCAAGAAATTCTTTTAAATAGAAAAAATTGGGTAAAGAAGATTGTATATGTTTTAGATAAGCTTTTGGATCTTAAAGATAAAGTATTGGTTTCTAATAAGTGGATATGTTTATGCTTATAGGAAAAGTTTTGATTTTTCAAGAATGTGGAATTAAATTTGAAATTGAGATTGAGATTGAGAATAGTAGAATTATTGATGGAGGTAAGTAGTTTGCACATTCCATCCAAAATAAATCATTTAGATTAATTCCATTTTGATTATTGTTATTTGAAAAATATCTAGAAGCATGTTTTTATGTCATTTGAAATTGATTGAAATTGTTTTTTATGTGAAAGTATTTATTTACAATAATGTTATAAAAAGTATTTGATTGATTTGGTAGGACTATTTGCATCTTCCATTTTTCTGTTTTAGGAATGTTTTGATTATTTATTATAGTAGTCTAAATTGAAATGGATAGAATTGTCTTGGTTTATTTGTAAGGAGACACATTTCTGGTTGGACATTTTTTTCTTCTTTTTGGAATGAAGATTCAAGTGTGTGTTATTCACTCACGCGACCTCACAGTTAAGTAGTTATATTGATTGTTCTAATCTATTTTATCGACATCTTCGATTAAAAGCTCTGATTGAATAAAGCTTATTTGTGGGAAGACACCGTTCGTGGTTTGACATTCATTTAGAACGAAAAATCATGTGCGTGTTTCATTCACATGGTCTCACATCAAAGTAATTGCATTGTATATTCTGGTTATTTTTATCGACAACTCTGATTTCTTGGCGTGTCAAATGAGTAGCCATCACATATGTTCGGAAGGCTACATAAATAATGCATATTCTCAACTCTAATATTTGAAAATATTGATTAATTCAAAATACTATTTGAATTGATTTAAATTACTATTTGAATTGAAAATTTTGACATTTGAAAATTTTAGTTAAATGAAAGTTTTGTTCAATTGAAAGGTTTGGTTTTGAAAGCTTGTTTGATTGAAAGACTTTTATTTTTTTAACACTGATTCTCTAAAAGTCTGATAACTCTCTAATAGAGAGTTATTTAGCTCTATTCTTGCTACTAAACTTTGCATTATTGTGATTTTTGTGTACTTTTTAGCTTCTTATCTTCCTAAATTATGCATGATTGCTTTTGTTTTTATTACAAATTGATCTTAGCACTAGCATCGAGTGAATTTATGATATTTATGTCTTAATGGTGACATTTTTCTTGTTTAGGAAGAAGAAAGCTGAAAAGAGAAGCTTTGGAGAAGCTGATCACTGTTATGGAAAACTTTGCTTCAGTAATCTGGAAGTGGCTTTGCTCCAACAATACTAAAATTTTGTATTTGACAGTTACTGTAGCACCTGCACGAGATTTTCTTAAAATGAGCACGTGATTATCCAACTCATATCACTTAACTCTAGTTGGGAACACTTGGGCTTTTGTTAGGGTCAACTTGGGTTGAGTTAGGGTTTAATTGTTGGGGTGTATGCCCTAAACTCATGTAATTTGTATATATTTGATGATTATAAATAAAAGTTATTTTTTCTATCAAATCTTGTATTCTCACATTTCAAACATAATCCAATAAACTTAACTCCAGGGTCATATAGATGAGATCTTGAACGGTGTGTAGTAGAAAAACAGGTAGAATCACGTTCGAGTAAATGATCCGACTGGTCTATAGTAAATGGATAAGATTGGGAACCACATATTGGTAACACTATGGATGCGACCCACTTTGTATTTGATACAAACGAGGCGATCCAACTCTTCATGTAGTTGATATGCGATTAGGGACATCCTATACAATGAGATTGTACAATACTGGACCGTGAATTATTGACTACTGATGTAACGACGTAAACAGATTAGGACTAATAAATTTGTAGATGACCATTAGTGACTCGACCTTAATCCTTAGTAGGTAACCAACTTTTGTTTGCGGAGGTCTATCCTTTGACTAATATGGTGAGAGTGGCCAGAGTCGCCGACTCAATAAGCCTACCTTCTCAGGAGCAGAACTGTTGGGTTTTGTGCCCCAAAACTCATAGTTTGTAAATTTTGTTCTAATTAATGTAATAAACAGTTATTATTTTCAATAAAGAGTTATTGTTCATTAAAGACAATATTGCCCTTTTATTAACCTTAAATCCAGTAAACTAACATCCAAGGCTGTAAAATGTCTCTTGAACTGAATGTAGTGTACATATAAAGGATCTCAGTTTAAGACACAACCTAAAGGGCCTATAGTAAGAAGATAAAGTTTGGGTACCTTACCCTGGTAATACTATTGATATGAGTCACTTTGTATATGATACAAACACAGTGATCCTAGCGTGTTCGTGTAGACAACATGTGAGTGAGGATATCCTATGTAATGAGATTGCATAAGACCGGACCACGAAATAGTAACCAATAGGTGTAACTCCGTTTACTAGTTAGGTTTCTATTTTACTAGGATGACCTAGGAAACTTGATCTCAATCCTGAACAGGTTACAAACTCCTGTTTGAAAGAGGTTGTCCTTTGACTAGTATGGGTGAGAGTGGCCAGATTCGCTGACTCAATATGCCTACCTTCTTGGGGATAAGACCAAATGAGCAGTTGGGGACTTAACTTAGTAAGATGGAATTCACTCCTTCCTACCTATTAGGGTAAGTAGAGGAATGTTCTCTTAAGTGGTGTCTCCGGGACTTGAACAAAGGGTCCGATCCTCTCATTGGCCCGAGAGAAACTTTTGTTTGTTGGTAGGACCACAAACAAATTGTTCATTCGAGGAGCATTGGGACTTAAGGTAAAAGATATAACCCAAGGATAAAATAATAATTTGACCTAGCTGATGTTACGAACATTCGTGAAGGATTGACTTGTTGTTATTGGTCAATATCCGTGGACCTAGAAATATATCTGCAGTGAGAAGAGTGTAGTTATGGGACTTTAGTGGAGTGTTCTCGCAGTTAACGAATGTTGATTAGGAGGCTAATGAGATTAATCGAATAATCTTGTATCGTTGGAGCTTTTGATCTGTAGGTCCATTAGGTCCACCTTCTAGCTCGTAAAGGGTTCTTAGATGTTTTGAATTTGAAATGTTCAAACTCAATTAGGGAATAAACATTAATGTATATACATACATTATAATATAGAGTTTTGGAACTTTATGTCATGAATTTAATGCGAATATAATTCATATTAAATTATATGAGAGAATTAAATATTTTAAAGAGTTCAAATATTATTTTAAATGTGAATGAGATTCATATTTAAAAACTATAGGTTAAAGTTTGTTATACATAAGATGTGCATTAAAACTATAGGATGGAGGAAAATTTTATTAAATGTGATTTAATCCAAATTAAATATATGATATTTAATTTGATTTATTTAAATGTGATTTAAATTGATAATTATATTAATATATAAAATTAAATATCATTTAATTAAATTAATATTATTTAATTAAATAATTTAATTATTTAATTAATTAAATTAAGGGAATGTGTCATCCAGACACGTTCTCACTACCCCTTTTATTCTCCATATCGATAGTTATACAAGAAGAAGTGAGATCATTTGGAGTTGATCGATTAGTGGGAGCAATTGAATTGCTGAAAAAATTCCCTCTCTCAAAATTCCCTTCCAATTGTTGGTTCCATCCCACCAAGGAATTGGTCTATGAAACTCAGAGACATAGAGGATTTTCCAAGTGGTGTTTGTTGGGATTTATGCCCTAAACTTGTATAATTTTGATCAAATAAATAAAGAGTTATTTGTTTTGATAAAATTATATTCTTACTTTATAAATCCACTAAACTAAGCTCCAAGGTTATAATATAATTTGAACATCAGTGTAGTGGACACTATTTGGATTGTGTTCAAGAGAATAACCTAAATTGTCTATTGTATAAGAATAAGGTTGAAAACCTTATTCTGGTAACACCATGGATGCGACCCACTTTGTAATTAGTACAAATGAGGTAATCCAACTCATTCATGTGGTTGACATGCGAGTGGGGCATCCATCCGTGTATGAAGAGTTCATACAAGATCGTGATCAAGAAATTATTAGTCTAACCAAATAACACCAGTTAATGTGGATAAGACTTATAATTTATAGATGGTCATTAGTGACTCGACCTGAATCCTGAGTAAGTCAAGAACTCCTACTTATAGGGGTTGGTCCTTAGACTAGTATGGGTGAGAGTGACATGTAGCCGACTTAATAATCCTACCTTCTAAGGGACAGAACCTCGTAGGTAGCTGGGGACTTAACTATGCAAGATGGAATTCACTCATTCCTACACTAAGGAATTAGATAGGTTGTTCCCTTAAGAACTGACTTCAGGTCTTGAACAACGGGGCCCCACCCTCTAAGATGGTATGAGTCTATGGTAGGACCTTAGACTTGTTGTTCATTAGAGGATCGGTGGTGCTTAAGGAACAAAGAGGTAATCACAAGGGTAAAACGGTAATTTGACCCAGCTGTGATTACGAACAACCTGTGAAGGGTCGACTCATAGGTAATGATTATATCAATGGACATAATATAATCTACAGTGAGGAGAGTGCAACTACAAGTCTATAGTGGAGTGACTTGTAGTTAATCAATATTGATTAATTGGATCAAAGAGTTTGATCAATTAATCTCACAGCATTGGAGCTCATGAACTGTAGGTCCATTAGGTCCCTCCGTTGGCTCAACATGGTAATATTGAGGGTATAAAGTTAGGAATGAAATTGAAGTGTTCAATTTCATACATGAGGTATTATATCAATTGTATATGATATAATTGATATAATATATGATTTTGATGTGAATTAGATTCACACATAAACCATATAATAGTGGGAGAATAAAGAAGGGATAGGATGGTAATTTCCATCCTATTTTCCTATATATATATATAGTTGCATGAGATAAAACTTGATGCAAGCAACATCTTGGAAAACCCTAGATTGTAAGTGTTTTGTCTTGTTGGAAAAGTTCAACAAAACATAAACACAATCTCTCTCACAATCTCACCTCATCCTAAAGGAACCCACCTTCCTCCTTCACCTAGAGAACAACGGAGAAGATCCGGTGGTAGTGTCGGTGATTGTTCGGGTTCGTGTTGCTGAGATCGTGAACGTGGGAGAAGGAGCACTTGAAGAAAGAGTTCTTCAAAGGTAATATCTTACTGTCTATCTTGTAGAAATGCATGCTTAATCTAGTTAGATTAGTTCTGGATTGTAATCCATGTAACTAAATTAAGAACACACGATTAACAATCGCTTCCGCTGCGGGATTCGATGCCTTCAGTGTTGTCCTATTGGAAAGGAAGAACAGAGGATAGAGTTGTTGTTGTGTTACTATTAGGGATGTCCATTTTTCCCGCGGGGACCCGCCCTTAACGGGGCGGGGAATCCCTGTTTAGGCGGGGAATGGGGGAGGGAGCGGGGGGGATTTTTTCCCCGTTGGCTAAATGGGGACGGGGACGGGGAATGTATTCCCCGTCCCCGCCCAGATATATTATTATTATTTAAATATATATATTTATGTGTATATAATATACCATAATTCTAAATTATTATTAAATATCATTTTACTTTTTTTAAGAAAATTGAAAAAAAAATGTCTCTTAAATCGAAATTTCTAATTAGTAATTAGCCATTTAAATAAAAATTTTCAAAAAAAAAGAAATTATGTAATAAAGTTTTGAAAAATAAAAAATTGTAAACGGGAAATTATTCCCCGCGGGGAATCCGATCCCCGCAAATTCTCCGCGGGGAATCCCGACCCCGTTCCCCGTGAAATTAAATGAGGAATTTCGCGGAGACGGTGAATGAAATGGGAGACGGGGACGGGGACGGTAAGTCATTCCCCGACCCCGCCCCGCCCCGTGGACATCTCTAGTTACTATGCAAATTGGAAGCAAGGTGTTGTTGTGCTTGAAAAACTACAAAGGTAATTAAACCTCTTTCCTTTTAGTTTTAGGACTTGTACAACCTGTGTTTGTATGCTTAATTTCATGCCTAATTCGATTAGAATTTCTTATCTTTGCATTTTTTTTCCAATGTACTAATACTTGTAGTAAACCAAAATAAGCAAGTAATCGATCTTTAAAACACGTTTTCGCTGCTCACGGGGATAAAAATTCCCTTCAATTAGTATCAGAGCAATGCTTGTTTTGCTTTGGTTGAACAAATATGAATTGGTTAGGTGAGAATTGCATTTGGGTTACTGTAAAGCTAGTTTAGAAAATTTTGGCCTTAGTTTTAATTTCGATTTGATCAAATTAAATGTAAAGGCCCCTGTGTTTTGGGTAATTAAGTGCATGATCGAGTCTGTAGCAGTGTTATGAGTCGTTTGTGACAAATTTCAAAGCATTCGGATCAGTATCGGGTGAGAAATTTCAAGAGGAAGCCACTGTTTTCAAAGGTTGAAGCTTGTTGTTGCATCAGTGGCGTTGCAATGCTACGTTGGTGTTGTTGCAACGCCGTTCATCAGCGTCTGTATTTGGAGAACGGCGTTGCAACACCGAAGCCCCTATCGACAAGGAATCCAGGGGGTCAGCAACGTTGCAACGCCATGAGAACCGTCCCAAGCGCTTGAGGAGGCGGCGTTGCAACGACGTGGCAACTAATAGAAGATGCAGACCGATTCAGCGGCAGTTCGAGCGATTCGGGTCGTGGATGGTCTGGTTCAAGCAATCTGAGCCCGGTTCAAAGAGTTTTGGACCGTTTTTGTAATAAAATTAGTGTAATTTTATTATTTTTGCACTTTAGGGGCCAAATTTTTTTTGGTTTTACGACTATTTTCTTCATGAATGTCATTTAGAATTTTTTCCACCTTAGGATAAGCATGTTCATGCATTTTATTTGTATAACTGTTATATAAATATGATAGAACTGCATGATTTAATTTATTTTTCTTGAGTAAATAATTATAATTGTTATAATTAGATTATATGAAAAATAAATAACATGAAGCACGAAATTACTTAATTTAAAATAAAGTGTTATTTTATTTAAGTAATTTGCATAATTCAAGTAGTTGAATGTAATTTCAATTAGAAATCATTTGTTGGAGTTATAATATGGTTTGTCGTCATAGGTTAATTTTTTTAAAAAAATTTATAAAAGTTATAAATGAGTTTTAGTAACCATAACCTATAACAAAGAACTGCATGCAAACATATGAGCCTGCTTAAATGAAATTAGTTTTAAATTATTTAAAATTAATTTAGACCTAAGTTTAATTTCTAATAGGATTAGAAGTTAGTCTTACATAGTATTTTAAATAGTTTAATATATAGTAGGACAATAGGACATTGGTTATAAGGGAACTCTACTGGTAATGTTCTGTCTAAGGTTGGGGGTACTTAAGCTGACGGTTAACGGAACACCTCCTGCATGGGAACTAACTTGGAGCTTGAGTTGAATTAACCATAGTCCTGTGTTATATTTAGGTAATTAAAATGTTTATTCATCTAGACATAAGGTTAAAAGACCTAGTTATAAAAGTTATAATAGGCGTAATTAGATAGATTCTTTTAGCCAGAATCCGACTAAGTTAAACCTACACTCTAACCTTAGGAACTTCAGTGGGAGAAAACGAGGTGTTCACATAGAGTTTACTCTCACGTCCTCAAGAGTTCACACCGTGAGTTCCATGCTTGGCTACGTGGCATCAATAGGGTGTCCCTTACGGTAAGTGTTTGTATGGTTCAATACCAAGGTGAATGAGGGAAGTATCCATAGTAAATGGGAGCAGGACGCGTGCCAACGTATCCTACGGTCTCCTCCATTAGGTTGCACCGTGAGATTTCTATAGTCCACCTGCTAGGTTGTCCTGGAACAGCCAATCCCTACGGAAGGCCTGACTATAGGTGTTGGAACACCACGAACTCCAGAAATGGATAGGGTCTCTTAGGTAATTTGTCAATAGTTATCTTTCTTAATAGTAGCCTGTTGGCTCGGACCTATTGGATCTGAAAAATGGTAGAGTCACATTTACGGGATAAGTTAAGCTAGTTAACAAGTACTTTACCAAACAAACGGTAACCAAGAATCATTGGGACATGAGATGTTCTTATAGTGAGAATTAGCTGATATAGTCTCAATTTAGGGGACGAGTGACTGACCACCCGACGGTGGCTTTTGTTCTAAACCCTTCAAGTATCGTTGCAAAATTAAAAGTTTAATTTAAACACTAGGGTTCTTTAATAATTTTGCTAACATTGATTGGTTTGTAATGGGTTAAAGGCATAACTAATTAGAACTATTTTTGAAATTTCAGCATGTCGTCTCAATAATAGCCTTACTAAAAAATGAACATTTAACTGGCGAGAATTATACTACGTGGAAGTCCAACCTAGATGCGCTGGTTATGGATGACCTTCGGTTTGTAATAACTGAGGAATGTCCTCAGATCCCTACTCAAAATGCACCTCAATCAGTTAAGGATGCGTATGACCGCTGGTCCAAGGCCAATGAAATGGCCAAGGTCTATATCCTGGCTATCATATCTGATGTTTTGGCCAGGAAGCTGGAGGGAATGGTCTCAGCTCGTGAGATCATGAGTTATCTGCAGAATTTATCTGGACAACAGTCGGAACGAATTCGACACGAATCCCTCAAGTACGTTTATAATGCGCGCATGAAGGATGAAGCTTCAGTGAGATAACATGTTCTCAATCTAATAGTTCACTTCAACGTGGCCGAAATGAACGGAGCGGTCTTGGATGAGGAAAGTCAGGTATTGTTTATTCTATAATCTCTTCCGAAGAGTTTCCTGCAATTCCGCAACAATGCGGTGATGAATAAAAGAGAGTATAACCTGACTTCCCTCCTAAATGAATTGCAGACATACCAATCGCTTATGGGAAATAAGAGACAGGTTAATGGAGAGGCAAATATGTTTGCTCATTCCAAAAGGGTCTAGATGGGTTCGTCCTCTAGAACCAAGTCTTGTGGTTCTTTTTCTGGGATTAAGAAGTCTTAGATGAAGAGGAAATGAGGAAAGGGGAAAGCTTCTGCTACTGCAGACAGTGAGCTCAAAGAGAAGAAAGGTAAATATGATTTACTCGTTCTTGAAACTTGTTTAGTGGAAAGTAATGACTTTACCTGGATTCTTGATTCAGAGGCCACTAACCACGTTTGCTCTTCATTACAGGAAACTAGTTCCTTCAAGGAGCTCGAATAGAGTGAGATGACACTTAGGGTTAGAACGGTAGACGTCATCTCAGCTCGTGCAGTGGGAGATGCTAAGCTGTTTTTTAAAGATAGATTTTTATTTTTTAGAAAATTTGTACATAGTTCTTAAGATTAAGAGGAACTTAATATCTATCTCTTGCTTAATTGAACACGGTTATTGTATTACCTTTTCTATTAATGAAGCGTTCATTTCGAAAAAAGGGTGTCAATGTTTGTTCAACTAAGTTACAAAATGGCTTATACATACTTAATCCGAATCAAACAAAAGCAATTTTAAATCATGAGATGTTTAAAACTGCAAATACTCAAAGTAATCGGAAAAGGATTTCTCCTAATAATAATACCTATCTTTGGCATTTAGGCTTGATCATATAAATCTCAACCGGATTGAGAGACTCTCTAAGAATGAACTTCTAAACAAGTTAGAAGATGATTCTCTACCTCCTTGCGAATCATGCTTGGAAGGTAAATGACTAAGTGACATTTTACAGGAAAAGGTTATAGAGCCAAAGAACATTTAGAACTTATACATTCAGATCTCTATGGTCAATGAATGTTGAACCTCGAGGAAGGTACGAATATTTCATCTCTTTCATAGATGATTATTCAAGGTATGCTTTTTTATACCTAATGCATCATAAATCTGAGGATCTTGAAAAGTTTAAAGAGTATAAGGTTGAAGTAGAGAATGCATGAGGGAAAACTATTAAGACACTTCGATCTGATCGATGTCGAGAGTATATGGATCTAAGATTCTAGGACTATTTGATAGAACATGGAATCCAATCTCAACTCTCGACACCTAATACACCACAACATAATGGTGTATCTGAAAGGATAAATAGAACATTATTAGACATGGTTCGATCTATGATGAGTTATGCTCAATAGCCTTCCTCGTTTTTGAGTTATGAAGTAGAGACTGTAGTTCAAATCTTGAACACCGTTCCATCAAAGAGTGTTTCAGAAACACCTTTTAAATTGTGGAAGGGGCGTAAACCTAGTTTACAACACTTCAGGATTTGGGGTTGTCTGACACACGTGTTGGTGACAAATCTAAAGAAATTGGAACCTCATTCAAGATTATGCTAATTTGTTGGCTATCCCAAAGAAACAAGAGGAGGTCTTTTCTACGAACCACAAGAAAACAAGGTGATTGCATCGACAAACGCCACTTTCTGGGAGGAAGATCACATGAGGAACCATAAACCATGTAGTAAGTTAGTATTAAATGAAGCTACAAATGAGTCAACAAGAGTTGTTGATCAAGCTGGACCTTCATCAAGAGTTAATGAAGAAGCTGACACATCGAGTCAGTCTCATCTTTCTTAATCCTTGGGAATGCCTCGACGCAGTGGGAGAGTTATTTATCAACCTGATCGCTACTTGGGTTTAGCTGAAACTCAAGTTGTCATACCTGATGACGGTGTAGAGGATTCATTATCCTATAAAAAGGTAATGAATGATGTAGATAAGGACCAATGGATCAAAGCCATGGACCTTGAAATGGAATCGATGCACTTAAATTCAGTTTGGGAACTTGTAGACAAGTCTAAAGGGGTAAGACCCATAGGGTGCAAATGGATCTATGAGAGAAAGAGAGATGCAACCGGAAAGGTACAAACCTTTAAGGCCAGACTTGTGGCAAAGGATTTTACTCAAAGGGAAGGAGTGTTGGGATTTATGCCCTAAACTTGTGTAATTTTGATCAAATTAATAAAGAGTTATTTGTTTTGATAAAATTATATTCTTGCTTTATAAATCCAATAAACTAAGCTCCAAGGTTATAATATATCTTGAACATCAGTGTAGTGGACACTATTTGGATTGTGTTCAAGAGTATAACCTAAATTGTCTATGATGTAAGAATAAGATTGGAAACCTTATTCTGGTAACACCATGGATGCGACCCACTTTGTAATTAGTACAAATGAGGTAATCCAACTCATTCATGTGGTTGACATGCGAGTGGGGGCATCCTGTATGAAGAGTTCGTACAAGACCGGACTGCAAATTATTAATCTAACCAGTATAACACCGTTAAAAGGATAAGACTTATAATTTATAGATGGTCATTAGTGACTCGACCTGAATCTAGAGTAAGTTAAGAACTCCTGCTTATACGGGTTTGTCCTTAGACTAGTATGGGTGAGAATGGCCTGTAGCCGACTCAATAAGCCTATATTCTCAAGAACAGAACCTCGTAGGTAGTTGGGGACTTAACTATACAAGATGAAATTCACTCATTCCTACACTTAGGGATTATATAGGTTGTTCCCATAAGAACTAACTTCAGGTCTTGAATAATGGGGCTCCACCCTCTAAGAGGGTATGACTCTATGGTAGGACCATAGGCTTGTTGTTCACTAGAGGATCAGTAGTGCTTAAGGAACAAAGAGGTAATCACAGGGGTAAAACGGTAATTTGACCTAGCCATGATTACAAACAACCTGTGAAGGGTCGACTTATGGGTAATGATTATATCAGTGGACACAATATGATCTACAGTGAGGAGAGTGCAAGTACAAGTTTATAGTGGAGTGAGGAGAGTGCAGCTACAAGTCTATAATGGAGTGACTTGTAGTTAATGAATATTGATTAACTAGATCAAAGAGATTGATCAGTTAATCTCACATCATTGGAGTTCATGAACTGTAGGTCCATTAGGTCCCTCCGTTGGCTCAACATGGTTATATTGAGGGTATAAAGTTATGAATGAAATTGAAGTGTTCAATTTCATACATGAGGTGTTATATTAATTATATATGATATAATTGATATAATATATGGTTTTAATGTGAATTAGATTCACATATAAACCATATAATAGTGGGAGAATAAAATAGGGATAGGATGGTAATTTTCATCCTATTTCCCAATATATAGAGTTGCATGAGATGCAATTTGATGGACTAATCTCTTGGAGAAACCCTAGTACATTCTCTCATAGTGTTGGAAAGAGTTCCAACTACATCTTGATAAGATCATCTCACTTCACCTAAAAGGAACCCACCTTCCTCCCTCACCTAGAGAACAACGGAGAAGATCCGGTGGTAGTGTCCGTGATCGCTTGGGTTTGTGTTGCTGAGATCGTGATTGTGGGAGAAGGAGCACTTGAAGAAAGAGTTCTTCAAAGGTATAATTTCTTGTTGTCCATCTTGTTAGTAGCATGCTTAATATTGTTAGATTTGTTCTTTATTGTAATCCATGTAACAAAATTAAAAACACGCGATTAACAATCGCTTCCGCTGCGGAATTCGATCCCTTCAATTGGTATCAAAGCCCAATTGTGTTCTTAATTTTCGTTTTGGATTTATCAAGAACGAGGTGCGATTTACTTTTTTTCATGAGATGAGTAAACGGTTTGCAAATTAGATGTTTTCAATTTTGGCACTTAGATTTACATAATTTCGTTGAATTGTTCAATGTAAGGGCCTATTGTTTTGGGCATTTTGTTATATAAATCGAGTCTGTAAGTCCGTGTCGATCGAGGCAAAGTGGTTGCTGAGAAGATCATAGCAAAAACGAGCAAGAAAATAGAAGGGGATTTTCTGTTCTATGAATGGCGTTGAAACGCCACTGCAGCAGGCGCGCGACTAAAAAGACGACAGACGTTGCAACGCTTGTGTTGAGCCGCGTTTCGACGGGCGGAAGAGGACAAGGCGCAACATTGCAACGCTGCCATCAGCGTTGCAACGCCGAACGCGTTTGAGCAGTTTTCAAACGGGCAAAAACGTTTATTTTAATATATATATTAAATGTTAAAACGTTTTATATTTAATTATATTCATTTTATTTAATTTTAATTAATATAATTAGATTATATTAATTAAAATTAATTTTAGGGTGCCAAAATTAGTCTAATTTTGCTATTTAAATTATGTAATTGTTGTGTAATTAATGCCATGCATAATGTATGCTTTTAATTTAGATATCCAACCTTAGGTTAAGCATTTTCATGCATCATTTATAATATAAAGTGTTATATAATATAGTTTGCATGACTAATTAATATAAAGAGTTATATTAATTTATGGACAGCATTGACATGCATTATAATTCATGAGATGTTTATGTTATGTATGTTTTATTGTTCATGAGATGAATGATCAAGCACTATGACATAGTATGCATGTCACCTAAGGTTAATTATTAGTTTTAAAATGTTTAGAACTTGGAAGTAATAGACTTAGGTTATCAAGTTCTAATTAGATTAGAATTAGAAACCAAGTAATTTATAAACAATGATTAAAAGAGGAACTCTGTCTAAGGAATGTTCTATCTAGGCTGGGGTATTTAAGCTGACAGAAACGGAACACCCCTACATGGGAACTGACCTGGGAGTGAAATTTAATCAGAGAGTTTATAAATTATAATAGCGTCAGCGGGTTTATTAAGGAGTTAATAAACTAGAAATCCTAGGCTTAATATAAAAAGTTATATTAGCAAACTTAGGATAAAATCAATATAAGAGTTATATTGATTATCGATATAAGAGTTATATTGATAAGTCTAGGTAAAACCATTAGCCGGGTTTTAGCCTAAGTAAATTTCCTATAGAGTTAAAGTATCCAGTGGGAGGAAAAGTGTATATGATACATATTTTTCCACCTACGTATCTCCGGGAAGTTCACACCGTGAGACTCATACTTGGCCTCGTGGCGCAAATAGGAGCGTCCCCCTTCGGATGGTGTTTGTATGAGTCAATATCAAGGTGAATGGAGAGGGTACTTAAAGTGAGTGGGAGCAGGTTTAGTGAAAACAAAACCTATGGTCTCTTCAGTCGGTTTACACTGTAAGATCACTATGGTCAGCCTGCTAGTTTGGCCTGAACCAGAAAATCCCTTCAGAGGGCTTGATCATAGGGGATCGAGCACAATAGACACCCGAAAGGGATAAAGATTTCCTTAGTCTGTTTTCAATCTAGTCCTTGAATAATGGGGCTCCGCCCTCTAAGAGGGTATGACTCTATGGTAGGACCATAGGCTTGTTGTTCATCAGAGGATCAGTAGTGCTTAAGGAACAAAGAGGTAATCACAGCGGTAAAACGGTAATTTGACCTAGCCGTGATTACAAACAACCTGTGAAGGGTCGACTTATGGGTAATGATTATATCAGTGGACACAATATAATCTACAGTGAGGAGAGTGCAGCTACAAGTTTATAGTGGAGTGAGGAGAGTGTAGCTACAAGTCTATAGTGGAGTGACTTGTTGTTAATGAATATTGATTAACTGGATCAAAGAGTTTGATCAGTTAATCTCACATCATTGGAGCTCATGAATTGTAGGTCCATTAGGTCCCTCCGTTGGCTCAACATGGTTATATTGAGGGTATAAAGTTAGGAATGAAATTGAAGTGTTCAATTTCATACATGAGGTGTTATATCAATTATATATGATATAATTGATATAATATATGGTTTTAATGTGAATTAGATTCACATATAAACCATATAATAATGGGAGAATAAAAGAGGGATAGGATGGTAATTTCCATCCTATTTCCCAATATATATAGTTGCATGAGATGCAACTTGGTGGACTAATCTCTTGGAGAAACCCTAGTACATTCTCTCATAGTGTTGGAAAGATTTCGAACTACATCTTGATAAGATCATCTCACCTCAACTAAAAGGAACCCACCTTCTTCCCTCACCTAGAGAACAACAGAGAAGATCCGGTGGTAGTGTCCGTGATCGCTCGGGTTCATGTTGCTGAGATCGTGATTGTGGGAGAAGGAGCACTTGAAGAAAGAGTTCTTCAAAGGTATAATTTCTTGTTGCCCATCTTGTTAGTAGCATGCTCAATCTTGTTAGATTTGTTCTTCATTGTAATCCATGTAACAAAATGAAGAACACGCGATTAACAATCGCTTTCGCTGCGGGATTCGATCCCTTCAAGGAGTTGACTATGAGAAAACTTTTTTCCCTATTGTTATGCTTAAATCTATAAGGATACTCTTGTCCATAGCTGCATTTTATGATTATGAGATTCGGCAAATGGACGTCAAGACTGCCTTTTTGAATGGTAATCTTGACGAGAGCATCTATATGTCTCAACCCTAAAGGTTCATAACCCGAGGTCAGGAGCAAAACGTTTGCAAGTTCAATCGGAACATTTATGGACTGGAACAAGCATCCAGATCTTTGAACATAAGATTTGATACTGCGATCAAGTCTTATGGCTTTGACCAAAACGTTGATGAGCCTTGTGTTCAAGAGGATCATCAACGACAAAGTAACTTTCTTAGTACTTTATGTAGATGATATCCTACTCATTGGGAATGATGTAGGATACCTAACTGACATAAAGAATTGGCTGGCGACCAAATTTCAAATGAAAGATTTTGTAGAGGCGCGGTGTGTTTTGGGGATTCAGATTTTGAGGAATCGCAAGAACAGAACGCTAGCTCTGTCTCAAGCGACTTATATCGATAAAATGTTGGCCTGATATTCGATGCAGAATTCCAAGAGGGGCTTATTACGCTTCAGGCATGGAGTTCATCTATCTAGGGAACAGTGTCCTAAGACACCTCAAGAAGTTGAGGATATGAGACGTATTCCCTATACCTCTGCAGTAGGTAGCTTAATGTATGTTATGTTGTGCACGAGGCCAGACAATTGTTATGCAGTGGGAATAGTCAGTAGGTACCAATCCAATCTAGGGTTAGACTCTTGAACCGCAGTTAAAAATATCCTCAAGTATCTTAGGAGAATGAGAGATTATACGCTTGTGTATGAGGACTAAGGATTTGATCTTTACTGGATACACTGATTTTGATGTTTAGAACGATAAGGATTCTAGGAAATCCACATCGGGATCAGTTTTCACCCTTTACGGGGGAGCTATAGTATGGCGAAGCATCAAGCAAGGATGCATCGTTGACTCCACGAGGTAGGTTGAGTATGTCGTGGCTTGTGAAGCAGCTAAAAAGGTTGTTTGGCTAAGGAAATTCCTTACTGATTTGGTATTTGTTCCAAATATGGAATCTCCCATCACCTTATTGAATAAAGTGAAGTAATCCAATAAAGAAACCATGACTATAGGATGTATACTTGAACTTTATGTGTGACATGAAAATGGATTAGGTTCAAGTTATAGCTAGAATTGTCTATAATATAGGGATAGGGTTGGGTACCTTATCTTGGGGACACTATGGACGCAACCCATTTTGTAAAGTACAAACGATGTAATCCTCAATCGTTCATGTGGAGACATGCGAGTGGAGACATCTTATTCAATGAGTTTGCATAAGACTGGACCGAGAAATAGTCATTTAGACTTTATAACCCCGTTTACTGTCTTAACTGACTATATTCATACGATGACCTAGGTAACTCGATCTTAATCCTGAGCATGCCATGAACTCCAATTCATTCAAATTATCCTTAGATTTGCATGGGTGAGAGTGACCTGAGATTGCCAACTCTGTTGGGGTTTGTGCCCTAAAACTCGTAGTTTGTAATTATGTTCTAATTAATGTAATAAAGTGTTATATTACAATAAAGTGTTATTGTTCGTTATCTATGAGTTTGCCTTTATTTAAACCCTAAATCCAATAAACTAAACATCCAAGGCTGTTATATGAATCTTTAACTGAATGTAGTGTATACAACCTAAAGGGTCTATAGTTAGGGGGCAAGGTTTGGGTACCTTACCCTGGTAAAACTATGGATGTGGCCCACTTTGTATTTGATACAAACACTGTGATCCTAACGTGTTCATGTAGATGACAAGTTCGTGGGGGTATCCTATGTAATGAGATTACATAAGACCGGACCACGAAATAGTAACCTCTAGCTGTAACTCCATTGACTAGTTAGGTTTCTATTTCACTAGGATGACCTAGGCAACTTGATCTCAATCATGAGCAGGTTACAAACTCCTGTTCGCGAGGGATTGCCCTTTGACTAGTATGGGTGAGAGTGCCCAGATTCACCGACTCAATATGCCTACCTTCTTGGGGACAAGACCGAGTGAGCGGCTGGGAACTTAACTTAGCAAGATGGAATTCACTCCTTCCCGCCTATTAGGGTAAGTAGAGGAATGTTCCTTTAAGTGGTGTCTCTGGGACTTGAACAAAGGGCCTGACCCTTTCATTGGCCCGAGAGGGATTCTGTTTGTTGGTAGGACCACAATCAAATTGTTCTTTAGAGGAGCACTGGTACTTAAGGTACAAGATGTAACCCAGGGGTAAAACGGTAATTTGATCCAGTTGGTGTTATGAACATTCGTGAAGGATTGACTTGCTGTTATTGGTCAATATCCGTGAACACAGAAATATATCTACAGTGAGAAGAGTGCAGCTGGGGGGCTTTAGTGGAGTGTTCCCGCAGTTAACGAATGTTGATTGGGAGGTTAATGAGATTAACCGAGCAGTCTCGTATCATTGGAGCTTCTGATCTGTAGGTTTATTAGGTCCACCTTCTAGCTCGTAAAGGGTTCTTAGATCATTTGAATTTGAAATGTTCAAATTCATAAGGGAATAAACTTAATGTATATTGAAACAATATAATATATAGTTTTGGAACTATATATTATAAATTTACTGTGAATATGATTCATATTAAATTTTATGAGAGAATTAAATATTTGAAAGAGTTAAAATGTTAAGTTGAATTAACCTTAGTTCTTTTTTATATCTAGGTAATTAAAATGTTTATTCACCTAGACATAAGTTTAAAAGACCTAGTTATAATAGTTATAATAGGCATAGACTTAGATAGATTCTTTTAGCCAGAATCCGACTAAGTTAAACCTTTACCCTATTCTTAGGAACTTCAGTGGGAGAAAACGAGATGTTCGCATCAAGTTTACTCTCACGTCCTCAAGAGTTAACATCGTGAGTTCCATGCTCTGCTATGTGGCGTCAATAGGGCGTCCCCTACGGTACGTGTTTGCATGGTTCAATACCAAGGTGAATGAGGGAAGTATCCATAGTAAATGGGAGCAGGACGCGTGTCAACGTATCCTACGGTCTCCTCCATTAGGTCGCACCGTGAGATTTCTATAGTCCGCCTGGTAGGTTGTCTTGGAACAGCCAAACCCTACGGAGGACCTGACTATAGGGATCTAAACACCGCGAACTCCCGAAATGGATAGGATCTCTTAGGTAATTTGCCAACAGTTGTCTTTCTTAATAGTAGCCTGTTGGCTCGGACCTATTGGATCTTAAAATGGTAGGGTCACATTTACGGGATGAGTTAATCTAGTTAACAAGTCCTTGACCAAACAAATGGTAGCTAAGGACCATTAGGACATGAGATGTTCTGGTAGTGAGAATTGGCTGAGAAAGTCTTAATTCAGGGGAGGAATGACTGACCACCCGACGGAGACTTTTGTTCTAAACCCTTGAAGTATCGTTACAAAATTAAAGGTTTAATTTAAACATTGGGTTTAGTTTAAATACTAGGGTTCTTTAATAATTTTGCTAAATTTAATTGATTTTATAATGGGTTAAAAGGCATATCTAATTAGAACTATTTTCAATTTTCAGCATGTCGTCCTCATATATAGCCTTACTAAAAAAGGAACGTTTAACTGGTGAAAACTTTACTACGTGGAAGTCCAACCTGGATGCGATCCTTGTTGTTGATGACCTTCGATTCGTACTTACTAAGGAATGTCCTTAGATCTCTATTTAAAACGCACCTCAATCAGTTAAGGATGTGTTTGACCGCTGGGCCAAGGCCAATGAAAAGGCCAAGGCCTATATCCTGACCGGCATATCTGATGTTGTAGCCAGGAAGTTAGAGGGTATGGTATCAACTCGTGAGATCATGGGTTATCTGCAGAATTTGTCTGGACAACCGTCTGAACAAATTCGGCACGAATCCCTCAAGTACGTTTATAACGCACGCATGAAGGAGGGAACTTCAGTGAGAGAACATGTTCTCGATCTTATAGTTCACTTCAACGTGGCTGAAATGAACGAAGCGGTCTTAGACGAGCAAAGTCTGGTATTCTTCATCATGGAATCTCTTCCGAAGAGTTTCCAGCCATTCCGTAGCAATGCGGAGATGAACAAAAAGGAGTATAACCTGACTTCCCTCCTAAATGAACTGCAGACCTACCAGTCTCTTATGGATAATAAGGGATAGGTTGATGGAGAGGCAAATCTGTTTGCCCATTCCAGGAGGTTCCAGATGGGTTCATCCTCTGGAACCAAACCCTGCGGTTCTTCTTCTGGGATTAAGAAGACTCGGAAGAAAAGGAAAGGAGGAAAATGGAAAACTTCTGCCACTGCAGACATTGAGCTCAAAGAGAAGAAAGGTAAATTAGATTTACTTATTCTTGAAACCTGTTTAGTGAAAAATGATGATTTTACCTAGATACTTGATTCAGGAGCTACTAATCACGTTTGCTCTTCATTTCAGGAAACTAGTTCCTTCAAGGAGCTCGAAGAGGGTGAGATGACGCTCAGGGTCGGAACGGGAGACGTCGTCTCAGCTCGTGCAATGGGAGATGCCAAGCTGTTTTTTAGAGATAGATTTTTTTTTTTAGAAAATGTGTATATAGCTCCTAAAATTAGGAGGAACTTAATTTTGATCTCTTGTTTAATTGAACTTGTCTACTGTATTACCTTTCCATTTAATGAAGCGTTCATTTCAAAGAAAGGTGTAAATATTTGTTGTGCTAAGTTAGAAAACGGCTTGTATGTACTTAAACCGAATAGAACTAAAGCAATTTTAAATCATGAGATGTTTAAAAATGCTAATACTCAAAGTAAAAAGGCAAAAATTTCTCCAAATAATAATACCTATCTATGGCATCTTAGACTTGGTCATATTAACCTCAACCGGATTGAGAGACTTTCTAAGAATGGACTTCTAAATAAGTTAGAAGATGATTCTTTACCTCCTTGCGAATCTTGCTTGGAAGGTAAAATGACCAAGCGACCTTTTACTGGAAAAGGTTACAGAGCCATAGAGCCCTTAGAACTTGTACATTTGGATCTTTGTGGTCAGGTGAATGTTAAAGCTCGAGGAGGATACGAATATTTCATCTCTTTCATAGATGATTATATAAGGTATGGTTATCTATATCTAATACATCACAAGTCTGAGGCTCTTGAAAAGTTCAAAGAGTATAAGGCTGAAGTAGAGAATGCATTAGGGAAAAACCATTACGCTTCGATCCGATCGAGGTGGAGAGTATATGGATTTGAGATTCCAGGACTATATGATAGAACATGGAATTAAATCTCAACTCTCAGCACCTAATACACCACAACAAAATGGTGTGTCAGAAAGGAGAACTAGAACCTTGTTGGACATGGTTCGTTCAATGATGAGCTATGCTCACTTGCCTGCCTCGTTTTGGGGGTACGCAGTAGAGACTGCAGTACAAATCTTGAATATTGTTCCATCAAAGAGTGTTTCAGAAACACCTTTTGAATTGTGGAAGAGGCGTAAACCTAGTTTACAATACTTCAGGATTTGGGGTTGCCCAACACACGTACTAGTGACAAACCCAAAGAAACTGGGACCTCGTTCAAGATTGTGCCAATTTGTTGGCTATCCCAAAGAAACGAGAGGTGGTCTTTTCTACGACCCACAAGAAAACAAGGTGATTGTATCGACAAACGCCACGTTCCTGGAGGAAGATCACATGAGGAACCACAAACCGCGTAGTAAATTAGAACTAAATGAAGCTACAGTTGAACCAACAAGAGTTGTTGATCAAGTTGGACCTTCATCAAGAGTTGATGGAGGAGCCGAAGACTCAAGTCAAGTCGATCTCGTCCTTCTCAATCGTTGGGAATGCCTCGACGCAGTGGGAGGGTTGTTTCCTAGCCTGACCGCTACTTGGGTTTAGCTGAAACTCAAGTTGTCATACCTGATGACGAAGTAGAAGATCCATTGTCTTATAAACAGGCGATGAATGACGTAGACAAGTACCAATGGATCAAAGCCATGGACCTTGAAATGGAGTCAATGAACTTCAATTCTGTATGGGAACTTGTAGACCAACCTGATGGGGTTAGACCCATAGGGTGTAAATGGATCTATAAGAGAAAGAGAGATGCAGCCGGAAAGGTACAGACCTTTAAGGCAAGACTGGTAGCAAAGGGTTTTACCCAAAGGGAAGGAGTTGATTATGAAGAAACTTTTTCCCCTGTTGCTATGTTGAAGTTTATAAGGATACTCTTGTCCATAGCCGCATTTTATGATCATGAAATTTGGCAAATGGACGTCAAGACTGCCATTTTGAATGATAATCTTGACAAGAGCATCTATATGTCTCAGCCCGAAGGGTTCATAACCCAAGGTCAAGAGCAAAAAGTTTGCAAGCTCAATCGATCTATTTATGGGTTGAAACAAGCATCCAGATCTTGGAATATAAGATATGATACTGCGATCAAGTCTTATGCCTTTGACCAAAACGTTGATGAGCCTTGTGTTTACAAGAGGATCATCAACGACAAAGTAACTTTCTTAGTACTTTATGTGGATGATATCCTACTCATTGGGAATGATGTAGGATACCTAACTGACATAAAGAATTGGCTGGGGACCCAATTCCAAATGAAAGATTTGGGAGAGGCGCAATATGTTCTTGGGATTCAGTTTTTTAGGAATCGCAAGAACAGAACGCTAGCACTGTCTCAAGCGTCTTATATCGACAAAATGTTGTCCCGATATTCGATGCAGAATTCCAAGAGGGGCTTGTTGCCCTTCAGACATGGAGTTCATCTGTCTAAGGAACAGTGTCCTAAGACACCTCAAGAAGTTAAGGATATGAGACACATTCCCTATGCCTCTGCAGTAGGTAGCTTAATGTATGCTATGTTGTGCACGAGACCAGACATTTGTTATGCAGTGGGAATAGTCAGTAAGTACCAGTCCATTCCAGGGTTAGACCACTGGACAACAGTTAAAAATATCCTTAAGTATTTTAGAAAAATGAGGGACTATACGCTTGTGTATGGGACTAAGGATTTGATCCTTACTGGATACACTCATTCTTATTTTCAGACCGATAAGGATTCTCGGAAATCCACATTGGGATCAATTTTCACTCTTAACGGGGGAGCTATAGTATGGCGAAGCATCAATCAAGGATGCATCGCTGACTCCACGATTGAGGCTGAGTATGACGCTGCTTGTGAAGCAGCTAAGGAGGTTGTTTGGCTAAGGAAATTCCTTACTGATTTGAAAATCGTTCCAAATATGGAATTTTCTATCACCTTATACTGTGACAACAGTGGTGCGGTAGCCAATTCGAAGGAACCTCGCAGCCATAAGCGAGGCAAGCATATCGAGAGGAAGTATCACTTGATACGAAAAATAGTGCAACGAGGAGATGTGACAGTCACGAAAATCGCTTGGAGGTCTGTTTCACCAATTGGAGGCTGGTTCTGACTAATTCGAGGCTGGTTGTTAGACCAATTTTAGACCGGTCACGAAAATCGCTTGGAGATCTGTTTCACCAATTTTAGACCGGTTCTGACTAATTCGAGGCTGGTTTTTCCGTTTTGGAGGTCTGTTTCACCAATTGGAGGCCCGGTTTAGCCTTTTACAGCTCGATTAAACCTTTTAAAAGTCTGATACACACATATGCAAGCTGGTTCGAAGTTGATCGATTTTAATTCTAGATTATTATTGTAATAATTTAGTTGTTTGCTTGCATTAGATGCCAAAACCAGTCCACTTTAATGTGTTTAATTAATTATGCATTGTGAATGTATGTTTTAATTAAAATCTCTGATTGTATGTGCATAAAGTATGCCATATAGATTTTAAAATCCCACCATATGAAGCATGCTCCATGCATTGAAAGTATGTTATATGTGTTATAATATATAGTATGCATGAATTGGGGTTTCATAGGAATTAATATAAGTGTTATATTAATTTGTGAAACAAATATTATATGTTTTAATTAATATAAGGGTTATATTAATTAAAAATTAAACATATAATTGTTATGCATTTATTCATGTGATGGATTTGTTATAAATGTATGTTTATTCATATGATGAATGATCAAGCACTCTATAACATAGAAATACGTGTAACATAAGGTTAATTAATTAGTTTTAAAATGGTTTAAAACTGGAATTAATTAGACCTAAGGTTATCTAGTTCTAATAAGATCAGAATTAGGAAACCAATAATTTATTAACTATGATTAAAGAGGGACTCTGTCTAAATAAGGTTCCGGCTAGGCTGGGGTACTTAAACTGACGGAAACGGAACGCCCCTACCTGGGAACCAACCTAGGAGTGATTTTAATCCAGAGGTTTATAAATTATTTCGTGAGTGGCGTTTATTAAAAGTTAATAAATTAAACTCATAGACTAGGTTTATTAAAAGGTTAATAGACCTAGGTAATTCCAGTATAATTTTTATATTGGTAGACTTAGGTTATATTGTTTTAGCCGAAATATGCCTAAGTAAAAGTATACCCAAACTGTTTAAAATACTTAGTAGGAGTGAAAAGGTATATATGATATATCAATTTCCTCTTACGCTCTCTGCAAAGTTCACACCGTGAGATTTATGCTCGGCCTCGTGATGTCAATAGGGCATCCCCATTCGGATGGTGTTTGCATAAATCAAGAGCAAGGTGAATGGAGAAAGTATTTATAGTAAGTGGGAGAAGGAAGTGTGTCAACACATCCTATGGTCTCTTCGGTTGGACCGTAAGATTCCCATGTTACGCCTGCAGGTTGCCCGTAGTAGCACCATCCATTCTGAAGGATGTAACATGGAATTCGGAACAACTCAAACTCCTGAAATGGATAGGGTCTCTTAGGTCCATTCCCAGCTTTGACTTTCTAATTCGGTAGCATTATTGGGGCCGACCTCTGAGGTCTAAAAATGGCGGGTCACACTTACGAGAATTACTAAGTGTTAGTGAATTCTTGACAAAAGTTGCAATAACTAGAATGCTATAGAAATAAGAATTATTCTGGTGTTAGCATTTAGTCAAGAATGTCTTGGTTTGGTGAAGGAGTGATTGACTGCCCCTCGGTAGCGGTTGCTCTAACTCACTGATGTATCGTTGCAAAAGCAATAATGAGATTATGGGTACATTATTGAAGGGAATGAGAATCCCCGCGCAGCGGAAGACGATCGAATCGTCGTGATATCAATACGCAACTCGACTTTGTTAAAACTGATCTACTATAGATCTAGGCTAAACATGCTGAAAAGGAAGAAAAACAGTAAGAATAGAGGTACTTACTTGTTGAAGACTTTCTTCAAAAATGTCTTCCTCAGATCACGAACTCTTCGTGCTTCTCGATCTCAACGAACTCTTCCCACGAACGGAACCCGAACACCACCACTTGGAGTCTCGGTTGTTCTCTTTTGGATAAGGAAAGTTTGTGGGAACTTTTGGAGTTTTGGAGAGGGAGGAGAATTGAGAGAGAGTAGAGAGAATTCTTCTTCTCTTCTTTGATGAAAATCAAAAAAATGAGAAAGTCCTTTCTTTCCTTCTTGCAAGAAGGGATTATATAGTGGAATGATGGAGTTAAAATCTCCACATTATTACAACTTTACCACAACCATAGGCTATGCAAATCTCATTTGCATAACCACATAATATAAGATATTGACAATTTCATTTGCATTAATTGCAGATTAATTAAATTGAATCACATCCAATTTAATTGCTCTCAATTAAAATTCTCCAATTAGCCCTAATTCAACAATTAGGCTAACTTAATGTTTATTATGAATCTCATTCACATTAAACTATATATTATATCATTCATATCTCATATAAATGACATAAATGCCCTTAAAGTGAAATTGAACACTTCAATTTCATACCAAAACATTAACCCTTCTTTTAACCCAAATTGAGCAAACCGAGGGACCAAATAGACCTACAGTGACGAGCTCCAATGATCCGAGATTAACCTGTCAAACACTTTGACCCGGTTAACCAACATTCATTAGCTACGGTAACACTCCACTATAGCCCGTAGTCGCACTCCCGCCGCGGTCTGCAATATTACGTGTCCACTGATATAACCAATGCCCATGAGTCGACCCTTCACAGGTTGTTCGTAGATACGGCTGGGTCAAAATTACCGTTTTACCCCTGTGTCTACCTCTTGTTCCTTAAGTCCCCACTGCTCCTCTAATGAACAACATATTGTGATGGTCCAACCATACACAACACCCTTCTCGGGCCAGTGAGAAGGTGGGCGCCCGTTGTCCAAGCCCGGAGACGACACTTAAGGGAACAACCCCTCTAGTTTCCCTAAAGGCGGGAACGAGTGAATTCCATCTCGCGTAGTTAAGTTTCCAGCTACCTACTTGGTCCTGTCCCTGAGAAGATAGGCATATTGGGCGAGTAACTGTGACCACACTCACCCGTACTAGTCAAAGGACAGACCCTCGCAGACAGGAGTCCGTAACACGATCAGGATTCAGGTCGAGTCACTAATGGTCATCTATAAAATTATTAGTCTTTACTGTCAACGGTGTTACATCAATAGGTCTAATAATTCACGGTCCGGTCTTATACAATCTCATTGCACAGGATGCCCCCACTCGCATGTCAACCACATGAACGAGTCAGATCACCTCGTTTGTATCTAATACAAAGCAGGCCGCATCCACAGTGTATCTAGGATTAGGTCTCCAACCCTATCCATATACTGTAGACCGTTCGGGTCATTAACTTGAACGTGATCCTCCTTGTGTGTCCACTACACACCGTTCATGTTCTAGTTCTCTTATAAATTCAATGACCCTGGAGCTTAGTTTATTGGAAAAGTTTATGAATATTGCGAGACACAAAGTGATGAAATGAATAACTCTTATTAATTTCAAAAAATATATTACAAACACGAGATTAGGACAAAAATCCCAACAAACTCCCACTTGGACTAAGCTAGTGGAGAAAATACATTTCAAAATGTACATAAATTACAATGAAGTAATACAATAAACTAGGGCATTGAATACCCGTTTACACATCTCCCACTTGCCCTAGTCGTGAAGCTCTCGAAGACCTGGACTCTCTCAGGTGACCTCAAACACCTTAGCCGTGAGGGGCTTTGTAAATGGATCGACTACGTTGTGCTCGACGCTATCTGCGTGACAATCACGTCTCGCGGTGCACAATCTCCCGTGTCGATGATACTTGCGCTCAATGTGTTTGCCTCTCTTATGGCTCCGGGCTCACGTGAGTTGGCTCTCGCACCACTCAAGTATCACGCGAGCAGTGTGTGATTGGCAAGTTCATATTTGGAACAACTTCCAAATCATCATGAACTTCCTAAGCCAAACAGCTTCCTTTGCAGCTTCACAAGCCGCAACATACTCTGCTTCCATAGTGGAATCAGCGATGCATCCCTACTTGATGTTTCGCCATACTACAGCTCCTCGATTCAGAATGAAGGCTTACCCCGAAGTGGATTTCCTAGAATCCTTATCGGTCTGAAAATTAGAATCCGTGTATCCCATAAGGATCAAATCCCCACTGCCATACACTAAGCTGTAGTTCCTCGTTCTCCTAAGATACTTGAGGATTGCCTTTACGGTTGTCCAGTGATCTAATCCTGGATTGGAATGATATCTACTGACAATTCCTACTGCATAACAGATTTCGGGCCTAGTACACAACATGACATACATTAGGCTCCCTACAACCGAATCATATGGAATCCGTCTCATATCCTCAACATCTTGAGGAGTCTTAGGACACTGATCCTTAGACAAGTGAACCCCATGCCTTAAAGGCAGCAAGCCTTTCTTGGAGTTTTGCATCTTATATCTAGACAACATCTTGTCAATATAAGACGCCTGAGACAAGGCTAGCGTTACGTTCTTCCTTAGGACAATGCTGGATACCTAGAACATACTGAGCTTCTCCCAAATCTTGAATTTGAAATTGCGAAGCTAGCCACTTCTTAACGTCAGTAAGAAATTCTACCTCATTCCCAATGAGAAGAATATCGTCCACATACAACACCAAAAATGCGACAGTTTTGTCAACGATTTTCTTGTAGACACAAGGCTCGTTGACATTTTGATCAAAGCCATAAGACTTGATCACCTCATCAAACCTTATATTCCAAGACCTCGAAGCTTGTTTCCGCCCATAAATGGACCTATGAAGCCGACAAACCTTTTGCTCTTGGCCTTAGGCAATGAACCCTTTTGGGCTGGTCCATGTAGATGGTCTCATCAAGTTTGCCATTTAGAAAGGTTGTCTTGACGTCCATCTGCCATACCTCGTAGTCATAATACGCGACAATGGCCAGAAGGATCCTGATCGACTTTACCATGACAACAGGTGAAAAGGTCTCCTCATAGTCAACCCTTTCAACCTGGGTAAAACCCTTTGCCACTACTCGGGCTTTGAAGGTCTGCACCTTCCCATCTACGCCACGTTTACGCTTGTAGATCCATTTGCAACCAATAGGTTTGACCCCATCCGAATGATCCACAAGCTCCCAGACAGAATTGAAGTACATAGACTCCATTTCCTGGTCCATAGTTTTAACCCACTCGTTTTTGTCAACATCAACCATTGCCTGATCATAGGTCAATGGATCCTCATAGTCATCATCAGGAGCGACAACTGAGGTTTTAGCTAAACCCATGTAGCGATCGAGCTATCTCACAGTCCTCCCACTACGTCGAAGCATTCCCAACTCTTGGGAACGGATTTGACTAGACGTGCTAGGATCAACAACACTTGTTGACGTACTAGCCCCATCACCAACTCTTGCTGATGTACTGTCCATTTTATTCAACACAATTTTACTCCTTGGTAAATGATCCCTGACGTGGTCTTCCTCAAGGAAAATGACGTTTGTCGACACAAGTACCTTATTTTCCTTAGGATCGTAAAACAGACCACCCCTAGTCTCTTTAGGGTAACCTACGAATAGGCACAATTTTGAACGGGGTTCCAACTTTTTTAGGTTTCACACCAACACGTGGGCCGGGCATCCCCAAATTCTGAAGTGATGTAAACTGCCTTTACGTCCACTCCAAAGCTCGAAAGGTGTTTCACAAATACTTTTCCACGGAACGTTGTTTAAAATATAAACTGCAGTTTCCACTGCGTACCCCCAAAAAGAATCAAGGAGACGAGCATAGCTCATCATCGACCGAACCATGTCCAACAAGGTTCTGTTTCTCCTCTCCGATACAACATTCTGTTGTGGCATACCAGGTGCTGAGAGTTGGGACGTAATTCCGTGTTCTATCATATAGTCCTGGAATTCAGTGTCCATGTACTCTCCACCTCGATCCGATCGAAGTGTTTTAAGCGATTTACCTAAGAGGTTCTCAACCTCAGTCTTGTACTCCTTGAACTTTTCAAGAGTTTCAGACTTCTTGTGCATTAGGTAAATATACCCATACTTGGAGTAATCGTCTATGAAAGACACGAAATACTTATAACCTCCCCGAGCTTTAACATTCATCAGACCACAGAGGTCAGAATGTACTAACTCAAGAGGCTCTTTGGCTCTATATCCTTTTCCACTAAAAGGACGTTTGGTCATTTTGCCCTTAAGGCATGATTCACACACCGGCAAAGAGTTTTCTTCCAGCTCGTTTAGAAGTCCACTCTTCACTAGTTTCTCAATCCTATTGAGATTAATGTGGCCTAACCGTAGATGCCAAAGGTGGGCATTTTCTTTTGGAGAAACTTTTGCTTTCTTAGTTCGTGTTTCTACAGTTTTAAACAATTCAGTATTCAAAACACTTTTGACCGAATGAGATTTCAAAACATACAAATTATGCTCGAGTGAAGCTGAACAAATAAAATTGCCTTTGAAAGAAATAAACACTTTACTTGATTCAAAGGAAACATATATACAATGTTCAATTAAGCAGGAAATAAAAAAAATGAGAAAGTCAAAAAAATGAGAAAGTCCTTTCTTTCCTTCTTGCAAGAAGGGATTATATAGTGGAATGATAGAGTTAAAATCTCCACATTATTACCACTTTACCACAACCATAGGTTATGCAAATCTCATTTGCATAACCACATAATATAAGATATCTCATATCTCCTATTGCAAATCTCATTTGAATTAATTGCGGATTAATTAAATTGAATCACATCCAATTTAATTGTTCTCAATTAAAATTTTCCAATTAGCCCTAATTCAACAATTAGGCTAACTTAATGTTTATTATGAATCTCATTCACATTAAACTATATATTATATCATTCATATCTCATATAAATGACATAAATGCCCTTAAAGTGAAATTGAACACTTCAATTTCATACCAAAACATTAACCCTTCTTTTAACCCAAATTGAGCCAACCGAGGGACCAAATGGACCTACAGTGACGAGCTCCAATGATCCGAGATTAACCTGTCAAACACTTTGACCCTTGTTAACCAACATTCATTAGCTACGGTAACACTCCACTATAGCCCGTAGCCGCACTCCCGTCGGTCACGAGAATATTACGTGTCCACCGATATAACCAATGCCCATGAGTCGACCCTTCACAGGTTGTTCGTAGACACGACTGGGTCAAAATTACCGTTTTACCCCTGTGTCTACCTCTTGTTCCTTAAGTCCCCACTGCTCCTCTAATGAACAACATATTGTGATGGTCCAACCATACACAACACCCTTCTCGGGCCAGTGAGAAGGTGGGCGCTCGTTGTCCAAACCCTGGAGACAGCACTTAACGGAACAACCCCTCTAGTTTCCCTAAAGACGGGAACGAGTGAATTCCATCTCGCGTAGTTAAGTTCCCAGCTACCTACTTGGTCCTGTCCCTGAGAAGATAGGCATATTGGGTGAGTAACTGTGACCACACTCACCCGTACTAGTCAAAGGACAGACCCTCGCAGACAGGAGTCCGTAACACGCTCAGGATTCAGGTCGAGTCACTAATGGTCATCTTCAAAATTATTAGTCTTTACTGTCAACGGTGTTACATCAATAGGTCTAATAATTCACGGTCCGGTCTTGTACAATCTCATTGCACAGGATGCCCCCACTCGCATGTCAACCACACAGGCGAGTCAGATCACCTCGTTTGTATCTAATACAAAGCGGGCCGCATCCATAGTGTATCCAGGATTAGGTCTCCAACCCTATCCATATACTGTAGACCGTTCGGGTCATTAACTCGAACATGATCCTCCTTGTGTGTCCAATACACACCGTTCAAGTTCTAGTTCTCTCATAAATTCAATGACCCTGGAGCTTAGTTTATTGGAAAAGTTTATGAATATTGCGAGACACAAAGTGATGAAATGAATATCTCTTATTAATTTCAAACAATATATTACAAACACGAGATTAGGACAAAAATCCCAACAAACTCCCACTTGGACTAAGCTAGTGGAGAAAATACATTTCTGAAATGTACATAAATTACAATGAAGTAATATAATAAACTAGGGCATTGAATACCCGTTTACACATCTCCCACTTGCCCTAGTGATGCAGAAAATGTCAGGTGTCTTAAACTAATGCAACTAGGATGAGACTCTGACTCTCCTTTGACGTGCAAGTATACACGGTCAGTGCAGCAAGTGATAAGAAAAGTATCGATCCCACGAGGACTAGTAGAATCTAAATCAATGAATGTCCTAGAAATTTGTCTCCTATTTATTTTTTTTTTGGTGCAATACAATAGGCATGCAAATTTGTGTTAAAAGAAATCAGTGAATGCAATGATAGAATTTGATTTTTTATCTTATTAATTGGATGAGTTAAGTATAACGAAGACTAATGCAATAATTCAAAGGTACGTGAAAACGTTAAAAACGTAAACTAGACGAGAGTAAACTAGGGCTTTTAGATTGAGAGAGAGGCTAGGGTTATGTTGAAGTTTCATGTATAATTAGAATAACAAATATGTGGTTGATGCCTTGAATTTACCTTCACACGTGATCAAGTGAATTTTTTCCAAAATCACTAAATTTTAAGACCAACAATTTCCCAATTGAGACCTAAATTACGCTCATGATTTCAAGGTTCCAGGTGGGTTAATTATCCCTAATTACTCAAGATCCTAGAATGAAATTTTAATTTCCTAATTCACTAGCTTTTCCAAGTTCATGAATTTAAAGAGAAGTTAAAGTGGCCAAATTTTAACCCTCATGCATCGTTGTAAACATTAAAATCTCATAAATTGAACTATGACATCAACCATTAATTCATTACAATTTATACATTGAAGAACAACTTAACCCGTGCCTAGGAGAATTTAGCTCATGATTGGAGTCAAATTACACATATTTAAGTTCAACATGCTTTCACTAATCAAGAGATTTATATCTAGAGAACAACACAAAACAACCACACAATTTTGTCTAAAACAGTGGAGCAATTTTGACTTCTAATCAGTGTAAAACAACTCAACAAAACAGTGTCAAATTTGCAAGAATAATAAGCAATAGCACTTCAAAGTAAGGAATAGTTACACAACAGGTAGCTTGTTTGTTTTTGCTTCAGCAATAGCCTAGCAAAGCACCTCAACTTTGGTCTACGGCAGGGTACTTTGCTTCAGCAAACTACCTCAGTTGACCTCAACACTGATCTGCCAAATTGCTTCAAAGAAATGGCTTATCGGGTTTTGCTCTTCACGACTTACCACGTGATTGCTTCAAAGAATCGGCGACTCGGGCAATTGCTTCAAAGAATAGTCGGGTGACTCGAGCAATTGCTTCAACAATAGTCGGGTGACTCCTCACAAGAACGCAAATGCCGCACAAATGCTTCAAAGAATACTTGGCCGATACTCACCAATGCGCGCGAATGCTTCAAAGAAAAGTTGGGCGATTCCTCGCACTCTACGCGCACAACAACGCTCCTCTGTCCCTCCTTCACGATTGCTTCACAGAATCGATGGGTCTGCTCTTCCGATCGCGCCGCCGCAATTGCTACGACAATTTTTTTCGCTTTCTTCCGGTTGCTTCACAGCGAGGTAGATTGGCTCTCTCGATGCCTTCACCGCTTTTTCTCCTCGGCTTTGTTTGTGAGCAAAACGCCGAACCTCGATCTCCCCTCACAATTGCTTCAGCAATCGACGACAACCACTGTGTTCTCACTGCTCCTCTTGTTCCCGTCTCTCGGCCTTGCTGTAACAACACCCTAAAAATTGCTTCTTCCGCGATTGCTTCAGCAAACACAAGGACTCTCCTCTCGCAAAAACGCCTCCTCGGCTCCTCTCTTCTTTTTTCTTTTATCACAAGAAGATGTTGCCTAGTTTGATAATTACAAACACGCCATTTAGGGTATAAAGACCATTTTGCCCTTCTGGTAAAATGTCTAAAATGCCCTTATGGGTTTGTAATTATTTTCTTTACACATCTCCCTTACATACGAAAAATCCTCATACATCATTATCAATCATAAATCAAACTAAATATGTAAAAGTTAAGAAAAATCTCAAATTGCGGTATTTAATTACTTGTTAGCTAATTTCTCCAAATTAAAGCACAAAATCATCAAAATTAATTCTTTTAGAACCTAATGCTTAAATTCAAGATTTTCAACTAACATTCATAATTTTAGGGATAAAATAACATGGAGCTCAATGAATTCTATGCAATTCAAGTTGATTAAGCACTGAAATTCTAGTAAAATAACTCACTTATGGTGAGTTATCAAACCCCCAAACTTGAACTACTCATTGTCCTCAATGAGTTCTATTCCCTAAACACATTAAAGTCCTTTAAAGACTGAAATCATTTGGGTTAACTAAACAAGGATTGGGAACTTATGCTCTAAGCTACAAGCCACCATTCAATCAATGATCTCTAAGTGGCCCACCTGGGGTTTCCTAGCTACACTTATGCATCAATATCCAAGAGCAAATCAACTAGGATTCGACACCTACCCTCAAGCTCAACCACTAGAATCCTAATCATTCAAATCAAGCAACTCATAGTTAAAGATAAGTCACTCCAAAACTCGCATGACTACAATTTTATGATCATTCCTTTTATTTTATATATATATATATATATATATATATATATATATATAAAATAGACATGTGCATTATTCCCCTCAATTTCCATAAAACTCGCTGCTAAGGGCAAGTTTTTTTTTTTTTGTCTTTATATTTTTTTTTTGACTCTCCCGTAGTTCTTAGAATGTTACACGTGTTTAGCGCAGCACACCTAAGCAATGAGACTTCCCGTAGTTCTTAGAATGGCACACGTGGTTAGCGTAGCACACCTAAGCAATGGGTACAGGTTACTTGCTTGATACCTTCGCTCCAGAGGCGGCATGGTTAGTGCCTGCACCCACGACATCGAGTACCAAGTTACCTAAACTGACTCTAAATAACAAAATAAATAACATCTATTTTTTTTTCTAGCCCAACAAAGGTTTAGGGAAATGGAAAGTATGCACACTCTTTCTTTCTTTCTCTTTTTTATTTTTTTTATTTTTAAAAAATAAACATGAAGAATTTACCTTTCCCCCCAAACTTAGAGTACTCAATGTCCTCATTGAGTTAGGGAGGTCGAGTAACTCCTCCAAACTTGAAATGATAAAAAATTTGGAGTTTACTCATTTTGGAACATTCTAAACGATGTATGAGTTACCGAACTTGTCATGGCTTCTAGTTTTCGAAACTTTTTGGATCAGGAGTTGAATCCTAACTACTTTGATTGACATATTAACCATAAGCGCACTAAAAAAAACCTAATGACAAGCTTGACCTTGAGAAACACCAAACAAGATAGGATACTCTTGCCTCAAACACAAGCAACAACTCTTATTTTCATCAACCATAAGATTTTTTTTAACTTTTCAGCTCTAACGAGTTTCTCACCAAGTTTCTACAGAAGACAATATACTTTTTACCATTAAAAACATGCAGAAACTTAGTTTTTATAAAAGGGACAACAACCATCTTTTTTTGTTTTTTTATTTTTATTTCTACTTGCTTAAACATAGTAAATCAACTACCTACATCATGCATAACCAATCAACACGAAATATGGATTTCAGTAGTCAAAACAGAATACTTAGAAGTCTTAAAGCAAGTAAATAACAAAGAATTCTCAGCAAAAACCATTACACCCAACAAAACCTACATATGCTTATAAAAAGGGAATTAAATCAACAAATTGCAAAAAAGGGCAGCAACAGATTATAAAGGAAAAGACAACAAGCAAAACAATTCAAAATACTAAAGAGAAAAGGGAACAGGGCCTCCGTCTTTTGCTCTAGTAGTCATCCTCCTCGTTTTCCTCTTCTTGGGCTTCCTCCTCCTCCACGTTGTTCATCTCATCTTCTTCATCATCACCCGACTCCATCCAAGGCTGCAAAATGGAGTGGGGAAATTCGGGAAAATTTGGGTAGGGGTTTTGAAAATTAGCTTGCATAGTGGCTCGGTGGGCTAAATCTCTCTCTTGGGCATACTCCCAATAACAATGTGATTGATCTTGCATATGGTGCATCATGCTCATCATCACATTGTTTTGGTGTATGAGTTGGTCCATGCCTACCATTAACCCCATTCCTTTATTTGAACCAACTTGGGTGTGATGGTCCATAATGGTGTCTAAAGGCCCGCTAGCTAAGATTTTATCCTCCCAAATATAATAAGGAACCCCAGCCCTAATGCAAAGAGAGGTTACTAAACTAGGGAAGAAGATTTTTCCACTCTTTTTCTTTGCACACCCTTCCATTTCCCTAGCTACTAGGTTTCCTACATCGATTTGCAATTCTGAGAGGATGGCATAAAGAAGCATGATTCGACTCCTCGAGACCGTTGAATCATGCGAAGTGGGCATGAGATTCAACTTCACGAAAGGAAGCCACATGTGTGCTTCAGGAGCTAAATAGGAAGCTAACATAGTCCTCGCTCCCGTTGAGCTTACCATCCATTTTGCCCCATTGATCCCTACCGTTCTTAGGGCGACATTCATTTGAGTGTCGGATGGGGCCATTAACAACTCGTTTGTCCTACCATAAAGTTGGCAAGGCAATTCGAGCATGGAGTTAATTGTATCCGTGTCCCAATGAACATATCTACCCCTTACTATGGATACCCTCTCCTCTAGATAGATGTTCGCATAGAACTCCCTAACTATGGTGGGGATGGCGGCCTCAGGTTCTTTACAAAATGTTTCCCAACCTAGATTTGCTATATTTTGGGATAGGAAAGGAGGAATCTCTCTTGAGCATAGGTTGAAACCTCTCTCTAGCAAAAGAGCTCTTTTCTTCAACTTCTCATATTTTGTTCTTGCTCTTTCACTGATAAATCTCTCAGGGATATCTTCCTCACACAATACCTCCTTCATCACTTCGGGATTGTCTTCCCTAGTATAACCTTTCTTCTTCTTTTCTTTCTTCTCTTTGGACTTAGGTGCCGGTGGTTCAGGGGCCTCCAAAGGATATGCATCCTCTAAGGGCCATTCACTAACCACCTGCTTTCCTTTACTCCGCGAGGAAGGGGAGGAATGGGTGGACGATCTAGGATTGGATTGGTTCACTTCTACCATTGCACTCTTCAATTTTTCGGCCTCTTTCTTGCTTTTGCTTCTTCGTAGCCACATGATTAAATATGAAGCAAAAGAGAGAAAGGTACTAGAAAAATTCTAAGGAATGGACAACAAGCTTCCTAAGCTAAGAAAGATTCTGCCTAAGCTAGATTTGGATCTAGATTGATTTCTCCTAACTCAAGTCTTTTTTAGGTTCTAAGTCTAGGATTCCCTTTTACCAAAAAAAAAAAACGACTAATCCCCAAAGCAACTTTTTTTTTCTTTTTCCTTTTTCCCACTAACTCATATCCTTTATCAAACTACTCAACTTAAAGGGCAGAAACATAACCTAAAATAGGTCAACCTGCAAAAAAAAAAAAAAAAACATAAAGTCAACATTTACTCATCCTTTTTAAGACATGCAATTAAAAATTAATGGGAAACATCAAACTAGGAATTTTATTATCCTAAAACAATAGAGAAAATTGTATCCTAGCTTTTCACATGCTTCCATTCATCCTAGATTACATGCTACAATGAAAATTCACATGCTTTAGATTTTTATTCTACTAAAAACACAAGTTAACCTATACTAATATGTTGGAAAATTTTCAATAGGGAGAAAGAAAAAAAATTGTACTTAATTCAGCCATACGAAATGAACAATCATGCTTGGTAATCGAGCAAGAGGAGAAGGAATTCTTACCTCTAACCTTTTGTATGCTTCAATTCTACATCCTAACGACACTTAATCAAAGATTAACTATATATGATAAAACAAAGAGCAAAACATGAAACAACTGGATCAAGAATCATATGAACAACTAAATCTCCTATCATGCATAGACAACGAATAAAAAGGAAAAATAAAACAACCTAGCTAAGCTTTTTTTTTTTTTTTTTTTATAGAAGGATTCACTACACTTCATTATCACTCAACTTCCATGTGGACATGTTCCTTTGGAAGTCTTCACCCCAATAGTGTTTCAAACGTTGCCCATTAACAAGAAACTCTCTTCCATCCTGCTCACATCGAAGCTTAATAGCCCCGTAGGAGAGAGTTTCGATCAATGTAAAGGGGCCTGACCATCTAGACCTAAGCTTACCAGGAAAAAGTTTGAGGCGGGAATTGAATAATAAAACTCTTTGGCCTGCTTCAAATGTCTTTGGAATGAGTCTCCTATCATGCCAAGTTTTAGTTTTTCTTTGTAAAGCTTTGCATTCTCATAAGAAAATCTCCTAAACTCATCCAAATCATTCAATTGAAGTAGCCTCACATCTCCTGCAGCAATTAGATTTAGGTTGAGTTCCTTTAAGGCCCAGAATGCCTTATGCTCTAATTCTAAGGGTAGGTGACAAGCCTTACCAAACACAAGTCTATATGGGGACATTCCAATGGGGGTTTTAAAGGCGGTCCTATACGCCCACAAGGCTTCATCCAGCCTGACGGGCCAATCCTTTCTTTGAGGTTTTACAACCTTCTCAAGGATTCCTTTAATCTCCCTATTGGACACTTCACTTGTCCATTAGCTTGTGGATGGTGCGGGGTGGAGATTCTGTGCTTTACATTATACTTGGCCGGAGGGTATTCATTGCCTTATTAAAAAATGAGAGCCCTCATCACTGATTAAGACTCTAGGGGTCCCAAATCTCGTGAATATGTGCCTATGCAAGAATCGACCACTGTTTTGGCGTCATTATTCGGCACGCCATGGCTTCTACCCACTTAGAGACATAATCTCACGCCCACTAAGATATACAAATTCCCCTTAGAGGAGGAAAAGGGCCCATGAAGTCAATCCCCAAATATCAAAGAGCTCCACCTCTAAGATGTATGTCAAGGGCATTTCCTCTCTCTTTCCTATATTACCTCTCCTCTGGCATGTATCACATGTCTTGCTAAAAATATAGGCATCCTTAAAGACAGATGGCCAATAATAGCTGATCGGAACACCTTTGTTTGCAGATCCTTTGGCCACCAAAATGGCCTCCATAAGGGGACGAATGACAATGCTCGAGAATAGATGGTATCTCGCTTTCGGTCACACATCTCCTAATCATACCATCTACACACCGCTATATAAACATGGATCGTCCCACGAAAAAATTTGGAGTCATGCAAGAATCTCTTTTTACATTTGTCTTTGACAAATCGGGGAAGGATATTGCAAGCCAAGTAATTGGCATAGTCATGAACCAAGGGGGTTGGTATTTTGGACCTCACCAACTAACAAGAGTTGCTCATCGTGAAGTCATCCCTTATGTGGGAGTGTGAGGGTAAAGGCTCGAGTTCTCAATCCTAGACAAATGGTCTCACCACCACATTCTCTCAACCCTTTTTATCTTTGATTTCCACTTCAAACTCCTGCGAAGTAATACCCATCTAATCAATCTTGGTTTGGCATCTTTCTTTGTTAACAAATACCTAATGGCGGCGGGATCTCATGTAGACCACAACCTTAGTACCAACCGGATATGGTCTAAACTTTTCAAAAGCAAAGACTCACGCTAACAACTCCTTTTCGATGGTTGTTGTGTAGTTCATCCGAGCTTCATTTAAAGTTTTACTCGCATAATAAATTGGATGTATTACCTTCTCTTGCCTTTGTCCTAACATAACACCCACAACATAGTCACTTGCATCACACATCAACTCGAATGGCGCTTTCCAATCGGTGAAGACATAATAGGTGCGATGACTAGGGTCATCTTGAGGACATTAAAGGCATGGAGACACTCCTCACTAAATATAAAGGGCTTGTTGACTTCGGGAGAGAGAGCACAATGGTTTTGAGATTTTGAGAAATCTTTGATGAATCTTCTATAGAACCCCGCATGTCCAAGGAAACTTCTCACTCCCTTGACATTTGTGGGCGGTTCCAATTTCTCAATAATCTCAATCTTCGCCTATCTACTTCTATCCCCTGCATGATATCTTATGCCCTAACACAATCCCCTCTCTAACCATGAAGTGACACTTTTTCCAATTTAGAACTAGGTGTGTCTCTTCACAACGCTGAAGTACTTTCTCCAAATTCTCTAAGCAAACCTCAAATGAGTTCCCAAACACCGAGAAGTCATCCATGAAAACCTCCATGATGTCCTCTACATAGTCGGAAAAAATCGCCATCATGCACCTTTGAAAGGTCGCAGGGCATTATTACATAGTCCAAATGGCATCCTTCGAAAAGCAAAGGTGCCATATGGACATGTAAATGTTGTTTTCTCTTGGTCTTGTGGTGCAATGGTTATTTGGTTATAACCACTGTAACCATCAAGGAAACAATAAAAGGCTTGACCTGCCAGTTTGTCCAACATTTGATCTATGAACGGGAGAGGAAAATGGTCTTTCCTGGTGGTCTTGTTTAGCCTCCTATAGTCCATACAGACTCTCCAACCGCTCACTACCCTAGAAGGAATGATTTCATTGGCTTCATTAATAATTCTTGTCATCCCTCCTCCCTTTTGGGAAAACATTGGGTGGACTAACCCAATTGCTATCCGCTATGGGGTAGATAATTCCACATCCAACCATTTAATGACTTCTTTCTTCACCACTTCTTTCATGGTCAAGTTAAGTCTTCTGCAGGGCTCTATGGATCTGAAAGTCCCTTCCTCTAAGGTAATCTTGTGCATGTAATAAGAAGGACTAATCCCTTGAATGTCAGCAAGAGTCCATCCTATGGCTTTCTTGTGTTGCTTAAGGACATTAAGCAATAACTGTTCGTCCTTAGGGGGTAGACTTGTTGATATGATAATGGGAAGAGTTTCCTTATCACCCAAGAATGCATACTTTAAGTCTTTGGGTAAAGGTTTGATTCTAGTGTTGGGGTTCTTGAACCGAGGGTATCATGAAGGTCTCTCTCCTTCCTTGAAATCTAATGACTCAAAGATTTTTCTCGAACTTTGCTATTTCTCGCTAGTTCTTCCAAACCCAAGGTCAACTCTTCTATTCCCGACTTCTCTAACTCACTCTCTCAGATCTCCAAATCTCATCTCATGGAATCCTTTCAATTCTTCACTAGCGGTTTGAAATAACTCCATCTAAAACATGAATTACAAAACAACTTTCTGTCCCATTTGGATACCTCAACATCGTATCACGGATGCTAAAGCTGGACCTCTTGATCATTCATTCTCGACTTAATGGTCCCTACATGAACATCTATCACGATTCTACTGTTTTGTGAAAGGTCCCCTAGGATAATAGGAACATCCTTGTCGACTTCATAATCCGGGATGATAAAATCCATTGGGAATATGAATTTATCCACTGGACCAGGATGTCCTCTATTTTTCCTTCGGGGGTAGGCTATGGATCTATCTCGCTAGGCTGCAGGTCACCGTGGTGGGCCTCGCCTCCCCCGATGCCTAATCCCTTATAAATAGAGAGAGGCATCAAGTTGATGCTAGCTCCTAAATCACATAGCGCCCTCCCTAACCGTCTTCCACCAATAGACACGGTATGGTAAAAGATCCGGATCCTTCTCCTTATGGGGTATCCTATTTACAACACCGCACTACACTCCTCACTCAACGATACCACTTTGAACTCTTGGAACTTCTCTTTTTCAGAACAGATGTCCTTGAGAAACTTCAAGTAGTTGGGCATTTGCTTCAACGCATCAATCAGTGGTATGTTGATATGGACCTCCTTTAGCATATCCAGGAATTTTTCAAAATGGGCTTCCTTCTTCATTTCCTCTTGATCTTTGAGGATAGGGTGGTGGGGGTGGTTTGAACTCGAGCACTTTATCGTTGTTTCCTTGGAAGTTGAAGCTTGTTGAGATTCTAGTTTATCCTCAATCCCATCGGTTCCCCGATGTTTTGGATCTACCATTTCCTCATCTTGCCCTTCCTCATCAACAAAGTCAGTTCGCTCATCTCTTTGGGTTTTCTCACAACTACCCTCTCCTAAAATTCTCCCACTCCTTAATTCTCTTGCTAGAACATGTTCCTTCCCATCTCTCTTTGGGATTTACGTATGCTGCAGGGAGCGTGCCTGATGGCCTTGCCTTTAGCTCATTTGCTAATTGGCCAACTTGCATTTCAAGATTTCTTATAGAAGCTTGTTGACTCTGAATAATAGCATCATTGCGAGTAAAAATAGCATCATTGCGAGCTAAAATAGCATCATTGCGAGCTATGTATTCTTTGAACAAACTTTCTAGAGAATCACCCGAAACTTGCTGGGAGGGTGTAGCCTTCTGTTGTGGTTGAAGGCGAGTTACGATTCTCATAATTCGATACCCTTGATTCCTAAAACCGGTGGTTGATTCACTCTATTTTACATTTGAGGGCTTGGGCATTGCTTTGCTTTGGCCTCCCAAGATAGATTTGGGTGATTCCTCCATCCCGGTTATAGGTGTTCGAATATGGGTTATTCCTAGATTGACCTGGTTTGAGTTTCCTACATAACAGACCGATGCAGGGTTACTAGGGCAAAACTCAAAAGTGTGTCCTTCACCACAGTAGACACAGGATTCTAAACACTCTTGAGGTGCAAAAGATGGGGTTGGAGCATTGGAAGAGATTTGGTTCACGTTACCCATAGTCAAATTCTTCAACATGGAAGCCATGGAAGAGATTTGAGCATTTATTGAGTTCAACGTGTCCAACTCAAGGAATCCTTTTTCTTTTCCTACCGAAGTTCTTCTCACATCCACCCACTGGCAATTGTTGGATGAGATCCTCTCTAATATCTCGTAGGCCTCATTGTAAGTTTTGGCCAACAAAGCTCCATTAGCAGAGGCATCCACTACTTGCTTAGTGGAGGTGTTCAAACCATGGTAGAATGTTTCCATTTGGATGCAGTGAGGCAATCCATGGTGGGGGCATTTACGCAAAAGATCCTTAAACCTCTCCCAGGCCTCGCTCAGGGTTTCATCATCAAACTGTTGGAAAGCTACAATTTCATTCCTAAATCTTGCGTTTCTAGTGGGTGGGAAATATTTTATTAGGAATTTCTCTGCCAAGGAGTTCCAGGAATCTACTGCACCTGGCGGAAGTGAATTCAACCAGTTCTTTGCAGCGTCCCTAAGGGAATAAGGGAATAAGCTCAATCTAATGGCGTCACTAGAGACTCCTGACATGATGAAGGAATCGCTTACTCTCAGGAATGATTTCAAATGGAGATGGGGGTCCTCAGCTGGTAAGCCATGGAACTGCCCAATCATTTGGAGCATTTGAAACATAACTGGTTTTAGCTCAAAAGAAGTAGCTTGTATAACAGGTCTGATTATCCTTGAATTCAGTTCATCCACTAAGGGGTTGGCATAGGTCCTAATGGCTCGCTCTCGGTCATTGGCTAGCTCTATCACATTGGTAGGACCCCCTGCTGGAAGGTTAAAGAGTGGATTGTCTCTAACATCTTGGGGTGCTCTAGGGTTATGGTGTTGTGCTAGAGGATCTATAGGGTCTCTAGGATTATTCTGGTTAGCCATGGCTAATTTTTGCTTTTCAACCGCTTCCTAAAGGTTCTATCTATTTCGGGGTCAAAATCAAACTCTAATCAAGACACACACATTCATAAACTATTCTCAAGTACCTGAAATGCAGAAAAACCCAACTCAAGCATTATTATGAAAAAGAAACTAATCCTAAAAAAAAAAAAACTCAACAGTAATGAAAATTTCACAGAACTCACAGATAAGATTCAAAGCTAATCCCAAGACAGCGCGCCAAAAACTTGATGCGAGAAAATGTCGTGTGTCTAAACTAATGCAACTAGGATGAGACTCGACTCTCCTTTGGCGTGCAAGTATACACGGCCAAGGTCAAGACAAGTGATAAGAAAAGTATCGATCCCACGAGGACTAGTAGAATCTAAATCAATGAGTGTCCTAGAAATTTGTCTCCTATTTATTTTTTTTTTGGTGCAATGCAATAGGCATGCAAATTTGTGTTAAAAGAAATCAGTGAATGCAATGATAGAATTTGATTTTTTATCTTATTAATTGGATGAGTTAAGTATAACGAAGACTAATGCAATAATTCAAAGGTGCGTGAAAACGTTAAAAACATAAACTAGGCGACGAGAGTAAACTAGGGCTTTTAGATTGAGAGAAAGGCTAGGTTAAGTTGAAGTTTCATGTATAATTAGAATAACAAATATGTGGTTGATGCCTTGAATTTACCTTCACACGTGATCAAGTGAATTTTTTCCAAAATCACTAAATTTTAAGACCAACAATTTTCCAATTGAGACCTAAATTACACTCATGATTTCAAGGTTCCAGGTGGGTTAATTATCCCTAATTACTCAAGATCCTAGAATGAAATTTTAATTTCCTAATTCACTAGCTTTTCCAAGTTCATGAATTTAAAGAGAAGTTAAAGTGGCCAAATTTTAACCCTCATGCATCGTTGTAAACATTAAAATCTCATAAATTGAACTATGACATCAACCATTAATTTATTACAATTTATACAATGAAGAACAACTTAACCCGTGCCTAGGAGAATTTAGCTCATGATTGGAGTAAAATTACACATATTTAAGTTCAGCATGCTTTCACTAATCAAGAGATTTATATCTAGAGAACAACACAAAACATCCACACAATTTGTCTAAACAGTGAGCAATTTTGACTTCTAATCGATGTAAAACAACTCAACAAAAGCGATGTCAAATTTGCAAGAATAATAAGCAATAGCACTTCAAAGTAAGGAATAGTTACACAACAGGTAGCTTGTTTGTTTTTGCTTCAGCAATAGCCTAGCAAAGCACCTCAACTTTGGTCTACGGCAGGGTACTTTGCTTCAGCAAACTGCCTCAGTTGACCTCAACACTGATCTGCCAAATTGCTTCAACAAATGGCTTATCGGGTTTTCCTCTTCACAGCTTACCACGTGATTGCTTCAGCAACAGTCGGGCGACTCCAGGCAATTGCTTCAGCAATAGTCGGGTGACTCCAGGCAATTGCTTCAGCAATAGTCGGGTGACTCCTCACAGCAACGCAAAGGCCGCACAAATGCTTCAGCAATACTTGGTCGATACTCACCAATGCGCGCGAATGCTTCAGCAAAAGTTGGGCGATTCCTCGCACCTACGCGCACAACAACGCTCCTCTGTCCCTCCTTCGCGATTGCTTCAGCAATCGATGGGTCTGCTCTTCCGATGCTGCCCCTCGCAATTGCTACAACAATTTTTTTCGCGCCTTCTTCCGATTGCTTCACCAAGGAGGTAGGTTGGCTCTCTCGATGCCTTCACCGTTTTTCTCCCCTCGGCTTTGCTGTAGCAAAACACCGAACCTCAGTCTCCCCTCACAATTGCTTCAGCAATCGACGGCAACCACTGTGTTCTCACTGCTCCTCTCGTTCCCGTCTCTCGGCCTTGCTGTAGCAACACCCTAAAAATTGCTTCTTCCGCGATTGCTTCAGCAAACACAAGGACTCTCCTCTCGCAAAAAACGCCCTCCTCAGCTCCTCTCTTCTTTTTCCTTTTATCACAAGAAGATGTTGCCCTAGTTTGATAATTACAAACACGCCATTTAAGGTATAAAGACCATTTTACCCTTCGGGTAAAATGTCTAAAATGCACTTATGGGTTTTTGTAATTTTTTCTTTACACATCTCCCACATTGCGTAAAAATCATACATACATCATTATCAATCATAAATCAAACTAAATATGTAAAAGTTAAGAAAAATCTCAAATTGCGGTCTTTAATTACTTGTTAGCTAATTTCTCCAAATTAAAGCACAAAATCATCAAAATTAATTCTTTTAGAACCTAATGCTTAAATTCAAGATTTTCAACTAACATTCATAATTTTAGGGATAAAATAACATGAAGCTCAATGAATTCTATGCAATTCAAGTTGATTAAGCACTGAAATTCTAGTAAAATAACTCACTTATGGTGAGTTATCACCTAGTTAGGAAGCTCTCGAAGACCTAGACTCTCTAGGTGACCCTCAAACACCTTAGCCGTGAGGGGCTTTGTAAATGGATCAGCTACGTTGTGCTCGGACGCTATCCGTGTGGCCGTCACGCGTCTCGCGGTGCACAATCTCCCGTGTCGATGATACTTGCGCTCAATGTGTTTGCCTCTCTTGCCTGGCTCCGAGGCTCACGTGAGTTGGCTCTCGCACCTCTGTTATCACGAGCGATGTGATTGACAAGTTCATATTTGAAACAACTTCCAAATCATCATGAACTTCCTAAGCCAAACGACTTCCTTTGCGCACTTCTTCACAAGCGCAACATACTCCGCTTCCATAGTGGAATAAGCGATGCATCCTCGCTGATGTTTTGCATACTACAGCTCCTCCATTCAGAATGAAGGCTGACCTCGATGTAGATTTCCTAGAATCCTTATCGGTCTGAAAATCAGAATCCGTGTATCCCGTAAGGATCAAATCTCCACTACCATACACTAAGTTGTAGTTCCTCGTTCTCCTAAGATACTTGAGGATTTCCTTTACGGCTGTCCAGTGATCTAATCCTGGATTGGACTGATATCTAATGACAATTCCTACTGCATAACAGATGTCGGGCCTAGTACACAACATGGCATACATCAGGCTCCCTACAGCCGAAGCATATGGTATCCGTCTCATATCCTCAACATCTTGAGGAGTCTTAGGACACTGATCCTTAGACAAGTGAACCCCATGCCTTAAAGGTAGCAAGCCCTTCTTGCAGTTCTGCATCTTATATTTAGACAACATCTTGTCAATATAAGACGCCTAAGACAAGGCTAGCGTTCTGTTCTTCCAGTTCCGGACAATCTGGATACCTAGAACATACTGAGCTTCTCCCAAATCTTGCATTTGGAATTGTGAAGCTAGCCACTTCTTAACGTCAGTAAGAAATTCTACCTCATTCCCAATGAGAAGAATATCGTCCACATACGACACCAAAAATGCGACAGTTTTGTCAACGATTTTCTTGTAGACACAAGGCTCGTCGACATTTTGATCAAAGCCATAAGATTTGATCGCCTCATCAAACCTTATATTCCAAGACCTCGAAGCTTGTTTCAGCCCATAAATGGACCTATGAAGCCGGTAAACCTTTTGCTTTTGGCCTTGGGCAATGAACCCTTTGGGCTGGTCCATGTAGATGGTCTCATCAAGTTTGTCATTCAGAAAGGTTGTCTTGACGTCCATCTGCCATACCTCGTAGTCATAATACGCTGCAATGGCCAGAAGGATCCTGATCGACTTTACCATGGCAACAGGTGAAAAGGTCTCCTCATAGTCAACCCCTTCAACCTGGGTAAAACCCTTTGCCACTAGTCGGGCTTTGAAGGTCTGCACCTTCCCATCTACGCCACATTTACGCTTGTAGATCCATTTGCAACCAATAGGTTTGACCCCATCCGGTTGATCCACAAGCTCCCAGACATAATTGAAGTACATAGACTCCATTTCCTGGTCCATAGCTTTAATCCACTCGTCTTTGTGAACATCAACCATTGCCTGATCATAGGTCAATGGATCCTCACAGTCATCATCAGGAGCGACAACTGAGGTTTCAGCTAAACCCATGTAGCGATCGGGCTATCTCATAGTCCTCCCACTACGTCGAGCCATTCCCAACTCTTGCGAACGGATTTGACTAGACGTGCGAGGATCAACAACACTTGTCGACGTACTAGCCCCATCAGCAACTCTTGCTGATGTACTGTCCATTTCATTCAACACAATTTTACTCCTTGGTAAATGATCCCTGACGTGGTCTTCCTCAAGGAAAATGGCGTTTGTCGACACAAGCACCTTATTTTCCTTAGGATCGTAAAACAAACCACCCCTAGTCTCTTTAGGGTAACCTACGAATAGGCACAATTTTGAACGGGGTTCCAACTTTTTCGGGTTTGACACCAACACGTGGGTCGGGCATCCCAAAATTCTGAAGTGATGTAAACTGCCTTTACGTACACTTCAGAGCTCGAAAGGTGTTTCACAAACACTTTTCGATGGAACGTTGTTCAAAATATAAATGCGAGCTCCACCGCGTACTTCATAAAGAATCGGGAGACGAGCATAGCTCATCATCGACCGAACCATGTCCAACAAGGTTCTGTTTCTCCTCTCCGATACACCATTCTGCTGTGGCATACCAGGTGCTGAGAGTTGGGATGTAATTCCGTGTTCTATCATATAGTCCTGGAATTTAGTGTCCATGTACTCTCCACCTCGATCCAATCAAAGTGTTTTAAGCGATTTACCTAAGAGGTTCTCAACCTCAGTCTTGTACTCCTTGAACTTTTCAAGAGTTTCAGACTTCTTGTGCAATAGGTAAATATACCCATATCTGGAGTAATCGTCTATGAAAGACACGAAATACTCATAACTGCCCCGAGCTTTAACATTTATCGGACCACAGAGGTTAGAATGTACTAACTCAAGAGGCTCTTTGGCTCTATATCCTTTTCCACTAAAAGGACGTTTGGTCATTTTGCCCTCAAGGCATGACTTGTTGGGATTTTTGTCCTAATCTCGTGTTTGTAATATATTGTTTGAAAGTAATAAGAGTTATTCATTTCATCACTTTGTGTCTCGCAATATTTATAAACTTTTCCAATAAACTAAGCTCCAGGGTCATTGAATTTATAAGAGAACTAGAACTTGAACGGTGTGTAGTGGACACACAGGGGGAGGATCACGTTCGAGTTAATGACCGAATCGTCTCTGATATATGGATAGGGTTGGAGACCTAATCCACGGATACATCATGGATGCGACCCGCTTTGTATTAGATACAAGCGAGGTGATCCGACTTCGTTCATGTAGTTGACATGCGAGTGGGGGCATCTGTGCAATGAGATTGTACAAGATGGGTAGTGATTTATTAGACCTATTGATGTAACACCGCTGACAAGTGAGACTAATAACTTCGTAGATGACCATTAGTGACTCGACCTGAATCCTGAGCGTGTTACGGACTCCTGTCTGCGAGGGTCTGTTCTTTGACTAGTATGGGTGAGGGTGGTCACGATTACTCGCCCAATATGCCTATCTTCTCGGGGACGAGAACCAAGTAGGGAGTCGGGAACTTAACTACGCAAGATGGAATTCACTCGCTCCCGCCTTTAGGGAAACTAGAGGGTTGTTCCCTTGAGTCTTGTCTCCGTGGCTTGGACAACGGCGCCCACCTTCTCACCGGCCCGAGAAGGTGTTGTGTATGGTTGGACCATCACAATATGTTGTTCATTAGAGGAGCAGTGGGGACTTAAGGAACAAGAGGTAAACACAGGGGGTAAAACGGTAATTTTACCCAGTCGTGTCTACGAACAACCTGTGAAGGGTCGACTCATGGAAATTGGTTATATCGGTGGACACGTAATATTCTCAGACCGACGGGGAGTGCGGCACGGGCTATAGTGGAGTGTTACCGTAGCTAATGAATGTTGGTTAACCGGGTTAAAGAATTTGACAGGTTAATCTCGGATCATTGGAGTCCGTCACTGTAGGTCCATTAGGTCCCTCGGTTGGCTCCACCTGGGTTAAAAGAATGGTTAATGTTTTGGTATGAAATTAAAGTGTTCAATTTCACTTTAAGGGCATTTATGTCATTTATATGAGATATGAATGATATAATATATAGTTTAATGTGAATGAGATTCATAATAAACTATAGGTTAGCCTAATTGTTGAATTAGGGCTAATTGGAGAAATTAAATGAGAGAAATTAAATTGGATGTGATTCAATTTAATTAATCCACAATTATTGCAAATGAGATTTGCAATATTAGATATGAGATATCTTATATTATATGGTTATGCAAATGAGATTTGCATAACCTATGGTTGTGGTAAAGTGGTAATTATGTGGAGATTTTAACTCCATCAATTCCACTATATAAACCCTTCTTGCAGGAAGGATTAGGTAGCACTCCTTCTTGCAAGAAGGATTAGGTAGCACTTTCTCTTTTTTGGAATTTCAACCAAAAAGAAGAGAATTCGCTCTCAAACAATTCTCTCAATTCTCGTCCCTCTCCAAAACTAAGATCCCACCATCTTCCCTTCTCCAAAAGAGAACAGCTGAGAAGATTACTTGGTGGTTTTCGAGATCGTTTTGGTAGAAGATTTCGTTGAGATCGAGTAGCACGAAGAGTTCGTGACCTGAGGAAGAATTTGTTGTGTTTGTCTACAACAAGTAAGTAAGATCTATTCTTGCTGTAAATTTCTTCTTCTTTAAGAATGTTTATCCTAGATCTAAGTGTTTGATCAATTTTAATAAACACAAGTTGCATAGTGATACCTTGACGATTCAATCGTCTTCCGCTGCGTGGGATTCTCATTCCCTTTCAATTGGTATCCGAGCCATTTCGATGGTTTTTCAATTATGCACTGTTTTGTTAAAATTAGGTGGGTATTTTGCCATAATTTCATGAGATGATTGCTTGGTTTGCATTACGGATGTTTTCGATTTTTGGCACTAGATTAGATTTACAATTATGTTGATGAGATCAATGTAAGGGCCCGTTGTTTTTTGACATTTTATTGTAAATCGAGTCTGTAAGTCCAGGTCGTTCGTGGAAAGAGTTGCTATGAAGAAATCGGAGCGGAAACAGGCGGAATACGATGGAAGAACAGAAAAGTGTTTGTTGTTCTGTCGATGGCGTTGAGACGCTGCCCAACGACGTCTCAACGCTGTTCTTGCGAGCGGAGGCATTGCTGCAGCGAGCGTTACCGCGCCACCGCATTGAGAATGCGGCTCGACGTCAGTAAGCGACAGCGTTACCTTACGCCGAACGCGTTGAGGCGATTCTTTGGAGACGGTTTCGCGAGAACGTGGGAGTTATTCTCATAGTGGGGCGTTTTATTTTGTATTTTTTATTAATTTTTGATTTATAAAATGTATTTATTTATTTAATTTAATTATTTTATTAAATAATATTAATATAATTGTTATATTAATGTTATTTAATTAAATAATTGCCCCTAGGTGCCAAAAATCGGTCCATTATTGCTATTTAATTATTTTATGCATGTGATGTATATTTTAATTAATTTCTGTGTGCATAATATATGTCATATAGATTTAAAATCCCACCTTAGGTTAAACATTTCATGTATCATTTTTATATTATAAGAGTTATAATATATAGTATGCATGATAGGATTATATTATAAGAGCTATAATATAATGTATGCATGTTTTAATTTATTTAAATATAAGTGTTATATTTTTAAATTAAAAGCATGCTCATGCATTTAATTCATGTGATGAATGTATGTTATAGTATAGTATTATTCATGTGATGGATGATCAAGCACTATAACATAGAAATGCATGCAACCTAAGTTAATTATTAGTTTTAAAGAGCTTAGAACTTGAATAATTAGACTTAGGTTTTCTAATTTTCTAATAAGATTAGAAATTTAGGAAATCAAATATAACCTTTGAATGGAGACTGATAAGTAACTCTGTCTAAGGAAGGTTTTGTCTAAGGCTGGGGTATTTAAGTTGACGCTTGCGGAACACCCCTACCTGGAAACCGACTTGGGAGTGAATTCGGTCCGGAGATTCTTAGGTTATATTCTCGTGAGTGCCGTTAATTAAGTGTTAATTAATTTACTCACATAGACCTAAGTTAATAATGTGATTATAAACTTAGGTTAATACCATATAAGAGTTATATTGGTAGACTTAGGTAAATATTAGGCGGTTTATCTAGGTCAATCCCTAATAAAATTAAAGTGCTGAGTGGGAGGAAATATAGTGTATGAGATACATTTGAATTTCCAACCACAAATCTCCGTAAAGTCCGCACCGTGAGATCTATACTCGGCCTCGTGGCGCAAATGGGAGCGTCCCCCTTCGGATGACATTTGTATAGGTCAATATCATCGTGGATGGAGAGAGTACTTATAGTCAGTGGGAGCGGGACTTGTGAAAACGAGACCCACGGTCTCTTCTTTCGATTCACACCGTGAGACGCCTATGATCTGCCTGCTAGTTTTGCCTGGACCAGACAATCCCTTCGGAGGGCTTGATCATGGGGGTCGGAACACCGTGAATTCCCGAAAGGGATACGGTTTTCTGGTTGGTTTTCCTTCTTGGTACACCCTTCGGTGACTATTGTTTGGACGGATACTTGGAAACTTAAAGATTGAGGGTGACACTCACGGAATTCGTTAAGTGTTAATGAATTCGACCGAACAATGGTAATTGGACGTCTAATGGAATAAGAGTTATTCTGGGATTAGGGTCTGATCGAGAAAGTCTCGTCCTAGAGGAGGAGTGTTCTGTTCACCCTTCGGTGGCGGTCATTTTAAACCTTTAGGGTATCATTGCATTGAATGACCTAGGGATCATGAAATAATTTTGCTAAAACTTGATTGGATTTTCAAAAGTTTTTTGCGAGACTAATACAAAGGTTTTTCTTATTTTTCAGCTAAAAATGTCTAGCGCAATAATAGTTTTACTCGCTTCGGATAAATTAGTGGGAGATAATTACCAGAGTTGGAAAAACAACATTAATACAATTTTGGTACAAGACGACATAAAGTTCGTGCTATTTGAGGAGTGTCCTCAGATGTCGGGCTCGACCGCGTGTCGCTGGTGTTCGCGATGCGCACGATCATCCGGATCGGGGCCAATGAAAAGGCCAAGGTCTACATAATTGCCAGCATGTCTGATGTCTTGGCAAAGAAGCATGAGCTGATGGTTTCCGTTAAGGAGATCATGGAGTCCTTGCAGGAAATGTTTGGACAGTAGTCCTTTCAGGTCCGGCATGACTCGCTCAAATACGTTTTCAACGCATGGATGAAAGAGGGGTCGTCTGTCCGTGACCACGTTCTAGACATGATGACCCACTTTCATCTGGCCGACATGAACAGAGCTTTGATCGACGAGTCGAGCCAGGTCAGTTTTATTTTGGAGACTCTTCCGAAGAGTTTCCTTCAGTTTCGTAGCAATGCTGTTATGAACAAAATTAGCTACACTCTGACTACCCTCCTCAATGAGCTACAGAATTTCCAATCCTTGAACAAGGTCAAGGAATCTGAGGCAAATGTTGCCTACAGGTCTTATCACAGGGGTTCGACCTCTCGGACGAAACCTGTTGCTCCTTCACGCCCGAAAGGAAAGAATAGGATGAAGAGGGGTAAAACTGATCGTGCTGCCACCCACAAGGGCAAGAAGGTCAAGGAGGTTGCAGAGAAAGGAAAGTGTTTCCACTGCAATGGGGGCGGTCACTGGAAGAGAAACTGTCCCAAATTCTTGGTCGAGAGGAAGAATCAAGGTAAATGTGATTTACTTGTGACTGAAACATGTTTAGTGGAGAGTAGTGACTCTGCTTGGATATTGGATTCGGGCGCCACTAACCACGTTTGTTCTTCTTTTGAGGATTGATTCTGGCACCACGCGAGAGGGGTGAGGTAACTCTACGGGTTGGATCCGGAAGCTTGTCTCTCTTTGTGTGCGATCGGCACGGTGAAGCTGCAATTTGGCGGGAAGTACTTATTGTTGGACAATCTGTACATAATTCCAGGGTTTACTAGAAACCTTGTTTCAATTTCCTGCTTAATTGAACACTGTATTTCAGTCTCTTTTGAATTTAATAAATCGTTTATTTCTTTCAAAGGGAATGTTATTTGTTCAGCTTCACTCGAAAATATTCTGTATGTTTTGAAACTCAATTCGATCAAAAGTGTTTTGAATACTGAATTGTTTAAAACTGCAGAAACACGAACTAAGAAAGCAAAAGTTTCTCCAAATGAAAATGCTCACCTTTGGCATCTTCGGTTAGGCCACATTAATCTCAATAGGATTGAGAAACTAGTGAAGAGTGGACTTCTAAACGAGTTGGAAGAAAACTCTTTGTCGGTGTGTGAGTCATGCCTTGAGGGCAAAATGACCAAACGTCCTTTTAGTGGAAAAGGATATAGAGCCAAAGAGGCTCTTGAGTTAGTACATTCTTACCTCTGTGGTCCGATGAATGTTAAAATTCGGGGCGATTATGAGTATTTCGTGTCTTTCATAGACGATTACTCCAGATATGTGTATATTTACCTAATTCACAAGAAGTCTGAAACTCTTGAAAAGTTCAAAGAGTACAAGACTGAGGTTGAGAACCTCTTAGGTAAATCGCTTAAAACAATTCGATCGGATCGAGGTGGAGAGTATATGGACACTGAATTCCAGGACTATATGATAGAACACGGAATTACGTCCCAACTCTCAGCGCCTGGTATGCCACAGCAGAATGGTGTATCGGAGAGGAGAAACAGAACCTTGTTGGACATGGTTCGGTCGATGATGAGCTATGCTCGTCTCCCTGATTCTTTTTGAAGTACGCAGTGGAGATCGCGATTTATATTTTGAACAACGTTAAAGTCGAAGAGTGTTTGTGAAACACCTTTCGAGCTCTGGAGTGGACGTAAAGGCAGTTTACATCACTTCAGGATTTGGGGATGCCCGACCCATGTGTTGGTGTCAAACCCAAAAAAGTTAGAACCCCGTTCGAAATTGTGCCTATTCGTAGGTTACCCCAAAGAGACTAGAGGTGGTCTATTTTACGATCCTAGGGAAAATAGGCTGCTTGTGTCGACAAACGCCACTTTCCTAGAGGTAGACCACGTCAGGGATCATTTACCAAGGAGTAAAATTGTGTTAAATGAAATTGACAGTACATCAGCAAGAGTTGCTGATGGGGCTAGTACGTCAACAAGTGTTGCGTTGATCCTAGCACATCTAGTCAAATTTGTTCCCAAGAGTTGGGAATGCCTCGACGTAGTAGGAGGGTTGTGAGACAGCCTGATCGCTACATGGGTTTAGCTGAAACTTCAGTTGTCGCTCCTGATGATGACTGTAAGGATCCATTGACCTATGATCAGGCAATGGTTGATGTTGACAAAGACGAGTGGATTAAAGCTATGGACCAAGAAATGGAGTCTATGTACTTCAATTCTGTATGGAAGCTTGTGGATCAACCGGATGGGTAAAACCTATTGGTTGCAAATGGATCTACAAGCGTAAACGTGGTGTAGATGGGAAGGTGCAGACCTTCAAAGCCCAACTAGTGGCAAAGGGTTTTACCCAGGTTGAAGAGGTTGACTATGAGGAAACCTTTTCACCTGTTGCCATGGTAAAGTCGATCAGGATCCTTCTGGCCATTGCCGCGTATTATGACTACGAGGTATGGCGGATGGACGCCAAGACGACCTTTACGAATGGCAAACTTGATGAGACCATCTACATGGACCAGCCCAAAGGGTTCATCACCCAAGGCCAAGAGCAAAAGGTTTGCCGGCTTCATAGGTCCATTTATGGGCTGAAACAAGCTTCGAGGTCTTCGAGGTCCAAAATGTCGACGAGGCTTGTGTCTACAAGAAAATCGTTGACAAAACTGTCGCATTTTTGGTGTTGTATGTGGACGATATTCTTCTCATTGGGAATGAGGTAGAATTTCTTACTGACGTTAAGAAGTGGCTAGCTTTACAATTCTAAATGAATGATTTGGGAGAAGCTCAATATGTTCTAGGTATCCAGATTGTCCGGAACCGGAAGAACAGAATGCTAGCCCTGTCTCAAGAATCTTATATTGACAAAATGTTGTCTAGATATAAGATGCAGAACTCCAAGAACGGCTTGCTGCCTTTCAGGCATGGGGTTCACTTGTCTAAGGATCAATGTCCTAAGACTCCTCAAAATGTTGAGGATATGAGACGGATTCCATATGCTTCAACTGTAGGGAGCCTGAAGTATGCCATGCTGTGTACTAGGCCCGACATCTGTTATGCAAAGAGGGAATTGTCGGTGAGATATCACCCAATCCAGATTAGATCACCGGGCGGTAGTAAAGGCAATCCTCAAGTATCTTAGGAGAACGAGGAACTACAGCTTAGTGTGTGGTAGTGGGGATATGATCCTTACGGGATACACGGATTCTTATTTTCAGACCGATAAGGATTCTAGGAAATCTACTTGAGTCGACCTTCATTTTGAATGGAGGAGTCAGTAGTATGGCGAAGCATCAGCGAGGATGCATCGCTGATTCCACTATGGAAGCGGAGTATGTTGCGGCTTGTGAAGCTGCAAAGGAAGCTGTTTGGCTTAGGAAGTTCATGACAGATTTTGAAGTTGTTCCAAATATGAACTTGCCGATCACACCGCTCGTGATAACAAGGTGGTGCGATGAGCCAACTCACGTGAGTCTCGTGAGCCATAAGAGAGGCAACACATTGAGCACAAGTATCATTTGATACGGGAGATTGTGCACCGCGAGACGTGACGGTCATGCGAGATAGCATCGAGCACAACGCGTGGGCGATCCATTTACAAAGCCCCTCACGGCTAAGGTGTTTGAGGGTCACCTAGAGAGTCTAGGTCTTCGAGAGCTTCCTGACTAGGGCAAGTGGGAGATGTGTAAACGGGTATTCAATGCCCTAGTTTATTGTATTACTTCATTGTAATTTATGTACATTTAAGAAATGTATTTTCTCCACTAGCTTAGTCCAAGTGGGAGTTTGTTGGGATTTTTGTCCTAATCTCGTGTTTGTAATATATTATTTGTAATTAATAAGAGTTATTCATTTCATCACTTTGTGTCTCGCAATATTTATAAACTTTTCCAATAAACTAAGCTCCAGGGTCATTGAATTTATGAGAGAACTAGAACTTGAACGGTGTGTAGTGGACACACAGGGAGGATCACGTTCGAGTTAATGACCCGAACGGTCTGATGATATGGATAGGGTTGGAGACCTAATCCTAGATATACTGTGGATGCGACCCACTTTGTATTAGATACAAACGAGGTGATCTGACTCGTTCATGTAGTTGACATGCGAGTGGGGGCATCATGTGCAATGAGATTGTACAAGACCGGACCGTGATTTATTAGACCTCACGATGTAACACCGCTGTGTGATGAAGACTAATAACCGTAGATGACCATTAGTGACTCGACACGAATCCCGAGCGTGTTACGGACTCCACCTCATGCGAGGTTTGTTCTTTGACTAGTAATGCAGGTGAGGGTGGTCACGCTTACTCGCCCAATATGCCTATCTTCTCAGGGACAGAACCAAGTAGGGAGCTCGGAACTTAACTACGCGAGATGGAATTCACTCGTTCCCGCCTTTAGGGAAACTAGAGGGGTTGTTCCCTTGAGTGTTGTCTCCAGGGCTTGGACAACGGGCGCACACCTTCTCACTGGCCTGAGAAGGGTGTTGTGTAATGTTGGACCATCACAATATGTTGTTCATTAGAGGAGCAGCGGGGACTTAAGGAACAAGAGGTAGACACAAGGGTAAAATGGTAATTTGACCCAGCCGTGTCTACGAACAACCTGTGAAGGGTCGACTCATGGGAATTTGTTATATCAGTGGACACGTAATATTCTGCACTGACGGGAGTGCAGCTACGGGCTATAGTGGAGCAGTGAGCATGATGATTCCGTCTGGATACTAGATTCAGGAGCCACTAACCATGTATGTTCTTTTTTTCAGGAAACTAGTTCCTGGAGGCAGCTTGCTGATAGTGAGATAACTCTCAGGGTTGGAACAGGAGAGGTTGTCTCAGCTAGAGTAGTGGGAGCAGTGAAGTTGTTATTTAGAGATAGATTCATTTTATTAGAAAATGTACTTTTGGTTCCTGGAATCAAAAGAAATCTTGTATCTATCTCTTGTTTACTTGAACATATGTATAAAGTATCTTTTGATTATAATGAAGCGTTCATTTGCAAAAGAGGTATACGAATATATTTTGCTAAACTTGAAAATAACTTATATGTGTTAAGACCAACAGAGATAAAAGCTATTTTGAACACCGAGATGTTCAAAACAGCTGATACTCAAAATAAAAGATAGAAGTTTTCTCCAAGTACATATCTTTGGCACTTGAGACTAGGTCACATTAATCTCAATACGATTGGGAGATTGGTTAAGAGTGATCTTCTAAGTCAGTTAGAGGACAAGTCCTTACCACCATGTGAGTCCTGTCTTGAGGGGAAAATGATTAAACGACCATTTTCTGAAAAAGGTTATAGGACCAATAAACCCTTGCAACTCTTACATTCGGATCTTTGTGGTCCAATGAATGTTAAGGCACGAGGAGGGTATGAATATTTCATCAGTTTCATTGATGATTATTCTAGGTATGGCTAACTTTACCTAATGCATCATAAGTCTGGAACCCTTGAAAAATTCAAGGAGTATAAGGCAGAGGTTGAGAACTCGTTAGGTAAAATGATTAAAACACTTCGATCAGATCGAGGTGGAGAGAATATGGATTTGAGATTCCAAGACTATATGATAGAACATGGAATTGTATCCCAACTCTCAGCGCCCGGTACACCTCAGTAGAATGGTGTATCTGAAAGGAGAAACAGAACCCTGTTAGACATGGTTTGACCCATGATGAGCTATGCTCAGCTGCCTAGTTCGTTTTGGGGATATGCAGTAGAAGTTGCTGCATATATTTTGAACATGGTTCCTTCTAAGAGTGTTTCAGAAACACCCTATGAGTTATGGAAAGGGCGTAAAGGTAGTTTACGTCACTTCAGGATTTCGGAATGTCCGACACATGTGCTAGTGTCCAATCCAAAGAAATTGGAACATTGTTCAAAATTATGCCTAATCGTAGGATACTCCAAGGAAACGAAAGGTGGTCTGTTTTATGATCCTCAAGAGGACAAGGTTCTTGTGTCGATAAACTCCACGTTCTTAGAGGAAGATCACATGAGAGATCATCGGCATCGTAGCAGAATTGTCTTGAGTGAAATTTTCAGGGAAGCTACAGATAAATCAACAAAAGATGTTGATCAAGTCGCCTCTTCTCAAGAGTTGAGAATGCCTCGACGTAGTGGGAGGGATGTTAGACAACCCGACCGTTACATGGATTTGACTGAAACCTAGGTCGTCATACCTGATGATGGCGTTAAGGATCCATTTGTTGGGTTTTATGTCCTAAAATTCGTAGTTTTGTAAACTAAATGTATATTCTATTTTGCAATAAAGGTGTTATTGAGAATTATTCAGTAAAGAGGTTTTTGAATAAAGTGAATTGTGTATTATGTAACCTTAATCCAATAAAGAACCCTTAGCTATAGGATGAATACTTGACTTTATGTGTGACATAAAAGTGGATCAAGTTCAAGTTATAGCCAGAACCGTCTACAGTTTAAGGATAAGGTTGGGTACCTTATCCTAGGGACACTATGGACGCGACCCACTTTGTAGAGTACAAACGATGTGATCCTAAATCGTTCATGTGGAGACATGTGAGTGGGGGCATCCTATGCAATGAGTTTGCATAAGACTAAACCGCAAAATAGTCACTTAGACTTTATAACTCCGTTTACTGTCTTAACTGGCTATATTCATACGATGACCTAGGTGTTGGGATTTGTGCCCTAAAAGTCGTAGTTTGTAATTATGTTCTAATTAATGTAATAAAGTGTTATTATTTCAATAAAGTGTTATTGTTCGTTATCTACGAGTTTGCCTTCATTCAAACCCTAAATTCAATAAACTAAACATCCAAGGTTGTTAAATGAATCTCTAACTGAATGTAATGTACATAAAAAGGATCTCGGTTCGAGATACAGCCTAAAGGGTCTATAGTTAGGGGATAAGGTTTGGGTACCTTACCCTGGTTAAACTATGGATGTGGCCCACTTTGTATTTGATGCAAACACAGTGATCCTAACGTGTTCGTGTAGATGACATGTGAGTGGGGATATCCTATGTAATGAGATTACATAAGACAAGACTACGAAATAGTAACCTCTAGCTGTAACTCCGTTGACTAGTTAGGTTTCCATTTCACTAGGATGACCTAGGCAACTTGATCTCAATCCTAAGCAGGTTACGAACTCCTGTTCGCGAGGGATTGTCCTTTGACTAGTATGGGTGAGAGTGGCCAAATTCGCAGTCTCAATATGCCTACCTTCTTGGGGACAAGACCGAGTGAGCGACTAGGTGAGCGACTAGGAACTTAACTTAGAAAGATGGAATTCACTCCTTCCCGCCTACTAGGGTAAGTAGAGGAATGTTTTCTTAAGTGGTGTCTCCGGGACTTGAACAAAGGGTCCGACCCTCTCATTGGCCTGAGAGGGACTCTTTTTGTTGGTAGGACCACAAACAAATTGTTCATTAGAGAGCACTTTGGTACTTAAGGTACAAGATGTAACCTGGGTAAAATGGTAATTTGACCCACCGGTGTACGAACATTAAATGAAGGATTGACTTGCTTTGTTATTGGTCAATATCCATGGACACAGAAATATATCTGCAGTGAGAAGAGTGCAGCTGTGGGACCTTAGTAGAGTGTTCCCGCAGTTAACGAATGTTGATTGGGAGGTTAATGAGATTAATCGAGCAATCTCGTATCGTTGGAGCTTCTGATTTGTAGGTCCATTAGGTCCACCTTCTAGCTCGTAAATGGTTGTTAGATCATTTGAATTTGAAATGTTCAAATTCATTAGGGAATATATTTAATGTATTTAGATACGATATAATATATAGTTTTGGAACTATATATTATATTTTTAATGTGAATATGATTCATATTAAATTATATGAGAGAAATGAATATTTGAAAGAGTTCAAATATTATATTAAATGTGAATATGATTCACATTTGAAAACTATAGGTTAAAATTTAATGTGCACTGGATGTACATTAAAACTATAAGTTAAAGGGGTAATATGATTAAATGAGATTTAATCTAAATTAAATATATGATATTTAATTTGTATTATTTAAATATGATTTAAATTAATAATTAAATATGATTTAATTATTATATTATTATTATTTTAATAATAAAATAAGAGAACGTGTCATCCAGATACGTTTCCACTACCCCCCTACTTCTCCCTATCGATAGTACAACAAGGGGAAGAGGGTTGCTCTTGCAGATTGATCGATCAACTGAATTATTCAAGCAATTGGAGAATTGCTCTCTCTCTCTCACTCTCACATTCCCAAACCTTTTCCAATTGTTGGATTACCTTCCCACCAAGGTTGATCTAAGTGGAATCCAGAGAATAGGAGGTTTGCCATTTTGGTGGTATCTTGTTGCTGGAAGAAAACAGAGAAGTTTAGTTCTTGTGTTGCTGAAAAGCTAGGAGCAAGGTGTTGCTGGAGAATTATCAACTATAAAGGTAATTCTTTTCTCTTCTTAATTTAACAGTTAAATTTAGGAATGTTTTCATGTATATCTCCATGTCTAATTAGATTAGAATTAGCATGCTTGTTCTGTATGTTTTTGTCAATGTACTGGTTTTTGTTTCAATTAAAACAATCAAGCAAATTACGATCCCAAACACGTTTCCGCTGCTCAAGGAGATCCGATCTCCATCAATAGGTAACTCGATCTTAATCTTGAGCGTTCTATGAACTCATGTTTATTCGGATTATCCTTAGATTTGCATGGGTAATAGTGGCCAGAGACTGTCGACTCAATAAGCCTCCCATTTCAGGGATAAGTCTGGGTAGATAGCTGGGAACATAGTTCTGCAAGATGGAATTCACTCCTACCCGCTTTAAGGATTAGTAGAGAGGTTGTTCCATTAAGTGCTGATTTTGGATCTTGAACAAAGGGCCCACCCCTCTCATTCACCCGAGAGAGATTCGGTTTGTTGGTTGGACCACAAACCAATTTTTCATTAGAGGATTAGTGAGACTTAAGAAACAAGAGGTAATTACAGGGGTAAAACGATAATTTTGACCCAACTTTAATTACGAACGACCTGTGAAGGATCGACTTACTAATCATGGTTATATCGAGTGGACAAAAATATATCTACAGTGAGGGGAGTGCAACCACTGGGCTTTAGTGGAGTGTCCTGGTGGTTAACGAATGTTGATTAGCTAGGCTAAAGAGTTTGGTAGGTTAATCTTGTATCGTTGGAGGTCATGATCTGTAGGTCCATTAGGACCTTCTTACTAGCTCGGACTAAACACATTTTGAGAGAAAAGAATTTGAATTGTTCAGATTCGAGTTTGGGAGAAAGTGTTAATTATATGTGATATATTTAACGAATCATAGCTTAATTATGAATTAAACTATGATTAAAAGAAGGTGTATATATTTAAATATGATTTAAATATTGGATCGGTTTATAGCATGAATAAAGATTCATGTTCGGAACATCGATCGGGATCGGGTAATTTATTTAATTTAATATTTGATATTAAATTAAATTAAAAATTAATTAATTAATTAATTAATTAAACTAATTTTAATTAAAAATTAATTTAATATTCATTTTTGAATTAATATTAAATGAAAAATAGTGGATTTTCATGCATTTTTCATGAAATCCAAGTTGCCAACTTGCCCATGATGATTCAGCTCAAAATTGGCCAAAATTGGCCACCTTCTTCTTCAATTGTTCTCATCACTGTTGAGATGTCACTCTAATGAAGCTTTATATAATGGTGATTTGAGGTATTTTGATAGAATTTTGCATAAATTAAAAGAATTCCCGTTTTGTGACCTTTGAGGTCTTTTCTTCTAAATTCTCTCAACCTAGGATCTCACAATCCATTCCAAGGCCTGAGGATAGTAGGGAAGACTCTGGAGGTGGTCCACGAAGTGTTCGTGTTGAAAATCATCCACCGGGTGAAGAGAATTTGATCTTCAAAGGTGAGTTTCTTAACTCCTAGTTTTTTCATCTTTGAGCATGCATTTTATTTTACAAAATTGATCAACTTATAGTGTTCAAGATCCAAAATTGCTTCCAGTTTCTTAATCTAGACTCTTCCACCATTGACTTGTAAACAAGCAGTGGATTAAAGCCATGGACCTCGAAATGGAGTCAATGTACTTCAATTCAGTCTGGAAACTTGAAGATCAACCAGATGGTGAAAGACCTATCGATTGTAAGTAGATCTACAAGAGAAAATGAGATCAAGCCGGTAAGGTGCAAACCTTTAAGGCTCGACTTGTGGCAAAGGGTTATACCCAACGAAAAGGGATGGACTATGAAGAAACCTTCTCCCCTGTTGCCATGCTTAAGTCGATTAGAATAATCTTGTCCATTTCCACATTTTATGATTATGGAATTTGGCAAATGAATGTCAAGACAACCTTTCTGAATGACAATCTTGAAGAGAGTATCTATATGGATCAACCAGAGGGGTTCATAGTGCGGTGTCAAGAGCAAAAGGTTTGCAAGCTGAAACGATCCATCTATGGATTGAAACAAGCATCTAGATTCTGGAATATAAGATTTGATACTGCGATCAAATCTTATGGCTTTGAATAGAACATTGACGAGCCTTGTGTCTACAAGAATATAGTCAATACTACTGTAGCTTTCTTAGTTCTATACGTAGATGATATCTTGCTCACTGGGAATAATGATACAGGATTCCTTACTGGCGTTAAGCAATGGCTAGCGACCCAATTCTAAATAAAAGATTTGGGAAAGGCTCAGTTTTTCCTTGGAATCCAAATTGTTCGGAATCGCAAAAACAAAACGCTAGCGTTGTCTCAGACATCATAATTGACAAGATGTTGGTTAAATATAAGATGCAGAATTCCAAGAAGGGATTATTACCTTTCAGGCATGGAATTCATCTGTCTAAGGAACAGTGTCCTAAGACACCTCAAGAAGTTGGGGATATGAGACGCATTCCCTATGCATCAACTGTCGGTAATCTGATGTATGTCATGCTATGTACTCGACCCGACATATGCTATGCAGTGGGAATTGTCAGCAGGTATGAGTCAAATCCTAGATATGATCATTGGACTGCCGTTAAAAATATCCTCAAGTATCTAGGAGAACGAAGGACTATATGCTTGTATATGGCGCAAAGGATTTGATCCTTGCAGGATACACTGACTCTGATTTTCAGACTGATGTAGATTCGAGGATCAGGAACAGTTTTCACTCTTAACGGAGGAGCTATAGTATGGAGGAGTATAAAGCAAGGATGTATTGCTAACTCCACAATGGAGGTTGAGTATGTCGCAGCTTGCGAAGCAGCGAATGAGGTTGTATGGCTTAGAAAGTTCTTGGTTGATTTGGAAGTTGACATATGAATTTGCCTATCACTCTTTATTGTGATAATAGTGGTGTAGTGGCAAATTCTAAAGAACCTAGAAGCCATAAGCGCGGAAAGCACATAGAGCGCAAATATCATCTCATTAGGGAGATTGTGCAACGAGGAGACGTGATCATCACGTAGATTGCTTCGGAGCACAACATTGTTGATTCATTTACAAAGCCCATCACGGCTAAAGTGTTTGAGGGACACTTAGAGAGTCTAGGACTATGGGTTGTACAATAGGACAGTTTTCTTGCTCAGCATGTTTGACTCCACCGACGTTTTAGTCCAAGTGGGAGTTTGTTGGGTTTTATGTCGTGAAACTCGTGGGTTTGTAGAATGAATGTATATTCTATTTTTCAATAAAGATGTTATTGAGATTTATTCAAATAAAGGTGTTATTGAATAAAGTGAATTGTATATTTTGAAACCCTAATCCAATGAAGAACCCATGGCTACAGGATGTATACTTGAACTTTATATGTGACATAAAAATGGATCAGATTCAAGTTATAGCCAGAATGATCTATAGTATAGGGATAGTGTTGGGTACCTTATCCTGGGGACACTATGAACGTAGCCCACTTTGTAAAATACAAACGATGTGATCCTGAATCGTTCATGTGGAGACATGCGAGTGGGGGCGTCCTATGCAATGAGTTTGCATAAGACTGAACCGAGAAAAAGTCACTTAGACTTTATAACCCCGTTTACTATCTTAACTAACTATATTCATGCGATGACCTAGGTAACTCGATCTTAATCCTGAGCGTGCCATGAATTCTTGTTCATTCGGATTATCCTTAGATTTGCATGGGTGAGAGTGGCCTGAGATTGCCGACTCAATAAGCCTCACATTTCAGGGATAAGACCAGGTAGATAGCTGGGAACATAGTTCTGCAAGATAGAATTCACTCCTACCTGCTTTAGGGACAAGTAGAGAGGTTGTTCCCTCATGTACTGACTCCGGGTCTTGAACAAAGGGCCCACCCCTCTCATTGGCCCAAGAGGGATTCAGTTTGTCGGTTGGACCACAAACCAATTGTTCATTAGAGGATCAGTTGGACTTAAGGAACAAGAAGTAATTATAGGGGTAAAACGGTATTTTTTGACCCAGCTGTAATTACGAACGACATGTGAAGGATCGACTTACTAATCTTGTTTATATCGAGTGGACAAAAATATATCTACAGTGAGGAGAGTGCAGCCACAGGGCTTTAGTGGAGTGTCTCGCTGGTTAACGAATGTTGATTAACTAGGCTAAAGAGTTTGATCGGTTAATCTCGTATCGTTGGAGCTCATGATCTGTTGGTCAATTAGGTCCTCTTACTAGCTCGAACTAAGCCTTGTAACATTTGAGAGAAAAGAATTTGAATTGTTCAAAATCGATTTTGGGAGAAAGCGTTATTTATATGCGATATATTTAACATTTCATAGTTTCATTAAGAATTAAACTATGATAAAGAAGAGGTGGACGTATTTAAATATGATTTAAATATTGGTTCGGTTTGTAACATGAATAGGGATTCATGTTCGTACGATCGATTTAAGAAATCGGGATTGGTCCAATTATTTAATTGGATATTTCATATTAATTTAAATATTTATTTAGAATTAATTAATTAATTAAATTAATAAATTGATTTTAATTTAAAATTAATTTTATATTAATTTTGAATTAAAATTAAATAAAAATTCAAAATTGAATTTGAAATTTCAATTGGACCAAAATCAAAAAGGTGAACAAGCAACTTTGATAGTCAAATTCACCAAAATTCAGCACCTTCTTCTTGATTAATCCTCATCATTCATGTGTTGGCATCTTCACAAGGTTTGATGAAGCTTTAATTGAAGATGAATTGAAAAGGATAAAAGGAATTCTGCAGAAAATTCATTTTACTCTCGGTTTTGAATCATTCTCACTCTTCTTCCAAATTCTCTCAACTTAAGATCCCACAATCTGTTCCAAGGCCTGAGAATAGTAGAGAAGAAATTAGAGGTTGTCCACAAAGTGTTTGTGATAAGAAATTGCCCACGGATGAGGAGAATTTTGAGCTACAAAGGTATGAGTTCTTATTCTCTGTTTTTCCAGATTTGAGCATTCTTTTTGTTTGTAAAATTGATCAACTTAAAGTGTTCAAGATCCAAAATTGTTTCCGCTTTCTTAATATAGACTCTTTCAGGTAGGACCACAAACAAATTGTTCATTAGAGGAGCACTGGTACTTAAGGTACAAGATGTAACCCAGGAGTAAAATGGTAATTTGACCTAGCTGGTGTTACGAACATTCGTGAAGGATTGACTTGTTGTTATTGGTCAATATCCGTGGACACAGAAATATATCTGCAGTGAGAAGAGTGCAACTGCGGGACTTTAGTGGAGTGTTCCCGCAGTTAACGAATGTTGATTAGGAGGTTAATAAGATTAACCGAATAATTTCATATCGTTGGAGCTTCTGATCTGTAGATCCATTAGGTCCACCTTCTAGCTCGTAAAGGGTTCTTAGATCGTTTGAATTTGAAATGTTCAAATTCATTAGGGAATAAATTTAATGTATATAGATACGTTATAATATAAAGTTTGGGAACTTTATATTATAAATTTAATGTGAATATGATTCATATTAAATTACATGAGAGAATTAAATATTTAAAAGAGTTCAAATATTAATTTAAATGTGAATATGATTCATATTTGAAAACTATAGGTTAAAATTTAATGTGCATAATATGTACATTAAACTATAGATTAAAGGGTAAAATGATTAAATGTGATTTAATCATTTAATTAATTAATGTGATATTTAAATTAAATATGATTTAATTTAATTTAATTAATTAATAGTTAATTAATTATTTTTTTTAATTAATTAATAGTTAATTAATTATTATTTTTAATTAATTAATTGGGAACGTGTCAAGATGACACGTTCCCACCTTTCCCCAATTCCCTGTCGATAGGGAGTGGGAAGTTACCCAAAGAACTTCTTCTTCTCCTGGTGAGAAGGGGAATGCTTAATCAATCGATCGATGTTTTGGGCAATTAGTGAACTGCTGTAAGAAAATTCTCTCTCTCAAATTCCCTTCTCTTCCAACTGTTGGACCCTTCCCACCAAGGGAGATCTAAGTGGAATCCAGAAATATAGAAGGTTCTCACTAGTGGTAGTGTTCTGTAAAAACAGAGAAGCACCTTGTTACTATGTTGTTGTGCAAAAAGGAGCAAGGAGTTGTTGCGTATTGAGAAAACTACAAAGGTAAATAACTTCGAATTTCCTTGTTAGTTTAGGTTAATTACAGCATGTTTGCATGTTTTAGTTCCATGTCCTAATTAGATTAGATTTAGATTGCTTATTCTCTATTTTTTGCCCAATGTACTGGTATTTGAATTAAACCAAAATAAACAAGCAATTGATCCATAAAAACACGTTTCTGCTGCTCAAGGGGATTAGATCTCCATCAACCTCACCACTTTACTCAACGAGCTTCAGACTTTTGAGTCCCTGATGAAATCAAAGGGAAAAGAGAAGGAGTCAAATGTTGTCACTTCGAAGAAGTTCCTAAGAGGATCGTTATCAGGGACCAAGTTCGGTTCTTCTTTTCCAAGAATAAAAGTATTCAGAAGAAGAAGAAGGACAAAGGGAAGGGGCAAGCTCCCACATGCAAAGTTAAGGCCACAAAAAAATGTTTTCATTGTGGTGGAGACGAGCACTAGAAGAGGAAATGCCCGAAGTACCTTGCAGAAAAGAAAGCTAAGAAGGAAAAACAAGGTAAATGTGATTTACTTGTTGAAACATGTTTAGTGGAACATGATGATTCCGTCTGGATATTAGATTCAGGAGCCACTAACAATGTTTGTTCTTCTTTTTCAGAAACTAGTTCTGGCGAAAAATTACCGATAGGGGAGATAACTCTCAAGGTTGGTATAGGAGAGGTTGTCTCAGCAAAAGCAGTGGGAGCAGTGAAGTTGTTGTTTAAAGATAGATTCATATTATTAGAAAATGTACCTTTGGTTCCTGGAATCAAAAGAAATCTTGTATCTATCTCTTATTTGCTTGAACATATGTATAAAGTATCTTTTGATCATAATGAAGCGTTCATTTGCAAAAGAGGTGTACGAACATTTTCTACTAAACTTGAAAACAACTTATACGTATTAAGACCAACAGAAGTAAAAGCTGTTTTGAACACCGAGATGTTTAAAACAGTTGATACTCAAAATAAAAGGCAGAAGCTTTCTCCTATACCTATCTTTGGCACTTGAGACTAGGCCACATTAATCTCAATAGGATTGGGAGATTGGTCAAGAGTGGTCTCCTAAGTCAATTAGAGGACAACTCTTTACTAGCATGTGAGTCATGTCTTGAGGAAAAAATGACTAAAAGACCTTTTTTCTGAAAAAGGTTATAGAGTCAAAGAGCCCTTGGAACCCGTGCATTCGGATCTCTATGGTCCTCTGAATGTCAAGGCACGAGAAGGGTATGAATATGTCATCAGTTTTATTGATGTTATTCTAGGTATGGCTATCTTTACCTAATGCATCATAAGTCTGAAACTCTTGAGAAGTTCAAGGAGTATAAGGCAGAGGTTGAGAACACATTAGGTAAAACGATTAAAACACTTCGATCAGATCGAGGTGGAGAGTATATGGATTTGAGATTCCAAGACTATATGATACAACATGGAATCGTATCCCAACTTTCAACGCCCAGTACACCTCAACGGAATGGTGTATCTGAAAGGAGAAATAGAACCCTGTTAGACATGGTTAGATCCATGATGAGCTATGCTCAGCTGCCAAGTTCGTTTTGGGGATATGCAGTAGAAGTTGTTGCATATATTTTGAACATGGTTCCCTCTAAGAGTGTTTCAGAAACACCCTATGAGTTATGGAAATGGCGTAAAGGTAGTTTACGTCACTTCAGGATTTGGAGATGTCCGACACATGTGTTGGTGTCCAATCTAAATAAATTGGAACATCGTTCAAAATTATGGCTATTTATAGGATACTCCAAAGAAACGAAAGGTGGTCTATTTTATGATCCTCAAGAGGACAAGGTGCTTGTGTCGACAAACACCACGTTCTTAGAGGAAGACCACATGAGAGATCATCAACCTCGTAGCACGATTGTTTTGAGTGAAATTTCTAAGGAAGTTATAGATAAATTAACAAAAGTTGTTGATCAAGCTGGTCTTTCTTAAGAGTTGAGAATGTCTCGACGTAGTGGGAGGGATGTCAAACAACCTGACCTTTACATGGATTTGACTGGAACCTAGGTCGTCATACCTGATGATGGCATAGAGGATCCATTGACCTTTAAACAGGCAATGTATGATATATATAAGGACCAGTGGATTAATGTCATGGACCTTGAAATGGAGTCAATGTACTTCAATTCAGTATGAGAACTTGTAGATCAACCAGATGGTGAAAAACCTATCAGTTGCAAGTGGATCTACAAGAGGAAACGAGATCAAGCCGGTAAGGTGCAAACCTTTAAGGCTCGACTTGTGGCAAAGGGAAGGGGTGGACTATGAAGAAACCTTCTCCCATGTTGCCATGCTTAAGTCCATTAGAATACTCTTGTGCATTGCAACATTTTATGACTATGAAATTTGGCAAATGGATGTCAAGACAACCTTTCTGAATGGAAATCTTGAGGAGAGTATCTATATCGATCAACCAGAAAGGTTCATAGTTCAGGGTCAAGAGCAAAAGGATTGCAAGCTTAAACGATCCATCTATGGATTGAAACAAGCATCTAGATCCTTGAATATAAGATTTGATCGGCTTTGAACAGAATATTGACGAACCTTATGTCTACAAGAAGATAGTCAATACAACGGTAGCTTTCTTAGTTCTTTACGTAGATGATATCTTGCTCATTGGGTATGATATTCGATTCCTGACTAGCGTTAAGTAATGGCTAGCGACCCAATTTAAAATGAAAAATTTGGGAGAGGCTCGGTTTGTTCTTGGAATCCAAATTGTTTGGAATCGCAAGAACAAAATACTAGCACTGTCACAGACATCTTATATCAACAAGATGTTTGTTAGATATAAGATGCAAAATTTCAAGAAGAGTACATTACCTTTCAGGCATGGAATTCATCTGTCTAAGGAACAGTGTCCTAAGTGTTGGGATTTTTGTCCTAATCTCGTGTTTGTAAATTAATGTTTGAAATTAATAAGAGTTATTTATTTCATTACTTTGTGTCTCGCAATATTTATAAACTTTTCCAATAAACTATGCTCCAAGGTCATTGAAATTATGAGAGAACTAGAACTTGAATGGTGTGTAGTGGACACATAGGGAGGATCACGTTCGAGTTAATGACCCGAACGGTCTACAGTATATGGATAGGGTTGGAAACCTAATCCTGGATACACTGTGGTTGCGGCTTGCTTTGTATTAGATAGAAACGAGGTGATCTGACTCGTTCATGTGGTTGACATGCGAGTGGGGGCATAATATGCAATGAGATTGTACAAGACCGGATCGTGAATTATTAGACCTCATCGATGTAACACCGCTGACATGAGGGACTAATAACCGTGAGATGACCATTAGTGACTCGACACGAATCTCGAGCGTGTTAAGGACTCCCGCATCTGCGGAGGTCCGTCCTTTGACCGCACGGGTGAGGGTGGTCACGATTACTCGCCCAATATGTCTATCTTCTCGGGACATGACCAAGTAGGGGGAGAACTTAACTACGCGAGATGGAATTTACTCGTTCCCGCCTTTAGGAAAACTAAAGGGGTTGTTCCCTTAAGTGTTGTCTCCAGGGCTTGGACAACGGGCGCCCACCTTCTCACTGGCCCGAGAATGGTGTTGTGTATGGTTGGACCATCACAATATGTTGTTCATTAGAGGAGCAATGGGGACTTAAGGAACAAGAGGTAGACACAGGGGTAAAACGGTAGTTTAACCCAGCCGTGTCTACGAACAACCTGTGAAGGGTCGACTCATGGTCATTGGTTATATCAGTTGACACATAATATTTTGCACTGACGGGAGTGCAGCTACGGGCTATAGTGGAGTGTTACCGTAGCTAATGAATGTTGATTAATCGGGTCAAAGAGTTTGACAGGTTAATCTCGGATCATTGGAGCCCGCCATCGAGGTCTATTAGGTCCTCGGTTGGCTCAATGCTGGTTAAAAGAAGGGTTTATGTTTTGGTATGAAATTGAAGTGTTCAATTTCACTTAAAGGGCATTTATGTCATTTATATGAGATATGAATGATATAATATATAGTTTAATGTGAATGAGATTCATAATAAACTATAGGTTAGCCTAATTATTGAATTAAGGCTAATTGGAGAAATTAATTGAGGGAAATTAAATTGGATGTGATTCAATTTAATTAATCCACATTTATTTCAAATGAGATTTGCAATATGAGATATGAGATATCTTATTTTATGTGGTTATGCAAATGAGATTTGCATAACCTATGGTTGTGGTAAAGTGGTAATAATGTGGAGACTTTAACTCCATCATTCCACTATTTAAACCCTTTGCAAGAAGGGATTGGTAAGCTTTCTCTCATTTTTTGATTTTCATCCAAGAGAAGAGATTAAGAATTCTCTCAACTCTCTCAAATTATCCTCCCTCTCTAAAACCATAAGATCCCACAATCTTCCTTCTTTCTAAAAGAAGAACAACCGAGACTCCAAGTGGTAGTGTTCGGATTCCGTTCGTGGGAAGCATTTGTAGAGATCGTGTTTGTTCGCGAAGTGTTCGTGATCTTTGGAAGAAATATTGAAGAGAGTGTTCAACAAGTAAGTACAATTCATCTTGCTGTAAATTTCTTCCTTCTATTGCATGTTTAGCCTAGATCTAATAATTAGATCATTTTGACAAAACCAAGTAGCGTAATGATACCATGATGATTCGATCGTCTTCCGCTGCACGGGATTCTCATTCCCTTCACTAAGACACCTCAAGAAGTTGAGAATATGAGACGCGTTCTCTATGCTTCAGCTATTGGTAGTCTGATGTGTGTCATGCTATGTACTGGACCCGACATATGCTATGCAGTGGGAATTGTCAGTAGGTATCAGTCCAATCCAGGATTTGATCACTTGACTGCCATTAAGAATATCCTCAAGTATCATAGGAGAACAAGCGACTATATGCTTTATGGCGCAAAGAATTTGATCCTTGCAGGATACACTGACTTTGATTTTCAGACTGATGTAGATTCGAGGAAATCACATCAGGATCTGTGTTCACTCTTAACGAAGAAGCTATAGTATGGAGGAGTATAAAGCAAGGTTGTATTGCTGACTTCCCCATGGAGGTTGAGTACGTCGCAGCTTGCGAAGCAGCGAAGGAGGTTGTATAGCTTAGGAAGTTCTTGACTGATTTGCAAGTTGTTCCAAATATGAATTTGCCTATAACCCTTTATTGTGATAATAGTGGTGCAGTGGCAAATTCTAAAGAACCTAGAAGCCATAAGAGCGAAAAGCACATAGAGCGCAAATATCATCTCATCAGGGAGATTATGTAACGAGGAGATGTGATTGTCACGCAGATCGCTTCGGAGCACAACATTATTGATCCGTTTACAAAGCCCCTCACGGCTAAAGTGTTTGAGGAACACCTAGAGAGTCTAGGACTACGGGTTGTACAGTAGGGCAGTTTTTCTTTGCTCAGCATGTTTTTCCCACTGACGTTTTAGTCCAAGTGGGAGTTTGTTGGGTTTTATGTCCTAAAACTCGTGGTTTTGTAAATTGAATGTATATTCTATTTTTGTAATAAAGATATTGTTGAGATTTATTCAGTAAAAGTGTTATTGAATAAAGTGAATTGTGTATTGTGTAACCTTAAATCCAATAAAGAACCCTTGGCTATAGGATGAATACTTGTACTTTATGTGTGACATAAAAGAGGATCAAGTTCAAGTTATAGCAATAACGGTCTATAGTATAAGGATAGGGTTGGGTACCTTATCCTAGGGACACTATGGACGAGAACCACTTTGTAAAGCACAAATGATGTGATCCTAAATCGTTCATGTGGAGACATGTGAGTGGGGGCGTCCTATGCAATGAGTTTGCATAAGACTGGACCGCGAAATACTCACTCAGACTTTATAACTCCGTTTATTGTCTTAACTGACTATATACATACGATGACCTAGGTAACTCGATCTTAATCCTGAGTGTTCTATGAACTCTTGTTTATTAGGATTATCCTTAGATTTGCATGGGTGAGAGTGGCCTGAGATTACCGACTCCATAAGCCTCCCATATCAGGGATAAGTCTGGGTAGATAGTTGGGAACATAGTTTTGCAAGATGGAATTCACTCCTACCCGCTTTAAGGATTAGTAGAGAGGTTGTTCCCTTAAGTGCTGACTCCAGGTCTTGAACAAAGGGTCCACCCCCCTCATTGGTCCGAGAGAGATTCGGTTTGCTGGTTGAACCACGAACCAATTGTTCATTAGATAATCAGTGGGACTTAAGGAACAAGAGGTAATTACAAGGGTAAAACGGTATTGACCCATATGTAATTACGAACAACCTGTGAATGATCGACTTACTAATCATGGTTATATCGAGTGGACAGAAATATATCTACAGTGAGGAGAGTGTAGTCACTGGGCTTTAGTGGAGTGTCCTGGTGGTTAACGAATGTTGATTAGCTAGGCTAAAGAGTTTGGTCGGTTAGTCTCGTATCGTTGGAGCTCATGATCTGTAGGTCCATTAGGTCCCCCTTACTAGCTTGGACTAAGCCTTATAACATTTTGAGACAAAAGAATTTGAATTGTTCAAATTCGATTTTGGAAGAAATCATTAATTATATGTGATATATTTAACGAGTCATAGCTTAATTATGAATTAAACTATGATTAAAAGGAGATGGAAATATTTAAATATGATTTAAATATTAGATCAATTTATAGCATGAATAAAGATTCATGTTCGAAAAATCGATCGGGATTGGGCAATTTATTTAATTTAATATTTGATATTAAATTAAATTAATTTAAATTTAAATTAAATTTAATATTGATTTTTGAATTAAAATTAAAAAGAAAAAGGTGGATTTTCATGGATTTTCCATGAAATCCAAGTTGCCAACTTGCCCATGATGATTCAGCTCAAAATTGGCAAAAATTGGCCACCTCCATCTCAATTCATCCTCATCACACTTGAGTTGTCACTCTAATGAAGCTTGATGAAGTTTTATATAATGGTGATTTTAGGTAACTTGACAGAATTTTGCATAAATTAAAAGAATTTTCGTTTTGTGGCCTTTGGGGACTTTTCTTCCAAATTCTCTCAATCTAGGATCCCACAATCCGTTTCAAGGCCTGAGGATAGTAGGGAAGACTCTAGAGGTGGTCCACGAAGTGTTTGTGTTGAAAATCATCCACCAGGTGAAGAGAATTTGATCTTCAAATGTGAGTTTCTTAACTCCCAGTTTTTCCAGCTTTGAGCATGCATTTTATTTTGCAAAATTTATCAACTTAGAGTGGTCAAGATCCTAAATTGCTTCCGATTTCTTAATTTAAACTCTTTCAATAACAACCACATTCAGCTTATTTATGGCATTTGTTTTTCAATTGTTTCTAGGCAGTGATCACTTGATGTAGATCCTATAAAAAAAAAGTTGCATGGAATGGTTACATCAACAACAGTAGTCCTAGGCTCACCTCTTCTACGCAATGATATCTCATCATGTAGAAATGGTTGGAAGTAAGGTTGTCTGAGATCTTTCTCTGTGGCGTGTAAGGGCACAATCTCTAACTGCAAAAACAATGATAGTTTAAACGTCATTAAAAAGTATACTAGGACAGAAGTAGGGAAGGTTATTTACCGTTGGGTTTTCAAATATTTTGGCGTGCAAGTCCCGCCATTCTGGTTGTGAGTATGCATCCCAATTGATAATTTAGGGCACTGTATTTCGTATTCGTTTTGTGCACTCGGCTGGTTGTACATTCAGTGCAGGGTTGACTTCGTATGCCCAGGCTAGAAGGGCGTATACAAAGCCCCCCAATCTTATACCTTTGTTGCTCTTAATTATCACAACCTTTTTCATGTAGTTCACCCGCAATTGAAATGTTACGCGACCCCACGGGTAGTTATTGAACATCTCTATGTCATCAATCATTGGGAGGTGGTCTTCTTCAATGTTCACCTTCTCTTACTTCCAGTAGTAAGAAGCTCTCAAGACAATATAGTTGTGTCATTTTTATTAAATCATCTTCAACACCCCCTCTTATTTACCTTAAATGTTATATTTAGTGTCTTCCTCGTCGAAGTATTCTTTCTTGAATTTTCCCTCACCTTCCAGTTTGTCTCGGTCACTTTGTGGGATTGGACCACAGTTTAGTCCCGTAATCAAACCCAAACGTCAAGACCTTACCATTGATTTTGAAGTTCAATCCGAATGACTTTTTTTATGGAATCAAGGTCCCAAAACACAGCGGAAGCAAAATTAGATCATAAACATGTTTTTGGTTTGGAAAAACTAAATAGCAGTACACTGGCAAATAAACTATCAATAAGCAATTAGGCATGGAATTGTAGTAAAACATGTTGAATTAGTTTTCCTAAACTCAAGGTTAGGAAAAATTTACCTTTTTGGCTTTTGGTTTGCAACAGCTTGCAATTCCCTTTTCCAGCACTTTTCTTCTACAACGCCTTTCTATAGAACAGTACTAATAGAAGAGTACCTCCTATCCTCTAAGATCTTAGATCAAATCTTTATGAGAAGTTTTCTAACTTTTTGGGAGGGAGAAAAAAATTAGAGAGAACTTAGGAGAAAAACTGAAAGTTCCAATTTTTCACCACAAAAAGAACTTTCCATCATCAAAACTTTCTCCCAACTCCCTAAACTTATCGATTGGGAATGGGAGAAGAACATGGAAGTGGAGAGCGTGTCAATCACACGTTCCCCTTTAATTAATTAAAAAATAATTAATGAAATTAAATTAATTAATAATCTAATTAAATTAATTAATAATATAATTAAATCATATTTAATTATATTAATATATATAACCTTTTTAATTAATTCTTTAACTAATTAATTCATAATCAAACATATTAATTCTTTAACTAATTAATTCATAATTAAACATCATTGTTTAATTTAGGTCATTTAATCACATTACCTTTAGTCTATAGTTTAATGTACATCTTATGCACATTAAATTTTAACCTATAGTTTTAAATATGAATCATATTCATATTTAAAAAATATTCAAACTCCTTCAAATAATTAATTCTCTCATAAATTTATTTTTGAATCATATTCAAATTAAATCTATACTATGAAGTTTTAATGTAGATAAAAACTTTACAATATAATGTATCTCCATACATTAGGCTATTTCCCTAAGCAAATTTGAACATTTCAAATTCTAATCAATATTTAATAATCTAAGAACCCTTTACGAGCTAGGAAGTGGACCTAATGGACCTACATATCAGAAGCTCCAACGATACAAGATTATTAGGTTAATCTCATTAACCCCCTAATCAACATTCGTTAACTGCGAGAACACTCCATTAAAGTCCCGCAGTTGCACTCTTCTCATTGCAGATATATTTCTGTTCCATGGATAACGACCAATAACAGCAAGTCAACCCTTCTCGAGTGTTTGTAACGCCAGTTGGGTCAAATTATCGTTTTACCCCTGGGTTACTTCTTTAACCTTAAGTACCAGTGCTCCTCTAATGAACAACTTGTTTATGGTTCTACCAATGAACAGAAGTCCCTCTCGGGCCAATGAGAGGGTCAGGCCCTTTGTTCAAGTCTCGGAGACACCACTTAATGTTGGGGTGTATCCCTAATCTCGTGTAATTTGTAATACAGTTGTTTTAATAAATAAAGCTTGTTTATTTATCAAACTTTGTATCTCGCATTTTATAAACTTAATCCAATAAACTAAGCTCTAGGGTCATATTATTTGAGAGAACTAGAACTTGAATGGTATGTAGTGGACACATGGGGAGGATAACGTTCGAGTTAATGACCCGAACGGTCTACAGTATATGGATAGGGTTGGGAACCTCATCCTGGTAATACTGTGGATGTGGCCTGCTTTGTATTGGATACAAACGAGGTGATCCAGCTCGTTCATGTGGTTGACATGCGAGTGGGGGCATCATGTGCAATGAAATTGTACAAGACCGAACCGTGAAATATTATACCTATTGATGTAACACCTTTAACAGTATAGGACTAATAACTTCGTAGATGACCATTAGTGACTCGTACTTAATCCTGAGTGTGTTACGGACTCTTGTCTGCGGGGGTCTGTCATTTGACTAGTACGGTGAGGGTAGCCTGAGTCGCTCACCCAATATGCCTATCTTCTTGGGAACAGGACCACGTGGAGAGCTAGGAACTTAACTACGCAAGAAAGAATTCACTCGTTCCCGAGCTAGAGAAACTAGAGGGGTTGTAGGGCTTTTACAACAGGCGTTCACCCTCTCACTGAACCGAGAGGGATGTTGTTTATGGTCGGTGTAAACCCGAGATCTCTGCTTGGAATTTCTAAAAAAATAACAAAAATACAAATGTAAAAAGCATTTTGGGAAGTTGTTGTTGTACAAGGAAATGGAAAAAGACAAAAGAAGAAAATAAAAGGAAATGTGAAAATTAAAAAAAATTAAAAAAAAAATAAAAGAAAATTGATGGTGGGTGATGGGTGGAGCACCACCGCCAAACTCATTGTATAAATATCATTCTTTCTCATTTATGTCTTCTCATTTATCAAAGGAAGGCAGAGGCTTCATGGGAGAGGGTTGAAGGAAGAAGAGCATATGGTTTTTTGAGGTTGAAGTTTAAGAAGAAAGGGAGAAACTCAATCCAACCTCCCATGGCAGCAAGATAAGCAATTCTACCCACTACTGATTTTTATGTTATTTTGAGCACTACAAGAATTATTGAGAGGTGAGGTTTAATTTTCTAGAAAGTTAACTCATTTGTTAACAAATTTCGTGAAGAGAGCTCGGGCAAATTCTGAATTTAAGTTACTAATTTGTGAAGAGGAAGGCAGAGGAGAGAATTTGCTCTCAAATCGAAGAAACCCCTTATTTTTTAGACGTATTGATCAGTAGAATTCGAATCAGAAGTTGTAATAGGTATGTTTGGAAAGCTTATTACATTTTCTATAACTTTCATGAAGAACTAGTGAGTAGAAAATGACTGGAAGATGCTTTAAAATTCAGGTTAAGTTCTGGGTGCAGCAGGAAAACGAATCTGGAAATAGCAGAAGTTTATTTTTAGGGAAGCAGTTTTTGAGGTATTTACGGACAAATTCTTTGGGAATTTTAATTTCATTTCTTCAAATGAGTTTTAGAAGGTTCAAAAAGGAAGAGTTTGGTATAAAGTACATCCTTTTTGGCTAAGTAATAAAGAAGTTATGAGTGCGAGAATTCAGGGTATGAAATCTGTAAAATACTCGAAAATAGATAGAATGGTTTTTGTAATTTTAAGGTTGAAATTCATGAGGTTCTAATGCTTGGTTTTTGTTTGTTTGACAGGCCAAGAGGAAATACGTCGAGTGTACGGACCAGGGTTTTAGTTCTAACGTTGTGAGTGACAAAACGAACCTCCAAAATGATTTTTATGCTTGAATTATGCTTAAGGAAATACAAGATTTTCCTAGAATGAAATGGCTTAAATGCTTTATGTTTTCTTTTGAACACATACTTATGAGCATACATGTTTTCCTAGAAATGATTTCAAGTGCTCGTTGTGAGCCTAGATTTCTCAATGAAATTTATATGTGAGCATATGTTTATTGATTACCGAAATTTAGTAGAAATGTTATGATTTCAAGCAAGCATGTACTAGCAAGTATTACTTAAAGATTTCCAGTTTTCATGGACAAGCTAAGTAAGCTTGAGTTTTACGAAAGAAAAGATAAGCAGGCATGTTTAAGTATTTTTATATATTTTTCTTAGACTCAAATGAGTAAATGACTGAGATATTGAGCCCAAGGCTATATAGTACCGTGTGCACACAGGTCATTTTCTGTTGTCGACGTTGAGTGTACTCCGTGACAACAATGTTGTCGTGAGTGCTGGGTGGGCCCCACTACGATAAAGATGATGGGAGTGTTGGGTGGGCCCCATTACATCGTAGAGTAAACGTTGGTTGTACTGGGCGTGCCCTACACAACGTAGATTGTCATATGTTTTATAAGGGTTAATATTATCGATATTCCTTACGAGATTTTATTGACATACTTGCTAGTTTTCTGAAAAAGTTATTATGATTACACGTTTATATTTAACGTTTCATTACAAATGCATATGCTCATAGATTGTCAGATGATATGATTTACGAGTTAATAGTTTTTAAACTCAATCACTCACTGAGCTTCATAGCTCATTCTTCCAGTGTTTTCCAACTTTTTAGGTAGAGATCGAGCTCCCGGTGCCTGATATCCTGCCATTGTCTACTAGAAGCTCCACAAGCTTAATATTTTATATGTAAGTGGTGTTGTATAGTAAGTTCATATGTATTGTAGTTATGTTTGTGTGTGTTTTAGAGGTTGTGGTTGTGTAAACCATGGTTGGAAATGTTTTTGATTGTGTTGCTCCTTACGTATGTATAGTAATTATCAATATTCCGTTGTGTTATGTCTTAAGTATTTCATATACAAGTATAGTATGCTTATCAGGTAAAATAAGGTCTACAGGTATCGTTAGAAATATAAACGATGTCTGTTGGCTTCACGTCGTCTGCCAAGCTACGTTAGCAGGTAGTTCGGAGGGGGTGTGACAGTCAGACCATGCAACAAAATTTTTCATTAGAGGAGAAGTGGGACTTAAGGAGCAATAGGTAGACACAGGGGTAAAACGATAATTTGACCCAATTGTGACTACGAACAACCTATGAAGGGTCTACTCACGGACAGTGGTTATATCGATGTACACAACTTGTCCTACAATGATGAGAGTACAACTATGGGCTTTAGTGGAGTGTTACCGTAGTTAATGAATGTTGATCAACCGGATTAAAGAGTTTGATCGGTTAATCTCGTATCATTGGAGCTCGTCATCTGTAGGTCCATTAGGTCTCTCGGTTGGTTCAAATTGTACAAATTGAGGGTTTACAGTTTGGAGTGGATTTGAAGTGTTCAAATTCATTAAAAGAGTATTTATGTCTTTTATATGTGATATGATTGATATAATATATAGTTTAATGTGAATGAGATTCATAATAAACTATAGTGTAGCCTAATTAATTAATTAGGGCTAATTTGGAGAAATTGGATTGAGAGAAGTTAAATAGAATGAGATTCAATTTAAAATTCCACAATTATGCAAATGTAATTTGTATAATAAGGTATGAGATACCTTATATTATATGATATGCAAATATGATTTGTATATTATATAGTTGTGGTATTTTGGTGAATTGGTAGAGATTTTAACTCCACCACACACCATTATAAATACATGCTTCAAGAAGCATTTCTTACAACAAATGCTAATTTTTTGGATTTCCATCCCAAAGAGCAATTTGAATTCTCTCTAGCTTCTCTCTCAATCTCGAAGATCTCTCCAACCCAAAATCTAAAGGGAGTCTCACAACTCTCCTTCTACCTTCTGAGAACAACCGAGAAGATCAAGTGGAAGTGTCCGACTTGATCCGTTTGTGGTTCGTGTTCGAGAGATCGTTAGATCGTGAGATCTTGACCGAGGAGGAAACGTGAAGAAGAGTTCTTCAGGAGGTAGGTTCTCGAACCTTTACTTTTTGTTTTCTTCTCGTTTAGCGTGCTTAATCTAGTTAGAAATTCGTTTCTTTCAATTTTAAGAAAATTAGAACAACAACGAAACAACGACGATTCACGTCACAATTCCGCTGCGGGAAATTCATTCCCTTCAATTGGTATCAAAGCCTAAGTTGATCTTCGTTGTTGGTTCTGGATTTTTCTTAAAATTAGGTGGGTAGCATTAATTTTCATGTGATGATAATTAGTAGTTTGCAATTGGATGTTTTCAGTTTTTGGCACTTAGTATAGATTTACATATTTCATTAATATGATCAATGTAAGGGCCCGTTATTTTGGGTGTTATTGTATGTAAATCGAGTCTGTAAGTCCGGGTCGTTCGTGGCAAGAGTTGTTGTGAAGAAACGGAGCGGAAACAGGCGAAAAACAGCAAGGAGTATTTTTGGATAGAGGACGGCGTTGCAACGTTGTTCATTGGCGTCGCAACACCATCCGTGCGGAAGAATGGCGCGCTGCAAATCAGCGTTACAACGTTGTTGCGTAAATTGATATTGCAATACCGCAAGTGTACGGGTCAAGTTTTAATATACTGATTTGAGTATAGAGTATCGCCCTCAGGAATGAGTTTCTATATTGATTAATTACCAAGATACTTATTCTAAATTTTATCTAAAGGAACAAAACTTTGGAATAAAGGTGAAAACAAAGATAGAAAAGTAAATATACAAGTGGAGACACGAATATAATAGATTTGTAGGAAAATTGATTTCACAAGTTAATTTCTTATTTAACACATGCAATGAAGTATTGTTGTGAATTTATAAACAAGAAGTAAAAGTACTCAAAAGAATCTCTCGACCTATGGTGAGCCTCGTGCACAGCGATAAATCCTAAAGTTTTCTTATGAATTTTAAAAGCATGCGCGGCATTAAGCAACTTCTTTATATGTTTTCCAAAGAATCTAAGTTACTCTCGTACCAGATTTACTAAGGATTTCTTTCTCTCGAGTCCACTTAAACCAACAAGATTAATGAATTTAAGAACGAATTGCCAAAAATAAATAGCACAACAAAATTCAATACACAATTAAATAAATTCAAAACATGATAATCAATCCCTAACTACAACATTTAGCTACTCAAAATCACCGTAAAAACAATCTAAAGTCATAGGATAGTCTTTAAACTAAGTTACAAACTAAAAGAAAGAGAAATAAAACTCATGTGTCGATATCGGTCCCTCGATCCCGAACTCCCATCACGATCTAGAACCTCCACAAACGCTTTGGCTCCCAAGGAATGCTTTTCTTTCTCCCCTTAGAGTGTGTATTTCGAAATTAAGGCTAAAAACTATCAAATTCGGCTCCTTTTGCAAATGAAACAACATGATATATTTATAGTAAAATTCGGCACGACGTTGCAACGTTGTACTTGCTGCCAACCAACCCATTGCAACCATTTTTGTCATATCTTTTCGCTCGGGTGTCCGAATGACCTCCGGTTTGATACGTTGGAATCATGATTCGATGTAGAATCTCCCAATATATTTCTTATACTCAAAATACATATATATTTTTCTTGGATCTTCAATTAAGCATATACATGTTTCAAATTGCACCAAAATAGTCTCAAAACACTCTATTTTTGCTTCTCAAGCTCAGTTTCTTGAAATTAACTATAAAATGTCATGAAAGCCCATGTTTTAATTATAAAAACTAGCTAAAATATAAGAAATAAGATAGTATATTTGCCTGCTATCAAACGTCGCTCGGAGTTGAGACGCGGGCGCTGTCATTGAGACGCACGACGATGCAACGCCATGTGCATAGTGGGCAGTTCGTGAGAGAATTTCGCGCGAGGTGGGCTTTATGGGGCGTGATTTTCTATTTTTCTGCCGAATTTTGTTTTTTAATTTAATTTCTTTTTGTAAAATTATGTTATTAAATTAATTTTATTAATTAATATTAATATTAATGTTAATTAATGTTAATTAATTTAATTAATGTCCCTAGGGTGCCAAAAATCGGTTCAATTTGCTATTTAATTCTATACAAGTGTTGTATAAAATTTTATATGCATAATGTATGTCATATAGATTAAAATCCCACCTTAGGTTAAGTATTTCATGCATCAGGTTTATATTATAAGTGTTATAATATATAGTATGCATAATAGGTTATATTATAAGTGTTATAATATAATGTATGTTTTAATTAATTAATATAAGTGTTATATTAATTAGATTAAAAGCATTGACATGCAGTTTTATACATGTGATGTATGTATGTTATAAAGTATGATTTTCATGTCATGAATGATCAAGAATTATAACATAGAAATGCATGTAACCTAATTTAATTAATTAGATTTAAATTGTTTAGAACTTGTATTAATTGGATTTAGGTTTTCTAGTTCAAATAAGATTAGAATTAGGAAATCAAATGTAGCTTATGAATGATGACTAATTAGTAACTCTGTCTAACGAAGGTTTTGAAGGGAATAAAAGTCTCAGCGCAACGGAAGACGATCGAATCATCGTGGTATTGTTGTGCAACTCAATTAAGTTAAATTTAACTATCACATAGTATAGATTAAACATGTTTTTCTAGAAGGAAAACAACAAGTTGAAAGGTACTTACTTGTTGAAGACCGTCTTCAAAATCCTTCTTCCAATCACGAACTCTTCGTGTTCTCCTCGTTCTCAACGATCTCGTACTCTTCACACGAACACCGATCTAGACACCACCACTTGGTTTCTCGGTTGTTCTTCCTTAGGTAGAAGGAGGATTGTGGGATACTTATGGTTTTGGGAGGAGAAAATGTGAGAGAGATTTGAGAGAGAATTTGGTGCTTCTTTTGGTGAGATTTCCAAAAATGAGCAAAATGGTTACCTTCCCCTTCTTGCAAAGGGGTTTAAATAATGGAGATAGGTGGAGTTGAAATCTCCACCTATTTACCATTTTACCACAACTATAGGTTATGCAAATCATATTTGCATAACCACATATTATAAGATATCTCATATCTCATTTTACAAATCACATTTGTATAATTGTGGATTTTTAAATTGAATCACGTCCAATTTAATTTCTCTCAATCTAATTTCTCCAAATTAGCCCTAATTCAACAATTAGGCTAACCTATAGTTTATTATGAATCTCATTCACATTAAACTATATAATATATCATTCATATCTCATATAAATGACATAATTGCCCTTTAGTGAACTTGAACACCTCAACTTCACACCAAAATTGTAAACCTTCTATTAATCCAGTTTGAGCCAACCGAGGGACCTTATGGACGTACAGTGATGAGCTCCAATGATCCGAAATTAACCTATCAAACTCTTTGACCTGGTTAATCAACATTCATTAGCTATGGTAATACTCCACTAAACCCCGTAGTTGCACTCCCTTCAGTGTAAGATAAAATGTGTCCACTGATGTAACCAATGTCCATGAGTCGATCCTTCACAGGTTGATCGTAGACACTACTGGATCAAATTATCGTTTTACCCTTGTGTCTACTTTTTGTTCCTTAAGTCCCCACTGCTCCTCTAATGAACAACAACGTTGTAATGGTCCAACCATACACAACAATCCTCTCATGACAGTGAGAGGGTGGGCGCCCGTTTTCCAAGCCCTGGAGAAAGCACTTAAGGGAACAACCCCTCTAGTTTTCCTAAAGTCGGGAACGAGTGAATTGCATCTCGGGTAGTTAAGTTTCCAGCTCCCTACTTGGTCCTGTCCTTGAGAAGATAGGCATATTGGGCGAGTAACTGTGACCATCCTCACCCGTACTAGTCAAAGGACAGACTCCCGCAGACAGGAGTCCATAACACGCTCAGGATTCAAGTCGAGTCACTAATGGTCATCTACGAAATTATTAGTCCATATTGTTAACGGTGTTACATCAGTAGGTCTAATAATTCACGGTCCGGTCTTGTACAATCTCATTGTACAAGATGCCCTCACTCGCATGTCAACCACATGAACGAGTCAGATCACTTCGTTTGTATCTTAATACAAAGCGGGCCGCATCCACAGCGTATCCAGGATTAGGTCTCCAACCCCATCCATATACTGTAGACCGTTCGGGTCATTTACTCGAACGTGATCCTCCCTGTGTGTCCACTACACACCGTTTAAGTTCTTGTTCTCTCATATATTCAATGACCCTGGAGCTTAGTTTATTGGACAAACTTTGAAATAAATGCGAGACACAAAATGATGAAATAAACAACCTTTTATTAATTTCAAATGTAAATTTACAAACAGAACGAGATTAGGACAAACATCCCAACAAACTCCCACTTGGACTAAGCTAGTGGAGCAAATACATTTCTGAAATGTACATAAATTACAATGAAGTAATACAATAAACTAGGGCATTGAATACCCGTTTACATATCTCCCACTTGCCCTAGTCAGGACGTACTCGAAGGCCTAGACTCTCTAGGTGACCCTCAAACACCTTAGCCGTGAGGGGCTTTGTAAATGGATCAGCTACGTTGTGCTCCGACGCTATCTGTGTGACTGTCATGTTGTCGCGGTGCACAATCTCCCGTATCAAATGATACTTTTACTCAATGTGTTTGCCTCTCTTATGGCTCCGAGGCTCTCTGGAGTTGGCTACTGCACCACTGTTGTCACAAAACAGTGTGATCGGCAAGTTCATATTTGGAACAACTTCCAAATCTGTCATGAACTTCCTAAGCCAAATAGCTTCCTTTGCAGCTTCACAAGCCGCAACGTACTCCACTTCCATAGTGGAATCGATGCATCCTCGCTTGATGCTTCGCCATCATATTAGCACCTCCTTCATTTAGAATGAAGGTTGACCCCGAAGTGGATTTCCTAGAATCCTTATCGATCTAAAAGTCAGAATCTGTGTATCCTGTAAGGATCAAATCCCCACCGCCTTACACTAAACTGTAGTTCCTCGTTCTTCTAAGATACTTGAGGATTGCCTTTACAGTTGTCCAGTGATCTAATCCTAGATTAGATTGATACCTACTGACAATCCCTACTGCATAACAGATATCGGGCCTAGTACACAGCATGACATTCATCAGGCTCCCTACAGCTGAAGCATAGGGGATCTGTCTCATATCCTCAACCTCTTGAAGGGTCTTAGGACATTGATCCTTAGACAGGTGAACCTCGTGCCTGAAAGGCAGCAAGCCCTTCTTAGAGTTCTTCATCTTATATCTATACAATATCTTGTCAATATAAGACGCTTGAGACATGGCCAGCGTTCTGTTCTTCCGGTTTCGGACAATCTGGATACCTAGAACATACTGAGCTTCTCCCAAATCTTTCATTTGGAATTTCGAAGCTAGCCATTTCTTTACGTCAGTAAGAAATCCTACCTCATTCCCAATGAGAAGGATATCATCCACATACAATATTAGAAATGCAATAGTTTTGTCAACGATTTTCTTGTAGACACAAGGCTCGTCAACATTCTGGTCAAAGCTATAAGATTTGATCGCCTCATCAAACCTTATATTCCAAGACCTCGAGGCTTGTTTCAGTCCATAAATAGACCTATGAAGCCGGAAACCCTTTTGCTTTTGGCCTTGGGTTATGAACCCTTTGGGCTGGTCAATGTAGATGGTTTCGTCAAGGTTGCCATTTAAAAAGGCGGTCTTGACATCCATCTACCATACCTCGTAGTCATAATACGCGACAATGGCCAAAAGGATCCTGATCGACTTTACCATGGTAACAAGTGAAAAGGTTTCCTCATAGTAAACCCCTTCAACCTAGGTAAAACCCTTTGCCACTAGTCGTGCTTCGAAGGTCTGCATCTTCCCTTCTACGTCACGTTTAGGCTTGTAGATCCATTTGCAACTAATAGGTTTTACACCACCCGGTTGATCCACAAGCTCCCAGACAGAATTGAAGTACATCGACTCCATTTCCTTGTCCATAGCTTTAATCCATTCGTCCTTGTCAACATCAGTCATTGCCTGATCATAGGTCAAAGGATCCTCGCAGTCATCATCAGGAGTGACGACTTGGGTTTCATCTAAACCCATGTAACGTTCAGGCTGTCTCACAACCCTCCCACTACGTCGAGGCATTCCTAACTCTTGGGAACGGACTTGACTTGACGTGCTAGGATCAACAACACTTGTTGATATACTAGCCCCATCAGCAACTCTTGCTGATGTACTGTCCATTTCATTCAACACGATTTTGCTCCTAGGCAAATGATCCCTGATGTGGTCTTCCTCTAGGAAAGTGGTGTTTATCGATACAAGCACCATATTTTCCTTAGGATTGAAAAGTAGACCACCCCTAAGTTGGATTTATGTCATAAAACTCGTAGTTTGTAATTATGTACTAATTAATGTAATAAAGTGTTATTACTCAATAAAGTGTTATTGTTCATTATTTATGATATTGCCTTTATTTTAACCCCAAATCCAATAAACTAAACATCCAAGGTTGTAACATGAATCTTTAACTGAATGTAGCGTACATATAAAGGATCTCGGTTCGAGATACAACCTAAAGGGTCAATAGTTAGGGATGAGGTTTGGGTACCTTGCCCTGGTAAAATTATGGATGTGGCCCACTTTGTATAAGATACAAACACTGTGATCCTAACGTGTTCGTGTAGATGACATGTGAGTGGGGATATCCTATACAATGAGATTACATAAGACTGGACAGCGAAATAGTAACCATTAGATGTAACTTCGTTGACTAGTTAGGTTTCTATTTCACTAGGATGACCTAGGCATCTTGATCTCAATCCTGAGCAGGTTACGAACTCCTGTTCGCGAAGGATTGTCCTTTGACTAGTATAGGTGAGAGTGGCCAGATTCGCCGACTCAATATACCTACCTTCTTGGGGACAAGATCGAGTGAGCGGCAGGGAACTTAACTTAGCAAGATGGAATTCATTCTTTCCCGCCTACTAGGGTAAGTAGAGGAATGTTCCCTTAAGTGGTGTCTCCGAAACTCGAACAAAAGGCCTGACCCTCTCATTGGCCCGATAGGGACTCTGTTTGTTGGTAGGACCACAAACAAATTGTTCATTAGAGGAGCACTGGTACTTAAGGTACAAGATGTAACCTAGGGGTAAAACGGTAATTTGACCCAGCTGGTGTTACGAACATTCGTGAAGGATTGACTTGTTGTTATTGGTCAATATCCTGTGGACACAGAAATATATCTGCAGTGAGAAGAGTGCAGCGTTAACGAATGTTGATTGGGAGGTTAGTGAGATTAACCGAGCAATCTCGTATCATTGAAGTTTCTGATTTGTAGGTCCATTAGGTCCACCTTCTAGCTCGTAAGGGGTTCTTAGATCATTTGAATTTGAAATGTTCAAATTCATAAGGGAATAAACTTAATGTATATAGATACGATATAATATATAGTTTCGGAACTATATATTATAAATTTAATGTGAATATGATTCATATTAAATTATATGAGAGAATTAAATATTTGAAAGAGTTCAAATATCAAATTCAAATGTGAATGTGATTCATATTTTGAAAACTATAGATTATAATTTAATGTGCATAAGATGTGCATTAAAACTATAGCTTAGAGGGAAAATTGATTAAATGTGATTTAATCTAAATTAAATATATGATATTTAATTTAACTTAATTAAATCAGATTTAATTGATTTATTAATTAATTTCATTAATTATTATTTAAAAATAAAAATAGGGAACGTGTCAGGAGGACACGTTCCCCATCTCTCCCAACTCCCTAATCGATAGGGAGTGGGAGATGCCCTCTACAAGGTTTTTCTTCTCCAGGTGAGAGGAGGACAATCGATCGACTTATTATATCAATTGAATCCTTACAGAAGAATTCTCTCTCTCTCTCTCTCAATTCCCATTCTCCAATTGTTGGATCCTTCCCAGCTAAGGAAGATCTAAGTGGAACTCAGAGCCTTCACTTTTGGTAGTGTCCAGTTGAAAAAGCAGCGAAGCTTGGGGATCCTGTGTTGTTGTACGATTTGAATCAAGGAGTTGTTATTCTGTGGAAAACTACAAAGGTAATACCTTTTATTCCTTTTAGTTTAATTGTTAGAGTTTAGCATGTTTGCATGTATATCTCCATGTCTAATTAGATTAGGATTTATATGTTTGTTCTGTTTTTGTCAATGTACTAGTTTTTGCATTTCTAACCAAAACAATCAAGCAATTACGTCTCCAAACACGTTTCCGCTGCTCAAGGAGATCAGATCTCCATCACCCTAGTCTCTTTTGGGTAACCTACGAATAGACACAATTTTGAACGGGGTTCCAATTTCTTCAGGTTTGACACCAACACGTGGGTCAGGCATCCCCAAATTCTGATGGTGTAAACTACCTTTACGACCAATCCAGAGTTCGAAAGGTGTTTCACAAACACTCTTCGAGGAATATTGTTCAAAATATAAACTGATGTCTCCACTACGTAACCCCAAAAAGAATCAGGGAGACGAGCATAGCTCATCATCGACCGAACCATGTCCAACAGGGTTCTGTTTCTCCTCTCCGATACACCATCATGCTATGGCATACCAGGTGCTGAGAGTTGGGACGTAATTCCGTGTTCTATCATATAGTCCTGGAATTTTGTGTCCATATACTCTCCCCCTCGATCCGATCGAAGTGTTTTAATGGTTTTACCTAGCAAGTTCTCAACCTCAGTCTTGTACTCCTTGAACTTTTCAAGAGTTTCAGACTTCTTATGCATTAGGTAAATATACACATACCTCGAGTAATCCATCTATGAAAGATACGAAGTATTCGTAACCTCCTCGTGCTTTAACATTCATCGGACCACAGAGGTTAGAATGTATAAGCTCAAGGGGCTCCTTGGCTCTTTATCCTTTTCCACTAAAAGGACGTTTGGTCATTTTGGCTTCGAGGCATGACTCACACACCGATAAAGAGTTTTCTTCCAACTAACTTAGAAGTCCACTCTTCACTAGTCTCTCAATCCTATTGAGATTAATGTAGCCTAACCTTAGATGCCAAACATGGGCATTTTCTTTTGGAGAAACTTTAACTCTTTTAGTTCGTGTTTTTGTAGTTTTAAATAACTCAGTGTTCAAAACGCTTTTGACCGAATTAGGCTTTAAAACATACAGATTTGACTTAAGTGAAGCAGAACAAATAAGATTTCCATTTCTAGAAATAAACGCTTTATTACCATGAAAAGAAACGGATATACATTGTTTTAAAAGACAGAAAATAGAAACAAGGTTTCTAGTAAACTCTAGGACTATATACATGTTGTCTAAACAAAATGTAATTCCTGCCAAAGAAAAGTTTCACTTTGTCGATAGCTGCAACAGAGACTATCTCTCCGGATCCAACTCGCATAGTCACCTCACCCTCTCGCAGCTGCTGCCAGGAATCAATTCCCTCAAAAGAAGAACAAACGTGGTTAGTGGCGCCCGAATCCAGAATCCAGGCAGAGTCACTACTGTCCACTAAACATGTTTCTGTACTTAGTAAATCACATTTACCTTGATTCTTCCTCTCGGCAAGGAACTTGAGACAGTTTCTCTTCCAGTGGTCGTCCCCATTGCAGTGGAAACACTTTTCTTTCTCTGCAACTTCCTTGACCTTCTTGCCCTTTTGGGCGGCAGCTCGGTCAGCTTTATCCTTCTTCATCTTCTTCTTCCCTTTTGGGCGAGAAGGAGCAACAACTTTGGTCTCAGAGGTTGAACCCCTGTGATATGATCTGTAGGCAACATTTGCCTCAGCTTCTAGTGTTCTGATCCTCATCAAGGACTAGAAGTTCTGTAGCTCGTTAAGAAGGGTGGTCAGAGTGTAGCTAATTTTGTTCAAAACAGCATTGTTACGAAACTTAAGGAAACTTTTCAGAAGAGTCTCCAAAATAAAGCTAACCTGGCTCGACTGATCGATCGAAGCCCTGTTCATCTCCGCCAAATTAAAGTGGGTCATCATGTCCAGAACATGTTCACGGACAGACATCCCTTCTTTCATTCGGGCGTTGAAGACGTGTTTGAGTGAATCGTGCCTGACCTGAAAGGACTGTTGTCCAAACATGTCCTGCCACGACTCCATGATCTCCTTAGCGGTGATCATCAACTCATGCTTCTTTGCCAAAACTTCAGATAAGCTGGCAATGATGTAGACCTTGGCCTTTTCATTGGCCCTGATCCATCGATCGTATGCATCACGAACACTTCGTGATGCAGTGGAGGTCGGCAACTGAGTACACTTCTTAGTAAGCACGAACTTTAGGTCGTCGGTTACAAGAATGGTGTTTATATTATTTTTCCACGTTTGGAAGTTATCTCCCACTAACTTATCAGAAGCGAGTAAAGCACTTATTGAGCTAGATATTTTTGCTGAAAGAAAAATTAAAAATAATTTTGTGTCAGTCGCGCATAAACTTTTTGAAATCCAATCAAGTTTTAGCTAAATTTAATTCTATAATCCCTAGGTCATTTAAAAATTGCGATGATATCCTAAAGGTTTAGAATTGATGGAGATCTGATCCCCTTGAGCAGTGGAAACATGTTTATGGAATCGTAATTGCAAGATTATTTTTGGTTGAAAACAAAAACCAGTGCATTGAAAATAACAGAACAAAGATAAACATGCATTTCTAATCTACTTAGGCATGGATATAAATCATGCATAAAAACATGTTGTGAAGTTAAAACAAAAGTAAGAAACATTACCTTTGTAGTTTTCCCAAAACAACAACTCCTTGCTTCCAAGATGTACAGCAGCACAGGAACACAAAGGAGCGTCTCTGTTTTCTCCAACAGGACACAACCAGTAAGAAAACCTCCTATGACTCTGAGTTTCTACTTAGATCTTCCTTAGGTGGGAAGGATCCAACAATTAGAGTATTTGGGAATTGAGAGAGGGAGAGAGAATTCTTCTGAGAGAGCAATCCAGAGCATTGATCGATTAGCTCATCCACTACTCCCCAGGAGAAGATAAACCTGTAGAGGGCATCTCCCCACTCCCTATCGATTAGGGAGTTGGGAGAGATGGATAACGTGTCCTCCTGACACGTTCCCTCTTTTTTATTTTTATTTAATTAAATAATCAAAAATTATGAATTAAATAATAATATATATAATTAATTAAATCACATTTAATTAATCATAATTAAATATCTTATATTTAATATAGATTAAATCACATTTAATCAATTATCCCTCTAACTTATAGTTTTAATGCACATCTAATTCACATTAAATTTTAACTCATAGTTTTCAAATATGAATCACATTCACATTTGAATTTAATATTTCAACTCTTTCAAATATTTAATTCTCTCATATAATTTAATAGGAATCATATTCACATTAAATTTATAATATATAGTTCCAAAACTTATATTATATTGTATCTATATACATTCAATTTATTCCCTAATGAATTTGAACATTTCAAATTCAAATGATCTAAGAACCCTTTACGAGCTAGAAGGTGGACCTAATGGACCTACAAATCAGAAGCTCCAACGATACGAGATTACTCGGTTAATCTCATTTACCTCCTAATCAACATTCGTTAACTGTGGGAACACTCCACTAAAGTCCCGCAGCTGCACTCTTCCCACTGCAGATATATTTCTGTGTCCACGGATATTGACCAATAACAGCAAGTCAATCCTTCACGAATGTTCGTAACACCAGATGGGTCAAATTACCGTTTTACCCCTGAGTTACATCTTGTACCTTAAGTACCAGTGCTCCTCTAATGAACAATTTGTTTGTGGTCCTACCAACAAATAGAGTCCCTCTCGGGCCAATGAGAGGGTCGGGCCCTTTGTTCAAGTCCCGGAGACACCACTTAAGGGAACATTCCTCTACTTACCCTAGTAGGCGGGAAGGAGTGAATTCCATCTTGATAGGCTAAGTCCCCAGCTGCTCACTCGGTCTTGTCCCCAAGAAGGTAGGCATATTGAGTCGGCGAATCTAGCCACTCTCACCCATACTAGTCAAAGGACAATCCCTCGCAAACAGGAGTTCCTAACCTGCTCAGGATTGAGATCAAGTTGTCTAGGTCATCCTAGTGAAATAGAAACCTAACTAGTCAACGGAGTTACATCTAGTGGTTACTATTTCGCTGTCCGGTCTTATGTAATATCATTACATAGGATGTCCCCACTCACATGTCATCTACACGAACACCTTAGGATCACAGTGTTTGTATCTTATACAAAGTGGGCCACATCCATAGTTTTACCACGGTAAGGTACGCAAACGTTATCCCATTACTATAGACCCTTTAGGTTGTATCTCGAACTGAGATCCTTTATATGTACACTACATTCAGTTAAACATTCATTTTACAGCCTTGGATGTTTAGTTTATTGGATTTAGGGTTAAAACAAATGCAATATCATAGATAATGAACAATAACACTTTATTACAATAATTAGAACAAAAAAATACAAACTACGAGTTTTAGGGCACAAACCCCAACAAGAATGACCGTCACCGAAGGGTGAACAGAAACATTCCTCCTCTAGGACGAGACTTTCTCGACCAGACCCTAATCCCAAAATAACTCTTATTCCATTAGGCGTCCAATTACCATTATTTGGTCAAATTCATTAGCACTTAACGAATCTCGTGTGTGTCACCCTCAATCTTTAAGTTTTCAAGTATTTGTCCAAACAATAGCCACCGAAGGGTGAACCACGAAGGAAAACCAACAAGGAAACTGTATCCCTTTCGGGAATTCACGGTGTTCCGACGCCCATGATCAAGGCCCTCCGAAGGGATTGTCTGGTCCAGGCCAAACTAGCAGGCGGATCATAGGGGTCTCAACGTGTGAATCGAAAGAAGAGACCGTGGGTCCCGTTTTCACAGGTCCTGCTCCCACTCACTATAAGTACTCTCTCCATCCACTTTGATATTGACTCATACAAATACCATCCGAAGGGAGACGCTCCCATTTGCGCCACGAGGCCGAGTATGGATCTCACGGTGCGGACTTAAGGAGATTTGTGGTCGGAAAATTAAATGTATCTCATACACTTTATTTCCTCCCACTCAGCACTTTATAAATTTCGGGATTGACCTAGATAAACCGGCTAAAATTTACCTAAGTCTACCAATATAACTCTTATATTGAATTAGGCCTAAGTTTATAATCACATTATTACAACATGCATTTAATTATATTATAACACTTATAATATAACCTATCATGCAAACTATATATTATAACACTTATAATATAAATGATGCATGAATATGTTTAACCTAAGGTGGGATTTTAAATCTATATGACATACACTATGCACATAGAATTTAATTAAATCATACATCACATGCATAAAATAATTAAATAGCGAAAATGGATCGGTTTTGACACTTAAGGGGCATTTATTTAATTAAATAACATTATTATAACATTTATATTAATATTATTTAATAAAATAAATTAAATAAAATAATAAAATTACATTTTACATTTAAATAAATAAATAAAAACAAATAAAATAAGCCCCACGAAGAAATCGCTTCAAATCGCCACGTTGCTCGCTTGACCTTGCGAATCGCCCACTATCGTGCGCAGCGCTTGCAACGCCGTGGCGTTACGTTACAACGCAACGCTGTCCTGCAGCGCGCCATGCCCCAGCAATTACAGCGTTGAGACGCCGATGAACAGCGTTGAGACGCTGTCGACAGAACAGCAAGCACCTCTAGCTGCTCTTCGTCGTTTCTCGCCCGTTTTCGCTCCGATATCGTCACAGCATCTCATGCCACGAACACGGACTTACAGACTCGATTTATATTAAAAAATGCCCAAAACACGGGCCCTTAAATTGATCAAGTCAACATAAAATATAAATCAAAAAACAGTGCACAAATCGAAAACGCACATTTTGCAAACCAACATTCATCTCATGAATTATAGCAAATACCCACCTAATTTTAACAAAATTAAGTGCACAACAAGAACCAACGATTGGCTCTAATACCAATTGAAGGGAATAAAAGTCCCAGCGCAGCGGAAAACGATCGAATCGTCGTGGTATTTGTTGTGCAACTCAATTAAGTTAAATTTAACTATCACATAGTATAGACTAAACATGCTTTTCTAGAAGGAAAATAACAAGTTGAAAGGTACTTACTTGTTGAAGACCGTCTTCAAAATCCTTCTTCCGATCACGAACTCTTCGTGTTCTCCTCGTTCTCAACGATCTCGTACTCTTCACACGAACACTGATCTAGACACCACAACTTGGTTTCTCGATTGTTCTTCCTTAGGTAGAACGAGGATTGTGGGATCCTTATGGTTTTGGGAGGACAAATGTTAGAGAGATTTGAGAGAGAATTTGGTGCTTCTTTTGGTGAGATTTCCAAAAATGAGAAAAAATGGTTACCTTCCCCTTCTTGCAAAGGGACATATAATGGAGATAGGTGGAGTTGAAATCTCCACCTATTTACCATTTTACCACAACTATAGGTTATGCAAATCATATTTGCATAACCACATATTCTAAGATATCTCATATCTCATTTTACAAATCACATTTGTATAATTGTGGTTTTTTAAATTGAATCACATCTAATTTAATTTCTCTCAATCTAATTTCTCCAAATTATCCCTAATTCAACAATTAGGCTAACCTATAGTTTATTATGAATCTCATTCACATTAAACTATATAATATATCATTCATATCTCATATAAATGACATAATTGCCCTTTAGTGAACTTGAACACTTCAACTTCATACCAAAATTGTAAACCTTATATTAATCCAATTTGAGCCAACTGAGGGACCTTATGGACCTACAGTGACAAGCTCCAATGATCCGAGATTAACCTATCAAACTCTTTGACCTGGTTAATCAACGTTCATTAGCTACGGTACACTTCACTAAAGCTCGTAGTTGCACTCCCGTCAGTGTAGGATAAGATGTGTCCACTGATATAACCAATGCTCATGAGTTGACCCTTCACAGGTTGTTCATAGAAACTGTTGAGTCAAATTACCGTTTTACCCTTGTGTCTACTTCTTTTTCCTTAAGTCCTCACTGCTCCTCTAATGAACTACAACGTTGTAATGGTCCAACCATACACAACAACCCTCTCGTGCCAGTGAGAGGGTGGGCACCCGTTGTCCAAGCTCTGGAGACAGCACTTAAGGGAACAACCCCTCTAGTTTCCCTAAAGTCGATAACGAGTGAATTCCATCTCGCGTAGTTAAGTTCCCAGCTCCCTACTTGGGCCTGTCCCTGAGAAGATAGGCATATTGGGCGAGTAAATGTGACCACCCTCACCCGTACTAGTCAAAGGACAGACACCTGCAGACAGGAGTCCGTAACACACTCAGGATTCAAGTCGGGTCACTAATGGTCATCTACGAAGTTATTAGTCCATACTGTTAACGGTGTTACATCAGTAGGTCTAATAATTCACGGTCCGGTCTTGTACAATCTCATTGTACAGGATGCCCCCACTCGCATGTCAACTACATGAACGATTCAGATCACCTCGTTTGTATCTTAATACAAAGCGGGTCGCATCCACAGCATATCCAGGATTAGGTCTCCAACCCAATCCATATACTATAGACCGTTCGGGTCATTTACTCGAACGTGATCCTCCCTGTGTGTCCACTACACACCGTTCAAGTTCTTGTTCTCTCATATATTCAATGACCCTTGAGCTTAGTTTATTGGACAAAGTTTGTAAAAAATGCGAGACACAAAATGATGAAATAAATAACCTTTATTAATTTCAAATGTAAATTTACAAACAGAACGAGATTAGGACAAACATCCCAGCAGGTTTTGTCCAAGGCTGAGGTATTTAAGATGACGCTTTGCGGAACACCCCTACCTTAGAACCGACCTGGAAGTGAATTTGGTCTAGAGATTCATATGTTATATTTCTCGTGAGTGGCGTTAATTAAGTGTTAATTGAATAAACTCACATAGACTTAAGTTAATCATTTGATGATAGACTTAGGTTAATCCAATATAAAAGTTATATTGGTAGACTTAGGTATATATAGCCGGTTTACCTAGGTCAATCCCGTTAATCTAAAGTGCTAAGTGGGAGAAAATTAAAGTGTATGAGATACATTTAAATTTTCATCCACAAATCTTCGTTAAGTTCACACCGTGAGATCCATACTCGGCCTCATGGCACAAATGGGAGTGTTTCCCTTCGGATGGTATTTGTATGGGTCAAAATTCAAGGTGAATGGAGAGACTACTTATAGTGAGTGGGAGCGGTAACTGTGAAAACGGGACCCACGATCTCTTCTATTGATTCACACCATGAGACTCCTATGATTCGTCTATTAGTTTGGCCTAGACAAGACAATCCATTTGGAGGGCCTTGATAATGGGAATCAGAACACCGTGAATTTTCGAAAGGGATACGATTTCCTTTGTTTGTTTTTCTTCGTAGTCTTCCCTTCGACGGTTATCGTTTGGATGGAAACTCTGGAGATTTAAAGATAGATGGTTACACTCACAAGTTTCATTAAGAGTTAATGAGTCCAGACCGAAAAATGGTAACTAAATGCCTAAGGAATAAGAGTTATTCTTGCATTAGGATATGGTCGAGAAAGTCTCGTCCCAAAGAAGGAGTGATTCTGTCTACCCTTCGATGGCGCTCATTCTAAAATTTTGAGGTATCGTTGCAATTTTTATTGACCTAGGGATCATAGAATAAAAATTTGCTAAAAAATGATTTGATTTTTCAAAAGTTTTTGCGAGAACTAATACAAAGTTGTTTTTTCCTTCAGCAAAAATGGAAAGTTCTATTATAACCCTCTTACCTTCCGACAAACTCGTAGGAGATAATTACCAAACATGGAAGAACAATATCAACACGATCTTAGTTATCGACTACCTTAAGTTCGCGCTCACTAAGGAGTGTCCTTAGGTGTCGGGCCCGACCGCATCGTGAAGTATTCGTGATGTGTACGATGGTTGGACCAAGGCCAATGAAAAGGCCAAGGTCTACATAATAGCCAGCTTGTCTAAAGTTTTGGCTAAGAAACACGAGCTCATGGTCACTACTAAGGAGATTATGGAGTTGTTGCAAAACATGTTTGGACAACAGTCCTTTCAGGTTAGTCACGATGCTCTCAAACATGTGTTCAATGCTAGGATGAAGGAGGGCACATCTGATAGGGAACATGTTCTCGAAATGATGACCCACTTTAACTTGGCGAAAATGAACGGTGTTTCGATCGATGAGTCGAGCCAGGTCAGCATTATTCTAGAGACTCTTTCGAAGAGTTTTCTGCAGTTTCGTAGCAATGTTGTTATGAACAAAATTAGCTATAATTTGACCACCCTCCTCAACGAACTACAAACCTTCCAGTCCTGAATATGAGTAAAGGGGCAGGAAGTTAAGGAAAATGTTGCCTTTAGGTCCTTTTATAGGGGTTCGACTTCTAGGACAAAGTCTGTGGGTTATTCAGGCCCGAAAGAGAAGAAGAAGAAGTTGAAGAAGGTTGGTAAAGCTGACTGTGTTGCCGCCCATAAAGGCAAGAAGGTCAATGAGGTTGAAGAAAAAGGAAAGTGCTTCTACTGCAATGGGGACGACCACTGGAAGAGGAATTGTCCCAAATTCCTTACCGACAAGAAGGAAGATAAATGTGATTTACTTGTTACTGAAACTTATTTAGTGAAAAGTAGTGACTCTGTCTGGATACTTGATTCAGGCGCCACTAACCATGTTTGTTCTTCTTTTCAGGGAATTAGTTTTTGGCAGCGACTGCAGCAGGGTGAGATAACACTCAGGGTTGGATCCAGAGAAGTTGTCTCGGTTGCAGCTGTGGGCATGGTGAAGCTTTTCTTCGACAGGAAATACTTGTTATTAGATAACTTGTACATAGTTCCAGGGTTTACTATAAACCTTGTTTCAATTTCCTGTCTTATTGAACACTGTATTTTCATTTCCTTTGAGTATAATAAAGCGTTTATTTCTCATAAAGGCAATGTGTTGTGTTCTGCTTCGCTTGAGAATAGTTTATATGTTTTAAGGCCTAATTCGGTCAAAAGTGTTTTAAATACTGAATTGTTTAAAATAGTTGAAACACGAACTAAAAGATTAAAAGTTTCTCCAAAAGAAAATGTCTATCTTTGGCATCTAAGGTTAGGCCACATAAATCTCAATAGGATTGAGAGACTAGTGAAGAATGGACTTCTAAGTTAATTAGAAGATATTCTTTACCGGTTTGTGAGTCATGCCTTGAAGGAAAAATGACCAAACGACCTTTCAATGAAAAAAGTTATAGAGCCAAAGAGCCTCTGGAGCTTATACATTATGACCTCTGTGGTCCGATGAGTATTAAAGCACGGGGAGGTTACGAATACTTCGTATCTTTTATAGATGATTCAAATATGGTTACATTTACCTAATGCATAGAAAGTCTGAAGCTCTTGAAAAGTTCAAGGAGTACCAAACTGAGGTTGAGAACCAGTTAGGTAAAACGATAAAACACTTCGATCGGTTCGAGGTGGAGAGTACATGGGCATTGAGTTCCAAAACTATATGATAGAACATGGAATTACGTCCCAACTCTCAGCACCTGGTATGCCATAGCAGAATGGTGTATCGAAGAGGAGAAACAGAACCCTGTTGGACATGGTTCGATCGATGATGAGTTATGCTCGTCTCCCTAACTCATTTTGGGGTTACGTAGTTGAGATTGCGGTATACATTTTGAACAATGTTCCGTCGAAGAGTGTTTGTGAAACACCTTTCAAACTCTGAAATGGTCGTAAATGCAGTTTACGTTATTTCAGAATTTGGATATGCGAGACCCATGTGTTGGTGTCAAATCCGAAAAAGTTAGAACCTCGTTTGAAGTTGTGCCTCTTCGTAGGTTACCCAAAAGAGACGAGAGGTGGTCTATTTTACGATCCTAAGGAAAATAGGGTGCTTTTGTCGACAAACGCCACATTCCTTGAGGAAGACCACATTAGGGATCACAAACCAAGGAGTAAGATTGAGTTGAACGAAATGGGCAGTTCATGAGCAAGAGTTGCTAGTACATCAACAAGCGTTGTTGATCCTAGCTCATCTAGTCAAGTACGTTCTCAAGAGTTGAGAATGCCTCGACATAGTTGGAGGGTTGTGAGACAGCCTGAACGTTACATGGGTTTGGTTGAAACCCAAGTCGTCATACCTGATGATGACTGCGAGGATCCATTGATCTATGATCAGGCAATGAATGACATTAACAAAGACGAATGGAAAGCCATAGACCAGGAAACGGAGTCTATGTACTTCAATTTCGTCTGGGAGCTTGTGGACCAATAGGATGGGATTAAACCTATTGGTTGCAAGTGGATCTACAAGCGTAGACGTGGTGTAGATGGGAAGGTGCAGACCTTCAAGCAAGACTAGTGGCAAAGAATTTTACCCAACAAGAGGGGGTTGACTATGATTTCTCCTGTTGCCATGGTAAAGTCTATCAAGATCCTTCTGGCCATTGTCGCGTATTATGACTATGAGATATGGTAGATGGATGTCAAGATGGCCTTTCTGAATGGCGATCTTGACGAAACTATCTACATGGACCACCCCAAGGGGTTCATTACTCAAGGCCAAGAGCAAAATGTTTGCAGGCTTCAAAGGTCTATTTATGGACTAAAACAAGGCTCGAGGTCTTGGAATATAAGATTTGATAAGGCTATCAAATCTTATGGCTTTAATCAGAATGTTGATGAGCCTTGTGTCTACAAGAAAATCATCAACAACACTGTCGCATTTCTTATATTGTATGTGGATGATATCCTACTCATTGGGAATGATCTAGGTTTCCTTACTGACGTTAAGGAATGGTTGGCTTCGCAATTTCAAATGAAAGATTTGGGAGAAGCTCAATATGTTCTAGGTATCCAGATAGTCTGGAACTGGAAGAACAGAACGCTAGCCATGTCTCAGACATCTTATATCGACAAGATGTTGTCAAGATAAAATATGCAGAACTCCAAGAAGGGCTTGCTGCCTTTTAGGCATGAGGTTCACCTGTCTAAGAATCAGTGTCCTAAGACACCTCAAGAGGTTGAGGATATGAGACGGATCCCTTATGCTTCAGTTGTAGGGAGCCTGATGTACGCTATGTTGTGTACTAGGCCCGAAATCTGTTACGCAGTTGGGATTGTTAGTAGGTATCAATCAAATCCATGATTAGATCACTGGATAGCCGTAAATGCAATCCTCAAGTATCTTAGGAGAACGAGGGACTACATGCTTGTGTATGAAAGTGGGGATTTGATCCTTACGAGATACATAGACTCTGACTCTCAAACCGATAAGGATTCCGGAAAGTCCACTTCGGGTCAATGTTCACTCTTAATGGAGAAGTTGTAGTGTTGTGAAGCATCAAGCAGGGATGCATCGCTGATTTCTGATAACTCGCCATAGGAGAGTTATTTTAATAGAATTTTAGTGCTTAATCTACTTGAATTGCATAAAATTTGTTGAGTCTCATGTTATTTTATACCTAAATTATGTATGTTAGCTTTAAATCTTGAATTTAAGCATTAGGTTCAAAAAGAATTAATTTTGATGTTTTTGTGCTTTAATTTAAGAAATTTAGGAAAATAAGCTAACGGTTAATTAAAGACCGAAATTTGAGATTTTTCTTAACTCCAAAAATCCTCGTGTATTTAGTTTGATTTATAATTGACTTCATAAATTTATTTGGGATTTTTCTGTGTGTAGGAGATGTTTAAAAATTACAAGAGTCCCTAAGGGCATTTTAGACATTTTACCCAAAGGGTTATATGGTCTTTTTACTCTTAAGGGTATTTTTGTAATTTGTGGAGTTAGGGCAACACCATCTTGTATAAGGAGGCTAGGGTTCACAAGTGCCAAAGGAGGAGTGGGAGTTGCCACAAAAGGGGAAGAGAGCGAGAGAGAAGGGGCGATTGCTACAACAAAGGTGTGCGTTGAAGAGAAGAATCATGAAGGTGCCATTGTTGTAGCAATCGTGCGATTGAGGAAAAAATCAAAGCTTGAAGGTGCCATTGTTGTAGCAAAAATCGTGCAACTCGGTTTTTCACAGACGACAGTCACAAAGTTGTCGTTTTCTGAAGTTTAAACCGTTGGATTGTGCTGCAATTTTGACAGATTGTTCGAGACTCATAGGGTTTTATTTTGAACGGTTGGATCGTCGTTCTGAGCTTTGGTGTAACAGATATTTCTGTCGGATTAGGAGATCAGAGCAGTTCGGTTTTTCACCGGCGGCGCTCACAAAGTTATCGATTCCCGGAGTTTCAACCGTTGGATTGTCCTGAAAGTTTGACAGCTTGTTCGAGACTCATAGAGCTTCGTTTTGAACGGTTGGATCGTTGTTTTGAGCTTTCGTTGATGAGATATTGCTATCAAACGGAACTTGAAAAATAAGGCCACCTGCTGTGTAACGTTTTCCCTATCTCTAAGTGTTATTGCTTGTTGTCAACCACCAATTTAATTATGAATTTTGGGCTGTTTACGTACTAATTTAGACTACTTTTGCTCACTGTTTTAGGCATAACTCGTGACTGTTTTAGGCTAGAATTGTGGTTGATTTAGACTAATTTAGTGAACATTGTTGGTTGCTTTTATTGAACTCCTCGATCAATAAAAGCATGCTTAAACTAGAGATATGTGACTTGATTTTAATCATGAATTAAATTGTCTTGGGCAAGGGTTAGGTTGTTTTAATGTAATTTTGGATTAAATTTATGGTTGATGTCATTGATTGAATTTATGAAATTTTATTAAATTTAACGTTGCATGAGAATTAAAATTGGCCTTTTAACTTCTCTATAATTCATAAACTAGGAAAGCTAATGAATTAGAAAACTAAAATTTCATTCTAGGATCATTGAGTTGATTAGGGATAATTAACCCACCTAGAACCTAAAATCATGTGCATAATTTAGATCACAATTGGGAAATTGTAGGTTTTAAAACTTAGTGATTTTGGAAAGAATCATTTGAATGCATATGTAGGTAAATTCAAGGCATCACTCAAAATTTATTCCAATTGAACATTAGAACTCTAACCTAACACGAGCTTATTTTTCATTACAAATCTACTCTCTTATCTCTGCCTTCTTGTTTTGCATTCTCTTTTCCCGCTTTAAATTAAGTTATTTTCTTTTGTCTTATCTTTTCTTTCGTACTTATCAATTTATTTATTTACAACAATAATTTGCACACTCATGCATTGCACTAAAATAAGGAAAATTTGCTAGAACACTCACTAATTTAGGTCTAACTAGTCCTCGTGGGATCGATACTCTTATCTTATCACTTGCTGCACTCGACCGTGTATACTTGCACGTCGTAAAAGTGTCTGAGTCTCATTCTAATTTGCATTAGTTTAGGGCACTCGATATTTTCGCATCAAGTTTTTGGCGCCGTTGCCGGGGACTAGTTTTGATTCTTATCTTGTTTGAGTTGATTTAGTGAATTTTATCCTTGTTTTTCTTGTTGGGTGTGTCTTGTTATCTTTGTTTCGTATTTTTTTCTTTTTGTTGAGTCTTGGTTATTCTTTCTGTTGTGTTGGTGCAAATTGTGTTTATTGAGCTCATTATAATTGATTTACTATGGCTCATAATAATTTTGGGTGGTCTTACATGCCCAATGAACAAACACATTATAGTTCTTTTTCTTATGATCATCCCGCTGCCAATTTAGAGTCTTCTAGTGAGGGGTATGAATCTTATGGCTACCAAATGCCTAATTACTATCATACTAACCCTATGACTTATGGGAACCACATGTATGATAATAATCATAGCAATTGGGCCTATGAACCATATCCTAGGGGTTTTGAGCCATATCCTTCCTATATTCAAGAAACCCAGGTAGAAGACGAATCTTCCCTTAAAATGATGTTATTAGAATATATGAGAACCACGAGTAGAGAGAGGAATAAGCAAATAGAAGAGATGAATATTCAAATAGGGGAGTCAATTAACGCCTAACCGGATACACTTGTCTCCCTTAGAGAACAAATGTATTTAGACTCATCTGAGGTTGAACACCCTAGGGAAGATAGTGAAGGAGGACCCACACCCTTAGATAGTTCGGTGAGTCACTTGATCACTGACCCCACCGATAGACCCTCAAGATCCTAGTCCTTCACATTTTTCCTCGTATAGGCATTTAGAGAATTGTGCTTTAGATGTAAAAGAACTAGAACTCATTAGCACACACCGGATGGAGTTAGTGAGAGTGTGGAAGAAGTGGAGCTGTTGAGTCAAGCCGGGAGGTAGAGTGTGAGGCTTTTGAGTCTATGTCGGTTCTATCTTCCGATTTTTCTCTTATTGGTGAATGTTTTTCTTTCTATGCTCTCGAGTCGGTGTCTTTTTGTGAGTCTGCTCATTTTCTGTTTTTTCCTTCTTTTCTTTTACCAAATAAAAACCCAAAAATGTTTACTTTGTTGTTGTTCCTTCTTTTCTTTTAATATATGAAAAATCAAAAAATATATTTGTTTCTGGCTCTCACGAGAAGCTAGTATTCTTGCTAGCTCTGATTTGTTTTGTAGATTCAAGAAAGAGAGGCCCAAGAAGTGGGAGAATTTTTACGTGCCTTGACGAGCCCACGTATACTACGTCAAGCTAATGACGTAAAACAAGCGCTTCTTGGGAGGCAACCCAAAGTTTATTTTGTTTGTTTCGCTTTTTAATTTTTTTTTTTTTTTTTTTGTTTTGTTTCGTTTTTAGTTGTTTTTATTTTCAATAAATAACCCTTGCCTATTTTGCACTCCCTTAGGGTTTGATGATTGATATGTGCTTTATTGGAGGTCTCCTCAATTCAGGGCAGTATTGTTCTCCCTTCCATCTTTATTACTTGTCCTTAAGCATGCTTAAGTGAGTAGATTATACATTAAGGGCAATGTGTGCTTTAACAATGAGGGGAAATTGTTGTTCTAATCGATTTTGGGCTTAATTGAAAATTTTTCTGTTCATGAGACTGTGTTCTGCTAGAGTATATAGGGTGTTGCAAGCCTTTGTGTTTATAAAGTTATTTACTTGCTTTAGGGCTTCAAAATGATCTATTTTGACTACTGGATTCCATGTTAGTTGTTGGTTTCATGGTCTTTGATATGCATGATGTAGGTAGTTGATTCATTATGTTTAAGCAAGTAAAAATAGAAAAATGGTTGTTGTCCCTTGTTTAAAAATTAAGTTTCTCATGTGTTTTTATGGTAAAAGTGTGATGTCTTTTGTAGAAACTTGGTATGCATCTCCATGAAAATAAAAAGTTAAGGTCAAATCTCAGGGTTAATGAAAATAAAAGTTGTTGCTTGTGTTTGAGACAAGAGTATCCTATCTTGTTTGGTGTTTCTCAAGGTCAAGCTTGTCATTAGGTTTTTTTAGTGCGCTTATGGTTAGTGTGTCAATCAAAATAGTTAGGATTCAACTTCTAGGCCAAAAATTTCGAAAACTAGAAGCCATGACAAGTTAGGTAACCCATACATTTTTTTAGAACGCTCCAAAATTAGTAAACTTCAAATTTGTGATCATTTCAAGTTTGGGGGAGTTACCCGACCTCCCTAACTCAATGAGGACATTGAGTACTCTAAGTTTGGGGGGAAAGGTAAATTCTTCGTGTTTATTTTTAAGAAAAAAATAAAGAAAGAGTATGCAAACCTTTCATTTTCCTAAAACTCCATTGGGCTAGAAAAATATGCTATTTATTTTGTTATTTAGAGTCAGTTCAGGCAACTTGGTGCTCGATGTCAGGGGGTCTGGGCACTAACCATGTTGGCCTCTTGGAGCGAAGGTATCAAGTAAGAAGCCTATTCCCATTGCTTAGGTGCGCTGCACTAACCATGTGTGCCATTCTAAGAACTACGGGAAGTCCCATTGCTTAGGTGTGCTGCGCTAAACACGTGTGCCATTCTAAGAACTACGGGAGAGTAAAAAAATATATAAAAATAAAAAAAAAAAAAAAAAAAAAACTAGCCCTAAGTAGTGAGTTTTAGGGAAATTGAGGGGAATAATGCACATATCTATTTTTTAAAAATATATATATATATATACAAAAATAAAAAGGAATGATCATTAAATTGTAGCCATGCGAGTTTTGGAGTATGACTTATTTTTAACTATGGGTTGCTTGATTTGAATGATTAGGATTCTAGTGGTTGAGCTTGAGGGTAGATGTTGAATCCTAGTTGATTTGCTCTTGGTTATTGATGCATAAGTGTAGCTAAAAAACCCTAGGTGAGCCACTTAGAGAGCATTGATTAAATGGTGACTTGTAGCTTAGGACATAAATATTCAATTCTTGTTTAGTTACCCAAATGATCTGAGTCTTTAAAGGTCTTTTAAGTCTTTGGGGAATAGAACTCATTGAGGACAATGAGTAGTTCAAGTTTGGGGGTTTGATAACTCGCCATAGGAGAGTTATTTTAATAGAATTTTAGTGCTTAATCTACTTGAATTGCATAAAATTTGTTGAGTCTCATGTTATTTTATACCTAAATTATGTATGTTAGCTTTAAATCTTGAATTTAAGCATTAGGTTCAAAAAGAATTAATTTTGATGTTTTTGTGCTTTAATTTAAGAAATTTAGGAAAATAAGCTAACGGTTAATTAAAGACCAAAATTGAGATTTTTCTTAACTCCAAAAATCCTCGTGTATTTAGTTTGATTTATAATTGACTTCATAAATTTATTTGGGATTTTTACGTGTGTAGGAGATGTTTAAAATTACAAGAGTCCCTAAGGGCATTTTAGACATTTTACCCAAAGGGTTATATATTCTTTTTACTCTTAAGGGTATTTTTGTAATTTGTGGAGTTAGCAAACACCATCTTGTATAAGGAGGCTAGGGTTCACAAGTGCCAGGGAGGAGTGGGAGTTGCCACAAAAGGGGAAGAGAGCGAGAGAGAAGGGGGCGATTGCTACAACAAAGGTGTGCGTTGAAGAGAAGAATCATGAAGGTGCCATTGTGTTGTAGCAATCGTGCGATTGAGGAAAAATCAAAGCTTGAAGGTGCCATTGTTGTTGTAGCAAAAATCGTGCAACTCGGTTTTTCACAGACGACAGTCACAAAGTTGTCGTTTTCTGAAGTTTAAACCGTTGGATTGTGCTGCAATTTTGACAGATTGTTCGAGACTCATAGGGTTTTATTTTGAACGGTTGGATCGTCGTTCTGAGCTTTGGTGTAACAGATATTTCTGTCGGATTAGGAGATCAGAGCAGTTCGGTTTTTCACCGGCGGCGCTCACAAAGTTATCGATTCCCGGAGTTTCAACCGTTGGATTGTCCTGAAAGTTTGACAGCTTGTTCGAGACTCATAGAGCTTCGTTTTGAACGGTTGGATCGTTGTTTTGAGCTTTCGTTGATGAGATATTGCTATCAAACGGAACTTGAAAAATAAGGCCACCTGCTGTGTAACGTTTTCCCTATCTCTAAGTGTTATTGCTTGTTGTCAACCACCAATTTAATTATGAATTTTGGGCTGTTTACGTACTAATTTAGACTACTTTTGCTCACTGTTTTAGGCATAACTCGTGACTGTTTTAGGCTAGAATTGTGGTTGATTTAGACTAATTTAGTGAACATTGTTGGTTGCTTTTATTGAACTCCTCGATCAATAAAAGCATGCTTAAACTAGAGATATGTGACTTGATTTTAATCATGAATTAAATTGTCTTGGGCAAGGGTTAGGTTGTTTTAATGTAATTTTGGATTAAATTTATGGTTGATGTCATTGATTGAATTTATGAAATTTTATTAAATTTAACGTTGCATGAGAATTAAAATTGGCCTTTTTAACTTCTCTATAATTCATAAACTAGGGAAAGCTAATGAATTAGAAAACTAAAATTTCATTCTAGGATCATTGAGTTGATTAGGGATAATTAACCCACCTAGAACCTAAAATCATGTGCATAATTTAGATCACAATTGGGAAATTGTAGGTTTTAAAACTTAGTGATTTTGGAAAGAATCATTTGAATGCATATGTAGGTAAATTCAAGGCATCACTCAAAATTTATTCCAATTGAACATTAGAACTCTAACCTAACACGAGCTTATTTTTCATTACAAATCTACTCTCTTATCTCTGCCTTCTTGTTTGCATTCTCTTCTCCCCGCTTTAAATTAAGTTATTTTCTTTTGTCTTATCTTTTCTTTCGTACTTATCAATTTATTTATTTACAACAATAATTTGCACACTCATGCATTGCACTAAAATAAGGAAAATTTGCTAGAACACTCACTAATTTAGGTCTAACTAGTCCTCGTGGGATCGATACTCTTATCTTATCACTTGCTGCACTCGACCGTGTATACTTGCACGTCGTAAAAGTGTCTGAGTCTCATTCTAATTTGCATTAGTTTAGGGCACTCGATATTTTCGCATCAATTTCACGATGGAGGCCGAGTATGTTGCAGCTTGTGAAGCTGATAAGGAAGTTGTTTGGCTCAGGAAGTTCATGTTATATTTTGAAGTTATTCCAGATATGAACTTGTTAGTGACCCTGTTTTGTGATAACAATGGTGCGGTAGCCAACTCGAGAGAACCTCGGAATCACAACAGGGCCAAGCATATTGAACGCAAGTATCACTTAATACGGGAGATTGTGCACCACGGAGACGTGACCGTCACGTAGATAGCATCGGAGCACAATGTTGTTGATCCGTTTACAAAGACCCTCACGACTAAAGTGTTTGAGAGTCACCTAGAGAGTCTAGGTCTACGAGTGCTTCCTGACTAGGACAAGTAGGAGTATTGTAAAAGGGTATTCAATGCCCTAGTTTATTGTATTCTTTATGTATTACTTTACATTTAGGAAGTGTATTTTGTACTCCACTAGCTTAGTTCAAGTGGTAGTTTGTTGGGGTGTATGCTCTAATCTCGTGTAGTTTGTAATACAGTTGTTTTAATAAATAAAAATTGTTTATTTATCAAACTTTGTATCTCGCATTTTATAAACTTAATCTAGTAAACTAAGCTTCAGGTTCATATTATTTGAGAAAACTAGAACTTGAACGGTGTGTAGTGGACACACGGGGAGGATCACATTCAAGTTAATGACCCAAACGGTCTACAGTATATGGATAGGATTGGGAACCTCATCTTGGTAACACTGTGGATGCGACCCACTTTGTATTGGATATAAACGAGGTGATTCAGCTCATTCATGTCGTTGACATGCGAGTGGGGCATCCTTTGCAATGAGATTGTACATCAGACCGTGAATTATTAGACCTACTGATGTAACACCGTTAACAGTATAGGACTAATAACTTCGTAGATGACCATTAGTGAGTTGTCCTTAATTCTGAGCGTTTTACAGACTCCTCTCTACGAGAATCTCCGTTTAGCCGGGGAACGAGAGAGGGAGCGGGGACAAAATTTTCTCCGTTGGCTAAACGGGGATGGGGACGGGGAATACATTCCCCGTCCCCGCCCCGATTAATTTATTTAATTTTAAATATTATATTTTTATACATTTAATAAACCATAAGTCTAAAATTTTATTAAATATAATTTTATTTTTCTAAGAAAATTGAAAAAATGCCTCTTCACTTTAAATCTCTAAAGAATAATTAACCATTTAAATACAACTTTTCAAAAAAAAAGAAATTAGTTAATACAATTTTAAAAAATAAAATTATAATTGGAGAATTATTCCCCGTGGGGAACCCGATCCCCGCGAATTTCCCGCGGGGAATCCCCGCCCCATTCCCTGCAAAATTAAATTGGGAATTTTGCGGGGACGGAGAATGAAATGGGGGGCAGAGACGAAGACGGAGAGCCATTTCCCGACCCCGCCCCACCCCGTGGACATCTCTATCTACGAGGGTTTGTCCTTTGACTAATATGGGTGAGGGTGGCCTGAGTCGCTCACCCAATATGCTTATCTTCTTGGGGACAGAATCACGTGGGTGAAGGAATCGAATCCCGCAGCAGAAACGATAGTGAATCGTGTGTTCATGATTTTGTTACATAGATCTAAAATACAAGAACTAAATCTAAGATTAAGCATGCATTTCTAATTAGGACAGCAAGATATTGAAGGGAATGAAAATCCCCGCGCAGCGGAAGACGTTAGAATCGTCAAGGTATCATTATGCTACTTGTACATGTTAAAACGATCTAACACTAGATCTAGGCTAAACATGCTGAAAATGAAGAAATTTACAGCAAGAAGAAGTGTAATTACTTGTTGTAGACAAACTTCAAGAAATTCTTCCTCAGATCACGAACTCTTCGTGCTTCTCGATCTCAACAATCTCTTCCCACGAATGGAGCTCGAACACCACCACTTGGAGTCTCGGTTGTTCTCTTTTGGAGATGGGAAGTTTGTGGGAACTATTTTGTGTTTTTGAGAGGGAGGAGAATTGAGAGAGAATTGAGAGAATTCTTCTTCTCTTCTTTGATGAAAATCAAAAAATGAGAGAATGAGATACATTCCTTCTTACAAAAGGGTTTATATAGTGGAATTGATGGAGTTAAAATCTCCACATAATTACCACTTTACCACAACCATAGGTTATGCAAATCTCATTTGCATAACCACATAATATAAGATATCTCATATCCCATATTGCAAATCTCATTTGCAATAATTGTGGATTAATTAAATTGAATCACATCCAATTTAATTCTCTCAATTAATTTCTCCAATTAGCCCTAATTCAACAATTAGGCTAACCTATAGTTTATTATGAATCTCATTCACATTAAACTATATATTATATCATTCATATCTCATATAAATGACATAAATGCCCTTAAAGTGAAATTGACCACTTCAATTTCATACCAAACATTAACCCTTCTTTTAATCCAGATTGAGCCAACCGAGGGACCTAATGGACCTACAGTAACGGGCTCCAATGATCCGAGATTAACCTGTCAAACTCTTTGACCCAGTTAACCAACATTCATTAGCTACGGTAACACTCCACTATAGCCCGTAGCTACACTCCCGTCAATGCAGAATATTACGTGTCCACTGATATAACCAATGCCCATGAGTCGACCCTTCACAGGTTGTTTGTAGACACGGCTGGGTCAAATTATCGTTTTACCCATGTGTCTACCTCTTGTTCCTTAAGTCCCCACTGCTCCTCTAATGACCAACATATTGTGATGGTCCAACCATACACAACACCCTTCTCGGGCCAGTGAGAAGGTGGGCGCCCGTTGTCCAAGCCACCCGAGACAAAGACTTAAGGGAACAACGCCTCTAGTTTCCCTAATGGTGGGAACGAGTGAATTCCATCTCGCGTAGTTAAGTTCCCGACTCCTACTTGGTTCTCATCCCCGAGAAGATAGGCATATTGGGCGAGTAATCGTGACCACCCTCACCCGTATTAGTCAAAGGATGCACTTCGCGCATGAGTGAGTCCGTAACACGCTTAGGATTCGTGTCGAGTCACTAATGGTCATCTACGAAGTTATTAGTCCCATCACAACAACGGTGTTACATCGATGAGGTCTAATAATTCACGGTCCGGTCTTGTACAATCTCATTGCACAGGATGCCCCCACTCGCATGTCAACCATATGAACAAGTCAGATCACCTTGTTTGTATCTAATACAAAGTAGGCCGCATCCACAGTGTATCTAGGATTAGGTCTCCAACCCTATCCGTATCTCAGTAGACCGTTCGGTCATTAACTCGAACGTGATCCTCCCCGTATCCACTACACACCGCTTCAAGTTCTCGTTCTCTCATAAATTCAATGACCCTCGAGCTTAGTTTATTGGAAAAGTTTATAAATATTGCGAGACACAAAGTGATGAAATAAATAACTCTTATTAATTTCAAATAATATATTACAAACACGAGATTAGGACAAAAATCCCAACAAACTCCCACTTGGACTAAGCTAGTGGAGAAAATACATTTCTTAAATGTACATAAATTACAATGAAGTAATACAATAAACTAGGGCATTGAATACCCGTTTACACATCTCCCACTTGCCCTATTCAGGAAGCTCTCAAAGACCTAGACTCTCTAGGTGACCCTCAAACACCTTAGCCGTGAGGGGCTTTGTAAATGGATCAGCTACGTTGTGCTCCGACGCTATTTGCATGACCGTCACGTCTCCGCGGTGCACAATCTCCCGTATCAGATGATGCTTGCGCTCAATGTGTTTGCCTCTCTTATGCCTCCGAGGCTCACATGAGTTGGCTACTACACCACTGTTATCACATAACAGTGTGATCGGCAAGTTCATGTTAGGAACAACTTCCAAATCTGTCATGAACTTCCTAAGCCAAACAGCTTCCTTTGCAGCTTCGCAAGCCGCAACATACTCCGCTTCCATAGTGGAATCAGCGATGCATCCCTGCTTGATGCTTCGCCATACTACAGCTCCTCCATTCAGAATGAAGGCTGACCCCGAAGTGGATTTCCTAGAATCCGTGTATCTCGTAAGGATCAAATCCCCACTACCATACACTAAGTTGTAGTTCCTCGTTCTCCTAAGATACTTAGGGATTGCCTTTACGGCTGTCCAGTGATCTAATCCTGGATTAGACTGATATCTACTGACAATTCCTACTGCATAATAGATGTCAGGCCTAGTACACAGCATGGCATACATCAGGCTCCCTACAGCTGAAGCATATGGAATCCGTCTCATATCCTCAACATCTTGAGGAGTCTTAGGACACTGATCCTTAGACAAGTGAACTCCATGCCTGAAAGGCAGCAAGCCCTTCTTGGAATTCTGCATCTTATATCTAGACAACATCTTGTCGATATAAGACGCCTGAGACAAGGCTAGCGTTCTGTTCATCCGGTTTCGGACAATCTGGATACCTAGAACATATTGAGGTTCTCCCAAATCTTTCATTTGGAATTGCGAAGCTAGCAACTTCTTAACGTCAGTAAGAAATTCTATCTCATTCCCAATGAGAAGAATATCGTCCACATACAACACCAAAAATGCGACAGTTTTGTCAACGATTTTCTTGTAAACACAAGGCTTGTCGACATTTTGATCAAAGCCATAAGATTTTATCGCTCATCAAACCTTATATTCCAAGACCTCGAAGCCTGTTTCAGTCAATAAATGGACCTATGAAGCCAACAAACCTTTTGCTCTTGGTCTTGGGTAATGAACCTTTTGGGTTGGTCCATGTAGATGGTCTCATCAAGTTTGTCATTCGTAAAGGTCGTCTTTGACGTCCATCCGCCATACCTCGTAGTCATAATACGCGGCAATGGCCGTAAGGATCTGATCGACTTTACCATGACAACAGTGAAAAGGTCTCCTCATAGTCAACCCTTCAACCTGGTAAAACCATTTGCCACTAGTCGGGCTTTGAAGGTGCGCACCTTCCCATCTACGCCACATTTATGCTTGTAGATCCATTTGCAACCAATAGGTTTGACCCCATCTAGTTGATCCACAAGCTCCCAGACAGAATTGAAGTACATAGACTCCATTTCCCGGTCCATAGCTTTAATCCACTCGCCTTTGTCAACATCAACCATTGCCCGATCATAGGTCAATGGATCCTCACAATCATCATCGGGAGCGACAACCGAGGTTTCAGCTTAAACCCATGTAGCGATCGGGCCGTCTCACGATCCTCCCACTACGTCGAGGCATTCCCACTCTTTGAGAACGGATTTGACTAGACGTGCTAGGATCAACAACACTTGTTGACGTACTAGCCCCATCAAAGAACTCTTGTTGATGTACTCGCCCATTTCATTCAACACAATTTTACTTCTTGGTAAATGATCCCCGACGTGGTCTTCCTCTAGGAAAGTGGCGTTTGTCGACACAAGCACCCTATTTTCCTTAGGATCGTAAAATGCACTCACCCTAGTCTCTTTAGGGTAACCTACGAATAGGCACAATTTCGAACGGGGTTCCAACTTTTTCGGGTTTGACACCAACACGTGGGTCGGGCATCCCCAAATTCTAAAGTGATGTAAACTGCCTTTACGTTCACTCTAGAGCTCGAAAGGTGTTTCACAAACACTCTTCGACGGAACGTTGTTCAAAATATAAACCGCAGCTCCACCGCTGCACTTCCCCAAAAAGAATCAGGGAGACGAGCATAGCTCATCATCGATCGAACCATGTCCAACAAGGTACTGTTTCTCCTCTCCGATACACCATTCTGCTGTGGCATACCAGGTGCTGAGAGTTGTGACGTAATTCCGTGTTCTATCGTATAGTCCTGGAATTCAGCGACCATATACTCTCCACCTCGATCCGATCGAAGTGTTTTAAGCGATTTACCTAAGAGGTTCTCAACCTCAGTCTTGTACTCCTTGAACTTTTCAAGAGTTTCAGACTTCTTGTGCATTAGGTAAATATACTCATATTTGGAGTAATCGCTCATGAAAGACACGAAATACTCATAATCGCCTCGAGCTTTAACATTCATCTGACCACGAGGTCGAATGCACTAACTCAAGAGGCTCTTTGGCTCTATATCCTTTTCCACTAAAAGGACGTTTGGTCATTTTTCCCTCAAGGCATGACTCACACACCGGCAAAGAGTTTTCTTCCAACTCGTTTAGAAGTCCACTCTTCACTAGTTTCTCAATCCTATTGAGATTAATGTGGCCTAACCGTAGATGCCAAAGATGGGCATTTTCTTTTGGAGAAATTTTTGCTTTCTTAGTTCGTATTTCTGCAGTTTTAACAATTCAGTATTCAAAACACTTTTGACCGAATTAGGTTTCAAAACATACAGATTATGTTCGAGTGAAGCTGAACAAATAACATTCCCTTTGAAAGAAATAAACGCTTTATTCAATTCAAAAGAAACAGAAATACAATGTTCAATTAAGCAGGAAATGGAAACAAGGTTTCTAGTAAACCCTGGAACTATGTACAAATTGTCCAACAATAAGTACTTCCCGCCAAAGTGTAGCTTCACCGTGTCGATCATCAGCAGCGAGACAAGCTCCCTGATCCAACCCGTAGAGTCACCTCACCTCTCTGCGCCGCACACCGCCAGAATCAATCCCTCGAAAAGAAGAACAAACGTGGTTAGTGGCGCCAATCCAATCCAATATCCAGGCAAAGTTACTACTCTCCACTAAACATGTTTTTGTCACAAGTATATCACATTTACCTTGATTGTTCCTCTCAGCCATGAATTTGGGACAGTTCCTCTTCCAGTGTCCGCCCCCATTGCAGTGGAAACACTTTCCTTTTTTTGCAACGTCCTTGACCTTCTTTCCCTTGTGGGGCAAAACGGTCGGTTTTACCCTCTTCATCCTCTTCTTCCCTTTCTGGGCGTGTAGAGCAATGTGTTTCGTCCCAAAGGTCGAACCCCTGTGATAAGACCTGTAGGCAACATTTGACTCAGATTCCTTGACCCTATTCAAGGATTGGAAATTTTGTAGCTCATTGAGGAGGAGGGTAGTCAGAGTGTAGCTAATTTTGTTCATAACAGCATTGCTAAGAAACTGAAGGAAACTCTTCGGAAGAGTCTCCAAAATAAAACTGACCTTGCTCGACTCGTCGATCGAAGCCTCGTTCATCTCGGCCAGATTAAAGTGGGTCATCATGTCTCAGAACATGTTCACGGACGACGACGACCCTTCTTTCATCCGTCGCGTTGAAGACGTATTTGAGCGAAGAGTCATGCCGACTGAAAGGATCGTTGTCCAAACATTTCCTGCAAGGACTCCATGATCTCCTTGGCAGAGACCATCAGCTCATGCTTCTTTGCCAAGACATCAGACATGCTGGCAATTATGTAGACTTTGGCTTTTTCATTAGGCCGGATCCACCGATCGTACGCATCGCGAACACTTCGCGACGCGGTCGAGCCCGACATATGAGGACACTCCTCAGACAGCACGAACTTTATGTCGTCAGTTACCAAAATTGTGTTAATGTTGTTTTTCCAACTCTGGTAATTATCTCCCACTAATTTATCGGATGCGACCATTGCTATTATTGAGCTAGACATTTTTAGCTGAAAAATTAAAAAAAAAACTTTGTTTTAGTCTCGCAAAAAACTTTTGAAATCTAATCAAGTGTTAGCAAAATTGTTTCATGATCCATAGGTCATTCAAAACTTTGCAATGATACCCTAAAGGTTTAGAATGACCGCCACCGAAGGGTGAACAGAACACTCCTCCTCTAAGACGAGACTTTCTCGATCAAACTCTAATCCCAGAATAACTCTTATTCCATTAGGCGTCCAATTACCATTGTTCGGTCGAATTCATTAACACTTAACGAATTCTGTGAGTGTCACCCTCAATCTTTAAGTTTCCAAGTATCCGTCCAAACAATAGCCACCGGGGGTGAACCAAGAAGGAAAACCAACCAGAAATCAGATCCCTTTCGGGAATTCACGGTGTTCAGACTCTCCCATGATCAAGCCCTCCAAGTGATTGTCCGGTCCAGCCAAACTAGCGAGCGGATCATAGGCGTCTCACGGTGTGAATCGAAAGAAGAGACGTGGGTCTCGCTTTCACAAGTCCCGCCTCCCACTCACTATAAGTACTCTCTTCATCCACGATGATATTGACCTATACAAATGCCACCCAAGGGGGACGCTCTCATTTGCGCCACGAGGCGAGTATAGATCTCACTATATGCGGACTTAAAGGAGATTTGTGGTTGGAAATTCAAATGTATCTCATACACTATATTTCCTCCCACTCAGCACTTTAAGTTTAATAGGGGTTGACCTAGATAAACCGGCTAAAATTTATCTAAGTCTACCAATATAACTCTTATATGCTATTTAGCCTAAGTTTATAATCACATTATTAACTTAGGTCTATGTGAGTAAATTAATTAACTCTTAATTAACTAAGATTCACGAGAATATAACCTAAGAATCTCCTGACCGAATTCACTCCCGTGTCGGTTTCTAGGTAGGGGTGTTCCGCAAGCGTCAACATAAATACCCCAGCCTTAGACAAAACCTTCCTTATACAGAGTTACTTATCAGTCTCCATTCAAAGGTTATATTTGATTTCCTAATTTCTAATCTTATTAGAAAATAGAAACCTAAGTCTAATTATTCAAGTTCTAAACTCTTTAAAACTAATAATTAACTTAGGTTGCATGCATTTCTATGTTATAGTGCTTGATCATCCATCACATGAATAATACTATACTATAACGTACATTCATCACATGAATTAAATGCATGAGCATGCTTTTAATTTTAAAAATATAACACTTATATTTAAATAAATTAAAACATGCATACTTTATATTATAACTCTTATAATATAATCCTATCATACATACTATATATTATAACTCTTATAATATAAAAATGATGCATGAAATGTTTAACCTAAGGTGGGATTTTAAATCTATATGACATACATTATGCACATAGAAATTAATTAAAATATACATCTCATGCATAAAATAATTAAACAGCAAAAATGGACCGGTTTTTGGCACCTAGGGGCAATTATTAAATTAAATAACATTAATATAACATTTATATTAATATTATTTAATAAAATAATTAAATAAATAAATAAATTACATTTTATAAAACATAAAATAAAATTAAATCGAAAAATAACTGCCCACTATGAAAAAATGCCTCCCACGTTATCGCAAAATCGCTTCCAAAGAATCGCTCTTTCAACGCGTGCGGCGTTGCAACGTTGTCGCCCAAATACGAGCCAGCATTCTCAATGCCGGCGGCGTTACAGCGGTGCCGCTCTGCACAGCAGGCCTCCGTCTGCAAAGACAGCGTTGAGACGCCATCGTCAGAACAGCAAACTCTTTGTTGTTCTTCACCGAATTTCCACCTGTTTCCGCTCTGATATCTTCACAGCAACTCTTGCCACGAACGACCCAAACTTACAGACTCGATTTACAACAAAATGCCCAAAAACAACGAGCCCTTACATTGATCTCATCAACATAAATTGTAAATCTATTCTAGTAACAAAAACCGAAACATCAATTATGGAAACCAACATTCATCTCATGAAATTAAGGCAATTTACCCACCTAATTTTAACAAAAACAGTGCATAAATGAAGAACCATCGAAATGGCTCTGATACCAATTGAAGGGAATGAAAATTCCCGCGCAGCAGAAGACGTTAGAATCGTCAAGGTATCATTATGCTACTTGTACATGTTAAAACGATCTAACACTAGATCTAGGCTAAACATGCTGAAAGGAAGAAATTTACAGCAAGAAGGAGTATACTTACTTGTTGTAGACAAACTTCAAGAAATTCTTCCTCGAATCACGAACTCTTCGTGCTTCTCGATCTCAACAATCTCTTCCCACGAACGAAGCTCGAACACCACCACTTGGAGTCTCGATTGTTCTCTTTTGGAGAAGGGAAGTTTGTGGGAACTATTTTGTGTTTTGGAGAGGGAGGAGAATTGAGAGAGAATGGAGAGAATGCTTCTTCTCTTCTTTGATGAAAATCAAAAAATGATAGAATGAGATACATTCCTTCTTGCAAGAAGGGTTTATATAGTGGAATTGATGGAGTTAAAATCTTCACATAATTACCACTTTACCACAACCATAGGTTATGCAAATCTCATTTGCATAACCACATAATATAAGATATCTCATATCTCATATTTCAAATCTCATTTGCAATAATTGTGGATTAATTAAATTGAATCACATCTAATTTAATTTCTCTCAATTAATTTCTCCAATTAGGCTAACCTATAGTTTATTATGAATCTCATTCACATTAAACTATATATTATATCATTCATATCTCATATAAATGACATAAATGCCCTTAAAGTGAAATTGAACACTTCAATTTCATACCAAAACATTAACCCTTCTTTTAATCCAGATTGAGCCAATCGAGGGACCTAATGGACCTACAAAGATTTGCTCCAATGATCCGAGATTAACTCACAAACTCTTTGACCCGGTTAACCAACATTCATTAGCTACGGTAACACTCCACTATAGCCCGTAGTCGCACTCCCGTCGATCACGAGAATATTACGTGTCCACTGATATAACTAATGCCTATGAGTCGACCCTTCACATAGACACGGCTGGGTCAAATTACCATTTTACCCATGTGTCTACCTCTTGTTCCTTAAGTCCCCACTGCTCCTCTAATGACCAACATATTTTGATGGTCCAACCATACACAACACCCTTCTCGGGCTAGTGAGAAGGTGGGCGCCCGTTGTCCAAGCCCTGGAGACAACACTTAAGGGAACAACACTTCTAATTTCCCTAAAGGTGGGAACGAGTTAATTCCATCTCGCGTAGTTAAGTTCCCAGCTCCCTACTTGGTTCTGTCCCCGAGAGAGATAGGCATATTGGGCGAGTAATCGTGACCATCCTCACCCGTATTAGTCAAAGGATGGACCCCATGATGAGTCCGTAACACGCTTAGGGATTCGTGTCGAGTCACTAATGGTCATCTACGAAGTTATTAGTCCCATCACAACAGCGGTGTTACATCGTGAGATCTAATAATTTACGGTCCGGTCTTCTACAATCTCATTGCACAGGATGCCCCCACTCGCATGTCAACCACATGAACGAGTCAGATCACCTCGTTTGTATCTAATACAAAGCGGGTCGCATCCACAGTGTATCCGTGGATTAGGTCTCCAATCTTATCCATATCATGGATCGTTTCGGGTCATTAACTCGAACGTGATCCTCCCTGTGTGTCCATTACACACCGTTCAAGTTCTAGTTCTCTCATAAATTCAATGACCCTGGAGCTTAGTTTATTGCAAAAGTTTATAAATATTGTGAGACACAAAGTGATGAAATGAATAACTCTTATTAATTTCAAACAATATATTACAAACACGAGATTAGGACAAAAATCCCAACAGATATTACCTTTGAAGAATATTTTCGTCACGAGTTCCTCCTCCAATGATCACGATCTCAGCAAAAAACCCGAACCTTGTGAAGATCCACCACTAGATCTTCTCCATTGTTCTGTAAGTGAGGGAGGAAGGTGGGTTCCTTTAGGATGAGGTGAGGAGATCTTTTGGAAATGGGTTTGGAACTCTTTCCAACACAAAATGAGAGAACTCTAGGGTTTGTGTGAAAGCCGTTTTACTAAAGTTGCATCTCATGCAACTATTTATAGGGAAATAGGATGGAAATTACCATCCTATCCCTCCTTCATTCTCTCATTAGTATATAGTTAATATGTGAATCTAATTCCCATTAAAACTATATATTATATCAATTATATCACATATAATTGATATAACACCTCATATATGAAATTGAACACTTCAATCTCATTCCTAACTTTATACCCTCAATATTACCATGTTGAGCCAACGGAGGGACCTAATGAACCTACAGTTCATGAGCTTCAATGATGTGAGATTAACTGATCAAACTCTTTGATCCAGTTAATCAATATTTTATTCATTATCTACAAGTCACTCCACTACAGACTTGTAGTTGCACTCTCCTCACTGTAGATTATATTGTGTCATTGATATAATCATTACCCATGAGTCGACCCTTCACAGGTTGTTCGTAATCCCAGTTGGGTCAAATTACCGTTTTACCCCTGTGATTACCTCTTTGTTCCTTAAGCACCACTGATCCTCTAATGAACAACAAGTTTATGGTCCTACCATAAACTCATACCCTCTTAAGCTAGTTTAGAGGGCGGGGCCCCGTTGTCCAAGACCTGGACTCAGTTCTTAAGGGAACAACCTATCTAATTCCTTAGTGTAGGAATGGGTGAATTCCAAAGTCTCCAGCTACCTACGAGGTTCTGTCCCTGAGAAGGTAGGCTTATTGAGTCGGCTACAGGCCACTCTCATCCATACTAGTCTAAGGACAAACCCCCTATAAGCAGGAGTTCTTAACTTGCTTAAGATTCAGGTCGAGTCACTAATGACCATCTATAAATTATCAGTCTTATCCTGTTAACGGCGTTATACTAGTAGGACTAATAATTTGTAGTCCGGTCTTGTATGAACTCTTCATACAGGATGCCCCCACTCGGATGTCATCCACATGAATGAGTTGGATTACCTCATTTGTACTAACTACAAAGTGGGGCGCATCCATGGTGTTACCAGAATAGGGTTTCCAACCTTATTTTTATACCATAGACCATTTAGGTTATACTCTTGAACACAATCCAAATAGTGTCTACTACACTAATGTTCAATTAAGTGTTGTCTTTAGGGCCTTGACAACGGGCGCCTACCCTCTCACTGGCCCGAAAGGGATGTTGTTTATGGTCGGACCATGCAACAAAGTTGTTCATTAGAGGAGCAGTGGGACTTAAGGAGTAAGAAGTAGACATAGGGATAAAACGATAATTTGACCTAGCTGTGACTACGAACAACCTGTGAAGGGTCGACTCACGGGCATTGGTTATATCGATGGACACAACTTTTCCTACAGTGATGAGAGTACAACTACGGGCTTTAGAGGAGTGTTACCGTAGTTAATGAATGTTGATTAACCGGGTTAAAGAGTTTGATCGGTTAATCTCATATCAATGGAGCTCGTCATCTGTAGGTCCATTAGGTCTCTTGGTTGGCTCAAATTGGACAAATTGAGGGTTTACAGTTTGGAGTGGATTTGAAGTGTTCAAATTCATTAAAAGGGTATTTATGTCTTTTATATGTGATATGATTGGCATATATATAGTTTAATGTGAATGAAATTCATAATAAATTATAGTGTAGCCTAATTAATTAATTAGGGCTAATTTGGAGAAATTGGATTGAGAGAAATTAAATTGAATGAGATTCCATTTAAAATTTCACAATTATGCAAATGTGATTTGTATAATAAGGTATGAGATACCTTACATTATATGATATGCAAATATGATTTGCATATTATATAGTTGTGGTATTTTGGTGAATTGGTGGAGATTTTAACTCCACCACATATCATTATAAATACATGTTTCAAGAAGCATTTCTTACAACAAGTGCTCATTTTTTGGATTTCCATCCCAAAGAGCATTTGAAATTCTCTCTAACTTCTCTTTCAATCTCGAAGATTTCTCCAACCCAAAATCCAAAGGGAGTCCCACAACTCTCCCTCTACCTTTCGAGAACAACCGAGAAGATCAATTGGAAGTGTCCGGCTTGATCCGTTCGTGATTCATGTTCGAGAGATCGTTGGATCGTGAGATCGTGACCAAGGAGGAATCGCGAAGAAGAGTTCTTCAAGAGGTAGGTTCTTGAACCTTTACTTTCTTTTTTCTTCTCGTTTAGCATGCTCAATCTAGTTAGAAATTCGTTTCTTTCAATTTTAAGAAAATTAGAACAACAACGAAACAACGGCGATTCACATCGCAATTCCACTGCGGGAAATTCATTCCCTTCACTTAAGGGAACACTCATCTTCTTACCCTAATAGCGGGAAGGAGTGAATTCAATCATGCTAGGTTAAGTCTCCAGCTGTCTGCTCAGTTTTGTCCCCAAGAAAATAGGCATATTGAGTCGGCATCTCGGGCCACTCTCACCCATACTAATCAAAGGACAATCTCTCGCAAACAGAAATTCGTAACCTGCTCAGGATTGAGATAAAGTTGCCTAGGTCATCCTATTTAAATAGAAACCTAACATAGTCAACGGAGTTACATCTATTAGTAACTATTTTGTGGTTCGGTCTTATGTAATCTCATCACATAGGATATCCCCACTCACATGTCGTCTACACGAACACGTTGGATCACTGTGTTTGTATCATATACAAAGTGGGTCATATCCATAATATCACCAGGATAAGGTACCCAACCTCATTCCTTTACTATAGACCCTTTAGACTGTTTCTCGAACTGTGATCCTAATATGTCTTCTACATCCAGTTCAAGAGACATACAACAACCTAGGATGTTTGTTTATTGTATTTAGGGTTTAGATAAGGCAATATGGAGAAATTAATGAAGAAACAATAACACTTTATTGAATTAAATAGAACAATATTACAAATTACGAGTTTTAGGGCATAAAACCCAACATTCTTTGGTTTGCATTATCGTTGGATTAGATGGAGAAGAAGTTGAGATGAGGGTTTCTTCAAAGAGAAATCCCAACAAAAATTACCAAAACAAGTTTTTTTGAAAGCTTCTCCGTACTTATCGTCAAGGGTTTGTCAGATTCTTATCATTATGCCACTTTTGCAGCAGAGGTTAATTTTTAAAGCTCTACTCCTTTTCGATATCGGCATAAAATAATCTTCGTTCTGTGATAAGGACAGTTCAGAGAGTAAAAACGAATGCATAAGATAAATATATACATATTTAGGAGGTATAGTATGGCAATTTAAGCACATTTAGGATTTGCACCAATATGTATTGAGGTAAGTAATTGCATATACAGGACAATGAAACAACGGTTATGAGTTCACATTTAACATGCAGGCAGTTATAAACACTATCAACTTATGATCTTTCTTATTCATCATCTATACGCACATGGTTCTACAAAGATCACACGGGGTAAGTATAGGATATAAGCCCAAGATCTACTATAACCATAAGTAGTAAGATATATATACATTGTACATACACAATATTACATACGCAAAGGGTATATAGATATTCACACCAAACCATGATATAACCGTAAGAACTATGGAGTTATGTTCACACTACCATTTACAGCATAGAGGATTATCAAATCATGTCAACCAGCAAATACCCCTAAGTATTATGAAGTATATATTACCATTTACAACATACAAGATTTGACAATGAGTAAATGTAGAGTATATATAATTCAATGTAAATCTAAATAGAAGGATACCAGGAGCCCATGTCTATGTATTAAATTACCTTCTTTGTATCATTTTGGTCCTCAACAGGTTTCTTTGTTGAGATCATTTTCCCCTTCCCCGAGACAACCTTCTTTTGGGAGTCTCTTTTTTCACGGCATCCTGCAACATAGATGTTAGTTAAGTTCTAGAATGTATATGCATCAATGTTTAAAGTTATGAAAGTTTCTCAAGTTTAACAACATAAAAAAGTTATAAGTTATACCTTTTTACTCTTCATTTTGGCAGGTTGTTCATCATCACTTGCAGTTGGTGAATCAACATACGTTTAAGTTTATTCGTCTCTATCTTCGTCGGTTTTATCCACATCTTCACTGTTATCTTCGCTAGTGTCATCAACATCCTTACATAGCAACAATTATTAGGAATATCATATTTAGAACTTTTTATTTATATTCTAAAATACAAAAATATATCTCGTTATTCCTTTAACTATCTTCATCAGGTTCATTTTTGTTGATCTATTTTTGGTGGGTTTATTCTCCCTCGTCCCTTCATCCTAACGTTCTCTTTTTATACACTTACGCTTTGGGGGGGTGAGGGGGGAGGGGAGGAATCATTGCCAATGGATTCATTTGAACTCATTTGGTTTTCATATTGTTTTGTCTGTATATACAACAAATCAATCAAATGCATCTTTCCAAACATGTAAAATGAACAAAAACACTAGACTACCTCTTTGTCGGTAACCAACTCTATGGGAGATTGATTCTTCGTTTTGGTCCTCGTTGTCGTTACCCTAGCGGCTTTTAACCATGCACTGCCTCTTGTGTTTGAAGGTTTTTTTCCTTGGTCATCCCTGAGAATCAGATGTTATGAGAGAATGGGGGAAGAAGAGGATATGTGGAGTTACTTTTTGGATTGTATTTGAAAAATAAATAACGACATTGCAACTGTTTCAAAAAAAATCACTAAATGCACGGGATTCATTTTTAAAAACACTTGAAGCTAGAGACCACGAGGTATAATCAATGGTAAACTAAATAAGTAAATGATGGTTTATTTTTAGTTTAAGATGTCCCAAAAACTAAGAAGAATTTTTGAATCGGGGAGGTGAAAGAAACGTACCTTGTGCAGTTGAACAAAAGAAGTAGAAATCGGTGGAGATTATTACAAATCAGGGCAGAAGAAGAAACGCACCTTTAGGTATGAATAAGAAACTCAAAAATGCAAGAGTGTAAAAACTTCGAACTAACAATTTCTTAGCAAAGAGGCAGGTACATACCTCAACAATCCTCACAAATGTTCAGCAAAACCCAAGTTTCCAACCCTTCTTTTTCGTAGGTGGTTTTTGTCAATGCACCAGGTGCTTTTGTTATTATTTTTGTTTAACACACTTATGAAATTTCCCAATGCATGTAAGCTCGTTGGGTGGGCTATTAACTTTTGACCTTTTGGTGGGTTTCTCTAAATTTACTTATTCTTGAGGCGCGATACTTATTTCACTCCTCTTGTTGTTTAGCTGCATGAAATGTTTGCTTCATTGGGGGTCAATACAGCTGCATGAAATGTTTGCTTCATTGAGGATCAATACATCTATACACCATACCATGCATCGTCCTGCATATTTTGAATTGCGTGAATTGTGGTATATGTATATGCACGTGGCATATCCTATTATCTTCGTCTCCATATGATTGGTTTGTGTTTCAACTTGAGTGCCAATTTTTGTTGGTTGAATTAATAAAATCATTATTTGAATTTGTAGAATATTATATTTCTCTCTCATCTTTTCTTTTTAAAAAAATTAAATTTTCTTCTTATATATCCTAAAGTTTGTTAACCATGATTATAGGAACTAAAAACCTCAAAATCTCTCGTGAAGGCAATTTCAATACAATATTTAATTATATTTAATTTAAAAAATTATTTTAAACATTTTTATAATTTAAAAGATGATTAGACATTTTATTAGTCATAAATTTAGCCATTTCTCTAATTACCAAAAAAAAACTTTGATTTACAGCAAAAAAAAAAAAAAAAAAAGAATTATATCCTTTTAACAAACCCCCCTTTTAATAAATATAATATAATAAACAACTGTATAATAAAAATAAAAAATTCCTAATACAAATTCAATGTCTACAAATATTATGATATAAAAACATTATTCTTTTTTAAAAAAATCATGTTGAGCAATTTTTACAAAACCAAATGTACTTGACCAGTTTTCAGGTTAATCTTCACCATCTTGTACTTTTTTTTTCACCATTTTAATAATATTTTACAAGATTTATAATCATATTCAAGGAAAATCTTTAGGATTAGCTTTTAACCCATTAGGATCCAAGAGCTTTACACAAAATTAGAAAAAGGGCATCCATGTTTGGGGCAGATTAAGCAGAAGGGCAAGCGTTCAATAGTCACTAATCTACGACATTGAATGCTTCTAATCTCAGTCGTCCGTGGAAAACCAAATCATCCTTAAAAAATTCGTAAAATGGAATTTCTCAAAGCAGAGTTGGAGAAGAATATAACTAACCAAGAACTTCTAACCAAATGTTCCATACAACCAACCGACCAACTATCCTCCGATCCCCACCCTGACCCTGACGACCTCGATTGATCCATGTTTCAGCTAAGGAAATAGTAATGAGACGGTTAAAAAAAAACAAGTAAAGAATGCAATAAGCATACATCGAAAGATATCGACTCTACAAAGGCCGAAACTCCGAATATCTTCCTTATAAATATGGCAATTCATTGTGTTGGTTTCTCAAGCCATTAGCCATCACTAATCAAGGCTGGATGTCTCTTTGATCAGTATGGCCGATACCTCCAGTCTGCTCTAGATGGTCTTCCACCACCAATTCCATAACCCCACTGCACAAAGATATAAACACACTAATCTTACAAAGTTGAAAAATCCTAACATTTTTAAATGCTCAAAATCACTCAAAAGTACCAACACTTCAAAAGTACTTTCAATACTTTAGAACCAAACATTAAAATCATTTCTTATTAAGAACTTTTTATCAAAATGTTTACAATTCTAAGTATTTTTATTACATGACTTATTCGAGAACCACTCTCAAACACTACTTTGATATCAATTTACACTAAGGATTATTATTATTGAAGTTTCATTTAAAGATTTCCAACTGAGAAGTCCATCTCATTATAAAATGCATAACCCAACAACAAACTTAAAATCTTTCCAAAAAAGAGAGAGATTTAAGGTCCATTAATCGTCTCTCTTTGTTTATGATTTTTTTAATGTGTATTTTTGGTCATAGTCACCCTATAAACTACTTATTCCTTAAAATTTTGAAATTCGACTAAAATTTCATAGACATTTCTAAACCATAAATTAACAAAAAGGAATAAAGTGTAGATTATTGATAATATACCAAATGAATATCTACAGTGCAAAAATATTTTAGGTTAAAATACATAAATACGTAATGAAACTTTCTTCTACATTTTAGTGAACTTGAAAGAAAAATTGAGAGGACGTCAATTTAACAGATTCGTATAACAGGTCTTTCTAGACATGGAAATTTCAATTTTCAATTCTAAACTTATGAATATAGTTTTACCAGTAATTGTAAAGCTCATTATATATGGTGGACAACCTACCAATCACCACCAAAATTATAACCAACCTAAATATAATTAGAGTAGAAAGCAAAACAGAACCACTTACATCATCGAAGTCCAGGCTTCCATACATCCTTCCATAAGTCCTCATAGGTCCACCATAGCTGCCAAAAGATTCCGCTGCGCTATTCATCATAAAAGTTCCACTTGCTCCAGATGCTCCAGCTCCAGCTCCAGCATCATCAAGAGGAGTGGCTGAATCAATAGCAACCTGCAGATTCCAACTGTGAGATTACATTCTTGATTGAAGAAAAGGTGTTATAAGGACTAAGCAAAGAATATTTCATAAGCCCAGATTTAAGCTTATGTAATAATCTGTTTATTATAAAAAAAAAAAGTTTATGTAATAATCATATAACTTATAACTATTCGTAAATGACAGAACAATGCCTGGCAATACTTCCCAAAGGTGAGAATTCATTAACCAGACATGCGCAACAAAACACGCACACGCCAATTTTTTTTACACTCGGCACTCTCATATGGGCTTTTTTTTTCCTCTAATGGTTACAGTGAGCATTTCTATTCATCTGTCATAGTCCACTCCTCTTCTTGGCTGTCTAGTTTGCTTATTTTTTAAGATAAGCGAACCTTTTTTATTGGAAAAGCCCCCAGAAGTTTCATACTTACCGAAATTTTTAAGGTTCTTTGTTTGTTTTGTGCTTTTGGAAGAGTTAATGGGCGGGACAGGTCTAGAAAATGCAAAATTTATACTATATCTTTCAACAAGAAACAAAAATTAAAGTAATTTAACTAAGGGGCTGTTTGGGGCACAGGTTCGGAATCAGAATCCTGGGAATCAGAAGCCTGGAGGGTTTATCCTGAGGGGTTCAGAAGCCTGGGAATCAGAAAACTGTGTTTGGGGTGCAGTCTTCTGAAGTCTGGGAATCAGAAAACTGTGTTTGGGGTGCAGTGTTCTGAAGCCTGGGAATCAGAGAGTTGTGTCTTGAGCGCAGTTTTCTGAACTCTAGGTTTTGTACAGTTTTGTTTCACATTTTTTCTTTTAGCTATTTTATTCCTTTCAAATTTTTGTAATTGATCTTATGTGAATTGTATAAGTTAATGTCTAACATGGATCAATTTTTTTAAGTAACTTTTCCATGAAGCTTTCAATTTAGGTAGTTTTTTTAACACCCCTACCACGAGTTTGCACATATAGATACATCGTCCAAAAGTGTTGCAACTAACATGAAACAAAAGAACATAAAACGCCTTTGTGCGAAAGAAAAAAATTATTTCATTTTTTCTAACTTTTAAAAAAGAAATTATAAAATTGAGTCATTTGAGTGTATATTAAAAAAAATATCAAGTTTTTTTTTTTTAATAAAAATTTCACAAAATTCAAAGGTGTTGAGAGTAACATAAAAAAAATGTTTATTAACCATTTTTTAGTTTTATTTTAACCTTTTAAAAAATTGACTAGATTGTTGGATTGTTGGAGTGGTCGAGTTGATGAGGTGGTGAGATTGTCGAGGTGGTCGTTGGATTTTTGGTTGTCGGTGGTCATTGAGTCGTCGGAGTTGTTGTTAAAATGGTCGTTGAGGCAACCATCAGTGGTGGCTAGTCGCCGATGTGATCGTCAGAGTTGTCGTTGTCTGTGGTCGCCGGAGTTGTCACTGGAGTTGTTGTCGAAGTGGTGGCTGAAAAATGGTAACAAACTTAGGGTCGATGGTGTCAGGTGGTCGACGGAGTTGTCGCTTATCGATGGTGTCGTGGTCGCGCGAGTTGTCGCCGGAGTTGTCACCGGAGTTGTTACCAAAGTGGTCGCCAGATGCGATCGCGGAGTTGTCGTTGTCGGTGGTTGTTGAGTGGTCGCCGGAGTTGTCGTCGGTTGTTGCGAAAGTGGTCGCCGGCATGGCCGTCGGAGTTATCGTTGTCGATGGTCGTCGGAGTTTTTACCGGAGTTGTCGTTGTCGGTGGTCGCCGGAGTTTTTATCGGAGTTGTCGAAGTAGTCGACAAATGGATGAGAAAAACATGGAACAAATTCCATGAGATTACACTGTTGTAACCCATGGGATTGTATTGTTGTAACCCATGGGAATGGATTTCAAAACCCAGGATTTGGAACTCCTTGGTCCAAACATGGGTTTGGATTCCAAATCCAAACCCATCCAAATCCAAACCCATGGGCCAAACACCCCCTAAGTGTTCTAGACTTTAAGAGGAAAAGTGCACACTAAGGCCAAGAACTATTTTCCAACAGAATCGGGTAATGATCAGTGTGGGGGTTGGGTTCTAGCCTGTCCCACTGTCTGAGTTTGGAGGCTGTCTAACCAGCCCAAGGAGACCAAATAATAATCAAACTCAAGGGAAGCCACGGCATTTGTTCTTAAATTTGTCCATGTAAACCGGCCAGTTATGAGTTTAACATCGACGAGGGTAAATTTTCTTTTAATTGAGTTAAACAACTTCATACTTTTGGTCATTTCGCCTCTTGGTTTCTAGTGAGGCCATTTCGCCCATAGAAATGGCCTCCAATACACCATTTGCCAAACAAACAGCAGAATATGCCTCAAATGAAATATTGTTCTCTCTCATAGAATAGATTTGGACAAAAGACTACTGTAACCCAAAAAGTAAAATGATTTATAAGATCGAAGTGTATAGAAACAGTAAGAACTTCCAAGTTTCCAACACTAAAAACATATGAGCCATACAGAAAAGAATCAACCCACCACAAAGGGAACCTAAACAAAGGAACAAAAAGAAAAATTACAGAAAGGGATCCGAACCCAAAATGCTTGAACTCAAATGCCCATATAATTGTATGCTTTAGGGGAAAAACACATAATTCTAGTGTTTCATGTCCATGACTATAAACATGTATTTATCAAATAAATTTCTTTACAATAATAATTAAATGAAAAAAAAAACAATAAAAAAAATCTCTCAAATATGCTTCTTTCTAGTAAGCTAAGTGGCATGCAAATGCATACCTGTTGTCCACAAATCTCATGAGATCTTCGAGAGACACGATCTGCTACACCATCTTCAGCAAAAGTTACAAAACCAAAACCTCGATGACCAGATCTTTTAGGATCCTAAATTAGTCAGTAACAACTGAATCTTTAGGCTATCTCAAATCAGCCACTCACATAAAAATAGAGCATTAAATAAATCTAAATCTAATTTTACCTTGGGAACATAGACATCCAATATACGGCCAAATCTACCAAAGTACTGGCGGAGATCATCAGCAGATGCTTCTTGTGGGAGCCTACCAACAAAAATCTTTTTTCCCATCCCCCGAAATTCCCTTCCTGCTCCAATGACACAGTAAATCATCATAACAATATTCACCAAGGCCAAGCATCACATGAACAAGGATACTATCAGAGATACATACTCCCACCATAAACTGAGCCTGGATGGTCGTATAAGGTAGGAGCACCAAGTGCTGCATATCTTGTTGCTGCAGAAATATAAGCATTGTATGCACCATATCCTCCACCACCACCCCCTTGCGGCACTTTCCCTATGGGCCTGAAATCATCATCCTGGAAATATAATATATCGACCTTCGATTAGACTTACAAATTTATTACGAACTAAAAAGAATCCTTCGGAAGATAAATACGGTGTTAAATAGACAACTGCAAAATCTTGCCTTGGGGGTCGCTCTATCGACAACTACTGTAGAACCTCCTAATTCATGAGTTTCAGCCATCAAATTCTCCACAGAATCTACAAGATAGAAGTTGTCATATTCAGTGCCTTGTAATCATAGGGAAACCATGAAATAGCAAGGTTGAATTTTTATATTAATGTAAAAACCTTACAATGCAGATAGTCAAGAAAACAAAATTAGAAGGAATGAAAGGCAGTATCAAACACAAGGTATACTGAGGAAGAAAAAAAAAACCTCTGGAACTTTCTTCATGAAGCATGATGAAAGTACAACCAAAAGGAGATCTAAAAAACAAAAACAAAAGTTACAAGGATCGGATCCAGTGACTAGTATAAAAAAAAGGAGAGAGTAATTACAAAAATATTTTGCAGACTCACAAACGAACTATTAAAGTGGGCTACATCCCAAACTTTATCCCCAATAACTCTCAATATGCTAAAAACATCTGCTTATCTCTTTCTAACTAATGTTCCAAAGAAATTCTCTCCCAAAAAAAAAAAAAAGAAAAAGAAGAAGAAGAAAAGAAAAGTCCTTGAAAGATGAAGTCTATCCAAGCACGGACAGTAGGACACAAAGATGGTGATACATTATTTTCTAAAAATCTAGAATGCGGCAATTACACATTTATTGAATTCACATTCTTAAAAATATCTATATCATTTTTTAGGGAAATTTAAAGTTCTTAAGCTTATGCATTTACATGCAATTTCACTATCAAATTTCATTGTTTCTGACATATGTTACCATTTGTCTATTATGAACAAGATTTTTTTTACAAGAGGTTTTGTGTCTATTTATGCTTAACAAATCTTCAACACAGGCCCAACAAGTTTCTGACTCCAAATCACTTTGTACAAGTACAACTAGTATCTAACATAGGTAAACTAGCATCTAACACATGTCAATTGAGCTAACACGTCTCTACCTCATTTCTTACAGGTGTGTCCAACACCCTATCGAACACAAACAGCAAACATAAATAAAGAAGATAATGCTTTATAGCGTAAAAAAAATTAATGTAAAACAAACTTCCTGTCAGTCCATGCTAAGTGAGGGATCAATCAAAATATCCAATCAGATGGAAGAATTTCTCCCACAAACTAGTTGAAAAAGAGCACTTTCAAAGGATATGTTCCAGATCCTCCATTGCCTATTTACAAAGGGCATACCATTGTGACTCATGCACAAGAGAAGACAACCTCTAGATGATGTCATGGTCAACCAACCAACTCCCTCCCTCCCTCCCTCCCTCCAGCTTCATTTTCTAGAGAACAAATGACATTCTTATTGCGTCTTCCACGATGAAACTTCCACTCTCTGGCGTAGGGTCATCGTGAGCAAGTACGGGGAGTCCCCATTTGAGTGGGTTATAAGTGGTCGGGGAGGCTCCTTTAGATGTCCTTGGACTGGTATTGTGGAGGGTTTTCCTTCGTTCTCTGAGCTGGTTCATTTTCGGGCAGGTAATGGGGAGGACACCTTGTTTTGGGAAGATAAGTGGTTGAGGGATGAACCTCTGTGTTCAGTTTTTCCATGTCTTTGTCATTTGTCTAATTCCAAACATAAGAGGGCGGTTGACGTTCTATTTCATTCGAGTTTTCTTGTGTCCCCCTCTTTCGGTTTTCAGCGTGCCTTATCTGATAGAGAGACGGCAGATGTCATGTCCCTCCTTTCTCTTTTGGAAGATCTTAGGTGTTGTCCGGACAAGAAGGATGTCCGTTATTGGCGTCCTGATCCGATAGTTGGATTTTCGTGTCGGTCCTTTTTCCTGTCTTTGGTTAATCCTACTCCTCCTTCTTCTCAGGGGGTGTCAGTCTTTTCTTTAGTTTGGAAGGTGAGAATCCCAAAGAAGGTAAGGTTTTTTACTTGGCAGGTCCTTCACGGAAGTGTTAATACTTTGGATAGGGTTTCGAGGAGATGGCCTTCCTGGTGTTGTATTCTTTGTAAGAAGGCAGCTGGACCATTTGTTTTGGAGGTGAGAGGTGGCTCAAGACGTTTGGTTTTTGGCGAGTTTCGGATCCCCTTTTCTGGGGTAGAGAGGTCAGGTGGATTTCCTTTTGCATCCCGAGTTCGGGGGAGGGGCCTTTTTGTGGAGGGCGGGTGTTTGTGCCATTCTTTGGGGGCTTTGGGGGAGAGAAATAATAGAATTTTCGAGGGGTCGAGTGTTCCTCTTTTAATATATGGATCCTCATTAGATTTTGTGTTTCTCTTTGGGCCTCGGTGGCTAAACCTTTTTGTAATTATCCTTTAGACCTTATTTTGCTTGGGTGGAGCGCTTTGTTGTAAGCTCCCCTTGCTCTTTTGTGGGCTTTCTTTCATTTTTTCAATGAAAACTCGGTTTCTCATTAAAAAAAAAAAATTGTTTCTCATTCAAAGAAAAGAGTAGAATAAGGCAAGTCGAGAAACTTGTTACCGATCCAAGGATATTCCCACAAAAAAAAAAAAGAGGAGTTCACTGTCCACAACAGAATACTATTCAAGAATCAAGGCAAGACAAACACTTAAAAGGAGGTTGTCTTGTCGTACCAGGAGAGATACTAAAGGTAACCTAAGATGCTTGGAGCCAAGGAGCACATCTAAATGCACCTTTCAGAACCGTAATTAATCCAGTATATTTTGTGGGGTAACTATAGATTTTTGACAAGGAAACAAAGATATTATATGATATAATGAAAAGAGACTAATGCTCAAAATACAAGCTCCAAAAATGAGAAAACCAGAAAGAAGAAACTTGAATATGAATCACAAAGAAAACATGCCAAAACAAACTAAAAACATAACAAGGATATAACAAGAAATTCCTCATCAAGGGAGAGCAGTCAGAGAACCCAAAAAGAGAGGAAAGATCACACCAAGAAGAGACTTAGAGAAGAAACAAGCAGCCAGAGAACCCAAAAAGAAAAATCCACCACATTAATTCTAGAATTGATGATGAATAATCAACTGACTGAACAAAATACCAAGAACTAGAAATCGGCTTGACAATGGCACAACTCCCGAAACTTACTTTGAGGCCTGCAAGATCTCATAAACAGTATCACATTCCTTAGTGAGAAAAAACCAATCAAACAATGACCTCGAACTAACCTCCCCCTTTCATGACCAAGCAACAACCCCATCATGAAAAGGAATTTCAAGAAGACCAATCTTCTCAATAAACTTATTAAACTTCCTCATCACCCCTAGATGCCTACGCAAAACCAACTAGACAACCCCACAAACGCGACGAGGCCCTGAGAGCCCAAAAGCAACCATGAAACCAATTTATCTCCCTCGAACCCCAGATTGAATCAACAAACCTCATTCCTTGAGACATCTCCCAAACCCCCATGATAGAAATTTCATTGCCTCGAAGCAAAGGAGAAGAATGCACAATTTCCCGAAATAGCAGACAGCTAGCTTTAATTAAATCAGCAAACTGACTTAAACCAGGATGAGGCTTCTCAGCATCCTCCACAAATTGCAAACAACTATAGATTAATTCAATCAAAGATCGTGGAGAAGGTTTGATCTCTTATAGGGTTTCATGTTTCTCTTTCTCTTTAGGGTTAGGTACCTAAGGACTTTTGTAATTCTTTGTCTTATTTTGTTAGATTGAAGCCTTTTTTTTATCTTGGCTCCTCATTTTGTTGGGCTATCTTTTTATATCCATCTTGTATTTCCCCGTTCATTCTGAATGAAAGCTTTGTTTCAATAAAACAATAAACGATAATATATCATATCACTTGAACAGTGTTAAAAAACTCAACTACTGCACAAGTACCAATTAAAAGGATCCAAATGCAGACGGTACATTCTCAGAAATTGAAGAAATAAACCAAAAATTGCCAACTTGAACTCTGCAATCATAAGTTCTATCAATATAAAAAGATGATCCAACCTGAACTTGCAAAAGTGATGAAACCTATTCCACGATGGATTTTTGAGCCCTGGTCCTGAATATTAATCAAGTAAAAGTTAAAAGATGTTAATAATACATAAAAATGGGCGACCCATGGGTGGTCATCAAATCAATATATCAAATCCATATTTTCCAATACACGTAGTACATGTACTCCTGATAAGTTAAAATAAGAATAAAAAATCCTATTTCTGATATACTTTTACACAACACACTTGGTAGTAGAACCACAGAACTAATTTCCTAGTTTAGTGAAAAGGAAACCATACCTTTGGCATGTAAAGATCTGTTATCTCTCCATATTTCTCAAAATGACTGCAACAAACATTAAAAAACCATAAAGTTCATTTCCATCCAGAATTGTATACCATATTAAAAAAGGGTCATCAAGTCATAAATAAAAAAAAAAACATGTATCAATTTCTTAAGACAAACATTGCAACGCTGCTACAAGATGCTTGAATAGTGTCTTAGTTGATTCTACATGGCCTGGGGCCATCCGAAGGATACTAACAATCTTCTCTCCGAGATCCCATCAGGATCATGGCTTTTTCACAAAGTTACATTTGGGTAAATAACTTGAAAGCTTTACTAAGGTCCTTGTGGATCGAGTCAACAGACTTCTAAGACATGCCAAAAAACCCTGAAGGGAACTGGTATCCTTGCAGGCACCTACTATTTCTAGGCAATAAAATTAACTTTTATTATATAAAACTTTCTATTCATCTGTCAACGGAAAAGGTTAATGGAATAATTATAATAATTTGGAGACACAATTGAGTAGGAAATGCAAGCCCATCCATTTACAAATTAAATTTTTAAAAGTTTGTCCCTGCCAGCATCCCCATTTTGAAACAGAAGGGTCCCGCAGAGAATTTTTGTGATATGATCTGAATTTATTTATCAATAAGGTACACGGTCAAGGGAAGAATTATAGAGCTACCCCTCTCTCCCTACCACTCCAACTTACAAACTAAGAAAAAAGCACCTCTCACAGCTCCCTTCCTTCTCTTAAGTACTCCCTCTTTCCTATTACATCAGCCCCACAAATTCATTACACACCCATGGGCCCCCCTTTAACTAACTAATTACAAAATCAATCTTCACTCTCTTTCCTCACGCACCTTCTCTTGCATACATTGTTTATAGGAGGATTAGCATTTTCATTTTGTCATTCCCACATGTAATTATGTGAATAGAAAATTAACAAATAAATAGTCTTTCAACTGCCACCTATCTTTCAAAATTGCAACAAAGTTTCATGAAAAGGTTCTCAATTTTTCTCATATTCCACAAACTTTCTTCAATACAAATTTGAGGGTTTGGAACCCAGATCCTTCTAGAGGTTTTTTCTTGTTGCTTTATTCTGATTGTTGTCAGTTCCTTCACTGCCTCAAACCACCTTTGCCTTTTCCTCCATTTGGAAGGTTAAAGTTCCTAGGAAGGTTAAGTTCTTTACGTGGCAAGTTTCACATGGAAGAGTCAATGCCTTAGATGGACCGTGTCCAGAGACATTCCTTCTTCGACGTTGTCCCCACAATGGTGCCTTTTATATAGACGTCAGGCTGAGGAGCTACATTATTTATTATCGGCTTGCCAATTTGTTCGGTCCCTTTGGGCTAGGTGGTTGTCTTCCTTTGTTTTAAGTTTAGCATGGAATAATGACTGTTTTGCTTCGATCGAGGAGGTATTTATGGGTTCGCCTTTTTGTGAGAGGTGCACTATTTTGTGGCACGCCAATTTCTTTGCTATTTGTGGGGGGTGAAAGAAAAAATAGAATTTTTAGAGATGTGGAGCGGTCTTGTGATAAGGTTTGGGAGGTTGTTAGATTTAATACCTCGTTGTGGCCGTCAATCACTAGGTCTTTTGGCAATTACGATCTTAGCTTGTTTGTTAGATTGGAATCCCTTTTGGTAGCTTTTGGGGCGTTGGTTTGGTTGGGCTTGTTTTTTTATTACCCTTGTATTTTTTCTTTCCTTTCTCTCAAAAAAAAAAAGAAAAGAAAAAAAAGCTCGGTTTCTTACCAAGAAAAAACATGACAAGGATACACTAATTAAAATATACATTGTTTTAAATATATATAATTTAATTACTATATCGTAAGGAAATCTGAAGTCAGTTAGCCTGAGTATTTGTATGCTTAAGAAAAAATTTGATGTATTTTAGTCGAAATAACTTATTTTGTCCTATATGACTATTATACTTTTTTTAAATAAGATTTCTACATTTAATATATAGTTATGCCTATTATTATGCTTAACAAGGGTTTAACATGTGCCTACCAAGAGTCAAACTTGTATTTATTGTGTTCAACTAATGTTTGATATATATTGATTGTGCTAACAAGAAACTAACGCATGTTCAAGTATTAGAATGTTGGAATATCAAACACGTGATGGACACAAAAACATTACCCTAACTAAGGTGTCCATGTTGCATAGACTTCATGTATGGAATGACAGAAAAATGAAGGGAAGATGCTTCAGGGAACAATAGTTGTCAACTAAGCATCGTCATGTACGAAGGGCCAGACCTTTTATGGTTTATTCCCTAGATCCATCCCTGATCTAGGAGATTCTTCCATTTCAGTTCCACAAATGAACAATTTTTTTTGTTTTTTTTTACGAAATCACGCTTTCATTGAGAAAAATGAAAGAACATTTTAGTAGATTTAACTTCTACAGCTCACAAGACTCATTTCCAGGGGATGCTTTTCAATTAAAAACATGTGTTACAAATATTAACAGGGTCACTGACAACCTTCACTCAAAAGGTTAAAAATAGGAGCAGCACAAAATCACACCAAACTACCTGCGGAAGGCAGCCTCAGTCACAGATTGTGAGATCCTTGCTACAAAGATCCTGGTAACTCTCTTAGGAGGTGCTCTCATCTCCTCCTATCAACAGAAAATATGAAGTCTAATCAGTTGTATGCATACACATCCAAACACAGTACTCGCACTTCTGATGATTTATCATTGAAAAAGGAGATAAAATGAAGAGCATTCTGGCGAAGGAAAATGTATAAGAGAGTGGACATAAGAGAGAGAGAGAGAGAGAGAAACTAACCTTGGGTGTGGCAACTTTAACTTCCATCATTCTGTTGCCAAGGAAGTGCTCGCTAGATAGCGCATTCTGCAACAAAGAGATGATAGGCATCAGACATCAAGTCAACCAAAAGTGAAAATATTAAACATAATCCTACCTTAGCATCTTCATCAGTTGCAAATGTCACATATCCAAAACCACGAGAACGACCAGTTGACCTCTCCTGACATATAAGAAAATAAAAAGCATATGACTATAAAAATAAAAGGACTTGAAAATAAAAAAGATGTAAAACAATACAAAATTAGTCACAACAAGCATCCACCATCTTCATATACAATCCACCAGGAAAACAAAGCTGATCAAAAATTATTTTTATTGAAAACCAACTTTCATTGACAAAACATAAAAGAATATAAGAGGGACATCTAAAAGAACCAAAGCCCAACAAGAGAAGCCACCCAAAACTAAACAAGCCATACAAAAAAGGGCTTCAATCCAAGAGAACAAGGCCTACCGAATAGTTACAAAATTTCTTAGAAACAGACACCCAAAGAGACACATTAGGCCATCAATGGTGCTTTTTTAATATGCAAGCATCAAAACATTTGGACCATACTTTTTGGAGTTGTCTTTTTACTTGGAGTATCTACAGAAGATTTTTAGATATTTTTGGTCTTATCTTGGGTCCGAACAAGAGATGCCAAGATATGGATTTGTAACTTGTAGAATAAAATGTTTAATTTAATTTAATTTAAAATTATGTTCTTAAAATTTAAATAGTAATTAATAATCTTTCAAATCTACATTTATAAATCACGAGCAAACTAAACATGTTTCACTTCCTAGCATACGAAACTCACATTTACGCACGTCCAAATGTGTAACTTATACACTCCCACAATCTAAACGCCAATAAATCACAAGAAGAATACCTACTTAAACCAATCTGGTCCTATCTTTGTACCTTAGAAAGGAGGTGGTGATGAAATCTACTCACAAGTTAGAATCAACCGCTGTTAAGCACCATGACAACAGAAAAGCCCACACTGGGCACATTGCTTCAAAACAGCAAGGTGCCCATAATAAGGCCTGCTTGAGGCGCACACCTCGAGAGCTGAGGAGGGCACCTAAATGCTTGAAGCCCTAATTTTTTTTTAATAATGTTTTAGGAAGAAACTAAAAAGTACTCTAAAAAATGTTAATTTTTTCCCCACAATCTCTAATAAAAGCTCTAATTTCTTAAAGTTTCATTATCTTCCTATTCATAATACTATTTATTTTCATGTATAAAAAAAGTATTTACAAAGCTTTTTTATTTTGAAACTATTGCGCTCTATAGATAGTGCACCTCACACTTTTAAAAACACTGGCTTCAAGACAGCATGCTTTCTTAGAAAATCATAAAATAGAACGAATAGCACGAATGTACCAAACGAAGAAAGGAAAAGGGCATACCTTCATGACAATACAATCCTCCAACTCCCCAAATTTGCTCATGTAGTCTTTCAGCCCTTCTGTATCGACGTCCCATGGAATACCAAGAACCTAAATTTCATGAAATAAATAAATAAAACAAATCAAATCGATAACGTAATGAGGAAAACAGAAACAAACCTAATTACTTAATAGACGAAACAAGTGAAAAATCACATAGACGTGGCTGAATGAGGAAAAAGGAAAATACTAACCACTAGCTTCCGATCCATGATGAATTTGCGAAGTTAATGCAGAGAAATTGAACCCTAAAAGTGAAAAATATCTCTCTCTCCTCCTCCTCTTCTTCCTCGCTCGCTCGCTACCTCGCTCAAAGACCCACGCTCACTCTCCCCAAATCTCTCGCACTCGCTCCCTGCACATGATAAGAAGAAGCACACCTCTTTCTCACACACAATAGTCAAATACCAAATCAATCTCACCGATTTCATCATTCGTTCTTTTTTCCTGTTTCAATTTCTTCTTCGCGATTAAAGCTTCAAAATAACAAATCAAACAGACAAAAAAGTATATATTCGTGGATAACGCGCTCAACTGACCTTTAATCAAAATTTCTGGGAATTCAAGAAAACCCTAACGCAGATCTCTTCTCTCTCTCCTTCCTCGCCTCCCTCTCTCCCTCTCTCTCTCTCTCTCTCTCTATCTCTATCTCTATCTCTCTCCCTATCCCAATCGCGCGCCGGAAAGGGCTTTAAAGCGGTCGGGTTTCGGCCATGTTTAAGTTTAAGGTCATCGAGTTTTGACTTCGGCAGCGCAATGAGAAATTGTCCAGTGCAATCAGCCGTTACAGATACTATGGTGGTGCTGCGTTTGATTTTAGCCACGCGTCTCTCTACGGGGCTGTTTGGTTTGAGGGCTTGAGTTGGGTTGGGTTAATAACCCAACCCATTCTTTAGTTTACCAATAAAAATAATTGGTGGGTTAATTTTCCAACCCCGTGGGGTTGGGTTATTAACTCAACCGTACTTTTTCTCTCTCCCTTCTCACATACGAACGCTTCAACTTCTCTCTCCCTTCGTCTTCTCACATACGAACGCTTCATCTTCGATTTTAATTTTCATCTCTCTCATGCGAACGTTTCATCTTCGATCGATTCACCTTTCTCTGATCTCTGTCGTTAGTTCTCTCACACGAACCTTTCTGATTTTCGTTGTTCATCTTCTGATTTGATCTCTGTCGTTAGTTCTCTCACACGAACCTTTCTGATTTTCGTTGTTCATCTTCTGATTTGTATTTCTATGCAGGTGAGTTTAGGGTTAGACCCTTCTTTCGATCTTCATCGAGGTATGTTCCTTTTTTCCATTTTTTTTCCCTTCAAGACTACATCCTCTCGTCTGTCCCTTCATTTTTTTTAATGGATCTGGAGCCCTAATTATCCATGCAACAAGATTTACCTTCTTCTTACCCCTAAATCATTTGATTTTGGGTTTTTTTTTTCTTTTTTTTCATTTATCCGAATTCCATCTACATGGGTTAGGGTTCCAACCTCTTCTTCTTCTGTTTTTTTTTTCGAATACCATCTATGACTCCAACATCTTCTTCTTTTTTTTACATAGCCTAATTTTATACTCCCAATTTCTGTCTCTTGTCGCTTTAACACCCCATGTTGTTCCTCCCTTTTTACCATTCTTTGATTTATTCGTACATCTTTCTATGCTATCGGGCTTGTCCGATTGAATATATGTTTGGTGAAATACGAATAAATAGGCAGGGACATGGCGAGGGGCTTAAAGCCTGGTGGGGGATGGGGTGGTTGTACAACATTCAGGTTTGTCTTCTATCTCTGTTGATGGTTGATGATGAGGGATTTCACTGTGCAATGTCCAGTGATTTGAACCAATTGGTTACCAATGTTTGGTTGAATATTTCGAACACTGTTTTCCTTGTATTCGTTAATTATGCATTTTGGATTGTTATTGACTTGGTTGGAAGTTCCAGTGTTGTTCTATAAAATTTTCGGTATTCTCCTTTTTCTTTATGATGTTCCAGAGTTCTTCGATTGAAATTTATGCTAATTCTTTCTGATGTTCTAGTGTGGTTGGCTCTGTTTTTCCTTCACCATATTCTTTAATTTACAAACTCTGTTTTATTAATTGCTCCTAATATTGAATTGCTCTATTTACAGATCATCTTTCACTTAAAACACTGTATTTGTTTTCATTTTTTAATATATAATTTAATAATAGTGCACTCATTAATTTTATGTTACTTACCACTCACCCATCTTCAACATGTAAGCTTCTGTCTGTCTGACACACATTTAATATCATGCCATTTTTTTTATTACATGAATGGGTAACCACTGTCATCTTCACCATCCAACTTAATTGCTCTTAATTGACCTCATTTCCTAACTCCAACTACCCCTCTCTTCTCATAATATAAATATGTACATCGACTACTTTTCTTTTTTTAGAATGACTCCACTGTGAAGTTCCCCTATTTCATTTGTGAGTAGTTTTTGTTGCCATTGTACTCATGTTCTTATATTCTTTTCCATTCTGTTATTCCTCACTTGTATGTATGCTGAATCAGAGTTCTTAGTTAATGGTACTATCACTTATATGTATGTTGAATCAGAGTTCTTATATTCTTTTCTATTTTGTTATTCCTCACTTCTCTTCTGTTTTTTCATTACGATTTCATGGTTAATAGTACTATCACTTATATGTATGTTGAATCAGAGTTCTTATATTCTTTTCTATTTTGGTTATTCTTCACTTTCCTTCTGTTTTTTTATTACGATTTCATGGTTAATAGTAATGTCACGTATATGTATGTTGAATCAGAGTTCTTATATTGTTTTCTATTTTATTATTCCTCACTTATCGTCTGTTTTTTCATTACGATTTCATGGTTAATAGTTCTGTCACTTATATGTATGTTGAATCAGAGATCTTATATTCTTTTCTATTTTGGTTATTCTTCACTTCCCTTCTGTCTTTTATTACATTTTCATGGTTAATAATAATGTCATGATGAAAGTTACTATCAATCCCTGAGGCCGACTTTAATGTCCATTATCTTTCACCCTTGTGGTTTTTACTCTTTTGTTAGGTTTCACCCATTATACGTGCCATATTTCAATCATCAGGTAACATGTGCATTCCAATGTTTAGTTTCATTTATTTTTCATCCATTAATGTACTTTATTTTATCATGTTCAGGTCCACAACCTCGATCTTTGTATGTTATAGTTCCACGGTCAATCCTTATCCCATTATTAGCATATTCAAGGTTAGTAGATCTATGCTTACATTATATATATTTTGTATATATTTTGTATATACTTTGTTATTAAGTTTAATTTTAAAATTTTTCATATTTGCAGGCACAAAACTAAATCCTCTTGTCCAAAATTAGTTTGAGGTTCGTTGGTATAATGTTGTAGTTTGTTTTTCAGTTGTATATGAATTAATTTTACTAAGGACTATGTTTAGTTTGGTTGTTTGCTCAATATTATTATGTTTCCCTTATTCGATCTAGTTGTAGCCTTGAATTTGGTAAATCTTATGTCACTAGTAGAAAAAAGGGTTTTAATGACGGGCATTGCCCATCATTAAAGGGTTTTGATGACAGGCGCGCGCCCGTCATCTATGCGAGTGTCATTGTAACATGGGTTGGAAACCAGCTTTTATTGACGGGCATTGCGGAAATCATAAAAGTGATTTTCAATGACGGCAATGCCCGCCATTAAAACTCTTGGAATTTTTTTAAAAAAACCTATTGTCCGTCATTATATCTGTCATTATTTTTTAGTTCATAATTTTTTTATTATGACAGTGCAATGCCCGCCATCGTTTTTAGCATAATTTTAATAAAAAAAAGGTCGTTAATAGCAGATGGGCACCAACAATATTTAATAACTAATTACCCAAAATATTGCAAATATATTAACTTCTATATTGAAACCACACATGAAATCACTATACAAATTTACAAACATGAAACAAAAACACTTTTATATCCAAAACATACATCAAATCACCCATAACAACATCCAACAAAATTCTTTTTCAACCAAAACAATGCACATAGAAAACTTTTATATCCAAAACCATAAACTACTATATTACAAACCATAAACTCCTATATCACAAACCTTAACCATAAACTCATATATCAAAACCTTAACCATAACTCTAAAACCATAAACTTATATATCACAAACCTTAACCATAACTCTAAAACCATAAACTCATATATCACAAACCTTAACCATAACTCTAAAACCATCACAAACCTTAATTAACCATAAACTAGTATATCATAAACCTTAACCATAACTCTAAAATCATAGACTCCTATATCATAAGACTGAAACCATAACTCCTACATCACAAACCTTAACACCTATATCACAAAATTCATAAACTCTAAAACTAACACGAAATATCAAGCCAATAAGTAAAAATTTCGGCATGACCTCTACAGAACATCAACTAACCATAACCTGAAACATTGCAGAACACTTCTATATCCAACAAAACATGAAATCCATCCATAAACATCCAACAATCATTCATTTTACAAGAAGAACATAACTTCATTATAAATAATACACATGAGACGATCTCTACATGTCCTTAACACCTATATCACAAAAACAGTAAACTCTAAAACTAATACGAAATATCAAGCTAATAAGTAAAAATTTTGGCATGACCTCTCCAGAACATCAGCTAACCATAACCTGAAACATTGCAGAACACTTCTATATATATCCAGATTTCAGAAGAATGAGGCCACCCGCCTCTCCACAAACTACTAAATATAAATACACTTCTACTATATACATTATAAACAAGTATATTGTACACCCTAACGAAATGTAGTAAAAATTTCACAAAATTCAGATATTCACAAATGGCTTACACAAATCGCCAACAAAATCCGCCCATTCTACTCGAAACCTCGTCGATTTCTTCTTGTTTGTATGCGCTTTTGTGTTGAACTACAAAGAAAAATAATATAATAACATTAGACTAAATTATGTTTTGAATCACAAACCGTATAAAATAAGAGTACTTACGAGGTTCATTATAGGAATACTAGAATTATATACTATTTCTCGTATATACTTACATATACATAGTACCCGCACTCCACGTAACTCGGTTGACGGGGCACTATATGCAAAATAATTTAAAAAATAGCATATTTGAGTTAAATATTGTTCCAACGTTGAACAAAACATTCGAATATATTAATTATGTTTACCTTTACAAGTTTCCAAGTGATGGAAGAACGATATTGTGGAAGTGAGTGCTTGGCTTGCCACATTCTTAAGGATCTAAAGAGTTTGAAACATTAGAAAAATTAATAGAAAGTAATTCATTCTAAAGGTTTGAAACACTTACGTATTTATTGTTCCTTGAAAACTTTCTTCGATCTTACTCCTCAACGAGTTTAAGACATAAACGGTGTTTGCCCGCGGATGGATAACGATCAACATCCAATGATATCTATTAAAGTTAGGAGTATTCTAATATCATTATTTTATGAACAAAAAACATATAAATAAATTGAAGTAATTTAAACTTACCCAGTATTATATAGGATGAAAACTTGTTGATCCAAGTCCAAATTAACCATTTCTAACCTGTTAGCCAGATTTATACAACGTGTTTCTTGACTTTTAACAAAATTAGAAATGGTTATTTGATCAACTAACAAGAACTTGGCGATTATTTCATAGTCACATACAGTCCAAAGATACCTAAATAAAAGTAAAGTTATTTTAATAAGACATTCAAAAGCGTAGTCAATATAGTTGTAAATGAAAGATGTTGTATACTTACGCAATGTATGCGACTATGCAGGAGTACCCTATCTCCACCATCCCACAGTAATGCAGGATATCATCGCGATGTAAATAAATTAACTTTTCCTCCCCGAACATGTGCTCACTCAACGTGACTTGAATCGTATCATCTTCTTGCATCGATAACATTGCATAACGATTCAGAAGTTTAATAGTCACGTGAGCATCTGTGTACTTTGTAGAATGTGAAGTAGGCACATGTATAGAAACATCCGACTTATGTTTTGCTGGAGAAGCCACCTATCACAAGAAAACAACATTTAAATTTGTAAACAAAGAATTTAGTAATTTTAAACATTGAGTTGAATAATTTCATACATTTTTCCCCTTATTAAAAATGACAAGGTCACGAGGCCATGCCACAAAATTTCCCATAGATTGACTCAGGGACTCTACTTCTCCCCGTATAGGAATTGGTAGTGGAGCATCTTCACCTACGATCATGTCCACTACCACTCTAACATTTTCATCTCCTAAGGGAACTCCATGGACTGTGGAAAATTGAGCGTCAGACGTGTACATTGTGCCTACAGCAACCACATTATCCTTTGATCCTATTGCTAGATGGCATGGAGTTCCCTTCAAAAATTAAAAAGGAATGTCAGAAAAATGTATCATATATGATCAAAAAATTTCCACAAAATCCTAATTACCTCTAAAATTTCTTCCTCCTCGTCAATGACCTCCTTGTCTTTTGGATGATTACTGTCTATGCTTGCGCACTTTTTGGAAGGTGAGCACGACATTTTGTTGCCGACTTTTTGCTTGATTTTGACTTCGCTCGAGGATTGTTAAAGTATGTTGATGGTTTGACAGACATACCTAATCCTCTAACACGCCTCTCGTGTGTTCTCGCGTGCCTAATGCTTCTGGCCAATATGTCTTTACCTTTATTCTTCATAGTTAGTTCGTCCCCGTCACAACCATTTAGATTGACTTTGAAACTAACCATAAGATATTTAAACTACTTAATCATTTTTACAACATGTTAAAATAAAACATATTAACTTACGATTCGACTAGCGCATTGTTTGGTTTCATCATCGTAGTATTCATTATTTTTTCCTTTTCGTGCTTGTATCCATAAGGTGGCACGAGTGGAAGGATCGTCATAATTCCTATATAAACACACAAGTTATTAAATCTCATTTATGGAAAATTATAAGAAATAATGTTACTCACTAGTTCTTCACTAAGTTGGCATATCCTTTGCGAGAGAGATGTGATGATTATATTTACATTTCTCTCTCCTTTCCTTTTGTACACGACTTTGTGCTGTATCACATAATAGAATCAATTTAAAAGAAACAAGTATAATGTACTTTTTTACTAACTTTTAAAAGCAACAAGTATAATGTACTTACCTCCCATTCTTCCGATCATCTAGCATTCACAAATGCTTCCCATTGGTTTTGATCAATATGTGAATACTTTTGTGGAGGATGCTTCAACAAGGACAACTCATCCTTAAATGGAAGTATGTGTTTTTGATACAACGTGTATCGAAATGTTCAAATTTATTTGTCATTGATTGAAGAATAGCATTTTTGGACCTAGGGTCGATCACAAATGACATCTACATAGGAAACACATAATAAATGGCTAAATAACTCTATATATTAAGAAGTTTGTAGGGAAAAATACTATTATTCTTACCTCTACAGAATCAAAAATTTTATCTTTCAATTCTTGGGGAACCTCTTTCCAAGTCTTGTAACTTAATGGAATTTGTTGCCTAACGTAAACTCCTATGTAACTTTGCATTTGGTTTGCATTATCACCAATACTTTGGCCTTGATTTTTGTATTGGATGACCAAGCGTTCCTCAGAGTCCTTACGCGCGCGGACCACGCATAGTAGTGAGACCACGTCGATTAGTATGCCTAGCCTCCATTTGGCTCGATACATTCACTTCCTCGTCACTTGATCCACTCATTGTAACAAATCACAAAAAAAAAAAATACCATGAAAAATATAAGTTATAATAACATATATATATTGAACTCATAAAATTGCAATAACTAAACAAATGCATACCATATTTAATACATTATTTATTGATCCATATACCCTCACAATCATTTCTAAGATATGTGGATGACATTTCATCGATTTCATGGGTCACGCCAATATTAGGCATTCTTTCTAGGACACCATATCCACAATCTTGAACGGTATCAACATCAACCTCAGAATATTCTTCTTCAACTATTCTTTGAGGAGGGGTTAAAACCACCGACCATCGAGGATCAAGAGGGTCTTTTACATAAAATATTTGTTTGGCTTGAGATGCAAAAATAAATGAGTCCGATCTATGCCCAATGCGATTAAGGTTGGCGATTTGTAAATCCAAGGTCATCTACTTTAACTCCATTATTATTCTCAACCCAGTCACATTTTAACAAAATAAATGTTAATTTTCTAGTAATCAATCTCCCAAATCTCCTCTGTATTACACCATAAAAGGTCATGTCGGACATAACAGAGATTTTTATCATTAGCACTGAAACTTGCATTGTGTTTGCTTTGTTATAAGAATTCCACTATTTTGGGTATTCCTAATATCATCACGCTTTCTTCGTATGATAATGAGTACCATTAACCACATAACCACTAAATGTGGCTACATCCGACAAGGCCCATGAGCTATCCATCTTAAAGAAGGTGATATGGAGTTGTTTGGCACCTCGAGAGCAAGTTGAACTGAAAAATATACATTGTAAATTAAGTAGGAATAAACATTAACCCCACTCATTACAAATGTTTCACTTTCAAGATTACCCGATCACGCAACCATCTGCTAAATGTGCAATTATGTTCATCTTGAAGCCACTTTTTATTTTTGGATCTACTAGGATTGAGTCTAGATAGAGTTTCCATGTGTTGCTAAATTCATAGAACACATGAAAATTAGTACATCATTCCATAGTTCGAAAGTTATGTGTTGAGATTTACGTACCTATGTATGGAAGCACGTCATTCACATTTTGAAGAACGTAAAGATGAGCTTGATCCAATTGTTCCTTCATCGGGTTTGATATAGTGAGCAATGCAGATAATGGTCTATCAAAATCGATTTCTCTTTCCTTGTCGTTGAACGTAGCCCAATAGACTCAACCCCAGATAGAAATTCGAACAAAATTCTACAACCTCCTCAACGATATAATTTTCTCTCAATGCATCCTTCCTGGTGGTTTCTATTTCGCACATAAACCTTTTAGAACTTTCATATATCGTTCAAAAGGATACATCCACCTCAAATACATCGGTCCACAATATTCTATCTCTCTTACAAGATGGACCACAAGATGTACCATTATCGTGAAGAATGCCAGGTGGAAAATATTTCTCTAACAAACACAAAGTAATCACTACATCCTCTTGCAAGCCTTTTAACTTTGATGAATCGATCGTCTTACTACATATGGCATTGAAAAAGTAACACGCAGATTTAATAATTGCATATCTAACATACTTTGGTAAAATACCATGTATAGGCACAGTAATAATTGTTGCATAAGAACATGGTGGTCATGCGATTTAAGCCCATAAAGTTTCAAATCATGAGCGACACTAAACTTTGTATATTGGAAGAATAACCTTCAGGTACTTTAATTTCTGATAGTGTCTTACACAAATTCAATTTCTCCATCCGCGATAGTGTATAACATGCTGGAGGTAAGAAGATTCTTTTCTCTCCTAATTGAGGGGCCAACTCTGATCTAATGTTCAATTCAACCAAATCAAGACGAGTTTTTAATCCATCTTTTGTCTTGCCGAATATCAAGTAACGTACAATAATATTTGCACACACATTCTTCTCAATATGCATCACATCTAAACAATGTCGCACGTCAAAATGTTTCCAGTATTCTAACTCAAAGAAAATAGACTTCTTCTTCCAATAAGTGCTTGAAGGATCTCCTTTATTTTTTTCCTTTCTTGGCTTCTTTCCAAACGAGTATTGAAGTCTACTAATTTTCGCAAGAATTTCCTCTCCACTTAACGGTTCAGGAGCGAATTTCAATTCTTGTTCACCATTAAAAGCTTTCTTACATCTTCTATATGGATGATTACGGGTAAATATTTTCGATGTCCAAGATATGCCATTTTTTCCCTTTTGGCAAATAAGTGGATGAAGTTTTTTCCCCATATTGGGGCACGCATGATATCCTTTTTACTCGTATAACCACACAAATTGCCATATGCGGGAAAATATTAATAGTCCACAATAAAATAGCTTTAAGTATGAAAGATTGTTCGTGATGTACATCGTAACACTGAACTCCATCATTCCAAAGTTTTTTCAGATCATCAACTAATGGAGCTAAATAAACATCTATGTCATTCCCTGGTTGTTTAGGCCCAGATATTAATGCATTTAACATAAAAATTTTTCGTTTCATGCATAACCATGGAGGTAAATTGTATGTCACCAACATAACTGGCCAACAACTATATCTACTACTAAGATCACCGTGTGGATTGACTCCATCAGTAGAAAGAGCAAGACGGAGATTTCTAGGTTCTAAACCAAACTCGCCACAAAAATTATCTACTTGCTTCCACGACGATAGTGTATCCGCAGGATGTCGTATGTACCCATCAATTACTCGTTCATTAGCATGCCAAGTCAACAAACTCGATATTTCTTTCTTGCAAACATTCTTTCAAATCTTGAGATAGGAGAAATACCACATGACTTTCACTGGAATGTTCTTCATCACATCCTTCGAATTTTTACAAAGCTTCCATCTTGATGTTCAACATGTAGGGCATACTTCTACATCCATGCAAGCTCTTTTCTAAACAAACAACAATCATTACTACATGCATGAATCTTTTCATACTTCATTCCAAGAGTACACAAGATTTTTTTGGCTTGATATGTAGAGCTAGGAAGTTCATTTGGACTTGGTAAGATGTCACGAACCAATGCTAACAACTCGATGAAACTTTTATCGCTCCATCCAAACTTTGCTTTCAAATTATATAACTTTATCAATGCAGATATTTTTTGGTAAAATTGTTACAATTTAAGTACAATGGTTTCTTGGCATCATCTAACACTTCTTCAAATATTGGAGACTTGTCATTGAAATAGTTATGTGCGACCTCAAACATTCCTATTGTGTCGTCAACATCTTCGTCCCCAACTTCACTTCCCTTTTCTCTCATTCAAGTAGTGACTCACCATGCCAAATCCATGTTCTATAGCTTTCATCAATGCCATTAATATATAAATGGTCCCTTACGACATTCGCATTTTGAGACTTTGCATTCACACATTTCAAGCATGGACAACAAATGACATCTGACCTATTTGAATGTCGTATACCATTTTGGATAAACGTCTCAACTCCTAAACGATATTCTGATGACATTCTATTATTTGACATCCACGACTTATCCATAACGATATTCTGAAAGTTTAATCTACAAGAAGAATAATAGTTACTTAAACTTATGTACTTACTATGTCTTTAGGAAATCAACGAAGAACAAAAAAAACTATCAAGGAGTTCATCACTTACTCAATTTCACGATGTTGATTCAAAACCAACATCATGATATTTTGGACTAATACCATTTCCTCTAATCCACAACCCCACTACTATTATTAAGAAAATTAAACATATGATTATTCTAACCAAACACGCTAAACAAAAGATCTCAATCATTCCTCAATCACTATTAATATTAATAAAATTAAACATATGAAATATAAACTCATAAAGCTTAACACAAACAAAGAATTGTAATTAAGAAAAATTTAGGAAGCCCTCACTTTTTCCTCAACAATGTAATACAAGGTTATTAACCTCCTTCCATCCATCCCCAATATAAAAGTAAATTTATCTATTTTCATAAAAAATTATAGCATAATCAAAGCAAATAAATTAAAATGAGACATCCGATTATGAAAACCAAAAATCAATGCCATAAGTTTTAACTAATTAAAATGAGTTAAGTTTAAGATTCAAATTTTAAATTGGGTAGAAAAATGAAAATTTGAACTTGATAGTAGTAATCAAGAATGAACTTTTAAAGTCATGAGAGAAGTTCCTTCATATGTTTCTTGGGTAGCTTCCACAATATTGAGGCTTTTGAGACTTTTACAACTACCTAAAGATGGGGTCAGCTCCAATTTTCTAATGCCAATTAATATCAGCAACACTTGCATCACATTTTTAATAATGTTTCTAATGCCAATTACCTTCGAACCATAAAAAATGTTTCTAAAGCCATTAATTAAACTAGGCTTAAATTAGATAGAAATTGAACACATTTTCACTTGAAAGAAAAAATAATGCATAACAAGTAGCTTTGAACGCATTTTCTTACAACCTTAACCTATATTATATATATTTTTAAGTTTTTAAGGCTACCTAAAAATTGCATAATCCATCAAATGTGACTTCCATTTCAACTTTGTGCCTTTCAACATTTCAAGAGCATTTCAAGATAACTAACAAAAAAAACAAGCTAAACTGACATAAAAACAAGCTAAAGGGACAAATTTGGATCTCAATGAAGCAGATCTACAAAGGAGGGTGTAGATCTGGACCTCAAGCTTCAGATCTGGCCGGCCGGAGAAGAAAGACGGTGAGGACTCCCAAATGGAAGACGGTGAAGCGGTCAGCGGCGATTTGGTGCTACGTGGACGGCGGTTTGGTGCTTCGTGGCCGGCGGTGACTCCCCAAACGATCGACGGTCGACGGTGGATGGCGGTTTGTGAAGAAGAGAGTGAGATCGTGGAGAGAGATGAAGGCTTCTGTGGTCGGCGGCGACGAGGCGATTAGGCGAAGACCAAACAGACGGCGGGCGGCGATGAGATGGACGACGGTTTCGTGGACGGCGGTTTCGACTCCCCTAACGAACGGCCGGCTGGAGATGGGTCGGGTGTGAGGTGAGTTGGGAGGGAAATGAGAGATGGAGATGGGTCCGAACAGAGATGGAGAGATGAGATCGAGGGAAAGTGAGCTGGGAGGGAGATGAGATCGAGGGTGGAACGTGAAGAGAGAGAATGAGTTGTCGGGTGTGAGGTGTCCGAATTTTTTTTTATAACATATAATGACGGGCAAAGCCCGTCATTAAAAAGAATTTACAATGACGGGCAATGCCCGTCATTGTATGTCCGGCGAAAAAATTCCAGCGCGCCTTCTTCCCGTCCGTCATTGTATCTCGCCCCTTGATTTTTTCGTCTGTCATTGTAGCCTTATTTTCTTCTAGTGTGTCAACCATTGATATTATGTATGAATATGTTGACAGATTCTCGCATCATTCTTATATTAATTAATGCAAACTTTCCTTATAGTGATTGTAGGGTAATAATATTTTGGTTTGATCCATGAATCGTATGAACCATGTGATTTGTTCATAATAAAAAGTTATTATTGTTTTTGGAAAACGAACTCAAAGTTATGATGTGTTTATAATACAAATAAAAGGAACCAATATTTGGGAACTATTATTTTTGGAAATGAAAATGATTAGACCATTTGTTCAAAATTGGGATTGTTTATACATATAAATTAAATCTTGGAATCTAAATTGAGATTGTTTTTCGTTTTCAAATATGGTCTCTTTTTTTTTTTTTACGGAAAATATGGTCACTTAAAATATGGTCACTTAAGTAATTGAGATTTTTTTTTACTGAAAATGATTAGACCAATTTATATGTTCAATTGACAAAGGTGATGTGTTTTCTAAAGATATTTATACATCTTTTCTAGGTAATGTATAAAAATGAGTTTTAGAATAAAAATTTTGAAGTTCATTATTTGTTGGGTATAAACTTAAGTAATGAATATAAATATGCAAATCAATTAAAATATTTGAAACGTTTGAAACTACTTTATAACCAAATCAACTCACTATTTATGCTAAATTTGATTTTGGAAACAAAATTGAGACTTCAAGACTTCTTATTTAATTTTTTTCTAATATATGGTCATTTTGGTCAATTGACATTATTGACATGTCATTTTGTAGGTAACTATTACTAATGAGGGTTAAAACAAAAAAATAAAATCAATACTTATGTTAACATAACAATGGTGGAAAAAATTCCAAAACTAAGATCACCATAATTCCTAAGTCATAAACCTCCCAATACATAATACCAAAACTTTGCACAATACCCAAACTTGCAAACCCTCAAATAACATAAAAATCAAACAATTATCAAATGACTACTATATAGGTATTAAAAATTAATCAAATGTTAAAACCTCCTAGTACTCTATAACCAAATAACCCTTGATAGCATAAAAATCAAACAATTATCAAATAACCATTAATAGATGATACGAAGATTAACTACCTTCACTTTGAATTTAGGATTATGGGTAAACCGAAGTTCTACGTGGTATTCATCGGTCGTAACCCAGGGATTTACATGACATGGCATGAGTATCATATGCAAGTCCATGAATATAGGGGAGCGATCCACCAATCTTACACAACTTATGTGGATGCGGAGAATGCATATACTGAATTTAGCTTGCGGAATAATAATGATCATTCTCCTACGATGCGTTCTCGTGGTCTTCCACGCGACATAGCTAGCATTAATACTATTAGCATAGGCCAATGTAATCATTACAAGGAGATGATAACCGCATTTATGTTTGGAATGATCGTCATGTATGTAGGAGTTATCATGTTTGGATTTTGAAATCATAAGGAATGTTCATTATGATGGATGTAGTTGTTAGTAAAATAATACACGACACATTTATGTTTCAGGCTCTATATTTCTAGAAACAGTGATATGGAAACGGTTGAAGAATTATTTAATATCATCACAATCATGACCACATCTCAAAGACAGATGTTGATAAATTTAGAAATACTATTTAATAATTATCGGCGAATAGAGTACCGATCGTCATATGATCGACACCAAATTAGGCAGATGAATTTCTACCGCCTCATTTACGAGAATGACATATGTTGTCGTGAAAGCACGAGGATGGATAGGAGGACATTTACAATCCTTTGTACTATGTTGAAGACCATCAACGGTCTAGTGCCGACACCATATGTGGATATCGAAGAGATGGTTGCTATGTTCCTGCACATCATAGCACACGATATCAAGAATCGGGTGATTCGCAGACAATTTTCAAGGTCTGGTGAGACGGTGTCTAGACATTTCAACTCGGTCCTAAATGCAGTTCTGCAACTACATGACGTATTATTGAAAAAACAAGAACCAATCATGAATACATGCACGGATACGAGATGGAGATGTTTTGAGATATAAAAAATTAGAGGTCATCTCTGTTGGGGTCATATATGATTAACGAATACTTATCTGACTTGTTTAATGTGAGTACGATGTTTACCTTCCAAACAGAATTGTCTGGGTGCCTTAGATGGTACATACATCAAAGTTAATGTCAATGCCGCTGATCGACCACGATATAGGACGCGGAAAGGTGAAATTGCAACAAATGTACTTGAAGTTTGCGCCCCAAACGGAGAGTTCATATTTGTCATGCCAGGATGGGAAGGGTCGGCGACTGATTCTAGAGTTCTTAGGGATGCAATATCTCGTCCTAACGGCTTAAAGGTTCCTAGGGGTAAAGTCGCAAAGGATGTTAATTTTAATGTAGGAAGTTAGACCATTCCTGTCATTTAACGGTCGTATTTTATACAGTGATACTATTATTTATGTGATGTCAAGCTACCCTAATGTCGAGGGATTTCTTGCTCCTTATAGAGGTGAGCGATACCATCTTTCAGAATGGCGTGGATCGGAGAATGCACCGACTACTCCAAGAGAATTTTTCAACATGAAGCATTCTTCTGCAAGGAACGTGATTGAGAGAGCGTTCGGAGTCTTGAAGGGGAGGTGAGCCATTCTCCGGGGGAAGTCCTTTTATCCGGTCCAAATACAATGTCGGACTATAACAGCATGTTGTCTCATTCACAACCTCATTTGTAGAGAGATGGGTTCGAGCAAACTCCAAGATGAGGTCGAAGAGGTAAATACTGGATCAAGTGGTAGCGAAGGAGATAATATACAATGGATTGAAAGCTCGGACGAATGGACACAATATAGGGATGGCTTAGCAAACCAAATGTTTCATGAATGGGAACAATCATAATATTATCACTAATTCTCGAATGTGTATTATGTCTGACTATCTAGTGGACAACGTTATCATTTATTATTGCTTACATTTTGTGTTTTTTATGGAATACAATCGTAATTTGGATTTTGTTTATTGTGTCATTTACATTATTTGGCAAAATGCATGCATGTAGCATTATGGCAGGTACTTCAAAACACTCAAAGCATACGTGGACGAAAGTAGAGGATGCGAGGTTGGTAGAGTCACTGTGTATTTAGTACATAATGGGTGGCGATCAGACAATGGGACGTTCAAGCCTGGGTATCTCCAACATCTTCAGAAGATGCTAGCAGAGAAATTGCCAAATTCATCATTAGAACTAAATACCATAGACTGCAAACTGAGAACTCTGAAAAAACAATACAATGTTTATTGCGAGAGATGCTTGGGAATGGTTGTAGTGGTTTTGGTTGGAATGAAGAATTTAAATGTGTTGAAGCAGAGAAAGAGGTATTCGATGCGTGAGTTAAGGTAAGATAGTGTTATTATAACATATTATTATTAGCATCCAGGGTAGATATATGTAATATATTTATTCACATGTAGAGCCATACAAATGCCAAAGGGATGAGGAACAAACCATTTTCGCACTATGATGAGCTGGCAGTTGTCTTCAAAAAAGATAGAGCTACAGGAATAGGCGCAGAGACCCCACAGGAAATGGCCTTTAATGTTGCGGAACAAATGGAGGAGGAGATTTGTTTGGGATCACAAGACTTCATAGGGACAGAACAACGAACGATGGAGAATCCAAGACTTGGTGACGTAGGGGAAGATGACTTGCCAGACACTCCTACTAGTAGGCATAATACATCTGGCATGTCTTCTATGAAAGAGTCTAGATTAAGAAAGCGGAAGCAATTTTGGATCTTGAACACTCTAAGTTGATCAATTTTGTAAAATAAAAAACATGCTCAAAGCTGGAAAAACAGAGGGATAGAAAACTCAACTTTGAAGATAAAATTCTCTTCACCCGGTTGATGGTTTTCAGCACGAACACTTCGTGGACAACCGTTAGAGTCTTCCCTACTATCCTCAGGCCTTAGAACGGATTGTGGGATCCTAGGTTGAGAGAATTTGGAAGAAAAGTCCTTAAAGGTCACAAAACGTGAATTTTTTTTAATTTCTGCAAAATTCACTCAATACACCTCAAATCACCATTAAATAAAGCTTCATTAAGCTTCATTTGAGTGACAACTCAAGTGTGATGAGGATGGTTTGAGATGGAGGTGGCCAATTTTGGTGAATTTGATGATGAGAGGGATTTGGGCAAGTTGTAATTTGGATTTTATGAAAATCCAAGAAAAATCTCTAATTTTCATTTAATTTTAATTCAAAAATCAATATTAAATTGATTTTAAATTAAAATTAATTTAATTAATTAAATAATTCAAAAATTAATTTAATTAATTAATTTTTAATTTAATTTAATATTAAATATTAAATTAAATAAATTGTCCAATCTCGATCGTTTTTCCGAATATGAATCTTTATTCATGCAATAAATCGATCCAATATTTAAATCATATTTAAATATATCCACTCTTTTAATCATAGTTTAATTCATAATTAAGCTATGATTCGTTAAATATATCACATATAATTAACGCTTTCTTTAAACTTGAATTTGAACAATTCAAATTCTTTTCTCTCAAAATGTTACAAGGCTTAGTCCAAGCTAGTAAGGAGGACCTAATGGACCTACGGATCATGAGCTTCAACGATACGAGAATAACCCGACCAAACTCTTTAGCCTAGCTAATCAACATTCGTTAACCATCTGGACACTCCACTAAAGCCCAAAGTGGTTGTATTCTCTCACCAGTAGATATATTTACATTCCACTTGATATAACCATGATTAATAAGTCGATCCTTCACAGTCGTTCGTAATTACAAATTGGTCAAGATTACCGCTTTACCTGTAATTACCTCTTGTTCCTTAAGTCCCACCGATCCTTTAATGAATAATTGGTTTGTGGTCCAACCAAAGAAACCGAATCCCTCTCGGGCCAATGAGAGGGGTGGGCCCATTGTTCAAGACCCGAGTCGATGCCAAGGGAACAACCTCTCTACTAATCCGTAAAGCGAGTAGGAGTGAATTCCATCTTGCGAGAACTATGTTCCCAACTATCTACCCGATTTTATCCTCGAAATGGCAGCTTATTGAGTGGCGGTCTCGAGCCACTCTCACCCATGCAAATCTAAGGATAATTCGAATAAACAGAGTCCATAGAACGCTCGTGATTAAGATCGAGTTACCTAGGTCATCTGGATGAATATAGTCGATTAAGACAAGAAACGGAGTTATAAAGTCTAAGTGACTATTACGCTGATCGATCTTATGCAAACTCATTGCATGAGGCGCCCCACTCACATGTCTCCACATGAACGATTTAGGATCACATCGCTTGTTCTCTACAAAGTGGGCCGCGTCCATAGTGTCCCCGTGATAAGGTCCCCAACCCTATCCTTATACTATAGACTGCTTTGGCTATAACTTGAACTTGATCCACTTTTATGTCACACATAAAGTTCAAGAATTCATCCTATAGCCAAGGTTTCTTTATTAGATTAAGGTTACACAATATACAATAGTCAATAACACCTTTCTTCAATAAATTTCAATAACAACTTTATTGTGATATAGAATATACATTCATTTACAAAACCACGAGTTTTAGGACATAAAACCCAACAATCTCCCACTTGGACTAAAAACGTCTCAGTGGGGTAAAACATCTTGAGCAAAGAAAAACGCGCCTCTTCAGACAACCCGTAGTCCTAGACTTTCTAGGTGTCCTCAAACACTTTAGTCGTGAGGGGCTTTGTAAACGGATCGAAGATGTTGTGCTCAAGGCGATCTGCGTGATGATCACGCCTCCTCGTTGCACAATCTCCCGATGAGATGGTATTTGCGCTCTATGTGCTTTCCGCGCTTATGGCTTCTAGGTTCTTTAGAATTTGCCATCGCACCACTATTATCACAATAAAGGGTGATAGGAAAATTCATATTTGGAACAACTTCCAAATCGGTCAAGAACTTCCTAAGCCATACAACCTCCTTCTTCGCCGCTTCGCAAGTCGCGACGTACTCAACCTCCATGGTGGAGTCGACAATACAACCTTGCTTTATACTCCTCCATACTATAGCTCCTCCGTTAAGAGTGAACATCGATCCCGATGTGGATTTCCTCGAATCCACATCGGTCTGAAATCGTAGTCGGTGTATCCTGCAAGGATCAAATCCTTTGCACCATACACAAGCATATAGTCCTCGTTCTCCTAAGATATTTGAGGATGTTCTTAACGGCGATCCGGTGATCATATCCTGGATTAGATCGATATCTGCGACTATTCCCACTTGCATAGCATATGTCGGGTCGAGTACATAGCATGGCATACATCGGACTCACCGGCAAAGCAGATGCATAGGGAATGCGTCTCATATCCTCTACTTCTTGAGGTGTCTTAGGACACTGTTCCCTGAGACAAATGAATTCCATGCCCGAAGGTAATAAACCCTTCTTGGAATTCTCGCATCTTATATCTAACCAACATCTTGTCAATATAAGATGCCCGAGATAAGAGCATGCTAGCGTTTTGTTCTTGCGATTCCGAACAATTTGGATTCCAAGAACAAACTGAGCCTCTCCCAAATCTTTCATTTGGAATTGGGTCGCTAGCCATTGCTTAACGCTAGTCAGGAATCCTGCATTATTCCCAATGAGCAAGATATCGTCTACGTATAGAACTAAGAAAGCTACAGTGGTATTGACTATCTTCTTGTAAACACAAGGCTCGTCAATATTCTGTTCAAAGCCATAAGATTTGATCGCAGTATCAAATCTTATATTCCAGGATCTAGAAGCTTGTTTCAATCCATAGATGGATCGTTTAAGCTTGCAAACCTTTTTCTCTTGACCCCGAACTATGAACCCTTCTGGTTGATCCATATAGATACTCTCTTCAAGATTGCCATTTAGAAAGGCTGTCTTGACATCCATTTGCCAAATTTCATAGTCATAAAACGTGGCAATGGACAAGAGTATTCTAATGGACTTAAGCATGGCAACAGGGGAGAAGGTTTCTTCATAGTCCACCCCTTCCCTTTGGGTATAACCCTTTGCCACAAGTCGAGCCTTAAAGGTTTGCACCTTACCGGCTTGATCTCGATTCCTCTTGTAGATCCACTTGCAACCGATAGGTCTTTCACCATCCGGTTGATCTACAAGTTTCGGATCGAATTGAAGTACATTGACTCCATTTCAAGGTCCATGGCTTTAATCCACTCGTCCCTATCTATATCATTCATTGCCTGCTTATAGGTCAATGGATCCTCAACGCCATCATCGGTATGACGACTTGGGTTTCAGGTCAAACCCATGTAACGGTCGGTTGTCTAACATCCCTCCCACTACGTCGAGGCATTCTCAACTCTTGAGAAGGACCAGCTTTATCAACAACTCTTGTTGATTTATCTGTAGCTTCCCTGGAAATTTCACTTAAGACAATCCTACTACGAGGTTGATGATCTCTCATGTGGCCTTCCTCTAAGAACGTGGCATTTGTCGACACAAGCACCTTGTCCTCTTGAGGATCATAAAACAGACCACCTTTCGTTTCTTTGGAGTATCCTACGAATAGGCATAATTTTGAACGATGTTCCAATTTCTTTGGATTGGACACTAGCACATGTGCCGGACATCCCCAAATCCTGAAGTGGCGTAAACTACCTTTACGCCCTTTCCATAACTCATAGGGTGTTTCTGAAACACTCTTAGAGGGAACCATGTTCAAAATATATACAGCAGCTTCTACTGCGTATCCCCAAAACGAACTAGGCAGCTGAGCGTAGCTCATCATGGATCAAACCATGTCTAACAAGGTTCTATTTCTCCTCTCAGATACACCATTCTGTTGAGGTGTACCGGGTGCTGAGAGTTGGGATACGATTCCATGTTCTATCATATAGTCTTGGAATCTCAAATCCATATACTCTCCACCTCGATCTGATCGAAGTGTTTTAATCGTTTTACCTAATGTATTCTCAACTTCTGCCTTATATTCCTTGAACTTTTCAAGGGTTTCAGACTTATGGTGCAATAGGTAAAGATAACCATACCTAGAATAATCATCAATAAAATTGATGAAGTATTCATACCCTCCTCGTGCCTTGACATTCATAGGACCACAGAGGTCCGAATGCACGAGTTCCAAGGGCTCTTTGGCTCTATAACCTTTTTCAGAAAAAGGTCTTTTAGTCATTTTTCCTTCGAGACAGGACTCACATGGTGGTAAAGAGTTGTCCTCTAACTGACTTAGGAGACCACTCTTGACCAATCTCCCAATCCTATTGAGATTAATGTGACCTAGTCTCAAGTGCCAAAGATAGGTACTAGGAGAAAGTTTCTGCCTTTTATTTTGAGTATCAGCTGTTTTAAACATCTCAGTGTTCAAAACAACTTTTACTTCTGTTGGTCTTAACACATATAAGCTGTTTTCAAGTTTAGCAGAACATATTCGTACACCTCTTTTGCAAATGAACGCTTCATTATGAATAAAAGATACTTTATACATATGTTCAAGCAAACAAGAGATAGATATAAGATTTCTTTTGATTCCAGGAACCAAAAGTACATTTTCTAATAAAACAAATCTATCTCTAAACAACAGCTTCACTGCTCCCACTGCTTTGGCTGAGACAACCTCTCCCGTTCCAACCCTGAGAGATATCTCCCCATCACCAAGCCGCTGCCAGGAACTAGTTTCCTGAAAAGAAGAACAAACATGGTTAGTGGCTCCAGAATCTAATATCCAGCGGAATCATCATGTTCCACTAAACATGTTTCAAAAACGAGTAAATCATATTTACCTTGTTTTTCTTTCTCACCTTTCTTTTCTGCAAGGTATTTTGGGCGCTTCCTCTTCCAAAGCAAAATGCTGCACTGCACTACAAAGTGGAAACATTTTCCTGTGGCTTTGGCCTTGCGTGTGGGAGCTGTCCCTTCCTTTGTCCTTCTTCTTCTTTTTCTCAATACCCTTATTTTTAGAAAAAGAAGGACTGATTTGGTCCCGGAGGACGATCCTCTAAGGAACTTCTTTGAAGTGACAACATTTGCCTCCTTCTCTTTTCTTTTGATTTCATGAGGACTCAAAAGTCTCAGAGCTCGTTGAGGAGAGTAGTCAAAGTTATACTCTATTTTATTCATTACCGCATTTGTGCGGAATGGCAGAAACTCTTCTAAGAGATTCCATAATAAAAGTTACCCGACTTCTCTCATCTATGATCGCCCCATTTACTTCAAATGACGTTGAAGTGGGTCATCATGTCAAGACATGTTCCCTACTGACAGAGCTCCTTCCTTCATACGGAGTTGTAAACGTATTTGACAAAGATCATAATGGACCGATGAGGACGGTTGTCCAAACATCGCTCGTAATGATCCCATGATCTCCTTTGCCGTGACCATGGTCTCATGTTTCTTAGACAACACATCGATATGCCGGGCTAAGATATAGACTCTGCCTTCTCATTAGCCCTAATCCATCTTTCATAAGCATCCCGAACCATTCTTGGTTTGCGATCAGCCGGAGAGGAAGGACATTCCTCCGTTAAGACGAACCTCGGATCATCAAGAACAAGAATTGTATTCAAGTTTGACTTCCAGTTCCATAGTTATCGCCGCTAAGTTTATTGAAGGCGAGTAATCGGATAAAAGAGTTCGACATCTTTGAAAAAGAATGAATTCTATTAGTGAATTGTTTGTAACCTATCCAATTTAAGAATTTAGCAAAAGTAATAATGTACCCATAAACTCATTATTGTTTTTGCAACGATACTCAGTGAGTCGAGCAACCACTATCGAGGCGGTCAATCACTCCTTCACCAGACCAAGACATTCTTGACTAAATGCTAATACCGGAATAACTCTTATTCCTATAACATTATAGTTATCGCTACTTTGGTCAAGAACTTACTAACACTTAGCAATTCTTGTAAGTGTGACCCGCCATTTTCAGACCTCGGAGGTCGGCCCCAACAATGTTACCAAACCGGAGAGACAAAGTCGGGAATGGACCTAAGAGACCCTATCCATTTCTGAGTTTGAGTTGTTCCGAATCCCATGTTACATCCTCCGAATGGATGGTGCTACTTCAACCAACTGCGCAGCGCAACATGGGAATCTCACGGTCCAACCTAATGGAGGAGACCGTAGGATGTGTTGACACACCTCCTTCGCTCACTTACTATAAATACTTTCTCCATTCACCTTGCTCTTGATTTATGCAAACACCATCCGAATGGGGATGCCCTATTGACATCACGAGGCCGAGCATAAATCTCACGGTGTGAACATCGTGGAGAGCGTAAGAGGAAATTGATATATCATATATACCTTTTCACTCCCACTAAGTATTTTAAACAGTTTGGGTAAACTTTTACTTAGGCATATTCCGGCTAAAACAATATCACCTAAGTCTACCAATATAACAATTATACTTTGAGTTACCTAAGTCTATTAACCTTTTAATAAACCTAGGTCTATGAGTTTAATTTATTAACTTTTAATAAACGCCACTCACGAAAAAGATAATTTATAAACCTATGGATTAAATTCACTCCCAGTCGGTTCCTCGTGTAGGGGTGTTCCGCTTCCGCACACTTAAGTACCCCAACCTAGCCGTAACCTTCCTTAGTCGAGTCCTCTTTTAATCAAAGTTTATAAATTATTGGTTTCTAATTCTAATCTTATTAGAACTAGATAACCTAAGGTCTAGTTAATTTCCAGTTCTAAAACCATTTTAAAACTAATTAATTAACCTTAGGTTACATGCATTTCTATGTTATAAACAGATTAAACATTCATCACATGAATAAACATACATTTATAACAAATCCATCATATGAAAAATGCATAGCAATTATATGTTTAATTTTTAATTAATATAACCCTTATATTAATTATAATTAAAACATATAATTTTTGTTTCATAAATTAATATAACACTTACATTAATTCTTATGAAAACCAAAAAACATGCATATAATATATTATAACACTTATAACATACTTTCAATGCATGGAGCATGCTTCCTATGGTGGGATTTTAAAATCTATATGGCATACTTTATGCACATATATAATCAGGGATTTTAATTAAAACATACATTCACAATGCATAATTAATTAAACACACTAAAGTGGACTGGTTTTGGCATCTAATGCAAGCAAACTACTAAATTATTACAATAATAATCTAGAATTAACATCGAGCCACTTCGAACTCTTCGAATTTGGGTCGAACCAGCTTGCAAATGTGTGAACCGGACCTTCAAAAGGTTAAATCGGGTTGTAAAAGGCTGAACCGGGCCTCCAATTGGTGAAACGGACCTCCAAAATGGAAAAACTGCTCGAAAAATAGTTAGAACCGGTCTAAAAATACCCGAACCGGACCGAAAACGAGTGAACCGCCCCAAAAAGTTGAACCGGTCAAAGTCAAACATTTCTGGTCAAAGTCAAACCCATCTTCTTCAATTTCAATTGAAAACACGCGTGAGTTTGAAGATCCGAGAGAAAAAAAATATCAAGCAGACCTCTGTTTTCCGCTTTTTGGACCATTCGAGCTTCTCTCTTCAAATTGAAGGCCTTCCCGAACTCCGATCGACCCGAAATTTTTACAGCTTATTCTACACACATTAATGCTCAAACACACTTGAGCAATTTAAAAATAAAGTACAAATTGATGCTCAATTTAAATGCCAAAGTCAGAAGAACACTTTAGATGCCCGGAAAAATTGTATTTCATAAAACACCCACCACAGAACACAATTGATCAAATTGAGTGCTCAAAATTGCTCGATACCAATTGAAAGAGTCTAGATTAAGAAAGCGGAAGCAATTTTGGATCTTGAACACTCTAAGTTGATCAATTTTGTAAAATAAAAAACATGCTCAAAGTTTGGAAAAAGCAGAGGGATAGAAAACTCAACTTTGAAGATAAAATTCTCTTCACCCGGTTGATGGTTTTCAGCACGAACACTTCGTGGACAACCGTTAGAGTCTTCCCTACTATCCTCAGGCCTTAGAACGGATTGTGGGATCCTAGGTTGAGAGAATTTGGAAGAAAAGTCCTTAAAGGTCACAAAACGTGAATTTTTTTAATTTCTTGCAAAATTCACTCAATACACCTCAAATCACCATTAAATAAAGCTTCATTAAGCTTCATTTGAGTGACAACTCAAGTGTGATGAGGATGGTTTGAGATGGAGGTGGCCAATTTTGGTGAATTTGATGATGAGAGGATTTGGGCAAGTTGTAATTTGGATTTTATGAAAATCCAAGAAAAATCTCTAATTTTCATTTAATTTTAATTCAAAAATCAATATTAAATTGATTTTAAATTAAAATTAATTTAATTAAATATTAAATATTAAATTAAATAAATTGTCCAATCCCGATCGTTTTTCCGAATATGAATCTTTATTCATGCAATAAACCGATCCAATATTTAAATCATATTTAAATATATCCACCTCTTTTTAATCATAGTTTAATTCATAATTAAGCTATGATTCGTTAAATATATCACATATAATTAACGCTTTCTTCCAAACTTGAATTTGAACAATTCAAATTCTTTTCTCTCAAAATGTTACAAGGCTTAGTCCAAGCTAGTAAGGAGGACCTAATGGACCTACAGATCATGAGCTTCAACGATACGAGAATAACCAACCAAACTCTTTAGCCTAGCTAATCAACATTCGTTAACCATCTGGGACACTCCACTAAAGCCCAAAGTGGTTTGTATTCTCCTCACCGTAGATATATTTTTCATCCACTTGATATAACCATGATTAATAAGTCGATCCTTCACAGTGTCGCTCAGAATTACAATTTGGTCAAGATTACCGCTTTACCCACAGTAATTACCTCTTGTTCCTTAAGTCCCACCGATCCTTTAATGAACAATTGGTTTGTGCTCCAACCAAAGAAACCGAATCCCTCTCGGGCCAATGAGAGGGGTGGGCCCATTGTTCAAGACCCGAGTCGATTTCTTAGGGAACAACCTCTCTACTAATCCGTAAAGCGAGTAGGGTGAATTCCATCTTGCGAACTATGTTCCCAACTATCTACCCGATTTTATCCACGAAATGGCAGCTTATTGAGTCGGCGGCCTCGAGCCACTCTCACCCATGCAAATCTAAGGATAATTCGAATAAACAGAGTCCATAGAACGCTCGAGATTAAGATCGAGTTACCTAGGTCATCGGATGAATATAGTCGATTAAGACAATGCGCGGAGTTATAAAGTCTAAGTGACTATTACGCGATCGATCTTATGCAAACTCATTGCATGGGCGCCCCACTCACATGTCTCCACATGAACGATTTAGGATCACATCGTTTGTTCTCTACAAAGTGGGCGCGTCCATAGTGTCCCCTCGGGATAAGGTCCCCAACCCTATCCTTATACTATAGATCTGCTTTTGGCTATAACTTGAACTTGATCCACTTTTATGTCACACATAAAGTTCAAGAATTCATCCTATAGCCAAGGGTTCTTTATTAGATTAAGGTTACACAATATACAATAGTCAATAACACCTTTACTGAATAAATTTCAATAACAACTTTATTGTGATATAGAATATACATTCAGTTTTACAAAACCACGAGTTTTAGGACATAAAACCCAACAATCTCCCACTTGGACTAAAAACGTCTGTGGGTAAAACATGCTGAGCAAAGAAAAAACGCCTCTCTTTGTACAACCCGTAGTCCTAGACTTTCTAGGTGTCCTCAAACACTTTAGTCGTGAGGGGCTTTGTAAACGGATCGACAAATGTTGTGCTCGGCGCGATCTGCGTGATGATCACGTCTCCTCGTTGCACAATCTCCCTGATGAGATGGTATTTGCGCTCTATGTGCTTTCCGCGCTTATGGCTTCTAGGTTCTTTAGAATTTGCCACTGCACCACTATTATCACAATAAAGGGTGATAGGAAAATTCATATTTGGAACAACTTCCAAATCGGTCCAAGAACTTCCTAAGCCATACTGACCTCCTTCATTTTAACTTCGCAAGTCGCGACGTGCTCAAATTCCATGGTGGAGTCGACAATACAACCTTGCTTTATACTCCTCCATACTATAGCTCCTCCGTTAAGAGTGAACATCGATCCCGATGTGGATTTCTCGAATCCACATCACCCAAAATCGTAGTCGCAGTATCCTGCAAGATCAAATCCTTTGCACCATACACAAGCATATAGTCCTCGTTCTCCTAAGATATTTGAGGATGTTCTTAACGGCAATACCCAAAGTGATCATATCCCGGATTAGGCGATATCTGCCGACTATTCCCATTGCATAGCATATGTCGGGTCGAGTACATAGCATGGCATACATCGGACTACTGATGTTAGATGCATAGGGAATGCGTCTCATATCCTCTACTTCTTGAGGTGTCTTAGGACACTGTTCCCTAGACAAATGAATTCCATGCCTGAAAGGTAGTAAACCCTTCTTGGAATTCTGCATCTTATATCTAACCAACATCTTGTCAATATAAGATGCCCGAGATAAGATGCTAGCGCGTTTTGTTCTTGCGATTCCAACAATTTGGATTCCAAGAACAAATCGAGCCTCTCCCAAATCTTTCATTTGGAATTGGGTCGCTAGCCATTGCTTAACGCTAGTCGTGAATCTGCATTATTCCCAATGAGCAAGATATCGTCTACGTATAGAACTAAGAAAGCTACGATGGTATTGACTATCTTCTTGTAAACACAAGGCTCGTCAATATTCTGTTTCAAAGCCATAAGATTTGATCGCAGATCAAATCTTATATTCCGAGATCTAGAAGCTTGTTTCAATCCATAGATGGATCGTTTAAGCTTGCAAACCTTTTCTCTTGACCCCGAACTATGAACCCTTCCAGTTTGATCCATATAGATACTCTCTTCAAGATTGCCATTTAGAAAGGTCGTCTTGACATCCATTTGCCAAATTTCATAGTCATAAAACGTGGCAATGGACAAGAGTATTCTAATGGACTTAAGCATGGCAACAGGGAGAGAAGGTTTCTTCATAGTCCACCCTTCCCTTTGGGTATAACCCTTTGCCACAAGTCGAGCCTTAAAGGTTTGCACCTTACCGAAGCTTGATCTCGTTTCCTCTTGTAGATCCACTTGCAACCGATGTAGGTCTTTCACCATCCGGTTGATCTACAAGTTTCGCATCGAATTGAAGTACATTGACTCCATTTCAAGGTCCATGGCTTTAATCCACTCGTCCCTATCTATATCATTCATTGCCTGCTTATAGGTCAATGGATCCTCAACGCCATCATCGTGTATGACGACTTGGGTTTCAATCAAACCCATGTAACGGTCCAAAGTTGTCTAACATCCCTCCCACTACGTCGAGGCATTCTCAACTCTTGAGAAGGACCGACTTTATCAACAACTCTTGTTGATTTATCCGTAGCTTCCTGGAAATTTCACTTAAGACAATCCTACTACGAGGTTGATGATCTCTCATGTGGCCTTCCTCTAAGAACGTGGCATTTGTCGACACAAGCACCTTGTCCTCTCGAGGATCATAAAACAGACCACCTTTCGCTTTCTTTGGAGTATCCTACGAATAGGCATAATTTTGAACGATGTTCCAATTTCTTTGGATTGGACACTAGCACATGTGCTTTGGACATCCCCAAATCCACGAGTGGCGTAAACTACCTTTACGCCTTTTCCCATAACTCATAGGGTGTTTCAAACACTCTTAGGGAACCATGTTCAAAATATATACAACAGCTTCTACTGCGTATCCCTAAAACGAACTAGGCAACTGAGCGTAGCTCATCATGGATCGAACCATGTCTAACAAGGTTCTATTTCTCCTCTCAGATACACCATTCTGCTGAGGTGTACCAGGTGCTGAGAGTTGGGATACGATTCCATGTTCTATCATATAGTCTTGGAATCTCAAATCCATATACTCTCCACCTCGATCTGATCGAAGTGTTTTAATCGTTTTACCTAATGTATTCTCAACTTCGCTTATATTCCTTGAACTTTTCAAGGGTTTCAGGACTTATGGTGCAATAGGTAAAGATAACCATACCTAGAATAATCATCAATAAAATTGATGAAGTATTCATACCCTCCTCGTGCCTTGACATTCATAGGACCACGAGAGGTCCAATGCACGAGTTCCAAGGGCTCTTTGGCTCTATAACCTTTTTCAGAAAAAGGTCTTTTAGTCATTTTTCCTTCGAGACAGGACTCACATGGTGGTAAAGAGTTGTCCTCTAACTGACTTAGGAGACCACTCTTGATCAATCTCCCAATCCTATTGAGATTAATGTGACCTAGTCTCAAGTGCCAAAGATAGGTACTAGGAGAAAGTTTCTGCCTTTTATTTTGAGTATCAATTTGCTTTAAACATCTCAGGTGTTCAAAACAACTTTTACTTCATTGGTCTTAACACATATAAGTTTGTTTTCAAGTTTAGCGAGAACATATTCGTACACCTCTTTTTGCAAATGAACGCTTCATTATGAATAAAAGATACTTTATACATATGTTCAAGTAAACAAGAGATAGATATAAGATTTCTTTTGATTCCAGGAACCAAAAGTACATTTTCTAATAAAACAAATCTATCTCTAAACAACATGACTTCATCAAGCTCCCATCGCTTTGCATTGAGACAACCTCTCCCGCTCCAACCCCGAGAGATATCTCCCATCACCAAGCCGCGCAGAACTAGTTTCTGAAAAGAAGAACAAACATGGTTAGTGGCTCCTCGAATCTAATATCCAGCGGAATCATCATGTTCCACTAAACATGTTTCAAAAACGAGTAAATCATATTTACCTTGTTTTTCTTTCTCGCCTTTCTTTTCTGCAAGGTATTTCTGCGCCTCTCTTCCAAAGGCCGCCTGCACACTACAAAGTGGAAACATTTTCCCGTGGCTTTGGCCTTCATGCGTGTGGGAGCTGTCCCTCCCTTTGTCCTTCTTCTTCTTTTTCTCGAATACCCTTATTTTTAGAAAAGAAGGACTGCACTTGGTCCCGGAGGGCGATCCTCTAAGGAACTTCTTTGAAGTGACAACATTTGCCTCCTTCTCTTTTCCTTTTGATTTCATGAGGGACTCAAAAGTCTCAGAGCTCGTTGAGGAGAGTAGTCGGGTTATACTCTATTTTATTCATTACCGCATTTGTGCGAATGGCAGAAACTCTTCTAAGAGATTCCATAATAAAAGTTACCCGACTTCTCTCATCTATGATCGCCCCATTTACTTCACCACGTTGAAGTGGGTCATCATGTCAAGGACATGTTCCCTAACAGAGGCTCCTTCCTTCATACGGGAGTTGTAAACGTGTTTGACAAAGATCATAATGGACCGATGAGGACGGTTGTCCAAACATCGCTCGTAATGATCCCATGATCTCCTTTCTTTGTGACCATGGTCTCATGTTTCTTAGACAACACATCGATATGCTGCTAAGATATAGACTCGCCTTCTCATTAGCCCTAATCCATCTTTCATAAGCATCCCGAACCATTCTTGGTTGCAAATGAGCCGGGAGGGAAGGACATTCCTCCGTTAAGACGCAACCTCGGATCATCAAGAACAAGAATTGTATTCAAGTTTGACTTCCAGTTCCATAGTTATCGCCGCTAAGTTTATTGAAGGCGAGTAACCGGATAAAAGAGTTCGACATCTTTGAAAAAGAATGAATTCTATTAGTGAATTGTTTGTAACCTATCCAATTTAAGAATTTAGCAAAAGTAATAATGTACCCATAAACTCATTATTGTTTTTGCAACGATACTCAAAGAGTCGAGCAACCACTATCGAGGCGATCAATCACTCCTTCACCGAACCAAGACATTCTTGACTAAATGCTAATACCTAATAACTCTTATTCCTATAACATTATAGTTATCGCTACTTTGGTCAAGAACTTACTAACACTTAGCAATTCTTGTAAGTGTGACCCGCCATTTTCGGACCTCGGAGGTCGGCCCCAACAACAATGTTACCAAACCGGAGAGACAAAGCCGGGAATGGACCTAAGAGACCCTATCCATTTCTCGAGTTTGAGTTGTTCCCGAATCCCATGTTACATCCTCCCGAATGGATGGTGCTACTTGGCAACTGCGCAGCGCAACATGGGAATCTCACGGTCCAACCTAATGGAGGAGACCGTAGGATGTGTTGACACACCTCCTTCGCTCACTTACTATAAATACTTTCTCCATTCACCTTGCTCTTGATTTATGCAAACACCATCCGAATGGGGATGCCCTATTGACATCACGAGGCCGAGCATAAATCTCACGGTGTGAACATCGTGGAGAGCGTAAGAGGAAATTGATATATCATATATACCTTTTCACTCCCACTAAGTATTTTAAACAGTTTGGGTAAACTTTTACTTAGGCATATTCCGGCTAAAACAATTATCACCTAAGTCTACCAATATAACAATTATACTGGAGTTACCTAAGTCTATTAACCTTTTAATAAACCTAGGTCTATGAGTTTAATTTATTAACTTTTAATAAACGCCACTCACGAAAGATAATTTATAAACCTATGGATTAAATTCACTCCCGTGCGGCCTCCCGTAGGGGTGTTCCGCTTCCGTCGACCTTAAGTACCCCACCTAGCCAGCTAACCTTCCTTAGTCGAGTCCTCTTTAATCAAAGTTTATAAATTATTGGTTTCCTAATTCTAATCTTATTAGAACTAGATAACCTAAGGTCTAGTTAATTTCAGCTTCTAAAACCATTTTAAAACTAATTAATTAACCTTAGGTTACATGCATTTCTATGTTATAAATGTGATTAAACATTCATCACATGAATAAACATACATTTATAACAAATCCATCATATGAAAAATGCATAGCAATTATATGTTTAATTTTTAATTAATATAACCCTTATATTAATTATAATTAAAACATATAATTTTTGTTTCATAAATTAATATAACACTTACATTAATTCTTATGAAAACCAAAAACATGCATATAATATATTATAACACTTATAACATACTTTCAATGCATGGAGCATGCTTCCTATGGTGGGATTTTAAAATCTATATGGCATACTTTATGCACATATATAATCGTGGATTTTAATTAAAACATACATTCACAATGCATAATTAATTAAACACACTAAAGTGGACTGGTTTTGGCATCTAATGCAAGCAAACTACTAAATTATTACAATAATAATCTAGAATTAACATCGAGCCACTTCAACTCTTCAATTTGGGTCGAACCAAACTTGCAAATGTGTGAACCTGGACCTTCAAAAGGTTAAATCGGGTTGTAAAAGGCTGAACCGGGCCTCCAATTGGTGAAACGGACCTCCAAATGGAAAACCGGGCTCGAAATAGTTAGAACCGGTCTAAAAATACCCAACCGGACCGAAAACGAGCCGAACCTACCCAAAAAGTTGAACCGGTCAAAGTCAAACATTTCTGGTCAAAGTCAAACCCATCTTCTTCAATTTCAATTGAAAACACGCGTGAGTTTGAAGATCCGAGAGAAAAAAAAAATATACAAAGCAGACCTCTGCTTTCCGGCTTTTGGACCATTCGAGCTTCTCTCTTCAAATTGAAGGCCTTCCCGAACTCCGATCGACCAAATTTTTACAAATTATTCTACACACATTAATGCTCAAACACACTTGAGCAATTTAAAAATAAAGTACAAATTGATGCTCAATTTAAATGCCAAAGTCAGGAAGAACACTTTAGATGCCCGAAAAAATTGTATTTCATAAAACACCCACCACAGAACACAATTGATCAAATTGAGTGCTCAAAATTGCTCTCGATACCAATTGAAAGAGTCTAGATTAAGAAAGCGGAAGCAATTTTGGATCTTGAACACTCTAAGTTGATCAATTTTGTAAAATAAAAAAAAATGCTCAAAGCTTGGAAAAAGAGGGATAGAAAACTCAACTTTGAAGATAAAATTCTCTTCACCCGGTTGATGGTTTTCAAAGACGAACACTTCGTGGACAACCGTTAGAGTCTTCCCTACTATCCTCAGGCCTTAGAACGGATTGTGGGATCCTAGGTTGAGAGAATTTGGAAGAAAAGTCCTTAAAGGTCACAAAACGTGAATTTTTTTTAATTTCTGCAAAATTCACTCAATACACCTCAAATCACCATTAAATAAAGCTTCATTAAGCTTCATTTGAGTGACAACTCAAGTGTGATGAGGATGGTTTGAGATGGAGGTGGCCAATTTTGGTGAATTTGATGATGAGAGGGATTTGGGCAAGTTGTAATTTGGATTTTATGAAAATCCAAGAAAAATCTCTAATTTTCATTTAATTTTAATTCAAAAATCAATATTAAATTGATTTTAAATTAAAATTAATTTAATTAATTAGATAATTCAAAAATTAATTTAATTAATTAATTTTTAATTTAATTTAATATTAAATATTAAATTAAATAAATTGTCCAATCCCGATCGTTTTTCCGAATATGAATCTTTATTCATGCAATAAACCGATCCAATATTTAAATCATATTTAAATATATCCACCTCTTTTTAATCATAGTTTAATTCATAATTAAGCTATGATTCGTTAAATATATCACATATAATTAACGCTTTCTTCCAAACTTGAATTTGAACAATTCAAATTCTTTTCTCTCAAAATGTTACAAGGCTTAGTCCAAGCTAGTAAGGAGGACCTAATGGACCTACAGATCATGAGCTTCAACGATACGAGAATAACCAGCCAAACTCTTTAGCCTAGCTAATCAACATTCGTTAACCATCGGGACACTCCACTAAAGCCCAGTGGTTGTATTCTCCTCACTGTAGATATATTTCTGTCCACTTGATATAACCATGATTAATAAGTCGATCCTTCACAGTCGCTCAGAATTACAAATTGGGTCAAGATTACCGCTTTACCTCAGATTACCTCTTGTTCCTTAAGTCCCACCGATCCTTTAATGAACAATTGGTTTGTGGTCCAACCAACGAAACCGAATCCCTCTCGGGCCAATGAGAGGGGTGGGCCCATTGTTCAAGACCCGAGTCAGTACTTAAGGGAACAACCTCTCTACTAATCCGTAAAGCGAGTAGGAGTGAATTCCATCTTGCAGAACTATGTTCCCAACTATCTACCCGATTTTATCCTGAAATGGCAGTTTATTGAGTCTGCAGCCTCGAGCCACTCTCACCCATGCAAATCTAAGGATAATTCGAATAAACAGAGTCCATAGAACGCTCGTGATTAAGATCGAGTTACCTAGGTCATCGGATGAATATAGTCGCTTAAGACGATGAAACGGAGTTATAAAGTCTAAGTGACTATTACGCGGATCGATCTTATGCAAACTCATTGCATAGGGCGCTTCCACTCACATGTCTCCACATGAACGATTTAGGATCACATCGCTTTTCTGTTCTCTACAAAGTGGGCCGCGTCCATAGTGTCCCCTGTGATAAGGTCCCCAACCCTATCCTTATATTATAGACTGCTTTGGCTATAACTTGAACTTGATCCACTTTTATGTCACACATAAAGTTCAAGAATTCATCCTATAGCCAAGGGTTCTTTATTAGATTAAGGTTACACAATATACAATAGTCAATAACACCTTTCTCAATAAATTTCAATAACAACTTTATTGTGATATAGAATATACATTCGCTTTACAAAACCACGAGTTTTAGGACATAAAACCCAACAATCTCCCACTTGGACTAAAAACGTCGTGGGGTAAAACATGCTTTGAGCAAGAAAAACTGCCCCATCAGACAACCCGTAGTCCTAGACTTTCTAGGTGTCCTCAAACACTTTAGTCGTGAGGGGCTTTGTAAACGGATCAGCAATGTTGTGCTCCGAAGCGATCTGCGTGATGATCACGTCTCCTCGTTGCACAATCTCCCTGATGAGATGGTATTTGCGCTCTATGTGCTTTCCGCGCTTATGGCTTCTAGGTTCTTTAGAATTTGCCATTGTACCACTATTATCACAATAAAGGGTGATAGGAAAATTCATATTTGGAACAACTTCCAAATCAGTCAAGAACTTCCTAACCATACAACCTCCTTCTTCGCTTTCCATATGCAGTGCGACGTACTCAAATTTCTCCATGGTGGAGTCGCAAATACAACCTTGCTTTATACTCCTCCATACTATAGCTCCTCCGTTAAGAGTGAACATCGATCCTCGATGTGGATTTCCTCGAATCCACATCACCTGGCATCGAGTCAGTGTATCCTGCAAGGATCAAATCCTTTGCACCATACACAAGCATATAGTCCCTCGTTCTCCTAAGATATTTGAGGATGTTCTTAACGGCAGTCCAGTGATCATATCCTGGATTAGACTGATATCTGCTGACTATTCCCACTGCATAGCATATGTCGGGTCGAGTACATAGCATGGCATACATCAGACTACCGACAGCAGATGCATAGGGAATGCGTCTCATATCCTCTACTTCTTGAGGTGTCTTAGGACACTGTTCCCTAGACAAATGAATTCCATGCCTGAAAGGTAATAAACCCTTCTTGGAATTCTGCATCTTATATCTAACCAACATCTTGTCAATATAAGATGCCTGAGACAGTGCTAGCGTTTTGTTCTTGCGATTCCGAACAATTTGGATTCCAAGAACAAACTGAGCCTCTCCCAAATCTTTCATTTGGAATTGGGTCGCTAGCCATTGCTTAACGCTAGTCAGGAATCCTGCATTATTCCCAATGAGCAAGATATCGCCTCACGTATAGAACTAAGAAAGCTACGATGGTATTGACTATCTTCTTGTAAACACAAGGCTCGTCAATATTCTCGTTTCAAAGCCATAAGATTTGATCGCAGATCAAATCTTATATTCCAGATCTAGAAGCTTGTTTCAATCCATAGATGGATCGCTTTAAGCTTGCAAACCTTTTCTCTTGACCCCTAACTATGAACCCTTCTGGTTGATCCATATAGATACTCTCTTCAAGATTGCCATTTAGAAAGGTTGTCTTGACATCCATTTGCCAAATTTCATAGTCATAAAACGTGGCAATGGACAAGAGTATTCTAATGGACTTAAGCATGGCAACAGGAGAGAAGGTTTCTTCATAGTCCACCCCTTCCCTTTGGGTATAACCTTTGCCACAAGTCGAGCCTTAAAGGTTTGCACCTTACGCTTGATCTCGCTTCCTCTTGTAGATCCACTTGCAACCGATAGGTCTTTCACCATCCGGTTGATCTACAAGTTTCCGTGATCAATTGAAGTACATTGACTCCATTTCAAGGTCCATGGCTTTAATCCACTCGTCCCTATCTATATCATTCATTGCCTCTGCTTATAGGTCAATGGATCCTCAACGCCATCATCGTATATGACGACTTGGGTTTCAATCAAACCCATGTAACGGTCAAAGTTGTCTAACATCCCTCCCATCACTGCGTCGAGGCATTCTCAACTCTTGAGAAGGACCACTTTATCAACAACTCTTGTTGATTTATCCGTAGCTTCCCCGGAAATTTCACTTAAGACAATCCTACTACGAGGTTGATGATCTCTCATGTGGCCTTCCTCTAAGAACGTGGCATTTGTCGACACAAGCACCTTGTCCTCTTGAGGATCATAAAATGTACCACCTTTCGTTTCTTTGGAGTATCCTACGAATAGGCATAATTTTGAACGATGTTCCAATTTCTTTGGATTGGACACTAGCACATGTGCCTGACATCCCCAAATCTCACGAAGTGGCGTAAACTACCTTTACGCCTTTCCATAACTCATGGGTGTTTCAAAACACTCTTAGAGGAAACCATGTTCAAAATATATACAGCAGCCTCTCTCACTGCGTATCCCCAAAACGAACTAGGCAAATGAGCGTAGCTCATCATGGATCAAACCATGTCTAACAAGGTTCTATTTCTCCTCTCGATATACACCATTCATTTGAGGTGTACCAAGAGTCTTGAGAGTTGGGATACGATTCCATGTTCTATCATATAGTCTTGGAATCTCAAATCCATATACTCTCCACCTCGATCCGATCGAAGTGTTTTAATCGTTTTACCTAATGTATTCTCAACTTCGCTTTATATTCCTTGAACTTTTCAAGGGTTTCGACTTATGGTGCAATAGGTAAAGATAACCATACCTAGAATAATCATCAATAAAATTGATGAAGTATTCATACCCTCCTCGTGCCTTGACATTCATAGGACCACAGAGGTCCGAATGCACGAGTTCCAAGGGCTCTTTGGCTCTATAACCTTTTTCTAAAAAGGTCTTTTAGTCATTTTTCCTTCGAGACAGACTCACATGGTGGTAAAGAGTTGTCCTCTAACCGACTTAGGAGACCACTCTTGACCAATCTCCCAATCCTATTGAGATTAATGTGACCTAGTCTCAAGTGCCAAAGATAGGTACTAGGAGAAAGTTTCGCCTTTTATTTTGAGTATCACTTTGCTTTAAACATCTCAGTTGTTCAAAACAACTTTTACTTCATGGTCTTAACACATATAAGTCAAGTTTTCAAGTTTAGCAGAACATATTCGTACACCTCTTTTGCAAATGAACGCTTCATTATGAATAAAAGATACTTTATACATATGTTCAAGCAAACAAGAGATAGATATAAGATTTCTTTTGATTCCAGAACCAAAAGTACATTTTCTAATAAAACAAATCTATCTCTAAACAACGACTTTCATCGCTCCCATCGCTTTGGTGAGACAACCTCTCCTGCTCCAACCCCGAGAGATATCTCCCCATCACTGCCATTTGCCAGAACTAGTTTCTGAAAAGAAGAACAAACATGGTTAGTGGCTCCTGAATCTAATATCCAGTGTGGAATCATCATGTTCCACTAAACATGTTTCAAAAACGAGTAAATCATATTTACCTTGTTTTTCTTTCTCGCCTTTCTTTTCTCGCAAGGTATTTCTGGCGCTTCCTCTTCCAAAGGCTGCCTCGCACTACAAAGTGGAAACATTTTCCCGTGGCTTTGGCCTTGCATGTGTGGGAGCTGTCCCTTCCCTTTGTCCTTCTTCTTCTTTTTCTCGAATACCCTTATTTTTAGAAAAAGAAGGACTGCATTTGGTCCCAGCAGGACGATCCTCTAAGGAACTTCTTTGAAGTGACAACATTTGCCTCCTTCTCTTTTCCTTTTGATTTCATGAGGGACTCAAAAGTCTCAGAGCTCGTTGAGGAGAGTAGTCGAAGTTATACTCTATTTTATTCATTACCGCATTTGTGCGTGAATGGCAGAAACTCTTCTAAGAGATTCCATAATAAAAGTTACCCGACTTCTCTCATCTATGATCGCCCCATTTACTTCAAATGACGTTGAAGTGGGTCATCATGTCAAGGACATGTTCCCTAACAGAGGCTCCTTCCTTCATACGGGAGTTGTAAACGTATTTGACAGCATCATAATGGACCGATGAGGACGGTTGTCCAAACATCGCCTGTAATGATCCCATGATCTCCTTTGCTGTGACCATGGTCTCATGTTTCTTAGACAACACATCGATATGTTTGGCTAAGATATAGACTCTGCCTTCTCATTAGCCCTAATCCATCTTTCATAAGCATCCCGAACCATTCTTGTTTTGCGATGAGCCGGGAGGGGGAAGGACATTCCTCCGTTAAGACGAACCTCAGATCATCAAGAACAAGAATTGTATTCAAGTTTGACTTCCAGGTTCCATAGTTATCGCCGCTAAGTTTATTGAAGGCGAGTAACTGGATAAAAGAGTTCGACATGCTGAAAAAGAATGAATTCTATTAGTGAATTGTTTGTAACCTATCCAATTTAAGAATTTAGCAAAAGTAATAATGTACCCATAAACTCATTATTGTTTTTGCAACGATACTTCGATGAGTCGAGCAACCACTATCGAGGGCGCAACAATCACTCCTTCACCGAACCAAGACATTCTTGACTAAATGCTAATACCTGGAATAACTCTTATTCCTATAACATTATAGTTATCGCTACTTTGGTCAAGAACTTACTAACACTTAGCAATTCTTGTAAGTGTGACCCGCCATTTTCGGACCTCTGAGGTCGGCCCCAACAATGTTACCAAACCGAGAGACAAAGCCGGGAATGGACCTAAGAGACCCTATCCATTTCTCGAGTTTGAGTTGTTCCAATCCCATGTTACATCCCTCCGAATGGATGGTGCTACTTCGGCAACTGCGCAGCGCAACATGGGAATCTCACGGTCCAACCTAATGGAGGAGACCGTAGGATGTGTTGACACACCTCCTTCGCTCACTTACTATAAATACTTTCTCCATTCACCTTGCTCTTGATTTATGCAAACACCATCCGAATGGGGATGCCCTATTGACATCACGAGGCCGAGCATAAATCTCACGGTGTGAACATCGTGGAGAGCGTAAGAGAGAAATTGATATATCATATATACCTTTTCACTCCCACTAAGTATTTTAAATAGCTTTGGGTAAACTTTTACTTAGGCATATTCCGCTAAAACAATTATCACCTAAGTCTACCAATATAACAATTATAATCGGGAGTTACCTAAGTCTATTAACCTTTTAATAAACCTAGGTCTATGAGTTTAATTTATTAACTTTTAATAAACGCCACTCACGAAAGATAATTTATAAACCTATGGATTAAATTCACTCCCGGGTGGTTCCCTGTGTAGGGGTGTTCCGCTTCCGCACCTTAAGTACCCCAACCTAGCTAGAACCTTCCTTAGTCAGAGTCCCTCTTTAATCAAAGTTTATAAATTATTGGTTTCCTAATTCTAATCTTATTAGAACTAGATAACCTAAGGTCTAGTTAATTTCAGCCTTCTAAAACCATTTTAAAACTAATTAATTAACCTTAGGTTACATGCATTTCTATGTTATAAATGATTAAACATTCATCACATGAATAAACATACATTTATAACAAATCCATCATATGAAAATGCATAGCAATTATATGTTTAATTTTTAATTAATATAACCCTTATATTAATTATAATTAAAACATATAATTTTTGTTTCATAAATTAATATAACACTTACATTAATTCTTATGAAAACCAAAAACATGCATATAATATATTATAACACTTATAACATACTTTCAATGCATGGAGCATGCTTCCTATGGTGGGATTTTAAAATCTATATGGCATACTTTATGCACATATATAATCGAGGATTTTAATTAAAACATATATTCACAATGCATAATTAATTAAACACACTAAAGTGGACTGGTTTTGGCATCTAATGCAAGCAAACTACTAAATTATTACAATAATAATCTAGAATTAACATCGAGCCACTTCGAACTCTTCGAATTTGGGTCGAACCGGCTTGCAAATGTGTGAACCGGACCTTCAAAAGGTTAAATCGGGTTGTAAAAGGCTGAACCGGGCCTCCAATTGGTGAAACGGACCTCCAAATGGAAAAACCGGCTCGAAATAGTTAGAACCGGTCTAAAAATACCCGAACCGGACCGAAACGAGTAACCGCCCAAAAAAGTTGAACCGGTCAAAAGTCAAACATTTCTGGTCAAAGTCAAACCCATCTTCTTCAATTTCAATTGAAAACACGCGTGAGTTTGAAGATCCGAGAGAAAAAAAATATACAGCACCCTCTCTGCTTTTCCGCTTTTGGACCATTCGAGCTTCTCTCTTCAAATTGAAGGCCTTCCCGAACTCCGATCGACCAAATTTTTACACTTATTCTACACACATTAATGCTCAAACACACTTGAGCAATTTAAAATAAAGTACAAATTGATGCTCAATTTAAATGCCAAAGTCAAGAACACTTTAGATGCCCGTAAAAATTGTATTTCATAAAACACCCACCACAGAACACACAATTGATCAAATTGAGTGCTCAAAATTGCTCGATACCAATTGAAAGAGTCTAGATTAAGAAAGCGGAAGCAATTTTGGATCTTGAACACTCTAAGTTGATCAATTTTGTAAAATAAAAACATGCTCAAAGTCGAAAACAGAGGGATAGAAAACTCAACTTTGAAGATAAAATTCTCTTCACCCGGTTGATGGTTTTCAGCACGAACACTTCGTGGACAACCGTTAGAGTCTTCCCTACTATCCTCAGGCCTTAGAACGGATTGTGGGATCCTAGGTTGAGAGAATTTGGAAGAAAAGTCCTTAAAGGTCACAAAACGTGAATTTTTTTAATTTCGCAAAAAATTCACTCAATACACCTCAAATCACCATTAAATAAAGCTTCATTAAGCTTCATTTGAGTGACAACTCAAGTGTGATGAGGATGGTTTGAGATGGAGGTGGCCAATTTTGGTGAATTTGATGATGAGAGGGATTTGGGCAAGTTGTAATTTGGATTTTATGAAAATCCAAGAAAAATCTCTAATTTTCATTTAATTTTAATTCAAAAATCAATATTAAATTGATTTTAAATTAAAATTAATTTAATTAATTAGATAATTCAAAAATTAATTTAATTAATTAATTTTTAATTTAATTTAATATTAAATATTAAATTAAATAAATTGTCCAATCCCGATCGTTTTTCCCGAATATGAATCTTTATTCATGCAATAAATCCGATCCAATATTTAAATCATATTTAAATATATCCACCTCTTTTTTAATCATAGTTTAATTCATAATTAAGCTATGATTCGTTAAAATATATCACATATAATTAACGCTTTCTTCCAAACTTGAATTTGAACAATTCAAATTCTTTTCTCTCAAAATGTTACAAGGCTTAGTCCAAGCTAGTAAGGAGGACCTAATGGACCTACGGATCATGAGCTTCAACGATACGAGAATAACCACCAAACTCTTTAGCCTAGCTAATCAACATTCGTTAACCATCTGGACACTCCACTAAAGCCCAAAGTTTGTATTCTCCTCACTTTGTAGATATATTTACATCCACTTGATATAACCATGATTAATAAGTCGATCCTTCACAGTCGCTCGTAATTATTACAAATTGGGTCAAGATTACCGCTTTACCCTCAGAATTACCTCTTGTTCCTTAAGTCCCACCGATCCTTTAATGAACAATTGGTTTGTGGTCCAACCAAAGAAACCGAATCCTCTCGGGCCAATGAGAGGGGTGGGCCCATTGTTCAAGACTCGAGTCGATGATTTAAGGGAACAACCTCTCTACTAATCCGTAAAGCGAGTAGGAGTGAATTCCATCTTGCGTAACTATGTTCCCAACTATCTACCCGATTTTATCCTCGAAATGGCGGGCTTATTGAGTCTGCGGTCTCGAGCCACTCTCACCCATGCAAATCTAAGGATAATTCGAATAAACAGAGTCCATAGAACGCTCGGATTAAGATCGAGTTACCTAGGTCATCTGATGAATATAGTCGGTTAAGACAAGAAACGGAGTTATAAAGTCTAAGTGACTATTACGCGGTCCGATCTTATGCAAACTCATTGCATGGGCGCCCCACTCACATGTCTCCACATGAACGATTTAGGATCACATCGTTTGTTCTCTACAAAGTGGGCCGCGCCCATAGTGTCCCCGGATAAGGTCCCCAACCCTATCCTTATACTATAGATGCTTTTGGCTATAACTTGAACTTGATCCACTTTTATGTCACACATAAAGTTCAAGAATTCATCCTATAGCCAAGGGTTCTTTATTAGATTAAGGTTACACAATATACAATAGTCAATAACACCTTTACTGAATAAATTTCAATAACAACTTTATTGTGATATAGAATATACATTCAGTTTACAAAACCACGAGTTTTAGGACATAAAACCCAACATTCTAGATGTACTGGGAGCAAAAGAAAACGATCGTCCTTCCAGACTGAATTAATTGATGTTGTGCGGACAACAATGGATATGCAGACCAGTCACATGCAACAACTTCTATCATGGCAGAAGAAGAAGTATGAATTGGAGGCCTCACGAAGGAAAGAAGTAGTCGGTCTCTTGTATCAGATAGAAGGATTGACTGAGCATGATCGTGTCTCCCTGATTGACTTGCTTGTGACTGATATCCAGAAGAATGATTGCTTTCTACAGGTTCCGCCTCAATCGAGAAAGGCGTATTGCATGCGTCTTCTAGGAAGGACTGGATGATTTCGTTTTAGTGGGGATTTACTAATTTTGTTGATATATTTTGTGGACATTATTTTGCATCTACTTCTACTTTGTAATTTGTTGTGGTTTCTAATTAATTTTTTGTATAACATTGTACACATAAGCCATTGCTTTGATATATAATATTTTGGTGATATGCAAGTAATACATGACATGAATATTGAAATATGTTGTCATTCCTCTCAACATCTTAACAAAGTAAACTACTAGCATAAGTCCATATAAATTAAATGAACACAAGTTTTTCTTGCAAAGTATTAATACTAATACCTAAGTACATTAAAATAAATGGAGTAATGTTATTAAACAAGTGCTTAAAAAGAAAACATTACTTCATATTGAGGAATATGTTTTCAATAACATGAGATAAAAATGAATTTTATGGGAGAAAAAAATTGATATCAATCTAAATATCCAGTACTGTTCTAATTATCCATACATCTTACAAATGGTAATATATATTGTAAATTTGTAATTGATCTCATAATGAAGTTTTGAAATTGTAGATAAACATGTTTGCAATTGATTTGGTAGAAACAAAAAAAAAGTAAAGAAAAAAAGTCACAAATAATATATATTGTAATTTTATAATTGATCATATAATTGAGTTTTGAAATTATAGACAAATGTGTTTGTATTTGATTTGTTGTGAAAACAAAGTAAGGAAGAAAAAAGTAAAAAAAAAATCAGATATTTCACTTTACATAAGATAAAAATGATTTTTAGGGAAGAAGAAAAACTGATATCAATCTCAATATCTAGTAATGTTCTAAATATCTCATACATCTTACAAATGGTAATATATATTATAAATTTGTAATTGATCTCATAATAAAATTTTGAAATTGTAGATAAATATGTTTGCAATTGATTTGGTGGAAACAAAAAAAGTAAAAAAACATAAAAATCGAGTTATTCACTTTACAAAAAGCGCACTTTGATTACTCCTGACATAATAACTCAACTCGGCAAACCAAAACTTGACTTCCTGGACTCAACTCAACTCTGCAAACCAAACACTGATTTCCAGAACTCACTGACAAAACAACTCTGCACAACTCAACTCAACTCAACCCAACTCAACCCAACTCTGCGATCCAAACGCCCCCTTAAGTCGTGGAATGTTTCAATAGGGTGCTGCCTTCCTTGTTATAAAAATTTATATTTCAATATAAAATTACCTAAAATACCATTTTTTTTGTTGTGAAAATAGGATGTAAACCGGATATAATTTTACTAATATTTAAATACTAATATAATATAATATAATAATAATAATAATAGTGTTTGGAAAGAGAATATCTATAATATAAATATGAGATAGTTGAATTATATGGCAAATTAAAATAAATAAAATTGATAAAGTAGAAGAAGTAAAAGAGAATTGGTCTAGAATTTCACCAATGGTATATCTTTCAAAAGCCATTACAACCACTGTTTATAGGCAAATGGAGAGCATGATGTGGTCTATTTTGGACACCAACCAATGGTGTTTGGATGACACATTGGCTATGGGAGTTTGCCACTTGGCAATGCTAAATTTGGATACATAGATAACACATGGCATGGGCATCTATTTCCTAATTTCCATAATACTCCTCCTTAGATGCCAATTTATATAAAATATGTCTCATTAAAACCTTACTAGGGAAAAATCCAATGGGATAAAAACCCTAGTGAAGGAAAAAGAGTACATATTTTATATAATACATTTACTCCCCCTCATGAAGACATTAGTTGAGATATCTGAGTCGTAGCATCCTAATACTATGAACCAATTTCTCAAATATTGTAATTGGTAATGCCTTTGTAAATATGTCCGCCAAGTTATCTTTCGAGCAAATCTGTTGTACTGAGATGTCATCATTTTCTTCAAGGTCATGAGTGTAGAAAAGCCTTGGAGAGATATGCTTCGTTCTATCTCCTTTAATATATCCTCCTTTGACTTGAGTTATATATGTTGTGTTGTCTTTGTATAATTTTGTTGGAAGAGGTTTACTCGAAGACAAGCCACCTGTGCTCACGAATGTGTTGTGTCATCGATCTTAGCCATACACATTTTCGACTCGCTTCATGAATAGCGAGGATTTCAGCATGATTTGAATAAGTGTTGTTATAGTCTGTTTCACTGATCGCCACGATATAGCAGTTCCTCCACATGTAAATAGATAACATATCTGAGATCTAGCTTCGTGTGGATCAGATGGATAACCAGAATCTGCATAACCAACTAGATCAAAATTAGATTTGTTAGAATAAAATAAACTATCAATCGTCCCTCGAAGATATCGGAGTACATGCTTAACTCCGTTTCCAATGTCTTTTTGTAGGACATGAACTATATCTAGCTAATAAATTTACTGAAAATGCAATATCTGGTCTTGTGTTATTAGCCAGATATATATAAGTGCACCAATTGCTCTAAGATATGGTACTTCAGGACCAAGTAGTTCTTCATTGTCATCTCGAGGTCGAAATATATCTTTCTTTACTAGTGAACGAACTTTCATTGGAATGTTCAATGGATGTGTTTTATCCATATAGAATCCTTTTAAGATTTTCTCTGTATAAGTTGATTGATGAACAAATATTTCATCTGCTAAATGTTCAATTTGCAAACAAAGGCAAAATTTTGTTTTTTCAAGATCTTTCATCTCGAATTCTTTCTTAAGATATTCTATCGCCTTGGATAACTTTTCAGGAGTTCCAATTATATTTAAGTCATCAACATATACAGTTATAATAGCAAATACTTTTAGTTTATAGAAATTTCATTATTATCCTCGAGCGTTTAATTTTCATCAATACTCTTTTGAGTAGTTGTATTCTGGATTTCTTCTGGAACATCCATATCTTTTATTGAATCATTTTGATTCTCAACTACTTTTATTTTTCGAGGATTTTTATCTTTAGAACCCACTGGTCTACCACGCTTCTAGCATGCTCCAGACTCATTATTGACAACTTATTTCTTTGGGATATTAATTTTGTATGGAGCATTTGCAGCTGGTATATATGATTTAGTCACTTTTTTAGCATCTGTGAATGCATCTAATAATTGATTTGTTATATTTTGCAAATGAATTATCTTTTGAACTTCAAGTTCACATTGATCTCTACGAGGATCTAAATGAGATAATAATGATGCATTCCATGTAATTTCTTTTTCCAACTTCTTAATTCCTCCCCCTAATGTTAGAAAATTTGTCTCATTAAAATGACAATCAGCAAATCGTGCAGTAAATACATCACCCGTTAGGGGTTCAAGATATTTAATAATTGATGGGGAATCATATCCGATATATATTCCTAACCTCCTTTGAGGACCCATCTTAGTACATTGTGGTGGAGCAATTGGAACATATACTGCACATCCAAAAATTCTCAGATGAGATATATTTGGTTGCTAGCCATAAGCTAATTGCATAGGGGAATATTTATTATTATAGGCTACTAGCCTAATACGTAATAATGTTGTAGCGTGCAAAATAGCATGACCCCAGACCGATGTAGGAAGTTTAGCTCTCATAAGCAATGGTCTTGCAATTAATTGCAGACGTTTTATAAATGATTCTGCTAGACCATTTTTGTGTATGAACGTGGGCTACAGGATGTTCAACATTTATCCCAATTGACATACAATAATTATTAAAAGTTTGAGATGTAAACTCACCAACATTATCAAGTCGAATGGTCTTAATTGTATAATTAGGAAATTGTGCTCTTAACTTAATTATTTGAGCAAGTAATCTTGCAAATGCAATATTTCGACTTGGTAATAAGCATACATGTGACCATCTATTGGATGCGTCAATTAATACCATAAAATATCTAAATGGACCACTTGGTGGGTTAATAGGTCCACAAATATCACCTTGAATTCGCTTTAAAAATGCAAGTGATTCAATCCCCACTTTAGTTTGTGATGGTCTAATAATTAAATTCGTTTGAGAGCAAGCATCACTGTTGCGTAAAATTAATAATGCAATACTGCAAGTGTACGGGTCAAGTTTTAGTATAGTGATTTAAGAGTCCAAGTATCGTCCTTGGGAATGGGTTTCTAGATTAATTAATTACCAAGATACTAATTCTCAATTTTAGCTAAAGTAGCATAACATGGATAGGTGGTGAAACAAAGATTAAAGACAAACAAACACGTGGAGACACAAATTGATAGATTTTGAGGAAAGTGACTTCACAAATTAATGACTTAATTAACACATGCAATGAACTAATGTGATGAATTTATAAACAAGAAGTAGATTACTCAAGAAAATCTCTCGATTCTTAGTGAGTCTCGCACATGCAATAAATTCTATAGTCTCCATATGAACCTACAACATGCACGACATTAAGCAACTTCTTTATATGTTTCCCTTAGACTTCTAGGTTATTCTCATGCCAGACTTCTAAGAGTTTTGATGTAACGCCCCTACTTTTCTATAACTAAACTCTTAGGGACATTACTACACATGCATGCATTTATAGGCCAAAAGATATAAAACGATCTTTAAATCTCCACTGAAAACAAATTGTCTTTAGGGATCCCACTAAAACATTCAAAACGCGCAAAAGGAGCAGTTTAAACATGGCCTATTTAAAATCTGGAAAGTAAAGTTAAACTACGAAAACATAAAGTGACAACATCAGTTTTAAAAGAACAATATGCGGAAGACATGTCTATTCCCATGGTCCTGGCAACGCGCCTCAGTCACGCCCGCACGCCCTTAGCCTTACACTCAAAAACATTTTTAAAAGAAAGGGTGAGTATTGCAAAACAATACCAGATAAGTGACCTCGCTACCGAGGTTTGGGATATGCAAACACATGCAATCATGACTTTTAAACCTGTTCGAAATGTACATATGTGGGACCTAAAATTTTCTCATATCGTCATGACTATAGTACATGACTTCCTTTTTCCTTTAAGTGGCCAATTGGTCATCCTGAGTCATTTCGTTTTGAGTCCCTCACAGACCCCTGTAATCATTTGAGTCCCTCACAGACCCCTGTATGGTTTGAGTCCCTCACGCACTCTGTTAAATTGAGTCCTCACGGACCCACGTAATTTGACCCATAGGGTCTCTAATGCATGTTTGATCATGCACATAATGCACTCAGGAGACCAATGTCCACATTTTTCATCAAATCATTTCATGGCATACATAACATGCATGAGGTCCCATCATTCAACATAACAATATTGTACATGCCACAAACATCATCGTCAATATGCAAATCATAATTTCCTCATAGACAGTTTGAAGATAATACTTTTGTAGGAAATCATGAAATATTCTCATGGAAAATACTGTAATATCCTTACATAAGATACTGGATTATTATCACATAAAATGCAAAGATATTTTCGCATAAAATACTAGATTATACTCACATAAAATATTGAGATATCTTCACGGCGATTATCAAAGCATTCTCACATAAAATCTTGAAATATTCTCGTGTAAAATCATTAAATCTTTTTGAGTAAAATAACGTATTAATTTCACATAAAATAACGAAATTCGTTTTCTTAATTCCAAAAAAAAATGTTCGGCACAAGGTCCCTTACCTTAGTTCGAATTCTACTCCAAGACTTAACCCGAGCTCCTGGACTACTCTTCTTTTAGTGAAACCTGATTCACACCACAATTCCAAGTTCAATCTCCAAGCATTCACTAAATCCATAACCATAAGGTACTTAAAATACGTTATTAAGGTTTCATGCCCCGCTTACCTCAAGTTCGAAGCGAATACCTAAACCTCCTTAGTTCGCCTTGACTTTTGACCCTCAATTCCGCTCCAAACTCGGTCCCTACAATGCGTTCGAAACAGGGGGTTACGTTCTCAATTTAATGTCTAAATATTCAATAGGTCTCGTGTAGCTCTCTCTCAAAACCGAACTTAACAAACACGCTCACCGGTTGAAATCTCAGCGGTTGCGAAACGGTACTGGTCGGCGCGGCAAACGGAGGCAGAGTTGGACGACGACGTTCACGAGTGGCCGGCGGTGGCGCTCTCCTCAAGCAATAGTAGCGGCTGGACGTGAGAGTTCGCGAACGGCTGGGCTTGCGTCGACGTTCAGAAGCGGCAGCAGCAGCGTTGGGAGTTCGAGTTCTCCAGCGGCGGCGGCGCGGCCACAAGCTTACGACGGCGTGGGGCCTACTGGCAGATCGGCGGCGGCAACGTGAATTGGAGGGCTCCGACGCGGCTTACCGGCGACTTCTGCACGTGAAACCTGTAGGCGTTCGTGGCTGGAGGGGAAAGGGTTCGCGAGCGGCTGCTGGTGCAAATCACGGCCGGCTGAGAGGGGTGGCCGGCGCGCGTGTAAGGTCACTCAGTGTTGCCGGATCCAACAGCGAAAGCCCGTAGCTTGAACGCTCTCCTCGACGGCGGCTGAAGTTCCCTTCGTTTGCAGCTGGCTGAACGGACGAGCGGCTCCCCTCGGTGATAGTGAGTTGGCCGGCGGCGAAAGCAGTAGTAACGAGGAGAGGGTGGTCAGCTAGGTTAAATTGTGGAGGAAGAAGATTAGGGTTAGGTTTAGGGTTAGGGGTTTTTTTTTGTTTGTGATTGCACTTAAGGAGACTATATACTACAAAATTAGGTTAAATACCAAGTGCCAAATGTAACCCTCATTTAGGCATTAATAACTAAAGCGCCATTGTCCCTTCCTCTTCTTTTAATTTTATAAGCAATTTCATCTTAAAGGGAAATACTCACTTAACCCATAGGAAATTAAGGTTTCGCTCACACCGAGCCTGAAAATAAACTAATCCGACCTAGTATAAAGACTGTTAGAACAATAATTAAAATAACCAGTCAGTACCTGTAGTTGTGGTCGTCACATTTGACAACTTTGCTCTAATCTAAGTTTTATCTCTCGAGTCCACTTAAACCAACAAAATCAGAGAATTGAAGAACGACTTGCCAAAAATAAATGTCAAAACATAATTCAATACATGGCAAACAAGTCTTAACATGCGAATCAAATCCTAACTACAACATTTAGCTACTCTAAATCACAAAAAAATCAAACTAAAAGTGTAGCAAACGTCTTAAAACGGTGTTACAAACTGAAAGAAAAAGAAATTAACCTTATGTGTCGATGTCAGTTCTTCATCTCCGAGCTCCCGTCTCGATCTCAAACCTCCACGAATGCTTTGGCTCCCAAGAATTCTCTATTTTCTCTTCCTACAGAGTGTATTTCGAAATTAGGGTGAATTCTCTATCAAATTCGACTCCCTTTGCAAGAAGACATAAGGTTCTATTTATAGGCACAATCGGCACAACGTTGCAACATTAAGGACAACGTTGCAATACTGTGCCTTAGGAGGTTGGCATATATGGAATGTCTCGATGGCATTGCAATGCTAAGGGCAGCGTTGCAACGTCGTTACCCTAACGTGCGCGCCCTCCTATCGAACTGGCGTTGCGACGCTGCAAGGCAGCGTTGCAACGCCCTCTGCACGGGTCTTGAACATGGATTCCTTATCGAGATAGCGTTGCGACACTGCAAAGCAACGTTGCAACGCTATCGGTAGTGATCTTCAACCCCTCTAAGCAGCACGCTCGGCGTTGCAACACTCTACATGGTGTTGCAACGCCGTCACCTCGGGTCCTCAAGCTTGGATTGATCATTCTACTTTCAATTGATGTTATTTTTAGCTCCAAAAAGCCTCAATTTGATCCCGAGTGATCCAAAATGTCTCCAATTGTCCTGTTTAAGCTCTTAACCTGAAATTGAGTGATTTAAACACATAAACACCCTGAAATTATCATAAAACTAGCAATAATTAAGCCTAAGGATAACACATTTTGTGTGCTATCAAACACCCCCAAATTTAAACTTTTGCTAGTCTCGAGCAAAAACAAAATTAAACATGAGATTGTTCTTATGCATACATTTGACTCAAGCCTCAAAGATTTAACAGGAAATTTTAGCAATCACAGGAAACACTCAAACATAATACTTCAGCAAGCAATTTAAAACTTTTCCTAATTGTTCCTACGTGTGTGTGCGCTTAGCCTATGTTCCCTTCATTTTTACTAAGCTCGAATCAACTTTATTAGGCACTCCATTCAACTTCCCCCTACACTGGTCATAATTACTAATCCTTGAGCCTCCCCACATTCAAGAAATAAACAACTTTACTCAACACTTAATCATTTTTTTTTCGTTTTTTCTATTTTCTTCTTTTTTTGTGCAAGGACACTAGCTTTCACACATCCACTGCAGGGACCCTTACCCAGAGCACTCACTCAATGAGTGGCCTAACTGATCACAGTGAAGGTAACTCTTTTTTCCCTCACGAATTCTTTTTTCCTTTAACAAACAAACAACAAAAACAAATTAATTCACATAGTATACAGATCATGCACTTCATATTGTCATTCACCCTATCCTGTAGTTTCACTCTCAAATCAGCAGTTAGACCTATCGAGGTGACATTAAACTTCTAAGCCTAATAACTTTGCCCTAAGCATTTCAAAACTACAGGAACACAGGCTATGTGCATAATAGTGCATGAAAAACTCAAGAAAATTTTTAAATTAACTCAAATTCATATCATGCTCTCAAGTTTCAGCAGAATCACAAAAATTTTCAATTAATTCTCATCCTAGACTATCATGAACATACTTATGCAAGAGATCAATCAACAATTCAACATATACTCAGGACAATCACAACATATTAATAACATCTCACCCCCAAACTTAAACTAAACATTGTCTCCAATGTTTGCAAAAGTAAGCACAAAGCAAGTATAAGGGTAAGAGTGAACAATACTATCATGAGTTATGGAGATCTTTATTATTTTCTGAGTTCCTTGGATAGCCAAAACACGCGTGCTGGAGTTCCACAGAACGTGAGCATGGGTTTTAACGAGGGAAGACATCATCACAACCTAGCAAAGAAAAACAAACAAACTAGTAAGTAAACTAATAAAACAAAACAACTAAAGCAGAAAACAGAACTAACAAAAATGTAAAGCTTGAGTTGCCTCCCAAGAAGCGCTTTCTTTAACGTCTTTAGCTAGACTGTACTCCCTCAAGGTGTTTCTTTTCTATCCTGCAGTGCTCGGAGTGATGTATTCATCTGGCTGATCTGGGTCTCAATGTTCTTTATGGCAGCTCCATGATTAGTCACTATACCAGTTAGACTGGTGACTGCATTCTCCAGCTGGTTTGACCTATTTCTAGATTCAGCTATGAAGGAGTGCACTGTCTCTTCCAAAGATGGTTTCCTCTCAGATGTAGAAGCATACCCTCTAGGAGGATTTAACACATTTTTATTGTTAGCATAGAAATTTTTGTGATACCTCAAACCTGGAATATAATGTGTTGGAAGGTTATTCTGAGTCTGGTTTCCTCCATAGGAGTTGATTCTGTAGTTCAGACAGTGTATTTGCTCCAAAGTAGTTTCTCCATTGGACTGAGAGCATTGAGAGGGCATCACTGTTTGGGGTGATCCTGCAAAATTATTCAGAGCATGAGTGAGGGATGCCATATGAGATATAAGGGAGGTTATCTCATCCAGTTGATACAATCCAACTACTGGCTTAGATCTCCCATTGTCTGTAGGCCACTGATAACTAGCAGTTGACACTTCCTCTAGGAGAGCACGTGCTTGTGGCACAGTTTTCTTAAAAGCCCCTCCAACAGTGGCATCCAGAATGGTCCTGATCTTCCCTTCAAGTCCATTGTAGAATAATTGTACCTGGAGCCAATCTGGGTAACCATGCTGTGGGCATCTCCTGAGTATGTCCTTGTAACGGTCCCAAGCCTCAAATAGTTGCTCTCTCTCCTGCTGCCTGAATGTTCCTATCTCTGTCCTTACCTTTGCAGCTTTCACAGGTGGAAAGAATTTGGTCATGAAGGTTTGGGTTAACTCCTCCCAAGAAGTGATGTTTCCTGGTGGGAGAGACCCTAGCCATTCCTTAGCTTTACCCTGCAAAGAGAAAGGAAAGAGACGTAAGTGAATATTGTCAGCAGAAATACCATTTAATTTAATTGTACCACAAATTTCTAAAAACTTTTGCAAGTGTGAATTAGGGTCTTCTGTGGCTTGTCCTCTAAAACCTCATTCCCTAACCATCTGAATAACCTTGTTTTAAGTTCAAAATGGTTAGCATTTATGGGGCATGGACAATTCCAGCCTGCTCAGAATTAAACACAGGTTGGAAATACTCCCTGATGGGTTTAGGGTTATTGATTAACTCCTGATCAGCCATTGTCTGAGGTTCTACTCTTCCTTCCCTTAGGAGTCTCCTACAGGTCCTCTCGATCTCAGGATTGAAAGGGTGCAAGTCTGCAGCTCTACCCTTGGGCATACACCTGGAGGTACCAAAAAAATTAAGAATTAGAAAAAAAAAAACTAGGAAAGGAAAGAAAACATAAAAAGAAAGAAAACACAAAAACATAAAACATAAAACTTGGGTTGTCTCCCAAGAAGCGTTTTCTTTAACGTATTTAGCTAGACAGTGATGCACATAAAACTGCTCATATTTCTTTAGGCCCTTCTTGCTTGAATTGTATGGCCTTCTAAGTCTAAAAGGCTATCCTGTTTTTCATGGGCACCAGACAGAAGATTATTTTTTATATTTTTGTGTATTGAAATAAAAGAACAAAAATCAAAACAAGACTCGTGAGTGTAGGACAAATGACTATCAAGATTAAAGGAAATTTCTGAAGATAAAGGTGTTGGGATTTGTGCCCTAAAACTCGTAGTTTGTAATTATGTTCGAAATAATGTAATAAAGTGTTATTAAATCAATAAAGAGTTATTGTTCGTTATCTACGAGTTTGCCTTTATTTAAACCCTAAATCCAATAAACTAAACATCCAAGGTTGTTATATGAATCTTTAACAGAATGTAGTGTACATATAAAGGATCTCGGTTCGAGATACAACCTAAAGGGTCTATAGTTAGGGGATAAGGTTTGGGTACCTTACCCTGGTAAAACTATGGATGTGACCAACTTTGTATTTGATGCAAACACTGTGATCCTAACGTGTTCGTTTAGATGACATGTGAGTGAGGATATCCTATGTAATGAGATTACATAAGACCGGATCACGAAATAACAACCTCTAGCTGTAACTCCGTTGACTAGTTAGGTTTCTATTTCACTAGGATGACCTAGGCAACTTGATATCAATCTTGAGCAGGTTACGAACTCCTGTTCGCGAGGGATTGTCCTTTGACTAGTATGGGTGAGAGTGGCCAGATTCGCCGACTCAATATGCCTACCTTCTTGGGGATGAGACCGAGTGAGCGGCTGGGAACTTAACTTAGCAAGATGGAATTCACTCCTTCCCGCCTACTAGGGTAAGTAGAGGAATTTTCCCTAAAGTGGTGTCTCCGGGACTTGAACAAAGGGCCCGACCCTCTCATTGGCCCGAGAGGGACTCTGTTTGTTGGTAGGACCACAAACAAATTGTTCATTAAAGGAGCACTAGTACTTAAGGCACAAGATGTAATCCAGGGGTAAAACGATAATTTGACCCAGCTGGTGTTACGAACATTCGTGAAGGATTGACTTGCTGTTATTGGTCAATATCCGTGGACACAGAAATATATCTGCAGTGAGAAGAGTGCAGCTGCGGGACTTTAGTGGAGTGTTCCCGCAGTTAACGAATGTTGATTGGGAGGTTAATGAGATTAACCGAGCAATCTCGTATCGTTGGAGCTTCTGATCTGTAGGTCCATTAGGTCCACCTTCTAGCTCGTAAAGGGTTCTTAGATCATTTGAATTTGAAATGTTCAAATTCATTAGGGAATATATTTAATGTATATGGATACAATATAATATATAGTTTTGAAACTATATATTATAAATTGAATGTGAATATGATTCATATTAAATTATGTGAGAGAATTAAATATTTGAAAGAGTTCAAATGTTAAATTCAAATATGAATGTGATTCATATTTGCAAAACTATAGGTTAAAATTTAATGTGCATAAGATGTACATTAAAACTATAGGTTAAAGGGGTAATATGATTAAATGAGATTTAATCCAAATTAAATATATGATATTAATTTGTTTTATTTAAATATGATTTAAATTAATAATTAAATTTGATTTAATTATTATTATTTAATTATTATTCTTTTAATAATAAAATAAGGGAACGTGTCATCTAGACACGTTCCCACTACCCCCCTTCTTCTCCATAGTTTAACAGGGAGAAGGGGGTTAATGGATAATGGTAATCGATCGATCTGTAACTTTTGGGAAGAGTTCTCTCGGAAAGAAATCTCTCTCTCTCACTCTCTAACTCCCAATTCTTCCAATTGTTGGATCCTTCCCACAAAGGAAGATCTAAGTAGAACTCAGAGACATAGGAGGTTCTCCTGTTGGTAGTGTCCTTCTTGGAGAAAAACAGAGAAGTTCTGCTGTGTTGCTGTTTATCGTGGAGCAAAGAGTTGATGAGGAAATTCTTCAAAGGTAATCCCTTTACCTCTTTATCAGTTTAATTGTTAAATTAATTTAAGCATGTTTGCATGTAATCCTCCATGTCTAATTAGATTAAAGAGCATGCTTGTTCTGTATGTTTTTGTCAATGTACTGGTTTTTGTTTCAATTAAAACAATCAAGTAAATTACGATCCCAAACACGTTTTCGCTGCTCAAGGAGATCAAATCTCCATCAATTGGTATCAGAGCAATGTTTGTTTTGTTTAGTTTTGAAACAAAATTGCATTGATTTGGTGGGAAATGCATTTGGTTTGCTGTAAAACTTGTTTAGGAATATTTTGGCCTTAGTTTACTTTGATTTGATCAATTTGTATGTAAAGACCCCTGCATTTTTAGGCAAAAAGTGCATTATTGAGTCTTATTTGAGTTACGAGTCGTTCGGGACCAGTTTCAAGCAATTCGGTTGAGAATCGAAGGAGATATTGAAGATGGAAGCTGCAGTGTTCGAAGAAGAAAGCTGCCGCCAAGCGGCGCAGCGTTTTACGCGACCAAGAAGGCGTTAACGCCGTTCATCGATGTTGCAATCTTTGAAGAAACGGCGTCGCAATGCCAACGTCCCCTATCGATGCGGGCGCTCAAGGGGTCAACGACGCCACCCCGATAGCAGACGCGCATAAGGACGAAGCGGGCATTGCAACGCCGTGGAGTATTCCAGCAACTGCAAACCAGTTCGGCGGTTTTGGTTCTTTTTCGGTCCGATTCGAGCGGTTCAGGCCCGGTTCAAGGTGTTTTGGACCGGTTTTATGTAATAAAAAATTATGTAATTTTATTTTTTGCACTTTAGGGGCCAAATTATTCCAGTTTTACAGCTTTATGTCTTTATGAATGTCATTTAGATTATTCTCACCTTAGGATAAGCATGTTCATGCATTTTATTTGTATAAATGTTATATGAATATGGTTGAAAATGCATGATTAATTTATTTTTCATGAGTAATTAGTTATAATTGTTATAATTAGATTATATGGAAAATAAATTGCATGGAGCATGAAATTACTTAGTTTAAAATAAATGTTATTTTATTTAAGTAATTTTAATTATTCAATTAGTTGAATTTTTTTTTATAATTTCAATTTGAAAAATTAATTGTTGGATTTATAATATAGTTTCTTTATCATAGGTTAATTATTAAATTTATAAAAGTTATAAATTAAAGGGGTTTTAGAAACCATAACCTATAATAAAGAAATGCATGCAAACATAGGAACTTGGGTTAAAATTTTAAATTAGTTTTAAATTGTTTAAAATTAATTTAGACCTAAGTTTTAATTTCTAATAGGATTAGAAATTAGTCTTACATAGTATTTTAAATAGTTTAAAATATAGTAGGACTTTAGGACTTTGGTTATAAGGGAACTCTACCGTGAAGTTACATGCCTAAGGTCAGGGGTACTTAAACTGACGGTTAACGGAACACCTCCTACTTGGGAACTGACCCGGAGCCTGAGTTGAATTAACCTTAGTTCTATTTTATATCTAGGTATTTAAAATGTTTATTCACCTAGACATAAGGTTAAAAGACCTAGTTATAATAGTTATAATAGGCATAGACTTAGATAGATTCTTTTAGCCAGAATCCAACTAAGTTAAACCTATATCCTAATTTTAGGAGCTTCACTGGGAGAAAATGAGATGTTCGCATCGAGTTTACTCTCACGTCCTCAAGAGTTCACACCGTGAGTTCCATGCTCGGCTACGTGGCGTCAATAGGGCGTCCTCCTACGGTATGTGTTTGCATGGTTCAATACCAAGGTGAATGAGGGAAGTATCCATAGTAAATGGGAGCAGGACGCGTGTCAACGTATCCTACGGTCTCCTCCATTAGGTTGCACCGTGAGATTTCTATAGTCTGCCTGCTAAGTTATCTTGGGACAGCCAACCCCTACGGAGGGTCTGACTATGGGGATCGAAACACCGCGAACTCCAGAAATGGATAGGGTCTCTTAGGTAATTTGCCAACAGTTGTCTTTCTTAATAGTAGCCTGTTGGCTCGGACCTATTGGATCTGAAAATGGTAGGGTCACATTTACGGGATGAGTTAAGCTAGTTAACAAGTCCTTGACCAAACAAACGGTAAGCTAAGGACCATTGGGACATGAGATGTTCTGGTAGTGAGAATTGGCTGAGAAAGTCTCAATTCAAGGGAGGAATGACTGACCGTCCGACGGAAGCTTTTGTTCTAAATCCTTGAAGTATCGTTGCAAAATGAAAGGTTTAATTTAAACATTGGGTTTAGTTTAAACACTAGAGTTCTTTAATAATTTTGCTAAATATGATTGGTTTGATGATGGGTTAAAAAGGCATAACTAATTAGAACTATTTTGGATTTTCAGCATGTCGTCCCTCATATATAGCCTTACTAAAAAAGGAATGTTTAACTGGTGAAAAATTTACTACGTGGAAGTCCAACCTGGATGCGATCCTTGTTGTTGACGACCTTCGGTTCGTACTGACTGAGGAATGTCCTCAGATCCCTGCTCAAGACGCACCTCAATCAGTTAAGAATGCGTTTGACCGCTGGGCCAAGGCCTATATCCTGGTTGGGATATCTGATGTGTTTAGCCAGGAAATTGGAGGGTATGGTCTCAGCTCGTGAGATCATGAGTTATCTGCAGAATTTGTCTGGACAACCGTCTGACCAAATTCGGCACGAATCCCCAAGTACGCGTTTATAACGCGCGTGCATGAAGGAGGAACTTGGTGAGAGAACATGTTCTCGATCTTATAGTTCACTTCAACGTGGTCGAAATGAATGGAGCGGTCTTAGATGAGCAAAGTCAGGTATTCTTCATCCTAGAATCTCTTCCGAAGAGTTTCCTGCCATTCCGTAGCAATGCGGAGTTGAACAAAAAGGAGTATAACCTGACTTCCCTCCTAAATGAATCTATGAGACTTACGTTGCTTATGAAAAATAAGGGACAGTAGATGGAGAGGCAAATCAGTTTGCCCATTCCAAAAGATTCCAGATGGGTTCATCCTCTGGAACCAAGTCCTGTGGTTCTTCTTCTGGGATTAAGAAGACTCGGAAGAAGAAGAAAGGAGGAAGAGAGAAAGTTTCTGCCACTGCAGACATTGAGCTCAAAGAGAAGAAAGGTAAATTATATTTACTTATTCTTGAAACTTGTTTAGTGGAAAATAATGATTTTACCTGGATACTTGATTCAGGAGCCACTAATCACGTTTGCTCTTCGTTTCAGGAAACTAGTTCCTTCAAGAAGCTCGAAGAGGGTGAGATGACACTCAGGGTCAGAACGGGAGACGTCGTCTCAACTCGTGCGGTGGGAGATGCCAAGCTGTTTTTTAGAGATAGATTTTTACTTTTAGAAAATCTGTATATAGTTCCTAAAATTAAGAGGAACTTAATTTCTATCTCTTGTTTAATTGAACTTGACTACTGTATTACCTTTTCATTTAATGAATCATTCATTTTAAAGAAAGGTGTCAATATTTGTTGTGCTAAGTTAGAAAACGGCTTGTATGTACTTAAACCGAATCAAACTAAAGCAATTTTAAATCATGAGATGTTTAAGAATGCTAACACTCAAAGTAAAAGGCAAAGAATTTCTCCAAATAATAATACCTATCTATTGCATCTTAGACTTGGTCATATTAATCTCAACCGGATTGAGAGACTCTCTAAGAATTGACTTCTAAACAAGTTAGAAGATGATTATTTGCCGCCTTGCGAGTCTTGCTTAGAAGGTAAAATGACCAAGCGACCTTTTACTAGAAAAGGTTACAGAGCCATAGAGCCCTTAGAACTTGTACATTCGGATCTTTGTGGTCCGGTGAATGTTAAAGCTCGAGGAGGGTACGAATATTTCATCTCTTTCATAGATGATTATTCGAGGTATGATTATCTATATCTAATGCATCACAAGTTTGAGGCTCTTGAAAAGTTCAAAGAGTATAAGGCGGAAGTAGAGAATGCATTAGGGAAAACTATTAAAACGCTTCGATCCGATCGAGGTGGAGAGTATATGGATTTGAGATTCGAGGACTATATGATAGAACATAGAATTAAATCTCAACTCTCAAGACTCCTAATACACCACAACAAAATGGTGTGTCGAAGAGAGAGAAATAGAACCTTGTTGGACATGGTTCGTTCCATGATGAGCTATGCTCAATTGCCACCTCGTTTTGGGGATACGCAGTGAAACTACAGATTCAAATCTTGAACATCGTTCCATCAAAAGTGTTTCGAAACACCTTTTGAGTTTGTGGAAGGGGCGTAAACCTAGTTTATAACACTTCAAGATTTGGGGTTGTCCGACACACGTGCTCGTGACAAACCCAAAGAAACTGGAACCTCGTTCAAGATTGTGCCAATTTGTTGGATATCCCAAAGAAACGAGAGGTGGTTTTTTCTACGACCCACAAGAAAACAAGGTGATTGTATCGACAAACGCCACGTTCTTGGAGGAAGATCACATGGGAAACCACTAACCGCGTTAGGGACTATACGCTTGTGTATGGGTCTATACGCTTGTGTATGGGTCTAAGGATTTGATCCTTACTGGATACACTGATTCTGATTTTCAGACCGATAAGGATTCTCAGAAATCCACATCGGGATCAGTTTTCACCCTTAATGGGGGAGCTATAGTATGGCGAAGCATCAAACAAGGATGCATCGCCGAGTCCACGATGGAGGCTGAGTATGTCGCTGCTTGTGAAACAACTAAAGAGGCTGTTTGGCTAAGGAAATTCCTTACTGATTTGGAAGTTGTTCCAAATATGGAATCTCCCATCACCTTATACTGTTACAACAGTGGTGCGGTAGCCAATTCGAAGGAACCTCACAGCCATAAGCGAGGTAAGCACATCGAGAGAAAGTATCACCTGATACGAGAAATAGTGCATCGAGGAGATGTGACAGTCACGAAGATCACTTCGGAGCACAATATTGCTGACCCGTTTACAAAGACTCTCTCGGCTAAAGTGTTCGAGGATCATCTGGAAAGTCTGGGTCTACGAGATATGTACATAAGATAATCTAGGGCAAGTGGGAGATATGTAATGGGGTATATGAATGCCCTAGTTTATTGTATTTCTATCTCTTGTAACCACTGTTTTAGATTATGATGTACCCCACTAGAGTTTTAGTTCAATTGGGAGTTTGTTGGGATTTGTGCCCTAAAACTCGTAGTTTGTAATTATGTTCTAATTAATGTAATAAAGTGTTATTATTTCAATAAAGAGTTATTGTTCGTTATCTACGAGTTTGCCTTTATTTAAACCCTAAATCCAATAAACTAAACATCCAAGGTTGTTATATGAATCTTTAACTGAATGTAGTGTACATATAAAGGATCTCGGTTCGAGATACAAACTAAAGGGTCTATAGTTAGGGGATAAGGTTTGATAACTTACCCTGGTAAAACTATGGATGTGGCCCACTTTGTATTTGATGCAAACACTGTGATCCTAACTTGTTCGTTTAGATGACATGTGAGTGGGGATATCCTATGTAATGAGATTACATAAGATCGAACCACGAAATAACAACCTCTAGCTGTAACTCCGTTGACTAGTTAGGTTTCTATTTCACTAGGATGACCTAGGCAACTTGATCTCAATCTGAAAGGCGGTTACTTAACCCCTGTTCGCGAGGGATTGTCCTTTGACTAGTATGGGTGAGAGTGGCGGATTCGCCACTCAATATGCCTACCTACTTGGGGACAAGACCGAGTGAGCGGTGGGAACTTAACTTAGCAAGATGGAATTCACTCCTTCCCGCCTACTAGGGTAAGTAGAGGAATGTTCCCTTAAGTGGTGTCTCTGGGACTTGAACAAAGGGCCCGACCTCTCTCATGGCCCGAGAGGACTCTGTTTGTTGGTAGGACCACAAACAAATTGTTCATTAGAGGAGCACTGGTACTTAAGGCACAAGATGTAATCCAGGAGTAAAACGGTAATTTGACCCAGCTGGTGTTACGAACATTCGTGAAGGATTGACTTGCTGTTATTGGTCAATATCCGTGGACACGAAATATATCTGCGGTGAGAAGAGTGCACCATGGGACTTTAGTGGAGTGTTCCCGCAGTTAACGAATGTTGATTGGGAGGTTAATGAGATTAACCGAGCAATCTCGTATCGTTGGAGCTTCTGATTTTTAGGTCTATTAGGTCCACCTTCTAGCTCGTAAAGGGTTCTTAAATCATTTGAATTTGAAATGTTCAACTTCATTAGGGAATATATTTAATGTATATGGATACAATATAATATATAGTTTTGGAACTATATATTATAAATTTAATGTGAATATGATTCATATTAAATTATGTGAGAGAATTAAATATTTGAAAGAGTTCAAATGTTAAATTCAAATATGAATGTGATTCATATTTGCAAAACTATAGGTTAAAATTTAATGTGCATAAGATGTACATTAAAACTATAGGTTAAAGGGGTAATATGATTAAATGAGATTTAATCCAAATTAAATATATGATATTTAATTTGTTTTATTTAAATATGATTTAAATTAATAATTAAATTTGATTAAATTATTATTATTTAATTATTATTCTTTTAATAATAGAATAAGGGAACGTGTCATCCAGACACGTTCCCACTACCCCCCTTCTTCTCCATAGTTTAACAGGGAGAAGGGGGTTAATGGATAATGGTAATCGATCGATCTGTAACTTTTGGGATGAGTTCTCTCGGAAAGAAATCTCTCTCTTTCACTCTCTAATTCCCAATTCTTCCAATTGTTGGATCCTTCCCACAAAGGAAGATCTAAGTAGAACTCAGAGACATAGGAGGTTCTCCTGTTGGTAGTGTTCTTCTTGGAGGAAAATAGAGAAGTTCTGCTGTTTATCGTGGAGCAAGGAGTTGTTGAGGAAATTCTACAAAGGTAATCCCTTTACCTCTTTATTAGTTTAATTGTTAAATTAATTTAAGCATGTTTGCATGTAATCCTCCATGTCTAATTAGATTAAAGAGCATGTTTGTTCTGTATGTTTTTGTCAATGTACTGGTTTTTGTTTCAATTAAAACAATCAAACAAATTACGATCCCAAACACGTTTCCGCTGCTCAAGGAGATCAAATCTCCATTAAAAGGGGAAAAAGACTTTTCAGCCTCGAACTCTATCACTTGAAATTCCTCCATGGAAGTGATTATCTCACCATTGTCTATCTCACAAACCTGTCTCTGGCGTGTTTCAATCTCCTCGAACCCATCCTCACTATCGTACGAATAAGTCCTCCTAGGTGACACCTCCTCAGTGGTAAGAATAAGAAATTGTTCCTTTAGGGGACGTTTGGCGCACCGTCTTGAAATTGAGTGGTTTTGAAATCTAAACCCAAAACGTTATTTGGATCATTGTGTTCAAATCCCAATGGATTTGAAACACAACCTCATGATTCTGTTTCGCTAATTCCAATACAGTTTCACTAATTCCAACATTGTATCACTAATTCTTATAAATCAAACACTGCATACCAAACACCATTTTTTGATTTCCAGGATTTCAAACCCTTAGAACAAACCCTTTCAGGATTTCGATTGCAAGGGTTTTGATTCTAAAACGGTGTTCCAAACGCCCCCTTAAGGCCTTAAGGGAAATTACTAGTTGATTAAGATAATGAGCTCTTTCCTGTACTATTTCCCAAAGTCCTACCACCTTAGCTTCTAACCTATCCAACATTCCTAATTCATCATGAACTAAATTTTAAATTTTTAAGTCTAACGTATATTCCATTAATTGGTCCACAAGAGAAGAGTTTTCTATAGGTTGGTTGGGATAAGAGAAATTTTGGTTCCAAGTGCCTAAATAATTATCATTAAAATTTTTTTCATTAATCATAGATTCAGAACGGTAAAAATTAGACAAATGGTCTTCAGAAAAATCATGATGCACATACCTAGGGTCCCGAGAGGGACAATAGAATGATGGAGAGTCAAAATCATGCAAAGTCATACTTTAAAAATCAGTAATTCAAATCAAGACTTTTACACAATAGCAACACAACAAAAAACAGGAGACAAAGACTAAAAAACACACAAAACTAAAATAGAACAAATAAGGAAATAAACAAGCAAACACACAAAGAAACAAATAAGGAAAAAACACAAACACACTTTAGTCTACAATCTTATATTTTCTCCTAATATTAATTAATCTAAATAATCGTCATTCCCCGACAACGATGCCAAAAACTTGTTGCGTAAAATTAATAATGCAATACCGCAAGTGTACGGGTAAGTTTTAGTATAGTGATTTAAGAGTCCAAGTATCGTCTCCGGGAATGAGTTTCTAGATTAATTAATTACCAAGATACTAATTCTCAATTTTAGCTAAAGTAACATAACATGGATAGGTGGTGAAACAAAGATTAAAGACAAACAAACACGTGGAGACACGAATTAATAGGTTTTGAGAAAAGTGACTTCACAAGTTAATGACTTAATTAACACATGCAATGAACTAATGTGATGAATTTATAAACAAGAAGTAGATTACTCAAGAAAATCTCTCGATTCTTAATGAGCCTCGCACATGCAATAAATTATATAGTCTCCATATGAACCTACAACATGCACGACATTAAGCAACTTCTTTATATGTTTCCCTTAGACTTCTAGGTCATTCTCATGCCAGACTTCTAAGAGTTTTGACAACTTTGCTCTAATCTAAGTTTTATCTCTCGAGTCCACTTAAACCAACAAAATCATAGAATTGAAGAACGACTTGCCAAAAATAAATGTCAAAACATAATTCAATACATGGCAAAAAAGTCTTAACATATGAATCAAATCCTAACTACAACATTTAGCTACTCTAAATCACAAGAAAACCAAACTAAAAGTGTATCAAATGTCTTAAAACGGTGTAACAAACTGAAAGAAAAAGAAATTAAACTTATGTGTCGATGTCGGTTCTTCGTCTCCAAGCTCCCCTCTCGATCTCGAACCTCCACAAATGCTTTGGCTCCCAAGAATTCTCTCTTTTCTCTTCTTACAGAGTGTATTTCGAAATTAGGGTGAATTCTCTATCAAATTCGGCTCCATTTGCAAGAAGACATAAGGTTATATTTATAGGCATAATCAGCATAGCGTTGCAACGCTGTGCACTAAGCGGCTGACATATATGGAATGTCTCGATGGCGTTGCAATGCTGAGGGCAGCGTTGCAACGCCGTTACCCTAACGCGCGCGTCCTCCTATCGAACTGGCGTTGCGACGCTGCAAGGCAGCGTTGCAACGCCCTCTACACGAGTCTTCAACATGGATTCCTTATCGAGATACCGTTGCGACGCTGAAAATCTTGCAACGTTATCGGTAGTGATCTTCAACACCTCTAAGCAACACCTTCGACGTTGCAACGCCCTCAAGCTTGGATTGGTCCTTCTCCTTCCAATTGATGTTATTTTTAGCTCCAAAAAGCCTCGATTTGATCTCGAGTGATCCAAAATGTTTCCAATTGTCCTATTTAAGCTCTTAACATGAAATTGAGTGATTTCAATACATAAATGCCCTGAAATTATCATAAAACTAGCAATAATTAAGCCTAAGGATAACACATTTTGTGTGCTATCAAACACCCCCAAACTTAAACTTTTGCTAGTCCCGAGCAAAAGCAGAATTAAATGATTCTACTAGACCATTTTTGTGTATGAATGTGGGCTACAGGATGTTCAACACTTATCCCAATTGACATACAATAATTATTAAAAGTTTGAGATGTAAATTCACTAGCATTATTTAGTCGAATGGTCTTAATTGTATAATCAGGAAATTGTGCTCTTAACTTAATTATTTGAGCAAGTAATCTTGCAAATGCAAGATTTCGACTTGATAGTAAGCATACATGTGACCATCTGTTGGATGCGTCAATTAATACCATAAAATATCTAAATGGACCACTTAGTGGGTTAATAGGTCCACAAATATCACCTTGAATTCGCTTTAAAAATACAGGTGATTCAATCCCCACTTTAGTTGGTGATGGTCTAATAATTAATTTCCCTTGAGAGCAAACATCACATAACAACTCATTGGATTGAAGAATCTTCTAGTTCTTGAAAGGATGTCCATGTGAATTTTCAATAATTTTCCTCATCATTATCGATCCTGGATGACCTAGTCGAACATGGCAAACACTGAATATTTATGGATACATGAACTTCTGGTTCATTGTTACATAACTTTCGATTACTCGTATATGAGTATAATATAATCCAGAAGAAAAAACAGACAATATTTCTAAGATACGTTTTTCATGTGAAACAATAGATGTGATATAGAGATACTCTATATTATTTTTACGATCAGTTTCAACATGATAACCATTGTTACGTATATCTTTGAAACTCAATAAATTTCTCTTTGATTTGCTAGAAAACAAAGCATTATAAATTGTAAATCTTGTTCCTCTAGGCAAGATAAAACTTTCTTTTCCAAAACCTTCAATCAGATTTGCAGAACCTGATATAGTATTGACTTTTGCTTCCAGCATTGTCAATCTAGTAAAATATTTTCTGCTTATGAGTATCGTGTGCGTAGTTGCGCAGTCTGTCAGACATAAATCCTCATTGCTCATTTTCGGGTTACTCAACATATTGAAATTGTCCATATTTCTTCATTGATAAGAGAAGAAAAACGATTACAAAAAGTCTTAAATATATGTACAAAAACATACTATAATTACAAGCAATAATTAATTATATATCTTCATACAAAGCATCCTCTACTTGTTTGATTGCATCAATTCTCTCTCTATGAGATTCAAAATAATTAGCCACATCAAGATGCATCATATTGGAGGGGTCAAACACATCATCTTCTTGAATGACAAGATTTACCTCAACATTCTTCCCTTTTCCTTTTCCCTTCAGGGAAGCTTGATAGAGATCAACAAGGTGTTTTGACGTATGACATGTACGTGACCAGTGTCCACTCATTCCGCACCGAAAACATTTATGTTCATCACCTTTGAACTCCTATCTTGTGGAACCTTTCCTTTATGATCATCACTTCGTGTGAGTTTCTTAAAATTACAATGCCCACCACGAAAATAGGTATTTCTTCCTCTACCGCGTTCACGACCTCGACCACGACCACGACCTCGACCACAATTATTAAAATTCACAACATTCACTTCAGGGAATGATGTTGCTCCAGTTGGTTGAGATTCATGATTTTTCATTAATAGCTCGTTATTTTGTTTAGCCACGAGAAGACATGAAATCAGTTTTGAATATTTTTTAAAGCATTTCTCTCGATATTGTTGCTGTAGGAGCATATTCGAAACATGAAAAGTGGAAAATGTCTTCTATAACATATCAACATCAGTAATCCCTTCACCGCATAGTTTTAATTTTAAACTAATTCTGAATAGTGCAAAATTATATTCGAAACATGATTTGAAGTCCTGCAACCTCAGGTGCATCCAATCATAACAAGCTTTTGGAAGAATAACTGTTTTTTTTATGATCGTACCTTTCTTTCAAACCTTGCCATAGAATGTAAGGATCTTTTATTGTTAGATACTCCATTTTCAATCCTTCGTGAAGATGACGACGAAGGAAGATCATAACTTTTGCTTTTTTTTTTTATTTGATGCATCATTTTCTTCTGTAATTGTTTCTCCAAGATTCATGGAATCTAAATGGATCTCAGCTTCAAGAACCCATGACAAGTAGTTATTTTCATTAATATCCAGGGCCGCAAATTCTATCAGTAATCCATTTATTATAGGCTACTGGCCTAATATGTTTTTCGTGTTGATAACGTGTTGTGAAAATAGGATGGAAACCAGGTATAATTTTACAAATATTTAAATACTAATATAATATAATATAATATAATAATAATAATAACAATAATAATAATAATAATAATAATAAAAGTGTTTGGAAATAGAATATATATAATATAAATATGAGATAATGGAATTATATGTCAAATTAAAAGAAATAAAATTGAGAAAGTGGAGGAAGTAGAAGAGAATTGGTCTAGAATTTCACCAATGGTATATCTTTCAAAAGCCATTACAACCACTATTTATAGGCAAATGGAGAGCATGACGTGGTCCATTTTGGACACTAATCAATGGTGTTTGGATGACACATTGGCTATGGGGAGTTTGCCACTTGGCAATAATAAATTTGGATACATGGATAACACATGGCATGAACATCTATTTCCTAATTTCTATAATATTTTTATTTTTTAATAACATTTTTTTTAATTATTTCATCAACTTGTTTTTATCTTTTTTTTTTATATATATATTTTTCCTTTTTTTTGTTTAGGAGGTTCAAGTAGAGGTGATCAAAGGAAGCCCGAATATCGACACATCGACCAAACCGATACCAATCATGCGGTTTTAGAGAGAGAGTCAATCAAAACCAATCGAAATTAAAAAAATTATTATTTATAATATATAAATATATAACATTTTATTTTTTTTTATTATTATTGTGTGTATATATAAGTTAAATAAATATAATTATTTATTTTTTTTAAAAAAAGTTAAACCGTTGGTCGGTTTAAGCTATGTGCAAAAAAATAAAAAATAAAAAATAAAAAATAAAAAACTGACCGATCAAATCGACACATGGTCGGGTCGGTTTGACGTCGGTTGAAGTAGAAAACTGACTCCAACTAATCAACGCTCACTCCTAGTTTGGAGGTTGAACGTCGACTTTTAGAATAGTAATATATCTTGTCTACTAGCTATATTGGAATATTAATATCATTCTTTAAAACTAAGAGATCATCTTTAGGTGTGTTCTTTCCCTGCAAGGAATCTTGAATTATGTTGGAATGGGGCATGAGTGAAGTAAAAACTTTCCAATGAAATGGAGAGGAAGACGGTGAATATACTCCATTATTGTTATTGATGCACAAATCCAAATAGAGGGGCACACCTGATTTGCACGTGAGGCTAACAATGAATTTGCTGGTGTGAGGGGAATGAGGAGTGCTGCAAAACAAAAGAAACCTACATCAGTATGGTACTTTCCACAATTACTTTGATTCTTAAGTTAGAGAAGAGAATAGTATAACAAGCTAGTTAGAAGACTAAGAAAAAGTTACCTCTCATAAAGTTATAGCGAGGTACTTATATGGCAAGTCTCTCCCTAAATCTAATTGCATTAGGTTTTTAAGGGAAGGAGACAAGATTCGTAACATGGCAAGTATGAGAGCAAGTAAGCAAGACTGAACCGGCTGGATTAGTTCGACTCGACACAGTCGGCTTGGGCCTGTTCGGGTTGAGTCGGTCGTCTGGGCTATTTTCCTTGTTTCTTAGACTTCTTCAACCCAATTATATTTCAGATCTCGAGTTTGACTTGTATTTAACTTAATGGTCTTTTATAATTGGGTTTAACCCGGTTGTCCAAATTTACCAATAACAATAAACCATCACTCCTATGTTGGGATTTGTGGTTCAGCTTATTTTTGGGGTGGGCATTCAAAGCCCAATTTGAGAGTATTGATTTACAAATATTTCCTTGAAAAATAATATTTAACCTAAGTACAAGACGTCCTTTGTATGCCCAAGTCTGATTTTGGAATGACCCATTAAGCCCGTTGAGCTGATTTTTTGGCTTTCCAAGATTTATAAGGAGAAGATTTGAGGTGGGCCCCTAACCTGATTTTGGAATGACCTATCAAACTCATTGGGTTGATTTTTCGGCTTTCTAAAATTTATAAAAAAAATACTCTAGGGTTGACCTCAAATTAAATTATGACCACCGAAATTTGTCTCGGAGTTTATGTCATACTTGGACCAATTAACATCATCCCTTTTGAGGGTCCAATTAACCACCTCAAAGATTTGCGTCCTCCACAATTAAGCGGAGTTTTGCACAATCAAACCCATCGTGAGAGACACCTTAAATTTTCGGGTTGCCAAGATGTTGGGGTTTATGCCGTAAACTCATGGATTTGTAAATAGAGTTTATTTAATAAATAAAGAGTTATTTCATTAGTTTTCTAGACTCCCATAAACTTAAATCCAATAAACAAACGTCCAAGGTTATTTATGTGACTCGAACAGTATGTAATGGACATACAGGTGGATCATGTTCAAGTGATAACCTAAAAGGTCTATAGTATATGGATGAGGTTGGGTGCCTTATCCTGGTGACACTATGGATACGACCCACTTTGTATTTGATACAAATGAATTGGTCTAATTCATTCATGTTGAGACATGCGAGTGAAGATATCTTATGCAATGAGTTTACGTGAAATCGGACCATGAAATAATATCTCTCTTTGTAACACCTTTAAATGAAGAGAGCATTATTTCACTTAGGGGGTGTTTGGTTTATGGGGTTGGGTTGGGTTGAGTTGGGTTAATAACCCAACTCCTTGTTTGGCCCACCAACAATTATAACCGGTGACTTAATAACCCAACCCCATGCATTCTGCATCCCCGTCCCCGTCCTCGCCCCATTCCCCGTTTTGGAGAGTCGGGGTCGAGGTCGGGGATTCCCCGCGAGGAAAAATTCTCGTTTTTTTATAATTATTTTATTAAAAATAAAAAAAATATGTATTAAAATCATATAGATAAGTATTATTATTTTTTTATTTGTTTAAATCATTAAATTTTAAAAGGTATTTAATATAAAATTATAAACACTTTACTGTTACTGTTTTTTATTTTTTTTTTAAATTGAATGATTTAAATAAATAAAATAATAATAAGATTTATATATATATACATAACAGTAGCAAAGGTATTTAATATAATATAAACTTATATATATATTATTAGTTATAAAAAATTACATAATACTAATAATATTTTTATACATAAACATAATATATATTATAATTTTTTTAAAAAATATAAATAATTATTTAGGGTGTGTTCGGGGATGGGGACGGGGCGGGGATACTGTCCTGTCCCCGTTCGGGGGCCCAAAAAAATTCCCGGTTTGACCTCCCTACCCGATCAAACTGGGGGTTCCCTGCCCCGTTTGGGGCGGAGACCCGCGGGTATTCTTGCCATCCCTACCTGCAGATGACGAGACGACTTCCTACGAGAGGCTATAAGAATCGTTGCCTACGATGTAGGCGAGTATGCAGAATCTAAAACCCATGCTCTAATACCAACTGTAATAACCCTAATTTTTCAAACCCAAAATTTCCTAGGGACGTTACTAAGTAATACAGCCTGCACCGAAAATTTCGACAGTATAACGACGCTGCTAGGGCTTTGACGACATATCTAATATTTTGTAGATATACAACTTCAATATGACATAAAATATTTAAGTATGTTGGCATATTTTTAGCATTTTCATAAGGTAAACTATTTATTTCATTCTAAAGATGTCCATAGACAATGCATGTGTTATAGGCAAATTTAAATAAACACTCTTCATATGCAAAGTATTAATACTCATACCTACCTGAATTAAAATAAAAAAGTAGTGGTAAACATGTGCATAAAAAGAGGAATAAAGTTCATATTGAAGAGTAAAAATTCTAAATAATGAATTTTATTGGAAAAGAAATATTGATATCAAACCCAATATCTATTACTTTTGCAAATATCCCTAACATACATTTGGCAAATGGTAATATATATTGTAATTTTATAATTGATCACATAATTGAGTTTTGAAATTGTAGACAAATATGTTTGTATTTGATTTGTAGACAATGAACACACGTTTTTCTTGCAAATTATTAATACTAATACCTAAGTACATTAAAATAAATGGAGCAATGGTGAACATGTGCTTCAAAAGAAGAAACTCATTCATATTGAAGAATATGTTCTCAATAACATATGATAAAAATGAATTTTATTGGAAAAGAAAAATTGATATCAATCCCAATATCCTTCTAAATATCTCATAAATCTTGCAAATGGTAATATATATTGTAAATTTGTAGTTGATCTCATAATGAAGTTTTGAAATTGTAGACAAATATGTTTGCAATTGATTTGGTGGAAACAAAAAATGTAAGAAAAAAAGTCACAAAAAATCAGACTTATTCACTTTACAAAAAACTGCACCAGATACTCCTGACATAATAACCCAACTCTGCACACCAAACACTGACTTCCTAACTCAACTCAACTCAACTCTGCATCCCAAACACTGATTTCCAAAACTCACTGACAAAACAACTATGCACAACACAACACAATTCAACCCAACTCTACGATCCAAACGCCCCCTTAGATGACCATTTGTAACTCAACCTTAATCTGAGTAAGTTATGGACTCCTGCCTATAAGGAATTGTCCTTTGATTTTTTGGGTGAGAGTGGCATGAGTGTTGGGGTGTATGCCCTAATCTCGTGTAGTTTGTAATATTCCATGTTGTAAATAAATAAGAGTTATTTATTCGAACTTTGTGTCTCACATATTTTATAAACTTAATCCAATAAACTAAGCTCCAGAGTCATTGAATTATGAGAGAACTAGAACTTGAACGGTGTCTAGTGGACACATGGGGAGGATCACGTTCGAGTTAATGACCAGAACGGTCTACGGTATACGAATAGGGTTGGAGACCTAATCCTGGACACATTGTGGATGCGACCCGCTTTGTATTAGATACAAACGAGGTGATCCAACTCGTTCATGTGATTGACATGCGAGTGGGGGCATCTCGTGCAATGAGATTGTACAAGACCGGACGTGAATTATTAGACTTACTGATGTAACACCGTTAACAGTATAAGACTAATAAATTCGTAGATGACCATTAGTGACTCGACCTTAATCTTGAGCGTGTTACGGACTCCTGTCTGCGGGGTCTGTCCTTTGACTAGTTCGGGTGAGGGTGGCCACAGTTGCTCGCCCAATATGCATATCTTCTTAGGGGCAGGACCACGTGGGGAGCTGAGAACTTGACTACGCGAGATGAAATTCACTCGTTCCCGAATTAGGGAAACTAGAGGGGTTGTTCCCTTAAGTGTTGTCTCCAGGGCTTGAACAACGGGGCCCCACCCTCTCACTGGCCTGGGAGGGTTGTTGTTTATGATTGGACCATACAACGTAGTTGTTCATTAGAGGAGCAGTGGGACTTAAGGAACAAGAGGTAGATACAGGGGTAAAACGGTAATTTGACCCAACTGTTGCTATGAACAACTAGTGAAGGGTCGACTCATGGGCATTGGTTATATCGATGGACACAACTTGTCCTACAGTGATGGGAGTGCAACTACAGATTTTAGTGGAGTGTTACCGTAGCTAATGAATGTTGAATAACCGGGTCAAAGAGTTTGACAGGTTAATCTCGGATCATTGGAGCTCGAAATTTGTAGGTCCATTAGGTCCCTCGGTTGGCTCAAATTGGGCAAATTGAGGGTTTACAGTTTGATGTGAATTTGAAGTGTTCAAATTCATTATTTGGGTATTTATGTCATTTATATGTGATATAGATGACATGTTATATAGTTTGATGTGAATGAGATTCATAATAAACTATAGTATAACCTAATTGATTAATTAGTGCTAATTAGAGAAATTGAATTGAGAGAAATTAAATTGAATGTGATTCAATTTAAAATTCCACAATTATGCAAATGAGATTTGTATAATAAGGTATGAGATACCTTATATTATGTGATATGCAAATATGATCTGCATATCATATGATTGTGGTAAAATGGTGATTTGGTGGAGGTTTTAACTCCACCACACACTAATATATAAAGGGCTTGCAAGAAGCCTTTGGTGAGACACTTTGCCATTTTTTGGATTTTCACCCAAAGCAAGTGTAATTTTCTCTCAAGAGTTCTCTCTCAATTCCTCTAGAATTCTCCTCACCCAAAATCAAAGTGAGTCCCACAACTTTTCGTCAACCTTCCGAGAACAACCGAGAAGATCTTTTGGAAGTGTCTTATTGTTCGGTTCGAGGGTCGAGTTCGTAGAGATTGTTGGTTTGAGAGGGATCGAGATCGAGTAGGAGAAAACGTTGAAGAAGAATTCTTCAAGAGGTTAGTATAATCTTTACCTACTGTTTTCTCTTGTCGTTATGCATGTTTAGCCTAAAATTAAAGTAGTTTAATTCAAGTTTAAGAAATGAATTGCACAACGAAACAACGACATTTCACAACGTCTTCCGCTGCGGGAATTCCAATTCCTTCAATTGGTATCAGAGCCAATCATTGCTCTTCGTTGTGTATTCTGTAATTTCTTAAAATTAGGTGGGTAGCATTAACTTTTCATGAGAAGAATGTTAATGGTTTGTATGTTTTGATGTTTTCGGTTTTTGGCACTTAGATAGGTTTACATTAAAGTTGATGAGATCAATGTAAAGGCTCGTTGTTTTGGGCAATTTTTAATGTAAATCGAGTCTGTAAGCCCGTGTCGTTCGTGGCAAGCGTTGCTGTGAAGAAAACGAAGCGAAAATGGGCAATTTCGGTGAAAAACAACAAATGGTGTTTGCTGGAATTTCATCGGCGTCGCGACGCCTTCCATGCTGTTGGAGAGGCTGCTGCAGTGCAACATTGCAACGCCGCAGCGTTGAGAATGCTAGGTTTGACGCTGGAGGTTGCAGCGTTGCAACGCCATCACGTAGGGGCAGCAGTTCGCGAGAAAATCCAGCGTTGTGGCAAAGTGGCAACGTGGAGGGATTTCAAGGTCGACGGTTCGAGGTTGGACTTCGACAAATATTTTTTTATTTATTTTTCTTTTGTAAATTAAGATTTAATTAATTTAATTTTAATTAATATTAATATAATTGTTATATTAATGTTAATTAATTAAATTAATGTCCCTTGGGTGCCAAAAATCGGTCCAATTATGCTATTTATTAAATTATACTATTGTTGAATGATTTATATATTCTATGTGCATAATGCATGTCATATAGATTACAATCCCACCTTAGGTCAAACATTTCATGCATCATTTATATTATAAGACTTATAATATATAGTATGCATGTTAGGATTTTATTATAAGTGTTATAATATAATGTATGTTTTTTTAATTTAATTAATTTAAGAGTTATATTTCTTAGATTAAAAGCATAGACATGCATTTAATAGATGAGATGTAAGTATGTTATATAGTTTAATTATTCATGTGATGAATGATCAAGCACAATAACATAGAAATGCATGAAACCTAAGTTAATTATTAGTTTTATATTGTTTAGAACTTGAATAATTAGACTTAAGTTTTCTAGTTCTAATAAGATTAGAATTAGAAAATCCAATATGACTTATGAATGGTGACTAATTAGTAACTCTGTCTAAGGAATGTTTTGTCTAAGGCTGGGGTATTTAAGTTGACGCTTTGCAGAACACCCCTACCTGGGAACCGACCTGGGAGCGAATTTGGTCCGGAGATTCATAGGTTATATTCACGTGAGTGTCGTTAATTAAGAGTTAATTAATTTACTCACATAGACCTAAGTTAATAATGTGATTATAGACTTAGGCTAATCCAATATAAGTGTTATATTGGTAGACTTAGGTAAATTATAACCGGTTTATCTAGGTCAATCCCGATTATTTTAAAGTGTTGAGTGGGAGGAAATAAAGTGTATGAGATACATTTAATTTTTCATCCACAAATCTCCGTTAAGTTCACACCGTGAGATCCATACTCGACCTCGTGGCGCAAATGAGAGCATCCCCCTACGCGTGGTATTTGTATGGGTCAAAATTCAACGTGAATGGAGAGAGTACTTATAATGAGTGGGAACGAGACCTGTGAAAACGGGACCTACGGTCTCTTCTTTCGATTCACACCGTGAGACGCCTTGATTCGCCTGCTAGTTTGGCCTGGACCAGACAATCCCTACGGAGGGCCTTGATCATGGGTGTCGAAACACTGTGAATTCCTGAAAGGGATACGATTTCCTTGTTGGTTTTACTTCGTAGTCCTCCCTACGACGGCTATTATTTGGACGAATCCTTGGAAATTTAAAGATAGAGGGTGACACTCACAGGATTCATTAAGAGTTAATGGATTCAGACCGAAAAATGGTAACTGGATGCCTAATGGAATAAGAGTTATTCTGGTATTAGGGTTTAGTCGAGAAAGTCTCGTCTCAGAGGAGGAGCGACTCTGTCTACCCTACGGTGGCGGTCATTCTAAACCTTTGGGGTATCATTGAAATTTTTGATGACCTAGGGATCATAGGATACAAATTTGCTAAAACCTGATTGGATTTTCAAAGTTTTTGCGAGACTAATACAAAGTTTTTCATTTTTCAACAACAAAATGTCAAACGCCTTTAATGCTCTTTTAGCTTCCGATAAGTTAGTCAGCGATATTTTTTAAACGTGGAAAGACAATATTGACACGATTTTGGTAAATGACGACCTAAAGTTCACGCTCACTTAGGAGTGTCCTCAGGTGCCTGGTCCAACAATCCTATTCAACGAACTACAAACCTTCCAGTCCTTGGTGCAAATCAAGGGACAGGAAGCTGAGGCAAGTGTTGCCTTTAGATCTTTTCACAGGGGTTCGACCTCTGGGACAAAGTTTGTAGATTAATCAGGCCCGAAAGGGAAGAAAAAGTTGAAAGAGTTTAAGGTTAACCGCGCTGTCGCCCAAAAGGGCAAAAAGATCAAGGAAGTTGCAAGAAAGTGTTTCTACTGCAACAGGGACGATCACCTGAAAAGGAGTTGTCCCAAGTTCCTTGTCGAAAAGAAGAAGGCAGGTAAATGTGATTTACTTGTTACAGAAACTTGTTTAGTGGAGAGTAATGACTTTGCCTGGATACTGGATTCAGGCGCCACTAACCATGTTTGCTCTTCTTTTCAGGGAATAAGTTCCTGGCAGCGGCTGCAAGAGGGTGAGATAACGCTCAGGGTTGGATCTGAAGAAGTTGTCTCAACTGCAGCAATTGACACGGTGAAACTATTTTTTGGCGGGAAGTACTTATTATTAGATAATATGTACATTGTTCTAGGGTTTACTAGAAACCTAGTTTCTATTTTCTACCTATTAGAACAAAATATTTTCGTTTCTTTCATGAGTAATAAAACGTTTATTCCTCGAAATGGGAATTTGTTATGTTCTGCTTCGCTTGAGAGTAATTTGTATGTTTTAAAGCCAAATTCGATCAAAAGTGTTTTGAATATTGAATTATTTAAAACAACAGAAATCCAAACTAAGAGAGTAAAAGTTTCTCCAAAAGAAAATACCCATTTTTGGAATCTAAGGTTAGGCCACATAAATCTCAATAGGATTGAGAGACTAGTAAAGAGCGGACTTCTAAGTTAGTTGGAAGAAAACTCTTTACCGGTTTGTGAGTCATGCCTTGAAGGAAAAATGACCAAATGCCCTTTTAGTGGAAAAGGATATAGAGCTAAAGAGCCTCTTGAGCTTATACATTTTGACCTCTGTGGTCCGATGAATATTAAAGCACGAGAAGGTTACGAATACTTTGTATCTTTCATTGATGACTATTCGAGGTATGGGTACGTTTACCTAATGCATATGAAGTCTGAAACTATTGAAAAGTTTAAGGAGTTCAAGACTGAGGTTGAGAACCTGTTAGGTAAAACGATTAAAACACTTCGATCGGATCGAGGTGGAGAGTACATGGACACTGAATTTCAGGACTATATGATAGAACATGAAATTACGTCCCAACCTCAGCACCCAGTATGCCATAATAGAATGGTGTATCGGAGAGGAGAAACAGAACTCTATTGGATATGGTTCGGTCGATGATGAGTTATGCTTGTCTCCCTTATTCTTTCTGGGGTTACGCAGTGGAGACAGCGGTATACATTTTTAACACAGTTCCGTCGAAGAGTGTTTGTGAAACACCTTTCGAACTCTGGCATGGTCGTAAAACAAGTTTACGACATTTCAGAATTTGGGGATGCTGTTGCATAAAATGATATTGCAATACCACAAGTGTACGAGTCAAGTTTTAGTATAGTGATTTTAGAGTTTCAAGTATCGTCCTCGGGAATGGGTTTCTAGATTAATTAATTACCAAGGTACTAATTCTCAATTTTAGCTAAAGTAACAAGGATAGATGGTGAAAATAAAGATCAAATGATAAACACACAATTGGAGATACGAATGTGATAGATTTGGAGGAAATTAACTTCACAAGTTAACACTTATTTAACACATGCAATGAACTAACATGATGAATTTATAAACAAGAAGTAAGATACTCAAGAAAATCTCTCGATTCTTAGTGAGCCTCGCACACACAATAAATTCTATAGTCACCATATGAATTCAAAAGCATGCACGACATTAAGCAACTTCTTTATGTGTTCCCCTTAGACTTCTAGGTCATTCTCATGCCAGACTTCTAAGAGTTTTGACAACTTTGCTCTAATCTAAGCTTTTTCTCTCGAGTCCACTTAAATCAACAAGATTAAAGAATTAAAGAACGAATTGCCAAAATTAAATAACAAAACGTAGTTCAATACATGAGCAAACAAGTCTTAAACAAGCAAATCAAATCCTAACTACAACTTTTAGCCACTCTAAATCACAATAAAACCAAACTAAAAGTGTAGAAAACGTCTTAGAACGATGTTACAATCTAAAAGAAAGAAGAAATAAACTTATGTGTCGATGCCGATCCCTCATTCCCGAGTTCTCGTCACGATCTCGAACCTCCACGAATGCTTTGGCTCCCAAGGAATGCTCACTTTTCTCTTCTTTCAGAGTGTATTTTGAAATTAGGGTGCAAAGACTATCAAATTCGGCTCCCTTTGCAAGAAGAAATCATGATCTATTTATAGAGAATCGGCACAAATACAGCAACGCTGCGCCTAAAGCGGCCGACATATAAGGAAAATATCGATGGCGTTGCAGTAACGCGAGGGCGCGCGTTACCAACGCCGCTACTCTAAGCGTGCGCGCTTTCTATCGATCCGGCATTGCGACAGCAGCAAGCGGCGTTAACGCGCCTCGCCACGACTCTTCTGCTTGGTCATCTTATCGAGATAACGTTGCGACGCTGCAAGGGAACGTTGCAACGCTATCAGTATGGCTCTTGCAAGCTCGACGTTGCAACGCTCTGCATGGCGTTGCAACGCCATCACCTCGGGTCTACTAGTTTCAAATGATCCTTTTACTTCTAATGGATGTTATTTTGAGCTCCAAAAAGCCTCGATTCGATCCCGAGTGATCCATAATATCTCCAAATGTTCTGTTTAAGCTCTTTCCCTGAAATATGTGATTTAAACACATCAAAGCTCTGAAATTATCATAAAACTAGCAATAAATAAGCCTAAGGATAACACATTTTGTGTTATCAAATACTCCCAAACTTAAATTTTTGCTAGTCTCGAGCAAAAACAGAATTAAACATGAGATTTTTCTTATACATACATTTGATCAAGCCTCAAAGATTTAAGAGAAAATTTTGGCAATCACAGGAAACACTCAAACATAATACTTCAATAAGCAATTTCGAATTTTTCCTAAGTGTTCCTACGTGTGTGTGTGATTAGCCTATGTTCCCTTCATTTTTACTAAGTCCGGATCAACTTTATTAGGTTCTCCATTCAACTTCTCCCTACACTGGTCATGATTACTAATCCTTGAGCCTCCCCACATTCAACAAATAAACAACTCTACTTAGCACTTAATCACTTTTTTATCACCTTTTTTTTTCTATTTTCTTCTTTTTTTTTGTGTAAGGACACTAGCTTTCACACATCCACTCCAGGGACCCTTACCTAGAACACTCGCTCAATGAGTGGCCTAACTGATCACAGTGAAGGTAACTCTTTTTGCACTCACGATTTTTTTCTTTAACAAACAAACAATAAAACAAACTTTTTCACATGGTGCACATATTATACAGATCATGCACTTCGTATTGTCATTCACCTTATCTTGCAGTTTAACTCTTAGATCAGCTTTTAGACCTATCGAGGTGACATTGAACTTCTAAGCCTAATAATTTTGTTCTAAGAATTTCAAAACTACAGGAACACATGCTATGTGCATAATAGTGCAGGGAAAACTGAAGAATTTTTTTTAAATTAACTCAAATTCATATCATGCTCTCAAGTTTGAGCAGAATCACAAAATTTTCAATTAATTCTCATCATAGGCTATCATGATCATACTTATGCAAAAGATCAATCAACAATTCAACATATACTCTGTCACACCCCGCCCCAGCCTACTTGCTTAACCTAGGAAAAGATGCAAAGACAGAGAAAATCGACCCTTTTACTGGCTCTCCCTAACTAACCCAAGTCTTAACCTAAAATTAAACGCAACACAACACGTTTGAACAAGCAAGATTGAACACTGAAATACACATATAAACGAAACACATTCACTTCCGGTACTATGTTCTTTAGCTAGTCATAAAGCTTTCAAGTTTATTACAACCCACCTAATATGTTCTCGCTACAAACCATATACAAAAGAAAGTGTATATACAAGGAGCTAAAACGACGTGGTGGCAAACAGGTCTTGTCAAGGCTAAGCACCGGGAACTCGTCTGCTACCTGGGAAGAGTAAACATAATGAATACGTGAGCAGGGAAGCCCAATGAGTGTCTATTTTTAAAACATTATAAGCTCAAAGGTGAAGCATAATAATGGGAAAACTATAAGTAGAAAATAACTTAACATTTGTTTGTAAACATAATCAAGCCATGCTTTCAATTTACAGGTTTAAGTCACCACTTATGTATAACATATAAACTCATAATGTAGTACTATAATGAGGGTAGATAGATCAACAACGTAGAAGCTCATAACAATAAAACTCATGGCATGATACCACTTTCGAACCTTAGCGGTGGTAGAGTTATATTTATACCAATAACATTCATACCTCTCTCACGTGCACGTGTAATGTCATTGGCACTTTGGTTTTCCCTAATACCTTCTCTATGTCCTTCAGTATTAAGGTATGACCATTTATGTAAACCCGAGATCTCTCTTTGGAATTTCCTAAAAAAAAAAAAAACAAAAGAAAAGAAGAAAAGAAATGTTTAAAATATTTGGTTTCCGTTGTTTAAATAAAAATAAAGAAAAGATAAAGGAAGAAAGAGATAAAGGATGGAATTAAAAAAAAAAAGAAAAAGAAAAAGGGTAAAAGATAAATTCCACCTCCAAAGCTATTTCAACTATTTTTTTTTAATAATTTCCATCTCATTTTATCCAAATTAAACCAGAGCCTCGAGGAAGGGGTTTGAGAGAAGAAGAAGGAAGAAAATTTCTTGTTTTAAGGTTGAAGAAGAAAGGGGAAAGGTGACTCAATTTCCATGGTAATTTTATGATCAATTTAACCATGTTCTGATGTTTTGATCATTTCGAGCTCCACAAGAAAAGGTAGGAGTTGAAGTTTGATTTTCTTGAAAGTTAACTCAAATTTAAACAAAATTTGTGAAGGAAGCTCGATCAAATTCTCACCATAAGTTATTGATTTGTGAAGAGGAAGGCAGAGGACAAAATTTGTTGTCAAATCTGAGAAACCTCTGGTTTTTCGGTCGTGCTGATCTGTAGATTTGGAATCAGAAGCTTTAATAGGTATTGTTGGAAAGCTTATTAAATTTTCTACAACTTTCATGAATAAATCGTGAGTAGAAAACGAGTGGAAGATATTTAAAATTTCAGGTCAATTTCGGGTTGCAGCAGGGAAATGAATCTGGAAACACCAGAAGGTTGCTTTTAGGGAAGAGGCTTTCGAGGTATTTTCGAAACAATCTGTTGGGATTTTCAATTTCATTTCTTTCGATGAGTTTTAGAGGGTTCAAAAATGAAGAGTTTGGTATAAATTACATCCTTTGTGGCTAAGTAATGAAGGAGTTATGAATGTTTGAAGTCAGGGTAGAAAATCTATAAAATGCTGAAAATTTAGATGGTGTGTTTTTTTGTAATTTTAAGGTTGAAATTCATGAGCTCGAGGTTCTAATGCTTGGTTTTGGTTTGTTTGACAGGCCAAGAGGAAATAGGTCGAGTGTACGAACCAAGGTTCTAGTTCTAACACGTGAGTGACAAAATGAACGTCGAAAACGGTTCATAGGCTTGTATTATGCTTGTGAAAATGCAAGGTCTTGCAATGCTTATTGTTTTCCTTTGAACACATGTTTATGAGTATTCATATTTTCTAAGAAATGATTTCAACTGCTCATTGTGAGCCTAAATGTCTTGATGAAATTTATACGTGAGCATATGTTCTTGATTGTCGAAATTTATGAAAATGTTATGATTTCGAGCAAGTATGTACTAGCAAGTATGATTAAAAGATTTCCAGTTTTTATGAACAAGCTGAGTAAGCTTGAGTTTTACGAAAGAAAAGATAAGCAAGCTTGTTCAAATATTTTTATGTTATTTTCTAAGACTCGAATAAGTAAATGACTGAAACATTGAGCCCGAGGTTGTATAGTACCGTGTGCACAAAGGTCATATTCTGTTGTCGATGTTGAGTGTACTCCGTGACAACAATGCGGTCCTGAGTGCTGGGCGAGCCCCATTGCTACAAAGACGTCATCGATCGAGTGTCAAGCGGCCCCACTACATCGTAGAGTAAACGTGGTTGTTCTGGGCGTGCCCTACACAGTGTGGATTGTTATATGTTTTTATAAGAATTATTAATATCGATATGCCTTAGGAGATTTTAATGTCATGCTTGCTAGATTTCTGAAAAAGCTACTATGATTACACGTTTACTTTTAACGCTTTCTTACAGATGCTTATACTCATAGATTGCCAGGTGATATGATTTATGAGTTATAGATTTTTAACTCAGTCACTCACTGAGCTTCATAGTTCATTCTTTCAGTGTTTTCCAAACTTTTCAGGTAGAGATCGAGCTCCTGGTACCTGACATCCTGCCATAGTCAGCTGAAAGCTCCACGAGTTGATATTTTGTACGTGGCTGGTGTTGTATAGCTGATGCGAAAATATCGAGTGCCCTAAACTAATGTAAATTAGAATAAGATTCCGACACTTCTACGACGTGCAAGTATACACGGTCGAGAGCAACAAGTGATAAGTTAAAGTATCGATCCCACGAGGACTAGTTATACCTAAATGAATGAGCGTCCTAGCAAATTTCTCTTATTTTAGTGCAATGCATGAGTGTGCAATTTACAGTTGAAAATAAATAAACTGATGTGGTATGTGGAGACAAGACAAGACACAAGAAAATTAACTGAATTTAAATGCGGGGAGAGGAGAATGCAAACAAGAGTGGAGATGCAAGATATGAGATTTTTAATGAAAAATATAGGCTCGGGTTAGGTTGGAGTTTTCATGCTAAATTAGAATGAAAATGTGATTGATGCCTTGAATTTGCCTACACATGTATTCAAATGAATTTCTTTCGAAATCACTAAGTTTTAAAACCTACAACTTCTCAGTTGAGATCTAAATTATGCTCATGATTTTAGGTTCTAAGTGGGTTAATTATCTCTAATCAACTCAAGAATCCTAGAATGAAATTTTAGTTTTCTAATTCAGTAGCTCTCTCAAGTTCATGAATTCTAGAGAAATCAAAGTGGCCAATTCTAATTCTCATGCAACGTTAAATTCAATAAAATTTCATAAATACAACAATGACATCGACCATAAATTTATTCCAAATTTACATTTGAACACAACATAACTCTTGCCTAAGACAATTTAATTCATGATGGAAAGTGAGTCACATATCTCCAGTTTAAGCATGCTTTTATTGATCAAGGAGTTCATGCAAAACAACCAACAATGTTTACTAAATTAGCCTAAATCAACCACGATTCTAGCCTAAAACAGTCACGAGTTATGGCTAAAACAGTGAGCAAAAGTAGTCTAAATCAGTACGTAAACAACCCAAAATTCAGTATTAAATTGGTGGTTGACATCAAGCAATAACACTTAGAGATAGGGAAAACGTTACACAACAGGTGACCTTGTTTTTCTAGTTCAGTTCAATAGCAATATCTCATCACCGGAAAATCGAAACAATGATCCAACCGTTCACAACGAAGCCCTGTGAGTCTCAAACAGGCTGTAAAAATTTCAGCACAATCCAACGGTTGAAACTCCAGAACACGACAACTTTGTGAGCGCCACCAGTGAAAAACTGAACTGCACTGATCTCCCAACGTGACAGAAATATCTGACGCACCGAAGCTCAGAATGACGATCCAACCATTCAAAGTAAATCCCTATGAGTGTAGAATAAGCTGACAAAATTGCAGCACAATCCAACGGTTGAAACGCCAGAAAACGACAATTTTGTGAGCGTCGTCTGTGAAAATCCGAACTGCACGATTTTTGCTACAACAATGGCACCTTGAAGCTTCGATATTTTTCTTCACTTGCACGATTTCTACAACAATGGCACCTTCATGATTCTTCTCTTCAATGCAAACCCCCTTCTCTCTCACTCTCTTCTCCTTTTGTGGCAACTCCTTCTCCACCTTTTGCACTTGTGAACCCTAGTCTTCTTATATAAGATGTGTTTCCCTAACTCCACAAATTACAAAAATGCCCTTAGGGGTAGAAAGACCATCTTACCCTTTGGGTAAAATGTCTAAAATGCCCTTAGGGACTCCTGTAATTTTTATAATCTCCTGCACACAGAAAAATCTCAAATAAATTCATGAAGAATTATAAATCAAACTAAATATGCAAGGATTTTTGGAGTTAAAAATCTCGTCTTTTGGTCTTTAATTAACCGTTAGCTTATTTTCTCAAATGTCTTCAATTAAAGCATAAAAACATCAAAATTAATTCTTTTCAAACCTAATGCTTAAATTTAAGATTTTAAAGCTAACACACACAATTTAGGGATAAAATAGCATGAGACTCAATAAATTTTATGCAATTCAAGTACATTAAGCACTAAAATTATAGTAAAACAACTCTCCCATGGCGAGTTATCAATAGCAAGTTCATATGAGTTGTAGATTATTTTGAGAGAACTATGTAGTTATAATTGTTTGTACATTAGAGGTTGTATAAACAATGGTTTGTTTTGTTTGGTTTCTGATGCTTTTGTCGTTTAAGTTTTCAAGAGAGATTTAAGAAGAGTTTCTCCTTATGTATGTTTAGTAGTTGTCAAGTTTCCGCTGTGTTATGTTAAAGTGTTTCTTATACGAGCATAGTATGTTTATCAGGTAAAACAGGGTCAACAAGTATTGTTAAGAGGTAAACAATGTCTGTTGGGTTCATGTCTTCCGGGCTAAGTTAGCAGGTAGTACGAGAGGGGGTGTGACAACTTGGTATCAGAGCAGTTAGCTCCATGGAAAATGAGACAGAGCAAGTTAACTCTAGAAAAACTAAAAAGTAAATAACAAGTTATTGAGTTAATTCAATAGAACTAGTAGAGTATGGTTCAAGTAAGGATAAGAGTAAGTCCAGTTAGGGTTAAAATGTGAATAGAAGTTTAGTATATTGTGTATTTGAATTATGTATCCAAAGTATGTCTAATGTATTGATATTTATAGGAGTCATGCCACCACGTACTAGTAGACGACGCATGCAGTATCAGGGCGGGATGCAGGATCCTACCCAAGGCCAATCTGAGAGGGGATCTAGTGCCCCGAGGGTCCAGACTGGGGCCAGAGATGAACAACACGCTAGTTCCTCACAGGAGGTAGGCATACCAGAGAGAGCAGGGCCAAGTGTTCCAGACAAGACATATAGAATAGAACGCCTAAAAGAATTAGGAGCCACAGTGTTTGAGGGTTCCATAGATCCAGCTGACGCTGAGGTTTGGTTGGATATGCTTGAGAAATGTTTTGATGTGATGATTTGTCCTGAGGAGCGGAAAGTCAAGTTGGCCACATTCCTGCTGCAGAAGGAGGTAGAAGGATGATGGAAATCAATATTAGCCAGGTGTAGTGATGCACGTACTTTAGACTGGCAAACTTTCAGAAGCATATTTGAAGATAAGTATTACCCTAGCACGTACCGCGAGGCAAAGATGGATGAATTTTTAGAATTGAAGCAAGGGTCACTTTCAGTGGCTGAATACGAGAGAAGGTATACCGAACTGTGACGGTATGCTTATGTGATTGTGGCATCTGAGAGTGACAGGTGTTGAAGGTTTGAAAGAGGATTACGTCTTGAGATATGTACCCAGTCACAACCATTGCTAAGTGGACTGATGTTTCCCAGCTGGTAGAGACTGCTCTACGTGTTGAGTAGAGTATAGCAGAGACACAATCAGTAGTGGAGCCTACTCGTGGGCCTTCAACAACGAGCAATTTTTGGGGTCGCGAACAACGAAGATTCATACCCGGAGTGAATGTTTCAAGTCGTCAGAACTTTAAGAATCGAGCTGGTGGCCAGGCATCGAGGCAGATGAACGTGGGTGGTGCCTATTAGAGGCAGAGTCAAAGAGCACCTAGTGAGTCTGCTAGATCTGCAGCAAGACCGCAGACTGTGCAAGAGTCTGTTGCCAGTGTAGCAAGGAGAACACCTTGTGCAAATTGTGGCAAGAATCATCGAGGTCACTGTCTTGTTGGTGTCGGTGTGTGTTACCAGTGTGGACAACCAGGGCATTTCAAGAGGGATTGTCCACAGCTTAGAGCGACCACACACGAGAGGACCGGGAGTTGGGTCCCGCATACGGTTGAGCAACCGAGAGAGTTCCGAGTGAGCTGCAGGAGAGGCACCAGCAGCCTGCATGTAAGAAGGAGTTGTAGGAGACCTAGGCAACGAGGAAAGGTCTACGCTATGACTTCGTGAAGCGAGCGAGGATGCACGGATGATGATTACTTTGTACGATTTCTATTTGTAATGTACCGCACGTGTTTTGATAGATCCAGTGCTACGCATTCCTTTGTTTCTAGTATATTCCTGACTAAGCTGAATAGAAAGTTAGAGCCTTTATTTGAGAGGTTAGTTATATATACTCGAGTTGGTGATGCTTTACTAGTCGATGTAGTGTTGTGGGATTGTGAGGTCTTAGTAGAAGGTCTCAATATGTTAGTGGATCTTCTTCCACTAGAGTTGCAGGTGTTAGATGCAATCTTAGGGATGAATTTCCTATTTACTCATTATGCTTCCATGGATTGCCATAGGAAGGAGGTCGTTTTTAGGAAACCAGGGTTGGCTGAAGTGGTTTTCAGAGGTGAAAGGAAGATTATTCCTACGAGTTTGATTTCAGCATTAAAAGCTGGGAAGTTGTTGAGGAAAGGTTGCACGACGTTTCTGGCACATGTAGTAAAGGTGCATGAGGAAAAGCTAAAACCAGAAAATGTTCTTGTTGTGAACGAATTTCTTGATGTTTTTCCAGCAGATCTGTCAGGGTTGCCACCTGATATGGAAGTTGAGTTCACTATTGAATTGCTACCAGGAACAACATCTATTTCGCAAGCGTCGTATAAAATGGCTCTAAGTGAGCTCAGGGAGCTAAAGATGTAGTTACAAGAACTGGTTGACAAGGGATACATCAGACCTAGTGTATCGCCTTGGGGAGCTCCAGTGTTATTTGTAAAGAAGAAAGATGGTACCCTTAGATTATGCATTGATTATAGACAGTTAAACAAGGTCACGATACGTAACAAGTATCCTTTGCCCCGTATAGATGACTTGTTTGACCAGTTAAGAGGAGCATTAGTATTTTCTAAGATTGATTTAAGATCAGGATACCATCAGTTAAAGGTCAGAGAATCAAACATTCCTAAGACAACATTCAGAAAAAGGTACGGGCATTATGAGTTTTTAGTAATGCCATTCGGTTTGACGAATGCACCAGCAGTTTTCATGGAACTCATGAACAAGATTTTCCACCAGTATTTGGATTAGTTTGTGATAGTATTCATTGATGATATACTAGTTTATTCGATTGACAGGAAAGCCCATGAGGAACATTTAAGGATTATTCTACAAACACTACGTGATAAACAGTTGTACGCTAAATTCACCAAATGTGAGTTTTGGTTGAGTCAGGTAGTATTTTTGGGGCATGTTGTCTCAGCAAATGGAGTTAATGTGGATCCGCAAAAAGTGAAAGCTGTGGTCAACTGGGAGAGACCAGCTAGTGCGACAGAGGTACGTAGTTTTCTAGGCTTAGCAGGATACTACAGACGATTTGTTGAAGATTTCTCACGATTAGCATTACCCTTAACAGCTTTAACAAGGAAGAATGCTAAGTTTGAATGGTCAGATAAATGTGAACAGAGTTTTCAGGAGCTGAAAAAGAGATTAGTTACAACACCTATTCTAGCACTTCCTGTAACGGAAAAAGAGTATGTGATTTACTTTGATGCTTCGAGGCAAGGATTAGGGTGTGTACTCATGCAAGAAGGAAAAGTGATAGCTTATGCGTCAAGGCAATTGAAAAAGCACGAATGTAATTGCCCTACCCATGATCTTGAGCTAGTAGCAGTTGTTTTAGCATTAAAGATTTGGAGGCATTATTTATTTGGTGAGAGGTGTCGCATTTTTACAGATCATAAGAGCCTGAAGTATATCTTTGACCAGAGGGAGTTGAATATGAGACAGAGAAGATGGTTAGAACTGATTAAAGATTATGACTGTACCATAGAATACCATCCAGGTAAGGCGAATGTTGTAGCAGATGCATTAAGCAGGAAGTCAAGACTTCCTAGGGACGCCTTGTGTTGTATTCGAGCGACTTTTTTAAGTACTCTATGGGATTCTAAGGCAGTTGTAACTGAAGGGAATGAAAATCCCCGCACAGCGGAAGACGATCGAATCGTCAGGGTATCGTTACGATACTTGAAATTTGTTAAAATGATCTAACGCTTAAATCTAAGTTAAACATACATATAAAGGAAGAAAAACAGCAAGAAGAACACACTTACTTGTCGTAGACAATTCTTCAAGATTTATTCCTTGACCACGAACACTTCGTGTTTCTCGATCACAACGAACACTTCTCTCGAACAAAACCTGAACACCACCAACTACCTTCTCGGTTGTTCTTCCTTTGGAAGAAGGAAAGTGGTGGGACTTTAGTTTTGGAAAGGGAGGAGAGCTTGAGAGAATAAGTGAGAGAGAATTCTCTTTTTTTGGTTAAAATTCAAAAAATGAGAGATTGAACCATAGACCCTTCTTGCAAAGGGTTTAAATAGTGAAATAACATGGAGTTAAAATCTCCACATTATTACCATTTTACCACAACTATAGGTTATGCAAATCACATTGGCATAACCATATATTATAAGATAGCTCATATCTAATTATACAAATTACATTTGCATAATTGTGGATTTTAATAAATTGAATCACATCCAATTTAATTTCTCTCAATTAATTTCTCCAATTAGCCCTAATTCAACAATTAGGCTAACCTATAGTTTATTATGAATCTCATTCACATTAAACTATATATTATATCATTCATATCTCATATAAATGACATAAATGCCCTTTAAGTGAAATTGAACACTTCAATTTCATACCAAAACATTAACCCTTTTTTAACCTGATTGAGCCAACCGAGGGACCTAATGGACCTACAAAGGATTTGAGCTCCAATGATCCGAGATTAACCTATCAAACTCTTTGACCCGGTTAATCAACATTCATTAGCTACGGTAACACTCCACTAAAGGCCGTAGCTGCACTCCCGTCAGTGCAGAATATTACGTGTCCACTGATATAACCAATAACCATGAGTCGACCCTTCACAGTCGTTTCAGAGACACTACCGGGTCAAATTACCGTTTTACCCATGTTTCTACTTCTTGTTCCTTAAGTCCCCACTGCTCCTCTAATGAACAACATATCGTGATGGTCCAACCATACACAACACCCTTCTCGGGCCAGTGAGAAGGTGGGCGCCCGTTGTCCAAGCCCTGGAGACATCACTTAAGGGAAGAACCCCTCTAGTTTACCTAAAGGCGGGAACGAGTGAATTCCATTTTGCGTAGTTAAGTTCCCAGCTCCCTACTTGGTCCTGTCCCTGAGGAGATAGGTATATTGGGCGAGTAACTTTGACCACCCTCACCCGTACTAGTCAAAGGACGCACCCCTGCAGCATGTGAGTCCGTAACAAGCTCGAGATTCGTGTCGAGTCACTAATGGTCATCTACGAAGTTATTAGTCCCATCACAACAGCGATGTTACATCAATAGGTCTAATAATTCACGGTCCGGTCTTGTACAATCTCATTGCACAGGATGCCCCCACTCGCATGTCAACCACATGAATGAGTCAGATCACCTCGTTTGTATCTAATACAAAGCGGGCCGCATCCACAGCGTATCCAGGATTAGGTCTCAAACCCTATCCATATACTGTAGACCGTTTGGGTCATTGACTCGAACGTGATCCTCCCTGTGTGTCCACTACACACCGTTCAAGTTCTAGTTCTCTCATAAATTCAATGACCCTGGAGCTTAGTTTATTGGAAAAGTTTGTAAATATTGCGAGACACAAAGTAATGAAATAAATAACTTTTATTAATTTCAAATAGTAATTTACAAACACGAGATTAGGACAAAAAATCCCAACAGTAACTGCAGAGAATTCAGGGGGTCTTTTAGCTCAATTCCAAGTCAAGTCTTCCCTCGTAGCAGAGATTGTGAAAAGACAACCAGAGGATAGTAACTTGCAGAAAATGTTTGGGAAGTCCAAACAGGGCCCAGAAGCAGAATTTAAAATGAGATCAGACGAAGCCATAGAGAGGCAGGGAAGACTATGCGTTTCGAGTTTTAGTGAGCTTAAAAGATGCTATTTTAGAGGAAGCTCACAGTTCAGCTTACGCTATGCATCCAGGAAGCACCAAGATGTACAAAACTTTGAAGGGGACGTATTGGTGACTTGGGTTGAACCGGGAGATAGCTGATTATGTTGATAGATGTTTGATCTGCCAACAGGTTAAACCAGTTAGACAGAGGCCAGGTGGACTCCTTAACCCACTGCCAGTGCCAGAGTGGAAATGAGAGCATATCACTATGGATTTTCTGTTTGGATTACCACGTACTTCAAGTGGACATGATGGTATTTGGGTAATAATAGATAGGCTCACTAAGACAACACGGTTTCTACCGATTAAAGCAATGTTTACACTTGACCAGCTTGCTAAGCTTTACGTCGACAGAATTGTGAGTCAATACGGAGTACTAGTGTCCATAGTTTCAGATAGGAACCCGAGATTTACTTCTAAGTTTTGGCCTAGCTTACAGAAAGCTATGGGGACAAAACTGAATTTTAGTACAACATTCCATCCTCAGACAGATGATCAGTTAGAGAGGACCATCCATACCTTAGAGGACATGTTGAGAGCATGTGTCCTTCAATTTAAGGGAAGTAGGGATACACACCTATTACTTATGGAATTCGCTTAGAATAATAGCTATTAGTCGAGTATTGGCATGACACCATTTGAGGCTCTATATGGAAGACCGTGTAAAACACCCGTATGTTGGAATGAAGTAGGAGAACGGAAGCTAGTCGGTCCTAAATTGGTGCAAGTTACGACAGACAATATTAAGGTAATCAAGGAGAATTTGAAGGTAGCACAAGATCGTCAGAAGAGTTACGCAGATAAGCGAAGAAAGGACCTAGAATTCCAAGTCGGAGATCAAGTTTTTTTGAAGTTATGTCCGTGGAGAGGTGTCCTTCGCTTTGGTAAGAAAGGTAAGCTGAGTCCTAGGTATATTGGTCCTTATAAGATAATGGAACGAGTTGGGCCAACAGCCTACAGACTAGAGTTGTCAGCAAAACTATCTCGAGTACATGATGTTTTTCATGTGTCCATGTTGAGGAAGTATATTCCAGATCCAACTCATATGTTGCAAGCACAACCAGTTGAGCTGAAAGAAGACATGAGTTACGTAGAGGATGCAGTTCAAATCCTCGACAGAAAAGAACAGGTTTTGAGAAACAAGACAATCCCACTTGTGAAAGTTCGTTGGAGACATCACGGAGTGGAGGAGGCAACCTGAGAGTTAGAAGACCAAATGAGGAAGAAGTATTTGACGATCTTCACCTAAGGGCTACTAAAATTTCGAGGACAAAATTTCTAAAGGGGGAGGTCAGTTGTAAACCCGAGATCTCTTTTTGGATTTTCCTAAAAAAAAAAACAAAGGAAAAGAAGAAAAGAAATGTTTAAAATATTTGGTCTTCCATGTTTAAATAAAAATAAAGACAAGATAAAGGAAGAAAGAGATAAAGGATGGAATTAAAAAAAAAAAAGAAAAAGGAAAAGGGTAAAAGACAAATTCCACCTCTAAAGCTATTTCAACTATTTTTTTTAATCATTTCCATCTCATTTTATCACAAATTAAACCAGAGCTTCGAGGAAGGGGTTTGAGAGAAGAAGAAGGAAAAGAATTTCTTGTTTTAAGTTTGAAGAAGAAAGGGGAAAGGTGACTCAATTTCCATGGCAATTTTATGATCAATTCAACCATGTTCGGATGTTTTAATCATTTCGAGCTCCACAAGAAGAGGTAAGAGTTGAAGTTTGATTTTCTTGAAAGTTAACTCAAAGTTAAACTAAATTCGTGAAGGAAGCTCGAGCAAATTCTCACCATAAGTTATTGATTTGTGAAGAGGAAGGCAGAGGACAGAATTTGCTGTCAAATCCGAGAAACCTCTGGTTTTTCGGTCGTGCTGATCTGTAGAGTTGGAATCAGAAGCTGTAATAGGTATGGTTGGAAAGCATATTCAATTTTCTACAACTTTCATGAAGAAATCATGAGTAGAAAACGAGTGGAACATGTTTACAATTTTAGGTCAATTTCGGGTTGCAACAGGGAAATGAATCTGGAAACACCAGAAGGTTGTTTTTAGGGAAGAGGCTTTCGAGGTATTTTTGAAATAATATGTTGGGAATTTCAATTTCTTCCGATGAGTTTTAGAGGGTTAAAAAATGAAGAGTTTGGTATAAATTACATCCTTTTTGGCTAAGTAATGAAGGAGTTATGAATGTTTGAAGTCAGGGTAGGAAATCTGTAAAATGCTGGAAATTTAGATGGTGTGTTTTTTTTTGTAATTTTAAGGTTGAAATTCATGAGCTCGAGGTTCTAATGCTTGGTTTTGGTTTGTTTGACAGGCCAAGAGGAAATAAGTCGAGTGTACAGACCAAGGTTCTAGTTCTAACACGTGAGTGACAAAACGAACGTCGAAAACAGTTTATAGGCTTGTATTATGCTTGTGAAAATGCAAGGTCTTGCAATGCTTATTGTTTTCCTTTGAACACATGTTTATGAGTATTCATATTTTCTAAGAAATGATTTCAACTGCTCATTGTGAGCCTAAATGTCTTGATAAAATTTATATGTGAGCATATGTTCTTGATTGTCGAAATTTATGAAAATGTTATGATGTCGAGCAAGTATGTACTAGCAAGTATGATTAAAAGATTTCCAGTTTTTATGAATAAGCTGAGTAAGCTTGAGTTTTACGAAAGAAAAGATAAGCAGGCTTTTTCAAATATTTTTATGTTATTTTCTGAGACTCAAATAAGTAAATGACTGAGACATTGAGCCCGAGGTTGTATAGTACCGTGTGCACACAAGTCCTATTCTGTTGTCGATGTTGAGTGTACTCCGTGACAACAATGCTGTCGTGAGTGCTGGGCGAGCCCCACTACGACAAAGACGATGGGAGTGCTGAGCGGGCTCCACTACATCGTAGAGTAAACGTGGTTGTTTTGGGCGTGCCTTACACAGTGTGGATTGTTATATGTTTTTATAAGGATTATTAATATCGATATGCCTTACGAGATTTTAATGTCATGCTTGCTAGATTTCTGAAAAAGCTACTATGATTACACGTTTACTTTTAACGCTTTGTTACAGATGCTTATGCTCATAGATTGCCAGACGATATGATTTATGAGTTATAGATTTTTAACTCAGTTACTCACTGAGCTTCATAGCTCATTCTTTCAGTGTTTTCCAAACTTTTCAGGTAGAGATCGAGCTCCTGGTATCTGATATCCTGCCATAGTCTGCTGAAAGCTCCACGAGTTGATATTTTGTACGTGGCTGGTGTTGTATAGCAAGTTCATATGAGTTGTAGATTATTTTGAGAGAACTATGTAGTTATAGTTGTTTGTACATTAGAGGTTGTATAAACAATGGTTTGTCTTGTTTAGTTTCTGATGCTTTTGCTGTTTAAGTTTTCAAGAGAGATTTAAGAAGAGTTTCTCCTTATGTATGTTTAGTAGTTGTCAAGTTTTCGCTGTGTTATGTTAAAGTGTTCCTTATACGAACATAGTATGTTTATCAAGTAAAATAGGGTCAACAGGTATTGTTAAGAGGTAAATAATGTCTGTTAGCTTCATGCCGTCTTCCGGGCTAAGTTAGCAGGTAGTACGGGAGAGGGTGTGACAACTTACTACCCGAATACCTTCTCATTGTCCTCTTCAGTATCGGGAAATCATGATTTCTTCCTCCCTAAGTACCTTCTCTAATGTCCTTCAGTATTAGGGGTTAACAACAAACATGGGCATAATTTGTTTACCATGGAAATCATGTTTTAATAATACATACAACAATTTCTCAACATTTGCATATTATTTTCTAAACATGTTCCCAAGTGGATTTACACAAAGCATTCTCTCGAGGACATCATACTTCCATAATTTAGTTTCCATACTTGGATATTTAGTTACAAACTAATTCAAAACATGCTTAGGTTCCATCAAGAACATTATGTTAAAAACTCCATGAAACAATACATAATTAATTCAAGCAGGATTCAATGATCAACATTTATGTTTTTGAAGAATAAAACAAAGGTCAAGTATCGTTCTAAATAGAGTCACTCACGATCACCAAAAGAGTTCCAAGGATTATAAGCTATTCCTATCTCCATTTGCCCTGAAAACGAAATTAGTAACATTAATTCCTTTCCTTATGCACCTTAAAACAGATCTAATTCAATCCCATAACTCAATTCAAAATAACAATACACACTTGGTTGTAAGGTATATAGAAATGGAAGAACATCTCCTTCAATCTCTTGCTAGTAGTTTTTCCCTTGCACCTAAAATTTCAGGTTCAACTTTCAGCTTGGGTTCCTCAAAATTTATCAACACAACCACCCAATATTTTTTTGATAAACCTCAAGTTCAACATCTTAGCTTACTTACCTCAAAATGTCAGCTTCTAATTCCTCCTCATGAGCTCAAAAGAGACTGATCTCCTCACACTGTTCTGCTACCCGAGAACTTTAAACACCTCTCAGTTTTCTGCACTTTTTTCCTTCTTTCTCTTCGTATTTTCACAAAAGCCGATCAGTTTTGTATTCTACATTCCATTTTCGAGATTTGGACTAAAAAATCATCGAATTTGGCTCAGTAAATTAAGAGATATAATCGTTTGAAGATGATACATTTTCCAGCAACTTGCTGTTTTCCTACGAATTTGACAACACCTACTTGCAAAGTTTAACTCCGAGCCTTCACCTCCTTTGGCCAGATCCTACTCTAATATTTACATATAATCCCCTTTTTAAAATACCAAAATGAGTAAGTAAATAAACCCTAAGCATTTAGCTCACTTATCCTAAGTTTGTGAGATATAAGATCTTTCATTCAATACATATTGCACCTAAAATTTCCCCAATTTGCTAATGATTTTAACTTACTTCAATTCAACTTTTAATATGCTTATTTCAATGGCTTACCTATCTCCTTATGAAGCTTTAAACACATTGTAACCCCCAATTCAATAGATTCCCAAATCCGATCACGACATCCTTTAGTGCAACCTATATCATTTTGCATATTTCAAAGCATCATGTACGAGTGCAAAATGATAAAAGAAAATAGAGTTTAGGGCTTACATACTCAGACAGTACTGTCCTGAGTAATGGAGATCTTCATTTTTTTCGATTCCTTGGATCGCCAAAACATGTGTGCTGGAGTTCCACAGAACGGGAGCATGGGTTTCTACGAAGGGTGGCATCCACAGTAACCTAACAAAGCAAAACAAAACAAACTAGTAAGTAAACTAAGAGCTAGAAAACAACCAAAAATAAACTAAAGATAGAAAACAGAAATAAAAAAAATGTAAAGCTTGGGTTGCCTCCCAAGAAGCGCTTTCTTTAACGTCTTTAGCTAGACTGTACTCCCTCAAGGTGTCTCTTTCCTATCCTACAACGCTCGAATTGATACATTCATCTGGCTGATCTAGATCTCAATATTCTTTGTGGCAGCTCCATGACTGGTTACTACGCCAGTTAGACTGGTGACTACATTCTCCAGCTGGTTGGACCTATTTCTGGATTCAACAATAAAGGAGTGCACTGTTTCTTCAAGAGATGGTTTCCTCTCAGATGCAGAAGCATACCCTGTAGGAGGATTCAACACATTTTATTGTTAGCATAAGAGAAGTTTTCGTGATATCTCAAACCTGGGTTATAATGTGTTGGAAGGTTATTCTGAGTCTGGTTTCCTCCATAAGTGTTGCTTCTGTTGTTCAGATAATGTATTTACTCCAAAGTAGATTCTCCATTGGGCTGAGGGCATTGAGAGGGTACCACTGTTTGCGGTGATCTTGCAAAATTATTCAAAGCATGAGTGAGGGATGCCATATGAGATTTAAGGGAAGTTACCTCATCCAATTGATACAATCCAACTACTGGTTTAGATCTGTCATTGTCTGTGGGCCATTGGTAGCTGACAGTTGACACTTCCTCTAGGAGGGCACGTGCTTCTGGCATAGTTTTTGCCATGAAAGCCCCTCCAACAGTGGCATCAAGAATGATCCTGGTCTTACCTGCAAGTCCATTATAGAATAATTGTACTTGGAGCCAATCTGGGTAACCATGCTGTGGACATCTCCTGAACATGTCCTTATAACGGTCCCAGGCCTCAAATAGTTGCTCTCCCTCATGCTGCCTGAATGTTCCTATCTTTGTCCTTAACTTTGCAGCTTTCACTGGTGGAAAGAATTTGGGCATGAAGGCTTGGGCCAACTCCTCCCAAGAGGTGATACTGCCTGGTGGGAGAGACCCTAGCCACTCTTTATCCCTACCCTGCAAAGAGAAAGAAAAAAGACACAAGCGAATACTATAAGCAGAGATACCATTCTATTTAATTGTACCACAAATTTCTAGAAAATTTTGCAAATATGAATTAGGATCTTCTGTGGCTTGTCCTCGAAAAGCACCTTCCCTAACCATCTGAATAAGCCCTGTTTTAAGTTCAAAATTGTTAGCATTTATGGGAGCATGGACAATTCCAGCCTGCTCAGAATTAAACACAGGTTGGAAATACTCCCTAATGGGTTTAGGGTTGTTGATTAACTCCTGATCTGCCATTATCTGAATTTCTGCTCTCCCTTGCCTTAGGAGTCTCCTACATGTCCTTTCAATTTGAGGATCAAAAGGGTGCAAGTCTGCAGCTCTATCCTTGAGCATACACCTGGAGGTACCTGATGCGAAAATATTGGGTGCCCTAAACTAATGCAAGTTAGAATGAGACTCTGACACTTCTACGACGTGCAAGTATACACGGTCGAGAGCAACAAGTGATAAGTTAAAGTATCGATCCCACGAGGACTAGCTAGACCTAAATGAATGAGTGTCCTAACAAATTTTCCTTATTTTAGTGCAATGAATGAGTGTGCAAATTACGGTTGTAAATAAATAAATTAATAAGAAAGATAAGATACGACACAAGAAAATAACCAAATTTAAATGCGCGGAGAGGAGAATGCAAAGAAGAGGGCAGATGCAAGAGATGAGATTTGTAATGAAAAATAGGCTCGGGTTAGGTTAGAGTTCTAATATTCAATTGGAATAAATTTTGAGTGATGCCTTGAATTTACCTACACATGCATTCAAATGATTATTTCCAAAATCACTAAGTTTTAAAACATACAATTTCCCAATTGTGATCTAAATTATGCCCATGATTTAGGTTCTAGGTGGGTTAATTATCCCTAATCAACTCAATAATCCTAGAATGAAATTTTAGTTTTCTAATTCATTAGTTTTCCCAAGTTTATGAATTATAGAGAAGTTAAAAAGGCGAATTTTAATTCTAATGCAACGTTAAATTCAATAAAATTTCATAAATTCAATCAATGGCATCAACCATAAATTTAATCCAAAATTACATTAAAACAACCTAACCCTTGCCTCAGAAAATTTAGTTCATGTAAATCAACTCACAAATCTCTAATTTATGCATGCTTGTGTTGTTTAATAAATTCAAATATGTGCTGTAACAGTATCACAAAACAACCCAAATTAATCACAAATTCAACCTAAAAACAGTCATGAATTTAGCCTAAAACAATGAGTAAAAAGAGCACAATAAATGCTCAAAATTGGAGTAACAATAAGCGAAAATAATTAGGGAATAGGAGCAGTTTACACGAGGCAATTGACATATGTTTTGCTTCAGCCAAACGCCAAGATCTCACCGAAGGCAGCAAGCAATAGAACATGTTTCAGTGTTCTTTAGATTCTGCCCGATAGCAATATCTGATGAACCGGAGCTCTGACCGATGATCCAACCGTTGCAAACGACGCACTATGAGTCCCCAACAAGCTGACAAACGTTTAACACAATCCAACGGTTCAAACCCCAACAAACGACAACTTTGTGAGTATCGTCTGTGAAAAATCGAACTGCCGTGGTCGCCCAACGTGACAACGATATCTAACACAGAAAAGCTCCAAACAACGATCCACGCGTTCAACACGGAGCTCTATGAGTCCCCAACAGGCTGAAAAAATTGTAGCAAAATCCAACGGTTGGATAGTCAAAAATCGCAAACTTTGTGAACGACGTCTGTGAAAACCGAACTGCACTGACGCTCTCGATTCTGCTTCAGCAAAGATGGGCAAATCACAGCGGTGGACAAACCGCTATTCTTGGCTTTGCTTCAGCAAAGGTAGGTTGATTCCAGCAGATGGCCAACCCTCTACTCCACGATTTGCTTCAGCAATGCCTCCCTCTCGTGATTTCTTCTTCTCTTACCCAATTGCTTCAGCAAACAGCAACCTACCGCCAAGCACACCTGCACTTTGCTTCAGCAAAAGGGCTCCCTCTCTCGGATTTTTGTAGCAACGTTTGCTTTAGCAAATGGCTATCGATTTTTTTTCTCCCAATGCACACCCTTTGCTTCAACAATCTCACGAGTTTTTTTTCTCGCTTTCTATTTCTTCCTCTTGTTACAACACCAACTCCCCTCTGCACTTGTAAACCCTCCTTATAAGATACTGTTGCCCTAACTCCGCAAATTACAAAAATTCCCTTAGGGGTAGAAAGCCCATCTTACCCTTCGGGTAAAATGTCTAAAATGCACTTAGGGACTCCTGTAATTTTTATAATCTCCTGTACACAGAAAAATCCCAAATAAATTCATCAATTAAATTATAAATCAAACTAAATATGCAAGGATTTTTAGAGTTAAAAATATCGTCTTCCGGTCTTTAATTAATCGTTAGCCTATTTTCATAGATTTCTTAAATTGAAGCACAAAAACATCAAACTTAATTCTTTTCTAACCTAATGATTAAATTCAAGACTTTTTAGCTAACATACACAATTTAGGGATAAAATAACATGAGACTCAATAAAATTCTATGCAATTCAAGTACAATAAACAATAAAATTCTAGTAAAATAACTCTCCTATGACGAGTTATCAAACCTCCAAACTCGAACTACTCATTGTCCTCAATGAGTTCTATTCCCTAAAGACTTTAAAAACCTTTAAAGACTCAAATCATTTGGGTTAATTAAACAAGGATTGAGTACTTATGCTCTAAGCTACAAGTCACCATTCATTCCATGCTTTCTAAGGCTCACACGGGGTTTCCTAATTACACTTATGCATCAATAACCAAGAGCAAACCAACTAGGATTCGACACCTACCCTCAAGCTCAACCGCTAGAATCCTAATCATTAAAATCAAGCAACTCATAGTTAAAGATAAGTCACACTCCAAAACTCGCAGGACTACAATTTAATGATCATTCTTCTTTTTTTTTAAAAAAAAAACAGATATGTACATTATTCCCCTCCATTTCCATAAAACTCACTACTTAGGGCTAGTTTTATTTTTTATTTTTTATTTTATTTTGTTTGTTTATTTTATTTTTATTTATTTATTGACTCTCCCGTAGTTCTTAAAAATGGCACACGTGGTTAACACAACACACCTAAGCAATGAGACTCTCCTGTAGTTCTTAGAATGGCACACGTGGTTAGCGTAACACACCTAAGCAATGGGTACAGGCTTCTCGCTTGATACCTTCGCTCCAAGAGGCCAGCTTGGTTAGTGCCCAAACCCCTGACATCGAGCACCAAGTTGCCTGAACTGACTCTAAATAACAAAATAAGTAACATTTTTTTAGTCCAATGAAGTTTTAAGGAAATGAAAGGCTTCCACACTCTTTTTTTTTTTTCTTAAAAAAAAATACGAAGAATTTACCTTTCCCCCTAAACTTAGAGTACTCAATGTCCTCATTGAGTTAGGAAGGTCTGGTAACTCCTCCAAACTTGAAATGATAACAAAATTTGGAGTTTACTAATTTTGGAGCACTCTAAGAAAATGTATAGGTTACCTAACTTGTCATGGCTTCTAGCTTTCGAACTTTTTGACCTAGGAGTTGAATTCTAAGTAGTTTGATTGACACATTAACCATAAGTGCACTAAAGAACCCTAATGACAAGCTTGACCTCGAGAAACACCAAACAAGATAACACACTCTTACCTCAAACACAAATAATAACCCTTATTTTCATTAACCCTAAGATTTGGCCTTAACTTTTTATTTTCAAGGAGATGCATACCAAGTTTCTACATAAGACAACACACTTTTTACCATAAAAACACATGCAGAAACTTAATTTTTAAACTAGGGACAACACCCATCTTTCCTATTTTTACTTGCTTAAACATAATGAATCAACTACCTACATCATGCATATCATAGACCATGAAAACCATCAACTAAACATGGAATCCGATAGTCAAAATAGATCATTTTGAAGTCCTAAAGCAAGTAAATAATTTCATAAACACAAAGGCATGCAACACTCTGTATACTCTAGCAGCACACAGTCTCATTAACAATTTTTTTTTTAATTAAGCCCCAAATCAGATTCAGAACAACACATCTCCCCATCATGGTTAGAGCATACATTGCCCTTAATGTATAAACTACTCACTTAAGCATGCTTAAGGACAACTAATAAAGATGGAAGGGAGAACAATACTGCCCTGAATCGAGGAGACCTCCACTAAACCGCATATCAATCACCAATCCCCAAGGGAGTTGCAAGATAGGCAAGGGTTATTTATTAAAAAACATAAACAACTAAAAACGAAACAAAAGCAAAAAAAAATAAAAATAAAAATAAACAATAAAAACAAAACAAATGAAATAAACGAAATAAACTTTGGGTTGCCTCCAAAGAAGCGCTTGTTTAACGTCATTAGTATGATGTAGTATACGTGGGCTCGTCAAGGTACGCAAAAATTCTCCCATTTCTTCGGGCCTCTCTTTCTTGAATCTACAAAACAAATCAATGCTAGCAAGAATACTAGCTTCTCGTGAGAGCCCGAAACATATATATTTTTTGATTTTTTATATAATAAAAGAAAAGAAGGAAAAACAACAAACTAAACATTTTTTGGTTTTTTATTTGATAAGAGAAAAGAAGAAAAATAGGAAAATGAACAGACTCACAAAAAGACACTGACTCGAGAGCATATAAAGAAAAACACTCACCAATAAGAGAAAAATCAGAAGATAGAACTGACATAGACTCAAAAGCCTCACACTCTACCTCCTGGCCTAACTCAACAGGCTCGACTTTTTCTACACTCTCACTAACTCTATCCTGGTGTGTGCTAAAAGGTTCTAGTTCCTTTACATCTAAAGCACAATCCTCTAAATGCCCATACTTTGAAAAATGTAAAGGACTAGGATCCTGAAGGTCTATCAGTGGGTCAGTGATCAAGTGACTCAGCGAACTATCTAAGGGTTTGGGTCCTCCTTCACTATCTTCCCTAGGGTGCTCAACTTCAGACGAGTCTAAATACATTGTTCTCTAAGGGAGACAAGTGTATCCGTTAGGCGTTGAATTGACTCCCGTATTTCACTATTCCTCTCATCTATTTGACTATTCCTCTCTTCTGCGGTTCTCATATATTCTAATACAACATTTTAAGGGAAGATTCGTCTTCTACTTGGGTTTCTTGAATATAGGAAGGGTATGACTCAAAACCCCTAGGATATGGTTCATAGGCCCAATTGCTTTAATTATTATCATACATAGGATTCCCATAAGTCATAGGATTAGTATGATACTAATTAGGCATTTGGTAGCCATAAGATCCATACCCCTCACTAGAAGACTCTAAATTGGCAAAGGGATGATCATAAGAAAAAGAACTATACTGTGTTTGCTCATTAGGCACAGAAGACCACCCAAAGTTATCATAAGCCATAATAAAGTAAGGAATCGATTATAACAGGCTCAACATGTTGGCATGTATGTCCTCATCTCGTGTAGTTTGTAATATTCCAAGTTGTAAATGAATAAGAGTTATTTATTTCAACATTGTGTAATAAATAAGAGTTATTTATTTAAACTTTGTGTCTCGCATTTTTCATAAACTTAATCCAATAAACTAAGCTTCAGGGTCATTGCATTATGAGAGAACTAAGAACTTGAACGGTGTGTAGTGGACACACAGGGAGGATCACGTTCGATTTAATGACCCGAACGGTCTACAGTATATGGATAGGATTGGAGACCTAATCCTGGATACACTGTGGATGCGACCCGTTTTGTATTAGATACAAACGAGGTGATCTGACTCGTTCATGTGGTTGACATGCGAGTGGGGGCATCCTGTGCAATGAGATTGTACAAGACCGGACGGTGAATTATTAGACTTATTGATGTAACACCGTTAACAGTATAGAGCTAATAAATTCGTAGATGACCATTAGTGACTCGACCTTAATCTTGAGCGTGTCACGAACTCCTGTTTGCGGGGGTCTGTCCTTTGACTAGTACGGGTGAGGGTGGCCATTGTTGCTCGCCCAATATGCCTATCTTCTCAGGGGCAGGACAACGTGGGGAGCTGGGAACTTGACTACGCAAGAAGGAATTCACTCGTTCCCGACTTAGGAAAACTAGAGGGGTTGTTCCCTTAAGTGCTGTCTCCAGGGCTTGAACAACGGGACCCCACTTTCTCATTAGCTTGAGAGGGTTGTTGTTTATGGTTGGACCATGCAACATAGTTGTTCATTAGAGGAGCAGTGGGACTTAAGGAACAAGAGGTAGACACCGGGGTAAAACAGTAATTTGACCCAACTGTGGCTACGAACAACCTGTGAAGGGTCGACTCATGGGTATTGGTTATATCGATGGACACAACTTGTCCTACGATGATGAGAGTGCAGCTGGGCTTTAGTGGAGTGTTACCGTAGCTAATGAATGTTGAATAACCGGGTCAAAGAGTTTGACAGGTTAGTCTCGGATCATTGGAGCTCGTCACGTGTAGGTTCATTAGGTCCTTCGGTTGGCTCAAATTGGACAAATTGAGGGGTTTACAGTTTGGTGTGAATTTGAAGTGTTCAAATTCATTATTTGGGTATTTATGTCATTTATATGAGATATAGATGACATAATATATAGTTTGATGTGAATGAGATTCATAATAAACTATAGTATAGCCTAATTGATTAATTAGTGCTAATTGGAGAAATTGAATTGAGAGAAATTAAATTGAATGTGATTCAATTTATAATTCCACATTTATGCAAATGAGATTTGTATAATAAGGTATGAGATACCTTATATTATATGGTATGCAAATATGATTTGTATATCATATAGTTGTGGTAAAATGGTGAATTGGTGGAGATTTTAACTCCACCACACACCATTATAAAAGGATGCATTCAAAGGGAGCAAGGCAATTCTCTCTAGTCCTCTCTCAATTCTCCAAAATTCTATCCTCACCCAAAACCAAAGGGAGTCCCACTCACTCTCCCTCAACCTCCCGAGAACAACCGAGAAGACCCTTTGGAGGTGTCTCCCTGTTCGGATCGAGGTTCGAGTTCGAGGAGTTCGTTGGTACGAGAGAGATCGTGACCGGAGAAGGAGAAAACGTTGAAAAAGAGTTCTTCAAGATGTTAGTATCTATTACTTACTGTTTTCTCTACTGTTCTTCAATATGTGCTGTAACAGTATCATAAAACAACCCAAATTGATCACAAATTCAGCCCAAAAACAGTCATTAATTTAGCCTAAAACAGTGAGTAAGAGCACAATAAATACTCAAATTGGAGTAACAACAAGTCAAAATAATTAGGGAATAGGAGCAGTTTACACGAGACAATTGACATGTGTTTTGCTTCAGCAAAATGCCAAGATCTCACCGAAGGCAACAGGCAATAGCAGCAGGTTTCAGTGTTCTTTAGATTATGCCTGATAGCAATATCTGATGAATCGGCGCTCTGAACGATGATCCAACCGTTGCAAACGATGCTCTATGAGTCCCCAACAAGGTGACAAAATTTCAACACAATCCAACGGTTCAAACTCCAACAAACAACAACTTTGTGAGTGTCGTCTGTGAAAAATTGAACTGCAGCGGTCGTCCAACGTGACAACGATATCTGACACAGAGAAGCTCCAAAGAATGATCCAACCTTTCAACACGGATCCTTATGAGTCCCCAACAGGCTGAACAAATTGTAGCAAAATCCAACGGTTGGATAGTCGAAAATCGCAAACTTCGTGAACGACGTCTGTGAAAATCGAACTGCACTGATGCTCTCGATTTTGTTTCAGCAAAGATGGGCAAATCAAAACAGGTGGACAAACCCTTATTCTCGGGTTTGCTTCAGCAAAGGTAGGTTGATTCCAACAGATGGCCAACTCTCTACTCCACGTTTTGCTTCAGCAATGCCTCCCTCTCGTGATTTCTTCTTCCCTCACCCAATTGCTTCAACAAACAACAACTTACCGCCAAGCACACCTGCACTTTGCTTCAGCAAAAGGGCTCCCTCTCTCGGATGTGTCCAACAATGTTTGCTTCAGCAAAGGACTATCGATTTTTTTCTTCCAATGCACGCCCTTTGCTTCAGCAATCTCACGAGTTCTTTTTCTCCTTCTCGATCTCTTCCTCTTGTCACAACTCCAACTCCCCTCTACACTTGTAAACCCTAGCCTCCTTATAAGATTGTGTTGCCCTAACTCCGTAAATTACAAAAATGCCCTTAGGGGTAGAAAGACCATCTTACCCTTCGGATAAAATGTCTAAAATGCCCTTAGGGACTCCTGTAATTTTTATAATCTCCTGCACACAGAAAAATCGCAAATAAATTTATCAATTAAATTATAAATAAATTCTAACTTCAAGTATTTTTGGAGTTGAAAATCTCGTCTTCCGATCTTTAATTAATCGTTAGCTTATTTTCATAGATTTCTTAAATTAAAGCACAAAAATATCAAAATTAATTCTTTTCGAACCTAATGATTAAAGTCAAGACTTCTTAGCTAACATACAAAATTTAGGGATAAAATAACATAAGACTCAATAAATTCAATGCAATTCAAGTACAATAAACAGTAAAATTCTAGTAAAATAACTCTCCCATGACGAGTTATCAGTACAAAAAAGAAAGAAATTAGACAAAAAAAAACTAGGAAAGGAAAGAAAACATAAAAAGAAAGAAAACACAATAAAAAAAATCACAAAAAGGAAAAACACACAAACACGTTAGAAGAGAAAGGAAATAAAACAGAGAACTAAAACATAAACTTGGGTTGCCTCCCAAGAAGCGCTTTCTTTAACGTATTTAGCCAGACGGTGAGTTATAATTGACATTAAGGCACATAAAACTGCTCGTATTTCTTCGGGTTGTTCTTGCTTGAATCGATATAGCCTTCTAAGTTTAAAAGGCTATCTTATTTTTCCTGGTCACCTGAGAGATAATTATTTTTGGTATTTTTGTGTATTGAAATAAAAGAACAAAAATCAAAACAAGACTCGTGAGTATAGGACAAATGGTTATCAAGATTAAAGGAAATTTCTGGAGATAAAAGGGAAAAAGACTTTTCAGCCTCCAACTCTATCACCTGAATTTCCTCCATGGAAGTGATTGTATTACCATTGTCTACCTCACAAACCTGTTTCTGGTGTGTTTCAGTCTCCTCCAACCCATCCTCACTATCATGTGAATAAGTCCTCCTATGTAGCTCCTCATCAGTGGTAAGAATAAGAAACTGTTCCTGTAAGGCCTTAAGGGAATTTACCAGTTGATTGAGATAATGAGTTCTTTCATGGACTGTTTCCCAAAGTTCTACCACTGTAGCTTCTAAACTATCCAACCTTTCTAATTCATCATGAACCAAATTTTTAATTTTTAACTCTAACGTATATTCCATTAATAGGTCCACAAGAGAAGAGTTTTCTATAGGTTGGTAAGGGTACGAGACATTTTGGTTCCAAGTGCCTATATGATTACCATCAAAATAATTTTCATCAATCATAGATTTAGAATGGTAAGGATTAGACAAATGGTATCCAGAAAAATCATGATGCATATATCTAGGGTCTTGAGAAGGTCAGTACATTGGTGGAGAATCAATCTCATGAAAAGTCATACTTTAAAAATCAGTAGTTCCACTCAAGACTTTCACACAGAGATCAACACAACCAAAACAGGAGACAAAGACTAGAAAAACAAATTTAAGACAAATAAGGAAACAACCAACAACACACAAAGAAAACAAATAAGGAAAGAAAACACAAACAAACTTTAGTCTAAAATCTAAAATTTTCTCCTAATATTAATTAATCTAAATAGTCGCCATTCCCCGACAACGACGCCAAAAACTTGTTACGTAAAATGATATTGCAATACCGCAAGTGTACGGGTCATGTTTTAGTATAGTGATTTTAGAGTTCCAAGTATTGCCCTCGGATCTTGAGTTAATTAGGGATAATTAACCCACTTGGAACCTTGAAATCATGAGCGTAATTTAGGTCTCAGTTGGGAAATTGTTGGTCTTAAAATTTAGTGATTTTGGAAAAATTCACTTGATCACATGTGTAGGTAAATTCAAGGCATCAACCACATATTTGTTATTCTAATCATACATGAAACTTCAACTTAACCCTAGGCTATCTCTCAATCTAAAAGCCCTAGTTTACTCTCGTCTAGTTTATGTTTTAAACGTTTTCACGTACTTTTGAATTACTGCATTAGTCTTCGTTATACTTAACTCATCCAAATAATAAGATAAAAAAAAAAATCAAATTCTATTATTGCATTCACTGATTTTTCTTTTTAACACAAATTTGCATGCCCATTGCAGTGCACCAAAAAAAAATAAATAGGAGACAAATTTCTAGGACACTCATTGATTTAGATTCTACTAGTCCTCGTGGGATCGATACTTTTCTTATCACTTGCTGCACTGACCGTGTATACTTGCACGTCAAAGGAGAGTCAGAGTCTCATCCTAGTTGCATTAGTTTAGGAGACCTGACATTTTCTGCATCACTGGCCTAAGAGGGTTGTTGTGTATGGTTGGACCATGACAACGTTGTTGTTCATTAGAGGAGCAGTGGGGACTTAAGGAGCAAGAAGTAGACACATGGGTAAAACGGTAATTTGACCTAGCAGTGTCTACGAACAACCTGTGAAGGGTCGACTCATGGGCATTGGTTATATCAGTGGACACGTAATATTCTGCACTTACGGGAGTGCAGCTATGGGCTTTAGTGGAGTGTTACCGTAACTAATGAATGTTGATAAACCGGGTCAAAGAGTTTGATAGGTTAATCTCGGATCATTGGAGCTCGTCACTGTAGGTCCATTAGGTTGCTTGGTTGGCTCAAACTGGGATAAAAGAAGGGTTAATGTTTTGGTGTGAATGGAAGTGTTCAATTTCACTAAAGGACATTTATGTTGTTTATATGAGATATGAATGATATAATATATAGTTTAATGTGAATGAGATTCATAATAAATTATAGGTTAATCTAATTGTTGAATTAGTGTTAATTGGAGAAATTAGGTTGAGAGATATTAAATTGGATGTGATTCAATTTAATAAATCTACAATATTGCAAATGTGATCGGTGATATGAGATATGAGATATCTTATAATATATGGTTATGCAAATATGATTTGCATGACCTATGGTTGAGGTAAAATGGTAAATAGGTGGAGATTTCAACTCCACCTATCTCCATTATTTAAACCCTTCTTGCAAGAAGGGTGGTAACTGAATTCTCTCATTTTTGGATTTTAACCAAAAGAAGAGATCAATTCTCTCTCAAATTCTCTTAAGCATTTCTCCATTCAAAAACCAAAAACACCAAGATCCCACAATCTTCCTTCTTCCAAAAGGAGAACAACCGAGAAGCCGAAGGGTTGTGTTCGGTCTTTGTTCGAGAGAAGGGTTCGAGATCGAGGAGATCGAGAAGCACACGAAGAGTTCGTGGATCGTTGGAAGGAACCTTGAAGAAAGTCTTCAACAAGTAAGTATTCTCTTTAACTTACTGTTTTTCTTCCATCTTATGCATATTTAACTTAGGTCTAATTGTTAGTTCGATTTTAACGAAATTTAAATGCACAACAACACCGCGACAATTCTATCGTCTTCCGCTGCGTGGGAGTTTCATTCCCTACAATTAGTATCAGAGACATACGTTGGTTCAATGTTGTGCACTGTTTTTCATTGAAATTAGGTGGGTATTGCCTTAATTTATGAGATAAATTGTTGGTTTGCATGATGGATGTTTTCACGTTTTGGCACTTTAAGTTTAGATTTACAATTTTATGTTGATGTGATCAATGTAAGGGCCCGTTGTTTTTGGAAATTTTGTTGTAAATCGAGTCTGTAAGTCTGAGTCGTTCGTGGCAAGAGTTGTTGTGAAGAAATCGAAGCAGAAACGGACGAGAATCGACGAAGAACAGCAAGAGGAGCTTGTTGTTCTGTCGACAGCATTGAGACGTGTTTCATCGGCGTCTCAACGCTGCACATGCAGGCGGAGGCTTGGCTGCAGAGGAGCGTTGCAACGCCGAGGCGTGGAGCGCGCGGGGCGCAACGCTGAGCACTACAGTGTTGCAACGCTGCCCACGACGTTGCAACGCTACGTGCATTGAGGGCGGTTCCAGCGCCTAGTTCGCGAAAACGTGGGTGGTTTCAAGAGATGTGTTCGTGGGGCATTTTGTTTTACTTTTATTTAATATTTGTAAAATGTATTTAGTTTATTTAATTAATTTATTTATTTTATTAAATAATATTAATATAAAAGTTATATTAATGTTATTTAATTAAATAAATGCCCCTAAGTGCCATAACCGGTCCATTTTTGCTATTTAATTATTTTATGCATGTGATGTATGATTTAATTAATTTCTATTTGCATAATGTATGTCATATAGATTTAAAATCCCACCTTAGGTTAAATATTTCATGCATCATTTATATTATAAGAGTTATAATATATAGTTTGCATGGTAGGTTATATTATAAGAGTTATAATATAATTAAATGCATGTTTTAATTTAATTAATATAAGTGTTATATTTTTTATATTAAAGTATGCTCATGCATTTTATTTCATGTGATGAATTATTATGTTATAGTATATAGTTATTCATGTGATGAATGATCAAGCACTATAACATAGAAATGCATGCAACCTAAGTTAATTATTAGTTTTAAAGTGTTTAGAACTTGAATAATTAGACTTACGTTTTCTAGTTCTAATAAGATTAGAATTAGGAAATCAAAATGTAATCTTTGAATGGTGATTGATAAGTAACTCTATCTAAGGAAGGTTTTCTAAGGCTGGGATATTTAAGTTGACGCTTGCGGAACACCCCTACCTGGAAACCGACTTGGGAGTGAATTCGGTCCGGAGATTCTTAGATTATATTTAACGTGAGTGTCGTTTATTAAAAGTTTCTTAATATACTCACATAGACCTAAGTAATAATATGATTATAAACTTAGGCTAAATACTATATAAGAGTTATATTGGTAGACTTAGGTAAATTTTAGCCGGTTTATCTAGGTCAATCCCAATAATTATAAAGTGCTGAGTGGGAGGAAATATAGTGTATGAGATACATTTAATTTTCCGACCACAAATCTCCTTAAGTCCGCACTGTGAGATCCATACTCGGCCTCGTGGCGCAAATGGGAGCGTCCCCCTTCGGATAGTATTTGTATCGGTCAATATCAAACTAGATGGAGAGAGTACTTATAGTGAGTGAGAGCGGGACCTGTCAAAATAGGACCCACTGTCTCTTCTTTCAATTCACACTTTGAGACCACTATGATCCGCCTGCTAGTTTGGCCTGGACCAGACAATCCCTTTGGAGGGCCTTGATCATGTGAGTCGGTGGCTATTGTTTGGATGGATACTTGGAAACTTAAAGATTGAGGGTGACACTCACATAATTCGTTTAGTGTTAATGAATTCGACCAAATAATGGTAACTGGATGCCTAATGGAATAAGAGTTATTCTAGGATTAGGGTCGGGTCGAGAAAGTCTCGTCCTAGAGGAGGAGTGTTTCTGTTCACCCTTCGGTGACGGTCATTCTAAACCTTTAGGATATCATTGCAATTTTTTAAATGACCTAGGGATCATAAGATTAAATTTTCCTAAAACTTGATTGGTTTTCAAAAGTTTATGTGAGATTGGCACAAATTTATTTGATTTTTTTCTGCTAAAAATATGTCTAGCTCAATAATCGCTTTACTCGCTTCCGACAAACTAGTGGGAGATAACTTCCAAACTTGGAAGAATAATATCAACACGATTTTAGTAACTGATGACTTGAAGTTCGTGCTTACTAAGGAGTGTCCTCAATTGCCGAGCTCGACTGCATCACGAAGTGTCCGTGATGCATACGATCGATGGATCAGGGCCAATGAAAAGGCCAAGGTCTATATCATTGCCAGCTTGTTTGAAGTTTTGGTAAAGAAGCATGAGTTGATGGTCACCGCTAAGGAGATCATGGATTCGTTGCAGGACATGTTTGGACAACAATCCTTTCAGGTCAGGCACGATTCGCTCAAACACGTCTTCAACGCACGGATGGAAGAAGGGTCGTCTGTCCGTGAACATGTTATAGATATGATGACCCACTTTAATCTAGCAGAGATGAACGAGGCTTCGATCGACGACTCGAGCCAGGTCAACTTTATTTCGGAGACTCTTTCGAAGAGTTTCCTTGATTTAGAGCAATGTCATATGAACAAAATTAGCTACACTCGACCACCCTTACGAATGAGCTACGAATTTCCAGGTCCTTGATGAGGATCGGGGCACTTAATCCGAGGCAAATGTTGCCTCTGAGTCTTATCACGGGGTTCGACCTGCAGGGACTAAACTCGTTTTCTTTCTCACCCAAAAGGGAAGAAAAAGAAGATGAAGAAGGGTAAAGCTGACCGAGCTGCCACCCAAAAGTGAAAGAAGGTCAAGGAAGTTGCAGAGAAAGGAAAATGTTTCCACTGCAATGGGGACGAACATAGGAAGAGAAACTGTCCCAAGTTCCTTGTCGAGAGGAAGAATAAAGGTAAATGTGATTTACTGGTAACTGAAACTTGTTTAGTGGAGAGTAGTGACTCTGCCTGGATTTTGGATTCGGGCGCCACTAACCACGTTTATTCTTCTTTTCAGGGAATTGATTCCTAGCAGCTCACATGGGAGGGTGAGGTGACTCTCACGGGTTGGATCCGGGAGATAGTCTCTGCTGCAGCGATCGACAAAGTGAAGCTCTATTTCGGCAGGAATTACTTATTGTTGGACAATTTGTATGTAGTCCCAGGGTTTACTAGAAACCTTGTTTCTATTTCTTGTCTTATTGAACACTGTATTTCAATTTTCTTTGATAATAATAAAGCATTTATTTCTTTCAAAGGTAATTTGATTTGTTCATCTTCACTTGAGTATAACTTGTATGTTTTGAAACCAAATTCAGTCAAAAGCGTTTTGAACACTGAATTATTTAAAACTGCAGAAACACGAACTAAGAGGGTTAAGGTTTCTCCAAAAGAAAATGTCCATCTTTGACATCTAAGGTTAGGCCACATTAATCTCAATCGGATTGAGAGACTAGTGAAGAGTGGACTTCTATGTTAGTTGGAAGAAAACACTTTACCGGTGTGTGAGTCATGCCTCGAAGGTAAAATGACCAAACGTCCTTTTAGTGGAAAAGGATATAGAGCCAAGGAGCCCCTTGAGCTTATACATTCTGACCTCTGTGGTCCGATGAGTGTTAAAGCACGAGATTTCAAGTCCACCTATCTCCATTATTTAAACCATTCTTGCAAGAAGGGTGGTAACTGAATTCTCTCATTTTTGGATTTTCACCAAAAGAAGAGATCAATTCTCTCTCAAATTCTCTCAAGCATTTCTCCACTCAAAAACCAAAAACACCAAGATCCCACAATCTTCCTTCTTCCAAAAGGAGAACAATCGAGAAGCTGAAAGGTTATGTTTGGTCTTTGTTCGAGAGAAGGGTTCGAGATCAAAGAGATCGAGAAGTACACGAAGAGTTTGTGGATCGTTGGAAGGAACCTTGAAGAAAGTCTTCAACAAGTAAGTATTCTCTTTAACTTACTGTTTTTCTTCCATCTTATGCATGTTTAACTTAGGTCTAATTGTTAGATCGATTTTAACGAAATTCAAATGCACAACAACACCGCGACGATTCTATCGTCTTCCGCTGCGTGGGAGTTTCATTCCCTACAGTTACAATCTGAAAGAAAGAGGAAATAAACTTATGTGTCGATGTCGGCCCCTCGTCCCCGAGCTCCCGTCACGATCTTGAACCTCCACGAATGCTTTGGCTCCCAAGGAATGCTCACTTTTCTCTTCTTACAGAGTGTATTTCGAAATTAGGGTGCAAAGGCTATCAAATTCGGCTCCCTTTGCAAGAAGAAATCATGTTCTATTTATAGGAGTAATCGGCACTGCGTTGCAACGCTGTGCCCTAGGCGGATGGCATATAAGGAAAATATTGATGGCGTGCAATGCTGAAGGCAGCGTTGCAACGCCGCTGCTCTAAGCGCACACCTTTCTATCGATCTGGCGTTGCGACGCTGTAAAGCAGCGTTGCAACACCCTCGCCACGACCCTTCTGCTTGGTCTTCTATCAATTTGGTGAATTTAGCATATAACTGCTTATCTCGTAGTGGTTGTAGAATAATCCTCAAATGTTCCTCATGAGTTTTCCTATCAATTGAGTAAACTAGTATATCATCAATAAATACTATCACGAACTGATCCAAATACTGGTGGAATATCCTATTCATGAGGTCCATGAAAACTGCTGGTGCATTCGTCAAACCGAACGACATTACTAAAAACTCATAATGCCCGTGCACTGTTACGAATCTTTGTTTTAGGAATGTCGGATTCCCTTACCTTTAATGGATGGTATTCGATCTCAAATCAATCTTAGAAAACATTGATGCTCCTCGTGAATCGGGTCAAACAAGTCATCCATACGGGGTAAAGGATACTTATTACGCATCGTGACTTGTTTAACTGTCTATAATCAATGCATAATCTAAGGGTACCATCTCTCTTCTTTACAAATAACACTTGAGCTCCCCAGGGTGATACACTAGGTCTGGTGTATCCTTTATCAACTAGTTCTTGTAACTGCATCTTCAACTCCTTGAGCTCACTTGGAGCCATTATATACAACGCTTAGGAAATAGGTGTTGTTCCTGGTAGCAATTCAATAGTGAACTCAACTTCCCTATCAGGTGGCAACCCTGATAGATCTGCTGGAAAAACATCAAGAAATTCGTTCACAACAAGAACATCTTTTGGTTTTAGTTTTTTCTCCCGCACTCTCCACTACGTGTGCAAGAAATGCCATGCAACCTTTCCTCAACAACTTTTCACTTTTAATCTGTGAAATCAAGCTCGTAGGAATAATCTTCCTTTCACCCCAAAACCATTCCAAATAATCCTAGTTTCTTGAAAACAACTTCCTTTCTATTTAGCACCACTGGTGCCCTCTCTGCACCCTCTGGAACTCTTGGTCGCTCAACCGCATCAGGACCCAACTCCCTAGTCCTCTGTGTGGCTACTCTGGTCATGGGCAATCCTCTTAAAATGTCCTCGTTGCCCACATTGGTAACACACATTGACACCAATCAGACATTGACCTCGGTGATTCTTACCACAATTTATACATGGAGTTCTCCTTGTTGCCTACAGGTCTTATCACAGGGGTTCGACCTCTGGGACTAAACCTGTTGCTCTTTATATGCCTTACGAGATTTTAACGACATACTTGCTGGTTTTCTTAAAATCTATTATGATTTCATGTTTACTTTTAACGCTTGACTACAAATACATATGCTCATAAGTTTTTCAGGTGAAGTGTTTTACGAGTTATAGATTTTAAACTCAGTCACTCACTAAGCTTCATAGCTCATTCTTTCAATGTTTTCAAACTTTTCAGGTAGAGATCGAGCTCCTGGTACCTGACATCCTGCCATAGTCTGCTGAAAGCTCCACGGGTTGATATTTTGTACGTGGCAGGTGTTGTTTAGCATGTGGATATGAGTTGTAGTTTATTTTGAGAGGACTATGTAGTTATAGTCGAGTGTACATTAGAGGTTGTATAAACAATGGGTTGTCTTGTGTTGTTTCTGATGCTCTTGTCGTTTTAGTTTCCAAGAGAGACTTAAGAAGAGTTTCTCCTTATGTATGTTTAATAGTTATCCAATTTCCGTTGTGTTAAGTTTAAAGTGTTCCATATGTGAGCATAGTATGTTTATCAGGTAAAGCAGAGTCAACAGGTATTGTTAAGAGGTAACAATGTCTGTTGGCTTCATGCTGTCTTCTAGGCTAAGTTAGCAGGTGGTTCGGGAGGGGGTGTGACATAATTACCCTTTTAATGAATTTGAACACATCAAATCTGTTGGGATTTTTGTCCTAATCTCGTGTTTGTAAATTACTGTTTGAAATTAATAAGAGTTATTTATTTCCTTACTTTGTGTTTCGCAAATTTTACAAACTTTTCCAATAAACTAAGCTCCAAGGTCATTGAATTTATGAGAGAACTAGAACTTGAATGGTGTGTAGTGGACACACAGGGAGGATCACGTTCGAGTTAATGACCCGAACAGTCTATATAGATAGGGTTGGAGACCTAATCCTGGATACACTGTGGATGCGACACGCTTTGTATTTGATAGAACACGAGACATACGCAGCGGAATAAGGATATAAAGACACTCTAATTGTATCTAACTTAATAGAAATTAACATGCAAACATACAAAAACAATAAACTAAAAAAAAAGGAAGAAAATACAACCTTTGTAGCTCAATTTCTTCTCTCCTCTTTGCCAAAGCAAAAACCGAACACGACCAGACCTCCACTAGAGCTTCCCGGCTATCTTCTGGACTCAGAATCGAGTTGTGGGACCCGGTGAATGAAGGATTGAAGAGGAAGAATGGGAGGTTCAAAGTATTAAGTGAGAAAAGGAGAAGAAATAGGTTTTGGTGAGATTTCTTTTGAAAAAACTCAAAATTCAGCAAAAAAGAACCCTTTGTTTTGAAAACAAACATATTTATAAAGAAATTACATGCATCAAATGCATGTCAAGGCTCACCAAAATTCAACACCTCACAAAACACTAACTAAAGTGGGTTATGTGTCAATCTATAATGTTTACACATAATCCACTTAAGTTAGTGGGATTGTCCAAAAAAAACTTGGATAATTCCACTAACTCTAGTCAAGGGTAAAATGGCCTTTTCCATTTGGTCAAAGTCAAACTTTGACTTTTCCCGAGCAAAAAAAGTCAACCATTTGACTTTTTACGATTTTGACCCTCTTGACTAATTTTGACCTCCCGAACATGAATCCGCATTCATATTTTTGAAATTCAAATCACATTTGAATATATTGTGTCATAAAAAACCAATAGGTATATCACATATACCCGTCGGTTTAAAACTCCTTTCCTAATTCGAACAATTCGAATTAATCCATTATACTGTTCTACGTTTAATCCATATGAGCTAGCAGGGGGACCTAATGGACCTACAGATCATGGGCTCCAACAATCCGAGATTAATCGGTCAAACTCTTTAACCTAATTAATCAACATTTGTTAACTAACGGGTCATTCCACTAAAGTCCCGTAGTTGCACTCCCCTCACTCAGAGATATATTTATGTCCACCGATATAATCAGAACTGATGAAGTCAATCCTTCACAGGTTGTTCGTGGTCTCGGCTGGGTCAAAATACCGTTTTACCCCCGAGAACACTTTTTGTTCCTCAAGTCCCACTGAACCTCTATAGAACAATTGATTTGTGGTCCAACCAACAAATCTAGTCCCTCTTAGCCTAGTGAGAGGGTGGGGCCCCTTGTTCTAGTTCCAAAGTCAACACTTAAGGGAACAACCTATCTACTATCCCTAGAGTTGGGTAGGAGTGAATTTCGTCTTGCACCCTATGCCCCCAGCTATCTACCCGGTCTTACCCCTGAAATGGGAGGCTTATTGAGCCAGCGCTGTTGAGCTGCTCTCACCCATGCAGATCTAAGGATAATCCCGATTAAATAGGAGTTCATAGTTAGCTCAGGATTGAGATTGAGTTACCTAGGTCATCAAAATTGAATTAGCCAGTTTTATACAGTAAACGGTGTTATAAAGAAAAAGTGACTAAGTCGTGGTCCAGTCTTATACAAACGCATTGCATAGGATGCCCCCACTTACATATCTCTATATGAACGATTCAGGATCACATCGTTTGTACTAACTACAAAGTAGGTCGCATCCATAGTGTCCTCAGAATAAGGCGCCCAACCTTATCCCTATACTATAGACCATTTTAGGCTATATACTCGAACTTGATCCATATTTTATGTCATCACATAAAGTTCAAGTCTACATTAAATAGCCTCGGGACCTTAGTTTATTGGATTCAAGATTATGGTATACTAATTCAATAACAATTTTATCGAAGAAGAAACACGGAAAAAGTTTTATCAATTACAAACTACGAGTTTTAGGACATAAAATCCAACAGTATTAAGATACAAACAGGTGATCTGACTCGTTCATGTGATTGACATGCGAGTGGGGGAATCCTGTGCAAACGGGATTGTACAAGACTGGACAGTGAATTATTAGACCTACTGATGTAACACCGTTGACAGTAAGAACTAATAACTTCGTAGATGAGCATTAGTGACTCGACCTGAATCTTGAGCGTGTTACGGACTCTTGTCTACGGGGGTCTGTCCCTTGACTAGTACGGGTGAGGGTGGTCACAGTTACTCGCCCAATATGCCTATCTTCTCAGGGACAGGACCAAGTAGGGAGGTGGGAACTTAACTACGCGAGATGAAATTCACTCGTTCCCGCCTTTAGGGAAACTAGAGGGGTTATTCCCTTAATTGCTGTCTCTAGGGCTTGGACAACGGGCGCCCACCTTCTCACTGGCCCGAGAAGGGTATTGTGTATGGTTGGACCATCACAATATTTTGTTCATTAGAGGAGCAATGGGGACTTAAGGAACAAGAAGTAGACACAAGGGTAAAACGGTAATTTATCCTAGTCGTGTCTACGAACAACCTGTGAAGGGTCGACTCATGGGCATTGGTTATATTAGTGGACACGTAATATTCTGCACTGACGAGAGTGCAGCTACGGGATTTAGTGGAGTGTTACTATAGCTAATGAAGGTTGATTAACCGGGTCAAAGAGTTTGATAGGTTTATCTCGGATCATTGGAGCTCGTCACTATAGGTCCATTAGGTCCCTCGGTTTGCTCAATCTGGGTTAAAAGAAGGGTTAATGTTTTGGTGTGAATTGAAGTGTTCAATGTCACTGAAAGGGCATTTATGTCATTTATATGAGATATGAATGATATAATATATAGTTTAATGTGAATGAGATTCATAATAAACTATAGGTTAGCCTAATTGTTGAATTAGGGTTAATTGGAGAAATTAATTGAGAGAAATTAAATTGAATGTGATTCAATTTAATAAATCCACATTATTGCAAATGCGATTTGTAATATGAGATATGAGATATCTTATAATATATGGTTATGCAAATATGATTTGCATAATCTATAGTTGTGGTAAAGTGGTAATAATGTGGAGATTCTAACTCCATCGATTTCTACTATTTAAACCCTTCTTGCAAGAAGGAACTTAACTCAATCTCTCATTTTTTGGATCTCGCCAAAAAGAAGAGAACAATTCTCTCTCAACTCTCTCTACTCTCCTCCCTTCTCTAAAACACAAAAGTCCCACCACTTTCCTTCTTCCAAAAGAAGAACAACCGAGAAGCCTTTGGTTTTGTTCGATTTTGTTCGAGAGAAGAATTCGAAGAGATCAAGATTAAAGGAAGAGTTCGTGATATGCAGGAAAGGATTTTGAAGAGGGTCTTCAACAAGTAAGTATCTTGTGTTCTACTTGCTGTTTTTCTTTCCTTTTGAGCATGTTTAGCCTTAACTATTAGATAGTTAATTTTAGTGAAATTCGAGTAGCGTAACGATACCACGAAGATTCGATCGTCTTCCGCTGCGCAGGGATTCTCATTCCCTTCAATTGATATCAGAGTTAGCTTGTTGGTTCTTCTTTATGCACTGTTTTTCATTAAAATTAGGTGGGTAATGCGTTAATTTATGTGATAAATTGTTGGTTTGCATAATGAATAATTTCGATTTTTGGCACTTTTAGATTTACAATTTTATGTTGATGAGATCAATGTAAGGGTCCGTTGTTTTTGGGCATTTTGTTGTAAATCAAGTTTGTAAGTCTGTGTCGTTCGTGGCAAGGGTTACTATGAAGAAGTCGGAGCGGAAACGGGCAAAAATGGACGAAGAACAACAAAGGAGTTTGTTGTTTTGTCGACGACGTTGAGACGCTGTTCTTCGGCGTTTTAACGTTGTCCTTGCGGGCGCTGGCTTGGCTGCAGAGCAGCGTTGCAATGCCATAGCGTGGAGCACGCTGACCCTGACGCTGGACGCTGCAGCGTTGCAACACCGCACGCGTAGTGGGCAATTCCAGAGGCAGTTTCGTGAGTTCATGGGGCGTGTGGTTTTTTTTTCCTCAACGTGGGCAGTTTTTTAGTATTAATTTTATTATTTTAATTTTGTATAAATGTATTTTATTTATTATTTTTATTTATTTTATTAAATAATATTATTATAAAAGTTATATTAATGTTATTTAATTAAATAAATTGCCCCTATGTGCCAAAACCGGTCAATTTTTGCTTTTTAATTATTTTATGCATGTGATGTATGATTTAATTAATTTTCTATGTGCATAATATATGTCATATTGATTTAAAATCCCACCTTAGGTTAAACATTTTCATGCATCATTTATATTATAAGAGTTATAATATATAGTTTGCATGATAGGTTATATTATAAGTGTTATAATATAATTAAATGCATGTTTAATTTAATTAATATAAGTGTTATATTTTTTAGATTAAAGTATGCTCATGCATTTATATTCATGTGATGAATTATTTTTGTTATAGTATATAATTATTCATGTGATGAATGATCAAACACTATAACATAGAAATGCATGCAACCTAAGTTAATTATTAGTTTTAAAGTGTTTAGAACTTGAATAATTAGACTTAGGTTTTCTAGTTCTAATAAGATTAGAATTAGGAAATCAAAGTATAGTCTTTGAATGGTGACTGATTAGTAACTTTGTCTAAGGAAGGTTTTGTCTAAGGTCAGTATTTAAGTTGACGCTTATGAACACCCTACACGAAACCGACACAGGAGTGAATTCGGTTCGGAGATTATTAGATTATACTTATCGTGAGTGTCGTTAATTAAATGTTAATTAATTTACTCACATAGACCTAAGTAATAATGTGATTCTAAACTTAGGTTAATGTCATATAAGAGTTATATTGGTAGACTTAGGTAAATTTTAGCCGGTTTATCTAGGTCAATCCCTAATAAAATAAAGTGCTGAGTGGGAGGAAATAAAGTGTATAAGATACATTTGATTTTCCAACCACAAATCTCTGTTAACTTTGCACCGTGAGATCTATACTCGACCTCGTGGCGCAAATGGGAGCGTCCCCCTTCGGGTGGCATTTGTATGGGAACGAGACAATCCCTTCGGAGGGCCTGATCATGGGAGTCGGAACACTGTGAATTCCCGAAAGGGATACAGTTTCCTAGTTGCTTTTCCTTCTTGGTTCACCCTTCGGTGGCTATTGTTTGGACGGATACTTGGAAACTTAAAGATTGAGGGTGACACTCACAGAATTCGTTAAGAGTTAATGAATTTGACCGAACAATGGTAGTTGGACACCTAATTGAATAAGAGTTGTTCTGGGATTAGGGTCTGATCGAGAAAGTCTCGTCCTAGAGGAGGAGTGTTCTGTTCACCCTTCTGTGGCGGTCATTCTAAACCTTTAGGATATCATTGCAAATTTTGAATGACCAAGGAGATCAAATCTCCATCAATTGGTATAAGAGCAATGCTTGTATTGTTTTGAAACAAAATTGCATTGATTTGGTGGGAAATGCATTTGGTTTGCTGTAAAACTTGTTTAGGAATATTTTGGCCTTAGTTTACTTTGATTTGATCAATTTGTATGTAAAGGCCCCTGCGTTTTTAGGCAAAAAGTGAATTATTGAGTCTGTATTTGAGTTACGAGTCGTTCATGACCAGTTTCAAGCAATTCGATTGAGAATCGAATGAGATATTGAAGATGGAAGCTGATGTGTTCGAAGAAGAAAGTTGCTGCCGAAGCAGCAACGTTGCAACACGACCAGCAGCGTTGCAATGTCGTTCATCAGTGTTGCAACGTTGAAGAACGACGTCGCAATGCCAGCGTCCCCTATCGACGCGGGCGCTCAAGGGGTCAGCGGCGTTGCAACGCTGCCCCTTAGTGTTGCAACGCCACCCCGATAGCAGGCGCGCATAAGGACGAAGCGGGCGTTGCAACGCCGTGGAGCATTCCAGCAGCTGCAAACCAGTTCAGCAGTTTTGGTTCTTTTTCGGTCCGATTCGAGCGGTTCAAGCCCAGTTCAAGGTGTTTTGGACCAGTTTTATGCAATAAAATTAATGTAATTTTATTTTTTTCACTTTAGGGGCCAAATTATTCCAGTTTTACAGCTTTATGTCTTTATGAATGTCATTTAGATTATTCCCACCTTAGGATAAGCATGTTCATGCATTTTATTTGTATAAATGTTATATGAATATGGTTGAAAATGCATGATTAATTTATTTTTCATGAGTAATTAGTTATAATTGTTATAATTAGATTATATGGAAAATAAATTGCATAGAGCATGAAATTACTTAGTATAAAATAAATGTTATTTTATTTAAGTAATTTTAATTATTCAATTAGTTGAATGTTTTTTTATAATTCCAATTTGAAAAATTAATTGTTGGATTTATAATATAGTTTATTTATCATAGGTTAATTATTAAATTTATAAAAGTTATAAATTAAAGGGGTTTTAGAAACCATAACCTATAATAAAGAAATGCATGCGAACATAGGAACTTGGGTTAAAAATTTAAATTAGTTTAAAATTGTTTAAAATTAATTTAGACCTAAGTTTTAATTTCTAATAGGATTAGAAATTAGTCTTACATAGTATTTTAAATAGTTTAAAATATAGTAGGACTTTAGGACTTTGGTTATAAGGGAACTCTACCGGTGAAGTTCTTTCTAAGGCTGGAGGTACTTAAACTGACGGTTAACGGAACACCTCCTACCTGGGAACTGACCCGGAGCCTGAGTTGAATTAACCTTAGTTCTGTTTTATATCTAGGTATTTAAAATGTTTATTCACCTAGACATAAGGTTAAAAGACGTAATTATAATAGTTATAATAGGCATAGACTTAGATAGATTCTTTTAGCAGGAATCCAACTAAGTTAAACCTATACCCTAATTTTAGGAGCTTGGTGGGAGAAAAGCAGGATGTTCAGATCGAGTTTACTCTCACGTCCTCAAGAGTTCACACCGTGAGTTCCATGCTCTGGCTACGTGGCGTCAATAGGCGTCCCCTACGGTATGTGTTTGCATGGTTCAATACCAAGGTGAATGAGGGAAGTATCCATAGTAAATGGGAGCAGGACGCGTGTCAACGTATCCTACGGTCTCCTCCATTAGGTCGCACCGTGAGATTTCTATAGTCCACCTTCTAAGTTGTCCTGGAACAGCCAAACCCGACGGAGGGCCTAACTATAGGGATCGAAACACCGCAAACTCCAAAAATGGATAGGGTCTCTTAGGTAATTAATAGTAGCCTGTTGGCTCGGACATATTGGATCTGAAAATGGTAGGGTCACATTTACGGGATGAGTTAAGCTAGTTAACAAGTCCTTGACCAAACAAACGGTAAGCTAAGGACCATTGGGACATGAGATGTTCTGGTAGTGAGAATTGGCTGAGAAAGTCTCAATTCAAGGGAGGAATGGCTGACCGCCCGACGGAGGCTTTTGTTCTAAACCCTTGAAGTATCGTTGCAAAATTAAAGGTTTAATTTAAACATTGGGTTTAGTTTAAACACTAGGGTTGTAAATCCGAGATCATTATTTAGAATTCAAGAAAGAAAAAAAAAACAAAAGAAAACAAGAAAGAAAAGGTTAATATATTATGGTTTGTTGTGTTTTAAGAAAAGAAAAGAAAAGAAAAGAAAAGAGAAATAAAGAGATAAAGGAGGAAATAAAAAAAAAGGAAAAAGAAAAAGAAGAAAAGGACAAAGGTTAAACTCCACCGTTTGGAACTTTTTTTAAAAAATCATTTTAAATTCATTTTCATCTCAGTTCTCACAAAATAAGCAGAGGGTTTCGTGGGAGAAGTATAAAGGAAGAGGAAGAAGGTGAAGTTTTTGTTTTGAGCTTGAAGAAGAAAGGAGAAAGGTTTGTTGAATGTTCCATGGAAATTCAATATTGAATTTAACCCTGTTCTGCTATTTTGTTCATTTCGAGCTCAACAAGAGGAGGTAAGGGTTGAGGTTTGGTTTTCTCGAAAGCTCATTCATTTTTTAACAAAGTTCGTGAAGGGCGCTCGAGCAAATTCTGAAGTTAACTTACTGTTTTGTGAAGAGGAAGGTAGATGACAGATTTTGCTGTCAAATCCGCGAAGCCTCTGATGTTTTGGTTGTCCTGATCTGTAGCGTTTGAATCAGAAGCTCTATTAGGTATGGTTGGAAAGCTTATTGAATTTCCTAAACCTTTTGTAAAGAAATCGTGAGTAGAAAACGATTGGAATATGTCTTAAATCGCAGGACAAATTTGTTGTGTAGCAGGAAATTGATTATGGAAACAGTAGCAGGTGGATTTTAGGCAAGAAGTTATTGAGGTATTTTCAAACCAATCCGTTGGGAATCTCAATTTCATGTCTTCATAAGATGTTTAGAGGGTTCAAAAAGGAAGAATTTAGTATAAAGTTCATCCTTTTTTGGATAAGTAATGAAGAAGTTATGACTGTTTGAAGACAGGGTATAAAATTGTAAAATGTTGGAAAATTGAATGGTGTGTTTTCTTGGTGTTTAAGGTTAAGGATCATGAGCTCGAGGTTCTAATGCTTGGTTTTGCTTTGTATGACAGGCCAAGAGGAAATAGGTCGAGTGTACGGGTCAAGATTCTAGTTCTAACACTGTGAGTGACAAAAAAAAAACCTCGAAAATGGTTTATAGGCTTGTATTATGCTTATGAAAATGCAAGGTTTTGCTAAAACGAAATGGTTTTAATGCTTATTGTTTTCCTTTGAACACATGTTTATGAGTATTCATATTTTCTATGAAATGATTTCAAGTGCTCGTTGTGAGCCTAAATGTCTTGATGAAATTTATATGTGAGCGTATGTTCTTGATTGTCGAAATTTATGAAAATGTTATGATTTCGAGCAAGTATGTACTAGCAAGTATGTTTTAAAGATTTCCAGTTTTAATGAATAAGCTGAGTAATCTTGAGTTTTACGAAAGGAAAGATAAACAAGCATGTTTAAATGTTTTTATGTGTTTTTATGAGTCTTGAATGAGTAAATGACTAAGACATTGAGCCCGAGGCTATATAGTACCGCAGCACACACGTGTCATTTTCTCATTGTCGACGTTGAGTGTACTCGTGAGAACAATGTTTGTCGTGTGTCTTTGGGCGGACTCCACTACGACAAAGACGATGAGAGTGCTGGGCGGACCCCACTACATCGTAGAGTAAACGTTGGTTGTATTGAGTATGTCCTACACAACGTAGATTGTTATCGTTTTTAAATGGTTAGTAGTATCGATATGCCTTGCGAGATTTTAATGACGTACTTGCTGGATTTCTGAAAAGTTATTATGATTACACGTGTATTTCTAACGCTTGATTACAGATGCATATGCTCATAAGTTTCCAGGTGATATGATTTATGAGTTATTAGATCTTTAACTCAGTCACTCACTAAGCTTCATAACTCATTCTTTCAAAGAGCCAAACTTTTCGGTAGAGATCGAGCTCCCGCGCGGATAACTTTGCCATAGTCTGCTGGAAGCTCCACGAAGTTGATATATTGTACGTGGGTGGAGTTGTATAGGAAGTCTATATGTATTGTAGGAGGACTATGAAGTTATGTATATGTGTACATTCTAGGTTATGGCTGTGTAAACCTTGGTTGGGTATGTTTTTGGTTGTGATGTTCATATCGGTTTCAGTTGTCCAGAGAGTCTTAAGTAGGGTTACTCCTTACATAGGTTACGTAATTGTCAATATTCCGCTGTGTTATGTTTAAAGTGTTTCTTATACAAGTATAATATGCTTATCAGGTAAAGCAGGGTCAACAGGTATCGTTAGAGAGGTGAACGATGTCTGTTGGCTTCACGCCGTCTGCCGGGCTAAGTTAGCAGATAGTTTGGGAGGGGGTGTGACAAGGGTTCTTTAATTTTATTTTGCTAAATATGATTGGTTAATGATGGGTTAAAAAGGCATAACTAATTAGAACTATTTTAGATTTTCAGCATGTCGTCCTCATATATAGCCTTACTAAAAAAGGAATGTTTAACTTGTGAAAACTTTACTACGTGGAAGTCCAACCTTGATGCGATCTTTGTTGTTGACGACCTTTGGTTCGTACTAACTGAGGAATGTCCTCAGATCCCTGCTCAAGACGCACCTCAATCAGTTAAGGATGCGTTTGACCGCTGGGCCAAGGCCTATATCCTGGCTGGGATATCTGATGTTTTAGCCAGGAAATTGGAGGGTATGGTCTCAGCTCGTGAGATCATGAGTTATCTGCAGAATTTGCCTGGACAACCGTCTGACTAAATTCGACATGAATCCCTCCAGTACGTTTATAACGCGCGCATGAAGGAGGGAACTTCAGTGAGAGAACATGTTCTCGATTTTATAGTTCACTTCAACGTGGCCGAAATGAACGGAGCGGTCTTAGATGAGCAAAGTCAGGTATTCTTCATCCTGGAATCTCTTCCGAAGAGTTTTTTGCAATTCCGTAGCAATGCGGAGTTGAACAAAAAGGAGTATAACCTGACTGCAGACTTATCAGTCTCTTATGAAAAATAAGGGACAGGTAGATGGAGAGGCAAATCAGTTTGCCCATTCTAAAAGATTCTAGATGGGTTCATCCTCTGGAACCAAGTCCTGTGGTTCTTCTTCTGGGATTAAAAAGACTCGGAAGAAGAAGAAAGGAGGAAGAGGGAAAGTTTCTGCCACTGCAGACACTGAGCTCAAAGAGAAGAAAGGTAAATTAGATTTACTTATTCTTGAAACTTGTTTAGTGGAAAATAATGATTTTACCTGTATACTTGATTCAGGAGCCACTAATCACGTTTGCTCTTCGTTTCAGGAAACTAGTTCCTTCAAGAAACTCGAAGAGGGTGAGATGACACTCAGGGTCGGAACGGGAGACGTCGTCTCAACTCGTGCAGTGGGAGATGCCAAACTATTTATTAGAGATAGATTTTTACTTTTAGAAAATCTTTATATAGTTCCTAAAATTAAGAGGAACTTAATTTCTATCTCTTGTTTAATTGAACTTGGCTACTGTATTACGTTTTCATTTAATGAATCGTTCATTTCAAAGAAAGGTGTCAATATTTGTTGTGCTAAGTTAGAAAACGGCTTGTATGTACTTAAACCGAATCAAACTAAAGAAATTTTAAATCATGAGATGTTTAAGAATGCTAACACTCAAAGTAAAAAGGCAAAGAATTTCTCCAAATAATAATACCTATCTATGGCATCTTACACTTGGTCATATTAATCTCAATCGGATTGAGAGACTCTCTAAGAATGGACTTCTAAACAAGTTAGAAGATGATTATTTACCGCCTTGCGAGTCTTGCTTGGAAGGTAAAATGACCAAGCGACCTTTTACTCGAAAAGGTTACAGAGCCATAGAGCCCTTAGCAACATTCGGATCTTTGTGGTCCGGTGAATGTTAAAGCTGGAGGAGGGTACGAATATTTCATCTCTTTCATAGATGATTATTCGAGGTATGGTTTGTTGGATTTTATGTCCTAAAACTCGTGGTTTTGTAAACTGAATATATATTCTATTTCACAATAAAGTTGTTATTGAAATTTATTCAGTAAAGGTGTTATTGACTATTGTGTATTGTGTAACCTTAATCCAATAAAGAACCCTTGGCTATAGGATGAATACTTGAACTTTATGTGTGACATAAAAGTGGATCAAGTTCAAGTTATAGCCAGAACGGTCTATAGTATAAGGATAGGGTTGGGTACCTTATCCTAGGGACACTATGGACGCGACCCACTTTGTAGAGTACAAACGATGTGATCCTAAATCGTTCATGTGGAGACATGTGAGTGGGGGCGCCCTATGCAATGAGTTTGCATAAGATTGGACCGCAAAATAGTCACTTAGACTTTATAACTCTGTTTACTGTCTTAACTGACTATATTCATATGATGACCTAGGTAACTCGATCTTAATCCTGAGCGTTCTGTGGACTCCTGTTTATTCGGATTATCCTTAGATTTGCATGGGTGAGAGTGGCTCGAGATTGCCGACTCAATAAGTCTCTCATTTCAGGGATAAAATCGGGTAGATAGCTGGGAACATAGTTCTGCAAGATGGAATTCACTCCTACCCGCTTTAGGGATTAGTAGAGAGGTTGTTCCCTTAAGTGCTGACTCCGGGTCTTAAACAAAGGACCCACCCCTCTCATTGGCCCGAGAGGGATTCGGTTTGATGGTTGGACCACAAACCAATTGTTCATTAGAGGATTAGTGAGACTTAAGGAACAAGAGGTAATTACAGGGGTAAAACGGTAATTTTGACCCAGCTGTAATTACGAACGACCTGTGAAGGATCGACTTACTGATCATGGTTATATCGAGTGGACATAAATATATCTACAGTGAGGAGAGTGCAACCACTGGGCTTTAGTGGAGTGCCCCGGTGGTCAACGAATGTTGATTTGCTAGGCTAAAGAGTTTGGTCGGTTAATCTCGTATCGTTGGAGCTCATGATCTGTAGGTCCATTAGGTCCCCTTACTAGCTCGGACTAAGCCTTGTAACATTTTGAGAGAAAAGAATTTGAATTGTTCATATTCGAGTTTGAGAGAAAACGTTAATTATATGTGATATATTTAACGAATCATAGCTTAATTATGAATTAAACTATGATTAAAATGAGGTGTATATATTTAAATATGATTTAAATATTGGATCGATTTATAGCATGAATAAAGATTCATGTTCGGGAAATCGATCGGGATTGGATAATTTATTTAATTTAATATTTAATATTAAATTAAATTAAAAAATTAATTAATTAAATTAATAATTTAATTAATTAAATTAATTTTAATTAAAAATCAATTTAATATTTATTTTTGAATTAAAATTAAATGAAAAATCAAGGATTTCCATGAAACACAACTTGGCTACTTGCCCAATCTTACTCATCACCAAATTCACCAAAATTAGCCACCTCCATCTCAAACCATCCTCATCACACTTGAGTTGTCACTCAAATGAAGCTTGATGAAGTTTTATTTAATGGTGTTTTGAGGTGTGTTGATAGAATTTTGCAGAAAATTCTAAATTCCCGAATTAGTGACCTTTGAGGTCTTTTCTTCCAAATTCTCTCAACCTAGGATCCCACAATCTGTTCTAAGGCCTGAGGATAGTAGGGAAGACTCTAACTGATTTGTCTCTGAAGTGTTAGTGTTAAAAACCATCCACCTATTGAAAGAGAATTTGATCTTCAAAGTTGAGTTTTCTATCCCTTTGTTTTTCGAGCTTTGAGCATGCATTTTATTTTACAAAATTGATCAACTTAGAGTGTTCAAGATCCAAAATTGCTTCCGCTTTCTTAATCTAGACTCTTTCAATTGGTATCAAAGCAATTTTGAGCACTCAATTTGATCTATTTTGTTCTGTGGTGGGTATTTTTTGAAGTACAATTTTTCTGGGCGTCTAAAGTGTTTTTCTAGATTTGGAATTTAAATTGAGCATCCATTTGTGCTTTATTTTCAAATTGCTCAAGTGTGTTTGAGCATTAATGTGTGTAGAATAAGCTGTAAAAATTTCTGGTCGATCGGAGTTCGAGAAGGCTTTCAATTTGAAGAAAGAAGCCACAGTGGTCTAGAAAATTGGAAAACAGAGGCAGTCTTTTTTTAATTCTGCATTTTAGCCCCAGATTTCTTCAGCCCGGGTTTTTTTTTTTCATTTTCAAATGAAGAAGAAATAGTTTACTTTGACCATGAATAGTTGACTTTGACCGGTTCAAGTCATTTTGGACCGGTTCGGCTCAATTTTTTTCCAGTTCGGGTGGTTTTAGACCGGTTTTGACTTTTTCGAGGCCGATTTTTCCTTTTTGGAGGTCCGTTTTACCATTTGGATGCCCAGTTCAGCCTTGTATGTTTTAATTAAAATCCCTGATTATATGAGCATAAGGAATGCCATATAGATTTTAAAATCTCACCATAGGAAGCATGCTCCATGCATTGAAAGTATGTTATAAGTGTTATAATATATTGTATGCATGTTTATTGGGTTTCATAAGAATTAATATAAGAGTTATATTAATTTATGAAACAAATATTATATGTTTAATTATAATTAATATAAGGGTTATATTAATTAAAAATTAAATATATAATTGTTATGCATTTATTCATGTGATGTATTTGTTATAAATGTATGTTTATTCATGTGATGAATGATGAAACAATTTATAACATAGAAATGCATGTAACTTAAGGTTAATTAATTAGTTTTAAAATGGTTTTAGAATTGGAATTAATTAGACCTAAGGTTTTCTAGTTCTAATAAGATTAGAATTAGGAAACCAATAATTTATAAACTTTGATTAAAGAGTGACTCTGACTAAAGAAGGTTCTGGCTAGGTTGGGGTACTTAAGCTGACGGAAACGGAACACCCCTACCTGGGAACTGACCTGGGAGTGAATTTAATCCATAGGTTTGTAAATTATCTTTCGTGAGTGGCGTTTATTAAATGTTAATAAATTGAACTCATAGACCTAGGTTTATTAAATGGTTAATAGACTTAGGTAATTCCAGTATAATTGTTATATTGGTAGACTTAGGTCATATTATTTTAGTCGGAATATGTCTAAGTAAAAGTATACCCAAACTGTTTAAAATACTTAGTGGGAGTGAAAAGGTATATATGATATATCAATTTCCTCTTACGCTCTCCACGAAGTTCACATCGTGAGATTTATGCTCGGCCTCGTAATGTTAATAGGGCATCCCCATTCGAATGGTGTTTGCATAAATCAAGAGCAAGGTGAATGGAGAAAGTATTTATAGTAAGTGGGAGAAGGAAGCGTGTCAACACATCCTACGGTCTCCTCCATTAGGTTGGACCGTGAGATTCCCATGTTGCGCTGCGCAGTTGCCCGAAGTAGCACCATCCATTCGGAGAGATGTAACATGGGATTGGAACAACTCAAACTCCGAGAAATGGATAGGTCCATTAGGTCCATTCCCAGCTTTGTCTCTCCAGTTCGGTAGCATTGTTGGAGCCGACCTCTGAGGTCTGAAAATGGTGGGTCACACTTACAAGAATTGCTAAGTGTTAGTAAGTTCTTGACCAAAGTAGCGATAACTAGAATGTTATAGGAATAAGAGTTATTCTGTATTAGCATTTAGTCAAGAATGTCTTGGTTCGATGAAGGAGTGATTGATCGCCTCTCGGTAGGCGGTTGCTCGACTCACTGAAATATCGTTAAAAAAACAATAATGAGTTTATGGGTACATTATTACTTTTGCTAAATTCTTAAATTGGATAGGTTACAAACAATTCACTAATAGAATTCATTCTTTTTCAAATGTCGAACTCTTTTATCCAATTACTCGCCTTCAATAAACTCAAAGGGCGACAATTATGGAACACGAAATCAAACTTGAATACGATTCTTGTTCTTGATGATCCGAGATTCGTCTTAACGGAGGAATGTCCTCCCCCTCCCAGCTCGACAACAAACCGAATTGTTCGGGATGCTTACGAAAGATGGATTAGGGCTAATGAGAAGGCCCGAGTCTACATCTTAGCCAACATATCTGATGTGTTGTTTAAGAAACATGAGAGCATGGTCACCGCTAAGGAGATCATGGGATCATTATAGGCGATGTTCGGACAACCGTCCTCATCGGTCCATTATGATGCTCTCAAATACGTTTACAACTCCCGTATGAAGGAGGAAGCCTCTGTTAGGGAACATGTCCTTGACATGATGGTCCACTTCACCGTGGCTGAGGTAAACGGGGCTGTCATAGATGAGAAGAGTCAGGTAACCTTTATTATGGAATCTCTTCCGAAGAGTTTCCTGTCATTCTGCACCAATGCGGTGATGAATAAAATAGAGTATAACCTTACTACTCTCCTCAATGAGTTTCAGACTTTTGAATCCCTGGTGAAATCAAAAGGAAAAGAGAAGAAGGCAAATGTTGTCACTTCGAAGAAGTTCCTAAAATGATCATCCTCAGGAACCAAGTCTGATCCTTCTTTTACCAAGAATAAGGGTATTTAGAAGAAGAAGAAGGACAAAGGGAAGGGACCAGCTCCCACACGCAAGGCTAAGGCCACAAGAAAATATTTTCATTTTGGTGGTGACGGGCACTGGAAGAGGAATTGCCCAAAGTACCTTGCAGAAAAGAAAGCTGAGAAGGAAAAACAAGGTAAATATGATTTACTTGTTGTGGAAACATGTTTAGTGGAACATGATGATTCCGCCTGGATATTAGATTCAGGAGCTACTAACCATGTTTGTTCTTCTTTTTCAGAAACTAGTTCTGGCAAAGACTTTGGATGGGGAGATAACTCTCAGGGTTGGAACCGGAGAGGTTGTCTCAGCCAAAGTAGTGGGAGCAGTGAAGCTGTTGTTTAGAGATAGATTCGTTTTATTAGAAAATGTACTTTTGGTTCCTGGAATCAAAAGAAATCTTGTATCTATCTCTTGTTTACTTGAACATATGTATAAAGTATCTTTTGATCATAATGAAGCGTTCATTTGCAAAAGAGGTGTACGAATATGTTCATTTGCAAAAGAGGTGTACGAATATTTAAGATTAAATTAAATTAAAAAATTAATTAATTAAATTAATTATTTAATAATTTAATTAATTAAATTTAATTTAATTAAAAATCAATTTAATATTGATTTTTGAATTAAAATCAAATGAAAAATCAAGGATTTCCATGAAACCCAACTTGGCGACTTGCCCAATCTTACTCATCACCAAATTCACCAAAATTAGCCACCTCCATCTCAAACCACCCTCATCACACTTGAGTTGTCACTCAAATGAAGCTTGATGAAGCTTTATTTAATGGTGTTTTGAGGTGTGTTGATAGAATTTTGCAGAAAATTCTAAATTTTCGAATTAGTGACCTTTAAGGTCTTTTCTTCCAAATTCTCTCAACCTAGGATCCCACAATCCGTTCTAAGGCCTGAGAATAGTAGGGAAGACTCTAACGGTTGTCCACGAAGTGTTCGTGTTGAAAACCATCCACTGGGTGAAGAGAATTTGATCTTCAAAGTTGAGTTTTCTATCTCTCTGTTTTTCCAGCTTTGAGCATGCATTTTATTTTACAAAATTGATCAACTTAGAGTGTTCAAGATCCAAAATTGCTTCCGCTTTCTTAATCTAGACTCTTTGATGTTTATCTATATCTAATGCATCACAAGTCTGAGACTCTTGAAAAGTTCAAAGAGTATAAGGCGGAAGTAGAGAATGCATTAGGGAAAACCATTAAAACGCTTCGATCCGATCGAGGTGGAGAGTATATGGATTTGAGATTCCAGGACTATATGATAGAACATGGAATTAAATCTCAACTCTCAGCACCTAATACACCACAGCAAAATGGTGTGTCAGAAAGGAGAAATAGAACCTTGTTGGACATGGTTCGTTCCATGATGAGATATGCTCAATTGCCTGCCTCGTTTTGGGGATACGCAGTAGAGACTGCAGTTCAAATCTTGAACACTGTTCCATCAAAGAGTGTTTCAGAAACACCTTGTGAGCTGTGGAAGGGGCGTAAACCTAGTTTACAATACATCAGGATTTGGAGTTGTCCGGCACACGTGCTCGTGACAAACCAAAAGAAACTGGAACCTTGTTCAAGATTGTGCCAATTTGTTGGCTATCCCAAATAAACGAGAGGTGGTTTTTCTACGACCCACAAGAAAACAAGGTGATTGTATCGACAAACGCCACGTTCTTGGAGGAAGATCACATGAGGAACCACAAACTGCGTAGTAAATTAGTACTAAATGAAGCTACAGTTGAACCAACAAGAGTTGTTGATCAAGCTGGACCTTCATCAAGAGTTGATGGAGGAGCCAACACCTCAAGTCAGTCTCGTCCTTCTCAATTGTTGGGAATGCCTCGATGCAGTGGGAGGGTTGTTTCTCAACCTGACCGCTACTTGGGTTTAGCTGAAACTCAAGTTTTCATACCTGATGACGGTGTAGAAGATCCATTATCTTATAAACAGGCGATGAATGACGTAGACAAGGACCAATAGATCAAAGCCATGGATCTTGAAATGGAGTCAATGGACTTCAACTCAGTATGGGAACTTGTAGACCAACCTGAAGGGGTTAGACCCATAGAGTGTAAATGGATCTATAAGAGAAAGAGAGATGCAAAGGAAAGTGCAGGACCTTTAAGGCTAGACTTGTAACAAAGGGTTTTACCCAAAGGGAAGGAGTTGACTATGAAGAAACTTTTTCCCCATTGCTATCTCTTGAAGTCTATAAGGATACTCTTGTCCATAGCCGCATTTTATGACTATGAAATCGCAAATGGACGTCAAGACTGCCTTTTTGAATGGTAATCATGACGAGAGCATCTATATGTCTCAGCCTGAAGGGTTCATAATCCAAGGTCAGGAGCAAAACGTTTGCAAGCTCAATCGATCCATTTATGGGTTGAAACAAACGTCCAGATCTTGGAATATAAGATTTGATACTGCGATCAAGTCTTATGGTTTTGACCAAAGCGTTGATGAGCCTTGTGTTTACAAGAGGATCATCAACGACAAAGTAGCTTTATTAGTACTTTATATGGATGATATCCTACTCATTGGGAATGATGTAGGATACCTTACTGACATAAAGAATTGGCTGGCGACCCAATTCCAAATGAAAGATTTGGGAGAGGCTCAATATGTTCTTGGGATTCAGATCTTCAGGAATCCCAAGAACAGAACTCTAGCACTGTCTCAAGCGTCTTATATCGACAAAATGTTGTCTCGGTATTCGATGTAGAATTCCAAGAGGGGCTTATTTGTTGGGATGTATGTCCTCATCTCGTGTAGTTTGTAATATTCCAAGTTGTAAATGAATAAGAGTTATTTATTTCAACATTGTGTAATAAATAAAAGTTATTTATTTAAACTTTGTGTCTCGCATTTTTCATAAACTTAATCCAATAAACTAAGCTCCAGGGTCATTGTATTATGAGAGAACTAAGAACTTGAACGGTGTGTAGTGGACACACAAGGAGGATCACGTTCGAGTTAATGACCAGAACAGTCTACAGTATATGGATAGGGTTGGAGACCTAATCCTGGATACACTGTGGATGCGGCTCGCTTTGTATTAGATACAAACGAGGTGATCTGACTCGTTCATGTGGTTGACATGCGAGTGGGGGCATCCTGTGCAATGAGATTGTACAAGACCGGAACGTGAATTATTAGACTTACTGATGTAACACCGTTAACAGTATAGAGCAAATAAATTCGTAGATGACCATTAGTGACTCGACCTTAATCCTGAGCGTGTTACGGACTCCTGTCTGCGGGGGTTTGTCCTTTGACTAGTACGGGTGAGGGTGGCCACTATTGCTCGCCCAATATGCCTATCTTCTCAGGGGCAGGACCACGTGGGGAGCTGGGAACTTGACTACGCAAGAAGAAATTCACTCGTTTCCGACTTTAGGGAAAGTAGAGGGGTTGTTCCCTTGAGTGCTGTCTCCAGGGCTTGAACAACGGGGCCCCACTCTCTCATTGGCCTGAGAGGGTTGTTGTTTATTGTTGGACCATGCAACGTAGTTGTTCATTAGAGGAGCAGTGGGACTTAAGGAGCAAGAGGTAGACACAGGGGTAAAACGGTAATTTAACCCACCTGTGACTACGAAAAACCTGTGAAGGGGTGACTCATGGGTATTGATTATATCGATGGACACAACATGTCCTACATTGATGAGAGTGCAGCTACGGAATTTAGTGGAGTGTTACCGTAGCTAATGAATGTTGAATAACCGAGTCAAAGAGTTTGACAGGTTAGTCTTGGATCATTGGAGCTCGTCACGTGTAGATCCATTAGGTCCCTCGGTTGGCTCAAATTGGACAAATTGAGGGTTTACAGTTTGGTGTGAATTTGAAGTGTTGAAATTCATTATTTGGGTATTTATGTCGTTTATATGAGATATAGATGACATAATATATAGTTTGATGTGAATGAGATTCATAATAAACTATAGTGTAGCCTAATTGATTAATTAGTGCTATTTGGAGAAATTGAATTGAGAGAAATTAAATTGAATGTGATTCAATTTATAATTCCACATTTATGCAAATGAGATTTGTATAATAAGGTATGAGATACCTTATATTATATAATATGCAAATGTGATTTGTATATTATATGGTTGTGGTAAAATTGTGATTTGGTGGAGGTTTTAACTCCATCACACAATAGTATTTAAAGGCTTTCCAAGAAGCCTTTGGTATGCCATTTGCCATTTTTTGGATTTCCATCCAAAGAGAGCAAAGCAATTCTCTCTAGAATTCTCTCATCTCTCTAACATTTCTCCTCACCCAAAATCAAAGGGAGTCCCACTCACTCTCCCTCAACCTCCCGAGAACAACCGAGAAGACCCTTTGGAGGTGTCTCCCTGTTCGGATCGAGGATCGAGTTCGAGGAGTTCGTTGGTACGAGAGAGATCGTGACCGGAGAAGGAGAAAACGTTGAAGAAGTGTTCTTCAAGAGGTTAGTATCCATTATACTTACTATTTTCCCTATTATTTTGCATGTTTAGCCTAGGATCTATAAGATAGATTCAATTTTAAGACACGTTTTACACAACGGATCAACGACGTTTCACAACGTCTTCCGCTGCGGGAATTCAAAATCCCTTCATTATTACCCTTCAGGCATGGAGTTCATCTGTCTAAGGAACAGTGTCCTAAGACACATCAAGAAGTTGAGGATATGAGACATATTCCCTATGCCTATGCAGTAGGTAGCTTAATATATGCTATGCTGTTGGAGGGTGCTGCAGTGCAGCGTTGCAATGCCACAACGTTGAGAACGCTAGGCGCGATGCTATACATTAGAGCATTGCAACACAATAACAATGTTGCAACGCCGTGTCGTATTGGTGCGTGGAGTGCAAAAATTCTGGGGACGTGATACGTGTGCAGCGGTTCGAGTTCGGGCTGGTGCAACTTTCGTTTTTAAATTTTTTTTATTAATTGATTTGTCAAATTTGATTTTATAAATGTATTTTATTTAATTATTTTAATTAATATTAATATAAATGTTAAATTAATGTTAATTAATTTAATTTCATGTCCCTAGGGTGCCAAAAATCGGTCCAATATTGCTATTTAATTATTTTATGCATGAGATGTATGATTTAATTATTTCTATGTGCATAGAGTATGTCATATAGATTTAAAATCTCACCTTAGGTTAAACATCTCATGCATCATATTTATATTATAAGAGTTATAATATATAGTATGCATGATAGGATTATATTATAAGAGTTATAATATAATGTTTGCATGTTTTAATTTATTTAATATAAGTGTTATATTTCTTAGATTAAAAGCATGTTCATGCATTTAATTCATGTGATGAATGTATGTTATAGTATAGTATTATTCATGTGATGAATGATCAAACAATATAACATAGAAATGCATGTAATCTAAGTTAATTATTAGTTTTAAATGGTTTAGAACTTGAATAATTAGACTTAGGTTTTCTATTTCTAATGAGATTAGAAATTAGGAAATCAAATATGACCTTTGAATGGAGACCGATAAGTAACTCTGTCTAAGGAAGGTTTTGTTTAAGGCTGGAGTATTTAAGTTGACGCTTGCGGAACACCACTACACGAAACCGACACGGGAGTGACTTCTGATGCCCGAGATTCTTAGGTTATATTCTCGTGAGTGCCGTTAATTAAGAGTTAATTAATTTACTCACATAAACCTAAGTTAATAATGTGATTATGGACTTAGGCTAATCCAATATAAGAGTTATATTGGTAGACTTAGGTAAATTTTAGCCGGTTTATCTAGGTCAATCCCGAATATTTTAAAGTGCTGAGTGGGAGGAAATAAAGTGTATGAGATACATTTATTTTTCCATCCAAAAATCTCCGTTAAGTTCGCACCGTGAGATCCATGCTCGGCCTCGTGGCGCAAATGGGAGCGTCCCCCTACGGGTGGCATTTGTATGGGTCAATATCAACGTGAATGGAGATAGTACTTATAGTGAGTGGGAGTGAGATCTGTGAAAACGGGACCCACGGTCTCTTCTTTCGATTCACACCGTGAGACACCTATGATCCGCCTGCTAGTTTGGCCTGGACCAGACAATCCCTACGGAGGGCCTTGATCATGGGAGTCGGAACACCGTGAATTCCCGAAAGGGATACGATTTCCTTGTTGGTTTTCCTTCTTAGTCCTCCCTATGGCGACTATTGTTTGGACGAATACTTGGAAATTTAAAGATTGAGGGTGACACTCACAGGATTCATTAAGTGTTAATGGATTCAGACTGAAAAATGGTAACTGGATGCCTAATGGAATAAGAGTTATTCTGGTATTAGGGTCTGGTCGAGAAAGTCTCATCCTAGAAGAGGAGTGGGTTTGTCTACCCTATGGTGGCGGTCATTCTAAACCTTTAGGGTATCATTGCAAATTTTGAATGACCTAGGGATCATAAGATAATAATTTGCTAAAACCCGATTGGATTTTCAAAAATTTTTTTTGCGAGACTAATCCAAAGTTTTTCATTTTATTTCAGCAACAAAATGTCAAACGCTTTTAACGTTCCTTTAGCTTCCGTTAAGTTAGTCGGCGATAGTATTTCGTGGAAAAACAATATAGACACGATTTTGGTAAATGATGACCAAGAGTTCGCACTCACTGAGGAGGGTCCTCGGTGCTCTGGCTCAACATCTTATTCGACAATCTACAAACCTTCCAAATCCTTGGTGCAAACTAGGGACAGGAAGCCGAGGCAAGTGTTGCCTTAAGACCTTTTCACGTGGTATGACCTGCAGGACAAAATTTGTAGGCTCTTGAGCCCTAAAGGGAAGAAGGAGAAGTTGAAAAAGGATAGTGTTGACTTGCACTGCCACTTCTCAAATGCAAAGAAATCAAGGATGTTGCGTAAAGTGTTTCTCTCATCGCAACGGGGGACAGACACACGAAAAGGAGTTGTCCCAAGTTCCTTGATGAAAAGAAGATGACAGTAAATGTGATTTACTTGTCACGAAACTTTTTAGTGGAGAGTAATGACTCACTTGGATATTGGATTCAGCGCCACTAACCATGTTTGCTCTTCTTTTCAAGGATTAAGTTCTTGCGTGATGCACTGCAAGAGGGTGAGATAACACTCGTGGTTGGATCCTAGAAGTTGTCTCACTGCAACAATAGGCTGCAGAAGTCGTTCTTTGGCGGGAAGTACTTATTATTGGATAATATGTACATAGTTCCTGGGTTTACGAGAAACCTAGTTTCTATATCCTGCCTATTAGAACAAAATATATCTGTTTCTTTCAAGAGCAATAAAGTGTTTATTTCTCGAAATGGAAATTTGATTTGTTCTGCTTCGCTTGAGAACAATTTATATGTTTTGAACCCTAATTCGGTCAAAAGTGTTTTGAACACCGAATTGTTTAAAACAGCAGAAACACAAACTAAGAGATTGAAAGTTTCTCCAAAAGAAAGTGCCCATATTTGGCATCTACGGTTAGGCCACATTAATCTCAATAGGATTGAGAGACTAGTGAAGAGTGGACTTCTAAGCGAGTTGGAAGAAAACTCTTTACCGGTATGTGAGTCATGCCTTGAAGGCAAAATGACCAAACGTCCTTTTAGTGGAAAAAGATATAGAGCCAAGGAGCCCCTTGAGCTTATACATTCTGACCTCTGTGGTCCGATGAATGTTAAAGCATGAGGTGGTTACGAATACTTCGTATCTTTCATAGATGACTATTCGGGGTATGGGTACATTTACCCAATGCATAGGAAGTCTGAAACACTTGAAAAGTTCAAGGAGTTCAAGACTGAGGTTGAGAACCTGTTAGGTAAAACGATTAAAACACTTCGATCGGATCGAGGTGGAGAGTATATGGACACTGAATTCCAGGACTATATGATAGAACATGGAATTACGTCCCAACTCTCAGCACCTGGTATGCAACAGCAGAATGGTGTATCGGAGAGGAGAAACAGAACCTTGTTTGTTGGGATTTCTGTCCTAATCTCGTGTTTGTAAAATATTGTTTTGAAATTAATTAGAGTTATTCATTTCTTTACTTTGTGTCTCGCAATAATTTAAACCTTTCCAATAAACTAAGCTCCAGGGTCATTGAATATATAAGAAAACTAGAACTTGAACGATGTGTAGTTGACACACAAGGAGGATCACGTTCGAGTTAATGACCCGAACGGTCTACAGTATAAGGATGAGGTTGGAGACCTAATCCTGGATACACTGTGGGTGCGGCCCGCTTTGTATTAAATACAAACGAGGTGATCTGACTCGTTCATGTGGTTGACATTCGAGTGGGGGCATCCTGTACAATGAGTTTGTACAAGACCGGACCGTGAATTATTAGACTTACTTATATAACACCGTTGACAGTAAAGACTAATAAATTCATAGATGACCATTAGTGACTCAACCTGAATCCTGAGCGTATTACGGACTCCTCATGCGGGTCCGTCCCTTTGACTAGTACTGGTGAGGGTAGTCTCGATTACTTGCCCAATATGCCTATCTTCTCGGGACGTAACCAAGTAGAGAGTCGGGAACCTAACTACGCGAGATGAAATTCACTCGTTCCCGCCTTTATAGGGAATCTAGAGGGTTGTTCCCTTAAGTCTTTGTCTCGGGGCTTGGACAACGCGCGCCCACCTTCTCACCGGCCCGAGAAGGGTGTTGTGTATGGTTGGACCATCACAATATGTTGTTCATTAGAGGAGCAGTGGGGACATAAGGAACAAGAAGTAGACACAGGGGTAAAATGGTAATTTGATCCAGCCATGTCTACGAACAACCTGTGAAGGGTCGACTCATGGGCATTGGTTATATCAGTGGACACGTAATATTCTACACTGATGGGAGTACAACTACAGGCTATAGTGGAATGTTACTGTAGCTAATGAATATTGGTTGACTAAGTCAAAGAGTTTGACAGGTTAACCTCATATCATTGGAGCCCGTCACTGTAGGTCCATTAGGTCCCTTGGTTGGCTCAATATGGGATAAATGAAGGATTAATGTTTTGACATGAAATTGAAGTGTTCAATTTCACTTTTAAGAGTATTTATATCATTTATATGAGATATAGATGATATAATATATAGTTTAATATGAATGAGATTCATAATAAACTATATGTTAGCCTAATTGTTGAATCAATGGCTAAATGGAGAAATTAATTGAGAGAAATTAAATTGGATGTGATTCAATTTAATTAATACACAATTATTGAGATATGAGATATCTTATATTATGTGATTATGTAAATGAGATTTACATAACATATAGTTGTGGTAAAGTGGTAATAATGTGAAGTTTTGAACTCCATCATTCCACTATTTAAACCCCTTTGCAAAAGGTTTTTGGTAACATAAGCTAAGTGAAGCCAAGTTGTTTGATTTTTCCCTAAGAATCCAAAAGTCATATTCTCTCTACTCTCTCAATTCTCTTCACCTTCCAAAACACAAAAGTTCCCACCAACTTCCCTTCTCCAAAAGAGAACAACCAAGAAGATCTATTTTGGTAGTGTTTGGGATCCGATCGTGGGAAGAGTTCGTTGAAATCGAGGAGCACGAAGAATCGTGATCTGTAGGAGAGATTGTTGAATTGGTCTACAACAAGTAAGTATGTTCTTCTTGTTGTACAATTTAGCATGTTTAGCCTAGATCTAATAGTTAGATCATTTTAATAAACACATGTTGCATGATGATACCATGACGATACGATCGTCTTCCGCTCCGCGGGGATTCTCATTACCTTCAATTGGTATCAGAGCCATTTCGATGGTCATTCATCTATGCACTGTTTTAATAAGATTTAGGTGGGTATTTTACCATATTTTCATGAGATGAATGTTTGGTTTGCGAAATGGATGTTTTCGGTTTTTGGCACCAATTATGTTGATGAGATCAATGTAAGGGCCCGTTGTTTTGGGCAATTTTGTTGTAAATCGAGTCTGTAAGTCCGGGTCGTTTGTAGCAAGAGTTGATGTGAAGAAATCGGAGCAGAAACAGACGAAAAACTGGGGGAAAAATAGCAAGAAGAATGTTGTCTGTCGATGGCGTTGAGACGCTGCCCAACGGCGTCTCAACGCCGTGCTTGCGGTCGGTGGCTATGCAGCACAATGGCGTTGCAACGCCACTGGCGTTGAGAACGCGCCACGACGCCATAGGCGACAGCGTTGCAACACTGTGTACGTTGAAGAATTAATGCGCGCGACGTGGAGCGTTTTCTGACCGTTGGTTTTATTAATTTTCAGTTTTTTTTTTATAAAAAATGTTTTTTTTAATTTATTTCTTTAATTATTTTATTAAATATTATTAATATAAATGTTATATTAATTTTATTTAATTAAATAATTGCCCCTAGGTGCCAAAAACCGGTCCAATTTTGCTATTTAATTATTTTATGCATGAGATGTATAATTTTAATTAATTTCTATGTGCATAATGTATGTCATATAGTTTTAAAATCCCACCTTAGGTTAAACATATTCATGCATCATATATATTATAAGAGTTATAATATAGTTTGCATGATAGGTTATGTTATAAGAGTTATGATGTAATTAAATGCATATTTAATTTAATTAATATAAGTGTTATATTTTTAGATTAAAGTATGCTCATGCATTTATATTCATGTGATGAATGATATTATGTTATAGTATATAGTTATTCATGTGATGAATGTTCAAACACTATAACATAGAAATGCATGCAACCTAAGTTAATTATTAGTTTTAAAGTGTTTAGAACTTGAATAATTAGACTTAGGTTTTCTAATTTTCTAATTCGATTAGAAATTTAGGAAATCAAATATAATCTTTGAATGGTGACTGATTAGTAACTCTGTCTAAGGAAGGTTTTGTCTAAGGCTGGGGTATTTAAATTGACGCTTGTGGAACACCCCTACCTGGAAACCGACCTGGGAGTGAATTCGGTCCAGAGATTCTTAGGTTATATTTACGTGAGCGCCGTTAATTAAGTGTTAATTAATTTTCTCACATAAACCTAAGTTAATAATGTGATTATAGACTTAGGCAAAATACCATATAATAGTTATATTGGTAGACTTAGGTATTTTTTAGCCGATTATCTAAGTCAATCCCTAGTAAAATTAAAGTACTAAGTGGGAGGAAATATAGTGTATGAGATACATTTCAATTTCCAACCACAAATCTCCTTCAAGTCCGCACCGTGTGATCTATACTCGGCCTCGTGGCACAAATGAGAGCGTTCCCCTTCGGGTGGCATTTGTATAGGTCAATATCATCGTTGATGGAGAGAGTACTTATAGTGAGTGGGAGCGGGACATGTGAAAACGAGACCCACGGTCTCTTCTTTCGATTCACACCGTGAGACACCTATGATCTGCCTGCTAGTTTGGCCTTGACCAGACAATCCCTTCAGAGGGCTTGATCATGGGAGTCTGAACACGTGATGAATTCCCAAAAGGGATCAGCTTTCTGGTTGGTTTTCCTTCTTAGTTCACCCTTCTGGTGGCTATTGTTAGGACGGATACTTGGAAACTTAAAGATTGAGGTGACACTCACGAAATCTGTTAAGTGTTAATGAATTTGACCGAACATTGGTAATTGGATGCCTAATGGAATAAGAGTTATTCTGGGATTAGGGTCTGATCGAGAAAGTCTCGTCTTAGAGGAGGAGTGTTCTGTTCACCCTTCGGTGGCAGTCATTCTAAACCTCTAGGGTATCATTGCAAAATTTTGAATGACCTAGGGAGCATGAAATATTTTTGCTAAAATTAGATTAATTTTCAAAAGGTTTTTGCGAGACTAATACAAAGTTTTTCTTAAATTTTCAGCTAAAAATGTCTAGCGCTATTATAGCTTTACTTGCTTCCGATAAGTTAGTGGGAGATAATTACCATAGCTGGAAAAAAAACATCAATACAATATTGGTAACTGAAGACATAAAGTTCGTGCTGTCTGAGGAGTGTCCTCAGATGCCAGGCGTGACCGCATCGCGAGTTGTTCGCGATACGTACGATCGATGGATCAGGGCCAATGAAAAGGTCAAGGTCTACATAATTGCCAGCATGTCTGATGTCTTGGCAAAGAAGCATGAGCTGATGGTTTCCGCTAAGGAAATCATTGAGTCCTTGCAGGAAAAGTTTGGACAACAGTCCTTTCAGGTCCACCATGACTCGCTCAAATACATTTTCAACGCTCGGATGAAAGAGGGGTCGTCTGTCCGTGAACATGTTCTAGACATGATGATCCGCTTTAATCTGGCCGAGATGAATGGGGCTTCGATCGACGAGTCGAGCCAAGTCAGTTTTATCATGGAGACTCTTCCGAAGAGTTTCCTTCGTTTAAGTAGCAATGCTTTGTTATGAACAAAATTAGCTACAATCGACTACCCTCCTCAATGAGCTACAGAATTTCAAACCCACTGAGCAGGTCAAGGAATCTGAGGCAAATGTTGCCTACGGTGTCTTATCACAGGGGTTCGACCTCTGGGACAAAATCTGTTGCTTCTTTACTCCCGAAAGGGAAGAAGAGGATGAAGAGGGGTAAAACGACCGAGTGCACGCCCGGGGAGGGCAAGAAGGTCAAGGAGGTTGCAGAGAAAGGAAAGTGTTTCCACTGCAATAGAAGCGGACACTGGAAGAGAAACTGTCCCAAATTCCTGGCCGAGAGGAAGAATCAAGGTAAATGTGATTTACTTTTGGTAGAAACATGTTTAGTGGAGAGTAAAGACTCTTCCTGGATATTAGATTCAGCGCCACTAACCACGCTTTGTTCTTCTTTTCGTGGATTGATTCTGGCGCAACACAGAGAGGGTGAGGTGACTCTACGGGTTGGATCCGGGAGTTTGTCTCTCTTCGCAAAGAATTGGCACTGAAGAAGTGCATTTTGGCGGGAAGTACTTATTGTTAGACAATTTGTACATAGTTCCAGGGTTTACTAGAAACCTTGTTTCTATTTCCTGCTTAATTGAACACTGTATTTCAGTTTCTTTTGAATTAAATAAAACGTTTATTTCTTTCAAAGGGAATGTTATTTGTTCACTTCACTTGAAAATAATCAGATGTTTTAAAACCCAATTCGGTTAAAAGTGTTTTGAATATCGAATTGTTTAAAATCATGAAACACTGAACTAAGAAAGCAAAAATTTCTCCAAAAGAAAATGCTCATCTTTGGCATCTACTAAGGCCACATTAATCTCAGTAGGATTGAGAAACTAGTGAAGAGTGGACTTCTAAACGAGTTGGAAGAAAACTCTTTGCGAGTATGTGAGTCATGCCTTGAAGGAAAAATGACCAAACGTCCTTTTAGTGGAAAAGGATATAGAGCCAATGAGCCTCTCGAGTTAGTACATTCTAACCTCTGTGGTCCGATGAATGTTAAACCTCGGGGCGGTTATGAGTACTTCATGTCTTTCATAGACGATTACTCCAGATATGGGTATATTTACATAATGCATAAGAAGTCTGAAACTCTTGAAAAGTTCAAGGAGTATAAGACTGAGGTTGAGAACCTCTTAGGTAAATCGCTTAAAACACTTCGATCGGATCGAGGTGGAGAGTACATGGACACAGAATTCCAGGACTATATGATAGAACACAGACTTACGTCCCAACTCTCAGCACCTGGTATGCCACAGCGGAATGGTGTATCGGAGAGGAGAAACAGAACCTTGTTGGACATGGTTCGGTCGATGATGAGCTATGCTTGTCTCCCTGATTATTTCTGGGGGTACGCAGTAGAGACTGCGGTTTACATTTTGAACAAAGTTCCATCAAAGAGTGTTTGTGAAACACCCTTTGAGCTCTGGAGTGGACGTAAAGGCAGTTTACATCACCTGAGAATTTGGGGATGCCCGGCCCATGTGTTGGTGTCAAACCCGAAAAAGTTGGAAACCCGATCGAAATTGTGCCTATTCGTAGGTTACCCTAAAGAGACTAGGGGTGGTCTGTTTTACGATCCCAAGGAAAATAGGGTGCTTGTGTCGACAAACGCCATTTTCTTAGAGGAAGACCACATCAAGGATCATTTACCAAGGAGTAAAATTGTATTGAAACAAATGGACAGTACATCAGCAAGAGTTGCTGATAGGGCAAGTATGTCAGCAAGCGTTGTTGACCCTAGCACGTCTAGTCAAATCCGTTCCCAAGAGTTGGGAATGCCTCGACGTAGTGGGAGGACTGTGAGACAATCCGATCGCTATATGGGTTTAGCTGAAACCTCAGTTGTCGCTCCTGACGATGACTGTGAGGATCCATTGACCTATGGTCAGACAATGGTTGATGTTGATAAAGAAGAGTGGATTAAAGCTATGGACCAAGAAATGGAGTCTATGTACTTCAATTCTGTCTGGGAGCTTGTGGATCAACCGGATGGGGGGTAAAACCTATTGGTTGTAAATGGATCTACAAGCGTAAACGTGGCATAGATGGGAAGGTGAAAACCTTCAAAGCCCGACTAGTGGCAAAGGGTTTTACCCAGGTTGAAGGGTTTTACCCAGGTTGAAGGGGTTGACTATGAGGAGACCTTTTCACCTGTTGCCATGGTAAAGTCAATCAGGATCCTTCTGGCCATCGCCGCGTATTATGTCTACGAGGTATGGCGGATGGATGTCAAGACAACCTTTCTCGATGGCAAACTTGATGAGACCATCTACATGGACCAAATTTAAAGGGTTCATTGCCCAAGGCCAAGAGCAAAAGGTTTGCTTAGCTTTCATAGGTCCATTTATGGACTGAAACAAGCTTCGAGGTCTTGGAATATAAGATTTGATGAGGCTATCAAGTCTTATGGCTTTGATCAAAATGCCGACGAGCCTTGTGTCTACAAGAAAATCGTTGACAAAACTGTCGCATTTTTGGTGTTGTATGTGGACGATATTCTTCTCATTGGAAATGAGGTAGAATTTCGTACTGACGTTAAGAAGTGGCTAGCTTCACAATTCCAAATGAAAGATTTGGGAGAAACTCAGTATGTTCTAGGTATCCAGATAGTCCGGGACCGAAAGAACAGCATGCTAGCCTTGTCTTAGGCGTCTTATATTGACAAGATGTTGTTTAAATATAAGATGCAGAACTCCAAGAAGGGCTTGCTGCCTTTTAGGCATGGGGTTCACTTGTCTAAGGATCAGTGTCCTAAGACTCCTCAAGATGTTGAGGATATGAGACGCATTCCATATGCTTCAGTTGTGGGGAGCTTGATGTATGCAATGCTGTGTACTAGGCCCGACATCCATTATGCAAAGAGGGAATTGTCGGTGAGATATCACCCAATCCAGGATTAGTTCACTGGAAAGCCGTAAAGACAATCCTCAAGTATCTTAGGGGAACGAGGAACTACAACTTAGTGTATGGGCGTGGGGATTTGATCCTTACAGGATATACGGATTCTGATTTTTCGACCGATAAGGATTCTAGGAAATCCACTTCGGGGTCAGCCTTCGTCTTGTATATGGAAGCAGAGTATGTTGCGGCTTGTGAAGCTGCAAAGGAAGCTGTTTGGCTTAGGAAGTTCATGACGGATTTGGAATTTGTTCCAAATATGAACTTGCCAATCACGTTGTTTTGTGATAACAGTGGTGCAGTAGCCAACTCACGTGAGCCTCGAAGCCATAAAAGAGGTAAACACATTAAGCGCAAGTATCATCTGATACGGGAAATTGTGCACCATGGAGACTTGACAGTCACGCAGATAGCATCGGAGCACAATGTAGCTGACCATTTACAAAGTCCCTCACGGCTAAAGTGTTTGAGGGTCACCTAGAGAGTCTAGGTATTCGAGAGCTTCCTGACTAGGGCAAGTGGGAGATGTGTAAACGGGTATTCAATGCCCTAGTTTATTGTATTTTTTATTGTAACTCAAATACATTTTTGGAAATGTATCTTCTCCACTAGCTTAGTCCAAGTGGGAGTTTGTTGGGATTTCTGTCCTAATCTCGTGTTTGTAAAATATTGTTTTGAAATTAATAAGAGTTATTCATTTCTTTACTTTGTGTCTCGCAATAATTTAAATCTTTCCAATAAACTAAGCTCCAGGGTCATTGAATATATAAGAAAACTAGAACTTGAACGGTGTGTAGTTGACACACAAGGAGGATCACGTTCGAGTTAATGACCCGAACGGTCTACAGTATAAGGATGAGGTTGGAGACCTAATCCTGGATACACTGTGGTTGCGGCCCGCTTTGTATTAAATACAAACGAGGTGATCTGACTCGTTCATGTGGTTGACATGCGAGTGGGGGCATCCTGCATAAATGAGATTGTACAAGATCGGACCGTGAATTATTAGACTTACCGATATAACACCGCTGTGAGAAAGACTAATAAATTCATAGATTACCATTAGTGACTCGACACGAATCCGAGCGTATTACGGACTCCCCATCTGCGAGTGTCCGTTCTTTGACTAGTACGGGTGAGGGTGGTCTCAGTTACTTGCCCAATATGCCTATCTTCTCAGGGACAGAACCAAGTAGAGAGCTGGGAACCTAACTACGCGAGATGGAATTTACTCGTTCCCGCCTATAGGGAATCTAGAGTGGTTGTTCCCTTAAGTGTTGTCTCCAGGGCTTGGACAACGGGCGCCCACCTTCTCACTGGCCCGAGAAGGGTGTTGTGTATGGTTGGACCATCACAATATGTTGTTCATTAGAGGCAGCGGTGAGGACTTAAGGAACAAGAAGTAGACACGAGGGGGGTAAACGGTAATTTGACCCGACCATGTCTCACGAACAACCCGTGAAGGGTCGACTCATGGGCATTGGTTATATCACTGGACACGTAATATTCTACACTGATGGGAGTACAACTACAGGCTATAGTGGAATGTTACTGTAGCTAATGAAGATTTGTTGACTGGGTCAAAGAGTTTGATAGGTTAACCTCATATCATTGGAGCCCGTCACTGTAGGGCCATTAGGTCCCTTGGTTGGCTCAATATGGGATAAAAGAAGGATTAATGTTTTGGCATGAAGTTGAAGTGTTCAATTTCACTTTTAAGAGTATTTATATCATTTATATGAGATATAGATGATATAATATATAGTTTAATATGAATGAGATTCATAATAAACTATATGTTAGCCTAATTGTTGAATCAATGGCTAAATGGAGAAATTAATTGAGAGAAATTAAATTGGATGTGATTCAATTTAATTAATACACAATTATTGAGATATGAGATATCTTATATTATGTGATTATGTAAATGAGAATTAAATAACATATAGTTGTGGTAAAGTGGTAATAATGTGAAGTTTTGAACTCCATCATTCCACTATTTAAACCCCATTGCAAAAGGTTTTTGGTAAGATAAGCTAAGTGAAGCCAAGTCGTTTTTTTTTTGGATTTTGCCCTAAGAATCCAAAAGTCATACTCTCTACTCTCTCAATTCTCTTCACCTTCCAAAACACAAATGTTCCCACCAACTTCCCTTCTCCAAAAGAGAACAACCAAGAAGATCTATTTTGGTAGTGTTTGGGATCCGATCGTGGGAAGAGTTCGTTGAGATCGAGGAGCACGAAGAATCGTGATCTACAGGAGAGATTGCTGAATTGGTTTACAACAAGTAAGTATGTTCTTCTTGTTGTACAATTTAGCATGTTTAGCCTAGATCTAATAGTTAGATCATTTTAATAAACACATGTTGCATGATGATACCATGACGAAACGATCGTCTTCCGTTGCGCGGGGATTCTCATTCCCTTCATTGTTGGACATGGTTCGGTCCATGATGAGTTATGCTCATCTCCCTGATTCCTTTTGGGGTTACGCAGTGGAGACTGCGGTTTACATTTTGAACACAGTTCCGCCGAAAAGTGTTTGTGAAACCTTTCGATCTCTGGCATGGTTGTAAAACTAGTTTACGTCATTTCAGAATTTGGGGATGCCCGACCCATGTGTTGGTGTCAAACCCGAAGAAGCTGGAACCCCGTTCAAAGTTATGCCTCTTTGTAGGTTACCCAAAAGAGACTAGAGGTGGTTACTTTTATGATCCTAAGGATAATAGGATGCTTGTGTCGACAAACGCCACTTTCCTTGAGGAAGACCACATCAGGAATCACTTACCAAGGAGTAAGATTGTGTTAAATGAAATGGACAGTACATCCGCAAGAGTTGCTGATGGTGCTAGTACGTCAATGTTGCTGCAACATTTATGATAATGCAATACCGCAGTGTACAGGTCAAGTTTTAGTATAGTGATTTATGAGTCCAAGTATCGTCCTCGGGAATGGGTTTCTAGATTAATTAATTACTAAGGTACTAATTCTTAATTTTAGCTAAAGAAACATAACATGGATTGGTGGGTGAAACAAGAATTAAAGACAAACAAACATGTGGAGACACGAATTGATAGATTTAAAGAAAATTAACCTTGCAACTCAACACTTAATTACACATGCAATGAATAAATGAGATGAATTTATAAACGAGAAGTAAATTACTCAAGAAAGTCTCTCGATCTCTCAAGAGCCTCGCACATATAATAAATCCTATAGTCTCCATATAAAATCTAAGTATGCACGGCATTACGCAACTTCTTTATGTGTTTCCCTTAAACTTCTAAGTCATTCTCATGCCAGAATTCTAAGGGTTTTGACAACCTTGTTCTAATTTAAGCTTTTTCTCTTGAGTCCACTTAAACCAAAGATATAAATGAAATTAAGAATGAATTGCCAAAAATAAAGATCAAAACATACTTCAATACATGGTAAAGAAGTCTTAAACAAGCTAATCAAATTCCAACTACAACGTTTAGCTACTCAAAATCACCATAAAAACAAGCTAAAGTCATAGGAAAAGTCTTTAAACTCAATTACAAACTAAAAGAATGAGAAATAAACTTATGTGTCGATGTGGGTCCCTCGTTCCCGAGCTACCGTCACGATCTCGAGCCTCCACAAACGCTTTAGCTCTCATGGAATGCTCTTTTTTCTCCCCTTAGAGTGTGTATTTCGAAATTAGGGCTAAAAACTACCAAATTCGGCTCCTTTTGCAATGAAAACAACATGTTGTATTTATAGGGCTTTTCGGTACGACGTTGCAACGTCGATCATGGCGTTGCAACGCAGCGCGGCTCGCCGCCACCAAAATTTACTCGACCATTTTTGTCATATCTTTTCGCTCGGGTGTCCAAATGACCTCCAATTTGATGCGTTGGAATCGTGATTCGATGTAGAATCTCTCAGTATATTTATTATACTCAAAATACATCAATATTTTTCTTGAGTCTTCAATTAAGCACACACATGTTCCAAATTGCAACAAAATAGTCTCAAAACACTCAATTATTGCTTCTCAAGCTCAATTTCCTGAAATTAACCATAAAATACCATGAATGCCCATGTTTTAAGTATAATAACTAGCTAAAATATAGAAATAAGATAGCATATTTGAATGCTATCAGTCAACAAGTGTTGTTGATCCTAGCTCGTCTAGTCAAGTCCGTTCCCAAGATTTGGGAATGCCTCGACGTAGTGGGAGGGCTGTGAGACAGCCTGAACCTTACATAGGTTTAGCTGAAACCCAAGTCGTCACCCTTGATGATGACTGCGAGGATCCATTGACCTATGGTCAGGCAATGACTTACGTTGACAAAGACGAATGGATTAAAGCTATGGACCAGAAAATGAAGACAATGTACTTCAATTCCGTCTGGGAGCTTGTGGACCAACCAGATGGGGTAAAACCTATTGGTTGCAAGTGGATCTACATGCGTAAACGTGGTGTAGATGGGAAGGTGCAGACCTTCAAAGCTCGACTAGTGGCAAAGGGTTTTACCCAGGTGGAAGGGGTTGACTATGAGGAAACCTTCTGGCCATTGCTGCATATTATGACTATGAGGTATGGCAGATGGATTTCAAGACCGCCTTTCTTAATGGCAACCTTGACGAGATCATCTACATGGACCAGCCCAAGGGGTTCATTGCCCAAGGCCAAGAGCAAAGAGTTTGCCCGCTTAAAAGGTCTATTTATAGACTGAAACAAGCCTCGAGGTCTTGGAATATAAGGTTTGATGAGGCGATCAAATCTTATGGCTTTGATCAAAATGTTGACGAGCCTTGTGTTTACAAGAAAATCGTTAACAATACTGTCGCGTTTCTTATATTGTATGTGGATGATATCCTTCTCATTGGGAATGAGGTAGGGTTTCTTACCGACATTAAGGAATGGTTGGCTTCGCAATTCCAAATGAAAGATTTGGGAGAGGCACAGTATGTTCTAGGTATCCAGATTGTCCGGAACTGGAAGAACAGAACGCTAGCCATGTCTCAAGCGTGTTATATTGACAAGATGTTGTCTAGATATAAGATGCAGAACTCCAAGAAGGGCTTGCTGCCTTTCAGGCATGGGGTTCACCTTTCTAAGGATCAATGTCCTAAGACGCCCTCAAGAGGTTGAGGATATGAGACGAATCCCTATGCTTCAAATTGTAGGGAGCCCGATATATGTCATGTTGTGTACTAGGCCCGACATCCATTATGCGCTTGGGATTGTCGGTGGGTATCAATCCAATCGAGGATTAGATCACTGGACAACCGTAAAGGCAATCCTCAAGTATCTTAGGAGAACGAGGAACTACAGCCTTGTGTATGGGAGTGGGGATTTGATCCTTACGGGAAACACAGATTATGACTTTCAGACCGATAAGGATGCTAGGAAATCCACATCGTGGTCAACCTTCATTCTGAATGGAGGAGCTGTAGTGTGGCGAAGCATCAAGCAGGGATGCATCGCTGATTCCACGATGGAAGCCGAGTATGTTGCGGCTTGTGAAGCTGCAAATGAAGCTTTTTGGCTCAGGAAGTTCATGACGGATTTGGAAGTTGTTCCAAATATGAACTTGCCAATCACGCTGTTTTGCGACAATAGTGGTGCAGTAGCCAACTCGAGAGAACCTCGGAGTCATAAAAGGGGCAAGCATATAGAGCGTAAGTATCACCTGATACGGGAGATTGTGCACCGCGTAGACGTGACAGTCACACAGATAGCTTCGGAGCACAACATTGTTGATCCATTTACAAAGGCCCTCACGACTAAGGTATTTGAGGGTCACCTAGAGAGTCTAGGTCTTCGAGTGCTTCCTGACTAGGCAAGTGGGAGTATTGTAAAGGGTTATTCAATGCCCTAGTTTATTGTATTATTTTATTGTATTACTTTACTGTACATTTGAGAAATGTATCATGTACTCCACTTGCTTAGTCCAAGTGGGAGTTTGTTGGGATGTATGTCCTCATCTCCTGTAGTTTGTAATATTCCAAGTTGTAAATGAATAAGAGTTATTTATTTCAACATTGTGTAATAAATAAAAGTTATTTATTTAAACTTTATGTCTCGCATTTTTCATAAACTTAATCCAATAAACTAAGCTCCAGGGTCATTGTATCATGAGAGAACTAAGAACTTGAACGGTGTGTAGTGGACACACAAGGAGGATCACGTTCGAGTTAATGACCCGAACGGTCTACAGTATATGGATAAGGTTGGAGACCTAATCCTCGAAACATCATGGATGCAAATTTTCGCTTTGTATTAGATACAAACGAGGTGATCCGCCTCGTTCATGTGGTTGACATGCGAGTGGGGGGCATCCTGCAATGAGATTGTACAAGACCGACCGTGAATTATTAGACTTACTTGATGTAACACCGTTAACAATATAGAGCTAATAAATTTGTAGATGACCATTAGTGACTCGACCTTAATCCTGAGCGTGTTACGGACTCCTGTCTGTGGGGGTCTGTCCTTTGACTAGTACGGGTGAGGGTGACCACTATTGCTCGCCCAATATGCCTATCTTCTTAGGGGCAGGACCACGTGGGGAGCTGGGAACTTGACTACGCAAGAACTTGACTAGTACGGGTGAGGGTGACCACTATTGCTCTCCAGGGCTTGAACAACGGGGGCCCCACTCTCTCATTGGCCTGAGAGGGTTGTTGTTTATGGTTGGACCATGCAACGTAGTTGTTCATTAGAGGAGCAGTGGGACTTAAGGAGCAAGGGATAGACACAAGGGTAAAACGATAATTTGACCCAACTGTGACTACGAACAACCTGTGAAGGGTTGACTCATGGGTATTGGTTATATCGATGGACACAACTTGTCCTATAGTGATAAGAGTGCAGCTACAGGCTTTAGTGGAGTGTTGTCGTAGCTAATGAATGTTGAATAACCGAGTCAAAGAGTTTGACAGGTTAGTCTCGGATCATTGGAGCTCGTCACGCGTAGGTCCATTAGGTCCCTCGGTTGGCTCAAATTGGACAAATTGAGGGTTTACAGTTTGGTGTGAATTTGAAGTGTTCAAAATCATGATTTGGGTATTTATGTCGTTTATATGAGATATAGATGACATAATATATAGTTTGATGTGAATGAGATTGATAATAAACTATAGTGTAGCCTAATTGATTAATTAGTGCTATTTGGAGAAATTGAATTGAGAGAAATTAAATTGAATGTGATTCAATTTATAATTCCACATTTATGCAAATGAGATTTGTATAATAAGGTATGAGATACCTTATATTATATAATATGCAAATGTGATTTGTATATTATATGGTTGTGGTAAAATTGTGATTTGGTGGAGGTTTTAACTCCATCACACAATAGTATTTAAAGGTTTTCCAAGAAGCCTTTGGTATGCCATTTTCCATTTTTTGGATTTCCATCCAAAGAGAGCAAAGCAATTCTCTCTAGAATTCTCTCATCTCTCTAACATTTCTCCTCACCGAAAATCAAAGGGAGTCCCACTCACTCTCCCTCACCCGCCCGAGAACAACCGAGAAGACCCTTTGGAGGTGTCTCCCTGTTCGGATCGAGGATCGAGTTCGAGGAGTTCGTTGGTACGAGAGAGATCGTGACCGGAGAAGGAGAAAACGTTGAAGAAGTGTTCTTCAAGAGGTTAGTATCCATTATACTTACTATTTTCTCTATTATTTTGCATGTTTAGCCTAGGATCTATGAGATAGATTCAATTTTAAGACACGTTTTACACAAAGGATCAACGACGTTTCACAATGTCTTCCGCTGCGGGAATTCAAAATCCCTTCATTATTACCCTTCAGGCATGGAGTTCATCTGTCTAAGGAACAGTGTCCTTAGACACCTCAAGAAGTTGAGGATATGAGACATATACCTTATGCCTCTGCAGTAGGTAACTTAATGTATGCTATGCTGCTGGAGCCTGCTGCAGTGCAGCGTTGCAACGCCACAACATTTAGAACGCTAGGCGCGACGCTATACATTAGAGCGTTGCAACGCAATAACAACGTTGCAACGCCGTGTCGTAGTGGTGCGTGGAGCGTAATAATTATGGGGACGTGATACGTGTGCAACGGTTTGAGTCCGGGTTGGTGCAACTGCCGTTTTTAAATTTTTTTTATTAATTTATTTGTAAAATTTGATTTTATAAATGTATTTTATTTAATTATTTTAATTAATATTAATATAAATTTTATATTAATTTTAATTAATTTAATTTTATGTCCATAGGGTGCCAAAAATCGGTCCAATATTGCTATTTAATTATTTTATGCATGAGATGTATGATTTAATTATTTCTATGTGCATAGCGTATGCCATATAGATTTAAAATCCCACCTTAGGTTAAACATTTCATGCATCATATTTATATTATAAGAGTTATAATATATAGTATGCATGATAGGATTATATTATAAGAGTTATAATATAATGTTTGCATGTTTTAATTTATTTAATATAAGTGTTATATTTCTTAGATTAAAAGCATGCTCATGCATTTAATTCATGTGATGAATGTATGTTATAGTATAGTATTATTCATGTGATGAATGATCAAGCACTATAACATAGTATAGTATTATTCTTGTGTATGGGTCTAAGGATTTGATCCTTACTAGATACACTGATTCTGATTTTCAGACCGATAAGGATTCTCGGAAATCCACATCGAGATCAGTTTTCACCCTTAACTGGGGACCTATAGTATGGCGAAGCATCAAGCAAGGATGCATCGTTGACTCCACGATGAAGGCTGAGTATGTCGTTGCTTGTGAAGCAGCTAAAGAGGTTGTTTGGCTAAGGAAATTCCTTACTGATTTGGAAGTTGTTCCAAATATGGAATCTCCCATCACCTTATACTGTGACAACTGTGGTGCGGTATCCAATTCGAAGGAACCTCGCAATCATAAGCGAGGTAAGCACATCGAGAGGAAGTATCACCTGATACGAGAAATAGTGCAACGAAGAGATGTGACAGTCACGAAGATTGCTTCAGAGCACAATATTGTTGATCCGTTTACAAAGACTCTCACGGCTAAAGTGTTCGAGGGTCATCTGGAAAGTCTGGGTCTACGAGATATGTACATAGGCTAATCTAGGGCAAGTGGGAGATATGTAATGGGTATATGGATGCCCTAGTTCATTGTATTTCTATCTCTTGTAACTACTGTTTTAGATTATGATGTACCCCACTAGAGTTTTAGTTCAATTGGGAGTTTGTTGGGATTTGTGCCCTAAAACTCGTAGTTTGTAATTATGTTCTAATTAATGTTAAAAAATGTTATTATTTCAATAAAGAGTTATTGTTCGTTATCTACGAGTTTGCCTTTATTTAAACCCTAAATCCAATAAACTAAACATCCAAGGTTGTTATATGAATCTTTAACTGAATGTAGTGTACATATAAAGGATCTTGGTTCGAGATACAGCCTAAAGGGTCTATAGTTAGGGGATAAGGTTTGGGTACCTTACCTTGGTAAAACTATGGATGTGGCCCACTTTGTATTTGATGCAAACACTGTGATCCTGACGTGTTCGTGTAGATGACATATGAGTGGGGATATCCTATGTAATGAGATTACAGAAGACCGGACCACGAAATAGCAACCTCTAGCTGTAACTCCGTTGACTAGTTAGGTTTTTATTTCACTAGGATGACCTAGGCAACTTGATCTCAATCCTCGAGCAAAGTTACGAACTCCTGTTCATCGAGGGATTGTCCTTTGACTAGTATGGATGAGAGTGGCCAGATTCACCGACTCAATATGCCTACCTTCTTGGGGACAAGACCGAGTGAGCGGCTGGGAACTTAACTTAGCAAGATGAAATTCACTTTTTCCCGCCTACTAGGGTAAGTAGAGGAATGTTCCCTCAAGTGGTGTCTCTGGGACTTGAACAGAGGGCCCGACCCTCTCATTGGCCCGAGAGGGACTCTGTTTGTTGGTAGGACCACAAACAAATTGTTCATTAGAGGAGCACTGATACTTAAGGCACAAGATGTAACCCATGGGTAAAACGGTAATTTGACCCAGCTGGTGTTACGAACATTTGTGAAGGATTGACTTGCTGTTATTGGTCAATATCCGTGGACACAGAAATATATCTCAGTGAGAAGAGTGCAAACATGGGACTTTAGTGGAGTGTTCCCACGATTAACGAATGTTGATTGGGAGGTTAATGAGATTAACCGAGCAATCTCGTATCGTTGAGTCTGGCGATCCAGAGGTCCATTAGGTCCACCTTCTAGCTCGTAAAGGATTCTTAGATCATTTGAATTTGAAATGTTCAAATTCATTAGGGAATATATTTAATGTATATGGATACGATATAATATATAGTTTTGGAACTATATATTATAAATTTAATGTGAATATGATTCATATTAAATTATGTGAGAGAATTAAATATTTGAAAGAGTCCAAATGTTAAATTCAAATATGAATGTGATTCATATTTGAAAACTATAGGTTAAAATTTAATGTGCATAAGATGTACATTAAAACTATAGGTTAAAGGGGTAATATAATTAAATGAGATTTAATCCAAATTAAATATATGATATTTAATTTGTTTTATTTAAATATGATTTAAATTAATAATTAAATTTAATTTAATTATTATTATTTAATTATTATTCTTTTAATAATAAAATAAGGGAACGTGTCATCCAGACACGTTCCCACTACCCCCCTCCCTTCTTCTCCATATCGATAGTTTAACAGGGAGAAGGGGGTTGATGGATTATGGTAATCAATCGATCTGTAACTTTTGGGAAGAGTTCTCTCGAAAAGAAATCTCTCTCTCTCTCACTCTCTAATTCCCAATTCTTCCAATTGTTGGATCCTTCCCACAAAGGAAGATCTAAGTAGAACTCATAGACATAGGAGGTTCTCCTGTTGGTAGTGTCCTTCTTGGAGAAAAACAGAGAAGTTCTACTGTGTTGCTGTTTATCGTGGAGCAAGGAGTTACTGAGGAAATTCTACAAAGGTAATCCCTTTACCTCTTTATCAGTTTAATTGTTAAATTAGTTTAAGCATGTTTGCATGTAATCCTCCATGTCTAATTAGATTAAAGAGCATGCTTGTTCTGTTTGTTTTTGTCAATGTACTGGTTTTTGTTTCAATTAAAACAATCAAACAAATTACGATCCCAAATACGTTTCCGCTGCTCAAGGAGATCAGATCTCCATCAAAAGGGAAAAAATACTTTTCAGCCTCGAACTCCTCACTTGAAATTCCTCCATGGAAGTGATTATCTCACCATTGTCTATCTCACAAACCTGTCTCTGGTGTGTTTCAATCTCTTCCAACCCATCCTCACTATCGTACGAATAAGTCCTCCTAGGTAGCACCTCCTCAGTGGTAAGAATAAGAAATTGTTCCTTTAAGGTCTTAAGGGAAATTACTAGTTGATTAAGATAATAAGCTCTTTCCTGTACTATTTCCCAAAGTCCTACCACCTTAGCTTCTAACCTATCCAACCTTTCCAATTCATCATGAACCAAATTTTAAATTTTTAAGTCTAACGTATATTCCATTAATTGGTCCACAAGAGAAGAGTTTTCTATTGGTTGGTTGGGATAAGAGAAATTTTGGTTCCAAGTGCCTAAATAATTATCATTTAAAATTTTTTCATTAATCATAGATTCAGAACGGTAAAAATTAGACAAATGGTCTTCAGAAAAATCATGATGCACATACCTAGGGTCCCGGGAGGGACAATAGAATGGTGGAGAATCAAAATCATGCAAAGTCATACTTTAAAAATCAGTAATTCAAATCAAGACTTTTACACAATAGCAACACAACAAAAAACATGAGACAAAGACTCAAAAACACACAAAACTAAAATAGAACAAATAAGGAAACAAACAAACAAACACACAAAGAAACAAATAAGGAAAAAAACACAAACACACTTTAGTCTACAATCTCAAATTTTCTCCTAATATTAATTAATCTAAATAATCGTCATTCCTCGACAACGACACCAACAACTTGTTGTGTAAAATTAATAATGCAATACTGCAAGTGTACGGGTAAGTTTTAGTATAGTGATTTAAGAGTCCAAGTATCGTCCTCGGGAATGAGTTTCTAGATTAATTAATTACCAAGATACTAATTCTCAATTTTAGCTAAAGTAACATAACATAGATAGGTGGTGAAACAAAGATTAAAGACAAATAAACACGTGGAGACACGAATTAATAGGTTTTGAGGAAAGTGACTTCACAAGTTAATGACTTAATTAACACATGCAATGAACTAATGTGATGAATTTATAAACAAGAAGTAGATTACTCAAGAAAATCTCTCGATTCTTAGTGAGCCTCGCACATGCAATAAATTCTATAGTCTCAATATGAACCTACAACATGCACGACATTAAGCAACTTCTTTATATGTTTCCCTTAGACATCTAGGTCATTCTCATGCCAGACTTCTAAGAGTTTTGACAACTTTGCTCTAATCTAAGTTTTATCTCTCGAGTCCACTTAAACCAACAAAATCATAGAATTGAAGAACGACTTGCCAAAAATAAATGTCAAAACATAATTCAATACATGGCAAACAAGTCTTAACATGTGAATAAAATCCTAACTACAACATTTAGCTACTCTAAATCACAAGAAAACCAAACTAAAAGTGTATCAAATGTCTTAAAACGGTGTTACAAACTGAAAGAAAAAGAAATTAAACTTATGTGTCGATGTCAGTTCTTCGTCTCTGAGCTCCCGTCTCAATCTCGAACCTCCACGAATGCTTTGGCTCCCAAGAATTCTCTCTTTTCTCTTCTTACAGAGTGTATTTCGAAATTAGGGTGAATTCTCTATCAAATTCGGCTCCATTTGCAAGAAGACATAAGGTTCTATTTATAGGCATAATCAGCAAAGCGTTGCAACGCTGTGCCCTAAGCGGCTGGCATATATGAAATGTCTCGATGGCGTTGCAATGCTGAGGGCAGCGTTGCAATGCCGTTACCCTAACGTGCGCGCCCTCCTATCGAACTGGCATTGCGACGCTGCAAGGCAGCGTTGCAACGCCCTCTACACGGGTCTTCAGCATGGATTCCTTATCGAGATACCGTTGCGACGCTGAAAATCTTGCAACGCTATCGGTAGTGATCTTCAACGCCTCTAAGCAGCACGTTCGACGTTGTAACGCCCTCAAGCTTGGACTGGTCCTTCTCCTTCCAATTGATGTTATTTTTAGCTCCAAAAAGCCTCGATTTGATCCCGAGTGATCCAAAATGTTTCCAATTGTCCTGTTTATGCTCTTAACATGAAATTAAGTGATTTCAACACGTAAACGCCCTGAAATTATCATAAAACTAGCAATAATTAAGCCTAAGGATAACACATTTTGTGTGCTATCAAACACCCCCAAACTTAAACTTTTGCTAGTCCCGAGCAAAAATAGAATCAAATGATTCTACTAGACCATTTTTGTGTATGAATGTGGGCTACAGGATGTTCAACACTTATCCTAATTGACATACAATAATTATTAAAAGTTCGAGATGTAAATTTACCAGCATTATTTAGTCGAATGGTCTTAATTGTATAATCAGGAAATTGTGCTCTTAACTTAATTATTTGAGCAAGTAATCTTGCAAATGCAAGATTTCGACTTGATAATAAGCATACATGTGACCATCTGTTAGATGCGTCAATTAATACCATAAATTATCTAAATGGACCACTTGGTGGGTTAATAGGTCCACAAATATCACCTTGAATTCGCTTTAAAAATGCAGGTGATTCAATCCCCACATTAGTTGGTGATGGTCTAATAATTAATTTCTCTTGAGAGCAAACATCACATAACAACTCATTGGATTGAAGAATCTTCTAGTTCTGTAAAGGATGTCCATGTGAATTTTCAATAATTTTCCTCATCATTATCGATCCTAGATGACCCAGTCGAACATGACAAACACTGAATATTTCTGGATTCATGAACTTCTTGTTCATTGTTGCATAACTTTCGATTACTCGTATATGAGTATGATATAATCCAGAAGAAAAAGTAGACAGTGTTTCTAATATACGTTTTTCATGTGAAACAATAGATGTGATATAGAGATACTCTATATTATTTTTACGATCAGTTTCAACATGATAACCATTGTTACGTATATCTTTGAAACTCAATAAATTTCTCTTTGATTTGCTAGAGAAGAAAGCATTATAAATTGTAAATCTTGTTCCTCTAGCCAAGATAAAACTTGCTTTTCCAAAACCTTCAATCAGATTTGCAGAACCTGATATAGTATTGACTTTTGCTTCCAGCATTGTCAATCTAGTAAAATATTTTATGCTTATGAGTATCGTGTGCGTAGTTGCGCAGTCTGCCAGACATAAATCCTCATTGTTCATTTTCGGGTTACTTAACATATTGAAATTGTCCATATTTCTTCATTGATAAGAGAAGAAAAGCGATTACAAAAAGTCTTAAATATATGTACAAAAACAACAAAAACATACTATAATTACAAGAAATAATTAATTATATATCTTCATACAAAGCATCCTCTACTTGTTTGATTGCATCAATTCTCTCTCTTGGAGATTCAAAATAATTAGCCACATCAAGATGCATCATATTGGAGGGGTCAAACACATCATCTTCTTGAATGATTAGATTTACCTGAACATTCTTTCCTTTTCCTTTTTCCTTCAGGGAAGCTTGATAGAGATCAACAAGGTGTTTTGACGTATGACATGTACGTGACCAGTGCCCAGTCATTCCGCACCGAAAACATTTATGTTCATCACCTTTGAACTCCTATCTTGTGGAGCCTTTCCTTTATGATCATCACTTCGTGTGGGTTTCTTAAAATTACAATGCCCACCACGAAAATAGATATTTCTTCCTCTACCGCGTTCACGACCTCGACCACGACCACGACCTCGACCACAATTATTAAAATTCACAACATTCACTTCAGGGAACGGTGTTGCTCCAGTTGGTTGAGATTCATGATTTTTCATTAATAGCTCGTTATTTTGTTTAGCCACGAGAAGACATGAAATCAGTTCTGAATATTTTTTAAAGCCTTTCTCTCGATATTGCTGCTGTAGGAGCATACTCGAGACATGAAAAGTGGAAAATGTTTTCTCTAACATATCAAGATCAGTAATCCCTTCACCGCATAATTTTAATTTTGAACTAATTCTGAATAGTGCGAAATTATATTCACTTACTGATTTGAATACCTGCAACCTCAGGTGCATCCAATCATAACGAGCTTTTGGAAGAATAACTGTTTTTTTATGATCGTACCTTTCTTTCAAACCTTGCCATAGAATGTAAGGATCTTTTATTGTAAGATACTCAATTTTCAATCCCTCGTGAAGATGACGACAAAGGAAGATCATAACTTTTGCTTTTTCTTGATTTGATGCATCATTTTCTTCTTTAATTGCTTCTCAAAGATTCATGGAATCTAAATGGATCTCAGCTTCAAGAACCCATGACAAGTAGTTATTTCATTAATATCCAGGGCCGCAAATTCTATCAGTAATCCATTTATTATAGGCTAATGGCCTAATATGTTTTTCGTGTTGATAACGTATTGTGAAAATAGGATGGAAACCAGGTATAATTTTATCAATATTTAAATACTAATATAATATAATAGAATAGAATAGAATAGAATAATAATAATAATAATAATTGAAGTGTTTGGAAATAGAATATATACAATATAAATATGAGATAATGAAATTATATGTCAAATTAAAAGAAATAAAATTGAGAAAGTGGAGGAAGTAGAAGAGAATTGATCTAGAATTTCACCAATGGTATATCGTTCAAAAGTCATTATAACCACTATTTATAGGCAAATGGAGAGCATGACGTGGTCCATTTTGGACACCAACCAATAGTGTTTGGATGACACATTGGCTATGAGGAGTTTGCCACTTGGCAATAATAAATTTGGATACATGGATAACACATGGCATGGACATCTATTTCCTAATTTCCATAATATTTTTATTTTTTTAATAACATTTTTTTTAATTATTTCATCAACTTGTTTTTATCTTTTTTTTATATATATATTTTTCCTTTTTTTTTTTGTTTAGGAGGGTTTCGAGTAGAGGTGATCAAAGGAAGCCCGAATATCGACACATCGACCAAACCGATGCCAATCATGCGGTTTTAGAGAGAGAGTCAATCAGAACCGACCGAAATTAAAAAAATTATTATTTATAATATATAAATATATAAAATTTCATTTTTTTATTATTATTGTGTATATATATAAGTTAAATAAATATAATTATTTTTTTTAAAAAAAAAGTTAAACCGTTGGTCGGTTTAAGCTATGGGCAAAAAAATAAAAATAAAAAAACTGACCGATCAAACCGACACATGGTCGGGTCGGTTTGACGTCGGTTCGAGTAGAAAACTGACTCCAACTAATCAACGCTCACTCCTAGTTTGGAGGTTGAACGTCGACTTTTAGAATAGTAATATATCTTGTCTACTAGCTATATTAGGATATTAATATCATTCTTTAAGACTATGAGATCATCTTTAGGTGTGTTCTTTCCCTGGAAGGAATCTTGAATTATGTTGGAACGGGGCATGAGTGAAGTAAAAACTTTCAAATGAAATGAGAGAAAGACGGTGAATATACTCCATTATTGTTATTGATGCACAAATCCAAATAGAAGGGCACACCTGATTTGCACGTGAGGCTAACAATGAATTTCTTGGTGTGAGGGGAATGAGGAGTGATGCAAAACAAAAGAAACCTACATCAGTATGGTACTTGCCATAGTTACTTTGATTCTTAAATTAGAGAAGAGAATAGTATAGCAAGCTAGCTAGAAGACTAAGAAAAAGTTACCTCTCATAAAGTTATAGCGAGGTACTTATATGGCAAGTCTCTCCCTAAATCTAATTGCATTAGGTTTTTAAGGGAAGGAGACGAGATTCGTAACATGGCAAGTATGAGATGTTGGATTTTTTGTCCTATTCTCGTGTTTGTAAATTACTGTTTGAAATTAATAAGAGTTATTTATTTCATTACTTTGTGTCTCGCAATATTTATAAACTTTTCCAATAAACTAAGCTCCAGTGTCATTGAATTTATGAGAGAACTAGAACTTGAACGGTGTGTAGTGGACACACAGGGAGGATCACGTTCGAGTTAATGACCCGAACGGTCTACAGTATATGGATAGGGTTGGAGACCTAATCCTAGATACATTGTGGATGCGACCTGCTTTGTACTAGATACAAACGAGGTGATCTGACTCGTTCATGTGGTTGACATGTGAGTGGGGGCATCCTGTGCAATGAGATTGTACAAGACCGGACCGTGAATTATTAAACCTACCGATGTAACACCGCTGACATGAGGACTAATAACTTCAGAGATGACCATTAGTGACTCGACCAAATCCCGAGCGTGTTAAGAACTCCTATCTGTGGGGTCCGTCCTTTGACTAAATACGGTGAGGGTAGTCACGCTTATCTCGCCAATATGCCTATCTTCTCGCAGAGCAGGACCAAGTAGGAGCCGGGAACTTAACTACGCAAGATGGAATTCACTCGTTCCTATCTTTAGGGAAACTAGAGGGGTTGTTCCCTTAAGTGCTGTCTCCAGGGCTTGGACAACGGGCGCCCACCCTCTCACTAGCTCGAGAAGGATGTTGTGTATGGTTGGACCATCACAATATGTTGTTCATTAGAGGAGCAATGGGGACTTAAGGAACAAGAGGTAGACATAGGGGTAAAACAATAATTTGATTCAGCCGTGTCTACGAACAACCTGTGAAGGGTCGACTCATGGGTATTGGTTATATCAGTTGACACGTAATCTTCTGCACTGACGGGAGTGCAGCTACGGGCTATAGTGGAGTGTTACCGTAGCTAATGAATGTTGATTAACCGAGTAAAAGAGTTTGACAGGTTAATCTCGAATCATTGGAGCCCGTCACTGTAGGTCCATTAGGTCCCTCGGTTGGCTCAATCTAGGTTAAAAGAAGGGTTATTGTTTTGGTATGAAATTAAAGTGTTCAATTTCACTTAAAGGGTATTTATGTCATTTATATGAGATATGAATGATATAATATATAGTCTAATGTGAATGAGATTCATAATAAACTATAGGTTAGCCTAATTGTTGAATTAGGGCTAATTGGAGAAATTAATTGAGTGAAATTAAATTGGATGTGATTCAATTTAATTAATCCCCAATTATTGCAAATGTTATTTGCAATATGAGATATGGATATCTTATATTATGTGGTTATGAAAATGAGATTTGCATAACCTATGGTTGTGGTAAAGTGGTAATAATGTGGAGATTCTAACTCCATTATTTCCACTATTTAAACCCTTCTTGCAAGAAGGATTGTAAGCTAACACTCTCATTTTTTGGATTCTCACCCAAAAAGAAGAGTTTCCTCTCAACATTTTCTCTCAAATCTCCTCCCTTTCCAAAACAAAAAGATCCCACAACTTTCCTTCTTCCAAACGAAGAACAACTGAGAAGGCTTTTGGTAGTGTTCGGATTTTTTCAAGGGAAGCGTTCGTTGAGATCGAGAAGCACAAAGTGTTCGTGATCAAGGAAGAATTTTGAAGAATTGTCTACAACAAGTATGTACATTCATCTCACTGTTTTTCTTCCTTAGTTTTATATGTTTAACTTAGATCTATGTGTTAGATCATTTTGACAAAATTCAAGTAGCGTAATGATACCATGACGATTCGATCGTCTTCCGCTGCGCGGGGATTTTCATTCCCTTCAATTGGAATCAGAGCCATTTCGATGGTTCTTCGTTATGCACTGTTTTTTTTTGTTAAAATAGGTGGGGTTTTTAACTTAAATTCATGAGATGAATGCTGGTTTGCGAATTTGGATGTTTTCGATTTTGGCATTTTAGATTTACATTTTTTATGTTGATGAGAGCAATGTAAGGGCCCGTTGTTTTTGGGCATTTTGTTGTAAATCGAGTCTGTAAAGTCCGAGTCTATAGAAGCAAGAGTTGCTGTGAAGAAATCGGAGCGGAAACGGGCGAATTTCGAAGCAAAAACAACAAAGGAGTTTGCTTTACAGGCGACGGCGTTGAGACGTTGTTCATTGGCGTCTCAACGCCGTGCGGGCGAGCAAGGCGCTGCGCTGGGACACGTTACATAACGCTGCCGGCGTTGAGAACGCCGGGTCGGCCGAAACGGTAGCGTTGTAACGCGCCGCAGCGTTACAACGCCGCACGCGCTGAGGCGCGCTTCTCGCGATTGCGACGTGGGTAGTTGCTGATGGCTTAGTGGGCAGTTTGTTTTCCGAAATTAATTTATTTTTTTAATTTCATTAATTGTAAAATGTATTTATTTTATTTATTTAATTATTTTGTTAAATAATATTAATATAAGTGTTATATTAATGTTATTTAATTAAATAATTGCCCCTAAGTGCCAAAACCGGTCCATTTTTGCTATTTAATTATTTTATGCATGAGATGTATGATTTGATTATTTCTATGTGCATAGAGTATGCCATATAGATTTAAAATCCCACCTTAGGTTAAACATTTTCATGCATCATTTATATTATAAGAGTTATAATATATAGTTTGCATGATAGGTTATATTATAAGAGTTATAATATAATTAAAAAACATGTTTAATTTAATTAACATAAGCGTTATATTTTTTAGATTAAAGTATGCTCATGCATTTATATTCATGTGATGAATAATATTATGTTATAGTATAGTTATTCATGTGATGAACGATCAAGCACTATAACATAGAAATGCATGCAACCTAAGTTAATTATTAGTTTTAAAGAGTTTAGAACTTGAATAATTAGACTTAGGTTTTCTTTTTTCTAATGAGATTAGAAATTAGGAAATCAAAGTTTAGTCTATGAATGGAGACTAATTAGTAACTCTGTCTAAGGAAGGTTTTGTCTAAGGTTGGGGTATTTAAGTTGACGCTTGCGGAACACCCCTATCTGGAAACCGACCTGGGAGTGAATTCGGTCCGGAGATTCTTAGATTATACTTATCGTGAGTGCCGCTAATTAAAAGTGTTTTAATTTACTCACATAGACATAAGTAATAATGTGATTATAAACTTAGGTTAATACCATATAAGAGTTATATTGGTAGACTTAGGTAAATTTTAGCTGGTTTATCTAAGTCAATCCCTATTAAAATTAAAGTGCTGAGTGGGAGGAAATAAAGTGTATGAGATACATTTGAATTTCCAACCACAAATCTCTGTTAATTCCAAGACCGTGAGATCTATACTCACTTCGTGGCGCAAATGGGAGCGCCCCCCTTGGGTGGCATTTGTATAGGTCAATATCATCGTGGATGGAGAGAGTACTTATAGTGAGTGGGAGCGGGACTTGTGAAAACGAGACCCACGGTCTCTTCTTTCGATTCACACCGTGAGACGCCTATGATCAACCTGCTAGTTTGGCTCGACTGCATAATCCCTTCCGAGGGCCTCGATCATGGGAGTCTAACACCGTGAATTCTCGAAAGGGATACAATTTCCTAGTTGGTTTTCCTTCTTGGTTCACCCTTCCGGTGGCTATTGTTCGTGACGGATGCTTGGAAACTTAAAGATTGAGGGTGACACTCACAGAATTCGTTAAGTGTTAATGAATTCGACCGAACAATGGTAATTGAACGCCTAATGGAATAAGAGTTATTCTGGGATTAAGGTCTGATCGAGAAAGTCTCGTCCTAGAGGAGGAGTGTTCTGTTCACCCTTCGGTGGCGGTCATTCTAAACGTTTAGGATATCATTGCAAAATTTTGAATGACCTAGGGATCATGAAATTTTTTTGCTAAAACTTGATTGGATTTCAAAATTTTTTTGCGAGACTAACACAAAGTTTTCTTAATTTTTCAGCTTAAAACATGTCTAGCGCAATTATAGCTCTACTCGCGTCCGATAAATTAGTGGGAGATAATTACCAAAGTTGGAAAAACAACATAAACACAATTTTGGTAATTGACGACATTAAGTTCGTGCTCTCTGAGGAGTGTCCTCAGATGTCGGGCTCGACTGCGTCGCGAAGTGTTCGCGATGCATACGATCGATGGATCAGGGCCAATGAAAAGGCCAAAGTCTACATAATTGCCAGCATGTCTGATGTATTGGCAAAGAAGCATGAGCTGATGGTCACCGCCAAGGAGATCATGGGGTCCTTGCAGGAAATGTTTGGACAATGATCCTTTCAGTCCCAGCATGACTCACTCAAATACGTCTTCAATGCACGGATGAAAGAGGGGTCGTCTGTCCGTGAACATGTTCTAGACATGATGACCCACTTTGATCTGGCTGAGATGAACGGGGCTTCAATCGACGAGTCGAGCCAAGTTAGTTTTATTTTGGAGACTCTTTCGAAGAGTTTCCTTCAGTTTCGTAGCAATGTTGTTATGAACAAAATTAGCTACACTCTCGACTACCCTCCTAATGAGTTACTGAAATTTTCACCCTTGAACAGGTCAAGGCATCGAACCGAGGCAAATGTTGCCTACAGGTCTTATAACAGGGGTTCGACCTCTGGGACGAAACCTGCTACTCCTTCACGCCCGAAAGAGAAGAAGAGGATGAAGAGGAGTAAAACTGACCGAGCTGCCGCCCACAAGGGCAAGAAGGTCAAAGACGTTGCAGAGAAAGGAAAGTGTTTCCACTGCAATGGGGGCGGACACTGGAAGAGGAACTGTCCCAAATTCCTGGTCGAGAGGAAGAATCAAGGTAAATGTGATTTACTTGTGACAAATACCTGTTTAGTGGAGAGTAGTGACTATGCATGGATATTTGATTCGGGTGCCACTAACCATGTTTGTTCGTCTTTTCAGGGGATTGATTCCTGGCAGCCGCTGCGAGAGGGTGAGGTGACTCTACGGGTTGGATCTAGGGAGCTTGTCTCTGTTGTAGCGATCGACACGGTGAAGCTACACTTTGGCGGGAAATACTTATTATTAGATAGTTTGTACATTGTACCAGGGTTTACTAGAAACCTTGTTTCCATTTCCTGCCTAATTGAACAATCTATATGTGTTTCTTTTGAATTAAATAAAACGTTTATTTCGATCAAAGGCAATGTTATTTGTTCAGCTTCACTTGAGCATAATCTGTATGTTTTGAAACCTAATTCGGTCAAAAGTGTTTTGAATACTGAATTGTTTAAAACTGCAGAAACACGAACTAAGAAAGCGAAAGTTTCTCCTAAGGAAAATGCCCATCTTTGGCATCTACGGTTAGGCCACAGTAATCTCAATAGAATTAAGAAACTAGTGAAGAGTGGACTTCTAAACGAGTTGGAAGAAAACTCTTTACCGGTGTGCGAGTCATGCCTTGAGGGCAAGATGACAAAACATCCTTTTAGTGGAAAAGGATATAGAGCCAAAGAGCCTCTTGAGTTAGTACATTCTGACCTCTGTGGTCCAATGAATGTTAAAGCTTGGGGCGGTTATGAATACTTCGTATCTTTCATAGACGATTACTCGAGGTACGGGTATATTTACCTAATGCAAAAGAAGTCTGAAACTCTTGAAAAGTTCAAGGAGTACAAGACTGAGGTTGAGAATCTCTTAGGTAAATCGCTTAAAACACTTCGATCGGATCGAGGTGGAGAGTACATGGAAAATGAATTCCAGGACTATATGATAGAACACGGAATTACGTCCCAACTCTCAGCACCTGGTATGCCACAGCAGAATGGTGTATCGGAGAGGAGAAACAGAACCTTGTTGGACATGGTTCGGTCGATGATGAGCTATGCTTGTCTCCCTAATTCTTTTTGGGGTTACGTAGTGGAGACTGCGGTCTATATTTTGAACAATGTTCCATCGAAGAGTGTTTGTGAAACACCTTTCGAGCCCTGGAGTGGACATAAAGGTAGTTTGCATCACTTCAGAATTTGGGGATGCCCGACCCACGTGTTGGTGTCAGACCAGAAAAAGTTGGAACCTTGTTCGAAATTGTGCCTATTCGTAGGTTACCTTGAAGAGACTAGGGGTGGTCTGTTTTACGATCTTAAGGATAATAGGGTGCTTGTGTTTACAAATGCCACTTTCCTAGAGGAAGACCACGTCAGGGATCACTTACCAAGGAGTAAAATTGTGTTGAATGAAATGGAAAGTTCATCAGCAAGAGTTGCTGATGGTGCTAGTACGTCAACAAGTGTTGTTGATCCTAGCTCGTCTAGTCAAGTCCATTCCCAAGAGTTGGGAATGCCTCGACGTAGTGGGAGGGCTGTGAGACAACTTGAGCGCTACATGGGTTTAGCTGAAACCTCAGTCGTCACTCCTGATGATGACTGTGAGGATCCATTGACCTATGATCAGACAATGGTTGATGTTGACAAAGACGAATGGATTAAAGCTATGGACCAAGAAATGAAGTCTATGTACTTCAATTCTGTCTGGGAGCCTGTGGATCAACCGGATGGGGTAAAACCTATTGGTTGCAAATGAATCTACAAGCGTAAACGTGGCGTAGATGGGAAGGTGCAGACCTTCAAAGCCCGACTAGTGGCAAAGGGTTTTATCCAGGTTGAAGGAGTTGACTATGAGGAGACCTTTTCACCTGTTGCCATGGTAAAGTCGATCAGGATCCTTCTAGCCATTGCCACGTATTATGACTACAAGGTATGGCAGATGGACGTCAAGACAACCTTTCTGAATGGCAAACTTGATGAGACCATCTACACGGACCAGCCCAAAGGGTTCATTGCCGAAGGCCAAAAGCAAAAAGTTTGTCGGTTTCATAGGTCCATTTATGGGCTGAAACAAGCTTCGAGGTCTTGGAATATAAGGTTGATCAAATCTTATGACTTTGATCAAAATGTCGACGAGCCTTGTGTCTACAAGAAAATCGTTGACAAAACTGTCGCATTATTAGTGTTGTATGTGGACGATATTCTTCTCATTGGGAATGAGGTAGAATTTCTTACTCACGTTAAGAAGTGGCTAGCTTCGCAATTCCAAATGAAAGATTTGGGAGAAGCTCAGTATGTTCTAGGTATCCAGATTGTCCGGAACCGGAAGAACAGAACGCTAGCCTTGTCTCAGACGTCTTATATTGACAAGATGTTGTCTAGATATAAGATGCAGAACTCCAAGAAGGGCTTGCTGCCTTTCAGGCATGGGGTTCACTTTTCTAAGGATCAGTGTCCTAAGACTCCTCAAGATGTTGAGGATATGAGATGGATTCCATATGCTTCAACTGTAGGGAGCTTGATGTATGCCATGTTGTGTACTAGGCCCTACATCTGTTATGCAGTAGGAATCGTCAGCAGATATCAGTCCAATCCAGGATTAGATCACTGGAAAGCTGTAAAGGCAATCCTCAAGTATCTTAGGAGAACGAGAAACTACAGCTTAGTGTATGGTAGTGGGGATTTGATCCTTACGGGATACACGGATTCTGACTTTCACACCGATAAGGATTCAAGGAAATTCACTTCGGGGTCAGCCTTCATTCTGAATGGACGAGCTGTAGTATGGCGAAGCATCAAGCAGGGATGCATCGCTGATTCCACTATGGAAGCGGAGTATGTTGCGGCTTGTGAAGCTGCAAAGGAAGGTGTTTGGCTTAGGAAGTTCATGACGGATTTGGAAGTTGTTCCAAATATGAACTAACCGATCACACTGTTCTGTGATAACAGTGGTGCAGTAGCTAACTCACGTGAGCCTCGGAGCCATAAGAGAGGCAAACACATTGAGCGCAAGTATCATCTGATACGGGAGATTGTGCACCGCGGAGACGTGACAGTCACGAAGATAGCATCGGAGCACAACGTAGCTGATCCATTTACAATCCCCCTCACGGCTAAGGTGTTTGAGGGTCACCTAGAGAGTCTAGGTCTTCGAGAGCTTCCTGACTAGGGCAAGTGGGAGATGTGTAAACGGGTATTCAATGCCCTATTTTATTGTATTACTTCATTGTAATTTATGCACATTTCAGAAATGTATTTTCTCCACTAGCTTAGTCCAAGTGGGAGTTTGTTGGATTTTTTATCCTAATCTCGTGTTTGTAAATTACTGTTTAAAATTAATAAGAGTTATTTATTTCATTACTTTGTGTCTCGCAATATTTATAAACTTTTCCAATAAACTAAGCTCCAGGGTCATTGAATTTATGAGAGAACTAGAACTTGAACGGTGTGTAGTGGACACACAGGGAGGATCACGTTCGAGTTAATGACCCGAACGGTCTACAATATATGGATAGGGTTGGAGACCTAATCCTGGATACACTGTGGATGCGGCTCGCTTTGTATTAGATACAAACGAGGTGATCTGACTCGTTCATGTGGTTGACATGCGAGTGGGGGCATCCTGTGCAATGAGATTGTACGAGACCGGACCGTGAATTATTAGACCTACTGATGTAACACCGTTGATAGTAAGGACTAATAACTTCGTAGATGACCATTAGTGACTCGACTTGAATCCTGAGCGTGTTAAGAACTTCTGTCTGCGGGGGTCTTTCCTTTGACTAGTACGGGTGAGGGTGGTCACAGTTACTCGCCCAATATGCCTATCTTCTCAGGGGCAGGACCAAGTAGGGAGCTGGGAACATAACTACGCGAGATGGAATTCACTCCCTTTCCAAAACCAAAAGGTCCCACAACTTTCCTTCTTCCAAACGAAGAACAACCGAGAAGGCTTTTGGTAGTGTTCGGATTTGCTCGAGGGAAGCGTTCGTTCAGATCGAGAAGCACGAAGTGTTCGTGATCAAGGAAGAATTTTGAAGAATTGTGTACAACAAGTATGTACATTCATCTCACTGTTTTTCTTCCTTAGTTTTATATGTTTAACTTAGATCTAAGTGTTATATCATTTTGACAAAATTCAAGTAGCGTAATGATACCATGACGATTCGATCGTCTTCCACTGCGCGGGGTTTTTAAGGGAAGGAGACGAGATTCGTAACATGGCAAGTATGAGAGCAAGTAAGCAAGACTGAACTGACTGGATTAGTTCGACTCGACATAGTCGGCTTAGGCCTGTTCGGGTTCAGTCGGTCGCCTGGGCTATTTTCCTTGTTTCTTAGACTTCTTCAACCCAATTCTATTTCAGATCTCGAGTTTGGCTTGTATTTAACTTAATGGTCTTTTATAATTGGGTTTAACCCGGTTGTCCAAATTTACCAATAACAATAAGCCATCACTCTTATGTTGGGATTTGTGGTTCAGCTTATTTTTGGGTTGGGCATTCAAAGCCCAATTTGAGAGTATTGATTTACAAATATTTTCTTGAAAAATAATATTTAACCTAAGTACAAGACGTTCTCTTTATGCCCAAGTCTAATTTTGGAATGACCCATTAAGCCCGTTGAGCTGATTTTTTGGCTTTCCAAGATTTATAAGGAGACGATATGAGGTGGGCCCATAACCTGATTTTGGAATGATCTATCAAACTCATTGGGTTGATTTTTCGGCTTTCAAAAATTTATTAAAAAAATACTCTAGGGTTGACCTCAAATTAAATTATGACCACCGAGATTTGTCTCGGAGTTGATGTGTCATACTTGGACCAATTAACATCATCCCTTTTGAGGGTCCAATTAACTACCTCAAAGATTTGCGTCCTCCACAATTAAGCGGAGTTATGCACAATCAAACTGTCACACCCCCTCCCGAACAACCTGCTACTTAGCCCGAAAGGTGGCGTGAAACCAACAGACATTGTTTACCTCTTAACAATACCTGCTGACCCTGTTCTCCTGATAAACATACTATGTTCGCATAGGGAACATTTTAACATAACACAAAAGAAACTGGACAACTATTAAACATACACAAGGAGAAACCCTTCATAAATCTCTCTTGGAAACTAAAAGTCAACTGCATCAAAACAACACAAGACAACTCACTATTTATACAACCACTAATGTACAAAACTTCTATAACTACATAACGACTTGCTATACAACACCAGCCACATACAAACTAACAACTTATGAAACTTCCAAAGAGACTATGGCAGGATGTCGTACTGTGAGCTCGATCTCTACCTCAAAAGGTTTGAAAACATTGAAAGAATGAGCTAAAAAGCTCAAAGGAGTGTCTATCTTTAAAACATTATAAGCTCACAGTGAATCATAATAATGGCAGATTATAAGTAGAAAATAGCTTAACATCTGTTTGTAAACATAAACAAACCATGCTTCCTATTTACAAGTTTAAGTCACCCCTTGTGCATAGCACACAACTCGAAATGTACTAACATATCGAGGGTAGATAGATCAATAATATAGATGCTCATAACAATAAAACACATGACATGATACCACATCAAACCATAGAGGTGGTAGAGTTACATTTATACCAATAAGGTTCATACCTCTCTCTCTCTCACGAGCACGTGGAATACCTTTGGTCGTTAGGTTTTCCCTAATACCTTCTCTATGTCCTTCAGTATTAGGGTAAAACCATTTACTACCCAAATACCTTCTCATTGTCCTTCAGTATTTGGGTAAAACCATTTATTACCCGGATACCTTCTCATTGTCCTTCAGTATCGGGATATCATGATTCATTTTCCCCCCTAAGTACCTTCTCGAATGTCCTTCAGTATTAGGGGTTAACCCCAAACAAGAGCATAATTTGTGTACCATGGAAATCATGTCTTTATAACACATACAACAATTTCTTGACATTTTCACATTATCATCTAAACATGTTCCCAAGTGGATTTACACAAAACATTCTCTAAAGGAAAACATACTTTAATAATTTAGTTTCCATACTTGGATTTATAGTTACAACTAATTCAAAGCATGCTTAGGTTCCATCATGAACTTTATGTTAGAAACTCCATGAAGCTATACATAATTAGTTCAAACAAGATTCAATGATCAACAATTATGTTTTTGAAGAAAAACATAGGCCAAACATAGTTCTAAGATAGAGTCACTCACAGTATTAGAATTAGAACCTTGGCTTGTAAACTTGACCTATTTTCTCTTGTCCTGTCAAACAAACCAACTCAACCATTAGAACCTCGAGCTCATGATTTTTGACCTTAAAACTTGCAAGAAAACACACTTTCAAATTTCCAACATTTTCGGTTTTTCTGCCCTGTTTTCAGACATCCATAACTTCTTCATTACCTACTCACGATTTCTTCACGAAACTTGTAGGAAATTTAATAAGCTTTCGAACCATACCAATTAGAGCTTCTAACTCCAAGTATTCAGATCAGAACAACCAAAACATCAGAGACTTCCCATATTTGACAGCAAATTCTTTCTTCTGTCTTCCTCTTCACAAAACAGTAAGTTAACTTCTGTATTAGCTCGAGCTTCCTTCTCAAACTTTGTTCCAAATTGAGTTAACTTTCATGTATCGAAAACTCAACTCTTACCTCTTCTTGTTGAGCTCGAAAAGACCAAAACATCGAATCGGTCCGAGTTGATCACCTTGTTTGCTATACAATTAAGCTTTGAGTTCTCCTCCTTTCTTCTGCAACTCCAGCTCCAAAATCACGAAAATGGCTTCCATTTTCTTCCTTTCTCCTTCTCCCACGAAGCTTAAACTTTGGTTTTGATAAATGAAGAAGAAAATGGAGAAGATAAAACCATTTTAAAAAGCAAGGAGGCAAACTTTGTCTTTTTCCCTTTTGCTTTTTCTTTTCTTTTTCCTTTTCTTTTTCCTTTCCTTTATCCCTTTATTTCTTTTCTTTTCTTTCCTTTTATTTTCTAAACAAACAAAACACAATATAATATTCATTCCTTTCATTTCATTTTCTTCATTATTTTTAAAGCAAACCAAACCAAAATGGTTTGAGCTTTTCCTTCCTTGTTTTCCTTTTATCTTTCACTTCATTTCTTTTCTTTTTAAAACATGGAAAACCAAGTTTTAAACATTCATTTCTTCTTTCTTTTTGTTGTTTGTTAATAAGGAAGTTCCAAAGAGATTGGGCTTACAACTTACCTCCCCTTAAGAAATTTCGTCCTCGAAATTGAGTAGTCTTTAAGTGAAAATCATCGGGTACTTCCTCCTCAGTTGGTCCTCTAATTCCCAGGTTGCCTCCTGTTGAGGATTTGAACTGCATCCTCTATGTAACTCATGTCTTCTTTCAACTCAACTGGTTGTGCTTGCAACACATGTGTCGGATCTGGATAATACTTCCTCAACATGGACACATGAAAAACATCATGTTCTCGAGATAGTTCTGCTGGCCACTCCAGTCTGTAGGTTGCTGACCTAATTCGCCCTGTTACTGGATAAAGACCAATATATCTAGGACTTAACTTACCTTTCTTGCCAAAACGAAGGACACCTCTCCACGGAGATAACTTCAAGAATACTTGATCTCCGACCTGGAATTCTAAATCATTTCGTCGCTTCTCTGCATAACTCTTCTGACGGTCTTGTACTAACTTCAGATTCTCTCTGATTACCTTAATATTATTCGTCGTAACTTGTACCAACTCAGGACTGATTAGCTTCCGCTCTCCTACTTCATTCTAACATATGGGCATTCTACTCGACCTTCCATACAGAGTCTCAAATGGTGCCATGCCAATACTTGACTGATAGCTGTTATTATAAGCGGATTCCATAAGTGATAGGTGTGTATCACAACTACCCTTAAATTGAAGGACACATGCTCTCAACATATCCTCTAGGGTCTGGATGGTCCTCTTTGACTGACCATCTGTCTGAGGATGGAACGTTGTACTAAATTTCAACTTTGTCCCCATAGCCTTCTGTAAACTAAGCCAAAACTTAGAAGTAAATCTTGGATCCCTATCTGATACTATGGACACTGGCACTCCGTATTGACTTACAATTCTTTCGACATATAGCTCAACAAGCTGATCAAGTGTAGACGTCGCTTAAATCGGTATAAACCGTGGTGTTTTAGTGAGTCTATCCACTATTACCCAAATACCATCATGTTCACTAGAAGTATGTGGTAATCCAAACAGAAAATCCATAGTGACATGCTCCCATTTCCATTCCGGCACTGGCAATGGATTAAGGAGTCCTCCTGGTCTCTGTCTAACTGGTTTGACCTGTTGGCAGATCAAACATTATCAACATATTCACTACTTCTCCCGCTTCATCCTGTGCCACCAATACATTCCCTTTCAATGTCTTATACATCTTGGTGCTTCCTGGATGCATAGCGTAAGCTGAACTGTGAGCTTCCTCTAGAATAACATCTTTAAGCTCACTAAAACATGGAACACACAGTCTTCTCTGCCTCTCTATGGTTCCATCTGATCTCATTTTAAATTCTGCTTCTAGGCCTTGTTTGGACTTCCCAAACATTTTCTGCAAGTTACTATCCTCTGGTTGTCTTCTCACAACCTTTGCTATAAGTGAAAACCTGACAAGGAATTGAGCTAAAAGTTTCCCTGAACTCTCTGCATTCACAACTGCCTTAGAATCCCATAGAGTACTTAAAAATGTTGCTCAAATACCACACAAGGCGTCCTTAGGAAGTCTTGACTTCCTACTCAATGAATCTGCTACCACATTCGCCTTACCTGGATGGTATTCTATAGTACAATCATAATCTTTAATCAGTTCTAACCATCTTCTTTGTCTCATATTCAACTCCTTGTGATCAAAGATATATTTCAGACTCTTATGATCTGTGTAAATGTGACACCTTTCACCAAACAAGTAATGTCTCCAGATCTTCAGTGCTAAAACAACTGCTGCTAGCTCGAGATCATGGGTAGGGTAATTACATTCGTGCTTTTTCAATTGCCTTGACGTATAAGCTATTACTTTTCCTTCTTGCATCAGAACACACCCTAAACCTTGTCTCGAGGCATCACAGTAAATCACATACTCTTTTTCAGCTCCTGAAAACTCTGTTCACACTTATCTGACCACTCAAACTTAGCATTCTTCCTTGTCAAAATTGTTAATGGTAATGCTAATCGTGAGAAATCTTCAACAAACCTTCTGTAGTATCCTGCCAAGCCTAGAAAACTACGTACCTCTGTCTCATCATCGGGCCGGTCTCTCCCGATTGACCACAACTTTCACTTAATGCGGATCCACACTAACTCCATTTGTTTGAAACAACATGCCTCGTAAACACTACACTCGATTCAACCAAAACTCACATTTGGTGAATTTAGCATACAACTAACTTATCTCGTAGTGTTTGTAGAATAATCCTCAAATGTTCCTCATGAGCTTTCCTATCAATTGAGTAAACTAGTATATCATTAATAAATACTATCACGAACTGATCCAAATACTGGTGGAATATCCTATTCATGAGGTCCATGAAAACTGCTTGTGCATTCGTCAAACCGAACGACATTACTAAAAACTCATAATGCCCGTACATGGTTCTGAATGTTGTTTTAGGGATGTCTGATTCCCTTACCTTTAACTGATGGTATCCTGATGTCAATTCAATCTTAGAAAACACTGATGCTCCTCTTAACTTGTCAAACAAGTCATCTATACGGGGTAAAGGATACTTATTACGTATCGTGACTTGCTTAACTGTCTATAATCAATGCATAATCTAAGGGTACCATCTCTCTTCTTTACAAATAACACTTGAGCTCCCCAGGGTGATACACTAGGTCTGGTGTATCCTTTATCAACTAGTTCTTGTGACTGCATCTTCAACTCCTTGAGCTCACTTGGAGCCATTCTATACGACGCTTAGGAAATAGGTGATGTTCCTGGTAGCAATTCAATGGTGAACTCAACTTCCCTATCAGGTAGCAACCCTGACAGATCTGCTGGAAAAAACATCAAGAAATTCGTTCACAACAAAAACATCTTTTGGTTTTAGTTTTTCTTCCTGCACCTCCACTACGTGTGCAAGCAATGCCATGCAACCTTTCCTCAACAACTTTTTCAGCTTTTAATGCTGAAATCAAGCTCGTATGAATAATCTTCCTTTCACCCCTGAAAACCACTCCAGCTAATCCTAGTTTCTTGAAAACAACTTCCTTTCTATTTAGCACCACTGGTGCCCTCTCTTGCAGCTACTGGAACTTTTGGCTGCTCAACTGTCTGGGACCCAACTCCCTGGTCCCTCTGTGTGGCTACTCTAAGTTGTGGGCAATCCCTCTTAAAATGTCCTGGTTGCCCACATTAGTAACACACATTGACACCAACTAGACATTGGCCTCGGTGATTCTTACCACAATTTATACATGGAGTTCTCCTTGTTGCACTTGCAACAGACTCCTGTATTGTCGGTGGTCTTACTGTGGATCTGGCAGATTGACTAGGTGCTCTTTGGCTCTGCCTCTTATAGGCACCACTAACATGAGTTTACCTCGATGTCTGGCTGCCAGCTCGACTTTTAAAGTCCTGACGACTTAAAACATTCATTCCAGATGTGAATCGTCGCTGCTCACGACCATGGAAACTGCTCGTCGTTGAAGGCCCTCGGTAGGCTTCACCATCTGCTTGTGCCTCTGTTATACTCTACTCAACACGTGAGCGCGGTCTCTACCAAAGGGGAAAAGTAAGCCCACTTTGCAATGTCTCGGATCGAGTACGTATCTCGGGGCGTAATCCTCTTTCAAATCTCGACACTGTCACTCTCGGATGCCACAATCACATCAAAGATACCGTGTGGCTCGGTATACCTTCTCTCATACTCACCACCGAAAATGGCCCTTGCTTGATTCTAAAAATTCATCCCTCTTTGCCTCACGATACGTGCTAGGGTAATATTTATCTTTGAATATGCGTCTCAATGTTTGCCAATCCAGAGTACGTGCATCACTCCGTCAGCTAAAAATCGATTTCCACCATCCCTCTGCTTCTTTCTCTAGTAAGAATGTGGCGAGCTTGACTTTGCTCCTCAGAGCAACTCATTACATCAAAACATTTTGTAGCATATTCACCAAACCTCGGCATCGATTTGGATCTATGGAACCATCAAACACTGTGGCTCCTAATTTCTTTAGACGTTATTCTATACGCCTTTTTTTTTTTTTGATCACTTGGCCTGCTCTCTCTCGCCCACCGCCTCTGTGAGAAACTAACATGTTGCTCATCCAGTAGCCTCGCTTTGGACACTCTCGGGCACTAGATCCCCTCTCGAGTTGGCCTTGGGTAGGATCCGCATCCCGCCCCGATCCTGCCTGCGTCGTCTGCTAGTACTCTTATTCTTACTTGGACCATACTTTACTAGTTTGATCTAAACTAACTCAATAACTTGCTATGACTTTTACTTTGTTCTCAGAGCTAACTTTCCCTGTCTCATTCCCATGGAGCTAATCGCTCACGATACCAAGTTGTCACACCCCTCCCGAACTACTCGCTACTTAGCCCGAAAGGCGGCGTGAAACAAATGTGACATTGTTTACCTCTTAACAATACCTGCATTACTGTTCTCCTGATAAACATACTATGTTCGCATAGGGAACATTTTAACATAACACAACAGAAAATGGACAACTATTAAACATACATAAGGAGAAACCCTTCATAAGTCTCTCTTGGAAACTAAAAGTCAAGTGCATCAAAACAACACAAGACAACTCATTGTTTATACAACCACTAATGTACAAAACTTCTATAACTACATAACGACTTGCTATACAACACCACCACCACATACAAACTAACAACTTATGAAACTTCCAAAGACTATGGCGGGATGTCGGTACAGGAGCTCGATCTCTACACGAAAAGGTTTGAAAACATTGAAAGAATGAGCTAAAAAGCTCAGTGAGTGTCTATCTTTAAAACATTATAAGCTCACAGGTGAATCATAATAATGGCAGATTATAAGTAGAAAATAGCTTAACATCTGTTTGTAAACATAAACAAACCATGCTTCCAATTTACAAGTTTAAGTCACCACTTGTGCATAGCACACAACTCGAAATGTACTAACATATCGAGGGTAGATAGATCAATAATATAGATGCTCATAACAATAAAACACATAACATGATACCACATCAAACCATAGAGGTGGTAGAGTTACATTTATACCAATAAGGTTCATACCTCTCTCTCTCTCACGAGCACGTGGAATACCTTTGGTCGTTAGGTTTTCCCTAATACGTTCTCTATGTCCTTCAGTATTAAGGTAAAACCATTTACTACTCAAATACCTTCTCATTGTCCTTCAGTATTTAGGTAAAACCATTTATTACCCAGATACCTTCTCATTGTCCTTCAGTATTGGGATATCATGATTCATTTCCCCCCCCTAAGTACCTTCTCCAATGTCCTTCAGTTTTAGGGGTTAACCCCAAACAAGGGCATAATTTGTTTACCATGGAAATCATGTCTTTATAACACATACAACAATTTCTTGACATTTTCACATTATCATCTAAACATGTTCCCAAGTGGATTTACACAAAACATTCTCTAAAGGAAAGTATACTTTCATAATTTAGTTTCCATACTTGGATTTATAGTTACAACTAATTCAAAGCATGCTTAGGTTCCATCATGAACTTTATGTTAGAAACTCCATGAAGCTATACATAATTAGTTCAAACAAGATTCAATGATCAACAATTATGTTTTTGAAGAAAAACATAGGCCAAGCATAGTTCTAAGATAGAGTCACTCACAGTATTAGAATTAGAACCTTGGCTTGTAAACTTGACCTATTTGCTCTTGGCCTGTCAAACAAACCAACTCAACCATTAGAACCTCGAGCTCATGATTTTTGACCTTAAAACTTGCAAGAAAACACACTTTCAAATTTTCAGCATTTTCGATTTTTCTGCCCTGTTTTCAGACAGCCATAACTTCTTCATTACGTATCCAAAAATAATGTAATTTATACCAAACTCTTCCTTTTTGAACCCTTTAAAAATCATATGAAGACATGAAATTGAAATGCCAAACGGATTTGTTCAGACATACCTCGAAAGCTACTTTCCTCAAAACGGACTTCTGCTGTTTCCAGATTCGGATTTCCTGCTGCACAACAAATATAACCTGATATTTAGAACATCTTCTAGATATTTTCTACTCACGATTTCTTCACAAATATTGTAGAAAATTCAATAAGCTTTCGAACCATACCAATTAGAGCTTCTAACTCCAAGTATTCAGATCAGAACAACCAAAACATCAGAGACTACCCAGATTTGACAACAAATTCTGTCTTCTATCTTCCTCTTCACAAAACAGTAAGTTAACTTCTGTATTAGCTCAAGCTTCCTTCACAAACTTTGTTCCAAATTGAGTTAACTTTCATGTATCAAAAACTCAACTCTTACCGCTTCGTGTTGAGCTCGAAAAGACCAAAACATCAGAACTGGTCTAGGTTTATCACCTTGCTGCTATACAATTAAGCTTTGAGTTCTCCTCCTTTCTTCTGCAATTCCAGCTCCAAAATCACGAAAATGGCTTCCATTTTCTTCCTTTCTCCTTCTCCCACGAAGCTTCAACTTTGGTTTTGATAAATGAAGAAGAAATGGAGAAGATAAAGCCATTTTAAAAAGCAAGGAGGCAAACATTGTCTTTTTCCCTTTTGCTTTTTCTTTTCTTTTTCCTTTTCTTTTTCCTTTCCTTTATCCCTTTATTTCTTTTCTTTTCTTTCCTTTTATTTTCTAAACAAAACAAAACACAATATAATATCCATTCCTTTCATTTCATTTTCTTCATTATTTTTAAAGCAAACCAAACAAAAATGGTTTGAGCTTTTCCTTCCTTGTTTTCCTTTTATCTTTCACTTCATTTCTTTTCTTTTTAAAACATGGAAAACCAAGTTTTAAACATTCATTTCTTCTTTCTTTTTGTTGTTTGTTAATAAGGAAGTTCCAAAGAGATTGGGCTTAAACAAACCCATCGTGAGAGATACCTTAAATTTTCGGGTTGCCAAGATGTTGGGGTTTATGCCGTAAACTCATGGATTTGTAAATAGAGTTTATTTAATAAATAGAGAGTTATTTCATTAGTTTTCTAGATTCCAATAAACAAACGTCCAAGGTTATTTATGTGACTCGAATAGTATGTAATGGACATACAGGTGGATCATGATCAAGTGATAACCTAAAAGATCTATAGTATATGGATGAGGTTGGGTGCCTTATCCTGGTGACATTATAGATACAACCCACTTTGCATTTGATACAAATGAATTGGTCAAATTCATTCATGTTGAGACATGCGAGTGAAGATATCTTATGCAATGAGTTTATGTGAAATCGGACCATGAAATAATATCTCTCTTTGTAACACTTTTAAATGAAGAGAGCATTATTTCACTTAGGGGATGTTTGGTTTATGCGGTTGGGTTGAGTTGAGTTGGGTTAATAACCCAACTCCTTGTTTGGCCCACCAACAATTATAGCCGGTGACATAATAACCCAACCCCATGCATTCTCCATCCCCGTCCTCGCCCCATTCCCCATTTTGGAGAGTCGGGGTCGAGGTCGAGGATACCCCGATCGGAGATCGGGTCCCCGCGAGGAAAAATTCTCGTTTTTTTATAATTATTTTATTAAAAATAAAAAATATATATATATTAAAATCATATAGATAAGTATTATTATTCTTTTATTTGTTCAAATCATTAAATTTTAAAAGGTATTTAATATAAAATTATAAACACTTTACTGTTACTGTTTTTTAAATATATTTTTTTAAATTGAATGATTTAAATAAATAAAATAATAATAAAATTTATATATATATACATAACAGTAGCAAAGGTATTTAATATAATATAAAACTTATATATATATTATTAGTTATATAAAATTACATAATACTAATAATATTTTTATACATAAACATAATATATATTATAATTTTTTTAAAAAAATATAAATAATTATTCAGTGTGTTGTTCTGGGGGCGGGGACTAGGGATATCATCCTGCCCTCGTTCGGCCCCCAAAATTTCTGGTTTGACCCCATACCAGATCAAACTGGGGATTCCCTGCCCCGTTTGGGGCGGGGACCCGCGGGTATTTTTGCCATCCCTACCTGCAGATGACTAGGCGACTTCCTGCGAGAGGCTATAAGAATCGTTGCCTACGATGTAGGCGGAGTATGCAAAATCTAAAACCCATGCTATAATACCAACTGTAATGACCCTAAGTTTTCAAACCTAAAATTTCCTAGGGGGACGTTACTAAGTAACACCGCCTGCTCCGAAAATTTCGACAGTATAACGACGCTGTTAGGACCTTGACGACATATCTAATATTTTGTAGATATGCAACTTCAATATGACATAAAATATTTAAGTATGTTGGCATATTTTTAACATTTTCACAAGGTAAACTATTTATTTCATCATAAAGATGTCCATAGACAATGCTTGTGTTATAGGCAAATTTAAATAAACACTCTTCATATGCAAAGTATTGATACTCATACCTACCTAAATTAAAATAAAAAAGTAATGGTGAACATGTGCATAAAAAAAGGAATAAAGTTCATATTGAAGAGTAAAAATTCTAAATAATGAATTTTATTGGAAAAGAAATATTGATATCAAACCCAATATCTATTACTTTTGCAAATATCCCTAACATACATTTGGAAAATGGTAATAAATATTGTAATTTTATAATTGATCAAATAATTGAGTTTTGAAATTGTAGACAAATATGTTTGTATTTGATTTGTAGACAATGAACACACGTTTTTCTTGCAAATTATTAATAATAATACCTAAGTACATTGAAATAAATGGAGCAATGGTGAACATGTGCTTCAAAAGAAGAAACTCATTCATATTGAAGAATATGTTCTCAATAACATATGATAAAAATGAATTTTATTGGAAAAGAAAAATTGATATCAATCCCAATATCCAGTACTTTTCTAAATATCTCATAAATCTTGCAAATGGTAATATATATTGTAAATTTGTAGTTGATCTCATAATGAAGTTTTGAAATTGTAGACAAATATGTTCGCTATTGATTTGGTGGAAACAAAAAATGTAAGAAAAAAAGTCACAAAAAATCAGACTTATTCACTTTACAAAAAACTGCACCAGATACTCCTGACATAATAACCCAACTCTGCACACCAAACACTGACTTCCTAACTAAACTCAACTCAACACTGCACCCCAAACACTGATTTCCAAAACTCAGTGACAAAATAACTATGCACAACACAACACAACTCAACCCAACTCTACGATCCAAACGCCCCCTCAGATGACCATTTGTAACTCAACCTTAATCTGAGTAAGTTATGGACTCCTGCCTATAAGGAATTGTCCTTTGATTTTTTGGGTGAGAGTGGCATGAGTGTTGGGGTGTATGCCCTAATCTCATGTAGTTTGTAATATTCCATGTTGTAAGTAAATAAGAGTTATTTATTCAAACTTTGTGTCTCGCATATTTTATAAACTTAATCCAATAAACTAAGCTCCAGAGTCATTGAATTATTAGAGAACTAGAACTTGAACGGTGTGTAGTGGACACACGGGGAGGATCACGTTCGAGTTAATGACCCGAACGGTCTACGGTATACGAATAGGGTTGGAGACCTAATCCTGGATACATTGTGGATGCGACCCACTTTGTATTAGATACAAACGAGGTGATCCAACTCGTTCATGTGGTTGACATGCGAGTGGGGGCATCCCGTGCAATGAGATTGTACAAGACCGGACCGTGAATTATTAGACTTACTGTTGTAACACCGTTAACAGTATAGGACTAATAAATTCGTAGATGACCATTAGTGACTCGACCTTAATCCAGAGCGTGTTACGGACTCCTGTCTGCGGGGTCTGTCCTTTGACTAGCACGGGTGAGGTGGCCACAGTTGCTCGCCCAATATGCCTATCTTCTCAGGGGCAAGACCACGTGGGGAGCTGAGAACTTGACTACGCGAGATGGAATTCACTCGTTCCCGAATTAGGGAAGCTAGAGGGGTTGTTCCCTTAAGTGTTGTCTCCAGGGCTTGAACAACGTGGCCCAACCCTCTCACTGGCCTGAGAGGGTTGTTGTTTATGGTTGGACCATACAACGATATTGTTCATTAGAGGAGTAGTGGGACTTAAGGAACAAGAGGTAGACATAGGGGTAAAATGGTAATTTGACCCAACTGTGGTTATGAACAACTAGTGAAGGGTCGACTCATGGGCATTGGTTATATCAATGGACACAACTTGCCCTACAGTGATGGGAGTGCAACTACGGGTTTTAGTGGAGTGTTACCGTAGCTAATGAATGTTGAATAACTGGGTCAAAGAGTTTGACAGGTTAATCTCGGATCATTGGAGCTCGTCATCTGTAGGTCCAGTAGGTCCCTCGGTTGGCTCAAATTGGGCAAATTGAGGGTTTACAGTTTAATGTGAATTTGAAGTGTTCAAATTCATTATTTGGGTATTTATGTCATTTATATGTGATATAAATGAAATGATATATAGTTTGATGTGAATGTGATTCATAATAAACTATAGTATAGCCTAATTGATTAATTAGTGCTAATTGGAGAAATTGAATTGAGAGAAATTAAATTGAATGTGATTCAATTTAAAATTCCACAATTATGAAAATGAGATTTGTATAATAAGGTATGAGATACCTTATATTATGTGATATGCAAATATGATTTGCATATCATATGGTTGTGGTAAAATGGTGATTTGGTGGAGGTTTTAACTCCACCACATACCAATATATAAAGGGCTTGCAAGAATCCTTTGGTGAGACACTTTGCCATTTTTTGGATTTTCACCCAAAGCAGGTGTAATTTTCTCTCAAGAGTTCTCTCTCAATTCCTCTAGATTTCTCCTCACCCAAAATCAAAGCGAGTCCCACAACTTTGCCTCAACCTTTCGAGAACAACCGAGAAGACCTTTTGGAAGTGTCTTGTTGTTCGGTTCGAGGATCGAGTTCGTAGAGATTGTTGGTTCGAGAGGGATCGAGATCGAGAAGGAGAAAACGTTGAAGAAGAATTCTTCAAGAGGTTAGTATAATCTTTACCTATTGTTTTCTCTTGTCGTTATGTATATTTAGCCTAAAATTAAAGTAGTTTAATTCGAGTTTAAGAAATGAATTGCACAACGAAACAACGACATTTCACAACGTCTTCCACTGCGGAAATTCCAATTCCTTCAATTGGTATCAGAGCCAATTATTGCTTTTCGTGATGTATTCTGTAATTTCTTAAAATTAGGTGGGTATCATTAATTTTTCATGAGATAAATGTTAATGGTTTGTATGTTTGGATGTTTTTGGTTTTTGGCACTTAGATAGGTTTACATTAAGGTTGATGAGATCCATGTAAGAGCTCGTTGTTTTGGGCAATTTTTAATGTAAATCGAGTCTGTAAGTCCGTGTCGTTCGTGGTAAGCGTTGCTGTGAAGAAAACAGAGTGGAAATGGGCGATTTCGGTGAAAAACAACAAATGGTGTTTGCTGGAATTTCATCGGCGTCGCGACGCCATCCATGCTGTTGGAGATGCTGCTGCAGTGTAGCGTTGCAATGTCGCGGCGTTGAGAATGCTAGGTTTGACGCTGGAGGTTGCAACGTTGCAACGCCATCGCGTAGTGGGTAGCAGTTCGCGAGAAAATCCAGCGTTGTGTCAAAGTGGCAACGTGGAGGGATTTCAAGATCGACGGTTCGAGGCTGGACTTCGATAAATATTTTTTTTTATTTTTCTTTTGTAAATTAAGATTTAATTAATTTAAGTTTAATTAATATTAATATAATTGTTATATTAATGTTAATTATCTAAATTAATGTCCCTTGGGTGCCAAAAATCGGTCCAATTATGCTATTTATTAAATTATGCAATTGTTGTATGATTTATATATTCTATGTGAATAATGTATGTCATATAGATTACAATCTCACCTTAGGTCAAACATTTCATGTATGATTTATATTATAAGAGTTATAATATATAGTATGCATGTTAGGATTCTATTATAAGTGTTATAATATAATGTATGTTTTTTTAATTTAATTAATATAAGAGTTATATTTTTTAGATTAAAAGCATAGACATGCATTTAATAGATGAGATGTAAGTATGTTATATAGTTTAATTATTCATGTGATGAATGATCAAGCACAATAACATAGAAATACATGTAACCTAAGTTAATTATTAGTTTTATATTGTTTAGGACTTGAATAATTATACTTAAGTTTTCTAGTTCTAATAAGATTAGAATTAGAAAATCCAATATGACTTATGAATGGTGACTAACTAGTAACTCTGTCTAAGGAAGGTTCTGTCTAAGGCTGGGGTATTTAAGCTGACGCTTTGCAGAACACCCCTACCAAGGAACCGACTTGGGAGTGAATTTGGTCCGAAGATTAATAGGTTATATTCACGTGAGTGTCGTTAATTAAGAGTTAATTAATTTACTGACATAGACCTAAGTTAATAATGTGATTATACACTTAGGCTAATCCAATATAAGTGTTATATTGGTAGACTTAGGTAAATTATAGTCGGTTTATCTAGGTCAATCTTGATTATTTTAAAGTGATGAGTGGGAGGAAATAAAGTGTATGAGATACATTTAATTTTTCATCCACAAATCTCCGTTAAGTTCACACCGTGAGATCCATACTCGGCCTCGTGTCGCAAATGGGAGCATCCCCCTACGTGTGGTATTTGTATGGGTCAAAATTCAACGTGAATGGAGAGAGTACTTATAATGAGTGGGAACGAGACTTGTGAAAACGGGGCCTACGGTCTCTTCTTTCGATTCACACCGTGAGACGCCTTGATTCGCCTGCTAGTTTGGCCTGGACAAGACAATCCCTACGGAGGGCCTTGATCATGGGAGTCAAAACACTGTGAATTCCTGAAAGGGATACGATTTCCTTAATGGTTTTACTTCGTAGTCCTCCCTACGACAGCTATTGTTTGGGCGGATGCTTGGAAATTTAAAGATATAGGGTGACACTCACAGGATTCATTAAGAGTTAATGGATTCATACCGAAAAATGGTAACTGGATGCCTAATGGAATAAGAGTTATTCTGATATTAGGGTTTAGTGGAGAAAGTCTTGTCTAAGAGGAGGAGCGACTCTGTCTACCCTACGGTGGCGGTCATTCTAAACCTTTGGGGTATCATTGAAATTTTTTATGACCTAGGGATCATAGGATAAAAATTTGCTAAAACCTGATTGGATTTTCAAAGTTTTTGCGAGACTAATACAAAGTTTTTCATTTTTCAGCAACAAAATGTCAAACGCCTTTAATGCTCTTTTACCTTCCGATAAGTTAGTCGGCGATATTTTTTAAACGTAGAAAGACAATATTGACACGATTTTGGTAAATGACGACCTAAAGTTCGTGCTCACTGAGGATTTTCCTCAGGTGCCTGGTCCAACAATCCTATTCAACGAACTACAAACCTTCCAGTCCTTGGTGCAAATCAAGGGACAGGAAGCTGAGGCAAGTGTTTCCTTTAGATCTTTGCACAGAGGTTCGACCTCTGGGACAAAGTTTGTAGGTTCTTCAGGCCCGAAAGGGAAGAAGAAGTTGAAAGAGTTCATGGTTGACCGCGCTGTCGCCCAAAAGGGCAAAGAGATCAAAAAAGTTGCAAGAAAGTGTTTCTACTGCAACAGGGGCGATCATCTGAAAAGGAGTTGTCCCAAGTTCCTTGTCGAAAAGAAGAAGGCAGGTAAATATGATTTACTTGTTACAGAAACTTTTTTAGTGGAGAGTAATGACTCTGTCTGGAGACTGGATTCAGGCTGAAGGGATTTTGAATTCCCGCAGCGGAAGACATTGTGAAACGTCGTTGATCCATTGTGTTAAACGTGTCTTAAAATTGAATCTATCTCATAGATCCTAGGCTAAACATGCAAAATAATAGAGAAAATAGTAAGTATAATGGATACTAACCTCTTGAAGAACACTTCTTCAACGTTTTCTCCTTCTCCGGTCACGATCTCTCTCGTACCAACGAACTCCTCGAATTCGATCCTCGATCCGAACACGGAGACACCTCCAAAGGGTCTTCTCGGTTGTTCTCGGGAGGTTGAGGGAGAGTAAGTGGGACTCCCTTTGGTTTTGGGTGAGGAGAAATGTTAGAGAGATGAGAGAATGCTAGAGAGAATTGCTTTGCTCTCTTTGGATGGAAATCCAAAAAATGGCAAATGGCATACCAAAGGCTTCTTGCAAAGCCTTTAAATACTATTGTGTGATGGAGTTAAAACCTCCACCAAATCACAATTTTACCACAACCATATAATATACAAATCACATTTGCATATTATATAATATAAGGTATCTCATACCTTATTATACAAATCTCATTTGCATAAATGTAGAATTATAAATTGAATCACATTCAATTTAATTTCTCTCAATTCAATTTCTCCAAATAACACTAATTAATCAAACAGACTATACTATAGTTTATTATGAATCTCATTCACATCAAACTATATATTATGTCATCTATATCTCATATAAATGACATAAATACCCAAATAATGAATTTGAACACTTCAAATTCACATCAAACTGTAAACCCTCAATTTGTCCAATTTGAGCCAACTGAGGGATCTAATGGACCTATACGTGACGACCTCCAATGATCCGAGACTAACCTGTCAAACTCTTTGACCCAGTTATTCAACATTCATTAGCTACGGTAACACTCCACTAAAGCTCGTAGCTGCACTCTCATCATTGTAGGACAAGTTGTGTCCATCGATATAACCAATACCCATGAGTCGACCCTTCACAGGTTGTTCGTAGTCACAGCTGGATCAGATTACCGTTTTACCCCTGTGTCTACCTCTTGCTCCTTAAGTCCCACTGCTCCTCTAATGAACAACTACGTTGCATTGTCCAACCATAAACAACAACCTTCTCAGGCCAATGAGAGAGTGGGGCTCCGTTGTTCTAGCCCTGGAGAAAACACTTAAGGGAACAACCCCTCTACTTTCCCTAAGTCGGGAACGAGTGAATTCCTTCTTGCGTAGTCAAGTTCCCGCCTCCCACGTGGTCCCGCCCGAGAGAGATAGGCATATTGGGCGAGCAACAGTGGCCACCCTCACCCGTACTAGTCAAAGGACAAACCCCGCAGACAGGAGTCCGTAACACGCTCAGGATTAAGGTCGAGTCACTAATGGTCATCTACGAATTTATTAGCTCTATACTGTTAACGGTGTTACATCAGTAAGTCTAATAATTCACGGTCCCGTCTTGTACAATCTCATTGCATAGGATGCCCCCACTCGCATGTCAACAACATGAACGAGTCAGATCACCTCGTTTGTATCTAATACAAAGCGGGCCGCATCCACAGTGTATCTAGGATTAGGTCTCCAACCCTATCCATATACTGTAGACCGTTTGGGTCATTAACTCGAATGCGATCCTCCCTGTGTGCCCACTACACACCGTTCAAGTTCTTACTTCTCTCATAATGCAATGACCCTGGAGCTTAGTTTATTGGATTAAGTTTATGAAAAATTCGAGACACAAAGTTTAAATAAATAATTCTTATTTATTATCCAATGTTGAAATAAATAACTCTTATTCATTTACAACTTAGAATATTACAAACTACACGAGATGAGGACATACATCCCAACATAGGCGCCACTAACCATGTTTGCTATTCTTTTCAGGGAATAAGTTCCTGGCAGCGGCTGCAAGAAGGTGAGATAACGCTCAGGGTTGGATCCGGAGAAGTTGTCTCAACTGCAACAATTGGCACGATGAAACTGTTTTTGGCGGGAAGTACTTATTATTAAATAATATGTACATAGTTCCAGGGTTTACTAGAAACCTAGTTTCTATTTCCTGCCTATTAGAACAAAATATTTTCGTTTCTTTCATGAGTAATAAAGCGTTTATTTCTCGAAATGGGAATTTGTTATGTTCTGCTTCGCTTGAGAGTAATTTGTATGTTTTAAAGCCAAATTCGATCAAAAGTGTTTTGAATATTGAATTATTTAAAACAGTAGAAATCCGAACTAAGAGAGTAAAAGTTTCTCCAAAAGAAAATGCCCATCTTTGGAATCTAAGGTTAAGCCACATAAATCTCAATAGGATTGAGATACTAGTAAAGAGCGGACTTCTAAGCGAGTTGGAAGAAAACTCTTTACCGGTTTGTGAGTCATGCCTTAAAGGCAAAATGACCAAATGCCCTTATAGTGGAAAAGGATATAGAGCCAAAGAGCCTCTTAAGCTTATACATTTTGACCTCTGTGGTCTGATGAATGTTAAAGCACGAGGAGGTTACGAATACTTTGTATCTTTCATTGATGACTATTCGAGGTATGGGTACGTTTACCTAATGCATAGGAAGTCTGAAACTCTTGAAAAGTTTAAGGAGTTCAAGACTGAGGTTGAGAACCTGTTAGGTAAAACGATTAAAACACTTCGATCGGATCGAGGTGGAGAGTACATGGACACTGAATTTCAGGACTATATGATAGAACATGGAATTACGTCCAAACTCTCAGCACCTAGTATGCCACAATAGAATGGTGTATCGGAGAGGAGAAACAGAACTCTATTGGACATGGTTCGGTCGATGATGAGCTATGCTTGTCTCCCTGATTCTTTTTGGGGTTACGCAGTGAAGACTGCGGTATACATTTTGAACACAGTTCCGTCGAAGAGTGTTTGTGAAACACCTTTCGAACTCTGACATGGTCGTAAAACAAGTTTACGACATTTCAGAATTTGGGGATGTTGTTGCATAAAATGATATTGCAATACCACAAGTGTACGGGTCAAGTTTTAGTATAGTGATTTTAGAGTTCCAAGTATCGTCCTCGGGAATGGGTTTCTAGATTAATTAATTACCAAGATACTAGTTCTCAATTTTAGCTAAAGTAACAAAACATGGATAGATGGTGAAAAAAAAGATCAAATGATAAACACACAATTGGAGATACGAATGTGATAGATTTGGAGGAAATTAACTTCACAAGTTAACACTTATTTAACACATGCAATGAACTAACATGATGAATTTATAAACAAGAAGTAAGATACTCAAGAAAATCTCTCGATTCTTAGTGAGCCTCGCACACACAATAAATTCTATGGTCACCATATGAATTCAAAAGCATGCACGACATTAAGCAACTTTTTTATGTGTTCCCCTTAGACTTCTAGGTCATTCTCATGCCAGACTTATAAGAGTTTTAACAACTTTGCTTTAATCTAAGCTTTTTCTCTCGAGTCCACTTAAATCAACAAGATTAAAGAATTAAAGAACGAATTGCCAAAATTAAATAGCAAAACGTAGTTCAATACATAAGCAAACAAGTCTTAAACAAGCAAATCAAATCGTAACTACAACTTTTAGCCACTCTAAATCACAATAAAACCAAATTAAAAGTGTAGAAAACGTCTTAGAACGATGTTACAATTTGAAAGAAAGAGGAAATAAACTTATGTGTCGATGTCGATCCCTCGTCCCCGAGCTCTCATCACGATCTCGAACCTCCACTAATGCTTTGGCTCCCAAGGAATGCTCACTTTTCTCTTCTTTCAGAGTGTATTTTGAAATTAGGGTGCAAAGACTATCAAATTTGGCTCCCTTGCAAGAAGAAATCATGATCTATTTATAGGAGTAATTGGCACAGCATTGCAACGCTGTGTCCTTCGCAACTGACATATAAGGAAAATATCATTGGCGTTGCAACGCTGAGGGCAGCGTTGCAATGCCGCTACTCTAAGCGTGCGCCTTTCTATCGATATGGCATTGCGACGCTGCAAAGCAACATTGCAACGCCCTCGCCACGACCATTCTTCTTGGTCATCTTATAGAGATAGCGTTGCGACGTTGCAATGCAGCGTTGTAACGCTATCAGTATGGCTCTTCAACGCCTCAAAACAGCAAGCTCGGCGTTGCAACGCTCTGCATGGCGTTGCAACGCCATCACCTCGGGTCTACTAGCTTCAAATGATCCTTTTACTTCCAATGGATGTTATTTTGAGCTCCAAAAAGCCTCGATTCGATCCCGAGTGATCCATAATATCTCCAAATATTCTGTTTAAGCTCTTTCCTTGAAATATGTGATTTAAACACATGAAAACTCTGAAATTATCATAAAACTAGCAATAAATAAGCCTAAGGATAACACATTTTGTGTATCAAATACTCCCAAACTTAAATTTTTGCTAGTCTCGAGCAAAAACAGAATTAAACATGAGATTGTTCTTATACATACATTTGATCGAGCCTCAAAGATTTAAGAGAAAATTTTGGCAATCACAGGAAACACTCAAACATAATACTTCAATAAGCAATTTCAAATTTTTCCTAAGTGTTCCAACGTGTGTGTGTGATTAGCCTATGTTCCGTTCATTTTTACTAAGTCCGGATCAATTTTATTAGGTTCTCCATTCAACTTCCCCCTACACTGGTCATGATTACTAATCCTTGAGCCTCCCCACATTCAACAAATAAACAACTCTACTTAGCACTTAATCACTTTTTTATCACTTTTTTTTCTATTTTCTTTTTTTTTTTTTTTTTGTGTAAGGATACTAGCTTTCAAACATCCACTACAGGGACCCTTACCCAGAGCACTCGCTCAATGAGTGGCCTAACTGATCACAGTGAAGGTAACTCTTTTTGCATTCACGATTTTTTCTTGAACAAACAAACAACAAAACAAATTTTTCACATGGTGCACATATTATACAGATCATGCACTTCGTTGTCATGCATCTTATCTTGCAGTTTAACTCTTAGATCAGCTTTTAGACCTATCGAGGTGACATTGAACTTCTAAGCCTAATAACTTTGTTCTAAGCATTTCAAAACTACAGGAACACATGTTATGTGCATAATAGTGCAGGGAAAACTCAAGAAATTTTTTTAAATTAACTCAAATTCATATCATGCTCTCACGTTTCAGCAGAATCACAAAAATTTTCAATTCATTCTCATCCTAGGCTATCATGATCATACTTATGCAAAAGATCAATCAACAATTCAACATAACTCTGTCACACCCCGTCCCAGCCTACTTGCTTAACCTAGGAAGAGATGCAAAGATAGAGAAAATCGACCCTTTTACTGGCTCTCCCTAACTAACCCAAGACTTAACCTAAAATTAAACGCAACACAACACGTTTGAACAAGAAAGATTGAACACTGAAATACACATATAAACGAAACACATTCACTTCCGGTACTATGTTCTTTAGCTAGTCATAAAGCTTTCAAGTTTATTACAACCCACCTAATATGTTCTCGCTACAAACTATATACAAAAGAAAGTGTATATACAAGGAGCTAAAACGACATGGTGGCAAACAGGTTTTGTCAAGGCTGAGCACCGGGAACTCGTCTGCTACATGGGAAGAGTAAACATAATGAATACGTGAGCAAGGAAGCCCAGTGAGTGTCTATTTTTAGAACATTATAAGCTCAAAGGTGAAGCATAATAATAGGCAAACTATAAGTAGAAAATAACTTAACATTTGTTTGTAAACATAATTAAGCCATGCTTTCAATTTACAGGTTTAAGTCACCACTTATGTATAGTATAAAAACTCAAAATGTAGTACTATAATTAGGGTAGATAGATCAACAACGTAGAAGCTGATAACAATAAAACTCATGGCATGATACCACTTTCGAACCATAGCGGTGGTAGAGTTATATTTATACCAATAACGCTCATACCTCTCTCACGTGCACGTGGAATGTCATTGACACTTTGGTTTTCCCTAACACCTTCTCTATGTCCTTCAGTATTAAGGTATGACCATTTACGTAAACCCGAGATCTCTCTTTGGAATTTTCTAAAAAAAAAAACAAAAGAAAAGAAGAAAAGAAATGTTTAAAATATTTGGTCTTCGTTGTTTAAATAAAAATAAAGAAAAGATAAAGGAAGAAAGAGATAAAGGATGGAATTAAAAAAAAAAAAAAGAAAAAGGAAAAGGGTAAAAGACAAATTCCATCTCCAAAGCTATTTCAACTATTTTTTTTTTAATCATTTCCATCTCATTTTATCACAAATTAAACTAGAGCTTCGAGGAAGAGGTTTGAGAGAAGAAGAAGGAAGAAAATTTCTTGTTTTAAGGTTGAAGAAGAAAGGGGAAAGGTGACTCAATTTCCATGGTAATTTTATGATCAATTTAACCATGTTCTGATGTTTTGATCATTTCGAGCTCCACAAGAAAAGGTAAGAGTTTAAGTTTTATTTTCTTGAAAGTTAACTCAAATTTAAACAAAATTTGTGAAGGAAACTTGATCAAATTCTCACCATAAGTTATTGATTTGTGAAGAGGAAGGCAAAGGACAAAATTTGCTGTCAAATCTGAGAAACCTCTGGTGTTTCGGTCGTGCTGATCTGTAGGGTTGGAATCAGAAGCTGTAATAGGTATGTTTGGAAAGCTTATTCAATTTCCTACAACTTTCATGAAGAAATCGTGAGTAGAAAACAAGTGGAAGATGTTTACAATTTTAGGTCAATTTTGGGTTGTAGCAGGGAAATGAATCTGGAAACACCAGAAGGTTGTTTTTAGGGAAGAGGCTTTCGAGGTATTTTCGAAACAACTTGTTGTGAATTTCAATTTCATTTCTTCCGATGAGTTTTAGAGGGTTCAAAAATGAAGAGCTTGGTATAAATTACATCCTTTGTGGCTAAGTAATGAAGAAGTTATGAATGTTTGAAGTCAGGGTAGGAAATCTGTAAAATGCTGGAAATTTAGATGGTGTGTTTTTTTTGTAATTTTAAGGTTGAAATTCATGAGCCCGAGGTTCTAATGCTTGGTTTTGGTTTGTTTGACAGGCCAAGAGGAAATAGGTCGAGTGTACGGACCAAGGTTCTAGTTCTAACACGTGAGCGACAAAACGAACGTCGAAAACGGTTTATAGGCTTGTATTATGCTTGTGAAAATGCAAGGTCTTGCAATGCTTATTGTTTTCCTTTGAACACATGTTTATGAGTATTCATATTTTCTAAGAAATGATTTCAACTGCTCATTGGGAGCCTAAATGTCTTGATGAATTTTATACGTGAGCATATGTTCTTGATTGTCGAGATTTATGAAAATGTTATGATGTCGAGCAAGTACGTACTAGCAAGTATGATTAAAAGATTTCCAGTTTTTATGAACAAGCTGAGTAAGCTTGAGTTTTACGAAAGAAAAGATAAGCAGGCTTGTTCAAATATTTTTATGTTATTTTCTAAGACTCAAATAAGTAAATTACTGAGACATTGAGCCCGAGGCTGTATAGTACCGTGTGCACACAAGTCATATTCTGTTGTCGACGTTGAGTGTACTCAGTGACAACAATGCTGTCGTGAGTGCTGGGCGAGCCCCACTGCGACAAAGACGATGGGAGTGTTGGGCGGGCCCCACTACATCGTAGAGTAAACGTGGTTGTTCTGGGCGTACCCTACACAGTGTGGATTGTTATATGTTTTTATAAGGATTATTAATATCGATATGCCTTACGAGATTTTAATATCATGCTTGCTAGATTTTTGAAAAAGCTACTATGATTACACGTTTACTTTTAACGCTTTGTTACAGATGCTTATACTCATAGATTGCCAGGTGATATGATTTATGAGTTATAGATTTTTAACTCAATCACTTACTAAGCTTCATAGCTCATTCTTTCAGTGTTTTCCAAACTTTTCAGGTAGAGATTGAGCTCCTGGTACCTGACATCCTGCCATAGTCTGCTGAAAACTCCACGAGTTGATATTTTGTACGTGGCTGGTGTTGTATAGCTGATGCGAAAATATCGAGTGCCCTAAACTATTGTAAATTAGAATAAGATTCCGACACTTCTACGACGTGCAAGTATACACGGTCGAGAGCAGCAAGTGATAAGTTAAAGTATCGATCCCACGAGGACTAGCTATACCTAAATGAATGAGCATCCTAGCAAATTTCTCTTATTTTAGTGCAATGTATGAGTGTGCAATTTACTATTGAAAATAAATAAACTGATGTGATAAGTGGAGACAAGACAAGACACAAGAAAATTAACTGAATTTAAATGCGGGGAGAGGAGAATGCAAACAAGAGGGGAGATGCAAGATATGAGATTTTTAATGAAAAATATAGGCTCGGGTTAGGTTGGAGTTTTCATGCTATGTTAGAATGAAAATGTGATTGATGCCTTGAATTTACCTACACATGTATTCAAATGAATTTCTTTCGAAATCACTAAGTTTTAAAACCTACAACTTCTCAGTTGAGATCTAAATTATGCTCATGATTTTAGGTTCTAGGTGGGTTAATTATCTCTAATCAACTCAAGAATCCTAGAATGAAATTTTAGTTTTCTAATTTAGTAGCTCTCTCAAGTTCATGAATTCTAGAGAAATCAAAGTGGCCAATTCTAATTCTCATGCAACGTTAAATTCAATAAAATTTCATAAATACAACAATGACATCGACCATAAATTTATTCCAAATTTACATTTGAACACAACTTAACTCTTGCCTATGACAATTTAATTCATGATGGAAAGTGAGTCACATATCTTCAGTTTAAGCATGCTTTTATTGATCAAGGAGTTCATGCAAAACAACCAACAATGTTCAATAAATTAGTCTAAATCAACCACGATTCTAACCTAAAAAAATCAGCTAAAACAGTGAGCAAAAGTAGACTAAATCAGTACGTAAACAACCAAAAAATTCAATATTAAATTGTTGGTTGACATCAAGCAATAACACTTAGAGATAGGAAAAACGTTACACAGCAGGTGGCCTTGTTTTTCTAGTTCAGTTCGATAGCAATATCTCATCACCGAAAACTCAAAACAACGATCCAACCGTTCAAAACGAATCCCTATGAGTCTCGAACAAGCTGCCAAATTTCAGCACAATCCAACGGTTGAAACTCCAGGAAACAACAACTTTGTGATCGCCGCGGGTGAAAAACCGAACTACACTGATCTCCCAACGTGACAGAAATATCTGACGCACCGAAGTTCAGAATGACGATCCAACCATTCAAAGTAAATCCCTATGAGTGTCGAATAAGCTGACAAAATTGCAGCACAATCCAACGGTTGAAACGCCAAAAAATGACAAGTTTGTGAGCGTCGTCTGTGAAAAACCGAACTGCACCATTTTTGCTACAACAATGGCACCTTGAAGCTTCAATTTTTTTCTTCACTCGCACGATTGCTACAACAATGACACCTTCATGATTCTTCTCTTCAATGCAAACCCCCTACTCTCTCACTCTCTTCTCCTTTTGTGGCAACTCCTTCTCCACCTTTTGCACTTGTGAACCCTAGCCTTCTTATATAAGATGTGTTGCCTTAACTCCACAAATTACAAAAATGCCCTTAGGGGTAGAAAGACCATCTTACCTTTCGGGTAAAATGTCTAAAATGCCCTCAGGGACTCCTGTAATTTTTATAATCTTCTGCATACAGAAAAATCTCAAATAAATTCATGAAGAATTATAAATCAAACTAAATATGCAAGGATTTTTGGAGTTAAAAATCTCGTCTTTTGGTCTTTAATTAACCGTAAGCTTATTTTCTCAAATTACTTCAATTAAAGCACAAAAAACATCAAAATTAATTCTTTTCGAACCTAATGCTTAAATTCAAGATTTTAAAGCTAACACACACAATTTAGGGATAAAATAGCATGAGACTAAATAAATTTTATGCAATTCAAGTACATTAAGCACTAAAATTATAGTAAAATAACTCTCCCATGGCGAGTTATCAATAACAAGTTCATATGAATTGTAGATTATTTTGAGATAACTATGTAGTTATAGTTGTTTGTACATTAGAGGTTGTATAAACAATGGTTTGTTTTGTTTGGTTTCTGGTGCTTTTGTCGTTTAAGTTTTCAAGAGAGATTTAAGAAGAGTTTCTCCTTATGTATGTTTAGTAGTTGTCAAGTTTTCGCTGTGTTATGTTAAAGTGTTCCTTATACGAGCATAGTATGTTTATCAGGTAAAACAGGGTCAACAAGTATTGTTAAGAGGTAAACAATGTCTGTTGGCTTCATGCCGTCTTCCGGGCTAAGTTAGCAGGTAGTACGGGAGGGGGTGTGACAACTTGGTATTAGAGCAGTTAGCTCCATGGAAAATGAGACAGAGCAAGTTAAGTCTAGAAAAACTAAAAAGTAAATAGCAAGTTATTGAGTTAATTAAATAGAACAAGAAGAGTATGGTTCAAGTAAGGATAAGAGTAAGTCCAGTTAGGGTTAAAATGTGAATAGAAGTTTAGTATATTGTGTATTTGAATTAAGTATCCAAAGTATGTCTAATGTGTTGATATTTATAGGAGTCATGCCACCACGTACCAGCTGACGACGCAGGCAGGATCAGGGCGGGACGCAGGATCCTACCCAAGGCCAATCTGAGAGGGGATCTAGTGCCCAGAGGGTCCAGACTGGGGCCAGAGATGAACAACATGCTAGTTCCTCACCGGAGGTAGGCAAACCAGAGAGAGCAAGGCCAAGTGTTCCAGACAAGACATATAGAATAGAACGCCTAAAAGAATTAGGAGCCACAGTGTTTGAGGGTTCCATAGATCCAGCTGACGCTGAGGTTTAGTTGGATATGCTTGAGAAATGTTTTGATGTGATGATTTGTCCTGAGGAGCGGAAAGTCAAGTTGGCCACATTCCCGCTGCAGAAGGAGGCAGAAGGATGATGGAAATCAATATTAGCTAGGTGTAGTGATGCACGTACTTTAGACTGGCAAACTTTCAGAAGCATATTTGAAGATAAGTATTACCCTAGCACGTACCGCGAGGCAAAGATGGATGAATTTTTAGAATTGAAGCAAGGGTCACTTTCAGTGGCTGACTACGAGAGAAGGTATACCGAACTGTCACGGTATGCTTATGTGATTGTGGCATCTGAGAGTGACAGGTGTCGAAGGTTTGAAAGAGGATAAAGTCTTGAGATACGTACCCAGTCACAACCATTGCTAAGTGGACTGATTTTTCCCAGCTGGTAGAGACTGCTCTACGTGTTGAGCATAGTATAGCAGAGACACAATCAGTAGTGGAGCCTACTCATGGGCCTTCAACAACGAGCAATTTTCGGGGTCGCGAACAACGAAGATTCACACCCGGAGTGAATGTTTCAAATCGTCAGAACTTTAAAAATCGAGCTGGTGGCCAGGCATCGACGCAGATGAACGTGGGTGGTGCCTATTAGAGACTGCTCTACGTGTTGAGCAGAGTATAGCAGAGACACAATCAATAGTGGAGCATAAACGAGCAATTTTCAGGGTCGCGAACAACGAAGATTCACACCCGGAGTGAATGTTTCAAATCGTCAGAACTTTAAAAATCGAGCTGGTGGCCAGGCATCGAGGCAGATGAATGTGGGTGGTGCCTATTAGAGGCAGAGTCAAAGAGCACCTAGTGAGTCTGCTAGATCCGCAGCAAGACCACAGACTGTGCAAGAGTCTGTTGCCAGTGTAGCAAGGAGAACACCTTGTGCAAATTGTGGCAAGAATCATCGAGGTCACTGTCTTGTTGGTGTCGGTGTGTGTTACCAGTGTGGACAACCAGGGCATTTCAAGAGGGATTGTCCACAGCTTAGAGCAAACCACACGAGAGGACCAGGGGAGTTGGGTCCCGCATAGTTGAGCAACCGAGAGTTCCGGTAGAAGCGCAGGAGAGGGGCACCAGCGATTCGCATGAGAAGGGAGTTGTAGGGAGACCTAGGCAGTAGGGAAAGGTCTACGCTATGACTTAGCAAGAAGCAGAGGATACACCAGATGTGATTACTGGTACGATTTCTATTTGTAATTTACCTGCACGTGTTTTGATAGATCCAGGTGCTACGCATTCCTTTATTTCTAGTATATTCATGACTAAGCTTAATAGAAAGCTAGAGCCTTTATTTGAGAGGTTAGTTATATATACTCGAGTTGGTGATGCTTTACTAGTTGATGCAGTGTTGCGGGATTGTGAGGTCTTAGTAGAAGGTCTCAATATGTTAGTGGATCTTCTTCCACTAGAGTTGTAGGTGTTAGATGCAATCTTAGGGATGAATTTCCTATTTACTCATTATGCTTCCATGGATTGCCATAGGAAGGAGGTCGATTTTAGGAAACCAGGGTTGGCTGAAGTGGTTTTCAGAGGTGAAAGGAAGATTATTCCTACGAGTTTGATTTCAGCATTAAAAGCTGGGAAGTTGTTGAGGAAAGGTTGCACGGCGTTTCTGGCACATGTAGTAGAGGTGCAGGAGGAAAACCTAAAACCAGAAAATGTTCTTGTTGTGAACGAATTTCTTGATGTTTTTCTAGCAGATCTGTCAGGGTTGCCACCTGATAGGGAAGTTGAGTTCACTATTGAATTGCTATCACGAACAACACCTATTTCGCAAGCGCCGTATAGAATGGCTCCAAGTGAGCTCAGGGAGCTAAAGATGCAGTTACAAGAATTGGTTAACAAAGGATACATCAGACCTAGTGTATCGCCTTGGGGAACTCCAGTGTTATTTGTAAAGAAGAAAGATGGTACCCTTAGATTATGCATTGATTATAGCCAGTTAAACATGGTCACGATACGTAACAAGTATCGTTTCCCCGTATAGATGACTTGTTTGACCAGTTAAGAGGAGCATCAGTGTTTTCTAAGATTGATTTAAGATCAGGATACCATCAGTTAAAGGTCAGAGAATCAGACATTCCTAAGACACCATTCAGAAAAAGGTACGGGCATTATGAGTTTTTAGTAATGTCATTCGGTTTGACGAATGCACCAACAGTTTTCATGGAACTCATGAACAGGATTTTCCACCAGTATTTGGATCAGTTTGTGATAGTATTCATTGATGATATACTAGTTTATTTGATTAACAGGAAAGCCCATGAGGAACATCTTAGGATATTCTACAAACACTACGTGATAAATAGTTGTACGCTAAATTCACGAAATGTGAGTTTTGGTTGATTCAGGTAGTGTTTTTGGGGCATGTTGTCTCAGCAGAATATTACGTGTCCACTGATATAACCAATGCCCATGAGTCGACCCTTCACAGGTTGTTCGTAGACACGGCTGGGTCAAATTACCGTTTTACCCCTGTGTCTACTTCTTGTTCCTTAAGTCCCCATTGCTCCTCTAATGAACAACATATTGTGATGGTCCAACCATACACAACAGCCTTCTCGGGCCAGTGAGAAGGTGGGTGCCCGTTGTCCAAGCCCTGGAGACAGCACTTAAGGGAACAACCCCTCTAGTTTCCGTAAAGGCGGGAACGAGTGAATTCCATCTCGCGTAGTTAAGTTCCCGCCTCCTACTTGGTCCTGTCCACGAGAAGATAGGCATATTGGGCGAGTAATCGTGACCACCCTCACCCGTATTAGTCAAAGGACGGACCCTCGCGGATGTGGAGTCCGTAACACGCTTAGGATTCGTGTCGAGTCACTAATGGTCATCTCACGAAGTTATTAGTCCTTCTTTTGTCAGCGGTGTTACATCGGTGAGGTCTAATAATTCACGCAGTCCGGTCTTGTACAATCTCGCACACAGATGCCCCCACTCGCATGTCAACCACATGAACGAGTCGAGATCACCTCGTTTGTATCTAATACAAAGCGGGTCGCATCCACGATGTATCCGAGGATTAGGTCTCCAACCCTATCCATATCATCATGGACCGTTCGGGTCATTAACTCGAACGTGATCCTCCTTGTGTGTCCACTACACACCGCTCAAGTTCTAGTTCTCTCATAAATTCAATGACCACGGAACTTAGTTTATTGGAAAAGTTTATAAATATTATGAGACACAAAGTGATGGAATGAATAACTCTTATTAATTTCAAATAGTAATTTACAAACACGAGATTAGGACAAAAATCCCAACAAAAGATTTGGAGGCATTATTTATTTGGTGAGAGGTGTCACATTTTTATAGATCATAAGAGCCTGAAGTATATCTTTGATCAGAGGGAGTTGAATATGAGAAAGAGAAGATGGTTAGAATTGATTAAAGATTATGACTGTACCATAGAATACCATCCAGGTAAGGCGAATGTGGTAGCAGATGCATTAAGCAGGAAGTTAGACTTCCTATAGACGCCTTGTGTTGTATTCGAGCGACTTTTTTAAGTACTCTAAGGGATTCTAAGGCAATTGTAAATGAAGGGAATGAAAATTCCCGCACAGCGGAAGACGATCGAATCGTCAGGGTATCGTTACGCTACATGAAATTTGTTAAAATGATCTAACGCTTAGATCTAAGTTAAACATACATATAAAGGAAGAAAAACAGCAAGAAGAACACACTTACTTGTTGTAGACAATTCTTAAGGATTTCTTCCTTGACCACAACACTTCTCTCGAACAAAACCTGAACACCGCCAACGACCTTCTCGGTTGTTCTTCCTTTGGAAGAAGGAAAGTGGTGGGACTTTAGTTTTGGAAAGGGAGGAGAGCTTGAGAGAATAAGTGAGAGAGAATTCTCTTCTTTCGGTTAAAATTCCAAAAATGAGAGATTGAACAATGAGACCCTTCTTGCAAAGGGTTTAAATAGTGAAATAACATGGAGTTAAAATCTCCACATTATTACCATTTTACCACAACTATAGGTTATGCAAATCACATTTGCATAACCATATATTATAAGATATCTCATATCTAATTATACAAATCACATTTGCATAATTGTGGATTTTATTAAATTGAATAACATCCAATTTAATTTCTCTCAATTAATTGCTCCAATTAGCCATAATTCAACAATTAGGCTAACCTATAGTTTATTATGAATCTCATTCACATTAAACTATATATTATATCATTCATATCTCATATAAATGGCATAAATGCCCTTTAAGTGAAATTGAACACTTCAATTTCATACCAAAACATTAACCCTTCTTTTAACCCAGATTGAGGCAACCGAGGGACCTAATGGACCTACAGTGACGGGCTCCAATGATCCGGGATTAACCTGTCAAACTCTTTGACCCGGTTAACCAACATTCATTAGCTACGGTAACACTCCACTATAGCCCGTAGTTGCACTCCCGTCGATCACGAGAATATTACGTGTCCACCGATATAACCAATGCCCATGAGTCGACCCTTCACAGGTTGTTCGTAGACACGGCTGGGTCAAATTACCGTTTTACCCCTGTGTCTACTTCTTGTTCCTTAAGTCCCCATTGCTCCTCTAATGAACAACATATTGTGATGGTCCAACCATACACAACAGCCTTCTCGGGCCAGTGAGAAGGTGGGTGCCCGTTGTCCAAGCCACGGAGACGACGACTTAGGGAACAACCCCTCTAGTTTCCGTAAAGGCGGGAGCGAGTGAATTCCATCTCGCGTAGTTAAGTTCCCAGCTCCCTACTTGGTCCTGTCCCGAGAAGATAGGCATATTGGGCGAGTAAATCGACCACCACCCTCACCCGTATTAGTCAAAGGACGGACCCTCATGATGGAGTCCGTAACACGCTTAGGATTGGTCGAGTCACTAATGGTCATCTCACGAAGTTATTAGTCCCATCTTGTCAGCGGTGTTACATCGATGAGGTCTAATAATTCACGGTCCGGTCTTGTACAATCTCGTTGCACAGGATGCCCCCACTCGCATGTCAACCACATGAACGAGTCAGATCACCTCGTTTGTATCTAATACAAAGCGGGTCGCATCCACAGTGTATCCAGGATTAGGTCTCCAACCCTATCCATATACTGTAGACCGTTCGGGTCATTAACTCGAACGTGATCCTCCTTGTGTGTCCACTACACACCGTTCAAGTTCTAGTTCTCTCATAAATTCAATGACCCTGGAACTTAGTTTATTGGAAAAGTTTATAAATATTGCGAGACACAAAGTGATGGAATGAATAACTCTTATTAATTTCAAATAGTAATTTACAAACACGAGATTAGGACAAAAATCCCAACAAAAGATTTGGAGGCATTATTTATTTGGTGAGAGGTGTCACATTTTTATAGATCATAAGAGCCTGAAGTATATCTTTGATCAGAGGGAGTTGAATATGAGAAAGAGAAGATGGTTAGAATTGATTAAAGATTATGACTGTACCATAGAATACCATCCAGGTAAGGCGAATGTGGTAGCAGATGCATTAAGCAGGAAGTTAGACTTCCTATAGACGCCTTGTGTTGTATTCGAGCGACTTTTTTAAGTACTCTAAGGGATTCTAAGGCAATTGTAAATGAAGGGAATGAAAATTCCCGCACAGCGGAAGACGATCGAATCGTCAGGGTATCGTTACGCTACATGAAATTTGTTAAAATGATCTAACGCTTAGATCTAAGTTAAACATACATATAAAGGAAGAAAAACAGCAAGAAGAACACACTTACTTGTTGTAGACAATTCTTAAGGATTTCTTCCTTGACCACAACACTTCTCTCGAACAAAACCTGAACACCGCCAACGACCTTCTCGGTTGTTCTTCCTTTGGAAGAAGGAAAGTGGTGGGACTTTAGTTTTGGAAAGGGAGGAGAGCTTGAGAGAATAAGTGAGAGAGAATTCTCTTCTTTCGGTTAAAATTCCAAAAATGAGAGATTGAACAATGAGACCCTTCTTGCAAAGGGTTTAAATAGTGAAATAACATGGAGTTAAAATCTCCACATTATTACCATTTTACCACAACTATAGGTTATGCAAATCACATTTGCATAACCATATATTATAAGATATCTCATATCTAATTATACAAATCACATTTGCATAATTGTGGATTTTATTAAATTGAATAACATCCAATTTAATTTCTCTCAATTAATTGCTCCAATTAGCCATAATTCAACAATTAGGCTAACCTATAGTTTATTATGAATCTCATTCACATTAAACTATATATTATATCATTCATATCTCATATAAATGGCATAAATGCCCTTTAAGTGAAATTGAACACTTCAATTTCATACCAAAACATTAACCCTTCTTTTAACCTGCATTGAGGCAACCGAGGGACCTAATGGACCTACGATGGCGGGCTCCAATGATCCGGATTAACTCACAAACTCTTTGACCCTGTTAACCAACATTCATTAGCTACGGTAACACTCCACTATAGCCCGTGAGTTGCACTCCCGTCGGTCACGAGAATATTACGTGTCCACCGATATAACCAATGCCCATGAGTCGACCCTTCACGGGTTGTTCGTGAGACACTACCGGGTCAAATTACCGCTTTACCCACATGTCTACTTCTTGTTCCTTAAGTCCCCATTGCTCCTCTAATGAACAACATATTGTGATGGTCCAACCATACACAATGACCTTCTCGGGCGGTGAGAAGGTGGGTGCCCGTTGTCCAAGCCACGAGACGACTTAAGGGAACAACCCCTCTAGTTTCCGTAAAGCGGGACGAGTGAATTCCATCTCGCGTAGTTAAGTTCCCGCCTCCTACTTGGTCACGTCCCACGAGAAGATAGGCATATTGGGCGAGTAATCGTGACCACCCTCACCCGTATTAGTCAAAGGACGGACCCTCGCATGCGGGAGTCCGTAACACGCTTAGGATTCGGTCGAGTCACTAATGGTCATCTCGACGTTATTAGTCCTTCATCACAGCGGTGTTACATCGGTGGGTCTAATAATTCACGGTCGGTCTTGTACAATCTCGTTGCACAGATGCCCCCACTCGCATGTCAACCACATGAGCGAGTCGGATCACCTCGTTTGTATCTAATACAAAGCGGTCGCATCCACAATGTATCCGAGATTAGGTCTCCAACCCTATCCATATCATCAGTGAGGCGTTCGGTCATTAACTCGAACGTGATCCTCCTTGTGTGTCCACTACACACCGCTCAAGTTCTAGTTCTCTCATAAATTCAATGACCCTGGAACTTAGTTTATTGGAAAAGTTTATAAATATTGCGAGACACAAAGTGATGGAATGAATAACTCTTATTAATTTCAAATAGTAATTTACAAACACGAGATTAGGACGAAAAATCCCAACTGTAATTGCAGAGAATTCAGGGGGGTCTTTTAGCTCAATTCCAAGTCAAGTCTTTGCTCGTAGCAGAGATTGTGAAAAGACAGTCAGAGGATAGTAACTTGCAGAAAATGTTTGGGAAGTCCAAACAGGGCCCAAAAGCAGAATTTAAAATGAGATCAGAAGAAACCATAGAGAGGCAGGGAAGACTATGCGTTCCGAGTTTTAGTGAGCTTAAAGATGTTATTTTAGAGGAATCTCACAGTACAGCTTACGCTATGCATCCAGGAAGCACCAAGATGTACAAAACATTGAAGGAGACGTATTGGTGGCCTGGGATGAACCAGGAGATAGCTGATTATGTTGATAGATGTTTGATCTGCCAACAGGTTAAACAAGTTAGACAAAGGCCAGGTGGACTCCTTAACCCACTGTCAGTGCCAGAGTGAAATGGGAGCATATCACTATGGATTTTCTGTTTGGATTACCACGTACTTCAAGTGGACATGATGGTATTTGAGTAATAATGGATAGGCTAACTAAGACAACACGGTTTCTACCGAGTAAAGCAACGTTTACACTTGACCAGCTTGCTAAGCTTTACGTCGACAGAATTGTGAGTCAATACGGAGTATCATTGTCCATAGATTCAGATAGGGACATGAGATTTACTTCTAGGTTTTAGCCTAGCTTACGGAAAGCTATGGGGACAAAACTGAATTTTAGTACAACATTCCATCCTCAGACAGATGATCAGTTAGAGAGGACCATCCAGACCTTAGAGGACATGTTGAGAGCATGTGTCCTTCAATTTAAGGGATGTAGGGATACACACCTGTCACTTATGGAATTCACTTAGAATAATAGCTATTAGTCGAGTATTGGCATCGCACCATTTGAGGCTCTATATGGAAGACCGTGTAAAACGCCCGTATGTTGGAATGAAGTAGGAGAACGGAAGCTAGTCGGTCCTGAATTGGTGCAAGTTACGACAGACAATATTAAAGTAATCAAGGAGAATTTAAAGGTTGCATAAGATCGTCAGAAGAGTTACGCAGATAAGCGAAGAAAGGACTTAGAATTCCAAGTCGGAGATCAAGTTTTTTTGAAGCTATGTCCGTGGAGAGGTGTCCTTCGCTTTGGTAAGAAAGGTAAGCTGAGTCCTAGGTATATTGGTCCTTTTAAGATAATGGGACGAGTGGGCCAACAACCTACAGACTAGAGTTGTCAGCAGAACTATCTTGAGTACATGATGTTTTTCATGTGTCCATGTTGAGGAAGTATATTCCAGATCCAACTCATATGTTGTAAGCACAACCAGTTGAGCTGAAAGAAGACATGAGTTACGTAGAGGATGCAGTTCAAATCCTCGACAGGAAAGAACATGTTTTGAGAAACAAGACAATCCCACTTATGAAGGTTCATTGGAGACATCACTGAGTGGAGGAGGCAACCTGGGAGTTAGAAGACGAAATGAGGAAGAAGTATCTGACGATCTTCACCTAAGGGCTACTAAAATTTCGAGGAAGAAATTTCTAAAGGGGGAGGTAAGTTGTAAACTCGAGATCTCTTTTTGGAATTTCCTAAAAAAAAACAAAGGAAAAGAAGAAAATAAATGTTTAAAATATTTGGTCTTCCTTGTTTAAATAAAAATAAAGAAAAGATAAAGGAAGAAAGAGATAAATGATGGAATTAAAAAAAAAAAAAAAAAAAAGGAAAAGGGTAAAAGACAAATTCCACCTCCAAAGCTATTTCAACAATTTTTTTTAATCATTTCCATCTCATTTTATCACAAATTAAACCAGAGCTTCGAGGAAGGGGTTTGAGAGAAGAAGAAGGAAAAAAAATTATTGTTTTAAGGTTGAAGAAGAAAGGGGAAAGGTGACTCAATTTCCATGGCAATTTTATGATCAATTCAACCATGTTCTGATATTTTAATCATTTCGAGCTCCACAAGAAGAGGTAAGAGTTGAAGTTTGATTTTCCTGAAAGCTAACTCAAATTTAAACAAAATTCGTGAAGGAAGCTCGAGCAAATTCTCACCATAAGTTATTGATTTGTGAAGAGGAAGGCAGAGGACAAAATTTGTTGTCAAATCCGAGAAACCTCTGGTGTTTCGGTCGAAATGATATGTAGAGTTGGAATCTGAAGCTGTAATAGGTATGGTTGGAAAGATTATTCAATTTCCTACAACTTTCATGCAAAAATCGTGAGTAGCAAACGAGTGGAAGATGTTTAAAATTTCAGATCAATTTCGGGTTGCAGCAGGGAAATGAATCTACAAACACCATAAGGTTATTTTTAGGGAAGAGGCTTTCGAGGTATTTTCGAAACAATCTGTTGGGAATTTCAATTTCGTTTCTTCCTATGAGTTTTAGAGGGTTCAATAATGAAGAGTTTGGTATAAATTACATCCTTTTTGGCTAAGTAATGAAGGAGTTATGAATGTTTGAAGTCAGGGTAGGAAATCTGTAAAATGCTGGAAATTTAGATGGTGTGTTTTTTTGTAATTTTAATTTTGAAATTCATGAGCTCGAGGTTCTAATGCTGTGTTTTTGTTTGTTTGACAGGTCAAGAGGAAATAGGTCGAGTGTATGGACCAAGGTTCTAGTTCTAACACGTGATTGACAAAACGAACGTCGAAAACGGTTTATAGGCTTGTATTATGCTTGTGAAAATGCAAGGTCTTGCAATTCTTATTGTTTTCCTTTGAACACATGTTTATGAGTATTAATATTTTCTAAGAAATGATTTCAATTTCTCATTGTGAGCCTAAATGTCTTGATGAAATTTATACGTGAGCATATGTTCTTGATTGTCGAGATTTATGAAAATGTTATGATGTCGAGCAAGTATGTACTAGCAAGTATGATTAAAAGATTTCCAGTTTTTATGAACAAGCTGAGTAAGCTTGAGTTTTATGAAAGAAAAGATAAGCATGCTTGTTCAAATATTTTTATGTTATTTTCTGAGACTCAAATAAGTAAATGACTGAGAAATTGAACCCGAGGCTGTACAGTACCGTGTGCACACAAGTCATATTCTGTTGTCGACGTTGAGTGTACTCCGTGACAACAATGCTATCGTGAGTGCTGGGCGAGCCCCACTACGACAAAGACGATAGGAGTGTTAGGCGGGCCCCACTTTATCGTTGAGTAAACGTGGTTGTTCTGGGCGTGCCCTACACAGTGTGGATTGTTAGGAGTCTCCTACAGGTCCTCTCGATCTCAAGATCAAAAGGGTGCAAGTCTGCAGTTCTCCCCTTGGGCATACACCTGGAGGAACAAAAAGAGAGAAATTAGATACCAAATAAAAACACAAGCAACTAGCAAAATAAAAAAAATAAAATAAATTAAAAAATAAAGACATAAAACATAAAACTTGGGTTGCCTCCCAAGAAGCGTTTTCTTTAACGTCTTTAGCTAGACGGTGACTAATTAGGGCACATAAAATTGCTCATATTTCTTCGGCCCTTCTTGCTCGAATCAATGTAGCCCTCTAAGTCTAAAAGGCTATCTTGCTTTTCATGGGCACCAGAGACATAATTATTTTTGGTATTTTTGTTTAATAAAATGGAAGAACTGAAATCAAAACAAGACTCGTGAGTTAAAGACCAATAGTTATCAAAAATCAAGGAAATTTATGGGGATAAAGGGAAAGAAGACTTCTCAGCCTCTAACTCTATCACCTGGATCTCTCCTGTGGAACTAAGTGTATCACCAGTGTCCTCCTCACTAACTTTGATCATGGTGTGCCTCAGTCTCTCCCAAACTATCCTCACTAACATCTAGACAAATCCTCCTAGGTGGCACCTCCTGAGTGGTAAGGATAAGAAATTGTTCTGTAAGGCATTAAGGGAAACTACTAATATTTGGTTAAGATATTGAGCTCTATCTGTACTATTTCCCAAAGTCCTACAACTTCGTTTCTAACCTATCCAACCTCTCTAATTCACTATGAACCAAATTTTTCAATTTCAACTCTAAGGTATATTACGCTAATTGGTCCATAAGAGAAGATTTTTCTCGTGGTTGGTTAAGGTCTGAAAAACTATGGTTCCAAGTGCCTAAATAACTACCCTCATGTGAATTTTCATATATGTCAGGTACAACATGGTAAAAATTAGACACATGGTAATCAGAAAAATCATGATGCACAAAACTAGGATCTTGAGAGGGACAGTAGAATGGTGGAAACTCAAAATTATGCAAAATCATATTTGAAAAATCAATAATTTCACAACAAGACTTCACACAATATCAACACAACCAAAACAGGAAACAAAGACTCAAAAACACACAAAACTAAAATAACACAAATAAGGAAATAAAAAATCACACAAAACCATTAAGGAAAGACAAACAAACAAGCTTTAGTCTAAAATTTCAAATTTTCTCCTAATATTAATTAATCTAAATAATCGCCATTCCCCAGCAACGGCGCCAAAAACTTGTTGCGTAGAATTATATTGCAATACCGCAGTGTACAGGTCAAGTTTTAGTATAGTGATTTATGAGTCCAAGTATCGTCCTCGGGAATGGGTTTCTAGATTAATTAATTATTAAGGTACTAATTCTCGATTTTAGCTAAAGAAACATAACATGGATAGTTGGTTGAAGTAAATACAAACAAACGAACTAACATGTGGAGTCGCGAATTGATAGAATTAAAGGAAGTGATTTTACAAGTTAAAGACCTAACTAGCACATGCATTGAACCAATGAGATGAAATTATAAACAAGAAGTGAAATACTCAAGAAAATCTCTCGATTCTTAGTGAGCCTCACACATGCAATAAACTCATAGTCTCCATATGAACCTACAACATGCATGGCATTAAGCAACTTCTTTATGTGTTTCCCTAAGATTTCTAGGTCACTCTCGTGCCAGACTTCCAAGGGTTTTGACAATTTTGCTATAATTCAAGCTTTATCTCTCGAGTCCACTTAAATCAACAAATTAAAAAGTAAAGAACGAATTGCCAAAAATAACAACATAACATGCTTCAATACATCACAAGAAGGTCATAACAAGTAAGTCAAATCCTAACTACTATGGTTAGCTACTCTAAATCACATGAAAAAATAACTAAACAAGTAGAAATCGTCTTAGAACGCTATTACAAATTGAAAGAAAGAGAAATAAACATAGGTGTCGATGCCGGTCCTTCGTCTCCAAGCTCCCGTCTTCGATCTCGAACCTCCACGATTGCTTTGGCTCCCAAAATCACTCTTTTCTCTCTTCTTACAAGGTGTATTTCGAATTTAGGGCAAAACTCTACCAAATTGTGCTCCCTTTTGAAAGAATCATAATGTTGTATTTATAGGCATCAATGGGGCAGCGTTGCAACGCTAGGGACAGTGTTGCAACGCTGTACCCTAGGCGGCTGGTAAATATGGAAACTATCGGCAGCGTTGCAACGCTGCTACCTTAACGCGCGCGCCCTTATCGATCTGGCGTTGCGACGCTGCAAGGCAGCGTTGAAACGCCCTCTAAGCGGCTTTTCATGCGTGCGCCCTTATCGATCTAGCGTTGCGACGCTGCAAAGCAGCGTTGCAACGCTATCGACAGTGATATTCAAAGTTGTTTGGTTGCACGTTCGACGTTGCAACGCTCTATATGGCGTTGCAACGCCATCGCCTCGGGTCTTCAGCTTGGTTTGGTCTTCTCTCTTCCATTTGATGTTATATTTAGCTCCAAATAGCCTTTTTTTTATCCCGAGTGATCCAAATTGTCTCCAATAGCTCCGTTTAAGCTCTTAACCTGAAATTGAATAAATAAACCACGTAAAAGCCCTGAAATCATCATAAACCTAGCAATAAGTAAGCCTAAGGATAGCACATTTTGTGTGCTATCAACGAACATAGTTTGTTTATCAGGTAAAACAGGGTCAACATGTATTGTTAACAGGAAAACAATGTCTGTTGGCTTCATGCCGTCTTCCGGGCTAAGTTAGCAGGTAGTACTGGAAGGGGTGTGACAACTTACTACCCGAATACCTTCTCATTGTCCTTCAGTATCAGGAAATCATGATTCCTTCCCCCTAAGTACCTTCTCTAATGTCCTTCAGTATTAGGGGTTAACAACAAACATGGGCATAATTTGTTTACCATGGAAATGATGTTTTAATAATACATACAACAATTTCTCAACATTTGCATATTATTTTCTAAACATGTTCCCAAGTGGATTTACACAAAGCATTCTCTAGAGGACATCATACTTCCATAATTTAGTTTCCATACTTGGACATTTAGTTACAAACTAATTCAAAACATTCTTAGGTTCCATCAAGAACATTATGTTAAAAACTCCATGAAACTATACATAATTAATTCAAGCAGGATTCAATGATCAACATTTATGTTTTCGAAGACAAAAACAAAGGTCAAGTATAGTTCTAAAATAGAGTCACTCACGATCACCAAAAGAGTTCCAAGGATTATAAGCTATTCCTATCTCCATTTGCCCTGAACACGAAATTAATAACATTAATTCCATTCCTTATGCACCTAAAAAAAAGATCTAATTCAATCCCATAACTCAATTCAAAATAACTATACACACTTGGTTGTAAGGTATATAGAAATGGAAGAACATCTCCTTCAATCTCTTGCTAATAGTTTTTCCCTTGCACCTAAAATTTCAGGTTCAACTTTCAGCTTGGGTTCCTCAAAATTTATCAACATAACCACCCAATATTTTTTTGATAAACCTCAAGTTCAACATCTTAGCTTACTTACCTCAAAATTTCAGCTTCTAATTCCTTCTCATGAGCTCAAAAGAGACTGATCTCCTCACACTGTTATGCTACCTGAGAACTTTAAACACCTCTCAGTGTTCTGCACTTTTTCCTTCTTCCTCTTCATATTTTCACAAAAGCCGGCCAGTTTCGTATTCTACACTCAATTTATGAGATTTGGACTAAAAAATTATCGAATTTTGCTCAGTAAATTAAGAGATATAATCGTTTGAAGATGACGCATTTTCCAGCAGCTTGCTGTTTTCTTACAAATTTGACAGCACCTACTTGCAAAGTTTAACTCCGAGCCTTCACCTCCATTGGCTAGATCTTACTCTAATATTTACATCATAATCCACTTTTTACAACACCAAAATGAGTAAGTAAATAAACCTAAGCATTTAGCTCACTTATCCTAAGTTTCTGAGATATAAGATCTTCCATTCAATAGATATTGCACCTAAAATTTCTCCAATTTGCTAATGATTTTAACTTACTTTAATTCAACATTTAATATGCTTATTTCAATAGCTTACCTATCTCCTTATGAAGCTTTAAACACATTGTAACCCCCAATTCAATAGATTCCCAAATCCGATCACGACATCCTTTAGTGCAACCTATATCATTTTGCATATTTCAAAACATCATGTACGAGTGCAAAGTGATAAAAGAAAATAGAGTTTAGGGCTTACATACTCAGACAGTAATGTCCTGAGTAATGGAGATCTTCATTTTTTCGATTCCTTGGATCACTAAAACACGTGTGCTGGAGTTCCACAGAACGGGAGCATGGGTTTCTATGAAGGGTGGCATCCATAGTAACCTAACAAAGCAAAACAAAACAAACCAGTAAGTAAACTAAGAGCTGGAAAACAACCAAAATAAACTAAAAATAGAAAACAGAAATAAAAAAAAAAATGTAAAGCTTGGGTTGCCTCCCAAGAAGCGCTTTCTTTAACGTCTTTAGCTAGACTGTACTCCCTCAAGGTTTCTCTTTCCTATCCTACAACGCTCGAATTGATACATTCATCTGGCTGATTGGGGTCTCAATATTCTTTATGGCAGCTCCATGACTGGTTACTACGCCAGTTAGACTGTTGACTGCATTCTCCAGCTAGACCTATTTCTGGATTCAACAATAAAGGAGTGCATTGTTTCTTCAAGAGATGGTTTCCTCTCAGATGTAGAAGCATACCCTGTAGAAGGATTCAACACATTTTTATTGTTAGGATAAGAGAAGTTTTCGTGATATCTCAAACCTGGGTTATAATGTGTTGGAAGGTTATTCTGAGTCTGGTTTCCTCCATAAGTGTTGCTTCTGTTGTTCAGATAATCTATTTGCTCCAAAGTAGATTCTCCATTGGGCTGGGAGCATTGAGAGGGTACCACTGTTTAGGGTGATCCTGCAAAACTATTCAAAGCATGAGTGAGGGATGCCATATGAGATTTAAGGAAGTTACTTCATCCAATTGATACAATCCAACTACTGGTTTAGAACTGTCATTGTCTGTGGGCCATTGGTAGCTGACAGTTGACACTTTCTCTAGGAGGGCACGTGCTTCTAGCATAGTTTTTGTCATGAAAGCCCCTCCAACAGTGGCATCAAGAATGATCCTGGTCTTACTTGCAAGTCCATTATAGAATTGTACCTGGAGCCAATTTGGGTAACCATGTTGTGGACATCTCCTAAATATGTCCATATAACGATCCCAGGCCTCAAATAGTTGCTCTCCGTCCTGTTGCCTGAATGTTCCTATCTTTGTCCTTAACTTTGCAGCTTTCACTGGTGGAAAGAATTTGGGCATGAAGGCTTGGGCCAACTCCTCCCAAGAGGTGATACTGCCAGGTGGTAGAGACCCTAGCCACTTTTTATCCCTACCCTGCAAAGAGAAAGGAAAAAGACATAAGCGAATACTATCAGTAGAGATACCATTCTATTTAATTGTACCACAGATTTCTAGAAAATTTTGCAAATGTGAATTAGGATCTTTTGTGGCTTGTCCTCGAAAAGCACCTTCCCTAACCATCTGAATAAGTCCTGTTTTAAGTTCAAAATTGTTAGAATTTATGGGAGCATGGACAATTCCAGCCTGCTCAGAATTAAACACAGGTTGGAAATACTCCCTAATGGGTTTAGGGTTGTTGAATGACTCCTGATCTGCCATTATCTGAATTTCTGTTCTCCCTTGCCTTAGGAGTCTCCTACATGTCCTTTCAATTTCAGGATCAAAAGGGTGCAAGTCTGCAGCTCTATCCTTGAGCATACACCTGGAGGTACCTGATGCGAAAATATCGGGTGCCCTAAACTAATGCAAATTAGAATGAGACTCCGACACTTCTACGACGTGCAAGTATACACGGTCGAGAGCAGCAAGTGATAAGTTAAAGTATCGATCCCACGAGGACTAGCTAGACCTAAATGAATGAGTATCCTAACAAATTTTCCTTATTTTAGTGCAATGAATGAGTGTGCAAATTACTGTTGTAAATAAATAAATTAATAAGAAAGATAAGTTACAACACAAGAAAATAACCAAATTTAAATGCGGGGAGTGGAGAATGCAAACAAGAGGGCAGATGCAAGAGATGAGATTTGTAATGAAAAATAGGCTCGGGTTAGGTAAGCGTTCTAATGTTCAATTGGAATAAATTTTGAGTGATGCCTTGAATTTACCTACACATGCATTCAAATGATTCTTTCTAAAATCACTAAGTTTTAAAACCTACAATTTCCCAATTGTGATTTAAATTATGCCCGTGATTTAGGTTCTAGGTGGGTTAATTATCCCTAATCAACTCAATAATCCTAGAATGAAATTTTAGTTTTCTAATTCATTAGCTTTCCCAAGTTTATGAATTATAGAGAAGTTAAAAGGGCGAATTTTAATTCTTATGCAACGTTAAATTCAATAAAATTTCATAAATTCAATCAATGGCATCAACCATAAATTTAATCCAAAATTACAATAAAACAACCTAACCCTTGCCTAAGAAAATTTAGTTCATGTAAATCAACTCACAAATCTCTAATTTATGCATGCTTGTGTTGTTTAATAAATTCAAATATGTGTTGTAACAGTATCACAAAACAACCAAAATTAATCACAAATTCAACCTAAAAACAGTCATGAATTTAGCCTAAAACAATGAGTAAAAAGAGCACAATAAATGCTCAAAATTGGAGTAACAATAAGCCAAAATAATTAGGGAATAGGAGCAGTTTACACGAGGCAATTGACATGTGTTTTGCTTCAGCAAAACGCCAAGATCTCACCGAAGGCAACAAGAAATAAATAGCAGTTTTTTGGTGTTCTTTAGATTCTGCCCGAGAGCAATATCTGATGAACCGAAGCTCTGGACGATGATCCAACCGTTGCGAACGACGCTCTATGAGTCCCCAACAAGCTGACAAAATTTTAATACAATCCAACAGTTCAAACCCCAACAAACGAAAACTTTGTGAGTATCGTCTGTGAAAAATCGAACTGTCATGGTTGCCCAACGTGACAGCGATATCTGACACAGCAAAGCTCCTAACAAAGATCCAACCGTTCAACACGGAGCTCTGTGAGTCCCCAATAGGATGACAAAATTGTAGCAAAATCCAACGGTTGGATAGTCAGATATCACAAACATTGTGAACGACATCTGTGAAAACCGAACTGTACTGATGCTCTCAATTTTGCTTCAGCAAAGATGGGCAAATAACTGCGGTGGACAAACCGCTATTCTTGGCTTTGCTTCAGCAAAGGTAGGTTGATTCCAGCAGATGGCCAACCCTCTACTCCACGGTTTGCTTCAGCAATGCCTCCCTCTCGTGATTTCTTCTTCTCTCACCCAATTGCTTTAGCAAACAGCAACCTACCGCCGAGCACACCTGCACTTTGCTTCAGCAAAAGGACTCCCTCTCTCGAATGTGTGTAGCAACGTTTGCTTTAGCAAAGGGCTATCAATTTTTTTTCTTCCAATGCACACCCCTTGCTTCAGCAATCTCACGAGTTCTTTTTCTCTCTCTCGATTTCTTCCTCTTGTCACAACTCCAACTCCCCTCTGCACTTGTAAACCCTAGCCTCCTTATAAGATAGTGTTGCCCTAACTCTGCAAATTACAAAAATTCTCTTAGGGGTAGAAAGACAATCTTACCCTTCGGGTAAAATGTCTAAAATGCCCTTAGGAACTCCTGTAATTTTTATAATCTCCTGCACACAGAAAAATCCCAAATAAATTCATCAATTAAATTATAAATCAAACTAAATATGCAAGGATTTTTGGAGTTAAAAATATCGTCTTCCGGTCTTTAATTAATCGTTAGCTTATTTTCATATATTTCTTAAATTGAAGCACAAAAACATCAAAATTAATTCTTTTCTAACCTAATGATTAAATTCAAGACTTTTTAGCTAACATACACAATTTAGGGATAAAATAACATGAGACTCAATAAATTCTATGCAATTCAAGTACAATAAACAGTAAAATTCTAGTAAAATAACTCTCCTATGACGAGTTATCAAACCCCCAGACTCGAACTACTCATTGTCCTCAATGAGTTCTATTCCCTAAAGACTTTAAAAACCTTTAAAGACTCAAATCATTTAGGTTAATTAAACAAGAATTGAGTACTTATGCTCTAAGCTACAAGTCACCATTCATTCCATGCTTTCTAAGGCTCACACGGGGTTTCCTAATTGCATTTATGCATCAATAACCAAGAGCAAACCAACTAGGATTCGACACCTACCCTCAAGCTCAACCGTTGGAATCCTAATCATTAAAATCAAGCAACTCATACTTAAAGATAAGTCACACTCCAAAACTCGCATGACTACAATTTAATGATCATTCTTTTTTATTAAAAAAAAAACAGATATGTACATTATTCCCCTCCATTTCCATAAAACTCACTACTTAGGGCTAGTTTTATTTTATTTTATTTTATTTTATTTTATTTTGTTTGTTTATTTTATTTTTATTTATTTATTGACTCTCCCGTAGTTCTTAAAAATGGCACACGTGGTTAACACAACACACCTAAGTAATGGGACTCTTCTATATTTCTTAGAATGGCACACGTGGTTAGCTCAAGACACCTAAGCAATGGGTACAGGCTTCTCGCTTGATACCTTCGCTCCAAGAGGCCAACTTGGTTAGTGCCCAGACCCCCTGACATCGAGCACCAAGTTGCCCAAACTGACTCTAAATAACAAAATAAGTAACATTTTTTTAGCCCAATGAAGTTTTAAGGAAATGAAAGGCTTCCACACTCTTTCTTTTTTTTCTTAAAAAAAAAATACGAAGAATTTACCTTTCCCCCTAAACTTAGAGTACTCAATGTCCTCATTGAGTTAGGAAGGTCGGGTAACTTCTCCAAACTTGAAATGATAACAAAATTTGGAGTTTACTAATTTTGGAGCACTCTAAGAAAATGTATGAGTTACCTAACTTGTCATGGCTTCTAGCTTTCTAACTTTTTGACCTAGGAGTTGAATTCTAAGTAGTTTGATTGACACACTAACCATAAGTGCACTAAAGAACCCTAATGACAAGCTTGGCCTCGAGAAACACCAAAAAAGATAACACACTCTTGCCTCAAATACAAACAATAACCCTTATTTTCATTAACCCTAAGATTTGGCCTTAACTTTTTATTTTCAAGGAGATGCATACCAAGATTCTACATAAGACAACACACTTTTTACCATAAAAACACATGCAGAATCTTAATTTTTAAACAAGGGACAACACCCATCTTTCCTATTTTTACTTCTTAAACATAATGAATAAACTACCTACATCATGCATATCATAGACCATGAAAACCATCAACTAAACTTGGAATCTGGTAGTCAAAATAGATCATTTTGTAGTCCTAAAGCAAGTAAATAATTTCATAAATACAAAGGCATGCAACACCCTATATACTCTAGCAGCACACAGTCTCATCAACAAAAAAATTTTTAACTAAGCGCAAAATCAGATTCAGAACAACACATCTCCCCATCATGGTTAGAGCATACATTGCCCTTAATGTATAAACTACTCACTTAAGCATGCATAAGGACAACTAATAAAGATGGAAGGGAGAACAATACTGCCCTGAATCGAGGATACCTCTGAAGGGAATGAGAATCTCGTGCAGCGGAAGACGATTGAATCGTCGAGGTATCAATTATGCAACATGCTTTTATTAAAATGATCTAACACTAGATCTAGGCTAAACATGCTTCAAAGAAGAAGAAATTTACAGCAAGAAAAGATCTTACTTACTTGTTGTAGACAAACTCAACAAATTTCTTCCTCCGGTCATGAACTCTTCGTGCAACTCGATCTCAACGAACTTTTCTACCAAAGTGATCTCGAACACCACCAAGTGATCTTCTCGGTGGTTCTCTTTTGGAGAAGGGAAGATGGTGGGATCTTAGTTTTGGAGAGGGAGGAGATTAGAGAGAATTCTCTTTTCTTCTCTTTGGTGAAAAACAAAAAAATGAGAGAGTTCATCTCAATCCTTCTTGCAAGAAGGGTTTATATAGTGGAATTGGTAGAGTTAAAATGTCCACATAATTACCACTTTACCACAACTATAGGTTATGCAAATCTCATTTGCATAACCACATAATATAAGATATCTCATATCTAATATTACAAATCTCATTTGCATTAATTGTGTATCAATTAAATTGAATCATATCCAATTTAATTTCTCTCAATCAAATTCTCCAATTAGCCCTAATTCAACAATTAGGCTAACCTATAGTTTATTATGAACCTCATTCAAATTAAACTATATATTATATCATTCATATCTCATATAAATCACATAAATGCCCTTAAAGTGAAATTGAACACTTCAATTTCATACCAAAATATTAGCCCTTCTTTTAATCCAGGTGGAGCCAACCGAGGGACCTAATGGACCTACAGTGACGAGCTCCAATGATCCGAGATTAACCTGCCAAACTCTTTGACCCGGTTAACCAACATTCATTAGCTACGGTAACACTCCACTATAGCCCGTAGCCGCACTCCGTCGGTCACGAGAATATTACGTGTCCACTAATATAACCAATACCCATGAGTCGACCCTTCACAGGTTGTTCGTAGACACGGCTGGGTCAAATTACCGTTTTACCCCTGTGTCTACCTCTTGTTCCTTAAGTCCCCACTGCTCCTCTAATGAATAACATATTGTGATGGTCCAACCATACACAACACCCTTCTCGGGCCAATGAGAAGGTGGGCGCCCGTTGTCCAAGCCACGAGACGACACTTAAGGGAACAACCCTCTAGTTTCCCTAAAGGCGGGACGCAGTGAATTCCATCTCGCGTAGTTAAGTTCCCGGCTCCTACTTGGTTCTGTCCCTGAGAAGATAAGCATTTTGGGCGAGTAACTGTGAACACCCTCACCCGTACTAGTCATAACACGCTCAGGATTCAGGTCGAGTTACTAATGGTCATCTACGAAGTTATTAGTCCTTACTGTTAACAGTGTTACATATGTAGGTCTAATAAATCACGGTCCGGTCTTGTACAATCTCATTGCACAGGATGCCCCCACTCGCATGTCAACCACATGAACGAGTCAGATCACCTCGTTTGTATCTAATACAAAGCGGGCCACATCCACAGTGTATCCACGATTAGGTCTCCAACCCTATCCATATACTGTTGACCGTTCGGGTCATTAACTCGAACGTGATTCTCCCTGTGTGTCCACTACACACCGTTCAAGTTCTAGTTCTCTCATAAATTCAATGACCCTGGAGCTTAGTTTATTGGAAAAGTTTATAAATATTGCGAGACACAAAGTGATGAAATGAATAACTCTTATTAATTTCAAACAATATATTACAAACACGAGATTAGGACAAAAATCCCAACAAACTCCCACTTGGACTAAGCTAGTGGGGAAAATATATTTATGAAATGTACATAAATTACAATGAAGTAATGCAATAATCTAGGGCATTGAATACCCGTTTACACATCTCCCAGTTGCCCTAGTCAGGAAGCTCCCGAAGACCTAGACTCTCTAAGTGACCCTAAAAAACCTTAGCCGTGAGAGGCTTTGTAAATGGATCAGCTACGTTGTGCTTCGACGCTATCTGCGTGGTATCATCGTCGTCTCGGTGCACAATCTCTCGTATCGGATGATACTTGCGCTCAATGTGTTTGCCTCTCTTATGGCTCCGAGGCTCACTTGAGTTGGCTACTGCACCACTGTTATCACAGAACAGTGTTATCGGAAGTTCATATTTGGACCAACTTCCAAATCGGTCATGAACTTCCTAAGCCAAACAGCTTCCTTTGCAGCTTCACAAGCCGCAACATACTCGCATCCATAGTGGAATCGGCGATGCATCCTGCTTGATGCTTCGCCATACTACGACTCCTCCATTCGTGAATGAAGGTGACCAGGTGGATTTCCTAGAATCCTTATCGGTGCGAAAATCGAGAATCTGTGTATCCCGTGAGATCAAATCCCCATTACCATACACTAAGTCGTAGTTCTTCGGTCTCCTAAGATACTTGAGGATTGCCTTTACATTTGTCCGGTGATCTAATCTGGATTGGGTGATATCTCACCGACAATTCCCTCTTGCATAACGGATGTCGGGCCTAGTACACAAGATGGCATACATGAGGCTCTCTACAAGCAAGCATATGGAATCCGTCTCTCATATCCTCAACATCTTGAGGAGTCTTAGGACACTCGATCCTTGAACAAGTGAACTCCATGCACGAAAGGCGACAAGCCCTTTCTTGGAGTTCTCGCATCTTATATCTAGACAACATCTTGTCAATATAAGACGCTTTGAGACAAGGCTAGCGTTACATTTCTTCCGAGTTTGGACTATCTGGATACCTAGAACATATTGAGCTTCTCCCAAATCTTTCATTTGGAATTGCGAAGCTAGCCATTTCTTAATGTCAGTAAGAAATTCTACCTCATTCCCAATGAGAAGAATATCGTCCACGTACAACACCAAAAATGCGACAGTTTTGTCAACGATTTTCCTGTAGACACAAGGTTCTTCGACATTTTGATCAAAGCCATAAGATTTGATCGCCTCATCAAACCTTATATTCCAAGACCTCGAAGCCTGTTTCAGTCCACAAATGGACCTATGAAGCCGACAAACTTTTTGCTCTTGGCCATGGGCAATGAACCCTTTGGGCTGATCAATGTAGATGGTTTCATCAAGTTTGCCATTCAGAAAGGTTGTCTTGACGTCCATCTGCCATACCTCGTAGTCATAATACGCGGCAATGGCCAGAAGGATCTTGATCGACTTTACCATGGCAACAGGTGAAAAGGTCTCCTCATCGTCGGGCTTTGAAGGTCTACACCTTCCCATCTACGCAACGTTTACGCTTGTAGATCCATTTGCAACCAATAGGTTTTACCCCATCTGGTTGATCCACAAGCTCCCATACAGAATTGAAGTACATAGACTCCATTTCCTAGTCCATAGCTTTAATTCACTCGTCTTTGTCAACATCAACCATTGCCTGATCATAGGTCAATGGATCCTCACAGTCATCATCAGGAGCGACAAGTGAGGTTTCAGCTAAACCCATGTAGCGATCAGGCTGTCTCACAGCCCTCCCACTACGTCGAGGTATTCCCAACTCTTGGGAACGGATTTGACTAGATGTGCTAGGATCAACAACACTTGTTGACGTACTAGCCCAATCGGCAACTCTTGCACGATGTCTTTATCCATTTCATTTAATACAATTTTACTCCTTGGTAAATGATCCTCGCGTGGTCTTCCTCTAGGAAAGTGGCGTTTGTCGACACAAGCACCTATATTTTCCCTAGGATCGTAAAATGACCACCCCTAGTCTCTTTAGGGTAACCTACGAATAGGCACAATTTGAATCGGGGTTCCAACTTTTTGGGTTTGACACCAACACATGGGTCGGGCATTCCCAAATCCTCGAAGTGATGTAAATTACTTTTACGTCTACTCCAGAGCTCGAAAGGTGTTTCACAAACACTCTTGAGAGGAACGTTGTTCAAAATATAAACCGCAGATCTCCACTACGTACCCCCAAAAAGAATCGGGGAGACGAGCATAGCTCATCATCGACCAACCATGTCCAACAAGGTTACTGCTTCTCCTCTCCGATACACCATTCTGTTTGTGGCATACCAGTCTTTGAGAGTTGGGGCGTGATTCCGTGTTCTATCATATAGTCCCGGAATCGGTGTCCATGTACTCTCCACCTCGATCCGATCGAAGTGTTTTAAGCGATTTACCTAAGAGGTTCTCAACCTCAGTCTTGTACTCCTTGAACTTTTCAAGATTTCAGACTTCTTATGCATTAGGTAAATATACCCATATCTGGAGTAGTCGTCTATGAAAGACACAAAGTACTCATAACCGCCTCGAGCTTTAACATTCATCGAACCACAGAGGTCAGAATGCACTAACTCAAGAGGCTCTTTGGCTCTATATCCTTTTCCACTAAAAGGACGTTTGGTCATTTTGTCCTCAAGGCATGACTCACACACCCAGCAAAAGTTTTCTTCCAACTCGTTTAGAAGTCCACTCTTCACTAGTTTCTCAATCCTATTGAGATTAATGTGGCCTAACCAAGATGCCAAAGGTGGGCATTTTCTTTTGGAGAAACTTTTGCTTTCTTAGTTCGTGTTTCTCCTGTTTTAAACAATTCAGTATTCAAAACACTTTTGACTGAATTAGGTTTCAAAACATACAAATTATTTTCGAGTGAAGCTGAACATATAACATTCCCTTTGAAAGAAATAAACGCTTTATTAACTTCAAAAGAAACTGAAATACAATATTCTATTAGGTCGAAATTGAAACAAGGTTTCTAGTAAACCACTGGAACTATGTACAGATTGTCCAACAATAAGTACTTCCATGAAAGTTTAGCTTCACCGTGTCCATCATTGCAGCGAGAGACAAGCTCCCGGATCCAACCAGTAGAGTCACCTCACCCTCTCGCAGTGGGTCGCGAGAATCAATCCCCTGAAAAGAAGAACAAACGTGGTTAGTGGGGCCCGAATCCAATATCCAGGCAGAGTCACTACTCTCCACTAAACATGTTTCAGTCACAAGTAAACCACATTTACCTTGATTCTTCCTCTCGGCCGAGAATTTGGGACGGGTTTCTCTTCCAAAGTGACCGCCCCATTGCACGTGGAAACACTTTCCTTTCTCTGCAACCTCCTTGACCTTCTTGTCCTTGTGGCGGCATTACGGTCGATTTACCCCTCTTCATCCTCTTCTTCCCTTTCAGCGTGAAGAAGCAACGAGTTTCGTCCCGCAGGTCGAACCCCCGTGATAAGACACAGAGGCAACATTTGCCTCAAATTCCTTGACCACTGTGCAAGGATTGGAAATTCTGTAGCTCATTGAGGAGGGTAGTCGGTATAGCTAATTTTGTTCATAACGGCATTGCTCTGGCCCGAAGGAAACTCTTGGAAGAGTCTCCAAAATAAAAACTGACCTGGCTCGACTCGTCGATCGAAGCCTCGTTCATCTCGGCCAGATGGAAGTGCGTCATCATGTCTAGAACATGTCCACAGACAGACGACCCCTCTTTCATCCGTGCGTTGAAAACGTATTTGAGCGAGTCATGCGGACACGAAAGGATCTTTGTCCAAACATTTCTGCAAGGACTCAGTGATCTCCTTAGCGAAACCATCAGCTCATGCTTCTTTGCCAAGACATCAGACATGCTGGCAATTATATAGACCTTGGCCTTTTCATTGGCCCTGATCCAGCGATCGTACGTGTCGCGAACACTTCGCGACGCGGTCGAGCCCGACATCTGAGGACACTCCTTTGATAGCACGAACTTTATGTCGTCTTGTACCAAAATTGTATTAATGTTGTTTTTCCAACTTTGGTAATTATCTTCCACTAATTTATCTGAAGCGAGTAAAACTATTATTGCGCTAGACATTTTTAGCTGAAAAATAAGAAAAACCTTTGTATTAGTCTCGCAAAAAACTTTTGAAAACCAATCAAGTTTTAGCAAAAAAGTTTCATGATCCCTAGGTCATTCAAAATTTTGCAATGATACCCTAAAGGTTTAGAATGACCGCCACCGAAGGGTGAACAGAACACTCCTCCTCTAGGACGAGACTTTATCGATCAGACCCTAATCCCAGAATAACTCTTATTCCATTAGGCGTCCAATTACCATTGTTCGGTCGAATTCATCAACACTTAACGAATTCTGTGAGTGTCACCCTCAATCTTTAAGTTTCCATGTATCCGTCCAAACAATAGCCACCGAAGGGTGAACCAAGAAGGAAAACCAACCAGGAAACTGTATCCCTTTCGGGAATTCACGATGTTCCGACTCCCATGATCAAGCCCTCCGAAGGGATTGTCTGGTCCAGGCCAAACTAGCAGGCAGATCATAGGCGTCTCACGGTGTGAATCGAAAGAAGAGACCGTGGGTCTCATTTTCACAAGTCCCGCTCCCACTCACTATAAGTACTCTCTCCATCCACGATGATATTGACCTATACAAATGCCATCCGAAGGGGTACGCTCCCATTTGCGCCACGAGGCCGAGTATAGATCTCACGGTGCGGACTTTAAGGAGATTTGTGGTTGGAAATTCAAATGTATCTCATACACTTTATTTCCTTCCACTCAGTACTTTAATTTTAATAGGGATTGACCTACATAAACCGGGTAAAATTTACCTAAGTCTACCAATATAACTCTTATATGGTATTAACCTAAGTTTATAATCACATTATTAACTTAGGTCTATGTGAGTAAATTAATTAACACTTAATTAACTAAGACTCACGAGAATATAACCTAAGAATCTCCTACCGAATTCACTCCCGGGTAAGTTTCGGTAGGGGTATTCATAAGCGTCAACTTAAATACCCCAACCTTAGACAAAACCTTCCTTAGACGAGAGTTACTTATCACCCATTCAAAGGTTATATTTGATTTCCTAAATTTCTAATCTCATTAGAAAATTAGAAAACCTAAGTCTAATTAATCAAGTTCTAAACACTTTAAAACTAATAATTAACTTAGGTTGCATTCATTTCTATGTTATAGTGCTTGATCATCCATCACATGAATAATACTATATACTATAACATAATTTAATTCATCACATGAATTAAATGCATGGGCATGCTTTTAATTTAAAAAATATAACACTTATATTAAATAAATTAAATCATGCAAACATTATATTATAACTCTTATAATATAATCCTATCATGCATTCTATATATTATAACTCTTATAATATAAATATGATGCATGAAATGTTTAACCTAAGGTGGGATTTTAAATCAATATGACATACAATATGCACATAGAAATTAATTAAAATATACATCTCATGCATAAAATAATTAAATAGCAAAAATAGACCGATTTTTGGCACCTAAGGGCAATTATTTAATTAAATAACATTAATATAACAATTATATTAATATTATTTAATAAAATAATTAAATAAAATATAAAATATATTTTACAAAATAAAAATAATTAAATAAAATGTAAATCCAGAAAATAACTGCCCCCACTATGCCTCGAACCCACGACCTCGCGAAACAGGCGCAAACTGCTCTTCAACGCGTGCAGCGTTGCAACGCTGTCGCGTACAGCGTCGACCCGCGTTCTCAACGCCAGCGGCGTTGCAACGCTACACCCAGCGTTACCAACGCGACTGCAGCAATGCCTCCGCCCGCAAACGGCGTTGAGGCGCTGCGTTGAGGCGGCGTCTCAACGCGCCATCGGCGAACAACAAACACTTTGTTTGTTCTTGCATCGTTTTCGCTGTTTAAAGCTCCGATTTCTTCACAGCAACACTTGCCACGAACGACACGGACTTACAGACTCGATTTATTTTCTAAAATGCCCAAAAACACGGGTCGTTTACATTTGATCTCATCAAACAGAAAATAAATCTAAACTAGTGCCAAAAACCGAAACATCCATTATGCAAACAAACAATTTATCACATAAATCATGGCAAAAATCCACCAAATTTTAATAAAACAGTGCATAATCGAGGAACCATCGAGATGGCACTGATACCAATTGAAGGAAATGAGAATCCCGTGTAGCGGGAGACGATTAAATCGTCAAGGTATCAATTATGCAACATGCTTTTATTAAAATGATCTAACACTAGATCTAGGCTAAACATGCTTCAAAGAAGAAGAAATTTACAGTAAGAAAAGATCTTACTTACTTGTTGTAGACAAACTCAGCAAATTTCTTCCTCCGGTCACGAACTCTTCGTGCTACTCGATCTCAACGAACTTTTCTACCAAAGTGATCTCGAACACCACCAAGTGATCTTCTCGGTTGTTCTCTTTTTGAGAAGGGAAGATGGTGGGATCTTAGTTTTGGAGAGGGAGGAGATTAGAGAGAGTAGAGAGAATTCTCTTTTCTTCTCTTTGGTGAAAAACAAAAAATGAGAGAGTTCATCTCAATCCTTCTTGCAAGAAGGGTTTATATAGTAAAATTGGTGGAGTTAAAATGTCCACATAATTACCACTTTACCACAACCAAAGGTTATGCAAATCTCATTTGTATAACCACATAATATAAGATATCTCATATCTCATATTGCAAATCTCATTTGCATTAATTGTGTATTAATTAAATTGAATCATATCCAATTTAATTTCTCTCAATCAAATTCTCCAATTAGACCTAATTCAACAATTATGCTAACCTATAGTTTATTAGGAATCTCATTCACATTAAACTATATATTATATCATTCATATCTCATATAAATGACATAAATGCCCTAAAAGTGAAATTGAACACTTCAATTTCATACCAAAACATTAGCCCTTCTTTTAATCAAGGTGGAGCCAACCGAGGGACCTAATGGACCTACAGTGATGGGCTCCAATGATCCGAGATTAACCTACCAAACTCTTTGACCCGGTTAACCAACATTCATTAGCTACGGTAACACTCCACTATAGCCCGTAGCTGCACTCCCGTCAGTGCAGAATATTACGTGTCCACTGATATAACCAATACCCATGAGTCGACCCTTCACAGGTTGTTCGTAGACACGGCTGGGTCAAATTACCGTTTTACCCCTGTGTCTACCTCTTGTTCCTTAAGTCCCCATTGCTCCTCTAATGAACAACATATTGTGATGGTCCAACCATACACAACACCCTTCTCGGGCCAGTGAGAAGGTGGGCGCCCGTTGTCCAAGCCACGGAGACAAAGACTTAAGGGAACAACCCTTTAGTTTCCCTAAAGGCGGAACGAGTGAATTCAATCTCGCGTAGTTAAGTTCCCGGCTCCTACTTGGTTCTCGTCCGAGAAGATAAGCATATTGGGCGAGTAATCGTGACCACCCTCACCCGTACTAGTCAAAGAAACAGGACTGCTCGCGGACGGAGTCCGTAACACGCTCGAGGATTCGTGTCGAGTTACTAATGGTCATCTACGAAGTTATTAGTCCCATCTTTGTTAGCGGTGTTACATCGATGGGTCTAATAAATCACGGTCCCGGTCTTGTACAATCTCATTGCACAGGATGCCCCCACTCGCATGTCAACCACATGAATGAGTCAGATCACCTCGTTTGTATCTAATACAAAGCGGGCCGCATCCACAGTGTATCCAAGATTAGGTCTCCAACCCTATCCATATACGAGATTAGGACAAAAATCCCAACAAACTCCCACTTGGACTAAGCTAGTGGGGAAAATATATTTCTGAAATGTACATAAATTACAATGAAGTAATGCAATAATCTAGGGCATTGAATACTCGTTTACACATCTCCCAGTTGCCCTAGTCAGGAAGCTCCCGAAGACCTAGACTCTCTAAGTGACCCTAAAAAACCTTAGTCGTGAGAGGCTTTGTAAATGGATCAGCTACGTTGTGCTTCGACGCTATCTACGTGACTGTTACGTCTCCGCGGTGCACAATCTCTCGTATCAGATGATACTTGCGCTCAATGTGTTTGCCTCTCTTATGGCTCCGAGGCTCACTTGAGTTGGCTACTGCACCACTGTTGTAACAGAACAGTGTTATCGGAAGTTCATATTTCGAACAACTTCCAAATCGGTCATGAACTTCCTAAGCCAAACAGCTTCCTTTGCAGCTTTTCACAAGCCGCAACATACTCCGCTTCCATAATGGAATCAATGATGCATCCCTGCTTGATGCTTCACCATACTACAACTCCTCCATTCAGAATGAAGGTTGACCACGAAGTGGATTTCCTAGAATCCTTATCAGTCTGAAAGTCAGAATCCGTGTATCCCATAAGGATCAAATCCCCAGTGCCATACACTAAGCTGTAGTTCCTCGTTCTCCTAAGATACTTGAGGGTTGCCTTTACGGTTGTCTAGTTATCTAATCCTGGATTGGACTGATATCTATTGATAATTCCTACTAGATAACAGATGTCGGGCCTAGTACACAACATGGCATACATCAGACTCCCTACAGCTGAAGCATATGGAATCCGTCTTATATCATTAACATCTTAAGGAGTCTTAGGCCACTGATCCTTAGACAAGTGAACCCCATGCATGAAAGACAGCAAGCCCTTCTTGGAGTTATGCATCTTATATCTAGACAACATCTTGTCAATATAAGACGCCTGAGACAAGGCTAGCGTTCTATTCTTTCGGTTCCGGACAATCTGGATACCTAGAATATACTGAGCTTCTCCCAAATCTTTCATTTGGAATTGCGAAGCTAGCCACTTCTTAACTGTTGGGATTTATGCCCTAAACTTGTGTAATCATGATCAATTAAATAAAGTGTTATTTGTTTTGATAAGATTACAATCTTGTTTTTATAAATCCAATAAACTAAGCTCCAAGGTTATAACGCTTATCTTTAAATCAGTGTAGTGGACACTAATTGGGTTGAATTCAAGATTATAACCTAAATAGTCTATGGTATAAGAATAAGGTTGGAAACCTCATTCTGGTAACACCATGGATGCGGCCCACTTTGTAATTAGTACAAATGAGGTAATCCAACTCATTCATGTAGTTGACATGCGAGTGGGGGCATCCTGTATGAAGAGTTCATACAAGACTGGATCGCAAATTATTAGTCTAACCAGTGTAACACCGTTAACAGGATAAGACTAGTAATTTATAGATGGTCATTAGTTACTCGACCTGAATCCTGAGCAAGTTAAGAACTACTGCTTATAGGGGTTTGTCCTTAGACTAATATGGGTAAGAGTGGCCTGTAGCCGACTCAATAAGCCTACCTTCTCAGGGACAGAACCTCGTAGGTAGTTCGGAGCTTAACTGTACAAGATGGAATTCACTCATTCCTCTACTGAGGAATCAGATAGGTTGTTCCCTTAAGAACTGACTCCAGGTCTTGAACAACGGGGCCCCGCCCGCTACGAGGGTATGAGTCTAAGGTAGGACCTTAGACTTGTTGTTCATTAGAGGATCAGTGGTGCTTAAGGAGCAAAGAGGTAATCATAGGGGTAAAACGGTAATTTGACCCAGCTGTGATTACGAAAAACGTGTGAAGGGTCGACTCATGGGTAATGACTATATCAGTGGACACAATAATATCTACAGTGAGGAGAGTACAGCTACAAGTCTATAGTGGAGTGACTTGTAGTGAATGAATATTGATTAACTGGATCAAGGAGTTTGATAAGTTAATTTCACATCATTGGAGCTCATGATCTGTAGGTCCATTAGATCCCTCCGTTGGCTCAACATGGTAATATAGAGGGTATAAAGTTAGGAGTGAAATTGAAGTGTTCAATTTCATACATGAGGAGTTATATCAATTATATATGATATAATTGATATAATATATAGTTTTAATGTGAATTAGACTATATACTAAAGAGAGATTGAAGGAGGGGTAGGATTGTCATTTCCATCCCAATTCTCTATATATATGGTTGCATGAGATGCAACTAGGTTAAAGAGTTTTTCACAGAATCACTAGCCTCCTTGTTGTGTTGTTGGAAGAGTTCCAAAAACACACATCTCTCTCAAAATACCTCACATCTCCTAAAGGGAACCCACCTTCCTCCCTCACCTAGAGAACAACGGAGAAGTTCCGGTGGTCGTGTCTTCGCACGTTGGAGTTCTTGTTGCTAAGATCGTGACCGTGGAGAGAGGAGCACTTGAAGAAAGGTTCATTAAAGGTAACTTCTTGCTCTCCAAATTCTTATTTTATGCTTAATCCATGTTTTACATTCTTGAAATTTCCATTGTAACTAAATCAAGAGCGCGCAATTCGCGATCGCTTCCGCTGCGGGGACTTCGATTCCCTTCATTAACGTCAGTAAGAAATTCTACGTCATTCCCAATGAGAAGAATATTGTCCACATACAACACCAAAAATACGACCGTTTTTTCAACGATTTTCTTGTAGACACAAGGCTCGTCGACAATTGGATCAAAGCCATAAGATTTGATCGCCTCATCAAACCTTATATTCCAAGACCTCGAAGCTTGTTTCAACCCATAAGTGGACCTATGAAGCTGCCAAACCTTTTGCTCTTGGCCTTGGGCAATGAACCCTTTGGGCTGGTCCATGTAGATGGTCTCATCAAGTTTGCCATTCAAAAAGGTTGTCTTGACGTCCATCTGCCATACTTCGTAGTTATAATACGCGACAATGGCCAGAAGGATCCTGATCGACTTTACCATGGCAACAGGTGAAAAAGTTTCCTCATAGTCAACCCCTTCAACCTGGGTAAAACCCTTTGCAACTAGTCGGGCTTTGAAGGTCTGCACCTTCCCATCTACGCCACGTTTACGCTTGTAGATCCATTCGCAACCAATAGGTTTTACCCCATCCGGTTGATCCACAAGCTCCCATACAGAATTGAAGTACATAGACTCCATTTCTTGGTCCATAGCTTTAATCCATTCGTCTTTGTCAACATCAACCATTACCTGATCATAGGTCAATGGATCCTCACAGTCATCATCAGGAGCGACAACTGAGGTTTCAGCTAAACCCATGTAACGATCAGGTTGTCTCACAGCCCTCCCACTACGTCGAGGCATTCCCAACTCTTGGGAACGGATTTGACTAGATGTGCTAGCATCAACAACACTTGTTGACGTACTAGCCCCATCAGCAACTCTTGCTGATGTACTGTCCATTTCATTTAACACAATTTTTTTCCTTGGTAAATGATCTCTGACGTGGTCTTCCTCTAGGAAAGTGGCGTTTGTCGACACAAGCACCCTATTTTCCTTAGGATCGTAAAACAGACCACCTAGTCTCTTTAGGGTAACCTACGAATAGGCACAATTTCGAACGGGGTTCCAACTTTTTCGGGTTTGATACCAACACGTTGGTCGGGCATCCCCAAATTCTGAAGTTATGTAAACTGCCTTTACTTCCACTCCAGAGCTCGAAAGGTGTTTCACAAACACTCTTCGACGGAATGTTGTTCAAAATATAGATCGCAGTCTCCACTGCGTAACCCCAAAAAGAATCAGGGAGACGAGCATAGCTCATCATCGACCGAACCATGTCCAACAAGGTTCTATTTCTCCTCTCTGATACACCATTCTGCTGTGGCATACCAGGCGCTGAGAGTTGGGACGTAATTCCTTGTTCTATCATATAGTCTTGGAATTAAGTGTCCATGTACTCTCCACCTCGGTTCGATCAAAGTGTTTTAAGCGATTTACCTAAGAGGTTCTCAACCTCAGTCTTGTACTCCTTGAACTTTTCAAGAGTTTCAAACTTCTTATGCATTAGGTAAATATACCCATATCTGGAGTAATCGTCTATGGAAGACACGAAGTACTTATAACCGCTCCGAGCTTTAACATTCATTGGACCACAGAGGTCAGAATGTACTAACTCAAGAGGCTCTTTGGCTCTATATCCTTTTCCACTAAAAGGACGTTTGTCATTTTGCCCTCAAGGCATGACTCACACACCGGTAAAGAGTTTTCTTCCAACTCGTTTAGAAGTCCACTCTACACTAGTTTCTCAATCCTATTGAGATTAATGTGGCCTAACCGTAGATGCCAAAGGTGGGCATTTTCTTTAGGAGAAACTTTTGCTTTCTTAGTTTGTGTTTCTGCAGTTTTAAACAATTCAGTATTCAAAACACTTTTGACTGAATTAGGTTTCAAAACATACAGATTATGCTCAAGTGAAGCAGAACAAATAAGATTACCATTTCTAGAAATAAACGTTTTATTACCATAAAAAGAAACGGAAATACACTGTTCTAAAAGGTAGGAAATAGAAACTAGGTTTCTAGTAAACCCTGGAACTATGTATAAATTGTCCAAAAAAATGTAGTTCCTGCAAAAATGTAGCTTCACCGTGTCGAACGCTGCAGCAGAGACAAGCTCCCCGGATCCAACCCGTAGAGTCACCTCACCCTCTCGCAGCGGCTGCCAGGAATTAATCCCCTGAAAAGAAGAACAAACATGGTTAGTGGCTCCCGAATCCAATATCCAGGCAGAGTCACTACTCTCCACTAAACAAGTTTTTGTCACAAGTAAATCACATTTACCTTGATTCTTCTTCTCGACCAGGAATTTGGGACAATTCCTCTTCCAGTGTCCGCCCCCATTGTACTGGAAACACTTTCCTTTCTCTGCAACGTCCTTGACCTTCTTGCCCTTGTGGGCGACAGCTCGTTCTATTTTACCCCTCTTCATCCTCTTCTTCCCTTTCGGGCGTGAAGAAGCAACATGTTTCGTCCCAGAGGTCGAACCCCTGTGATAAGACCTGTAGGTAACATTTGCCTCAGATTCCTTGACCCTGTTCAAAGACTGGAAATTCTGTAGCTCATTGAGGAGGGTAGTCAGAGTGTAGCTAATTTTGTTCATAACAACATTGCTACGAAACTGAAGAAAACTCTTCGGAAGAGTCTCTAAAATAAAACTGACTTGGCTCGACTCGTCGATGGAAGCCCCATTCATCTCAGCGAGATTAAAGTGGGTCATCATGTCTAGAACATGATCACGAACAGAAGACCCCTCTTTCATCCGTGCGTTGAAGACGTATTTGAGCGAGTCATGCCGGACCTGAAAGGACTATTGTCAAAACATTTCCTGCAAGGACTCCATGATCTCCTTGGCGGAGACCATCAGCTCATGCTTCTTTGCCAATACATAGAACATGCTGGCAATGATGTAGACCTTGGCCTTTTCATTGGCCCTGATCCATCGATAGTATGCATCGCGAACACTTCGCGACGCAGTCAAGCCCGGCATCTGAGGACACTCCTCAGACAGCACGAACTTAATGTCGTGAGTTTCCAAAATTGTATTTATGTTGTTTTTCCAACTTTGGTAATTATCTCCCACTAATTTATCGGACGCGAGTAGAGCTATTATTGTGCTAGACATGTTTTAAGCTGAAAAAAATAAGAAAACATTGTGTTAGTCTCGCAAAAAACTTTTGAAATCCAATCAAGTTTTAGCAAAATTTGTTTCATGATCCCTAGATCATTCAAAATTTTGCAATGACACCCTAAAGGTTTAGAATGACCGCCACCGAAGGGTGAAGAGAACACTCCTCCTCTAGGACGAGACTTTCTCGATCAAACCCTAATCCCAGAATAACTCTTATTCCATTAGGCGTTCAATTACCATTGTTTGGTCGAATTCATTAACACTTAACGAATTCTGTCAGTGTCACCCTCAATCTTTAAGTTTCCAAGCATTCGTCCAAACAATAGCCACCGAAGGGTGAACCAAGAAGGAAAACCAACTAGGAAACTGTATCCCTTTCGGGAATTCACGGTGTTCTGACTCCCATGATCAGGCCCTCCGAAGGGATTGTCTAGTCCAGGCCAAACTAGCAGGCGGATCATAGGCGTCTCACGGTGTGAATCGAAATAAGAGACCGTGGGTCTCGTTTTCACAAGTCCCGCTCCCACTCACTATAAGTACTCTCTCCATCCACGATGATATTAACCTATACAAATGTCACCCGAAGGGGGACGCTTCCATTTGCGCCACGATGCCAAGTATAGATCTCACGGTGCGGACTTAACGGAGATTTGTGGATGGAAAATCAAATGTATCTCATACACTTTATTTCCTCCCACTCAGCACTTTAATTTTAATAGGGATTGACCTAGATAAACCCGCTAAAATTTACCTAAGTCTACCAATATAACTCTTATATGGTATTAACCTAAGTTTATAAACACATTATAAATTAGGTCTATGTGAGTTAATTAAAACACTTTTAATTAGCGGCACTAACGATAAGTATAATCTAAGAATCTCCGGACCGAATTCACTCCCAGGTCGGTTTCGTGTAGGGGTGTTCATAAGCGTCAACTTAAATACCCCAGCCTTAGACAAAACCTTCCTTAGACATAGTTACTAATCAGTCTCCATTCATAGACTAAACTTTGATTTCCTAATTTCTAATCTCATTAGAAAATAGAAAACCTAAGTCTAATTATTCAAGTTCTAAACTCTTTAAAACTAATAATTAACTTAGGTTGCATGCATTTCTATGTTATAGTATTTGATCATTCATCACATGAATAACTATATACTATAACATAATATAATTCATCTCATGAATATCAATGCATGAGCATACTTTAATCTAAAAATATAACACTTATATTAATTAAATTAAACATGCATTTAATTATATTATAACTCTTATAATATAACCTATCATGCAAACTATATATTATAACTCTTATAATATAAATGATGCATGAAATGTTTAACCTAAGGTGGGATTTTAAATCTATATGACATACTTTATGCACATAGAATTTAATTAAATCATACATCTCATGCATAAAATAATTAAATAGCAAAAATGGATCAGTTTTGACACCTAAGGGTAATTATTTAATTAAATAACATTAATATAACTCTTATATTAATATTATTTAATGAAATAATTAAACAAATGAAATAAATACATTTTACAAATAATAAAAAAAATAAAACAAATAAAAAATCGGAAAAATTGCCCACTAAGAAGCATCATCAACCGGCCACGTTTGCAATTGCTCGCGAACTGCTCCTCAACGCGTGCAGCGTTGCAACGCTGTCGCTTCCAGCGTCGACCCAGCGTTGCAACGCTGTCCTGCAGCGTGCCTTGCTCCCGCTAGCACATCGTTGAGACGCCAAGGAGCAGCGTCTCAACGTCGTCGCCTGTACAGCAAACACCTTTGTTGTTTGTGCTTCGAAAAACGCCCGTTTCTGCTCCGATTTCTTCACAGCAACACTTGCTACGAACGACTCGGACTTATAGACTCGATTTACAACAACATGCCCAAAAACAACGGGCCCTTACATTGATCTCATCAACATAAATTGCAAATCTATTCAAGTGCCAAAAATCGAAACATCTATTTTACAAACCAACAATATATCACATAAATTAAGGCAATTTACCCACTAATTTTAACAAAAACAGTGCATAACAAAAAACCATTGAAATAGCTCTGATACCAATTGAAGGGAATGAAAATCGACGCGCAGCGGAAGATGATCGAATCGTCAAGGTATCATTATGCTACTTGATCTTGTTAAAATGATCTAACTCTTAGATCTAGGCTAAACATGGAAAAGAGGAAGAAAAAAAGTAAGGAGAAGTTTACTTACTTGTTGTAGACAAAAACTTCAAGGTTTCTTCCTCGGTCACGAACAATTCGTGCTTCTCAACGATCGCTTCTCTCGTACAAAACGAACACCACCAACGACCTTCTCGGTTGTTCTTCCTTAGGAAGAAGGAAAGTGGTGGGACTTTTTGTTTTGGAAAGGGAGGAGAATTAAGAGAAAAAGTTTGAGAGAAAACTCTTCTTTTGGGTGAAATCAGAAAAAATGAGAGTGAAAGCTTGAATTCCTTGTTGCAAGAAGGGATTAAATAGTGGAAATGATGGAGTTAAAATCTCCATATTATTACCACTTTACCACAACCATAGGTTATGCAAATCTCATTTGCATAACCACATAATATAAGATATCTCATATCTCATATTGCAAATCTCATTTGCAATAAATGTGGATTAAATTGAATCACTTCCAATTTAATTTCTCTCAATTAATTTCTCCAATTAGCCCTAATTCAACAATTAGGCTAACCTATAGTTTATTATGAATCTCATTCACATTTAACTATATATTATATCATTCATATCTCATATAAATGACATAAATGCCCTTAAAGTGAAATTGAACACTTCAATTTCATACCAAAACATTAACCCTTCTTTTAACCCAGATTGAGCCAACCGAGGGACCTAATGGACCTCTGGTGGCGATTTGCTCCAATGATCCGAGATTAACTGTCAAACTCTTTGACCCGGTTAATTAACATTCATTAGCTACGGTAACACTACACTATAGCCCGTAGCTGCACTCCCGTCAGTGCAGAATATTACATGTCCACTGATAAAACTAATGCCCATTAGTCGACCCTTCACAGGTTGTTCGTAGACACGGCTGGGTCAAATTACCATTTTACCCCTGTGTCTACCTCTTGTTCCTTAAGTCCCCACTGCTCCTCTAATGAACAACATATTGTGATGGTCCAACCATACAGAACACCCTTCTCGGGCAAGTGAGAAGGTGGGCGCCCGTTGTCCAAGCCCTGGAGACAGCACTTAAGGGAACAACCCCTCTAGTTTCCCTAAAGGCGGGAACGAGTGAATTCCATCTCGGGCGAGTAACTGTGACCACCCTCACCCGTACTAGTCAAAAAACAGACCCCATGATGACGGTGTCCGTAACACGCTCGAGGATTCGAAGTTGAGTCACTAATGGTCATCTACGAAATTATTAGTCCTTCTTCATGTCAACGGTGTTACATCGGTGAGGTCTAATAACTCACGGTCGGTCTTGTACAATCTCATTGCACAGATGCCCCCACTCGCATGTCAACCACATGAACGAGTCAGATCACCTTGTTTGTATCTAATACAAAGCGAGTCGCATCCACATTGTATCCAGGATTAGGTATCCAACCCTATCCATATATTGTAGATTGTTCGGGTCATTAACTCAAACGTTATCCTCCCTATGTGACCACTACACACCGTTCAAGTTCTAGTTCTCTCATAAATTCAATGACCCTCGAGCTTAGTTTATTGGAAAAGTTTATAAATATTGCGAGACACAAAAGTGATGAAATAAATAACTCTTATTAATTTCAAACAGTAATTTACAAACACGAGATTAGGACAAAAATCCCAACACAGCGTTTAAAGTTGTGCCTCTTTGTAGGTTACCCAAAACAGACTAGGGGTAGTCTATTTTTCGATCCTCAGAAAAATAGGGTGCTTGTGTCAACAAACACCACATTCCTTGAGGAAGACCACATCAGGGATCACTTCCCTAAGACTAAGATTGTGTTAAAGGAAATGGACAATACATAAGCTAGGGTTGCTGATGGTGCTAGTACCTTAACAAGTGTTGTTGATCCTAGCACGTTTAGTCAAGTTCGTTCTCAAGAGTTGAGAATGCCTCGACGTAGTGGGAAGGTTGCGAGACAACCTGAACGTTACATGGGTTTAGCTGAAACCCAAGTCGTCACCCCTGATGATGACTGCGAGGATCCATTGACCTATGATCAGGCAATGGCAGACGTTGACAAAAACGAATGGATTAAAGCTATGAACCAAGAAATGGAGTCGATGTACTTCAAATCGGTCTGGGAGCTTCTGGACAAACCGAACGGGGTTAAACCTATTGGTTGCAAGTGGATCTACAAGCGTAAATGTGGCGTAGATGGGAAGGTGCAGACCTTCAAAGCCAGACTAGTGGCGAAGGGTTTTATCCAGGTTGAAGGGGATGACTATGAGGAAACCTTTTCTCCTGTTGCCATGGTAAAGTCTATCAGGATCCTTCTGGCCATTGTCGCATATTATGACTGCCGATGGATGTCAAGACGACCTTTCTGAATGACAATCTTGACGAGACCATCTACATGGACCAGCCCAAAGGGTTTATTACCCAAAGCCAAGAGCAAAAGGTTTGCCAGCTTTAAAAGTCTATTTATTGACTGAAACAAGCCTCGAGGTCTTGAAATATAAGGTTTCATGAGGCGATCAAATCTTATGGCTTTAATCAGAATGTCGATGAGCCTTGTGTTTACAAGAAAATCGTCAACAGTACTGTCGCATTTCTGATATTGTATGTGGATGATATCCTGCTCATTGGGAATGAGGTAGGATTTCTTACTGACATTAAGGAATGGTTGGCTTTGCAATTCCAAATGAAAGATTTGGGAGAGGCTCAGTATGTTCTTGGTATCCAGATAGTCAGGAACCGGAAGAACAAAACGCTAGCCATGTCTCAGACATCTTATATTGACAAGATGTTGTCTACATATAAGATGCAGGACTCCAAGAAGGGCTTGCTGCCTTTCAGGCATGGGGTTCACCTGTCTAAGGATCGATGTCCTAAGACGCCTCAATAGGCTGAGGATATGAGACGAATCCCCTATGCTTCAGCTGTAGGGAGCCTCATGTATGCCATGTTGTGTACTAAGCCCGACATCTATTATGCAGTTGGGATTGTCAGTAGGTATCAATCCAATCAAGGATTAGATCACTGGACAATCGTAAAGGAAATCCTCAAGTATCTTAGGAGAACGAGGAACTACAACCTTGTGTATGGAAGTGGAGATTTGATCCATACGGGATACACGAACTTTGACTTTTAGACCGATAAGGATTCTAGGAAATCCACTTCGGGATCAACCTTCATTCTAAATGGAGGAGCTGTAGTGTGGTGAAGCATCAAGCAGGGATGCATCGCTGATTCCATGATAGAAGTCGAGTATGTTGCGGCTTGTGAAGCTTCAAAGGAAGTTGTTTGGCTTAGGAAGTTCATGATAGATTTAGAAGTTGATCCAAATATGAACTTACCAATTACCCTGTTTTGTGACAACAGTGGTGCTGAAGGGATTAGGAATTCCCATAGTGGAAGACGTTGTGAAATGTCGTTGTTTCGTTGTGTAATTCGAATCTTAAAACCGAACCTATCTGATAGATTCCTAGGCTAAACATGCATAAAGAAGGAAAAACAGTAAGGATTATGCTACTTACTTGTTGAAGAACTCTTCTTCAAAGCTTTCCACCTCTGGTCACGATCTTGATCCCTCTCGAACGAATGATCTCCACGAACTCGATCCTCGAACCGAATAGTGAGACACTTCAAAAATGCCTTCTCGGTTGTTCTTGAGAGGTTGAGGGAGAGTAGGTGGGACTCCCTTTGGATTTTGGGTGAGGAGAGTATGTGAGAATTGAGAGAGTTTGAGAGAGAATCCTTTTGCTCTCTTTGGATGAAAATAAAAAAAAAATGGCAAAATGCATACCTAAGGCTTCTTGCAAAGCCTTTAAATACTAGTGTGTGGTGGAGTTAAAACCTCCACCAAATCACAATTTTACCACAACTATATGATATACAAATCATATTTGCATATCACATAATATAAGGTATCTCATACCTCATTATACAAATCTCATTTGCATAATTGTGGAATTTTAAATTGAATCACATTCAATTTAATTTCTCTCAATTCAATTTCTCCAATTAGCACTAATTAATCAATTAGGCTATACTATAGTTTATTATGAATCTCATTCACATCAAACTATATATTATGTCATCTATATCTCATATAAATTACATAAATAACCAAATAATGAATTTGAACACTTCAAATTCACCCCAAACTGTAAACCCTCAATTTGTCAAATTTGAGCCAACCGAGGGACCTAATGGACCTACAGATGACGAGCTCCAATGATCCGAGACTAACCTGTCAAACTCTTTGACCCGGTTATTCAACATTCATTAGCTACGGTAACACTCCACTAAAGCTCGTAGCTACACTCTCATCACTGTAGGACAAGTTGTGTCCATCGATATAACCAATACCCATGAGTCTACCCTTCACAAGTTGTTCATACGTAGTCACAGCTGGGTCAAATTATCGTTTTACCCTTGTGTCTACCTCTTGCTCCTTAAGTCCCCACTACTCCTCTAATGAACAACAACGTTGTATGGTCCAACCATAAACAACAACCGTCTCGGGCAAGTGAGAGGGTGAGGCCCCATTGTTCAAGCCCTGAAGACAACACTTAAGGGAACAACACCTCTAGTTTTCCTAAGTCGGGTACGAGTGAATTCCTTCTTGCGTAGTCAGTTCCCATTTCCCCACGTAGTCCTGTCCTTGAGAAGATAGGCATATTGGGCGAGTAACTGTGACCACCCTCACCCGTACTAGTCAAATGACAGACCCCCGCAGACAGTAGTCTGTAACACGCTCAGGATTAAGGTCGAGTCACTAATGGTCATCTACGAATTAATTTGCTTTATACTGTTAACGGTGTTACATCAGTAGGTCTAATAATTCAAGGTCCGGTCTTGTACAATCTCCTTGCACAGGATGCTCCCACTCGCATGTCAACCACATGAACGAGTTGGATCACCTCGTTTGTATCTAATACAAAGCGGGCCACATCCACATTGTATCCAGGATTAGGTCTCCAACCCTATCAATATACTGTAGACCGTTGGGTCATTAACTCGAATGTGATCCTCCCTGTGTGTCCACTACACACCGTTCAAGTTCTTTATTCTCTCATAATTCAATGACCCTGGAGCTTAGTTTATTGGATTAAGTTTATGAAAAATGTGAGACACAAAGTTCAAATAAATAACTCTTATTTATTTAGAACTTGGAATGTTACAAACTACATGAGATGAGGACAAACATCCCAACAAACACCCACTTGGACTAAGCTAGTGGAGTACATAATACATTTCTCAAATGTACAAAATAGTAATACAATAAACTAGGGCATTGAGTACCTTTTTATAATTCTCCTACTTGCCCTAGTCAGGAAGCACTCGAAGACCTAGACTCTCTAGGTGACCCTCAAACACCTTAGTCGTGCGGGCATTTGTAAATTAATTAGCAACATTGTGCTCCGAAGCTATCTGCGTGGCTGTCACGTCTCCACGGTGCACAATCTCCCATATCAGATGATACTTACGCTCAATATACTTGCCCCTCTTATGACTTCGAGGTTCTCTTGATTTGGCGACTGCGCCACTGTTTTCACAAAACAGCGTGATCGACAAGTTCATATTTGGAACAACTTTCTAATCCGTCATGAACTTCCTAAGCCAAACAACTTCCTTTGTAGCTTCACAAGCACCAACATACTCGGCTTCAATCGTGGAATCAGCGATGCATCCCTACTTAATGCTTCGCCACACTACAACTCCTCCATTAAGAATGAAGGCTGACCCCGGAGTGGATTTTCTAGAACCCTTATCGGCCTGAAAGTCAGAGTCTGTGTATCCCGTAAGGATCAAATCCCCACTCCCATACACAAGGCTGTAGTTCCTCGTTCTCCTAAGATACTTGAGGATTGCCTTTACGGCTGTCGAGTGATCTAATCCTTGATTAGATTGATACGTACTGACAATCCCAACTGCAGAATAGATGTCCGACCTAGTACACAACTTGGCATACATCAGGCTCCCTACAACTGAAGTATAGGGGATTCGTCTCATATCCTCAACCTCTTGAGGTGTCTTAGGACATTGATACTTAGACAAGTGAACCCATGCCTGAAAGGCAACAAGCCCTTCTTAGAGTTCTGCATCTTATATCTGGACAACATCTTGTCAATATAAGATGCTTTAGACATGGCTAGCGTTCTGTTCTTCCGATTTCAGGCTATCTGGATACCTAGAACTGAAGGGAATTAAACCCCCACGCAGCGGAAGACTATTGAATCGTCATGGTGAAGTTGTGCAATTGAATTTCATTAAAATGATTTAACTCTTAAATCTAGGCTAAACATACATAAAATGGAATGAAAAAATAGTAGGTGAAAGTTACTTACTTGTTGAAGACCTTCTTGAAGGATTCCTTTCCAACGAATCACGAACTCTTCGTGTGCTTCTCGATCTCTATGAACTCAAACACTTCTCACGAACAAGAACACCACCAAAGGCTTATCGGTTGTTCTTCTTTTAGAAGAAGGAAGTTGGTGGGAACTTTCGTGTTTTTGGAGAAGGGAGGAGAATTCTTGAGAGAATTTTGAGAGAAAGTTGTTCTCTTCTTTTGGTGAAAATCCAAAAATGAGAGAATTTCTTACATTCGTTCTCGCAAGAAGGGTTTATATAATAGAGATAGGTGGAGTTGAAATCTCCACCTATTTACTATTTTACCACAACTATAGGTTATGCAAATCATATTTGCATAACCATATATTATAAGATTTCCCATATCTCATATTACAAATCACATTTGCAATATTGTGGATTTATTAAATTGAATCACATCCAATTTAATATCACTCAATCTAATTTCTCCAATTAGCCCTAATTCAACAATTAGGCTAACCTATAGTTTATTATGAACTTCATTCACATTAAACTATATATTATATCATTCATATCTCATATAAATGACATAAATACCCTTTTAGTGAAATTGAACACTTCATTTCACACCAAAACACTAACCCTTCTTTTAACCCAGATTGAGCCAACCGAGGGACTTAATGGACCTATAGTGACGAGCTCCAATGATCCGAGATTAACCTATCAAACTCTTTAACTTGGTTAATAAACATTCATTAGCTACGGTAACACTCCACTAAAGTCCGTAGCTGCACTCCTGTCAGTGCAAAATATTATGTGTCCACTGATATAACCAATGCTCATGAGTCGACCATTCACAGGTTGTTCATAGACACTCCTGGGTCAAATTACCGTTTTACTCCTGTGTCTACTTCTTGCTCCTTAAGTCCCCACTGCTCCTCTAATGAACAACAACGTTGTTATGGTCCGACCATACACAACAACCCTCTCGGGCCAGTGAGAGGGTGGGTGCCCGTTGTCCAAGCCCTTGAGACAACACTTAAGGGAACAACCCCTCTAGTTTCCCTAAAGGCGAGAACGAGTGAATTCCATCTCGCGTAGTTAAGTTCTCAGCTCTGTACTTGGTCCTGTCCCTTAGAAGATAGGCATATTGGGCGAGTAACTGTGACCACCCTCAACTGTACTAGTCAAAGGATGACCCCGCATGTGAGTCCGTAAAAAGCTAAGGATTGTGTCGAGTCACTAATGGTCATCTCACGGTTATTAGTCCCATCTTCAAGCGGTGTTACATTAGTAGGTCTAATAATTGACGGTCTGGTCTTGTACAATCTCATTGCACAGGATGCCCCCACTCGCATGTCAACCACATGAACAAGTCAGATCACCTCGTTTGTATCTCAATACAAAGTGGGTCGCATCCATAGTGTATCCAGGATTAGGTCTCCAACCCCATCCATATACTGTAGAACGTTCGGGTCATTTACTCGAACGTGATCCTCCCTGTGTGTCCACTACACTGAAGGGAACCGAAGTCCTCGTAGTGGAAGCGATTGCGAATCGCGCGCTCTTGATTTAGTTAGAATGGAAAATTCAAGAACGTAAACATGGATTAAGCATATAATAAGAGTATGGACAACAAGTATATATCTTTGAAGAACCTTTCTTTAAGTGCTCCTCACTCCACGGTCACGATCTCAGCAACAAGAACTCGTACGAACACCGACACCACCACCGGATCTTCTCCGTTGTTCTCTAGGTGATGGAGGAAGGTGTGTTCCCTTTAGGAGTAGTGAGGTATTTTGTGAGAGAGATTTGTGCTTTGGAACTCTTCCAAAAACACAACAAGAAGGCTAGGAATACACTTAAAAGTCTTAACCTAGTTGCATCTCATGCAACTATATATATAGAGGAATGGGATGGAAATGACTATTCTGCCCCTCCTTTAATCTCTCTTTAGTATATAGTTTATATATGAATCTAATTCACATTAAAACTATATATTATATCAATTACATCATATATAATTGATATAACTCCTCATGTATGAAATTGAACACTTCAATTTCACTCCTAACTTTATACCCTCAATATTACCATGTTGAGCCAACGGAGGGATCTAATGGACCTACAGATCATGAGCTCCAATGATGTGAGATTAACTGATCAAACTCTTTGATCCAGTTAATCAATATTCATTAACTACAAGTCACTCCACTATAGACTTGTAGTTTCACTCTCTCACTGTGTAGATATTGTGTGTCCCTTGATATAGTCATTACCCATGAGTCGACCCTTCACAGGTTGTTCGTAATCACAGCTGGATCAAATTACCGTTTTACCCCTGTGATTACCTCTTTGTTCCTTAAGCACCACTGATCCTCCAATGAACAACAAGTCCAAGGTCCTACCTTAGACTCATACCCTCATAGAGGGCGGGGCCCCGTTGTTCAAGACCTGGAGTCAGTTCTAAAGGGAACAACCAATCTAATTCCTCAGTAGAGGAATGTGTGAATTCCATCTTGCACAGTTAAGTTCCCAGCTACCTACGAGGTTCTGTCCATGAGAAGGTAGGCTTATTGAGTCCGCTACAGGCCACTCTCACCCATACTAGTCTAAGGACAAACCTCTATAAGCAGGAGTTCTAAACTTGCTAAGGATTCAGGTCAAGTCACTAATAACCATCTATAAATTACTAGTTTTATCCTGTTAACGGTGTTAGACTGGTTAGACTAATAATTTGCGATCGAGTCTTGTATGAACTCTTCATACAGGATGCATCCTTGCTTGACGCTTCGTCATACTACAGCTCCTCCGTTAAGAGTAAAAACTGACCCTGATGTAGATTTTCGAGAATCTTTATCAGTTTGAAAGTCAGAATCCGTGTATCCTGTAAGGATCAAATCCTTAGCCCCATACACAAGCATGTAGATCCTTGTTCTTCGAAGATACTTAAGGATCGTTTTAACCGTTGTCTAGTGTTGAAGTCCTGGATTGGATTGATACCTACTGACCATCCCAACTACAAAACATATGTAAGGCCTAGTACACAACATGGCGTACATCAGGCTCCCAACAGATGATGCGTAAGGAATCCGTCTCATATCCTCAACTCCTTGAGGTGTCTTAGGACACTGTTCCTTAGACAAATGGATTCCATGTCTAAAAGGAAACAAGCCATTTTTGGAATCTTGCATCTTAAATCTTGACAACACTTTGTCTATGTATGATGCTTGAGACAAGGCTAGTGTTCTATTCTTTCGGTTCCGGACAATCTGGATCCCAAGAACAAACTGCGCATCACCCAAATCTTTCATTTGGAATTGCGTAGCTAGCCATTCCTTGATGTCAGTAAGATAACCTACATCATTCCCAATGAGTAGGATATCATCCACATAGAGAATTAGGAAAGCGACAAAACTATTGATGATTTTCTTGTAGACACAAGGTTCATCATCATTCTGGTCAAAACCATAAGATCTGATAGCCTCATCAAATCTTATATTCCAGGACCTAGAGGATTGTTTCAGTCCATAAATCGACCTTTTAAGCCTGCAAACCTTTTACTCTTGTCCTGGTTCAATGAACCCTTTAGGTTGGTCCATGTAGATGGTTTTCTCAAGATTGTCATTCAAAAAGTTTGTCTTGACATCCATTTGCCATACCTCATAGTCATAATATGCGGCAATGGCAAGAAGGATACAGATAGACTTTACCATAGCAATAGGTGAAAAGGTTTCCTCAAAGTCAACCCCTTCAACCTTGGCATAGACTCCATTTCTTGGTCCATGGCTATGACCCATTTGTCTTTGTCAATGTCAACCATTGCTTGAGTATAAGTCAATGGATCCTCGCAGATTGTCATCCGGTATAACAACTTGGGTTTCAAATTAAACCCATGTAACGGTCAGGCTGTATCACAACCCTCCCACTACGTCGAGGCATACTCAACTCTTGAGATGGACCCTCTTGACAAGACAAACTAGTATCAACAACTCTTGTTGACGTACTAGTGTTCTTATTAGCAACCTTTGCTATTGTTCCGTCTAACTCACTCAACACTACCTTACTTTTTGGTTTGTGGTCTCTTATGTGGTCCTCCTCCTAGAAAGTGGCATTTGTCGACACAAAGACCTTATCTTCCTTAGGATCATAGAATAAACCACCTCTTGTTTCTTTTGGGTATCCTACGAATAGGCACAACTTTGAACGTGAATCCAACTTCTTTGGATTTGTCATAAGCACATGTGTTGGACAACCCTATATTCTGAAATGACATAAACTACCTTTACGTCCTTTCCAGAGTTCAAAAAGTGTTCAGAAACACTTTTGGAGGGCACACTATTCAAAATGTATACTGCAGTCTCCACTGCATAACCCCAAAAGGAACTAGGGAGATGAGCATAACTCATCATTAATCGAATCATGTCCAACAAGGTTCTATTTCTCCTTTCCGATACACCGTTTTGTTGTGGTGTGCCGGGAGCTGAGAGTTGGGATGTAATTCCATGTTCTATCATATAGTTCTGGAATTTTAAATCCATGTACTGTCCACCACGATCCGATCGAAGTGTTTTAACTCTTTTACCTAATTGATTTTCAACCTCAGCCTTGAATTCCTTGAACTTTTCAAGTGCTTCAGACTTGTGGTGCATTAGCTAAATATGCTCATATCTAGAATAATCATCTATAAAAGAGATGAAATATTCATATCCTCCCCTGGCTTTAACATTCATCGGACCACATAGGTCTGAATGTATAAGCTCTAGAGTATCTTTGGCTTTATAACCTTTTCCACTAAAAGGTCTTTTAGTCATTTTGCCTTCTAGGCAGGATTCACATATTGGTAAGGAATTTTCTTCTAACTCGTTTAGAAGTCCGTTCTTTACCAATCTCTCAATCCTATTGAGATTAATGTGACCCAATCTTAGATGCCAAAGATGAGCATTTTCTTTAGGAGAAATTTTCCGTTTCTTAGTTTGTGCGTTTGTAGTTTTAAATAATTCAGTGTTCAAAACCATTTTGACTGAATTAGGCCTTAAAACATACAATCCATTTTCTAATGAAGCTGAACATATTTCTAACTCTTTCTTCAAAATAAACACTTTATTCATAGAAAAGCAAACAGAAATACATTGTTCAATAAGGCAAGAAATGGAAATAAGGTTTCTAGAAACCTGGTATCACTAATATATTGTCCAACAATACATATTTCTTGCCAAAATAAAGCTTCATTGTGCCTACTGCTACAACTGAGACGACCTCTCCATTTCCAACCCGGAGCGTTATCTCTCCTTGCTGTAGCTGCTGCCAGGAATCAATTCCCTGAAAAGAAAAACAAACATGATTAGTGGCGCCTGAATCAAGTATCCAAGTTGTTTTATCATTATCCATTAAACAAGCTTCTAGGCAAAGTAAATCATATTTACCTTCCTTCTTCTTTTTCTCGCAATGTACTTGGACGATTTCGTTTCCAATGCCCGTCTTACGTTGCGGTGTGAAACACTTTCTTTTGTCAGCAACGTCTTTGACTTTCTTGCCCTTTTGGGTGGCAGCTTTGTCAGCTTGTTTCCCTTTACCAACCATTTCATGTTCTTCTTCTTACCTCTCAGGTTAGAAGAAGATGAAGCCACTACTTTTGTCCCAGTGGTCGAACCTCTGCGATAACTCCTACTGGCAACATTTGCCTCACCTTTCGATCCCTGAATTTTCATTAAAGATTGAAAGGTATGGAGTTCATTCAGAAGGGAGGTAAGATTAAAAGTAAGCTTGTTCATAACAACATTACTTCTAAACTGCAGGAAACTATCTGGAAGGGTTTCCAGAATGAAGCTGACCTGGCTCGACTCATCGATGGAAGCACCATTTGACTCCGCGATGTTAAAGTGTACCATCATATCCATGACATGATCCCGAACAGATGTACCCTCTAGCATCCGCGAGTTGAATATGTACTTTAGGGCATTATGTCGGGCTTGTGTGGACTGTTGTCCAAACATACCCTGCACAGAATCCATGATTTCCTTGGCGGTAATCATGCACTCATGCTTCTTGGCTAATATGTCAGACATACTTGCTAGCATGTAGACTTTGGCCTTATCATTGGCCTTGATCTATCGATCATATGCATCACGAACATTTCGTGACGCATTCGAGCTCGCACCGAGGACACTCCTCGATTAGCACAAACTTCGGATCATCCACTACCAAAATAGTGTTGAGTTTGTTTTTCCATGTCATCATATTCTCTCCAGATTAACTTTTCCGCTTTTAATATAGAAATTATAGAGCTAGACATTTTTGTTTGAAAAATTACAAACAAACTTGTATGAGTTTCTTGCTATAACTCTAATCCAATCATGTTTTAGCTAATTATCAAATGATTCCTAGGCCATTTATAATTTGCAATGATACTCCAAAGGTTTAGAATGTATGACACCGAAGGGTAATAAAAAACACTCCTCCTCTCGATCAAGACACTCTTGACCAAAACCTAACACCAGAATAACTCTTATTCCTATAGGTTTTAGTTACCATTTTTCGGTCTGAATACATACACAACTTATGTACCCCGTGAGTGTAACCCTTTGTCTTTAGATCCCAGAGTCTTGATCCAATAAAATCCGCCGAAGGGAGGACTAGATTGGAAAATAGTCTAAGGAAATCTTTATCCCTTTTGGGTGTCTACTATGTTAGATCCCCTATGATAAAGCCCTCCGAAGGGATTGTTTGGTCCAGACCAAACTAGCAGGCTGACCATAGTCGTCTAACGGTGTAAACCGACGAAAGAGACCGTAGGTTTTCTTTTCACTAAACTTGTTCCCACTCACTATAAGTACCCTCTCCATTCACCTTGGTATTGACTCATACAAACACCATCCGAAGGGGGACGCTCCCGTTTGCGCCACGAGGCCAAGTATGAGTCTCACGGTGTGAACTTCCCGGAGATAGCGTAGGTGGAAGAATATGTATCTCATACACTTTTTCCTCCCACTGAATACTTTAAGTCTATAGGAATCTTTCTTAGGCTAAAACCCGGCTAATGATTTTACCTAACTCTATCAATATAACTCTTATATTGATAATCAATATAACTCTTATATTGATTTTATCCTAAGTTTGTTAATATAACTCCTTATATTAAACCTAAGATTTCTAGTTTATTAACCCCTTAATAAACCCGCTGACGCTACTGTAATTTATAAGACTCTCTGATTAAATATCACTCCCAGGTCAGTTCCCAGGTAGGGGTGTTCCGTTTCTGTCAGCTTAAATACCCCAGCCTAGACAGAACTTTCCTTATACATAGTTCCTCTTTTAATCATAGCTTATAAATTACTTGGTTCCTAATTCTAATCTAATTAGAACTAGATAACCTAAGGTCTATTATTTCCAAGTTCTAAACAATTAAAAACTAATAATTAACCTTAGGTGACATGCATACTATGTTATAGTGCTTGATCATTCATCACATGAATAATAAAACATTCATAGCATATTCATCTCATGAAATATAATGCATGTCAATGCTGTCCAAAAATTAATATAACAACCTTATATTAATTAATCATGCAAACTATATAATATAACTCCTTATATTATAAATGATGCATGAAAATGCTTAACCTAAGATGGAATTTCTAAAATAAAAGCATACACTATGCATGGCAATAATTACACAACAATTGCATAATTAAAACAGTAAAAATTAGACCAATTTTGGCACCCTAGGAATAATTTTAATTAATATAATCTAATTATATTAATTAAAATTAAATATATTAAATATATTAAATATAAACGTTTTATAATTAATATATATAAATAAAAAACTGTTTTCTGCCCGTTGCTCCTCGCGTGAAACGGCTTCGGCGTTGCAACGCTGATAGCAGCGTTGCAACACTGCTTTTATCGTTTTCTGTCGAGCGTTGCAATGCTTAGGGCAGCGTTGCAACGTTGTCGTCTTCTCCGGCATACGCTGCGCGCGCGCAGGCGTTACAACGCCGAGGCGGTACTGCAACGCCATTCACAGAACAACAATGTGATTTCTCCAAATCTTGCTCGTTTTCGCTCCGATCTTCTCAGCAACCCCTTTGCCTCGATCGACACGGACTTACAGACTCGATTTACAATTAAATTTTCCCAAAACACTGGGACCTTACATTGAACATTTCAATGAAATTGTAAATCTAAGTGCCAAAATTGAAAACATCTAATTTCGCAAAACCGTTCATACATCACATGCAAAAACAGTAAATCCCACCTTGTTCTTGAAAATTCCAGAACATAAATCAAGAACGCAATTGGGCTCTGATACCAATTGAAGGGAATCGAAGTCCCCGCAGCGGAAGCGATTGCGAATCGTGCGCTCTTGATTTAGTTAGAATGGAAAATTCAAGAACGTAAACATGGATTAAGCATATAATAAGAGTATGGACAACAAGTATATACCTTTGAAGAACCTATCTTCAAGTGCTCCTCTCTCCAGGTCACGATCTCAGCTACAAAAACTCGTACGAACACCGACACCACCACCGGATCTTCTCCGTTGTTCTCTAGGTGAGGGAGGAAGTGGGTTCCCTTTAGGAGTAGTGAGGTATTTTGTGAGAGAGATTTGTGTTTTAGAACTCTTCCAACAACACAACAAGGAGGCTAGGAATACACTTAGAAGTCTTAACCTAGTTGCATCTCATGCAACTATATATAGAGAGGAATGGGATGGAAATGACCATTCTACCCCTCCTTTAATCTCTCTTTAGTATATAGTTTATATATGAATCTAATTTACATTAAAACTATATATTATATCAATTACATCATATATAATTGATATAACTCCTCATGTATGAAATTGAACACTTCAATTTCACTCCTAACTTTATACCATCAATATTACCATGTTGAGCCAACGGAGGGATCTAATGGACCTACAGATCATGAGCTCCAATGATGTGAGATTAACTGATCAAACTCTTTGATCCAGTTAATCAATATTCATTAACTACAAGTCACTCCACTATAGACTTGTAGTTGCACTCTCCTTACTGTAGATATTATTGTGTCCACTGATATAGTCATTACCCATGAGTCGACCCTTCACAGGTTGTTCGTAATCACAGCTGGATCAAATTACTGTTTTACCCCTGTGATTACCTCTTTGCTCCTTAAGCACCACTGATCCTCCAATGAACAACAAGTCCAAGGTCCTGCCTTAGACTCATACCCTCATAGAGGGCGAGGCCCCGTTGTTCAAGACCTGGAGTCAGTTCTTAAGGGAACAACCAATCTAATTCCTCGATGAGAGAATGAGTGAATTCCATCTTGCACAGTTAAGTTCCCATTTACCTACGAGGTTCTGTCCATGAGAAGGTAGGCTTATTGAGTCAGCTACAGGCCACTCTCACCCATACTAGTCTAAGGACAAACCTCTATAAGCAGGAGTTCTAAACTTGCTAAGGATTCAGGTCAAGTCACTAATGACCATCTATAAATTACTAGTCTTATCCTGTTAACGGTGTTATACTGGTTAGACTAAGAATTTGCGATCCAGTCTGGTATGAACTCTTCATACAGGATGCCCCCACTCGCCTGTCAACTACATGAATGTGTTGGATTACCTCATTTGTACTAATTACAAAGTGGGTCGCATCCATGGTGTTACCAGAATGAGGTTTCCAACCTTATTCTTATACCATATACTATTTAGGTTATAATCTTGAATTCAACCCAAATAGTGTCCACTACACTGATTTCAAGATAAACGTTATAACATTGGAGCTTAGTTTATTGGATTTATAAAAGCAAGACTGTAGTCGTATCAAAACAAATAACACTTTATTTAATTGATCAAGATTACACAAGTTTAGGGCATAAATCCCAACATACACACCTTTCAAGTTCTAGTTCTCTCATATATTCAATGACCCTGGAGCTTAGTTTATTGGTCAAAGTTGTATAAAATGCGAGACACAAAATGATTAAATAAATAACTCTTTATTAATTTAAAATAGTAATTTATAAACACGAGATTAGGACAAAACATCCCAACAAGAACATACTGTGCTTCTCCCAAATCTTTCATTTGGAATTGCGAAGCCAACCATTCCTTAATGTCAGTAAGAATCCTACCTCATTCCCAATGAGAAGGATATCATCCACATACAATATTAGAAATGCAACAGTACTGTTGAGATTTTCTTGTAGACACAAGGCTCATCAACATTTTGATCAAAGCCATAAGATTTGATCGCCTTATCAAACCTTATATTCCAAGACCTTGAGGCTTGTTTCAGTCCATGAATAGACCTTTTAAGCCGACAAACCTTATATTCCAAGACCTCGAGGCTTGTTTCAGTCCCTAAATAGACCTTTGAAGTCGACAAACCTTTTGCTCTTGTCCTTTGGCAATGAACCCCTTGGGCTGGTCCATGTAGATGGTCTTGTCAAGGTTGCCATTCAGAAAGGCGGTCTTGACATCCATCTTCCATACCTCAAAGTCATAATATACGCCAATGGCCAGAAGGCTTCTGATAGACTTTACCATGGCAACAAGTGAAAAGGTTTCCTCATAGTCAACCCCTTCAACCTGGGTAAAATCCTTTGCCACTAGTCTAGCTTTGAAGTCTGCACCTTCCCATCTATGCCACGTTTACGCTTGTAGATCCACTTGCAACCAATAGGTTTAACCCCATCCGGTCGGTCCACAAGCTCCCAGACAGAATTGAAGTACATTGACTCCATTTCTTGATCCATAATTTTAATCCATTCGTCTTTGTCAACGTCTGCCATTGCCTTATCAAAGGTCAATGGATCCTCGCAGTCATCATCAGGGGTGACGACTTGGGTTTCAGCTAAACCCATGTAACGATCCGACTGTCTCACAACCCTCCCACTACGTCGAAGCATTCTCAACTCTTGAGAACGGACTTGACTAGATGAGCTAGGATCAACAACACATCTCATCTACAACTCTTGCTGATGAACTGCCCATTTCATTTAACACTATCTTACTCCTTGGTAAGTGATCCCTGATGTGGTCTTCCTCAAGGAAAAGTGGCGTTTGTCGACACAAGCACCCTATTATCCTTAGGATCGTAAAACAGACCACCTCTAGTCTCTTTTGGGTAACCTACAAAGAGGCACAATTTTGAACGGGGTTCCAACTTCTTCGAATTTGACACCAACACATGGGTCGGGCATCCCAAAATTCAGAAATGTCATAAACTGGTTTTACGACCATGCCAGAGTTTGAAAGGTGTTTCACAAACACTCTTCGACTGAACAATGTTCAAAATGTAAACCGCAACCTCCACTGCGCAGCCCCAAAAAGAATAAGGGAGACGAGCACAACTCATCATAGACCGAACCATGTCCAACAGGGTTCTGTTTCTCCTCTCCAATACACCATTCTGCTGTGGCATACCAGGTGCTGAAAGTTGGGGCGTAATTCCATGTTCTATCATATAGTCTTGGAATTCAGTATCCGTATACTCTCCACCTCAATCCGATCGAAGTGTTTTAATCGTTTTATCTAACAGATTCTCAACCTCAGTCTTCAACTCCTTGAACTTTTCAAGTGTTTCAGACTTCCTATGCATTAGGTAAACGTACCCATACCTCGAATAGTCATCTATGAAAAATACGAAGTATTTGTAACATTCATCGGACCACAAAGGTCAGAATGTGTAAGCTCAAGGGGCTCTTTGGCTCTATATCCTTTTCCACTAAATGGACGTTTGGTCATTTTGCCTTCAAGGCATGACTCACAAACCGGTAAAGAGTTTTCTTCCAACTCGCTTAGAAGTCCACTCTTCACTAGTCTCTCAATCCTATTGAGATTTATGTGGCCTAACCTTAGATGCCAAAGATGGGCATTTTCTTTTGGAGAAACTTTTATTCTCTTAGTTCGGGTTTCTGCTGTTTTAAACAATTCAGTGTTCAAAACACTTTTGACCGAATTAGGGTTTAAAACATACAAATTACTCTCAAGCGAAGTAGTACATAGCAAATTAACATTTCGAGAAATAAATGCTTTATTACTCTTGAATGAAACGGAAATATCTTGTTCTAATAGGTGATAACTCACCATAGGAGAGTTATTTTACTAGAATTTCAGTGCTTAATCAACTTGAATTGCATAGAATTAATTGACCTTCATGTTATTCTATCCCTAAATTATGAATGTTAGTTGAAAATCTTGAATTTAAGCATTAGGTTCTAAAAGAATTAATTTTCATGATTTTGTGCTTTAATTTAAGAAATTTAGAGAAATTAGCTAACAAGTAATTAAAGACCGCAATTTGAGATTTTTCTTAACTCTTACATATTTAGTTTGATTTATGATTGATAATGATGTATGAGGATTTTTCTGTGTGCAGGAGATGTGTAAAAGAAAAAAATTACAAAAAACCCATAAGGGCATTTTAGATATTGTACCCGAAGGGCAAAATGGTCTTTATACCCTAAATGGCCTTTTCTTAATTATCAAACAAGGGCAACATCTCCTTGTGAGAATAGGAAAAGGAGAAAATAAAAGGAGAAGAGAAGGGGAGTTCTGCCGTGTGGAGTTTGGTCGTGAGAGAAAATCAAAGAAAATTTGCTGAAGCATTTTTGGGCGTGAAGAGAGGTCAGCGATAGAAGGAACGAGAGGAGCAGTGAGAACACGGTGGTTGTCGTCGATTGCTGAAGCAATCGTGAGGGGAGACTGAGGTTCGGCATTTTGCTACAGCAAGGTCAAGGGGAGAAAAACGGGGCGGCATCGGGAGAGCCCTCCACCCTACCTTGCTGAAGCAATCAGAAGAAGGCGTCGTTGTGCTTGGCCCATCGAATGCTGAAGCAATCGCGAAGGAGGATCGAGTAGCTTGTTGTGCGCGTAGGTGCGAGGGATCGCCCACTATTGCTGCAGCATTCGCGCGCGTGGTGAGTGTCGGTTGAGCATTGCTGAAGCAATTGTGTGGGTTGTGTGTAGCAGTGTCCAGACGCCCCATTTGCTGAAGCAATCGTGGGCAGTGACTTCGGAGGGCTTAATCCGAGACTCCCCCTTTGTTGAAGCAAAACTACTTTATTGTCACTATGTAACCATTCCAATCTTGAAATTGCTCTCGTTATTATTTGTGTTAATTGCACAGTTTTGCTTGATGCTTTTCATTAATTAGGAGTCAATATGCTCACTGTTTTAGCCTAATTGTGTGGTTGTTTTGATTTACATTTTTATACGATTCCATTGATTAGTGAAAACCATGTTTAACCTTAAATTGTGTAATTTGACTCCAATCATGAGCTAAATTCTCCTAGGCACGGGTTAAGTTGTTCTTCAATGTATAAATTGTAATAAATTAATGGTTGATGTCATAGTTTATTTTATGAGATTTTAATGTTTACAATGATGCATGAGGGTTAAAATTTGGTCACTTTAACTTCTCTTTAAATTCATGAACTTGGAAAAGCTAGTGAATTAGAAAATTAAAATTTCATTCTAGGATCTTGAGTTAATTAGGGATAATTAACCCACCTGGAACCTTGAAATCATGAGCGTAATTTAGGTCTCAATTGGGAAATTGTTGGTCTTAAAATTTATTCATTTTGGAAAAATTCACTTGATCACATGTGTAGGTAAATTCAAGGCATCAACCACATATTTGTTATTCTAATTATACATGAAACTTCAACTTAACCCTAGCCTATCTCTCAATCTAAAAGCCCTAGTTTTCTCTCGTTTAGTTTATGTTTTTAATGTTTTCACGTTCTTTGATTTATTGCATTAGTCTTCATTATACTTAACTCATCCCAATAACAAGATAATAAAAATCAAATTCTATTATTGCATTCACTTATTTTTAACACAAATTTGCATGCCCATTGCATTGCACCAAAAAAAATAATAAGGAGAAAAATTTCTAGGACACTCATGGGTTAAGATTCTACTAGTCCTCGTGGGGATCGATACTTTTCTTATCACTTGCTGCACTAACCGTGTATACTTGCACGTCAAAGGAGGGTCAGAGTCTCATCCTAGTTGCATTAGTTTAGGGCACTGATATTTTCGCATCAAGTTTTTGGCGCCGTTGTCGGGGACTAGTTTTGCATCTTATCTGTGAGTTCTGTGGAATTTTCTTTACTTTTGAGTTTTTTTTTTTTTTTAGGATTAGTTTCTTTTTCATAATATTGCTTGAGTTGTGTTTTTCTGCATTTCAGGTACTTGAGGATAGTTTATGAATGTGCGTCGTCAGTTAGAGTTTGATTTTGACCCCGAAATAGATAGGACCTTTAGGAAGCGGTTGAGAGAGCAAAAATTAGCCATGGCTAACGAGAATAATCCTAGAGACCCTATAGATCCTCTAGCCCAACATCATAACCTTAGAGCACCCCAAGATGTTAGAGACAATCCACTTTTTAACCTTCCAGCAGGGGGTCCTACCAATGTGATAAAGCTAGCCAATGACCGAGAGTGAGCCATTAGGACCTATGCCAACCCCTTAGTGGATGAATTGAATCCAGGGATAATCAGACCTGTTATACAAGCTACTTCTTTTGAGCTAAAACCAATTATGTTTCAAATGCTCCAAACGATTGGGCAGTTTCATGGCTTGCCAGCTGAGGACCCCCATCCCCATTTGAAATCATTCCTGGTAGTAAGCGATTCCTTCATCATGCCAGGAGTCTCTAATGACGCCTTTAGATTGAGCTTATTCCCTTATTCCCTCAGGGATGCTGCAAAGAACTGGTTGAATTCGCTTCACGCGGTGCGAGATGATTCTGAACTCCTTGGCAGAGAAATTCCAAATAAAATATTTCCCACCCACTAGGAATGCAAGATTTAGGAATGAAATTGTAGCTTTCCAACAGTTTGATGATGAAACCCTGAGCGAGGCCTGGGAGAGGTTTAAGGATCTTTTGTGTAAATGTCCCCACCATGGATTGCCTCACTGCATCCAAATGGAAACATTCTACCATGGTTTGAACACCTCCACTAAGCAAGTAGTGGATGCCTCTGCTAATGGAGCTTTGTTGGCCAAAACTTACAATGAGGCCTACGAGATATTAGAGAGGATCTCATCCAATAATTGCCAGTGGGTGGATGTGAGGAGAACTTCGGTAGGAAAAGCAAAAGGAGCCCTTGAGTTGGACACGTTGAACTCAATAAATGCTCAAATCTCTTCCATGGCTTCCATGTTGAAGAATTTGACTATGGGTAACGTGAACCAAATCTCTTCCAATGCTCCAACCCCATCTTTTGCACCTCAAGAGAGTTTAGAATCATGTGTCTACTGTGGTGAAGGACACACTTTTGAGTTCTGCCCTAGTAACCCTGCATCGGTCTGTTATGTAGGAAACTCAAACCAGGGTCAATCTAGGAATAACTCATATTCGAACACCTATAACCCAGGATGGAGGAATCACCCAAATCTATCTTGGGGAGGCCAAAGCAGCAATGCCCAAGCCCCTCAAATGCAAAATAGAGTGAATCAATCACCTGGTTTTAGGAATCAAGGGTATCATAATTATGGGAATCAGAACTCTGCCCTTCAACCACAACAGAAGGCTACACCCTCCCAGCAAGTTTCAGGTGATTCTCTAGAAAGTTTGTTCAAAGAATACATGGCTCGCAATGATGCTATTTTAGCTCGCAATGATGCTATTTTAACTCACAATGATGCTATTATTCAGAGACAACAAGCTTCTCTAAGAAATCTTGAAATGCAAGTTAGCCAATTAGCAAATGAGCTAAAGGCAAGGCCACTGGGTATGCTCCCTGCAGACACAGAAATCCCAAAGAGAGATGGGAAGGAACATGTTCTAGCAGTAGAATTAAGGAGTGGGAGAATTTTAGGAGAGGATAGCTGTGAGAAAACCCAGAGAGATGAACGAACTAGCTCTGTTGATGAGGAAGGGCAAGATGAGGAAATGGTAGATCCAAAACATCGGGGAACCGATGGGATGGAGGATAAACCAGAATCTCAACAAGCCTCAACTTCCAAGGAAACAGAAGACTAAAGAGGAAACAGAAGAAGAAAGCCCATTTTGAAAAATTCCTGGATATGCTAAAGGAGGTCCATATCAACATACCACTGATTGATGCGTTGAAGCAAATGCCCAACTACTTGAAGTTTCTCAAGGACATCTGTTCTGAAAAAGAGAAGCTCCAAGAGTTCAAAGTGGTATCGTTGAGTGAGGAGTTGTAGTGCGGTGTTCAGATATAGGATACCCCATAAGGAGAAGGATCCTGGATCTTTCATCATACCTGTGTCTATTGGTGGAAGACATTTAGGGAGGGCGTTACGTGATTTTGGATCTAGCATCAACTTGATGCCTCTCTCTATTTATAAGGGATTAGGCATTGGGGAGGCGAGGCCCACCACAGTGACCCTGCAGCTAGCAGATAGATCCATAGCCTACCATGAAGAAAAAATAGAGGACATCCTAGTCCAAGTGGATAAATTCATATTCCCAGCGGATTTTATCATCCTGGATTATGAAGCTGACAAGGATGTTCCTATTATCCTAGGACGACCTTTCCTGAAAAAAGGTAGAACTGTGATAGATGTTCATGCAGGGACCATTAAGCTGAGAATGAATGATCAAGAAGTCCAGTTTAGCATCTATGATACAGTGAGGTATCCTGATGGGACAGAGAGTTGTTCTGTAATTCATGTCTTAGATAGAGTTATTTCTGAAGCCGCCAACGGAGAATTGAAAGGAATCCATGAGATGAGATTTGGAGATCTGAGAGAAAGTGAGTTAGAGAAGTCGGGAATAGAGGAGTTGACCCAGGGTTTGGAAGAACTAGCAGAAATAGAAAAGTTCAGAAAAATCATTGAGTCATTAGATCTGAAGGAAGGAGAGAGACCTTCTATGATACCCTCAATTAAAGAACCCCCAACACTAGAACTGAAACCCTTACCCCAGCACTTAAAGTATGCATTCTTGGGTGATAAAGAGACTCTTCCCATTATCATAACAGCAAGTCTACCCCCTAAGGACGAACAGTTGTTGCTTAATGTCCTTAAGCAACACAAGAAGGCCATAGGATGGACTCTAGCTGACATTCAAGGGATTAGTCCTTCTTATTGCATGCACAAGATTACCTTAGAGGAAGGGACTTTCAGATCCATAGAGCCCCAGAGAAGACTTAACCCAGCCATGAAAGAAGAAGTGAAGAAAGAAGTCATTAAATGGTTGGATGCTGGAATTATTTACCCCATAGCGGATAGCAGTTGGGTCAGTCCAGTCCAATGTGTTCCCAAAAAGGTAGGGATGACAGTAATTATTAATGAAGCCAATGAAATCATTCCTTCTAGGGTAGGGAGCGGTTGGAGAGTTTGTATGGACTATAGGAGGCTAAACAAGGCCACCAGGAAAGACCATTTTCCTCTCCCGTTCATAGATCAAATGTTGGACAAACTGGCAGGTCAAGCCTTTTATTGTTTTCTTGATGGTTACAGTGGTTATAACCAAATAACCATTGCACCACAAGACCAAGAGAAAACAACATTTACACGTCCATATGGTACCTTTGCTTTTCGAAGGATGCCATTTGGACTATGTAATGCTCCTGCGACCTTTCAAAGGTGCATGATGGCGATTTTCTCTAACTATGTAGAAGACATCATGGAGGTTTTCATGGATGACTTCTCAGTCTTTGGAAACTCATTTGAGGTTTGCTTAGAGAATTTGGGGAAAGTACTTCAGCGTTGTGAAGAGACACACCTATTTCTAAATTGGGAAAAGTGTCACTTCATGGTTAGAGAGGGGATTGTGTTGGGGCATAAGATATCATGCAAGGGAATAGAAGTAGATAGGGCGAAGATTGAGATTATTGAGAAATTGGAACCGCCCACAAATGTCAAGGGAGTGAGAAGTTTCCTTGGACATGCGGGGCTCTATACAAGATTCATCAAAGATTTCTCAAAAATCTCAAAGCCATTGTGCTCTCTCCTGGAAGTCAACAAGCCCTTTATATTTAGTGAGGAGTGTCTCCATGCCTTTAATGTCCTCAAGTCAGCCCTAGTCACTGCACCTATTATGTCTTCACCTGATTGGCAATTGCCATTCGACTTGATGTGTGATGCAAGTGACTATGTTGTGGGCGTTATGCTAGGACAAAGGCAAGAGAAGGTAATACATCCAATTTATTATGCGAGTAAAACTTTGAATGAAGCTCAGATGAACTACACAACTACTGAAAAGGAGTTGTTAGCCATTAGTCTTTGCTTTTGAAAAGTTTAGGCCATATCTGGTTGGTACTAAGGTGGTGGTCTACACAGATCATGCTGCCATTAGGTATTTGTTGGCAAAGAAAGATGCCAAACCAAGATTGATTAGATGGGTATTACTTCTGCAGGAGTTTGAAGTGGAAATCAAAGATAAAAAGGGTTCAGAGAATGTGGTGGCAGACCATTTGTCTAGGATTGAGAATTCTGAGCCTTTACCCCCACACTCCCACATAAGGGATGACTTCCCTGATGAGCAACTCTTGTTAGTTGGTGAGGTCCAAAATACCAACCCCCCTTGGTTCGCGGGCTATGCCAATTACTTGGCTTGCAATATCCTTCCCCACGATTTGTCAAAGACAATGAGAAAAGAGATTCTTGCATGACTCCAAATTTTTTCTGTGGGACGATCCAGATTCTTGCATGACTCCAAATTTTTTCTGTAGATGGTATGATTAGGAGATGTGTGACCGAAAGCGAGATACCATCTATTCTCGAGCATTGTCATTCGTCCCCTTATGGAGACCATTTTGGTGGCCAAAGGATCACAAAGAAAGGTATTCCATCACAGCTATTATTGGCCATCTATCTTTAAGGATGCATATGTTTTTAGCAAGACATGTGATACATGCCAGAGGAGAGGTAATATAGGAAAGAGAGAGGAAATGCCCTTGACATACATCTTAGAGGTAGAGCTCTTTGATGTTTGGGGGATTGACTTCATGGGCCCTTTTCCTCCCTCTAGGGGGATTTGTATATCTTAGTGGCGATGAGATTATGTCTCTAAGTGGGTAGAAGCCATGGCGTGTCCGAATAATGATGCCAAAACAGTGGTCAGATTCTTGCATAGGCACATATTCACGAGATTTGGGACCCCTAGAGTCTTAATTAGTGATGAGGGCTCTCATTTTGTCAATAAGGCAATGAATACCCTCCAGGCCAAGTATAATGTAAAGCACAGAATCTCCACCCCGTACCATCCACAAGCTAATGAACAAGTTGAAGTGTCCAATAGGGAGATTAAAGGAATCCTTGAGAAGGTTGTAAAACCTCAAAGAAAGGATTGGTCCTTCAGGCTGGATGAAGCCTTGTGGGCTTATAGGACCACCTTTAAGACCCTCATTGGAATGTCCCCATATAGACTTGTGTTTGGAAAGACTTGTCACTTACCCTTAGAATTAGAGCATAAGGCATTCTGGGCCTTAAAGGAACTCAACCTAAATCTAATTGCTGCAGGAGATGTGAGGCTACTTCAATTGAATGATTTGGATGAGTTTAGGAGATTTTCTTATGAGAATGCAAAGCTTTACAAAGAAAAACTAAAACTTGGCATGATAGGAGACTCATTCCAAAGACTTTTGAAGCAGGCCAAAGAGTTTTATTATTCAATTCCCGCCTCAAACTTTTTCCTGGTAAGCTTAGGTCTAGATGGTCAGGCCCCTTTACAGTGATCGAAACTCTCTCCTACGGGGCTATTAAGCTTCGATGTGAGCAGGATGGAAGAGAGTTTCTTGTTAATGGGCAATGTTTGAAACACTATTGGGGTGAAGACTTCCAAAGGAACATGTCCACATGGAAGTTGAGTGATGATGAAGTGTAGTGAATCCTTCTATAAAAAAGAAAAAAAAAATCTTAGCTAGGTTATCTTTTCCCTTTTATTCGTTGTCTATGCATGATAGGAGATTTAGTTGTTCATATAATTCTTGATCCAGTTGTTTCATGTTTTTCTCTTTGTTTTATCATATAGTTAATCTTTGATTAAGTGTCGTTAGGATGTAGAATTGAAGCATACAAAAGGTTAGAGGTAAGAATTCTTTCTCCCCTTGCTCGATCACCAAGCATGATTGTTCATTTCATATGGCTGAATTAAGTGCAATTTCGTTTTTCCCTATTGAAAACTTTCCAACATACTAGTATAGGTTAACTTGTGTTTTTAGTAGAATAAAAATCTAAAGCATGTGAATTTTCATTGTAGCATGTAATCTAGGATGAATGGAAGCATGTCAAAAGCTAGGATACAATTTTCTCTATTGTTTTAGGATAATAAAATTCCTAGTTTGATGCTTCCCATTAATTTTTAATTGCATGTCTTAAAAAGAATGAGTAAATGTTGACTTTATATTTTTTTTTTGTTTTGCAGGTTGACCTATTTTATATTAGATGTTTTTGCCCTTTAGGTTAGGTAGTTGGTTAAAGGATAGGAGTTAGTGGAAAAAAAGGAAAAAGAAAAAAAAGTTGCTTTAGGAGCTAGGAGAAACCAATCGAGATCCAAATCTAGCTTAGGAAGAGTCTTTCTTAGCTTAGGAAGCTTGTTGTCCATTCCTTAAAATTTTTCTAGTACCTTTCTCTCTTTAGCTTCATATTTAATCATGTGGCTACGAAGAAGCAAAAGCAAGAAAGAGGCCGAAAAATTGAAGAGTGCAATGGTAGAAGTGAGCCAATCCAATCCTAGATCGTCCACCCATTCCTCCTCTTCCTCGCGGAGTAAAGGAAAGCAGGCGGTTGGTGAATGGCCCTTAGAGGATGCATATCCTTTGGAGGCCCCTGAACCACCTGCACCTAAGTCCAAAAAGAAGAAAGAAAAGAAGAAAAAAGGGTACACTAGGGAAGACAATCCCGAAGTGATGAAGGAGGTATTGTGTGAGGAAGATATCCCTGAGAGATTTATGAGTGAAAGAGCAAGAACAAAATATGAGAAGTTGAAGAAAAGAGCTCTTTTGCTAGAGAGAGGTTTCAACCTATGCTCAAGAGAGATTCCTCATTTCCTATCCCAAAATATAGAAAATCTAGGTTGGAAAACGTTTTGTAAAGAACCTAAAGCCGCCATCCCCCCATAGTTAGGGAGTTCTATGCAAACATCTATCTAGAAGAAAGGGTATCCATAGTAAGGGGTAGATATGTTCATTGGGACACGAATACAATTAACTCCATGCTCGAATTGCCTTGCCAACTTTATGGTAGGACAAACGAGTTGTTAATGGCCCCATCCGACACTCAAATGAATGTCGCCCTAAGAACGGTAGGGATCAATGGGGCGAAATGGATGGTAAGCTCAACGGGAGCGAGGACTATGTTAGCTTCCTATTTAGCTCCTGAATCACACATGTGGCTTCCTTTCGTGAAGTTGAATCTCATGCCCACTTCGCATGATTCAACGGTCTCGAGGAGTCGAATCATGCTTCTTTATGCCATCCTCTCAGAATTGCAAATTGATGTAGGAAACATAGTAGCTAGGGAAAAAGAAGGGTGTGCGAAGAAAAAGAGTGGGAAAATCTTCTTCCCTAGTTTAGTAACCTCTCTTTGCATTAGGGTCGAGGTTCCTTATTATATTTGGGAGGATAAAATCTTAGCTAGAGGGCCTTTAGACACCATTACGGACCATCACACCCAAGTTGGTTCAAATAAAGGAATGGGGTTAATGGTAGGAATGGAACAACTCATACACCAAAACAATGTGATGATGAGCATGATGCACCATATGCAAGATCAATCACTTTGCTATTGGGAGTATGCTCAAGAAAGGGACTTAGCCCACCAAGCCGCTATGCAAGCCAATTTTCCAAACCCCTACCCAAATTTCCCCGAATTCCCCCACTCCGTTTTGCAGCCTTGGATGTCGTCGGGTGATGATGAAGAAGATGAGGTGAACAACGAGGAAGAGGGGGAAGCCCAAGAAGAGGAAGACGAGGAGGATGACTACTAGAGCAAAAGAGGGAGGCTCTGTTCCCTTTTCTGTTTAGTATTATGAGTTGTTTGCTTGTTGTCTTTTGTTTTTTTTATTTTTCTTTAAAATTTGTTGTTGTCCCTTTTTGTAATTTGTTGATTTATTTCCCTTTTATAAGCATGTGTTGATTTTGTTGGTTGTAATGGTTTCTGCTGAGAATTCTTTGATATTTACTTGCTTTAAGACTTCTAAATGCCCTGTTTTGACTATTGAAATCCATATTTCGTTGCTGATTTTCATAATCTTGGTTTTTGCATGATGTAGGTAGTTGATTCACTATGTTTAAGCAAATAAAATAGGGAAAATGGTTGTTATCCCTTTCAGAAAAACTAAGTTTCTGCATGTTTTTAATGGTAAAAAGTATGTTGTCTTCTGTAGAAACTTGGTGTGAAACTCATTAAAAACTGAAAAGTTAAGAAAAAATCCTAGGGGGAATAACAATAGGAGTTGTTGCTTGTGTTTGAGGCAAGGGTATGTTATCTTGTTTGGTGTTTCTCGAGGTCAAGTTTATCATAAGGGTTTTTTTTAGTGAACTTATGTTTAGTATGTCAATCAAACCAGTTAGGATCCAACTCCTAGGCCAAAAAATTCGAAAACTAGAAGCCATGACAAGTTAGGTAACCCATACATCCTTTAACAGCGTCCCAAAATTAGTAAACTCTGATTTTGTGATCATTTCAAGTTTGGCGGAGTTACCCGACCTCCCTAACTCAATGAGGACATTGAGTACTCTAAGTTTGGGGGGAAAGGTAAATTCTTTGTTTTTAAAAAAAAAATAAAATAAAATAAGTGAAAGAACAAAAGAGTGTGCAATCCTTTCATTTCCCTAAAACTTCATTGGGCTAGACCAAATATATGTTATTCATTTCGTTATTTAGAGTCAGTTCAAGCTACTTGGTGCTCGATGTCAGGGGGTCTGGGCACTAACCATGCTGACCTCTTGGAGCGAAGGTATCAAGCGTGAAGCATGTACCCATTGCTTAGATGCGTTGCGCTAACCACGTGTGCCATTCTAAGAACTACGGGAGAACCCAATTGCTTAGGTGCGTTGCGCTAACCATGTGTGCCATTCTAAGAACTACGGGAGAGTCGAAAAAAAAAACAAAAAACAAAGCAAAACTAGCCCTAAGTTGTGTTTAAGGAAATGGAGGGGTAATGTACATATTTGTTTTTAAAAAAATATATATATATAAAATAAAATAAAAAGAAATGATCATGAATTTGAAGACATGCGAGTTTTGGATTGTGACTTATCTTTAACTATGAGTTGCCTAATTTGAATGATTAGGACTATAGTGATTGAGCTTGAGGGTAGGTGCTAGATCCTAGTTGGTTTGCTCTTGGTACTAAGACATAAGTGTTATGTAGGAAACTCTGGATGAACCACTTAGAAAGCATTGAATGAATAGTAACTTGCAACTTAGAGCATAAGTCTTTAACTCTTGTTCAATTAAGCCAATTGATTTGAGTCTTGGAAGGTCTTTAAAATTTTTAGGGAATAGAACTCATTGAGGACAATGAGTAGTTCAAGTTTGGGGGTTTGATAACTCGCCATAGGAGAGTTATTTTACTAGAATTTCAGTGCTTAATCAACTTGAATTGCATAGAATTCATTGACCTTCATGTTATTCTATCCCTAAATTATGAATGTTAGTTGAAAATCTTGAATTTAAGCATTAAGTTCTAAAAGAATTAATTTTCATGATTTTGTGCTTTAATTTAAGAAATTTAGAGAAATTAGCTAACAAGTAATTAAAGACCGCAATTTGAGATTTTTCTTAACTTTTACATATTTAGTTTGATTTATGATTGATAATGATGTATGAGGATTTTTCTGTGTGCAGGAGATGTGTAAAAGAAAAAAATTACAAAAAACCCATAAGAGCATTTTAGACATTTTACCCGAAGGGCAAAATGGTCTTTATAACCTAAATGACCTTTTCGTAATTATCAAACTAGGGCAACATCTCCTTGTGAGAATAGGAAAAGGAGAAAATAAAAGGAGAAGAGAAGGGGAGTTCTGCCGTGTGGAGTTTGGTCGTGAGAGAAAATCAAAGAAAATTTGTTGAAGCATTTTTGGGCATGAAGAGAGGTCAGCGACAGAAGGAATGAGAGGAGCAGTGAGAACACGGTGGTTGTCATCGATTTCTAAGCAATCGTGAGGGGAGACTGAGGTTCGGCGTTTTGCTACAGCAAGGTCGAGGGGAGAAAAACGGGAAGGCATCGGGAGAGCCCTCCACCCTACCTTGTTGAAGCAATCGGAAGAAGGCGCCGTTGTGCTTGGCCCATCGATTGTTGAAGCAATCGCGAAGAAGGACCGAGGAGCTTGTTGTGTGCGTAGGTGCGAGGATCGCCATTCTTGCTGCGCAAGATTCGCGCGCGCGTGGTGAGTGTCGGCTGAGCATTGCTGAAGCAATTGTGTGGCCTGTGTGTAGCAGTGTCCAGACGCCCCATTTGCTGAAGCAATCGTGGGCAGTGACTTCGGAGGGCTTAATCCGAGACTCCCCCTTTGCTGAAGCAAAAATACTTTGTTGTCACTATGTAACCATTCCAATCTTGAAATCGCTCTCGTTATTATTTATGTTAATTGCACGGTTTTGCTTGATGCTTTTCATTAACTAGGAGTCAATTTGCTCACTGTTTTAGCCTAATTGTGTGGTTGTTTTGATTTACATTTTTATACGATTCCATTGATTAGTGAAAAGCATGTTTAACCTTAAGTTGTGTAATTTGACTCCAATCATGAGCTAAATTCTCCTAGGCACGAGTTAAGTTGTTCTTCAATGTATAAATTGTAATAAATTAATTGTTGATGTCATAGTTGATTTTATGAGATTTTAATGTTTACAACGATGCATGAGGGTTAAAATTTGGTCACTTGAACTTCTTTTTAAATTCATGAACTTGGAAAAGCTAGTGAATTAGGAAATTAAAATTTCATTCTAGGATCTTGAGCTAATTAGGGATAATTAACCCACCTGGAACTTTGAAATCATGAGCGTAATTTAGGTCTCAATTGAAAAATTGTTGGTCTTAAAATTTAGTGATTTTGGAAAAATTCACTTGATCACATGCGTAGGTAAATTCAAGGCATCAACCACATATTTGTTATTCTAATTATACATGAAACTTCAACTTAACCCTAGCCTATCTCTCAATCTAAAAGCCGTAGTTTTCTCTCGTTTAGTTTATGTTTTTAACGTTTTCACGTACTTTGATTTATTGCATTAGTCTTCATTATACTTAACTCATCCCAATAACAAGATAAAAAAAATCAAATTCTATTATTGCATTCACTTATTTTTAACACAAATTTGCATGCCCATTGCATTGCACCAAAAAAAATAATAAGGAGAAAAATTTCTAGGACACTCATTGGTTAAGATTCTACTAGTCCTCGTGGGATCGATACTTTTCTTATCACTTGCTGCACTGACCGTGTATACTTGCACGTCAAAGGAGAGTCAAAGTCTCATCCTAGTTGCATTAGTTTAGGGCACTGATATTTTCGCATCAATAGGCAGGCACTACAACAAAAACTATATTTCTTGACGCTTATAAAATGTCAAATTTTGCTTTACTTGACGTTTTTCAAACCGTCAAGGAATCCACCGTCAAGAATAATATACAATACTTGACACTTATAAAGTATTATGTATAGTCTTTTTTTACGCTTATAATGTGTCATTTTTAACATGAAACCTTGACACTTTTTATTCGTCAAATGTAGTTTTATCTTGAGTTTGAAAAAGTGTCAAATTTGTGTTAATACTTGACATTTTCTTTGTGTTAAATATATGTTTATCTTGACGTTCCAAGAATGTCAAATATAAATTACTTGATGATTTAAATCAGTCAAATATAATCTTATCTTGACGTTTCAAAAATGCCAATAGAAATTAGATCTTGACACATTATACACATCTTGTTGGTTTGAATTTTTTTCAATCTATTAAATATTCTCTATTATCTTGAATTTTCTGCACTGTGTTCCAATAATTTGTTATATTGAAAAATGCATATTTTCATCAACCAATCTTCCACACTTTAACAAAATTCACATCTTTAAAAATATCAAACTATTATGCTCATGAACAATTTTAAAATTACAGGGACTTATCAAACCTCATGTCAACAAGTCAAAAATTACAAGAACTATTGTAACTATCCTAAGCCATAATCTCAACAAACATTCAAGAAGATTTACAAAACAAGAGGACTTTACATTCACTAGCGTAACACACTGTTAAGGGTTTAACATGAAACTTATTGGCAACATTATGCCCAAAACATTGAAAACGTCACCATAATTCTGCAACACCTTTGTCACCCGCCAAGTAGTTGAGTATTACCTGCAAAACACAACATTAAGCAACAAGGGTGAGCATAAACATACTAAGTAAGCAACCTACCTCTAATAATTCAGAACTCTAAAACACGCAACGAATGAATTTATTCAATCATGCCAACCCCTCTTAAAACACAACGATCTCGAATATTGGCTACCCATCTGCCTACTTCACTCACTCCCTCACATCCCGAATAGTGAAAAAGGAAAGCAACCCTCACGCTAATCCTAAGAAGCATGCTCAAAGGGAGGGAATGAGATCTAGCCTAATGTCATAAACGTTGACCAAGGAGGATTAAGACGATTAACATACACTTCCAGGGGTTCGAAAAAGATTTAAATGCACTTAGACTTACCAAAATGTCTCAAAGCCTCGCTAGTTGATGCTCGAATCAACTTCCTTTTGCTAAATCGACTTCCATGGCTTATGGTTAACCAAAATGAACCTACTCGTGTTATGGCCCATAGATGAAAGTATTAAAAACTACAATTAAAAGGTATTCGAGCAATAAAACCAGTGTAGGATAATTTAATTAGTTTGAATGAGCTTAAAGGGAATAACCTTTCTAAAAGAGTCAAAACGCTTTGTTGAAAGTGTGTTGGAGGATGCCCAAATCACAGTTAAACTGCAAACTGAAGATTCACACTTGTTAGAACCAATGCTACATTACTGAAATTGATTTGAGAGAGATTTAAAACATGCAAAGTGTAACGACCCTAAATTCTGGGGGTAAACCTAACTTGGGTGTTACTTAAGACACGTCGTTCACTCCGAAATTTCGACAACATAACGATGCTACTAGGACTTTTCCAAAATTTCAATAACCTGTTTTAACATCAGAAACACTTCAAAAACAAACTATTCTTCCCAGCCACCCACTAACTTCAAATACACAAAGGTTGGGGTTCAACAATCGGATATTTCTCAGCAGAACAAGACTAATTTCATAAATGCTCAAAACACGACTTATGACTTAAAACATGCCAAGAAAGTTCAACAGAACAAACAATCGTAAAAGTGTACTTAAACCAGAAAAGTTCCAACAACTCTCAAGTGCTAAACTAGACTAAAGGAGGAAACGATCTAAAAGTGCCTATGGAACCTATAAAGTGGTTAGAAAGTGTATAAAATGAGTTTAAGTGTCATTTTGACTTTTAAAGATACTAAGAAAGTGCCTAAAGTAAAACTATAGCACACAACAAACCCTCCAATGCTACAAAAATGCATTAAAGCAACTTAAGTGTACTTTGAGGCTAAAAGTAACTCAAAACGATCTAATAATATCTATTTCACCCCATGAAACATACAAAGTGGCCAAAAAGAGGCTAGAAAGAGTTTAAATCTCATTTTTCACGCTCAGAGAAACTTAAAAAGTTCCTAAACTGAAACTTATACACATAACCATTCCCCAAACCTACAAAGTGGCCTTGTATTGATTAAGTCTCATTGTTCACGCTAAAAGGAGTTTAAGTCTCATGTTCACGCTAAAAGAAACGTAAAGAGTTCCTAAACTAAAATATAGGTAAACAACCAATCCCTCGAATCTTCAAACGTACCTTAATAGCTCTTAAGCATGCTATGACGCCAAAAACAACTCACTTAACGATCTAAAACAACCTATGAAACTTACAAAGTTATAAAAAGTGTATAAAAGGGCTTTAAGTCTCATGTTCATGCTCAAAAAAACTAAAGAAATGTCTAAACTCAAACTTATGCGCAAAACCAACCCCTCGGATCTTCATAATCTAGTTGTTTGCTTTGTCATATTCATTTTAAATAAGCTCAAAGGGCATGAAAACCGAATAAAGAATAAAGATAAGGAATAAAACATAATCAAGAACAAGTTACAAATGAAAAACTAAAAAAAAGACACTTGACACTTTTAAATAGTTAAAATATATTGAAATTAAATAGGGCAGACTACTAAGCCAAAGAAAGATTGAAGTCCAGTCCAAAGAAGAAGCTATTCGACATTAACCATATTACAATGGATGATATCTTAAACATATTCAACATATTCAATCGAAGTTTGCTAATACCTGGCACAGAATTAGTAAACCTGAGAACTACAAAATTGTTTGCTCATCTGCATTCACATTGATCACCACACAAACTTTAAAAAAGTTTCAGCATTGAATATATGTTATTCCTGCAATCAAGATTGAGTCATCCATCCTCCAATTTGCTTCTAAAGTAGAACCAACAAACCAAAAGCCTGAAATATATTTCGTGGGGGTTCAAGGAACAAGAAGCTAGAAAACACAAAGAACAAGGAATCTATAAACTGAAAATTATATATCTAAGTATCTACACGGTTCCCAGGTATAAATAAATCTAATAAGTATTTAAACAATAGATTATGATGGTCAGGTAGGAGCAGAAGAGGAGAGTGATTGCCCAACAACATGTATCAAGAAACCAATAGGCCTTGAATCAACATTCTGTTTCATAAACCGTCAGATGAGAGTGATATGCTAAGCTAATTGATGTAAACTAGTAACATGTGAACATGCAAGTTGTGCACCCATTTGAAGATTCAAATATGGATATATAGACTAGATTTATATCTTAGAGAATTTAGACTAGATTTACATTTTAGAGAATTTAAATCCTTGAACCCCTTGAGAAGTTTATCTAACATTTGATTTAAAAAGCTTACAAAAAAATTTCTTGAGTTGTCCTTTCATAGTAAGAAATTAACTTACAACCCTCATTTAAATTCACAGATAACTCGAAATATAACCTAAGCCAATTATCATAACTCGAAATATAACCTAAGCCAATTATCATACAAGCACTGTAGTGTTTTATCATAAGAAATACAAGTAGAAATATTACCATTGCCAATTATCATACAAGCACTGTAGTGTTTTAATTCAATTCTATCTCTAATAAACTTCGAATTAAAAAAAAAAGTTAAAGAAAAAAAGAATGAACAAGTTTCAACTATTTAATTTTAGAAAAAACAAAATTTAAAATAAAATTGAAAGTTCAAACACCACCTATTTAACACTTTAGACCTAAACTTATGATTTAATCTAAATACTTTTTATTTTGTGAGCAAAATAAACATGGGTTATAGAATCCTCTCTTAATACTATATTTATAGATTATAAAATTTACAAAGTTTCCAACAAAACATAACTGATCTGATTGTGGAATTGGGTTGGAGATTTTCATGTTAAAATATCTTCCCCAAACATACATGACCCTGAGATTATCAAGGATATAAATAAAGCATATTGGAATACGATGATTGACATCATGAGCAAATTTCTTTTCCGCCTCGAGCAAATAAGCAAAACTGGGACAGTAATTGCAAAGATTAAACTTACTTCTCTTTACTTTATGATGTGCTTTCGTTGATGAAACCTTCCTTGCGACCTTCGAATCCAGGTCGCATAAGTTTTTTCTCCCTCTTTGCGATCTGTTTGATCTTTTTATCATGGATTTTCTGAGCTATGTTTTCTGACTTCTTTTGTCGTTGCTGCTACAAGTCAGCACACAGGGATCCTTCGTGTCGCCACCAATGAGGGTTTGCTAGGGTTGAAGCTGTCATTGGAAGTAGATCAAGATCAAACACCAAAAAGAAATTATAAGTTACAGATCAACAAGCATATCAATTGCCAAGAACTGAAGCTTCAAATCTCGATTCGATCGTCGTCTTCACTGCTCTGAGCTATGAAACAAACATTATTTGAAAGGCGAACGATTTTAATTCCTTGTCGGCCTCCGGAAAGGACCATCGCTGATTCAGCTAGCCATCGCAAAAGTGAAAATGGAATGTACCTTATCTGCAAGGAAAGCCCGAAGTGAGTGATTCTTTGACTATCGTGGACGAAATTAAACTCTGCAAGGTAACAAACAAACAACAACCGATTATCGCCATCTTTATGGACAAATTCAGAAGAAGAAGCGGTAGCAACATCGTACCAGAGAAAATGAGTGAGAAGATGAAGAGATTTGGGGAAAAATGCGTGAAAACCCTAAACGAAAAAAGAGATCGGGAAAGTCATTAAAAAAAATAAACAGGCGCGCCCTTTGGTTTTATTTAATCGAAAATAATGATCTCACTTCACGTTTTTAAAACGTCAAGTTTAATAATCACGTGAAAAAAATCCGAAAACGTCACAACCATCCGCCTTTTCCATTTTTATTTGACGTTTTCCTTAAAAATTGTATTTTACTTGACGTTTTTTCATAAAAACGTCAAGTAATTAAAAGATGCAAGTGTCAAGTAATGTGGTTTTTCTTGTAGTGAGGAAATATAAACTAGGTTTCTAGTAAACCCTGGAACTATGTACATGTTTTCATTGTGCCAATTGCTGCAGCTGAGACAACTTCTCCGGATCCAACCCTGAGTGTTATCTCACCCTCTTGCAGCCGCTGCTTGAAACTTAATCCTTGAAAAGAAGAGTAAACATGATTAGTGGCATATGAATCCAATATCCAGATAGAGTCATTACTCTCCACTAAGAAAGTTTCTGTAACAAGTAAATCACATTTACCTGTCTTTTCCTTTTGGCCAAGGAACTTGGGACAACTCCTTTTCAGGTGTCCATCCCCGTTGCAGTAGAAACACTTTCTGGCAACTTGGCAGCGCAGTCAACCTTAACCTCCTTCAACTTCTCCTTCTTCCCTTGTGGGCCTGAAGAATCTATAAACTTTGTCCCAGAGGTCGAAACCTTGTGAAAAGGCCTAAAGGCAACACTTGCCTCAGCTTCCTGTCCCTTGATTTGCACCAAAGACTGGAAGGTTTGTAGATCGTTGAATATGATCATTGAACCGCACCGAGAGAACCTCCTCGATGAAGCGCGAACTCTAGGTCGTCATTTACAAAAATCGTATCAATATTGTTTTTCCACGAAAAAATATCGCCGACTAATTTACCCGAAGCTAAAGGAGCGTTAAAAGCGTTTGACATTTTGTTGCTGAAAAATGGAAAAACTTTGTATTAGACTCGCAAAAACTTTGAAAATCCAATCAAGTTTTAGCAAATTTTTATCCTATGATCCCTAGGTCATTCAAAAATTGCAATGATACCCCAAAGGTTTAGAATGACCGCAACCCTAGGGTAGACAAAGACACTCCTCCTCTAGGACGAGACTTTCTCTACCAGATCTTAATACCAGAATAACTCTTATTCCATTAGGCATCCAGTTACCATTTTCGGTCTGAATCCATTAACTCATAATGAATCCTGTGAGTGCCACCCTCAATCTTTAAATTTCCAAGTATCCATCCAAACAATAGCCGCCATAGGGAGGACTAAGAAGGAAAACCAATAAGGAATCGTATCCCTTTCGGGAATTCACGGTGTTCCGACTCCCATGATCAAGGCCCTACATAGGAATTTTCTTGTCTAGGCCAAACTAGCAGGCAGATCATAGGTGTCTCACGGTGTGAATTGAAAGAAGAGACTGTGGGTCCCATTTTCACAGGTCCCGCTCCCACTCACTATAAGTACTCTCTCTATTCACATTGAATATTGACCCATACAAATGCCACCCGTAGGGGGACACTCCCATTTGCGCCACGAGACCGAGTATGGATCTCACGGTGTGAACTTAACAGAGATTTGTGGATGGAAAATTAAATGTATCTCATACACTTTATTTCCTCCCACACAACACTTTAAAATAATCGGGATTGACCTAGATAAACCAGCTAAATTCATCTAAGTGTACCAATATAACTCTTATATTGGATTAGCCTAAGTCTATAATCATATTATTAACTTAGGTCTATGTGAGTAAATTAATTAACTCTTAATTAACGACACTCACGAGAATATAACCTATGAATCTCCGGACCAAATTCACTCCCAGGTCGGTTCCCAGGTAGGGGTATTCCACAAAGCGTCAGCTTAAATACCCCAGCGTTAGACATAACCTTCCTTAGACAGAGTTATTTATTAGTCTCCATTCAAAGGTCATATTTGATTTCCTAATTCTAATCTTATTAGAACTAGAAAACCTAAGTCTAATGATTCAAGTTCTAAACATTTTAAATCTAATAATTAACTTAGGTTACATGCATTTCTATGTTATAGTGCATGATCATTCATCACATGAATAATAATATACTATAACATACATTCATCACATGAATTAAATGCATGATCATGCTTTTAATCTAAAAAAAAAAATATAACACTTATATTTAAATAAATTAAAAAACATGCAAACTTTATATTATAACTCTTATAATATAAACCTATCATGCATACTATATATTATAACTCTTATAATATAAATATGATGCATGAAATGTTTAACCTAAGGTGAGATTTTAAATCTATATGACATACATTATGCACATAGAATAAATATTTCATACATCTCATGCATAAAATAAATAAATAGCATTATTGGACCGATTTTTGGCACCCTAGGGACATAAAATTAAATTAATTAACATTAATATAACATTTATATTAATATTAATTAAAAGAATTAATAAAATACATTTACTAAAACAATTTTACATAAGAAAATAAAATTAAAATAAAAACGTTGCTAGCAGGGCTCGAACTGCCGCACACACATCCCAACTGTTGCCACTACACGCATGATCTAACCGCTGGAACCGGCCACTACGCGACAACGTTGCAACGCCGTGTGGGCGTGCCGCAGTAACGCTCGCGGTTGTTCGTTGCACCTCGCGCGCGCAACACCTCATCATTGCAACGCTACACCCAACATTGTAACGCTGACCTGCAGCAGCGCCTGGATCCGCATGGACAACGTTGAGACACCGATGAACAACGTCTCAACGCCGTCGACATAACAACAAACACCTTTGTTGTTCTTCATCGTTTTTCGTCCATTTCTGCTCCGATTTCTTCACAGCATCTCAAGCCACGAACGACACGGACTTACAGACTCGATTTACATTAAAAAATGCCCAAAACACCAAGCTCTTACATTAATCTCATCAACATTAATGTAAATCTAAACTAAGTGCCACAAACCGAAAACATCCAAAATTGCAAACCATTAACATTCATCTCATGAAAATTAATGTTATCCACCTAATTTTAAGATATCACAGATTACAAAATGAAGAGCAACGATTGGCTCTGATACCAATTGAAGGGATTGAGAATTCTCGCAGCATAAGACGTTGTGAAACGTCGTTGTTTTGTTGTGTAATTCGAATCTTAAAACCGAACCTATCTCATAAATTCCTAGGCTAAATATGCATAAAGAAGGAAAAACAGTAAGGATTACGCCACTTACTTGTTGAAGAACTCTTCTTGAAAGCTTTCCTCCTCCAGTCACGATCTCGATCCCTCTCGAACGAATGATCTCCACGAACTCGATCCTCGAACCGAATAGTGAGACACTTCTAAAATGCCTTCTCGGTTGTTCTCGGGAGGTTGAGGGAGAGTAGGTGGGACTCCCTTTGGATTTTGGGTGAGGCGAGTATGGAGAATTGAGAGAGTTTGAGAGAGAATCCTTTTTCTCTCTTGGGATGAAAATCCAAAAAATGGAAAATGGCTTACCAAAGGCTTCTTGCAAAACCTTTAAATACTAGTGTGTGGTGGAGTTAAAACCTCCACCAAATCACAATTTTACCACAACTATATGATATACAAATTATATTTGCATATCACATAATATAAGGTATCTCATACCTTATTATACAAATCTCATTTGCATAATTGTGGAATTTTAAAATTAATCACATTCAATTTAATTTCTCTCAATTTAATTTCTCCAATTAGCACTAATTAATCAATTAGGCTATACTATTTATTATGAATCTCATTCACATCAAACTATATATTATGTCATCTATATCTCATATAAATGACATAAATACCCAAATAATGAATTTGAACACTTTAAATTCACACAAAATTGTAAACCCTTAATTTATCCAATTTGAGCCAACCGAGGGACCTAATGGACCTACAGATGACGAGCTCCAATGATCCGAGACTAACCTGTCAATCTCTTTGACCTGGTTATTCAACATTATTAGCTACGATAACACTCCACTAAAGCCCGTAGCTGCACTCTCATCACTTTAGGACAAGCTGTGTCCATCGATATAACCAATACCCATGAGTCGACCCTTCAAAGGTTGTTCGTAGTCACAACTGGGTCAAATTACCATTTTATCCCTATGCCTACCTCTTGCTCCTTAAGTCCGCACTGCTCCTCTAATGAACAACAACGTTGTATTGTCCAACCATAAACAACAACCCTCTCAAGCCAGCGAGAGGGTGGGGCCCCGTTGTTCAAACCTGGAGACAACACTTAGGGGAACAACCCCTCTAGTTTCCCTAACTCGGGAACGAGTGAATTCTTTCTTGCGTAGTCAAGTTTCCAGCTCCCCACGTGGTCCTGTCCCTGAGAAGATAGGCATATTGGGCGAGTAACTGTGACCACCCTCACCCGTAGCAAAGGACAGACTCCCGTAGACAGGAGTCCGTAACACGCTCATGATTAAGGTCGAGTCACTAATGGTCATCTACAAATTTATTAGCTCTATACTGTTAACGGTGTACATCAGTACGTCTAATAATTCACGGTTCGGTCTTGTACAATCTCGTTGCACAGGATGCCCCCACTCGCATGCGAACCACATGAACGAGCTGGATCACCTCGTTTGTATCTATTACAAAGCGGGCCACATCCACAGTGTATCCAGGATTAGGTCTCCAACCGTATCGATATACTATAGACCGTTCGGGTCATTAACTCGAACGTGATCCTCCCCGTGTGTCCACTACACACCGTTCAAGTTCTTAGTTCTTTCATAATACAATGACCCTTGAGCTTAGTTTATTGGATTAAGTTTATGAAAAATGCAAGACACAAAGTTCAAATAAATAACTCTTATTTATTTACACTTGGAATATTACAAACTACACGAGATGAGGACATACATCCCAACAGGTGCAGTAGCCAACTCGAGAAAACCTCGGAGTCATAAGAGCGGCAAGCATATTGAGTGTTAGTATCACCTTATACGGGAGATTGTGCACCGTGGAGATGTGACAGTCATGCAGATAACGTCGGAACACAACGTTGCTTATCCATTTACAAAGGCCCTCACGGCTAAGGTGTTTGAGGGTCACTTAGAGAGTCTAGGTCTTCGAGTGCTTCCTGACTAGGGCAAGTGGGAGTATTGTAAAGCGGTATTCAATGTCCTAGTTTATTGTATTATTTTATTGTATTACTGTACATTTGAGAAATGTATAACGTACTCCACTAGGTTAGTTCACGTGGGAGTTTGTTGGGGTTGATGGGATACGATTCCCGCAACGGAAGCGATTGTGAATCACGTGTTCTTAATTTTGTTACATGGATATCAATCAAGAACAAATTTAACTAAGATTAAGCATATAATAACACATTGGACAGCAAGAATTATACTTTTGAAGAACTCTTTCTTCAAGTGCTCCTTCTCCCACGATCACAATCTCAGCAATACGAACCCGAGCGATCACGAACACTACCACCAGATCTTCTCCGTTGTTCTCTAGGTGAGGGAGGAAAGTGAGTTCCTTTCAGGTGAGGTGAGATAATCTTATCAAGATGTAGTTGGAACTCTTTCAACCACTATGAGAGAAAGCACTAGGGTTTCTCCAAGAGATTGGTTGACTAAGTTGCATCTCATGCAACTATATATATAGGGGAATAGAATGGAAATTACCATCATATCCCTCATTTATTCTCCCACTATTATATGGTTTATATGTGAGTCTAATTCACATTAAAACCATATATTATATCAATTATATCATATATAATTGATATAACACCTCATATATGAAATTGAACACTTCAATTTCATTCCTAACTTTATACCCTCAATATAACCATGTTGAGCCAACGGAGGGACCTAATGAACCTACAATTCATGAGCTCCAATGATGTGAGATTAACTGACCAAACTCTTTGATCCAGTTAATCAATATTCATTAACTACAAGTCACTCTACTATAGACTTGTAGTTGCACTCTCCTCACTATAGATTATATTGTGTTCATTGATATAATCATTACCCATGAGTCGACCCTTCACAGGTTGTTCGTAATCACAGTTTGGTCAAATTACCATTTTACCCCTGTGATTACCTCTTTGTTCCTTAAGCACCACTTATCCTCTAATGAACAACAAGTCTAAGGTCCTACCATAGACTCATACCCTTTTAAGTCAGTTAGAGGGCGAGGCCCTATTGTTCAAGACCTGGAGTCAGTTCTTAAGGGAACAACCTATCTAATTCCTTAATGTAGGAATGAGTGAATTTCATCTGGTATAGTTAAGTCCCCAGCTACCTACGAGGTTCTGTCCCTGAGAAGGTAGGCTTATTGAGTCGGTTACAGGCCACTCTCACCCATACTAGTCTAAGGACAAACCCCTATAAGTAGGAGTTCTTAACTTACTCAGATTCAGTCGAGTCACTAATGACCATCTATAAATTATCGGTCTTATCCATTAACGGTGTTATACTTTGGTTAGACTAATAATTTGCAAATCCGTCTTGTTTGAACTCTTCATACAGAGATGCCCCCACTCGCATGTCAACCACATGAATGAGTTGGATTACCTCATTTATACTAACTACAAAGTGGGTCGCATCCATGGTGTTACCAGAATAAAGTTTTCAACCTTATTCTTATACCATAGACCATTTAGGTTATATTCTTGAACACAATCCAAATAATGCCTACTACACTGATGTTCAAGATACATTATAACCTTGGAGCTTAGTTTATTGGATTTATAAAACAAGAATATAATTTTATCAAAACAAATAACTCTTTATTTATTTGATCAAAATTACTCAAGTTTAGGGCAAAAATCCCAACAATCTCCCACTTAACCTAAAGCTTGTGGAGTACTAAAACATTACAGTAATGTAAATGTAATAAACTAGGGCATTTAAACCCTTTGTACATAATACTCCCACTTGCCCTTGTTGGGGAAGACTTGTAAACCTAGACCTTCTAGGTGACTCTCAAACACTTTAGCCGTGAGAGCCTTTGTAAAAGGATCAGCAATGTTGTGCTCCGAGGCTATCTTCGTGACGATCACGTCTCCTCGATGCACGATCTCCCAGATGAGATGATATTTCCGCTCAATATGCTTTCCCCTCTTGTGACTTCGGGGTTCCCTTGAATTTGTCACGGCACCACTGTTATCACAATACAGCGGGATGGGCATACTCATATTTGGAACAACTTCCAAATTTAGCATGAATTTCCTTAACTAAACGACCTCTTTAACTGTTTCACAAGCTGCTACATATTCGACCTCCATGGTGGAATCAGCGATGCATCTCTGCTTGACGCTTCGCCATACTACAACTCCTCCGTTAAGAGTGAATACGGACCCTGATGTAGATTTCCGAGAATCTCTATCTGTCTGAAAGTTAGAATTCATGTATCCTGTATGGATCAAATCCTTAGCTCCATTCACAAGCATGTAGTTCCTTGTTCTCCGTAGATACTTATGGATTGTTTTAACCGCTGTCCAGTGTTCAAGTCATGGATTGGATTGATACCTACTGGCCATTCAAACTGCAAAACAAATGTCTGGCCTAGTACACAACATGGCGTACATCAGGCTCCCAACAACTCATGCGTAAGGAATCTGTCTCATATCCTCAACTTCTTGAGGTGTCTTAGGACACTGTTCCTTAGACAAATGGACTCTATGTCTAAAAATGCAATAAACCCTTTATGGAGTCTTGCATCTTAAACCTCGACAACACTTTGTCTATGTAAGATGTTTGAGACAAGGCTAGTGTTTTATTCTTGCGGTTTCGGATAATATGGATCCGAAGAACAAACTGTGCTTCACCCAAATCTTTCATTTGGAACTGCGTAGCTAGCCAATTCTTAATGTCAGTAAGATGTCCTACGTCATTCCAAATGAGTAGGATATCATCCACATATAGAACTAGGAATGAGACAGAACTGTTGATGATTTTCTTGTAGACACAAGGTTCATCATCATTCTAATCAAAGCCATAGGATTTGATTATCTCATCAAACCTTATATTCCAGGACCTAGAGGCTTGTTTCAGTCCATAAATTGACCTTTTAAGCCTACAAACCTTTAGCTCATGTCCTGGTTTAATGAACCCTAAGCCTGCAAACCTTGGAGCTTAGTTTATTGGATTTATAAACCAGGAATATAATTTTACCAAAACAAATAACTCTTTATTTATTTGATCAAAATTACACAAGTTTAGGGCACTAATCCCAACAGGGATGTATGCTCTAATCTCGTGTAGTTTATAATATTCCATGTTATAAATAAATAAGAGTTATTTATTCGAATATTGTGTCTTGCATATTTTATAAACTTAATCTAATAAACTAAGCTCCAGGGTCATTGAATTATGAGAGAACTAGAACTTGAACGGTGTGTAGTGGACACACTTGGAGGATCACGTTCGAGTTAATGACCCGAACGATCTACAATATACGGATAGGGTTGGAGACCTAATCCTGGATACGTTGTGGATGCGACCCGCTTTGTATTAGATACAAACGAGGTGATCCAACTCGTTCATGTGGTTGACATGCGAGTGGGGGCATCCTGTCAATGAGATTGTACAAGACTGGATCGTGAATTTTTTTAGACTTACTGTTGTAACACCGTTAACAGTATAGGACTAATAAATTCGTAGATTACCATTAGTGACTCGACCTTAATCCTAAGCGTGTTACAGACTCCTGTCTGCGGGGGTCTATCCTTTGACTAGTACGGGTGAGGGTGGCCACAGTTGCTCGCCCAATATGCCTATTTTCTCATGGACAGGACCACGTGGAGAGGTGGGAACTTGACTACGCAAGATGGAATTCACTCGTTCCTGAATTAGGGAAGCTAGAGGGGTTGGTCCCTTATGTGTTGTCTCTAGGGCTTGAACAACGGGGCACCACCCTCCCACTGGCCGGAGAGGGTTATTGTTTATGCTTGGACCATACAACGTAGTTGTTCATTAGAGGAGTAGTGGGACTTAAGGAACAAGAGGTAGACACAGGGGTAAAACAGTAATTTGACCCAGCTGTGGCTATGAACAACCAGTGAAGGGTCGACTCATGGGCATTGGTTATATCGATAGACACAACTTGTCCTACAGTGATGGGAGTGCAACTACGGGCATTAGTGGAGTGTTACCATAGCTAATGAATGTTGAATAACCGGGTCAAATAGTTTGACAGGTTAATCTCGGATCATTGGAGCTCGTCATCTGTAGGTCCATTAGGTCCCTTGGTTGGCTCAAATTGGACAAATTGAGGGTTTACAGTTTGGTGTGAATTTGAAGTGTTGAAATTCGTAATTTGGGTATTTATGTCATTTATATGTGATATAGATGACATAATATATAGTTTGATGTGAATGAGATTCATAATAAACTATAGTATAGCCTGATTGATTAATTAGTGCTAAATGTTGAAATTGAATTGAGAGAAATTAAATTGAATGTGGCTCAATTTAAAATTCCACAATTATGCAAATGAGATTTGTATAATAAGGTATGAGATACCTTATATTATGTGATATGCAAATATGATTTGCATATCATATGGTTGTGGTAAAATGGTGATTTGGTAGAGGTTTTAAGTCCACAACATACTAATATATAAAGGGCTTGCAAGAAACCTTTGGTGAGACACTTTGCCATTTTTTGGATTTTCACCCAAAGCAAGTGTAATTTTCTCTCAAGAGTTCTCTCTCAATTCCTGTAGAATTCTCCTCACCCAAAATCAAGGGGAGTCCCACAACTCTCCCTCAACCTTCTGAAAACAACCGAGAAGACCCTTTGGAAGTGTCTTGTTGTTCAGTTCGAGGATCGAGTTCGCAGAGATCGTTGGTTCGAGATCGAGAAGGAGAAAATGTTGAAGAAGAATTCATCAAGAGGTTAGTATAATCTTTACCTACTATTTTCTTTTGTCGTTATGCATGTTTAGCCTAGAATTAAAGTAGTTTAATTCGATTTTAAGAAATGAGCACAACGAAACAATGATGTTTCACAACGTCTTCCGCTGCGGGAATTCCAATTCCTTTAATGAGTTGTCGACTCAATATTCCTACCATTTTAGGGATAAGACTGAAGGGGAGCTAGGAACGTAACTTTACAAGATGGAATTCATTCCTTCCTGACTTTAGGGAAAGTAAATGAGTTGTTCCCTTATGTGTTGACTCTAGGTCTTGAACAAAGTGACCCCACCCTTTCTCTGCCTGAGAGGGACTTTGTTTATGATCGGACCATAAATAGATTATTCATTAGAGAATCAGTGGTACTTAAGGAGTAAAAAAATTACAAATGTAAAACAGTAATTTTACCCTGTTGTAATTTGGAAAGACTGGTGAATGGTTGACTTATAAGTAATGGTTATATCGATAGACACAACTTGTCCTACAGTGAGAAGAGTGTAGCTATAGGTCTTTAGTGGAGTGACCTATAATTAATGAAGGTTGATTAATTCAAATTAAAAAGTTTAATTGATTAATCTCGGATCATTGGAACTTCTGATATGTAGGTTTATTAGGTCCCCTGCTAGCTCACTACGGGTCAAACAAGAGTTGTTTGTTTTGGAAGAAATTTTGAAATATTTAAATTATCAAAGAAATGTATGTGTATATTAATTATATGAGATATAATTAATATAATATAAAGTTGTTATTTTTTTAATAAGGTTCAAAATTAATTATGAATATGATTCATAATAGAACTATATAGTATATTTGAAATTAGATTCAAATATTAAATATGAATTGTGTTTGTATTAACACTATAGATTATATGAATGAAATGAATCTAATTAAATATATGATATTTAATTAAATAGAAAATACAAAATTAGTTTGTATTTTACAAAATTATGGGAATGGTGGAATAAATGGATAGAAGAAGTTACCTCCATCCTTGTTTACTATATATACATGCATATAGATGCATATTGTAAGGATTTTAAGAAAATCCTAGGTTCTGTTTGGAATGTAATTCAGATTGTGTTTTATATTTTCAGATTTACTGAATTCAGTAAATATGTGTTTGGTAGATGTATTTTCAAAAACTGTTTTTGGATTCTGGGATCCAAATAGTATAAATTCTGAAAATAACATTTTTATGTTTTCATTAAATCCATATTCTGAATTTAAAATTTTAAAATGCAAAATTATATTAAACAAAGATAAAAATCTTAATAAATACAATATTTCATATTATAAACTTAATTTACTTTTGTTAAATTAAAATATATAATATAATATATTATAAATTATATAATATAATATTATAAAATGATAATTCTATAAAATTTATAAAATCATGTTCATAAATTAATTAATAATGACTTATATTCAATTTAATAATTAGTTTTGCAACTACAACTAATTTCCAGTCTATAAATATGTTATAGAACACACATTAAACAACTTTTTAGAATGAAATCAAATTTCTAAATCTGCTACCAAACACATATCTGAAAACATGAAATACAACTCTGTTTTTATTGAATCCATTGTTTTCAAATTTTTGTTTTCAAATTGTTTACCAAACAAACCCTTAGTCACTTTGTGAGATAAAGTACTAACCTCAATTTTCTCTCATTCTCTCATTCTCTTGCTAAAGAAACTCATTTTCTCTCTACAACTCTTCCAAAAAGAAAAGGCTCCCACAAGTCATTTATGATGGGATCGTATCCCGTAGCGAAAGCGTTGGAATCGCTTTTGCTTGCAATTACATTATGAAATTTACCCAAAAAAAGTAACAAAGGTTAAGCAAAAGGAGAGAAGTGGAGTTCACCTTTTAAGAAACCTCTGCCTGTAATCCTTCTCCAACCCCATATTTGCACCTCATTCTCAACGATTAACCCGAACACCTCCAACAATTCTTCTCCGTTGTTCTCTAGGAGAAGGAGAATGGTGGGAGGTCTTTTTGGTTTTGGGAGAATTTTCTCTTTAAGAGAGAATTGGAAATTGAGAGAATGTTTAGGTGTTTCGAGATGCAAAACCAAACAATAAGGGTCTATTTAGGGCACAAACTATAATAACCTGTGTTATTATAACCTGTGGAATACTCTACACCCCAAACACAAACTATTATAACCCCAAAATATACTACTCTGCATTTTAAATAATATTATATGATTCCACAGATTATTATAACCCCATGTTATTATAACCAACTTAGCGCCCCAAACAACCCCTGAGAGATCAATCACCAAAATTCATCATAATGCATTTATTTATAGTGAGCATTGACAGAGGTAACTTCCTCCACCCACTCACCCACCATTTCCATAAATGGTGCATTATGCAAATCATATTTGCATAATGTATACTACAATGTATCATATACTTTATAATATAAAATATCATATACTTTATAAATTGAATCATATTTAATTTTATATTTATTCTCTCTAATTCCCTATTGAGTTTAATATGAAACTATTTCACATTAAAATACTCAAAATATAGCATATAGTTCGATATGAATAATATTCACATTAAACTATATATTATAGCGATTATATGATATAATTGATATAACTCCCATTTACAAAATTTAACACTTGAAGTTCGCTCCAAAACTTTATACCCTCGATATTTCCATGTTGAGCCAACAGAGGGACCTAATGCACCTACAGTTCATGTGACGGCCACGACCACAGGTACTAGTTATTTATTTTATTTAGCATTCTATCAACCTGTGTGTGTGTTGAGTTGGATTAGTGAATCTCATCAAGCTCGGTGTTAGTGAGTCTTTGATTTTACTCCGCTTAAAACGAAATATTCTCCTAGAGAATGATTTGTAAAATTAAAGGAAAAAGAAGGAGCGATGACACTTTGGTTATTAATCACTAAATGAGGGTTACATAGGACTTTTAATTATTGACCTAATTTTGTAGTATTTAAGTTCCTTAAATTGCAAATTAAAGAAAACCCTAATCCTAAACTCATTGAGACAAACCCTAGCCCCCATCATCTCTTTCTCCTTGTATCTAACCCTAGACCTAACCCTAATCTTCTCCCTCCACAATCTTTAACCTAGCCGACCACCCCTTCCTCATCACCTCCATACCCTAGCCGCCGGCAAGAAGAGCACGTCTGGCGACTTCCGCGCGCCCGAGGATTTCACCTCACGCCACGCCGTACCGCACGTGAAGAAACGCACGCCCGGTACCGCTTCATCTGGCGTGGTTCTCGCACCGGCAAACCTCGATCGAGCCTGTTGCAGCCGCTCACGCCGGCATCTTCCCGATCGAAGACCGCTGCAGATCCACGCACGAAGGGACGCCGCGCAAGCCGATCCAGCCATCTACGCCGCAGCACGCCGGAGACCCTTAGCGAACGCGCAGCGCGCGAAACCACGCCAGCGAGTTTGTGTCCCGGTCGTCCCTACTTAGAACACTCATTCCGTCCTCCTCCACCGCCGCTCACACTGCGGGCCGAGAGCCTCCACGATCACGCCCACACCGCCGCCGCGCGCGGCGCAGCGGCCGAGAGCCACAGGCGACCACTCGCGAACTCTTCTCCTTCACTGCGCCGTCGAGCTCCACAAAGCGCGCCAACACGTTCTGACAAAGAATTCCTTCCTTTCGGTGGCGTTTACGTTAAGTTCGGTTTTTTAGGAGAGCTACGCGTAAACTATTGAACACCTTGACATTAAAGTGAGAACGTAACCCCCTGTTTTGAATGCTAATTGTAGGGGGCCAAGTTGGAACGAATCTGAGAGTCAAACGTCGAGGCGAACTAAAGGATACTAAGTTTCATACCGAACTTGAGGTGGGCGCGACGAAAGATTGAACATAAATTAGGTATCGTAACTTTATGGAATCGGTGTAAGTTTAGATTATAATTTGATTTTTGTGCGATTCGGTTCTACTAAAGGAAGAGTAGTCAAGGAGTTCGGTTAAGTTTTGGAGCGAAATCGGAACTAAAGTAAGGGACCTTGTGCCGAATTTTTAATGGGATTAAATGAAAACGATTTTTATGACTTCATGCGAAAATAGTTTATGATTTTCTATACGAAAATATACAGATATTCATGTGAGAATACGTAATATTTTATGTGGAAATACTTCGATGCATCAAGTGGAAATAACCCATTATTTTATGTGAGATTATTCTCGTATGCTATGTAAAGGTATTCCATTATTTCATGTGAGAATAGGACAGTAGTTTGTATGAGAATGGTACATGTTTTCTTACAAAAGTATGATCTTCAAACTGTCCATGAGAAAGTATGATTGATATATTGATGATGATGTTTGTGACATGTACTCTATTATTATGTGGCTGATGGGACCTCATGCATGTTTTGTATGCCACGAAATGAATTAGTGAATAGTGTGGACATTGGTTATCCTGAGATCATTATGTGCATGGTCAAACATGCATTAGAGACCTATGGGTCAAGGTACAGGGGTCTGTGAGGGACTCAAAACGAAATGACTCAGGATGACCAGTCGGCCCCACAATTAAATAAGCAGTCATGGATTAAAGACCTGACAATTAAATAAGCAGTCATGGATTAAAGACCTGACAATTAAATGAGCAGTCATGGATTAAAGACCTGACAACTAAATAAGCAGTCATGGATTAAAGGCCTGACAATTAAATAAGCAGTCATGGATTAAAGACCTGACAATACTAGAAAGTTTTAGGTCCCATATATGTATGTTACGAATGAGTTTAGAGATCATGATTGTATGTGTATGCATATCCCAAACCTCGGTAGCGAGGTTACTTACTGGGTATTGTTTGCAATACTCACCCTTTCTTTTAAAAATGTTTTTCAGGTAAAGGAAAGGACGTGCAGGGCGAGTGACGGGGAAGCGTTACTAAAACCATGGGGACCGACATGTTTTCCGCACATTTCTGTTTTAAACTGATGTTATCTCTATGCTTTTATTTGTAGTTAAACTTATTTACGTTTTAATAGGCCATGCTAAAACGATGCTTTTATCTGATTTTAATGTTTTGTTTTGGGATCCACAAAACTATTTATGTTGCTTGGAAATTTCTTTTAAGTTCTTTTATCTCTCGGCCTATAAATGCATGCATGTGTAGTAATGTCCCTAGGAATTGGTCATAGAAAAGTAGGGGCGTTACAGTTCATGAGCTCCAATGATGTGAGGTTAACCATATTGGGGTGTATGCCCTAAACTCGTGTAGTTTGTAAGCATTTGATGTTTATAAATAAAGTGTTATTTTTCATCAAAACTTGTATTCTCGCATTTTAAACTTAAATCCAATAAACTACGCTCATAGGTCAGGAATAAGAGATCTTGAATAGTGTGTAGTAGACATACAGGTAGGATCGTGTTCAAGTAAATAACTCAAATGGTCTATAGTACATAGATAAGGTTGGGAACCTCATCCTGCTAACATTATGGATGCGACCCACTTTGAATTTGATACAAACGAGGTGATCTCAGTCGTTCATATAGTTGACATGCGAGTGGGGGCATCCTGTGCAGTGAGATTGTAGAAGACCGAACCGTGAATTATTAGACTACTGTAGTAACACCATTAACAAATTAGGACTAATAATTCATAGATGACCATTAGTGACTCGACCTTAATCCTGAGCGAGTTACGGACTCCTGTTTGCGGGGGTTTGTCCTAAGACTAGTACGGGTGAGAGTGGCCAAAGTTGCCGACTCAATATGCCTACCTTCTCAGAGACAGAACCTCGTGGGTAGCTGGGAACTTAACTTTGCAAGAAGGAATTCACTCGTTCTCGAGCTAGGGAATTTAGATAGGTTGTCCCTTAAGGACTGAATTCAGGTCTTGAACAACGGGGCCCAACCCTCTCACTGGCCCGACAGGGACGTTGTTTATGGTAGGACCATAAACATGTTGTTCATTAAAGGATCAGTGGTACATAAGGTGCAAGAAGTAGTCACAGGGGTAAAATGATAATTTGACCCAACTGTGAATACGAACAACCTGTGAAGGGTTGATTCACGGGCATTGGTTATATCGATGGACATAACTTGTCCTAGAGTGAGGAGAGTTCAACTACGAGTCTGTAATGGAGTGACTCGTAGTTAATGAATATTGATTAACGGGATCAAAGAGTTTGATAAGTTAATCTCGTATCATTGAAGCTTATGATCTGTAGGTCCATTAGATCCCTCGGTTGTCTCAATATGGAATTAATGAGTGTATAAAGTTTTGGAATGAATTTGAAGTGTTCAAATTCAGTTAAAGGGACTTTATGTGAATTATATGTGATATAATTGATATAATATATAGTTTAATGTGAATGTGATTCATAATAAACTATACTATTGCCTAATTATGGAATTATGACATAATTAGAGAAATTAATAATGAGAGATGTGTAAAATTGAATGTGATTCAATTTAATTCCACATTATGCAAATATGATTTGTATATTAAGGTATGTGATACCTTATATTATGCAATTATGTAAATCTGATTTGCATATTATATGATTTGTGGAAGTAGTGGGCTAAATGGGTGGAAAATTTCTCTCCACCCTCACTCACTATAAATAAGTGCATTGAGATGCATTTTGGTAGATTCAATCTCACTTTTTGGATTTTGCAAATTCCAATCTCCTAAAGCTCTCTCGAAACTCTCTCTAGAATTTCCTTTCTCAAAAGTGAATCCCACCATTCTCCTTCACCTAGAGAACAACTGAGAAGATTTCTTGGAAGTGTCCAACTCGTGTTCGGTTCGGGATCAAAGAGAGATCGTTGAGATCGTGAGAAGAGGAGAGGAATACAAGAAGAACAGTTCTTCAAAGGTAAACTTCTTTTCCTCCCTAATTGCTTAACATAGAGTTACATGTTTGAGTTTAAATCTTGTAACGTAACTGAGAGCATGCGATTCAATTCACTTTCGCTGCTGGATTCGATCCTTTTAATTGGTATCAGAGACAATCTTGCTCCCGCTTTCGTTATGAATTTCTCAAATTTAGATGGGTAAGCTTTCAATTCATGTGATGAATGTGGGTTCACAAGAATGAATGTTTTCACATTTTGACACTTAGATTTACATTTTTTTCATTGAAAAGTTCAATATAAGGGTCGATGTTTTGGGCATTTTGTAATGTAAATCGAGTCTGTAAGTCCATGTCGTTCGTGACAAGGCGGTTGTTGTGAAGAATGGAGCAAAAACTAGCCAAAACAGAAGGTGTTTTGTTCGGTACAGAGCATGACATTGAGACGTTGTGCATCAGCGTCTCTGTAACGCCCCAAAACTCTAAGTACTCTTATTTGTGTTTTAGATTATTTTATTGGAAAATAAATTTATTTGGACCGTGTGACCTTGCGATTTGAAGAAAGAGTATGCAAGTTAAGAAATTTGTATAATTAAAAAGGTCTTTCAAAACATCCAAATGAGCCCAAGGGCATTTTAGTGATTAAGAGAGTTTGGAGGGCATTTTGGTAATTTAGAGAAATTTGATCTAGGGTTCTTCTCATCCCTTCTCTCCCCTTCTCGTGAGCCGCATAATAGAAGGACCTTGCACGATCGCCATTCTTCTTCTTTTTCCGATTAGGGTGGCTCGACCCGTCGAGCTCGACGTCGGATCGAGCCGTCGGTCGGCCTCACCGCTTCGGTGCGTGTGTTACCGTGAGGAGTCGTCGACCATCGGGCTAGCGTGAAGTCTTGCCAACCGATCGTTTTCCGTTAGATCTAGTCGTCGGGAGAACCCACACGCGCGATCGAGTTCGCCGACTTTCCCTACACACAGTTTTGACCGTCGACCACCTTGCTCGGAGCCGTAGAGTTCGATCGAACGCCCCTGAGGTCGTCGGAGGTCGTTTTCATGGACTAACCGTCGGTTCGTCGGAGGTTGAGCGCAGCAGCAGGTCGTCGGAGGTCAGTTTGTGGGTCGTCGGTCTGATTTTGGTTCGGGTTTTTGAGGGAGTTTCCGATCGGTTTTCGAAATTATAGGACCGGTTCTGAGTAGATCGGTGAGTGGGCATCTCAGATCCGACCTCCACGCGCCAAGACGCGCCGCTGTGCTCCGACCACGCGCCGCCGTGCTCCGACCACGCGCCGCCGTGCTCCGGCCACGCGCCGCCGCTCCCCAGTTCTGGCCAATTGCCCCCGTTTCGTTTCCCGAGTTCGTTTTAAGCGTCCGTCTGTGGTAATTTAGCCTAACTATGATTGGATTCAAAATAAGTGTCTAATTGTGTAAGTTAACTAAAGAATTGATGAATGTGATTTAGGGGATTCGACTATCGAGCACGACCAAGCGAAACCTTGAGTTAGGAACGGAATGTATGGAGTTTCGAGCTAAGGTAAGGGATTTTCTACAAACGATCTTAAAAAGGGAAGAGAATACGATTTCTTGAAATATGTATTTGTTTTAAAAGATGAAAATTGAGGATTTAATTCAAAAGGTGAATTTCCAAAACTCATGCTTAGGGCGTGAATTTAGGAAACGAATATTTTAAAGGGTTTTTCGAGGATCTCGAGTGAATGATTTTCAAAAGGTTTAGAAGGGAACTTGATGATTTAAGGGTTTGAGAGGACCCGAGCTGAAATGATTTCAAAGAATTTAAAAACGAGTCTTGACACAGCTATGTATATTTTTGTATATTGAGATTTTCAGTTATGTTATTGTGCTAGTTATGCACCTTAAATAATAAACGTACTTATTACTGATGATTGATTGACTCTAGTTAAAATTATGAAAGTTATGTCATGATCTGGAGTTTATGTGATTGTTGCATCATTCTTGAATGTATATGTATATGAATTTAAAGGATGGGACCTCATGCATATTGTATGTATATGAACATGTCATGTAGGTTGTGGCAATTGGTCTCCTGAGGACTTATGCATGGTAAAACATGCATTAGAGACTCTATGGGTCATTATTACAGGAGTCTGTGAGGGACTCATTATTACAGGAGTCTGTGAGGGACTCAATATTACAGGAGTCTGTGAGGGACTCAAACCTACAGGGGTCCGCAGAGGGACTCAATATTACGAGAGTCTGTGAGGACTCAAACCTACACAGTCCATGAGGGACTCAAACCTACGAGGGTCCGCAGAGGGGACTCAAAAATGAAAAGACTCGTGTAGACTCAATTGACCACGCATAGCCAAAGAGAAAAGTCATGATTTTATGAAAGAAAGATTTAGGTCCCATTACAAAAAAGTTTTATGATTTTAAAAGTCCGAACAAATAGTCATGTTAAAGATCGATTTGAAGGAAAATCATATGCATGTGTTTGCATTTCCAGACCCCCACTTACTGGGGTATTTTATAATACTCATCCTCTACCTTTGTTGTGTTTTCTTTGTTTTAAAATGTTTTCAGGTAGAGTCGAGAGCATACCAGGCGAGTGGCATGGATGCGCTACAGAAGCCATGGGAACCAAGTCATGAATTCCGCATCCATGATTTAGAAAGAATTTTAAATGATTATTGTCTTCCGCTTATGTAGTACGTTTTTTGAAACTAGAGGCCGAACTTAATTATGTTTCTTGTAAACGTTTTGTATTTCTATGGGATCCCAAATTAAATTGATTTTTATTTATCAACTTTTACTTATTTAAATTTCACTTAGGGCCTCGAATGCATGCATGAGTAGTAATGTCCCTAGGAATTTTAGGTATTAAAAGTAGGGGCGTTACAGTTGGTATCAGAGCCCAAGGTTATAGGTCTTGTAGACTCGCTTACAGAGTAAGCAACAAGTATCCCATGGCTAAGTAGCAACTCCAGTCCACCGCTGTGTATGCCTTCAATTAAAAGTTTTATTGTTCATGAAAAGAAAATTTAGTATTCTATGTAAAGATACTTTTATATAAAAATCAAGTTTGATGAATTTCCAAACTAAGAAAGAATGAGAATGTATGAGCTAAACTATATGTCTATGAAAAAGGAAATGCATAAAGGAAATGCTTATATGTGAATCTATATGCGTATATGTCATAGAGTTGACGTGTGCTTACGCCGAAAAGAAAGAGAATACATGTGATCCCTGCTTTTGACGATAGAAAGGAAAATGTTTTATTTAAGAATGCTCACGCTAAAAATGAAGTTTTCTAGCCATAAAACACACATTGTGGGTTGTTAAAAGGTCCGCTTTGACAAAGGGAGTGAAGAGTAAGACTTAAGAGACTAGAGCGTTAAGGGTTGCTAAGCAACTAGATTACTTAAGTATAGCTTTCAAAAATAAAAGTTAAGACTACTCATGAGAAGTACAAAGTTAGAATGTGTTCGGTAAGAGGTTAGTAGTCTCATTCATACATGCTGGATCAATTGGATAGAAAGGTATGAGATTTAGTAAACGTACCACTTTGGAGTGTTCGACTTTGTTGGTTCCTGAATAAAGTCCCTTCATCTTCAAGTGATTGCATAACTATAGTATTTAAGGAGTTGAAAAGTAAAGAGAGCAAAAGTGTTTTGAAAATGGGCTCGAGATGTAAAGGAAAAAAAATAGATTGTTAATATTGAGATGAAAATTAGTCTTTTTCAAAATACGTGAAACACTTCGATTTTATTTTTACCATTGCTCTGAGGGGAAAGCCACAGGGATATACACAATTAATGTGTTACTGCAGATAGGCATGATACGAAGTTTCAAAAGCGAGGCCATAAACTAAATAAGCTCAATAAAGACAAGTATAAAGAGGAAAAGTAAGGAGTTAATGTTTTAGTTTGAGAACAAGAGAATTGATTGTCGGGACTCCAGAAACTTGTGCACGAATTGACATTCATATGATCACTTGTGTATTCAAGCTTGTGGAATGTGTATAAGGAACCTTGTCACTAATTTCTACCTGTTGGACTAGATAGATGTGTACAACTCGAAAGAGATAACATGCGATGTTACCCTTGAACTCTTATGTAGTAAGTTTCCTTTTTCCCAATCAAAGGGTTATGGAGAGAAGATTCAGTTATTAGAGGAAAGTGCCTTGAATCTCTTCTTCGCTATATAGCAGTCAAGCTGAGGAACTTCTTTCAATTAGTAAAGTGTATAGTGGTAGTGGTCGAGCGACCATTAGAAACATGAAACTATAAGGTTCCTTTAGTAAAGGCTAGGTTGATGGTCTCTTAAGGGAGGTTTTAGTGAATTTGACATTATAACCAAACGAGTACAAATAGTTGAGAAAGTCCTTAATCTTACTAAAAGAAGAAGGCCAAGTTTAAGGAGAGTAAGCACGAGGATCAATGCGTTAGTATTAGATAAGAAAGGTTTTATCTTTTAAAGTTACTCCTAACACAAGAGACAGACTTAAGTATGAAATTAAAAGTAGAGAGTAACAGTAATTTCTAATACTCCTTACAGAATGCTCCCGTTGTGACGACCATCATCACAGGTACTATTATTTATTTTATTTAACGCTCTAGTAACCGCTATGTTTAGTTGGATTAGTGATTTTAATCAAGCTCGGCGAGAGTGAGGCCTTAATTTTATTTAGTTAAGTGAATTGTTTCTTTTTAGATGGAATTATTTATAAAAGTAAAGGAGAAAGAAGTAACAATGGCACTTTGGTTAATAATAACTAAGTGAGGGTTGCATAGGAATTTTGGATGTTGACCTAATTTTGTAGTATTTAAGCTCCTTAAGTTGCTAAAGCAAACCCTAACCCTAATTTCTTCATCACCTTCTTTTCCTCACACTTTGCCCAAACCAAAACCCTAATCCCTATTGCTTTGCCCTAGCCGACCACTTCAATTGCGCAGCTAATATCCCAGTCGAACTCCTTCGCCGGCCACAACAGGAAGTCACCGTTGAGCTCGCCTGAGGATCCCGCCGCCGGAGCTTCAAACTCACACGCAGCCGTCAGGTCCAAGTCTCACACGTTCCGGCCGCATCACCGCTCGTGAGTTGCAGTCCCCGTCCAGCCGGTCCTCCTCGCGTTACGCTCACGCCGGCGAAGCCCACTACCGAAGACGCATCAGTCGCTCGTGCGCGCCAGCCAATCCGCGAGCCTTCATTCCCTGAGCGCCGACGACGCCAGAACTCGCCGACCACCGAAGCTCCAGCTGTCCAGCCGATCGCAAGTCCCTGCCGCAGCTGTCTTCATCCGTCGACGCGCCTCAAGACCGGTCGGAAGAAGAGTCTTTCGTTCACACTGAGTCCACGCCGCCGATCACCGAACGGAACTTCGCTTCGCCGACCACAGCGTCCATTCACGAGCACAAAGAAGAAACCCTCGCCGGTTTTCTCACGACGACTTCACCAGCTGCGGTGGTTGTGGAGCACGCCGCCGGCCGCCGGTAGTGAATCGGCCGATCACCGTCGATCCGCTCCGATCGGCGACTTCTACCTCCTCCGGTTGTAACCCCTGGTGAGCGATTTTGTTAAGTATGGATTTGGAATGAGAGTTATATGTGACCTATCAAATGTTTAAGCGTTTGATTGAGAACTTAAATCTTTGCTTGAACGTTAATTACAGAGTCAAGATTGGAGCGCGAGTTGAAGGTCAAACAACAAGACGGATTAAGGAGTATTAAGGATTAGCCTTAAACTCGAGGTAAGCAGGGCATGGAACCTTAATAACGCAATTTAGGTACCTCATGTTTATGGATTTAGTGAACACTTGGAGATTGAATTCGAAACTATGGTGTGAATCAGGTTTCACTAAGAGAAGAGTAGTCCGGGAGCTCGGGTTAAGTCTTGGAGTAGAATTCGAATTAAGGTAAGGGACCTTGTACCGAACTTTTTATTGGGATTGAAGAAAATGATTTTCATGATTTCATGCGAAATTAGTTTATATTTTCATATGACAATATACTGAGATATTTTCGTGAGAATACTTAATATTTTATGTACAAGTATTTCAATGCTTCATGTGAAATAAACTATTATTTTATGTGAGAATATTCTTGTATTCTATGTAAAAGTATTCCAGATTTCATGTGAGAATATGACAAGATAATTTGTATGAGAATATTTCATGATTTCCTACAAAAGTATGATCTTCAAACTGTCTATGAGAAAAGTATGATTTGCATAGTGACGATGATGTTTGTGACATGTACACTATTATTATGTGAATGATGGGACCTCATGCATGTTATGTATGTCATGAATTGAACTAATGAAAAGTGTGGACATTGGTCTCCCGAGATCGATATGTGCATGGTCAAACATGCAATAGAGACCCTATGGGTCTAATTACAGGGGTCATGAGGGACTCAAATTATTACAGTGGGTGCATGAGGGACTCAAATTATTACAGAGTGCATGAGGGACTCAAAATGAAATGACTCGGGATGACCATCGGCCACACAAATAAAAAGGAAGTCATGGATTAAAGGCGACAATATGAGAAAGTTTTAGGTCCCGTATATATATATTTCGAACAAGTTTAAGGTCATGATTGTATGTGTATGCATATCCCAAACCTCATTAGCGAGGTCACTTACTGGGTATTGTTTTGCAATACTCACCCTTTCTTTTAAAAATGTTTTTCGTAAGGCCAAGGACGTGCAGGGCGAGTGACGGAGGCACGTTACTAAAACCATGGGAATAGACATGTTTTTCCGCATATTCCTTTTATAACTGATGTTGTCTCTTTATGTTTTATTTGGAGTTTAAATTTACTTACAGTTTTAATAGGCGAGTTAAATTGATATTTTATCTCTGTTTTAAATGATTTTATTTGGGATCCTCAAAAACAATTTATGTAAGGTTGGAAGTTTTCTTTTAAGATCTTTTATCTCTTGGCCTATAAATGCATGCATGTGTAGTAATGTCCCTAGGAGTTGGTCATAGAAAAGTAGGGGCGTTACAGTTGGTATCAGAGCCCTAGGTTTAAGGGTTCTGTAGACTTGCTTACAGAGTAAGCCTGAGTAGTTCCCATGGTTGAACAACGCGTTCGATCCACCGCCAGTGCGTTACTCGTATTTTATTAATTAAGTAAATGATTATGATATGATTCTGTTTTATGCATATACATGAACTTAAAACCCTAAGGGGTGATCCTATCTTGTAGTTAGAAAGTAATGAAACTGAGTTAGAAACTCTCTGTATTGTAGTATCGACAAAATGCCACCTAGAGGTCGAGGAGAGGTAGGGGACGTGGTAGGGGCGGGAGGCAAGGGAACACGTTGGCCCAACCGGAATTACCACTGAAGCAGGAAGAGGTTGCTCCACCCGTCACGAGACCTCCCAGACCACGGCTGGTCGCGGAGAATGCACTGCGCACGCCCCGATGGCGAATCAAGGGAACACCAACGTTATGACTATGATGGTGGAGGCTATCGCAGAGTCCGAGTGCGAGCTACGATAGCCACTCGGTGGCTCAAGTAAATCGGGCGAAAACGATGCAACTCGAGTCTCGATATCCGAAGGACTTCAAGAAGTATGATCCCGAGATCTTTCGATGGGTCTTCCAGTGACCCCACCAGCGCCGAGTTGTGGTGTCCTCCATTGAGACCATTTTCAGGTGATGAATTGCCACGAGGACCGGAGGGTGTCCTGTGCTACCTTTATCTTTGAGGATGACGCGCGTATTTATGGTGGGAGTCCGCCCGAGGAACCATTGTCGCCAGCGAGAGAAACGATTACTTGGAATCTGTTCAAGGAAGCGTTACAGCGAAATTTTATCTGCTGCGCTCGCTCGTTACAGAGGCGGCGAAAATTCTTACAACTTGGCGAGCAGGGGGCGGTGGAGGTATATGAGAGGGAATTTACCGTTTGTCACGCTTTGCCCCGAACCGGTTGACACGAGGCAAAGAAAACGAGCGCTTCATTATGGGATGGATGAGAATGTTCGAGGCTTCATTCAAGCATTAGCACCTCCCGATTATGCCTCCGCAGGTGAGAGTGGCGAGAAATTGATTTGGGTGCAGCGCGATCGCATGGCCAGTGGTGGTTAACCCGAGCGACCATGGCAAATCATAAGAGGAAGTGGGACCAACCAAATTCAAGCTCACGCAGCGTCCCAGCGTACACGCGTGATAGGCGGTGACATTTTAAATGCGAGTTCAAAGTCGAAACCGCAGTCAGCGAGCGAGGAAATAACGGTGGAGATAAGCCACGGTGCAAAGAGCGTAGTAGCGACCTTTGGGGTAAGTGTTTGGCCCGGTCCGGAGTGTGTTTCGAGATGTGGGAAAGAAGGGCACAGAGCTAATAGTTGCCGAGTCAAGCCAAAGACTAGCCAACCTCGGGTTATCAATAGTGGGGCTGCTTTGTGAAGCGGTTATACATCGGGGAAGAGCTTATGCAAGCACCAGTAGAGACATCTATGTCTCGGACTCGATGGTTAATTCTGGTACACTTCCATTACTTGGGCACCTTGCCTTTGTATTATTTGATTACAGTTCTACACACTCTTTTATTTCTCGCATCCTTTGTAAGTCAAGTGAGTTAGAACTAGAAACGATTCTGATATGCTCTGTCTGTCTCCACTCTGCGGTGATAAATTTGTTAGCCAATATGAAAGTCAAGGATGGTAGTGTGACCATCGCATGAGACCATGAGTTAGCAATGAATCTAGTAGTCTTAGACATGTTTGACTTTGATGTAATATTGGGCATGGATCAGTTAGCGCAGAACCATGCTTGCATTGATTGTTTCGGGAAGGAGGTAGTGTTCACTCCTCGACCAACCCGCAGCTCTGAGTTCGAGAGGTACGATAGCGCGAAGTAGGCCTAAGGTAATTCACGCCCTTAAGGCCGTGAAGTTATTACATCGGGGAGCTTGGGCGTCTTAGCTTGCATACTAGATGCAAGGTGCACGAGATCTCAAAGACATCGGTACGATGGTGAATGAATTTGAGACGTCTTCCCGAGGACCTCCCGGAATACCTCCGGTCGAGAGGTAGATTTTAACATCGGTTGGAATTGGGGACGACCCGATATCCAAGGCACCGTCATGAGAATGGCACCGTGCGAGTTGAAAGAATCGAAACTACGATTGCGGGACTTCTGCTGGACAAGGGGTTTATACGCCTAGCGTATCATCGGGAGCACTGTGTTGTTCGTGAAAAGAAAGAAGCGGATCCATGCGCTGTGTATAGATTACGAGGAGTTGAATAAAGTTACGATCAAGAATAAATACCCTCTTCCCGAGAATAGATGATCTGTTACGATCGATTGCAAGGAGCAACAAGTGTTCTCCAAGATTGATCCGAGATCGAAGCTACCATCGATTGAGAAGCGTGAAGAGGATATCCCTAAAACAAAGATTCGTGATCACGTTATGGGCATTACGAGTTCACGGTGATGCCGTTTGGTTTGACCAACGCTCTGCGCGTTCATGGACTTGATGAACCATTTATTCAAAGAGTTTCTTGATACGTTCGTGATTGTGTTCATCGGCGATATATACCGATATACTCGGTGTGATGAAGAGCATGAAATGCACCCGAGGAATGTTTTACTCACGAGAGAGAGAATAAGTTATATGCAAAATTTTCCAAGTGTGAATTACGCTCGGACAAGTATCCTTCTTAGGGCATGTGGTGTCCGGTCGAGTCTCTGTTGATCCAAATGAAAGTGGAGGCCGTCACCACGGTGGCCTCGTCCGACCACCGCTACTGAGTACGTAGTTTTACAGGTCTTGCAGGATACTATAGACGCGTTTAGTGCGAGATTTTGCCAAGATAGCCATGCCTATGACTCACCGACGCGCAAGGGAAACTCATTTGTTTGGGATGATGCTTGTGAGGCGAGTTTCCGAGAACTCAATGCAGTTAGTGTCACCCGATTCTTACAGTTCCCGAGGGAACAGGAGCTTTGTGGTTTCTGATGATGCTTCTAAGAAAGGTTTGGGCGTGTGCTAATACAAACGACGGTAAAAGTAATAGCTTATGCATCCCGACAATTGAAGACGCACGAGAGGAACTATCCAACTCATGACTTGGAACCGCAGCGTGTGGTTTTGCATTAAAGATCTGGAGACACTACCTGTATGGCGAGAAAATTCAAATCTTTACAGATCATAAAAGTCTGAAGTATCTGTTCACCCAGAAGGAATTGAACATGAGGCAACGCAGATGGTTGGAATTAGTGAAGGATTATGACATTGACATACAATACCACCCCGGTAAGGCTAATGTCGTGGCCGATGCCCTCGATGAAAAGCGGTGCATACCTCGGACGAGTTCTTGACGAGCAGCGAGTTACAGTGCGAGTTTGCTCGAGCTGAAATTGCAGTACTAGTAGGAAAGACCACGGCTCAGTTAGCTCAATTAACGGTACAACCAACCTTAAGACAACGCATCGTTGAGTCCCAGCGGGGAGACCCTCAGTTAGTGGAAAAACTTACTGCAGTAACTACAGGTGAGTTGGCAGAGTTTTCCCTATCCACAGATGGAGGATTATTATTTCAGGGACGATTATGTGTGCCAGACGATGACAAATCGAAAATCGAAATCTTGGCGAAGCCCACAACTCACCATTTTCTATGCATCCCGCAGTACCAAGATGTATCGAGATCCAAACTTGATCATTTTGGTGGTGTAACATGAAGCGCGACGTGGCGAGTTTGTCGGCCAAGTGTTTGACTTGTCAGCAGGTGAAGGCACCTAGGCAGAGACCCGCAGGATTACTACAACCTTTACATGTACCTCAGTGGAAATGGGAGGAGATCTCTATGGATTTCATAGTTGGACTGCCTAGAACTTTACGATGTTACTCGGTAATTTGGGTCATAGTGGACAGATTAACAAAGTCAGCACATTTCATACCAGGGAAACCCACCTATTCTACAAGATAAGTGGGCGCAACTTTACCCTGGAAGAGATAGTCCGTTTGCATGGGATTCCAGTCAAGATTATTTGAGCATGAGGATCCACGTTTCACCTCCAACTTCGGAGGAGTTTACTGAGAGCGTTAGGTTCGCGATTGAACTTTAGTCTGACCTTTCATCCACGCACGGATGGGCGCATATGAGCGTTTAAACCAGATATTAGAAGATATGTTGCGAGCTTGCACCTTAGACTTCCCCGGTAGTTGGGACACTCATTTGCATTTAATGGAGTTTGCTTATAATAACAGTTATCAGTCGACCATCGGAATGGCTCCATTTGAAGCTCTCTATGGAAAACGTTGCAGAACTCCCGTTTTCTGGGAGGAGGTTGGTGAACGCCAGTTGTTGGGTCCATAATTAGTACAGGTCACTAATGAGGCAATACAAAAGATTAGAGCGCGGATGCAGACCGCCCAAAGCAGACAGAAGAGTTATGCCGACACGAGACGAAGGGACCTAGAATTCGATGTTGGGGACCACGTATTTCTTAAGGTGGCCCCAATGAAGGGAATCCTAAGGTTTGGCCGAAAAGGGAAATTGAGTCCGCGATTCATCGGACCATTTGAGATTTTAGAGAGGATTGGTGCGATGGCCTGTGATTAGCACTTGCCACCTTCCTTCTTTCAATGGTTCATAACGTGTTTCATGTCTCCATGCTGAGAAAGTATGTTTCAGACCCGACGCATGTCGTGGACTTCGAACCATTGCAATTGGCAGAAGATCTGAGTTATGGCGAACGACCGGTACAAATTATTGCAAGAGATCGAAAGACCCTCCGTAACCGTGAGATCAGCTTAGTTAAAGTGTTGTGGCAGAATCACCGCACGGAAGAAGCTACCTGGGAGCGAGAAGAGGAAGTGCGAGCTAAATACCCAGAGTTATTTCAAGAATAGGAACTTTCGAGGACGAAAGTTCTTAAGGAGGGAAGATTGTGACGACCATCATCACAGGTACTATTATTTATTTTATTTAACGCTCTAATAACCGCTATGTTTAGTTGGATTAGTGATTTTAATCAAGCTCGTGAGAGTGAGCCTTAATTTTATTTAGTTAAGTGAATTGTTTCTTTTTAGATGGAATTATTTATAAAAGTAAAGGAGAAAGAAGTAACAATGGCACTTTGGTTAATAATAACTAAGTGAGGGTTGCATAGGAATTTTGGATGTTGACCTAATTTTGTAGTATTTAAGCTCCTTAAGTTGCTAAAGCAAACCCTAACCCTAATTTCTTCATCACCTTCTTTTCCTCACACTTTGCCCAAACCAAAACCCTAATCCCTATTGCTTTGCCCTAGCCGACCACTTCAATTGCGCAGCTAATATCCCAGTCGAACTCCTTCGCCGACCACAACAGGAAGTCACCGTTGAGCTCGCCTGAGGATCCCGCCGCCGGAGCTTCAAACTCACACGCAGCCGTCAGGTCCAAGTCTCACACGCGTTAAAGCGCATCACCGCTCGTGAGTTGCAGTCCCCGTCCAGCCGGTCCTCCTCGCGTTACGCTCACGCCGGCGAAGCCCACTACCGAAGACGCATCAGTCGCTCGTGCGCGCCAGCCAATCCGCGAGCCTTCATTCCCTGCGCCGACGACGCGCGTAAACTCGCCGACCACCGGCTCCACCGTATCGGCCGATCGCAAGTCCCTGCCGCAGCTGTCTTCATCCGTCGACGCGCCTGAAGACCGGTCGGAAGAGTCTTTCGTTCACACCTGAGTCACGCCGGCCGATCACCGAACGGAACTCGCTCGCCCCGGCCCGCGCGTCCATTCACGAGCACAACAAAGAACCTCGCCGGGTTTCTCTCACGACTTGGCCACGCGGTGTGGTTGTGGAGCACGCCGCCGCCGATCGGTAGTGAATCGGCCGATACTGCGTCCATCGCTCCGATCGGCAGCTGACACTTACAACCTCTGAAGTTGTAACCCGGTGAGCGATTTTGTTAAGTATGGATTTGGAATGAGAGTTATATGTGACCTATCAAATGTTTAAGCGTTTGATTGAGAACTTAGGCTGCTGTTTCGAACGTTAATTACAGGAGTCAAGATTGGAGCGGAGTTGAAGGTCAAACAACAAGACGGATTAAGGAGTATTAAGGATTAAGCCTTAAACTCGAGGTAAGGGGCATGGAACCTTAATAACGCAATTTAGGTACCTCATGTTTATGGATTTAGTGAACACTTGGAGATTGAATTTAAACTATGGTGTGAATCGGAGTTTCACTAAGAGAAGAGTAGTCAGAGAGCTCGGGTTAAGTCTTGGAGTAGAATTCGAATTAAGGTAAGGGACCTTGTACCGAACTTTTATTGGGATTGAAGAAAATGATTTTCATGATTTCATGCGAAATTAGTTTATATTTTTCATATGACAATATCTGAGATATTTTCGTGAGAATACTTAATATTTTATGTACAAGTATTTCAATGCTTCATGTGGAAATAAACTATTATTTTATGTGAGAATATTCTTGTATTCTATGTAAAAGTATTCCAAAGATTTCATGTGAGAATATGACAAGAATTTGTATGAGAATATTTCATGATTTCCTACAAAAGTATGATCTTCAAACCGCATATGAGAAAAGTATGATTTGCATAGTAAGGACGATGATGTTTGTGACATGTACACTATTATTATGTGAATGATGGGACCTCATGCATGTTATGTATGTCATGAATTGAACTAATGAAAAGTGTGGACATTGGTCTCCCGAGATCGATCATGTGCATGGTCAAACATGCAATAGAGACCCTATGGGTCTAATTACAGTGGTCCGTGAGGACTCAAATTATTACAGGGTCCATGAGGGACTCAAAATGAAATGACTCAGGATGACCAGTCGGCCACACAAATAAAAAGGAAGTCATGGATTAAAGGCCTGACAATATGAGAAAGTTTTAGGTCCCGCATATGTATATTTCGAACAAGTTTAATGTCATGATTGTATGTGTATGCATATCCCAAACCTCATTAGCGAGGTCACTTACTGGGTATTGTTTTGCAATACTCACCCTTCCTTTTAAAAATGTTTTTCGTAAGGCCAAGGGCGTGCGGGGCGAGTGACGGAGCGCGTTACATAAAACCATGGGAATAGACATGTTTTTCCGCATATTCCTTTTATAAGCGATGTTGTCTCTTTATGTTTTATTTGGAGTTTAAATTTACTTACGCTTTTAATAGGCCAGGTTAAATTGATATTTTTATCTGTTTTAAATGATTTTATTTGGGATCCCTGAAAACAATTTATGTAAGGTTGGAAGTTTTCTTTTAAGATCTTTTATCTCTTGGCCTATAAATGCATGCATGTGTAGTAATGTCCCTAGGAGTTGGTCATAGAAAAGTAGGGGCGTTACACCCGTAAAGTAAAAGAACTCAAGTCACAGGTACATAACCTCCTTTATAAGAGTTAATAGTAGTTTACCGCCATAAGAGGTATTAGTGTGAAGCATAAAGGAGAAAGGTGTATCCTTATGCTCGTGCATAATAAGTGAGAAGTGGAAGACAGTTGTTGCTAAGAATAAATCTCTTCGTGTTTGAACGAACGACCTATTCCACCAGTACGAGGAGCATAGTGTTCCTTAAGATGATTTTTGGAGTCAAGCTAACGCCGTCATGAACCAGGGATTAGATATTCCGAGACAACTTTCAAATCACTTTACGAACATCATGAAGGTGGTAGAGATTTTACTTAAATGCCCTAATGTTTATAGGCTTGATGGATTCAGCGCTCAAGAAAAAGGTAAATCATTGTTGGGATAAAGTTGTCGGAGACGTTCTAGTTAAACCAAGCCTAAGAAGGGGCAGAAATGACAATTCGGAAGGATTGCTTTAGGCATAAGGAGGGAAGAGTAAGTCCTGAGATATGGAAGTAGTCGAAAGGTCACTAAGGAGTTAAATGCTCAAGTAAACTTCAAAAGATGAGCATAAGGAAATTTGTAAAGCTAAGAAAAGACGAGTAGGTGACCTCAGGTGAGTGATATTAGAAAGGAAATGTCCGAGTTCAGGATGTAGGGCTTAAAGGAATCTTTGTCAAGATAAGACTCACTTGCGCGTTATCAAAAAGGAGTAGTTTGGACAAAGGGAGGAAAGGGTAGACATCACAAGGCGAAAGTCTTTCAAGAAACCTTGAACAACTGAGTTCGCGAGTAGAACCTTAGCAAAGGAATATTGTAATTCTTGAAAAGTTCAAAGTCTAGAGGTGTTAAATAAAGTATTCGTATTCAAGGTTTGAACGTTAGGGTTTCATGACAAAAGAGTCGGAAAAGTTAAGAAATGTAGTGGGTGCCATTGTAAAGTATCCCACCCTATTGGTGTTAAGAAAATTGCATTATATTCAAGTGATTACTTGAGCAGGATATTCAAGGGAGTGAAGGATAATGGGAGAATGAGTCTTAAAGGACTAATTTCATTTTCGCGAGAGCGCATGGTATCGAAGTTGATGTTAGTGAATTATTTTAAAGGGGAGTAATATGAATGACTGTTGCGTTGTGCCATAGGCCGAGGAAAGATTAAAAGAGATAGAGAACGAGTTGTATCTTGAATAACTTGTTTAAAAGGGTCATTCTAATTCCTAGAACTTGCAATGAAGATTTTGTCACTTAATGCGGTAACCTATAATTGTTTAGGCTCTAAAGCAGGGTAAGTAAAGAGGATTTCATCACACTCCTTCTAAAGTTCGTGTTAAAGTTAAGGTTGTAACTTTATTGTTAGATTTCCTTGCCTCTAAAGAATCCTTGTTTACAACTAAAGAAATTGTGTTTCATTCATATATTGATTGTTCAACATTCCTATGTATCGTGTGTTCTGCACTCTGAGTAATCCTGAAATGAAGTTGGAGGTATGATTGGTTGGCTGTCTGATTTTAGAAGTGCAATTTCTATCAAACAGGTGTTGAAGAAAATTTTGGCATGGTTGTAGTTACGCCGTTATGCTGCCGAAAATTTTCGGGGCATTTTTGTAATAAGATTGACAGAGTTGCATGGAACAGTTCATGTATCACGACAACCAAAGGAGACCTAAGTTTGAGTTACTCCCACCACGACTTAAAACTTTCAACGAGTTATTGATTGCATTAGAAAGCCCCAAGGTTAACTAAGTAAGCATGCAAGTGAGATCGCCACTGTAACGTTTACTAAAAGGTCATTGAGAGTAGCGGAAGGTTAACCATTAATGTGAAGAGTCTCGAACAACCGAACAAAGTTGCTAACTTTATCCTTGAAGTCACATCTCTTAGAAAGGTGTTAAAGTTATGGAAACCATGGTCAGTCGGAATGATCTGGTCATGTCTTGAAATGAATGCTAGTAGCTAGTGCAACAAACCTTAAAGAGGATTTTGTGACTCGGCAACAAGGTAATGGTTTTAGCAAATAGTTCCTTTCTATAATCACAAAACAGAAGAAACTAGTAAAAGAACTAGAGAAGGAAATACGAGCTAAATATCCCAAGTTATCTTAGAATTTGAATCTGGAACTTTTCAAATTTAGAATCCGAGTCAAGGGCATCAATTATGTAGGCCTTAGTAGAAGGACTCCAGTGAGGAGAACGAGCTCAAGTTAAAGTTATGAGACCTTTGGGTTATAAGTTTACGGCAGGGTGTGATACTTGAGGAGCAGCTAGTGCTAATTCTTGCATAAGGATCAAAGGCTCGTCGTAACCAAGTGGAGCGGGTATGAGCAAGCTTCTTTTTTTTCTTTTCCAAAGTATTATAAGATTAGAAACTTTCGAGGACGAAAGTTCTTAAGGAGGGAAGATTGTAACGCCCCAAAACTCTAAGTACTCTTATTTGTGTTTTAGATTAATTTATTGGAAAATAAATTTATTTGGACCGTGTGACCTTGCGATTTGAAGAAAGAGTATGCAAGTTAAGAAATTTGTATAATTAAAAAGGTCTTTCAAAACATCCAAATGAGCCCAAGGGCATTTTAGTGATTAAGAGAGTTTGGAGGGCATTTTGGTAATTTAGAGAAATTTGATCTAGGGTTCTTCTCATCCCTTCTCACCCCTTCTCGTGAGCCGCATAACAGAAGGACCTTGCACGACTGGCCATTCTTCTTCTTTTTCCGATTAGGGTGGCTCGACGCCGATCGAGCCTGACGTCGGATCGAGCTTCGTCAGTCAGCCTCACCGCTCGGTCGTGTGTTACCGTGAGGAGTCGTCGACCATCGAAGCTAGCGTGAAGTGCTGCCAACCGGTCGTTTTCCGTTAGATCTAGTCGTCGGGGAGAACCCACACGCCGGATCGAGTTCGCCGACTCCCTACACACGGAGTTTTGACCGTCGACCACCTTGCTCGGGCCGTGAGTTCGATCGAACGCCCCGAGGTCGCTCGGAGGTCGTTTTCATGGACTAACCGCCGGTTCGTCGGAGGTTGAGCGCAGCAGCAGTGTCGTCGCGAGGTCGGTTTGTGGGTCGTCGATGCGATTTTTGTTTCGGTTTTTGAGGAGTTTCCAATCGGTTTTGAAATTATAGGACCGGCTTACGAGTAGATCGGTGAGTGGGCATCTCGAATCCGACCTCCACGCGCCAAGACGCGCCGCGCCGCCGCCCGCGCCGCCGCTCTCCGCCTCCCGCCAATTGCCCCGTTTCGTTTCCCCGAGTTCGTTTTAAGCGTCCGTCTGCGTGGTAATTTAGCCTAACTATGATTGGATTCAAAATAAGTGTCTAATTGTGTAAGTTAACTAAAGAATTGATGAATGTGATTTAGGGGATTCGACTAAAGAATTGATGAATGTGATTTAAAAACGAGTCTTGACACAGCTATGTATATTTTTGTATATTGAGATTTTCAGTTATGTTATTGTGCTAGTTATGCACCTTAAATAATAAACGTACTTATTACTGATGATTGATTGACTCTAGTTAAAATTATGAAAGTTATGTCATGATCTGGAGTTTATGTGATTGTTGCATCATTCTTGAATGTATATGTATGTGAATTTAAAGGATGGGACCTCATGCATATTGTATGTATATGAACATGTCATGTAGGTCAGGCAATTGGTCTCTGAGGACTTATGCATGGTAAAACATGCATTAGAGACTCTATGGGTCATTATTACGAGTCCATGAGGGACTCATTATTACAGAGTCCATGAGGACTCAATATTACAGAGTCTCAGAGGGACTCAAACCTACGAGTGGTCCAGAGGACTCACTCAATATTACAGAGTCCAGGAGGACTCAAACCTACAGAGTCCATGAGGGACTCAAAAATGAAAAGACTCGGGTAGACTCAATTGACCACGCATAGCCAAAGAGAAAAGTCATGATTTTATGAAAGAAAGATTTAGGTCCCATTACGAAAAGTTTTATGATTTTAAAAGTCACGAACAATAGTCATGTTAAAGATCGATTTGAAGGAAAATCATATGCATGTGTTTGCATTTCCCGACCCCCACTTACTGGTATTTTATAATACTCATCCCTCTACCTTTGTTGTGTTTTCTTTGTTTTAAAATGTTTTGGTAGAGTCGAGAGCATATCAAAGTAGTGGCATGGATGCGCTATGAAAGCCATGGGAACCAAGTCATGAATTCCGCATCCATGATTTAGAAAGAATTTTAAATGATTATTGTCTTCCACTTATGTAGTACAGAGTTTTGAAACTAGAGGCCGAACTTAATTATGTTTCTTGTAAACGTTTTGTATTTCTATGGGATCCCAAATTAAATTGATTTTTATTTATCAACTTTTACTTATTTAAATTTCACTTAGGGCCTCGAATGCATGCATGAGTAGTAATGTCCCTAGGAATTTTAGGTATTAAAAGTAGGGGCGTTACAGTCTCAACGCCATGCTTGCGGTAGCTGGGCTGTTGCAAGCGCAGTGTCTCAACGCCGCACGTATGACGCTGAGAAGCACGCGGAGGAAGGAAGGCACAACGTTGAGACACTACACACAGTGTCTCAACATCGTGCGCGTAGTGGCGCCAAGCGCGCGCAGATCGTGGAAGCTGGGCGACGTGGGAGTTATTTATTTATTTATTTTTAGTTTTTAGTTTCGTTTTTTATATTAATTAATTATTATTAATTATAATTGATACAATTTAAGGGAATCGAATCCCCATGAGCAGTTGAAACATGAAATTAAGATCGTATTATGTTTGATTGTTTTGCTTTACTCCAAAACCCATACATTGACAAAATACAGAAATAAGCATATTAAACTAATTAAGCATGGATTAAAGCCATTAAAATTTGTAAGTTTCTTGAACTAAAAGGAATTACTTGATTACCTTTGTAGTTTTAATTTCCCAGCAACACCTTTCTCAAAAATGCACAACAACTTAGTTTTTCCTCTGTTCACAGCAAGACACCACCAAAAATGTAAACCTCCTATCCTCTGAGTTCTTTTGATCTATCCTTGGTGGGAAGGATTCCAACTATTTGGGAGAAGGAAGGGAATTATGAGAGAGAGAGCTCTTGTGTGTTCTTTTGCAGTTCTCAATTACAAATTCAATAACCGATAAATCTTTCCTTCTCCTAATTGGAGAAGAAATAGCCACTTAGAGGGATAACTCCTCACTCCCTATCGATGGGGAATTGGGACGTGGGGAACGTACCCTCTTGATACGTTTATTTTTTTTTAATTTTTAATTTTTATTTAATTAATTTAATAATTAATCAAATTAATCATTAATTAATATAATCAATTAATTAAATCATATTTAACTAATATTAAATTAAATATCTTATATTTAATTAAGATTAAATCACATTTAATCATATTTCCCTCTAACCTATAGTTTTAATGTACATTAAATTTTAATGTGACGACCACCACCACAGGTACTAATTATCGTTTGTATTTGACGTCCTAGCATTAATGATTATTTTCCCTTGAGTCTGGTTTTGCTTTGTTAATATTAAAAGAAAAAGGAAATAGCAAGGGCGTTTTGGTGATTGATGTCTAAATTAGGGTGATCAATAGCACGTGGCTTGACCTAGATTGATAGTATATAAGCTCATGATCATGGAAAGACCAATAGAAAAACCCTAGCCATCACATCTACTCCTTCTTGTAACAAAACCCTAACCCTAGGAGCATTTTGTTTTCCTCCACAAGTTAACCTAGCCGGCAACCTCCCCTCTCCGAGAATACAACCTTCCGCCGGCCATCACGAAGAGGAGTTTGCACGTCCAACCAGCCGCTCGAAGTCTTCCAGCCACCTCGCCTGCAGCTCACGATCAAAGAAAACGCGCTAAGCTCAACTCACACGCACCCGCCGGCTTCCGCGCATCACCGCTCGGGAGTACAGTTCTTCCGTCCAGCCGGTTCTCCTCGCAATACGCTCACGCCGGCGAAGCCCTACCGAAGGCACATCAGTAGCTCGTGCGCGCCAGCCGAAAACCGCGAGCCTTCATCCCTTGAGCGCCGACGACGCCAGATCTCGCCGACCACCGAAGCCCCAGCTGTCCAGCCGATCGCGAACGTCTGCAGCCCACGCCGGAGACCGCGCGAAGCCCTAGCTGCTTGTGGTGAAACCCCAGCCGCCGACGTGAGGAACCTTCGAGCAGCAGGCTCCCTCTCCGTCGAATTCCGGCAGCACCGAGGGTCCTTACGCGTCCGCCGGCCACCGCACGAGCCACGAACAGCTACTGCCGTGGACGTCCGGTTTCACCTCCGATCACCGCGCCGGCCAAGCAGTATCTACAGCAGCTAAGATTTACGGTTCGGTGAGCGACCTTGCTAAGTATCGAGTTGATTGAGGATTATTTGTGTTCTGTCGATTACTTAAGCGTTTGATTGAGAACTTAGGTTACGGGTTCGAATACTTTACAGAGGAAACAAACTTGGAGCGGAATTGGAGGTTGATCGTCAAAACGGACTAAGGGATAATAAGTTTTCGCATTGAGCTCGAGGTAAGCGGGGCACGACATTTTAATGCCGTAATTTAAGTATCGCATGATTAGGGATTTAGTGAACACTTGAGATTGAATTTGGAAATTATGGTGTGAATCAGGTTCACTAAAGGAAGAGTAGACAAGGAGTTCGATTAGGTTTTGGAGCAAAATCGGAGCTAAGGTAAGGGACCTTGTGCCGAACTTTTAATGGGATTAAATGAAAATGATTTTCATGATTTCATGCGAAATTAGTTTATATTTTTCATATGAAAATATACAGATATTATCGTGAGAATACTTAATATTTTATGTGCAAATATTTCGATGCATCATGTGGAAATAAACCATTATTTTATGTGAGATTATTCTCGTATGCTATGTAAAAGTATTCCAGTATTTCATGTGAGAATATGACAGTAATTTGCATGAGAATATTTCATGTTTTCTTACAAAAGTATGATCTTCAAACTGTCTATGAGAAAAGTATGATTGGCATATCGATGATGATGTTTGTGACATGTGCACCATTATTATGTGAATGATGGGACCTCATGCATGTTTTGTATGCCACGAAATGAATTAATGAATAGTGTGGACATTGGTATCCTGAGATCATTTAGGTGCATGGTCAAACATGCAATAGAGACCCTATGGGTCAAAGTACAGGGGTCTGTGAGGGACTCAAAACGAAATGACTCAGGATGACCAGTCGGCCACACAAGTAAAAAGGAAGTCATGGATTAAAGACCAGACAATTTTATAAGCAGTCATGGATTAAAGACCTGACAATTAAATAAGCAGTCATGGATTAAAGACCTGACAATACACAAATGAAAAAGCAGTCATGGATTAAAGACCTGACAATACACAATTAAAAAGGAAGTCATGGATTAAAGACCTGACAATATGAGAAAGTCTTAGGTCCCGCATATGTATATTACGAATGCGTTTAAAGGTCATGATTGTATGTGTATGCATATCCCAAACCTCGGTAGCGAGGTTACTTACTGGGTATTGTTTTACAATACTCACCCTTTTCTTTAAAAAATGTTTTTCAGGTAAAGGAAAGGACGTGCAGGGCGAGTGACGGGGGAGCGTTACTAAAACCATGGGGACCGACATGTTTTCCGCATATTCTTGTTTTAGACTGATGTTATCTTTATGTTGAACTTGGAGTTTAAATTTACTTATAGTTTTAATAGGCCATGCTAAATCGATGCTTTTATCTGATTTTAATGTTTTGTTTTTGGGATCCCTGAAACTATTTATGTTGGTTGGAAATTTCTTTTAAGTTCTTTTATCTCTCGGCCTATAAATGCATGCATGTGTAGTAATGTCCCTAGGAGTTGGTCATAGAAAAGTAGGGGCGTTACAGTTGGTATCAGAGCCCTAGGTTTAAGGGTTCTGTAGACTTGCTTACAGAGTAAGCACAGAGTAGTTCCCATGGTTTAACAACGCTTTCCAGTCACCGCCAGGTACGTTCTGATATTTTATTAATTAAGTATATGATTATGACATGATACTGTTTTATGCATATACATGAACTTAAAACCCCAAGGGGTGATCCTATCCTATGATTAGAAAGTAAAGAAACTGAGTTAGAAACTCTCTGTGTTGTAGTATTGACAAAATGCCACCTAGAGGCCGAGGGAGAGGTAGGGGACATGGTAGGGGCCGGAGGGCAAGGGAAAACGTTGACGCCCAACCGGAATTACCATTGGAACAGGAAGAGGTTGCTCCACCCGTCCGAGACCTCCCCCAGGACCAGCCTGGCCGCCAGGAGAATGTACCTGCAGTTGCCCCAGTGGCAGATCAAGGGAACGCCAATGTTATGACTATGATGGTGGAGGCTATGCAGAGTGCAGTGCGAGCTACGATGGCCACTCACCGCCCAAGCAAATCGTGGGGCGAAAACGATGCAACGCTGAGTCTCGATACACCAAGGACTTCGAAGTATGATCCTAGATCTTTCAATGGGTCTTCCAGTGAACCCACCATGGCCGAGTTGTGGGTTGTCCTCCATTGAGACCATCTTCGATTGATGAACCGCCACGAGGACCGAGAGGGTGTCCTGTGCTACCTTTATCTTTGAGGATGACGCGTATTTATGGTGGGAGTCCGCCTGAGGAACCATTGTCGCCAATGAGAGAAACGATCACACGAATCTGTTCAAAGAAGCATTCGCGGAAATTTTATCCCGCTGCGGCTCGTTACGAGAAGCGGCGAGAATTCTTACGGCTTTGCGAGCAGGAGGGCGGTGGAGGTGTATGAGAGGGAATTTACCCGTTTGTCCCGCTTTGCTCTGGAGCCGGTAGACACAGAGGCAAAGAAAATCGAGCGCTTCATTATGGGACCGGATGAGAACGTTCGAGGCTTCATTCAAGCATTAGCACCTCCCGATTATGCCTCCGCAGCGGTGAGTGGCGAGAATGATTTGGGTGCGGCGCAGCGCGATGCAGTAGTGAGTAGTGGTTAACCGGGGCGGCCATGACAAATCATAAGAGGCGATGGGACCAGCCAAATTCTAGCTCACAGCGTCCCCAGCAGACACCGCATAGGCCGTGACATTTTCGGGCGAGTTCAGTCGAAACCACAAGTCAACGGATCGGAAATAGCGGCGGAGATAGGCCACGAGTGCAAAGAATGCGTAAGCGAAGACTGGGTAAGTGTTTGGCCCGGTCCGGAGTGTGTTTCAGTGTGGGAAAGAAGGGCACAGAGCTAATAGTCGCCGAGTCAAGCCAAAGACTAGCCACCTCGGGTTATAAATAGTGGGCTCTTTGTGGCCGGTTATACATCAGGGGAGAGCTTATGCAAGCACCAGTAGAGACATCTATGGCTCAGACTCAGTGGTTACAGGTACACTCCCATTACTTGGGCACCTTGCCTTTGTATTATTTGATTCTGGTTCTACGCACTCTTTTATTTCTGCATCCTTTGTAAGCAAAGTGAGTTAGAACTAGAACGATTCTGATGTGCCTACCTGTCTGTCTCCACTCCTGCGGGAATAAATTTGTTAGCCAATATGAAAGTCAAGGATGGTAGTGTGACCATCGCAGACCATGGGTTAGCAGTGAATCTAGTAGTCTTAGACATGTTTGACTTTGATGTAATATTGGGCATGGACTGGTTAGCGCAGAACCATGCTTGTATTGATTGTTTCAGGAAGGAGGTAGTGTTCACTCCTCCTGACCAACCTCGCTCTGAGTTCGAGGCACGATAGCGGTGAAGTAGGCCTAAGGTAATTACTGCCCTTAAGGCCAGAAAGTTATTGCATCGGGGAGCTTGGGGCGTCTTAGCTTGCATACTAGATGCAAGGTGCACAGAGATCTCAGTGACATCGGTTCCAGTAGTGAATGAATTTACAGACGTCTTCCCCGAGGACCTCCCTGAAGACCTCCTCGGCCGAGAGGTAGATTTTAACATCGGTTTGGAATTGGGGACGACCCGATATCCAAGGCCCCTGATGAATGGCACCGCAGAGTTGAAAGAACTAAAAATACGATTTACAAGACTTGCTAGACAAGGGGTTTATACGCCTGCCGCGTTTACATGGGAGCACTGTGTTGTTCGTGAAGAAGAAAGACGGATCCATGCGCTGTGTATAGATTACGGGGAGTTGAATAAAGTTACGATCAAGAATAAATACCCCCTCCCGTATTAGATGACTTGTTCGATCGGTTGCAAGGAGCAACAAGTGTTCTCCAAGATTGATCTCGAGATCGAGCTACACACGGTTGAGGATCGGTGAAGAGGATATTCCTAAAACAAAGATTCGAGATCACGTTATGGGCATTACGAGTTCACGGTGATGCCGCTTGGTTTGACCAACGCCCTGCCGCTTTCATGGACTTGATGAACCGCTTATTCAAGGAGTTTCTTGATACGCTCGTGATTGTGTTCATCGACGATATCTTGATATACTCCAAGTGTGATGAAGATCATGAGAGTCACTTGAGAAAAGTTTTAAACACGCCGAGGAGAATAAGTTGTATGCAAAATTCTCCAAGTGTGAATTCGCTCGAGACAAGTATCCTTCTTAGGGCATGTTGTGTCCGAGGTCGAGTCTCTGTTGACCCAAAGAAAAGTGGAGGCCGTCACCACGGTGGCCTCGTCCACCACCGCTACTGCAGGTACGTAGTTTTCTCGGGTCTTGCGAGGATATTATAGGCGATTATCTGCATGAGATTTTGCCAAGATAGCCATGCCCATGACTCACCGGCGCGCAAGGGAAACTCATTTGTTTGGGATGATGCTTGTGAGGCGAGTTTCCGGAACTCAAGTATGATTAGTGTCACCCGATCCTTACAGCCCCCCAGGGAACAGGGGAGCTTTGTGGTTTACATGATGCTTCTAAGAAAGGGTTGGGTGTGTGTGCTAATGCAAAGACGGTAAAGTAATAGCTTATGCATCCCGACAATTGAAGACGCCGAGAGGAACTATCCAACTCATGACTTGGAACTAGCAAAGCGAGTGGTCTTTGCATTAAAGATCCGGAGACATTACCTCTATGGCGAGAAAATTGATTTTTACGAGATCATTAAAGTCCAAGTATCTCTGCTTCACCCGAAGGAATTGAACATGAGGCAACGCAGATGGTTGGAATTAGTGAAGGATTACGATATTGACATACAATACCACCCCCAGTAAGGCTAATGTCGTGGTCGATGCCTTCATGAGAAAGCCGTGCATACTTCAAAGACGAGTTACCGACGAGCGAGTTACGGTAGAGTTTGCACGAGTGAAATCGCAGCACTAGTAGGAAAGACCACGGCTCGATTAGCTCGATTAATCGGTGCAACCAACTTTGAGACAACGTATCGTTGAGGCTCAGCGGTGGACCCTCAGTTAGTAGAAAAGCGTACTGCAGTAACTTCAGGTGAACTGGTAGGGTTTTCCCTATCCACAGATGGAGGGTTACTATTTCAGGGTCGATTATGCGTGCCAGGCGACGACAAACTGAAAACGGAAATCTTGAGCGAAGCCCATAACTCACCATTTTCTATGCATCCTGGCAGTACCAAGATGTACCGAGATCTGAAACAGTCGTTTTGGTGGTGCAACATGAAGCGCGACGTAGCAGAGTTTGTCAGCAAGTGTTTGACTTGTCAGCAGGTGAAGGCACCTAGACAGAGACCCGCAGGATTACTGCAACCTTTACATGTACCTCAGTGGAAATGGGAGGAGATCTCAATGGACTTCATAGTCGGACTGCCTAGAACTTTACGAGGTTACTCGGTGATTTGGGTCATAGTGGACAGATTAACCAAGTCAGCACATTTCATACCCGGGAAACCCACCTATTCAACAGATAAGTGGGCGCAGCTTTACCTAGAGGAGATAGTCCGGTTGCATGGGATTCCAGTCAAGATTATTTCAGACAGGGATCCACGTTTCACCTCCAACTTCTGGAGGAGTTTACAGAGAGCGTTAGGCTCGCAGTTGAACTTCAAGATGCTTTTTCATCCACAGCACGGATGGGACAGACGGAGCGTTTAAACCAGATATTGGAAGATATGTTGCGAGCTTGCACTTTAGATTTCCCAGGTAGTTGGGACACTCATTTGCATTTGATGGAGTTTGCTTACAATAACAGTTACCAGTCGACCATCGGAATGGCTCCATTTGAAGCTCTCTATGGAAGACGCGTTGTAGAACTCCGTTTTAGGGAGGAAGTTGGTGGCGTCGGTTGTTGGGTCCAGACTGGTACAGTCACTAATGAGGCAATGCAAAAGATTAGGGCACGAATGCAGACCGCCCAAGTCAGACAAAAGAATTATGCCGACACGAGACGAAGGGACCTAGAATTCGATGTTGGGGACCACGTATTTCTTAAGGTGGCCCCAATGAAGGGAATTCTAAGGTTTGGCCGGAAAGGGAAGTTGAGTCCGCGATTCATCGGACCATTTGAGATTTTAGAGAGGATTGGTGCAAAGGGCCTCTGATTAGCACTGCCGCCTTCTCTTGCAGCGGTTCATAACGTGTTTCATGTCTCCATGTTGAGAAAGTACGTTCCAGACCCGACTCATGTCGTAGACTTCGAACCACTACAATTAGCAGAAGATCTGAGTTACGGCGAACGACCGGTTCAAATTATTGCAAGAGATCGAAAGACCCTCCGTAACCGTGAGATCAGCTTAGTTAAAGTGTTGTGGCAAAATTACCGCACTGAAGAAGCTACCTGGGAGCGAGAAGAGGAGGTACGAGCTAAATATCCTGAACTTTTCCAAGGATAGGAACTTTCGAGGACGAAAGTTCTTAAGGAGGGAAGATTGTGACGACCACCACCACAGGTACTAATTATCGTTTGTATTTGACGTCCTAGCATTAATGATTATTTTCCCTTGAGTCTGGTTTTGCTTTGTTAATATTAAAAGAAAAAGGAAATAGCAAGGGCGTTTTGGTGATTGATGTCTAAATTAGGGTGATCAATAGCACGTGGCTTGACCTAGATTGATAGTATATAAGCTCATGATCATGGAAAGACCAATAGAAAAACCCTAGCCATCACATCTACTCCTTCTTGTAACAAAACCCTAACCCTAGGAGCATTTTGTTTTCCTCCACAAGTTAACCTAGCCGGCAACCTCCCCTCTCCGAGAATACAACCTTGGCTGCCATCACGAAGAGGAGTTTGCACGTCCAACCACCCGCTCGAAGTCTTCCACCACCTACGCTGCGACTCACGATCAAAGAAAACGCCGCGGCTCCAACTCACACGCACTGCCCGTCGGGTTCCGCCGCATCACCGCTCGGGAGTCTGATTCTTCCGCTCCACCGTTCTCCTCGCAATACGCTCACGCCGGCGAAGCCTCACCGGCACACATCGCATGCTCGTGCGCGCGGTAGCCCGCGAGCCTTCATCCCTGAGCGCCGACGCACGCCGAGATCTCGCCGACCACCGGCCCCCACCCGTCCGCCGATCGCGAACGCTCGCAACCCACGCCGGAGACCGCGCGAAGCCCTAGCCGCTGGTGAAACCCCACCCGCCGACGTGAGGAACCTTCGAGCGGCGAGCTCCCTCCGTCCGAATTCCGGCGACCGCAGGGTCCTTACGTCGTCGCCGGCACGCCACCGCGACGAGCCACGCAATTCCGCTGCCGTGGGCGTCCGGTTTCACCTCCGATCACCGCGCGCCAAGCAAGCGGTATCTCAAAAGGCTAAGATTTACGGTTCGGTGAGCGACCTTGCTAAATGTCGAGTTCGATTGAGGATTATTTGTGTTCTCATCGATTACTTAAGCGTTTGATTGAGAACTTAGGTTACGGGTTCGAATACTTTCTGTAGGAAACAAACTTGGAGCGGAATTGGAGGTTGATCGTCAAAACGGACTAAGGGATAATAAGTTTTCGCATTGAGCTCGAGGTAAGCGGGGCACGACATTTTAATGCCGTAATTTAAGTATCGCATGATTAGGGATTTAGTGAACACTTGAGATTGAATTTGGAAATTATGGTGTGAATCGGGTTCACTAAAGGAAGAGTAGACAAAGGAGTTCGATTAGGTTTTGGAGCAAAATCGGAGCTAAGGTAAGGGACCTTGTGCCGAACTTTTAATGGGATTAAATGAAAATGATTTTCATGATTTCATGCGAAATTAGTTTATATTTTTCATATGAAAATATACAGATATTATCGTGAGAATACTTAATATTTTATGTGCAAATATTTCGATGCATCATGTGGAAATAAACCATTATTTTATGTGAGATTATTCTCGTATGCTATGTAAAAGTATTCCACTATTTCATGTGAGAATATGACAGTAATTTGCATGAGAATATTTCATGTTTTCTTACAAAAGTGATCTTCTTCAAACCGTCTATGAGAAAAAAGTATGATTGGCATATCGATGATGATGTTTGTGACATGTGCACTATTATTATGTGAATGATGGGACCTCATGTATGTTTTGTATGCCACGAAATGAATTAATGAATAGTGTGGACATTGGTATCCTGAGATCATTATGTGCATGGTCAAACATGCAATAGAGACCCTATGGGTCAAAGTACAGGGGTCTGTGAGGGACTCAAAACGAAATGACTCAGGATGACCAGTCGGCCACACAAGTAAAAAGGAAGTCATGGATTAAAGACCAGACAATTTTATAAGCAGTCATGGATTAAAGACCTGACAATTAAATAAGCAGTCATGGATTAAAGACCTGGCAATACACAAATGAAAAAGCAGTCATGGATTAAAGACCTGACAATACACAATTAAAAAGGAAGTCATGGATTAAAGACCTGACAATATGAGAAAGTCTTAGGTCCCGCATATGTATATTACGAATGCGTTTAAAGGTCATGATTGTATGTGTATGCATATCCCAACCCTCGGTAGCGAGGTTACTTACTGGGTATTGTTTTACAATACTCACCCTTTTCTTTAAAAAATGTTTTTCAGGTAAAGGAAAGGACGTGCAGGGCGAGTGACGGGGGAGCGTTACTAAAACCATGGGGACCGACATGTTTTCCACATATTCTTGTTTTAGACTGATGTTGTCTTTATGTTGAACTTGGAGTTTAAATTTACTTATAGTTTTAATAGGCCATGCTAAATCGATGCTTTTATCTGATTTTAATGTTTTGTTTTTGGGATCCCTGAAACTATTTATGTTGGTTGGAAATTTCTTTTAAGTTCTTTTATCTCTCGGCCTATAAATGCATGCATGTATAGTAATGTCCCTAGGAGTTGGTCATAGAAAAGTAGGGGCGTTACATTTAACCTATAGTTTTAAATATGAATCTCATTCACATTCAATTAATATTTGAACTCTTTCAAATATTTTAATTCTCTCATATAATTCAATATGAATCATATTCAAATTAAATTTATAACATAAAGTTCTAAAACTTTATATTATAATGTATCTTTATACATTGATATTTTTCCCTAATTGAATTTGAACATTTCAAATTCAAATGATCTAAGAACCCTTTACTAGCTAGAAGGTGGACCTAATGGACCTACATATCAGAAGCTCCAACGATACAAGATTATTCAGTTAATCTCATTAACCTCCTAATCAACATTCGTTAACTGCGGGAACACTCAACTAATGACTCGCAGTTGTACTCTTCTCACTGCAGACATATTTCTCTGTCCACGGATATTGCGTTGGGGTGTATGCCCAAATCTCGTGTAAGTTTGTAATATTCCATGTTGAAATAAATAAGAGTTATTTTTTCAATACTTTGTGTCTCGCATATTTATAAACTTAATCCAATAAACTAAGCTCCAGGGTCATTGTATTATGAGAGAACTAAAACTTGAACGGTGTGTAGTGGACACACGGAGAGGATCACGTTCGAGTAAATGACCTGAATGGTCTACAATATATGGATAGGGTTGGAGACCTAATCTTGGATACGCTGTGGATGCGACCTGCTTTGTATTAGATACAAACGAGGTAATTCAGCTCGTTCATGTGGTTGACATACGAGTGGGGACATCCTATGCAATGAGATTGTACAAGACCGGTTCGTGAATTATTAGACTTACTGATGTAACATCATTAACAGTATAGGACTAATAACTTCGTAGATGACCAATAGTGACTCGTCCTTAATCCTGAGCGTTGTACGGACTTCTGTCTGCGGGGGGTCTGTCCTTTGACTAGTACGGGTGAGGGTGACCACATTTACTCATCCAATATGCCTATCTTCTCAGGGACCGAACCATGTGGGGAGCTGGGAACTTGACTACACAAGAAGGAATTCAATCGTTCTCGAATTAGGGAAACTAGAGGCGTGATTCCCTTAAGTGTTGTCTCTAGGGCTTGGACAATGGGCACCCACCCTCTCACTGGCCCGAGAAGGTTGTTATTTATGGTCGGACCATACAACGTTGTTGTTCAATAGAAAAGCAGTGGGACTTAAGGAAAAGAGGTAGACACAGAGGTAAAATGATAATTTGACCCAGTTGTGACTACGAACAACCTCTGAAGGGTTGACTCACGGACATTGGTTATATCGATGGACACAACTTGTCCTACAGTGATGGGAGTGCAGCTACGAATTTTAGTGGAGTGTTATCGTAGCTAATGAATGTTGAATAACTGGGTCAAAGTATTTGACAGGTTAATCTCGAATCATTGGAACTCGTCATCTGTAGGTTCATTAGGTCCCTCGGTTGGCTCAAATTGGATAAATTGAGGGTTTACAATTTGGTGTTGATTTGAAGTGTTCAAATTCATTAATTGGGTATATATGTCATTTATATGTGTTATAGTTGACATAATATATAGTTTTATGTGAATGAGATTCATAATAAACCATAGGTTAGCCTAACTGATTAATTAGTGCTAAATGGAGAAATTGAATTGAGAGAAATTAAATTGAATGTGATTCAATTTAAAATTCCACAATTATACAAATGAGATTTGTATAATAAGGTATGAGATACCTTATTGTATGTAATATGCAAATATGATTTACATATTATAAGTTTGTGGTAAAATGGTGAATTGATGGAGATTTTAACTCCATCACTCACCACTATTTAAAGGCTTGGTGAGAAGCCTTTTGGTAAGACAAGTCTCATTTTTTAGAAAATCAAGTTCCAAGAGCTCTCTCCTTCTTTCAAACTCTCTCAAAGTTTCTCTCTACTTTTCTCCTCACCCAAAACCAAAGGGAGTCCCGCATACTCTCCCTCAATCTACCGAGAACAATCGAGAAGACTCTTTGGAAGTGTCATTGTTGCTCGGTTCGAGGATCGCGATCGTTGAGATCGTTAGAATGCATGAGTTCGTGATCGGTGGAGAAAACGTCGAAGAAGAGTTCTTCAACAAGTAAGTAACTTTACCTACTGTTTTCTCTTATTTTTATTCATGTTTAGCCTAGAATGTAAGTGATATATTCAATTTTAAGATACGAATTATACAACGAAACAACGACATTTCACGACGTCTTCCGCTGTAAGAAATTCCAATGCGTTCAATTGGTATCAGAGCCAATCGTTGCTCTTTGTTGTGTATTCTGTTATATCTTAAAATTAGGTGGGTTTGCCTTAATTTCATGAGATGAATTTTGATTTTGCATATTGGATGTTTTAGTGTTTGGCACTTTTATTTAGATTTACTTTTCGGTTCATTTGATCAATGTAAAGACCTAGTATTTTTGGGCATTTTAGAAAGTAAATCGAGTCTGTAAGTCCGTGTCATTCGTGGCATGAGATGCTGTGAATAAACGCAATGGAAACGAGCGATTTTTGGTGACTTCCAGCAAGTGTTGTTGCTAGATAGTCGATGGCATTGAGACGTTGTTTTTCGGTGTCTCAACGTTGTCCGCGCGGATCGAAGGAAGGCTGCAGAGTAGCGTTGCGATGCAACGCTAATGGCGTTGGGTGCGCGAGGCTTGACGCTGGACATTGTAGCATTGCAACACTGGCCACGACGTTGCAACGCTGAAGCGTAGTGGAGCAGTTCGCGAGAAAAACGCGCGTGAGTGCCATCGTGGGGTCTAAGGGTGCGGCAGTTCGAGCTTCAGCCAACACAACTGTTTTATTTTAATTTATTTCTTTAAGTAAAATGAGTTTTAATTAATTTTATTAATTAATATTAATATAATTGTTATATTAATGTTGATTAATTTAATTAAAGTCCCAAGGGTGTCAAAACCGGTCCAATTATTCTATTTATTTGTATGCAAGTGTTGTATAATTATTCTTCGTGCATAATGTATGTCATATAGATTAAAATCCAACTTTAGGTTAAACATTTCATGCATCATTTTATATTATAAGAGTTATAATATATAGTATGCATTATAGGATTATATTATAAAAATTATAATATAATGCATGTATTTTAATTTAATTAATATAAGAGTTATATTTCTTAGATTAAAAGCATTGACATGCATTTATACATGGTATATTTCTTAGATTAAAAGCGTTGACATGCATTTATACATGTGATGTATGTATATTATATAGTTTAATTATTCATGTGATGAATGATCAAGCATTATAATATAGAAATGCATGTAACCTAAGTTAATTATTAGTTTTAAATGGTTTAGAACTTGAATAATTAGACTTAAGTTTTCTAGTTCTAATAGGATTAGAATTAGGAAATCCAATATGACTTATGAATGGTGACTAATTATTAACTTTGTCTAAGGAAGGTTCTGTCTAAGGCTGGGGTATTTAAGCTGACGCATTGCGGAACACCCCTTGTTGGCTCTTCTGTAGCTTCATTTAATACTAACTTACTACGTGGTTTGTGGTTCCTCATGTGATCTTCCTCCAAGAAAGTGGCGTTTGTCGATACAAACACCTTATTTTCTTGTGGGTCGTAGAAATACTACCTCTCGTTTCTTTGGGATAGCCTACAAATAGGCATAATCTTTAACGAGGTTCCAACTTCTTCGGGTTTGTCACTAACACGTGTGTCGGACAACCCAAAATCCTGAAGTGTTGTATACTAGGTTTATGCCCCTTCCATAACTCAAAAGGTGTTTTTGAAACACTTTTTGACGGAACAGTGTTCAAGATTTGAACCGCAGTTTCTACTACATAACCCCAAAACAAGTCAAGCAACTGAGCATAGCTCATCATAGATCGAACCATGTCTAACAAGGTTCTATTTCTCCTTTCTGATACACCATTCTGTTGTGTTTTATTAGGTGCTGAGAGTTGAGACTGGATTATATGTTCTATCAAATAGTCTTGGAATCTCAAGTCCATATACTCTCCACTCGATCAGATCGAAGTGTTTTAATGGTTTTCCCAAATGCATTCTCTACCTCAGCCCTGTACTCTTTGAACTTTTCAAGAGCATCAGACTTATGATGCATTAAGTATAGAAAACCATATCTCGATTAATCATCCATGAAAGAGATGAAATATTCATACCCTACTCGAGCTTTTACACTCATTGGACCACAAAGATCCGAATGTACAAGTTCTAAGGGCTCTTTGGCTTTATAACCTTTTCCAGTAAAAGGTCGCTTAGTCATTTTTCCTTCCAAGCATGATTCACAAGAAGGTAAACAATTATCTTCTAACTTGTTTAGAAGTCCATTCTTAGTTAATCTCTGAATCCGGTTGAGATTTATATGACCAAGTCTTAGATGCCAAAGATAGCTATTATTTTGAAGAGAAACGTTTTGCCTTTTACTTTGAGTATTTGCAGTTTTAAACATCTCATGATTTAAAACTACTTTTGTTTAGTTCGGTTTAAGTACATATAAGCTGTTTTCTAATTCGACAGAACAAATATTGACACATTTCATTGAAATGAACGCTTCATTACTTAAAAAGGAAATACAATATTCAGACTCAATTAGACAAGAGATAGAAATTAAGTTCCTCTTCATTTTAGGAACTATATACAGATTTTACAAAAATAAAAATCTATCTCTAAAGAATAGCTTCGCATCTTCACCGCACGAGCTGAGACAACGTCTCCCGTTCCGACCCTGAGCGTCATCTCTGTTGGGATTTTTGTCCTAATCTCGTATTTGTAAATTATTGTTTGAAATTAATAAGAGTTATTTATTTCATTACTTTGTGTCTCGCAAATTTTACAAACTTTTCCAATAAACTAAGCTCCAGGGTCATTGAATTTATGAGAGAACTAGAACTTGAACAGTGTGTAGTGGACACACAGGGAGGATCACGTTCGAGTTAATGACCCAAACGGTATACAGTATATGGATAGGATTGGAGACCTGATCCTGGATACACTATGGATGCGGCCCGCTTTGTATTAGATAGAAACGAGGTGATCTGACTCGTTCATGTGGTTGACATGCGAGTGGGGGCATCTTGTGCAATGAGATTGTACAAGACGGACCGTGAATTATTAGACCTACTGATGTAACACCGTTGACAGTAAGGACTAATAACTTCGTAGAAGACCATTAGTGACTCGACCAATCCCGAGCGTGTTACTCCCGTCCTCATGCAGAGGGTCCAGACTTTGTCTAGTACGGGTGAGGGTGGTCACAGTTACTCGCCCAATATACCTATCTTCTCAGGGACAGAACCAAGTAGGGAGCTGGGAACTTAACTACGCGAGATGGAATTCACTCGTTCCCGTCTTTAGGGAAACTAGAGGGGTTGTTCCCTTAAGTGCTGTCTCCAGGGCTTGGACAACGGGCGCCCACCTTCTCACTGGCCCGAGAAGGGTGTTGTGTATGGTTGGACCATCACAATATGTTGTTCATTAGAGGAGCAGTGGGGAATTAAGGAACAATTGGTAGACACAGGGGTAAAACGGTAATTTGACCAAGTCGTGTCTATGAACAACCTGTGAAGGGTCGACTTATGGGCATTGGTTATATCAGTGGACACGTAATATTCTGCACTCACAGGAGTGTAGCTACGGGCTATAGTGGAGTAATACCGTAGCTAATGAATGTTGATTAACCGGGTCAAAGAGTTTGACAGGTTAATCTCGGATCATTGGAGCCCGTCACTGTAGGTTCATTAGGTCCCTCGGTTGGCTCAATCTGGGTTAAAAGAAGGGTTAATGTTTTCGTATGAAATTGAAGTGTTCAATTTCACTTTAAGGGCATTTATGTCATTTATATGAGATATGAATGATATAATATATAGTTTAATGTGAATGAGATTCATAATAAACTATAGGTTAACCTAATTGTTGAATTATAGCTAATTGGAGAAATTAATTGACAAAAATTAAATTGGATGTGATTCAATTTAATTAATCCACATTTAATGCAAATGAGATTTGCAATATGAGATATGAGATATCTTATACTATGTGGTTATGCAAATGAGATTTGCATAACCTATGGTTGTGGTAATGTGGTAATAATGTGGAGATTTTAACTCCATCATTCCACTATTTAAACCCTTTGCAAGAAGGGATTGGTAAGCTTTTGATCAAAGAGAAGAGATCAGTTTTCTCTCTACTCTCTCTACTCTCCTCCCTCTCCAAAACTCTAGAATCCCACCATTCTCCTTCTTTCCAAAAGAAGAATAACCAAGGTTCCAATTGGTGGTGTTGCGTTCTTGTTCGTGGGATTTGTTCGGGATCGTAGTGATCGTGTTTGTTTGCGAAGTGTTCGTGATCTTTGGAAGAAATATTGAAGAGAGTCTTCAACAAGTAAGTACAATTCATCTTGCTGTATTTTCTTCCTTCTTTTGCATGTTTAGCCTAGATCTAATAGTTTGATCGTTTTGAAAAAATTTGAATAGCATAATGATACCATGACGATTCGATCGTCTTCCGCTGCGCGGGAATTTTCATTCCCTTCAATTGGTATCAGAGCCAGGTTCGATGATTATTCATTATGCACTGTTTTTGTTAAAATAGGTGGGTATTTTGCTTTGAATTCGTGAGATGAATGTTGGTTTGCAATTTTGGATGTGTCGGTTTTTTGGCACTTTTAGATTTACAATTTATGTTGATGAGATCAATGTAAGGGCCCGTTGTTTTGGGGCATTTTGTTGTAAATCGAGTCTGTAAGTCCGGGTCGTTCGTGGCAAGAGTTGCTGTGAAGAAATTGGAGCGAAACAGGCGAAAATCGGTGAAGAACAATAAAGGTGTTTGTTGTTCTGTCGATGGCGTTGAGACGCTGTTCATCGGCGTCTGAACGCTATCCTTGCGGGCGTTGGCTTGGCTGCAGAGCAGCATTGCAACGTTAGGCGTAGCGTTGCAACGCCACGACGTGGAGCACGCTGGCCTCAATGCTAGACGCGGCAGCGTTGCAACGCTGCCCACGGCCTTGCAACGCCACATGCTTAGTAGGCAGTTGCAGCTACAGTTTCGCGAGATGTGGGAGTTTGCTGATTAGTGGGGTAGTTATTTTCGGTTATTTAATTTGTATTTTAATTTCTTTATTTGTAAAATGTATTGAATTCATTTATTTAATTATTTTGTTAAATAATATTAATATAAGTGTTATATTAATGTTATTTAATTAAATAATTGCCCCTAGGTGCTAAAAACCGGTCCAATTTTTCTATTTAATTATTTTATGCATGAGATGTATGATTTAATTAAATTCTATGTGCATATTGTATGTCATATAGATTTAAAATCCCACCTTAGGTTAAACATTTCATGCACCATTTATATTATAAGAGTTATAATATATAGTTTGCATGATAGGTTCTATTATAAAAGTTATAATATAATTAAATGCCTGTTTAATTTAATTAATATAAGTGTTATATTTTTAGATTAAAGTATGCTCATGCATTTATATTCATGAGATGAATTATATTATGTTATAGTATATAGTTATTCATGTGATGAATGATCAAGCACTATAACATAGAAATGCATGCAACCTAAGTTAATTATTAGTTTTAAAGAGTTTAGAACTTGAATAATTAGACTTAGATTTTCTTTTTTCTAATGAGATTAGAAATTAGGAAATCAAAGTTTAGTCTATGAATGAAGACTGATTAGTAACTCTGTCTAAGGAAGGTTTTGTCTAAGGCTGGGGTATTTAAGTTGACGCTTGCGGAACACCGCTACCAGGAAACCGACCTGGGAGTGAATTCGGTCCGGAGATTCTTAGATTATACTTATCGTGAGTGCCGCTAATTAAAGTTGTTTTAATTAACTCACATAGACCTAAGTTATAATGTGATTATAGACTTCGGTTAATACCATATAAGAGTTATATTGGTAGACTTAGGTAAATTTTAGCCGATTTATCTAGGTCAATCCCTATTAAAATTAAAGTGTTGAGTGGGAGGAAATAAAGTGTATGAGATACATTTGAATTTCCAACCACAAATCTCCTTTAAGTCCGCACCGTGAGATCTATACTCGGCCTCGTGGCGCAAATGAGAGCGTCCCCCTTCGGATGGCATTTGTATAGGTCAATATCATCGTGGATGGAGAGAGTACTTATAGTGAGTGGGAGCGGGACTTGTGAAAACGAGACCCACGGTCTCTTCTTTCGATTCACACCGTGAGACGCCTATGATCCGCATGCTAGTTTGGCCTGGACCAGACAATCCCTTCGGAGGGCCTGATCATGGGAGTCGGAACACCGTGACTTTCCGAAAGGGATACATTTTCCTGGTTGGTTTTCCTTCTTGGTTCACCCTTCGGTGGCTATTGTTTGGACGGATGCTTGGAAACTTAAAGATTGAGGGTGACACTCACAGAATTCGTTAAGTGTCAATGAATTCGACCGAATAATGGTAATTGGACGCCTAATGGAATAAGAGTTATTCTGGGATTAGGGTCTGATCGAGAAAGTCTCGTCCTAGAGGAGGAATGTTTTGTTCACCTTCGGTGGTGGTCACTCTAAATTTTTAGGGTATCATTGCAAAATTTTGAATGACCTAGGGATCATGAAACAATTTTGCTAAAACTTGATTGGATTTCAAAAAGTTTTTTGCGAGACTGACACAAAGTTTTCTTGATTTTTCAGCTTAATAGATGTCTAGCGCAATAACAGCTCTACTCGCGTCCAATAAATTAGTGGGAGATAATTACCAGAGTTGGAAAAACAACATAAACACAATTTTGGTAACTGACGACATAAAGTTCGTGCTGTCTGAGGAGTGTCCTCAGATGCCGGGTTGGACTGCGTCGCGAAGTGTTCGCGATGCATACGATCGGTGGATCAGGGCCAATGAAAAGGCCAAGGTCTACATCATTGCCAGCATGTCTGATGTATTGGCAAAGAAGCATGAGTGATGGTCACCGCCAAGGAGATCATGGAGTCCTTGCATGAAATGTTTGGACCACAGTCCTTTCAGGTCCGGCATGACTCGCTCAAATACGTCTTCAACGCACGGATGAAAGAGGGGTCGTCTGTCCGTGAACATGTTCTAGAAATGATGACCCACTTTAATCTGGCTGAGATGAACGGGGCTTCGATCGATGAGTCGAGCCAAGTCAGTTTTATTCTGGAGACTCTTCCGAAGAGTTTCCTTCAGTTTTGTAACAATGTTGTTATGAACAAAATTAGCTACACTCTGACTACCCTCCTCAATGAGCTACAGAATTTCCAGTCCTTGAATAGGGTCGTGAATCGAGGCAAATGTTGCCTCATGTCTTATCACGAGGTTCGACCTGCAGGGACGAAACCTGTTGCTCCTTCACGCCCGAAAGGGAAGAAGAGGATGAAGAGGGGTAAAATTGACCGCGCTGCCGCCCACAAGGGCAACAAGGTCAAGGACGTTGCAGAGAAAAGAAAGTGTTTCCACTGCAATGGGGGCGGACACTGGAAGAGGAACTGTCCCAAATTCATGGCCGAGAGGAAGAATCAAGGTAAATGTGATTTACTTGTGACAGAAACTTGTTTAGTGGAGAGTAGTGACTCTGCCTGGATATTGGATTCGGGTGCCACTAACCATGTTTGTTCTTCTTTTCAGGAGATTGATTCCTGGCAGCCGCTGCGAGAGAGTGAGGTGACTCTACGGGTCGGATCCGGGGAGCTTGTTTCTGCTGAAGCGATCGGCACGGTGAAGCTACACTTTGATAGGAACTACATTTTGTTGGACAATTTGTACATAGTTCCAGGTTTACTAGAAACCTAGTTTCTATTTCCCGCCCTTTTAGAATAGCAGTATTTCCATTTCTTTTATGGTAATAAAGCGTTTATTTCGAAATGGTAATCTTATTTGTTCTCGCTTCACTTGAGCATAATCAGTATGTCTTGAAACCTAATTCGGTCAAAAGTGTTTTGAATCATCGAATTGTTTAAAATTGCGAAAACTGTAACTAAGAAAGCAAAAGTTTCTCCTAAAGAAAATGCCCATCTTTGGCATCTACGGTTAGGCCACATTAATCTCAATAGGATTGAGAAACTAGTGAAGAGTGGACTTCTAAACGAGTTGGAAGAAAACTCTTTACCGGTGTGTGAGTCATGCCTTGAGGGCAAAATGACCAAACGTCCTTTTAGTGGAAAAGGATATAGAGCCAAAGAGCCTCTTGAATTAGTACATTCTGACCTCTGTGGTCCAATGAATGTTAAAGCTCGGGGCTGTTATGAGTACTTCGTGTCTTTCATAGACGATTACTCGAGGTATGGGTATATTTACCTAATGCACAGAAAGTCTGAAACTCTTGAAATGTTAAAGGAGTACAAGACTGAGGTTGAGAACCTCTTAGGTAAATCGCTTAAAACACTTCGATCAGATCGAGGTGGAGAGTACATGGACACTGAATTCCAGGACTATATGATAGAACACGGAATCACGTCCCAACTCTTAGCACCTGGTATGCCACAGCAGAATGGTATATCAGAAAGGAGAAACAGAACCTTGTTGGACATGGTTCGGTCGATGATGAGCTATGCTCGTCTCCCTGATTCTTTTTGGGGTTACGCAGTGGAGACTGCAGTCTATATTTTGAACAACGTTCCGTCGAAGAGTGTTTATGAAACACCTTTCGAGCTCTGGAGTGGACGTAAAGGTAGTTTACGTCACTTCAAAATTTGGGGATGCCCGACCCACGTGTTGGTGTCAAACTCGAAAAAGTTAGAACCCATTTCGAAATTGTGCCTGTTCGTAGGTTACCCTACAGAGACTAGGGGTGGTCTGTTTTACGACCCTAAGGAAAATAGGTTACTTGTGTCGACAAACACCACTTTCCTAGAGGAGGACCACGTCAAGGATCATTTACCAAGGAGTAAAATTGTGTTAAATGAAATAGACAGTACATCAACAAGAGTTGCTGATGGGACTAGTACGTCAACAAGTGTTGTTGATCCTAGCACGTCCAGTCAAATCTGTTCCCAAGAGTTGGGAATGCCTCGACGTAGTGGGAGGGTCGTGAGACGACTGATCGTTACATGGGTTTGGTACCGAAACCTCGCTTGTCGCCTCCCGATGATGATCAGGGGATCCATTGACCTATGATCAGGCAATGGTTGATGTTGACAAAGACGAATGGATTAAAGCTATGGACCAGGAAATGGAGTCTATGTACTTCAATTCTATCTGGGAGCTTGTGTATCAACCAGATGGGGTAAAACCTATTGGTTGCAAACGGATCTACAAGCGTAAACGTGGCGTAGATGGGAAGGTGCAGACCTTCAAAGCCAGACTAGTGGCAAAGGGTTTTACCCAGGTTGAAGGGGTTGACTATGAGGAGACATTTTCACTTGTTGCCATGGTAAAGTCGATCAGGATCCTTCTGGCCATTGCCCCGTATTATGACTACGAGGTATGGCAGATGGACGTCAAGACAGCCTTTCTGAATGGCAAACTTGATGAGACCATCTACATGGACCAGCCCAAAGGGTTCATTGCCCAAGGCCAAGAGCAAAAGGTTTGCCGACTTCATAGGTCCATTTATGGGTTGAAACAAGCTTCGAGGTCTTGGAATATAAGGTTCGATGAGGCGATCAAATCTTATGGCTTTGATCAAAATGTCGACGAGCCTTGTGTCTACAAGAAAATCGTTGACAAAACTGTCGCATTTTTGGTGTTGTATGTGGACGATATTCTTCTCATTGGGAATGAGGTGGAATTTCTTACTGACGTTAAGAAGTGGCTAGCTTCGCAATTCCAAATGAAAGATTTGGGAGAAGCTCAGTATGTTCTAGGTATCCAGTTATCCTAACCTAAGAAAGAGAAACGCTAGCCTTGTCTCAGGCGTCTTATATTGACAAGATGTTGTCTAGATATAAGATGTAGAACTCCAAGAAGGGCTTGCTGTCTTTCCGGCATGGGGTTCACTTGTCTAAGGATCAGTGTCCTAAGACTCCTTAAGATGTTGAGGATATGAGACGGATTCCATATGCTTTGGCTGTAGGGAGCCTGATGTATGCCATGTTGTGTACTAGGTCCGACATCTGTTATGCAGTAGGAATCGTAGTAGATATCAGTCCAATCCAGGATTAGATCATGGACAACCGTAAAGGCAATCCTCAAGTATCTTAGGAGAACGAGGAACTACAGCTTAGTGTATGGCAGTGGGGATTTCATCCTTACGGATACACTGGATTTCGACTTTCTCGCATCGTTAAGGATTCTAGGAAATCCACTTCGGGTTAGCCTTAATCTCGAATGGAGGAGTCAGTAGTATGGCGAAGCATCAGCGAGGATGCATCGATTTCCACTATGGAAACGGAGTATGTTGTGGCTTGTGAAGCTGCAAAGGAAGCTGTTTGGCTTTGGAAGTTGATGACAGATTTGGAAGTTGTTCCAAATATGAACTTGCCGATCACACTGTTCTATGATAACAGTGGTGCAGTAGCCAACTCACGTGAGCCTCGGAGCCATAAGAGAGGCAAACACATTGAGCGCAAGTATCATCTGATACGAGAGATTGTGCACCGCGGAGACGTGACAGTCACGCAGATAGCGTCGGAGCACAATGTAGCTGATCCATTTACAAAGCCCCTCACGGTTAAGGTGTTTGAGGGTCACCTAGAGAGTCTAGATCTTCGAGAGCTTCCTGACTAGGGCAAGTGGGAGATGTGTAAACGGGTATTCAATGCCCTAGTTTATTGTATTACTTCATTGTAATTTATGTACATTTCAGAAATGTATTTTCTCCACTAGCTTAGTCCAAGTGGGAGTTTGTTGAGATTTTTGTCCTAATCTCGTGTTTGTAAATTATTGTTTGAAATTAATAAGAGTTATTTGTTTCATTACTTTGTGTCTCGCAATATTTATAAACTTTTCCAATAAACTAAGCTTCAGGGTCATTGAATTTATAAGAGAACTAGAACTTGAACGGTATGTAGTGGACACACAGGGAGGATCAAGTTCGAGTTAATGACCCGAACGGTCTACAGTATATGGATAGGGTTGGAGACCTAATCCTGGATACACTATGGATGCGACCCGCTTTGTATTAGATACAAATGAGGTGATCTGACTCGTTCATGTGGTTGACATGCGAGTGGGGGCATCCTCTACAATGAGATTGTACAAGACCGAATCGTGAATTATTAGACCTACTGATGTAACATCGTTGACAGTAAGGACTAATAACTTCGTAGATGACCATTAGTGACTCGACCTGAATCCTGAGCGTGTTACGGACTCCTTTCACGAAGGGTCCGTCCTGACTAGTACGCGGGTGAGGGTGGTCACGCTTATTACTCGCCCAATATGCCTATCTTCTCGTGACGAGGACCAAGTAGGGGCCGGAAACTTAACTACGCGAGATGGAATTCACTGCGTTCCTTTAGGAAACTAGAGGGTTGTTCCCTTAAGTCTTTGTCTCCGTGGCTTGGACAACGCGCCCACCTTCTCACCGGCCCGAGAAGGGTGTTGTGTATGGTTAGACCATCACAATATGTTGTTCATTAGAGGAGCAGTGGGGACTTAAGGAACAAGAGATAGACACAGGGGTAAAACGGTAATTTGACCCAGCCCTGTCTATGAACAACCTGTGAAGGGTCGAATCATGGGCATTGGTTATATCAGTGGACACGTAATATTCTCCACTGACGGGAATGCAGCTACGGGCTATAGTGGAGTGTTACCGTAGCTAATGAATGTAGATTAACCGGGTCAAAGAGTTTGACAGGTTAATCTCGGATCATTGGAGCCCGTCACTGTAGGTCCATTAGGTCCCTCGGTTGGCTCAATCTGGGTTAAAAGAAGTGTTAATGTTTTGGTATGAAATTGAAGTGTTCAATTTCACTTTAAGGGCATTTATGTCATTTATATGAGATATGAATGATATAATATATAGTTTAATGTGAATAAGATTCATAATAAACTATAGGTTAGCCTAATTGTTGAATTAGGGCTAATTGGAGAAATTAATTGAGAGAAATTAAATTGGATGTGATTCAATTTAATTAATCCACATTTAATGCAAATGAGATTTGCAATATGAGATATGAGATGTCTTATATTATGTGGTTATGCAAATGAGATTTGCATAACCTATGGTTGTGGTAAAGTGGTAATAATGTGGAGATTTTAACTCCATCATTCCACTATTTTAACCCTTTGCTAGAAGGGATTGGAAAGCTTTTCTCTCATTTTTTGAATTTCATCAAAGAGAAGAGATCAATTTTCTCTCTACTCTCTCAACTCTCCTCCCTCTCCAAAACTCTAGAATCTCACCATTCTCCTTCTTTCCAAAAGAAGAACAACCAAGGTTCCAATTGGTGGTGTTGCGTTCTTGTTCGTGGGATTTGTTCGGGATCGTAGAGACCATGTTTGTTTGCGAAGTGTTCGTGATCTTTGGAAGAAATATTGAAGAGAGTCTTCAACAAGTAAGTACAATTCATCTTGCTGTATTTTCTTCCTTCTTTTGCATGTTTAGCCTAGATCTAATAGTTAGATCGTTTTGACAAAATTCAAGTAGCATAATGATACCATGACGATTCGATCGTCTTCCGCTGCGCGGGGATTTTCATTCCCTTCAATCTCACCCTCATCGAGCTCCTTGAAGGAACTAGTTTCCTGTAAAGAAAAGCAAACGTGGTTAGTGACTCATGAATCAAGTATCCAGGTAAAGTCATTACTTTCCACTAAACATGTTTCAAGAACTAGAAAATCACATTTACCTTTCTTCTCTTTGAGCTTAGTAAGATACTTTGGGAAGTTTCGCTTCCAGTGTTCATCCATGTTGTAGTGGAAAGACTTTCCTTTGTCTGTAACCTTAGCCTTTTCCTTGCCCTTATCAGCAGCGACATGTGCTTTCCCCTTCCCTCATTTCTTCTTCTTCTAGATCTTCTTAAGGCCAGAAGAGGAGCTGTCGGACTTTGTTCCAGAGGATGAACCCTTATGGAACTTTCTGGAATGGGCAAACATATTTACCTCTCCATCAACCTGTCCTTTATTCTTCATAAGAGACTAGAAAGTCTGCAATTCGTTTAGGAGAGTAGTCAGGTTGTACTCTATCTTGTTCATCACCGCATTGTTGCAGAATTGCAGGAAACTCTTCAGAAGAGATTCCAGGATGAACGACACTTGACTTTTCTCGTGGATGACCGTACCGTTCATTTTTGCCACGTTCAAGTGGACCATCAGATCGAGAACGTGTTCTCTCACCGATGTTCCCTCCTTCATACGAGAGTTATAAACGTACTTGAGGGATTCATGCCGAAGTTGTCCAGACGGTTATCTAAACATGTTATGCAATGAACTCATGATCTCACGAGCTGAGACCATGCCATCGTGCTTTTTTGCTAGAACTTCAGAAACACTAGCCAAAATATAGACCTTGACCTTGTCATTGGCCTTGATCCAACGGTCATATGCATCCTTAACAGTTGGAGGAGTGTTTCGAGCAGGGACCTGGGGATACTCCTCAGTCAGTACAAATCGAAGGTCGTCAAAAACCAGAATCGTATTCAGGTTGGACTTCCACGTAGTATAGTTTTCGCCAGTTAAACGTTTACTTTTGAGTAAGGTTATAATTGAGGACGACATGCTGAAATTACAAAATAGTTCTAATTAGTTAGGACTTATTACCCTTAAAAAATCAATCAAATTTAGGAAAATTATTAAGAACCCTAGTATTTAAATTAAACCTTTAATTTTGCAACGATACTTCAAGGGTTCAGAATAAAAGCCACCGTCGGGTGGTCAGTCACTCCTCCCCTGAATTAAGACTATCTCAGCTAATTCTCACTACCAGAACATCTCATGGCCCAGTGAATTTTAGCTACCGTTTGTTTAGTCAAGGACTTGTTAACTAGCTTAACTCATCCCGTAAATGTGACCCTATCACTTTCAGATCTAATAGATCCGAGCCAACATGCTACTATTAAGAAAGATAACTGTTGGCAAATTACCTAAGAGACCCTATCAATTTCAGGAGTTTGCAATTTTTCGATCGCTATAGTTAGGCCTTCCGTAGGGATTGGCTACTCTAGGGCAACCTAGCAGACGGACTATAGAAATCTCACGGTGCGACCAAATGGAGGAGACCGTAGGATACGTTGACACGCGTCCTGCTCCCATTTACTATGGAGACTTCCCTCATTCACCATGCAAACACTTACCGTAGAGGGATGCCCTATTGACGCCGCGTAACCGAGCATGGAACTCACGGTGTTGAAGGGAATCGATTTCCCGCAGCGGAAGACGTTGTGAAATATCGTTGATTAGTTGTGTGGGTAATTTCTTAAAAACAGAATTTATCTCATAAAATCTAAGTTAAGAATGCTGATTTGAAAAGGAAAACAGAAAGTAAACTCTTTACTAACCCTTGTAGATAACTTCTTGCAATTCCACCTCGATCTCTCTCGATCCAACGAACCTCACGAACAAAGTGTTGGGATGTATGTCCTAATCTCGTTTTGTTTGTAATTTTAACATTTGAAATTAATAAGAGTTATTTATTTCATTACTTAGTGTCTCACAAATTTTACAAACTTTGTCCAATAAACTAAGCTCTCGGGTCATTAAATATATGAGAGAACTAGAATTTGAACGGTGTGTAGTGGGCACACAGGGAGGATCACATTCGAGTTAATGACCCGAACGGTCTACAGTATATGGATAGGGTTGGAGACCTAATCCGGATACGTTGTGTATGCGCCCGCTTTGTATTTGATACAAACGAGTTGATCTGACTCGTTCATGTTGTTGGCATGCAGGTGGGGGCATCCTGTGCAATGAGATTATATAGGACCGGACCGTGAATTATTAGACCTACTAATGTAACACCGTTAACAGTATGGACTAATAACTTCGTAGATGACCATTAGTGACTCGACCAAATCCACGAGTGTGTTACTTAACTCCGCTCTGCGAGGGTCTGTCCTTTGACTAGTACGGGTGAGGGTGGTCACAGTTACTCGCCCAATATGTTTATCTTCTCAGGGACAGGACCAAGTAGGGAGCTGACAACTTAACTACGCGAGTTGGAATTCACTTATTCCCACCTTTAGGGAAACTAGAGGGGTTGTTCCCTTAAGTGTTGTCTCTGGGGCTTGGACAAAAGGTGCCCACCCTCTCACTGGCCCGAGAGGGGTGTTATGTATGGTTTGACCATTACAACGTTGTTGTTCATTAGAGGAGCAGTGGGAACTTAAGGAGGAAGAAGTAGACACAAGGGTAAAACGGTAATTTGACCCAACAGTGTCTACGAATAACCTGTGAAGGGTCGACTCATGGCATTGGTTATATCAGTGGACACGTAATATTCTGCACTTACGGGAGTGCAACTACGGGCTATAGTGGAGTGTTACCGTAGCTAATGAATGTTGATTAACCGGGTCAAAGAGTTTGACAGGTTAATCTCGGATCATTGGAGCTCGTCACTGTAGGTCCATTAGGTCCCTCGGTTCGCTCAAATTGGATTAATAGGAGGTTTACTTTTTTTGTGTGAATTTGAAATGTTCAAGTTCACTAAAGGGCAATTATGTCATTTATATGAGATATGAATGACATATTATATTGTTTAATGTGAATGAGATTCATAATAAACTATAGGTTAGCCTAATTGTTTAATTAGGGCTAATTTGGTGAAATTGTATTGAGAGAAATTAAATTGAATGTGATTCAATTTAAAAAAATCCACAATTAGAAAAATGTGATTTGTATAATGAGATATGAGATATCTTATTATATATGGTTATGCAAATATGATTTGCATAACCTATGGTTGTGGTAAAATGATAAATAGGTGGAGATTTCAACTCCACCTATCACCATTATATAAACCCCTTTGCAAGAAGGGGTGGTAAGGCTTCTTGCTCATTTTTGGATTTCTCACCAAGAACATTGGCAATTTTCTCTCAAACAACTCTCTCTCAATCTCTCCTTCCTACACCAAAGAAGAGAATCCCACCATTCTCCTTCTACCAAAAGTAGAACAACCGAGTAACCAAGTGGAGGTGTCCGATTCGTTGATTCGTACGAGGACATCGAGATCGTTGAAAACAGCACGAAGAGTTTGTGATCGAAGGAGGAGGAAAACGTGAAGAAAGGTTCTACAACAAGTTAGTGTTGCCTGCTGGTTTTTCTTCTTATTAAGCATGTTTAATCTAGTTTCTATGTGATAGAAATAGTTTTAAGAAAACGAATTTCACAACAATACCACGATGATTCGATCGTCTTCCGCTGTGCGGGATTATCATTCCCTTCAATTGGTATCAGAGCCAATCGTTGGCTTCTCGTTGTGCATTTGTTTTACTTAAAATAAGGTGGGTAATTGCATTAATTCATGTGATGAATTCTTGTTTTGCAAAATGGATGTTTCGGTTTTTGGCACTTTGTTTTAGATTTACATTAAGTTGATGAGATCAATGTAAGGGCCCGATGTTTTGGGAATTTTTAATGTAAATCGAGTCTGTAAGTCCATGTTGTTCGTGACATGAGATGCTGTGAAGAAATCAGAGCGAAAACGGGCGAGAAACGACGAAGAACAACAAGAGGAGCTTGTTGTTTTGTCGACAGCGTTGAGACGCGGTTCTTCGGCGTCTCAACGCTGTCATCGCGGAGGATGGCACGCTGCAGGACAACATTGCGACGCAAGGCGTTGTAACGCTGCTGGCGTTGGGAACGCTGGTGTGACGCTGGACGCTGCAGTGTTGTAACGCTGCCTACGACGTTGCAACGCTGCTTGCGTTAGTGGGCAGTTCGCGAGGCGTGCGCGCGAAATCGTTGGGCGTAAATTTTTTTGCACTTCGTGGGTGGTTTTCTCATTTATTTTATTTAATTTGTATTTTGTAAAATGTAAATTATTTATTTATTTAATTAAATGTATTAATTAATATTCATATAATTGTTATATTAATGTTAATTAATTTATTTAATTACCCCTAAGTGCCAAAACCGGTCTAATTTTCTCTATTTAACTTTTATATGCATGAGATGTATGATTTAATTATTTCTATGTGCATAATGTATGTCATATAGATTTAAAATCCCACCTTAGGTTAAACATTTCATGCATCATTTTATATTATAAGTGTTATAATATATTGTATGCATGATAGGTTATATTATAAGTGTTATAATATATTTTTAAAGCATGTTTTAATTTATTTAATATAAGAGTTATATTTCTTAGATTAAAAGCATGCTCATGCATTTAATTTCATGTGATGAATATATGTTATAGTATAGTTATTCATGTGATGAATGATCAAGCACTTTAACATAGAAATGCATGTAACCTAAGTTAATTATTAGTTTTAAAATGTTTAGAACTTGAATAATTAGACTTAGGTTTTCTAGTTCTAATATGATTAGAATTACGAAATTAAAATATGACCTTTGAATGGTGACTGATTAGTAACTCTATCTAAAGAAGGTTTTGTCTAAAAAGTCAGGTATTTAAGTTGACGCTTTGCTGGAACATCCCTACACGAAATCGACACGGGAGTGAATTCGGTCCGAAGATTCTTAGGTTATATTATCGTGAGTGTCGTTAATTAAAAGTTGATTAATTTACTCACATAGACCTAAGTTAATAATGTGATTATAAACTTAGGCTAAATCAATATAAGCGTTATATTGGTAGACTTAGGTAAATTTTAGCCGGTTTATCTAGGTCAACCCCGAATAACATAAAGTGTTGAGTGTGAGGAAATAAAGTGTATAAGATACATTTGATTTACCGACCACAAATCTCCGTGAAAGTCCACAACGTGAGATCCATACTCGGCCTCGTGGCGCAAATGGGAGTGTCCCCCTTCAGATGGCATTTGTATGGATCAATATCATAGTGGATGGAGAGAGTACTCATAGTGAGTGGGAGCAGGACCTGTGAAAATGGGACCCACGGTCTCTTCTTTCGATTCACATCATGAGACCCCTATGATTCGCCTGCTAGTTTGGCCTGGACAAGACAATCCCTCCGGAGGGCCTTGAACATGGGAGTCAGAACACCATGAATTTCTGAAAGGGATACAGTTTCCTTGTTGGTTTTTCTTCTTGGTTCACCCTTCGGTGGATATTGTTTGGACGGATAATTGGAAACTTAAAGATTGAGGGTGTTACTCACGAGATTCATTAAGAGTTAATGGATTCGACCGAAAAATGGTAACTGGATGCCTAATGGAATAAGAGTTATTCTGGGATTAGGGTCTGGTCGAGAAAGTCTCGTCCTAGAGGAGGAGTGTTTCTGTTCACCCTTCGGTGGTGGTCATTCTAAACTTTTAGGATATCATTGCAACTTTTAAATGACCTAGGGATCATAGGATTAAATTTTTGCTAAAACTTGATTGGATTTCAAAAAGTTTTTTGCGAGACTGACACAAAGTTTTAATTTGAGTTTTCAGCAAAAATGTCTAGCTCAATCATAGAATCAAGGTAAATGTGATTTACTAGTAACAAAAACATGTTTAGTGGAGAGTAGTGACTCTGCCTGGATATCGGATTCGGGCAACACTAACCACGTTTGTTCTTCTTTTCAGGGAATTGATTCCTGGTTGAAGCTGCGAGAGGGTGAGGTGATTCTACGGGTTGGATTGGGGAGATTGTCTCTGCTGCAGCAATCGACAAAGTGAAGCTTTACTTTGGTAGGAATTACTTATTGTTAGACAATTTGTAAATAGTTCCAGGGTTTACTAGAAACCTCGTTTCTAGTTCCTGTCTTTTTGAACATTGTATTTCCGTTTCATTTAATGGCAATAAAGCGTTTATTTCCAGAAATGGAAACATCATTTGTTTTTCTTCACTTAAGTCTAATCTGTATGTTTTGAAACCTAATTCGGTCAAAAGCATTTTGAACACTGAATTATTTAAAATTGCAAAAACATGAACAAAAAGAGTAAAAGTTTCTCCAAAAGATAATGCCCATTTTCGACATCTAAGGTTAGGCCACATCAATCTCAATAGGATTGAGAGACTAGTGTAAGTGGACTTCTAAACGAGTTGGAAGAAAACTCTTTACTGATGTGTGAGTCATGCCTCGAAGGAAAAATGACCAAACATCCTTTTAGTGGAAAAGTATATAGAGCAAACGAGCCCCTTAAGCTTATACATTTTAACCTCTGTGGTCCGATGAATGTTAAAGCACGAGGTGGTTACGAATACTTTGTATCTTTTATAGATGACTATTCAAGGTATGGGTATATTTACCTAATGCATAAGAAGTCTGAAACTCTTGAAAAGTTCAAGGAGTACAAGACTGAGGTTGAGAACCTATTAGGTAAAACGATAAAAACACTTTGATGAGAGAGGAGAAACAAAACCCTCTTGGACATGGTTCGGTCGATGATGAGCTATGCTCGTCTCCCTGATTCTTTTTAGGGTTACGCAGTGGAGACTCCGGTCTATATTTTGAACAACGTTTCGTCGAAGAGTGTTTGTGAAACATCTTTCGAACTCTGGAATGGATGTAAAGGTAGTTTACACCATTTCAGAATTTGGGGATGCCTGACCCATGTGTTGGTGTCAAACTCGAAGAAGTTGGAACCCCGTTCAAAATTATGCCTATTTGTAGGTTACCCAAAAGAGACTAGGGGTGGTCTATTTTTCGATCCTAAGGAAAATAGGGTGCTTGTGTCGAAAACACCACTTTCCTTGATGAAGACCACGTAAGGGATCATTTTCCTAGGAGTAAAATTGTGTTGAACGAAATGGACAGTACATCAGCAAGAGTTGCTAATGGGGCTAGTACGTCAACAAGTGTTGTTGATCCTAGCACGTCTAGTCAAGTCCGTTCCCGAGAGTTGGGAATGCCTCGACGTGGCGTAGATGGGAAGGAAGACTTTCAAAGCACGACTAGTGGCAAAGGGTTTTACCCAGGTCGAAGGCGTTGACTATGAGGAAACCTTTTCACCTGTTGCCATGGTAAAGTCGATCAGGATCCTTCTGGCCATTGTCGCGTATTATGACTACGAGGTATGGCAGATGGATGTCATGACCGCTTTTCTGAATGGAAACCTTGACGAAACCATCTACATGGACCAACCCAAAGGAATCATTACCCAAGGCCAAGAGCAAAAAGTTTGACGGTTTCATAGGTCTATTTATGGACTGAAACAAGCCTTGAGGTCTTGGAATATAAGGTTTGATGAGGCAATCAAATCTTATGGCTTTGATCAAAATGTTGACGAGGCTTGTGTATACAAGAAAATCGTCGACAACAATGTCGCATTTCTGATATTCTACGTGGATGATATCCTTCTCATTGGTAATGAGGTAGGATTTCTTACTGACGTAAAGAAATGGTTAGCTTCGCAATTCCAAATGAAAGATTTGGGAGAAGCTGAATATGTTCTAGGTATCGAGATAGTCCAGAACAGGGAGAACAGAACGCTGACCATGTCTCAAGCGTCTTATATTGACAAGATGTTGTCTAGATATAAGATGCAGAACTCCAAGAAGGGCTTGCTGCCTTTGAGGCACGGGGTTCACCTGTCTAAGGATCAGTGTCCTAAGACTCCTCAAGAGGTTGAGGATATGAGACGGATCTCCTATGCTTCAGCTGTAGTGAGCCTCATGTATGCCATGTTGTGTACTAGGCCCGACATCTGTTATGCAGTAGGGATTGTCAGTAGTTATCAATCCAATCCAGGATTAGATCACTGGAAAGTCGTAAAGGCAATCCTCAAGTATCTTAGAAGAACGAGGAACTACATCTTATTGTATGGCGGTGGGGATTTGATCCTTATCAGATACATAGATTCTGACTTTCAGACCGATAAGGATTCTAGGAAATCCACTTCGGGGCCAACCTTCATTCTGAATGGAGGAGCTGTAGTATGGTGAAGCATCAAGCAGGGATGCATCATTGATTCCACAATGGAAGCGAGTGTACGCTGCGCTTGTGAAGTCGCAGCGAGGAAGTCTGTTTGGCTTAGGAAGTTCATGACGGATTTGGAAGTTGTTCCAAATATGAACTTGCCGATCACACTGTTTTGTGGCAACAGCGGTGCTGTAGCCAATTCTAGAGAGCCTCAAAGCCATAAGAGAGGCAAATATATTGAGCGGAAGTATCACCTGATACGGGAGATTGTGCACCGCGGCGACGTGACAGTCACGCACATAGCGTCGGAGCAGAACATTGTTGATCCATTTACAAAGCCCCTCACGGCTAAGGTGTTTGAGTTTCACCTAGAGAGTCTAGGACTTCGAGTGCTTCCTGACTAGGGCAAGTGGGAGAATAGTAAATGGGTATTCAATGCCCTAGTTTATTGTATTACTTCATTGTAATTATTGTACATTTGAGAAATGTATTTGCTCTACTAGCTTAGTCCAAGTGGGAGTTATTTATTTCATCATTTTGTGTCTCGCAAATTTTTACAAAATTTGTCCAATAAACTAAGCACTAGGGTCATTGAATATATGAGAGAACTAGAACTTGAACGGTGTGTCGTGGACACACAGGAAGGATCAGGTTCGAGTTTATGACCCAAACGGTCTACAGTTTATGGATGGGGTTGGAGACCTAATCCTGGATACGCTGTGGATGCGACCCGCAAACAAGGTGATCTGACTCGTTCATATGGTTGACATCTGAGTGGGGGCATCCTGTGCAATGAGATTGTACAAGATCGGACCATGAATTATTAGACCGACTGATGTAACACCGTTGACAGTATGGATTAATAACGTCGTAGATGACCATTAGCGACTCGATCTGAATCCTGAGCGTGTTACGGACTCCTGTCTGCGAAGTCTGTCCTTTGACTAGTACAGGTGAGGGTGGTCATAGTTACTCGTGTTGGGATTTTTGTCCTAATCTCGTGTTTGTAAATTACTGTTTGAAATTAATAAGAGTTATTTATTTTATTACTTTGTGTCTCGCAATATTTATAAACTTTTCCAATAAACTAAGCTCCAGGGTCATTGAATTTATTAGAGAACTAGAACTTGAACGGTGTGTAGTGGACACACAGGAAGGATCACGTTCGAGTTAATGACCCGAACAGTCTACCGTATATGGATAGGGTTGGAGACCTAATCCTGGATACACTGTGGATGCGGCCCACTTTGTATTAGATACAAACGAGGTGATCTGACTCGTTCATGTGGTTGACATGCGAGTGGGGGCATACTGTGCAATGAGATTGTACAAGACCGGACCGTAAATTATTAGACCTACGGATGTAACACCGTTAACAATAAGGACTAATAACTTCGTAGATGACCATTAGTGACTCGACCTGAATCCTGAGCGTGTTACAGACTCTTGTCCATGGGTCCGCCCTTTGACTAGTAAGGGTGAGGGTTGGTCACGTTTACTCGCCCAATATGCCTATCTTTTAAGGACAAGACCAAGTAGGGAGCTGAGAACTTAACTACGCGAGATGGAATTCACTGCTCCCGCCTTTAGGAAACTACAGGGTTGTTCCCTTAAGTGCCTCTCCTGTGGCTTGGACAACAGGCGCCCACCTTCTCACTGGCCCGAGAAGGGTGTTGTGTATGGTTGGACCATAACAATATACTGTTCATTAGAGGAGCAGTGGAGACTTAATGAACCAGAGGTAGACAAAGGGGTAAAACGGTAATTTGACCCAGCCGTGTCTACGAACAACCTGTGAAGGGTCGACTTATGGGCATTGGTTATATCAGTGGACACGTAATATTCTGCACCGACGGGACTGCAGCTACGGGCTAGAGTGGAGTGTTACCGTAGCTAATGAATGTTGATTAACCGGGTCAAAGAGTTTGACAAGTTAATCTCAGATCATCGAAGCTTCGCCATCAGAGGTCCATTAGGTCCCTCGGTTGGCTCAATCAAGGTTAAAGAAAGAGTTAATGTTTTGGTATGAAATTGAAGTGTTCAATTTCACTTTAAGGGCATTTATGTCATTTATATGAGATATGAATGATATAATATATAGTTTAATGTGAATGAGATTCATAATAAACTATAGGTTAGCCTAATTGTTTAATTAGGGCTAATTGGAGAAATTAATTGAGAGAAATTAAATTAGATGTGATTTAATTGAATTAATCCACATTTAATGCAAATGAGATTTGCAATATGAGATATGAGATATCTTATATTATGTGGTTATGCAAATGAGATTTGCATAACCTATAGTTGTGGTAAAGTGGTAATAATGTGGAGATTTTAACTCCATCATTCCACTATTTTAACCCTTTGCTAGAAGGGATTGGAAAGCTTTTCTCTCATTTTTTGATTTTCATCAAAGAGAAGAGATCAATTTTCTCTCTACTCTCTCAACTCTCTGATAACTCACCATAAGTGAGTTATTTTACTAGAATTTTAGTGTTTAATCCACTTGAATTGCATTTAATTTAGTGATCCTCATGTTATTTTATCCCTAAATTATGTGTGTTAGCTCTAAAATCTTGAATTTAAGCATTAGGTTAAAAAAGAATTAATTTTGATGTTTTTGTGCTTTAATTTATGAAATTTAGGAAAATAAGCTAACGGTTGATTAAAGACCGAAATTTGAGATTTTTCTTAACTCCAAAAATCCTCGCGTATTTAGTTTCTTTTATAATTGACTTTATAAATTTATTTGGGATTTTTCTGTGTGCAGGAGATGTTTAAAAATTACAAGAGTCCTTAAGGGCATTTTAGACATTTTACTCGAAGGGTAAGATGGTCTTTTTACCCTTAAGGGTATTTTTGTAATGTATGGAATTAGAGCAACACCATCTTGTATAAGAAGGCTAGGGTTTACAGTGAAAGGGGCGGAGGATTGGCGACAAGAGAAAGAGACCGAGGAGAGAAAGAGAACTGAAAGCGATTGCTACACCAAATGTGTGCATTGGAGAGACAAATCATGAAGGTGTATTTGCTGTAGCAATCGTGTAGTCCTTCCATTGCTGAAGCAATCGTGGTTGGTATGGTGAGAATTGCTACAACAAAGCCAAGAAAGGATTCGTGAAGGGGTTCGATTTGGTCAAGCATTTGGAGGACAGAGGCACTTCGATTTCTCAGTAGCAATTTTGAGGCGACATCGAGAGAGTGACCCATCAATTTGTTTGAAGCAATTGTGAAGGAAGGTCAAAGGAGTGATTTCTTTGAAGCAATATGCATGAGGTTGCTTTGAGAGGTTGCGGATTGCCAAGAGTTGCCGAGCAATCATTGGAAGAAAAATGATTTGCTTAGAGGTTTCTTTGGGCTAATCGTGTGAAGGGACCGCCGCTGGGAGTCGCTGGCGATTGCCAAGCAATCACGTGAGGTTACTAACATTGAGAGTTGTCAAGATTGCCGAAGCAATCGCGTGAGGTCGCTGCAGCTTTTTGTTGCTCTTGTTTGCTTTGAAGCAATCGCGGATCCAAGGGGTTGTTCTTGCTGTTGCTTGCCTTTCTTTGCAATTGGGTGGTCGCTTATTCTTTCGGGCCAACCCAAGGGCTTTCTTTGAAGCAAAGTGCCTGCTTCTGCAGACCATCGATGAGAGGCCTCTGCATCTAGGCAATTGCTTTGTAGCAAAACAAGGCCACTTGCTATGTAAATTGTTCTCTTTCTTTTAATGCTTTTGCCGATTATTTTTGCCAATTATCACTGCTTTTGTTGGGTTGTTTATACACTAATTAGAGGTTAATTTGCTCAACTTTATTCTAAGCGGTTTGTTTGGTTGTTTTGGGTTATTTTTATATATGAACTTCTTGATAAGTGAAAACATGTTCAATTTAAAGATGTGTGATTTGATTCCTATCATGGACTAAATTATCTTAGGCAAGGGTTAGGTTGTTTTAATGTAATTTTTATTAAATTTATGGGTGATGCCATTGATTGAATTTATGAAATTTTATTGAATTTAATGTTGCATGAGAATTAAAATTGGCCTTTTTAACTTCTCTATAATTCATAAACTTGGAAAAGCTAATGAATTAGAAAACTAAAATTTCATTCTAGGATTATTGAGTTAATTAGGTATAATTAACCCACCTAGAACCTAAATTCATGGGCATAATTTAGATCACAATTGGGAAATTGTAGGTTTTAAAACTTAGTGATTTTGGAAAGAATCATTTGAATGCATGTGTAGGTAAATTCAAGGCATCACTCAAAATTTATTCCAATTGAACATTAGAACTCTAACCCGAGCCTATTTTTCATTAAAAATCTCATCTCTTGCATCTTTCCTCTTGTTTGCATCCTCCTCTCCCCGCATTTAAATTTAGTTATTTTCTTGCTTGTATCTTATCTTTCTTTTAATTTATTTATTTTCAATAGTAATTTGCACACTCATTTATTGCACTAAAATAAAGAAAATTTTCTAGGGCACTCATTCATTTAGGTCTAGCTAGTCCTCGTGGGATCGATACTTTTACTTATCACTTGCTGCTCTCGACTGTGTATACTTGCACGTCGTAGAAGTATCAGTGTCTCATTCTAATTTACATTAGTTTAGGGTACACGATATTTTCGCACAAAGTTTTTGGCGTCGTTGCCGGGGATTAGTTTTGATTCTTAGTTTGTTTGAGTTGATTTTAGCATTTTATTCTTGTTTTTCTTGTTGGGTGTTTCTTGTTATCTTTGTTTCGTATTTTTATCTTTGTTGAGTCTTGGTTATTCTTTCTGGTTGTGTTGGTGCGTATTGTGTTTGTTGAGCGTGTTATAATTGATTCATTATTTCACTATGGCTTATGATAACTTTGGGTGGTCTTCTGTGCCCAATGAGCAACCACAATATAGTTCATTTTCTTATGATTATCCCTATGCCAATTTAGAGTCTTCTAGTGAGGGGTATGGAGCTTATGGCTACCAAATGCCTAATTACTATAATATTGAATCTATGACTCATGGGAACCACATGTATGATAATAATCATAGCAATTGGGCCTGTGAACCATATCCTAGGGGTTTTGAGCCATATCCTTCCTATATTTAAGAAACCCAGGTAGAAGACGAATCATCCCTTAAAATATTGTTATTAGAATATATGAGAACCACAGAAGAGAGGAATAGGCAAGTAGAAGAGATGAATATTCAAATAGAAGAGATGAATATTCAAATAGGGGAGTCAATTCAACGCCTAACGGATACACTTGTCTCCCTTAGAGAACAAATGTATTTAGACTCATCTGAGGTTGAACACCCTAGGGAAGATAGTGAAGGAGGACCCACACCATTAGATAGTTCGGTGAGTCACTTGATCACTGACCCACTGATAGACCCTCAGGATCCTAGTCCTTCACATTTTTCTTAATATAGGCATTTAGAGAATTGTGCTTTAGATGTAAAAGAACTAGAACCTGTTAGCACACACCAGGATGGAGTTAGTGAGAGTGTGGAAGAAGTCGAGCCTGTTGAGTCAAGCCACGAGGTAGAGTGTGAGGCTTTTGAGTCTATGTTAGTTCTATCTTCTGATTTTTCTCTTATTGGTGAATGTTTTTCTTTCTATGCTCTCGAGTCGGTGTCTTTTTGTGAGTCTGTTCATTTTCCTATTTTTCCTTCTTTTCTATTATCAAATAAAAAACTAAAAAATATTTACTTTGTTGTTTTTCGTTTTCTTTTATTATATAAAAAATCAAAAAATATATATGAATCGGGCTCTCATGAGAAGCTAGTATTCTTGCTAGCATTAATTTGTTTTGTAGATTCCAGAAAGGGAGGCCTGAAGAAGTGGGAGAATTTTTACGTACCTTGACGAGCCCACGTATACTACGTCAAGCTAATGACGTTAAATAAGCGCTTCTTGGGAGGCAACCCAAAGTTTATTTCATTTGTTTCGTCTTTAATTTTTTTAATTTTTTTTGTTTTGTTTCGTTTTTAGTTGTTTTTGTTTTTAAATAAATAACCCTTGCCTATTTTGCAGCTCCCTTAGGGTTTGATGATTGATATGCGCTTTAGTGGAGGTCTCATCGATTCAGGGCAGTATTGTTCTCCCTTCCATCTTTGTTAGTTGTCCTTAAGCATGCTTAAGTGAGCATTTTTTTACATTACGAGCAATGTATGCCTTAACCATGAGGGAGACATTTGTTGTTCTGAATCTGATTTTGGGCTTGATTGAAAATTTTTTGTTGATGAAATTGTGTGTTGTTAGCGTTTATAGGGTGTTGCATGCCTTTGTGTTTATAAAGTTATTTACTTGCTTTAGGACTTTAAAATGATCTAATTTGACTACCGGATTCCATGTTTAGTTGTTGGTTTTCATGGTCTTTGATATACATGATGTAGGTAGTTGATTCATTATGTTTAAGCAAGTAAAAATAGGAAAGATGGTTGTTGTCCCTTGTTTAAAAATTAAGTTTCTGCATATTTTTAATGGTAAAAACTTAGTTTTTTTTGGTAGAAACTTGTTACACATCTCATTGAAAATACAAAGTTAAGGTCAAATCTTAGGGTTAATGAAAATAAGAGTTGTTGTTTGTATTTGAGGCAAGAGTATGCTATCTTGTTTGGTGTTTCTCAAGGTCAAGCTTTTCATTAAGGTTTTTTTTTAGTGCACTTATTGTTAGTGTGTTAATCAAACTAGTTAGGATTCAACTCCTAGGCCAAAAATTTATGGGTGATGCCATTGATTGAATTTATGAAATTTTATTGAATTTAATGTTGCATGAGAATTAAAATTGACCTTTTTAACTTCTCTATAATTCATAAACTTGGGAAAGCTAATGAATTAGAAAACTAAAATTTCATTCTAGGATTATTGAGTTAATTAGGGATAATTAACCCACCTAGAACCTAAAATCATGGGCATAATTTAGATCACAATTGGGAAATTGTAGGTTTTAAAACATAGTGATTTTGGAAAGAATCATTTGAATGCATGTGTAGGTAAATTCAAGGCTTCACTCAAAATTTATTCCAATTGAACATTAGAACTCTAACCCGAGCCTATTTTTCATTAAAAATCTCATCTCTTGCATCTCCCCTCTTGTTTGCATTCTCCTCTCCCCGAAATTAAATTTAGTTATTTTCTTGCGTCGTATCTTATCTTTTAGGTTTGCATCTCCCCTCTTGTTTGCATTCTCCTCTCCACTCATTCATTGCACTAAAATAAAAAAAAAATTCTAGGACACTCATTCATTTAGGTTTAGCTAGTCCTGGTGGGATCGATACTTTTATTTATCACTTGCTGCTCTCGACCGTGTATACTTGCACGTCGTAGAAGTATCGGTGTCTCATTCTAATTTACATTAGTTTAGGGTACACGATATTTTCGCACCACTCTCCTCCCTCTCCAAAACTCTAGAATCCCACCATTCTCCTTCTTTCCAAAAGTAGAACAACCAAGGTTCCAATTGGTGGTGTTGCGTTCTTGTTCGTGGGATTTGTTCGGGATCGTAGAGATCGTGTTTGTTCGCGAAGTGTTCGTGATCTTTGGAAGAAATATTGAAGAGAGTCTTCAACAAGTAAGTACAATTCATCTTGCTGTATTTTCTTCCTTCTTTTGCATGTTTAGCCTAGATCTAATAGTTAGATCGTTTTGACAAAATTCGAGTAGCATAATGATATCATGACGATTTGATCGTCTTCCGTTGCGCGGGGATTTTCATTCCCTTCAACTCGCCCAATATGTCGATCTTGTCAGGCACAAGACCTAGTAAGGAGCTGGGAACTTAACTACGCGAGATGGAATTCACTTGTTCCCGCGTTTAGGGAAACTAGAGGGGTTGTTTCCTTAACTGCTGTCTCCAGGGCTTCGACAACGGGCGCCCACCCTCTCACTGGCCCGAGAAGGTTGTTGTGTATGGTTGGACCATTACAACGTTGTTGTTCATTAGAGGAGCAGTGGGGACTTAAGGAGCAAAAAGTAGACACAGGGGTAAAACAGTAATTTGACCCAGAAGTGTCTACAGACAACCTGTGAAGGGTCGACTCTTGGCTATTGGTTATCGACACATCGTGTCTTACAATGACGAGAGTGCAGCTATGAGCTTTAGTGGAGTATTACCGTAGCTAATGAATGTTAATTAACCGGGTCAAAGAGTTTGAAAGGTTAGACTCGGATCATTGGAGCTCGTCACTGTAGGTCCATTAGGTCTCTTGGTTGGCTCAAACCTGATTATTAGAAGGTTTAAATTTTTTGTGTGAATTTGAAGTGTTCAAGTTCACTAGAAGGGTATTATGTCATTTATATGAGATATGAATGATATATTATATAGTTTAATGTCAATGAGATTCATAATAAACTATAGGTTAGCCTAATTGTTGAATTAAGGCTAACTTGGAGAAATTAGATTGAGAAAAATTAAATTGAATGTGATTCAATTTAAAAATCCCCAATAATGCAAATGTGATTTGTAAAATGAGATATGAGATATCTTATTATATGTGGTTATGCAAATATGATTTGTATAACCTATGGTTGTGGTAAAATGGTAAATAGGTGGAGATTTCAACTCCACCTATCACAATTATTTAAACCCTTTTGCAAGAAAGGTTCATAGATCGTTTATGCTCATTTTTGGAAATCTCACCAAAAGAAGCAATTCCATTCTCTCTCAAATCAACTCTCTCTCAAATTTTCCTACCTTCACCAAAACTAAGGATCCCACCATCCTCCTTCTACCTAAGGTAGAACAACCGAGAAACCAAGTGGAGGTGTTCAGTTCATTGTTCGTGTGAGGAGATCGAGATCGTTGAGAAGAACACGACGGTCTTCAAGAAATAAGTACCATTCTAACTTGTTGTCTTTCCTTCTAGAAAAGCATGTTTAACCTATACTATTAGATAGTTAATTTTAACAAAATCGAATTAAACAACGATACCACGACGATTCAATCGTCTTCCGCTGCGCAGGGATTCTCATTCCCTTCAAACCTGAGTACGTTGCGACTTGTGAAGCTGCAAAGGAAGCTGTTTGGCTTAGGAAGTTCATGACACATTTGGAAGTTGTTCCAAATATGAACTTGTCAATCAGGATGTTTTGTGACAACAGTGGTGTTGTAGCCAACTCCAGAGAGCCTCGGAGCCATAAGATAGGCAAACACATTGAGCGAAAGAATCACCTAATACGGGAGATTGTGCACCGCGGCGACGTGACAATCACGCAGATAGCGTCGGAGCACAACATTGCTTATCCATTTACAAAGCCCCTCACGGCTAAGGTATTTGAGGGTCACCTAGAGAGTCTAGGTCTTCGAGTGGTTCCTGACTAGGGCAAGTGGGAGAATTGTAAACGGGTATTCAATGCCCTAGTTTATTGTATTATTTCATTGTAATTATTGTACATTTGAGAAATGTATTTGCTCCACTAGGTTAGTCCAAGTGGGAGTGTGTTGGGATGTATGTCCAAATCCCGTTTAGTTTGTAAATTTCAATTTGAAATTAATAAGAGTTATTTATTTCATTACTTTGTGTCTCACAAATTTTACAAACTTTGTCCAATAAACTAAGCTCCAGGGTCATTGAGAGAACTAGAACTTGAATGGTGTGTAGTGGATACACAGGGAGGATCACGTTCGAGTTAATGACCCGAACGGTCTACTGTATATGGATGGGGTTGGAGACCTAATCCTTGATACGTTGTGGATGCTACCCGATTTGTATTAAGATACAAACGAGGTGATTTGACTCGTTCATGTGGTTGACATGCGAGTGGGGGCATCTTGTGCAATGAGATTGTACAAGACCGGACCGTGAATTATTAGACCTACCGATGTAACACCGTTAACAGTATGGACTAATAACTTCGTTGATGACCATTAGTGACTCGACCTTAATCCTGAGCGTGTTACGGACTCCTGTCTGCGGGGGTCTGTCCTTTGACTAGACGGGTGAGGGTGGTCACAGTTACTCGCCCAATATGCCTATCTTCTCAGGGACAGGACCAAGTAGGGAGCAGGGAACTTAACTACATGAGATGGAATTCACTCGTTCCTGCCTTTAGGGAAACTAGAGGGGTTGTTCCCTTAAGTGTTGTCTCCAGGGCTTGGACAACGGGCGCCGATCCTCTCACTGGGCTGAGATGGGTGTTGTGTATGGTTGGACCATTACAACGTTGTTGTTCATTAGAGGAGCAGTAGGGACTTAAGAAGTAAGAAGTAGACACAGGGGTAAAACGGTAATTTGACCCAACAATGTCTACGAACAACCTGTGAAGGGTTGACTCATGGACATTGGTTATACCAGTGGACACAACTTGTTTTACACTGACGGGAGTGCAGCTACGGGCTTTAGTGGAGTGTTACCGTAGCTAATGAATGTTCATTAACCGGGTCAAAGAGTTTGATAGGTTAATCTCGGATCATTGGAGCTCGTCACTGTAGGTCCATTAGGTCCCTCGGTTGGCTCAAACTGGATGAATAGAAGGTTTACATTTTTTGGTGTGAATTTGAAGTGTTCAAGTTCACTAAAGGGTAATTATGTCATTTATATGAGATATGAATGATATATTATATAGTTTAATGTGAATGAGATTCATAATAAACTATAGGTTAGCCTAATTGTTGAATTAGGGCTAACTTGGAGAAATTAGATTGAGAGAAATTAAATTGAATGTGATTCAATTTAAGAATCCACAATTATACAAATGTGATTTGTATAATGAGATATGAAATATCTTATAATATGTGATTATACAAATATGATTTGCATAACCTATGGTGTTGGTAAAATGGTAAATAGGTGGAGATTTAAACTCCACCTATCACCATTATATAAACCCCTTTGCAAGAAGGGTTCATTAAGAATTTGCTCATTTTTTTATTTTCTCACCAAAAAGCAAATTGGAATTCTCTCTCAAATCTCTCTCTCACAAACTCTTCTCCCTTCACCAAAACAAAGAATCCCACAATTCTCCTTCTACCTAAAGTAGAACAACCAAGTAATAGAGTGGGGGTGTCCGTTCGTTGGGATTGTTCGAGGAGTTCGAGATCGTTGAGGAGAACACGAAGAGTTCGTGATCGGAGGAAGGAAAATTGAAGTCGGTCTTCAACAAGTAAGTGACTCTCCCTTGCTCTTTTTCCTTCTAATTAGCATATTTAACGTTATACTATTAGATAGTTTAATTTTAAGAAATCAAATTGCATAACGATACCACGACGATTCGATCGTCTTCCGCTGCGCGGAGATTCTCATTCCCTTCACAAACTACAGCTCCTCCGTTAAGAGTGAAAACTGACCCCGATGTAAATTTCCTAGAATCTTTGTCGGTTTGAAAATTAGAATCTGTGTATCATTTAATGATCAAATCCTTAGCTCCATACACAAGAATGTAGTTCCTCGTTCTCCGAGGATACTTGAGGATCAAATCCTTAGGTCCATACACAAGCATGTGGTCCTAGATTGGATTGATATCTACTGAATATTCCTACTGCAAAGCAAATATTTGATCGAGTACACAACATAACGCGTACATCAGGCTCCCAACAGCTGATGCATAAGGAATTCGTCTCATGTCCTCAACTTCTTGAGGTGTCTTAGGACACTATTCCTTAGACAAATGAACCCCATGCCTGAAAGGTAATAGACCTTTCTTGGAGTCTTGCATCTTAAACCGTAACAACACTTTGTCGATGTAAGATGTTTGAGACAATGTTAGAGTCTTATTATTGCGGTTCCGGACAATCTGGATCCCAAGAACAAACTGCGCCTCTCCCAAATCTTTCATTTGGAATTGCGTAGCTAGCCTTTTCTTAATATCAGTAATATAACCTACATCATTCCTAATGAGTAGGATATCATTCACATATAAAACTAGGAACGCGACAAAACTATTGATGATTTTCTTGTAGACATGATAGCACACAAAATGTGCTATCCTTAGGCTTAATTATTGCTAGTTTTATGATGATTTCAGGGCTTTTACGTATTTAAATCATTCAATTTCAGGATAAGAGCGTAAACAGAACAATTGGAGACAATTTGGAGCACTCGGGATCGAAACGGGCTATTTGAAGCTAAAAATAACATCAATTGGAAGAGAAAGGATCAATCCAAGCTAGTAGACCCGAGGTGATGGCGTTGCAACGCCGGGATTGTTGTTTAGAAGCATTGAAGACCCCAGGTGATAGCGTTGCAACACTGCCTTGCAGCGTCGCAATGCTATCTCGATAAGGAAGCTTATAGGAAGGACCGCACTGAAGGCATTGCAATGCTGCTTTGCAGCGTTGCAACGCCAGATCGATAAGAAGCGAGTGCGTTAGGGTTGCAGCATTGCAACGCTGCCCTCAGTGTTGCAACGCCATCGAGATATTCCATATATGACCAGCCGCCTAGGGTACAGCGTTGCAACGCTGCACCGATTAAGCTTATAAATAGAACATGTTGTTCTCATTACAAGGGGAGTCGAATTTGGTAGATTTTTGCCCTATTTTTGAAATACACTTTGTAAGAAGAGAGAAAATAGCGTTTTTGGGAGCCAAAGCACTCGTGGAGGTTCGAAATCGAAGACGGGAGCTTGGAGACGAAGGACCGACATCGACACATAAGTTCAATTTCCTTTTCTTTCAAATTGTAACTCCGTTTGAGACGTTTTCTACATGTTTAGTTTGATTTTCATGTGATTTAGAGTAGCTAAATGTTGTAGTTAGGATTTGATTTACTTGTTGAGACATTCTTACTATGTATTGAAGCATGTTTTGTTCTTATTTTTAGCAATTCACTCTTAACTCTTAAATTGTTGGTTTAAGTGAACTCGAGAGATAAAACTTGAATTAGAGCATAGTTCTCAAAACCTTTAGTAATCTGGCATGAGAATGACCTAGAAATCTTAGGGAAACACATAAATTAGTTGCTTAATGTCGTGCATGTCATTGGTTCATATGGAGACTATGAAGTTTATTGCATGTGCGAGGCTCATTAAGAATTTAGAGATTTTCTTTTGTATTTTACTTCTTGTTTATAAATTCATCTCATTGGTTCATTGCATGTGTGAGTTGAGTCATTAACTTGTAAAATCACATTCCTCAAATTTATCAATTCGTGTCTCCACATGTTTGTTTGTTTGCTTGTTTTTTTTTTTTTTTTCAATCACCTATCCATGTTATGTTTCTTTAGCTAAAAATTGAGAATTAGTATCTTAGTAATTAATTAATCTAGAAACCCATTCCCGAGTACGATACTTGGACTCATAAATCACTATACTAAAACTTGACCCGTACATTGCGGTATTGCATTAATAAAATTATACGCAACAAGACACATGGTTCATCATCATTTTGGTCAAAACCATAAGATTTGACTACTTCATCAAAACTTATGTTCCAGGATCTAGAAGCTTGTTTCAGTCCATATATGGTTCTTTTAAGCTTGCAAACCTTTTGCTCTTGCTCTGGTTCTATGAACCTTTTGGGTTGGTCCATGTAGATGTTTTCGTCAAGATTTCCATTCAAGAATGTTGTCTTGACGTCCATCTGTCATACCTCGTAGTCATAACATGCGACAATAGCAAGTAGAATTCGTATAAACTTTATCATAGCAACAGGAGAAAAGGTTTCATCATAGTCAACCCCTTCTACCTTGGTATAACCCTTTGCTACTAGTCTAGCCTTGAAGGTTTGCACCTTTCCATCTACACCACAATTTCTCTTGTAGATTCATTTACAAGCTATAGGTTTTACTCCATCAGGCTTATCTACAAGATTCCAAACATAATTGAAGTGCATTGACTCTATTTCCTGGTCCATAGTTGTGACCCATTTGTCTATGTCTTTGTCAACCATTGCTTGGTTATAAGTCAATGGATCCTCACAATCGTCATCTGGCATGACAACTTGGGTTTCAGCTAAACCCATGTAACGGTCAGGTTGTGTTATAACCCTTCCACTACGTTGAGGCACTCTCAACTCTTGAGATGGACTTTCTTGACTTGACAAACTAGAATCAACATCTCTTGTTGATGTACTAGTGCTATCAACAACTTTTGTCGTTGTTCCGTCTAACTCACTTAACAAAACTTTTCTTCTTGGTTTGTGGTCCCTAATGTGGTCCTCATCTAAGAAAGTGACATTTGTTGATACAAGTACCTTATCCTCCTTAGGATCATAGAATAATCCACTTCTCGTTTCTTTTGGGTAGCCTACAAATAGGCATAATTTTGAACATGTTCGTTTGATTTGTCACAAGCACATGTATTGGACATCCCCAAATTTTGAAATGGCGCAAACTACCTTTACGTCCTTTCCAGAGTTCAAATGGTTTTTCTGAAACACTCTTTGATGGAACATTATTCAAAATATAAACTGCAGTCTCTACTGCATAACCCCAAAACGAGTCAGGGAGATGAGCGTAACTTATTATTGATCGAACCATGTCCAACATGGTTCTATTTCTCCTTTTCGATACACCATTTTGTCACAAACACATGTATTGGACATCCCCAAATTCTGAAATGATGTAAACTACCTTTACGTCCTTTCCACAGTTCAAATGGTTTTTCTGAAACACTCTTTGATGGAACATTATTCAAAATATAAACTGCAGTTTCTACTGCACAACCCCAAAACGAGTCAGGGAGATGAGCGTAACTTATTATTTATCGAACCATGTCCAACATGGTTCTATTTCTCCTTTTCGATACACCATTTTGTTGAGGCATACCGGATGCTGAGAGATAGGATGTATTTCCATGTTCTGTCATATAGCCCTGGAATTTCGAATCTATATACTCTCCACCTCGATCAGATCGAAGTGTTTTAATAGTTTTACCTAATTGATTTTCAACTTTAGCCTTGAATTCTTTGAACTTTTCAAGTGCTTCAGACTTGTGATGCATTAGGTAAATATGCCCATATCTTGAATAATCATCTATAAAAGAGATAAAATATTCATACCCTCCTCTAGCTTTAATATTCACCGGACAACAAAGATCTGAATGTATAAGCTCTAAGGATTCTTTGGCTTTATAACCCTTTCCACTAAAAGGTCTTTTAGTCATTTTGCCCTCAAGACAGTACTCACATACTGGTAAAGTACTTTCTTCTAACTCATTTAGAAGTCCATTGTTTATCAATATCTCAATCCTAAAGAGATTAACGTGACCTAACCTAAAATGCCAAAGATGAGCATTTTCTTTAGGAGAAAATTTACGTTTCTTAGTTTGTGTATTTGCATTTTTAAATAATTCAGTATTCAAAACCATTTTGACTAAATTTGGCCTTAAAATATACAAACCATTCTCTAATGAAGCTATACATATTTTTACACTTTTATTTAAAATAAGCACATTATTAAAAGAGAAAGATACTGAAATACACTATTAAATTAGACAAGAAACAGAAATTTGGTTTCTAATAAACTCTGGTATCAATAATACATTGTCTAATAACATATATTTCTTGTCAAATAACAACTTCATGGTGCCAATCGCCATAACTGAGACAACTTCCCCAGTTCCAACCCGGAGCGTTATCTCCCCTTCTTGTAGCTGCTACCAGGAACTAATTCCCTAAAAAGAAGAACAAACATGATTAGTGACGCCTGAATCCAATATCCAGGCTCTATTATCATCATCCACTAAACAAGCTTCTAAGCAAAGTAAATCATATTTACCGTCTTTCTTCTTTTCGACCATGTACTTCAGACAGTTCCGTTTCCAGTGTCCGTCCTCATTGCAGTGAAAACATTTTCCTTTGTCTACAACTTCTTTGACCTTTTTACCCTTCTAGGCGTCAGCTTCGTCCGTTCGTTTCTCCTTACAACCTTCTTCATTTTCTTTTTCTTCCCTTTCAGGCTTGAAGAAGATGAAGCCATGGATTTTGTCCCAGAGGTTGAATCTTCGTGAAAACTCCGACTGGCAACATTTGCCCACCTTTTGATCCCTTGGTTTTCATCAGGGATTGGAAGGTTTGGAGTTCATTCATAAGGGTGGTAAGGTTGAAAGCAAGCTTGTTTATAACAACAATACTTCAAAACCGTAGGAAACTCTCTGGAGAACATGATCTCAAACAGATGATCCCTCTGCCATCCTGGCGTTGAAGATGATTTTGAGGGCTGTTGTTATTTTTGTCCTAATCTCGTGTTTGTAAATTACTATTTGAAATTAATAAGAGTTATTTATTTCATTACTTTGTGTCTCGCAAATTTTACAAACTTTTCCAATAAACTAAGCTCCAGGGTCATTGAATTTATGAGAGAACTAGAACTTGAACGGTGTGTAGTGCACACACAGGGAGGATCACGTTCGAGTTAATGACCCGAACGGTCTACAGTATATGAATAGGGTTGGAGACCTAATCCTGGATACACTGTGGATGCGACCCGCTTTGTATTAGATACAAATGAGGTGATCTGACTCATTCATGTGGTTGACATGCGAGTGGGGGCATCTTGTGCAATGAGATTGTACAAGACCGAACCGTGAATTATTAGACCCATCGATGTAAAATCGCTGATTGTGATGAGGACTAATAACTTCGTAGATGACCATTAGTGACTCGACCTGAATCCTGAGCGTGTTACGGACTCTTGTCTGCGGGGGTCTGTCCTTTGACTAGTACGGGTGAGGGTGGTCACAGTTACTCGCCCAATATGCCTATCTTCTCAGGGACAGGACCAAATAACGAGCTGGGAACTTAACTACGCGAGATGGAATTCACATGTTCCCGCCTTTAGGGAAACTAGAGGGGTTGTTCCCTTAAGTGTTGTCTCTAGGGCTTGGACAACGGGCGCCCACCTTCTCACTGGCCCGAGAAGGGTGTTGTGTATGGTTGGACCATCACAATGTGTTGTTCATCAGAGGAGCAGTGGGGACTTAAGGAACAAGAGGTAGACACAGGGGTAAAAAAGTAATTTTACCCAGCTGTGTCTACGAACAACCTGTGAAGGGTGGACTCATGGGTATTGGTTATATCAGTTGACACTGACAGGAGTGCAGCTACGTGAAGGGAATGAGAATCCTCGCGCAGCGGAAGACAATCGAATCGTCGTGGTATCATTATGCTACTTATTCTTGTTAAAACGATCTAACACTAGATCAAGGCTAAACATGCTGAAAAGAAAGAAATTTACAGCAAGGAGTTTACTTACTTGTTGTAGACAAACATCAAGAATTTCTTCCTCGGATCACGAACTCTTCGTGCTTCTCAACGATCACTTCTCTCGTACAAAACGAACACCACCAATGGCCTTCTCGGTTGTTCTTCCTTAGGAAGAAGGAAAGTGGTGGGACTTTTGTTTTGGAAAGGGAGGAAAAATGAGAGAGAATGGAGAGAATTCTTCTTCTCTTCTTTGATGAAAATCAAAAAATGAGAGAATGAACTTCATTCCTTCTTGCAAGAAGGGTTTATATAGTGGAATTGATGGAGTTAAAACCTCCACATAATTACCACTTTACCACAACTATAGGTTATGCAAATCTCATTTGCATAACCATATTATATAAGATATCTCATATCTCATATTGCAAATCTCATTTGAAATAATTGTGGATTAATATTGAATCACATCCAATTTAATTTCTCTCAATCAAATTCTCCAATTAGCCCTAATTTAACAATTAGGCTAACCTATAGTTTATTATGAATCTCATTCACATTAAACTATATATTATATCATTCATATCTCATATAAATGACATAAATGCCCTTAAAGTGAAATTGAACACTTCAATTTCATGCCAAAACATTAACCCTTCTTTTAATCCAGATAGAGCCAACCGAGGGACCTAATGGACCTACAGTGACGGGTTCTAATGATCCGAGATTAACCTGTCAAACTCTTTGACCCGGTTAACCAACATTCATTAGCTACGGTAACACTCCACTATAGCCCGTAGCTGCACTCTCGTCACTGTAGAATATTACGTGTCCACTGATATAACCAATGCCCATGAGTCGACCCTTCATAGGTTGTTCGTAGACACGGCTGGGTCAAATTATTGTTTACCCCTGTGTCTACTTCTTGTTCCTTAAGTCCCCACTGCTCCTCTAATGAACAACATATTGTGATGGTCTAACCATACACAACACCCTTCTCGGCTCAGTGAGAAGGTGGGCGCCCATTGTCCAAGCCCTGGAGACAGCACTTAAGGGAACAAGTGAATTCCATCTCGCGTAGTTAAGTTCCCAACTCCATACTTGGTCCTGTCCCTGAGAAGATAGGCATATTGGGCGAGTAACTATGACCACCCTCACCCGTACTAGTCAAAGGACAGACCCCCGAAGATAGGAGTTCGTGACACGCTCAGGATTCAGGTCGAGTCACTAATGGTCATCTACGAAGTTATTAGTCTTTACTGTCAACGGTGTTACATCAATAGGTCTAATAATTCACGGTCCGGTCTTGTACAATCTCATTGCACAGGATGCCCCCACTCGCATGTCAACCACATGAACGAGTCAGATCACCTCGTTTTTATCTAATACAAAGCGGGCCGCATCCACAATGTATCCATGATTAGGTCTCCAACCCTATCCATATATTGTAGACCGTTCGGGTCATTAACTCGAACGTGATCCTCCCTGTGTGTCCACTACACACCGTTTAAGTTCTAGTTCTCTCTTAAATTCAATGACCCTGGAGCTTAGTTTATTGGAAAAGTTTATAAATATTGCGAGACACAAAGTGATGAAATGAATAACTCTTATTATTTTCAAACAATATATTACAAACACGAGATTAGGACAAAAATCCCAACAAACTCCCACTTGGACTAAGCTAGTGGAGAAAATACATTTCCGAAATGTACATAAATTACAATGAAGTAATACAATAAACTAGGGCATTGAATACCCGTTTACACATCTCCCACTTGCCCTAGTCAGGAAGCTCTCGAAGACCTAGACTCTCTAGGTGACCCTCAAACACCTTAGCTGTGAGGGGATTTGTAAATGGATCAGCTACGTTGTGCTCCGACCCTATCTGCGTGACCGCCACATCTCCGCGGTGCACAATCTCCGTATCAGATGATACTTGCGCTCAATGTGGTTGCCTCTCTTATGGCTCCGGGGCTCATGTGAATTGACTCTTCGCACCAATCGCATTTATCACGAGCGATGTGATCGGCAAGTTCATATTTGGAACAACTTCCAAATCATGTCATGAACTTCCTAAGCCAAACGACTTCCTTTGCGCGCTTCACAAGCCGCAACATACTCCGCTTCCATAGTGGAATTAGCGATGCATCCCTGCTTAATGCTTCGCCATACTACAACTCCTCCATTAAAAATGAAGGTTGACCCGAAGTGGATTTCCTAGAATCCTTATCGGTCTGAAAATCGAAAATCGTAACTGTGTATCCCGTAAGGATCAAATCCCCACCGCCATACACTAAGTCGTAGTTCCTCGTTCTCCTAAGATACTTGAGGATTGCCTTTACGGCTGTCTAGTGATCTAATCCTGGATTGGACTGATATCTACTGACAATTCCTACTACATAACAGATGTCGGGCCTAATACACAACATGGCATACATCTGGCTCCCTAAACCTGAAGCATATGGAATCCGTCTCATATCCTCAACATCTTGAGCAGTCTTAGGACACTGATCCTTAGACAAGTGAACCCCATGCCTGAAAGGCAGCAAGCCCTTCTTAGAGTTCTGCATCTTATATCTAGACAATATCTTGTTAATATAAGACGCCTGAGAACATACTGAGCTTCTCCCAAATCTTTCATTTGGAATTGCGAAGCTAGCCACTTCTTAACGTCAGTAAGAAATTCTATCTCATTCCCAATGAGAAGAATATCGTCCACATACAACACCAAAAATGCGACAGTTTTGTCAACGATTTTCTTGTAAACACAAGACTCGTCGACATTTTCATCAAAGCCATAAGATTTGATCGCCTCATCAAACCTTATATTCCAAAACCTCGAAGCTTGTTTCAGCCCATAAATGGACCTATGAAGCCGACAAACCTTTTGCTCTCGGCTTTGGGCAATGAACTCTTTGGGCTGGTCCATGTAGATGGTCTCATCAAGTTTGCCATTCAGAAAGGCTGTCTTGACGTCCATCTGCCATACCTCGTAGTCATAATATGCGGTAATGGCAAGAAGGATCCTGATCGACTTTACCATGGCAACAGGTGAAAAGGTCTCCTCATAGTCAACCCCTTCAACCTGGGTAAAACCCTTTGCCACTAGTCGGGCTTTGAAGGTCTACACCTTCCCATCTACGCCACGTTTACGCTTGTAGATCTATTTGCAACCAATAGGTTTTACCCTATATGGTTGATCCACAAGCTCCCATAAAGAATTGAAGTACATAGACTCCATTTCCTTGTCCATAGCTTTAATCCAGTTGTCTTTGTCAACATCAACCATTGCCTGATCATAGGTCAATGGATCCTCACAGTCATCATCAGGAGCGACAACTGAGGTTTCAGCTAAACCCATGTAGCGATCAGGCGGTCTCACAGTCCTCCCACTACGTCGAGGCATTCCCAACTCTTGGGAACAGATTTGACTAGACGTGTTAGGATCAACAACACTTGTTGACGTACTAGCCCCATCAACAACTCTTGCTGATGTACTGTTCATTTCATTCAACACAATTTTACTTCTTGGTAAATGATCCCTGATGTGGTCTTCCTCTAGGAAAGTGGCGTTTGTCGACACAAGCACCCTATTTTCCTTAGGATCGTAAAACAGACCACCTCTAGTCTCTTTAGGGTAACCTACGAATAGGCACAATTTCGAACGGGGTTCTAACTTTTTTGGGTTTGACACCAACACGTGGGTCGGGCATCCCCAAATCCTGAAATGATGTACACTGCCTTTACGTCCACTCCAGAGCTCGAAAGGTGTTTCACAAACACTCTTCGACGGAACATTGTTCAAAATATAAACCGCAGTCTCCAATGCGTACCCCCAAAAAGAATCAGGGAGACGAGCATAGCTCATCATCGACCGAACCATGTCCAACAAGGTTCTGTTTCTCCTCTCTGATACACCATTATGTTGTGGCATGCTAGACGCTGATAGTTGGGACGTAATTCCGTGTTCTATCATATAGTCCTTGAATTCAGTGTCCATGTACTCTCCACCTCGATCCTGGATCGAAGCTATCAACTAACGAGTGAAGCTTATCTCAACCATCCCTCTGCCTCAAGGCAATGCACTCCGGGCTCAGAAGCACCAGAACCTGCTGCATATGACCCTCGAAAGGAAGTACCAAGTGTTTTAAGCGATTTACCTAAGAGGTTCTCAACCTCAGTCTTGTACTCCTTGAACTTTTCAAGAGTTTCAGACTTCTTGTGCATTAGGTAAATATACCCATATCTGGAGTAATCGTCTATGAAAGACACGAAATACTCATAACCGCCTCGAGCTTTAACATTCATCAGACCACAGAGGTCAGAATGTACTAACTCAAGAGGCTCTTGGGTTCTATATCCATTTCCACTAAAAGGACGTTTGGTCATTTTACCCTCAAGGCATGACTCACACACCGACAACGAGTTTTCTTCCAACTCGTTTAGAAGTCCACTCTTCACTAGTTTCTCAATCCTATTAAGATTAATGTGGCCTAACCGTAGATGCCAAAGATGGACATTTTCTTTAGGAGAAACTTTTGCTTTCTTAGTTCGTGTTATCTTAGCTTTTAAACAATTCGATGATTCAAAACACTTTTGACCGAATTAGGTTTCAAAACATACAGATTATGTTCGAGTTAATCTGAACAAATAACATTCCCTTTGAAAGAAATAAACGCTTTATTTAATTCAAAAGAAATAGAAATACAATGTTCAATTAAGCAGGAAATTGAAACAAGGTTTCTAGTAAACCCTGGAACTATATACAAATTGTCCAACAATAAGTACTTCCCGCCAAAGTGTAGCTTCACTGCGCGATCATTGCGAGAGACAAGCTCCCGGATCCAACCCGTAGAGTCACCTCACTCTCTCGCAGTGGTGCCAGAATCAATCCTCGAAAAGAAGAACAAACGTGGTTAGTGGCGCCCGAATCCAATATCCAGGCAGAGTCACTACTCTCCACTAAACATGTTTCTGTCACAAGTAAATAACATTTACCTTGATTCTTCCTCTCGGCAGAATTTGGACAGTTCCTCTTCCAGTGTCTGCCACCATTGCAGTGGAAACACTTTCCTTTGTCTGCAACCTCCTTGACCTTTTTCCCTTGTGGCGCGGCTCGGGTCGGTTTTACCCCTCTTCATCCACTTCTTCCCTTTCGGCGTGAAGGAGCAACGAGTTTCGTCCCCGCAGGTGGAACCCCGTGATAAGACACATGAGGCAACATTTGCCTCGATTCCTTGACCTGCTCAAGGATTGGAAATTCTGTAGCTCATTGAGGAGGGTAGTCGAGTGTAGCTAATTTTGTTCATAACAAAGATTGCTCTGGCCCAGAAGGAAACTCTTCTAAGAGTCTCCAAAATAAAAAGCGACTGGCTCGACTTCGTCGATCGAAGCCCCGCTTCATCTCGGTCGATTAAAGTGGGTCATCATGTCTAGAACATGTTAACGGACGAGACGACCCTCTTTTATCCGTGCGTTGAAGACGCGTGCTTGAGCGAGTCATGTCGGCCCCTGAAAGGATCGTTGTCCAAACATTTCTGCAAGGACTCCATGATCTCCTTAGCGAGACCATCGGCTCATGTTTCTTTGCCAGGAAATCAGACATGCTGGCAATTATGTAGACCTTGGCCTTTTCATTGGCCATGATCCACCAATCGTACGTATCGCGAACACTTCGCGATGCGGTCGAGCCCGACATCTGAGGACACTCCTCGAGGCGGCTAAACTTTATGTCGTCGCCGATTACCAAAATTGTGTTTATGTTGTTTTTCCAACTTTGGTAATTATCTCCCACTAACTTATTGGACGCGAGTAATGCTATTATTGCGCTAGACGGTTTTAAATTGAAAAATAAGAAAAACTTTGTATTAGTCTCATGAAACTTTTGAAATCCAATCAAGTTTTAGCAAAATTGTTTCATGATCCCTAGGTCATTCAAAATTTTGCAATGATACCCTAAAGGTTTAGAATGACCGCCAGAAGGGTGAATGTAACACTCCTCCTCTAGGGCGAGACTTTCTCGATCGGACCCCAATCCCGAATAACTCTTATTCCATTAGGCGTCCAATTACCATTGTTCGGTCGAATTCATTAACACTTAACGAATTCTGTGAGTGTCAGCCTCAATCTTTAAGTTTCCAAGCATCCGTCCAAACAATAGCCACCGAAGGGTGAACCAAGAAGGAAAACCAACCAGGAAACTGTATCCCTTTCAGAAATTCACAGTGTTTCGACTCCCATGATCAAGCCCTCCGAAGGATTATTTGGTCCAGGCAAAACTAGCAGGCAGATCATAGGCGTCTCACGGTGTGAATCGAAAGAAGAGACCGTGGGTCTCATTTTCACAAGTCCCGCTCCCACTCACTATAAGTACTCTCTCCATCCACGATGATTTTGACCTATACAAATGCCACCCAAAGGGGGACGCTCCCATTTGCGCCACGAGGCCGAGTATAGATCTCACGGTGCGGACTTAAAGGAGATTTTTGGTTGGAAATTCAAATGTATCTCATACACTATATTTCCTCCCACTCAACACTTTAAGTTTAATAGGGATTGACCTAGATAAACCGGCTAAAATTTACCTAAGTCTACCAATATAACTTTTATATGGTATTAACCTAAGTCTATAATCACATTATAACTTAGGTCTAAGTGAGTAAATTAATTAACTCTTAATTAACGGCACTCACGAGAATATAACCTAAGAATCTCCGGACCGAATTCACTCCCAGGTCGGTTTCCAGGTAGGGGTGTTCTGCAAGCGTTAACTTAAATACCCCAGCCTTAGACAAAACCTTCCTTAGACAGAGTTACTAATCAGTCTCCATTCAAAGGTTATATTTGATTTCCTAATTTCTAATCTTATTAGAAATAAGAAAACCTAAGTCTAATTATTCAAGTTCTAAACACTTTAAAACTAATAATTAACTTAGGTTGCATGCATTTCTATGTTATAGTGCTTGATCATCCATCACATGAATAATACTATACTATAACATACATTCATCACATGAATTAAATGCATGAGCATGCTTTTAATTTAAAAATATAACACTTATATTTAAATAAATTAAAACATGCATACATTATATTATAACTCTTATAATATAATCCTATCATGCATACTATATATTATAACTCTTATAATATAAATATGATGCATGAAATGTTTAACCTAAGGTGGGATTTTAAATCTATATGACATACATTATGCACATATCAATTAATTAAAATATACATCTCATGCATAAAATAATTAAACAGCAAAAATGGACCGGTTTTTGGCACCTAGGGGCAATTATTTAATTAAATTACATTAATATAAAATTTATATTAATATTATTTAATAAAATAATTAAATAAATAAATAAATTACAATTTATAAATAATAAAATAAAAATAAATCGAAAATAAACTGCCCACTTTGAGAAATCACGTCCCACGTTCGCGAAACTGCCTCCAGCAAACCAACATTCATCTCATGAAATTAAGGCAATTTACCCACCTAATTTTAACAAAACAGTACATAAATGAAGAACCATCGAAATGGCTCTGATACCAATTGAAGGGAATGAGGATCCCGCGCAGCTGAAGACGATCGAATCGTCGTGGTATTATTATGCTACTTGTTCTTGTTAAAATGATCTAACACTAAATCTAGGCTAAACATGCTGAAAAGGAAGAAATTTACAGCAAGAAGGAGTTTACTTGTTGTAGACAAACTTCAAGAATTTCTTCCTCGGATCACGAACTCTTCATGATTCTCGACGATCGCTTCTCTATTACAAAACGAACACCACCAATGACCTTCTCGGTTGTTCTTCCGTAGGAAGAAGGAAAGTGGTGGGACTTTTGTTTTGGAAAGGGAGGAAAAATGAGAGAGAATGGAGAGAATTCTTCTTCTCTTCTTTAATGAAAATCAAAAAATGAGAAAATGAGCTTCATTCCTTCATGCAAGAAGGGTTTATATAGTGGAATTGATGGAGTTAAAACCTCCACATAATTACCACTTTACCACAACCATTGGTTATGCAAATCTCATTTGCATAACCAAATAATATAAGATATCTCATATCTCATATTGCAAATCTCATTTGCAATAATTGTGGATTAATTAAATTGAATCACATCCAATTTAATTTCTCTAAATCAAATTCTCCAATTAGCCCTAATTCAACAATTAGGCTAACCTATAGTTTATTATGAATCTCATTCACATTAAACTATATATTATATCATTCATATCTCATATAAATGACATAAATGCCCTTAAAGTGAAATTGAACACTTCAATTTCATACCAAAACATTAACCCTTCTTTTAATCCAGATTGAGCCAACCGAGGGACCTAATGGACCTATAGTGACGGGCTCCAATGATCCGAGATTAACCTGTCAAACTCTTTGACCCGGTTAATCAACATTCATTAGCTACGGTAACACTCCACTATAGCCCGTAGCTGCACTCCCGTCAGTGTAGAATATTACGTGTCCATTGATATAACCAATGCCCATGAGTCGACCCTTCACAGGTTGTTCGTAGACACGGCTGGGTCAAATTACCGTTTTACCTCTGTGTCTACTTCTTGTTCCTTAAGTCCCCACTGCTCCTCTAATGAACAACATATTGTGATGGTCCAACCATACACAACACCCTTCTCGGGCCAGTGAGAAGGTGGGCTCCCGTTGTCCAAGCCCTGGAGACAGCACTTAAGGGAACAACCCCTTTAGTTTCCCTAAAGGCGGGAACGTGTGAATTCAATCTCGCGTAGTTAAGTCCCCAGCTCCCTCCTTGGTCCTATCCCTGAGAAGATAGGCATATTGGGCGAGTAAATCGTGACCACCTCACCCGTACTAGTCAGTCAAAGGGACGGACTCTGCCAGACGAGAGTACGTAACACGCTCGTGATTCGTGTCGAGTCACTAATGGTCATCTCACGAAGTTATTAGTCCTTTCTTGTCCAGCGGTGTTACATCGTGAGGTCTAATAATTCATGGTCCGGTCTTATACAATCTCATTGCACAGGATGCCCCCACTCGCATGTCAACCACATGAACGAGTCAGATCACCTCGTTTGTATCTAATACAATACGGGTCGCATCCACAGTGTATCAGGATTAGGTCTCCAACCCTATCCATATACTATAGACCGTTCGGGTCATTAACTCGAACGTGATCCTCCCTGTGTGTCCACTACACACCGTTCAAGTTCTAGTTCTCTCATAAATTCAATGACCCTAGAGCTTAGTTTATTGGAAAAATTTATAAATATTGCGAGACACAAAGTGATGAAATGAATAACTCTTATTAATTTCAAACAATATATTACAAACACGTAATTAGGAAAAAAATCCCAACACTAAGGGCTATAGTGGAGTTTTACCATAGCTAATGAATGTTGATTAACCAGGTCAAGGAGTTTGATAGGTTAATCTCGGATTATTGGAACCCGTCACTGTAGGTCCATTAGGTCCCTCGATTGGTTCCATCTAGGTTAAAAGAAGGCTTAGGGTTTCGGTATGAAATTGAAGTGTTCAATTTCATATAGAGGCATTTATGTCATTTATATGAGATATGAATGATATAATATATAGTTTAATGTGAATGAGATTCATAATAAACTATAGGTTAGCCTAATTGTTGAATTATGGCTAATTGGAGAAATTAATTGAGAGAAATTAAATTGGATGTGATTCAATTTAATTAATCCACAATTATAGCAAATGTGATTTGCAATATGAGATATGAGATATCTTATATTATATGGTTATGCAAATATGATTCACATAACCCATGGTTGTTGTAAAATGGTAATAATGTGGAGATTTTAACAACATGATTATTCCACTATTTAATCCCTTCTTGCAAGAAGAAAAAACTCTCACTCTCATTTTTTGGATTTCACCAAAGAGAAGAATCTAAAATTCTCTGTACTCTCCTCCCTCTCCAAAACCAAAAAGTCCCACCACTTTCCTTCTTCCAAAGGAAAACAACCGAGAAGGTCGTTGGTGGTGTTCGGTTTTCGTTCGAGAGAAGCGTTCGTTAAGATTGAGAAGCACGAAGTGTTCGTGATCGAGGAAGGAACTTTGAAGAACTTTCTACAACAAGTAAGTACGTTCTTCTCGCTGTAATTTCATTCTTCTTTTGTATGTTTAACTTAGATCTAAGTGTTAGGACGTTTTAACAAAATTCTAGTAGTGTAACGATACCTTGACGATTCGATCATCTTCCGCTGCGCGGGAATTTTCATTCCCTTCTATTGGTATCAGAGCCATTTCGATGGTTCTTCGTTATGCACTGTTGTTTTGTTAAAATAGGTGGGTAAATTGCCTTATTTCATGAGATGAATGCTGGTTTGCATGATGGATGTTTCGGTTTTTTGCATTTTTTAGATTTACAATTATGTTGATGAGATCAATGTAAAGGCCCGTTGTTTTTGGGCAATTAAGTTGTAAATCGAGTCTGTAAAGTCCGAGTCTTTAGTAGCAAGGGTTGCTGTAAAGAAATCAGAGCAGAAACGAGCGAAAATCGAAGCAAAACATCAAAGGAGTTTGTTGTACATGCGACGGCGTTGAGACGCTGTTCATTGGCGTCTCAACGCTGTGCCAGCGGAAGCAAGGCGTGTTGTAGGACACGCCTAGCGTTGCAACGCTGCCCACGACATTGCAACGCTGCACGTGATAGTGGGCAGTTCGCGAGGCGGTTTCGCACAACGTGGGCGAGAGAGGCAGTTATTTTCCCTTTTTTCTTTATTTATTAAATGAAAATGAGTTTTATTTATTTATTTAATTATTTTATTAAATAATATTAATATAAATGTTATATTAATGTTATTTAATTAAATAATTGTCCCTAAGTGCCAAAAATCGGTCAATTTTTTCTATTTAATTAGTTTATGCATGTGATGTATATTTTAATTAATTTCTATGTGCATAATGTATATCATATAGATTTAAAATCCCACCTTAGGTTAAACATATTCATGCATCATTTATATTATAAGAGTTATAATATAATTAAATACATGTTTAATTTAATTAATATAAGTGTTATATTTTTTAGAATAAAGTATGCTCATGCATTTATATTCATGTGATGAATTATATTATGTTATAGTATATAGTTATTCATGTGATGAATGATCAAACACTATAACATAGAAATGCATGCAACCGAAGTTAATTATTAGTTTTAAACAGTTTAGAACTTGAATAATTAGACTTAGGTTTTCTATTTTCTAATAAGATTAGAAATTAGGAAAGCAAAGTTTAGTCTATGAATGGAGACTGATTAGTAACTCTGTCTACGGAAGGTTTTGTCTAAGGCTAGGGTATTTAAGTTTACGCTTACGGAACACCCCTACCTGGAAACCGACCTGGTGAATTCGATCCAGAGATTCTTAGATTATACTTATCGTGAGTGTCGTTAATTAAAAGTATTTTAATTTACTCACATAGTCCTAAGTAATAATGTGATTATAAACTTAGGTTAATACCATATAAGAGTTATGTTGGTAGACTTAGGTAAATTTTAGCCTGTTTATCTAGGTCAATTCTTAATAAAATTAAAATGCTAAGTGGTTGGAAATATAGTGTATGAGATACATTTAATTTTCGACCACAAATCTCCGTTATGTCCGCACCGTGAGATCTATACTCGGCCTCGTGGCGCAAATGGGAGCGTCCCCCTTCGGGTGGCATTTGTATAGGTCAATATTATCGTGGATGGAGAGAGTACTTATAGTGAGTGGGAGTGGGACTTGTGAAAACGGGACCCACGATCTCTTCCTTCGATTCACACCGTGAGACACCTATGATCTGCCTGCTAGTTTGGCCTGGACCAGACAATCCCTTCGGAGGGCCTGATCATGGGAGTCGGAACACCGTGAATTTTCGAAAGGGATACAATTTCCTGGTTGGTTTTCCTTCTTGGTTCACCCTTCGGTGGCTATTGTTTAGACGGATGCTTGGAAACTTAAAGATTGAGGGTGACACTCACAGAATTCGTTAAGAGTTAATGAATTCGACCAAACAATGGTAATTAGACGCCTAATTGAATAAGAGTTATTCTGGGATTAGGGTCTGGTCGAGAAAGTCTCGTCCTAGAGGAGAAGTGTTTTGTTCACCCATCAGTGGCGTTTATTTTAAACCTTTAGGATATCATTGCAAATTTTGAATGACCTAAGGATCATGAAACAATTTTTGCTAAAACTTTGTTGGATTTTAAAAGGTTTTTCACGAGCCTAACACAAAGTTTTCTAATATTTAAACTTAAAAATGTCAAGCTCAATCATAGCTCTTCTCGCGTCTGATAAACTAGTGGGAGATAATTACCAAACTTGGAAAAACAACATAAACACAATTTTGGTAACTGACGACATTAAGTTCGTGCTCTCTGAGGAATGTCCTCAGATGCCGGGCTCGACGTCGCGAAGTGTTCGCGATGCATATGATCGATGGATCAGGGCCAATGAAAAGGCCAAGGTCTATATCATTGCCAGCATGTCTGTTGTTTTGGCAAAGAAGCATGAGTTGATGGCCACCGCTAAGGAGTCATGGAGTCTTCACAGGATATGTTTGGACAACAGTCCTTTCAAGTCTGACATGACTCGTTCAAATACGTCTTCAACGCACGGATGAAAGAGGGGTGGTCAGTCCGTGAACATGTTCTAGACATGATGACCCACTTTAATCTGGCTGAGATGAACGGAGCTTCGATCGACGAGTCGAGCCAGGTCAGTTTTATCTTGGAGACTCTTCCGAAGACTTTCCTTCAGTTTCGTAGCAATGCTGTTATGAACAAAATTAGCTACACTCTGACTACCCTCCTCAATGAGCTACAGAATTTCCAGTCCTTGATGAGAGTCAGGGCACCGGAATCTGAGGTAAATGTTGCCTATAGGTCTTATCACAGGGGTTCGACCTCTGGGACTAAACCTGTTGCTCCTTCACGCCTGAAAGGGAAGAAGAGGATGAAGAGGGGTAAAACTAACCGAGCTGCCGCCCAAAAGGGCAAGAAGGTTAAGGACGTTGTAGAAAAAGGAAAGTGTTTCCACTGCAATGGGGGCGGACACTGGAGGAGGAACTGTCCCAAATTCCTAGCCGAGAGGAAGAATCAAGGTAAATGTGATTTATTTGTGACTGAAACCGTTTTAGTGGAGAGTAGTGACTCTGCCTGGATATTGGATTCGGGTGCCACTAACCATGTTTGTTCTTCTTTTTAGGGGATTGATTCCTGGCAGCAGCTGCGAGAGGGTGAGGTGACTCTATGGATTGGATCCGGGGAGCTTGTCTCTGTTGCAGCGGTCGACACGGTGAAGCTACATTTCGGCGGGAAGTACATATTATTAGATAATTTGTACATTGTACCATGGTTTACTAGAAACCTTCTTTCCATTTCCTTCCTTATTGAACAATGCATATCTGTTTCCTTTAAATCCAATAAAGCGTTTATTTCTTTCAAAGGCAATCTTATTTGTTCTGCTTCACTTGAGCATAATCTGTATGTTTTGAAACCTAATTCAGTCAAAAGTGTTTTGAATACTGAATTGTTTAAAACTGCAGAAACACGAACTAAAAGAACGAAAATTTCTCCTAAGAAAAATCCCCATCTTTGGCATCTACGGCTAGTCCACATTAATCTCAATAGGATTGAGAAACTGGTGAAGAGTGGACTTCTAAATGAGTTGGAAGAAAACTCTTTACTGGTGTGTGAGTCATGCCTTGAGGGCAAAATGGCCAAACGTTCTTTTAGTGGAAAAGGATATAGAGCCAAAGAGCCACTTGATCTTATACATTCTGACCTCTGTGGTCTGATGAATGTTAAAGCACGAGGTGGTTATGAATACTTCGTGTCTTTCATAGATGATTACTCGAGGTATGGGTATGTTTACCTAATGCATAAGAAGTTTGAAACTCTTGAAAAGTTCAAGGAGTACAAGACTGAGGTTGAGAACCTCTTAGGTAAATTGCTGAAAACACAATTGGATCGAGGTGGAGAGTACATGGACACTGAATTCCAGGACTATATGATAGAACACGGAATTACGTTCCAACTCTCAGCACCTTGTCTGCCACAGCAGAATGGTGTATCGGAGAGGAGAAACAGAACCTTGTTGGACATGGTTCGGTCGATGATGAGCTATGCTCGCCTACCTGATTCTTTTTGGGGTTACGTAGTGGAGACTGCGGTCTATATTTTGAACAACGTTCCGTCGAAGAGTGTTTGTGAATCACCTTTCGAACTCTGGAATGGTCGTAAAGGAAGTTTACACCATTTTAGGATTTTGAGATGCCCGACCCACGTGTTGGTGTCAAACCCGAAAAAGTTGGAACTCCGTTCGAAATTGTGCCTATTCGTAGGTTACCCTAAAGAGACTATGGGTGGTCTATTTTTTGATCCTAAGGAAAATAGGGAGCTTGTGTCGACAAACGCCTCTTTCCTAGAGGAAGACCACGTCAGGGATCATTTACCAAGGAGTAAAATTGTATTAAATGAAATGGACAGTACATCAACAAGAGTTGCTGATGGGGCTAGTACATCAACAAGTGTTTTTTATCCTAGCATGTCTAGTCAAATCCGTTCCCAAGAGTTGGGAATGCCTCGACGTAGTGGGAGGGCTGTGAGACAGCATGATCGTTACATGGGTTTAGCTGAAACCTCAGTTGTCGCTCCTGATGATGACTGTGAGGATCCATTTACCTATGATCAGGCAATGGTTGATATTGACAAAGACGAATGGATTAAAGTTATGGACCAGGAAATGGAGTCGATGTACTTCAATTCTGTCTGGGAGCTTGTACATCAACCGGATGGGGTAAAACCTATTGGTTGCAAATGGATCTACAAGCGTAAACGTGGCGTAGATGGGACGGTGCAGACCTTTAAAGCCTGACTAGTGGCAAAGGGTTTTACCCAGGTTGAAGGGGTTGACTATGAGGAGACCTTTTCACCTGTTGCCATAGTAAAGTCGATCAGGATCCTTTTGGCCATTGCCGCGTATTATGACTACGAGGTATGCCAGATGGACGTCAAGACAACCTTTATGAATGGCAAACTTGATGAAACCATCTACATGGACCAACCCAAAGAGTTCATTTCACAAGGCCAATAACAAAAGGTTTGCCGGCTTCATAGGTCTATTTATGGACAGAAACAAGCTTCGAGGTCTTGGAATATAAGGTTTGATGAGGCGATCAAATCTTATGGCTTTAATTAAAATGTCGACGAGCCTTGTGTCTACAAGAAAATCGTTGACAAAACTGTCGCATTTTTAGTGTTGTATGTGGATGATATTCTTCTCATTGGGAATGAGGTAGAATTTCTTACTGACGTTAAGAAGTGGCTAGCTTCGCAATTCCAAATGAAAGATTTGGGAGAAGCTCAGTATATGTTCTAGGTATCCGATAGTCCGGAGCCTAAGAATAGAAAGCTAGCCTTGTCTCAAAGCCTTATATATTGACAAGATGTTGTCTAGATATAAGATGCAGAACTTCAAGAAGGGTTTGCTGCCTTTCAGGCATGCGGTTCACTTGTCTAAGGATCACTATCCTAAGACTCCTCAAGAGGTTGAGGATATGAGACGGATCCCATATGCTTCAGCTGTAGGGAGCCTGATGTATGCCATGTTGTGTACTAGGCCCGACATCCATTATGCAAAGGGGATTGTCGGTGAGTATTAATCCAATGCGAGGATTAGATCACCGGGATGTACCGTAAAGGAAATCCTCAAGTATCTTAGGAGAATGAGGAACTACAACTTAGTGTATGGCAGGGGGGATTTGATCCTTACCGGATACACGGATTCTGACTTTCAGACCGATAAGGATTCTAGGAAATCCACTTCGGGGTCAACCTTCATTCTGAATGGAGGAGTTGTAGTATGGCGAAGCATCAAACAGGGATGCATCGCTGATTCCACTATGGAAGCGGAGTACGTTGCGGCTTGTGAAGCTGCAAAGGAAGCTGTTTGGCTCAGGAAGTTCATGTTAGATTTGAAAGTTGTTCCAAATATGAACTTGTCGATCACGTTGTTCTGTGATAACAGTGGTGCAGTAGCCAACTCACGAGAGCCTCGGAGCCATAAGAGAGGAAAACACATTGAGCGGAAGTATCATCTGATACGAGAGATTGTGCACTATGGAGACGTGACAGTCACGTAAATAACCTCGGAGCACAACGTAGCTGATACATTTACAAAGCCCCTCACGGCTATGGTGTTTGATGGTCACCTAGAGAGTCTAGGTCTTCGAGTGCTTCCTGACTAGGGCAGATGGGAGATGTGTAAACGGGTATTCAATGCCCTAGTTTATTGTATTACTTAATTGTAATTCATGTACATATTTTCTCCACTAGCTTAGTCCAAGTGGGAGTTTGTTGGGATTTTTGTCCTAATCTCGTGTTCATAATTACTATTTGAAATTAATAAGAGTTATTTATTTCATTACTTTGTGTCTCGCAAATTTTACAAACTTTTCCAATAAACTAAGCTCTAGGGTCATTGAATTTATGAGAGAACAACAACTTGAACGGTGTGTAGTGGACACACAGGGAGGATCACGTTCGAGTTAATGACCCGAATGGTCTACAGTATATGGATAGGGTTGGAGACCTAATCCTGGATACGCTGTGGATGCGACCCGCTTTGTATTAGATACAAACAAGGTGAACTGACTCGTTCATGTGGTTGACATGCGAGTGGGGGCATCCTGTGCAATAAGATTGTACAAGACCGGACCGTGAATTATTAGACCTACTGATGTAACACCGTAGACAGTAAGGACTAATAACTTCGTAGATGATCATTAGTGACTCGACCAGAATCCTGAGCATGTTACAGACTCGTATCTGCGGGGGGCTGTCCTTTGACTAGTACGGTGAGGATGGTCACAGTTACTCGCCCAATATGCCTATCTTCTCAGGGACAGGACCAAGTAGGGAGCTGGGAACTTAACTACGCGAGATGGAATTCAGTCGTTCCCGCCTTTAGGGAAACTAGAAGGGTTGTTCCCTTAAGTACTGTCTTCAGGGCTTGGACAACGAGGACCCACCTTCTCACTGGCCCGAGAAGGGTGTTCTGTATGGTTGGACCATCACAATGTGTTGTTCATTAGAGGAGCAGTGGGGACTTAAGGAACAAGAGGTAGACACAGGGGTAAAACGGTAATTTGACCCAGCCGTGTCTACGAACAACCTGTGAAGGGTCTACTCATGGGTATTGGTTATATTAGTGGCGTAATATTCCGCACTGACAGGAGTGCAGCTACGGGCTATAGTGGAGTGTTACTGTCGCTAATGAATGTTGATTAACCGAGTCAAAGAGTTTGATAGGTTAATCTCGGATCATTGGAGCCCGTCACTGTGGGTTCATTAGGTCCCTCGGTTGGCTCCATCTGGGTTAAAAGAAGGCTTAGGGTTTTGGTATGAAATTGAAGTATTCAATTTCATATAGAGGCATTTATGTCATTTATATGAGATATGAATGATATAATATATAGTTTAATGTGAATGAGATTCATAATAAACTATAGGTTAGCCTAATTGTTGAATTAGGGCTAATTGAAGAAATTAATTGAGAGAAATTAAATTAGATGTGATTCAATTTATTTAATCCATAAATAGCAAATGTGATTTGCAATATGAGATATGAGATATTTTATATTATATGGTTATGCAAATATTATTTGCATAACCCATGGTTGTGATAAAATAGTAATAATGTGGCGATTTTAACTCCATGATTATTCCACTATTTAATCCCTTCTTGCAAGAAGAAAAAAACTCTCACACTCTCATTTTTTGCATTTCACCAAAGAGAAGAGTCTAAAATTCTCTCTACTCTCCTCCCTCTCCAAAACCAAAAAGTCCCACCACTTTCCTTCTTCCAAAGGAAGAACAACCGAGAAGGTCGTTGGTGGTGTTCGATTTTCGTTCGAGAGAAGCGTTCGTTGAGATCGAGAAGCACGAAGTGTTCGTGACCGAGGAAGAAACTTTGAAGAACTGTCTATAACAAGTATGTACGTTCTTCTCGTTGTAATTTCCTTCTTCATTTGTATGTTTAACTTAGATCTAAGTGTTAGGTCGTTTTAACAAAATTCTAGTAGCGTAACGATACCTTGACGATTCGATCGTCTTCCGCTGCGCGGGGATTTTCATTCCCTTCAAGAGCATTATGCCTGACTTGAAAAAATTGTTGTCTGAACATGCCTTGCACCGAATCCATGATTTCCTTAGCGGTCGTCATTCCCTCGTGCTTTTTGGCTAGTATGTAAGACATACTTGTCAATATATAGACCTTGGCCTTAACATTGGTCTTGATCAATCTATCGTATTTCGTGATGCATTCGAGCTTGGCACCTGAGGACACTCCTCAGTAAGCACAAAATTAAGATCATCCGTATCCAAGATTATGTTAAGGTTGTTCTTCCATGTCATCATGTTTTTCGCGGTTAGTTTTTCCATGGCTAATAAGGAAATGACTAAGCTATTCATTTTTGCTGGAAGAAATAAATTACTTGTATTAGTTTCTTGCTAAATCAAATCAGTTTTAGCTAATTATCTAATGATTCCTAGGTCATTAACAATTTGCAATGATACTCCAAAGGTTTAGAATGTATGACACCGAAGGATAATAAAAACACTCCTCCTCTGGATCAAGACATTCTTGAACAAAACCTAATTCCCAAATATATCTTATTCCTATAGGCTTTAGTTACCATTATTTGGTCTAGATACGCTTACTCCGAACATATCCCATGAGTGTGACCAACAATCTTTAGATTCCAGCGTCCCGATCCAACCAAATCCATCGAGAGGAGGACAAAGTTGGAAAACAGACTAAGGTAACCTTTATCCCTTTCAAGTGTTCATTGTGTTTCGATCCCCTATGATGAAAGCCCTCCGAAGGGATTGTCTGGTGCAGGCGAAACTAGCGGGTTGACCATAGTAATCTCACAGTGTGAACTGATAGAAGAGACCGTGGGTTTTGTTTTCACAATTCCCGCTCTCACTCACTATAAGTAACCTCTCATTTCACCTTGATATTGACCCATACAAACACCATCCGAAGGGGGACGCTCCCGTTTGCGCCACGATACCGAGTATGGATCTCACGGTGTGAATTTCCCTAAAGAAATGTACATGGAAAATATGATGTATCATATTGTTGCGCAATACTATGATAATGCAATACCGCAAGTGTACGGGTCAAGTTTTAGTATAGTGATTTGAGTACATAGTATCGTCCTCAGGAATGAGTTTTCTAGATTAATTAATTACCAAGATACTTTTTTCTTAATTTTAGCTAAAGCAACAAAACTTTGATGGATAGGTGGTGAAACAAGAATTAAAGACAAACAAACATGTGGAGACACGAATTGATAGATTTAAAGGAAATTGACCATGCAACTCAACACTTAATTACACATGCAATGAATAAATGAGATGAATTTATAAACAAGAAGTAAATTACTCAAGAAAGTCTCTCGATCTCTCAAGAGCCTTGCACATACAATAAATCCTATAGTCTCCATATAAAATCTAAGCATTCACGGCATTAAGAAACTTCTTTATGTGTTTCCCTTAAACTTCTAAGTCATTCTCATGCAAAAATTCTAAGGGTTTTGACAACCTTGTTCTAATTTAAGTTTTTTCTCTCGAGTCCACTTAAACCAAAGATATAAATGAAATTAAGAATGAATTTCCAAAAATAAAGATCAAAACATACTTCAATACATGACAAAGAAGTCTTAATAAGCAAATCAAATCCTAACAACAACATTTAGTTACTCTAAATCACATGAAAACAAACTTAAAAATGTAGGAAACGTCTTAAAACGCTATTACAAATTGAAAGAAAGAGAAATTAAGCTTATGTGTTGATGTCGGTCCTTCGTCTCTGAGCTCCCGTCTTCGATCTCGAACCTCCACGAGTGCTTTGGCTCCCAAAAACGCTATTTTCTCTCTTCTTACAAAGTGTATTTCGAAATTAGGGTGGATTATCTACCAAATTCGGCTCCCCTTTGCAAGAAGAAATAATGTTGTATTTATAGGTGAATTCGGTGCAGCGTTGCAACGCTAGGGACAGCTGATAACTCACCATAAGTGAGTTATTTTACTAGAATTTTAGTGTTTAATCTACTTGAATTGCATCTAATTTAGTGATCCTCATGTTATTTTATCCCTAAATTATGTGTGTTAACTTTAAAATCTTGAATTTAAGCATTAGGTGCAAAAAGAATTAATTTTGATGTTTTTGTGCTTTAATTTAAGAAATTTTTGAAAATAAGCTAACAGTTAATTAAAGACCAAAATTTGAGATTTTTCTTAACTCCAAAAATCCTTGCGTATTTTGATTTATAATTAACTTCATATATTTATTTGGGATTTTTCTGTGTGCAGGAGATTATAAAAATTACAAGAGTCCCTAAGGGCATTTTAGATATCTTACCCGAAGGGTAAGATGGTCTTTCTACCCTTAAGGGCATTTTTGTAATTTGTAGAATTAGGGCAACACCATCTTATATAAGGAGGCTAGGGTTCAAGTGCAAAAGGGAGAGAAGAAGTGGGCGATTGCTACAACAAAGGTGTGTATTGAAGAGAAGAATCATGAAAGTGCCATTGTTGTAGCAATCGTGCTATTGAGAAAAAAATCGAAGCTTCAAGGTGCCATTGTTGTAGCAAAAATCGTGCAGTTCGGTTTTTCACAGACGATGCTCACAAAGATGTTGTTTCCTGACGTTTCCACCGTTGGATTATGCTGCAATGTTGACAGCTTGTTCGAAACTCATAGGGCTTTACTTTGAACGGTTGGATCGTCGTTCTGAGCTTCGCTGTGTCGGATATCGCTGTCACGTTGGCAGATCAGTGCAGTTCGGTTTTTCACCGGCGGCGCTCAAAAAGTTGTCGATTTCTGGAGTTTCAACCGTTGGATTGTGCTGAAATTTTGACAGCTTGTTCGGGACTCACAGGGCTTTGTTTTGAATGGTTGGATCGTTGTTTCGAGCTTCCGTTAATGAGATATCTCTATCGAACTGAACTTGAAAAATAAGGCCACCTGCTGTGTAACGTTTTCCCTATCTCTAAGTGTTATTGCTTGTTGTCAACCACCAATTTAATACTGGATTTTTGGGTTGTTTACGTACTGATTTAGACTACTTTTGCTCACTCTTTTAAGCATAACTCGTGATTGTTTTAGGCTAGAATTGTGATTGATTTAGGCTAATTTAGTGAACATTGTTGGTTGTTTTGCATGAACTCCTTGATCAATAAAAGCATGCTTAAACTAGAAATATGTGACTCGATTTTAATCATGAACTAAATTTTCTTAGGCAAAGGTTAGATTGTTTTAATGTAATTTTCGATTAAATTTATGGTTGATGCCATTAATTGAATTTATGAAATTTTATTGAATTTAACGTTGCATAAGAATTAAAATTAGCCTTTTTAACTTCTCTATAATTCACAAACTTGGGAAAGCTAATGAATTAGAAAACTAAAATTTCATTCTAGGATTATTGAGTTGATTAGGGATAATTAACCCACCTAGAACCTAAAAAATCATGAGCATAATTTAGATCACAATTGGGAAATTGTAGGTTTTAAAACTTAGTGATTTTGGAAAGAATCATTTGAATGCATGTGTAGGTAAATTCAAGGCATCACTCAAAATTTATTCCAATTGAACATTAGAACTCTAACCCAAGCCTATTTTTCATTAAAAATCTCATCTCTTGTATCTCCCCTCTTGTTTGCATTCTCCTCTCCCCTCATTTAAATTTATTTATTTTCTTGAGTCTAGTCTTGTCTTTGCACACTTATCACATCAATTTATTTATTTACAATAGTAATTTGCACACTCATACATTGCACTAAAATAAGGAAAAATTGCTAGGACACTCATTCATTTAGGTTTAGCTAGTCCTTGTGGGATCGATACTTTAACTTATCACTTGCTGCTCTCGACCGTGTATACTTGCACGTCGTAGAAGTGTCGGATTCTTATTCTAATTTACATTAGTTTAGGGCACTCGATATTTTCGCATCAAGTTTTTGGCGCCGTTGCCGGGGACTAGTTTAGATTCTTATTTTGTTTGAGTGGATTTTAGCATTTTATTCTTGTTTTTCTTGTTGGGTGTGTCTTGTTATCTTTGTTTCGTATTTTTATATTTGTTGAGTCTTGGTTATTCTTTCTGGTTGTGTTGGTGCCTATTGCGTTTCTTGAGCCTGTTATAATTGATTTATTATTTTATTATGGCTTATGATAACTTTGGGTGGTCTTCTGTGCCCAATGAGCAAACACAATATAGTTCTTTTTCTTATGATCATCCATTTGCCAATTTAGAGTGTTCTAGTGAGGGGTATGGATCTTATGGCTACCAAATGCCTAATTACTATCATACTAATCCTATGACTTATGGAAATCCTATGTATGATAATAATCAGAGCAATTGGGCCTATGAACCATATCCTAGGGGTTTTGAGCCATATCCTCCCTATATTCAAGAAACCCAGGTAGAAGACGAATCTTCTCTTAAAATGTTGTTATTAGAATATATGAGAACCACGGAGGAGAGAAATAGGCAAATAGATAAGAGGAATAGGCAAATAGATGAGATGAATAGACAAATAGGGGAGTCAATTCATCACCTAACAGATACACTTACCTCCCTTAGAGGACAAATGTATTTAGACTCATTTGAGGTTGAGCACCCTAGGGAAGATAGTGAAGGAGGACCCACACCTTTAGATAGTTCGGTGAGTCACTTGATCACTGACCCACTGATAGACCCTCAGGATCCTAGTCCTTCACATTTTTCTGAGTATAGGCATTTAGAGAATTGTGCTTTAGATGTAAAAGATCTAGAACCTGTTAGCACACACCAGGATGGAGTTAGTGAGAGTGTGGAAGAAGTCGAGCCTGTTGAGTCAAGCCAGGAGGTAGATTGTGAGGATTTTGAGTCTATGTTAGTTCTATCTTCTGATTTTTCTCTTATTAGTGAATGTTTTTGTTTCTATGCTCTTGAGTCGGTGTCTTTTTGTGAGTCTGCTCATTTTCCTATTTTTCCTTCTTTTCTTTTATCAAATAAAAAACTAAAAAATGTTTACTTTGTTGTTTTTCCTTCTTTTCTTTTAATATATAAAAAATCAAAAAATATATATGTTTCGGGCTCTCACGAGAAGCTACTATTCTTGCTAGCTCCAATTTGTTTTGTAGATTCAAGAAAGAGAGGCCCGAAGAAGTGGGAGAATTTTTACGTACCTTGAAAAGCCCATGTATACTACGTCAAGCTAATGACGTAAAACAAGCGCTTCTTGGGAGGCAACCCAAAGTTTATTTCGGTTGTTTCGTTTTTTATTTTATTTTTTTTACTTTTGTTTCCTTTTTAGTTGTTTTTTTTTAAACAAATAACTCTTACCTATTTTGCAGCTCCCTTAGGGTTTTATGATTGATATGCGCTTTAGTGGAGGTCTCATCGATTCAGTAGCGATGTTGTTCTCCTTCCATCTGTTAGTTGTCCTTAAGCATGCTTAAGTGAACATTTTTTTACATTAAGGGCAATGTATGCCTTAACCATGAGGGAGACATGTGTTGTTCTGAATCTGATTTTGGGCTTGATTGAAAATTTTCTGTTGATGAGACTGTGTGTTGTTAGCGTTTATAGGGTGTTGCATGCCTTTGTGTTTATAAAGTTATTTACTTGCTTTAGGACTTTAAAATGATCTAATTTGACTACCGGATTCCATGTTTAGTTGTTGGTTTTCATGGTCTATGATATGCATGATGTAGGTAGTTGATTCATTATGTTTAAGCAAGTAAAAATAGGAAAGATGGTTGTTGTCCCTTGTTTAAACATTAAGATTCTGCATGTTTTTAATGGTAAAAACTTGGTTGTTTTTTGTAGAAACTTGTTACACATCTCATTGAAAATACAAAGTTAAGGTCAAATCTTAGGGTAATGAAAATAAGAGTTGTTGCTTGTGTTTGATGCAAGAGTATTCTATCTTGTTTGGTGTTTCTCAAGGTCAAGCTTGTCATTAAGGTTTTTTTTAGTGCACTTATTGTTAGTGTGTTAATCAAACTAGTTAGGATTCAACTCCTAGGCCAAAAAGTTCAAAAGCTAAAAGCCATGACAAGTTAGGTAACTCATACATCGTTTAGAATGTTCCAAAATGAGTAAACTCCAAATTTGTGATCATTTCAATTTTGAGGGAGTTACTCGACCTCCCTAACTCAATGAGGACATTGAGTACTCTAAGTTTGGGGGGAAAGGTAAATTCTTCGTGTTTATTTTTAAGAAAAAAAATGAAAAAAAGAGAAAGAAAGAAAAAGTGTGAAAACCTTTCATTTCCTTAAAACTCCATTGGGCTAAAAAAAATGTGCTACTTCTTTTGTTATTTAGAGTCAGTTTAGGCAACTTGGTACTCGATGTCAGGGGGTCTTGGCACTAACCATGTTGGCCTCTTGGAGCGAAGGTATCAAGCGAGAAGCCTGTACCCATTGCTTAGATTAGCTGCGTTAACTACGTGTGCCATTCTAAGAACTACGGGAGAGCCTCATTGCTTAGGTGTGCTACGCTAACCACGTGTGCCATTCTAAGAACTACAGGAGAGTCAAGAAGATAAAAAAAAATGGTAAAAAGAAAAAAAAGAAAAAAATAATAAAAAAAACATAGCCCTAAGTAGTGAGTTTTATGGAATTGGAGGAGAATAATGTAAATATCTGTTTTTATAAAAAATAAAATAAAATAAAATGAATGATCATAAAATTGTAGTCATGCGAGTTTTGGAGTGTGACTTATCTTTAACTATGAGTTGCTTGATTTTAATGATTAGGATTCTAGTGGGTGAGCTTGAGGGTAGATGTTGAATCCTAATTGGTTTGCTCTTGGTTATTGATGCATAAGTGTAGCTAAGAAACCCCCAGGTAAGCCACTTAGAGAGCATTGATTGAATGGTGACTTGTAGCTTAGAACATAAATACTCAATCCTTGTTTAGTTACCCAAATGATCTGAGTCTTTAAAGGTCTTTTAAGTCTTTGGGGAATAAAACTCATTGAGGACAATGAGTAGTTCAAGTTTGGGGGTTTGATAACTCACCATAAGTGAGTTATTTTACTAGAATTTTAGTGTTTAATCTACTTGAATTGCATCTAATTTAGTGATCCTCATGTTATTTTATCCCTAAATTATGTGTGTTAGCATTAAAATCTTGAATTTAAGCATTAGGTGCAAAAAGAATTAATTTTGATGTTTTTGTGCTTTAATTTAAGAAATTTTGGAAAATAAGCTAATAGTTAATTATAGACCAAAATTTGAGTTTTTTCTTAACTCCAAAAATCCTTGCGTATTTTGATTTATAATTAACTTCATATATTTATTTGGGATTTTTCTGTGTGCAGGAGATTATAAAAATTACAAGAGTCCCTAAGGGCATTTTAGATATCTTACCCGAAGGGTAAGATGGTCTTTCTACCCCTAAGGACATTTTTATAATTTGTGGAATTAGCGCAACACCATCTCATATAAGGAGGGTAGGGTTCAAGTGCAAAAGGGAGAGAAGAAGTTGCCACAAAAGGGGAAGAGAGCGAGAGAGAGAAGGGGCGATTGCTACAACAAAGGTGTGTATTGAAGAGAAGAATCATGAAAAAGCCATTGTTGTAGCAATCGTGCGATTGAGAAAAAAATCGAAGGTTCAAGGTGCCATTGTTGTAGCAAAAATCGTGCAGTTCAGTTTTTCACAGACGATGCTCACAAAGATGTCGTTCCCGATGTTTCCACTGTTGGATTATGCTGTAATTTTGACAGCTTGTTCGAGACTCATAGGGCTTTACTTTGAACGGTTGGATCGTCGTTCTGTGCTTCGCTATGTCGGATATCGCTGTCACGTTGGGAGATCAGTGCAATTCAGTTTTTCACCGGCGGCGCTCACAAAGTTGTTGATTCCTGGAGTTTCAACCGTTGGATTGTGCTGAAATTTTGACAGCTTTTTCGGGACTCACAGTGCTTTGTTTTGAACGGTTGGATCGTTGTTTCGATCTTCCGTTGATGAGATATCTCTATCGAACGGAACTTGAAAAATAAGGTCACCTGCTGTGTAACGTTTTCCCTATCTCTAAGTGTTATTGCTTGTTGTCAACCACCAATTTAATACTGGATTTGTGGGTTGTTTACGTACTGATTTAGACTACTTTTTCTCACTCTTTTAAGCATAACTCGTGACTGTTTTAGGCTAGAATTGTGATTGATTTAGTCTAATTTAGTGATCATTGTTGGTTGTTTTGCATGAACTCCTTGATCAATAAAAGCATGCTTAAACTAGAAATATGTGACTCGATTTTAATCATGAAATAAATTTTCTTAGACAAAGGTTAGATTGTTTTAATGTAATTTTCGATTAAATTTATGGTTGATGCCATTGATTGAATTTATGAAATTTTATTGAATTTAACGTTGCATGAGAATTAAAATTGACCTTTTTAACTTCTCTATAATTCACAAACTTGGGAAAGCTAATGAATTAGAAAACTAAAATTTCATTATAGGATTATTGAGTTTATTAGGGATAATTAACCCACCTAGAACCTAAAATCATGAGCATAATTTAGATCACAATTGGGAAATTGTAGGTTTTAAAACTTAGTGATTTTGGAAAGAATCATTTGAATGCATGTGTCGATAAATTTAAGGCATCACTCAAATTTATTCCAATTGAATATTAGAACTCCAACCTGAGCCTATTTTTCATTAAAAATCTCATCTCTTGTATCTTCCCTCTTGTTTGCATTCTCCTCTCCCCTCATTTAAATTTAGTTGTTTTCTTGAGTCTAGTCTTGTCTTTGCACACTTATCACATCAATTTATTTATTTACAATAGTAATTTGCACATTCATACATTGCACTAAAATAAGGAAAAATTGCTAGGACACTCATTCATTTAGGTTTAGCTAGTCCTCGTGGGATCGATACTTTAACTTATCACTTGCTGCTCTCGACCGTGTATACTTGCACGTCGTAGAAGTGTCGGAGTCTTATTCTAATTTACATTAGTTTAGGGCACTCAATATTTTCGCATCAACAGCCTTGCAACGCTGTACCCTAAGCGGCTGACAAATAAGGAAATAGTCGACGACGTTGCAATGCTAAGGGCAGCGTTGCAACCCCGCTACCCTAAACGTGCGCTCCTTATCGAAATGGGGTTGCGACGCTGCAAGGCAGCGTTGCAACGCCCTCTGTGCGACTCCTAGTGCATGCCTTCTTATCGAGATAGCGTTCCAATGCCCTAAGGCAGCGTTGCAACGCTATCGCCTGTAGTCTTTGATGCAGCTTCATAATACGCTCGGCGTTGCAACACTATGGACAGCGTTGCAACGCCATCACTTCGGGTCCATTAGCATTGTTTGGTCCTTTCACTTCCAATTGATGTTATTTTACGCTCCAATTAGCCTCGTTTTGATCCCGAGTGATCCAAAATATCTCCAATTGTTCTTTTTACGCTTTTATCCTGAAATAAAATGATTTAAACATGTAAAAGCCCTAAAATCATCATAAAACTAACAATAATTAAGCCTAAGGATAGCACATTTTGTGTGCTATCACATATACACTTTTTCCTCCCACTAAGTACTTTAACTATTTAGGAAATTGACCTAGGTTAAATACGACTAATGATTTTTACCTAAGTCTATGAATATAACCACTTTATATTGAGTTTTACCTAGGTTTTCTAGTTTATTAAACCTTTAGTAAACATTTGCTATCGTTTTAATAATTTATAAACTCTAGATTAAATTCACTCCTAGGTCAGTTCCCAGGTAGGGGTGTTATGTTTCCATCAGCTTAAATACCCCAGCCTAGACAAAACTGTCCTTAGACAGAGTCCCTCTTTAAACATAGTTTATAAATTATTCGGTTCCTAATTCTAATCTAATTAGAACTAGATAACCTAAGGTCTATTAATACCATGTTCTAAATATTTCAAAACTAATTAATCAACCTTATATGGCATGCAATTATATGTTGTAGGTGTTTGATTATTCATCATATGATTAATAAAACATACATAACATATTCATCTCATGAAATAAAATGCATATCAATGCTATCCAAAATTAATATAACACTTATACTAATTTATCATACAAACTATATAATATAACACCTTGTATTAAATGATGCATGAATATGCTTAACCTAAGGTGGGATTTAACTAAATAGCATACATTATGCATGTAAATAATACATTATTGTATGAATTAAATAATACATTGTTGTATGAATTATTTACATGCATAATGTATGCTATAAATAATATTTGAGGTCTTTCAAATATTTAATTCTCTCAATTAATTTAATATGAATCATATTCAAATTAAATTATACTATAAAGTTTTAATCTACATAAAAACTTTGTATTATAATGTATCTTCATACATCATGCTTATTCCCTAATTCAATTTGAACATTTCAAATTCTAATTATCTAAGAACCCTTTACGAACTAGAAGGTGGACCTAATGGACCTACAAATCAGAAGCTCCAACGATACAAAAATATTTGGTTAATCTCATTAACCTCCTAATCAACATTCGTTAACTGCGGGAACACTCCACTAAAGTCCCGCAATTGCACTCTTCTCACTGCAGATATATTTCTGTGTCCACGGATATCGACCAATGACAACAAGTAAATCCTTCACGAATTTCGTAACACTAGCTGGGTCAAATTACCACTTTACCCCTTGGTTAGATCTTTAACCTTAAGTCTCAATGCTCCTCTACTGAACAACCTGTTTGTAGTCCTACCAACAAACAGAAGTCCCTTTCGGGTCAATGAGAGGGTCGGGCCCTTTGTTCAAGTCCAAGAGACACAACTTAAGAGAACATTCATCTACTTACCCTAATAGGCGGGAAGAAATGAATTCCATCTTTTATGTCCCTAGTTGGCTTCTTGGTCTTGTCCCCAAGAATGTAGGCATATTGAGTAGGCGAATCTAACCACTCTCACCCATACTAGTCAAAGGACAATCCCTCGCAAACAGGAGTTTGTAACCTACTAAGGATTGAGATTAAGTTGCCTAGGTCATCCTATTGAAATAGAAACCTAACTAGTCAACGGAGTTACATCTAGTGGTTACTATTTCGTGGTCTGGTGTAATGCAATCTCATTACATAGGATATCTCCACTCACATGTCGTCTACACGAACACGGTAGGATCACTATGATTGTATCAAATACAAACTGGGCCATATCCATAGTATTACCAGGGTAAGGTACCTAGGCCTTATCCCCTTACTATTTTCCTTTTAGGTTGTATCTTGAACTGATATCCTTATATATCCACTACATTCAGTTCAAGAGACATGTTACAATCTTGGTGTTGGGATGTTTGTCCTAATCTCTTACCGTTTGCAAATATATTTGAAATTAATAAAGAGTTATTTAGTTTTTCTTTTTGTGTCTTGCATTTTATTCAAACTTTGACCAATAAACTAAGCTTCAGGGTCATTGAATACATGAGAGAATTAGAACTTGAATGGTGTGTAGTGGACACAAAAGGAGGATCTGATGGAGATCTGATCTCCTTGAGCAGCGAAAACGTGATTGGGATCGTTAATTTGCTTGATTGTTTTGCTAAAAACAAAAACCAGTACATTGACCCAAAAAATACAGAACAAGCATATAATCAACTCTAATCTAATTAGGCATGGATTAAATGCATACAAACATATATGGAGTTTAACTATTAAACTAAAAGAGGATAAAGAAGTTACCTTTGTAGTTTCAACTTGCAGCAACTCCTTACTCCAAATAAGACAGCAACACAGGAACTTCCAAGATACTTCTCTGTTTTCTTCAATTGGACAACACCACGAGGAAAACCTTCTATCCTCTGAGATGTTAAATCTTCCATGGTGGGAAGGTTTCCAACATTTGGAAGATGAAGGGAATTTGAGAGTGTGAGAGAGAGAGAGAGCAATTCTCCAAAAAAAAAAAAAAACAGTCCGTTGTCATTTCTCGATCAATGCCTTCTTCTACCAGAGAAGAAGGATTCAGTGGGTAACTCCCCATTTCTATATCGAGAGGGAGATGGGGAGTGGTGGGAACGTGTCCTCTTGACACGTTCCCATTTAATATTATATTAATATTTAATTAATAATTAAATACATTAAATTAAATCATATTTAATTCATATATAATATTAAATAAATGATTAAATCACATTTAATCATTTTACCCTTTATCCTATTGTTTAATGTACATCTTATGCACATTAAATTATAACCTATAGTTTTCAAATATGAATCACATTCACATTTGAATTTGATATTTGAACTCTTTCAAATATTCAATTCTCTCAAGTAATTTAATATGAATCATATTCACATTAAATTTATAATATATAGTTCCAAAACTATATATTATATCGTATCCATATACATTAAATATATTCCCTAATGAATTTGAACATTTCAAATTCAAATGATCTAAGAACCCTTTACGAGCTAGAAGGTGACCTAATGGACCTACAGATCAGAAGCTCCAATGATACGAGACTGCTCGGTTAATCTCATTAACCTCCCAATCAACATTCGTTAACTGCAGGAACACTCCACTAAAGTCCCACAGCTGCACTCTTCTCACTGCAGATATATTTCTTTGTCCATGGATATTGACCAATAACAGCAAGTCAATCCTTCACGAATGTTCGTAACACCAGCTGGGTCAAATTACCGTTTTACCCCTTTGTTATATCTTGTGCCTTAAGTACCTGTGCTCCTCTAATGAACAATTTGTTTGTGGTCCTACCAACAAACAGAGTCCCTCTCGGGCCAATGAGAGGGTCGGACCCTTTGTTCAAGTCCCGGAGACACCACTTAAGAGAACATTCCTCTACTTACCCTGGTAGGCGGGAAAGAGTGAATTCCATCTTGCTAAGTTAAGTTCTCAGTCGCTCACTCGGTCTTGTCCCCAAGAAGGTAGGCATATTGAGTAGGCGAATCTGGCCACTCTCACCCATACTAGTCAAAGGACAATCCCTCGTGAACAGGAGTTCTTAACCTGCTCAGGATTGAGATCAAGTTGCCTAGGTCATCCTAGTGAAATAGAAACCTAGCTAGTCAACAGAGTTACAGCTAGAGGTTACTATTTCCTGGTCCGGTCTTATGTAATCTCATTACATAGGATATCCCCACTCACAAGTCATCTACACGAACACGTTAGGATCACAGTGTTTGTATCAAATACAAAGTGGGTCATATCCATAGTTTTACCAGGGTAAGGTACCCAAACCTTATCCCCTAACTATAGACCCTTTAGGCTGTATCTCGAACCGAGATCCTTTTTATGTACATTACATTCACTTAAAGATTCATTTAACAACCTTGGATGTTTAGTTTATTGGATTTAGGGTTTTAAATAAAGGCAAACTCGTAGATAGCGAATAATAAAACTTTATTGAAATAATAACACTTTATTACATTAATTAGAACATAATTACAAACTACGAGTTTTAGGGCATAAATCCCAACAAACTCCCACTTGAACTAAAACTCTAGTGGGGTACATCAGAATCTAAAACAGTAGAAATACAATAAACTAGGGCATCCATATACCCCATTACATATCTCCCACTTGCCCTAGATTAGCCTATGTACATATCTCGTAGACCCAGACTTTCCAGATGACCCTCAAACACTTTAGCCGTGAGAGTCTTTGTAAACGGATCAACAATATTGTGCTCCAAAGCGATCTTCGTGACGGTCACATCTCCTCGTTGCACTATCTCTCGAATCAGGTGATACTTCCTCTCGATGTGCTTACCTCGCTTATGGCTGCGAGGTTCCTTCGAATTGGCTACCGCACCACTGTTGTCACAGTATAAGGTGATGGGAGATTCCATATTTGGAACAACTTCCAAATCAGTAAGGAATTTCCTTAGCCAAACAACCTCCTTAGCTACTTCACAAGCAGCGACATACTCAACCTCCATTGTGGAGTCAGCGATGCATCCTTGCTTGACGCTTCGCCATACTATAGCTCCCCCGTTAAGGGTGAAAACTGATCCCGATGTGGATTTTCGAGAATCCTTATCGGTCTGAAAATCAAAATCAATGTATCCAGTAAGGATCAGATCCTTAGATCCATACACAAGCATATAGTCCCTCGTTCTCCTTAGATGCTTGATCCATACACAAGCATATCATCTTCTAACTTGTTTAGAAGTCCATTCTTAGAAAGTCTCTCAATCCGGTTGAGATTAATATGACCAAGTCTAAGATGCCACAGATAGGTATTATTATTTGGAGAAATTCTTTGCCTTTTATTTTGAGTGTTAGCATTCTTAAACATCTCATGATTTAAAATTGCTTTGGTTTTATTGGTTTCAGTACGTATAAGCCATTTTTCAATTTAGCAGAACAAATATTGACACCCTCTTTCAAAATGAACGCTTCATTGATTGAAAAAGAAATACAATAACCAAGTTCTATTAAACAAGAGATAGAAATTAAGTTCCTTTTAAGCTTAGGAACTATATACAGATTTTTTAAAGAAAGAAATCTATCTCCGAAAAATAACGTGGCATCTCCCACTGAACGAGCTGAGACGACGTCTCCCGTTCTAACCCTAAGCGTCATCTCACCTTCTTCTAGCTCCTTGAAGGAACTAGTTTCCTGAAATGAAGAGCAAACGTGATTAGTGGCTCCTGAATCAAGTATCCAGGTTAAATCATCATTTTCCACTAAACACGTTTCAAGAACAAGTAAATCTAATTTACCTTTCTTCTCTTTGAGCTCGTGCCAAGGTATTTTGGGGCGCTTTCTCTTCCAAAGGCCCATCCATGTTGCAGTGGAAACACTTTCCTTTATTTGCAAGCTTGGCTTTTTCCTTGCCTTTGTCAGCAACAAGTGCCTTCCCTTTCCCTTCTATTTTCTTCTTTTGGGTCTTCTTAAGCCCAGAAGATGAGCTACAGGACTTAGTCCCAAAGGATGAACCCTTCTGGAACCTTTTGGAATGGGCAAACAGATTTGCCTCTCCATCAGCCTGTCCCTTATTCTTCATAAGAGTCTGGAAAGTCTGTAGTTCATTAAGGAGAGTAGTCAGGTTATACTCTATCTTGTTCATCACCGCATTCTTTGCGGAATTGCGAGAAACTCTTCTAAGAGATTCCAGGATGAACGATACCTGACTTTGCTTGTCAATGACCGCTCCGTTCATCTCAGCCACGTTGAAGTGGACCATCAGATCAAGAACGTGTTCTCTCACCGATGACCCCTCCTTCATACGGGAGTTATAAACGTTTTTGAGGGATTCGTGCCGAATCTGTCAAGACGGTTGTCCAAACATTTCCTGCAGTGAACTCATGATCTCACGAGCTGGGACCATGCCCTCGGGCTTTTTGGCCAGAACTTCAGAAACACTAGCAAAAATGTAGACCTTGGCCTTATCATTGGCCTTGATCCAATGTGATGATATGCCTCCTTAATGATTGAGGAGCGTTATGAGCGAGAATCGAGGACATTCCTCGATTAATACTGAACCAAGGTCGTCAACAACGAGAATCGTATTCAAGTTGGACTTCCATGTAGTAAAATTCACACCAGTTAAACGGTCGCTTTTAAGTAAGGCTATTATTGAGAACGACATACTGAAAATCAAAAATAGTTCTAATTAGTTATGCCTTTAAACCCATTGTAAAAACCAATCTAATTTACCAAAATTATTAAAGAACCATAGTGTTAAACTAAAACCCACTGTTTAAGTTAAATCTTTAATCTTGCAACGATACTTCAAGGGTTTAGAACAACGTCGGGCGGTCAGTCATTCCTCCCTTGAATTGAGACTTTCTCAACCAATTTCCACTACCAGAACATCTCATGTCCCAATGGTCCTTAGCTACCGTTTGTTTGGTCAAGGACTTGTTAACTAACTTAACTCATCCCGTAAATGTGACCCTACCATTTTCAGATCCAATAGGCCCGAGCCAGCAGGCTACTATTAAGAAAGACAACTGTTGGTAAACAACCTAAGAGACCATATCCATTTCAGGAGTTTGCGGTGTTCCGATCCCTATAGTCAGGCCCTCCGTAGGGTTTGGCTGTTCCAGGACAACCTAGCAGGCGGACTATAGAAATCTCACGGTGCGACCTAATGAAGGAGACCGTAGGATAAGTTGACACGCGTCCTGCTCCCATTTACTATGGATACTTCCCTCATTCACCTTGGTATTGAACCATGCAAACACATACCGTAGGGGGACGTCCTATTGACGCCACGTAGCCGAGCATGGAACTCACGGTGTGAACTCTTGAGGACGTGAGAGTAAACTCGATGCGAACATCTCGTTTTCTCCCACTGAAGTTCCTAAAATTAGGGTATGATATTTAACTTAGTCGGATTCTGGCTAAAAGAATCTATTTAAGTCTATGCCTATTATAACTATTATAACTAGGTCTTAAAATCTTATGTCTAGGTGAATAAACATTTTAATTACCTAGAGATAAAAGCAATCGAGGTTAATTCAACTCGAGGTTAAGGTCACTCCAGTAGGAGGTGTTAGTTAACTGTCACTTAAAGTACCCCTGACCTTCAGATGTAACTTCCCTTGGGTAGAGTTTCCTTATAACCAAAGTCCTAAAGTCCTACTATATTTTAAACTATTTAAATATTACGTAAGACTTATTTCTAATCCTATTAAAAATTGAAACTTAGGTCTAAATTAATTTTAAACGATTTAAAACTAATTAAATTCAACCCAAGTTCCTATGTTTGCATACATTTCTTTATTATAGGTTATGGTTTCTAAACCCCTTTAATTTATAACTTTTATAAATATTAATAATTAACCTATGATAAAGAAACTATATTATAAATCCAACAATCAATATTCAAATTGGAATTATAAAAGAAATTCAACTACTTGAATTATAAAATTACTTAAACAAAATAACATTTATTTTAAACTAAGTAATTTCATGCTTCATGCAATTTATTTTCCATATAATCTAATTATAACACTTATAATTAATTACTCATGAAAAAAAATAAATTAGTCATGCATTCAACCATATTCATATAACATTTTATAAATAAAATGCATGAACATGCTTATCCTAAGGTGGGAATAATCTAAATGACATTCATATAGCTAAAAAGCTGTAAAACCGGAATAATTTGACCCCTAAAATGCAAAAAAAAAAATTATATTAATTTATTTTATGAAACCGGTCCAATAAATCCCTGAACCGGCCTTGAATCGCTCGAACTGGACCAAAAAAACATGAACCAACCGAACCGGTCTGCAGCTGCTGGAATGTCCCCCAGTGTTGCAATCTTGAGGCCAGCGTTGCAATGCCCGCTTCGTCGTCTTGCGCGCTTGGTATCGGGATGGCGTTGCAACGCTGAGGGACAACGTTGCAACGCTGCTGACCCCTTGAACGCCCACGTCGATAGGGAGCGCTGGTGTTGCGACGCTGTTCTTCACCGTTGCAACGCTGTTCTTCACCGTTGCAACGCTGCTGCTTCGGTAGTAGCTGAAACTCACGAACACAGCAGCTTCGTTCTTCAAACTCGTAGATAGCGAATAATAAAACTTTATTGAAATAATAACACATTATTACATTAATTAGAACATAATTACAAACTACGAGTTTTAGGGCATAAATCCCAACAAAATCCCACTTGAACTAAAACTCTAGTGGGGTACATCAGAATCTAAAACAGTAGAAATACAATAAACTACGGCATCCATATACCCCATTACATATAATTTAGTTCTGAGTGCCAGGGACAAGTTTCAAGCAATTCGATTCTCCACCGAATTGCTTGAAACTTGTCCCGAACGACTCGTAACTAAATTACAGACTCAATTTTGCACTTTTTGCCCAAAAACCGAGGGGCCTTTACATACAATTTGATCAAAATCAAAGGTAAACTATGGCAAAAAAACTTCTAAACAATATTACAGCAAACCAATGTAATTCTCACCAAAATCAATGCAATTTTGTTTCAAAACAAAACAATACAAGCATTGCTCTGATACCAATTGATGGAGATCTGATCTCCTTGAGCAGCAGAAACGTGATTGGGATCGTTAATTTGCTTGATTGTTTTGCTAAAAACAAAAACCAGTACATTGACCAAAAAATACAGAAAAAGCATATAATCAACTCTAATCTAATTAGACATGGATTAAATGCATACAAACATATATGGAGTTTAACTATAAAACTAAAAGAGGATAAAGAAGTTACCTTTGTAGTTTCAACTTGCAGCAACTCCTTGCTCCAAATACGACAGCAACACAGGAACTTCCAAGATGCTTCTTTGTTTTCTTCAATTGGACAACACCACGAGGAAAACCTTCTATCCTCTGAGATCTTAAATCTTCTTTGGTGGGAAGGTTTCCGACAATTGGAAGATGAAGGGAATTTGAGAGTGTGAGAGAGAGAGAGCAATTCTCCAAAAAAAAAAACAGTCTGCTGTCATTTCTCGATCAATGCCTTCTTCTACTAGAGAAGAAGGATTCAGTGGGTAACTCCCCACTTCCCTATCGAGAGGGAGATGGGGAGTGGTGGGAACGTGTCCTCTTGACACGTTTCCGTTTAATATTATATTAATATTTAATTAATAATTAAATACATTAAATTAAATTATATTTAATTCATATATAATATTAAATAAATGATTAAATCACATTTAATCATTTTACCCTTTATCCTATAGTCTATAGTTTAATGTACATCTTATGCACAATAAATTATAACCTATAGTTTTCAAATATGAATCACATTCACATTTGAATTTGATATTTGAACTCTTTTAAATATTCAATTCTCTCAAGTAATTTAATATGAATCATATTAACATTAAATTTATAATATATAGTTCCAAAACTATATATTATATCGTATCCATATACATTAAATATATTCCCTAATGAATTTGAACATTTCAAATTCAAATGATCTAAGAACCCTTTACGAGCTAGAAGGTGGACATAATGGACCTACAGATCAGAAGCTCCGATGATACGAGACTGCTCGGTTAATCTCATTAACCTCCCAATCAAACATTCGTTAACTGCGGGAGCACTCCACTAAAGTCCCACAGCTGCACTCTTCTCACTGCAGATATATTTTTGTGTCCATGGATATTGACCAATAACAGCAAGTCAATCCTTCACGAATGTTCGTAACACCACCGGGTCAAATTACCGTTTTACCCACATGTTTACATCTTGGGCCTTAAGTACCAAGGTGCTCTCTAATGAACAATTTTTTTGTGGTCCTACCAACAAACAGAGTCCCTCTCGGGCCAATGAGAGGGTCGGCCCTTTGTTTAAGTCACGGAGACACCACTTAAGGGAACATTCCTCTACTTACCCTAGTAGGCGAAAATGAGTGAATTCCATCTTGCTAAGTTAAGTTCCCAGCCACTCACTCGGTCTTGTCGCCAAGAAGGTAGGCATATTGAGTCGACGAATCTGGCCACTCTCACCCATACTAGTCAAAGGACAATCCCTCACGAACAGGAGTTCGTAACTCCTTTCAGATTGAGATCAAGTTGCCTAGGTCATACTAGTGAAATAGAAACCTAACTAGTCAACGAGTTCTGACTAGAGGTTACTATTTCGTGGTCCTGATCTTATGTAATCTCATTACATAGGATATCCCCACTCACATGTCATCTACACGAACACGTTAGGATCACAGTGTTTGTATCAAATACAAAGTGGGTCATATCCATAGTTTTACCAGGCTAAGGTACCAAAACCTTATCCCCTAACTATAGACCCTTTAGGTTGTATCTCGAACCGAGATCCTTTTTATGTACATTACATTAGTTAAAGATTCATTTAACAACCTTGGATGTTTAGTTTATTGGATTTAGGGTTTTAAATAAAGGCAAATGCGTAGATAGCGAATAATAACACTTTATTGAAATAATAACACTTTATTACATTAATTAGAACATAATTACAAACTACGAGTTTTAGGGCATAAATCTCAACAAACTCCCACTTGAACTAAAACTATGAGATTGTAAAAGACCGGAACGTGAATTATTAGACCTACTAATATAATACCGTTGACAGTAAGGACTAATAACTTCATAGATGACCATTAATGACTCGACCTTAATCCTGAGCGTGTTAAGGACTCCTGTCTGCGGGGGTCTGTCCTTTGACTAGTACGGGTGAGGGTGGTAATAGTTACTCGCCCAATATGCCTGTCTTCTCAGGGACAGGACCAAGTAGAGAGCTTGGAACTTAACTACGAGAGATGGAATTCACTCGTTTCCGCCTTTAGGGAAACTAGAGGTGTTGTTCCCTTAAGTGTTGTCTACATGGCTTAGACAACGGGCGCCCACCCTCTCACTGGCCCGAGAGGGTTGTTGTGTATGGTTGGACTATAACAATGTTGTTATTCATTAAAGGAGTAGTGGAGACTTATGGAGCAAGAAGTAGACAAAGGGGTGAAACGATAATTTGACCCAGCAGTGTCTACGAACAACCTGTGAAGGGTCGACTCATGGGTATTGGTTATATTAGTGGACACGTAATATTCTGCACTGACGGGAGTGCAGTTACGGGCTTTAGTGGAGTGTTACCGTAGCTAATGAATGTTGATTAACCGGGTCAAAGAGTTTGTTAGGTTAATCTCTGATCATTGGAGCTCGTCACTGTTGGTTCATTAGGTCCCTCGGTTGGCTCAATCTGGGTTAAAAGAAGGGTTAATGTTTTGGTGTGAATTGAAGTGTTCAAGTTCACTAAAGGGCATTTATGCCATTTATATGAGATATGAATGATATAATATATAGTTTAATGTGAATGAGATTCATTATAAACTATAGGTTAGCCTAATTGTTGAATTAGGGCTAATTAGGAGAAATTAGATTGAGAGATATTAAATTGGATGTGATTCAATTTAATAAATCCACAATATTGCAAATGTGATTTGTAATATGATATATGAGATATCTTATAATATATGGTTATCCAAATATGATTTGCATAACCTATAGTTGTGGTAAAATGGTAAACAGGTGGAGATTTCAACTCCACCTATCTCCATTATTTAAACCCTTCTTGCAAGAACGATGGTAAGCTATTCTCTCATTTTTGGATTTTCACCAAAAGAAGAGATCAATTCTCTCTCAATTTTGTCTCAACATTTCTCCTCTCAAAACCAAAAACACAAAGTTCCCACTAACTTCCTTCTTCCAAAAGAAGAACAACCGTGAAGCCTTTTGGTGGTGTTCTTGTTCATGACAAGAGTTCGGGTTCGTAGAGATCGAGGAGCACACGAAGAGCTCGTGAGTCTGGAAAGGATTTTTGAAAAGGATTTTCAACAAGTAAGTAACTAGTATTTACTGATTTTCTTTCCAATTAACCATGTTTAGCCTAGATCTAAATGTTAGATTGATTTTAACGAATTTCAATTGCACAACTTCACCACGACGATTCGATTGTCTTTCGCTGCGTGGGAGTTTCATTCCCTTCAATTGGATGTTAGTTTATTGGATTTAGGGATATGTTAAGGCAATATGGTAAATAATGATAAACAATAACTCTTTACTGACAACAATAACTCTTTATTGATTTAATTAGAGCATTATTTGCAAACTACGAGTTTTAGGGCATAAAACCCAATAAACTACAACATGAACTAAAACTCTAGTGGGGTACATTATATTCTAAAATAGTGGTTACAGAGATACAAAATACAATAAACTAGGGCATTTACATACCCATTGCATATTTTCCACTTGCCCTAGATTACCCTATGTATATGTCTCGTAGTCCTAGACTCTGCAGATGACCCTCGAACACTTTAGTCGTGAGAGTCTTCGTAAACAGATCAGCTATGTTGTGCTCAGAAGAGATCTTCGTGACCGTCACATCTCCTCGTTGCACTATCCCCCGTATAAGGTGATACTTCCTCTCGATATGCTTCCCTCATTTGTGGCTACAAGGTTCCTTTGAATTCGCTACCGCAACACTATTGTCACATTATAAGGTGATGGGAAATTCCATATTTTGAACAACTTCCAAATCAGCTTGGAATTTCCTTAGCTAAACAACCTCTATAGCTGCTTCACAAGCAGCTACATATTCTGCCTCCATGGTGAAGTCGGCGATGCATCCTTGCTTGATGCTACGCCACACTATAGCTCCCCCGTTAAGGGTGAAAACTGATCCCGATGTGAATTTCCTAGAATCCTTATCGGTCTGAACATCAGAATCAGTGTATCCTACAAGAATCAATCCTTAGACCCATACACAAGCATATAGTCCCTCGTTCTCCTTAGATACTTGAGGATATTTTTAACAGCGGTCCAATGGTCTAACCCTTGATTGGACTGGTACCTACTGACTATTTCCACTGCATTACAAATTTCTAGCCTCGTGCATAACATAACATACATTAAGCTACTTACTGTCGAGGTATAGGAAATGTGTCTCATATCCTTAACTTCTTGAGGTGTCTTAGGAAATTATTCTTTAGACAAATGAATTCCATGCCTAAAGGGCAATAAACCCCTTTTGGAATTCTGCATTGAAATCGGGCCAACATTTTATCGATATAAGACGTTTGAGACAGAGCTAACGTTCTGTTCTTGCGATTCCTGAAAATTTGAATCTCAATAAGATACTACGCCCCTCCCAAATCTTTCATTTGGAATTGGGTCGCCAACTATTTCTTTATGTCAGTTAGGTATCCTACTCCATTCCCAATGAGTAGGATATCATCCACATATATTACTAAGAAAGTTAATTTATCGTTGATGATCCTCTTGTAAACACAAGGCTCATCAACGTTTTGGTCAAAGTCATAAGACTTGATTACAACATCAAATCTTATGTCCAAGATCTGGATGCTTGCTTCAACCCATAAATAGATCGATTGAGCTTGCAAACGTTATGAACCGTTCAGGCTGAGACGTATAGATATTCTCTTCAAGATTACCGTTCAAAAAGGCAGTCTTGACGTTCACTTTTTCCAGATCTCATAGTCATAAAATGTGGCTATGGATAAGAGTATCCTTATGGACTTTAACATAGCAACAGGGAAAAACGTTTCCTCATAGTCAACTCCTTCCCTTTTGGTAAAACCCTTTGCTATAAGTCTAGCCTTAAAGGTCTGTACCTTTTCGGTTGCATCTCTCTTTCTCTTATAGATCCATTTGCACCCTATGGGTCTTACCCCTTCAAGTTGGTCTACATGTTCCCAAACTGAATTGAAGTACATCGACCCCATTTCAAGGTCCATGGCTTTGATCCATTGGTCCTTATCTACGTCATTCATTGCTTGTTTATAAGATAATGGATTCTCTATGCCGTCATCAATTATGAAAACCTTAGTTTCAGTTAAACCCAAGTAGCGGTCAGGTTGGGAAAAACCCTCCCACTGCGTCGAGGCATTGCCATCAATTGAGAAGAACGAGATTAACTAGATGTGCCGACTTATTTATCAACTCTTGATGAAGGTCCAGCCTGGTCAACAACTCTTGTTGACTCATTTGTATCTTCATTTAATACTAACTTACTACGTGGTTTGTGGTTCTTCATGTGATTTTCCTCTTAGAAAGTGGTGTTTGTCGATACAAGCACCTTATTTTCTTTTGGGTCATAGAAAAGATCACCTCTCATTTCCTTGGGATAACCTACAAATAGGCATAATCTTGAATGAGGTTCCAATTTCTTTGGGTTTGTCACTAGCATGTGTTCTGGGCAACCTCAAATCCTGAAGTGTTGTAAACTAGGTTTACTCCCCTTCCACATCTCAAAACGTGTTTCTGAAACACTCTTTGATGGAAAAGTGTTCAAGATTTGAACTGCAGTCTCTACTGTGTAACCCCATAACGAGTCAGGCAACTGAGCATGCACATCAAAGATCGAACCATATATCTAACAAGGTTCTATTTCTCCTTTCAGGTACACCATTCTGTTGTGGTGTATTTGGTGATGAGAGTTGAGACTGGATTCCATGCTATATCAAATAGTCCTGGAATCTCAGGTCCATATACTCTTCACCTCGATCACGTTGAAGTGTCTTAATGGTTTTCCCTAATGCACTTTCCACTTCAGCCTTCAACTCTTTGAACTTTTCAAGAGCCTCAGACTTATGATGCTTTAAGTATAGAAAACAATACCTCGAATAATCAACTATGAAGAAAATGAAATATTCGTACCCTCCTTTAGATTTTACATTCACTGACAATAAAAATAGAAAACATGGTTTAAAATCGTATTTGCTTGTTCATTTTGGTTTACTCCAAAAACACGTACATCAGCAATAAACACAAAGATAAGCACTAATTGAAGCATGAATTAAAATAATTAGATCATGTTGTAAATTCTAAACTAAAAGGAAAAACTTATTACCTTTGTAGTTTTGAGTTGGCAACTTTTTTCCTTCTTTTGCAACAAAATTCCACAACACAGCTACACTGCACAACAACTTTCATTCTTTCCAGCAGAACACTACCAACAGGAGAATCTCCTATCCTCTGAGTTCTTTTATCAAGGCTTGGTGGGAATCCTCCAACAATTCGGAAGAAGAGAAAGAGAATTTTTTAGAAAGAAAAAAATTTCCCAATTTTTCAATGCAACTTTTTTGCAATTGATCGATTGATCCAAAAATCAACTGCCCCTCTCCCTTGTGTATCTGTCGATAGGGAGAGGGATGGGGAAGTTGTGGGTAACGTGTCATTGACACGTTCCCCTTATTTTTATTTAATTAACTTAAAATTATTTAATCAAAATTATTTAAATCAATTAATATAATTAAAATAATTTAATTATATTAATATATATAATCTTAATTTAATTAAATCACATTTAATTGAATCAAATATCTCATATTTGAATTATATGCAAATGATTAGGTCATATTTAATCAACTTCCCTTTTAACCTATAGTTTTAATGCACATCTTATGCACATAAAATTAAACCTATAGTTTTAAATATGAATCTCATTCACATTTTGAATAATATTTGAACTCTTTCAAATATTTAATTCTCTAAATTAATTTAATATGAATCATATTCAAATTAGATTATACTATAAAGTTTTAATGTACATAAAACTTTATATTATAATGTATCTCCATACATCATGCTTATTCCCTAATTGAATTTCAACATTTCAAATTCTAATGATCTAAGAACCCTTTACGAGCTAGAAGGTGGACCTAATGGACCTACAGATCAAAAGCTCCAAGGATACAAGATTATGCAGTCAATCTCATTAACCTCCTAATCAACATTCGTTAACTGTGGGAACACTCCACTAAATTCCCGCAGTTGAACTCTTCTCACTGAAGATATATTTCAGTGTCCACGGATATCACCAATAACTACAAGTCAATCCTTCGTGAATGTTCGTAACACCAGCTGAGTCAAATTACCGTTTTACCCCTTGGTTACATCTTTTACCTTAAGTCCCCATGCTCCTCTATTGAACAACCAGTTTGTGGTCCTACCAACAAACGAAAGTTTCTCTCGGGCGAATGAGAGGGTCGGACCCTTTGTTCATGTCCCGGAGACACCACTTAAGAGAACATTCATCTACTTACCCTAATAGGCGGGAAGGAGTGAATTCCATCTTATTAGGTTAAGTTCCCAACTGTTTGCTCGGTCCTGCCCCCAAGAAGGTAGGCATATTGAGTCAGTGAATCTGGCCACTCTCACACATACTAGTTAGAGGACAATCCCTCGCAAACAGGAGTTCGTAACCTGGTCAGGATTGAGATTAAGTTGCCTAGGTTATCCTATTGATATAGAAACCTAACTAGTCAACGGAGTTACAACTAGTGGTTACTATTTTGTGGTCTGGTCTTATGCAATCTCATTACATAGGATATCCCCACTCACACGTCGTCTACACGAACATGTTAGGATCACTGTGTTTGTATCAAGTACAAAGTAAGCCATATCCATAGTATTACCATGGTAAGGTACCCATACCTTATCCCCTTACTATAGACCCTTTAGGTTGTATCTCGAACTGAGATCCTTATATGCCCACTACATTCAATTCAAGAGACATGTTACAGCCTTGGATGTTAGTTTATTGGATTTAGGGTTACGTTAAGACAATAGTAAATAATGATAAATAATAACTCTTTATTGACAACAATAACTCTTTATTGATTTAATTAGAACATTACTTAGAAACTACGAGTTTTATGGCATAAAACTCAACACTTACAGACTCGATTTACAATACATTTTGCCCAAAATACCGGACCCTTACATTGAATAATTCAATGAAAATTTTAAATCTTAGTGCCAAAAGTGAAACATCTAATTACGCAAATAAACATTCATCTCATGAATAAAATTGCAATCCTACCAATGCTCTTGATAGATCTAGAACAAAAATAAGAACACAAATTGGCTCTGATACCAATTGATAGGATCGAATTCCACAGCGGAAGCGAATTGAATCGCGTGTTCTTAGAATTTGTTAAGTAAACAAAATCAAGTACATTATACTAACTATGATTAAGCATAAAAGGAGAATGGGGACAACATATTACCTTTGTAGATCAAAATCTTCAAGTGCTCCTTGCTCCTCTCGATCAATAAGTTCTCAACGATCCCGACACATTCGATCTCACTGCTAAATCTTCTCTGTTGTATCTCTGGTAGAGGGAGGAAAGTGAGATTCCTTTTTTTGGAGTTAGGAGAGTCTAGAGAGATTTGAGAGGAAGAGCTTGTTGTGAGAATTGCAACAATAAGCTTATGAGGACTAGGGTGTCACCAATTGCCTTACCAAAGGTGCATCTCATGCATCTATTTATAGGGAAATAGGATGGAAATTACCATCCTATCCCTATTGATCAATATAATGCTCATATTATGTATATGCAAATCATATTTGCATATTTTACAGAATTACAAGGTATACCACACCTTATTGTATAAGTCTCATTTATATCAATATTCAATTTTCATTTCTCTCATAAATATATATAGTTTATTATAAATCATATAGACATTAAACTATATGTTATATAAATTATATCACATATATTTGATATATCTCCGTATGTGTGAAATTGAACGTTTCAATTTCACTCAAAACTTTATACCCTCTATATTTCAATGTTGAGCCAACGGAGGGACCTAATGGACCAACAAATCATGAGCTCCAATGATACGAGATTAACCGATCAAACTCTTTGATTTAATTAATAAACATTCTTTAACTACGAGTCACTCCACTATAGACTCGCAGTTGCACTCTCCTCACGGTAGACTATTTTGTGTCCATTGATATAATCACTACCTGTGAGTTGACCCTTCAGAGGTTTTTCATAATCAAAGTTAGGTCAAATTACCATTTTACCCCTATTATTAACTCTTGCTCCTTAAACACTACTGATCCTCTAATGAACAACAAGTCTATGGTCCTACCATAAACATAATCCCTCTTAGGCCAGTAAGAGGGCGAGGCCCCGTTGTTCAAGACCTGGATTCAGTTCTTAAGAGAACAACCTATCTAATTCCCTTATTTAGGAATGAATGAATTCCATCTTGTAGAGTTAAGTCCCCAGCTACCTACTAGGTTCTGTCCTTGAGAAGGTAGGCATATTGAATCGGCTACAGGCCATTCTTACCCATACTAATCTAAGGACAATCCCTTAATAAGCAGAAGTTCATAACTTGCTCATGATTTCGGTCGAGTCACTAATGATCATCCACAAATTATTAGACATATCCTATTAATGGTGTTACACTAATAGGCTAATAATTAGCAGTCTGGTCTTGTACGATCTCATCGTATAGGATGCCTCCACTCACATGTCTACCACATGAACGAGTTGGATTACCTCGTTTGTATTGAATACAAAGCGGGTCGCATCCATGGTGTTACCAGAATAAGGTTCCCAACCTCATGCGTATACCATAGACCATTTAGGTTATATATTTGAACATAATCCAACTTGTGTCCACTACACATTTGTTCAAGATCTACCATTATAACTTTGGAGCCTAGTTTATTGGATTTAGTTTTATGTGCAAGAATACAATAATTATAAAAATAAATAACTCTTTATTTATTTGATTAACAATTTACAAAACTACACAAGTTTAGGGCATAAAACCCAACATCTTTGGCACTTGAGGCTAGGTCATATTAATCTCAAAAGGATTGAGAGATTGGTTAAGAATGGTCTCCTCAGTCAGTTAGAAGACAACTCCTTACCACCATGTGAGTCCTATCTTGAGGGAAAAATGACCAAAGATCCTTTTTCTGAAAAAGGTTATAGGGCCAAAGAAACCTTAGATCTCTGTGGTCCAATGAATTTCAAAGCACGACGAGGGTATGAATACTTCATCAGTTTTATCAATGATTATTTAAGGTACAACTATATTTACCTAATGCATCATAAGTACGAAACCCTTGAAAAGTTCAAGGAGTATAAGGAAGAGGTTGGGAACACATTAGGTAAAACGATTAAAACATTTGAATCAGATCAAGGTGGAGAGTATATGGATTTGAGATTCCAAAACTATATGATAGAACATGAAATTGTATCCCATCTCTCAGCGCCCGGTACACCTCAGCAGAACGACGTATCTGGAAGGAGAAATAGAACCCTTTTCGACATGGATCGATCTATGATGAGCTATGCTCAGTTAGCTAGTTCGTTTTTGGGATACATAGTAGAGACATCTGCATATATTTTGAACATGGTTCCCTCTAACATTTTGTCAGAAACACCCTATGAGTTATGGAAATGGTGTAAAGGTAGTTTATGTCAATTCAGGATTTGGGGATGTCCAACACATGTACTGGTGCCTAATCCAAAGAAAATGGAGCATCGTTCAAAATTATGCCTATTCGTAGGATAGTCCAAGAAAACGAAAGGTGGTTTGTTTTATGATCCTATAGAGGACAAACCTTTTGTGTCGACAAATGCCATGTTCTTAGAGGAAGGCCGCATGAGAGATCATCGACCTTGTAGCAAAATTGTTTTGAGCGATATTTCTAGGGAAGCTACAGATCAATCAACAAAATTTGTTATCAAACTGGTCCTTTTCAAGAGTTGAGAATGCCTCAACATAGTGGGATGGATGTTAGGCAACCCGACCGTTACATAGGTTTTACTGAAATCCAAGTCGTCATACCTGATGATGGCATTGAGGATCCATTGACCTATAAACATGCAATTAATGACATAGATAGGGACTAGTGGATTAAAACCATTGACCTCGAAAGGGAGTCAATGTACTTCAATTCAGTCTGGGAACTTGTAGATAAACCAGATGGTCAAAAACCTATCAGGTGCAAGTGGATGTACAAGAGAAAACGAGACCAAGCCGATAAGGTGCAAACCATTAAAGCTCGTCTTGGCAAAGGATCATATCGAGTGGGAAGGGGTAGACTATGAAGAAACCTTCTCCCCTGTTGCCATGCTTAAGTCGATTAGAATACTCTTGTCCATTGCCACGTTTTATGATTATGAAATTTGGAAAATGATGTCAAGACAACATTTCTGAATGACAATCTTGAAGAGAGTATCTATATGGTTCAACTAGAGGGGTTCATAATCCAGGATCAGGAGCAAAAGGTTTGCAACCTTAAACGATCCATCTATGGATTGAAGCAAGCATCTAGATCCTGGAATATAAGATTTGATAATTGAACAAAATATTGACGAACCTTATGTCTACAAGAAGATAGTCAATACTATTGCAGCTTTCTTAGTCTTATACGTAGACGATATCCTACCTATTGGGAATGATGTAGGATTCCTGACTAACGTTAAACAATGGCTAGCGATCGAATTCCGAATGAATGATTTGGGAAAGGCTCAGTTTGGCCTTGGAATCTAAATTGTTCGGAATCACAATAAAAAATCGCTAGTGTTGTCTCAGGCATCTTATATTGACAAAATGTTACGTAGATATAAGATGTAGAATTCTAAGGGTTTATTACATTTCAAGGATGGAATTCATTTGTCAAAGGAACAGTGTCCTTAAGGAACCTCAAGAATTTGAGGATATGAGACGCATTCCCTATGCATTACCTATCGGTAGTCTGATGTATGTCAGCTATGTACTCGACCCAACATATGTTATGCATTGGGAATTGTCAGCATGTATCAATCCAATCCAGGATATGATCATTGAACTGGCGTTAAGAACATCCTCGAGTATCTAAGGAGAATGAAGGACTATATGCTTGTGTATGGCCCAAAGGATTTGATCCTTGCAGGATACACTGACTCTGATTTTTAGACTAATGTTGATTCGAGAAAATCCACATCGAGATCAGTGTTCACTCTTAACGGAGGAGCTATAGTATGGAGGAATATAAAGCAAGGTTGTATTACTAACTCCACCATGGAGGCTAAGTACTCGCAACTTGCGAAACACCGAAGAAGGCTATATGAGTTAGGAAATTCTTTACTAATTTTGAAGTTGTTCCAAATATAAATTTTTTTGTCACCCTTTATTGTGATAATAGTGGTGCAGTGGCAAATTCTAAAAAACCTAGAAGCCATAAGTGCGAAAAGCATATTGAGTGCAAAAATCATCTCATCAGGGAGATTGTGCAACGAGGAGATGTGATCGTCATGCAGATCACTTTGAAGCACAACGTTGTTGATCCGTTTACAAAGCCCCTCACGGTTAAAGTTTTTGAGCGCCATGATCTGAGAGTTTAGGACTATGGGTTGTACAGTAGGTTAGTTTTCTTGCTCACCATGTTTGACTCCACTAACGTTTTAGTCCAAGTGGGAGTTTGTTGAGTTTTATGTCCTAAAACTTGTGGTTTGTATACTGAATGTATATTCTATTTTGCAATAAAGTTGTTATTCTAGTTTATTCATTAATGTTGTTATTGAATAAAGTGAATGGTGTATTTTGTAATCCTAATCCAAATACCGAAGAACCTTTGGTTGTAGGATGTATACGTGAACTTTATGTATGACATAAAAGAGGATCAAGTTCAAGTTATAGAAAAAACGATCTATAGTATAGGGAAAGGATTGGGTACCTTATCCTGGGGACACTATGACATAAATCCGTTTACTGTCTTAACTGACTATATTCATACGATGACTTAGGTAACTCAATCTTGATCCTGAACGAGCTATGAACTCCTGTTTATTCAGAATTATCCTTAGATTTGCATAGATGTGTGTGGCTCGAGATTGCCGACTCATAAGCCTCCCATTTTGGGGATAACTCCGGGTAGATAGTTGGAAACATAGTCCTGCAAGATGGAACTCACTCCTATCCGCTTTAGGGATTAGTAGAGAGGTTGTTGCCTTAAGTGTTGACTCCGAGTCTTGAACAATGGGTCCACCCTCTCATTGGTCCGAGAGGGATTCGATTTGTTAGTTGGACCACAAACCAATTGTTCATTAGAGGATCAACGGGACTTAAGGAACAAGAAGTAATTATAGGGGTAAAAACGTTTATTTGACCCATACGAACGACCTGTGAAGGATCAACTTACTAATCATGGTTATATCGGGTGGATAAAAATATATCTTGTTGGGATGTATGTCCTCATCTCGTGTAGTTTGTAATATTCCAAGTTGTATATAAATAAGAGTTATTTATTTGAACTTTGTGTAATAAATAAGAGTTATTTATTTGAACTTTATGTCACGCATATTTCATAAACTTAATCCAATAAACTAAGCTCCAGGGTCATTGTATTAATGAGAGAACTAAAACTTGAATGGTGTGTAGTGGACACACAGAGAGGATCACTTTCGAGTTAATGACCCGAACGGTTTACAATATATGGATAGGGTTGGAGACCTAATCCTGGATACGCTGTAGATGCGGTCAGCTTTGTATTAAGATACAAACGAGGTGATCTGACTCGTTCATGTGGTTGACATGCGAGTGGGGACATCCTTGCAATGAGATTGTACAAGACCGGACCGTGAATTATTAGACCTACTGATGTAACACCGTTGACAGTAAGGACTAATAAATTCGTAGATGACCATTAGTGACTCGACCTGAATCCTGAGCGTGTTACGGACTCCTGTCTGCGGGGGTCTGTCCTTTGACTAGTACGAGTGAGGGTGGCCACTGTTGCTCGCCCAATATGCCTATCTTCTCAGGGACAGGACCACGTGGAGAGCTAGGAACTTGACTACGCAAGAAAGAATTCACTCGTTCCCGACTTAGGGAAACTAGAGGGGTTGTCCCTTAAGTGTTGTCTCTAGGGCTTGAACAACGGGGCCCCACTCTCTCACTGGCCTGAGAGGGTTGTTGTTTATGGTTGGACCATGTAACGTAGTTGTTCATTAGAGGAGCAGTGAGACTTAAAGAGCAAGAGGTAGACATAGGGGTAAAACGGTAATTTGACCCAACAGTGTCTACGAACAACCAGTGAAGGGTCGACTCATGGGTATTGGTTATATCGATGAACACAACTTGTCCTACAATGATGAGAGTGCAGCTACGGGCTTTAGTGAAGTGTTACCATAGCTAATGAATGTTGAATAACCAGGTCAAAGAGTTTGACAGGTTAGTCTCGGATCATCGGAGCTCGTCACGTGTAGGTCCATTAGGTCCCTCGATTGGCTCAAATTAGACAAATTAAGGGTTTACAGTTTTGTGTGAATTTGAAGTGTTCAAATTCATTATTTGGGTATTTATGTCATTTATCTGAGATATAGATGACATAATATATAGTTTAATGCTTATGAGATTCATAATAAACTATAGTATAACCTAATTGATTAATTAGTGCTAATTGGAGAAATTGAATTGAGAGAAATTAAATTGAATGTGATTCAATTTAAAATTCCACATTTAGGCAAATGAGATTTGTATAATAAGGTATGAGATACCTTATATTATGTGATATGCAAATATCATTTGTATATCATATAGTTGTGGTAATATTGTGATTTGGTGGAGGTTTTAACTCCATCACATAATAGTATATAAAGGCTTTGCAATAAGCTTTCGGTGAAGCAATTGCCATTTTTTGGATTTTCATCCAAAGAGAGCTTCTCACCTTTATATCATTCTCTCTCAATTCTTTAAGACTTCTCCTCACTCAAAACCAAAGAGAGTCCACCTACTCTCCCTCAACCTCCCGAGAACAACCGAGAAGACCCTGTGGTGTCTTACTGTTAGGATCGAGATTCGTGTTCGAGGAGATCGTCCGTTCGAGAAAGATTGTGACCGAAGGAGGAAAGCTTTGAACAAGTGTTTTTCAACAAGTGTTTTTAGCCTAGGATCTATGAGATAGATTCAATTTTAAGATAGGAATTATACAACGAAACAACGACGTTTCACAACGTCTTCCGTTGCGGGAATTCCAAATCGCTTCATATCTACAGTGAGGAGAATGCAACCACTAAATTTTAGTAAAGTGTTCCGGTGGTTAATGAATGTTGATTAACTAGGCTAAACACTTTCGCAGATTAATCTCGTATCATTGGAGCTCATGATCTGTAGGTCTATTAGGTCGTCCTTACTAGCTCGGATTAAGCCTTGTAACAATTTGAGAGAAAAGAATTTGAATTGTTTAAATTCGATTTTGGGAGAAAACGTTAATTATATGTGATATACTTTAATGTTTCATAGTTTAATGATGAATTAAATTACGATAAAGAAGAGGTGGACACATTTAAATATGGTTTAAATATTGGTTCGATTTAAAACATGAATGAGGATTCATGTTCGAACAATCGATTTAAGAAATTGAGATTGGTTCAATTATTTAATTTGATATTTAATATTAAATTAATTAATTATTTAAAATTAATTAATTAATTTAAATAATTTATGTTAATTTAAAATTAATTTTATATTAATTTTGAATTAAAATTAAAAAGAAATTCAAATTCATTTTTGAATTAAAAAAGGACCAAAAACATTTTTTAGTGAATAACCTCATTGCTTTGTCAAATCCACTAAAATTTCACACCTTCTTCTTGATTAATCCTCATCATTCATATGTTGGCATCTTCATAAAGAATAATGAAGCTTTAACTGAACAAGAATTGAAGAGGATTAGAAGAATTTTGCAAAAAGATTTTGGGTTTCTTGGTTTTGGACCATTACCCTTTTTCTTCCAAATTCTCTCAATATAAGATCCCACAATCTGTTCCAAGACCTGAGGATAGTAGGAAAGACACTTAGAGGTAGTCCATAAAGTGTGTGTCTCAAGAAATTGCCCACGAATTAGGAGAATTTTGGGCTACAAAGGTAGTGTTCTTCCTTATCTGTTTTTCCAGTTTTGAGCATGTTTTTTAAATTGTAAAATTGATCAAATTATAGTGTTCAAGATCCAAAATTGATTTCGCTTTCTTAATATATACCCTTTCAATTGGTACTAGCTCGTCAAGTCAAAGGCGTCCATCTCAAGAGTTGAGAGGGACTCGACGTAGTGCGAGGGTTGTAAACAGCTTGACCGTTACATGGGTTTACATGGATGATATAGACAAGGACAAATGGGTCAAAGCTATGGACCAAAAAATGGATTCTATGTACTTCAATTCCATTTGGGATCTTATGGATCAACCTGATGGTGTAAAACATATAGGTTGCAAATGGATCTACAAGATGAAACAGGGTGTAGATGGGAAAGTACATACCTTCAAAGCTAGACTCGGGGCAAAGGGTTATACCCAGCGAGAGGGGATGGACTATGAGGAAACCTTTTCTCCTGTTGTCATGATAAAATGTATCAGAATCCTACTAGACATTGTCGCATATTATGACTATGAGTTATGACAAATGGATGCCAAGACTGCCTTTTTGAATGACAACATTGATGAAAACATCTATATAGACGAACCCAAAGGGTTCATAGAACAAGGCCAAGAGCAAAAAGTTTGAAGGCTTAAACGGTCTATCTATGGACTAAAACAAGCCTCTAGGTCTTAGAACATAAGATTTGATGAGGCAATCAAATCTTATTGTTTTGATCAAAGTGTTGACGAACCTTGTGTATACAAGAAAATCATCAACAATACTGTCACTTTTCTAATTTTGTATGTGGATGAAATCCTACTCATTGGAAATTGTGTACGATTCCCCACTGACATTAAAAAATGGCTAGCTACGCAATTCCAAATGAAAGAGTTGGGAGAAACGTAGTATGTTCTAAGTACCAAGATTGTCCAGAACCACAAGAACAAAACTCTAGCCATGTATCAAGCATCGTATATCGACAAGATGTTGACTCGATATAAGATGCAGAACCCGAAGAAGGGTTTATTGCCTTTCAGACACAGGGTTCATACAATGTCCTAAGGCCCCTCAATGGGTTGAGGATATGAGACAAATTCCTTATGCATCAATTGTAGGTGGCCTTACGCACGCCTTGCTGTGTACTAGGCCCGACATCTGTTATATAGTAGGGATAGTCAGTAGATACTAATCCAAACTAGGATGTGATCAATGGATAACAGTTAAGGAAATCCTCAACTATCTTAGAAGAACGAGGGACTATATGCTCATGTATGGAGTTAAGGATTTGATCCTTACAGGATACACAAATTCTAACTTTAAGACCGATAAGGATTCTAGAAAATCCACATCTAGGTCAGTGTTTACTCTTAATGAAGGAGTCGTAGTTTGGCGAAGCATCAAGCAAGGATGCATTGCGGACTCCACGATGGATATCGAATATGTAGCAGCTTGTGAAGCAGCTGAGGAGAAGGTTTGGTTAAGGAAATTCATGAAATATTTGGAAGTTGTTCCAAATATGAATTTGCCAGTCGCCTTTTATTATTATAATAGTGGTGTTGTAAACCCAATCTCTTTGGAACTTCCTTATTAACAAACAACAAAAAGAAAGAAGAAATGAATGTTTAAAATTTTGTTTCCCATGTTTTAAAAAGAAAAGAAATGAAGTGAAAGACAAAAGGAAAACAAGGAAGAAAAAGTTTAAACCATTTTTGGTTTGGTTTGCTTTAAAAGATAAAAGAAGAAAAGAAAATGAAACAAATGTAAGTCATGTTAAGTTTTGTTTTGTAAAGAAAAGGAAAGAAAGAAGAAGATAAAGGAAAGGAAAGAAAAGGAAAATGAAATGAAAATGGAAAAAGCAAAAAGGGCAAAAGGACAAAACACCTTTATGGTTTTGTCCTCCACCGCCAAGACATTTTAAAAAGGGTTTTCTCTCTATTTTCTTCTCTATCTTTACAAACCAAGCTGAAGTTTCGTGGGAGAAGAAGAAAGGAAGAAGAAGGAACCCATTTTTTCGTGATTTTGGAGCTGGAGTTGCAGAAGAAAGGAGGAGAACTCAAGGAAGTTAATATTGCAGCAAGGAGATCAACTCAGACCAGTTCTGATTCTTTGTTCATCTCGAGCTCCACAAGAAGAGGTAAGAATTGAGGTTTAGTTTTCTTCAAAGCTAACCCATTTTTTAACAAAGTTCATGAAGGAAGCTTGAGAAAATTTATATGTTAAATTACTGTTTTGTTAAGAGGGAAGCAGAAGACAGAAATTTGCTGTCAAATTCGAGAAGTCTCTGATGTTTTGGTTATTCTGATCTTTATACTTGGAGTTAGAAGCTCTAATTGGTATGGTTCGAAAGCTTATTGAATTTCCTACAACTTTCGTGAAGAAATCGTGAGTATAAAATGTCTAGAAGATGTTTTAAATATCAGGTTAAATTTGTTATGCAACAGGAAATCCGAATCTGAAAACAGCAGAAGTCTGTTTTAGGAAGGTAGCTTTCGAGGTATATCTGAACCCAACTGTTGAGAATCTCATTTTCATGTCTTCGTAAGAGTTTTAGAGGGTTCAAAAAGGAAGAGTTTGGTATAAATTACATTATTGTTGGATAAGTAATGAAGAAGTTACGGCTGTCTGAAAACAGCGCAGAAAATATGAAAATGCTGGAAAACTTGAAAGTGTGTTTTCTTATAACTTTAAGGTTAAAAATCATGAGCTTGAGGTTCTAATACATGGATTTGGTTTGTTTGACAGGCCAAGAGGAGATAGGTCGAGTGTACGGGCCAAAGTTCTAGTTCTAACACTGTGAGTGACAAACGAACTTCATAAATGAGCTATATGCTTGAAAAATGCTTTAAGAAATACAAGTTTTGCTTCAAGGAAAGGGTTTAGATGTTTATTGTTTTCTTTGAACACTTGTTTATGAGCATTCATGATTTCTTAGAAATGTTTTAAAGTGTTCATGATGAGCCTAAATGTCTTGATGAAATTTATATACGAGCATATGTTTATTGAATTTCCGAAGTTTATGGAAATGTTGTGATTCCAAGCAAGTATGTTTAAGCAAGTATGTTTTTAAAGATTTCCAGTTTAATGAACAAGCTAAGTAAGCTTGAGTTTTATGAAAGAAAAGATAAGCAGGCATGTTCGAATGTTTTCATGTGATCTTCTGAGATATTGAGCCCGAAGCTTTATGGTACCGTGTGCACACAGGTCATTTCTATTGTCGACGTTGAGTGAACTCCGTGACAACAGCGCTGTCGTGAGTGCTGGGCGGGCCCCACTATGACAAAGACGATGGGAGTGCTGGGCGGGCCCCACTACATCGTAGAACAAACGTAGATTGTGACATGTTTTAAAAAAGAGTTTATATCATTTACATGCCTTACGAGATTTTAACGATATACTTGCTGGTTTTTCTGAAAAGCTATTATGATTACACGATTACTTTTAACACTTGATTACAGATGCATATGCTCATAGATGGCCAGGTGATATGATTTACGAGTTAGTAGTTTCCTTTAAACTCAAGTCACTCACTGAGCTTCATAGTTCATTCTTTCAGTGTTTTCCCACTTTTCAGGTAGGATCGAGCTCCCGGTGCCTGATAACCTGCCATAGTCTGCTAGAAGCTTCACAAGTTTGACATGTTGTACGTGGGTGGAGATGTAGGAAGTCTATATGTATTGTAGTAGGACTATAAAGTTATGTTTATGTGTACATTTTAGGTTGTGGTTGTGTGATCAATGGTTTGGTATGTTTTTGGTTGTGATATTCATATCTCTTTCAGTTTTCCAGAGAGTCATAAGTAGGGCTACCCCTTACGTAGGATACGTAATTGTCTATATTCCGTTGTGTTATGTTTAAGTGTTTCTTATACAAGTTTAGTATGCTCATCAGGTAAACCAGGGTCAACAGGTATCGTTAGAGAGGTGAACGATGTCTGTTGGCTTCACGCCGTCTGCCGGGCTAAGTTAGCAGGTAGTTCGGGAGGGAGTGTGACAACTTGGTATTAGAGCAGTTAGCTCCATGGGAAGGAGACACGGCAAGTTAGCTCTGAGAATAAAGTAAAAGTCATAGCAAGTTATTGAGTTAGTTCAGATCGAACTAGTAGAGTATGGTCCAAGTAAGGATAATAGTAAGTCAAGTCAGAACTAGAATGTAAATACAAGTCTAGAATTGTGCATTTGAAAGTATTCATTACATGTCTAGTATGTTGATATGTAATAGAAGTCATGCCACCACGTACTAGCAGACGATGCAGGCAGGATCAGGACGGGACGCAGGATCCTACCCAAGCCCACTCTGAGAGGGGATCTAATGCCCCAAGAGTCCAGATAGGGGCCAGAATTAAGCAGCATGCTAATTCCTCACAGGAGGTAGGTAAGTCATGAGAGAGCGAGAGCTATGTGATTCGAGACAAGACATATAGAATAGATCACCTAAAAAGAATTAGGAGCCACAATGTTTGAGGTTCCAAAGATCCACTTCTCAAGCCGCGGTTTGGATGAATAAGCTCGATAAATGTTTTGATGTGATGAGTTGCTCTGAGGAGCGTAAAGTCAAGTTAGCCACATTCCTGCTAGAGAAGGAAGCAGAGGGATGGTGGAAATCGATTTTAGCCAGACGGAGTGATGCACGTACTCTGGATTGACACACATTCAGAGGCATATTTGAAGATAAATATTACCCTGGCACGTACCGCGAAGCGAAGAGAGATGAATTTTTAGAATTAAAGCAAGGATCACTTTCGGTGGTGAATACGAGAGAAAAAGTATCTTTGAGTTGTCGCGGTATGCTGATGTAATTGTGGCATCTGAGAGTGACAGGTGTCGAAGATTTGAAAGAGGGTTACAACCTGAGATACGTACCCCAGTTACAACCATTGCTAGGTGGACTATTTTTTCTCAGTTGGTAGAGACTACTCTGCGTGTTGAGCAGAGTATAGCAGAGGCGCAGTCAGTAGTGGAGCCAACTCGAGGGCCTTCAACGACGAGTAGTTTTCGGGGTCGCGAACAACGAAGATTCACACCTGGGGTGAATGTTTCAAGTTGTCAGGACTTTAAGAATCGAGCTGGCGGCAAGACATCGAGGCAAATGAATACTAGTGGTGCCTATCAGAGGCAAAGTCAATGAGCACTTAGTCAATCTGCCAGATCAACAGCAAGACCACAGACAATGCAGGAGTCTGTTGCCAGTGCAACAAGGAAAACTTCATGGGCAAATTGTGGCAAGAATCATCGAGGCCAATGTCTTGTTGGTGTCGGTGTGTGTTACCAGTGTGGGCAGCCAGGGCATTTCAAGAGGGATTGTCCACAGTTGAGAGCGATCGTCTGAGAGGACCGGGGAGTTGGGTCCCGCATGCAGGATGAGCAAAGAGAGTTCCAATTGCTGCAGGAGAGGGCACCAGTGGTGTTAGACTAAAGAGAGTTGTAGGGAGGCCTAGGCAACACGGAAAGGTCTACGTTATGACTCAGCGAGAAGCCGAGGATGCACCAGATGTGATTACTGGTACGATTACTATTTGTAATGCACCTGCACCTGTTTTAATAGAAGCAAGTGCTACACATTTCTTTGTTTTTAGTATGTTCTTGACTAAGTTGAATGGGAAGCTAGAACCTTTATGTAAAAGGTTAGTTATATACACTCTAGTTGGTGATGTTTTACTAGTCGATGTAGTGTTGCGGAACTGTGAGATCTTTGTAGAAGGTCTTAATATGTTAGTGGATCTTCTTCCACTAGACTTGCAGGTGTGAGATGTAATCTTAAGGATGGATTTCGTATTTACTCATTATGCTTCCAGAGATTGCCATATAAAGGAAGTTGTTTCAAGAAACCAGGATTAGCTGAAGTGGTTTTATGGGATGAAAGAAAGATTATCCCTACGAGTTTGATTTCAGCATTCACAGCTCAGAAGTTATTGAGGAAAGGTTGCACGATGTTTCTTGCACATGTAGTTGAGGTGTAGGAAGAAAAGCTAAAACAAGAAAATGTTCTTGTTGTGAATGAATTTCTTGTTGTTCTTCTAGCAGATCTATCAGGATTGCCACCTGATAGGGAAGTTGAGTTCACCATTGAACTGTTACCAGGAATAGCACCTATTTCGCAAGCGCCGTATAAAATGGCTCCAAGTGAGATCAGGGAGCTAAAGATGCACTTACAAGAACTAGTTGATAAGGGATACATCAGACCTAGTGTATCGCCTTGGAGAGCTCCAGTGTTATCTGTGAAAAAGAAAGATGGTACACAGAGATTATGCATTGATTATAGACGAGCTAAACAAAGTCACAATACGTAACAAGTATCCTTTGTCCCGTATAGATGACTTGTTTGACCAAGCACTGGAGCATCGTTGTTTTCTAAGATTGATTTCAGATAAGGATATCATCAGTTAAAGGTCAGAGAATCAAACATTCCTCAGACAATTTTCATAATGAGGTACGAGCATTATGAGTGTTTAGTAATGCCATTCGGTTTAACAATGTACTAGCAGTTTTCATGGACCTCATGGGCAGGTTTTCCACCAGTATTTGGATAACTTTGTAATAGTAATTATTGGTGATATACTAGTTTACTCAGTTGACAGGAAAGCCCACGGGGAACACATGAGTATTATTCTACAAACACTACGAGATAAACAGTTGTACGCTAAATTCACCAAATGTGAGTTTGGGTTGAATTAGGTAGTGTTTGGGGTAAGTTGTTTCAACAAATGGAGTTGGTATGGATCCGCATAAAAGTAAAAGCTATGGTCAACTTAGAGAGACCAGTTAATGCGACAGAGGTACGTAGTTTCCTAAGCTTGGCAGGATACTGCAGATGATTTGTTGAGAACATCTCACGATTAGTATTACCCTTAACAGTTTTAACAAGGCGGAATGTTAAGCTTGAATGGTTGATAAGTGTGAATAGACTTTTTCAGGAGCTGGAAACAAGGTTGATGACAGTACCTATTCTAACACTTCTTGTAACGGGAAAAGAATATGTGATTTACTGTTATGCTTCAGGACAAGGATTAGGGTGTGTGTTCCTGCAAGAAGGAAAAGTAATAGCTTATGCGTCAAGGCAATTGAAAAGCACGAGTGTAAATACCCTACCCACGATTTTGAGTTAGCACCAGCTGTTCTAGCATTGAAGATCTAGAGACATTACCTGTTTGGTGAGAGGTGTCATATTTTTACAGATCATAAGAGTCTGAAGTATATCTTTGATCAAAGAAAGTTTATTATAAGACAGAGAAGATAGTTAGAACAGATTAAAGATTATGATTGTACCATAGAATACCATCCTGGTAAAGTGAATGTGGTAGCAGATGCATTGAGCAGGAAGTCAAGACTTCCTAGGGATGCCTTGTGTGGTATTCGAGCAACATTTTTATGTACTCTAAGGATTCTAAGGCGCTTGTAATCACAGAGAATTCAGGGGGTCTTATAGTTTAATTTGGATCAGTCTTCACTGTAATGAGATTGTGAGAAGACAATCAGAGAATAGTAACTTGTAGAAAATGTTTGAATTGTCCAAACAGGGCCCAAAGATATAATTCAAAATGAGAACAGATAGAACCATAGTTTGGCAGAAAAGATTATGTGTCCCGAGTATTAGTGAGCATAAAGATGCTATTCTAGAGGAAGCTCACAATTCAGCTACGCTATGCATCCAGGAAGCACCAAGATGTGTAAAACTGTGAAGGGGACTTATTGGTGGCCTGGGATGAAGCGGGAGATAGCTGACTATATTAATATATGTTTGATCTGCCAACAAGTTAAACCAGTTAGAAACAAGGAAGAAGGACTCCTTAATCCATTGCCAGTGTCGGAATGGAAATAGGAGCATATTACTATGGTTTTTCTGTTTAGATTACCACGTACTTCAAAGGGACATGATGGTATTTGGTAATGGTGGATAGACTCACTAAGACAACACGATTTATACCGATTAAATCAACGTCTACACTTGATCAGCTTGTTAAGCTATATGTCGACAAAATTGTGAGTCAATACGGAGTGCCAGTATCCATAGTTTCAGATAGAGATCCGAGATTTACTTCTATGATTTAGCCTAGCTTACAGGAAACTATGGGGACAAAGCTGAGTTTTGTACAACGTTACATTCTCAGATAAATGGTCAGTAAAAAAGGACCATCCAGACCCTAGAAGACATGTTGAGAGCATGTGTCCTTCAAGTTAAGGGATGTTGGGATACATACCTATCACTTATGGAATTCTCTTACAATAACAATTATCAGTCTAGTTTTGACATGGCACCATTTGAGGCTCTGGATAAAAGACCGTGTAGAACGCTCGTATATTGGAATGAACTAGGAGAGCGGAAGCTAATCGGTCCTGAGTTAGTACAAATTACTACAGACAATATTAAGGTAATTAGGGAGAATTTGAAGGTAGGACAATACCGTCAGAAGAGTTATGCAGATAAGCGACAAAAGGACTTAGAATTCCAGGTTGGAGATCAAGTTTTCTTGAAGTTATCTCCGTGGAGAGGTGTCCTTCGTTTTGGTAAGAAAGGTAAACTAAGCCCTAGATATATTGGTCCTTATCCAGTAACGGGACGAGTTGGGCCAGCAGCCTACAGACTGGAATTGCCAGTAGAATTATCTCGACTACATGATGTATTTCATTTGTCCATGTTGAGGAAGTATATTCCAGATCAGATACATGTGTTTCAAGCACAACCAGTTGAGCTGAAAGAAGACATGAGTTACGTAGAGGATGCAGTTCAAATCCTCGACAGGAAAGAGCAAGTTTTGAGAAACAAGATGATCTCACTCGTGAAGATTCGTTGGAGACATCACGGAGTGGAGGAGGCAACCTGGGAGTTAGAGGACCTAATGAGGAGGAAGTACCGCGATATTCACTGAAAAACTACTCAATTTCGAGGACGAAATTTCTTAAGGGGAGGTAAGTTGTAAACCCGATCTCTTTGGAACTTCCTTATTAACAAACAACAAAAAGAAAGAAGAAATGAATGTTTAAAACTTTGTTTCCCATATTTTAAAAAGAAAAGAAATGAAGTGAAAGACAAAAGGAAAACAAGGAAGAAAAAGTTTAAACCATTTTTGGTTTGGTTTGCTTTAAAAGATAAAAGAAGAAAAGAAAATGAAACAAATGTAAATCATGTTAAGTTTTGTTTTGTAAAGAAAAGAAAATAAAGAAGAAGATAAAGGAAAGGAAAGAAAAGGAAAAGGAAATGAAAAAGGAAAAAGCAAAAAGGGCAAAAGGACAAAACACCTTTATGGTTTTGTCCTCCACCGCCAAGACATTTTAAAAAGGGTTTTCTCTCCATTTTTTTCTCTATCTTTACAAACAAAGATGAAGTTTCGTGGGAGAAGGAGAAAGGAAGAAGAAGGAACCCATTTTTTTGTGATTTTGGAGTTGGAGTTGCAGAAGAAAGGAGGAGAACTCAAGGAAGTTAATATTGCAACCAAGGAGATCAACTCGCACTCAGCCTTACGATACTTTGTTCATCTCGAGCTCCACAAGAAGAGTTAAGAATTGAGGTTTAGTTTTCTTCAAAGCTAACTCATTTTTTAACAAAGTTCATGAAGGAAGCTTGAGAAAATTTATATGTTAAGTTACTGTTTTGTTAAGAGGAAGGCAGAAGACAGAAATTTGCTGTCAAATTCGAGAAGTCTCTGATATTTTGGTTATTCTGATCTGTATACTTGGAGTTAGAATCTCTAATTGGTATGGTTCGAAATCTTATTGAATTTCCTACAACTTTCATGAAGGAATCATGAGTAGAAAAGATGTTTTAAATATCAGGTTACATTTGTTGTGCAGCAGGAAATCCGAATCTGAAAACAGCAGAAGTCTGTTTTAGGAAGGTAGCTTTCGAGGTATTTCTGAACCAAACTATTGGGAATCTCATTTTCATGTCTTCATAAGAGTTTTAGAGGGTTCAAAAAGGAAGAGTATGGTATAAATTACATTATTGTTGGATAAATAATGAAGAAGTTATGGCTGTCTGAAAATAGGGACAAAAATCTGAAAATGCTGGAAAACCTGAAAGTGTGTTTTCTTATAACTTTAAGGTTAAAAATCATGAGCTTGAGGTTCTAATACATGGATTTGGTTTGTTTGACAGACCAAGAGGAGATAGGTCGAGTGTACGGGCCAAAGTTCTAGTTCTAGAACTTCGTAAATGAGCTATATGCTTGAAAAATACTTTAAGAAATACATGTTTTGCTTGAAGGAATGGGTTTAGATGTTTATTGTTTTCTTTGAACACTTGTTTATGAGCATTCATGATTTCTTAGAAATGTTTTAAAGTGTTCATGATGAGCCTAAATGTCTTGATGAAATTTATATACGAGCATATGTTTATTGAATTTCCGAAGTTTATGGAAATGTTGTGATTCCAAGCATGTATGTTTAAGCAAGTATGTTTTTAAAGATTTCCAGTTTAATGAACAAGCTAAGTAAGCTTGAGTTTTATGAAAGAAAAGATAAGCAGGCATGTTCGAATGTTTTCATGTGATCTTCTCGAGATATTGAGTCCCGAGGCTTTATGGTACCGCAGTGCACACAGTCATTTCTCATTGTCGACGTTGAGTGAACTCCGTGACAACGGCTATTGCCGTGAGTGTCTTTGGCGGGCCCCACTACGACAAAGACGATGGAAGTCTTTGGCGGGCCCCACTACATCGTAGAACAAACGTAGATTGTTACATGTTTTAAAAAGGAGTTTATATCATTTACATGCCTTACGAGATTTTAACGATATACTTGCCGGGTTTTTCTCGAAAGCTATTATGATTACACGATTACTTTTAACGCTTGATTACGGATGCATATGCTCATAGATGGCCAGGTGATATGATTTACGAGTTAGTAGTTTCCTTTAAACTCAAGTCACTCACTGAGCTTCATAGCTCATTCTTTCAGTATTTTCCAAATTTTCAGGTAGGATCGAGCTCCCGGTGCCTGATAACCTGCCATAGTCTGCTGGAAGCTTCACAAGTTTGACATGTTGTACGTGGGTGGAGATGTATAGGAAGTCTATATGTATTGTAGAAGGACTATAAAGTTATGTTTATGTGTACATTTTAGGTTGTGGTTGTGTGATCAATGGTTTGGTATGTTTTTGATTGTGATGTTCATATCTCTTTCAGTTTTCCAGAGAGTCATAAGTAGGGTTACCCCTTACGTAGGATACGTAATTGTCTATATTCCGCTGTGTTATGTTTAAGTGTTTCTTATACAAGTTTAGTATGCTCATCAGGTAAAACAGGGTCAACAGGTATCGTTAGAGAGGTGAACGATGTCTGTTGGCTTCACGCCGTCTGCCGGGCTAAGTTAGCAGGTAGTTCGGGAGGGGGTGTGACAACTTGGTATTAGAGCAGTTAGCTCCATGGGAAGGAGACAGGGCAAGTTAGCTCTGAGAATAAAGTAAAAGTCATAGCAAGTTATTGAGTTAGTTCAGATCGAACTAGTAGAGTATGGTCCAAGTAAGGATAATAGTAAGTCCAGTCAGAACTAGAATGTAAATACAAGTCTAGAATTGTGCATTTGAAAGTATTCATTACATGTCTAGTATGTTGATATGTAATAGAAGTCATGCCACCACGTACTAGCAGACGATGCAGGCAGGATCAGGACGGGACGCAGGATCCTACCCAAGCCCACTCTTAGAGGGGATCTAATGCCCCAAGAGTCCAGATAGGGGCCAGAATTAAGCAGCATGCTAATTCCTCACAGGAGGTAGGTAAGTCATAGAGAGCAGAGCTATGTGATTCAGACAAGACATATAGAATAGATCACCTAAAAGAATTAGGAGCCACAATGTTTGAGGGTTCCAAAGATCCAACTCAAGCTGAGGTTTGGATGAATAAGCTCGATAAATGTTTTGATGTGATGTGTTGCTCTGAGGAGCGTAAAGTCAAGTTAGCCACATTCTTGCTAGAGAAGGAAGCAGAGGGATGGTGGAAATCGATTTTACCCCTGGGTTACATCTTTTACCTTAAGTATCAGTGCTCCTCTGATAAACAATTTGTTTGTGGTCCTACCAACAAACAAAAGTCTCTCTCGGGCCAATGAGAGGGTCGAGCCCTTTGTTCATGTCCAGGAGACACCACTTAAGGGAACATTCCTCTACTTACCCTAATAGGAGGGAAGGAGTAAATTCCATCTTGCTAAATTAAGTCCCCAGCTGCTCACTCGGTCTTGTCCCCAAGAAGGTAGCCATATTGGATCGATGAATCTGGCCACTCTCACCCATACTAGCATATTGGGTCGGCGAATCTAGCCACTCTCACCCATACTAGTCATAGGACAATCCCTCGAAAACAGGAGTTTCGTAACCTGTTCAGGGTTGAGATCAAGTTGCCTAGGTCATCCTAGTGAAATACAAACCTAACTAGTCAACGGAGTTACATGTAGTGTTTATTATTTCACGGTCTGATTTTATGTAAACACATTACATAGGGTATCCCCACTCACATGTCATTTACACAAACACGTTAGGATCACATTGTTTGTATCATATACAAAGTGGGTCACATCCATAGTATTACTAGGGTACCCAAACCTTATCCCCTTACTATAGCCCTTTTAGGTTGTATCTCGAACTGAGATCCTTTATATGTACACTACATGCAGTTCAAGAGACATTTTGTAGCCTTGGATGTTAGTTTATTAGATTTAGGGTTAATACAAGGGAAATACTAAGCAATAAGACTTTATTGAAAAGAATAACTCTTTATTACATTAATTAGAAACAAATTTACAAACTACGAGTTTTAGGACACAAACCTCAACAAACTTTGCAGATGACCCTCGAACACTTTATACGTGAGAGTCTTTGTAAACGGATCAGCTATGTTGTGCTCCGAAGCATTCTTCGTGACTGTCACATCTATTCGTTGCACTATCTCTCGTATCAGATGATACTTTTTTCTCGATGTGCTTACCTCGCTTGTGGTTATGAGGTTCCTTCGAATTGGCTACCGCACTACTGTTGTCACAATATAAGGTGATGGGAAATTTCATATTTGGAACAACATCCAAATTTGTAAGGAATTTCCTTAGCCAAACAACCTCTGTAGCTGCTTCACAAGCAGCGACATACTCTGCCTCCATTGTGGAGTCATTGATGCATCCATGTTTGATGCTTCGCCACCTTATAGCGCCCCCGTTAAGGGTGAAACCTGATCCCGATGTGGATTTCCTAGAATCCATATCGGTCTGAAAATTAGAATCAGTGTATCTAGTAAGGATCAAATCCTTAGTCCCATAAACAAGCGTATAGTCCCTCGTTCTCCTAAGATACTTGAGGATATTTTTAACTGCGGTCCAGTGCTCTGACCGTGGATTGGACTGGTACATACTGACTATTCCCACTACATAACAACTGTCTGGCCTCGTGCACAACATAGCATACATTAAGCTACTGATAACTCACCATAAGTGAGTTATTTTACTAGAATTTAAGTGTTTAATCCACTTGAATTGCATTTAATTTAGTGATCCTCATGTTATTTTATCCCTAAATTATGTGTGTTAGCTTTAAAATCTTGAATTTAAGCATTAGGTGCAAAAAGAATTAATTTTGATGTTTTTGTGTTTGAATTCAAGAAATTTAGGAAAACGAGCTAACGGTTAATTAAAGACCGAAATTTGAGATTTTTCTTAACTCCAAAAAAACTTGCGTATTTAGTTTGATTTATAATTGACTTCATAAATTTATTTGGGATTTTTCTGTGTGCAGGAGATGTTTAAAAATTACAAGAAGTCCCTAAGGGCATTTTAGACATTTTACCCGAAGGGTAATATGGTTTTTTTACCCTTAAGGGTATTTTTGTAATTTGTGGAGTTAGGGCAATATCATCTTGTATAAGAAGGCTAGGGTTTACAAGTGTAAAGTTGGAGTTGTGACAAGAGGAAGAGATCGAGAGAGAGAAGAGGAACCATCGATATTGCTACAACAATCAAGGGGAAAAATCGAGAGGATAAACTTAATATTGCTGTAGCAATCAAGAGGGAAGAGCAGAGAAGTGTTGTCTGGGCGTCGCTGAAGCAATCAGTGGAACCTGTGCGTAAAGTACAATCTGAAACCTTTTTGCTGAAGCAATCGACGTGCAGTTGAGGAGAAGCCATCGACATTGCTGAAGCAAAATCGCGTTGTCCACCTGCTGTTATTGCTTGGCAATTGCTGAAACAATTTGTGAAGTTGTTGCAGTGGTGTTGTCTGCTGTTTGCTGAAGCAATCGGTGGAACCAAGGGGTTGTTGCTGTTGTTGCGTGCCTTTGCTGAAGCAATTGGCTGCACTCTTGCTGAAGCAAGCCAAAAAGCTTTGCTGAAGTAAAGTGCCCTACTGCAGACCATCGACATAGGGTTTCTGCTAGGCAATTGCTGTAGCAAAAGCTAGGCCACTTGCTGTAACCTTTTCCCTATCTCTAAGTTTTATTGCTTGTTGTAAACTACCAATTTAATACTTATTTTTTGGGTTGTTTATATACTGATTTAGACTACTTTTGCTCACTATTTTAGGCCGAACTCGTGACTGGTTTAGGCTATAATTGTGGTTGATTTAGGCTATTTTAGTGAATGTTTTTGGTTGTTTTGAATGAACTCATTGATCAATAAAAGCATGCTTAATTTAGAGATGTGTGACTCGATTTTAATCATGAACTAAATTGTCTTAAGGAAAAGTTAGGTTGTGTTCAAATGTAAATTTGGATTAAATTTATGGTTGATGCCATTGATTGAATTTATGAAATTTTATTGAATTTAACGTTGCATGAGAATTAAAATTGGCCTTTTTAACTTCTCTATAATTCATAAACTTGGGAAAGCTAATGAATTAGAAAACTAAAATTTCATTATAGGATTATTGAGTTGATTAGGGATAATTAACCGACCTAGAACCTAAGATCATGGGCATAATTTAGATCACAATTGAGAAATTGTAGGTTATAAAACTTAGTGATTTTGGAAAGAATCATTTGAATGCATGTGTAGGTAAATTCAAGGAATCACTCAAAATTTATTCCAATTGAACATTAGAACTCTAACCTAACCCGAGCCTATTTTTCATTACAAATCCCATCTCTTGTATCTGCCTTCTTGTTTGCATTCTCCTCTCCCCGCATTTAAATTCAGTTATTTTCTTTTATTTTATCTAATCTTTCTTAATTATCAATTTATTTAATTACAACAATAATTAGCACACTCATGCATTGCACTAAAATAAGGAAAATTTGCTAGGACACTCATTCATTTAGGGTCTAGCTAGTCCTCGTGGGATCGATACTTTAACTTATCACTTGCTGCACTCGACCGTATATACTTACACGTCGTAGAAGTATCTGAGTCTCATTCTAATTTGCATTAGTTTAGGGCACTCGATATTTTCGCATCAAGTTTTTGGCGCCGTTGTCGGGGACTAGTTTTGATTCTTATTTTGTTTGAGTTGATTTTAGCATTATATCCTTGTTTTTCTTGTTGGGTGTGTCTTGTTATCTTTGTTTCGTATTTTTATCTTTGTTGAGTCTTGGTTATTTTTTCTGGTTGTGTTGGTGCATATTGTGTTTGCTGAGTCTGTTCTAATTGCTTCATTACATTATTATGGCTTATGATAACTTTGGGTGGTCTTCTGTGCCCAATGATCAAACACAATATAGTTATTTTTCTTATGATCATCTCGTTGCCAATTTAGAGTCTTCTAGTGAGAGGTATGGATCTTATGGCTACCAAATGCATAATTACTATCATACAAACCCTATGACTTCTGGGAACCATATGTATGATAATAATCAGAGAAATTGGTTCTATGAACCATATCCTAGGGGTTTTGAGCCACATCCTTCCTATATTCAAGAAACCCATGTAGAAGATAAATCTTCCCTTAAAATGTTGTTATTAGAATATATGAGAACCACAGAAGAGAGTAATAGTCAAATAGAAGAGAGGAATAGTCAAATAGAAGAGAGGAATAGTCAAATAGGGGAGTCAATTCAACACCTAACGGTTACACTTGCCTCCCTTAGAGAACAAATTTATTTAGACTCATCTGAGGTTGAGCACCCTAGGGAAGATAGTGAAGGAGGACCCACTCCATTAGATAGTTTGGTGAGTCACTTGATCACTGACCAGGATCCTCGTCCTTCACATTTTTCGGAGTATGGGCATTTAGAGGATTGTTCTTTAGATGTAAAAGAACTAAAACCTTTCAACACATACCAGGATAAAGTTAGTGAGAGCTTGGAAAAAGTCGAGCCTGTTGAGTTAGGCCAGGAGGTAGAGTGTAAGTCTTTTGAGTCTATGTCAGTTCTATCTTCTGATTTTTCTCTTATTGGTGAGTGTTTTTCTTTCTATGCTCTCGAGTCAGTGTCTTTTTGTGAGTCTTTTAATTTTCCTGTTCTTCCTTCTTTTCTTTTATCAAATAAAAAACCAAAAAATGTTTACTTTGTTGTTTTTCATTCTTTTCTTTTATTATATAAAAAATCAAAAAACATATCTGACTCGGGCTCTCACGAGAAGCTAGTATTCTTGCTAGCTCTGATTTGTTTTGTAGATTCAAGAAAGAGAGGCCCAAAGAAGTGGGAGAATTTTTACGTACCTTGACGAGCCCACGTATACTACGCCAAGCTAATGACGTAAAACAAGCGCTTCTTGGGAGGTAACCCAAAGTTTATTTTTTTTGTTTCATTTTTAATTTTTTTTGTTTTTGCTTTTGTTTCGTTTTTAGTTGTTTTTCTTTTTAAATAAATAACCCTTACCTATTTTATAGCTCCCTTAGGGTTTGATGATTGATATGCGCTGTAGTAGAGGTCTCTTCGATTCAGGGCAATATTGTTCTCCCTTCCATCTTTATTAGTTGTCCTTAAACATGCTTAAGTGAGTAGATTATACATTAAGGGCAAAGTGTGCTTTAACAATGTGGGGGGGATTGTTGTTCTGAATCTGATTTTGGGCTTAATTGAAAATTTTTCTGTTGATGAGACTGTGTGCTGCTAGAGTATATAGGGTGTTGCATGCCTCTGTGTTTATAAAGTTATTTACTTGCTTAAGGACTACAAAATGATCTATTTTGGCTACCAGGTTCCATGTTTAGTTGTTGGTTTTCATGGTCTTTGATATGCATTATGTAGGTAGTTGATTTACTACGTTTAAGCAAGTAAAAATAGAAAAAATGGTTGTTGTCCCTTGTTTAAAAATTAAGTTTCTCATGTGTTTTTAATGGTAAAAAGTATTATGCCTTTTGTAGAAACTTGGTATGCATCTCCTTGAAAATGAAAAGTTAAGGTTAAATCTCAGGGTTAATGAAAATAAGAGTTGTTGCTTGCGTTTGAGGCAAGAGTATGCTATCTTCTTTGGTGTTTCTCAAGGTCAAGCTTGTCATTAGAGTTCTTTATTGCACTTATGATTGGTGTGTCAATCAAAGTAGTTAGGATTCAACTCCTAGGCCAAAAATTTCGAAAACTATAAGCCATGACAAGTTAGGTAACCCATATATTTTTTAGAGCACTCCAAAATTAGTAAACTTCAAATTTATGATTATTTCAAGTTTGGGGGAGTTACCTGACCTCCCTAACTCAATGAGGACATTGAGTACTCTAAGTTTGGGGGGAAAGGTAAATTCGTCGTGTTTTTTAAAAAAAAAAGAGAAAAAATAGTGAAAGAAATAAAGAGTGTGCAAACCTTTCATTTCCCTAAACTCCATTGGGCTAATCAAAAAAAGATGTTATTTGTTTTGTTAATTAGAGTCAGTTCAGGCAACTTGGTGCTCGATATCAGGGGGTCTGGGCACTAACCATGTTGGCCTCTTGGAGCGAAGGTATCAAGCAAGAAGCCTAATCCCATTGCTTAGGTGCGCTGCGCTAACCACGTGTGCCATTCTAAGAACTACGGGAAGTCTCATTGCTTAGGTGTGTTGCGCTAAACACGTGTGTCATTCTAAGAACTACAGGAGAATCAAAAAATAAATAAAAATAAAACAAAAAAAAGAAAGTAAAAAAAAAAATCTTGCCCTTAGCAGTGAGTTTTATAGAAATTGAGGGGAATAATGCACATATCTATTTTTTTTTTAAAAAATAATATATATAAAAAAATAAAAAAGAATGATCATTAAATTGTAGCCATGCGAGTTTTGGAGTATGACTTATTTTTAACAATGAGTTGCTTGATTTGAATGATTAAGATTCTAGTGGTTGAGCTTTAGGGTAGATGTTGAATCCTAGTTGGTTTGCTCTTGGTTATTGATGCATAAGTGTAGCTATGAAACCCACTGATGAGCCACTTAGAGAGCATTGATTGAATGGTGACTTGTAGCTTATAACATAAATATTCAATCCTTGATTAGTTACCCAAATGATCTGAGTCTTTAAAGGTCTTTTAAGTCTTTATGGAATAGAACTCATTGAGGACAATGAGTAGTTCAAGTTTGGGGGTTCGATAACTCACCATAAGTGAGTTATTTTACAAGAATTTAAGTGTTTAATCCACTTCAATTGCATTTAATTTAGTGATCCTCATGTTATTTTATCCCTAAATTATGTGTGTTAGCTTTAAAATCTTGAATGTAAGCATTCAGTGCAAAAAGAATTAATTTTGATGTTTTTGTGTTTGAATTCAAGAAATTTAGGAAAATAAACTAACGGTTAATTAAAGACCGAAATTTTAGATTTTTCTTAACTCCAAAAATCCTTACGTATTTAGTTTGATTTATAATTGACTTCATAAATTTATTTGAGATTTTTCTGTGTGCAGGAGATGTTTAAAAATTACAAGAAGTCTCTAAGAGCATTTTAGACATTTTACCCGAAGGGTAATATGGTTTTTTTTACCCTTAAGGGTATTTTTGTAATTTGTGGAGTTAGGGCAACATCATCTTGTATAAGGAGGCTAGGGTTTACAAGTGTGAAGGTGGAGTTGGAGTTGTGACAAGAGGAAGAGATCGAGAGAGAGAAGAGGAACCATCGATATTGCTACAACAATAAAGGGGAAAAACCGAGAGGATAAACTTAACATTGTTGTAGCAATCAAGAGGGAAGAGCAGAGAGGAGTTGTCTGGGCGTTGCTGAAGCAATCAGTCGAACCTGTGCGTAAAGTACAATCTGAAGCCTCTTTGCTAAAGCAATCGACGTGCAGTTGCGGAGAAGCCATCAGCATTGCTGAAGCAAAATCGCGTTGTCCACCTGCTGTTATTGCTTCGCAATTGCTAAAGCAATCTGTGGAGTTGTTGCAGTGGTGTTGTCTGCTGTTTGCTGAAGCAATCGGTGGAACCAAGGGGTTGTTGCTGTTGTTGGGTGCCTTTGCTGAAGCAATTGGTTGCACTGTTGCTGAAGCAAACCAAAGGGCATTGCTGAAGCAAAGTGCCTGCCGCACCATCGACGGAGGGTTCTTTGCTAGGCAATTCTTTGTAGCAAAAGCTAGGCCACTTGCTGTGTAACCTTTTCCCTATCTCTAAGTTTTATTGCTTGTTGTAAACTACCAATTTAATACTGATTTTTTGGGTTGTTTATATATTGATTTAGACTACTTTTGCTCACTGTTTTAGGCCGAACTCGTGACTGGTTTAGGCTATAATTGTTGTTTATTTAGGCTATTTTAATGAATGTTGTTGGTTGTTCAATAAAAGCATGCTTAATTTAGAGATGTGTGACTCGATTTTAATCATGAACTAAATTGTCTTAGGCAAAAGTTAGGTTGTGTTCAAATGTAAATTTGGATTAAATTTATGGTTGATGTCATTGATTGAATTTATGAAATTTTATTGAATTTAACGTTGCATGAGAATTAAAATTGGCCTTTTTAACTTCTTTATAATTCATAAACTTGGGAAAGCTAATGAATTAGAAAACTAAAATTTCATTCTAGGATTATTGAGTTGATTAGGGATAATTAACCGACCTAGAACCTAAAATCATGGGCATAATTTAGATCACAATTGGGAAATTGTAGGTTTTAAAACTTAGTGATTTTGGAAAGAATCATTTGAATGCATGTGTAGGTAAATTCAAGGAATCACTCAAAATTTATTCCAATTGAACATTAGAACTCTAACCTAACCCGAGCCTATTTTTCTTTACAAATCTCATCTCTTGTATCTGCCTTCTTGTTTTCATTCTCCTCTCCCCGCACTTAAATTCAGTTATTTTCTTTTGTCTTATCTAATCTTTCATACTTATCAATTTATTTAATTACAACAATAATTAGCACACTCATACATTGCACTGAAATAAGGAAAATTTGCTAGGACACTCATTCATTTACGGTCTAGCTAGTCCTCGTGGGATCGATACTTTAACTTATCACTTGCTGCACTCGACCGTGTATACTTGCACGCCGTAGAAGTATCTGTGTCTCATTCTAATTTGCATTAGTTTAGGGCACTCGATATTTTTGCATCAGCTTCCTACTGCAGAGGCATAGAGAATACGTCTCATATCCTTAACCTCTTGAGGTGTCTTAGGACACTGTTCCTTAGACAGATAAATTCCATGACTGAAAGGTAATAAACCCCTCTTGGAATTTTGCATCAAATATCGAGCCAACATTTTTTCGATATAAAATGCTTGAGACAGAGCTAGCGTTCTGTTCTTGCAATTCATGAAAATTTAAATCCAAAGAACATACTGTGCCTCTCCCAAATCTTTCATTTGGAATTGTGTCGCCAACCATTTCTTTATGTCAATTAGTTATCCTACATCATTCCCAATGAGTAGGATATCATCCACATAAAGTACTAAGAAAGCTACTTGTTGTAATTACAAGACTCATCGACGTTTTATGTGGATGATGAATCGATTGAGCTTCCAAACTTTTTGCTCCTGACCTTGGGTTATGAACCCTTCGGGCTGAGACATATAGATACTCTCATCAAGATTACCATTCAAAAAGGCAGTCTTGACGTCCATTTGCCAAATCTCATAATCATAAAATGAGGCTATGGACAAGAGTATCCTTATAGACTTAAGCATAGCAACAAGGGAAAAAGTTTCCTCATAGTCAACTTCTTCCCTTTGGGTAAAACCCTTTGCTACAAGTCTGGCCTTAAAGGTTTGTACCTTTTCGGCTGCATCTCTCTTTTTCTTATAGATCCATTTGCACCCTATGGATCTTACCGCTTCAGGCTGGTCTACAAGTTCCCAAACTTAATTGAAGTACATCGATTCCATTTCAAGTTCCATGGCATTGATCAATTGGTCCTTATCTACGTCATTCATTGCCTGTTTATGGGACAATGGATCCTCTACACCGTCATCAGGTATGACAACTTGAGTTTTAGCTAAACCCAAATAGGGGTCAGGTTGGGAAACAACCCCCCCACTGTGTCGAGGCATTCCTAACGATTGAGAAGGACGAGACTGACTCGATATGCCGGCTTCTTCATCAACTCTTGATGAAGGTCCAACATGATTAACAACTCTTGTAGATTCCATCACCTTGTTTTCATACTAACTTACTACGTGGTTTATGGTTCCTCATGTGATCTTCTTCCATGAAAGTTGCGTTTGTCGATACCATCACCTTGTTTTCTTGTGGGTCATAGAAAAGACAACCTCTCGTTTCTTTGGGATAGCCAACAAATTGGCATAATCTTGAACGAGGTTTCAGTTTCTTTGGATTTGTCACCAGCACGTGTGTCGGACAACCCCAAATCCTGAAGTGTTGTAAACTAGGTTTACGCCCCTTCCACGACTCAAAAGGTGTTTTTGAAACACTCTTTGATGGAACAGTCTTCAAGATTTGAACCGTCATCTCTACTACGTAACCCAAAAACAAGGCAGGCAATTGAGCATAGCTCATCATAGATAGAACCATGTCTAACAAGGTTCTATTTATCCTTTCAGATACACCATTCTGCTGTGGTGTATTAGGTATCGAGAGTTGAGTTTGGATTCCATGTTCTATCAAATAGTCCTGGAATCTTAGATCCATATACTCTTTACCTCGTTCGGATCGAAGTGTCTTGATGGCATTCCCTAACGCATTCTCTACTTTAGTAAGTCTAATAATTCACGGTCCAGTCTTGTACAATCTCATTGCACAGGATGCCCCCACTCGCATGTCAACCACATGAACGAGTCAGATCACCACGTATGTATCTTAATACAAAGCGGGCCGCATCCACAGTGTATCTAGGATTAGGTCTCCAACTCCATCCATATACTGTAGACCGTTCGGGTCATTAACTCGAACGTGATCCTCCTTGTGTGTCCACTACACACTATTCAAGTTCTAGTTCTCTCAAATATTCAATGACCTGGGAGCTTGGTTTACTGGTCAAAGTTTGTATCAATTGCGAGACACAAAATAATGAAATGAATAACTTTTTATTAATTTCAAATAGTAATTTACAAACACGAGATTAGGACGAAACATCTCAACACGGACCGCAAAATAGTAACCACTAGATGTAACTCCGTTGACTAGTTAGGCTTCTATTTCACTCGGATGACCTAGACAACTTGATCTAAATCCTGAGCATGTTACGAACTCCTGTTCGCGAGAGATTGTCCTTTGACTAGTATGGGTGAGAGTGGTCAGATTCGCCGACTCAATATGCCTGCCTTTTTGGGGACAAGACCGAGTGAGCGGCTGGGAACTTAACTTAGCAAGATGGAATTCACTCCTTCCCGCCTACTAGGGTATGTAGATGAATGTTCCCTTAAATGGTGTCTTCGTGACTTGAACAAAGGGCCCGACTCTCTCATTGGCCCGAGAGGGACTTCTGTTTGTTGGTAGGACCACAAACAAATTATTCATTAGAGGAGCACTGGTACTTAAGGTACCAGATGTAACCCAGGGGTAAAACGATAATTTGGCCCAGCTGGTGTTACGAACATTCGTGAAGGATTGACTTGCTGTTATTGGTCAATATCCGTGGACACATAAATATATCTACTGTGAGAAGAGTGCGTCTACGGGACTTTAGTGGAGTGTTCCTGGAGTTAACGGATGTTGATTAGGAGGTTAATGAGATTAATCGAGTAATCTCGTATCGTTGGAGCTTATGAGTTGTAGGTCCACCAGGTCCACCTTCTAGCTCGTAAAGGGTTCTTAGATCATTTGAATTTGAAATGTTCAAATTTGTTAGAGTATAAATTTGATGTATATAGATACGATATAGTATATAGTTTTCGAACTATATATTATAAATTTAATGTGAATATGATTAATATTAAATTATATTAGAGAATTAAATATTTCAAAAGTTCAAATATTAAATTCAAATGTGAATGTGATTCATATTTGAAAACTATAGGTTAAAATTTAATGTGTATTAGATGTGCATTAAAACTATAGCTTAGAGGATAATTGATTAAATGTGATTTAATCTATATTGAATATATGATATTTAATTATGATTTAATTAATTATATATATTATTATTTAATTCATAAATTTGATTATTTAATTAAATAAAAAAAAAAAGAGAATGTATGAGAAGAGGATAATCGATCGATTCTCTGATTGATTGAACAGGCTGATGTAGGATTCTCTCTTCTCTCTCTCAATTCCCAAATATTTTCAATTGTTGGATTCCTTCACACGAAGGAATTGTTCCAAGCACTCAGAGAATAGAAAGTTCTCTCTTTTGGTGGTGTGTTGTTGTAAAAAAAGAGAAGCTTCAGGTTCCTGTGTTGCTGTACAATTTTGAGCAAGGAGTTGCTGTTGAGGAAAACTACAAAGGTAATCTTTCTTCATTTCATTTAAATGTTAAACACAACATGTTTGCATGTAAATTTCCATGCCTAATTAGATTAGATTTTGTATGCTTATTCTCTGTATCTCTTACCAATGTATGGGTATTTGATTTTCAACCAAACAAAACTTGCAATTACGATTTCTATCACGTTTTCGCTGCTCAAGGAGATCGGATCCTCATCAGTTCCCAGCTATCTACCGGGTCTTATCCCTAAAGTGGGAGGCTTATTGAGTCGACAATCTCGGGGCACTCTCATCTATGCAAATCAAAGGATAATCCCTAATAAACAGGAGTTCATAGAGCTCTCAAGATTAAGATCAAGTTTCGTAGGTCATCATATGAAATAGTCAGTTAAGATAGTAAACGAAAATATAAAGTCTAAGTGACTATTTTGTGGTCCGGTCTTAGCAAACTCATTGCATAGGATGCCCCCACTCACATATCTCCACATGAACGATTTAGGATCATATCGTTTGTACTATACAAAGTGGACTGCGTCCATAGTATCCCCAGGATAAGGTACCCAACCCTATCCCTATATTATAGACCATTCTTGCTAATACTTGAACGTGATCCACTTATCTCACACATAAAGGTCAAGTGTACATCATATAGCCAAGGGTTCTTAATTTATCAGATTTGGGTTATAAAATACACAATTCACTTTATTCAATATCAACTTTACTGAAAAAAATCTCAATAACAACTTTATTGTAAAAATATAATATACATTTAGTTTACAAACTACAAGTTTTAGAACATAAAACCCAACAAAACTCCCACATGGGCTAAAACGTTAGTGGAGTCAAACATGTTTAGCAAGAAGACTGTCTTACCGTATAAACCGTAGTCCTAGACTCTCTAGATGTCCCCCAAACACTTTAACCATGAGAGGCTTTGTAAACGGATCGACAATGTCGTGCTCCGAAGTGATTTGCGTGACGATCACATCTCTTCGTTGCACTATCTCCCTGATGAGATGATATTTGCGCTCAATATACTTTCTGCACTTATGGCTACTAGCTTCTTTAGAATTTGCCACTGCACCACTATTATCAAAATAAGAGGTGATAGGAAAATTCATATTTGGAACAACCTCCAAATCCGTTAAGAACTTTCTAAGTCATACAACGTCATTCACTGCTTCGCAAGTAGTGACATACTCAACCTCCATGGTAGAGTGAACAACACAACCTTGCTTTATACTCCTCCACACTCTTTCTCCTCTGTTAAGGGTCAACACTGATCCCGATGTGGATTTTCTAGAACCTACATCAGTCTGAAAATCAGAATCAATGTATCCTGCAAAGATCAAATCTTTCATGCCAAACACAAGCGTATAGTCCCCCGTTCTTCTGAGATACTTGAGGAGGTTTTTAATAGTTGTCCAATGATCGTATCCTGGATTGGACTGATAGTTGTTGACAATTCTAACTGCATAACATATGTGGGATAGAGTACATAACATGACCTACATCAAACTGCTGACAACTGATGCATAGGGAATGCCTCTCATATTTTTGATATAAGATGCCTGGGCAGTGTTTGCGTTTTGTTCTTGCGATTCCGAACAATTTGGATTCAAAGAACAAACTGGATTGGGTTGCTAGTCATTGCTTAACATCAGTCACGAATCCTACATCATCCCCAATGAGTAGGATATCGTTTACGTACAACACTAAGAAAGCTATAATAGTATTGATTATCTTTATGTAGACACAAGGAACATCAATATTTTGTTCAAAGCCATAAGATTTGATCGCAATATCAAACCTTATATTCTAGGATCTAGATGGTTGCTTCATCCCATAGATGGATCATTTAAGCTTGCAAACCTTTTGCTCTTAACCCTGAACTATGAACCCATTTGATTAAGCAATATAGATACTTTTTTCAAGATTGTCATTCAGAAAAGCTATCTTGACATTCATTTGCTAAATTTAATAATCATAGTATGTGACATTAGACAAGAATATTCTAATTGACTTGAGCATGGCAACAGGGGAGAAGATTTCTTCATAGTCCACCTCTTCCTGCTAGGTATACCCCTTTGCCCCAAAGTCGAGCCTTAAAGGTTTGCACCTTACCAACGTGGTCTCGCTTCCTATTGTAGATCAACTTGCAACCGATAGGTCTTTCACCATTTGATTAGTATACAAGTTCCCAGGCATAATTGAAGTACATTGAACCCATTTCGAGGTCCATGGCTTTAATCCACTGGTCTCTATCTACATCAATCATTTCCTGTTTACAGGTCAATGGATCTTCAACGCCATCATCAGGTATGAGGACCTGGGTTTCTATCAAATCCATGTAACGGTCGGGTTGTCTAACAATCCTCCCACTACATCGAGGCATTATCAACTCTTGAGAAGGGTGTGACGACTGCACCGAAGTGCTCGCTCTATCAATAACTCTTGTTGAAGGACCAACTTAATCAACAACTCTTGTTGATTCATCTACACCTTCTTTGGAAATTTCACTAAGAACGTGGCGTTTGTCGATACAAACACTTTGTTCTATTGAGGATCGTAAAATAGACCACCAATATGTGTCGGGCACTCCCAAAACCTTAAGTGACGTGAACTCCCTTTACGCCCTTTCCATAATTCATAGGATGTTTCTAAAACTCTCTTAGAGGGAACCATGTTCAAAATATATGCAACAACCTCTATTGCATATCCCCAAAACAAACTAGGCAATTGACCATAACTCATCATGAAACGAACCATGTCCAACAGGGTTTCTTTTCTCCACTCGGATACACCATTCAGCTTATGTGTTCCAGGCGCTGAGAGGTTGGATACGATTCCATGTTCTATCATATAGTCATGGAATCTCAAATCCATATACTCTCCGCCTCGATCTGAACGAAGTGTTTGAATCGTCTTACCTAATGTGTTCTCAACTTCTGTCTTATACTCCTTGAACTTTTTAACAGCTTCGAAGTTATGATGCATTAGGTAAAGATGGTCGTACCTTGAATACTCATCGATTAAACCGATGATATATTCATACCCTCCTCATGCCTTGACATTCATAGGACAACAAAGATCTGAATGCACAAGTTCCAAGGGTTTTTTGGTCGTATAACCTTTTTCAGAAAAAGGTCGTTTGGTCATTTTTTCCTCAAGACAAGACTCATATGGTTGTAAGGAGTTGTCCTCTTATTGGCTTATGAGACAACTCTTAACTAATCTCCTAATCATATTGAGATTAATGTGGCTTAGTCTCAAGTGCCAAAGATAGGTACTTGAAGAAAATATCTGCCTTTTATTTTAAGCCCTAAAACTCATAGTTTCTAATTTTTGTAATTTGTTCCAATTCATTGAATAAAATGTTTTATTATTGTTCATTCAAATGTTGTTGAATTTCATGTAGTTTGCCTTAAATTAACCCTAAATCCAATAAACTAACATCCTAGGTTGTATTATGTCTCTTGAACTGTGTGTGGATACTTATGGGGATCAAGGTTCAAGAAACAATTTAAAGGGTCATTAGTATAAGGATGAGGTTGGGCACCTTATCTTGGTGACACTATGGATACGACCCACTCTGTATTTGATACAAACACAGTGATCCAACACGTTCATGTACGTGACATGCGAGTGGCGGTATCCTATGTGATGTGTTCACATAAGTGGTAAAGGGGATAGTCGAAGACCCTATCAAATAATAATTTATTACCTAGACCTCTTAAATTTGTAGTAAAAGTGGCCAGGGTCGATCTAAGGGATTGGGTTTCTTAATTCATTTAATTACTGTAATTACTCTCAATTATCTTTATTTAGAGACTATAATCAAAGAAAAATAGTCTAAATCTAAGAATTAATCTAAAAAACAAAAGATAACGGAATACACAATTTAAGAGAATATAGGAAATTGATTTCACCAATCGATTTATTATCTTAGCTAATTATAAATTTAGTATTGGTTAAGAAATTATAATCAAGAAGGTAAATTTAATCAAAAGACTCTCTCGAGTTCAATTGACCTCAAGCACAACTATGAACCTAAAGTCTCCATTTAGATTTTAATAGCATGCAAGACATTAAGAAACTTCTTTTAATTGCCTCTCAAAGAACTCTTCACTCTAGTGCAAGGATTTACTAAAAGTCTTGGTAATCCTATTCTTGGTTAAATATTTTTCTCTCGAACAAAATTTAAACCAATTAATCATGCAATTCTTGGCTAGAGAAGTACAAGCTTTTGATGGAGATCTGATCTCCTTGAGCAGCGGAAACATGATTGGGATCGTTAATTTGTTTGATTGTTTTGCTTAAAACAAAAATCAGTACATTGATAAATAAAACAGAACAAGTATGGAAATTAATTCTAATCCAATTAGGCATGAATTAATTGCATACAAACATACTGAGTTTAACAATTAAACTAAGAAGGAAGAGGAATAAACGTTTACCTTTGTAGACTCGCAGCAACTCCTTGCTCCAAGCAAATTCCAGTAAATCAGCAACACAACAACTCTCTGTTTTTCAAGCAGGAACACTATCACTTGGAAAACCCTTTATGTCTCTGAGTGCTTAGATCTCTCCTTTGTGGGAAGGATTCCAACAATTGAGAAAATTTGGGAATGAGAGTGTGAGAGAGAGAGAATTCTTTCTGAGACATTTCTCCAAAAATTTTGCAGATCGATCACTTTCTTCTTCTCACCAGGAGAAGAAGAAGCTTCAGTGGGCAACTCCCCACTCCCTATCGAGGGGGAGTTGGGGGGGTAGTGGGAACGTGTCCTCCTGACACGTTCCCAATTAATATTATATTAATTAATCAAATATTAATTAATTAAATCAAATCATATTTAATTCAAGTATAATATTAATTAAATTGATTAAATGATATTTAATCATTTTACCCTTTAACATATAGTTTAATGTACAACCAGTGCACATTAAATTTTAACCTATAGTTTTCAAATGTGAATCACATTCACATTTAATATAATATTTGGACTTTTTCGAATATTCAATTCTCTCATAAAATTTAATATGAATCATATTCACATTAAATTTATAATATATAGTTCCAAAACTATATATTATATCGTATCTAAATACATTAAATATATTTTCTAATGAATTTGAACATTTCAAATTCAAATGATCTAAGAACCCTTTATGAGCTAGAAGGTGGACCTAATGGACCTACAGATCAAAAGCTCCAACGATACGAGACTGCTCGGTTAATCTCATTAACCTCCCAATCAACATTCGTTAACTGCAGGAACACTCCACTAAAGTCCCACAGCTGCACTCCACATCAAGTCAATCCTTCACGAATGTTCGTAACACCAGTTGGGTCAGATTACCGTTTTATCCCTGGGTTACATCTTGTGCCTTAAGTACCAGTGCTCCTCTAATGAACAATTTGTTTGTGGTCCTACCAACAAACAGAGTCCGTCTCGAGCCAATGAGAGGGTTGGGCCCATTGTTCAAGTCCCGGAGACACCACTTAAGGGAACATTCCTCTACTTACCCTAGTAGGCGGGAAGGAGTGAATTCCATCTTGCTAAGTTAAGTTGTCAGCCGCTCACTCGGTCTTGTCCCCAAGAAGGTAGGCATATCGAGTCGGCGAATCTGGCTACTCTCACTCATACTAGTAAAAGTACAATCCCTCGCGAACAGGAGTTCGTAACCTCTCAGGATTGAGATCAAGTTGCCTAGGTCATCCTAATGAAATAGAAACCTAACTAGTCAACGGAGTTACAGCTAGAGGTTACTATTTCGTGGTCCGGTCGTATGTAATCTCATTACATAGGATATCCCCACTCACATGTCATCTACAAGAACACGTTAGGATCACTGTGTTTGTATCAAATACAAAGTGGGCCACATCCATAGTTTAACCAGGGTAAGGGACCAAAACCTTATCCCCTAACTATAGACCCTTTAGGCTGTATCTCGAACCGAGATCCTTTTTATGTACATTACATTCAGTTAGAGATTCATTTAACAACATTGGATGTTTAGTTTATTAGATTTATAGTTTTAAATAAAGGCAAACTCGTAGATAACGAACAATAACAGTTTATTGAAATAATAACACTTTATCACATTAATTGGAATATAATTACAAACTACGAGTTTTAGGGCACAAATCCCAACAAACTCCCACTTGAACTAAAACTCTAGTGGGGTACATGATAATCTAAAACAGTGCTTACAAGAGATAGAAATACAACAAACTAGAGCATCCATATACCCCATTACATATCTCTCACTTGCCCTAGATTACCTTATGTACATATCTCGTAGACCCAGACTTTCCTGATGACCCTGAAACACTTTAGCCGTGAGAGTCTTTGTAAACGGATCAACAATATTGTGCTCGGCGATCTTCGTGGATCACACATCTCTTCGTTGCACTATTTCTCGTGACGTGTGATACTTCCTCTCAATGTGCTTTCCTCGCTTATGGCTGCGAGGTTCCTTCGAATTGGCTACCACACCACTGTTGTCACAGTATAAGGTGATGGGAGATTCGATATTTGGAACAACTTCCACATTAAGGAATTGCCTTAGCCAAACAGCCTCCTTAGCTGCTTCATAAGCAGAGACATACTCAGCCTCCATTATGGAGTCAGCGATGCATCCTTGCTTGATGCTTCGCCATACTATAGCTCCCCCATGAAGGGTGAAAACTTATCCCGATGTGGATTTTCAAGAATCCTTATCGGTCTGAAAATCAGAATCAGTGTATCCAGTAAGGATCAGATCCTTAGATCCATACACAAGTATATAGTCTCTCGTTCTCCTTAGATACTTGAGGATATTTTTAACTGTTGTCCAGTGGTCTAACCATGGATTTGACTGGTACCTACTGACTATTCCCACTACATAACCAATGTCCAGCCTCGTGCATAGCATAGCATACATTAAGCTACCTACTACAGAGGCATAGGGAATATGTCTCATATCCTCAACTTCTTGAGGTGTCTTGGGACATTGTTCCTGACAGATGAATGAATCTGCGTGCTGCACGGGTAATAAGCCCTCTTGGAATTCTCGCATCGAATATCCGGACAACATTTTGTCGATATAAGACGCTTGAGAGCGATGCTAGCGTTCGTTCTTGTGATTCCTAAAGATCTCAATCCCAAGAACATATCGCGCTCTCCCAAATCTTTCATTTGGAATTGGGTCGCCAACCAATTCTTTATGTCAGTTAGGTATCCTACATCATTCCCATGAGTAGGATATCATCCACATAAAGTACTAACAAAGCTACTTTGTCGTTGACGATTCTCAACGTTTTGTTCAAAGCCGTAAGACTTGATCGATGTATCAAATCTTATATTCCAAGAACTTGATGCTTGTTTCAATCCATAAATGGATCGATTAAGCTTGCAAACTTTTTGCTCCTGCCTCGTGCTATGAACCCTTCGGGCTGAGACATATAGATGCTCTCGCCAAGATTACCATTCAAAAAGGCAGTCTTGACGTCCATTTGCAAAATTTCATAATCATAAAATGCGGCTATGGACAAGAGTATCCTTATAGACTTCAACATAGCAACAGGGGAAAAAGTTTCTTCATAGTCAACTCCTTCCCTTTGGGTAAAACCCTTTGCTACAAGTCTAGCCTTAAAGATGTGTACCTTTCCGACTGCATCTCTCTTTCTCTTATAAATCCATTTACACCCTATGGGTCTTACCCCTTCAGGTTTGTTTACAAGTTCCCATACTGAATTGAAGTCCATTTACAACATTTCAAGGTCCATGACTTTGATCCAATGGTCCTTATCTACGTCATTCATTGTCTGTTTATAAGACAATGGATCTTCTACGCCGTCATCAGGTATGACAACTTGAGTTTCAGCTAAACCCAAGTAGCGGTCAGGTTGGGAAACAACCCTCCCACTCTGCGCTCAGGCATTCCCAACGATTGAGAAGGACGAGATCGATTTGAGGTGTCGACACCTCCATCAACTCTTGATGAGGGTCCAGCTTGATCAACAACTCTTGTTGGTTCATGTGTAGCTTCATTTAGTACCAATTTACTACGCGGTTTATGATTTCTCATGTGATCTTCCTCCAAGAACGTGCCGTTTGTCGATACAATCACCTTATTTTCTTGTGGGTCGTAGAAAAGACCACCTCTCGTTTCTTTGGGATAGCCAACAAATTGGCACAATCTTGACGAGGTTCCAGTTTCTTTGGGTTTGTCGCGAGTACGTGTGTCGGACATCTCCAAATTCTGAAGTGTTGTAAACTAGGTTTATGCCCCTTCCAAAGTTCAAAAGGTGTTTCTGAAACACTTTTGACGGAACACTGTTCAAGATTTGAACTGCAGTCTCTACTGCGTATCCCCAAAACGAGGCAGGCAATTGAGCATAACTCATCATAGAACGAACCATGTCTAACAAGGTTCTATTTCTCCTTTCTCGACACACCATTTTGCCAGGTGTATTAGGTGCAGAGAGTTGAGATTTAATTCCATGTTCTATCATATAGTCCTGGAATCTCAAATCCATATACTCTCCACCTCGATCGGATCGAAGTGTGTTTTAATGCTTTTCCCTAATGCATTCTCTACTTTAGCCTTATACTCTTTGAACTTTTCAAGAGCTTCAGACTTGTGATGCATTAGGTATGCATTAACCTTCACGAATGTTTAGATTATTGGATTTAGAGTTTTAAATAAAGGCAAACTCGTAGATAAGGAACAATAACACTTTTTTGAAATAATAACACTTTATTACATTAATTAGAACATAATTACAAACTACGAGTTTTAGGGCACAAATCCCAACAAACTCCCACTTGAACTAAAACTCTACTGGGGTACATTATAATCTAAAACAATGGTTAGAAGAGATAGAAATACAATAAACTAGGGAATCCATATACCCCATTACATATCTCCCACTTGCCCTAGATTAGCTTATGTACATATCTCGTAGACCCAGACTTTCCAGATGACCCTGGAACACTTTAGCCGTGAGAGTCTTTGTAAACGGATCAGCAATATTGTGCTCTGAAGCAATCTTCGTGACGGTCACATCTCCTCGTTGCACTATTTCTCGTATCAGGTGATACTTCCTCTCGATGTGCTTTCCTCGCTTATGACTGCGAGGTTACTTTGAATTGGCTACCGCACCACTGTTGTCATAGTGTAAGGTGATGGGAGATTCCATATTTGGAACAACTTCCAAATCAGTACGGAATTTCCTTAGCCAAACAACCTCCTTAGCTGCTTCACAAGCAGCGACATACTCAGCCTCCATTGTGGAGTCAGCGATGCATCCTTGCTTGATGCTTCGCCATACTATAGATCCCCCGCTAAGGGTGAAAACTGATCCCAATGTGAATTTTAGAGAATCCTTATCGGTCTGAAAATCAGAATCAGTGTATCCAGTAAGGATCAGATCCTTAGATCCATACACAAGTATATAGTCCCTTGTTCTCCTTAGATACATGAGGATATTTTTAACTGTTGTCCAGTGGTCTAACCCTGGATTTGACTGGTACCTACTGACTATTCCCACTACATAACCAATGTCCGGCCTCGTGCATAACATAGCATACATTAAGCTACCTACTGCAGAGGCATAGGGAATATGTCTCATATCCTCAACTTCTTGAGGTGTCTTGGGACACTGTTCCCTAGACAGATGAACTCGGTGCCTGAAGGGTAATAAGCCCCTTTTGGAATTCTGCATCGAATATCTGGACAACATTTTGTCGATATAAGATGCTTGAGACAGTGCTAGCGTTCTGTTCTTGCGATTCCTAAAGATCTGAATCCCAAGAACATACTGTGCCTCTCCCAAATCTTTCATTTGGAATTGGGTCGCCAGCAAATTCTTTATGTCAGTTAGGTATCCTACATCATTCTCAATGAGTAGGATATCATCCACATAAAGTACTAACAAAGCTATTTTGTCGTTGACAATCCTCTTTTAAAGACAAGGCTCGTCAATGTTTTGGTTAAAGCCGTAAGACTTGATCGTTGTATCAAACCTTATATTCCAAGAACTTGATGCTTGTTTCAATCCATAAATGGATCGATTAAGCTTGCAAACCTTTTGCTCCTGACCTCGTGTTATGAACCCTTCGGGCTGAGACATATAGATGCTCTCGTCAAGATTACCATTCAAAAAGACAGTCTTGACGTCCATTTGCCAAATTTCATAATCATAAAACGCAGCTATGGACAAGAGTATCCTTATAGACTTCAGCATAACAACAGGGGAAATAGTTTCTTCATAGTCAACTCCTTCCCTTTGGGTAAAACCCTTTGCTACAAGTCTAGCCTTAAAGGTGTGTACCTTTCCAGCTCCATCTCTCTTTCTCTTATAGATCCATTTACACCCTATGGGTCTAACCCCTTCAGGTTGGTCTACAAGTTCCCATACTGAATTGAAGTCCATTGATTTCATTTCAAGGTCCATGACTTTGATCCAATGGTCCTTGTCTACGTCATTCATTGTCTGTTTATAAGACAATGGATCTTCTACGTCGTCATCAGGTATGACAACTTGAGTTTCAGCTAAACCCAAGTAGCGGTCAGGTTGGGAAACAACTCTCCCACTGCGTCGAGGCATTCCCAACGATTGAGAAGGACGAGACTGACTTGAGGTGCTGACTCCTCCATCAACTCGTGATGAAGGTCCAGCTTGATCAACAACTCTTGTTGGTTCATGTGTAGCTTCATTTAGTACCAATTTACTACGCGGTTTATGGTTTCTCATGTGATCTTCCTCCAAGAACGAGGCGTTTGTCGATACAATCACCTTATTTTCTTGTGGGTCGTAGAAAAGACCACCTCTCATTTCTTTGGGATAGCCAACAAATTGGCACAATCTTGAACGAGGTTCCAGTTTCTTTGGGTTTGTCGCGAGTACGTGTGTCGGACATCCCCAAATCCTTAAGTGTTGTAAACTAGTTTTACGCCCCTTCCAAAGTTCAAAAGGTGTTTATGAAACACTTTTTGACGGAACACTGTTCAAGATTTGAACTGCAATCTCTACTACGTATCCCTAAAACGAGGCAGGCAATTGAGCATAGCTTAATCATAGAACGAACCATGTCTAACAAGGTTCTATTTCTCCTTTCTGACACACAATTTTGTTGTGGTGTATTAGGTGCAGAGAGTTGAGATTTAATTCCATGTTCTATCATATAGTCTTGGAATCTCAAATCCATATACTCTCCACCTCGATCGGATCGAAGTGTGTTTTAATGCTTTTCCCTAATGCATTCTCTACTTTAGCCTTATACTCTTTGAACTTTTAAAGAGCTTCAGACTTGTGATTCATTAGGTATAGATAACCATACCTCGAATAATCATCTATGAAAGAGATGAAATATTCGTACTTTCCTCGAGCTTTAACATTCACCGGACCACAAAGATCCGAATGTATAAGTTCTAAGGGTTCTACGACTCTATAACCTTTTCAGTAAAAGGTCGTTTGGTCATTTTACCTTCCAAGCAAGATTCGCATGGCGGTAAAGAATCATCTTCTAACTTGTTTAGAAGTCCATTCTTAGAAAGTCTCTCAATCCGGTTGAGATTAATATGACCAAGTCTAAGATGCCACAGATAGGTATTATTATTTGGAGAAATTCTTTGCCTTTTATTTTGAGTGTTAGCATTCTTAAACATCTCATGATTTAAAATTGCTTTGGTTTTATTCGGTTTCAAGACGTATGCTTCCATTTTTCAATTTAGCGTAACAAATATTGACACCCTCTTTCAAAATGAACGCTTCATTGATTGTAAAAGAAATACAATAACCAAGTTCTATTAAACAAGAGATAGAAATTAAGTTCCTTTTAAGCTTAGGAACTATATAGAGATTTTTTAAAGAAAGAAATCTATCTCCGAAAAATAACTTGTCATCTCCCACTGCACGAGCTGAGACGACGTCTCCCGTTCCGACCCCGAGCGTCATCTCACCCTCTTCGAGCTCCTTGAAGGAACTAGTTTCCTTAAATGAAGAGCAAACGTGATTAGTGGCTCCTGAATCAAGTATCCAGGTTAAATCATCATTTTTCACTAAACAAGTTTCAAGAATAAGTAAATCTAATTTCCTTTCTTCTCTTTGAGCTCAGTAAGGTATTTTGGGCAGTTTCTCTTCCAGTGCCCATCCATGTTGCAGTGGAAACACTTTCCTTTATCTGCAAGCTTGGTTTTTCCCTTGCCTTTGTCAGCAGCAGGTGCCTTCCCTTTCCCTCTTATTTTCTTCTTTTCGGTCTTCTTAAGCCCAGAAGATGAGCTACAGGATTTAGTCCCAGAGGATGAGCCCTTCTGGAACCTTCTGGAATGGGTAAACAGATTTGCCTCTCCATCAGCCTGTCCCTTATTCTTCATAAGAGACTGGAAAGTCTGTAGTTCATTAAGGAGAGTAGTCAGGTTATACTCTATCTTGTTCATCACCGCATTGCTGCAGAATTGCAGGAAACTCTTCGGAAGAGATTCCAGGATGAACGATACCTGACTCTGCTCGTCAATGACCGCTCCATTCATCTCAGCCACGTTGAAGTGGACAATCAGATCAAGAAAGTGTTCTCTCAATGATGACCCCTCCTTCATACGAAAGTTATAAACGATTTGAGGGATTCGTGTCGAATCTGTCCAGAAGGTTGTCCAAACATTTCCTGCAGTGAACTCATGATCTCACGAGCTGAGACCATGCCCTCGTGCTTTTTTGCCAGAAGTTCAGAAACATTAGCCAAAATGTAGACTTTGGCCTTATCATTTGCCTTGATCCAACGGTCGTACGCCTCCTTAACAGATTGAGGAGCATTACGAGCAGGAATCTGAGGACATTCCTCAGTCAGTATGAACCGAAGGTCGTCAACAACGAGAATTGTATTCAAGTTGGACTTCCACGTAGTAAAATTCTCACTAGTTAAACGGTCGCTTTTAACTAAGGCTATTATTGAGGACGACATGCTGAAAATCCAAAATAGTTCTAATTAGTTATGCCTTTAAACCCATTGTAACAACCAATCTAATTTAGCAAAATTATTAAAGAACCCTATTGTTTAAACTAAAACCCATTGTTTAAGTTAAACCTTTAATTTTGCAACGATACTTCAAGGGTTTAGAACAAAAGCCTCCGCGAGCTGGCCACCATTCCTCCCTTGAATTGAGACTTTCTCAGCCAATTCTCACTACCAGAACATCTCATGTCCCAATAGTCCTTAGCTACCCTTTGTTTTGTCAAGGACTTGTTAACTAACTTAACTCATCCCGTAAATGTGACCCTACCATTTTCAGATCCAATAGGCCCGAGCCAATAGGCTACTATTAAGAAAGACAACTGCTGGCAAACAACCTAAGAGACCCTATCCATTTCAGGTGTTCGCGGTGTTCCGATCCCTATAGTCAGGCCCTCCGTAGGGTTTGGCTATTCCAGGACAACCTAGCAGGCGGACTATAGAAATCTCACGGTGTGACCTAATAGAGTAGACCGTAGGATACGTTGACACGCGTCCTGCTCCCATTTACTATGGATACTTCCCTCATTCACCTTGGTATTGAACCATGCAAACACATACCGTAGGGGGACACCCTATTGACGCCGCGTAGCCGAGCATGGAACTCACGGTGTGAACTTTTGAGGACGTAAGAATAAACTCGATGTGAACTTCTCGTTTTCTCCCACTGATGTTCCTAAAATTAGGGTATGGATTTAACTTAGTCGGATTCTGGCTAAAAGAATCTATCTAAGTCTATGCCTATTATAACTATTATAACTAGGTCTTAAAACCTTATGTCTAGGTGAATAAACATTTTAATTACCTAGAGATAAAACAGAAATGAGGTTAATTCAACTCAGTTCCGGTCGGCTTCTCAGTAGGAGGTGTTCCGTTAACTGTCACTTTAAAGTACCCTCACCTTTGACGTAACTTCACCCAAAAAGTTCTCTTATAACCAAAGTCCTAAAGTCCTACTATATTTTAAACTATTTAAAATATTACGTAAGACTTATTTCTAATCCTATTAGAAATAGAAACTTAGGTCTAAATTAATTTTAAACAATTTAAAACTAATTAAATTTAACCCAAGTTCCTATGTTTGCATGCATTTCTTTATTATAGGTTATGGTTTCTAAAACCCCTTTAATTTATAACTTTTATAAATTTTAATAATTAACCTATGATAAAGAAACTATATTATAAATCCAACAATCAATATTCAAATTGGAATTATAAAAGATATTCAACTTCTTAATTCATAAAATTACTTAAACAAAATAACATTTATTTTAATCTAAGTAATTTCATGTTGCATGCAATTTATTTTCCATATAATCTAATTATAACACATATAATTAATTACTCATGAAAAAAAAAAAACTAGTCATGCATTCAACCATATTCATATAACATTTATATAAATAAAATGCATGAACATGCATATCCTAAGGTGGGACTAATCTAAATGACATTCACATAGATAAATAGTTGTAAAACTGGAATAATTTGGCCCCTAAAGTGAAAAAAAATAAATTACATTAATTTATTTCATTAAACCGGTCCAAAAACACCCTGAACCGGCCTTGAACCGCTCGAACCGGACAAAAAATGTTGAACCAGTAGAATTGGTCTGCAGCTGCTGGAAAGTCCCACAGCGTTGCAACGCTGATGGCAGAATTGCTACGCCCGCTTCATCGTCTTGCGCGCCTTGTATCGGTATGGCGTTGCAACGCTGAGGGGCAGCGTTGCAACGCCGCTGACCCCTTGAGTGTCCGCGTGGATAGGGAGCGATGGCGTTGCGACGCTGTTCTTTAGCGTTGCAACACTGCTACTTCGGCAACAGCTTTCTTCCACGAACACAGCGGCTTCATCTTGCAATACCTCCTTCGATTCTCCACTGAATTGCTTGAAACTTGTCCCGAACGACTCGTAACTAAATTACAGACTCAATTTTACACTTTTTTCCCAAAAATGCAGGGGCCTTTACATACTAATTGATCAAAATCAAAGTAAACTAAGGCTAAAACATTCCTAAACAAGTTTTACAGCAAACCAAATGCAATTCCCACAAAATCAATGCAATTTTGTTTGAAAACAAAACAATACAAGCATGCTCTGATACCAATTGATGGAGATTTGATCTCCTTGAGCAGGGAAAACGTGATTGGGATCGTTAATTTGCTTGATTGTTTTGCTTAAAACAAAAACCAGTACATTGATAAATAAAACAGAACAAAATGAAATTAATTCTAATCCAATTAGGCATGGATTAATTGCATACAAACATACTGAGTTTAACAATTAAACTAAGAAGGAAGAGGAATAAATGTTTACCTTTGTAGACTCGCAACAACTCCCTGCTCCAAGCAAATTCCAGTAAATCAGCAACACAATAACTCTCTGTTTTTCAAGCAGGAACACTACCACTTGGAAAACCCTTTATGTCTCTTAGTGCTTAGATCTCTCCTTTGTGGTAAGGTTTCCAACAATTTGGAAAATTTGGGAATGAGAGTGTGAGAGAGAGAGAATTCTTTCTGAGACATTTCTCCAAAAATTTTGCAGATCGATCACTTTCTTCTTCTCACCAGGAGAAGAAGAAGCTTCAGTGGGAAACTCCCCACTCCCTATCGAGGGGGAGTTGGAGGGTAGTGGGAACGTGTACTCCTGACACGTTCCCAATTAATATTATATTAATTAATTAAATAAAATCATATTTAATTCAATTATAATATAAATTAAATTGATTAAATCATATTTAATCATTTTACCCTTTAACCTAAAGTTTAATGTACAACCAGTGCACATTAAATTTTAACCTATAGTTTTCAAATGTGAATCACATTCACATATAATATAATATTTGAACTCTTTCAAATATTCAATTCTCTCATAAAATTTAATATGAATCAATTCACATTAAATTTATAATATATAGTTCCAAAACTATATATTATATCGTATCTAAATACATTAAATATATTCCCTAATGAATTTGAATATTTAAAATTCAAATGATCTAAGAACCCTTTACGAGCTAGAAGGTGGACCTAATGGACCTCTGCAGATCGGATGCTCCAACGATACGAGACCGCTTCTGTTAATCTCATTAACCTCCCAATCAACATTCGCTAATCATGGAACACTCCACTAAAGTCCCACAGCTGCACACTTCTCACTGCAGATATATTTCTGTGTCCATGGATATTGACCAATAACAGCAAGTCAATCCTTCTCGAATGTTCGTAACACCAGCTGGGTCAGATTACCGTTTTACCCCTGGGTTACATCTTGTGCCTTAAGTACCAGTGCTCCTCTAATGAACAATTTGTTTGTGATCCTACCAACAAAAAGAGCCCCTCTTGGGCCAATGAGAGGGTCGGGCTCGTTGCTCAAGTCCCGGAGACACCACTTAAGGGAACATTCCTCTACATACCCTAGTAGGCGGGAAGGAGTGAATTCCATCTTGCTAAGTTAAGTTCCAACCGCTAACTCGGTCTTGTCCCCAAGAAGGTAGGCATATTGAGTCGGCGAATCTGGCTACTCTCACCCATACTAGACAAAGGACAATCCCTCGCGAACAGGAGTTCGTAACCTCACAGAATTGAGATCAAGTTGCCTAGGTCATCCTAGTGAAATAGAAACCTAACTAGTCAACGGAGTTACAGCTAGAGGTTACTATTTCGTTGTCCGGTCTTATGTAATCTCATTACATAGGATATCCCCACTCACATGTCATCTACACGAACACGTTAGGATCACTGTGTTTGTATAAAATACAAAGTGGGCCACATCCATAGTTTAACCAGGGTAAGGTACCCAAATCTTATCCCCTAACTATAGACCCTTTAGGTTGTATCTCGAACCGAGATTCTTTTTATGTTCATTACATTCAGTTAGAGATTCATTTAACAGCCTTTGATGTTTAGTTTATTGGATTTAGGGTTTTAAATAAAGGAAAACTCGTAGATAACGAACAATAACACTTTATTAAAATAATAACACTTTATTACATTAATTAGAACATAATTACAAACTATGAGTTTTAGGACACAAATCTCAACAGCTTAAAGCATAAAGTACCAAAAATAGTTCAACACAACCATGTTCAAATTTAAGATATTAAAACAATGTGGCTATATCAATCCCCTAACTACGAACTTAGCTATTCATAATCACTAAGAACATGCTAAATTCGAGTTTAAGAGCCATAAGAAAAACTACATAGCTAAGAGAAAAGAAGAAAGAATGCTTTGTGTTAGTGTCGATCCTCGTGTCCGAGCTCTGTCACGATCTCGAGCCTCCACTTTCATGCTTTGCCTCCAAATAGTCTTCTCAAACTCCCTCAATAAAGTAGTAATCGAATTTAAGGTCTAATTTCTTGCAAAATCTACTCTCCCCCCAATCGGCATCCAAATAATGTATTTATACCCAATCGAAATAGTGTTGAGATGCTAGGCACAACGTCTCAATGTTGTGCCCTAGGGCACGCACACAAATAAGGAAAAATGGGGCACAACGTCTCAACACTACGCACATTCTAGACGGAAACCACATGCGTTTCAGCATCTCAATGTTGTCTGCACGTGAATTTAGCTCGAGTCTTCAATTTACACGGCGTCTCAGCACCCTGGTCTTGGGTTTTGATGCTATTTTGGCTTCTTTTCTTCACTTGGCTTTATCTTTTATGCTCCATTAGCCTCAATTGAGTTGTAATAATTCAAACTATCTTATTTTGCCGCATTTTTGCTCTTTTCCTAAAATCCAACAATATGAACTCTTGAAAGCACTAATTTGGTTAGAAAAAACTAGCAAAATTGTTGCGTAAAATGATATTACAATACTGAAAGTGTACGGGTCAAGTTTTAATTTAGTGATTTTGACTTCAGAGTATCGTCCTCAAGAATGGGTTTCTAGATTTATTAACTATCAGGATACTAATTCTTAATTTTATCTAAAGCAACCAAACTTTGAATAAGGGTTGAAACAAAGATAAAAAAAGTAAATAGAGTGGAGACACGAGTATGATATATTTGTTAGGGGAGTTTATTTCACAAGTTAATCCCTTATTTAGCACATGTATGAACTATGATTGCGAATTTATAAACAAGAAGTAAAGGTATTCAAAAGAATCTCTCGACCCATAGTGATTCTCATGAATAACGATAAATCCTAAAGTTTCCTTATGAATTTTAAAAGCATGCACAACATTAAACAACTTCTTAAATGTTTCCCAGAGAATTCTAGGTCACTATCGTGCCCGAATTTCTAAGAATTTTGGAAACTTTGCTCTAATCTAAGCATCTTTCTCTCGAGTCCACTTATATCAACAAGATCAAGTAATTTATGAACGAATTACCAAAAATAAAATAACAAAAAGAAAGTTCAATACAAAGCTAAATAAGTTCAAAACGTGCAAATCAATCCCCTAACTTATGACATTTAGCCACTCATAATCACCATAAAAACAAGCTAAAGTCATAGAATAGTCTTTAAACTAAGCTACAAACTAAAAAAAAGTGTAATAAAACTCTTATGTGTCGATGTCGGTCCCTCATTCCCGAGCACCTGTCACGATCTCGAGCCTCCACACACGTATTGGCTCCCAAGGAATGCTCTTTTTTCTCCTCTTAAAGTGTGTATTTCGTAATTAGGGTACAAAACTATCAATTTCGGCTCCCTTTGAAAAGGATACAAAGGATTCTATTTATATACAAAATCGGCACGCCGTTGCAATGCTAGGGTCAGCGTTGCAACGTCGTGCCCTAGGCGAAAAAATAAAAATGGAAAAAAAATATAAAGCGTTGCAACGCTGCTACCCTAACGCGCCTTTTTCTTATCGAACCAGCGTTGCAACGCCATCGTCACGGGTCTTCTATGCTAAATAGTCGCACGGTAGGTGTTGCAACGCCCAGAATAGCGTTGCAACACCATGCTCTTGGGTCAATTGATATGGTTTGGTCTTCCTCCTTTCATTTACTTCCATTTTTAGCTCCATTAATCATACTTTGACTCATTTTTCAACCATTTATCTCCATCCACATTGGTATTGCTCTTCAACCTAAAATTCAATAGACCAAAGCTAACAGAAATACAAGCTTCTTGTGAGACCCTGAAGCATAAATATTTTTGGTTTTTTTTAATCATAAAATCACAAAAGAAGAAATATTAAAATAAACTTACTCTGACACAGACTCGTGAGAATAAGAAGAAGAACATTCAAGATAAAGAGAAGAATTAGAAGATAGAACAAACAAAGGCCTAAAAACCTCAAATTCTACCTCTTGGACTAACTCAACAAAACTAGGCTCATCTCCTCTCTCGTCCTCACAAACTCGATTCTGGTGTGTGCTAAAACTCTTTAGTTCTCCTAAATCTAAAACACAATCCCTTAATAGGCTAACCTCCGTTGATTGGGAAGAAATAGGATCCTAAAAATCTTTCAGTGGATTAGTGATCAAGTAACTTATTGAACATTCGGAAGTAATGGATCGTACTTCATTAACCTCACCTAGACTTTGGAGTTTCTTTTCCCTCTCACGCATTCGCTCATTAAACTCAACAATTTCTTTCGTTATTTTTCAAAGGGGAGATTCTTCCTCATTAACTTCCTTAGGCTTCGGGAAATTCTTTCTAATTTCATCTAATTCTAACATGTGTCGCTCTTGCTCCTTTAAATATTCTTTATTTTTTCTTTCTAGGGGGGGGGGAGACTCTTCTTCTACTTGGGCTACCTGAATGAAGCTAGGATATGGTTCATAAGTCCAAATGTACTCATTATTATTATACATGGGGTTTCCATAACTCATAGATTGAGTATGATAATAATTAGGTATTTGATAGCCATAGAACTCATAATCCTCCATAATAGGCTCATAACTAACAAAGGGATAAATATAATGGCAAAAACTGGTTGTTGTTTGTTCTTCGGGCTCAGATTCCCTAAAGGGCCACCCAAATCTATCAGATGCCATAAAAATAATAAAACAAATAAAAACAAGCTCAACGAATACAATATGCAACACAATCCACAAACAAAGGACTAGGACTCAATAAAAATAAAAACAAGAAAGAAAAAGAACAAGGATAAACCTCTAAACTAAAGCAAGCAATATCTTACACAATGTTAATAAAATTAAAAGACACCAATCCTTGAAAATGATGCCAAAAACTTGATGCACATACTTTTACATTTCTGCAAGCACATGGGTCAAGTAGTATAAAATAGTATTTGAGTATCGAGTATCGAATCCACAGGGATTGATTTTTAACTCAATTTTCATCGGTCAAGCAGCTTCGCCCCTGACTCTCGAACAAAGCAAGGGTTAATTACCGTGAATACTCTTACTTTGCTTTTCATTTATAGTATCACAAGCAACCAATACTCAAGCAAAATTAAGTCATAATCCTAAAAAGCAATATAAATTGAGGAGGTACCAATAAGAGAAAAATTAGGGAAGTTGAGCACTCTTAGGTTGCCTTTATGAGAATTAAAATCGCCATTTAATCACGACTTAACAATTTCATACACCTAGAGCTAAATAAGGTCGAAATCTCCTATCAATCTTATTCGATCACACGCTTAACTAACTGCTTGCCTAAGTGTTCTTAGAGCTAATTGAAAAGTTAATTTAATTAAGTCTGCTCGCTATTAGCCTCACCCATCGATTGTTAATCCTATGCCACGTCGACAATCTAAGTGCGTTAAGTGGACTAAGTCTATCTAAATATACCTTGTCAAGCTCAATTTAGGACTAAAACAATATACTAATGGCCAATTAATACAAGGAATTAAGCAAAATCCAATTAAATGAAACATAACAAGTGAATTAAAATTGTTTAAGTCTTAATTACATCATAAACTGAAACCCTAATTAAGTTCTAGTCCCCTAAACACGAATCTAGCACTACATCATCAATAGAAAGAACATGAACCTCAGTTTTATGTCAAATGAATGCATGAAAAGAAGGGGGAAAAGAGAATTAGATCGTCGACACCGAAATCTCATCTTCAACCTCAAAATTCGTGCTCCTGAGCCTTGATCTCTTCCCCCAAACACCTCCAATCAGTATGTACACGTCCCAAGAAGGGAATGAATTGAAAATGGGGTCTAAAACCCTAAATGGCCTCCATCAATTCGATTGAAGAACGATACTTTTATGTTTTATAATTGCGACAACATTGCAACGCTAGGGACAATGTTGCAATGCTATCTAAAATGCCAATGTATTGAGATTGTAAAGGAGTAGTGTCGCAACGCACAGACAAAAACATGTAAACTAAGCTCATATCTGGCATTGAAACACTATGAGGCACCATTACAACAACATCCTCTTGGCTCCAACACCTTTTGCAAGCTCCCAACATGTCCTTAACTCCTCAAAAGCTCTAATTAAGCTCCAAATTCATCATTTTGCTCCAAATTTCCTACCTTAGCTCTCAATTGCTCAAATTCTCTAAATAATCAAATAATGGGCATAAAAGCTCACATTTATCGTGCAAAACTAGCTCAAATAAGGCATGTTGGGAGCTTGTCTTATGGTTTAAATTTGGACATTTATGTAGATTACATGTTTATTTTAGGAAATCGAGCAAATTCATGAGGAATAAGTAGATTAGAAGCTGTAGGATGAAGTTTGGCTTGAAAATGGAAAGAATTAGATCTAAGTATGAAAAAAAGTGTTGTTGCAGTAGTCTTGCCGAGGGGTCAGCGTCGAGACATTGTCGACAGCGTTGAGACACTGATGTAAAGGCGTGCCGTTTGATCATTGAGACGCTCTCCTCAACATCTTAACACTGGGAACGCGCTGTTGGGTTTTATGCCCTAAAACTTATAGTTTGTAATTTTGTAATTTATTCCAATTCTATCATCAAATGTTATTGTCTTTATTCATTGAAATGTTGTTTAATTTCATGTAGTTTGCCTTAAATCAACCCTAAATCCAATAAACTAACATCCTAAGTTATATTATGTGTCTTGAACTATGTATGGAGACATACGAGGATCATCGTTCAAGAAACGGTCTAAAGGGTCTATAGTATAGGGATGAGGTTGGGTACCTTATCCTGGTGACACTATGGATACAACCTATTTTGTATTTGATACAAACGTAGTGATCCAACACGTTCGTGTAGGTGACATGTGAGTGAGGGTATCCTATGTGATGAGTTCACATAAGACTGAACCGCAAAATAGTAACTGATAGATGTAACTCCATTAACTAATTAGGTTTCTATTTCAATAGGATGACCTAGGTAACTTGATCTTAATCTAGAACAAGTTACGAATTCCTGTCTGCGAGGGATTATCCTTTGACATGTATGGGTGAGAGTGGCCTGAGACGCCGATTCAATAAGCCTATCTTCTTGGGGACAAAACCTCATGGGCAGCTAGGGACTTAGCCTAGCAAGATGAAATTCACTATTTCCCAACTTTGGGTAAGTAGATGAGTGTTTCCTCAAGTGGTGCCTCCGGGACATGAACAAAGGGCCCTATCCTCTCACTGACCCGAGAAGAGTTTCTATTTATTACTTGTGATGGAGATCTGATCTCCTTGAGCAACGGAAACGTGGTTTGGGATCGTTAATTGCTTGATTGTTTTCATTAAACCAAAAACCAGTACATTGATAAATAAAATACAGAACAAGCATGAATTTCTATTCCTATTAGACATGGATAATAGCATACATGCAAACATACTAAGTTAAACAATTAAACTAAGAAGGAAGAGGAATAAACGTTTACCTTTGTAGACTCGCAGCAACTCCTTACTCCAAGCAAATTCCAGTAAATCAGCAACACAACAACTCTCTGTTTTTCAAGCAGGAACACTACCACTTGGAAAATCCTCTATGTCTCCGAGTGATTAGATCTCTCCTTTGTGGGAAGGATTCCAACAATTGAGAAAATTTGGGAATGAGAGTGTGAGAGAGAGAATTCTTTCAGAGACACTTCTCCAAAATTTTGCAGATCAATCACTTTCTTCTTCTCACCAGGAGAAGAAGAAGCTTCAGTGGGCAACTCCCCACTCCCTATCGAGGGGGAGTTGGGGGGTAGTGGGAACGTGTCCTCCTGACACGTTCCTAATTAATATTATATTAATTAATTAAATTAAATCATATTTAATTCAATTATAATATTAATTAAATTGATTAAATCATATTTTAATCATTTTACCCTTTAACCTATAGTTTAATGTACAACCAGTGCACATTAAATTTTATCCTATAGTTTGCAAATGTGAATCACATTCACATTTGAATTTAATATTTGAACTCTTTCAAATATTTTATTCTCTCATGTTATTTAATATGAATCACATTCACATTAAATTTATAATATATAGTTCCAAAACTATATATTATATCGTATCAATATACATTAAATATATTCCCTAATGAATTTGACCATTTCAAATTCAAATGATCTAAGAACCCTTTACGAGCTAGAAGGTGGACCTAATGGACCTACAAATAAGAAGCTCCAACGATACGAGATTGCTCTGTTAATCTCATTAACCTCCCAATCAACATTCGTTAACTGCGGGAACACTCCACTAAAGTCCCACAGCTACACTCTTCTCACTACAAATATATTTCTATGTCCATGGATATTGACCAATAACAGCAAGTCAATCCTTCACGAATGTTCGTAACACAAGCTGGATCAAATTACCGTTTTACTCCTAGGTTACATCTTGTGCCTTATGTACCAGTGCTCCTCTAATGAACAACTTGTTTGTGGTCCTACGAACAAACAGAGTCCCTCTCGGGCCAATGAGAGGGTCGGGCCCTTTGTTCAAGTCCCGGAGTCACCACTTAAGGGAACATTCCTCTACTTACCCTAGTAGGCGGGAAGGAGTGAATTCCATCTTGCTAAGTTAAGTTCCCAGCCGCTCACTCGGTCTTGTCCCCAAGAAGGTAGGCTTATTGAATCGGTGAATCTGGCCACTCTCACCCATACTAGTCAAAGACAATCCCTCGCGAACAGGAGTTCGTAACCTGCTCAAGATTGAGATCAAGTTCCTAGGTCATCCTAGTGAAATAGAAATCTAACTAGTCAACGGAGTTACAGCTAGAGATTATTATTTCGTGGTCCGGTCTTATGTAATCTCATTACATAGGATATCCCCACTCACATGTCATCTACACGAACACGTTAGGATCACAGTGTTTGTATCAAATACAAAGTGAGCCACATCCATAATTTAACAAGGGAAAGGTACCCAAACCTTATCCCCTAACTATAGACCCTTTAGGTTGTATCTCGAACCGAGATCCTTTTTATGTACATTACATTCAGTTAGAGATTCATTTAACAACCTTGGATGTTTAGTTTATTGGATTTAGGGTTTTAAATAAAGGCAAACTCGTAGATAACGAACAATAACACTTTATTGAAATAATAACACTTTATTACATTAATTAGAACACAATTACAAACTACGAGTTTTAGGGCACAAATCCCAACAAACTCCCACTTGAACTAAAACTCTAGTGGGGTACATCATAATCTAAAACAGTGATTACATGAGATTGAAATACAATAAACTAGGGCATCCATATACCCCATTACATATCTAAAACAGTGATTACATGAGATTGAAATACAATAAACTAGGGCATCCATATACCCATTACATATCTCCCACTTGCCCTAGATTAGCTTATGTACATATCTCGTAGACCCAGACTTTCGAGATGACCCTCGAATACTTAAGCCGTGAGAGTCTTTGTAAACGGATCAACAATATTGTGCTCCGAAGCAATCTTCGTGACTGTCACATCTCTTCGTTGCACTATTTCTCGTATCAGGTGTTACTTCCTCTCGATGTGCTTTCGTCGCTTATGGCTGCGAGGTTCCTTCAAATTGGCTACCGCACAACTGTTGTCACAGTATAAGGTGATGGGAGATTCCATATTTGGAACAACTTCCAAATCAGTAAGGAATTTCCTTAGCCAAACAACCTCTTTAGCTGCTTCACAAGCAGCGACATACTCAACCTCCATTGTGGAGTTAGCGATGCATCCTTGCTTGATGCTTCGCCATACTATAGCTCCTCCGTTAAGGGTGAAAACTGATCCTGATGTGGATTTCTGAGAATCCTTGTCGGTCTAAAAATCGAAATCGATCCATCCAGAAGGATCGGATCCTTAGACCCATACACAAGCGTATAGTCCTCTCGTTCTCCTTAGATACTTGAGGATATTTTTAATCGTTGTCTAGTGGTCTAACCTGGATTGGATGGTACCTCACCGACTATTCCCACTTTGCATAAAAATGTTCACCTGCGTGCATAGCATAACATACATTATGCTACCTCATCGTAGAGGCATAGGGAATATGTCTCATATCCTCAACTTCTTGAGGTGTCTTGGGACACTGCTCCTGAGACGATGAACTCCGTGCTGAAGGTTAATAAGCCCTCTTGGAATTCTCGTGATCGAATATTTGGACAACATTTTGTCGATATAAGACGCTTGAGACAAGCAGCTAGCGTTACGTTCTTTGCGATTCCTAAAGATCTGAATCCCAAGAACATACTGCGCCTCTCCCAAATCTTTCATTTGGAACTTGGCTGCCAGCCAATTCTTTATGTTAGTTAGGTATCCTACATCATTCCCAATGAGTAGGATATCATCCACATAAAGTACTAACAAAGCTACTTTGTCGTTGACGATCCTCTTGTAAACATAAGGCTCGTCAACGTTTTGGTCAAAGCCGTAAGACTTGATCGCAGTATCAAATCTTATATTCCAAGATCTTGATGCTTGTTTCAATCCATAAATGGATCGATTAAGCTTGCAAACTTTTTGCTCCTGACCTTGTGCTATGAACCCTTCGGGCTGAGACATATAGATGCTCTCGTCAAGATTACCATTCAAAAAGGCAGTCTTGACCTCCACTTGCCAAATTTCATAATCATAAAATGCGGCTATGGACAAGAGTATCCTTATAGACTTCAACATAGCAACAGGGGAAAAAGTTTTTTCATAGTCAACTCCTTCCCTTTGGGTAAAACCCTTTGCTACAAGCCTGGCCTTATGAAGGGAATGAGAATCCCATGCAGCGGAAGACGATTGAATCGTCGAGGTATCAATTATGCAACATGCTTTTATTAAAATGATCTAACACTAGATCTAGGCTAAACATGCTTCAAAGAAGAAGAAATTTACAACAAGAAAAGATCTTACTTAATTGTTGTAGACAAACTCAACAAATTTCTTCCTCCGGTCACGAACTCTTCGTGCAACTCGATCTCAACGAACTTTTCTACCAAAGTGATCTAGAACACCACAAAGTGATCTTCTCGGTTGTTCTCTTTTTGGAGAAGGGAAGATGGTGGGATCTTAGATTTGGAGAGGGAGGAGATTAGAGAGAGTAGAGAGAATTCTCTTTTCTTCTCTTTGGTGAAAAACAAAAAATGAGAGAGTTCATTCCAATCCTTCTTGCAAGAAGGGTTTATATAGTAGAATTGGTGGAGTTAAAATGTCCACATAATTACCACTTTAGCACAACCATAGGTTATGCAAATCTCATATCTCATATTGCAAATCTCATTTGCATTAATTGTGTATTAATTAAATTGAATCATATCCAATTTAATTTCTCTCAATCAAATTCTCTAATTAGCCCTAATTCAACAATTAGGCTAACCTATAGTTTATTATGAATCTCATTCACATTAAACTATATATTATATCATTCATATCTCATATAAATGACATAAATGCCCTTAAAGTGAAATTGAACACTTCAATTTCATACCAAAACATTAACCCTTCTTAAAATCCAGGTGGAGCCAACCGAGGGACCTAATGGACCTACAGTGACGGGCTCCAATGATCCGAGATTAACCTGCCAAACTCTTTGACCCGGTTAACAAACATTCATTAGCTACGGTAACACTCCACTATAGCCCGTAGCTGCACTCCCGTAAGTGCAGAATATTACGTGTCTACTGATATAACCAATACCCATGAGTCGACCCTTCACAGGTTGTTCGTAGACACGACTGGGTCAAATTACCGTTTTACCCTTGTGTCTACCTCTTGTTCCTTAAGTCCCCACTGCTCCTCTAATGAACAACATATTGTGATGGTCGGACCATACACAACACCCTTCTCGGGCCAGTGAGAAGGTGGGCGCCCGTTGTCCAAGCCTTGGAGTGAGCACTTAAGGGAACAACCCCTCTAGCTTCCCTAAAGGCGGGAACGAGTGAATTCCATCTCGCGTAGTTAAGTTCCCAGCTCCCTAATTGGTTCTGTCCCTGAGAAGATAGGCATATTGGGCGAGTAATTGTGACCACCCTCACCCGCACTAGTCAAAGAACAGCACTCTCGCAGACGGAGTCCGTAACACGCTCGTGGATTCGTGTCGAGTCACTAATGGTCATCTCACGGTTATTAGTCCCTTCACATCAGCGGTGTTACATCGTGTGGGTCTAATAAATCACCGTCCGGTCTTGTATAATCCCATTGCACAGGATGCCCCCACTCGCATGTCAACTACATGAACGAGTCAGATCACCTCGTTTGTATCTAATACAAAGCGGGTTGCATCCACAGTGTATCCAAGATTAGGTCTCCAACCCTATCCATATACTGTTGACCGTTCGAGTCATTAACTCGAATGTGATCCTCCCTGTGTGTCCACTACACACCGTTCAGGTTCCAGTTCTCTCATAAATTCAATGACCCTAGAGCTTAGTTTATTGGAAAAGTTTATAAATATTGCGAGACACAAAGTGATGAAATAGATAACTCTTATTAATTTCAAACAATATCTTACAAACACGAGATTAGGAAAAAAATCCCAACAAACTCCCACTTGGACTAAGCTAGTGGAGAAAATACATTTCAGAAAGGTACATAAATTACAACGAAGTAATAAAATAAACTAGGGCATTGAATACCCGTTTACACATCTCCCACTTGCCCTAGTCAGGAAGCTCTCGAAGACCTAGACTCTCTAGGTGACCCTCAAACACCTTAGTCGTGAGGGGCTTTGTAAATGGATCAGATACGTTGTGCTCCGACGCTATCTGCGTGACCATCTCGTCTCTGCAGTGCACAATCTCCCGTATCAGATGATACTTGCGCTCAATGTGTTTGCCTCTCTTATGGCTCCGAGGCTCATGTGAGTTGGCTACTGCCCAACTGTTATCACATAACAGTGTGATCGACAAGTTCATATTTGGAACAACTTCTAAATCTGTCATCAACTTCCTAAGCCAAACAGCTTGCTTTGCAGCCTCACAAGCCGCAACATACTCCGCTTCCATAGTGGAATCAACAATGCATCCTTAGACAAGTGAACCCCATGCCTGAAAGGCAGCAAGCCGTTCTTGGAGTTCTGCATCTTATATCTACACAACATCTTGTCAATATAAGACGCCTAAGACAAGGCTAGCATTCTGTTCTTCCGGTTCCGGACTATCTGGATACCTAGAACATACTGAGCTTCTCCCAAATCTTTCATTTGGAATTGCGAAGCTAGCCACTTCTTAATGTCAGTATAAAATTCTACCTCATTCCCAATGAGAAGAATATCATCCACGTACAACACCAAAAATGCGACAATTTTGTCAACGATTTTCTTTTAGACACAAGGTTCGTCGACATTTTGATCAAAGCCATAAGATTTGATCGCCTCATCAAACCTTATATTCCAAGACCTCGAAGCCTGTTTCAGTCCATAAATGGACCTATGAAGCCAGTAAACTTTTTGCTCTTGGTCTTGGGCAATGAACCCTTTGGGCTGATCCATGTAGATGGTTTTATCAAGTTTGCCATTCAGAAAGGCTGTCTTGACGTCCATCTGCCATACCTCGTAGTCATAATACGCGGCAATGGCCAGAAGGATCCTGATCGACTTTACCATGGCAACAGGTGAAAAGGTCTCCTCATAGTCAACCCCTTCAACCTAGGTAAAACCCTTTGCCACTAGTCGGGCTTTGAAGGTCTGCACCTTCCCATCTACGCAACGTTTACGCTTGTAGATCCATTTGCAACCAATAGGTTTTACCCCATCTGGTTGATCAACAAGATCCCATACAGAATTGAAGTACATAGACTCCATTTCCTGGTCCATAGCTTTAATCCACTCGTCTTTGTCAACATCAACCATTGCCTGATCATAAGTCAATGGATCCTCACAGTCATCATCAAGAGCGACAACTGAGGTTTCAACTAAACCCATGTAGCGATCAGGCTGTCTCACAGCCCTCCCACTACGTCGAGGCATTCCCAACTCTTGGGAACGAATTTGACTAGACGTGCTAGGATCAACAACACTTGTTGACGTACTAGCCCCATCGGCAACTCTTGTTGATGTACTGTCCATTTCATTTAATACAATTTTACTCCTTGGTAAATGATCCCTGACGTGGTCTTCCTCTAGGAAAGTGGCGTTTGTCGACACAAGCACCCTACTTTTCCTAGGATCGTAAAACAGTCCACCCCTAGTCTCTTTAGGGTAACCTACGAATAGGCACAATTTCGAACAGGGTTCCAACTTTTTTGGGTTTGACACCAACACATGGGTCGGGCATCCCCAAATCCTGAAGAGATGTAAACTGCCTTTACGTCCACTCCAGAGCTCGAAAGGTGTTTCACAAACACTCTTCGAGGAACGTTGTTCAAAATATAAACCGCGATCTCCCACTACACGCACTTCAAAAAGAATCGTGGAGACGAGCATAGCTCATCATCGACCAAACCATGTCCAACAAGTTCTCATTACTCCTCTCCGATACACCATTTTGTTTGTGGGCATACCAGTCTTTGAGAGAGTTGGGACGTGATTCCGTGTTCTATCATATTGTCCTGGAATTCAGTGTCCATGTACTCTCCACCTTGATCCGATCGAAGTGTTTTAAGCGATTTACCTAAGAGGTTCTCAACCTCAGTCTTGTACTCCTTGAACTTTTCAACAGTTTCAGACTTCTTATGCATTAGCTAAATATATCCATATCTGGAGTATTCGTCTATGAAAGACACAAAGTACTCATAACCGCCTCGAGCTTTAACATTCATCTGACTACGAGGTCGAATGCACTAACTCAAGAGGCTCTTTGGCTCTATATCTTTTTCCACTAAAAGGACGCGTTTGGTCATTTTGCCCTCAAGGCATGACTCACACACCTGCAAAGAGTTTTCTTCCAACTCGTTTAGAAGTCCACTCTTCACTAGTTTCTCAATCCTATTGAGATTAATGTGGCCTAACCAAGATGCCAAAGATGGGCATTTTCTTTTGGAGAAACTTTTGCTTTCTTAGTTCGTGTTTCTGTGAGCTTTAAACAATTCGATGAAAGATTCAAAACACTTTTGACCGAATTGGGTTTCAAAACATACAGATTATTTTCGAGTGAAGCTGAACATATAACATTCCCTTTGAAAGAAATAAACGCTTTATTAACTTCAAAAGAAACTGAAATACAATGTTCTATGAAGCAGGAAATTGAAACAAGGTTTCTAGTAAACCCTGGAACTATGTACAGATTGTCCAACAATAAGTACTTCCCGCCAAAATTTAGCTTCACCGTGCCAATCACTGCAGCAGAGACAAGCTCCCCGGATCCAACCCGTAGAGTCACCTCACCCTCTCGCAGCGGCTGCCAGGAATCAATCCCCTGAAAAGAAGAACAAACGTGGTCAGTGGCGCCCAAATCCAATATCCAGGCAGAGTCACTACTCTCCACTAAATAAGTTCCAGTCACAAGTAAATCACATTTACCTTGATTATTCCTCTCGGTCAGCAATTTGGGACAGTTTCTCTTCCAGTGACCGCCCCTATTGCAGTGGAAACACTTTCCTTTCTCTACAACCTCCTTGACCTTCTTGCCCTTGTGGGCGGCAGCACGGTCAGTTTTACCCCTCTTCATCCTCTTCTTCCCTTTCGGGCGTGAAGGAGCAACAAGTTTCGTCCCAGAGGTCGAACCCCTGTGATAAGACCTGTAGGCAACATTTGTCTCAGATTCCTTGACCCTGTGCAAGGATTGGAAATTTTGTAGCTCATTGAGGAGGGTAGTCAGAGTGTAGCTAATTTTGTTCTTAACAACATTGCTACGAAACTGAAGGAAACTCTTTGGAAGAGTCTCCAAAATAAAACTGACCTGGCTCGACTCGTCGATCGAAGCCCCGTTCATCTCGACCAGATGGAAGTGGGTCATCATGTCTAGAACATGTTCACGGACAGACGACCCCTCTTTCATTCGTGCATTGAAAACGTATTTGAGCGAGTCATGCCGGACCTGAAAGGACTGCTGTCCAAACATTTCCTGCAAGGACTCCATGATCTCCTTAGCGGAAACCATCAGCTCATGCTTCTTTGCCAAGACATCAAACATGCTGGTAATTATATAGACCTTGGCCTTTTCATTGGCCCTGATCCAGCGATCGTACGTGTCGCGAACACTTCGCGACACGATCGAGCCTGGCATCTGAGGACACTCCTCAGATAGCACGAACTTTATGTCGTCTTGTACCAAAATTGTATTAATGTTGTTTTTCCAACTTTGGTAATTATCTCCCACTAATTTATCTGAAGGAGTAAAGCTATTATTGCGCTAGACATTTTTAGCTGAAAAATAAGAAAAACCTTTGTATTAGTCTCGCAAAAAACTTTTGAAAACCAATCAAGTTTTAGCAAAAAAGTTTCATGATCCCTAGATCATTCAAAATTTTGCAATGATACCCTAAAGGTTTAGAATGACCGCCACCGAAGAGTAAACAGAACAATCCTCCTCTAGGACGAGACTTTCTTGATCATACCCTAATCCCAGAATAACTCTTATTCCATTAGGCGCCCAATTACCATTGTTCGGTCGAATTCATTAACACTTAACGAATTCTATGAGTGTCACCCTCAATCTTTAAGTTTCCAAGTATCCGTCCAAACAATAGCCACCGAAGGGTGAACCAAGAAGGAAAACCAACCAGGAAACTGTATCCCTTTCGAGAATTCACGGTGTTCCGACTCCCATGATCAAGCCCTCCGAAGGATTGTCTGGTCAAGGCCAAACTAGCAGGCATATCATAGGCGTCTCACGGTGTGAATCGAAAGAAGAGACCGTGGGTCTCGTTTTCACAAGTCCCGCTCCCACTCACTATAAGTACTCTCTCCATCCACGATGATATTGATCTATACAAATGCCATCCGAGGGGGACGCTCCCATTTGCGCCACGAGGCCGAGTATAGATCTCACTATATGGACTTAAAGGAGATTTGTTGTTGGAAATTCAAATGTATCTCATACACTTTATTTCCTCCCACTCAACAATTTAATTTTATTAGGGATTGACCTAGATAAACCGGCTAAAATTTACCTAAGTCTACCAATATAACTCTTATATGGTATTAACCTAAGTTTATAATCACATTATTAACTTAGGTCTATGTGAGTAAATTAATTAACACTTAATTAACGACACTCACAAGAATATAACCTAAGAATCTCCGGACCGAATTCACTCCCAGGTCGGTTTCCGGGTAGGGGTGTTCCGCAAGCGTCAACTTAAATACCCCAGCCTTAGACAAAACCTTCCTTAGACAGAGTTACTTATTAGTCTCCATTCACAGGTTATTTTTGATTTCCTAAATTTCTAATCTCATTAGAAAATTAGAAAACCTAAGTCTAATTAGTCAAGTTCTAAGCACTTTAAAACTAATAATTAACTTAGGTTGCATGCATTTCTATGTTATAGTGCTTGATCATCCATCACATGAATAATACTATATACTATAACATAATATAATTCATCACATGAATTAAATGCATGAGCATGCTTTTAATTTAAAAATATAACACTTATATTAAATAAATTAAAACATGCAAACATTATATTATAACTCTTATAATATAATCCTATCATGCATACTATATATTATAACTCTTATAATATAAAAATGATGCATGAAATGTTTAACCTAAGGTGGGATTTTAAATCTATATGACATACATTATGCACATAGAAATTAATTAAAATATACATCTCATGCATAAAATAATTAAATAGCAAAAATGGACCGATTTTTGGCACCTAGGGGCAATTATTTAATTAAATAACATTAATATAACATTTATATTAATATTATTTAATAAAATAATTAAATAAATAAATAAAATACATTTTACAAAATAAAAATAATTAAATAAAATGTAAATCTGGAAAATAACTGCCCCCACTAAGCCTCGAACCCACGACCTTGCGAAACTGCCGCAAACTGCTCCTCAACGCGTGCGTTGCGTAACGCTGTAACGCGTGCGGTTACAGTAACGCCGCGTATAACGCCAACCCGCGTTCTCAACGCCACGCCTTGCAACGCTACACCCGGCGTTACCAACGCCGACTGCTGCGCAGGCCTCGTCCGCAGGACAACGCTGAGACGCCGCGTTGGGCGGCGTCTCAACACCATCGAAAGAACAACAAACACTTTGTTTGTTTTGCATCGTTTTCACTTTGCTTCGCTCCGATTTCTTCACAAAGAACACTTGCCACGAACGACACGGACTTACGGACTCGATTTATTTTCTAAAATGCCCAAAAACACGGGCCCTTTACATTTGATCTCATCAAACGTAAAATAAATCTAAACTAGTGCCAAAAACCGAAACATCCATTATGCAAACCAACAATTTATCACATAAATCATGGTAAAACACCCACCAAATTTTAATAAAACAGTGCATAATTGAAGAACCATAAACCTGGCTCTAATACCAATTGAAGGGAATGAGAATCCCGTGCAGCGGAAGACGACTGAATCGTCGAGGTATCATATATGCAACATGCTTTTATTAAAATGATCTAACACTAGATCTAGGCTAAACATGCTTCAAAGAAGAAGAAATTTACAACAAGAAAAGATCTTACTTACTTGTTGTAGACAAACTCAGCAAATTTCTTCCTCCGGTCACGAACTCTTCGTGCAACTCGATCTCAACGAACTTTTCTGCCAAAGTGATCTCGAACACCACCAAGTGATCTTCTCGGTTGTTCTCTTTTTGGAGAAGGGAAGATGGTGAGATCTTAGTTTTGGAGAAGGAGGAGATTAGAGAGAGTAGAGAGAATTATCTTTTCTTCTCTTTCGTGAAAAACAAAAAATGAGAGAGTTCATTCCAATCCGTCTTGCAAGAAGGGTTTATATAGTGGAATTGGTGGAGTTAAAATGTCCACATAGTTACCACTTTACCACAACCATAGGTTATGCAAATCTCATTTCCATAACCACATAATATAAGATATCTCATATCTCATATTGCAAATCTCATTTGCATTAATTGTGTATTAATTAAATTGAATCATATCCAATTTAATTTCTTTCAATCAAATTCTCCAATTAGCCCTAATTCAACAATTAGGCTAATCTATAGTTTATTATGAATCTCATTCACATTAAACTATAGATTATATCATTCATATCTCATATAAATAACATAAATGCCCTTAAAGTGAAATTGAACACTTCAACTTCATACCAAAACATTAGCCCTTCTTTTAATCCAGGTGGAGCAAACCGAAGGACCTAATGGACCTATAGTGACGGGCTCCAATGATCCGAGATTAACCTGCCAAACTCTTTGACCCGGTTAACCAACATTCATTAGCTACGGTAACACTCCACTATAGCCCGTAGTTGCACTCCCGTCAGTGCAGAATATTACGTGTCCACTGATATATAACCAATACCCATGAGTCGACCCTTCACAGGTTGTTCGTAGACACGGTTGGGTCAAATTACCGTTTTGCTCTTGTATCTACCTCTTGTTCCTTAAGTCCCCACTGCTCCTCTAATGAACAAAATATTGTGATGGTCCGACCATACACAACACACTTCTCGGGCCAGTGAGAAGGTGGGCACCCGTTGTCTAAGCCCTGGAGACAACACTTAAGGGAACAACCCCTCTAGTTTCCCTAAAGGCGAGAACGAGTGAATTCCATCTCGCGTAGTTAAGTTCCCAGCTCCCTACTACTTGGTTCTCATCACCGAGAAGATAGGCATATTGGGCGAGTAACTGTGACCACCCTCACCCGTACTAGTCAAAGAACAGACCCTCGCAGATAGGAGTCCGTAACACGCTCAAGATTCAGGTCGAGTCACTAATGGTCATCTACGAAGTTATTAGTCTTTACTGTCAACGGTGTTACATTAGTAGGTCTAATAAATCACAGTCCGGTCTTGTACAATCTCATTACACAGGATGCCCCCACTCGCATGTCAACTACATGAACGAGTCCTGGATCACCTCGCTTGTATCTAATACAAAGCGGTCGCATCCACGCAGTATCCGAGGATTAGGTCTCTAACCCTATCCATATATCATGAGACCGCTCGGTCATTAACTCGAACGTGATCCTCCCCGTGTGTCCACTACACACCGTAAAGTTCCAGCTTCTTTCATAAATTCAATGAACACGAGCTTAGTTTATTGGAAAAGTTTATAAATATTATGAGACACAAAGTGATGAAATAAATAACTCTTATTAATTTCAAACAATATATTACAAACACGAGACTAGGACAAAACTCCCAACACCTTAAAAGTCTATACCTTTCCGGCTGCATCTCTCTTTCTCTTATAGATCCATCTACACCCTATGGGTCTAACCCCTTCAGGTTGGTCTACAAGTTCCCATACCGAATTGAAGTCCATTGACTCCATTTCAAGGTCCATGGCTTTGATCCATTGATCCTTGTCTCACGCCATTCATTGCTGCTTATAAGACAATGGATCTTCTACGCCAAATCATAAGGTATGACAACTTGAGTTTCAAATAAACCCAAGTAGCGGTCAGGTTGGGAAACAACCCTCCCACTGCGTCGGGGAATTCCCAACGATTGAGAAGAAGGTCCAGCTTGATCAACAACTCTTGTTGGTTCATGTGTAGCTTCATTTAGTACTAATTTACTATGTGGTTTATGGTTCCTCATGTGATCTTCCTCCCAGAACGTGGCGTTTGTCGATACAATCACCTTATTTTCTTGTGGGTCGTAGAAAAGACCACCTCTCGTTTCTTTGGGATAACCAACAAATTGGCACAATCTTGAACGAGGTTCCAGCTTCTTTGAGTTTGTCACGAGCACGCAGTGCTTGACAACCCCAGATCTGAAGTGTTGTAAACTAGGTTTACGCCCCTTCCACGCTTCAAAGGTGTTTCAAACACTTTTTGATGGAACACTGCTCAAGATTTGAAATGCAGTCTCTCTCACTGCGTATCCCCAAAACGAGGCAAATTGAGCATAGCTCATCATAGAACGAACCATGTCCAACAAGGTTTTATTTCTCCTTTCTCGACACACCATTTTGTTTGTGGTGTATTAGGTGCAGAGAGTTGAGATTTAATTTTATGTTCTATCATATAGTCCTGAATCTCAAATCTATATACTCTCCACCTCGATCGGATCGAGTGTTTTAATGTTTTTCCCTAATTCATTCTCTACTTCACTTGACTTTATACTCTTTGAACTTTTCAAGAGCTTGGACTTGTGATGCATTAGGTATAGATAACCATACCTCGAATAATCATCTATGAAAGAGATGAAATATTAAATACCCTCCTCGAGCTTTAACATTCACCCACCACAAAGATCCGAATGTATAAGTTCTAAGGGTTCTACTACTCTATAACCGCTTTCCGAGTAAAAGGTCGTTTGGTCATTTTACCTTCCAAGCAAGACTCGCAAGGCAGTAAAGAATCCTCTTCTAACTTGTTTAGAAGTCTATTCTTAGAAAGTCTCTCAATCCAGTTGAGATTAATATGACGAAGTCTAAAATGCTACAGATAGGTATAATTTGAAGAAATTATTTGCCTTTTATTCTGAGTGCTAGCATTCTTAAACATCTCATGATTTAATATGACCAAGTCTAAGACGCTTCATTGATTGAAAAAGAAATACAATAACCAAGTTATATTAAACAAGAGATAGAAATTAAGTTCCTTTTAAGCTTAGGAACTAAATACAGATTTTTCATTAAAATAAATCTATCTCCGAAAAATAACTTGTTGTCTCCCACTGCACGAGCTGAGACGACGTCTCCCGTTCTGACCCCGAGCGTCATCTCACCCTCTTCGAGCTCCTTGAAGGAACTAGTTTCCTGAAATGAAGAGCAAACGTGATTAGTGGCTCCCAATCAAGTATCCAGTTAAATCATCATTTTTCACTAAACAAGTTTCAAGAACAAGTAAATCTAATTTACCTTTCTTCTCTTTGAGCTCAAAGAAGGTATTTTGGGCAGCTTTCTCTTCCAGGTGCCCATCCATGTTGCAGTGGAAACACTTTCCTTTATCTGCAAAGCTTGGCTTTTCCTTTGCCTTTGTCAAGACAGTGCCTTCCCTTTCCTCTTATTTTCTTCTTTTGGGTTTTCTTAAGCCCGGAAGATGAGCTTACTGAGACTTAGTCCCAGCAGGATGAACCATACGGAACCTTCTCGGAATGGGTAAACAGATTTGCCTCTCCATCACCGCCCCTTATTCTTCATAAGAGATTGGAAAGTCTCAGAGTTCATTAAGGAGAGTAGTCGGGTTATACTCTATCTTGTTCATCACCGCATTGTCTTTGCGAATTGCGAGAAACTCTTGGAAGAGATTCCGGGATGAACGATACCGACTTTGCTCGTCAATGACGACTCCGTTCATCTCAAATGCACGTTGAAGTGGACCATCGGATCAAGAACGTATTCTATCACCGATGACCCCTCCTTCATACGGGAGTTATAGACGTATTTGAGGGATTCCTGCCGAATCTGTCCAGACGGTTGTCAAAACATTTCCTGCAGTGAACTCATGATCTCACGAGCTGAGACCATGCCCTCGTGCTTTTTGGCCAAAACTTCAGAAACACTAGCCAAAATGTAGACCTTGGTCAGATCATTGGCCTTGATCCAGCGGCCGTGCGCCTCATAATGATTGAGGAGCGTTACGAGCAGGAATCTGAGGACATTCCTCACTAGTACGAACCGAAGGTCGTCAACAACGAGAATCGTATTCAAGTTGGACTTCCACGTAGTAAAATTCTCACAAGTTAAACGGTCGCTTTTAAGTAAGGCTATTATTGAGGACGACATGCTGAAAATCCAAAATAGTTCTAATTAGTTATGCCTTTTAAACCCATTGTAAAAATCAATCTAATTTAGCAAAATTATTAAAGAACCCCAATGTTTAAACTAAAAACCATTGTTTATGTTAAACCTTTAATTTTGCAACGATACTTCAAGGGTTTAGAACAAAAGACTCCGTCGGGCGGTCAGTCATTCCTCCCTTGAATTGAGACTTTCTCAGCCAATTCCCACTACCAGAACATCTCATGTCCCAATGGTCCTTAGCTACCGTTTGTTTGGTCAAGGATTTGCTAACTAGCTTAACTCATCCCGTAAATGTGACCCTGCCATTTTCAGATCCAATAGGCCCGAGCCAATAGGCTACTATTAAGAAAGACAACTGCTGGCAAACAACCTAAGAGACCCTATCCATTTCAGGTGTTCGCGGTGTTCCGATCCCTATAGTCAGGCCCTCCGTAGGGGTTTGGCTGCTCCAGACAACCTAGCAAAGGACTATAGAAATCTCACGGTGTGACCTAATGGAGAGACCGTGGGATACGTTGACACGCGTCCTACTCCCATTTACTATGGATACTTCCCTCATTCACCTTGGTATTGAACCATGCAAACACATACCGTAGGGGACGCCTATTGACGCTGCGTAGCCGAGCATGGAACTCACGGTATGAACTCTTGAGGACGTGAGAGTAAACTCGATGCAAACATTTCGTTTTCCCCCACTGAAGTTCCTAAAATTAGGGTATGATATATAACTTAGTCGGATTCTTGCTAAAAGAATCTATCTAAGTCTATGCCTATTATAACTATTATAACTAGGTCTTAAAACCTTATGTCTAGGTTAATAAACATTTTAATTACCTAGAGATAAAACATAACTGAGGTTAATTCAACTCGAGTTCCGGTCGGGTTCTCTCGGGTAGGAGGTGTTCTGCTAACTGCCACTTAAGTACCCCAACATTAGATGTAACTTAACCGGTAGAGTTTCCTTATAACCAAAGTCCTAAAGTCCTACTATATTTTAAACTATTTAAAATATTACGTAAGACTTATTTCTAATCCTATTAGAAATTGAAACTTAAGTCTAAATTAATTTTAAACGATTTAAAACTAATTAAATTTAACCCAAGTTCCTATGTTTGCATACATTTCTTTATTACAGGTTATGGTTTCTAAAACCCCTTTAATTTATAACTTTTATAAATTATAATAATTAACCTATGATAAAGAAACTATATTATAAATCTAACAATCTATATTCAAATTGGAATTATAAAAGAAATTCAACTATTTGAATTATAAAATTACTTAAACAAAATAACATTTATTTTAAACTAAGTAATTTCATGCTCCATGCAATTTATTTTCCATTATAACACTTATAATTAATTATTCATGAGAAAATAAATTAGTCATGCATTCTACCATATTTATATAACATTTATATAAATAAAATGCATGAACATGCTTATCCTAAGGTGGGAATAATCTAAATGACATTCATATAGATAAAAAACTGTAAAATCGGAATAATTTGGCCCCTAAAGTGCAAAAAAAACAAATTACATTAATTTATTTCATGAAACCGGTCCAAAAACACCCTGAACCGGCCTTGAACCGCTCGAACCGGACCAAAACCCACGAACCAGATCCAATCGATCTGCTACTGCTTGAATCGCCTCACGGCATTGCAACGCCCGCTTCATCCTCGCGCGCGCCTTCTATCGGGATGGCTTTGCAACGCTGAGGGCGCAGCGTTGCAACGCCACCGACTTTTGATCGCCGCGCGTCGATAGGGATCGCGGCGCTATGCGCTGTTCTCTTCAATATTACGCTAACGCCGCTTCTTGGCAAAGAACTTTCTTCCACGAACACAAAGAATTTCATCTTGCAATTTCTCCTTCGAATCTCCACCGAATTGCTTGAAACTTATCCCGAACGACCCGTAACTAAATTACACACTCAATTTTGTACTTTTTACCCAAAAACGCAGGGGCCTTTACATACTAATTGATCAAAATCAAAATAACCTAAGGCCAAAACATTCCTAAACAAGTTTTACAGCAAACCAAATGCAATTCCCACAAAAATCAATGAAATTTTGTTTCAAAACAAAACAATACAAGCATTGCTCTGTTACCAATTGATGGAGATCTGATCTCCTTGAGCAGCGAAAACGTGGTATGGGATCGTTAATTGCTTGTTTGTTTTCATTGAACCAAAAACCAATACATTGGTAAATAAAATACAAAACAAGCATGAATTTCTAATCCTATTAGACATGGATAATAGCATACATGCAAACATACTAAGTTTAACAATTAAACTAAGAAGAAAGAGGAATAAACGTTTACCTTTGTAGACTCGCAGCAACTCCTTGCTCCAAGAAAATTCCAGTAAACCAGCAACACAACAACTCTCTGTTTTTCAAGCAGGAACACTACCACTTGGAAAACCCTCTATGTCTCTGAGTGATTAGATCTCTCCTTTGTGGGAAGGATTCCAACAATTGGGAAAATTTGGGAATGAGAGTGTGAGAGAGAGAATTCTTTCAGAGACACTTCTCCAAAATTTTGCAGATCAATCACTTTCTTCTTCTCACCAGGTGAAGAAGAAGAAGCTTGATGGGCAACTCCCACTCCTATCGAGGGGAGTTGGGGGTGAGTGGGAACGTGTCCTCCTGACACGTTCCCAATTAATATTATATTAATTAATTAAATATTTATTAATTAAATTAAATTATATTTAATTCAATTATAATATTAATTAAATTGATTAAATCATATTTAATCATTTTACCCTTTAACCTATAGTTTAATGTACAACCAGTGCACATTAAATTTTATCCTATAGTTTGCAAATGTAAATCACATTCACATTTGAATTTAATATTTGAACTCTTTCAAATATTTAATTCTCTCATGTAATTTAATATGAATCACATTCACATTAAATTTATAATATATAGTTCCAAAACTATATATTATATCGTATCAATATACATTAAATATATTCCCTAATGAATTTGAACATTTCAAATTCAAATGATCTAAGAACCCTTTACAAGCTAGAAGGTGGACCTAATGGACCTACAGATCAGAAGCTCCAACGATACGAGATTGCTCGGTTAATCTCATTAACCTCCGAATCAACATTCGTTAACTGCGAGAACACTCCACTAAAGTCTCACAGCTGCACTCTTGCCACTGCAGATATATTTCTGTGTCCATGGATATTGACCAATAACAGCAAGTCAATCCTTCACGAATGTTCGTAACACCAGCTGGGTCAAATTATCGTTTTACCCCTGGGTTACATCTTGTGCCTTAAGTACCAGTGCTCCTCTAATGAACAATTTGTTTGTGGTCCTACCAAAAAATAGAGTCCCTCTCGGGCCAATGAGAGGGTTGGGCCCTTTGTTCAAGTCCCGGAGTCACCACTTAAGGGAACATTCCTCTACTTACCCTAGTAGGCGGGAATGAGTGAATTCCATCTTGCTAAGTTAAGTTCCCAGCCGCTCACTCGGTCTTGTCCCCAAGAAGGTAGGCTTATTGAGTCGGTGAATCTGGCCACTCTCACCCATACTAGTCAAAGGACAATCCCTCGCGAACAGGAGTTCGTAACCTGCTCATGATTGAGATCAAGTTGCCTAGGTCATCCTAGTGGAATAGAAATCTAACTAGTCAACGGAGTTACAGCTAGAGATTACTATTTCGTGGTCCGGTCTTATGTGATCTCATTACATAGGATATCCCCACTCACATGTCATCTACACGAACACGTTAGGATCACAGTGTTTGTGTCAAATACAAAGTGGGCCACATCCATAGTTTAACAAAGGTAAGGTATCCAAACCTTATCCCCTAACTATAGACCCTTTAGGTTGTATCTCGAACCGAGATCCTTTTTATGTACATTACATTCAGTTAGAGATTCATTTAACAGCCTTGGATGTTTAGTTTATTGGATTTAGGGTTTTAAATAAAGGCAAACTCGTAGATAACGAACAATAACACTTTATTGAAATAATAACACTTTATTACATTAATTAGAACATAATTACAAACTACGAGTTTTAGGGCATAAATCCCAACAAGTTGGACCATAAACTGGTTGTTCATTAGAGGAACACTGGTACATAAGACCATAGATGTAACCTAGGGGTAAAACAGTAAATTGACCCAGTTGGAGTTACGAACACTTGTGAAGGATTGACTTTCTATTATTGGTCTTTATCCATGGACACAAAAATATCTATAGTGAAAAGAGTGCAGCTGCAGGTCTTTAGTGGAGTGTACCCGTAGTTAATGAATGTTGATTGTGTGGTTAATGAGATTGGCCAATTAATCTTGTATCGTTGGAACTTCTGATTTGAAGTTCCATTAGGTTACCTTCCTCGCTCGTAAAGGGTACTGAGATCGCTAGATCGTGATTAGAATTTGAAATGTTCAAATTCATTTTGGGAATTAATTTAATGTATGAAGATACATTATAATATAAAGTTTTTATATTGGTTATAACTTTATTATATAAATGTAATTTTTATATGATTCAAAAACTATAGTTTGAAAGAATTAAATATTTGAAAGAGTTCAAGTATTGTTTTAATATGAATAAGATTCATATTAAAAACTATAGATTAATTTTTAATACACATATGATGTACATTAAAACTATAGGTTAAGTGAGAATGATTAAATGTGATTTAATCATAATAACCTAAATTTGATATATGATATTTGATTTATAAATTAATTAATTTGTAAGTTTAATTAACTTAATTAAACTATAGGTTATGAGAGATATGCATTTAAATACTATTTATATGAAAATTAATTTAATTAATGGTTAATTAAATTAATTAAATTAATTAATTAATTAATTAATTAATATTATTTGTATTTATTAAATAATTAATTAATGGGAACGTGCATTACACATGTTCCTCGATACTCTCTCCCTCACTCCCTCTTTCTACATCCTCCTTTATCGATAAAACAGAGGAGATTGAAGGATTGAAAAACGAGGTTGGTTGTTTTTCCTATTGGAAATTTAGCATAATTTTTACTCTCAAAATTCCTCAAAGAGTATTAAGAAAGGTTCCAACAAACCTCAATCTCAGATATTCGAAGAATAGAAAGTTCTCCCAAGTGGTCGTATCTTGTAGTTTCTCCAGAAAGAAATTCTTGGAGTTGGCATCTTTTTTTTCACTGAGGACCATTGTTGTAGGATTCCAAGAGCCAAAAAAGTAAAAATTCTAACCATTTTAGTATGGAATTAATTTTAGAATGGTTCTGGTTTTAAATCCATCTTTACTGCTTATCAATAGTTTTTTTTTTTTGCCAATGTACTGGTATTTTAGAAATCAGTATTAATATGATCTATTCCCAATTGGCTTCTGCTCTGAAGGTTTTTTGAAACCATCAATTGGTATTATAGTCAAATCATATTCTGATCTGTTTTTCTAAAATTTTCATTGGCTTTTTGTGGGATTAAATTGCATATTTGTATTGTCATTGAACTGTCTAGGAAATTTTTGGCCATAGGTTTACTGTCTCATTGTTTCAATTTGTAAAGGCCCCTATGTTTTTGGGCATTTTTGTATAAATTAAGTCTGTAATTGGTCATGATTCGTTTGAAGCCTCATTAGATGAACAGAGCAAATTGGAGCCAACTTTTGTAGAATTCGATAGGATGGTGTTTTGTATGGGGTTTTATGCAGAATTCGATAAGAAGGTATTCTGTATTGTAAGATTTGGTCCAGTTCTGGGAGATATGGTTGGGTTTCGCCTTGTTCGTGAGATTTGACCCGTACGCCTTTCGGTTAAATGCGATCTGGCTTTTTAATAAAATTAATGTAATTTTATTTAGTTTTTTTACGGGCAAAAAATTTCGGTCTATATGGTTGTTTATTGCCTTATGAATATTATTTAGTCAAATCCCACCTTAGGAAAACATGTTTCATGTATCATTTATATAAATATAAGAGTTATATTTTATAGAAATGCATGTTCTGAGTTTTAATTTACTTAATTAAAATAATTCTTATATTAATTAAAGGAAATCGAATTGCCATACATATTCATATGGTGTTTATTATTATTTATATTTGAGTTTCATTATATAAATATGCATGTGATTTTTTTTCATGTGTGATTTAATCTAAAGTGTTATATTAAATATATGAAAAATGAAAAGCATGATGTATGACATTACATAGTTTAATATAAAATGTTATATTAAATAATGTCAAACATTGTTTTTATTTCCTGATTAAATTAATATAATTCTTTTATTAAATTTCATGAATTCTATGGTTAGTAGATTAACTAAAGTTTGATTGTTAATTTATTACACTATAGAAGCATGTTATAGGTTAATATATTAAAATTTATTAATAGTTATAAATTTGAATTAGAAACATTAACCTATATTAAAGAATTGCATGCAAACATAAGATTTTTAGGTAAATCGAATTAATTTTAAAATGTTTAAAATTAATTAAACGTAAGATCCCAATTTCTAATAGGATTAGAAAATAGTATTACTTAGTTTTTTTAAAATGTTTAAAAATATGGTTAAGTAGGACAAACAAGACTTTGGTTATAAGGGAACTCTACCGATAAGGTTATGTCTAAGGTTGGGGGTATTTAAGCTGACGGTTTTTGGAGCACCTCCTACCTGGGAACTAACCCGAAACTTAAATTGAATTAACCATAGTCTTGTTAGCATGTAATGTCACTAGGTAATTAAAATGGGTTAGTTAAACTAGACATTAAGGTTAAAGACCTAGTTATAAGTGTTATAATAGGCATAATGTTAGATAGATTCATTTAGCCAGAATCCACCTAAGTTAAATTTAAACCTAAAACCTTTGGATACATGATAGTACACAAAATGTGTTATCCTTAAGCTTATCATTTGCTAGTTTTTATGATAATTTCAAGGCTCTTGCGTGTTTAAATCATTGGATTTCAGGTTTAGAGCATTAACAGACCATTTGGAGATATTATGGATTACTCGGGGTTAATTTTAGGCTTTTGGAGCTAAAAATAACATCAAGTGGAAGAAGAACGATCAAATCAAGCATTAGGACCCGAGGTGATCGTGTTTCAACACTCCGCAGGGCGTCGCAACGCCGATGTTTCAGATATTCCACTTAGTGAGGCCGTGAAGACGGCGTTGCAACGCTGCTTTCCAGCGTCGCCATGTCGTATCGATAAGGCGCTTGTGCGTTAAGGTAGCAGCGTTACAACACCATCCTCAACGTCGCAATGCCGCATACCAATTTCCTTATTTGCTACCGCCATAGGCAGAACGTTGCAACGCTGACCCTAGCGTTGCAACACTGTGCCAAATTTTAGTATAAATAGAACATGTTGTTGCATTTGCAAAAGGAACCGAAATTGATAAATTTGTGCCGTAATTTTGAAATACACACTCTATGAGTGAAGGGATTTGGAATTCCCACAGCGGAAGACGTTATGGAACGTTGTTGTTTCGTTGTGTAATTCGTATCTTAAAATTATATTAATCTCATTAATCCTAGGCTAAACATGCATAAAAACAAGAGAAAACAGTAAGTAAAAGATACTAACCTCTTGAAGAACTCTTATTCAACGTTTTCTGCTACTCGATCTCGATCCCTCTCGAACCAACGATCTCTACGAACTCGATCCTCAAACCAAATGGTAAGACACTTCCAAAATGTCTTCTAGGTTGTTCTCGGGAGGTTGAGAGAGAGTGATGGGACTCCCTTTGGTTTTGGGTGAGGAGAAGAGCTAGAGAAAATTGAGAGAGAATGAGAGAAGTTACATCTATTGTGTGATAGAGTTAAAACCTCCACCAAATCACAATATTACCACAACCATATGATACGCAAATCATATTTGTAACGTAATATAAGGTATCTCATACCTTATTATACAAATCTCATTTGCATAATTGTTGATTTTTAAATTGAGACACATTCAATTTAATTTCTCTCAATTCAATTTCTCCAATTAGCACTAATTAATCAATTAGGCTATACTATAGTTTATTATGAATCTCATTCACATTAAACTATAGATTATGTCATCTATATCTCATATAAATGACATAAATACCCAAATAATGAATTTGGACACATCAAATTCACACCAAACTGTAAACCCTCAATTTATCCAATTTTAGCAAACCGAGGGACCTAATGGACCTACAGATGACGAGCTCCAATGATCCGAGACTAACCCGTCAAACTATTTGACCCTGTTATTCAACATTCATTAGCTACGATAACACTCCACTAAAGCCCGTAGCTGCACTCTCATCACTGTAGGAAAAGTTGTGTCCATCGATATAACCAATACCCATGAGTCGACCCTTCAGAGGTTGTTCGTAGTCACAACTAGGTCAAATTACCATTTTACCCCTGTGTCTACCTCTTGCTCCTTAAGTCCCCACTGCTACTCTAATGAACAACAACGTCGTATGGTACAACCATAAACAACAACCCTCTCGGGCCAGTGAGAGGGTGGGGCCCTGTTGTTCAAGCCCTGGAGACAACACTTAAGGGAACAATCCCTCTAGTTTCCCTAAGTCAGGAACGAGTGAATTCCTTCTTGCATAGTCAAGTTTCCAGCTCCCCACGTGGTCCTGCCATTGAGAATATAGGCATATTGGGCGAGTAACTGTGACCACCCTCACTCGTACTAGTCAAATGACAGACGCACGCAGACAGGAGTCCATAACACGCTCAGGATTAAGGTCGAGTCACTAATGGTCATCTACGAATTTATTAGCTCTATACTGTTAACGGTGTTACATCAGTACGTCTAATAATTCAAGGTCCGGTATTGTAGAATCTCATTGCACAGGATGCCCCCACTTGCATGACAACCACATGAACGAGCTGGATCACCTCGTTTGTATCTAATGCAAAGCGGGTCGCATCCACAGTGTATCCAGGATTAGATCTCCAACCCAATCCATATATTGTAGACCGTTCGGATCATTAACTCGAACATGATCCTCCTCGTGTGTCCAATACACACTGTTCATGTTCTTAGTTCTCTCATAAAACAATGACCCTCGAGCTTAGTTTATTGGATTAAATTTATGAAATATGCGAGACACGAAGTTCAAATAAATAACTCTAATTTATTTACAACTTGGAATTTTACAAACTACACGAGATGAGGACATACATCCCAACAAACTCTCACTTGGACTAAGCTAGTGGAGTACATAATACATTTCTCAAATGTACAAAATAGTAATACAATCAAAGTAATATAATAAACTAGGGCATTGAATACCCTTTTACAATTTATACCTAATTCTAACTAGTTGTGTATGATAAATATGTTGTTATTTATGTCCTAAAACTCGTAGTTTGGAGACTGAATGTATATTTTATTTTGCAATAAAGTTGTTATTGAGGTTTATTCAGTAAAGTTGTTATTAAATAAAGTGATTTGTGTATTTGGCAACCCTAATCCAATAAACTAAGAAACCTTAGCTATAGGATGTATACTTGAACTTTCTGTATGACATAAAAGTGGATCAAGTTCGAGTAAAATCTCAAATGGTCTATAGTATATGGATAGGGTTGGGTACATTATCTAAAGGACACTATGGATGCAACCACATTGCATAGTACAAACTGATGTGATGGATTCGCGAATCGCATTGCCTCCATTATGTTACAAAATTTCTTAAAATTCAACTACATCTCATGCAATCCTAGGTTATGAAAAATTGAAAGAGGAACAAGGACAACGATAAATATCTCTTGAAGAACTTTTCTTCGTGTTTTCCTCCTCCCGTATCACAATCTCTACGATCTTCCGATCTCACGATCTCCCAAACGAACTAGACGTTGGAATCGACACCACCACCAAGTCTTCTCGGTTGTTCTCTGGCGGATGAGGGAGAATTGTGGGATTCCTTGTGGTGTTTGGGTATGGAGAGAGTTGAGAGAGTAGAGAGAATTCTCTAGAGAGCTCATGGTTCTAAAACAAAAAAATGAGAGAAATATATTTGGAATGCTTCATCAAACACTCTTAAATAGTGGTATGTGGCGAAGACAAAATCTGCATAATTATATAGTATAATGTATCACATACCTTATTATACAAATCTCATTTGCATAATGTGGAATTAAAATTGAATCACATTCAATTTGATTTCTCTCAAATCAATTTCTCCAATCTAAGCCTTAATTTCATAATTAGGCTTATAGTATAGTTTAATATGAATCTCATTCACATCAAACTATATATTATGTCAATTATGTCAATTATATCTCATATAAATGGCATAAATACCCTTTATATGAATTTGAACACTTCTAATTCACTCCAAACTTTATATTCTCATTGAATCCATAATTGAGCCAACCGAGGAACCTAATAGACCTACAGATCATGAGCTCCAATGATTCGAGATTAACTGACCAAACTCTTCTATCCCATTAATCAACATTCAATAACTACAAGGTCACTCAACTATAAACTCGTAGCTGCACTCTCCTCACTGTAGGACAAGTTGTGTCCATCGATATAACCAATGCCCATGAGTCGACCTTTCGCAGGGTGTTCGTAGTCATAGCTGGGTCAAATTACTATTTTACCCCTGTGTCTACCTCTTGCTCCTTAAGTCCCACTGATCCTCTAATGAATGACTTTGTTTATGGTCCTACCATAAACAACGTCCCTCTCGGGCTAGTGAGAGGGTGGGGCCACGTTGTTCAAGCCCTGGAGTCAACACTTAAGGAAACGACCCCTTTAGTTTTCCTAGCTCGGGACCGAGTGAATTCCATCATGTATAGTTAAGTTTCCAGCTCCCCACGTGGAGAGAGTGAACACCATCTTATACTGTATCAACATCTTGTCGATATAAGACGCCTGAGACATGACTAGTGTTTTGTCACTACAACAAAAACTAGTTTTCTTGACACTTATAAAATATCGAATTTTGCTTTACTTGACGTTTTTCAAACGGTTAAGGAATCCACCGTCGGGAATAATATACAATACTTGACACTTATAAAGTGTTATGTATAGTCTTTTTTTATGCTTATAATGTGTCATTTTGAACATAAAATCTTGACACTTTTTATTTGTCAAATGTAGTTTTATCTTGACTTTGAAAAAGTGTCAAATTTATGTAAATACTTGACATTTTCTCGGTGTCAAACATATATTTATCTTGACATTGCGGAAATGTCAAATAAAAGTTACTTGACGCTTGAAATGTGTCAACTATAAGTTTATCTTGACCGTAAAAAAATGTCAAATTGAAGTAAACCTTGACGATTGTAAAGAGTCAAATGTAATGTTCTTTTTTAACGTTTGAAAAGTGTCAATTTGAATTAGATCTTGATACATTATATATGTCTTGTTGATTAGTGTTTTTATTTTTCAATCAATTATTCCCTAAAATCTGGAATTTTCTGCATTGTTTTCCAATAAATTTTATTCAAGATCTATGAAATTCCATCAATAATACCCACAAAAATTCAAATCTTCTTCCCATATGAACAATTCTAAAATGGCAAGAAAGTTCAACATTTAACAATTCCGACATTAGTATAACTCCCATCATGGTTATACTCTCAAAATGTCAAACTTCCGCCATAGTTTGTCAATCTACGGGTCCTAGCCTGAACAACATTTACACAAAAATATTCGGTAGCCATCCAAAAAATGTGACTATCAATCCTATCTCAAGCAAACATCTATACAAAATATTTGGCACGTTCATGTAGCGATCAAAAAAATTTCACTATAGTCCTATGTCAAACCACATTTACACAAAAAGAATATTTTTCACCTTCACATGTAGCCACCTAAAAAATTGACATGAACAATCCAAAGTAGTATCCACCCAAAATTTCTTCGTATGTATCCACCCAAAAATTCTGCCCATTCTACTCGCGCTTCATCTAACTCTGGTTGCGAGTATGCATTTCTTATATCAATCTACAAACATTAAGAGTCAAATATTATAATAAATAATGATTTGCCAAGTGTAACAATTGGAATGAAAACTAAATAACATACCAAATCTGTGACTACGATGCTTCCTTTTGTTATGATATCTCTCATATATCTCATGATGTAATACCCACATTCAACACTTCCCATCTGTAAAGGGCACTGCAATACCAAAATAAAAAACGTATGATACACGCACTAAATGTGTTCATATATAATAGAATAAAATAAGTTTAAATACTTGCCTTCACTGTTTTCCATAATATCGATTTTTCGTATTTTTTTCAAGTTCTTTTAAGATCGAAAAATTGATATTGCCTTAAGTTGACAAAAAAAAAGCAACCAAAAAAGGTTTGCAATCAAGTGTAATGATAATACAAAACTAACAAAAGGGAAAAAGAAAAGGAATTAACTTACATGTCTATTACATTTTTTATATCTCCTCGAGAACTTTTTCTTAATGAGTTGAGATAATACACCATATCATTGTGAGCATTAATCACAACTAGTGTCGAATGACCAATTAAAAAATAATAACTAGTTAGCAAGTTTGATACGTCTACATGCAGTTAAGTTTAAAGTGAGTAAAACGCCACGTACCCTGGTTATAAGGAGCAACAATTAATTGATTTTCCTCGGACGCCATGAGTCTACTACAAAGATTGCGAGCTCTAATTTCTGCAGTGCTTTGTCGACCAGATAGAACAGATGGGTCTACAAAAATATATTGTGAAACATGCTTTGACTCAACAAAGTATGAATACAAGTACCTACAAAATATTAGACTCATACTCAATTAATATAGAAAATAAGCTTGGTCACTAAATATGTTAAAATCGTAAACGAAAAAAAAGTTTACTTACATCATAGAAGCAACCATCGACAATGTTTTAACTTGTTGGATACTGCAAAAGTCAATTATATCTTCACGCAAAATATAACTCCTTCGACTTATTCCATAAAGACCAGCAAGCAGTTGATAGGAAATACTCGTTTGATTGTCCATTACCTTTTCAGCAAATCTAAAAATAGACTTCAAAGATATTGGCAAATTAGCTTGTGGCACACCAACAACTTCTTTGTCCATAGCAATCTTCTTTGAAGTTTTCTCCTAACACAAATATAAGATATAAGACATTTACTTTATATCTAAAACTATGCTCGATAAACTTAATTACCTTAGCAATCTTCTTTTGGCATTCATCCTTGATGCAAATGTTGACTACTGTCACCCACCTCTAGAATCTTAGTATCTTGATCATTGTCTTTCTCCTTGATATGCTCACCTTGAAGCTTCGTGATACCCTGACCTTGAGGCTCTTAATATCATCACCTTGAAGCTCCTTGATAGCCTGACCTTGAGGCCCCTTGATACCCTCAACTTGAAGATCTTTGAATCTACTTGCATCTTTACCTTGCAGCTTTATCTTTATCTTCGTAACCTCCATGTGTTGACTAGTTGTTGCACTCTCCTTCAAGATCTTTGCAGCTTTACCTTTTTCGTTCTTCTGAATATATATTATTTTGATTATGAGTAATGACTCAACCGTACAAAAATTATAAATGATAAAGTTTAGATAAACTTCTCCATTTACTTTTTTTGATTTCCGTTTATCTCGATGTTCATTCTCATCTTGCAAAAATTGCTTGGAGCAACTTCCATGTTCAGATGTTGGTGCAGATCGTGTCTTCTGAATTTGATCTTTCAATTCTCTAACATGTCGACGAAGTGCTTCATTCTCATGAAGAATTTCTTTGTTTTTATTCTCATCTTGTTTTGAACTACGTTTCACTGTGTGGAAGTAAGTTGTAGGTGTGACAAAGCCACTAACAACACGTACACGTCCATTGTATTTTGGGGTGTCCAAAGCTTGAGTTAAAATATCATTTGGAGAGGGGCACATGTTGGAAAGTGAACCCACATTCTTCGAGATCTCGTCCTAAAGAAAATTAGGAAATAATATTAGTTAAGATAGTTAATGTGTAACACCCCAAGATTTTTAAGTACCTCTTAGGTTGTACTTGGATTAATTTAATGGAAATTAAATTAATCGGGCCTTGAAGTTTCTTACTTTAAATTAAGTCTTGCAATTTTAAGAGGATATATATATGGTTTAACCATATATATATATGAATTGGGTTATTTATTTAAGTCTATAGACATTCTTGAGATTTTGTTTAAAATGAAGGGTATTTTGGTAAATATGGGACTTAGGGTTCATAAAGGACATTTTGTCCTTTAGGGTGCACTGTGCGCGAGGGAATTCTTCTTCTTCCTCCTTCATGTCGCCGACAAATCCTCCACCTCTGCTTTTCCGTTCAACCCCCAATCACCGATCGCATCCTTCAGCTGCCGGTTCTTCTGCTTCATTGTTCGAGTTCCTCGCCGCCGGTCAGCACGTACATTCATTCACTGGACGAGGCAGTCCGTTCAGCCGTGTGCCCAGCCAAATCGCGAAGTGGGCTGCTGCAGCAAACGCCCTTCCGTCCTCCTTCCGACCGCAGCAAAGACGACTCGGCGACTCTTCTTCGTCTTTGCGACGCCGCGCAACTCCAACCCGATGCTACTACCGCTGCCGTTGCCGCGGCTTGGCCACGGTCGCTTCTTCTTTGCAGGTCCTTGAAGCTAGTGGTTCGATTTTGGTTCGGGTTTTTGAGGGAGTTTCCGATCGGTTTTCGAAGTTATAGGACCGGTTCTGAGTTGATCGGTGAGTGGGCATCTCTGATCTGACCTCAACGCCTCGAAACACGTCGCCACGCACCGCCACACGCGCCGCCGTGCTCCGGCCACGCGCCGCCACTCCTCAATTCTGGCCAATTGCCTTCGTTTCGTTTCCCGAGTTCGTTTTAAGCGTCCGTTTGTGGTAACTTAGCCTAACTATGATTGGATTCAAAATAAGTTTCTAATTATGTAATTTAATTAAAGAATTGATGAATTTGATTTAGGGGATTCGACTATCGAGCACGACTAAGCGAAACCTTGAGTTAGGAACGGAATGTAAGGAGTTTCGAGCTAAGGTAAGGGATCTTTTCTACAAATGATCTTGAAAAGAGGAGTAAACACGGTTTCTGAAAGATTTATTTTAAAAAAGTTGAAATTCAAGGATTTATTTCAAAGGGTGAATTTCCAAGACTCATGCCTAGGGCTTGAATTTAGAAAACGAATATTTCAAAGGGGTTTTCGAGGACTTTGAGTGAATGATTTTCAAAAGGTTTAGAAAGGAACTTGATGATTTAAGGGTTTGAGAGGACCCGAGCTGAAATGATTTAAAAGTATTTAAAAATGAGTCTTGACACAGTTATGCATAGTTCTGCATATTGAGATTTTTAGTTACGTCATTGTGCTAGGTATGCACCTTAAATTATAAACGTACTTATTACTGATGATTGATTGACTCTAGTTGAAGTTATGAAAGTTATGTCATGATCTTATGTTTTATGTGATTGTTGCATCATTTCTGAATGTATTTGTATATGTGTTTAAAGAATGGGACCTCATGCATATTGTATGTATATGAACATGTCATGTAGGCTGTGGCAATTGGTCTCTGAGAATTTATGCATGGTAAAACATGCATCGAGAGACCTTATGGGTCAAACTTATAGGAGTCCATGAGGGACTCAAACTTATAGGGAGTCCATGAGGGACTCAAATCTTATAGGGTCCATGAGGGACTCAAATCTTATAGGGGTCTGTGAGGGACTCAAACCTATAGGGGGTCTGTGAGGGACTCAACATGAAAAGACTCAGGTAGACTCAATTGACCACGCATAGCCAAAGAGAAAAAGTCATGATTTTATGAGAGAAAGTTTTAGGTCCCACTACAGAAAGATTTATTGATTTTAAAAGTTACGAATAATAGTCATGTTTAAAAGTCAGGTCTGAAGGAAAGTCATATGCATGTGTTTGCATTTCCCGACCCCCACTTACTGAGTATTTTATAATACTCACCCCTTTACCTTTGTTGTGTTTTCTCTGTTTTAAAATGTTTTCAGGTAAAGGCGAGAGCATACCAGGTGAGTGGCAGGGATGCGCTACAGAAGCCATGGGAACCGAGTCATGAATTCCGCATCCATGATTTAGAAAGAGTTTTTAAATGATTATGGTCTTCCGCTTATGTAACATAGAATTTTGAAACTAGAGGCCGAACTTAGTATGTTTCTTGTAAACGTTTTGTATTTCTATGGGATCCCAAATTAGATTGATTTTTATTGATCAACTTTTACTTATTTAAAATCAGTTAGGGCCTCGAATGCATGCATGAGTAGTAATGTCCCTAGGAATTTATGTTATAAAAGTAGGGGCGTTACAGTTGGTATCAGAGCCCAAGGTTATAGGTCTTGTAGACTCGCTTACAGAGTAAGCAACAAGTATCCCATGGCTAAGTAGCAACTCCAGGTCACCGCCAGGTATGCCTTTGAACTAAAGTTTTATTTGTTCATGAAAAGAAAATTAGGTATTCTATGTAAAGTTATTTTTATATAAAAATCGAGTTTAATGAATTTCCAAACTAAGAAAGAATGAGAATGTATGAGCTAAACTATATGTCTATAAAAAGGAAATGCATAAAGGAAATGCTTATATGTGAATCTATATGCGTATACGTCGTAAAGTTGACGTGATTTTACGCCGAAAGGAAAGAGAATACATGTGATCCCTGCTTTTGACGATAGAAAGGAAAATGTTTTAGTTAAGAATGTTTACGCTAAAAATGAAGTTTTATAGCCATAAAACACATGTTTTGGGTTATTAAAAGGTCCGCTTTGACCAAGGGAATAAAGAGTAAGACTTAAGAGGTTAGCGTGTTAAAGGTTGCTAAGCAACTAGATTACTTAAGTATAGTTTTCAAAAAATAAAAGTTAAGACTACTCATGAGAAGTTCAAAGTTGAATGTGTTCGGTAAGAGGTTAGTGGTCTCACTCATTCATGCTGGAACAATTGGATAAAAGGTTATGAGATTTAGTAAACGAACCACTTTGGAGTTTTCGACTTTGTTAGTTCCCAAATAAAGTCCCTTTATCTTCAAGTGAATACAAAACTATAGTATTTAAAGAGTTGAAAAGTAAAGAGAGCAAGGGTGTTTTGAAAATGGGCTCGACTTGTAAAGGGAAAAATAGATTGTTAATGTTGAGATGAAAATTAATTTTTTAAAATACTTGAAACACTTCGATGTTATTTATACCATTGCTCTAATAGGAAAGCCACGGGGATATAAACAATTAATGTGTTACTGCAGGTAGGCATGATACGAAGTTTCAAAAGCGATTCCATAAACTAAATAAACTTAATAAAGACAAGTATACAGAAGAAAGGTAAGGAGTTAGAATTTTAGTTTGAGAACACAAGAGAATTGATTGTCGGGACTCTCGAAACTTGTGCACGAATTGACGTTCATATGATCACTTGTGTATTCAAGCTTGTGGAAGGTGTATAAGGAACCTTGCCACTACTTTCTACCTATTGGATTGGATTTATGTGTACAACTTGAAGGAGATAACATGAGGTGTTAACCTTGAACTCTTATGTAGTGAAGTTTCCTTTTCCCCGATCAGAGGATTAAGGAGAGAGGATTCGGTTAATAGAGGAAGGTGCTTTGAATCTCTTCTTCGATATGTAGCAATCGAGCTGAGGAACTCCTTTCAATTAGTAAAGTGTACAGTGGTAGTGGTGGTCGAGCGACCATTAGAAATATGAAACTATAAGGTTCCTTTAGTAAATGCTAGGTTGATGGTTTCTTAAGAGAGATTTTAGTGAATTTGACATTATAACCAAGCTAGTAAAGATAGTTGAGAAAGTCCTTAATCTTACTAAAAGAAGAAAGTCAAGTTTAAGGAAAGTAAGCATGAGGAACAATGCGTTAGTGTTAGATAAGGGAGGTTTTATCTTTTAAGGTTACCCCTAACACAGGAGACGGACTTAAGTATGGAATTAAAAGTAGAGAGTATCAATAATTTCTAATACTCCTTACAGAATGCTTCCGGTAAAGTTAAAAGAACTCAAGTCATAGGTACATAACCTTCTATGTAAGAGTTAATAGTAGTCTATCGCCATAAGGAGTATTAGGGGGGTGCGTAAAGGAGAAATGTGTATCCTTATGCTCGTGCATAAGAGATGAGAAGTGGGAGACAGTTGTTGCTAAGAATAAATCTCTCCGTCTGTGAATGAACGACCTATTCCACCAGTACGAGGAGCATAGTGTTCCTTAAGATGATTTTGGGGTCAAGTTAGCGTCTGTCATGGACCAGGGTTAAGACGTCCCGAAATAACTATCAAATTACGTTATGAACATTATGAAGTTATAGAGACCCGACTAGAACACCCACGGTGTTTATAGACATGACGGATTTACGGCTTAAGGAAATGCTAAAATATTGTGTGCATAAGTTATTGGGGATGTTCTGGTTTAGTCCAAGTCTAAGAAGGGACAGAGAAAGTATTCTGGAACGATTGGTTTAGGCATCAGGATGGAAGAGTAAGTCCGGAGATGTGAAAGTAGTCGAAAGGTCACTAAGGGGTTGAGTGCCCCAAGTAAATTTCAAAGGATGAGCGTACTGCAATTTATTAAGCTCAGAAAAGACGAATATGTGACCTTAGGCGTTTGGTGTTAGAAAGGAAGTGTCTGAGTTGAAGGTGTAAGACTTAAGAGAAATTTTGTCAAGATTAGACACTCATCTTCACGTTATTAACAGAGACAGTTTGGACAAAAGAGAGAAATAGTGGACTTTACGATGTGAAAGTCTTCCACGAAACTTTGAACGACTAAGTTCCGTAAGTAGGACCTTGACAGAGGAATACCATAATTTATTGAAAAGTCAAAGTCTAGAGAGGCTAAGTGAAGTATTCGTATTCAAAGTCTGAACGTTAAGGTTTAATGACAAAAGAGTCGGAAAGGTTAGGAAACGTAGTGGATGCCATTATAAAGTATCAAACCCTATTAGTGTTAAGAAAGTTTCATTACATTCAAGTGATTACTTGAGCAGGATATTTAAGGGAGTGAAGGATAAAGGGAGAATGAGTTTTAAAAGACTAAATTCCTTTTCGTGAGATCGCTTAATATCGAGGTTGTTATCGGTTGAGTTATATTGAGGGGAGTGATATGAATGACTATTGCGTTATGCCATAGGCTGAGGAAAGATTAAAAGCGATAGAGTACGAGTTGTATCTTGAATAACTTGTTTTAAAAGGGTCATTCTAATTCCTATAACTTGTAATGAAAATTTGGTCACTTAAAGCGATAACCTATAATTCTTTAGGCTCTAAAGCAGGGTAAGTCAGGAGGATTTCGTTACACTGTTTTAAAGTTTGTTTTAAAGTTGATGTCGCAATCTGATTGCTAGATTTCCTTGTCTCTAAAGAATCGTTGTTTACGATTAAAGAAACTTAGTTTCACTTATATTTGTTTGTTCAACATTCCTATGTATTGTGTGTTCTGAACTCTGAGTAAATCTGGAAATGAAGTTTGGAGGCGTGACTGGTTGGTTGTCTGATTTTAGAAGTGCAATTTCTGTTAAACAGGTATTAGAGAAAATTTTGGTTTCGTTGTAGTTATGCCGTTATGCTGCCGAAATTTTCGGAGCAATTTTATAATAAGATTGGTAAAGTTTTATGGAACACTTTATGTATCGCGACAACCAAATGAGACCTAAGTTCGAGTTACTCCTACCGTGACTTGAAACTTTCAACGAGCTATTGATTTCAATAGAAAACCCCAAAGTTAATTAAATACGCGAGTGAGATTGTCACTGCAACATTTACTAAAAGGTCGTGGAGAGTAGCGAGAGGTTAACCGATAGAGTTAAGAGGCTTGAATAACCAAACAGAGTTGCTAACTCTATCCTTGAAATCACATCTCTTAAAAAGGTGGTAAGGTTTTGGAAACGATGGTCAGATGGTACGATCGAACCATGCCTTGAAATGGATGCTAGTAGCGGGTGCAGCAAACCTTAAAGAGGATTTCGAGGCTCAACAACAATGGAATCGTTTTAGCAAAGAGTTCCATTCTAAAATAACAAAATAGCAGAGACTACTTAGGGGCGAGAGAAGGGAACACGAGCTAAGCATTTCGAGCTATTTCGATTTGGATTGAAATTTTCAGGATTTGGAGTTCGAGTCAAGCATATCAGTCATCTAGGCCTTGTTAAAAGGGCCCAATAGAGGGGAAGGAACTCAAGTTAAAGTTATGAGACCGTTGGACGATGATTATACACAAATGTGAGTCACTTGAGAAGCAGTTAGTGTTAATTCTCGCATAAGGGACCGAAGGACTCTTCATAATGGATTGGAGAAGGTGCGAGCGAGCTATCCCGGAGTTATTCCAAGATTGAAAACTTTCGAGGACGAAAGTTCTTAAGGAGGGAAGATTGTAACACCCCAAGATTTTTAAGTACCTCTTAGGTTGTACTTGGATTAATTTAATGGAAATTAAAATAATCAGGCCTTGAAGTTTCTTACTTTAAATTAAGTCTTGCAATTTTAAGAGGATATATATATGGTTTAACCATATATATATATGAATTGGGTTATTTATTTAAGTCTATAGACATTCTTGAGGTTTTGTTTAAAATGAAGGGTATTTTGGTAAATATGGGACTTAGGGTTCATAAAGGACATTTTGTCCTTTAGGGTGCACGAAAAGCGAGGGAATTCTTCTTCTTCCTCCTTCATGCCGCCGACAGCCCCTCCACCCTCTGTTTTTTCGTTCAACCCCCAACCACCGATCGCATCCTTCAGCTGCCGATTCTTCTGCTTCATTGTTCGAGTTCCTCGTCGCGGCCAAAGACGCATATTCATTCACCGGACGAGGCAAATTGCTCACCCGTGTGCCCACCAAATCGCTGGTGGGTTCTTTGCAGAAAACGCCTTCCGTCCTTCTTCCGACCGCAGCAGCAAGACTCCGGCGACTCTTCTTCGTGTTGCACGCCACCGCAACTCCAACCCGATGCTACCGCTCGTCGTTGCCGCTGGCCGCCACGGAAGTCGTTTCTTCTTCTGCGAGTCCTTGAAGCTAGTGGTTCGATTTTGGTTCGGGTTTTTGAGGGAGTTTCCGATCGGTTTTCGAAGTTATAGGACCGATTCTGAGTTGATCGGTGAGTGGGCATCTCAGATCTGACCTCAACGCCTCGAAACACGTCGCCACGCGCCGCCACACGCGCCGCCACTCCCGCCCCGCCAATTGCCTCCGCTTCCGCTTCCCGAGTTCGCTTTAAGCGTCCGCTTGTGGTAACTTAGCCTAACTATGATTGGATTCAAAATAAGTTTCTAATTATGTAATTTAATTAAAGAATTGATGAATTTGATTTAGGGGATTCGACTATCGAGCACGACTAAGCGAAACCTTGAGTTAGGAACGGAATGTAAGGAGTTTCGAGCTAAGGTAAGGGATCTTTTCTACAAATGATCTTGAAAAGAGGAGTAAACACGGTTTCTGAAAGATTTATTTTAAAAAAGTTGAAATTCAAGGATTTATTTCAAAGGGTGAATTTCCAAGACTCATGCCTAGGGCTTGAATTTCGAAAACGAATATTTCAAAGGGTTTTTCGAGGACTTTGAGTGAATGATTTTCAAAAGGTTTAGAAAGGAACTTGATGATTTAAGGGTTTGAGAGGACCCGAGCTGAAATGATTTCAAAGTATTTAAAAATGAGTCTTGACACAGTTATGCATAGTTCTGCATATTCAGATTTTCAGTTACGTCATTGTGTTAGGTATGCACCTTAAATTATAAACGTACTTATTACTGATGATTGATTGACTCTAGTTGAAGTTATGAAAGTTATGTCATGAACTTATGTTTTATGTGATTGTTGCATCATTTCTGAATGTATTTGTATATGTGTTTAAAGAATGGAACCTCATGCATATTGTATGTATATGAACATGTCATGTAGGCTGTGGCAATTGGTCTCCTGAGAATTTATGCATGGTAAAACATGCATCAGAGACCCTATGGGTCAAACTTATAGGAGTCTGTGAGGGACTCAAACTTATAGGGGTTTGTGAGGGACTCAAATCTTATAGAGGTCTGTGAGGGACTCAAATCTTATAGGGGTCTGTGAGGGACTCAAACCTATAGGGGTTTGTGAGGGACTCAACATTAAAAGACTCAGGTAGACTCAATTGACCACGCATAGCCAGAGAGAAAAAGTCATGATTTTATGAGAGAAAGTTTTAGGTCCCACTACATAAAGATTTATTGATTTTAAAAGTTACGAATAATAGTCATGTTTAAAAGTAAGGTCTGAAGGAAAGTCATATGCATGTGTTTGCATTTCCCGACCCCCACTTACTGGGTATTTTATAATACTCACCCCTTTACCTTTGTTGTGTTTTCTCTGCTTTTAAAATGTTTTCGTAAAGCGAGAGCATACCAAAGTAGTGGCAGGGATGCGCTACAGAAGCCATGGGAACCGAGTCATGAATTCCGCATCCATGATTTAGAAAGAGTTTTTAAATGATTATGGTCTTCCGCTTATGTAACATAGAATTTTGAAACTAGAGGCCGAACTTAGTATGTTTCTTGTAAACGTTTTGTATTTCTATGGGATCCCAAATTAAATTGATTTTTATTGATCAACTTTTACTTATTTAAAATCAGTTAGGGCCTCGAATGCATGCATGAGTAGTAATGTCCCTAGGAATTTATGTTATAAAAGTAGGGGCGTTACATAATGGACCATCAACCTAACATACACATCCATATAAAATTTGTCTTACTTTTCTAGTGGCTACTTCCTGAACGTTCTCATCGACATATTCTCCTTTTTTATTCATTCGAGCCTTCTTCCACAAACTAGCTCGGTTGAAGTCACTTTCTTTTGAAGAATTTTTCTTCTATATTTAAACAAAAGAAACAGTTAGAAACGTAATGAATTCAGGAAACTTGACTAAATAAACTGATATTCTTAACATCACCTCAACAAGATTAGCATAACCTTTCCTTCAAAGTCGATGATTATACTTATTCTTAGCCTGACGCTCTTTCTGTAAGGTTCTGATTTTCTACACAAATGTCATAATTATGTGTGACAATGACATCAAAGGTATAGATAATAATTACAATCGATATATTACAAAAAGACTTTCATACCTCAAACTTTAAATTCAATCTCGAGCTTACAAACTGAACCCAAGTACTTTAATCGATGTAGGAGCATATTGTTGGTGGAGTTAACAAATGTTTAGGCTCATCCTTAAGTGGCATAATATGTCTTGTTGTTAACCAACTTTTGAATTGACGAAATGTTATACATGTAGTTTTAAGAATGACTTTTCTAGATCTACCATAAATGATAAAGGCAACCTAAACATAAAAAGACTTGGTCATTTTGAAAGAAAAAATATGCATAACTCTCCAATATCATCAAGTGGAAACATATACGTACCTCAACCATATTATATACTTTATCCTTCAACTCATTCAACACACGCTTCCAAGATGCATATGTGATCGGGATATGATAATGCACGCAAGCCCCAAGAAAACAGTGTAACTTAGCTCCATTGCGACCGATGGGTATTCCATAATCATTGTATTCTACTAACTTCTTATCTCATGCACTCCTAATGCGCGTTACATAGAACATAATAGTAGACCCTCGTCGTCTTTTTTTTTATTAGGTGTTCCATCTTGTTTTAACATCCACGTTCTTGTCATCTACTCCAAGGGTAGGTTCAACTTCATCATGTTTCAAGTCCTTGTCACTTAAATCGGCAGGCTCCATGTGGTGTAAAAATTAGACTGTCAAACGAATGTAAGAAAGAATTAGTATAATATACATTAAGAAGACAAATTAAGAAGATGGATAAGATAGAGCCGAAAATCATAATAGCTAACCATCACGAACCCAACCAATAATGTTATTTAGGAATCAATGTGCCTTCAATATCCACTCGTACATATGTTGAGGTGTTCTCATCCATGTCATTACTTGTATCAATATTTGGCATATCACTAGGTATTCCTTGACAATGTAGTATTGTATCTCCAAGTTCGTCCTCATTATTTCGATCTTCAAAGTCTTTTTGTGGTGGAGTAAGCATAATTAACTATCTAACATTACTTGCCTGCTCAACATAAAATACTTGTCCTGCTTGGGTGGCTAGAATAAAAGAATCAGACTTGTGACCTATTCTATTTAATTCAACTAACACAAAACCTAGTTCATCGATTTTGAGACGATTTTTATTCTCAACCCAATCACATTTAAACATGGCAACATTAAATGTACTATAATTTAGTTCCCAAATCTCTTGTATCACTCCATAAAATGACATATCTCCAATGATAGGATTTTTTTCTTTCGAGCTTGATACTTGCGTCATTTTTGCAACTAAGCTAACTCCACTATTTTGTGTTGTTCGATCCTTTTCACAAGACTTTGTGTGATATCGACATCCATTAATGGCATAACCGTTATATTTAATCACATTTGCATGAGGACCATGAGTAATCCACCTCAAATTATCTGATACATCAGTATTTCCCATTTGAAGCTCACTTGCTACCTAATATAAAAATTACTTAACATATTTAGAAATGAAGATATACAAAATGATATGCTAAATGACAGGTTTAACATTTTACCTTTTCTCATAACTAGGGTATGAACGTTCGATTATCTTCATCTTGAATCCCTTCTGATTTTTTGATTGATTTGGATATTGTGATGGTAATTCTATCATATGTTTCCTTTTAAAGGTACATTGAAACTTTGTCATATACTCAGGATCATATATCATATGTTGCAATAAAAAAAAATAGGACAAAATCATAGAAACTTACTCTATATATGGTTGCACATCAATTGTATTTTCCAAAACATATCGATGAGCTTGGTACAAAAGTTCTTCTCCAGGTTTGAAAGGAACTCCAGTTGACAATGGTTTAACAATATTTGAATTATCTGAATCGACTCCTACCTTGTGAGTCCCAAGCCGAATAGCATCTGCGCCAGATAAAAAATCTGAACAAAATTCAACGGCTTCTTCTACTATATAACTTTCAGCAATACAACCTTATGGATGATGTCTATTTCTCACGGAGTTTTTAAGAACTTTCATGAATCTTTCAAAGGGATACATCCATCTTAAATATATAGGCCCACAAAGTTTGACCTCCTTAACAATGTGTACTGTGAGATGCACCATAATTGTGAAGAACGAAGAAGGAAAATACTTCTCCAATAAACATAATGTAACCACGATATCTTCTTCCAATTTTTCTAGTTGGATGACATATAAAACTTTGTTACATATAACGTTGAAGAAAATACACAATCGAGTTATGGCATATCGAACATGTTTTGGTAACACAAATCTTATTGCAATAGGAAACAATTGTTGTATGAGAACATGACAATCATGAGATTTCAGACTATGAAGTTTTAAATCTGGCATTGACACAAAATTTCTAAAATTGGAAGAGAATCCTTCAGGAACCTTAATTTCTGACAATGTCTTCAAAACACAACGTTTTTCTTCCCTTGTAGAAGTATAACAAGCAGAAGGAATGAAGATTTTTTGTCCCCACTAATAGATGCGAGCTCTGGTTGAATTTTTAGATGCACTAAATAACGTCTAGCATTCAATCCATCCTTACTTTTCCCTAGAATATTAAGAAGTGTACCTAGGATATTCATGCAAACATTTTTTTCAATGTGCATCACATCTAAACAATGTCTAACGTGCAGATGTTTCGAATAAGGGAGCTAAAAAAAAGAAGACAATCTGTTCCACACTACTACAAATTTGGCCTTCATTGACGCATGACTTAATTGAATTATTGACGTTTGGGATAAAAAAATGTCAATAAATAGTTAATTTATACTTTAAAATTAATAATTAATTTAAAAATACATATATTGACAGGTTTTACATGTCAAAATATGTTTCCATTTAAGTTGACGCTATAAACTGTCAACATTAGTAACTTTATTGACACTAATTCCAAAAAATTGCTTCAAAACTTGAAATTCTCGTGTTTTATAATTCTTGACGGGTAATAAACGTCAATAAATCACCTTGACACGCGCGTTTTGATGACGGTCATTGACCGTCAATATTTTGGCTTTTAATGACGGTTAATAATCGTCAATATAAGGAGGTCTTTTATATGTGGTCAACAATTTGATTTTTCTTTTAAATAACTTTATTAGCGGAATGACATCGTTTTGGTATTTATTATTAAAAAAAAAATCCTTGACCTAATCCTTTTCACACTTTCTTTTCCTCAAGAAGTGGTTGCCGCCGAGAGATCCATCTTCGTCCATCGTCGTCGAAGTCAACAAATCTCTTCCCTTGCCTTCATTGTTCGTCTCTTCCCTTCCTTTCTTTTTCGTTGACGTCTCTTTTTTTTAACATTAGGGATCAAGCTAAAGAGGGTGATAAGGATACTAAAGAGCCCGAAAAGGGCTCTGTCACTAAATGGGAGCCGACTGTTGAAGGGTATTTTAGATTTCTTGTGGATAGCAAATTGGTTTATGATACACTGGATAAAATCATTGCCAAGGTTGTATTTCCGTCTTGTAAGTTGTTGTTGATTTCTTGGTTTCTTGGATACGGGTGTTTGGAGTTTTCCTGATGTCTTGGATTCAATTTTATGAGCTCGATTCACTCTGGCTTTGCATATGTTGTTCCAATTTGTTTTTTTTTCACTTCTAATGCTTATGCTTTTGTTTATTGAATCTGTTGCTTTGTGGTTATTGTTTGAAGTTTGGGGGTTACAGTGTTTTTTATTTTGTTATTTTACTTTTTTTTTTCTCATTTTTGAATTGGTGCACTATTGTCTCATTATAAAAAAAAAAAAAAGTGAAAAAAGAAGAAGAGGTGCTATTGTGTTGTTATTATTATTATTTGTTTTTTGAAGAGGAAAGAACTTTTAATAGATTGATATGATATCTGATTCCCCTTACTAGCATTTTCTTACATGGCTTCGGGAGTGTTGAGAGAGATGGTTGGGGGTATTAGTGTTGTTTTGGTTGATAGGTTACTGGGGACAACAAAAAGTTCTTTGACTCAGATATGTAAAATTTTAAGATAACTGAATTAATTATGAACGCAAAACTGTGGCATAATTGTTTGAATTTAAAGTCTTATACTAATTTCTATACATTTAATTCACGTTTGATGTGGAGTCTGAGAGATATATACTATTCTTTCCTCACCGGGCACCAATATATAATCCTTTAAACACCAAAAGCCATAATTTTTATTTAATTATTAAGATTGAAGGTCTTTCTAAGGTTCGGTTTAAATTGTCTTTTCAAGTGCTTAATATGTTTTTTTTTAGACTTAAAAACTATTTTTTAAGCATTTAGAAGGTCATTTCAAACAAACCCTAAGTTAGATTGAAGTGAACTTATTGCACGTCGGTGGTGTTATTGTTCTCTTTGACTTTCTCTCTCTTTCCCTTAGAAGTAGAATATCCTTTGTTGTGCACACTGGACGATACTTAGATTATGCTAAAGGTTATTATTTATCTAGGCTAGATAATATGATAGATTTTTGTTTCCAAGAAATAGGTGGGTGGAGAAATTAATATCTATAAGTAGATCTATAGTAGATCTGCTTGATTTGAAGGTTGGTTTAAATTGTTTAGTGATCTTTTGGAATATTAAGCTTTGTGCCTGGTTCTTTTTCTAGTTCACGCATATGTATCGATGTTGACTTCGATTACCAAGTCTTCAGGTCTTGCCATTGACGTCTCTCTCTTTCGTTGACATCGATTTGCTCAAGTCTCTTGTCGTTGTACTGTTGCTCAGATCTTCGGATTTCTTATTATGTCTTCGAGTTGCTCAAGTCTTCAGGTTAAGAAACCATCGAATTGCTCAAGTCTTGTCGTTGTACTGTTGCTCAGATCTTCGGATTGCTTATTATGTCTTCGAGTTGCTCAAGTCTTCAGGTTAAGAAACCATTGAATTGCTCTAGTCTTGTCATTGTACTGTTGCCCAGATCATCGGATTGCTTAAATCTTCGAGTTCCTCAAGTCTCCAGGTTAAGAAACCATCGGATTGATCAAGTCTAGGGGTTACTCTTGAAAATCGATCATCGATTTGCTCTGGTCGTTCTGTCCATCCCTATATCTCAGATTATCCTCACCCAAATCTTTGTTTAGATCATCCATCAAGTTGTTACAGGTCAGTCAATGTCGGTTTCCAGTTGCTATTTCATTCTTTTGGGCTGACATTTTGCATTATCATTATTTTAGGTATAATAGATTAGGAATATGCAAAAATTAATTTATGATTTGTCACTGATTTTGATTTTGATCATTCAAATAAAAGTTTCCCAAGTCTTGAGTACAATTTAGATCTGATTGAGGTTGAAATTCAGATTATCATTCTGTTTTTGCTTTTGAATTTTCACTTAATGCTCCTAATATATGATTGTTTGATTACAGTTTAGATTTCAATTGATTTTTACCTTTCAATGTGATCTAATTTTATACTTTCTTTTAAATCATTTTTCTGCATAAAAGTTTGTTGAAATTCTCATTATCATTGTGTTATGTTTGTCGAAAATTTTCAGCTTGGAGTTTTAGTGATTCTGTTAAACTACTAATTCGAGCCTTATAATATATGATACCCACCTTGTTATCCCACGAAGGTTTTTTCGTGATGAGATCATAGAAGGATATATCCCTTAAACAACTAGTGAGATTTAAGTAGTAAAGGATAAGTTTAGAGACAAAAAGGTAATGAGTAGTTATGATTATATCTAGACATAACTCATCACGTATGGCCTTGTATCACATTTTTTTATTGAAGTCATTCTGCCTATTTCAACTTTAGTAAAATATTATTTGGGTATTGAAAAAGAATTGGGATAGATTTTTCTTTAAATAGTTGATATAATTTGATATGTTAATTTAGAGTTTCAATTGAGATGACAAATTTGCTTGTGGAAAATAGTTAAACTTTTTTTTTTTTGTTGAATTTCTTCTGTCTCTTTCATACTTTTGTTAATTATTTTCCTTGGCTTATATTTGTTTTACTTAGCAATTTTACTTCTAAGTTATATGTGGATTGCAGTGAGATGTGCATGTGTTTTATTAATATTTGTTTGCATCTTTTGCAAATTGGTAGTATTATTATGAAAACTTAACTTGCAGAAAGTGTTGATATTGTATATGTAGTTTAAAGAATCAAAATAATTGGGGCATAGAACAATTTTCATATTGTATAGGTAGTTTAAAGAATAAAAAAATTCAAGAAAGATGGGGATGAAGATGTGAACTAAAGTTAATTTACAACAAATCATTAATTGTAACGTCTATCACTTGTTTTCTTTTTTTTTTTTTTTTTGGAATTTTAATGAATTAGTTTATTATGTATGTTTTACACTGGTTTATTTATATGGATTAAAATTGATCGATAGACTTTATTTGATTAGATTATTACATAACAGAAAAATTATGGTTACGAGAGATCAAGAATAAACTATTGATTTGTCCTCTTAATTCAGGGTACGTAAAACATGTCCTTATTAATTTACTTGTATTTTGTATATATTCCCAACTCTTATTTGTTGGTAACTCTATATTTAGATAAACCATTGGTCGTTGGTGGTTATCTCATTGAGAACTTCTACAGTTTGGTCAATTGACTCCATAGGACATGACATTCGCGACTATGTGAAAAATATAGTTAATACGTAGGTATTATGAAACTTCTACCAATGATATATTTCTGATTGAAAATGTTATTCACTTATTTTTTTTGTATTTGTACTTGAATAGGACTATTAGGATGTTTTATGCTCAAGCAAATGCTAGAAGTCCAACTCTTAATTGGATAGTTGTTCAGGTAATCATTTCAAATCTACCATTTTTTACTACCATTTTGTTTATTTATTCGAGTTTTGCTTATTATATGTTTAATTTATTTATATAGTGTGCTAAGCAACCGGGGAGTATAGAGTGTGGGTACTATACCATGAACTTTATTCGAGATATAGTAACACAGAGAAGTCGAGTGATTATGGGCGTGATAATACTTTGATCCTATTTTATGTGTTTTACAATTTCTTGATTTATTCAATTTTTTAATGTATATACACGTATTTGTTTGTAGTTGACTAGAAAAGATAAGTACACCCAAGATGAGTTGGACGAGATGAGAGTTGAGTTATGTGAATTTGTATCTCAGTACTTATGAACATTTTTGTTCTTCATTTATGTGATTTTCAGGAGTTAATGTTATGTTTTTTAACAGTTTGCTTTGAAGGATATGTAATTTTAACTTATTTGTTAGTCAATGGAACTTTGCTTAGTTCATTTGCTATTATGTTTTATTTTGATAAAATTTGTGCTTTACCTAGTTTGGCAATCGTTGAGTCTCAATTACATTGTTGCATATATAGTTTTATATGAATTACATGTTGATAATGACTACCTTAATGAGAAAAATGTAAATTGATAGAGTTGTTCATACAGATGCAGGTGGTAGAGGATAGGCAAATAATATCCATTTTTTTTATTTTTTATACATAATTATAGTTGACAACTAAAAAACGACATTAAAACCGACAGTATTGACGGTTTAAAACTGTCAACCTATCTGTCATAGTCAACAATGTAAAACGTCAAGTATAGTTATAGATGACAACTAAAATACGTCAAGATATATTTATATTGACAGGCAACAAGTGTCAATAAAAGGGGTATTATTGACGGTTGACTAAAAATGTTGACGATTAAAAAATATCAACTATACTTGATGTTGACGGCTCACAGATGTCAATAAATTAGTTATTGTTGACGCTTTTACCTAAATAATGACGGCTCAGAACCATCAACTATACCCTATGTTGACGGCACATAAGTGTCAATAAAGAAGTTTTTGTTGACGCTTAACAACCGTCAACTATCAACTTAAAGTCGACGCTTAGATTTATTGACACCACTTTCAATGACGGTAAAAAAATGTCAACTGACGTGAATGTTGACAGTTTTTAGTTGTCAATAAAGACCAAAATTGTAGTAGTACCAACAACTTTTTGCGCTTCCTTTCATAGTTCACTTTTTATTCTTTTTCTTTCTTCTTGGAAATTCAAGATCTTTTGTTTTTTAAAATACAACCTCATCAGACAAAGGTTCTGGAATTGTTCCAAGTTCCTTTTTACCATTAAATGGTTTTTTTTGACGTCAATATGGATGATTACCCGCTAGATATTTTCGATGCCCAATGTATGCTTTTTTTTTTTAATATTTCAATCTTAAAGATGATGTATTATCTCCACAAATTGGGCATGTCTTATACCCCTTCACACTACATCCACTAAGATTTCTATATGCAGGAAAATCATTGATTGTCCACAACAAAACTGCCCTTAATTTGAATAATTCTTCCCGATAAGCATCATAACATTCAACACCACTTTCCCATAAAAGGTTTAAATCTTAAATTAATGGTTCTAGGTATGTGACAATGTCATCCTCTGGTTGTTTTGGACCCGAAATCAACATTGATAATGTTGGGATTTTTGTCCTAATCTCGTGTTTGTAAATCACTATTTGAAATTAATAAGAGTTATTTATTTCATTGCTTTGTGTCTCGCAATATTTAAAAACTTTTCCAATAAACTAAGCTCCAGGGTCATTGAATTTATGAGAGAACTAGAACTTGAACGTTGTGTAGTGGACACACTGGGAGGATCACGTTCGAGTTAATGACCCAAACGGTCTACAGTATATGGATAAGGTTGGAGACCTAATCCTGGATAGGTTGTGGATGCGACCCGCATTGTATTAGATACAAACGAGGTGATCTGACTCGTTCATGTGGTTGACATGCGAGTGGGAGCATCCTGTGCAATGAGATTGTACAAGACCGGACCGTGAATTATTATACCTACTGATGTAACACCGTTGACAGTAAGGACTAATAAATTCGTAGATGACCATTAGTGACTCGACCTGAATCCTGAGTGTGTTACGGACTTCTGTCTGCGGGGATCTGTCCTTTGACTAGTACGGGTGAGGGTGGTCACAGTTACTCGCCCAATATGCCTATCTTCTCAGGGGCAGGACCAAGCAGGGAGCTGGGAACTTAACTACGCAAGATGGAATTCACTTGTTCCCGCCATTAGGGAAATTAGAGGGGTTGTTCCCTTAAGTATTGTCTCTAGGGCTTGGACAACAGGTGCCCACCTTCTCACTGGCCCAAGAAGGGTATTGTGTATGGTTGGACAATCACGATATGTTGTTCATTAGAGGAGTAGTGGGGACTTAAGGAACAAGGGGTAGACACAGGGGTAAAAAGATAATTGGAGCCCGTCACTGTAGGTCCCTCGGTTGGCTCCATCTGGGTTAAAAGAAGGCTTAGAGTTTTGGTATGAAATTGAAGTGTTCAATTTCATTTAGAGGCATTTATGTCATTTATATGAGATATGAATGATATAGTATATAATTTAATGTGAATGAGATTCATAATAAACTATAGGTTAGCCTAATTGTTGAATTAGGGCTAATTGGAGAAATTAATTGAGAGAAATTAAATTGGATGTGATTCAATTTAATAAATCCACAATTATTGCAAATATGATTTGCAATATGAGATATGAGATATCTTATATTATATGGTTATGAAAATATGATTTGCATAACCTATGGTTGTGGTAAAATGGTGATAATGTGGAGATTTTAACTCCACTATTTAATCCCTTCTTGCAAGAAGGAAAAAAAAAAAAACTCACACTCTCATTTTTTGTATTTCACTAAAGGGAAGAGTCTCAAATTCTCTCAACTCTCCTCCCTTTCCAAAACCAATAAAGTCTCACCACTTTCCTTCTTCCAAAGGAAGAACAACTGAGAAGGTCGTTGGTGGTGTTCGATTTTCATTCGAGAGAAACGTTCATTGAGATCGAGAAGCACGAAGTGTTTGTGACCAAGGAAGGAACTTTGAAGAACTGTCTACAACAAGTAAGTACGTTCTTCTTGCTGTTTTTCTTCCTTATATATGTATGTTTAACTTAGATCTAAGTGTTAGATCATTTTAACAAAGTTTCAAGTAGCGTAACGATACCTTGACGATTCGATCGTCTTCCGCTGCGCGGGGATTTTCATTCCCTTCAATTGGTATCAGAGCCATTTCGATGGTTCTTCGTTATGCACTGATTTTTGTTAAAATAGGTGGGTAAATTACCTTATTTCATGAGATGAATATTGGGTTTGCTTAATGGATGTTTTGGTTTTGACACTTTAGATTTACAATTTTTATGTTGATGAGATCAATGTAAAGACCCGTTGTTTTTGGGCATTTTTTTGTAAATCGAGTCTGTAAGTCCGAGTCGTTTGTGGCAATAGTTGTTGTGAAGAAATCAGAGCAACAACGGGCAAAAAACGACGAAGAACAACAAATGAGTTTGTTATTCTATCGATGGCGTTGAGATGCTGTTCATCGGCGTCTCAACGCTATCCTTGCGACCGCTGGCTTGGCTGCAGACCAGCGTTGCAACGCCACGGCGTGGAGCACGCTGATCTCAACGCTGGACACGGCAGCGTTGCAACGCTGCCCACGGCTAGTGGGCATTTCCAACTTCAGTTTCGCGAGAAGTGGGAGGTTGCTGAACATGGGGCAGTTTGCACGTTTTTATTTTATTAATTTAGTTGTAAAATTTGAATTTTATTTATTTATTTAATTATTTTATTAAATAATATTAATATAAATGTTATATTAATGTTATTTAATTAAATAATTGCCCCTAGGTGCAAAAAATCGGCCCATTTTTGCTATTTAATTTTTTTATGCATGTCATGTATAATTTAATTAAATTCTATGTGCATAATGTATGTCATATAGATTTAAAATCTCACCTTAGGTTAAACATTTTCATGCATCATTTATATTATAAGAGTTATAATATATCGTTTGCATGTTAGATTATATTATAAGTGTTATAATATAATTAAATGCATGTTTAATTTAATTAATATAAGTGTTATATTTTTTGAATTAAAGTATGCTCATGCATTTATTCATGTGATGAATTATTTATTGTTATAGTATAAAGTTATTCATGTGATGAATGATCAAGCACTATAACATAGAAATGCATGCAACCTAAGTTAATTATTAGTTTTAAAGAGTTTAGAACTTGAATAATTAGACTTAGGTTTTCTACTTCTAATAAGATTAGAATTAGGAAATAAAAGTTTAGTCTATGAATGGTGACCTGATTAGTAACTCTATCTAAGGAAGGTTTTGTCTAAGGCTGGGGTATTTAAGTTGACGCTTGCAGAACAACCCTACCTGGAAACCGACCTAAGAGTGAATTCAGTCCGGCGATTCTTAGATTATACTTATCGTGAGTGCCACTAATTAAAAGTGTTTTAATTTACTCACATAGATCTAAGTAATAATGTGATTATAAACTTAGGTTAATACCATATAAGAGTTATATTGGTAGACTGAGGTAAATTTTAGCCAGTTTATCTAGGTCAATCCCCAATAAAAATTAAAGTGCTGAGTGGGAGGAAATATAGTGTATGAGATACATTTAATTTCCGACTACAAATCTCCGTTAAGTCAGCACCGTGAGATCCATACTCGGCTTCATGGCGCAAATGGGAGCGTCCCCCTTCGGATGGCATTTGTATGGGTCAATATTATCGTGGATGGAGAGAGTACTTATAGTGAGTGGGAGCGGGACTTGTGAATACGGGACCCACGGTCTCTTCTTTCGATTCACACCATGCGACGCCTATGATCCGCCTGCTAGTTTGGCATGGACCAGACAATCCCTTCGGAGGGTCTGATCATGGGAGTCGGAACACCGTGAATTCTCGAAAGGGATAAAGTTTCCTGGTTGGTTTTCCTTCTTGGTTCACCCTTCGGTGGCTATTGTTTGGACGAATACTTGGAAACTTAAAGATTGAGGGTGACACTCACAGAATTCATTAAGTGTTAATGAATTCGACCGAACAATGGTAATTAGACGCCTAATGGAATAAGAGTTATTCTGGGATTAGGGTCTGATCGAGAAAGTCTCGTCCTAGAGGAGGAGTGTTCTGTTCACCCTTCGGTGGCGGTCATTCTAAACCACTAGGATATCATTGCAAATTTTGAATGACCTAGGGATCATGAAACAATTTTTGCTAAAACTTGATTGGATTTTAAAAAGTTTTTTGCGAGACTAACACAAAGTTTTCTTAATTTTTCAGCTTAAAACATGTCTAGCCCAATTATACCTCTACTCGCGTCTGATAAACTGGTGGGAGATAATTACCAAACATGGAAAAACAACATAAACACAATTTTGGTAACTGACGACATTAAGTTCGTGCTCTCTGAGGAGTGTCCTCAGATGCCGAGCTCGACTCCATCGCGAAGTGTTCGTGATGCATACGATCGATGGATCAGGGCAAATGAAAAGCCAAGGTCTATATCATTGCCAGCATGTCTGATGTTTTGGCAAAGAAGCATGAGCTGATGGTCACCGCCAAGGAGATCATGGAGTCCATGCAGGAAATGTTTAGACAACAATCCTTTCAAGTCCGGCATGACTCGCTCAAATACGTCTTCAATGCACAGATGAAAGAGGGACCGTCTGTCCGTGAACATGTTCTAGACATGATGACCCACTTTAATCTAGCTGAGATGAACGGGGCTTCAATCGTCGAGTCGAGCCAGGTCAGTTTTAACTTGGAGACTCTTCCGAAAAGTTTCCTTCAGTTTCGTAGTAATGTTGTTATGAACAAAATTAGCTACACTCTGACTACCCTCCTCAATGAGCTACAAAATTTCCAGTCCTTGATGAAGATCAGGGCACAAGATTCTGAGGCAAATGTTGCCTACAGGTCATATCACAGCGGTTCGACCTCTGGGACTAAACCTGTTGCTCCTTCACGCACGAAAGGGAAGAAGAGGATGAAGAGGGGTAAAACTGACCGAGCTGCCGCCCAGAAGGGTAAGAAGGTCAAGGACGTTGCAGAGAAAGGAAAGTGTTTCCACTGCAATGGGGGCAGACACTGGAAGAGGAACTGTCCCAAATTCCTAGCCGAGAGGAAGAATCAAGGTAAATGTGATTTACTTGTGACAGAAACCTCTTTAGTGGAGAGTGGTGACTCTGCCTGGATATTGGATTCGGGCGCCACTAACCATGTTTGTTCTTCTTTTCAAAGGATTGATTCCTGGCAGCAGCTGCGCGAGGGTGAGGTGACTCTACGGGTTGGATCCGGGGAGCTTGTCTCTGCTGCAGCGGTCGACACGGTGATCTCTGCTAAAACTACCACTTTAAGCAATCAACTTCTTAGTAAAGTGCTTCGATACTAAATTGACAAAACATGTACTCTCGACAACATATGTGATTAAACTTGCTTATGTCTAAGCAACTACTCACTCCCAAGTTACTACATCAATTCCTAGTCTCCCCCCCCCCCCCCTTTTGTTAAGAAACCTGTATGTATTAATAAAAGCAATACCCCATAACAATACTCAATCTCTTCCAAGCAGACTTTTCAATCATATTTGTATAGAGTGAAATATCAGTTAAGTTTCAAAATCATCGTCTATGATATGTGAAATTATTATCACAAATTTATGATATTGTAAAATAATAAAATACTTTCATCAATTTAAATAAAACGAAACATACTAATTACTTGATCACCTACATTCAAAACCTCAAAATGAACACACATGTCATTCAACATAGGTAATTAACAACAAAAATATTTACAGAATTCATGAAAGTTAAGTCAAACGCAAAAAAGTAATAAGGAATGAAGATTTGAAGCGTACATACAAGTCATCAGGATGTTCATGATTGAAGACTATTATCCTATGGTTGTTCCATGTTGGATAAGTCATATTTCCAAAAATAATAGAACTATGCCTTTTCATGGCTCGAAAATAAACTCATGCACAAAGTTTAGGATCACACAGTCATATGTATAATTTCTTCTAGGTTTGTTAAAAAGGTGACCCGGTAACTTCATGAATGAAAACTTAGTCAAATACATTATGACCTAATTCATGACCTGATTCAAACTTAATGAAAACATATTAAGCAAATTAAAATTCCTTCTGAAAAGGTGGCAGAGACATTATTTTAAGAAGTTAATTAAAGGTGAAGGGTTCAAAGAGGGAGAAAACATAAATATGCAATTACTTTTTATTTTAGACCACCCTACTTAGTCAAATTCATTAAGCTCATTTGTTGTTTTTAGAGTTTGAGCCATAACTTTTTCAATATTTAACAAAATTAAGCATATAACACACCATTAGAAAGCTCTTCAAAACGTACTTTACACTTCATCTAAGTTTCATATGCAACAATCAATTAACAAAAAGTAATTGCAATTAAAAACAAGCTGAGGCATGAAACTTGAAAAAAAAAAAATATAACTAAGATGTTCAATGGAAGCAACATTAGTGTTACTATCAATTTGTACAAAGTCCTCACTAATACTCTAGTTATATGCTCAAAAGTACGTGAAAGAAATATGTGTGAAATTAAAGAACCCTATTGGAGCAAGTGAGCAACAAAATTTAACTTGCCAATTCTTAGACAAGAAAATATATTCTAAATGCGAGGCAGGTACTTCACTATTGCTAAAACTACCACTTTAAGCAATCAACTTCTTAGTAAAGTGCTTTGAAACTAAATTGACAAAACATGTACTCTCGACAACAGTTGTGATCAAACTAGCTTATGTCTAAGCTCAGTCCCAAGTTACTACATCAATTCCTAGTCCCTCCCCCCATTTTTGTTAAGAAACTCCATGGACGAGAAGTCAAGAAACAAAAAGGACAAAGTAAGATGGAAACTAAATATCTACTCACCTTCAACAGAACAACCACAACTGCGCAACACTTCTTAAGTTTTGCGAACCAACAACTTATGTAGGTTCAAATGTAGAGTAAATTGGAAAATTGAATAAAAATTTGAAGTCAGAACACTTTCCTGAAAAAGAAAATAGAAAAGATGACCCTAAAATAAACTAACTTAATTGTCACAATAGTGAATTAACATTCGAGCTACTATATTTAGAAAATAGAAATCCTCTAACATTCGACCTATGGAGTTAGAAAATCAAATACATATCAGTCCACCTCATTTAAATTCACAGATAACTCGAAATATAACCTAAGCCAAGCCTCATTCACTAATTACGCTCACTTTCTTCACAATTAACAATAAACAAGCCTAAAAAATCTCAGTTAATATAGAGGATGATTGGAAGAAATGCAAGTAGAAATATTACCATTTCCAATTATCATACAAGCACTGTAGTGTTTTATGTGCTTTGAACAAACACATTTATTGAGGTGATTCAATAAACCCGATTTCAGATAAAAAAAAGACTTAAAAAACTTTTATGGTTTTATCAAGCTTTTTTATGACACTCAAAGTAGCAACAACAAACATGAAAAATGTCAATCAATGAAAGTTTGAACAAAAATCTACCCCATAATTTGTCTCTAAGAAAAACATCAACAAAACAAATATAATTGTGGGGGCAACCACCTAAGGATAAGAAGAAAGCCACCTCATAGAATAAGCCTCCCTCTTTCCCAATCTTTTTATTTTCATAACTTATCTGATATCAATAACTATCTTTTCATTGATTTACCTATTGTTATTAATGCAAAAAACAAATCAGTTGGACTAACAACATGTAAACTAGAAGACCAATGGTAGAACAAACTATCTTCACATTCCTAGATGCTTCCACAATATCCACACATCTACTGATGACTAGACAAAAATCTAGACAACAAATGACCATAAATCAAAGTCAACATCAAAAGCTTTAAGGAAATTCCATTGAACCAACAAATTTTGAATGCACTCAAAATTCCAATAGGGAAAAAGGCTATGGAAGCGGAACTAAAAGCCATCCATGACAACAACACCTGGAAGCTTGTTCCTAGACCTCAAAATTCCAACACGTGAGTACATTGAATAAGAAATATCGTCAAACTTAATTTATTTGCCAAACTAAAGTTAAGGAAGGAGTAAGATAATAATTCATCTTGAAAGAAAAATTAATAGTAATGTTCAAAGTCAAGGTACTTACACTGATGGTGAGCCTTGGTCATGGATCACTCAAGTCCAGATACTGTTGAGAAAATTGTACAAAACAAAACAATAACCAATAGGAATCAACCAATCAACTTCTTTGATGGACCATACGAAAATGGAAGAAGAAGTAGTGCACCAAAAATGGCAGGAGTGAGAAGCCCACCTCCAATGACCATACAAGTCGCAACAAGAACAAGAATCAATAAGGCAGTGTGCAGGGCCCTGCCTTGGTCATGGATCACTCAAGTCCAGCAACAACTTAACTTAGATTGCTTATTCATCTAAGTATCTAAAATTAACATGGAACAATTTCAAGTTAGAATATCTTTCACGAAAGTTCAAAAAGTAAATAAGGCGACGAGAGAGAGGGTGAGTCAAGTTAGAATATCTTTCATGTAAGTATCTAAAACCTAGATCTAAGCATTTTGTTTGATTTCCTTTCTCGAAAAATTTTTGCAATTCTCTATAGATTTCATTGAGTAATTTCTTCCTAAACAACACAAATAAAAATTGATAACGTGAATTCAAAATCGAAGCATAGAAAAATAAGAACTAACTTTTCAAAAGGAATAAACCACAAAAACATAACTAAGTAATCAAAATTACAAAACACAATAGATTTACCTTAAACTTTTCAAAATTTATGAAAAAAACATCTAAATCTCAACAATCATAAACTTATAATGTTATCATAAATGAAAACTTAAGGCTCCATTTGACCATTACCAAAAACAAAAAATCAAATAGTTAACAAATAAGGCCTAACTAATTTAAGGTTCTAATTGCACCACTAATATCATGTAAGATTGAGGAATTTCAACAATATCTCATTAGATATCTCTTTTGATCGAGAGTATGAAAGTTGTTATGGCAGATCAAACCTCAAACATGTCACAAAGTTATGACAAACAAAGAAGGAAAACAAAGCAAAAAAATTTGAATTCCAAATGCTAGAAGGGAGTCCACCACTTGTCTAAAACGTCGCTAACAACCAATAATTCCATTCAACACAGCAACGACAAGTCAACGAGTTTAAACTGAAATATAATGACATACTAAAACATGCTCAATAATCCAAACATGCAAGAATTCCCAAACACGTGCAATAGTAATATTAAACGAACTTAACACTTTTATTCAGTCCATAGATATCAAAGGATGTAAAATATAGTGAATAACTAATTCGTTATTCAAAAACTAAAGGCACACGATGTTCAGAGCAATTCATAATACGCACTAAGCTCCTTCACTAATGGTTCGGTGCTTAAATCCAATTTGTTACTTACTAAAGTACGTGTGTTTGCCACCCTTGATCCAGATCAGCACACCAGTTGCCTGTAAGTTGAAGAAACGGGTTGAAATTCGCGTGACCAACCCTCACTGAAAATCCTCCAATTGTTTCCTTTCCAAATCATTGCCCTGCAAGAAGAAAACACAACATTCAGAACAAACAGAGTTAAGAACTCATAAAGAAGAACCAAGAGGGTCTTGATACAGGTTGCTCGTTCACAGATTTGGTGAATGGCAGAAGGGATTTCGGGCGAAGAGAACGTCCAGGAGTTACTCGATCGTCGAGAGTCTTTGGCCGAAGGGGAATGGTGGTGGAACGATAGATGAAATTGTCGAGGAAACCGATGAGGGGACGTTGAATCAGTCGGATAAATGGACAACCCCGAGGATGTCGGCGTACTACTGTTGTAGGCTTTGCCGAAAGCAAGAGGAGACGAAGGAGACAAATGAAGGAGGAGGGTTGTTGTCGGCTTTGCATAAAGCAAAAGTTGATGCCGAGGGCTGAGGGCTGAAGGTTGTTATCGAGATACTGTTGTTGGGTTGGGTTGGTCGGGGACGGAGAGGCGAAGTTATCGACGGCAGAAGAGACAAATGAAGGCTGAAGGCTAAGGGTTGTGAAAGCGAAGGAGATGGGTGAGGGTTGAGGGCGTGTAACTCATGATCCTTTTTTTACCTTTTTTTATTTTCTAAAATAAAACAAAAACCCTAAAGTAATTTAAAAGAAAGGAGATGGGTACCCTCATGTTTTTTTTTTAATTTACACTTGACTTTTTTTCAATATCAAGTAAATGCAAGAGAGAAAAAAATCTGAAACCAGCTTTGTGAACCTCCATGTTTTTTTAATTTGACATTTTTAAAGTGTTAAGCTTTATCGTAACGTGAAAAAATCCGTTAACCTTTGGCTTTTTTCATTTTCTTGACATTTTTTGTTTAAAATCTATTTTACTTGATATTTTCTCATAAAAATGTCAACTAATTAAATGTTCCAAGCGTCAAGAAATGTAGTTTTTCTTGTAGTGTGTTCTTCCAAATCCGAGCAATCTGGATACCTACAACATACTGCACTTCTCCCAAATCCTTAATTTGGAATTGCGAAGCTAACCATTCCTTAATGTCAGTAAGGAACCCTACATCATTCCCAATGAGTAGGATATCATCCACATACAATATAAGAAATTTGACAATACTGTTGATGATTTTCTTGTAGACACAAGGCTCGTCAACATTTTGATTACATCAATAAGATTTGGTAGCCTCATCAAACCTTATATTCCAAGACCTCGAGGCCTGTTTTAGTCTATAAATAGACCGTTGAAGCCTGCAAACCTTTTGCTCCTGGCCTTGAACAATGAACCCTTTGGGTTGGTCCATGTAAATGTTCTCATCAAGATTGTCATTCAGAAAGGTCGTCTTGACATCCATCTGTCATACCTCATAGTCATAATATGCGACAATAACAAGAAGGATTTCGAAGACATTACCATGGTAACAGGAGAAAAGGTTTCCTCATAGTCAACCACTTCTCGCTGGGTAAAACCCTTTGCCACTAGTCTAGCTTTGAAGGTCTTCACCTTCCTATCTACACCACGTTTACGCTTGTAGATCCACTTGCAACCTATAGGTTTTACCCCATCCGGTTGGTCTACAAGGTCCCAAAAAGAATTGAAGTACATAGACTCCATTTCTTGGTCCATGGCTTTAATTCATTCGTCTTTGTCAACATTATCAATTGCCTGATCATAGGTCTATGGAACCTCACAGTCATCATCAAGTTTGACGACTTGGGTCTCAACCAAACCCATGTAACGATTAGGCTGTCTAACAACCCTCCCACTACGTCGAGGCATTCTCAACTCTTGAGAAGGACAACTACAGGAAATAAGGTCTATGATAGCTTCGAAAAAAAAGCTGTAATAGATCTTTCATAGCTTTTTCAGCAGAGTCATGACAACCCATGTTATTAAAAGTCTGGGACTTTTTATAACATTTTATAAAAGCTGTAAAAGATTAGACTTTTTACAACATTTTATAAAAGCTATAAAAATTAGACTTCTTATTGCATTTTATAAAGGTTATAAAAAATGTTATATCAAAAGTCTTTCAATAGCATAATTTTTTTTTTTAAAATCAATGATAGCATTTTATAAATGCTATAAAAATATTGTAATAATCTACGATAGCATTTTAATAATTATAGCATTTATTTGTAGCTATTTTTTTAACATAAACTAAAGCTATAATATACTTTTAATTGTAAAATTTTTTGCTATTGTTGAACCTTTGATGGCTTTTGAAATTATTAATGAAAGTATTGTTCATGTTTCTACCTTAGTTCAAATTAGAAGTAAAATAATAAATAAATGATCTACAAGATTAGATATACAATGAGTTTATGTGTCATTAATCCAAGTAAATTACATTTCATTCAAGGTTTACATTATCCCACTTAAATTGATACAAAACATAATAATCTATTGTTCACAAAATAGATATAGTAATGAACATCAACTTTGGGATGACACTAAATATAAATTTGTCAAATACTATTCATTAGATTACAAAATGTTTCACTATTGAACATCAAAACATATAACTCTCGAGCTAGTTGTTTTTGTGGCCAAGAACTTCCCATGATATTCTGTCATCAACCTACAAAAAGTCATCGAGAAAAAAATAAAGAAGAATATTTACTCAAGTAAAATAATTATTAAACAAATCAATAGTTTTAAATAATAATACATAAATGTACATAGTGATTAAAACTTTGTCGAAAGGTCATGCAACTGTACTACAAATAGCACTAAGCCAACTCCCCCAAATGTTAACATAATATAAGGAATACCACTAAGCAACAACCTATATACTTCAAAAATTTTAACAACATGCCGACGTAACTATAACAATACTAAAAATTTCACTTAGCACCTGTTAATAAAAAAAAATATAACACTTCTATATCCAGATTAACCAACCACGACTTTCAACTCAAACACACAAAATCATGGAACATTCACAAATGAACCAATATTCTAAATATGTAAAGTACTAGACCAATTCATTAATTTCCAACAAATACAATCAACAAGGTCAAGTCTCGACGATCCTAGCATGCATTAAATCAATTAGCAAAAAAGGAGTAGTAAAGAATCTTAACAGGAGCTTAAGCATACACTTTGAGGACAAAAATAACTCAAAAGGACCTAAAAGTCTCAACTACGCACTTGAAACCTAAAAAGTAGAAAAAAAGTGGCTAAAATGAGCTTAAGTGTCATTTTGACTTTTAAAGAAACTTAGAAAGTACCTAAACTGAAGTTTAAGAAAACTACGAACCCCCAATGCTATGAAACTTTCTTAAACATGCTTAGACATATACTTTGAGGACAAAAATAACTCAAAAGGACCTAAATGTTTCAACTTCGCACTTGAAACCTAAAAAGTAGCAAAAAAATGGCTTAAAGGAGCTTAAGTGTCATTTTGACTCTTAAAGAAACTTAGACAGTACCTAATTTGAAGATTAGAAAAACTACGAACCCCATGTGCTATCAAAGTGTCTTAAACGTGGTTAAACATATATTTGAGGACAAAAATAACTCAAAAGTACCTAAAAGTGTCAACTACGCACATGAAGCCTAAAACGTAGCAAAGAAGTGGCAAAAAGGAGCTTAAGTGTCATTTTAGCTCTTAAATAAACTTAGAAAGTACCTAAACTGAATTTTAAGAAAACTACGAACCCCTGATGTTATGAAAGATTCTAACGTGCTTAAGCATATACTTTGAGGACAAAAATAACTCAAAAGGACCTAAAAGTGTCAACTATGCACTTGAAACCTAAAAAGTAGCAAAAAATGGCTAAAAGGAGCTTAACCGCCATTTTGACTCTTAAAAAAACTTAGAAAGTACCGAAACTAAAATTTAAGAAAACTACGAACCTCCAATGCTATGATAGAATCTTAAACGTGCTTAAGCATATACTTCGAGGACAAAAATAACTCAAAAGGACCTAAATATTTCAACTACGTACTTAAACCCTAAAAAATAGCAAAAAAGTGGCTAAAATGATCTTAAGTGTCATTTTGACTCTTAAAGAAACTTAGAAGGTACCTAATTTGAAGATTTGGAAAACTACGAACCCCCGATGCTATGAAAATGTTGTAAACGTGCTTAAGCATATACTTTGAGGACGAAAATTGATCAAAATGACCTAAAAGTGTCAACTACGCACTTGAAACCTAAAAAGTGCGAAAAAAGTGGCTAAAAGAAACTTAAGTGTCATTTTGACCCTTAAAAAAACTTAGAAAGTACCTAAACTGAAGTTTAAGAAAACTACGAACCCCCAATGCTATGAAAGTGTCTTAAACGTGCTTCAGCATATACTTTGAGGACAAAAATAACTCAAAAGGACCTAAATGTGGCAACTACGCACTTGAAACCTAAAAAGTACCAAAAAAGTTGTTAAAAGGAGTTCAAGTGTCATTTTGACTCTTAAAGAAACTTAGAAAGTACCTAATTTGAAGATTAGGAAAACTACGAACCCTCGATGTTATCACAGTGTCTTAAACGTGCTTAAGCATATACTTTGAGGACAAAAAGACTCAAAAGGACCTAAATGTGTCAACTTCACACTTAAAACCTAAAAAGCAGCAAAAAAGTTGTTAAAAAGAGCTTAAGTGTCATTTTGACTCTTAAAAAAACTTAGGTTTTAGACTGAAGGTCATTTAAAATTACAATGATACCCTAATGGTTTTGAATGACGGCCACTGAAAGGTAGAAAAGATCACTTCTTCTTTGGGATGAAACTATTTCGACCATACCCTAATTCCAGAATAACTCTTATTCCTATAGGCGTCTAGTTGCCATTTTTCGGTCAGGACACATTAACTCTTAATGATCCTAGTGTGTGTAACTCTCTATCTTCAGATTCCAGAGTTCCCATCCAACAGAATCCGCCAAAGGAAAGACTAAGTGGAAAGATAAACTAAGGCAACCCCATCCCTTTCGGGTATTCACGATGTTCCGATCCCCATGATCAAGGCCCTCTGTAGGGATTGTCTGGTCCAAGCCAAACTAGCAGGCGGATCATAGGTGTGTCACGATATAAATCAATAGAAGAGATCGTGTGTCCCGTTGACACGAGTCCCGCTCCCACTCAATATAAGTACTATCTCTATTCACCTTGAATTTTGACCCATACAAACACCATCCGAAGGGGGATGCTCCCATTTGCGCCACGAGGCCGATTATGGATCTCACAGTGTGAACTTTAAGGAGATTTGTGGTTGGAAATCAAAAGTATCACATACACTATATTTCCTCCCACTCAGTACTTTAGGTTAACGGGATTGACCTAGATAAACGACTATATTTACCTAAGTCTACCAATATAACACTTATATTGGATTAACCTAAGTCTATAACAACTTACTAGCTTAGGTCTAAGTGAGTTTAATTTATTAACTCTTAATAAGCGCCACTCACGTAATACAATCTATGAATCTCCGAAGAAAATTCACTCCCAGGTCGGTTCACAAGTAGGGGTGTTCCATTAACCGTCAGCTTAAATACTCCAGCCTTAGAAAGAACCTTCCTTAGAAAGAGTTACTAATCGGTCACCATTCATAAACCATATTTGATTTCCTAATTCTAATCTTATTAGAACTAGAAAAGCCAAGTCTAATTAATTCAAGTTCTAAACCATTTAAAACTAATTAATAAACTTAGGTTACATGCATTTCTATGTTATAGTGCTTGATCATTCATCACAAGAATAATAAACTATATAACATACTTCATCACATGAAATAAACGTATGTCAATGCTATTAATTTTAATTAATATAACACTTATATTAATTAGCCATGCATACTATATATTATAACTTTTATAACATTATACATGAAATGCTTAACCTAAGGTGAGATTTTAAATCTATATGGCATACATTATGCATATAAATTTCATACATCAAATGCATGAAAATAAATAGCAAATTGAACTATTTTTGGCACCACTAATCATTAATTAAATTAATTAAATTTAATATCATTAAATTACATTAAATAAAATTAACATTAATTAATTATAGAACCAAAATTACAATTAAAATACAAAAATAATACATTAATTTTGGTAAAACAAATGACCCACTAAGCCATCTCCACGAAAATCTCGCGCAAACTGCAATCTAAGGCCTCCACTACGCGCAGCGTTACAATGTTGTGGGTCGTGTTGCAACGTTGTGCCACTCAACGCTATCTCCGGCATCGTACCGCGTGCAACATTGAGACGTTGCGCCTGCAGCATGGCTGGAACCGCGCACACGACGTTGTGACCGAACACTTCTGTTCTTGGCTCGTTTCTGCTCTGTTTCTTCACAGCAACTCCTTGCCACGAACGACACGGACTTGCAGACTCGATTTACAAAAATAATGCCCAAAACAACAGGCCCTTACATTGAACTTTTCAATGAAAATTGTAAATCGAATCTAAGTGCCAAAAAATGAAACATTCAATTGAAAACCTTAACATTCATCACATGAATTGTAAAGATTACCCACTTAATTTTACGAAATTTACATAAGAAGAATGAAAACTGTTGGGGTTTGTGCCCAAAATTCGTAGTTTGTAATTTTGTTCTAATTTTTGTAAAAAAGTGTTATTATTTCAATAAAGAGTTATTGTTCGTTATTGCTTTTAACCCTCATTCCAATAAACTAAACATCCAAGGCTATAAAATGAATCTTTAACTGAATGTAATGTACATATAAAGGATCTCAGTTCGAGATACAACCTAAAGGGTCTATAATTATGGGATAAAGTTTGGGTACCTTACCCTGGTAAAACTATGGATGTGGCCCACTTTGTATTGATACAAACACTGTGATCCTAACGTGTTCGTGTAGATGACATGTGAGTGGGTTGTAATGAGATTACATAAGACCAGATCGTGAAATAGTAACCACTAGATGTAACTCCGTTGACTAGTTAGGTTTCTATTTCACTAGGATGACCTAGGCAACTTGATCTCAATCCTAGGCAGGTTACGAACTCCTGTTCGCAAGGGATTGTCCTTTGACTAGTATGGGTGAGAGTGGCCAGATTCGCCGACCCAATATGCCTACCTTCTTGGGGACAAGACCGAGTGAACGGCTGGGAACTTAACTTAGCAAGATGGAATTCACTCCTTCCTGCCTACTAGGGTATGTTGAGGTATGTTTCCTTAAGTGGTGTCTCTGAGACTTAAACAAAGGGTCCGACCCTCTCATTGGCTCGAGAGGGACTATGTTTGTTGGTAGGACAACAAACAAATTGTTCATTAGAGGAGCACTGGTACTTAAGGTACAAGATGTAACCCAAGGGTAAAACGGTAATTTGACCCAGCTGGTGTTACGAAATTTCGTGAAGGATTGATTTGCTGTTATTGGACAATATTCGTGGACACACAAATATATCTGCAGTGAGAAGAGTGCAGTTGCGGGACTTTAGTGGAGTGTTTCTTCAGTTAACGAATGTTGATTGGGAGGTTAATGAGATTAACCGAGTAATCTCGTATCGTTGGAGCTTCTGATCTGTAGGTCCATTAGGTCCACCTTCTAGCTCGTAAAGGGTTCTTAGATCGTTTGAGTTTAAAATTTTCAAATTCATTAGGGAATACATTTAATGTATATTGATACAATATAATATATAGTTTTGGAACTATATATTATAAATTTAATGTGAATATGATTCATATTAAATTATATGAGAGAATTAAATATTTGAAAGAGTTCAAATATTAAATTCAAATGTGAATGTGATTCATATTTGAAAATCAGAGGTTAAAATCTTAATGTGCATGAGATGTACATTAAACTATAGACAAAGGGTAAAATGATTAAATGTGATTTAATCATTTAATTAATATTATATTTGAATTAAATAAGATTTAATTTAATTTAATTTAATTATTAATTAATTAATTATTTATAATATTAATTGGGAACGTGTTAGGAGGACACGTTCCCACTCTCCCCAACTCCCCTTCGATAAGGAGTGGGGAGTTACCCAGAGAAATACTCTTCTCCTGGAGAGAAGGGGATTCATTTGATCGATCGATCAAACTCATTCGATTGAATTGACACCCAAAATATTTCTCCCTCTCTCACTCTGTAGAATTCCCAATTCTCCAATTGTTGGATCCTTCCTACCTAAGGATGATCTAAGAACTTAGAGACATAGGAAGTTTCCAAGTGGTAGTGTCTTGCTGGGGAAAACAGAGAACTCAATGTTGCTGAATTGTTGATTTCTTTTGCAGCAAGAAGTTGTAGTGCTGAGGAAAAACTACAAAGGTAATTCCTTTTTCTTTCTTTTTGTTTAATAGTTAAACTTAGCATGTTTGCATGATTAATACTCCATGTCTAATTAGATTAGAAAATGCATGTTTATTCTATTTTTATCAATGTATCGGTTTTTGCTTTTCAACCAAAACGAACTTGCAAATTACGATTCCAAACACGTTTCCGCTGCTTAAGGGGATCAGATCTTCATCAGAAACAACATGCATGGCCCTAATACAAATTGATGGGATGGATTCCCACAACGGAAGGGATGTGAATCGCATTGCCTCCGTTGTGTTACAAAATTTCTTAAAATTCAACTACATCTCATGCAATCCTAGGTTAAACTAAATGGAAAGAGGAACAAGGACAACGATAAATACCTCTTGAAGAACTTTTCTTAGCGTTTTCCTCCTCCCGTATCACGATCTCACAATCTCCCAAACGAACTAGACGTAGGAATCGACATCACCATCAAGTCTTCTCGATTGTTCTCCGGAAGATGAGGAAGAATTGTGGGATTTCTTTTGGAGTTTGGGTATGGAAAGAGTTGAGAGAGTATAAAGAATTCTCTAGAGAGCTCTTGGGAAATATATATTTGGAATGCTTTATCAAACAATCTTAAATAGTGGTATGTGGTGGAGACAAAATCTCCACCTATTTCTCACTTTACCACAACCATATAATATGCAAATCATATTTGCATCATTATATAGTATAAGGTATCACATACCTTATTATAAAAATCCCATTTGCATAATGTGGAATTAAAATTGAATCACATTCAATTTTATTTCTCTCAAATCAATTTCACCAATCTAAGCCTTAATTTCATAATTAGGCTTATAATATAGTTTAATATGAATGTCATTCACATCAAACTATCTATTATGTCAATTATATCTCATATAAAATACATAAGTACCCTTTATATGAATTTGAACACTTCAAATGAACTCCAAACTTTATATCCTCATTAAATCCATAATTGAGCCAACCGAGGGACCTAATGGACCTACAGATCATGAGCTCCAATGATCTGAGATTAACTGACCAAACTCTGTGATCCCGTTAATCAACATTCATTAACTACGGGGTCACTCCACTATAGACCCACAACTGCACTCTCCTCACTATAGGACAAGTTGTGTCCATCGATATAACCGATGGCCATGAGTCAACCTTTCACAGGTTGTTCGTAGTCACAACTTTGTCAAATTACCGTTTTATCCCTATGTCTACCTCTTGCTCCTTAACTCCCACTGATCCTCTAATGAACAATTTTGTTTATGGTCCTACCATAAATAACGTCCCTTTCGGGCCAGTGAGAGGGTGGACTCATTGTCCATGCCCTGGAGTCAGCACTTAAGGGAACAAGTTCTCTAGTTTTCCTAGCTTGCGAACGAGTGAATTCCATCTTGTGTAGTTAAGTTCCCGGCTTCCAACGTGGTTCTGCTCCTGAGAAGATAGGCATATTGAGCGAGCAACACTGGCCACTCTCACCCGTACTAGTCAAAGGACAGACCCCCGCGGACAAGAGTCCGTAACACGCTGAGGATTAAGATCGAGTAACTAATGGTCTTCTACGAATTCATTAGTCCTAAACTGTTAACGGTGTTACATCAGTTGGTCTAATAATTCACGGTCCGATCTTGTACAATCTCATTGCACAGGATGCCCCCACTCGCATGTCAATTACATGAACGAGCTGGACCACCTCGTTTGTATACAATACAAAGTGGGTCGCATCAAAAGTGTTACCAGGATGAGGTTCCCAACCTTATCCATATACTGTAGACCACTTGGGTCTTTAACTCGAATGTGATCCTACTTGTGTGTCTACTACACACCGTTCAAGATTTCATAAATAAGTGTGACCCTGGAGCTTAGTTTATTGTATTAAGTTTAAAATGCGAGATACAAGTTTTATTGAAAAATAACTTTTATTTATCAATGCAACAACTGTTACAAATGACACGAGTTTAGGGCAGAATCATCCTAACAAAAACGATGTAATCTTGAATCGTTCATGTGGAGACATGGGAGTGGGGGCGTCCAATGCAATGAGTTTGCATAAGACAAAACCACAAAATAGTCACTTACATTTTATAACCCTGTTTACTGTCTTAACTGACTATATTAATACAATGTCCTAGGTAACTCGATCTTAATCCTGACCGCACTATAAATTTCTATTCATTTCGGATCATCCTTAGATTTTCATGGATGAGAGTGACCCGAGATCGCCGACTCAATAGGCCTCCCATTTTGGGGATATGATCGGGTAGATAGCTGGGAACATAGTCTTGCAAGATGAAATTCACTCCTAACTACTTTAGGGATTAGTAGAGAGGTTGTTCCCTTAAGTGCTGACAACGGGTCTTGAACAATGGGCCAACCCTTTCAATTGCCCAAGAGGAATTCAGTTTGTTGGTTGAACAATAAACCAATTGTTCATTAGAGGATCAGTGGGACTTAAGGAACAAGTAGTATTTACAAGAGTAAAACGATTTATTTGACCCAGCTGTAATTATGAACGACCTGTTAAGGATCGACTTACTAATCATTGTTATATCGAGTGGACAGAAATATATCGACAAAGAGGAGAGTGCAATCGTTCGACTTTAGTGGAGTGCCCGGTGGTTAACGATAGTTGATTAACTAGGCTAAACAGTTTTGTTGGTAGGTCCATTAGGTTTGAAGGGAATGAGAATCGCACGCAGTGGAAGACGATTGAATCGTCGAGATATCAATATGCAACATAGTTTTGTTAAAATTGATCTAACACTAGATCTAGGCTAAACATGTTTAAAGAAGAAGAAAATTACAGCAAATAGAGTTTACTTGTTGAAGACTTTCTTCAAAGTTTCTTCCTCAAATCACGAACTCTTCGTGCTCCTTGAACTCAACGAACTCTTCCCACGAATGGAACCCGAACACCACCACTTGGAGTCTTGGTTGTTCTCTTTTGGAGAAGGGAAGATGGTGGGATCTTTTGTGTTTTGGAGAGGGGGGAGAATTGAGAGAGAATTGAGAGAATTCCTCTTCTCTTCTTTGATGAAAAATCAAAAAATGAGAGATTGAGCTACAATCCTTTTTGCAAGGAGGGTTTATATAGTGGAATTGATGGAGTTAAAATCTCCACATAATTACCACTTTACCACAACCATAGGTTATGCAATCTCATTTGCATAACCACATAATATAAGATATCTCATATCTCATATTGCAAATCTCATTTGCAATAATTGTGGATTAATTAAATTGAATCACATCCAATTTGATTTCTCTCAATCAATTTCTCCAATTAGCCTAATTTAACAATTAGGCTAACCTATAGTTTATTATGAATCTCATTCACATTAAACTATATATTATATCATTCATATCTCATATAAATGACATAAATGCCCTTAAAGTGAAATTGAACACTTCAATTTCATACCAAAACATTAACCCTTCTTTTAACCTGCATTGAGCCACCGTGAGGGGACCTAATGGACCTAAAGTGACGGGCTCCAATGATCCGAGATTAACCTGTCAAACTCTTTGACCCATTAACCAACATTCATTAGCTACGGTAACACTCCACTATAGCCCGTAGCTGCACTCCCGTCAGTGCAGAATATTACGTGTCAACTGATATAACCAATTCCCATGAGGTGACCCTTCACAGGTTGTTCGTAGACACGGCTGGGTCAAATTACCGTTCCCTGTGTCTATCTTTTGTTCCTTAAGTCCCCACTGCTCCTCTAATGAACAACATATTGTGATGGTCCAACCATACACAACACCCTTCTCGGGCCAGTGAAAGGTGGGCGACCGTTGTCCAAGCCCTGGAGACAGCACTTAAGGGAACAACCCCTCTAGTTTCCCTAAAGGCGGGAACGAGTGAATTCCATCTCGCGTAGTTTAGTTCCCAACTCCCTACTTGGTTCTGTCATTGAGAAGATAGGCATATTGGGCGAGTAACTGTGACCACCCTCACCCGTACTAGTCAAAGAACAGACCCTCGCAGCAGCAGTCCGTAACACGCTCGTGGATTCGTGTCGAGTCACTAATGGTCATCTACGGTTATTAGTCTCATCACAACGGTGTTACATCGGTGAGGTCTAATAAATCACGGTCCGATCTTGTACAATCTCATTGCACAGGATGCCCCCACTCGCATGTCAACTACATGAACGAGTCAGATCACCTCGTTTGTATCTAATACAAAGCGGGCCGCATCCACAGTGTATCCAGGATTAGGTCTCCAACTCTATCCATATACTGTAGACCGTTCGGGTCATTAACTCGAACGTGATCCTCCCTGTGTGTCCACTACACACCGTTCAAGCTCTAGTTCTCTCATTAATTCAATGACCTTGGAGTTAGTTTATTGGAAAAGTTTATAAATATTGCGAGACACATAGTTATGAAATGAATAACTCTTATTAATTTCAAACAATATATTACAAACCCGAGATTAGGACAAAAATTCCAACAAACTCCCACTTGGACTAAGCTAGTGGAGAAAATACATTTCTGAAATGTACATAAATTACAATGAAGTAATACAATAAACTAGGGCATTGAATACCTGTTGACACATCTCCCACTTGCCCTAGTCAGGAAGCTCTCGAAGACCTAGACTCTCTAGGTGACCCTCAAACACCTTAGCCGTGAGGGGCTTTGTAAATAGATCACTACGCGTGTGCTCAGACACTATCTGCGTGGCCCGTCACACGTCTCCACGGTGCACAATCTCCGTGTCGGATGATACTTGCGCTCAATGTGTTTACCTCTCTTATGGCTCCGAGACTCACGTGAGTTGGCTCTTCGCACCACTTGTTATCACGCGAGCGATTGTGATCGACAAGTTCATATTTGGAACAACTTCCAAATCAGTCATGAACTTCCTAAGCCAAACAGATTCCTTTGCAGCTTCACAAGCCGCAACATACTCCGCTTCTATAGTGGAATCAACGATACATCCCTTCTTGATGCTTCGCCATACTACAGCTCCTCCATTAAGAATGAAGGCTGACCCCGAAGTGGATTTCCTACAATCCTTATCGGTCCGAAAATCAGAATCTTTGTATCCCGTAAGGATCAAATCCCCACTACCATACACCAAGCTGTAGTTCCTCGTTCTCCTAAGATACTTGAGGATTGCCTTTACGGCTGTCTAGTGATCTAATCTGGATTGGACCGATATCTCACGACAATTCCCTCTTGCATATGTATGTCGGGCTTAGAACACAACATGGCATACATCGGGCTCCCTACAAATTTGAGCATACGAAATTGCCTCATATCCTCAACATCTTGAGGAGTCTTAGGACACTGATCCTTAGACAAGTGAACCCCATGCCTGAAAGGCAGCAAACCCTTCTTGGAGTTCTGCATCTTATATCTAGACAACATCTTGTCAATATAAGACGCGTGAGACAGGGCTAACGTTCTGCTCTTCCAGGACCGATAACTGATACCTAGAACATCACCGAGCTTCTCCCAAATCTTTCATTTAGAATTGCGAAGCTAGCCACTTTTAACGTCGATGAAGAAATTCTACCTCATTCCCAATGAGAAGAATATCGTCCACATACAACACCAAAAATGCGATAGTTTTGTCAACGATTTTCTTGTAGACACAAGGCTCGTCGACATTTTGATCAAATCCATTAGATTTGATCGCCTCATCAAACCTTATATTCCAAGACCTCGAAGCTTGTTTCAGTCCATAAATGGACCTATGAAGCCGGCAAACCTTTTGCTCTTTGCCTTGGGCGATGAACCCTTTGGGCTGGTCCATGTAGATGGTCTCATCAAGTTTGCCATTCAGAAAGGCTGTCTTGACGTCCATCTGCCATACCTCGTAGTCAATATACGCGGCAATGGCCAAAAGGATCCTGATCGACTTTACCATGGCAACAGGTGAAAAGGTCTCCTCATAGTCAACCCCTTCAACCTGGGTAAAACCCTATGCCACTAGTCGGGCTTTGAAGGTGCACGCACCTTCCCATCTACGCCACGCTTACGCTTGTAGATCCATTTGCAACCAATAGGTTTTACCCCATCCGGTTGATCCACAAGCTCCCATACAGAATTGAAGTACATAGACTCCATTTCCTGGTCCATAGCTTTAATCCACTCGTCTTTGTCAACATCAACAATTGCCGATCATAGGTCAATGGATCCTCACGATCATCATCGGGAGCGACAACCGAGGTTTCAAATTAAACCCATGTAGCGATCAGTCGTCTCACGACCCCATCAAAGAACTCTTGGCGATGTAATCGCCCATTTCATTTAATACAATTTTACTCCTTGGTAAATGATCCCTGACGTGGTCTTCCTCTAGGAAAGTGGCGTTTGTTGACACAAGCACCCTATTTTCCCTAGGATCGTAAAATAGACCACCCCTAGTCTCATTAGGGTAACCTACGAATAGGAACAATTTCGAACGGGGTTCCAACTTTTTCGGGTTTCACACCAACACGTGGGTCGGGCATCCCCAAATCCTGAAGTGATGTAAACTGCCTTTACGTCCACTCCAGAGCTCAAAAGGTGTTTCACAAACACTCTTCGACGGAACGTTGTTCAAAATATAAACCGCCGTCTCCACTGCGTACCCCCAAAAAGAATCAGGGAGACGAGCATAGCTCATCATCGACCGAACCATGTCCAACAAGGTTCTGTTTCTCCTCTCCGATACACCATTCTGCTGTGGCATACCAGGCGCTGAGAGTTGGGACCTAATTCCTTGTTCTATCATATAGTCCTAGAATTCAGTGTCCATGTACTCTAAACCTCGATCCTATCGAAGTGTTTTAAGCGATTTACCTAAGAGGTTCTCAACCTCAGTCTTGTACTCCTTGAACTTTTCAAGAGTTTCAGACTTCTTGTGGATTAGGTAAATATACCCATATCTGGAGTAATCGTCTATGAAAGACACGAAATACTCATAACCGCCCCGAGCTTTAACATTCATCGGACCACAGAGGTTAGAATGTACTAACTCAAGAGGCTCTTTGGCTCTATATCCTTTTCCACTAAAAGGACGTTTGGTCATTTTGCCCTCAAGGCATGACTCACATACCGACAAAGAGTTTTCTTTCAACTCGTTTAGAAGTCCACTATTCACTAGTTTCTCAATCCTATTGAGATTAATGTGGCCTAACCGAAGATGCCAAAGTTGGGCATTTTCTTTTGGAGAAACTTTTGCTTTCTTAGTTCCTGTTTCTGCAGTTTTAAACAATTCAGTATTCAAAACGCTTTTGACCGAATTGGGTTTCAAAACATACAGATTATTTTCGAGTGAAGCTGAACAAATAACATTCCCTTTGAAAGAAATAAACGCTTTATTCAATTCAAAAGAAACTGAAATACATTGTTCAATTAAGAAGGAAATTGAAACAAGGTTTCTAGTAAACCCTGGAACTATGTACAGATTGTCCAACAATAAGTACTTCCCGCCAAAATGCAGCTTCACCGTACCAATCGCTGCAGTAGAGACAAGCTCTCCGGATCAAACTCGTAGAGTCACCTCACCCTCCCGCAGCGGCTTCCAGGAATCAATCCCCTGAAAAGAAGAACAAACATGGTTAGTGGCGCCCGAATCCAAAATCCAGGCTGAGTCACTACTCTCCACTAAACATGTTTCAGTCACAAGTAAATCATATTTACCTTGATTCTTCCTCTCGGCCAGGAATTTGGGACAGTTTCTCTTCCAGTGACCGCCCCCATTGCAGTGGAAACACTTTCCTTTCTCTTCAACCTCCTTGACCTTCTTGCCCTTGTGGGCGGCAGCACAGTCAGTTTTACCCCTGATAGCACAGAAAATGTGTTATCCTTAGGCTTAATTATTGCTACTTTTATGATGATTTCAGGGCTTTTACGTGGTTAATTTATTTAATTTCAGGTTGAGAGCTTAAACGGAGCTATTGGAGACAATTTGGATCACTCGGGATCAAAACAAGGCTATTTAGAGATAAATATAACATCAAATGGAAGAGAGGAGACCAAACTAAGCTGAAGACTCGAAGTGATGGCGTTGCAACACCATATAGAGCGTTGCAACGCCGAACGTGCAACCAAACAACTTTGAAGATCACTGTCGATAGCGTTGCAACACTGCTTTGCAGCGTCGCAACGCTAGATCGATAAGGGTGCATGCATGAGAAGCCGCACAGAGGGAGTTGCAACGCTGCCTTGCAGCGTCGCAACGCCAGATCGATAGGGGCGCGCGCGTTAAGGTAGCAGCGTTGCAACGTTGTCCCTAGCGTTACAACGCTGCCGATAGTTTCCATATTTACCACGCGTTTAGGGTATAGCGTTGCAAAGCTGTCCCTAGCGTTGCAACACTGCCCCATTGATGCCTATAAATACAACATTATGATTTTTGCCATGGGGAGCACAATTTGGTAGAGTTTTGCCCTAAATTCGAAATACACCTTGTAAGAAGAGAGAAAAGTGTGATTTTGGGAGCCAAGCATTCGTGGAGGTTCGAGATCGAAGACGGGGGTTTGGAGACGAAGGACCGGCATCGACACCTAAGTTTATTTCTCTTTCTTTCAATTTGTAATAGCGTTCTAACACGTTTTCTACTTGTTTAGTTTGTTTTTCATGTGATTTAGAGTAGCTACACATTGTAGTAGGATTTGATTTATTTGTTATGACTTTATTACAATATATTGAAGCATGTTTTGTTCTTATTTTTGGCCATTCGCTCTGCACTCATTAATTCGTTGATTCAAGTGGACTCGAGAGATAAAGCTTGAATTAGAGCAAAATTGTCAACACCCTTAGCAGTCTGGCACGAGAGTGACCTAGAATTGTTAGGGAAACACTTAAAGAAGTTACTTAATGCCATGCATGTTGTAGGTTCGTATGGAGACTATGAATTCTATTGCATGTGTGAGGCTCACTAACAACCGAGAGGTTTACTTGAGTAATTTACTTCTTGTTTATAAATTTATCTCATGAGGTCAATGCATGTGTAGTTAGGTTATTAACTTGTAAAATCACTTCCTTTAATTCTATCAATTCGTGTCTCCACATGTTTGTTTGTTTGGTTGTCTTATTCGTCAAACACCTATCCATGTTTTGTTGCTTTAGCTAAATAAGAGAATTAGTATCTTAGTACTTAATTAATCTAGAAACCCATTCCCGAGGACGATACTTGGACTCATAAATCACTATACTAAAACTTGACCCGTACACTTGCGGTATTGCATCATAAATATTACGCAACAAGTTTTTGGTGCCGTTGTCAGGGAATGGCGATTATTTAGATTAATTAATATTAGGAGAAAATTTGAAATTTTAGACTAAAGCTTGTTTGTTTGTCTTTCCTTAATTATTTTGTGTGATTGTTTGTTTCCTTATTTGGGTTATTTTAGTTTTGTATGTTTTTGAGTCTTTGTTTCCTGTTTTGGTTGTGGTAATATTGTGTGAAGTCTGGTTGTGAAATTACTGATTTTTCAAGTATGACTTTGCATAATTTTGAGTTTCCACCATTCTATTGTCCCTCTCAGGACCCTAGTTTTGTGCATCATGATTTTTTTGAATACCATGTGTCTAATTTTTATTATTCTGTACCTGACATATATGAAAACTCACATGAGGGTAGTCATTTAGGCACTTGGAACCAGAATTTTTCGTACCTTAACCAACCCTTAGAAAAATTTTCTCTGATGGACCAATTGGATGAATACACATTAGAATTGAAATTGAAAAATTTGATCCATAGTGAATTAGAGAGGCTGGATAGGTTAGAAACTGAGGTGGTAGGACTTTGGGAAATAGTACAGGATACAGCTCAATATCTTAACCAACTAGTAGTTTCCCTTAATGCCTTACAGGAGCAATTTCTTATCCTTACCACTCAGGAGATGCCACCTAGGAGGATTTGTTCAGAAGATAATGAGGATAGTTTGGGGGAGACTGAGGCACACCATGATCAGGTTAGTGAGGAGGATACTAGTGATACACTTAGTTCCACATGAGAGATCCATGTGATAGAGTTAGAGGCTGAGAAGTCTTCTTTGCCTTTATCCCCAGAAATTTCCTTTATTTTTGACAACCATTTGTCTTATACTCATGAGTCTTGCTTTGATTTCAGTTCCTTCCTTTTGATAAATAAAAATCTCAAAAATAATTTTCTATCTGGGGCTCAAGAAAAGCAGGATAGCCTTTTAGACTTAGAAGGCTACATCGATTCGAGGAAGAAGGGCCCGAAAAAATACGAGCAATTTTATGTGCCCTGATAAGTCACCGTCTAGCTAAAGACGTTAAAGAAAGCGCTTCTTGGGAGGCAACCCAAGTTTTATGTTTTATGTCTTTATTTTCTATTTTTTTTTCTAGTTGTTTGTGTTTTTCTTTTTTATCTAATTTCTTTCTTTTTGTTCCTCCAGGTGTATGCCCAAAGGGAGAACTGCAGACTTGCACCCTTTTGATCCTGAGATTGAGAGGACCTGTAGGAGACTCCTAAGGGAAGGAAGAGCAGAACCTCAGGAAATGGCTGATCAGGAGCTCATCAACAACCCTAAACCTATCAGGGAGTATTTCCAGCCTGTGTTTAATTCTTAGCAGGCTGGAATAGTCCATGCCCCTATCAATGCTAATAACTTTGAACTGAAAACAGGGCTGATACAAATGGTTAGGGAAGGTGCTTTCAAAGGCCTAGCCATAGAAGATCCTAACTCCCATCTTCAAAATTTTTTGGAAATATGTGGTACATTTAAAATGAATGGTATCTCTGCTGATAGTATTCGCTTACGTCTCTTCCCTTTTTCTTTGCAGGGTAGAGCCAAAGAATGACTAGGGTCACTTCCCTCAGGGAGTATCACTTCCTGGGAGAAGTTGGCCCAAGCCTTCATGACCAAATTCTTTCCACCCGTTAATGCTGCAAAGTTAAGGACTGAGATAGGAACATTCAGGAAGCAAGAGGGAGAGCAGTTATTTGAGGCATGGGAAAGGTACAAGGACATGCTCAGGAGGTGCCCACAGCATGGCTACCCAGACTGGCTCCAGCTATAGCTGTTTTATAATGGACTGGAAAGTAAGACCAGGACCATTCTGGATGCTACTGCTGGAGGGGCTTTCATGGCAAAGGCTGTGCTAGAAGCACGTGCCCTCCTTGAGGAAGTGTCAACTGCCAGCTACCAGTGGCCTACAGACAATGATAGATCTAAGCCAGTAGCTGGATTGTATCAAATGGATGAGGTAACTTCTCTTAGATCTCATATGGCATCTCTCACTCATGCCCTGAATAATTTTGCAGGATCACCACAAACAGGGATGTCCTCTCAATGGTCCCAGCCCAATGGAGAATCCACTATGGAGCAATTGCACTACCTGAACAACAGAAGCAACCACTATGGAGGCAATCAGACTCAGAATAACCTCCCAACACATTACAATCCAGGTTTGAGGTATCATGAAAATTTTTCTTATGCTAACAACAAAAATGTGTTGAATCCTCCTACAGGGCATTCTTCTACATCAGAAAGGAAACCATCTCTGGAAGACACATTGCACTCCTTCATAGCTGAATCCAGAAGTCGGTCCAACCAGCTGGAGAATGCAGTCACAAGTCTATCTGGTATAGTGACCAGTCATAGAGCTGCAATAAAGAATATAGAGACCCAAATTGGCCAAATGAACACATCACTCCAGGCACTGCAAGCAAGGAAAGAAACACCTTAAGGGAGTACAGTCTAGCTATAGACGTTAAACAAAGTGCTTCTTGGGAGGCAACCCATGCTTTACTTACTGTTGTTTTCCTATCTTTAGCTTGCTTTAGTTTGTTGTTTTTCAATTCATAGTTAGTTGTTGTTTTACTTCGTAGGTTGTGGAGATGCCATTCTTCGTTGAAATCCATGCTCTCATTCTGAAGAACTTCAACACACATGCTTTGGCTATCCAAGGAACTCAGAAAGAGCTCCGTAAACCAGGACAATATTGTTCACTCTTACCCTGATACTAAATTTGTACTTAATTCTGCAAACATTGGGGACAATGTTTAGTGTAAGTTTGGGGGTGAGATGTGGTTATTTGTTGTGACTGTCGTGAATATGTGTTGAATTGTTGTTTGTTGTGACTGTCCTGAATATGTGCTGAATTGTTGGTTGATCTTTTACATAAGTACGAGTATGATAGCCTAGGATGAGATATAATTGGAAATCTTTGTGATTTTGGTGAAACCAGAGAGCATGACATGAATTTGAGTTAATTTTAAAAAAGAAATTCTGGAGTTTTTCCTGCACTATTATGCACATAGCATGTGTTCCTGTAGTTTTGAAATGCTTAGAACAAAGTTATTAGGCATAGAAGTTTGATGTCACCTCGATAGATCTGAAAACTGATTTGAGAGTTAAACTGCAAGATAGGGTGAATGACAATATAAAGTGCATGATCTGTATAATATGTGCATTATGTGAAAAAGTTTATTTTTGTTGTTTGTTTGTTAAAAAAATTCGTGAGGACAAAAAGAGCTACCTTCACTGTGATCAGTTAGGCCACACATTGAGCGAGTGCTCTGGGTAAGGGTCTCTGCAGTGGATGTGTGAAAGCAAGTGTCCTTGCACAAAAAAAAAAAAGAAGAAGAAAATAGAAAAAGTGGCATCAAAAGAGTGATTAAGTGCTGAGTAAAGTTGTTTATTTCTTGAATGCGGAGAGGCTCAAAGATTAGTAATTAAGACCAGTGTAGGGGGAAGTTGAATGGAGAACCTAATAAAGTTGATCCGGGCTTAGTAAAAATGAAGGGAACATAGGCTAATCACACACACACGTAGGAACACTTAGGAAAAGTTTTAAAATTACTTGTTGAAGTGTTATGTTTAAGTGTTTCCTGTGATTGCAAAATATCCTCTTAAATCTTTGAGGCTTGAATCAAATGTATGTTTAAGAACAATCTAATGTTTAACTCTGTTTTTGCTCGAGACTAGCAAAAGTCTAAGTTTGAGGGTGTTTGATAGCACACAAAATTTGCTATCCTTAGGCTTAATTATTGCTAGTTTTATGATGATTTCAGGGCTTTTACGTGGTCAATTTATTCAATTTCAGGTTGAGAGCTTAAACGGAGCTATTGGAGACAATTTGGATCACTCGGGATCAAAACAAGGCTATTTAGAGCTAAATATAACATCAAATGGAAGAGAGGAGACAAAACTAAGCTGAAGACCCGAAGTGATGGCGTTGCAATGCCATATAGAGCGTTGCAACGACGAACGTGCAGCCAAACAGCTTTGAAGATCACTGCCGATAGTGTTGCAACACTGCTTTGCAGCGTCGCAACGATATATCGATAAGGGCGCATGCATGAGAAGCCGCACAGAGGGAGTTGCAACGCTGCCTTGCAGCGTCGCAACGCCAGATCGATAGGGGCGCGCGCGTTAAGGTAGCGCGCGCGTTACGCCGTCCCTAGCGTTACTGCGCTGCCGATAGTTTCCATATTTACCACGCGTTTAGGGTACAGCGTTGCAACGCTGCCCCATTGATGCCTATAAATACAACATTATGATTCTTGCAATGGAGAGTACAATTTGGTAGAGTTTTGCCCTAAATTCGAAATACACCTTGTAAGAAGAGAGAAAAGAGTGATTTTGGGAGCCAAGTATTCGTGGAGGTTCGAGATAGAAGACGGGAGCTCAGAGACGAAGGACCGACATCGACACCTAAGTTTATTTCTCTTTCTTTCAATTTGTAATAGCGTTCTAAGACGCTTTCTACTTGTTTAGTTTGTTTTTCATGTGATTTTGAGTAGCTAAACATTGTAGTAGGATTTGATTTATTTGTTATGACTTTATTACAATATATTCAAGCATGTTTTGTTCTTATTTTTGTCCATTCACTCTGCACTCTTTAATTCGTTGATTCAAGTGGACTCGAGAGATAAAACTTGAATTAGAGCAAAATTGTCAACACCCTTAGCATTCTGGCACGAGAGTGACCTAGAATACTTAGGGAAACACTTAAAGAAGTTACTTAATGCCATGCATGTTGTAGGTTCGTATGGAGACTATGAATTCTATTGCATGTGTGAGGCTCACTAACAACCGAGAGGTTTACTTGAGTAATTTACTTCTTGTTTATAAATTCATCTCATGAGGTCAATGCATGTGTAGTTAGGTTATTAACTTCTAAAATCACTTCCTTTAATTATATCAATTCGTGTCTCCACATGTTTGTTTGTTTGGTTGTCTTATTCGTCAAACACCTATCCATGTTTTGTTACTTTAGCTAAATATGAGAATTAGTATCTTAGTACTTAATTAATCTAGAAACTCATTCCCGAGGACGATACTTGGACTCATAAATCACTAAACTAAAACTTGACCCGTACACTTGCGATATTGCATCATAAATATTACGAAACAACCCCTCTTCATCCTCTTCTTCCCTTTCGGGCGTGAAGGAGCAACAGGTTTCGTCCCAGAGGTCGAACCCCTGTGATAAGACACAGTGAGGCAACATTTGCCTCGCATTCCTTGACCTGTTCAAGGATTGGAAATTCTGTAGCTCATTGAGGAGGGTAGTCGGTGTGTAGCTAATTTTGTTCATAACAGCATTGCTACGAAACTGACGGAAACTCTTCGGAAGAGTCTCCAAAATAAAACTGACCTGACTCGACTCGTCGATCGAATCCCGTTCAGCTCGGCCAGATGAAAGTGGGTCATCATGTCTAGAACGTGTTCACGGACAGACAACCCCTCCTTCATCCGTGCGTTGAAAACGTATTTGAGCGAGTCATGTCGGACTTGAAAGGACTGTTGTCCAAACATTTCCTGCAAGGACTCCATGATTTCCTTAGCGGAAACCATCAGCTCATGCTTCTTTGCCAAGACATCAGACATGCTGGCAATTATGTAGACCTTGGCCTTTTCATTGGCTCTCATCCAGCGATCGTACGCATCGCGAACACTTCGCGACGCGGTCGAGCCCGGCATCTGAGGACACTCCTCAGATAGCACGAACTTTATGTCGTCTTGTACCAAAATTGTATTAATGTTGTTTTTCCAACTCTGGTAATTATCTCCCACTAACTTATCCGAAGCGAGTAAAGCTATTATTGCTCTACACATTTTTAGCTGAAAAATAAGAAAAACCTTTGTATTAGTCTCGCAAAAAACTTTTTGAAAATCCAATCATGTTTTAGCAAAAAATTGTTTCATGACCCCTAGGTCATTAAAAATTTTGCAATGATACCCTAAAGGTTTAGAAAAACCGCCACCGAAGGGTGAACAAAACACTCCTTCTCTAGGACGAGACTTTCTCGATCAGACTCTAATCCCAGAATAACTCTTATTCCATTAGGCGTCCAATTACCATTGTTCGGTCGAATTCATTAACACTTAACGAATTCTGTGAGTGTAACCCTCAATCTTTAAGTTTCCAAGTATCCGTCCAAACAATAGCCACCGAAGGGTGAACCAAGAAGGAAAACCAACCAAGAAACTGTATCCCTTTCGAGAATTCACGGTGTTCCGACTCCCATGATCAAGCCCTCCGAAGGGATTGTCTGGTCCAGGCCAAACTAGCAGGCAGATCATAAGGATCTCACGGTGTGAATCGAAAGAAGAGACCGTGGGTCTCGTTTTCACAAGTCCCGCTCCCCCTCACTATAAGTACTCTCTCCATCCACGATGATATTGACCTATACAAATGTCATCCGAAGGGGGACGCTCCCATTTGTGCAACGAGGCCGAGTATAGATCTCACGGTGCGGACTTAGAGGAGATTTGTTGTTGGAAATTCAAATGTATCTCATACACTTTATTTCCTCCCACTCAGCACTTTAATTTTTAATAGGGATTGACCTAGATAAACCGGCTAAAATTTACCTAAGTCTACCAATATAACTCTTATATGGTATTAACCTAAGTTTATAATCACATTATTAACTTAGGTCTATGTGAGTAAATTAATTAGCACTTAATTAACGGCACTCACGAGAATATAACCTAAGAATCTCCGGACCGAATTCACTCCCTGGTCGGTTTCCAGGTAGGGGTGTTCCGCAAGCGTCAACTTAAATACCCCAGCCTTAGACAAAACCTTCCTTAGACAGAGTTACTTATCAGTCTCCATTAAAAGGTCATATTTGATTTCTTAAATTTCTAATCTTGTTAGAAAATTAGAAAACCTAAGTCTAATTATTCAAGTTATAAACACTTTAAAACTAATAATTAAGTTAGGTTGCATGCATTTCTATGTTATAGTGCTTGATCATCCATCACATGAATAATACTATATACTATAACATAATATAATTCATCACATGAATTAAATGCATGGGCATGCTTTTAATTTAAAAAATATAACACTTATATTTAAATAAATTAAAACATGCAAACATTATAGTATAACTCTTATAATATAGTCCTATCATGCATACTATATATTATAACTCTTATAATATAAATGATGCATGAAATGTTTAACCTAAGGTGGGATTTTAAATCTATATGACATACATTATGCACATAGAAATTAATTAAAATATACATCTCATGCATAAAATAATTAAAAAGCAAAAATGGACCGATTTTTTGCACCTAGGGGCAATTATTTAATTAAATAACATTAATATAACATTTATATTAATATTATTTAATAAAATAAATAAATAAATAAATAAAATACATTTTATAAATAATAAAATAATTAAAATTGGAAAATAACTGCCTATGATGAGGCTTGAACCCACGTCCTCGCGAAATCGCTTGAATCGCTCTCAACGCGTGCGGCGTTACAGCAACGCTGACCTGCTGCGGGGCCTCCGCCTCAGTCAGGGCGGCGTTGAGACGCCGTTGGGCAGCGTCTCAACACCATCGACAGAACAACAAACACCTTTGCTGTTCTTCATCGATTTTCGCCTGTTTCCGCTCCGATTTCTTCACAGCAACACTTGCCACGAACGACACGAACTTACAGACTCGATTTATTTTCTAAAATGCCCAAAAAATACGGGCCCTTTACATTTGATCTCATCAAATAGAAAATAAATCTAAAAGTGCCAAAAACCGAAAAATCCATTATGCAAACCAACAATTTATCACATAAATCATGGCAAAATACCCACCTAATTTTAACAAAACAGTGCAAAAATGAAGAACCATCGAGATGGTTGTGATACCAATTGAAGGGAATGAGAATCCCACGCAGCAGAAGACGATTGAATCGTCGAGGTATCAATATTCAACATAGTTTTGTTAAAATTGATCTCACACTAGATCTAGGCTAAACATGCTTAAAGAAGAAGAAAATTACAGCAAATAGAGTTTACTTACTTGTTGAAGACTTTCTTCAAAGTTTCTTCCTCAAATCACGAACTCTTCGTGCTCCTTGAACTCAACGAACTCTTCCCACAAATGGAACCCGAACACCACCACTTGGAGTCTCGGTTGTTCTCTTTTGGAGAAGGGTAGATGGTGGGATCTTTTGTGTTTTGGAGAGGGAGGAGAATTGAGAGAGAATTGAGAGAATTCCTCTTCTCTTCTTTGATGAAAAATAAAAAAATGAGAGATTGGGCTACAATCCTTCTTGCAAGAAGAGTTTATATAGTGGAATTGATGGAGTTAAAATCTCCACATAATTACCACTTTACCACAACCATAGGTTATGCAAATCTCATTTGCATAACCACATAATATAAGATATCTCATATCTCATATTGCAAATCTCATTTGCAATAATTGTGGATTAATTAAATTGAATCACATCCAATTTAATTTCTCTCAATCAATTTCTCAAATTAGCCCTAATTCAACAATTAGGCTAACCTATAGTTTATTATGAATCTCATTCACATTAAACTATATATTATATCATTCATATCTCATATAAATGACATAAATGCCCTTAAAGTGAAATTGAACACTTCAATTTCATACCAAAACATTAACCCTTCTTTTAACCCAGATTAAGCCAGCCGAGGGACCTAATGGACCTATAGTGACGGGCTCCAATTATTCGAGATTAACCTGTCAAACTTTTTGACCCGGTTAACCAACATTCATTAGCTACGGTAATACTCCACTATAGCCCGTAGCTGCACTCCCGTCAGTGCAGAATATTACGTGTCCACTGATATAACCAATTCCCATGAGTCGACCCATCACAGGTTGTTCGTAGACACGGCTGGGTCAAATTACCATTTTACCCCTGTGTCTACCTCTTGTTCCTTAAGTCCCCACTGCTCCTCTAAGGAACAACATATTGTGATGGTCCAACCATACACAACACCCTTCTCGGGCCGTGAGAAGGTGGGCACTCGTTGTCCAAGCCCTGGAGACTACACTTAAGGGAACAACCCCTCTAGTTTTCCTAAAGGCGGGAACGAGTGAATTCCATCTCGCGTAGTTAAGTTCCCAACTCCCTCCTTTGTTCGGTCCCTGAGAAGATAGGCATATTGGGCGAGTAACTGTGACCACCCTCACCCGTACTAGTCAAAGAACAGACCCTCGCAGACAGGAGTCCGTAACACGCTCAGGATTCAGGTCGAGTCACTAATGGTCATCTACGAAGTTATTAGTCCTTATTGTCAACGGTGTTAGATCAGTAGTTCTAATAAATTACGGTCCGGTCTTGTACAATCTCATTGCACAGGATGCCCCCACTCACATGTCAACTACATGAACGAGTCAGATCACCTCGTTTGTATCTAATACAAACTGGGCCGCATCCACAATGTATCCAGGATTAGGTCTCTAACCCTATCCATATATTGTAGACCGTTCGGGTCATTAACTCGAACGTGATCCTCCCTGTGTGTCCACTACACACCGTTCAAGCTCTAGTTCTCTCATAAATTCAATTACCCTGGAGCTTAGTTTATTGGAAAAGTTTATAAATATTGCGAGACACATAGTGATGAAATGAATAACTCTTATTAATTTTAAACAATATATTACAAACACGAGATTAGGACAAAAATCCCAACAAGGTTCCCCTTACTAGCTCAAACTAAGCATTGTAACAATTTGAGAGAAAAGAATTTTAATTGTTCAATTTTTGTTTTGGGAGAAACCGTTAATTATATACGATATATTTAACGTTTCATAGTTTAATTATGAATTAAACTATGATAAAGAAGAGGTGAACATATTTAAATATGATTTAAATATTGGTTCAGTTTAAAACATCAATAGAAATTCATGTTCAAATGATCGATTTAAGAAATCGAGATTGATCTAATTATTTAATTTGATATTTGATATTAAATTAAATAATTATGTAAACTTAATTAATTAAATTAACAAATCAAATTTAATTTAAAATTAATTTAATATTAATTTTGAATTAAAAATAAAAGATAATTAAAATTCATATTTGAATTAAAATTGGACCAAATTCAATTTTAGGTGAGTAAGGTAGTCCTTTTTCGAATTCACAAAATTGAGCACCACCTTATTACTTAATCCTCATCATTCATATGTTGTTTTCTTCACCTTGCTTGAAGGAGCTTGTGATATGCTTTAATTGAAGAAGAAACACAAAATTTTAGGTGAATTTTACAAAAAATTTAGATTTTTTTGTTTTGACACCTTTGACTATTGTTCTTCTAAATTCTCTCAATTTTTTATTCCACAATCCATTCCAAGGCCGGAGAATAGTAGGAAGACATTATAGGTGGTCCATGAAGTGTTCATGTTGCAAATCATTCATCGGATTATGAGAAATTGATCAACAAAGTTGAAGTTTCTTATTCTCCATTTTTCCAGTTTTGAGCATGCTTTTTGTTTTGCAAAATGGATAACATTAGAGTGTTCAAGATTCAAAATTAATTTTTTTTTCTTAATATTAACTCTTTCAATTGATATCAGAGTAATTTTGAGCACTTAATTTGCATCAATTGGAGCATGTTGGGTATAGTTTTGAAATATATTTTTTCTGAGCATCTAAAGTGATTTTCTAGATTTGGCATCTAAATTGAGTATCAATTCATGGGTTTTTTGTAATTTCTAAAGAGTGTTTGAGAATTAATATGTGAAGAAGAGTCTGTAAAAGTTTAGAGTCGATTGGAGTCTGGGAAGGCCTTCAATTTGAAGAGAGAAGCTCGAAAGGTCAGGCTAAAATAGAAAACAGAGGCTGTTGCAATTGATTTTCAATTTGTTCTTCAGCTTCAGTGTGTGCTCGTGTGATTTTAAAATGTAGAAGAAGGTTGACGTCAGTAAGACCAATTTATGGATTTTTTTATCGGTCGAAGCATTTTTGGACCAGTTCGACCCGTGTTTAGTCCGATTTAGCCATTTCAGACTGGTTTTGATAAGTTCAAGGTCGGTTCTATTCATGTAGAGGTATGGTTCATAAATTGGATGTCCGGTTCAGCTTTTTACAACTCGATTCAGCCTTTTGAAGGTCCGGTTCACACATTTACAAACCGATTCGACCCAAAATTAAAAGTGTTAGTGAATTCTTGACCAAAGTAGCGAAAGCTAGAATGCTATATGAATAAGAGTTATTCTGGTATTAGCATTTAGTCAAGAATGTCTTGGTTCAGTGAAGGAGTGATTGACTGCCCCTCGGTAGCGGTTGCTCTGACTCTCTGAAGTATCGTTGCAAAAACAATAATGAGTTTATAGGTACATTATTACTTTTGCTAAATTCTTAATTGGATGCATGTAATGGGTTAGAAGCAATTCACTAATAGAATATGTTCCTTTTCATCATGTCGAATTCTTTAATTCAGTTACTCGCCTCTAATAAATTAAACGACGATAACTACACGACCTGGAAATCGAACTTGAATGCGATTCTTGTTATCGAGATCTAAGGTTTGTCTTAACAGAGGAAGGTCATCCCCCTCCTAGCTCGTCTGCAACCCGAATAGTTTGAGATGCATTTGATAAATGGACTAGGGTTAGTGATAAGGCCCGAGTCTACATCTTGGCCAACATATCTGATGTGTTAGGTAAGAAACATGAGGGGTGTTGGATTTTATGTCCTAAAACTCGTGAGTTTGTAAACTGAATGTATATTCTATTTTGGAAAAAAAGTTGTTATTGAAATATTGAAATAAATGTGTTATAGAATAAAGTGAATTGTATATTTTGAAACCCTAACCCAATAAAGAACCCATGGGTATAGGATTTATACTTGAACTTTAAGTGTGACATAAAAGTGGACAATGGTCAAGTTATAGCCATAACGGTCTATAGTATAGGAATCGGGTTGGGTACCTTATCTTGGGGATACTATGAACGCGACCCACTTTGTAAAGTACAAATGATGTGATCCTTAATCATTCATGTGCAGACATGCGAGTGGGGGCGTCCTATGCAATGAGTTTGCATGAGACTGGACCGAGAAATAGTCACTTAGACTTTATAACTCAGTTTATTGTCTTACCTGACTATATTTATACGATGACTTAGGTAACTCGATCTTAATCCTGAGCGTGCTATGAACTCCTGTTTATTCGGATTATCCTTAGATTTGCTTGGGTGAGAGTGGTCTGAGATTGTCAACTCAATTAGCCTCCCATTTCAGGGATAAGACCAGATAGATAGCTGGAAACATAGTTCTGCAAGATGAAATTCACTCCTACCCAATTTAAGGATTAGTAGAGAGGTTGTTCCCTTAAATGTTGACTTCAGGTCTTGAACAAAGGGCCCACCCCTCTCATTGGGCTGAGAGCGATTCGGTTTGTTGGTTGGACCACAAAATAATTGTTCATTAGAGGATCAGTAGGACTGAAGGAACAAGAAGTATTTACAGGGAAAAAGCGGTAATTTTGACTCAGTTGTAATTACGAACAACTTGTGAAAGATCGACTTACTAATCATGGTTATATCGAGTGGACAAAAATATATCTACAATGAGGAGAGTTCAACCACTGGACTTTAGTGAAGTGTCCCGGTGGTTAACGGATGTTGATTAGCTAGGCTAAAGAGTTTGGTCGGTTAATCTCGTATCGTTAGAGCTCATGATCTATAGGTCCATTAGGTCCCCTTACTAGCTCGGATGAAGCCTTGTAACATTTGAGATAAAAGAATTTGAATTGTTCAAATTTGGTTTTGGGAGAAAACGTTAATTATATATGTGATATACTTAACGTGTCATAGATTAATTATGAATTAAACTATGATAAAGAAGATGTGGGTGTATTTAAATATGATTTAAATATTGGTTCGGTTTATAACATGAATAGGGATTCATGTTCGAACGGTCGATTAAGAAATCGGGATTGATCAAATTATTTTAATTTAAATTATTTAATTAATGAACTGATTTTAATCTAAAATTAATTTAATATTAATTTTGAATTTAAATTAAATAAAAATTCAAATTGAAGTTTCAATTGGACCAAACTTAAAAGGGTGAACAAGCTTCTTTGAATGTCAAATTCACCATAATTGAGCACCTCCTTCTTGTTTAATCCTACTGTCAAATTCACCATAATTGAGCACCTCCTTCTTGTTTAATCCTACTGTTAAATTCACCATAATTGAGCACCTCCTTCTTGTTTAATTCTACTGTTAAATTCACCATAATTGAGCACCTCCTTCTTGTTTAATCCTACTCATCTTCTTGTTGTCATCTTCTCCTAGATTGAAGAAGCTTTTGGTTTCTTTAATTGAAGAACAAACCAATGGATTAAGTAGGATTTATGAAGAATTTTCTGATTTTACGTTTTTCAGAACTTTCTCCCATCTCTCTTCAAATTCTCTCTATCAAAGATCCCACAATCTGTTCCAAGGCCTATGGATAGTAGGGACGACACTAGAAGTTATCCACAAAGTGTTTATTTCACACCCCGTCCCAGCCTACTTGCTTAACCTAGGAAGATATGCAAAGATAGAGAAAACCGACCCTTTTACTGGGTCTCCCTGACTAACCCAAGACATCACCTAAAATTAAATGCAACACGACACGTTTAAACAAGCCAGATTGAACACTGAAATACACATATAAACGAAACCCATTCACTTCCAGTACTATGTTCTTTAGCTAGTCATAAAGCTTTCAAGTTTATTATAACTGATCTAATATGTTCTCGCTACAAACCATATACGAAAGAAAGTGTATATACAAGGAGCTAAAACGACGTGGTGGCAAAAAGGTCTTGTCAAGGCTAAGCATCGGGAACTCGTTTGCTACCTGGGAAGAGTAAACATAATGAATACGTGAGTTGGGAAGCCCAGTGAGTGTCTATTTTTAGAACATTATAAGCTTAAAGGTGAAGCATAATAATGGGCAGACTATAAGTAGAAAATAACTTAACATTTGTACGTAAACAAAATCAAGCCATGCTTTCAATTTACAGGTTTAAGTCACCAATGTAGTATTATAATGAGGGTAGATAGATAAACAACGTAGAAGCTCATAACAATAAAACTCATGGCATGATACCACTTTCAAACCTTAGCGGTGGTAGAGTTATATTTATACCAATAACGTTCATACCTCTCTCACGTGCACGTGGAATGCAATTGGCACTTTGGTTTTCTATAATACCTTCTCTATGTCCTTCAGTATTAAGGTATGGCCATTTACTACCCGAATACCTTCTCATTGTCGTTCAGTATCAGGAAATCATGATTCCTTCCCCCCTAAGTACCTTCTCTAATGTCCTTCAGTATTAGGGGTTAATAACAAACATAACCATAATTTGTTTACAATGGAAATCATGTTTTAATACTACATACAACAATTTCTCCAACATTTGCATATTATCTTCCATTCCTCTAGAGAATGCTTTGTGTAACCTAATTCAAAACATGCTTAGGTTCCATCAAGAACTTTATGTTAAAAACTCCATGAAACTATACATAATTAATTCAAGCAAGATTCAATGATCAACATTTATGTTTTGAAGAAAAACAAAGGTCAAGTATAGTTCTAAAATAGAGTCACTCACAATCACCAAAAGAGTTCCAAGGACTATAAGCTATTCCTATCTCTGTTTGCCCTTAAAATGAAATTAGTAACATTAATTCCTTTCCTTTTTCACCTTAAAAAGAGATCTAATTCAATCTCAAAACTCAATTCAAAATAACTATACACACTTGGTTGTAAGGTATATAGAAATGGAAGAACATCTCCTTCAATCTCTTTCTAACAGTTTTTCCCTTGCACCTAAAATTTCAGGTTCAACTTTCAGCTTGGATTCCTCAAATTTTATCAGCACAACCACCCAATATTTTTTGATAAACCTCAAGTTCAACATCTTAGCTTACTTACCTCAAAATTTCAGCTTATTATTCCTCCTCATGAGCTCAAAAGAGACTGATCTCCTCACACTGTTCTGCTACCCGAGAACTTTGAACACCTCTCAGTGTTCTGCACTTTTCTCCTTCTTCTCTTCGTATTTTCACACAAGCCGATGAGTTTCGTATTCTACACTAAATTCCTGAGATTTTGACTTCCAAGTCATCGAATTTGGTTCAGTACATTAAGAGATATGGTGGTTTGAAGTTGGCCCATTTTCCAGCAGCTTGCTGTTTTTCTATGAATTTGACAGCACCTACTTGATAATTTAACTTCGAGGCTTCACCTCCTTTGGCCAGCTCCTGCTACCATATTTACATCATAATCCCCTTTTTAAAACACCAAAATAAGTATGTAAATAAACTTTAAGCATTTAGCCAACTTAGGATTGTGAGATATAAGATCTTCCATTCATTACATATTGCACCTAAAATTTCCCCAATTTGCTAATAGTTTTAACTTACTTCAATTCAACTTTTAATATGCTTATTTCAATGGATTACCTACCTCCTTATGAAGCTTTAAACACATTGTAGCCCCACATTCAATAGATTCCCAAACCTGATCACGACATCCTTTAGTGCAACCTATATCATTTTGCATAATTCAAAACATCATGTACGAGTGCAAAATGATAAAAGAAAATAGAGTTTAGGGCTTACAATTTACTACCCCCTTAAGAGGAATTTCGCCCTCGAAATTCAGCATGAGAAAAGTTGTGGGTACTTTTCTTTCATTTGATCTTCGCTCTTCCATGTTGCTTCCTCGACGTCGTGATTTCTCCACAAATCTTTACCAATGGTATTGACTTGTTCCTAAGTACCTGTTCTTTCCGATCAAGTACTTGTTGAGGTTCTTCCTCATAGGATAGATTCTTTTTAAGTTGTATTGATTCTACCTTGAGCACATGCGATGGGTCATAAATGTATTTCCTCAAAATTGATACATGGAAAACATTATGTACCCATGACAACTCTATAGGTAAACTAATCTGTAAGCCGATGGCCCGACACGTTCCAAAATCACGTAAGGCTCTATATATCTCGGGTTCAGTTTTCCTTTCCTTCCGAACCATAAAATACCCTTCCACGGGGACAGACTCAAGAATACTTTTTCTCCGATTTTGAATTCTAAAAATCTTCTTCGCTTGTCAGCGTAGCTCTTTTGTCTATCTTGTGCTGTCTTCAGTCTTTCCTTGATAAATTTAACATTCTCCAAGGTAACTTGGACCAACTCTGGCCCTATCAGCTTCCTTTTCCCTACCTCCCCCAAGCAAATAAAGGTTCTACATTTCCTTCCATATAATGCTTTGTACGTTGCCATTCCGATGCTAGAATGATAACTATTATTGTATACAAACTCCATCAACGATAGGTGAGTCTCTCAACTTCCTTTATATTGCAATACGCATGCTCGAAGCATGTCTTCGAGAGTCTGAATGGTTATTTCTGACTGACCATCGGTTTGTGGATGAAATGCAATACTAAAGTGCAACTTAGTTTCTAAGGACTCCTAGAGACTCCACGAGAACTTGAAAGTAAATCTCGAATCCCTATCCGACACAATATATACTGGGGCTCCGATTGGCTTACAATCCTGTCAACATATAATTTAGCAAGTTTATCCAGAGTAAAAGTTACCTTGACGGGTAAGAATCGAGCAGTCTTAGTTACCCTGTCTACTATCACACATATCCCGTCATAACCGCTCGCTGTCCGTCGAAGTCCAAATAAGAAATCCATGGTTACATGCTCACACTTCCATTCAGGTATTGGGAGTGGATTTAGAAGCCCTCCTGGTTTCTGTCGTTCAGGTTTCACCTGCTGTCAAATTAAACATTTAGAGACATACTCTGCTATCTCTCGTTTCATTCCTGGCAACCAATAATGGTTTTTTAGGGTCCGATACATCTTTGTACCTCCTGGATGCATCGTATAGGCTGAACTATGTGCTTCCTCTAGTAATGCATTTCTCACAGTTTCATCTTTAGGTACACAAAATCTACCACACTTCATCTGTTGGGATGTTTGTCCTAATCTTGTTCAGTTTGTAAATTACTATTTAAAATTAATAAAGAATTATTTATTTCATCTTTTGTGTCTCACATTTATTACAAACTTTGTCCAATAAAATAAGCTCCAGGGTCATTGAATACATGAGAAAACTAGAACTTGAACGGTGTGTAGTGGACACACAGGGAGGATCACGTTCGAGTTAATGACCCGAACAGTCTACAATATATGGATGGGGTTGGAGACCTAATCCTGGATACACTGTGGATGTGGCCCGCTTTGTATTAAGATACAAACGAGGTGATCTGTCTCGTTCATGTGGTTGACATGCGAGTGGGGGCATCCTGTACAATGAGATTGTACAAAACCGAACTGTGAATTATTAGACCTTCTGATGTAACACCGTTGACAGTAAGGACTAATAACTTTATAGATGACCATTAGTGACTCGACCTTAATCTAGAGCGTGTTATGGACTCCTGTCTGCGGAGGTCTATCCTTTGACTAGTACGGGTGAGAGTGCTCATAGTTACTCGCTCAATATGCCTATCTTCTCAGGGACAAAACCAAGTAGGGAGCTGGGAACTTAACTATGCGAGATGAAATTCGCTCGTTCCCGCCTTTAGTGAAACTTGAGGGGTTGTTCCTGTGACGACCGCCATCACAGGTACTACTATTTATATTTTTTAACACTTTATTAACCGCTGTATTTAGTCGGATTAATGTTTTAATCAAGCTCGGTGTGAGTGAGACCTTAATTTTTGTTCAGTTTAAGTGAATGGTTCCTTCTAAGATAAGATTACTTATGAAATTAAAAGAAAAGGAAATTGCAAGGGCGTCTTGGTTATTAATGTGTAATTGAGGGCTACTTTAGGCAATTGGAATTTAACCTAAATTGATGGTATATAATCTCCTTAAGTGAAGCCACCAAGAGGATGCAAACCCTAACCCTATTTTTCCCCATTATCTTCATCTTATGAAACCCTAACCCTAAGCATCTTGGAGACAAAAAAAAAAAACCCTAACCCTAAGCACTCTTCTCCTTCCTTTACATCACGCCCTAGCCGACCAACCCCTAGGTCCTTGTCTTGCCTTCACCGCCCGCCATACCCTTCCACGAGCGCGGTGTGGTCGCTCGCCGTCCCGCCAGTGTGCGGTAAAGGAAAAATCACCACCGCCGTGGCGCACACCGCGCGTCGCGCCGCTCGCGAACGGAGCTTCCACCGCGTTAACACTCATTGCGGCGGCGGCCGCCGCCATCGCCGCCTACGCCTACGCCCACGCGAGTCGCGATCGGAGGAGCCTTGCCATTGAGGTCTCGAGCACACGCGCCCAGCCAGAGACCGAAGTCTCGGCGCGGCTGCTGCTGCTGTTAAGTGGGCGGTGCCGCCGCTTTCTTCTTGCTCGTGAGATCAACCGCCACCGACTACTGCGTGCGCCTGCCGTCGTCGCCGTCCGGATCCATCTCCGACTACGATGCCGATCGGCACCATTTACTGACACCACGAGATTGCGATCAGGTGAGCGATTTTGTTAAGTTTTGATTTGAGAGAGAGTGATACGTGACCTATTGGATATTTAAACACTAAATTGAGAACTTAAGCCACTTGCTTTGAACACAACTTTTTAGGGACTAAGTTTGGAGCGGAATTGGAGGTCAAACATCAAGGCGAACTAGGGAATACTAGGCCTTCACGTTGAGCTTGAGGTAAACGGGGCATGAAGCCTCAAGAACTTAAATTAAGTACCTTTACGTTATGGATTTGGAGTATGCTTGGAGTATGATCTCGGGATTATTGTGTGAATCAGGTTCTACAAAAGAAGCGTACTCAAAGAACTAGGGTTAAGTTGTGGAGTAGAATCTGAACTAAGGTAAGGGACCTTGTGCCGAACTTTTTAAGGGGATTGAATGAAAATGATTTTCATGATTTCATGCGAAACTAGTTTATATTCTTCATATGAAAATATACAGATATTATCGTGAGAATACTTAATATTTTATGTGCAAATATTTCGATGCATCATGTGGAAATAAACCATTATTTTATGTGAGATTATTCTCGGATGCTATGTAGAAGTATTCCAGTATTTCATGTAGGAATATGACAGTAATTTGTATGAGAATATTTCATGTTTTCTTACAAAAGTATGATCTTCAAACTGTCTATGAGAAAAGTATGATTGGCATATCGATGATGATGTTTGTGACATGTGCACTATTATTATGTGAATGATGGGACCTCATGCATGTTTTGAATGCCACGATATGAATTAATGAATAGTGTGGACATTGGTATTCTAAGATCATTAAGTGCATGGTCAATCATGCAATAGAGACCCTATGGGTTAAATTACAGGGGTCCGTGAGGGATTCAAGACGAAATGACTCAGGATAACCAGTCGGCCACGCAATTAAATAAGCAGTCATGGATTAAAGACCTGACAATTAAATAAGCAGTCATGGATTAAAGACCTGACAATTAAATAAGCAGTCATGGATTAAAGACCTGACAATTAAATAAGCAGTCATGGATTAAAGACCTGACAATTAAATAAGCAGTCATGGATTAAACACCTGACAATAAAATAAGCAGTCATGGATTAAAGACCTGACAATACACAATTAAAAAGGAAGTCATGGATTAAAGACCTGACAATATGAGAAAGTCTTAGGTCCCGCATATGTATATTACGATTGAGCTTAAAGGTCATGATTGTATGTGTATGCATATCCCAAACCTCGGTAGCGAGGTTACTTACTGGGTATTGTTTTGCAATACTCACCCTTTCTTTTAAAAAATGTTTTTCAGGTAAAGGAAAGGACGTGCAGGGCGAGTGACGGGGGAGCGTTACTAAAACCATGGGGACCGACATGTTTTTCCGCATATTCCTGTCTTAAACTAATGTTGTCTTTATGTTTTATTTGGAGTTCAAAATTTACTTACAGTTTTAATAGGCCATGCTAAATCGATGCTTTTATCTGTTTTTAATGATTTGTTTTTGGGATCCCTGAAACTATTTATGTTGTTTGGAAATTACTTTTAAGATCTTTTATCTCTTGGCCTATAAATGCATGCATGTGTAGTAATGTCCCTAGGAGTTGGTCATAGAGAAAGTAGGGGCGTTACAGTTGGTATCAGAGCCCTAGGTTTAAGGGTTACAGAGACTTGCTTACTGAGTAAGCACTGTAGTAGTTCCCATGGTTTAACAACGCTTTCCGATCCACCGCGCAGTGCGTTACGATATTTTATCAATTAAGAGAATGATTATGATATGATACTGTTTTATGCATATACATGAACTTAAAACCCCAAGGGGTGATCCTATCTTATGGTTAGAAAGTAAAGAAAACTGAGTTAGAAACTCTCTGTATTGTAGTATTGACAAAATGCCACCTAGAGGCCGAGGGAGAGGTAGGGGACGTGGTAGGGGCCGGAGGGCAAGGGAAAACGTTGACGGCCAACCTGATTACCCTAGAACAGAAGAGAGGTTGCTCCACCCGCTCGAGACCTCCCCAGACCACGCCGACCGCCAGAGAGAATGTACTGCGATTGCCCCATGGCGAGATCAAGGGAACGCCAATGTTATGACTATGATGGTGGAGGCTATGCAGAGTCTGGTGCGAGCTACAGTGGCCACTCAGCTGGCCCAAGCAAATCAGGGGCGAAACGATGCAACGCTGGAGTCTCGATACCTGAAGGACTTCAGGAAGTATGATCCTAGATCTTTCAATGGGTCTTCCAGTGACCCCACTGTGGCTGAGTTGTGGTTGTCCTCCATTGAGACCATCTTCAGATTGATGAACTGCCCTGAGGACCAGAGGGTGTCCTGTGCTACCTTTATGCTGAGGGATGACGCGTATTTATGGTGGGAGTCCGCCCGGGAACCATTGTTGCCGCGAGAAACGATTACGTGAATCTGCTTCAAGGAAGCGTTACGCGGAAATTTTATCTCGCTGCGCACTCGTTACAGAAGCGGCGAGAGTTCTTACTGACTTTGCGAAATGGAGGGCAGTGGAGGTGTATGAGAGGGAATTTACCCGTTTGTCCCGCTTTGCTCCCGAACTGGTAGACACAGAGGCAAAGAAAACTGAGCGCTTCATTATGGGACTGGATGAGAACGTTCGAGGCTTTATTCAAGCATTAGCACCTCCTGATTATGCCTCCGCAGCGAGAGTGGCGAGAATTGATTTGGGTGCAGCGCAGCATCGCACCTGCCAGTAGTGGTCAACCCGGCGACTTGGCAAATCATAAGAGGAAGTGGGACCACCAAATTCTAGCTCACAGCGTCCCAGCCAGACGCCGCATAGGCCGAGACATTTTCGGGCAGTGTTCGGGCGAAACCACAAGTCATCAGATCGGGAAATAGCAGCGGAGATAGGCCACAGTGCAAAGAATGTGGTAGGCAGCACTGGGGTAAGTGTTTGGCCCGGTCCGGAGGGTGTTTCAGGTGTGGGAAAGAAGGGCACAGAGCTAATAGTTGCCGAGTCAAGCCAAAGACTAGCCACCCTCGGGTTATAAGCAGTGGGCTCTTTGTGAAGCCGGTCATACATCGTGGGAGAGCTTATGCAAGCACCAGCGAGAGACATCTATGGCTCGCACTTCGGTGGTTCTGTGTACACTTCCATTACTTGGGCACCTTGCCTTTGTATTATTTGATTACAGTTCTACGCACTCTTTTATTTCTCGCATCCTTTGTAAGTCAAGTGAGTTAGAACTAGAAACGATTCTGATATGCCCCGTCTGTCTCCACTCCTGCGGGGAATAAATTTGTTAGCCAATATGAAAGTCAAGGATGGTAGTGTGACCATCGCACCATGGGTTAGCAATGAATCTAGTAGTCTTAGACATGTTTGACTTTGATGTAATATTGGGCATGGATCAAGTTAGCGCAGAACCATGCTTGTATTGATTGTTTCGGGGAAGGAGGTAGTGTTCACTCCTCCCGACCAACCCAAGCTACTGTTCAGAGGCACGATAGCGAGGAAGTAGGCCTAAGGTAATTCACGCCTTTAAGGCGAAAGTTATTGCATCGGGGAGCTTGGGCGTCTTAGCTTGCATACTAGATGCAAGGTGCACAGAGATCTCAAAGTGACATCGATTACAGATGGTGAATGAGTTTACGTGAAGTCTTCCCGAGGACCTCCCGGAATACCTCCATCGGGGAGGTAGATTTTAACATCGGATTGGAATTGGGGACGACCCGATATCCAAGGCCCCGCATGAATGGCGCCGGCAGAGTTGAAAGAACTAAAAAATACGATTACAAGACTTGCTAGACAAAGGGTTTATACGCCCAAGCGTTTCGCCTGAGAGCCCTGTTTTGTTCGTGAAAAGAAAGACGGATCCATGCGCTGTGTGTATAGATTACGGGGAGTTGAATAAAGTTACGATCAAGAACAAATACCCTCTCCCGAGAATAGATGACTTGTTCGATCGATTCTGAGGACAACGATGTTCTCCAAGATTAATCTGAGATCGAGCTACCATCGATTGAGGATCGGTGAAGAGGATATTCCTAAAAAGATTCGATCACGTTATGGGCATTACGAGTTCACGGTGATGCCGCTTTGGTTTGACCAACGCCCTGCCGCTTTCATGGACTTGATGAACCATTTATTCAAGGAGTTTCTTGATACGTTCGTGATTGTGTTCATCGATGATATCTTGATATACTCGGTGTGATGAAGAGCATGAAATGCACTGAGAAAGTGCATGAAATGCACACGAGAGAAAGTGTTACTCACGTTGAGAGAGAATAAGTTATATGCAAAATTTTCCAAGTGTGAATTACGCCTCGGACAAGTATCCTTCTAGGGGGCATGTGGTGTCCGAAATCGGAGTCTCTGTTGATCCAAAGAAAGTGGAGGCCGTCACACGGTGGCCTCGTCCGACCACCGTTACGCAGGTGCGTAGTTTTCTGGTCTTGCGGGATACTATAGGCGTTTCGTGCGAGGATTTTGCCAAGATAGCCATGCCTATGACTCACCGACGCGTAAGGGAAACTCATTTGTTTGGGATGATGCTTGTGAGGCGAGTTTCCGGGAACTCAAGCGCAGTTAGTGTCACCCGATTCTTACAGATTCGAGGAAACGAGGGAGCTTTGTGGTTTACGATGATGCTTCTAAGAAAGGGTTGGGTGTATCGATGATGCGACCGCACGGTAAAGTAATAACTTATGCATCCCGACAATTGAAGACGCACGAGAGGAACTATCCAACTCATGACACGGAACTAGCGGCGGTGGTATTTGCATTAAAGATCCGGAGACACTACTCAGTATGGCGAGAAAATTCGATTTTTACAGATTATAAAAGTCAAAGTATCTGCTCACCCGAAGAAATTGAACATGAGGCAACGCAGATGGTTGGAATTAGTGAAGGATTATGACATTGACATACAATACCATCCCGGTAAGGCTAATGTAGTGGTCGATGCCCTCAAGGAAGCGATGCATACTTACTGCGCGAGAGTTCTTGGATGAGAGCGCGAGTTGCGAGCGAGAGTTTGCTCGAGCCAAATCGCGAGACTAGTAGGAAGGACCACGACCCGATTAGCTCGATTAACGGTGCAACCAACTTTGAGACAACGTATTGTGGGGCTCGGCAGTGGACCCTCGGTTAGTGGAAAAACTTACTGCCAGTAACTACGGTGAGTTGACGAGTTTTCCCTATCCACGAGATGGAGGAATACTATTTCAAGGTCGATTATGTGTGCGGCGACGGCGAATCGCCCTCAAATCTTGAGCGAGCCCATAACTCACCATTTTCTATGCATCCCGGCGGTACCAAGATGTACCGAGATCTCAAACAGATCGTTTTGGTGGTGCAACATGAAGCGCGACGTAGCGAGTTTGTCGCCAAGTGTTTGACTTGTCGGCAGTGAAGGCACCTGAGACAGAGACCGCGAGATTACTGCAACCATTACATGTACCTCGGTGGAAATGGGAGGAGATCTCAATGGATTTCATAGTTGGACCGCCTAGAACTTTACGAGGTTACACAAGTAATTTGGGTCATAGTGGGCGGGTTAACAAAGTCAAGACATTTCATACCAGGAAACCCACCTATTCTACGAGATAAGTGGCGCGGCTTTACACCGAAGAGATAGTCCGTTTGCATGGGATTCCAAATCAAGATTATTTCGATGAGGATCCACGTTTCACCTCCAACTTCGGAGGAGTTTACAGAGAGCGTTGGGTTCGCGATTGAACTTCATGATGCCTTTTCATCCACACGAGCGGATGGGCGATTGAGCGATTAAACGGATATTAGAAGATATGTTGCGAGCCCGCACTTTAGATTTCCCGAGCAATTTGGGACACTCATTTGCATTTGATGGAGTTTGCTTACAACAACGATTATCGATCGACCATCGGAATGGCTCCATTTGAAGCTCTCTATGGAAAGCGTTGCGAGAACTCCCGTTTTTACGGGAGGAGGTTGGTGAACGCCAGCTTTGTTGGGTCCAGAATTAAATGCAGTCACTAATGAGGCAATGCAAAAGATTAGGGCACGAATGCACGGACCGCCCAAGTCGAGACAAAAGAATTATGCCGACACGAGACGAAGGGACCTAGAATTCGATGTTGGGGACCACGTATTTTCTTAAGGTGGCCCCAATGAAGGGAATTCTAAGGTTCGGCCGAAAAGGAAGTTGAGTCGCGTTTCATCGGACCATTTGAGATTTTAGAAAGGATTGGTGCGATGGCCTCTGATTAGCACCGCCGCCTTCCCTTGCGCGGTTCATAACGTGTTTCATGTCTCCATGTTGAGAAAGTACGCGTTCGGACCCGACTCATGTCGTGAGACTTGAACCATTACAATTAGCAGAAGATCTGAGTTACGGCGAACGACCGGTACAAATTATTGCAAGAGACCGAAAGACCCTCCGTGTGCGTGAGATCGACTTAGTTCAAGTATTGTGGCGTAACCACCGCACTACGGAAGAAGCTACACGGAGCGAGAAGAGGAAGTCTGAGCTAAGTACCTGAGTTATTTCAAGAATAGGAACTTTCGAGGACGAAAGTTCTTAAGGAGGGAAGATTGTGACGACCGCCATCACACAGTACTACTATTTATATTATTTAACACTCTATTAACCATTTGTATTTAGTCGGATTAATGTTTTAATCAAGCTCGGTGTGAGTGAGACCTTAATTTTTGTTCGATTTAAGTGAATGGTTCCTTCTAAGATAAGATTACTTATGAAATTAAAAGAAAAGGAAATTGCAAGGGCGTCTTGGTTATTAATGTGTAATTGAGGGCTACTTTAGGCAATTGGAATTTAACCTAAATTGATGGTATATAATCTCCTTAAGTGAAGCCACCAAGAGGATGCAAACCCTAACCCTATTTTTCCCATTATCTTCATCTTATGAAACCCTAACCCTAAGCATCTTGGAGACAAAAAAAAAAAAAAACCTAACCCTAAGCACTCTTCTCCTTCCTTTACATCACGCCCCCAGCCGACCAACCCTAGGTCCTTGTCTTTGCCTTCACCGCCGCCATACCCTTCCACGAGCGCGGTGGTCGCTCGCCCGTCCACGGCCAGTGCGGCAATGAAGAAATCACCACCGCCGTGGATCGCACTGCGCGTCGCGCGCGCGCGAACGGGAGCTTCGGTCGCGTTAACACTCGCTGCAGCGCCGCCGCCATCGCCGCCTCGCGCCTCGCCACGCGCGAGTCGCGATCGGAGGAGCCTTGCCATTGAGTCTCGAGCACACGCGCGCCAGCGGACCCGAAGTCTCCGGCGGCTAACTGCTGCGCTGATCGTGGGCGGTGCGCGCCGCCGCCGCTCGTAGGATCAACCGCGCCGACTACTACTCGTGCGCTTGCCGCCGCCGTCCGGATCCATCTCCGACTACAATGCCGATCGGCACCATTTACACCACGAGATTGCGATCGGTGAGCGATTTTGTTAAGTTTGGATTTGAGAGAGTGATACGTGACCTATTGGATATTTAAACACTAAATTGAGAACTTAAGCCACTTTGCTTTGAACACAACTTTTTAGGGACTAAGTTTGGAGCGGAATTGAGGTCAAACATCAAGGCGAACTAGGGAATACTAGGCCTTCACGTTGAGCTTGAGGTAAGCGGGGCATGAAGCCTCAAGAACTTAAATTAAGTACCTTTACGTTATGGATTTGGAGTATGCTTGGAGTATGATCTCGGGATTATTGTGTGAATCAGGTTCTACAAAAGAAGCGTACTCAAAGAACTAGGGTTAAGTTGTGGAGTAGAATCAACTAAGGTAAGGGACCTTGTGCCGAACTTTTTAAGGGATTGAATGAAAATGATTTTCATGATTTCATGCGAAACTAGTTTATATTCTTCATATGAAAATATACAGATATTATCGTGAGAATACTTAATATTTTATGTGCAAATATTTCGATGCATCATGTGGAAATAAACCATTATTTTATGTGAGATTATTCTCGGATGCTATGTAGAAGTATTCCAGTATTTCATGTAGGAATATGACAGTAATTTGTATGAGAATATTTCATGTTTTCTTACAAAAGTATGATCTTCAAACTGTCTATGAGAAAAGTATGATTGGCATATCGATGATGATGTTTGTGACATGTGCACTATTATTATGTGAATGATGGGACCTCATGCATGTTTTGAATGCCACGATATGAATTAATGAATAGTGTGGACATTGGTATTCTGAGATCATTAAGTGCATGGTCAATCATGCAATAGAGACCCTATGGGTTAAATTACAGGGGTCCGTGAGGGATTCAAGACGAAATGACTCAGGATAACCAGTCGGCCACGCAATTAAATAAGCAGTCATGGATTAAAGACCTGACAATTAAATAAGCAGTCATGGATTAAAGACCTGACAATTAAATAAGCAGTCATGGATTAAAGACCTGACAATTAAATAAGCAGTCATGGATTAAAGACCTGACAATTAAATAAGCAGTCATGGATTAAAGACCTGACAATACACAATTAAAAAGGAAGTCATGGATTAAAGACCTGACAATATGAGAAAGTCTTACGTCCCGCATATGTATATTACGATTGAGCTTAAAGGTCATGATTGTATGTGTATGCATATCCCAAACCTCGGTAGCGAGGTTACATACTGGGTATTGTTTTGCAATACTCACCCTTTCTTTTAAAAAATGTTTTTCAGGTAAAGGAAAGGACGTGCAGGGCGAGTGACGGGGGAGCGTTACTAAAACCATGGGGACCGACATGTTTTTCCGCATATTCCTGTCTTAAACTAATGTTGTCTTTATGTTTTATTTGGAGTTCAAAATTTACTTACAGTTTTAATAGGCCATGCTAAATCGATGCTTTTATCTGTTTTTAATGATTTGTTTTTGGGATCCCTGAAACTATTTATGTTGTTTGGAAATTACTTTTAAGATCTTTTATCTCTTGGCCTATAAATGCATGCATGTGTAGTAATGTCCCTAGGAGTTGGTCATAGAGAAAGTAGGGGAGTTACAGTTCCCTTAAGTGTTGTCTCCAGGGCTTGAACAACGGGCACCCACCCTCTCACTGGCACGAGAGGGTTATTGTGTATGGTTGGACCATCACAGCGTTGTTGTTCATTAGAGGAGCAGTGAGGACTTAAGGAGCAAGAAGTAGACACAGGAGTAAAACGGTAATTTGACCCAGCAGTGTCTACGAACAACCTGTGAAGGGTCGACTCATGGGCATTGCTTATATCAATGGACACGTAATATCTTGCACTGACGGGAGTGCAGCTATGGGCTTTAGTGGAGTGTTACTGTAGCTAATGAAGGTTGATTAATCAGGTCAAAGAGTTTAATAGGTTAATCTTGGATCATTGGAGCTCGTCAATGTAAGTCAATTAGGTCCCTCGGTTGGCTCGAACTGGGTTAAAAGAAGGTTTACTATTTTTGTGTGAATTTAAGTGTTCAATTTCACTAAAGGGCATTTATGTCATTTATATGAGATGTGAATGATATAATATAGAGTTTAACGTGAATGAGATTCATAATAAAGTATATGTTAGCTTAATTGTCTAATTAGGGCTAATTAGGAGAAATTAGATTGAGAGATATTGAATTGGATGTGATTCAATTTAATAAATCCACAATATTGCAAATGTGATTTGTAAAATGAGATATGAGATATCTTATAATATATGGTTATGCAAATATGATTTGCATAACCTATAGTTGTGGTAAAATGGTAAATAGGTAGAGAATTCAACTCCACCTAGCTCCATTATTTAAACCCTTCTTGCTAGAAGGGTTGGAAGGCATTCTCTCATTTTTCGAAATCTCACGGAAAGAAGAGATCATTCTCTCTCAATTTTCTCTCAAGCTTTCTCCTCCCAAAACCAAAACAAAGAGAATCCCACATTCTTCCTTCTTCCAAAAGAAGAACAACCGAGAAGCTAAGGGGTTGTGTTTGTTCTTGATCGTGAGAAGGGTTCGAGATCGTTTTGTTCAAGAAAGCACGAAGAGTTCGTGGATCGTTGGAAGGAATCTTGAAGAAAGTCTTCAACAAGTATGTATAGCCTTTTAACTTACTATTTTTCTTCCATTCTTTGAATGTTTAACCTAAATCTAAGAGTTAGATTTATTTTAACGAATAATAGTTGCACAACATCACCACGACGATTCGATCGTCTTCCGCTGCATGGGAGTTTCATTCCCTTCAATTGTTATCCGAGCCATACGTTGGTTCTTGTTGTGCACTTTTTTCCGTTAAAATTAGGTGGGTATTGCCTTTAAATTCATGAGATGAATGTTGGTTTGTAATTATGGATGTTTTCCGTTTTGGCATTATAATAGATTTAAAATTTTATGTTGATATGGTCAATGTAAAGGGCCGTTGTTTTGGGCATTTTGTTGTAAATCGAGTCTGTAAGTCCGAGTAGTTCGTGACAAGAGTTACTGTGAAGAAATCAGAGCGGAAACGGGCGAGAAACGACGAAGAACAGCAAGAGGAACTTGTTGTTCTGTCGACAGCATTGAGACGCTGTTCATCGGCGTCTCAACGCTGCGCAAGCGGTCGGAGGCCTAGCTGCAGGACAGCGTTGCAACGGGGCGTGACGCTGGAGGCTGCAGCGTTGCAACGGTGCCTACGACGTTGCAACGCTACAGCGTAGTGGGCAGTTGGGCAAGGCGCGCGCGCGATTTCGAGGTGCATGGCAGTCGTGGGCGGTTTTCAATCGTGATTTACTTTTATTTTTATTTATAAAATGTAATTTCATTTCTTTTATTTATTTCTTTTATTAATTAATATTAATATAAAGTTATATTAATGTTATTTAATTAAATAAATGCCCCTAAGTGCCAAAACCTGTCCATTTTTGCTATTTAATTATTTTATGCATGTGATGTATGATTTAATTAATTTCTATGTGCATAATGTATGTCATGTAGATTTAAAATCCCACCTTAGGTTTAACATTTCATGCATCATTTATATTATAAGTGTTATAATATATAGTTTGTATGATCGGTTATATTATAGGTGTTATAGTATAATTAAATGCATGTTTTAATTTAATTAATATAAGTGTTATATTTTTTAGATTAAAGTATGCTCATGCATTTTATTTCATGTGATGATTTATTATGTTATGGTATATAGTTATTCATGTGATGAATGATCAAGCACTATAACATAGAAATGCATGTAACCTAAGTTAATTACTAGTTTTAAAGTGTTTAGAACTTGAATAATTAGACTTAGGTTTTCTAGTTCTAATAAGATTAGAATTAGGAAATCAAAATGTAATCTTTGAATTGTGACTGATTAGTAACTCTGTCTAAGGAAGGTTTTGATTAAGGCCGGAGTATTTAAGTTGACGTTTGCGGAACACCCCAACCTGGAAACTCACCTGGGACTGAATTCGGTTTGGAGATTCTTAGATTATATTTACCGCGAGTGTCGTTAATAAAAGTTGGTTAATATACTCACATAGACCTAAGCAATAATGTGATTATAAACTTAGGCAAAATACCATATAAGAGTTATATTGGTAGACTTAGGTAAATATTAGCCAGTTTATCTAGGTCAATCCCGATATTATAAAATGATGAGTGGGAGGAAATATAGTGTATGAGATACATTTAATTTTCGACTACAAATCTCTGTTAAGTCCGCACAGTGAGATCCATACTCGGCCTCGTGGCGCAAATGAGAGCGTTCCCCTTCGGATGGTATTGGTATGGGTCAATATCAACGTGGATGGAGAGCGTACTTATAGTGAGTGCAAGCGGGACTTGTGAAAACGGGACTCACGGTCTCTTCTTTCGATTCACACCGTGAGACCCCTATGATCCGCCTGCTAGTTTGACCTGGACCAAACAATCCCTTCGGAGCGCCTTGATCATGGGAGTCGGAACACCGTGAATTTTCGAAAGGGATACAGTTTCCTTGTTGGTTTTCCTTCGTGGTTCACCCTTCGGTGGCTATTGTTTGGACGGATACTTGGAAACTTAAAGATTGAGGGTGACACTCACAGAATTCATTAAGTGTTAATGAATTCGACCAAATAATGGTAGTTGGACGCCTAATAGAATAAAAGTTATTCTTGGATTAGGGTCTGGTCGAGAAAGTCTCGTCCTAGAGGAGGAGTGTTTCTGTTCACCCTTCGGTGGCGGTCATTCTAAACGTTTAGGATATCATTGCAATTTTTAAATGACCTAGGGATCATAAGATTAATTTTTGCTAAAACCTGATTGGACTCTAAAGTTTTTGCGAGTCTGACACAAAATTATCTGATTTTTTCAGCTAAAATATGTCTAGTCAATAATCGCTTTACTTGCTTCCGACAAACTAATGGGAGATAACTTCCAAACGTGGAAGAATAATATCAACACGATTTTAGTAATTGACGACCTGAAGTTCGTGCTTACTTAGGAGTGTCCTCAGTTGTCGAGCTCGACTGCATCACGAAGTGTTCGTGATGCATACAATCGATGGATCAGGGCCAATGAGAAGGCCAAGGTCTATATAATTGCCAGCTTATCTAAAGTTTTGGCAAAGAAGCATGAGTTGATGGTCACCGCTAAGGAGATCATGGATTCGTTGCAGGACATGTTTGGACAACAGTCCTTTCAGATGAGGCACGATTCGCTCAAACACGTCTTCAACGCCCGAATGAAAGAAGGGACGTCTGTCTGTGAACACGTTCTAGACATGATGACCCACTTTAATTTGACAGAGATGAACGGGGCTTCGATCGACGAGTCAAGCCAGGTCAACTTTATTTTGGAGACTCTTCCGAAGAGTTTCTTTCAGTTTCGTAGCAACGCTGTTATGAACAAGATAAGCTACACCCTGACCACCCTTCTTAATGAGCTACAGAACTTCCATTCCTTGATGAGGATCAGGACACCGGAAGCTGTGGCAATTGTTGCCTACAGGTCTTATCACAGTGGTTCGACCTCTGGGACTAAACCTATTGCTCCTTTTCGCCCGAAAGGGAAGAAGAAGATGAAGAAGGGCAAAGCTGACCGAGCTGTCGCCCAAAGGGGAAAAAAGTTCAAGGAAGTTGCAGAAAAAGGAAAGTGTTTCCACTGCAATGGGGACGGCCACAGGAAGAGAAACATTCTCAAGTTCCTTGCCGAGAGGAAGAATCAAGGTAAATATGATTTACTGGTGACTGAAACTTGCTTAGTGGAGAGTAGTGACTTTGCTTGGATATTGGATTCGGGCGCCACTAACCATGTTTGTCCTTCTTTTCAGGGAATTGTTTCATTGCAGCAACTGTGAGAGGGTGAGATGACTCTACGGGTTAGATCCGGGGAGATAGTCTCTGCTGCAGCAATCGGCAAAGTGAAGCTCTTTTTTGGCTCGAATTACTTATTGTTAGACAATTTGTATATAGTTCGAGGGTTTACTTGAAACCTCGTTTCTATTTCCTATCTTCTTGAACATTCAATTTCTGTAAATTTTTCTAGTAATAAAGCTTTTATTTCTAGAAATGAAAATTTCTTGTGTTCTGCTACACTTAAGTCTAATTTGTATGTTTTGAAACAAAATTCAGTCAAAAGCGTTTTGAATACTGAATTATTTAAAACTCCAGAAACGCAAACTAAGAGAGTTAAAGTTTCTCCAAAAGAAAATGCCCATCTTTGGCATCTAAGGTTAGGCCAAATTAATCTCAATCGGATTGGGAAACTAGTGAAGAGTGGACTTCTATGTCAGTTGGAAGAAAACTCTTTGTCGATGTGTGAGTCATGCCTCGAAGGCAAAATGACCAAACGTCCTTTTAATGGAAAAGGATATGGAGCCAAGCAGCCCCTTGAGCTTATACATTCTGACCTCCGTCGTCCGATGAGTGTTAAAGCAATAGGAGGTTACTAATACTTCGTATCTTTCATAGATGATTATTCGAGGTATGGGTATATTTACCTAATGCATAGAAGTCTGAAACTCTTGAAAAGTTCAAGGAGTACAAGACTGAGGTTGAGAACCTTTTAGGTAAAACCATAAAAACACTTCGATCAAATCGAGGTGGAGAGTATATGGACACTGAATTCCAGGACTATATGATAGAACACGGAATTACGTCCAAACTCTCAGCACCTGGTATGCAACGACGAAATGGTATATCAGAGAGGAGAAACAGAACCCTGTTGGACATGGTTCGGTCGATGATGAGCTATGCTCGTCTCCCCGATTCTTTTTGGGGTTACGCCATGGAAACTGCGGTTTATATTTTGAACGATGTTCTGTCGAAGAGTGTTTGTGAAACACCTTTCGAACTCTGGACTGGACGTAAAGGTAGTTTACACCATTTTAGAATTTGGGGATGCCAAACCCACGTGTTAGTGTCCAACTCAAAGAAGTTGGAACCCCGTTCAAAATTGTGTCAATTCGTAGGTTACCCAAAAGAGACCAGAGGTGGTCTGTTTTACGATCCTAAGGAAAATAGGGTGCTTGTGTCGACAAACGCCACTTTCCTTAAGGAATACCACATGAAGGAACATTTGCCTAGGAGAAAAATCGTGTTAAACGAAATGGATAGTACATCAGTAAGAGTTGTTGATGGGGCTAGTACGTCAACAAGTGTTGTTGATCCTAGAACTTCAAGTCAAATCCGTTTCCAAGAGTTGAGAATGCCTCGACGTAGTGGGTGGGTTGTGAGACAGCCTGAACGTTACATGGGTTTAGCTTAAACCCAAGTCGTCAATCCTGATGATGACTGCGAGGATCCATTGACCTATGATCAGACAATGGCTGATGTTGACAAGGGCGAATAGATTAAAGCTATGGACCAGTAAATGGAGTCGATATACTTCAATTCTGTCTTGGAGCTTATGATCAACCTGATTGGGTAAAACCTATTTGTTGCAAATGGATCTACAAGCTTAAACGTGGCGTAGATAGGTAGGTGCAGACCTTCAAAGCACGACTAGTGGCAAAGGGTTTTGCCCAGGTCGAAGGGGTTGACTATGAGGAAACCTTTTCACCTGTTGCCATGGTAAAGTCGATCAAGATCCTTCTGGCCATTGTCGCGTATTATAACTACGAGGTAAGGCAGATGGATGTCAAGACCACCTTTTTGAATGACAACCTTGATGAAACCATCTACATGGACCAGCCCAAAGGCTTCATAACCCAAGGTCAAGAGCAAAAGGTTTGTCGGCTTCATAGGTTTATTTATGGACTGAAACAAGCCTCGTGGTCTTGGAATATAAGGTTTGATGAGGCAATCAAATCTTATGGCTTTGATCAAAATGTTGGCGAGCCTTGTGTCTACAAGAAAATCGTCGACAAAACTGTCACATTTCTGATATTATACGTGGATGATATCCATCTCATTGGGAATGAGGTAGGATTTCTTACTGACGTAAAGAAATGGCTAGCTTCGGAATTCCAAATGAAAGATTTGGGAGAAGCTCAATATGTTCTAGGTATCCAGATAGTCTGGAACTTGAAGAACAGAACGTTGGCCATGTCTCAAGCGTCTTATATTGACAAGATGTTATCTAGATATAAGATGCAGGACTCCAAGAAGGGCTTGCTATCTTTTAGGCACGGGATTCACCTGTTTAAGGATCAGTGTCCTAAGACTCCTCAAGAGGTTGAGAATATGAGACGCATCCCCTATGCTTCAACTGTAGGGAGCCTAATGTATGCCATGCTGTGTACTAGGCCCGACATCTGTTATGTAGTAGGGATTGTCAGTAGGTATCAATCCAATCTAGTATTAGATCACTGGACAGCCGTAAAGGCAATCCTTAAGTATCTTAGGAAAACGAGGAACAATAGCTTAGTGTATGGCGGTGGGGATTTAATCCTTACGGGATACACAGATTCCGACTTTCAGACCGATAAGGATTCTAGGAAATCAACTTCGGGGTCAGCCTTCATTCTGAATGGAGGAGTTGTAGTATGGCGAAGCATCAAGCAGGGATGCATAGCTGATTCCACTATGGAAGCAGAGTACGTTGCGGCTTGTGAAGCTGTAAAGGAAGCTGTCAGGGTTAGGAAGTTCGTGATAGATTTGGAAGTTATTCGAAGTATGAACTTGTCGATCACACTGTTTTGTGACAACAGTGGTGCAGTAGCCAACTCTAGGGAGCCTCGGAGCCATAAGAGAGGCAAACACATTGAGCGGAAGTATCATCCGACACGGAGAGTGTGTGCATCATGCGACGTGGCATGTCCACGTAGATACCGTCGGAGCACAACATAGCTGATCCATTTACAAAGCTCCTCACGGCTAAGGTGTTTGAGGGTCACCTAGAGAGTCTAGGTCTTTGGGTACTTCCTGACTAGGGCAAGTGGGAGATATGTAAACAGGTATTCAATGCCCTAGTTTATTGTATTACTTCATTGTAATTTATGTACATTTCAAAAATGTATTTTCTCCTCTAGCTTAGTCCAAGTGCGAGCTTGTTGGGATGTTTGTCCTAATCTCCTTAAGTTTTTAAATTACTATTTGAAATTAATAAAGAGTTATTTATTTCATCTTTTGTGTCTCGCATTTATTACAAACTTTGTCTAATAAACTAAGCTCAGGGTCATTGAATACATGTGAAAACTAGAACTTGAACGGTGTGTAGTGGACACATAGGGAGGATCATGTATATGGATGGGGTTGGAGACCTAATCCTAGATACACTGTGGATGCGGTCCGCTTTGTATTAAGATACAAACGAGGTGATCTGACTCGTTCATGTGGTTGACATGCGAGTGGGGGCATCCTGTACAATGAGATTGTACAAGACCTTACCATGAATTATTAGTCCTATTAATGTAACATCGTTGACAGTAAGGACTAATAACTTCGTACATGACCATTAGTGACTCGACCTTAATCCTGAGCGTGTTACAGACTCCTGTCTGCAGGGGTCTGTCCTTTGACTAGAGCGGGTGAGGGTGATCACAGTTACTCGCCCAATATGCCTATCTTCTCAGGAACAGGACCAAGTAGGGAGCTTGGAACTTAACTACGCGAGATGGAATTCACTCGTTCCTGCCTTTAGGAAAACTAGAGGGGTTGTTCCCTTAAGTGTTGTCTCTAGGGCTTGGACAATGAGCGCCCACCCTCTCACTAACACGAGAGGGTTGTTTTGTATGGTTGGACCATCACAACGTTGTTGTTCATTAAAGGAGCAGTGGAGACTTAAGGAGCAAGAAGTAGACACAGGGATAAAACGATAATTTGACCCAGCAGTGTCTATGAACAACTTGTGAAGGGTCGACTCATGGGCATTGGTTATATCAATGGACACGTAATATCTTGCACTGACGGGAGTGCAGCTACGGCTTTAGTGGAGTGTTACCGTAGCTAATGATGGTTGATTAATCAGGTCAAAGAGTTTAATAGGTTAATCTCGGATCATTGGAGCTCGTCACTGTAAGTCAATTAGGTCCCTCGGTTGGCTCAAACTTGGTGAAAAGAAGGTTTACTGTTTTGGTGTGAATTGAAGTGTTCAATTTCACTAAAGGGCATTTATGTCATTTATATGAGATATGAATGATATAATATATAGTTTAATGTGAATGAGATTATAATAAACTATTGGTTAGTCTAATTGTTGAATTAGGGCTAATTAGGAGAAATTAGATTGAGAGATATTAAATTGGATGTGATTCAATTTAATAAATCCACAATATTGAAAATGTGATTTGTAAATGAGATATGAGATATCTTATAATATATGGCTATGCAAATATGATTTGCATAACCTATAGTTGTGGTAAAATGGTAAATAGGTAAAGATTTCAACTCCACCTATCTCCATTATTTAAACCCTTCTTGCAAGAAGGGTTGGAAGACATTCTCTAATTTTTGGAAATCTCACCAAAAGAAGAGATCATTCTCTCTGAATTTTCTCTCAATCTTTCTCCTCCCAAAAACAAAACAAAGAGAATCCCACCATTCTTCCTTCTTCCATAAGAAGAACAACCGAGAAGCCAAGGGGTTGTGTTTGTTCTTGATCGTGCGAAGGGTTCGAGATCGTTGAGTTTGAGAAAGCAGGAAGAGTTCGTGGATCGTTGGAAAGAATCTTGAAGAAAGTCTTCAACAAGTAAGTATAGCCTTTTAACTTACTGTTTTTCTTCCATTCTTTTCATGTTTAGCCTAAATCTAAGAGTTAGATTGATTTTAACGAATAATAGTTGCACAACATCACCACGACCATTCGATCGTCTTCTACTGCGTGGGAGTTTCATTCCCTTCATCATCAACGTTCCATCACGCCTTACTTCGTAATCTGCTCTCTGCTTTATGTTCACCTCTTCTATCAATTTTTTCAGGGTAGGGTCTTTGGCTTGACTTGAGATAACATCATTAATTAAGGTTGGTCTTATCTGAAAATGAGCTAACAAATTCCCTTTGTCACCAACATACACTTTTGCATTAGAACTCTTGAGTTCTCAAATAGAGCCACTCTAACAACATTAAGTGAACCCCTATGTTGCGTGGACTTCCTACTTAGTGCATCAGCTACAACATTAGCCTTTCATGGGTGGTATTCAATCGTGCAGTCATAATCCTTTATCAACTCAAGCCACCGCCGCTCTCTAAAATTCAACTTTTTCTATTCGAAGATATATTTTAAACTTTTATGATCTGTGTAAATACAACACTTCTCACAAAACAGATAATGCCTCCAAATATTTAAAGCTAACACAATAGTTGCGAACTCCAGATCATGAGTAGGATAATTACATTCATGCTTTTTCAACTGTCTTGACGCATAAGCGATCACGTTCCCATCCTACATAAGCACACATCCAAGGCACTGATGTGAGGCATCACAATAAACCTCAAACTCTTTTCCCGTGGTGGGTAGAGTTAGTACCGGTGTTGTGACAAGTCTGTTCTTTAACTCTTGAAAGCGTTTTCCACACCCTTCACTCCATTCGAACTTCGTATCCTTCTTTGTCAAACTTGTTAATGGAAGATTTATCTTCGAAAACCCCTCGACAAAACGTTGATAGTATCTTGCAAGTCCCAAAAAACTACGAACTTCCGATATTGAAGTGGGTTCTTCCCACCTAACTATAGCTTCTGTCTTCCGAGGATCCACTTGAACTCCAGCTGCTGACACTACATGTCCCAAAAACACAACATTTTCTAGCCAAAACTCACATTTACTAAATTTAGCATTCAACTCTTGATTTCGTAATGTCTGTAGCCCTATTCTGAGATGTTCTGCATGCTTCTCTTTACTTTCTTAATACACCAAGATGTCATCAATAAATACTATCACAAACTGATCAAGGTAAGCATGGAATACCCGATCATGAGATCCATTAATGCTGCGGGGGCATTTGTTAACCCGAATGGCATTACTAAGAATTCGTAATGCCCATACCTTGTCCAGAAAGCTGTTTTTGGTACATCAGAATCATTGATCTTAAGCTGATGGTAACTTGATCGTGAATCAATTTTGGAAAACACTGAGGCACCCTTTAGTTGATCGAATAGGTCATCTATGCGGGACAAAGGTTATTTGTTATGTATTGTTACCTTATTCAGTTGTCGGTAATCAATACATAATCGTAATGTACCATCCTTCTTTTTAACAAACAACACAGGTGCTCCCCACGGAGAGATGCTTGGTCGAATATAACCCTTATCCACCAACTCCTGCGAATGAGTTTTCAATTCTTTCAATTCCTTCGGTGCCATCCTAACGGGGCTTGAGATATTGGCATCGTTTTTGGCATCAAGTCTATGGTAAACTCCACCTCTCTATCAGGTGGCAACCCTGTTAGCAACTCTGGGAAGACATCTAAATACTCACATACTATTGGAATGTCTTCAGGTTTCAATTTACTCGGTGGTGCACAAACTACATATGCAAGATATGTTGTACAACATTTCTTCAATAATTTTCTAGCTTTAATAGTTGATATCATAAAAGTAGGTAATATCTTGCTATACCCCTTAAACACAATCTCAGTGTCGCCTGGCTTCTTCAACACAACTTCCTTCCTATGACAGTCCATGAAGGCATGATACCTAGATAAGAAATCCATCCCCAAGATAACGTTGAACTCTTGAAGATCTAAGGGAATCAGTTCAGTTGTCATAGTCATACTATTCACTTCAACCATACAATTAGTATAAACATTACAAACTATCAACATAACACCAATAGGAGTATAAATACACAGCTCCTAAGATAAAGGTTTTAACTTCGCAACAATGCTAGCAACAAACATTTTAGAGATAAAAGAATGCATAGCTCCTGAATCTAATAATGCATGTGCAGGTTTACCACAAATAGAAAGTGTACCCGTAACAACTTCTGATGCATCCTCTGCCTCCTGCTGTGTCATGGCGTAAATCTTCCCCTGTTGTCAGAGTCGACCTACCTGCCCCTTCTGCTTAGCACTACTAGTGCCTTCTCCTCCAGTTTGCCCCAATATTTTGTCGCTGGTTCACGATCTCGCGACGTGGTTCTCTCATCCCCTACCATGCCTTCTTGCATTAGCTAGGGGCATTCCCTTTTGAAGTGACCGCCTTGCCCACAGTTGAAACATACATTTTCGCCACTCAAACATCGACCCCAATGATACTTTCCACAAGTGTTGTACAAAAGTTTCCTTGTTGAACTAGCTACTGACACACTAGGTTTCAGACGACGGAGTCCTTGCGATCTTATCGTAAAACTTGATCCTCGCCGCCTCTGCCTCTTTCCCCACGTCCACCTGTACCAATCCTTGGAGTAGACTGCCCACCACGATGGGGTTTAAAGCTCCCTTTTCCAGAAACACCTGGAATGAATCTTCTATTATCTCCTCGCTGGAATCGGTCTCGTGATAAACCAACAGAATAAGTGGTATGACCACCACCTACAACTCCTTTTCCCATTCTGTCATCTACTAAGCTTCGTTCTACCCGTAATATTGTCTCCACAAGCTTGGAGAACTCAACCCACTCCGAACTTGCTGTCACAGGCGTTGGGATCTCTATTCGTAGACCATCCTCGAACCTCTTGCATCGATCTATCTTGTCTCTAACAATAGTGCTAGCATACTTTGATAACTCTATGAACTTCTTCTCATATTCTGTTACTGTCATCGATCCCTAAACAAGTCCTAGAAACTCGTTCCTCTTTGCATCACGATAAGAGCTCGAATAATACTTATCTTCAAAGGCCTTTCGAAACTCTTTCCAGCTCCAAGCTTCCCCTTTTCTGCTCTCTATTATCTTCCACCAATCATCTGCTCCTTTCTGGAGCAAGAATGCTGCTAAATAGACCTTCTTGTCTTCAGGGCATCGTATGACCCTAAAACACTTCTCAATCAGATTTAACCAAACCTCAGCATCAGTGGGATCTGTAGTGCCTTCAAATGTTGTTGCACCTAAGGCCTTCTGTCTTTCAATGCCATACTTCTTTTTTGGATCTGCTTGTGCTGATCCAACACTTTCAGCTAATCTTTGATTTATCCTCGTAAAGATCTGTTCCTCTATGTTCACCTATTGCTTAGGATGACTAGATACTTCCTCTGATACCTCTCTTCCTCTATCACCAGTAGCTTCTTGAGTTCCGGCCTCCACTTGCCTGCCTCGTTTGCCAATCGAGCCATGGTCCTAAATTATACAATCTTATTAAAATAGTTAAGACAACAAGCTCCTAGTTTAATACATGAACCTAGTTCCCTTCCCAAAACCTTTTGCTCTGATACCAAGTTGTCACACCCCGTCCGAGCCTACTTGCTTAACCTCGAAAAGATGCAGAGACAGAGAAAACCGACACTTTTACTGGCTCTCCCTGACTAACCCAAGACTTAACCTAAAATTAAACGCAACACGACATGTTTGAACAAACCAGATTGAACACTGAAATACACATATAAACGAAACCCATTCACTTTCTATACTATGTTCTTTAGCTAGTCATAAAGCTTTCAAGTTTATTACAACCCATCTAATATGTTCTCGCTACAAACCATATACAAAAGAAAATGTATATACAAGGAGCTAAAACGACGTGGTGGCAAACAGGTCTTGTCAAGGCTAAGCACCGGGAACTCCTCTGCTACCTGGGAAGAGTAAACATAATGAATACGTGAGCTGAGAAGCCCAGTGAGTGTTTATTTTTAGAACATTATAAGCTCAAAGGTGAAACATAATAATGGGCAGACTATAAGTAGAAAATAACTTAACATTTGTTTGTAAACATAATCAAGCCATGCTTTCAATTTACAGGTTTAAGTCACAACTTATATATAGCATAAAAACTCATAATGTAGTATTATAATGAGGGTAGATAGATCAACAACGTAGAAGTTCATAACAATAAAACTCATGGCATGATACCACTTTCGAACCTTAGCGGTGGTAGAGTTATATTTATACCAATAACGTTCATATCTCTCTCACGTGCACGTGGAATGCAATTGGCATTTTGGTTTTCCCCAATAACTTCTCTATGTCCTTCAGTATTAAGGTATGACAATTCACTACTTGAATACCTTCTCATTGTCTTTCAGTATCGGGAAATCATGATTCCTTCCCCCCCTAAGTACCTTCTCTAATGTCCTTTAGTATCAGGGGTTAACAACAAACATGGGCATAATTTGTTTACCATGGAAATCATGATTTAATAATACATACAACAATTTCTCAACATTTACATATTATTTTCTAAACATGTTCCGAAGTGGATTTACACAAAGCATTCTCTAGAGCAAACCATACTTCCATAATTTAGTTTCCACACTTGGATATGTAGTTACAAACTAATTCAAAACATGCTTAGGTTCCATCAAGAACATTATGTTAAAATCTCCATGAAACTATACATAATTCATTCAAGTACGATTCAATGATCAACATTTATGTTTTTGAAGAAAAACAAAGGTCAAGTATAGTTATAAAATAAAAGCACTCACAATCACCAAAAGAGTTCCAAGGATTATAAGCTTTTACTATCTCCGTTTGACCTGAAAATGAAATTGGTAACATTAATTCCTTTCCTTATGCAACTTAAAAATAGATCTAATTCAATCCGATAACTCAATTCAAAATAACTATACACACTTGGTTGTAAGGTATATAGAAATGGAAGTGAAAGAGTCTAGATTAAGAAAGCGGAAGCAATTTTGGATCTTGAACACTCTAAGTTGATCAATTTTGTAAAATAAGATGCATGCTCAAAAGTTGAAAAACAGAGGGATAGAAAACTCAACTTTGAAGATCAAATTCTCTTCACCCGGTGGATGGTTTTCAACACGAACACTTCGTGGACAACCGTTAGAGTCTTCCCTACTATCCTCAGGCCTTGGAACGGATTGTGGGATCCTAGGTTGAGAGAATTTGGAAGAAAAGACCTCAAAGGTCACTAATTTGGGAATTTAGAATTTTCTGTAAAATTCTCATAACATCTCTCAAATCACCATTATATAAAGCTTCAAAAAGCTTCAATGGAGTGAGAACTCAAGGGTGATGAGAATGCTTTGAGATGGAGGTGACCAATTTTGGTGAATTTTGAAGATGAGAGGGATTGGGCAAGTTGTACTTTGGATTTTATTGAAAATCGATGAAAATCCACTAATTTCCATTTAATTTTAATTTAAAAATCAATATTAAATTGATTTTTAATTAAAATTAATTTAATTAATTAAATTATTAAATAATTAATTAAATTAATTAATTTTTAATTTAATTTAATGTTAAATATTAAAATAAATTGCCCGATCCCGATCGTTTTTCCAAACATGAATCTTTATTCATGCTATAAACCGATCCAATATTTAAATCATATTTAAATATATACACCTCCTTTTAATCATAATTTAATTCATAATTAAGCTATGATTCGTTAAATATATCACATATAATTAACGTTTTCTCCCAAACTCGAATTTGAACAATTCAAATTCTTTTCTCTCAAAATGTTACAAGGCTTAGTCCGAGCTAGTAAGGAGGACCTAATGGACCTACAGATCATGAGCTCCAACAATACGTGATTAACCGGTCAAACTCTTTAGCCTAGCTAATCAACATTCGTTAACCACCGGGACACTCCACTAAAGCCCAGTGGTTGCACTCTCCTCACTGTAGATATATTTATGTCCACTCGATATAACCATGATTAGTAAGTAGATCCTTCACAGGTCGTTCGTAATTACAGTTGGGTAAAAAAAAATTACCATTTTACCCCTGTAATTACCTTTTGTTCCTTAAGTACCACTGATCCTCTAATGAACAATTGGTTTGTGGTCCAACCAGCAAACCGAATCCCTCTTGGGCAAATGAGAGGGGTGGGCCCATTGTTCAAGACCTGGAGTCAGCACTTAAGGGAACAACCTCTCTACTTATCCCTAAAGCGGGTAGGAGTGAATTCCATCTTGCAGTACTATGTTCCCAGCTATCTACCCGGTTTTATCCCTGAAATGGGTGGCTTATTGAGTCGAAAATCTCTGGCCACTCTCACCTATGCAAATCTAAGGATAATACTGAATAAACAGGAGTTCATAGAACGCTCAAGATTAAGATCGAGTTACCTAGGTCATCGTATGAATATAGTCAGTTAAGACAGTAAACGAAATTATAAAGTCTAAGTGATTATTTCACGGTCCAGTCTTATGCAAACTCATTACATAGGGCGCCCTCACTCACATGTCTCCACATGAACGATTTCGGATCACATCGTTTGTACTCTACAAAGTGGGTTGCGTCCATAGTGTTCCCAGGATAAGGTACCCAACCCTGTCCTTATACTATAGACTATTTTGGCAATAACTTGAACTTGATCCAGTTTTATGTCACACATAAAGTTCAAGTATTCAGCCTATAGCCAAGGGTTCTTTATTGAATTAAGGTTACACAATACACAATTCACTTTATTCAATAATACCTTTACTGAATAAGTCTCAATAACAACTTTATTGGAAAATAGAATATACATTCAGTTTACAAAACCACGAGTTTTAGGACATAAAACCCGACAAACTCCCACTTGGACTAAAACGTCTGTGGGGTAAAATATGTTGAGTAAAGAAAACCTACCCTACTGTACAACCCGTAGTCCTAGACTCTTTAGGTGTCCCTCAAACACTTTAGCCGTGAGGGGCTTTGTAAACGGATCAACAATGTTGTGCTCCGAAGCCATCTGCGTGACGATCACGTCTCCTCGTTGCACAATCTCCCTGATGAGATGATATTTGCGATCTATGTGCTTTCCACGCTTATGGCTTCTAGGTTCTTTGGAATTTGCCACTGCACCACTATTATCACAATAAAGGGTGATAGGTAAATTCATATTTGGAACAACTTCCAAATCAGTCTAGAATTTCTTAAGCCATATAGCCTCCTTCGCTGCTTCGCAAGCTGCGACATACTCAGCCTCCATGGTGGACTCAGCAATACAACCTTGCTTTATACTCCTCCATACTATAGCTCCTCTGTTAAGAGTGAACACTGATCCTGATGTGGATTTCCTCGAATCTACATCAATCTGAAAATCAGAGTCAGTGTATCCTGCAAGGATCAAATCCTTTGCACTATACACAAGCATATAGTCCCTCGTTCTCCTAAGATACTTGAGGATGTTCTTAACGGCAGTCCAGTGATCATATCCTGGATTAGACTGATATCTGCTGACTATTCCCACAGCATAGCATATGTCGGGTCGAGTACATAACATGGCATACATCAGACTACCGACAGCAGATGCATAGGGAATGCGTCTCATATCCTCAACTTCTTGAGGTGTCTTAGGACACTGTTCCTTAGACAAATGAATTCCATGCCTGAAAGGTAATGAACTCTTCTTGGAATTCTGCATCTTATATCTAACCAACATCTTGTCAATATAAGATGCCTGAGACAGTGCTAGCGTTTTGTTCTTGCAATTCCGAATAATTTGGATTCAAAGAACAAACTGATCCTCTCCCAAATCTTTCATTTGGAATTGGGTCGCTAGCCATTGCTTAACGCCAGTCAGGAAACCTGCATCATTTCCAATGAGCAAGATATCGTCTACATATAGAACTAAGAAAACTACAGTGGTATTGACTATCTTCTTGTAAACACAAGGGTCGTCAATAATCTGTTCAAAGCCATACGATTTGATCGCAGTATCAAATCTTATATTCCAGGATCTAGAAGCTTGTTTCAATCCATAGATGGATCGTTTAAACTTGCAAACCTTTTTCTCTTGACCCTGAACTATGAACCCTTCTGGTAGATCCATATAGATACTCTCTTCAAGATTGCCATTCAGAAAGGTTGTCTTGCCATCCATTTGCCAAATTTCATAATCATAAAACGTGGCAATGGACAAGAGTATTCTAATCGACTTAAGCATGGCAACAGGGGAGAAGGTTTCTTCATAGTCCACCCCTTCCCGTTGGGTATAACCCTTTGCCACAAGTCGAGCCTTAAAGGTTTGCACCTTACCGGCTTGATCTCGTTTCCTCTTGTAGATCCACTTGCAACCGATAGGTCTTTCACCATCTGGTTGATCTACAAGTTCCCAGACTGAATTGAAGTACATTGACTCCATTTCGAGGTCCATGGCTTTAATCCACTAGTCTCTGTCTATATCATTCATTGCCTGTTTATAGGTCAATGGATACTCAACGCCATCATCAGGTATGACAACTTGGGTTTCAGTCAATCCCATGTAACGGTCAGGTTGTCTAATATCCCTCCCACTACGTCGAGGCATTCTCAACACTGGAGAAGGACCAACTTCATCAACAACTCTTGTTGATTTATCTATAGCTTCCTTGGAAATTTCGCTCAAGATAATCTTGCTTCAAGGCTGATGATCTCTCATGTGGTCTTCCTCTAAGAACGTGGTGTTTGTCGACACAAGCACCTTGTCCTCTCGAGGATCATAAAATAGACAACTTTTCGTTTCTTTGGAGTACCCTACGAATAGGCATAATTTTGAACGATGTTCCAATTTCTTTGGATTGGACACCAGCACATGTGTCGGACATCCCCAAATCCTGAAGTGACGTAAACTACCTTTACGCCTTTTCAATAACTCATAGGGTGTTTCTGAAACACTCTGAGAGGGAACCATGTTCAAAATATATGCAGCAGCTTCTACTGCATATCCCCAAAACGAATTAGGCATCCGAGCATAGCTCATCATGGATCGAACCATGTCTAACAGGGTTCTATTTCTCCTCTCAGATACACCATTTTGCTGAGGTGTACTGGGCACTGAGAGTTGGGATACGATTCGATGTTCTATCATATAGTCTTGGAATCTCAAATCCATATACTCTCCACCTCGATCTGATCGAAGTGTTTTAATCGTTTTACCTAATGTGTTCTCAACTTCTGCCTTATACTCCTTGAACTTTTCAAGGGTTGCAGACTTATGATGCATTAGGTAAAGATAGCCATACCTTGAATAATCATCAATAAAACTAATGAAGTATTCATACCCTCCTCGTGCCTTGACATTCATAGGACCACATAAATCAGAATGCACGAGTTCCAAGGGCTCTTTGGCTCTATAACCTTTTTCAGAAAAAGGTCTTTTAGTCATTTTCTCTCAAGACATGACTCACATGGTGGTAAAGAGTTGTCCTCTAACTGACTTAGGAGACCTCTCTTGACCAATCTCCCAATCCTATTGAGATTAATGTGGCCTAGTCTCAAGTGCCAATGATAGGTACTAGGAGAAAGTTTCTGCCTTTTATTTTGAGTATCAGCTATTTTAAACATCTCGGTATTCAAAATAGCTTTTACTTCTGTTGGTCTTAACACATATAAGTTATTTTCCAGTTTAGCAGAACATATTCGTACACCTCTTTTGCAAATGAACGCTTCATTATGATCAAAAGATACTTTATATATACGTTCAAGCAAACAAGAGATAGATACAAGATTTCTATTCTAGGAACCAAAAGTACATTTTTTAATAAAATAAACCTATCTCTAAACAACAACTTTACAGCTCCCACTGCTTTGGCTGAGACAACCTCTCCCGTTCCAACCCTGAGAGATATCTCCCATCTCTGCTAGTCACGCCAGAACTAGTTTCTGAAAAGAAGAACAAACATGGTTAGTGGCTCCTGAATATGGTATCCAGGCGGAATCATCATGTTCCACTAAACATGTTTCAACAACAAGTAAATCATATTTACCTTGTTTTTCCTTCTCAGCTTTCTTTTCTACAAGGTACTTTGGGCAATTCCTCTTCCAGTGCCCGTCACCACCATAATGGAAACATTTTCCTGTGGCCTTAGCCTTGCGCGTGGGAGTTGGTCCCTTCCCTTTGTCCTTCTTCTTCTTCTTTTGAATACCCTTAATCTTGGTAAAAGAAGGACCAGACTTGGTCCCCGAGGACGATCCTCTTAGGAACTTCTTCGGAGTGACAACATTTGCCTCCTTCTCTTTTCCTTTTGATTTCATAAGGGATTCAAAAGTCTGAAGCTCATTGTGGAAAGTAGTTAGGTTATATTTGATTTTATTCATCACCGCATTGGTGCGGAATGGCGGGAAACTCTTCAGAAGAGATTCCATAATAAAGGTTACCTGACTTTTCTCATCTATGACAACCCCATTTATCTCAGCCACGTTGAAGTGGACCATCATGTCAAGGACATGTTCCCTAACAGAGGCTCCCTCCTTCATACGTGAGTTGTAAACGTATTTGAGAGCATCATAATGGACCGATGAGGACGATTGTCCAAACATCTCATGTAATGATCCCATGATCTCCTTTGAGGTGACCATGCTCTCATGTTTCTTAGACAACACATCAGATATGCTGCCTAAGATATAGACTCGGGGCTTCTCATTAGCCCTAATCATTTTGTCATAAGCATCCCCAACAATTCGGTTTGCTGTCGAGCTGGGAGGGGAAGGACATTCCTCCGTTAAGACGAACCTCACATCATCAAGAACAAGAATCGTATTCAAGTTTGATTTCCAGGTTCCATAATTATCGCCGCTAAGTTTATTGAAGACGAGTAACTGGATAAAAGAGTTCTACATGCTGAAAAAGAATGAATTCTATTAGTGAATTGTTTGTAACTTATCCAATTTAAGAATTTAGCAAAAGTAATAATGTACCCATAAACTCATTATTGTTTTTGCAACGATACTTCAGTGAGTCAGAGCAACCGCTACCGAGGGACAGTCAATCACTCCTTGACTGAACCAAGACATTTTTGACTAAATGCTAATACCGGAATAACTCTTATTCCTATAACATTCTAGTTATCGCTACTTTGATCAAGAACTAACTAACACTTAGCAATTCTTGTAAGTGTGACCCGCCATTTTCTGACCTCAGAGGTCGGCCCCAACAATGCTACCGAACTGGAGAGACAAAGCTGGGAATGGACCTAAGAGACCCTATCCATTTCTGGAGTTTGAGTTGTTCCGAATCCCATGTTACATCTCTCCGAATGGATGGTGCTACTTCGGGCAACCTGCAGGCGCAACATGGGAATCTCACGGTCTAACCTAATGGAGGAGACCATAGGATGTGTTGACACACTTCCTTCGCTCACTTACTATAAATACTTTCTCCATTCACCTTGCTCTTGATTTATGCAAACACAATTCGAATGGGGATGCCCTATTGACATCACGAGGTCGAGCATAAATCTCACGGTGTGAACTTCGTGGAGAGCGTAAGAGGAAATTGATATATCATATATACCTTTTTCACTCCCACTAAGTATTTTAAACTATTTGGGTATACTTTTACTCAGGCATATTCCGGCTAAAACAATATAACCTAAGTCTACCAATATAACAATTATACTGGAATTACCTAAGTCTATTAACCTTTTAATAAACCTAGGTCTATGAGTTTAATTTATTAACTTTTAATAAACGCCACTCACGAAAGATAATTTATAAACCTATGGATTAAATTCACTCCCAAGTCGGTTCCTCAGTAGGGTGTTCCGCTTCCGCACGACTTAAGTACCCCAACCTAACCAGAACCTTCCTTAGTCAGAGTCCCTCTTTAATCGAAGTTTATAAATTATTGGTTTCCTAATTCTAATCTTATTAGAACTAGATAACCTAAGGTCTAATTAATTCCAGTTCTAAAACCATTTTAAAACTAATTAATAAACCTTAGGTTACATGCATTTCTATGTTATAAATTGTTTCATCATTCATCACATGAATAAACATACATTTATAACAGATCCATCACATGAATAAATGCATAACAATTATATGTTTAATTTTTAATTAATATAACCCTTATATTAATTATAATTAAAACATATAATATTTGTTTCATAAATTAATATAACTCTTATATTAATTCTTATGAAACCCAATAAACATGCATACAATATATTATAACACTTATAACATACTTTCAATGCATGGAGCATGCTTCCTATGGTGGGATTTTAGAATCTATATGGCATACTTTATGCACGTACAATCAGGGATTTTAATTAAAACATACATTCAGAATGCATAATTAATTAAACACACTAAATGGACTGATTTTGGCATTTAATGCAAGCAAACTACTAAATTATTACATTAATAATCTAGGATTAACATCGAACCACTTCGAACACTTCGAATTTGGGTCGAACCGACTTGTAAATGTGTGAACCGGAACTTCAAAAGGTTAAACCGGGCTGTAAAAGGCTGAATCGGGTCTCCAATTGATGAAACAGACCTCCAAAATGGAAAAGTCGATCTCGAAATAGTCAGAACCGGTCTAAAATTACCCGAACCGGATCGAAGACGAATCGAACCGGGCCAAAATAGTTGAACCGGTCAAAGTCAACTGAACCGGAGTCAAAGTCAACGGTCAACGAACCGGTCAACTCTATCATCTTCAATTTCACGGGCTGAAGAAAAAAAAATCATTGTAGCTGTTTTGCAGAAATAAAAAAAAAAAACCTCTGTTTTAATGTTTCAATGACCTCCGTGGCTTCTCTCTTCAAATTGAAGGCCTTCCCGAACACCGATCGACCCGAAACTTTTACAGCTTATTCTACACACTTTAATGCTCAAACACACTTGAGAAATTTGAAAATAAAGCACAAATTGATACTCAATTTAAATGCCAAATCCAGAAATTCACTTTAGACACCCAGAAAAAATAGATTTCAAAAAACACCCACCACATAACAAAATAGATCAAATTGAGTGCTCAAAATTGCTCTGATACCAATTGAAAGAGTCTAGATTAAGAAAGCGGAAGCAATTTTGGATCTTGAACACTCTAAGTTGATCAATTTTGTAAAATAAAATGCATGCTCAAAACTGGAAAACGGAGGGATAGAAAACTCAACTTTGAATATAAAATTCTCTTCACGCGGTGGATGGTTTTCAACACGAACACTTCGTGGACAACCGTTAGAGTCTTCCCTACTATCTTCAGGCCTTGGAACGGATTGTGGGATCCTAGATTGAGGGAATTTAGAAGAAAAGACCTCAAAGGTCACTAATTTGGGAATTTAGAATTTTCTGTAAAATTCTCATAACATCCCTTAAATCACCATTATATAAAACTTCAAAAAGCTTCAATGGAGTGAAAACTCAAGGGTGATGAGGATGCATTCAGATGGAGGTGACAAATTTTGGTGAATTTTGAAGATGAGAGGGATTGGGCAAGTTGTACTTTGGATTTTATTGAAAATCCATGAAAATCCACTAATTTCCATTTAATTTTAATTTAAAAATCAATATTAAATTGATTTTTAATTAAAATTAATTTAATTAATTATTTTTTAATTTAATTTAATATCAAATATTAAAATAAATTGCCCGATCCCGATCGTTTTTCCAAACATGAATCTTTATTCATGCTATAAACCGATCCAATATTTAAATCATATTTAAATATATACACCTCCTTTTAATCATAATTTAATTAATAATTAAGCTATGGTTCGTTAAATATAACACATATAATTAACGTTTTCTCCCAAACTCGAATTTGAACAATTCAAAATCTTTTCTCTCAAAATGTTACAAGGCTTAGTCCGAGCTAGTAAGAAGGACTTAATGACCTACAGATCATGAGCTCCAACGATACGTGATTAACCGATCAAACTCTTTAACCTAGCTAATCAACATTCGTTAACCACCAGGACACTCCACTAAAGCCCAGTGGTTGCACTCTCCTCACTATAGATATATTTCTGTCCACTCGATATAACCATGATTAGTAAGTCGATCCTTCACAGGTCGTTCGTAATTACATGTGGGTCAAAAAAAATTATTGTTTTACCCCTGTAATTACCTCTTGTTCCTTAAGTACCACTGATCATCTAATGAACAATTGGTTTGTGGTCCAACCAGCAAACCGAATCCCTCTCGGGGGAATGAGAGGGGTGGGCCCATTGTTCAAGGTCTGGAGTCAGCACTTAAGGGAACAACCTCTCTACTTATGCCTAAAGCGGGTACGAGTGAATTCCATCTTGCAGTACTATGTTCCCAGCTATCTACCCGATTTTATCCTTGAAATGGGAGGCTTATTGAGTCGGCAATCTCAGGCCACTCTCACCCATGCAAATCTAAGGATAATCTTGAATAAACAGGAGTTCATAGAACACTCAGGATTAAGATCGCGTTACCTAGGCCATCGTATGAATATAGTCAGTTAAGACAGTAAACAGAATTATAAAGTCTAAGTGACTATTTCGTGGTCCAGTCTTATGCAAGCTCATTACATAGGGCACCCCCACTCACATGTCTCCACATGAACGATTTCGGATCACATCGTTTGTACTCTACAAAGTGGGTTGCATCCATAGTGTCCCCAAGATAAGGTACCCAACCCTATCCTTATACTATAGACTATTCTGGCAATAACTTGAACTTGATCCAGTTTTATGTCACACATAAAGTTCAAGTATTCATCCTATAGCCAAGGGTTCTTTATTGAATTAAGGTTACACAATACACAATTCACTTTATTCAATAATACCTTTACTGAATAAATCTCAATAACAACTTTATTGCAAAATAGAGTATACATTCAATTTACAAAACCACGAGTTTTAGGACATAAAACCCAACAGGAAGAACATCTCCTTCAATTTCTTGCTAGCAGTTTTTCCCTTGCACCGAAAATTTCAGGTTCAACTTTCATTTTGGGTTCCTCAAAATTTATCAACACAACCACTCAATATTTTTTTTTAAACCTCAAGTTCGGCATCTTAGCTTACTTACCTCAAAATGTCAGCTTATAATTCCTCCTCATGAGCTCAAAAGAGACTGATCTCCTCACACTGTTCTAGTATCCGAGAACTTTGAACACCTCTCTGTGTTCTGCACTTTTCTCCTTCTTCCTCTTCATATTTTCACACTAGCCGACGAGTTTTGTATTATACACTCAATTTCTGACAAGAAATTGCCCACGGATTAGGAGAATTTTGAGCTACAAAGGTATGAGTTTTATTCTCTATTTTTCCAGATTTGAGAATGCTTTTTGTTTTGTAAAATTGATCAATTTAGAATGTTCAAGATCTGAAATTGATTCTGCTTCCTTAATGTGCCATCTTTCAAGGGGATGATCATCCTCAAGGAGACCATGCATTGATTACAGACGATGTTTGGACAATCGTCCTCATCGATCTATCATGATGCCCTTAAGAATGATTACAACTCCCATATGATGGAGACGAAAGCGGAGAAGACAAAACAAAGTAAATACGATTTACTCGTTGTTGAAACATGTTTAGTGGAACATGATGATTCATCCTCGATACTTGATTCAGGAGCCACTAACCATGTGTGTTCTTCCATTTCTGGAAACTAGCTCCTGGAGGCAGCTTGCTGATGGTGAGATAACTCACAGGGTTCGAACATGAGAGATTGTGTTGGTTAGAGTAGTGGGAGTGGTGATGTTGTTATTTAGAGATGGATTCATTTTACTAGGAAATGTACTTTTGATTCGTGGAATCAAAAGAAATCTTGTATCTAACTCTTGTTCATTTGCAAAAGAGGTGTACGAATATGTTCTACTAAACATCAAAAAAACTTATATGTGTTAAGACCAACAGAGATAAAAGATTTTTTGAACCAAGAGATGTTTAAAATAACTGACACTCAAAATAAAAGGCATAAGCTTTTTCCAAGTACCTATCTTTGGCACTTGAGACTAGGCCACATTAATCACAATAGGATTGGGAGACTTGCTAAGAGTGGCCTCTTAAATCAGTTAGAAGACAACTCATTACAACCATGTAAGTCCTATCTTGAGGGAAAAGTAACGGAACGACATTTTTTAAAAAAAATGGTTATAGAGCCAAAAAACCCTTGGAACTCGTGCATTTGGATCTCTGTGGTCCAAGTAATGTCAAGGCACGAGGCGGGTATGGATATTTCATCGGTTTCATTGATGATTATTCTAGGTATGACTATCATTACCTAATGCATCATATGTCTGAAACCCTTGAAAAGTTCAAGGAGTATAAGGCAGAAGTTGAGAATACATTAGGTAAGACAATTAAAATGCTTCAATCAGATTGATGTGAAGATTATATGGATTTTAAGTTCAAAGCCTATATGATAGAACATGGAATCGTATCCCAACTCTCAGTGCAGAACGGTGTATCCGAGAGGAGAAACAGAATCCCATTAGACATGGTTCGATTTATGATGAGTTATGTTCAGCTGCATAGTTCGTTTTGGGGATATGTAGTAGAAGCTGCTGCATATATTTTCAACATGGTTCCCTCTAAGAGTGTTTCAGCAACACCCCATGAGTTATGGAAAGGGAGAAAATGTAGTTTACGTCACTCCAGGATTTGGGGATGTTTGGCACATGTGTTGGTGTCCAATCTGAAGAAACTGGAACATCGTTCAAAATTATGTTTATTCGTACGATACTCCAAGGAAACGAAAGGCGATTTGTTTTATGATGCTCAAGACAACAAGGTGTTTGTGTCGACAAAATGACATGTTCTTAGAGGAAGACCACATTTGAGATCATCGCCCTCGAAGTAGAATTCTTTTACGCAAAATTTTGAAGGAAGCTACGGATAAAAAAAAAAGAGTTGTTGATCAAGTTGGTCCCTCTCAAGAGTTGAAATGCCTCGATGTAGTGGGAGAGATGTTAGACCATTCGACCGTTACATGGGTTTGACTGAAACCTAGGTCGTCATACCTGATGATGGCATTGAGGATCCATTGACCTATAAAAAGAAAATTAATGACATAGATAGTAACCAGTGGATTAAAGCCATAGACCTCGAAATGGAGTCAATGTACTTCAATTCAGTCTGGGAACTTGTAGACCAACAAGAGGAAACAAGACCAAGTCGGTATGGAGCAAACCTTTAAGGCTCGACTTGTGGCTAAGTGTTATACCCAACGGGAAGGGGTGGACTATGAATAAACCTTCTCCCATGTTGCCATGCTTAAGTCGATTAGAATAGTCTTGTCCATTGCCACATTTTATGATTATTAAATTTGGCAAATGGATGTCAAGAAAGCCTTTCTGAATGGCAATCTTGAAGAGAGTATCTACATGGTACAACCTGAGGGGTTCATGATTTACGGTCAAGAGAAACAGGTTTGCAAGCTTAAACGATTCATCTTGATTGAAACAACCATTTAGATCCTGGAATATAAGATTTGATACTGCAATCAAATCTTATGGTTTTGAACAGAATAGTGACGAACCTTGTGTAGACAAGAAGATAGTCAATACTACTGTAGGTTTCTTAGTCTTATACATAGACAATATCCTACTCATTGAGAATGATGTAGGATTCCTGACTGACGTTAAGCAATGGCTACCGACTCAATTCCAAAAGAAATATTTGGGAGAGACTCAGTTTGTCCTTGGAATCCAAATTGTTCAGAATCACAAGAACAAAATGCTAATACTGTCTTAGGCATCTTACATTGAGAAGATATTGATTACATATATGATGCAGAATTCCAAGAAAGGGTTAATTACCTTTGAGGCATGGAGTTCATTGGTTGAAGAAACAATGTCCTAAGACACCTCAAGAAGTTGAGAATATGAGACACATTGCCTATGCATCAGATGTCGGTAGTCTGATGTATGTCATGTTATGTACTTGACCTGACATATGCTATGCAGTGAGAATTATCAGCAGGTATGAGTCCAATCAAGGATATGATCATTGGACTCCCGTTAAAAATATCCTCAAATATCATAGGAGAACAAAAGACTATATGCTTGTGTATGACGCGAAGGATCTGATTCTTGCAGGATAGACTAACTCTGATTTTCAGACTTATGTAGATTCGAGGAAATCCACATCGGGATCAGTGTTCACTCTTAACGGAGGAACAATAATTTGGAGGAGTATAAAGCAAGGCTGTATTGCTGACTCCACCCTGGAAGCTGAGTACGCCATGTAGGAAATAGAATTCCCTTGAATAGCAGAAACGTGGTATTGGATCGTAACTGCATGTTTTGTTTTGGATTACTTCAAAAACAAGTACATTGAGAATAAAAAAGAGACAAGCATATAAGCATTGATTAGCATAAATAGAACATGTTGTGAGTTATCTAAACTAAAGAGAATACAAAATTACCTTTGTAGTTTCTAGAAACAACAACTACTTGCTTCCTCTCCAATGTTGCACAACATAGTGACTTTTATCTTTCGCTTTTTCTCAACAGGACAACACCACAAGGAAAACTTCCTATCCTCTGAGTTTTAGATCTTGGCTTGGTAGAAAACTCCAACAATTTGGTAGAAGGAGATTTGAGAGAGATTGAGAGAGTAAGTGATCTCACCAAATCACACCATTCATCGATTAACCAAAACTTCTCCCAACTCCCCATACTTATCGATGGGGATTGGAAGAAGAACAAGGAAGTGGTGGGGAACGTGTTGATGCCACGTTCCCCTTTTAATTTATTTTAAATTAATATATTAAATAATTAATAAAATATAATAAAATCATATTGAATTATATTAATATAAATAACTTTTAAACTAAATCACATTTAATTAATTGAATTAATTAACTCCTTAATTAATTAATTAAACATCATATGTTTAATTTATGTAATTTAATCACATTCCCTTATAACCTATAGTTTTAATGCACATCTTATGCACATTAAATTTTAACTTATAGTTTTAAATATGAATCTCATTCACATTTAAATAATATTTGAACTCTTTAAAATATTTAATTCACTTAATCAATTAACTTTGAATCATATTAAAATTAATTTATACTATAAAGTTTTAATGTACATAAAAACTTTAAATTATAATGTATCTCCATACATCATGCTTATTCTGTAATTGAATTTGAACATTTCAAATTCAAATGATCTAAGAACCCTTTACGAGATAGGAAGTTGACCTAATGGACCTACAGATCAGAAGCTCCAACGATACAAGATTATCCAATTAATCTCATTAACTTCCTAATCAACATTCGTTAACTGTGGGAACAGTCCACCAATGTCCCGAAGTTGCACTCTTCTCACTGCAGATATATTTCTGTGTCCATGGTGGACCAATAAAAGCAAGTCAATCCTTCACGAATGTTCGTAACACCAGCTGGGTCAAATTACCATCTTACCCCTGGGTTACATCTTTTACCTTGAGTCCTAGTGCTCCTCTAATGAACAACCTGTTTGTGGTCCTACCAACAAACAGATTTCCCTCTCATGGCAATGAAATGGGTGGACCCTTTGTTCAAGTCTCGGAGACACCACTTAAGGGAACATTCATCTACTTACCCTAATAGGCGTGAAGAAGTGAATTCCTTCATGCTAGGTTAAGTCCCAGCTGCCTGCTCGGTCTTGTTCCCATACTAGTCAAAGGACAATCCCTCGCAAATAGGAGTTCGTAACTTGCTCAGAATTGAGATCAAGTTGCCTAGGTTATCCTATTGAAATAGAAACCTAACCAATCAACGGAACATCTAGTGATTACTATTTCGTGGTCCTGTCTTATGCAATCTCATTACATAGGATATCCCCACTCACATGTCGTCGGCACGAACACGTTATGATCACTATGTATGTATCATATACAAAGTGGATCATATCCATAGTATTACTAGGATGAGGTACCCAATCTTATCCCCTTATTATAGACCCTTTAGGTTGTATCTTGAACTGAGATCCTTGTATGTCCACTACATTGAGTTAGAGAGACATACAACAACCTCGGATGTTAGTTTATTGGATTTAGAGTTAACTTAAGGCAATATCGAAAATAATGATAAGCAATAACTCTTTATTGATTTAATTAGAACATTATTTACAAACTACGAGTTTTAGGGCATAAAACCCAAAAAAACTCTCACTTGAACTAAAACTATAGTGGGGTACATTAGAATAAAAAACAGAGGTTACAAAGATACAAAATATAAACTAGGGCATCCATGTACCTATTACATATCTCCCACTTCTGCTAGATTATCCTATGTACATGTCTCGTAGACCTAGACTCTCCAGATGACCCTCGAACACTTAAGCCGTGAGAGTCTTTGTAAAAGGATCAACAATGTAGTGCTCCCAAGTGATCTTCGTGACTATCACATATCCTCGTTGCACTATCTCCCAAATTAGATGATATTTCCTATCGGTGTTATTCTCTAGCTTGTGGCTACGAGGTTCCTTTGAATTGGCTACCGCACCACTGTTGTCACAGTATAAGGTGATGGGAAATTCAATATTTGGAACGACTTCCAAACCAGTCAGAAATTTCTTTAGCGAAACACCCTCCTTAACTGCTTCACGAGTAGCTACATATTCAACCTCCATCGTGGAGTAGGCGATGCATCCTTGCGTGACGCTACACCACACTATAGCTCTCCGATTAAGGGTGAAAATTGATCCCGATGAGGATTTCCTATAATCCTTATCGGTCTAAAAAATCAGAATCAATGTATCTTGTAAGGACCGAATCCTTAGACCCATACACATACGTGTATAGTCCCTCGTTCGTCTTAGATACTTGAGGATATTCTTGACTGCGGTCCAGTGGTCTAACCCTTAATTGGACTGGTACCTACTGACTATTCCCACAACATAGCAAATGCTTGGCCTCGTGCATAGCATAACATACTTTAAACTATCTACTGCTGAGGCATAGAGAATACGTCTCATATCCTTAACTTCATGAGGTGTCTTACGATACTGTTCCTCAGACAAATGAATTTCATGCCTAAAGGGTAATAAACCCCTTTTGGAATTCTGCATCGAATATCAAACCAACATTTTATCGATATAATGTTAGGGTATTTGCCCTAATCTCGTGTAGTTTGTAATACAGTTGTTTGAAATGAATAAGAGTTATTTATTTATCAAACTTTGTATCTCGAATTTTATAAACATATTCCAATAAACTAAGCCCTAGGGTCATATTATATGAGAGAACTAAAGCTTAAACGGTCTGTAGTTGATAGATGGGGAGGATCACGTTCGAGTTAATGACTCGAACGGTCTACAGTATACGGATAGGGTTAGAAACCTCATCCTGGTGACACTGTGGATGTGGCATGCTTTGTATTAGATACAAATGAGGTTATCCAGCTCGTTCATGTGGTTGACATGCGAATTGGGGCATCTTGTGCAATGAGATTGTACACCACTGAGTCGTGAATTATTAGACCTACTGATGTAACACCGTTAACAGTATAGGACTAATAACTTCGCAGATGACCATTAGTGACTCGTCCTTAATTCTGAGCGTGTTACGGATTCCTGTCTGCGGAGGTTTGTCATTTGACTAGTACGGGTGAGGGTGGCGAAAGTACGCCCAATATGCCTATCTTCTTGGGAACAGAACCACGTGGGGAGCTGGGAACTTAACTAAACAAGAAGGAATTCACTAGGTCCCGATCTAGGGAAACAAGAGGTGTTGTGCCCTTAAGTGTTGCCTCCACGGCTTGAACAATGGGCACCCACCCTCTCACTGGCTCGAGAGGGATGTTGTTTATGGTTGGACCATGCAACAAAGTTGTTCATTAGAGGAGCAATGAGACTTAAGGAAGGAAAAGTAGACACAGGGGTAAAACAGTAATTTGACCTAGCAGTGACTACGAACAACCTGTGAAGGGGGCAACTCACGGGCATTGGTTATATCGATGGGCACAACTTGTCCTACAATGATGGGAGTGCAACTACGAGCTTTAGTGGAGTGTTACTATAGTTAATGTATGTTGATTAATCGGGAAAAAGAGTTTGATCGGTTTAATCTCGTATCGTTGAAGCTCGTCAATTGTAGGTCCATTAAGTCTCCTTGTTGGCTCAAATTGGATAAAATGAGGGTTTACAGTTTGGAGTGGAATTGAAGTGTCTAAATTAATGAAAAGGGCATTTATGTCATTTATATGTGATATAATGGACATAATATATAGTTTAATGTGAGTGAGATTCATAATAAACTATATTATAGCCTAATTGATTAATTAGGGCTAATTTGGAGAAATTGAATTGAGAAAAATTAAATTGAATATGATTCAATTTAAAATTCCACAATTATGCAAATATGATTCATATTTGCATAAGAAGGGATGTGATACCTTATATTATATGATATTCAAATATGATTTGCATATCATATGGCTGTGGTAAAATGGTGAATTGGTGGAGATTTTAACTTCACCACACACCATTATAAATAGGTAGAATGTGAGACATTCCATAAGCAATCTTGCCATTTTTTGGAATTCCATCCAATAGTGCAAGTGAAATTCTCTTAAGCTCTCTCACTCAATTCTCTCAATTAGCGATTCGTTGATCAAGTATGAGAGTTCATTAGATCGAGGGAGATCGTGATTCGAGGAGAACATCAAAGAAGCGTTCATCAAGAGGTTAGTAATTATTTTACTCACTGTTTTTTCCTTCTCGAACAACATGTTTAGCCTAGAAATGTATGAGATACTTTATGTTTTAAGAAAATTAGAACAACAACGAATCAACGACGTTTGACAACGCTTCCACTGTGGGAAATCCATTCCCTTCATATAAGATGCTTGAGACAGAGCTAGCGTTTTGTTCTTGCGATTCATGAAAATTTGAATTCTAGAACATATTGCGCCTCTCCCAAATCATTCATTCGGAATTGGGTTGCCAACAAATTCTTTATGTCAGTTAGGTATCCTACATCATTCCCAATGAGTAGGATATCATCCACCTATAGTACTAAGAAAGCTACGTTATCGCTGATGATCCTCTTGTAAACACAAGGCTGATCAACGTTTTGGTTAAAGCCATAAGACTTTATCGTTGTATCAAATCCTATGTTCAGAGATCTGGATGCTTGCTTCAAACCATAAATGGAACGATTGAGCTTGCAAACTTTTTGCTCCTTACCTTGGGATATGAACCCTTCGGGCTGAGACATATAGATACACTCGTCAATATTACCATTCAAAAAGGCAGTCTTGATGTCAATTTGCCAAATTTAATAGTCATAAAATGTGGCTATGGCCAAGAGTATCCTTATTGACTTTAACATAGCAACAGGAGAAAAAATTTTCTCATAGTCAACTCCTTCCCTTTGGGTAAAACCCTTTGCCACGAGTCTAGCCTTAAAGGTATGTACCTTTCTGGTTGAATCTTTCTTGCTCTTATAGATCCATTTGCACCCTATGGGTCTTACCCCTTCAGATTGGTGTACAAGTTCCCAAACTGGATCGAAGTACATTGACTCCATTTCAAGGTCCATGGCTTTGATCCATTGGTCCTTATCTACGACGTCATTCATTGCCTATTTATATGACAATTGATCCTCTATGTCGTCATCCAGTATGACAACCAGAGTTTCAGTTAGACCCAAGTAGCGATCTGGTTGGGTAACAACCCTCCCACTGCGTCGAGGCATTCTCAACTAATACAAGGGCGAGATTGACTTGATGTGCCGGCTTCTTCATCAACTCTTGATGAAGGTCCGATTGGTCAACAACTCTTGTTGACTCTTCTATAGCTTCATTTAATACTAACTTACTACGTGGTTTATGGTTTCTCATGTGATCTTCTTCTAAGAAAGTGGTGTTTTTTTGATACAATCACCTTATTTTCTTGTGGATTGTAGAAAAGGTCACCCCTCGTTTCCTTGGGATAGCCTACAAATAGGCATAATCTTGAACGAGATTCGAATTTGTTCGAATTTGTCACTAGCACGTGCGCCGGATAACCCCAAATCCTGAAGTGACGCAAACTAGGTCTACGCCCCTTCAACAACTAAAAAGGTGTTCCTGAAACACTCTTTGATGGAACGGTGTTCAAGATTTGAATTGCAGTCTCACCGTAACCCCACAACGAGTCAAGCAATTGAGCGTAGCTCATCATGGAGCGAACCATGTCTAACAAGGTTATGTTCCCCCTTTCTGACACACCATTCTATTATGGTGTATTAGGTGTTGAGAATTGTGACTGGATTCCATGTTCTATCAAATAGTCATGGAATCTCAAGTTCATATACTCTCTACCTCGATCTGATTGAAGTGTCTTAATGGTCTTCCCTAATGCATTTTCTACTTCAGCCTTGAACTCTTTGTACTTTTCAAGAGCCTCAGACTTATGATGCATTAGATATAGATAACCATACCTTGAATAATCATCTCTAAAAGAGATAAAATATTCATACCCTCCTCTAGCTTTTACATTCACTGGACCATAAAGATCCGAATGTATAAGCTCAAAGGGCTCTTTGTTATAACCTTCTCCAGTTAAAGATCCCTTAGTTATTTTTCCTTTCAGACAGGACTCACATGGAGGTAAAGAATAATCTTCTAACTCGTTTTGAAGTTCATTCGTTACTAATCTCTCAATCCGGTTGAGATTTATATGACAAAGTCTTAGATGCAAAAAATAGGTATTATTATTTGGAGAAATCGTTTGCCTTTTACTTTGAGTATTTGTAGTTTTAAACATCTCATGATTTAAAATTGCTTTAGATTCGTTCGGTCTTAATACGTACAAGTCGTTTTCTAATGTAGCAGAACAAATATTGACACCTTCTTTTATAATGAATGCTTCATTAATAGAAAAAAAATATATTTATGTTCGAGCAAACAAGAGATGTATATTAAGTTCCTCTGAATTCTAGGAACTATATACAAGTTTTCTAAAAACAGGAACCTATCTCTAAAAAACAGCTTCACCTCTCCCCCTGCATGAGCTTAGATAACGTCTCCCATTCCGACCCTGAGCGTCATCTCACCCTCATCGAGCTCCTTGAAGGAACTAATTTCCTATAAACAAGAGAAAACATGGTTAGTGGCTCCTGAATGAAGTATCTAGGTAAAGTCATCACTTTCCACTAAACATGATTCTAGAATAAGTAAATCACATTTACCTTTTTTCTCTTTAGCTCAACAAGGCATTTCAGGCACTTTCGCTTCCAGTGCCCGTCCATGTTGCAGTGGAAAACATTCCTTTATCTGCAATCCTGGTCTTTCCCTTGCCTTTGTCAGTCGCAGTAGGTGCTTTCCCCTTCCCTCCTTTCTTCATCTTCTGGATCTTCTTAAGGCTAGAAGAGGAACCGGAGGACTTAGTCCCAGATGATGAACCTTGTTGAAACTTTCTGGAATGGGCAAAAAGACTTGCCTCTCCATCAACCTGCCCGTTATTTTATATAAGAGACTGAAAAGTCTGCAGCTCGTTAAAGAGAGTAGTCAGGTTGTACTCTATCTTGTTCATCACCACATTGCTACATAATTGCAGGAAGCTCTTCGAAAGAGATTCCAAGATGAACGACACCTAACTTTGCTTGTCAATAATCACCCCGTTCATTTCTACCACATTGGAGGGAAAGTGGGGAACGTGTCCTCCTACCACGTTCTCAATTTTATTTTATTTATTTATTTTTATAATATTAAATTTAATATCATATATTTAATTAAGATTCAATCACATATAATCCATTTTCCCTTTAACCTATAGTTCTAATGCACATCTCATGTACATTAAATGTTAACCTATAGTTTTAAATATGAATCTCATTCACATTTAATTAATATTTGATCTCTTTCAAATATTTCAATTCTCTCAATTTAATATGAATCATAAATTAAATTATACTATAAAGTTTTAATGTACATAAAAACTTTATATTATAATGTATCTATATACATCAATGTTATTCCCTTATTGAATTTGAACATTTCGATTCAAACAATCTAAGAACACTTTACGAGCTAGAAGGCGTACCGAATGGACCTACAGATCAGAAGCTCTAACGATACGAGATTATTCGGTTAATCTTATTAACCTCCTAATCAACATTCGTTAACTGCAAGAACACTCTACTAAAGTCCCCGTAGTTGCACTCTTCTCAATGCATATATATTTTTTGTGTCCACGGATATTGACCAATAACAACAAGTCAATCCTTCATGAATGTTCGTAACACCAGCTCGGTCAAATTACTGTTTTACCGCTAGGTTACATCTTTTACCTTAAGTTACAGTGCTCCTCTAATGAACAACCTGTCTGTGGTCCTACCAACGAACAGAAGTCCCTCTTGGGTCAATGAGAGGGTCGGACCCTTTGTTCAAGCCTCGAAGACACCACTTAAGAGAACATTCATCTACTTACCCTAATAGGCAGGAAGGAGTGAATTCCATCTTGTTATGTTAAGTCCCCAGCTGCCTGCTCGGTCTTGTCTCCAAGAAGTTAGGCTTAATTAGTCGGTGACTCAAGCCACTATCACCCATACTAGTCTGCGGGCAATCCCTCGCAAACAGGAGTTCGATCACATAAACAACCGAGGGCCATTGTTTTAATGTTTGGGATGTATGCCCTAATCTCGTGAAGTTTGTAATACTTATTGTTTTAATAAATAAAGGTTGTTTATTTATCAAACTTTGTATCTCGAATTTTATAAACTTAATTCAATAACCTAAGCTACAGGGTGATATTATATAAGAGAACTAAAACTTGAACGATGTGTAGTTGACACACGGAAGGATCACGTTTGAGTTAATGACCCAAACAGTGTAAAGTATATGGATAGGACTAGAAACCTAATCCTGGTGACACGGTGGATGTGGCTCGTTTTGTATTAGATACAAACGAGGTGTTCCAGCTTGTTCATGTGGTTGACATGCGAGTGGGGGCATCCTGTGCAATGAGATTGTACAAGACCGGACCGTGAATTATTAGACCTACTGATGTAACACCGTTAACAATATGAGACTAATAACTTCGTAGATGACCATTAATGACTCGACCTTAATCTTGAGCGTGTTACAGACTTCTGTCTACGCGAGCATGACCTTTGACTAGTACGGGTGAGGGTGGATTGAGTCCACCCAATAGCCTATCTTTTTGGGGACAGGACAAAGTGGGGAGCTGGGAACTTAACTACGCAAAAAGGAATTCACTCGTTCCCGAACTAGGAAAACAAGAGGGGTTGTTCCTTTAAGTGCTGCCTCCAGGGCTTGAACAACAGACGCCCACTCTCTAAGTGGACCAAGAGGGACGTTGTTTATGGTCGGACCATGCAACAAAGTTGTTCATTAGAAGAGCAACGGGAGTTAAGGAACAAGAAGTAGGCACATGGGTAAAACGGTAATTTGACCCAACAGTGACTACAAATAACCTGTGAAGGGACGACACGCGGACATTGGTTATATCGATGGAGACAACTTGTCCTACAGTGATGGGAGTGCTGCTACGAGCTTTAGTGGAGTGTTACCGTAGCAAATGAATGTTGATTAACCGGGTCAAAAAGTTTGATCGGTTAATCTCGTATCATTGAAGCTTGTCAATTATAGGTCCATTAGGTCCCTCTGTTGGCTCAAATTGGACAAAATGATGGTTTACAATTTGGAGTGAATTTGAAGTGTTCAAATTCATTAAAAGAGTATTTCGGTCATTTATATGTGATATAGTTTACATAATATATAGTTTAATATTAATGAGATTCATAATAAATTATAGTATAGCCTAATTGATTAATAAGGGCTAATTTGAACAAATTGAATTGAGAGAATTTAAATTGAATATGATTCAATTTAAAATTCTGCAATTATTCAAATTTGATTTGTATAATAAGGGATGAGATATCTTATATTATGTGATATGCAAATATGAATTGCATATCTTATGGTTGTAGTAAAATGGTGAATTGGTGGAGATTTTAACTCCATCACACACCATTATAAATAGGTGCTTTATGAAGCATTAGTAGGAAATTGTTCTCATTTTTGGAATTCCATCCAAAGAACAAAATAAATTCTCTCTTGTTTTTCTCTCAATTCTCTACAACTCTCTAACCCAAATTCCAAAGGGAGTTCCACCACTCTCCCTCTAGCTCCCGAGATCAATCGAGAAGATCTTTCGAAAGTATTTTTTTGTTTGCTTCGAGTTTCGGTTTGAGGATCGAGATCGTTATTCCGTTGGATCGAGAGAAATTGAGGAGGAAATCGAAGAAAGGTTCTTCAAGTGGTTGGTATGGCTTTTACTTTTTGTTTTCCTTCTCGAAACAACATGCTTAATCTAGAAATGTATGTTGATGCATTTAACTTTTAAAAAAAAGAAACACAACGAATCAACGACGTTTTACAATGCTTCCGCTGCGGAAAATCCATTTCCATCAATCGGTATCCGAGCCCAACGTTTCTCTTCGTTGTGTGTTCTGTATTTTTCTTAAAATTAAGGTGGGTAGCATTAATTTCATGTGATGAATGTTAATGTTTTTGGTTTTGGAACTTAGACTAGATTTACATTTTTCGTTGATAAGATCAACGTAAGGGCCCGTTATTTTGGGCATATTTTAATGTAAATCGAGTCTGTAAGTCTGGGTCGTTCGTGGCATGAGATGTTGTAAAGAAACGCAGCGAAAACGAGCAAAAATAAGCAAGGATAGTTGTTGGGCAGAGGACAACGTTGCGACATTGTTCGTCAGCGTCATAACGTTATCCGTGCGATAGGAGACGCTGCTGCAGACCAGTGTTGCAACGACATTCAGAGTTAAGACACCATATGCACGCACAACGTTGTGACGCCAGGCGCGACATTGCAACGTTGCGCACGTTGAGAACGCTGCCAAGGCACTGGGTAGCGCAACGTTGCAACGCTGCCCACGACGTTGCCATGTTGTTTCGATAGTGGAGCAATGCTCGCATTTTTCGTGGGAAGTGGACGAGATGGGGCATGTTGGAGCGGTTTCAGCCGAAATTTATTAATTTTATTTAATTTATATTATGTTAATTAAGTAATTTTATTAATTTAATTAATTAATATTAACACAAGTGTTATATTGATATTAATTAATATTAATATAAGTATTATATTAATATTAATGAATTTAATTAATGTCCCTAGGGTGCCAAAACCGGTTCAATTTTTCTATTTAATTCTTTTATGCAAGTGTTGTATGAAATTTCTATGTGCATAATGTATGCTATATAGTTTAAAATCCTACCTTAGGTTAGGCATTTCGTGCATCATGTTTATATTATAAGTGTAATAATATATAGTATGCATGATAGGTTATATTATAAGAGTTATAATATAAAGCATGTTTTATTTTAATTAATATAAGTGTTATATTATTTAGATTAAAAGCATTGACATGCATTTAATCATGTGATGAATGTATGTTATATAGTTTAATTATTCATGTAATGAATGATGAAGCACAATAACATTGAAATGCATGTAACCTAAGTTAATTAATTGGTTTTAAATGGTTTAGAACTTGAATTAATTAGAATTAGGTTTTCTAGTTCTAATAAGATTAGAATTAGGAAGTCAATATGACTTATGGATGGTGAATAATTAATTACTCTGTCTAAGGAAGGTTTTGTCTAAGGCTGGGGTGTTTAAGCTGACGCTTTGTGGAACACCCCTACTTGAGAACTAACCTGGAAGTGAATTTTGTCCGGAGATTCATAGGTTATATTATTGTGAGTGTAGTTAATTAAGAGTTAACTAAATATACTCACATAAGCCTAAGTTAATAATTTGATTATAGACTTAGGCTAATCCAATATAAGAGTAATATTGGTAGACTTAGGTAAATATAGTTGATTTATCTAGGTTAATCCCGTTAAACTAAAGTGTTGAGTGGGAGGAATTATATTGTATAAGATTTATTTAAATTCCACTTACAAATCTCCGTGAAGTTCACATCGTGATATCCATACTCGGCCTCGTGGCGCAAATTGGAGCATCCCCCTTTGGATGGTATTTGTATGGGTCAATATTCAAGGTGAATGGAGAGTGTACTTATAGTGAGTGGGAGTGGGAACTATGAAAATGGAACCCATGGTCTCTTCTATCTATTCGCACCGTGAGACACCCATATCCGCCTGCAAGTTTGGCATGGACCAGAAAATCCCTTCAGATGTCCTTGATCATAGGAGTCGGAATACCGTGAATTCCCGAAAGGGATACGATTTCCTTATTGGTTTTCCTTCGTAGTCATCCCTTCGGCGACTATTGTTTGGGCGGGTACTATGAAAATTTAAAGATAGAGGGTGACACTCATGGGTTTCATTAAGAGTTAATGAATTCATACCAAAAAATGGTAACAACATGCCTATAGGAATAAGAGTTATTTTTGTATTAGGGTTTGGTCGAGAATGTCTCAACCCAGAGGAGGAGTGATTATGTCTACCCTTCGGTGGCGATCATTCAAAACCTTTGGGGTATCATGAATGAATTGAAATTCCCGCAGCAGAAAACGACATGAAACGTCGTGGTTTTCGTTGCACAATTCGTTTCTTAAAATTGAATTAAACTACTTAAATCTAGGCTAAACATGTTGTTAAAGGAGAAGAAAACAATGAGTAACTTGTTACTTACTTGTTGAAGAACTGTTCTTCAAACCTTTTCCTCCTCTGGTCACGATCCCTCTCCAAACAATGATCTCTACGAACTCGATCCTCGAACCGAATGACAAGACACTTCCAAAGGGTCTTCTCTGTGGTTCTCGGTAGGTTGAGGGAGAGTCTGTGGGACTCCCTTTGGTTTAGGGTTTGGAGAAGTGATAGAGAGATTTGAGAGAGATTGAGAGAATGTCTTTTGCTCTTGGAAGCCAAATCCAAAAAATGACAACTTGTGTTGTGAGATGCCTTTGAATGCATCTATTTATAACCGTGTGTAGTGGAGTTAAAATTACCACCAATTCATCATTTTACCACAACTATATGATATGCGAATCATATTTTCATATCACATAATATAAGGTATCTCATACCTTATTATACAAATCTCATTTGCATAATTTTGGAATTTTAAATTGAATCACATTCAATTTAATTTCTCTCAATTCAATTTCTCCAATGTAACAATAATTAATCAATTAGGCTATACTATAGTTTATTATGAATCTCATTCACATCAAACTATATATTATGTAAACTATATCACATATAAATGACATAATTACCCAATTAATGAATTTGAACACTTCAAATTCACACGAAACTTTAAACCCTCAATTTATCCAGTTTCAGCCAACAGAGTGACCTAATGGATGTACTGATGACGAGCTCCAATGATACGAGATTAACCTGTCAAACTCTTTGACCTGGTTATTAAACATTCATTAGCTACAGTAACACCCCCCTAAAACCCGTAGTTGCACTCCCATCACTGTAGGACAAGTTGTGTCCATCGATATAATCAATGCTTGTGAGTCGACCCCTCACAGGTTATTCATAGCCACAGCTGGGTCAAATTACCGTTTTACCCCTGTGTCTACCTCTTGCTCCTTAAGTCTCACTGCTCCTCTAATCAACAACTATGTTGCATGGTCCAACCATAAACAACAACCCTCTCGAGCCAGTGAGAGGGTGGGGCCCCATTGTTCAAGCCCTGGAGATAGCACTTAAGGAAACAACCCATCTAGTTTCCCTAATTCGAGAACAAGTGAATTCCATCTCGCGTAGTCAAGTTCTCAACTCCCCACGTGGTCCTATCCCTGAGATGATAGGCATATTGCGCGAGCAACTGTGGCCACTCTTACACGTATTGGTCAAAGAACAGACCCACGCAGACATAAGTCCATAACACGCTCAGGATTAAGGTCGAGGCACTAATAGTTATGTACGAATTTATTAGTCATGTACTGTTAACGGTGTTACATCAGTAAGTCTTATAATTCACGGTCCGGTCTTGTATAATCTCATTGCACAAGATACCCCCATTCGCATGTCAACCACATGAACGAGTTGGATCACCTCGTTTTTATCTAATACAAAGCGGGTCGCATCCATAGCGTATCCAGGATTAGGTCTCCAACCCTATCAACATACTTGAAGGGAATCGAGTCCCGCAGCGGAAGCGATTGTGAATCGCACGTTCTCAATTTGGTTACAAAGATTACATTCAAGAATGAAACTAACTTGATTAAGCATATAAAAAGTATCTGGACGGTAAGAAAAATTACCTTTGAAGAACTTTTCTTCAAGTGCTCCTTTCTCCCACGATCTGAAGGGAATCGAAGTCCCCGCAGCGGAAGCGATTGCGAATCGCGCGCTCTTGATTTAGTTACAACGGTAAATTCAAGAACATGAAAAACTAGATTAAGCATATATAACAGAATGGACAACAAGATATTACCTTTGAAGAACCTTTCTTCGAGTGCTCCTCTCTCCTACGATCACGATCTCAGCAACAGAAATTCCAACGTATGAAGACACAACCACCGAATCTTCTTCGTTGTTCTCTAGGTCAGGGAGGAATGTGGGTTCCCTTTAGGAGAGGAGATTTTTGTGAGAGATGTGTGTTTTGGAACTCTTCCAACAACACAACAAGAGAGGGCTTGTAATTCTATGAAAAAACTTCACCTAGTTGCATCTCATGCAACCATATATATAGGGGATTGGGATGGAAATGACCATCCTACCCCTCCTTTATTCTCTCTTTAGTACATAGTTTATATATGAATCTAATTAACATTGAACTGTATATTATATCAATTATATCATATATAATTGATATAACTCCTCATGTATGAAATTGAAAAATTCAATTTCACTCCTAACTTTATACCCTCAATATTACCATATTGAGCCAACAGAGGGATCTAATGGACCTACAGATCATGAGCTCCAATGATGTGAGATTAACTGATCAAACTCTTTGATCCAGCTTAATCAATATTCATTAACTACAAGTCACTCACTTATAGACTTGTAGCTGCACTCTCCTCACTATAGATATTATTGTGTCCACCGATATAGTCATTACCCATGAGTCGACCCTTCACAGGTTGTTCGTAATCACAGCTGGGTCAAATTACCGTTTTACCCATGTGATTACCTCTTTGATGCTTAAGCACAACTGATCCTCTAATGACCAACAAGTCTAAGGTCCTACCTTAGACTCATACCCTCATAGAGGGTGGGGCCCCGTTGTTCAAGATCTGGAGTCAGTTCTTAAGGGAACAACCTATCTAATTCCTCAGTAGATGAATGAGTGAATTCCATCTTGCAATGTTAAGTTCCCAGCTACCTACGAGGTTTTGTCCCTGAGTAGGTAGGCTTATTGAGTCGGCTATAGGCCACTCTCACCCATACTAATCTAAGGACAAAGCCCTATAAGCAGGAGTTCTTAACTTGCTCAGGATTCAGGTCGAGTCATTATTGACCATCTATAAATTACTAGTTTTATCCTGCTAACAGTGTTACACTGGTTAGACTAATAATTTGCGATGCAGTCTTGTATGAACTCTTCATACAGGATGCCCTACTCGCATGTCAACTACATGAATGAGTTGGATTACCTCATTTGTACTAATTACAAAGTGGGCCGCATCTATGGTGTTACCAGAATAAGGTTTCCAACCTTATTCTTATACCATAGACCATTTAGGTTATATTCTTGAAATCCACCCAAATAGTGTCCACTACATTGATTTCAAGATAAATGTTATAACCTTGGAGCTTAGTTTATTGGATTTAAAGACTGTAATCTTATCAAAACAAATAACACTTTATTTCATTGATCAAAATTACACAAGTTTAGGGCATAAATCCCAACACGATCACGATCTCAGCAACAGGAACACGAACGGGCAAAGGCACGACCACTGGATCTTCTCCGTTGTTCTCTAGGTGAGGGAGGAAGGTGGGTTCCCTTTAGGTGAGATTGGATATTTTTTGAGAGAGAATGTGTTTGTGGAACCTTTCCTACAACACACAAGAGCTTAGGTTGTCTTCACCTAGTTGCATCTTATGCAACTATATATATAAGGAGATAGGGATGGAAATTACCATCATATCCTTCTTTCATTCTCTCTTTAGTACATAGTTAATATGTGAATCCAATTTACATTAAAACTATATATTATATCAATTATATCACATATAATTGATATGACATCTCATATATGAAATTGAACACTTCAATTTCATTCCTAACTTTATACCCTCAATATTACCATGTTGAGCCAACGGAGGGACCTAATGGACCTACAGTTCATGAGCTTCAGTGATATGAGATTAACCGATAAAAACTCTTTGATCCAGTTAATCAATATTCATTAACTACAAGTCACTCCACTGAAGTGACATAAACTACCTTTACGTCCTTTCCAGAGTTCAAAAGGTGTTTCAGAAACACTTTTGGAGGGCACACTATTCAAAATGTATATTGCAGTCTCTACTGCATAACCCCAAAAGGAACTAGGGAGATGAGCATAACTAATCATTGATCGAACCATGTCCAACAAGGTTCTATTTCTCCTTTCCGATACACCGTTTTGTTGTGGTGTGCCGGGGGCTGTGATTTGGGATGTAATCCATATTCTATCATATAGTTCTGGAATTTTAAATCCATGTACTTTCAACCTCGATCTGATCGAAGTGTTTTAACTATTTTACCTAATTGATTTTCAACCTCAGTCTTGAATTCCTTGAACTTTTCAAGTGCTTCAGACTTGTGGTGCATTAGGTAAATATGCCCATATCTTGAATAATCATCTATAAAAGAGATGAAATATTCATATCCTCCCTGGCTTTAACATTCATCGAACCACAAAGGTCTGAATGTATAAGCTCTAGAGGGTCTTTGGCTCTATAACCTTTTCCACTAAAAGGTCTTTTAGTCATTTTGCCTTCTAGGCGGGATTCACATACTGGAAAAGATTTTTCTTCTAAGTCGTTTAGAAGTTCGTTCTTTACCAATCTATCAATCCTATTGAGATTAATGTGACCCAATCTTAGATGCCAAAGATGAGCATTTTCTTTAGGAGAAATTAGTTCGTGTACTTGCAATTTTGTAGAATTCACTTGTTAAAACTATTTTAACTGAATTAAACCATTTGCAAATAATTCTCAAGAATAGCAACACATAGTACAATACTTTTCCAATGAAATAAACATTTTATTCAATTGAAAAGACAAAGAAGTACAATGTTCGCTAAGGCAAGAAATAAGGTTTCTAATAAACCCTTAAGCTATATGTTATCAAATAACAGTTTTTCTATGCCAGATGATTGCTTTTTAGCTGCTCCTTTTTCTCTTCTTCTCTATCTTCTTAAGTCTAGAAGTATGGTTGCAGTTCTTTGTCCCAGAGGATGAATCCTCCTGAGAACTTTTGGAATGAGCAAACAAATTTTTCTCTCCATTTTGTTGTCTCTTATCATCCATAAGAAACTGATAATTCTGCAGCTCATGTAGCAGAGAAGTCAGATCATACTCTATGTAGTTCATCGTTGCATTGCTACGGAATCGCTAGAAACTCTTCGGAAGAGATTCTAGGATGAACAAAATATGACATTTCTCATCTATGACCGCTCCGTTTAATTCCGCTATGTTGAAGTGGGCAATCAGATTGAGAGCATGTTCTCTCACTGATGTTCCTTCCTTCATACGTGCGTCATAAACGAATTTCAGGGCTTCATGCCGAATTTGTTTGGACGGTTGTCTAGACAAATTTAGCACAAAATTCATGATCTCTCGAGCTGAGACCTTGCCCTCTAGCCTCTTGGCTAAAACATCAGGTATGCTAGCCAGGATATAGGCTTTTTCCTTTTCATTGGCATTAATCCAGCGGTCATACGCATCCTCAACAGCTTGAGATGCATTTTGAGCAGGAAATTGAGGACACTCCTCATTGAGAATGAACTTAAGATCATGTGTAACCAAGATTATGTTGAGTCCATCCCTCCAAGCCACTATGTTCTCTCCGGTTAACTTTTTCGCACCCAATAAGGAAATAATAGAGCTAGACATATTGCTGAAAATTTTACAAACAAACTTGCATGAGTTTCTTGCCATAATTCTAATCCAATCACGTTTTAGCTAATTATCAAATGATTCCTAGGCCATTTATAATTTTCAATGATACTCCAAAGGTTTAGAATGTATGACACCGAAGGGTAATAAAAAACACTCCTCCTCTGGATCAAGACACTCTTGACCAAAACCTAATACCAGAATAACTATTATTCCTATAGGTTTTAGTTACCATTTTTTGGTCTTGATACATACACAACTTATGTACCCCGTGAGTGTAACCTTTTGTCTTTAGATCCCAGAGTCTCGATCCAATAAAATCCGCCGAAGGGATGACTAGATTGGAAAATAGTCTAAGGAAATCTTTATCCCTTTCGGGTGTCTACTGTGTTTGATCCCCTATGATCAAGCCCTCCGAAGGGATTGTCTTGTCAGGCCAAACTAGCAAGCTGACCATAGTGTTCTAACGGTGTAAACCGACAAAAGAGACCGTAGGTTTTGTTTTCACTAAACCTGTTCCCACTCACTATAAGTACGTTCTCCATTCACCTTGATATTGACTTATACAAACACCATACGTAGGGGGACGCTCCCGTTTGCGCCACGAGGCCATGTATGAGTCTCACAGTGTGAACTTCCCGGAGATAGCGTAGGTGGAAAAATATGTATCTCATACACTTTTTCCTCTCACTGAATACTTTAAGTTTATAGGAATCTTACTTAGGCTAAAACTCGGCTAATGGTTTTACCTAACTCTATCAACATAACTCTTATATTGATAATCAATATAACTCTTATATTGATTTTATCCTAAGTTTATTAATATAACTCCTTATATTGAACCAAGGATATCTAGTTTATTAACCCATTAATAAACCCGCTGACGCTAATGTAATTTATAAAACTCTCTGATTAAATTTCACTCCCGTGTCGGTTCCTGTGTAGGGGTGTTCTGCTTCCACAAAGTTAAATACCCCAAATTTAGACAGAACTTTCCTTAGACAGAGTTCCTCTTTTAATCATAGTTTATAAATTACTTGGTTCCTAATTTTAATCTAATTAGAACTAGATAACCTAAGATCTATTATTTCAAAGTTCTAAACACTTTAAAACTAATAATTAACCTTAGGTGACATGCATACTATGTTATAGTGCTTGATCATTCATCACATGAATAATAAGACAGTCATAGCATATTCATCTCATGAAAAATAATGCATGTCAATGTTGGGATTTTTTGTCCTAATCTCGTGTTTGTAATATATTGTTTGAAATTAATAAGAGTTATTCATTTCATCACTTTGTGTCTTGCAATATTTATAAACTTTTCGAATAAACTAAGCTCCAAGGTCATTGAATTTATGAGAGAACTAGAACTTGAACGGTGTGTAGTGGACACACAGGGAGGATCACGTTCGACTTAATGACCCGAACGGTCTACAGTATAAGGATAGGGTTGGAGACCTAATCCTGGATATACTGTGGATGCGTCCCGCTTTGTATTAAATACAAACGAGGTGATCTGACTCGTTCATGTGGTTGACATGCGAGTGGGGGCATCCTGTGCAATGAGATTGTACAAGACCGAGACAGCTTATTTATTAGACCTACTAATGTAACACCGCTGACAAGATGAGACTAATAACTTCGTAGATGACCATTAGTGACTCGACACGAATCGAGCGTGTTACGGACTCCATCTGCGAGTGTCCGTTTCTTTGACTAGTACGCAGGTGAGTGTGGTCACGCTTACTCGCCCAATATGCCTATCTTCTCGGGGACGAACCAAGTAGGGAGCCGAGAACTTAACTACGCGAGATGGAATTCACTCGTTCCCCCCTTTAGGGAAACTAGAGGAGTTGTTCCCTTAAGTGCTGTCTCCAGGGATTGGACAACGGGCACCCACCTTGTCACTGGCCCGAGAAGGGTGTTGTGTATAGTTGGACCATCACAATATGTTGTTCATTAGAGGAGTAGGGGGACTTAGAGAACAAGAAGTAGACACAAGGGTAAAATGATAATTTGACCAAGCCGTGTCTACGAACAACCTGTGAAGGGTCGACTCATGGGTATTGGTTATATCAGTGGACACGTAATATTCTGCACTAACGGAAGTGCAACTACGGGCTAAAGTGGAGTGTTACCGTAGCTAATGAATGTTGGTTAACCGAGTCAAAGAGTTTGATAGGTTAATCTCGGATCATTGGAGCCCATCACTATAGGTTCATTAGGTCCCTCGGTTGGTTCCACCTGGGTCAAAAGAAGGGTTAATGTTTTTGGTATGAAATTGAAGTGTTCAATTTCACCTTAAGGGCATTTATGTAATTTACATGAGATATGAATGATATAATATATAGTTTAATGTGAATGAGATTCATAATAAACTATAGGTCAGCCTAATTGTTGAATTAGGGCTAATTGGAGAAATTAAATGAGAGAAATTAAATTGGATGTGATTCAATTTAATTAATCCACAATTATATATGAGATATGAGATATCTTATATTATGTGGTTATGCAAATGAGATTTGCATTACCTATGGTTGTGGTAAAGTGGTAATAATGAGAAGATATTAACTCCCTCATTCCACTATTTAAACCCTTTGCAAGAAGGGTTTGGTAATCACTTCTTTCATTTTTTAGATTTTCACAAAAGAGAAGAAGAGAATTCTCTCTACTCTCTCATCTCTCCTCCCTCTCCAAAACTCTTACAAGATCCCACCATGTTCCTTTCTCCAAAAGAGAACAACCAAGAAGGCCATTTGGTTGTGTTCGAGTTCCTTTTTGTGGGAGTGTTCGTTGAGTTCGAGGAGCATGAAGAGTTCGTGATTTGAAGAAGAAATTTTGAAGAAAGTCTACAACAAGTAAGTAAGAACTCATCTTGCTGTAATTTTCTTCTTCTTTGAGCATGTTTAGCCTAGGTCTAATTGCTAGATCAATTTTAATAAAATCGTGTTGCATATTGATACCTCGACGATTCAATCGTCTTCCGCTGCGCGGGATTTTCATTCCCTTCATTTTGTATTAGAGCCAGGTTGATGGTTCTTCGATTATGCACTGTTTTATTAAAATTTGGTGGGTATTTTGCCATAATTCATGAGATGAGTTCTTGGTTTGCTCCAATGGATATTTACGGTTTTTGGCATTTTAGATTTATTTTTTGTTTGATGAGATCAAATGTAAATGGCCTGTGTTTTTGGGCATTTTAGAAAATAAATCGAGTCTGTAAGTCCGTGTCATTCGTGACAAGTGTTGCTGTGAAGAAATCAGAGCAGAAACAGGCGAAAATCGATGAAGAACAACAAAGGTGTTTGTTGTTCTGTCGATGGCGTTGAGACGTTGCCCAACGACGTCTCAACGATGTCCTTGCGGACGAAGGCCCTGCAGCAGATCAGCGTTGCAACGCCGCTGGCTTTGAGAACGCAGCTTGACGCTGGAGGCGACAGCGTTGCAACGCAGCCCACGGCGTTGCAACGCTGCACGCGTTAAGGAGCGATTGCAGCTTCGGTTACGCGAGGTCGTGGGATCAAAGGCATAGTGGGGCAGTTTTTTTGTATACTTTAATTAATTTTATTTATAAAATTTTATTTTTTATTTTATTTAAGTATTTTATTAAATAATATTAATATAAATGTTATATTAATGTTATTTAATTAAATAATTGCCCCTAGGTGCCAAAAATCGGTCCATTTTTGCTATTTAATTATTTTATGCATGAGATGTATATTTTAATTAATTTCTATGTGCATAATGTATGTCATATAGATTTAAAATCCCACCTTAGGTTAAACATTTCATGCATCATTTATATTATAAGAATTATAATATATAGTATGCATGATAGGATTATATTATAAGAGTTATAATATAATGTTTGCATGTTTTAATTTATTTAAATATAAGTGTTATATTTTTTTTAAATTAAAAGCATGCCCATGCATTTAATTCATGTGATGAATTATATTATGTTATAGTATATAGTATTATTCATGTGATGGATGATCAAGCACTATAACATAGAAATGCATGCAACCTAAGTTAATTATTAGTTTTAAAGTGTTTAGAACTGGAATAATTAGACTTTGGTTTTCTAATTTTCTAATGAGATTAGAAATTTAGGAAAGCAAATATGACCTTTGAATGGAGACTGATAAGTAACTCTGTCTAAGGAAGGTTTTGTCTAAGGTTGGGGTTTAAGTTGACGCTTGCGGAACACCCCTACCTGGAAACCGACTGGGAGTGAATTCGGTCCTAGATTCTTAGGTTATATTCTCGTGAGTGCCGTTAATTAAGTGTTAATTAATTTACTCACATAGACCTAAGTTAATAATGTGATTATAAACTTAGGTTAATACAATATAAGAGTTATATTGGTAGACTTAGGTAAATTTTAGCCGGTTTATCTAGGTCAATCCCTATTAAAAATTAAAGTGTTGAGTGTGAGGAAATAAAGTGTATGAGATACATTTGAATTTTCAACCACAAATCTCCTTTAAGTCCGCAACGTGAGATCTATACTCGGCCTCGTGGCGCAAATAGGAGCGTCCCCATTCGGATGGCATTTGTATAGATCAATATCATCGTGGATGGAGAGAGTACTTATAGTGAGTGGGAGCGGGACTTGTGAAAACGAGACCCACAGTCTCTTCTTTCGATTCACACCGTGAGACGCCTATGATCTGCCTGCTAGTTTGGCTCGGACTGCACAATCCCTTCCGGAGGGCTTGATCATGGGAGTCGAACACCGTGAATACCCGAAAGGGATCAGCTCTGGGTTGGTTTTCCTTCTTGGTTCACCCTTCGGTGGCTATTGTTTGAACGGATGCTTGGAAACTTAAAGATTGAGGGTGACACTCACAGAATTTGTTAAGTATTAATGAATTCGACCGAAAAATGGTAATTGGACGCCTAATGGAATAAGAGTTATTCTGGGATTAAGGTCTGATCGAGAAAGTCTCGTCCTAGAGGAGGAGTGTGCTGTTCACCCTTCGGTGGCGGTCATTCTAAACCTTTAGGGTACCATTGCAAAATTTTGAATGACTTAGGGATCATGAAACAATTTTGCTAAAACTTGATTGGACTTCAAAAGTTTTTTGCGAGACTAATACAAAGGTTTTTCTTATTTTTCAGCTAAAAATGTCTATCGCAATAATAGCTTTAGTCGCTACGGATAAGTTAGTGGGAGATAATTACCAAAGTTGGAATAACAACATTAATACAATTTTGGTACAAGACGACATAAAGTTCGTGGTATCTGAGGAGTGTCCTCAGATGTCGGGCTCGACGGCGTCGCGAAGTGTTCGCGATGCGTACGATCGCTGGATCAGGGCCAATGAAAAGGCCACGGTTTACATAATTGCCAGCATGTATGATGTCTTGGCAAAGAAGCATGAGTTGATAGTTTCCGCTAAGGAGATCATGGAGTCCTTGCAGGAAATGTTTGGACAGCAGTCCTTTCAGGTCCGACATGACTCGCTCAAATACGTTTTCAACGCACGGATGAAAGAGGGGTCGTCTGTCCGTGAACATGTTCTAGACATGATGACCCACTTCCATCTGGCCGAGATGAACGGAGCTTCGATCGACGAGTCCAGCCAGGTCAGTTTTATTTTGGAGACTCTTCCGAAGAGTTTCCTTCAGTTTCATAGGAATGTTATTATGAACAAAATTAGCTACACTCTGCTACCCTCCTCAATGAGCTACAGAATTTTCAATCCTTGAACAGGGTCAAGGAATCTGAGGTAAATGTTGCCTACAGGTATTATCACAGGGGTTCGACCTCTGGGACGAAACCTGTTGCTCCTTCACGCCCGAAAGGGAAGAAGAGGATGAAGAGGGGTAAAACTTACCGTGCTGCCGCCCATCAGGGCAAGAAGGTCAAGGAGGTTGCAGAGAAAGGAAAGTGTTTCAACTGCAATGGGAGAGGTCACTGGAAGAGAAACTGTCCCAAATTCCTGGCCGAGAGGAAGAATCAAGGTAAATGTGATTTACTTGTGACTGAAACCTGTTTAGTGGAGAGTAGTGACTCAACCTGGATATTTGATTCGGGCGGCACTAACCACATTTGTTCTTCTTTTCAGGGGATTGATTCCTGGCAGCCGCTGCGAGAGGGTGAGGTGACTCTACGGGTTGGATCCGGGGAGCTTGTCTCTGCTGCAGCGATCGACACGGTGAAGCTAAACTTTGGCGGGAAGTACTTATTGTTGGACAATCTGTACATAGTTCCAGGGTTTACTAGAAACATTGTTTCAATTTCCTGCTTAATTGAACACTGTATTTCCGTTTCTTTTGAATTGAATAAAGCGTTTATTTCTTTCAAAGGGAATGTTATTTGTTCAGCTTCACTCAAAAATAATCTGTATGTTTTGAAACCCAATTCGGTCAAAAGTGTTTTGAATACTATATTGTTTAAAACTGCAGAAACACGAACTAAGAAAGCAAAAGTTTCTCCAAAAGAAAATGCCCATCTTTGGCATCTTCGGTTAGGCCACATTAATCTCAATAGGATTGAGAAACTAGTGAAGAGTGGACTTCTAAACGAGTTGGAAGAAAACTCTTTGTCGGTGTGTGAGTCATGCCTTGAGGGCAAAATGACCAAACGTCCTTTTAGTGGAAAAGAATATAGAGCAAAAGAGCCTCTTAAGTTAGTACATTCTGACCTCTGTGGTCCGATGAATGTTAAAGCTCGGGGCGGTTATGAGTATTTCGTGTCTTTCATAGACGATTACTCCAGATATGGGTATATTTACCTAATGCACAAGAAGTCTGTGAAGGGAATGAAAATCCCGTGCAGCGGAAGACGATTGAATCGTCGAGGTATAAATTATGCAACATGCTTTTATTAAAATGATCTAACACTTAGATCTAGGCTAAACATGCTTAAAGAAGAAGAAATTTACAGCAAGATGAATATACTTACTTGTTGAAGACTATCTTCAAGTTTTCTTCTTCAAAATCACGAACTCTTCGTGCTCCTCATACACAACAAACGCCTCCAACGAAAGTGATTCAACACCACCAAAAAGCCTTCTCGATTGTTCTCTTTTGGAGAAAGGAGGTTTGTGGGAACCTTTGAGTTTTGGTGAGGGAGGATAATTGAGAGAGGATAGAGAGAGTTTCTCTTCTCTTCGGTGTGGAAATCTAAAAAATGAGAGAAGTTCATCTTATCCTTCTTACAAGAAGGGTTTATATAGTGGAATTGGTGGAGTTAAAATGTCCACATAATTACCACTTTACCACAACCATAGGTTATGCAAATCTGATTTGCATTAATTGTGTATTAATTAAATTGAATCACATCCAATTTAATTTCTCTGAATCAAATTCTCCAATTAGCCCTAATTCAACAATTAGGCTAACATATAGTTTATTATGAATCTCATTCACATTAAACTATATATTATATAATTCATATCTCATATAAATGACATAAATGCCCTTAATGTGAAATTGAACACTTCAATTTCATACCAAAACTTTATCCTTTCTTAAATCCGGATGGAGCCAACCGAGGGACCTAATGGACCTCAAAGGACGGGCTCCAATGATCCGAGATTAACTCGCCAAACCCTTTGACCTTGGTTAACCAACATTCATTAGCTACGGTAACACTCCACTATAGCCCGTAGTCACGCACTCTCGCCGCTGCGAATATTACGTGTCCACCGATATAACCAATGCCCATGAGTCAACCCTTCACAGTTGTTCGTCAGAGACACTACTGGGTCAAATTATCGCTTTACCCTCTGCGTCTACCTCTTGTTCCTTAAGTCCCCACTTTGCTCCTCTAATGAACAACATATTGTGATGGTCCACCATACACAACACCCTTCTCGGCCAATGAGAAGGTGGGTGCCCGTTGTCCAAGCCACGAGAGACGACTTAAGGGAACAACCTCTAGTTTCCCTAAAGGCGGAACGCAGTGAATTCCATCTCGCAGCTTAAGTTCCCAGACTCTCTACTTGGTTCTGTCCCTTAGAAGATAGGCATATTGGGCGAGTAATTGTGACCACCCTCGCCCGTACTAGTCAAAGAACAGATCCTCGCAGACAGGAGTCCGTAACACGCTCAGGATTTAGGTCGAGTCACTAATGGTCATCTACGAAGATATTAGTCTTCATCACAATCGGTGTTACATCGAGGTCTAATAAATCACGGTCCGGTCTTGTACAATCTCATTGCACAGGATGACCCCACTCGCATGTCAACTACATGAACGAGTCAGATTACCTCGTTTGTATCTAATACAAAGCGGGCCGCATCCACAGTGTATCCAGGATTAGGTCTCCAACCCTATCCATATATCGAGACCATTCGGTCATTTAACTCGAACGTGATCTTCCCTGTGTGTCCACTACACACCGTTCAAGTTCTAGTTCTCTCATGTATACAATGACCCTGGAGCTTAGTTTATTGGAAAAGTTTATAAATATTGCGAGACACAAAGTGATGAAATAAATAACACTTATTAATTTCACACAATATATTACAAACACGAGATTAGGACAAAAATCCCAACAAACTCCCACTTCGACTAAGCTACTGGAGAAAATACATTTCAGAATCCTCGATTGGACTTATTAATTTCCTCGTTCTCCTAAGATACTTGAGGATTGCCTTTACGGCTTTCCAGTGATCTAATCCTCGATTTGACTGATATCTACTGACAATTCCTACTGCATAACAGATGTCGTGCCTAGTACACAGCATGGCATACATGAGGCTCCCTACAGCTGAAGCATATGGAATTCGTCTCATATCCTCAACATCTTGAGGAGTCTTAGGACACTGATCCTTAGACAAGTGAACCCCATGCCTGAAAAGCAGGAAGCCCTTCTTGGAGTTTTGCATCTTATATCTAGACACCATCTTGTTAATATAAGACGCCTGAGACAAGGTTAGCGTTCTGTTCTTCCGGTTCCGGACTATTTGGATACCTAGAATGTACTGAGCTTCTCCCAAATCATCCATTTGGAATTGCGAAGCTAGCCATTTTTTAACGTCAGTAAGAAAATCTACCTCATTCCCAATGAGAAGAATATCGTCCACGTACAACACCAAAAATGCGACAGTTTTGTCAACGATTTTCTTGTAGACACAAGGTTCGTCGACATTTTGATCTAAGCCATAAGATTTGATTGCCTCATCAAACCTTATATTCCAAGACCTCGAAGCCTGTTTCAGTCCATAAATGGACCTATGAAGTCGGCAAACTCTTTGCTCTTGGCCTTGGGCAATGAACCCTTTGGGTTGGTCCATGTAGATGGTCTCATCAAGTTTGCCATTCAGAAAGGCTGTCTTGACGTCCATTTGCCATACCTCGTAGTCATAATACGCGACAATGGCCAGAAGGATCCTGATCGACTTTACCATGGCAATAGGTGAAAAGGTCTCCTCATAGTCAACCCCTTCAACCTGGGTAAAGCCCTTTGCCACTAGTCGGGCTTTGAAGGTGCGCACCTTTCCCATCTACGCCACGCTTACGCTTGTAGATCCATTTGCAACCAATAGGTTTTACCCCACCGTTGATCCACAAGCTCCCATACGACTGAAGTACATAGACTCCATTTCTGGTCCATTGCTTTAATCCACTGCGTGTTTGTCAACATCAACCATTGCCCGATCATAGGTCAATGGATCCTCACACCATCATCGGGAGCGACAACCGAGGTTTCAATTTAAACCCATGTAGCGATCGGGCCGTCTCACAACCCTCCCACTACGTCGAGGCATTCCCAACTCTTGGGAACGGATTTGACTAGACGTGCTAGGATCAACAACACTTGTTGACATACTAGCCCCATCAACAACTCTTGCTGATGTACCGTCCATTTCATTTAATACAATTTTACTCCTTCGTATATGATCCCTGACGTGGTCTTCCTCTAGGAAAGTGGCGTTTGTCGACACAAGCACCCTATTTTCCCTAGGATCGTAAAACAGACCACCCCTAGTCTCTTTAGGATAACCTACGAATAGGCACAATTTCGAACGGGGTTCCAACTTTTTCGGATTTGACACCAACACATGAGCCGGGCATCCCCAAATCCTGAAGTGATGTAAACTGCCTTTAAGTCCACTCCAGAGCTCGAAAAGTGTTTCACAAACACTCTTCGAGGGAACGTTTTTCAAAATGTAAACCCCAGTCTCCACTGCGTACCCCCAAAAAGAATCAGGGAGACGAGCATAGCTCATCATCGATCGAACCATGTCCAACAAGGTTCTATTTCTCCTCTCCGATACACCATTCTGTTGTGGCATACCAGGCGCTTGGGACGTGATTCCGTGTTCTATCATATAGTCCTGGAATTCAGTGTCCATGTACTCTCCACCCCGATCCGATCGAAGTGTTTTAAGCGATTTACCTAAGAGGTTCTCAACCTCAGTCTTGTACTCCTTGAACTTTTCAAGAGTTTCTGGACTTCTTATGCATTAGGTAAATATACCCATATCTCGAGTAGTCGTCATGAAAGACACAAAGTACTCATAACCGCCTCCGAGCTTTAACATTCATTGGACCACGAGGTCGAATGCACTAACTCAAGAGGCTCTTTGGCTCTATATCCTTTTCCACTAAAAGGACGTTTGGTCATTTTGCCTTCAAGGCATGACTCACACACCCAGAAAGAGTTTTCTTCCAACTCGCTTTAGAAGACCACTCTTCACTAGTTTCTCAATCCTATTAAAATTAATGTGGCTCTAACCAAGATGCCAAAGATGGGCATTTTCTTTTGGAGAAACTTTCGCTTTCTTAGTTCGTGTTTCTGCTGTGCTTTTAAATAATTCAAGATTCAAAACACTTTTGACCGAATTTGGTTTCAAAACATACAGATTATTTTCAAGTGAAGTTTAACAAATCACATTCCTTTGAAAGAAATAAACGCAGCGTATTCGATTCAAAAGAAACAAATACAATGTTCAATAAGGCAGAAATTGAAACAAGGTTTCTAGTAAACCTCGAACTATGTGCCGATCATTGCAGCAGAGAGACAAGGTCCCCTGATCCAACCCGTAGAGTCACCTCACCGTCTCATGCGGCCGCCAGAATCAATCCCCAAAAGAAGAACAAACGTGGTTAGTGGCGCCCGATCCAATATCCAGCAGCGAGTCACTACTCTCCACTAAACGAGTTTTGATCCTGAAGTAAATCACATTTACCTTGATTATTCCTCTCGGCCGAGAATTTGGGACGCTTTCTTTTCGGTGGATCGCCCCATTGCGGTGGAAACACTTTCCTTTCTCTCAAACCTCCTTGACCTTCTTTCCTCTTGTGGGCGCGCAGACGGTCGCTTTACCCCTCTTCATCCTCTTCTTCCCTTCCCGGCGTGAAGGAGCAACGAGTTTCGTCCCGCAGGTCGAACCCCTGTGATAAGACCTGTAGGCAACATTTGCCTCAGATTCCTTGACCCTATTCAAGGATTAGAAATTTTGTAGCTCGTTGAGGAGGGTAGTCAGAGTGTAGCTAATTTTGTTCATAACAAAGATTGCTATGAAACCAAGGAAACTCTTCTAAAAGTCTCGAATAAAATCGACTGCTCGACTCATCGATCGAAGCCCCGCTCATCATCTCGGCCGGATGGAAGTGGGTCATCATGTCTAGAACATGTTCACGGACAGACGACCCCACTTTCATCCGTACGTTGAAAACATATTTGAGCGAGTCATGCCGGACCTGAAAGAACTGTTGTCCAAACATTTCCTGCAAGGACTCCATGATCTCCTTAGCGAAACCATCGCCTCGTTCTTCTGCAAGCAAGACACGGACATGCTGGCAATAATGTAGACCTTGGCCTTTTCGTTGGCCCTGATCCATCGATCGTATGCATCGCGTACACTTCGCGACGCGGTCGAGCCCGGCATTTGAGGACACTTCTCAGATAACACGAACATAATGTCGTCTTGTACCAAAATTGTATTTATGTTGTTTTTCCAACTTTGATAGTTATCTCCCACTAATTTGTCTGAAGCGATGAAAGCTATTATTGCGCTAGACATTTTTAGCTGAAAAAAAATAAGAAAAACCTTTGTATTAGTCTCGCAAAAAACTTTTGAAAACCAATCAAGTTTTAGAAAAAATTGTTTTATGATCCCTAGGTCATTCAAAATTTTGCAATGATACCCTAAAGGTTTAGAATGACCGCCACCGAAGGGTGAATGTAACACTCTCCTCTAGGACGAGACTTTCTCGATCGCACCTAATCCCGAATAACTCTTATTCCATTAGGCATCCAATTACCATTGTTCGGTCGAATTCATTAACACTTAACGAATTCTGTGAGTGTCACCCTCAATCTTTAAGTTTCTAAGCATCCGTCCAAACAATAGCCACTGAAGGGTGAACCAAGAAGGAAAACCAACCAGGAAACTGTATCCCTTTCGGGAATTCACGGTGTTCCGACTCCCATGATCAAGCCCTCCGAAAGGATTGTCTGGTCCAGGCCAAACTAGCAGGCAGATCATAGGCGTCTCACGGTGTGAATCGAAAGAAGAGACCGTGGGTCTCGTTTTCACAAGTCCCGCTCCCACTCACTATAAGTACTCTCTCCATCCACGATGATATTGATCTATACAAATGCCATCCGAAGGGGGACGTTCCCATTTGCGCCAGGAGGCTGAGTATAGATCTCACGGTGCGGACTTAAAGGAGATTTGTGGTTGGAAATTCAAATGTATCTCATACACTTTATTTCCTCCCACTCAGCACTTTAATTTTTAATAGGGACTGACCTAGATAAACCGGCTAAAATTTACCTAAGTCCACCAATATAACTCTTATATGGTATTAACCTAAGTTTATAATCACATTATTAACTTAGGTCTAAGTGAGTAAATTAATTAACATTTAATTAACGGCACTCACGAGAATACAACCTAAGAATCTCCGGACCGAATTCACTCCTCAAAGTCGGTTTCAGTAGGGTGTTCAAGGCGTCAACTTAAATACCCCAACCTTAGACAAAACCTTCCTTAGAGCAGAGTTACTTATCACCACCATTCATAGGTTATATTTGATTTCCTAAATTTCTAATCTCATTAGAAAAATAGAAAACCTAAGTCTAATTATTCAAGTTCTAAACACTTTAAAACTAATAATTAACTTAGGTTGCATGCATTTCTATGTTATAGTGCTTGATCATCCATCACATGATTAATACTTTATACTATAACATAATACAATTCATCACATGGATTAAATGCATGAGCATGCTTTTAATTTAAGATATAACACTTATATTTAATAAATTAAAACATGCAAACATTATATTATAACTCTTATAATATAATCCTATCATGTATACTATATATTATAACTCTTATAATATAAAAATGATGCATGAAATGTTTAACCTAAGGTGGGATTTTAAATCTATATGACATACAATATGCACATATAAATTAATTAAAATATACATCTCATGCATAAAATAATTAATAAGCAAAAATGGACCGATTTTTGGCACCTAAGGGCAATTATTTAATTAAATAACATTAATATAACATTTATATTAATATTATTTAATAAAATAAATAAATAAAATAAAAATTACATTTTATAAATAATAAAATAAATAAAACGTGCAAATAACCGCCCAAAGTGAGGCTTGATCCCACGTCCTCGCGTAACTGCCGCGAACTGCTCCTCAACGCGTGCATCGTTGTAACGCCGTGGGCAGCGTTGTAATGCTGTCGCCTCCAGCGTCGACCCGTGTTCTCAACGCTAGCGGCGTTGCAACGCTGTTCTGCTGCAGGGCCTCCATCCGCAAGGATAACGTTGAGATGCCATTGGGCAGCGTCTCAACACCATCGACAGAACAACAAACACCTTTGTTGTTCTTAGTCGATTCACTTTATTTTAACCCGATTTCTTCACAAAGAACACTTGCCACGAATGACACGGACTTACAGACTCGATTTATATATCATGTTTTCGCTTGATCATCCATCTAGGCTAAACATGCTTAAAGAAGAAGAAATTTACAGCAAGATGAATATACTTACTTGTTGAAGACTATCTTCAAGTTTTCTTCTTCAAAATCACGAACTCTTCGTGCTCCTCGTACACAACAAACGCCTCCAACGAAAGTGATTCAACACCACCAAAAAGCCTTCTCGATTGTTCTCTTTTGGAGAAAGGAGGTTTGTGGGAACCTTTGAGTTTTGGTGAGGGAGGATAATTGAGAGAGGATAGAGAGTGTTTCTCTTCTCTTCTTTGTGGAAATCTAAAAAATGAGAGAAGTTCATCTTATCCTTCTTACAAGAAGGGTTTATATAGTGGAATTGGTGGAGTTAAAATGTCCACATAATTACCACTTTACCACAACCATAGGTTATGCAAATCTCATTTGCATAACCACATAATATAAGATATCTCATATCTCATATTGCAAATCTGATTTGCATTAATTGTGTATTAATTAAATTGAATCACATCCAATTTAATTTCTCTCAATCAAATTCTCCAATTAGCCCTAATTCAACAATTAGGCTAACATATAGTTTATTATGAATCTCATTCACATTAAACTATATATTATATAATTCATATCTCATATAAATGACATAAATGCCCTTAAAGTGAAATTGAACACTTCAATTTCATACCAAAACTTTATCCTTTCTTAAATCCAGATGGAGCCAACCGAGGACCTAATGGACCCTCGATGGCGGGCTCCAATGATCCGAGATTAACCTGCCAAACTCTTTGACCCGGTTAACCAACATTCATTAGCTATGGTAACACTCCACTATAGCCCGTAGCTGCACTCCCGTCAGTGCAGAGTATACGTGTCCACTGATATAACCAATGACCATGAGTCGACCCTTCACAGGTTGTTCGTAGACACGGCTAAGTCAAATTACCGTTTTACCCCTGTGTCTACCTCTTGTTCCTTAAGTCCCCACTGCTCCTCTAATGAACAACATATTGTGATGGTCCAACCATACACAACACCCTTCTCGGGCTCGTGAGAAGGTGGGCGCCGTTGTCCAGCCCCCGGAGACAAGACTTAAGGGAACAACCCCTCTAGTTTCCCTAAAGGCGGGAACGAGTGAATTCCATCTCGCGTAGTTAAGTTCCTCACTCCCTACTTGGTTCTCGTCCCTGAGAAGATAGACATATTGGGCGAGTAACTGTGACCACCCTCACCCGTACTAGTCAAAGAACAGATCCTCGCAGATAGGAGTCCGTAACACGCTCAGGATTCAGGTCGAGTCACTAATGGTCATCTACGAAGATATTAGTCCTTATTGTCAACGGTGTTACATCAGTAGGTCTAATAAATCACGGTCTGGTCTTGTACAATCTCATTGCACAGGATGCCCCCACTCGCATGTCAACTACATGAACGAGTCAGATCACCTCGTTTGTATCTAATACAAAGCGGGTCGCATCCACAGTGTATCCAGGATTAGGTCTCCAACCCTATCCATATACTGTAAACCATTCGTGTCATTTAACTCGAACGTGATCTTCCCTGTGTGTCCACTACACACCGTTCAAGTTCTAGTTCTCTCATGTATACAATGACCCTGGAGCATAGTTTATTGGAAAAGTTATGAAAATCCCAACAATATTTTACAAACACGAGATTAGGACAAAAAGTTTATAAATATTGCGAGACACAAAGTGATGAATAAATAACACTTATTAATTTCAAACAATATTTTACAAACACGAGATTAGGACAAAAATCCCAACAGTCTGAAACTCTTGAAAAGTTCAAGGAGTACAAGACTGAGGTTGAGAACCTCTTAGGTAAATCGCTTAAAATACTTCGATCGGATCGAGGTGGAGTGTACATGGACACCGAATTCCAGGACTATATGATAGAACACGGAATCACGTCCCAACTCTCAGCACTTGGTATGCCACAGCAGAATGGTGTATCAGAGAGGAGAAACAGAACCTTGTTGGACATGCTTCGGTCGATGATGAGCTATGCTCGTCTCCTTGATTCTTTTTGGGGGTACGCAGTGGAGACTGCGGTTTATATTTTGAACAACGTTCCGTCGAAGAGAGTTTGTGAAACACCTTTCGAGCTCTGGAGTGGACGTAAAGGAAGTTTACATCACTTCAGGATTTGAGGATGCCCGACCCACGTGTTGGTGTCGAACCCGAAAAAGTTGGAACCCCGTTCGAAATTGTGCCTATTCGTAGGTTACCCTAAAGAGACTAGGGGTGGTCTATTTTACGATCCTAGGGAAAATAGGGTGTTTCTATCGAAAAACGCCACTTTCCTAGAGGAAGACCACGTCAGGGATCATTTACCAAGGAGTAAAATTGTATTAAATGAAATGGACAGTACATCAACAAGAGTTGCTGATGGGACTAGTACGTCAACAAGTGTTGTTGATCCTAGCATGTCTAGTCAAATCCGTTCCCAAGAGTTGGGAATGCCTCGACGTAGTGGGAGGGTTGTGAGACAGCGTGATTGCTACATGGGTTTAACTGAAACCTCAGTTATCGCTCCTGATGATGAATGTGAGGATCCATTGACATATGATCGGACAATGGTTGATGTTGACAAAGACGAGTGGATTAAAGCTATGGACCAGGAAATGGAGTCTATGTACTTCAATTCTGTATGGGAGCTTCTGGATCAACCCAATGGGGTAAAACCAATTGGTTGCAAATGGATCTACAAGCGTAAACACGGCGTAGATGGGAAGGTGCAGACCTTCAAAGCCCGACTAGTGGCAAAGGGTTTTACCCAGGTTGAAGGGGTTGATTATGAGGAGACCTTTTCACCTGTTGCCATGGTAAAGTCGATCAGGATCCTTCTGGCAATTGCCGCGTATTATGACTACGAGGCATGGCGGATGGATGTCATGACAACCTTTCTGAATGGCAAACTTGATGAGACCATCTACATGGACCAACCCAAAGGGTTCATCGCCCAAGGCCAAGAGCAAAAGGTTTGCCGGCTTCATAGGTCCATTTATGAGCTTAAACAATCTTCGAGGTCTTGGAATATAAGGTTTGATGAGGCGATCAAATCTTATGGCTTTGATCAAAATGTCGACGAGCCTTGTGTCTACAAGAAAATCGTTGACAAAACTGCCGCATTTTTTTGGTGTTGTACGTCGATTTATTCTTCTCATTGGGAATGAGGTAGAATTTCTTCTTGCGACGTTAACAAGTGGCTAACTTCGCAATTCCAAATGAAAGATTTGGGAGAAGCTCAGTATGTTCTAGGTATCTAGATTGTCCGGAACTGGAAGAACAGAACGCTAGCCCTATCTCAGGCGTCTTATATTGACAAGATGTTGTCCAAATATAAGATGCAGAACTCCAAGAAGGGCCTGCTGCCTTTCAGGCATGGGGTTCACTTGCCTAAGGATCAGTGTCCTAAGACTCCTCAAGATGTTGAGGATATGAGTCCGTTTCATATCCTCAACATCTTGATGAGTCTTAGTGTATGGAAGTGGGGATTTGATCCTTACGGGATACACGGATTATGATTTTCAGACCGATAAGGATTCTAGGAAATCCACCTCGGAGTCAGCCTTCATTCTGAATGGAGGAGCTGTAGTATGGCGAAGCATCAAGCAGGGATGCATCGCTGATTCCACTATGGAAGCGGGTATGTTGCGACTTGTGAAGGCCGCAAATGAAGCCGCTTTGGCTTAGGAAGTTCATGACAGATTTGGAAGTTGTTCCAAATATGAACTTGTCGATCACACTGTTCTCTGATAACAGTGGTGCAGTAGTCAACTCACGTAAGCCTTGGGGCCATAAGAGAGGCAAACACATTGAGCGCAAGTATCATCTGATAGGGGAAATTGTGCACCGCGGAGACGTGACGATCACGCAGATAGCGTCGGAGCACAACGTAGCTGATCCATTTACAAAGCCCCTAACAGCTAAGGTGTTTGAGGGTCACCTAGAGAGTCTAGGTCTTCGAGAGCTTCCTGACTAGGACAAGTGGGAGATGTGTAAACGGGTATTCAATGCCCTAGTTTATTGTATTACTTCATTGTAATTTATGTACATTTCAGAAATGTATTTTCTCCACTAGCTTAGTCCAAGTGGGAGTTTGTTGGAATTTTTTGTCCTAATCTCGTGTTTGTAATATATTGTTTGAAATAAATAAGAGTTATTCATTTCATCACTTTGTGTCTCGAAATATTTATAAACTTTTCCAATAAACTAAGCTTCAGGTTCATTGAATTTATGAGAGAACTAGAACTTGAACGGTGTGTAGTGGACACACAGGGAGGATCACGTTCGAGTTAATGACCCGAACGGTCTACAGTATAAGGATAGGGTTGGAGACCTAATCCTGGACACACTGTGGATGCGGCCCGCTTTGTATTAGATACAAACGAAGTGATCTGACTCGTTCATGTGGTTGACATGCGAGTGGGGGCATCCTATGCAATGAGATTGTACAAGACCGGATCGTGATTTATTAGACCTACTGATGTAACACCGTTGACAATAAGGACTAATAACTTCGTAGATGACCATTAGTGACTCGACCTGAATCCTTAGCGTGTTACGGACTCCTATCTACGAGGGTCTGTTCTTTGACTAGTACGGGTGAGGGTGGTCACAGTTACTCGCCCAATATGCCTTTCTTCTCAGGGACAACCAAGTAGGGAGCTGGGAACTTAACTACGCAAGATGGAATTCACTCGTTCCCGCCTTTAGGGAAACTAGAGGGGTTGTTCCCTTAAGTGCTTTCTCCAGGGCTTGGACAACGGGCGCCCACCTTCTCACTGGCCCGAGAAAGGTGTTGTGTATGGTTTGACCATCACAATATGTTGTTCATTAGAGGAGCAGTGGGGACTTAAGGAACAAGAAGTAGACACAGGGGTAAAACGGTAATTTGACCTAGTCGTGTCTACGAACAACCTGTGAAGGGTCGTCTCATGGGTATTGGTTATATCAGTGGACACGTAATATTCTGCATTGACGGGAGTGCAGCTACGGGCTATAGTGGAGTGTTACCGTAGCTAATGAATGTTGGTTAACTGGGTCAAAGAGTTTGACAGGTTAATCTCGGATCATTGGAGCCCGTCACTGTAGGTCCATTAGGTCCCTCGGTTGGCTCCACATGGGTTAAAAGAAGGGTTAATGTTTTGGTATGAAATTGAAGTGTTCAATTTCACCTTAAGGGCATTTATGTCATTTATATGAGATATGAATGATATAATATATAGTTTAATGTGAATGAGATTCATAATAAACTATAGGTTAGCCTAATTGTTGAATTAGGGCTAATTGGAGAAATTAAATGAGAGAAATTAAATTGGATGTGATTCAATTTAATTAATCCACAATTATTGCAAATGAGATTTGCAATATGAGTTATGAGATATCTTATATTATGTGGTTATGCAAATGAGATTTGCATAACCTATGGTTGTGGTAAAGTGGTAATAATGAGGAGATATTAACTCCCTCATTCCACTATTTAAACCCTTTGCAAGAAGGGTTTGGTAATCAGTTCTTTCATTTTTTAGATTTTCACAAAAGAGAAGAAGAGAATTCTCTCTACTCTTTCATTTCTCCTCCCTCTCCAAAACTCTTACAAGATCCCACCATCTTCCTTTCTCCAAAAGAGAACAACTGAGAAGGCCATTTGGTTGTGTTTGAGTTCCTTTTTGTGGGAGTGTTCGTTGAGTTCCAGGAGCATGAAGAGTTCGTGATTTGAAGAAGAAATTTTGAAGAAAGTCTACAACAAGTAAGTAAGAACTCATCTTGCTGTAATTTTCTTCTTCTTTGAGCATGTTTAGCCTAGGTGTAATTGTTAGATCAATTTTAATAAAATCTTGTTGCATATTGATACCTCGACGATTCAATCGTGTTGCGCGGGATTTTCATTCCCTTCAGTCAATGTTGTCCATAAATTAATATAACAACTTTATATTAATTAATCATGCAAACTATATAATATAACTCCTTATATTATAAATGATGCGTGAAAAGACTTAACCTAAGGTGAGATTTCTAAAATACAAGCATACACTATGCATGGCAATAATTACACGACAATTGCATAATTAAAATACCAAACATTTGACAAATTTTGGCACCCTAGAAATAATTTTAATTAATATAATCTAATTATATTAATTAAAATCAAATATATTAAATATAAAACGTTTTTATAATTAATATATAATAAAAATTCTATTTTCTGCCCGTTGCTCCTTGCGTGAAACGTATCTGGCGTTGCAACGCTGATAGAAGCGTTGCAATGCTGATAGAAGCGTTGCAACGCTGCTCCTTGTCGTTTTCTGCCGAGCGTTGAAACGCTAGAGGTTGCGTTGCAACGCTGCCTCCTGTGTGCGCCTTCTCCCGCAAGCGCAGCGTTGCAACGCTGCACACAGACAACACATGGAATCACCATTCCTTGCTCGTTTTTGCTCTGATCTTCTCAGCAACCGCTTTGCCTCGATCGACACGGACTTACAGACTCGATTTACAATTAAATTTGTCCAAAACACCAGGCCCTTATATTGAACATTTCAATGGAAATTTTAAATCTAAGTGCCAAAATTGAAAACATCTAATTTTGCAAAACCGTTCATACATCTCATGCAAAAACAATAAATCCCACCTTGTTCTTGAAAAATCCAGAACATCAATCAAGAATGCAATTGGGCTCGGATACCAATTGAAGGGAATCGAAGTCCCTACAGCGGAAGCGATTGCGAATCGCGCGCTCTTGATTTAGTTACAACGGTAAATTCAAGAACATGAAAAACTAGATTAACCATATATAACAGAATGGACAGCAAGATATTACCTTTGAAGAACCTTTCTTCGAGTGCTCCTCTCTCCCACGATGACGATCTCAGCAACAGGAATTCCAACGTATGAAGACACGACCACCGAATCTTTTCCATTGTTCTCTAGGTGAGGGAGGAATGTGGGTTCCATTTAGGAGAGGTGAGGTTTTTGTGAGAGATGTGTGTTTTGGAACTCTTCCAACAACACCACAAGAGAGGGCTTGTAATTCTATGAAAAAACTTCACCTAGTTGCATCTCATTCAACCATATATATAGGGGATTGGGATGGAATGGCCATCCTATCCCTCCTTTATTCTCTCTTTAGTACATAGTTTATATATGAATCTAATTCACATTAAACTATATATTATATCAATTATATCATATATAATTGATATAACTCCTCATGTATGAAATTCAACACTTCAATTTCACTCCTAAATTTATACCCTCAATATTACCATATTGAGTCAACGGAGGGATCTAATGGACCTACAGATCATGAGCTCCAATGATGTGAGATTAACTGATCAAACTCTATGATCCAGTTAATCAATATTCATTAACTACAAGTCACTCCACTATAGACTTGTAGCTGCACTCTCCTCACTGTAGATATTATTGTGTCCACTGATATAGTCATTACCCATGATTCGACCCTTCAAAGGTTGTTCGTAATCACATGCATGTCAAATTACCGTCTAATGAACAACAAGTCTAAGGTCCTACCTTAGACTCATACCCTCATAGAGGGCGGGCCCCGTTGTTCAAGACTTGCAGTCAGTTCTTAAGGGAACAACCTATCTAATTCCTCAGTAAAGGAATGAGTGAATTCCATCTTGCACAGTTAAGTTCCCAGCTACATACGAGGATCTGTCTCTGAGAAGGTAGGCTTATTGAGTCGGCTATAGGCCACTCTCATCCATACTAGTCTAAGGACAAAGCCCTATAAGCAGGAGTTCTTAACTTGCTCAGGATTCAGGTCGAGTCATTAATGACCATCTATAAATTACTAGTCTTATCCTGTTAATGGTGTTACACTGGTTACACTAATAATTTGCGATCCAGTCTTGTATGAACTCTTCATACAGGATGCCCCCACTCGCATGTCAACTACATGAATGAGTTGGATTACCTAATTTGTACTAATTACAAAGTGGGTCACATCCATGGTGTTACCAGAATAAGGTTTCCAACCTTATTCTTATACCATAGACCATTTAGGTTATATTCTTGAAATCCAACCAAATAGTGTCCACTACATTGATTTCAAGATAAATGTTGAGCTTAGTTTATTGGATTTAAAGACTGTAATCTTATCAAAACAAATAACACTTTATTTAATTGAACAAAATTACACAAGTTTAGGTCATAAATCCAAACACGATCACGATCTCAGCAACATGAACACGAACGGGCAAAGGCACGACCACTGGATGTTCTCCGTTGTTCTCTAGGTGAGGGAGGAAGGTGGGTTCCCTTTAGGTTAGATGGGATATTTTTTTTGAGAGAGAATGTGTTTGTGGAACCTTTCTTACAACACACAAGAACTTAGGTTGTCTTCACCTAGTTGCATCTTATGCAACTATATATATAAGGAGATAGGGATGGAAATTACCATCCTATCCTTCTTTCATTCTCTCTTTAGTATATAGTTAATATGTGAATCCAATTCACATTAAAAATATATATTATATCAATTATATCACATATAATTGATATGACATCTCATATATGAAATTGAACACTTCAATTTAATTCCTAACTTTATACCCTCAATATTACCATGTTGAGCCAACGGAGGGACCTAATGGACCTACAGTTCATGAGCTCCAATGATATGAGATTAACCGATCAAACTCTTTGATCCAGTTAATCAATATTCATTAGCTACAAGTCACTCCACTATAGACTTGTAGCTGCACTCTCCTCACTGTAGATTATATTGTGTCCACTGATATAATCATTACCCATGAGTGGACACTTCACAGGTTGTTTGTAATCACGGCTGGGTCAAATTATCATTTTACCCCTGTGATTACCTCTTTGCTCCTTAAGCACCACTGATACTCTAATGAACAACAAGTCTACGGTCTTACCATAGACTCATACCCTCATAGAGGGTGGGGCCCCGTTGTTCAAGACCTGGAGTCAGTTCTTAAGGGAACAACCTATCTAATTCATAAGTGTAGGAATGAGTGAATTCCATCTTGCAGAGTTAAGTTCCCAGCGACCTACGAGGTTCTGTCCCTGAGAAGGTAGGCTTATTAAGTCGGCAACAGGCCACTCTCACCCATACTAGTCTAAGGACAAACCCCTATAAGCAGGAATTCTGAACTGGATCAGGATTCAGGTCGAGTCACTAATGATCATCTATAAATTACTAGTCTTATCCTGTTAACGGTGTTACACTAGTTAGACTAACAATTTGCGGTCTAGTCTTGTATGAACTCTTCATACACGATGCCCCCACTCGCATGTCAACTACATGAATAAGTTGGATTACATGTTATCATAAGCCATAATAAAGTAATGAATCAATTATAACAGGCTCAACAAACACAATATGCACCAACACAACCAGAAAGAATAACAAGGACTCAACAAAGACAAAAACACGAAACAAAGACAAGAAGACACACCCAACAAGAAAAATAAGGATAAAATGCTAAAATCAACTCAAACAAGATAAGAATCAAAACTAGTCCCCGACAACGGCGCCAAAAACTCGATGCGAAAATATCAGGTGCCCAAAACTAATGTAAATTAGAATAAAACTCCGACACTTCAACGACGTGCAAGTATAAATGGTCGAGAGCAGCAAGTGATAAGTTAAAGTATCGATCCCACGAGGACTAGCTAAACCTAAATGAATGAGTGTCCTAGCAAATTTTCCTTTTTTTAGTGCAATTCATGAGTGTGCAAATTACTATTGTAAATAAATAAATTGATGTGAAAAGCGAGTAAAGACAAGACTAGACTCAAGAAAATAACTAAATTTAAATGCAGGGAGAGGAGAATGCAAACAAGAGAGTAGATACAAAAGATGAGATTTGTAATGAAAAATAGGCTCGGGTTAGGTTAGAGTTCTAATGTTCAATTGGAATAAATTTTGAGCGATGCCTTGAATTTACCTACACATGCATTCAAATGATTATTTCCAAAATCATTAAGTTTTAAAACCTACAATTTCCCAATTGTGATCTAAATTATGCTCATGATTTTAGGTTCTAGGTGGGTTAATTATCCCTAATCAACTCAATAATCCTAAAATGAAGTTTTAGTTTTCTAATTCATTAGCTTTCCCAAGTTTATAAATTATAGAGAAGTTAAAAAGGCAAATTTTAATTCTCATGCAACGTTAAATTTAATAAAATTTTATAAATTCAATCAATGGCATCAACCATAAATTTAATCCAAAATTACATTAAAACAACCTAACCCTTCCTAAGACAATCTAGTTCATGATTAAAATCGAGTCACACATCTCTAAATTATGCATGCTGGTGTTGTTTAATAAATTCAAATATGTGTTGTAACAATATGACAAAACAACTCAAATTAATCACAAATTCAACCCAAAAACAATCATGAATTTAGCCTAAAACAGTGAGTCAAAAGAGCACAATAAACGCTCAAAATTGGAGTAACAACAAGCCAAAATAATTAGAGAATAGGAGAAGTTTACAGGAGGCAATTGATATCTGATGAACCGGAGCTCTGAACGATATCAATATCTGATGAACCGGAGCTTCTGTCTGATATCAATAGCAGCAGGTTTCAGTGTTCTATAGCTTCTGTCCGATATCAATATCTGATGAACCGGAGCTCTGAACGATGATCCAACCGTTGAAAACTACGGTCTATGAGTCCCCAAACAACAGACAAAAGTTCGGCACGATCCAACGGTTCAAATTCCAGCACACGACAACTTTGTGAGTGTCGTCTGTGAAAAACCGAACTGCAGTGGACGCCCAATGTTACAGTGATATCTCACACAGGGAAGTTTCAAACGACAATCCAACCGTTCAAAAGGGAGCTCTATGAGTCCTTAATAGGCTGACAAAATTGTAGAAAAATCCAACGGTTGGATAGCCGCAAATCGCAAACTTCGTGAACGACGTTTGTGAAAACCGAACTGCACATGCTCTCAATTTTGCTTCAGCAAAGATGGGCAAATCACAGCAGATGGACAAACCCCTACTCTCGGCTTTGCTTCAGCAAAGGTAGGTTGATTCCAGCAGATGGCCAACCCTCTTCTCCACAGTTTGCTTTAGCAATGCCTCCCTCTCGTGATTTCTTCTTCTCTCACCCAATTGCTTCAGCAAACAGCAACCTACCGCCAAGCATAGCTGCACTTTGCCTCAGCAAAATGGCTCCCTCTCGAATGTGTGCAGTGTCACGGTCGTACCTCTCGAACCGTGCGGCGCCATGATTCATCCCTCGAACATGGCCAGCCTTAAGGGGAACTCCTGCCCCATCGCTATGATCGCAACGCTTTGTGGCTTCGTCGGGCCTTAGGCGAGGTTCTTCAGTCCTCAACCAAGCATCAAGTAAATAAGCAGCGGAATGTAACTTGGTCGTACACGTCGTCCGTCCGTGTACTTGCACTCGATCTTCCCATGAGTTGGCTTTGACGGGAAATTCTCGGATCGCTGGCCGCTAACGGGTCCTATGTCGGAACCTCCAGCCCATGGGAAGGGGCGCAATGTCGGCACACCTGTGTCGTCCGACATTGTCCCTTGAAAATCCGTTACAAAGGAAACGCCCAAGAAACTTCTTCTTGTGACGGTCGCCCCAGCCATGACACGCTAACGTGCCACGGAGTGACTCATTTAGGCCCACAAGCCCAGGGGTGGTGGAGAGTCGACACCATGGTACCCCCTATAGTATATTATGTGAAATATTGGGTCTTCCTCCCTTGCACGTCATTTTGGCGAGGAGTCATACGCCCATACATCAACCCTTCCGACGACACGGTTAGCCCCAGTCTCACATGCCTTCGAGTCCACCTATCTTGGTGTGTTAGATGATGCACCGTCCTCCTCAATCGCATCATGGCACGACTTGTCACTATGAGGTTCACAAACATACGTTCTTCTAGTATGATTGTGACATTCTCCCCCACTTAATCTCGTCATCGTTCTCGATGACATACTCGGGGGTTCAATCCAAATCATGGATTATAACACCCTCCCCCACTTAAACTCGGCATCGTCTCGATGGCGATCCGTTTCTCGGGCTTGCAACTGACGGACTTGCTAAATATAATCGTGCATCAGATCGAATATGGAAACTGTCACCTACTCATGAACTGTACCGCCCAAGGGACCTACTGCGCCCAACTCTAGGACTAGGCCCGACAACCGCTGCGTGTACAAACAATCGCCACCTCAGGCTATCTCCTCTCTGGGGCCTAACTCGCCCATCTTTGGGACTCGACCCGGGAATCACCAGACAGGACATGGCAAAAAGGCATAGGCATTCTCTTACCTAGTCGCGAGGACCGCGTCCCAACACACTTGGCCACTCTGGCCACCACATCACGTATTCTCTGAGCGACACATCACGGTGTACGGAATGGATTCATCGTAACACCAACTCTCACGGTAGCAAAGTCTGAAAGTACATTGACATGGCCCCACTGTCTGTTGGCACTCCTGGCCACAACATTCTGCTTGCGCACCCTGGCGCTTCACTCGGGCACCACCGCCCGGATAACTCGTTGGCTTTCACATGCCAACCCTTCGACTTGCGCACTCAGGTGCTTCAATCGGGCACCACCGCCCGCACAACTCATTGGCTTTCGCACGCAAACTGCTCAACTTGCGCACACAGGCGCTTCACTCGGGCATCACCACCCGCACAATTCGTTGGCTTTCGCAAGCCAACTTGTTCAACTCGCGCACTTCTTGCGCTCACTCGGGCATCATTGCCCGCACTACTCACTCGAACTGAATGAACGCCAACATTGTCCTCATACACCAAACTGTTGCCCATTCTTGCTTGACATATGATTTCTCTTACTAACGCCAATTCAATTCTTGTCCGACTGCGCGCACAAAGGTTGGCTCTGATACCAAGTGTCACGGTCGTACCTCTCGAACCGTGCGGCGCCATGATTCATCCCTCGAACATGGCCAGCCTTAAGGGGAACTCCTGCCCCATCGTTATGATCGCAACGCTTTGTGGCTTCGTCGGGCCTTAGGCGAGGTTCTTCAGTCCTCAACCAAGCATCAAGTAAATAAGCAGCGGAATGTAACTTGGTCGTACACGTCGCCCGTCCGTGTACTTGCACTCGATCTTCCCATGAGTTGGCTTTGACGGGACATTCTCGGATCGCTGGCCGCTAACGGGCCCTATATCGGAACCTCCAGCCCATGGGAAGGGGCTCAATGTCGGCACACCTGTGTCGTCCGACACTGTCCCTTGAAAACCCATTATAAAGGAAACGCCTAAGAAACTTCTTCTTGTGACGCTCGCCCCAGCCATGACATGCTAACGTGCCACAAGGTGACTCACTTAGGCCCACAAGCCCAGGGGTGGTGGAGAGTCGACACCATGGTACCCCCTATAGTATATTATGTGAAATTTTGGGTCTTCCTCCCTTGCACGTCATTTTGACGAGGAGTCATACGTCCATACATCGACCCTTCCGACGACACGGTTAGCCCCAGTCTCACATGCCTTCGAGTCCACCTATCTTGGTGTGTTAGATGATGCACCGTCCTCCTCGATCGCATCATGGCACGACTTGTCACTGTGAGGTTCACAAACATACGTTCTTCTAGTATGATTGTGACATGTAGCAACGTTTGCTTCAGCAAAGGGCTGTAGATTTTTTTCCTTCCAACGCAGGCCCTTTGCTACAGCAATCTCACGAGTTCTTTTTCTCTCTCTCGATCTCTTCCTCTTGTCACAACTCCAACTCCACCTTCACACTTGTGTCTAGCCTCCTTATTCAAGATGGTGTTGCCTAGCTCCACAAATTACAAAAATACCCTTAAGAGTAAAAAGACCATATAACCCTTCGGGTAAAATATCTAAAATGCCCTGAGGGACTCTTGTAATTTTTAAACATCTCCTGCACACAGAAAAATCCCAAATAAATTTATGAAGTTAATTATAAATCAAATTAAATACACGAGGATTTTTGGAGTTAAGAAAAATCTCAAATTTCGGTCTTTAATTAACCGTTAGCTTATTTTCCTAAATTTCTTGAATTAAAGCACAAAAACATCAAAATTAATTCTTTTTGCACCTAATGCTTAAATTCAAGATTTTAAAGCTAACACACATAATTTAGGGATAAAATTACATGAGGATCACTAAATTAAATGCAATTCAAGTGGATTAAACACTAAAATTCTAGTAAAACAACTCCCTTATGGTGAGTTATCAAACCCCCAAACTTGAACTACTCATTGTCCTCAATGAGTTCTATTCCCCAAAGACTTAAAAGACCTTTAAAGACTCAGATCATTTGGGTAACTAAACAAGGATTGAATATTTATGTTCTAAGCTACAAGTCACCATTCAATCAATGCTTTCTAAATGGCTCACCTGGGGTTTCTTAGCTACACTTATGCATCAATAAGCAAGAGCAAACCAACTAGAATTCAACATCTACCCTCAAGCTCAACCACTAGAATCCTAATCATTCAAATCAAGCAACCCATAGTTAAAAAATAAGTCATACTCCAAAACTCACATGGCTACAATTTAATGATCATTCCTTTTTATTTTTTGATATATATATTTTTTAAAAAAATAGATATGTGAATTATTCCCCTCAATTTCTATAAAACTCACTGCTAACGGCAAGGTTTTTTTTTTACTTTCTTTTTTTTGTTTTATTTTTATTTATTTTTTGACTCTCCCGTAGTTCTTAGAATGGCACACGTGTTTTAGCGCAGCACACCTAAGCAATGGGGATAGGCTTCTTCCTTGATACCTTCGCTCCAAGAGGCCAGCATGGTTAGTGCCTAGACCCCTGACATCGAGCACCAAGTTGCCTGAACTGACTCTAAATAACAAAATAAGTAACATATTTTTTTCTATCCCAACAAAGTTTTAGGGAAACGGAAGGTTTGCACACTCTTTCTTTTTTTCTCTTTTTTTTTTTAAAAAAAAAAAACACGACGAATTTACCTTTCCCCCCAAACTTAGAGTACTCAATGTCCTCATTGAGTTAGGAAGGTCGGGTAACTCCCCCAAACATTAAATAATCATAAATTTGAAGTTTACTAATTTTGGAGTGCTCTAAAAAATATATGGGTTACCTAACTTGTCATGGCTTCTAGTTTTCGAAATTTTTGGCCTAGGAGTTGAATCCTAACTACTTTGATTGACACACTAACCATAAGCGCACTAAAGAACCCTAATGACAAGCTTGACCTTGAGAAACACCAAACAAGATAGCATACTCTTGCCTCAAACACAAGCAACAACTCTTATTTTCATTAACCCTGAGATTTGACCTTAACTTTTTTATTTTCAAGGAGATGCATAACAAGTTTCTACAAAAGACATAACACTTTTTACCATAAAAAATACATGAGAAACTTAATTTTTAAACAAGGGACAACAACCATTTTTCTATTTTTACTTGCTTAAACACAATGAATCAACTACCTACATCATGCATATTAAAGACCATGAAAACCAACAACTAAACATGAAACCTGGTAGTCAAAATAGATCATTTTGAAGTCCTAAGCAAGTAAATCACTTCATAAACACAGAGGCATGCAACACCTCATATACTCTAGCAGCACACAGTCTCATCAACAGAAAATTTTTTGAATTAAGCCCAAAATCAAATTCAGAACAACACATCTCCCCCTCATTGTTAAAGCACACATTGCCCTTAGTGTATAATCTACACACTTAAGCATGCTTAAGGACAACTAAAAAAAATGGAAGGGAGAACAATATTGCCCTGAATCGAGGAGACCTCTACTACAATGCAAATCAATCATCAAATCCTGAGGGAGCTGCAAAAAAGGTAAGGGTTATTTATTTAAAAATAAAAACAACTAAAAACGAAAAAAAAAGAATTAAAAACGAAACAAACGAAATAAACTTTGGGTTGCCTCCCAAGAAGCGCTTGTTTTACGCCATTAGCTTGACGTAGTATACGTGGGCTCGTCAAGGTACGTAAAAATTTTTCCATTTCTTCGGGCCTCTCTTTCTTGAATCTACAAAACAAATCAATGCTAGCAAGAATACTAGCTTCTCGTGAGTGCCCGAAACAGATGTATTTTTTAATTTTGTATATAATAAAAGAAAAAAGGGAAAAACAACAAAGTAAACAGTTTTTGATTTTTTATTTGATAATAGAAAATAATGAAAAGCAGGAAGTTGAACAGACTCACACAAAGACACTGACTCGAGAGAATAGAAAGAAAAACACTCACCAATAAGAGAAAAATCTGAAGATAGAACTGTCATAGACTCAAAAGCCTCAAACTCTACCTCCTGGCCTAACTCAACAGGCTCGACTTCTTCCACACTCTCACTAACTCCATCCTGATGTGTGCTAATAGGTTCTAGTTCTTTTACGTCTGAAGCACAATCCTCTAAATGCCCATACTCCGACAAATGTGAAAGATTAGGATCATGAAAGTCTATCAGTGGGTCAGTGATCAAGTGACTCACCAAACTACCTAAGGGTGTGGGTCCTCCTTCACTATCTTCCCTAAGGTGCTCAACCTCAGACGAGTTTAAGTACATTTGTTCTCTAAGGGAGGCAAGTGTATCCGTTAGGTGTTGAATTTACTCCCCTACTTGTCTATTCATCTCATCTATTTGCATATTCCTCTCATCTATTTGCCTATTCCTCTCCTCTATGGTTCTCATATATTCTAATAACAACATTTTAAGGGAAGATTCGTCTACTACCTGGGTTTCCTGAATATAGGGAGGATATGGCTCAAAACCCCTAGGATATGGTTCATAGGCCAAATTGCTCTGATTAGTATCATACATATGGTTCTCATAGGTCATAGGTTCAGTATGATAGTAATTAGGGATTTGGTAGCCATAGGCTCCATTATCCTCACTAAAAGACTCTAAGTTCGCAAAGGGATGATCATAAGAAAAAGAACTATATTGTGTTTGCTCATTGGGAACAGAAGACCACCCAAAGTTATCATAAGCCATAATAAAGTAATGAATCAATTATAACAGGCTCAACAAACACAATATGCACCAACACAACCAGAAAGAATAACAAGGACTCAACAAAGACAAAAACACGAAACAAAGACAAGAAGACACACCCAACAAGAAAAATAAGGATAAAATGCTAAAATCAACTCAAACAAGATAAGAATCAAAACTAGTCCCCGACAACGGCGCCAAAAACTCGATGCGAAAATATCAGGTGCCCAAAACTAATGTAAATTAGAATAAAACTCTGACACTTCAACGACGTGCAAGTATGAACGGTCGAGAGCAGCAAGTGATAAGTTAAAGTATCGATCCCACGAGGACTAGCTAAACCTAAATGAATGAGTGTCCTAGCAAATTTTTCTTTTTTTAGTGCAATGCATGAGTGTGCAAATTACTATTTTAAATAAATAAATTGATGTGAAAAGCGAGTAAAGACAAGACTAGACTCAAGAAAATAACTAAATTTAAATGCAGGGAGAGGAGAATGCAAACAAGAGAGTAGATACAAGAGATGAGATTTATAATGAAAAATAGGCTCGGGTTAGGTTAGAGTTCTAATGTTCAATTGGAATAAATTTTGAGTGATGCCTTGAATTTACCTACACATGCATTCAAATGATTATTTCCAAAATCATTAAGTTTTAAAACCTACAATTTCCCAATTGTGATCTAAATTATGCTCATGATTTTAGGTTCTAGGTGGGTTAATTATCCCTAATCAACTCAATAATCCTAAAATGAAATTTTAGTTTTCTAATTCATTAGCTTTCCCAAGTTTATGAATTATAGAGAAGTTAAAAAGGCCAATTTTAATTCTCATGCAACGTTAAATTTAATAAAATTTCATAAATTAAATCAATGGCATCAACCATAAATTTAATCCAAAATTACATTAAAACAACCTAACCCTTCCTAAGACAATCTAGTTCATGATTAAAATCGAGTCACACATCTCTAAATTATGCATGCTGGTGTTGTTTAATAAATTCAAATATGTGCTGTAACAGTATCACAAAACAACTCAAATTAATCACAAATTCAACCCAAAAAGAGTCATGAATTTAGCCTAAAACAGTGAGTCAAAAAAGCACAATAAACGCTCAAAATTGGAGTAACAACAAGCCAAAATAATTAGGGAATAGGAGAAGTTTACAGGAGGCAATTGACATGTGTTTTGCTTTAGCAAAACGCCAAGATCCCACAGAACGCAGCAGGCAATAGCAGTAGGTTTCAGTGTTCTGTAGCTTCTGTCCGATATCAATATCTGATGAACCGAAACTCTGAACGATGATCCAACCATTGAAAACTACGGTCTATGAGTCCCCAAACAGCAGACAATATTTCGGGACAATCCAACTATTCAAATTCCAGCACACGACAACTTTGTGAGTGTCGTTTGTGAAAAACCGAACTGCAGTGGACACCCAATATTATAGTGATATCTCACACAGGGAAGCTTCAAACGACAATCCAACTGTTCACAAGGGAGCTCTATGAGTCCTTAATAGGCTGACAAAATTGTAGAAAAATCCAACGGTTGGGTAGCCATAAATCGCAAACTTCGTGAACGACGTCTGTGAAAACCAAATTGCACATGCTCTCGATTTTGCTTCAGCAAAGATGGGCAAATCACAGCAGATGGACAAACCCCTACTCTCGGCTTTGCTTCAGCAAAGGTAGGTTGATTCCAGCAGATGGCCAACCCTCTTCTCCACAGTTTGCTTTAGCAATGCCTCCCTCTCGTGATTTCTTCTTCTCTCACCTAATTGCTTCAGCAAACAGCAACCTACCGCCAAGCATAGCTGCACTTTGCATAAGCAAAAGGGCTCCCTCTCGGATGTGTGCAACAACGTTTGCTTCAGCAAAGGGCTGTAGATTTTTTTCCTTCCAACGCAGGCCCTTTGCTACAACAATCTCACGAGTTCTTTTTCTCTCTGTCGATCTCTTCCTCTTGTCACAACTCCAACTCAACCTTCACACTTGTAAACCCTAGCCTCCTTATACAAGATGGTGTTGTCCTAACTCCACAAATTATAAAAATACCCTTAAGAGTAAAAAGACCATATAACCCTTCGGGTAAAATGTCTAAAATGCCCTTAGGGACTCTTATAATTTTTAAACATCTTCTGCACACAGAAAAATCTCAAATAAATTTATGAAGTCAATTATAAATCAAACTAAATACACGAGGATTTTTGGAGTTAAGAAAAATCTCAAATTTCGGTCTTTAATTAACCGTTAGCTTATTTTCCTAAATTTCTTGAATTAAAGCACAAAAACATCAAAATTAATTCTTTTTCACCTAATGCTTAAATTCAAGATTTTAAAGCTAACACACATAATTTAGGGATAAAATTACATGAGGATCACTAAATTAAATGCAATTCAAGTGGATTAAACACTAAAATTCTAGTAAAATAACTCCCTTATGGTGAGTTATCAATCATTAGTGAATCGACCTGAATCCTGAGCAAGTTAAGAACTCCTACTTATAGGGGTTTGTCCTTAGACTAGTATGTGTGAGAGTGGCCTGTAGCCGACTCAATAAGCCTACCTTTTCAAGGACAGAACCTCGTAGGTAGCTGAGAACTTAACTGTGCAAGATGGAATTCACTCATTCCTCTATTGAGGAATTAGATAGGTTGTTCCCTTAAGAACTGACTCCAGGTCTTGAACAACGGGGCCCCGCCCTCTATGAGGGTATGAGTCTAAGGTAGGACCTTAGACTTGTTGTTCATTAGAGGATCAGTGGTGCTTAAGGAACAAAGAGGTAATCACAGGGGTAAAACGATAATTTGACCCAGCTGTGATTACGAACAACCTGTGAAGGGTCGACTTATGGGTAATGACTATATCAGTGGACACAATGATATCTACAAAGGAGAGAGAGTGCAGCTACAAGTCTATTGTGGAGTGACTCAGAGTTAATGAATATTGATTAACCTGGATCAAAGAGTTTGATCGGTTAATCTCACATCATTGGAGCTCATGATCCGTAGGTCCATTAGATCCTCAGGTTGGCTCAACATGGTAATGTTGAGGGTATAAAGTTAGGAGTGAAATTGAAGTGTTCAATTTCATACATGAGGAGTTATATCAATTATATATGATATAATTGATATAATATATAATTTTAATGTGAATTAGATTCATATATAAACTATATACTAAAGAGAGATAAAAGGAGGGGTGGGATGGTCATTTCCATCCTATTTCCCTATATATATGGTTGCATGAGATGCAACTAGGTTAAGTCAATTTTAGAAGTGGTTTTGCAAATCATTCTAAGATGTTCCTAGCCTCCTTGTTGTGTTGTTGGAAGAGTTCCAAAACACATATCTCTCTCACAAAATACCTCACCACTCCTAAAGGGAACCCACCTTCCTCCCTCACCTAGAGAACAGCGGAGAAGATCCGGTGGTGTTGTCGGTGCTCGTACGAGTTCGTGTTGCGTTGATCTTGATCGTGAAGAGAGGAGGAGCACTTGAAGAAAGGTTCTTCAAAGGTAAATACTTGTTGTCCAAACTCTTATTTTATGCTTAATCTATGTTTTACGTTCTTGAATTTTCCGTTGTAACTAAATCAAGAGCGCGCGATTCGCAATCGCTTCCGCTGCGGGGACATCGATTCCCTTGACTCAGAACATATGTCCTTTAGAAATTTCATGTAATTGGGCATTTGATTCATGGCATCAATGAGCGGAATATTGATGTGGATTTATTTAACATGTCCAAAAATTATCCATAATGAGCTTCCTAGGTTTAGGTTTTTTCAACCTTCGAGGGAAGGGTGGTGGACGTGGTTTGAACTCACAAACATTAGGGTTTGATTTTTCAGAGGTTTTTTCAAGCTTCTCACTGTCATTCTCCCTAATCTTTTGTTCTACCTCACTGCCTTTCTTTTTTTCTTCCTCTACCTGAACATTGACTTTGGCTTCTTGCTTTTCCTTATTCTCAACTTTATCCGAAGTCCTGCCACTTCTCAATTCTATGGTCTGCACTTGTTCTTTTCCGCTGTTGGGACTTCGATTCCCTTCAATTGGTATCCGAGCCCAATTGCGTTCTCGATTTAGGTTCTGGATTTTTCAAGAACAAGGTAGGATTTACTGTTTTGCATGAGATGTATGAACGGTTTTTACAAAATTAGATGTTATTTTAAATTTTGACACTTAGATTTACAATTTCCATTGAAATGTTCAATGTAAGGGTCCGTTGTTTTGGGAATATTTAATTGTAAATCGAGTCTGTAAGTCCGTGTCGATCGAGGCAAGGCGGTTGCTGAGAAGAACGGAGCAAAAACGAGCAAAGGAATGGTGATTCTCAATGTTGTCTGTGTGCAGCGTTGCAACGTTGTTCATCGGCGTTGCAACGCCGCGCTTGCGGGAGAAGGCGCGCACGCAGAGAGGCGATGTTGCAATGCGACCTCTGCGTTGCAACGCCTCGTGAAAACGACAAAAGCAAATTACAGCGCGCCGGATACGTTTCACGCGAGGAGCAACGGGCAGAAACGTTTATTTTATTATTTATATTAATTATAAAAATGTTTTATTTTAATATATTTAATAATTTTAATTTTAATTAATATAATTAGATTATATTCATTAAAATTATTTCTACGGTGCAAAAATTGGTCTAATTTTTGCTATTTTAATTATGCAATTGTTGTGTAATTATTGTCATGCATAGTGTATGCTTGTATTTTAGAAATCCCACCTTAGGTTAAGCATTTTCATGCATCATTTATAATATAAGGAGTTATATTGTATAGTTTGCATGATTAATTAATATAAGGTTGTTATATTAATTTTTGGACAACATTGACATGCATTATTTTTCATGAGATGAATATGCTATGAATGTCTTATTATTCATGTGATGAATGATCAAGCACTATAACATAGTATGCATGTCACCTAAGGTTAATTATTAGTTTTAAAGTGTTTAGAACTTGGAAATAATAGACCTTAGGTTATCTAGTTCTAATTAGATTAGAATTAGGAACCAAGTAATTTATAAGCTATGATTAAAAGATGAACTCTGTCTAAGGAAAGTTCTGTCTAGGTTGGGGTATTTAAGCTGACGAAAACGGAACACCCCTACCTCGGAACTGGCCTGGGAGTGAAATTTAATCTGAGAGTCTTATAAATTACAGTAGCGTCAGCGGGTTTATTAAGGGGTTAATAAACTAGAAATCCTAGGCTTAATATAAGAAGTTATATTAACATACTTAGGATAAAATCAATATAAGAGTTATATTGATCATCAAAGATTCATATAGAGTTAGGTAAAACCATTAGTAAAACCATTAGTCCGGTTTTAGCCTAAGAAAGATTCATATAGACTTAAAGTATTCAGTGGAAGGAAAAAGTGTATGAGATACATATTTTTCCACCTACGCTATCTCCGGGAAGTTCACACCGTGAGACTCATACTTGGCCTCGTGGCTCATACGGGAGCGTCCCCCTTCGGATGGTGTTTGTATGAGTCAATATCAAGGTGAATGGAGAGGGTACTTATATTGAGTGGGAGCAGGTTTAGTGAAAACAAAACCTACGGTATCTTTTGTCGGTTTACACCGTTAGACCACTATGGTCACCGCTAGTTTGGCTTCGACTGCACAATCCCTTCTGGAGGCTTGATCATAGGGGTCTAACACAGTGAGACACCCGAAAGGGATAAAGATTTCCTTAGACTATTTTCTAATCTAGTCCTCCTTCTAAGAATTTTATTGGATCGAGACTCTAGGATCTAAAGACAAAGGGTTACACTCACGGGGTACATAAGTTGTGTATGTATCCAGACCGAAAAATGGTAACTAAAACCTATATGAATAAGAGTTATTCTGGTATTAGGTTATGGTCAAGAGTGTCTTGATCCAGAGGAAGAGTGTTATTGATTACCCTTCGGTGTCATACATCCTAAACCTTTGGAGTATCATTGCAAATTATAAATGGCCTAGGAATCATTTGATAATTAGCTAAAACATGATTGGATTAGAGTTATAGCAAGAAACTCATACAAGTTTGTTTGTAATTTTTCAGCAAAAATGTCTAGCTCTATAATTTCCTTATTGGGTGCGGAAAAGTTAACCGGAGAGAACAAGATCACATGGAAAAACAAACTCAACACTATTTTGGTAGTGGATGATCTGTAGTTTGTGCTAACTGAGGAGTGTCCTTAGGTGTCAGGCTCGAATGCGTCACGAAATGTTCATGATGCATATGATCGATGGATCAAGACCAATGATAAGGCCAGGGTCTACATGCTGGCAAGTATGTCTGACATATTAGCCAAGAAGCATGAGGGCATGATTACCACCATGGAAATCATGGATTCTGTGCAGGGTATGTTTTTACAACAGTCCACACAAACCCGACATAATGCCCTAAAGTACATATTCAACTCGAGGATGCCAGAGGGTACATCTGTTCGGGATCATGTCCTGGATATGATGGTACACTTTAACATCGCGGAGTCGAATGGTGCTTCTATCGATGAGTCGAGCCAGGTCAGCTTCATTCTGGAAACCCTTCCAGATAGTTATCTGCAGTTTAGAAGTAATGTTGTTATGAACAAGCTTACTTTTAATCTTACCTCCCTTTTGAATGAACTCCAGAACTTTCAATCTTTGATGAAAATTCAGGGATCGAAAGGTGAGGCAAATGTTGCCAGTAGGAGTTATCACAGAGGTTCAACCTCTAGGACAAAAACAGTGGTTTCATCTTCTTCTAACCTGAGAGGCAAGAAGAAGAACATGAAGAAGGTTGGTAAAGGGAAACAAGCTGACAAAGCTGCCGCCCAGAAGGGCAAGAAAGTCAAAGACGTTCCTGACAAAGGAAAGTGTTTCCACTCCAACGAAGACGGGCATTGGAAACGGAACTGTCCGAAGTACATTGCAGAAAAGAAGAAGGAAGGTAAATATGATTTACTTTGCCTAGAAGCTTGTTTAGTGGATAATGATAAAACAACTTGGATACTTGATTCAGCGCCACTAATCATGTTGTGTTCTTCTTTTCGTGAATTGATTCTCGGCAAAGAATACAACAAGGAGACATAACGCTCTGGGTTGGAAATGGAGAGGTCGTCTCAGCTGTAGCAGTAGGCACAATGAAGCTTTATTTTGGCAAGAAATATGTATTGTTGGACAATATATTAGTGATACCAGGGTTTATTAGAAACCTTATTTCCATTTCTTGCCTTATTGAACAATGTATTTCTGTTTCCTTTTCTATGAATAAAGTGTTTATTTTTGAAGAAATGTTTAGAAATATGTTCAGCTTCATTAGAAAATGGATTGTATGTTTTAAGGCCTAATTCAGTCAAAATGGTTTTGAACACTGAATTATTTAAAACTACAAACACACAAACTAAGAAACGTAAAATTTCTCCTAAAGAAAGTGCTAATCTTTGGCATCTAAGATTGGGTCACATTAATCTCAATATGTTTGAGAGATTGGTAAAGAACGGACTTCTAAACGAGTTAGAAGAAAATTCTTTGCCAGTATGTGAATCCTGCCTGAAGGCAAGATGACTAAAAGACCTTTTAGTGGAAAATGTTATAGAGCCAAAGATACTCTAGAGCTTATACATTCAGATCTTTGTGGTCCGATGAATGTTAAAGCCAGGGGAGGATATGAATATTTCATCTCTTTTATAGATGATTATTCCAGATATGCGCATATTTACCTAATGCACCACAAGTCTGAAGAACTTGACAAGTTCAAGGAATTCAAGCCTGAGGTTGAAAATCAATTAGGTAAAAGAGTTAAAACACTTTGATCGGATCGAGGTGGAGAGTACATGGATTTAAAATTCCATAACTATATGATAGAACATGGAATTACATCTCAACTCTCAGCTCCCGGCACACCACAACAAAATGGTGTATCGGAAAGGAGAAATAGAACCTTGTTGGACATGGTTCGATTAATGATGAGTTATGCTCATCTCCCTAGTTCCTTTTGGGGTTATGCAATAGAGACTGCAGTATACATTTTGAATAGTGTTCCCTCCAAAAGTGTTTCTGAAACACCTTTTAAGCTCTGGAAAGGACGTAAAGGTAGTTTATGTCACTTCAAAATATGGGGCTGTCCAGCACATGTGCTTGTGACAAATCCAAAGAAGTTGGATTCACGTTCAAAGTTGTGCCTATTCGTAGGATACCCAAAAGAAACAAGAGCTGGTTTATTCTATGATCCTAAGGAAGATAATGTCTTTGTGTCGACAAATGCCACTTTCTTGGAGGAGGACCACATAAGGGACCACAAACCAAAAAGTAAGGTAGTGTTGAGTGAATTAGACGGAACATTAGCAAACGTTGCTAATAAGAATACTAGTACGTCAACAAGAGTTGTTGATACTAGCTTGTCTAGTCAAGAGAGTCCAACTCAAGAGTTGAGTATGCCTCGACGTAGTGGGAGGGTTGTGATACAGCCTGACCGTTACATGGGTTTAGCTGAACTCAAGTTGTTATACCAGATGACAACTGTGAGGATCCATTGACTTATAATCAAGCAATGGTTGACATTGACAAAGACAAATGGGTCATAGCCATGAACCAAGAAATGGAGTCTATGCACTTCAATTTTGTTTGGGATCTTATAGATAAGCCTGATGGGGTAAAACCTATAGGTTGTAAGTGGATCTACAAGAGAAAACGTGGTGTAGATGGGAAGGTGCGAACCTTTAAAGCTAGACTAGTAGCAAAGGGTTATACCCAGGTTGAAGGGGTTGACTTTGAGGAAACCTTTTCACCTGTTGCTATGATAAAGTCTATCCGTATCCTTCTTGCCATTGTCGAATATTATGACTATGAGGTATGACAAATGGATGTCAAGACAGCCTTTTTGAATGACAATCTTGAAGAAACCATCTACATAGACCAACGCAAAGGGTTCATTAAACCAGGAGCAGAGCAAAAGGTTTGCAGGCTTAAAAGGTCAATTTATGGACTGAAACAAGCCTCTAGGTCCTGGAATATAAGATTTGATGAGGCTATCAGATCTTATGGTTTTGACCAGAATGATAATGAACTTTGTGTATACAAGAAAATCATAAATAGTTCTGTCGCATTCCTAATTCTCTATGTGGATGATATCCTACTCATTGGGAATGATGAAGGTTATCTTACTCACATCAAGGAATGGCTAGCAACGCAATTCCAAATGAAAGATTTGGGTGATGCGCAGTTTGTTCATGGGATCCAGATTGTCCAGAACCGCAAGAATAAAACACTAGCCGTGTCTCAAGCATCATATATAGACAATGTGTTGTCAAGGTTTAAGATGCAAGATTCCAAAAAGGGCTTGTTGCCTTTTAAACATGGAATCCATTTGTCTAAGGAACAGTGTCCTAAGACACCTCAAGGAGTTGAGGATATGAGACGGATTATGCATCGGTTGTTGGGAGCCTGATGTACGCCATGTTGTGTACTAGGCCTGACATTTATTCTGCAGTTGGGATGGTCAGTAGGTATCACTAATCCAGGACATGAACACTGGATAACGGTTAAAACAATCCTTAAGTATCTTAAGAGAACAAGGAACTACATGCTTGTATATAGGGCTACGGATTTGATCCTTACAGGATACACGGATTCTGACTTTCAGACTGATAAAGATTCTAGGAAATCTACATCAGGGTCAGTTTTCACTCTTACCGGAGGAGCTATAGTATGGCGAAGCGTCAAGCAAGGATGCATCGCTGATTCCACCATGGAGGTCGAATATGTAGCAGCTTGTGAAGCAGCCAAGGAGGCCGTTTGGTTAAGGAAATTCATGCTAAATTTTGAAGTTGTTCCAAATATGATTTTGCCCATCACGTTGTATTGCGATAACAGTGGTGCAGTGGCAAATTCGAGGGAACCCCGAAGTCACAAGAGGGGAAAACACATAGAGCGGAAGTATCATCTCATCCGGGAGATCGTGCATAGAGGAGACGTGATTGTCACGAAGATAGCCTCAGAGCACAACATTGCGGATCCTTTTACAAAGGCTCTCACGGCTAAAGTATTTGAGAGTCACCTAGAAGGTCTAGGTTTACAAGCCTTCCCCAACTAGGGCAAGTGGGAGTATTTTGTACAAAGGGGTTTAAATCCCCTAGTTTATTGTATTTACATTAATGTAATGTTTAGTACTCCACAAGCTTTAGGTCAAGTGGGAGATTGTTGGGATTTATGCCCCAAACTTGTGTAATTTTGATCAATTAAATAAAGTGTTATTTGTTTTGATAAGATTACAGTCTTGCTTTTATAAATCCAATAAACTAAGCTCCAAGGTTATGACGTTTATCTTGAAATCAGTGTAGTGGACACTATTTGGGTTGACTTCAACATTATAACCTAAATAGTCTACGGTATAAGAATAAGGTTGGAAACCTTATTCTGGTAACACCATGGATGCGACCCACTTTGTAATTAGTACAAATAAGGTAATCCAACTCATTCATGTAGTTGACATGCGAGTGGGGGCATCCTGTATGAAGAGTTCATACAAGACTGGATCGCAAATTATTAGTCTAACAAGTGTAACACCGTTAACAGGATAAGACTAGTACTTTATAGATGGTCATTAGTGACTCGACCTGAATCCTGAGCAAGTTAAGAACTCCTGCTTATAGGGGTTTATCCTTAGACTAGTATGGGTGAGAGTGGCCTGTTGCCGACTCAATAAGCCTACTTTCTCAGGGACAGAACCTCGTAGGTAGCTGGAAACTTAACTGTGCAAGATGGAATTCACTCATTCCTCTACTGAGGAATTAGATAGGATGTTCCCTTAAGAACTGACTCCATGTCTTGAACAAAGGGGCCCCGCCCTCTATGAGGGTATAAGTCTAAGGTGGACCTTAGACTTGTTGTTCATTAGAGGATCAATGGTGCTTAGAAACAAAGAGGTACTCATAGGGGTAAAACGGTAATTTGACCAAGCTGTGATTACGAACAACCTGTGAAGGGTCGACTCATGGGTAATTTCTATATCAGTGGACACAATGATATCTACAATGAGGAGAGTGCAGCTACAAGTCTATAGTGGAGTGACTTGTAGTTAATGAATATTGATTAACTAGATCAAAGAGTTTGATCAGTTAATCTCACATCATTGGAGATCATGATTTGTAGGTCCATTAGATCCCTCCGTTGGCTCAACATGGTAATATTGAGGGTATAAAGTTAGGAGTGAAATTGAAGTGTTCAATTTCATACATGAGGAGTTATATCAATTATATATGATATAATTGATATAATATATAGTTTTAATGTGAATTAGATTCATATATAAACTATCTACTAAAGAGAGATAAAAGGAGGGGTGGGATGGTCATTTCCATCCTATTTCCCTATATATATGGTTGCATGAGATGCAACTAGGTTAAGTCAATTTTAGAAGTGATTTTGGAAATCATTCTAAGATATTCCTAGCCTCCTTGTTGTGTTGTTGCAAGAGTTCCAAAACACATATCTCTCTCACAAAATACCTCACCACTCCTAAAGGGAACCCACCTTCCTCCCTCACCTAGAGAACAACGGAGAAGATCCGGTGGTGGTGTCGGTGTTCGTACGAGTTCGTGTTGCGTTGATCTTGATCGTGAAGAGAGGTGGAGCACTTGAAGAAAGGTTCTTCAAAGGTAAATACTTGTTGTCCAAACTCTTATTTTATGCTTAATCTAGGTTTTACGTTCTTGAATTTTCCGTTGTAACTAAATCAAGAGCGCGCGATTCGCAATCGCTTCCGCTGCGGGGACATCGATTCCCTTGACTCAGAACATATGTCCTTTAGAAATTTCATGTAATTGGGCATTTGATTCATGGCATCAATGAGCGGAATATTGATGTGGATTTATTTCAACATGTCCAAATATTATCCATAATGAGCTTCCTAGGTTTAGGTTTTTTCAACCTTCGAGGAAAGGGTGGTGGACGTGGTTTGAACTCACAAACATTAGGGTTTGATTTTTGAGAGGTTTTTTCAAGCTTCTCACTGTCATTCTCCCTAATCTTTTGTTCTACCTCACTGCCTTTCTTTTTTTCTTCCTCTACCTGAACATTGACTTTGGCTTCTTGCTTTTCCTTATTCTCAACTTTATCCGAAGTCCTGCCACTTCTCAATTCTATGGCCTGCACTTGTTCTTTTCCTTCTCTCCTTGGGTTTTCAGTATCAGCAGGGAGTGTTCCTATGGGTCTTGACCTTAGCTCAGTAGCTAATTGGCCTACCTGCACCTCCAAGTTTCTCATGGAAGCTTTAGTGGTGGCTATGAATTCTTTTAGGTTATCCCCTGATAAACAAGGTATGATCTGTTGCTCATACCTTTTTGCTGATAACCTTAATTACCAAATCCTTGTGGTTGATTAACCTTTTGCTGCTGAGAAGCATTGGAATTACTTCCTTGCCCTCCCCAAGAAAAATTAGGGTGATTTCTCCAACCTGGAATATAGGTTTGAGAATAAGGATTGTTTCTTTGGTTTCCTAAGTAAAAACCGAAGGGGGTTGCAGGACAAGATTCAAAAGAATGTCCTTCACCACAATAGCTACATGAATCAGCTATTCCTACACTCGGTGTACTTGAAGAAATTTGACTTACATTTCCCATTGTTAAATTTTTCAACATGGTGGCCATGGATGAGATTTGGACATTAATTGCAGTTAAAGCATCTAATTCCATCACACCTCTGTTTTTCTTACCAGGATTGTTTCTCACATCAGCCCACTGGCAATTGTTTGATGATATTCTTTCAAGAATTTCATGAGCTTCGTTATAGGTTTTTGATAGCAAAGCCCCATTAGCAGAAGCATCCACTACTTGCTTCGTGGTTGTGTTCAATCCGAGATATAATGTTTCCATTTGAATACAATGAGGTAATCCATGGTGATGACACTTTCTAAGTAACTCCTTAAATCGTTCCCAAGCCTCAATTAGGGTTTCATCATCATATTACTGGAAATGAACTATTTCATTTCTGAATTTTGCATTTCTGGTGGGTGGAAAATATTTGATGAGAAATTTTTCAGCAAGAGTGTTCCATGAATCAATTGCTGCAGGAGGAAGCGAAGTTAACCAAGTCTTGGCTGCATCTCTAAGGGAGTAAGGAAACAAACTCAACCTTATGGCATCCTTAGACACACCTGGCATAATGAACGAATCACTGACCCCTAAAAAAGATTTTAAATTAAGATGAGGGTCTTCAACGGATAATCCATGAAATTGACCTATGGTCTATAACATTTGGAACATTACAGTGTTAAGCTCAAAGGTATGGGCTTGAATTTCAGGTCTAATTATCCCTGAATTTAGTTCATCTATCAGAGGGTTTGCATAGGTTCGGATTGCTCTTTCCCTATCGTCTGCTAACTGTATGACATTAGCAGGTGGTACAACCTGATTAACTACTAAGGGTGGTCTAACTTCAGGAAATTGTGGTTGTCTATGTTCAGGCATCTCAGGGTCTAAAGGATTCCTAGGAGGAAGTTCTTCAGCCATGATTTCTCGTTGCTCTCTTAACCTTCTCCTGATAGTCCTTTCTATCTCTAGGTCAAAGATAAATTCTCGCCCTGGCTTTTTGTTCATCCACAACACACGACTTCTAAAAGCAGAAAGTCAACCTTAGCAAGCTTAACTAACTTATACTGAACCGAAAAAAAAAAAAGTAAACTTACTACAAACAACCTAAACAGATAAGAACCAAACTAAGCTAAAAATGATAATAAAAGAAAACTATTGCAAACAACTTAGACAAGATAAGATTCAAACTAATCCCCGGCAACGGCGCCAAAAACTTGATGCGCGTGCGCAACGTGTAGTGAACTAACATGCAAACTACGCATGGGATGTGCAAGTATACACAGTCGATTGCAACAAATAATAAAATAAATAATATTCGAGTACCGAGTATCGTCTCCACAGGGATTAGAGGCAAGATCTACCTAGTCTAAGCTACTTATAGTAATCTTTATGCAAAACACAAGCAAAGACAAATCAATGGTAGGGTTGAACCTAATTAATGCTAAAAACATAAACGATGCAATGAACATGTAAATTATACTAACTATTCAATGATGTGATGAATTAATCTACTATGCCGGATGTAATATACAAATGCCGAAAACAACAATGGTAAATAGGATATGCCGAAAATGCTATGATAAATGAGATAGGCTCGGATTTGAGGGTTCCTTTATGTCCTTCGGTTTTTACATATCAAGTCATACATAATACTTTATTTGTGTTACACATGCTAACTCGGCTTTATTCTCATAATACCCAACATTTTCTAGTAATTAACTCTCATTAATTACCTTGTGAAGTTCCATGTTTTAGTACCCTAGGTGAATTGATTAATTCTAATCTTTTCACTTGCGTCTCGAGTATCCACCCTTTAGATAACCTAAGGTGATTACGACACTCCGCTATCTTCCTACTTCTTATATAAAAGAAAGCAATATGGACTTAGGTTGGCCAAGCATAAATCCAATAAACCATAAATTCAACCATAATCAACCACAAATAAGCATACTCTTCAATATGTGAAACTTTATTACATAAAGTATACTCAAATCTTTGCCTTCTAAAATTAGTTCATGCTTACAACAAAAGAAATTCTACAAACTAATCTAGAATGCATAATTACTACTAATTACAAGGGAAGAGAAGGGAAATCAAGTAAACAAGGTGAAAGGAAAAGAATCCCCCTTTGTTGACAAGCTCCAATGGGTCTCCAATGTCCATCCAAGCCTTGAGAACTCTTGATTTCTCTCTACAAAGAATATGAAAATTTTGGTAAAACTTCTCCCCCTCTCTCTCTCCTTTTCGGCAATGGCTTGTTAAGGATGGCCAAATGGTTGAACTTGGAGAGCAAGTTTGCTTAGCTTCTCCAACAAGCTCTCTTTTTAGCTTCTCCCACAAGCCATTCTTTATCTTCCAACAAAAGCCTCTCTTTGACTTCTTCCATAAGCCTCTTTGGTTTGCAACATGTGTAAAAAGTCTTCCAATTAATTGAGTTGAATTGCTGAATTAATCCACTTCCATAACAAAGTTAATTCATGCACCTAAATTCAATTAAAACCAAGGAAAAATTAATCAATTTCTCTAATTTTCACAATATGAGAAATTAATGTTAACCTTTCTCAAATTTTGCAATTTAATACATAATTAGATTAATAAAGTACAAGAATAACTTAATTACATGCCAAGATCAATTAATTAATAAGGGGTTTGAGCTCAATTTAGGTGAAAATAACTCTTTGATAAAGAGTTATCAGTCATCTACACGAACACGTTAGGATCACAGTGTTTGTATCAAATACAATGTGAGCCACATCCATAGTTTTACCAGGGTAAGGTACCCAAACCTTATCCCCTAACTATAGATCCTTTAGGCTGTATCTCGAACCGAGATCCTTTATATGAACACTACATTCAGTTAAAGATTCATTTAACAACCTTGGATGTTTAGTTTATTGGATTTGGGGTTTAAATAAAGGCAAACTCGTAGATAACAAACAATAACACTTTATTGAAATAATAACATTTTATTACATTATTTAGAACATAATTACAAACTACGAGTTTTAGGGATCAAACCCCAACAAACTCCCACTTGAACTAAAACTCTACTGGGGTACATCATAATCTAAAATAGTGGTTACAAGAGATAGAAATACAATAAACTAATGCATCCATATACCCCATTACATATCTCCTACTTGCCCTAAATTTACCTATGTACATATCTCGTAGACCCAGACTTTCCAGATGACCCTCGAACACTTTAGCCGTGAGAGTCTTTGTAAATGGATCAACAATATCGTGCTCCGAAGCGATTTTCATGACTGTCACATCTCCTCGTTGCACTATTTCTCGTATCAGGTGATACTTCCTCTCGATGTGCTTGCCTCGCTTATGGCTGCGAGGTTCCTTCGAATTGGCTACCGCGCCACTGTTCTTACAGTATAAGGTGATGGGAAATTCCATATTTGGAACAACTTCCAAAACAGTAAGGAATTTCTTTAGCCAAATAGCCTTCTTAGCTGCTTCACAAGCAGTGACATACTCAGCCTCCATCGTGGAGTCATCGATGCATCCTTGCTTGATGCTTTGCCATACTATAACTCCCCCATTAAGGGTGAAAACTGATCCCGATGTGGATTTCTGAGAATCCTTATCGGTCTGAAAATCAGAATCAGTGTATCTAGTAAGGATCAAATCCTTCGTCCCATACACAAGCGTATAGTCTCTCGTTCTCCTAAGATACTTGAGGATATTTTTAACTGTTGTCCAGTGGTCTAACCCTGGATTGGATTAGTACCTACTGACTATTCCCATTGCATAACAAATGTTTGGCCTTGTGCATAGCATAACATGCATTAAGCAACCTACTGGAGAGGCAAAGGGAATGCGTCTCATATCCTCAACTTCTTGAGGTATCTTAGGACACTGTTCCTTAGACAGATGAACACCATGCCTGAAGAGCAACAAGCCCCTCTTGGAATTTTGCATTGAATATCGTGACAACATTTGGTCGATCTAAGACGCTTGAGACAGTGCTAGTGTTCTGTTCTTGCGATTCCTTAAGATCTGAATCCCAAGAACATATTGCGCCTCTCGCAAATCTTTCATTTGGAATTTGGTCGCCAACCAATTCTTTATGTCAGTAAGGTATCCTATATCATTCCTAATGAGTAGGATATCATCCACATAAAGTACTAATAAAGCTACTTTGTCGTTGATGATTCTCTTGTAAACACAAGGCTCATCAACGTTTTGGTCAAAGCCATAAGACTTGATCGCAGTATCAAATCTTATATTCCAAGATCTGGATGCTTGTTTCAACCCATAAATGGATCGATTGAGCTTGCAACTTTTTGCTCCTGACCTTGGGTTATGACCCTTCGGGCTTCAAGATTACCATTCAAAAAGGCAGTCTTGACGTCCATTTGGCAAATTTCATAATCATAAAACGCGGCTATCGACAAGAGTATCCTTATAGACTTTAGCATTGCAACGGGGAAAAAGTTTCTTCATAATCAACTCTTTCCCTTTGGGTAAAATCCTTTGCTACAAGTCTAGCCTTAAAGGATTGTACCTTTCCGGCTGTATCTCTCTTTCTCTTATAGATCCATTTACACCCTATGGGTCTAACCACTTCAGGTTGGTCTACAAGCTCCCATACTGAATTGAAGTCCATTGACTCCATTTCAAGGTTCATTGCTTTGATCCATTGGTACTTGTCTACGTCATTCATTGCCCGTTTATAAGACAATGGATCTTCTACGCCGTCATCAGGTATGACCACTTGAGTTTCAGCTAAACCCAAGTAGCTGTCAGGTTGGGAAACAACCCTCCTACTACGTCGAGGCATTCCCAACGATTGAGCAGGACGAGACTGACTTGAGGTGTTGGCTCCTCCATCAACTCTTGATGAAGGTCCAGCTTGATCAACAACTCTTGTTGGTTCATCTGTAGCTTCATTTAGCACTAATTTACTACGTGGTCTATGGTTTCTCATGTGATCATCCTCCAAGAAAAAGGCGTTTGTCGATACAATCACCTTGTTCTCTTGTGAGTCGTAGAAAAGACCACCTCTCGTTTCTTTGGGATAGCCAACAAATTGGCACAATCTTTAACGAGGTTCTAGTTTCTTTGGGTTTTGTCACTAGCATGTGTGTCGGACAACCCCAAATCCTGAAGTGTTGTAAACTAGGTTTACACCCCTTCCACAATTCAAAAGGTATTTCTGAAACACTCTTTGATGGAACAGTGTTCAAGATTTGAACTGATGTCTCTACTACGTATCTCCAAAACGAGGCAGGCAATTGAGCATAGCTCATCATAGAATGAACCATGTCCAAAAAGGTTATATTTCTCCTTTCTGACACACCATTTTGTTGTGGTGTATTAGGTGCTGAGAGTTGAGATTTAATTCCATGTTCTATCATATAGTCATGTAATTTCAAATCCATATACTCTCCACCTCGATCGGATCGAAGTGTTTTGATGGTTTTTCCTAATGCATTCTCTACTTCAACCTTATACTCTTTGAACTTTTCAAGAGCTTCAGACTTGTGATGCATAAGGTATCAATAACGATACCTTGAATAATCCTCTATGAAAGAGATGAAATATTCATACCCTCATCGAGCTTTAACATTCACTGAACCACAATGATCCGAATGTACAAGTTCTAAGGGCTCTATGGCTCTGTAACCTTTTCCAGTAAAAGGTCGCTTGGTCATTTTACCTTCCAAGCAAGATTCATAATGAGGTAAAGAATCATCTTCTAACTTATTCCGATGTTCATTCTTAGAAAGTCTCTCAATCCGGTTGAGACTAATATGACCAAGTCTAAGATGCCATAGATAGGTATTATTATTTGGAGAAATTCTTTGCCTTTTATTTTGCGTATTAGCATTTTTAATCATCTCATGATTCAAGGTTGTTTTAGTTCTATTTTGTTTAAGTACATACAATTCGTTTTTCAATTTAGCAGAACAAATATTGACACCTCTTTTAAAATGAACGCTTCATTTAATAAAAAGAAAATACTATATCCAAGTTCTATTAAACAAGAGATAGAAATTAAGTTCCTCTTAAACTTAGGAACTATATACAGATTTTTTAATAAAATAAATCTATCTCCGAAAAACAGTTTGGCATCTCCCATCGCATTTAACCGAGACGACGTCTCCGCTCGACCTCGAGCGTCATCTCACCCTCTTGGAGCTCCTAGAAGGAACTAGTTTCCTGAAACGAAGAGCAAACGTGATTAGTGGCTCCTGAATCAAGTATCCAGGTAAAATCATCATTTTCCACTAAACAAGTTTCAAGAACAAGTAAATCTAATTTACCTTTCTTCTCTTTGAGCTCGACAAGGTATTTTGGGCAGTTTCGCTTCCAGTGCCCATCCACGTTGCAGTAGAAACATTTTTCTTTGTCTACAACCTTGGCTTTTCCCTTGCCTTTATCAGCAGCAGGTGCCTTCACTTTCCTTGCTATCTTCTTCTTTTGGGACTTCTTAAGCCCAGAAGATGAACCACAAGACTTAGTCCCAGAGGATGTACCGTTCTGGAATCTTCTGGAATGGACAAATAATCTGCCTCTCCATCAGCCTATCCCTTATTCTTCATAAGAGACTGAAAAGTTTGTAGCTCATTAGGGAGAGTAGTCAGGTTATACTCTATCTTGTTTATCACCGCATTGTTGCGGAATCGCAGGAAACTCTTCGGAAGAGACTCCATGATGAACGAGTCCTGACTTTGCTCATCAATGACCGCTCCGTTCATCTCAGCCACGTTGAAGTGGACCATCAGATCAAGAACGTGTTCTCTCACCGATGACCTCTCCTTCATACGGGAGTTATAAACGTATTTGAGGGATTCGTGCCGAAGTTGTCCAGACGGTTGTCCAAACATATCCTGCAACAAACTCATGATCTCACGAGCTGAGACCATGCCCTCGTGCTTTTTGGCCAGAACTTCAGAAACACTAGCCAAAATGTAGACCTTGGCCTTATATATTCTATTTTGCAATAAAGATGTTAATGAGATTTATTCAAATAAAGGTGTTATTGAATAAAGTGAGTTGTATATTTTGAAACCCTAATCCAATAAAGTGGATCAGGTTCAAGTTATAGCCAGAACAGTCTATAGTATAGGGATAGGGTTGGGTACCTTATCCTGGGGACACTATGGATGCGACCCACTTTGTAAAGTACAAACGATGTGATCCTGAATCGTTCATGTGGAGACATGCGAGTGGGGGTGTCCTATGCAATGAGTTTGCATAAGACTGGACCGACAAATAGTCACTTAGACTTTATAACTCCATTTACTGTCTTAACTGACTATATTCATACATGACCTAGGTAACTCGATCTTAATCCTGAGCATGCCATGAACTCTTGTATATTCGGATTATCCTTAGATTTTCATGGGTGAGAGTGGCCTAAGATTGTCGACTCAATAAGCGTCGCATTTCAGAGATAAGACTGGGTAGATAGTTGGGAACACAGTTTTGCAAGATGGAATTTACTCCTACCTGCTTTAGGGATTAGTAGAGAGGTTTTTCCGTTAAGTGCTGACTCTGGGACTTGAACAAAGGGCCCACCCCTCTCATTGGCTCGAGAGGGATTCGGTTTGTTGGTTGGACCACAAACCAATTCTTCATTAGATGATTAGTGGGACTTAAGGAATAGAAGTAATTACAGGAAACGATTTTTTTGACCCAGTTGTAATTACGAACGACCTGTGAAGGATCGACTTACTAATCATGGTTATATCGAGTGGACAGAAATCTATCTACAGTGAGGAGAGTGCAGCCACTGGGCTTTAGTGGAGTGTCCCGGTGGCTAACAAATGTTGATTAGCTAGGCTTTGGTCGGTTAATCTCCTATCGTTGGAGCTCATGATCTGTAGGTCCATTAGGCCCCCTTACTAGCTCAGACTAAGCCTTGTAACATATCAGATAAAAGAATTTGAATTGTTCAAATTCGATTTTGGGAGAAAACGTTAATTATATGCGATATATTTAACATTTCACAGTTTAATTATGAATTAAACTATAATAAAAAAGAGGTGGAAATATTTTAATATGATTTAAACATTAGTTCGGTTTATAACATGAATAGGGATTCATGCTCGAATGGTCGATTTAAGAAATCGAGATTGGTCCAATTATTTAATTTGATATTTGATATTAAATTAATTATTTATTTAGAATTATTTAATTAATTAAATGAATAAATTAATTTTAATTTAAAATGAATTTTATGTTAATTTTGAATTAAAATTAAATGAAAATTCAAATTGAATTTTGAAGTTTCAATTGGACCAAAATGAAAAGGGTGAACAAACTACTTTGCTTTTGAAATTCACCATAAATCAACACCTCCTTCTTGATTAATCCTCATCATTCATGTGTTGGCATCTTCACAAAGCTTGTTGAAGCTTTAATTGAAGATAAAATTGAAGAGGAAAATGAGAATTTTATAAGAAATTCATAGAATTATCGGTTTTGAACCATTCTCACTCTTCTTCCAAATTCTCTCAACTTAAGATCCCACAATCTGTTCTAAGGCCTGAGGATAGTAGGGAAGACATTAGAAGTTGTCCACAAAGTGTTTGTGACAAGAAATTTCCCACGGATTAGGAGAATTTTGAGCTACAAAGGTATGAGTTCTTATTCTTTATTTTTCCAGTTTTAAGCATGCTTTTTGTTTTGTAAAATTGATCAACTTAGAGTGTTCAAGATCCAAAATTGCTTCCGTTTTCTTCATCTACACTATTTCAAAGTAATCAATAAAATACAAAAGATGTTCTCCGTCGTTCTCTAGGTGAGAGAGGAATGTGGGTTCTTTTAGGATGAGATGTGGAGGTTTGAGAGATGTATGTTTGGAACTCTTTCCAACAACACAAATGTGGGAACTCTAGGGGTGCACACAATAGTCTTTCACAAAGTTGTATCTTATGCAACTATTTATAGGGAAATAGGATGGAAATTACAATCCTATCCCTCCTTCATTCTCTCATTAGTATATAATTAATTTGTAAATCTAATTCACATTAAAACTATATAATATATCAATTATATCAATATAATTGATATAAAACCTCATATATGAAATTGAACACTTTAATTTCATTCCTAACTTTATACCCTCAATATTACCATGTTGAGCCAACGGAGGGACCTAATGGACCTATTGTTCATGAGCTCCAATGATGTGAGATTAACTGATCAAACTCTTTGATCCGATTAACCAATATTCATTAACTACAAGTCACTCAACTATAGACTTGTAGCTGCACTCTCCTCCCTGTAGATTATATTGTGTCCATTGATATAATCATTACCCATGAGTCGACCCTTCACAGGTTGTTCGTAATTACAGTTGGGTCAAATTATCGTTTTACCCCTGTGATTACCTCTTTGTTCCTTAAGCACCACTGATCCTCTAATGAACAACAAGTCTATGGTACTACCATAAACTCAAACCCTCTTAAGCTAGTTTAGAGGGTGGGGTCCCGTTGTTCAAGACTTGGACTCAGTTCTTAAGGGAACAACCTATCTAATTCCTTAGTCTAGGAATGAGTGAATTCTATCTTGCAGAGTTAAGTCCCCAGCTACCTACGAGGTTCTTTCCCTGAGAAGGTAGGCTCATTGAGTCGGCTACAGATCGCTCTCACTCATACTAGTCTAAGGAAAAACTCCTATAAGCAGGAATTCTTAACTTGCTTAGGATTCAGGTCGAGTCACTAATGACCATCTATAATTTTTAAGTCGTATCCTGTTAACAGTGTTATACTGGTTAGATTAATAATTTGCAATTCGACCTTGTATAAACTCTTCATATAGGATGCCCCCACTGGCATGTCATCTACATGAATTAGTTGGATTACCTCATTTGTACTAACTACAAAATGGGTCGCATCCATGGTGTTACCAGAATAAGGTTTCCAGCCTCATTCTTATACCATAGACCATTTAGGTTATGGGTTACGAACTCCTGTCTGGGGAGTTTATCCTTTGACTAGTACGGGTGAGAGTGGCCACAGTTGCTGACTCAATAAGCCTACCTTCTAAGGGTTAGAACCTCATGGGTAGCTGGGAACTTAACTACCCAAGAAGGAATTCACTCGTTCCCGAGCTAGAGAATTTAGATGGGTTACTCCATTAATGGTTGAATCTAGGTCTCGAAAAACGAAGCCCCACCCTCTCACTTGCTCGAGAGGGACGTTGTTTATGGTGGGACCATAAGCATGTTGTTTATTAGAGGATCAGTGGTACTTAAAGTGTAAGAGGTAGTCACAGGGGTAAAAACGATAATTTGACCCAGCTCTGACTACTAACGATCTGTGAACGGTTGACTCATGGGCATTGGTTATATCAATGGACACAACTTATCCTACAGAGAGAAGAGTGCAACTACGAGGCTATAGTGGAGTGACTCGTAGTTAATGAATGTTGATTAACGGGATCAAAGAGTTTGATCAGTTAATCTCGTATCATTGGAGCTCATGATCTGTCGGTCCATTAGGTCCCTCGGTTGGCTCAATATGCAATTAATGATGGTATAAAGTTTTAAAATGAATTTGAAGTGTTCAAATTCATACAAAGGGATTTTATGTCAATTATATGTGATATAATTGATATAATATGTAGTTTGATGTGAATGTGATTCATAATAAACTATAGTATTGCCTAATTATGGAATTATAGCATAATTAGAGAAATTAATGTTGAGATAGATGAAAATTGAATATGATTTAATTTAATTCCACATTATGCAAACATGATTTGCGTATTGAGGTATATGCACCTTATATTATACAAAAATGATTTGTATAATATATGGTTTGTGGAAGTAGTGGGCTAAATAGGTGGAGAATTTCTCTCCACCCTCACCCACTATAAATATATGCTTTTTGAAGCATTTTGAAAAGGCTTTGAGTCACATTTGGATTTTAAAAAATTCCAAACTCTCTCAACTCTCTCAAATTCTCTCTAGAATTTCCTTTCCCAAAAGGATCCTACAATCCTCCCTCTTCCTTGAGAACAATCGAGAAGACATTGTGGAAGTGTCTACCTCGTTGACGTTTCGGGATCGTAGAGATCGTTGAGAACGTGAGATCGTTGGAAAGGATTACAAGAAGAAAGAGATTTTCAAAGATAATTTATGTTTCCTCCCTAATTACTTAACCAGAATGCATGTTTGAGTTAATTCTTGTAACACAATCGAGACATCACGATTCAATTCGCTTTCGTTGCGGGATTCGATCTCTTCATTATTAGTCCTAATCTGTCGACGGTGTTACTATAGTAGTTTAATAATTCACGGTCCAGTCTTGTACAAACTCATTGCACAGGATACCCCCACTCGCATGTCAACTAGATGAACGAGCTAGATCGCCTTGTTTTAATCAAATATAAAATGGGTCGCATCCATAGTGTTACCAGGAAAAAGTTCCCAACCTTATCCATGTACTATAGACCATTTGGCTCATTTACTTGAGCGTGATCCTACATGTGCATCCACTACACACCGATCAATATCTCATCTATATGACCCCAGAGCTTATTTGATTGGATTAAGTTTAAAATGCAAAAATAGAAGGAAAAATAACTTTTATTTATATTATCAAATGTATACAAACTACATGAGTTTAGGGCATACACCGAACAATTGTCCCTCTGATAGGCTTAAGGCTTATTGTATGTGAACTTGCTTGCGAGTATGTATTATCAAGCTCACGAGAAAAGATTTGAAAAAAAAAGGGCCATGCCTTTGAAAAAGAAAATTTTAGTGTTTAAAGTGAAAGGAAAAGAAAAGTGTCTTGCATGTATTTAAGTGTTTAGGGGTAAAAAGAGTTATCTCTATTGTGATTAGTTAGGTCATCCATTAAACGAGTGCTCTAGATAAGGGTTCTTGTGATAGTTGTGAAAGCTAGTGGACTTGATTATGGTAAAAAGCAAAGTAGTATATCAATAATATACTTCTTATTATGAAAATATCATATGTGAATTAATGATATACTCTTGGTAAACTTAGTATATCAATATGCTTTATATTAAAGTATATCATTATTATATCAACGATATATCATTGATAGACTACTAACGAACTTCATATTAAAAAACGTGTGAAAATAAAGTATATCAACAGTGTATCAGTCACATATATTTCATATTATGTATATATAATATGTGACATACTTATATACTTTTGATAAACATTGTATAACTATATCAGTAGTTTATTAGTAATATAACAGGTATATCAATAGTATATAACTGATAGGCTATTAATATGCTTCAAATTGAAAAATGCGCGCAAGAAATATATGAATATTTTCGACTTTTCGCGTAGTCTGTTTAGGCTAGGTTAGTTTTTTTTTTTGTTTTACTATTTTTACAAATTCAATAAACAGTAGACACGACTCAAATTTAAGTAAAATTTTTTTCTATTTATGCAAGTGACCCTAATAATAATAAAAGATAAAAATAACTAAAACTCTCTCTCTATATATGTATATTGTAAACTTCGATTTGAGAGATTCAAAAGAAGTTAATAATATACTTCTTATTATGAAAATATCATATGTGAATTAATGATATACTCTTGGTAAACTTAGTATATCAATATGCTTTATATTAAAGTATATCATTATTATATCAACGATATATCATTGATAGACTACTAACGAACTTCATATTAAAAAACGTGTGAAAATAAAGTATATCAACAGTTTATCAGTCACATATATTTCATATTATGTATATTTCATATGTGACATACTTATATACTTTTGATAAACTTTGTATAACTATATCAGTAGTTTATTAGTAATATAACAGGTATATCAATCGTATATAACTGATAGGCTATTAATATGTTTCAAATTGAAAAATGCGCGCAAGAAATATATGAATATTTTCGACTTTTCGCGTAGTTTGTTTGGGTTAGGTTAGTTTTTTTTTTGTTTTACTATTTTTAAAAATTAAATAAACAGTAGACAAGACTTAAATTTAAGTAAAAAGTTTTTCTATTTATGCAAGTGACCCTAATAATAATAAAAGATAAAAATAACTAAAACTCTCTCTATATATAGATATTGTAAACTTCGATTTGAGTGATTCAAAAGAAGTTTGAATCGTTATTCGGAGCTCTATATTATGGATATTTCTAAACACTAAAATTGTTAGCAATTAGTAGTTGGTTTTATATCATTAAAATATTAATTAATTAATTAATTTGAAATTAAGAATTAAAACCAACCAAATCTAGATAGAAAGAGTTTAAGTCATTAGTTATCTCTGTTTTGGATACTAGATTATATTAAGTACGAAGTAAATGGTTAATTTTGGTGGTGTACTCCGTGGTGTTGCTAAAATTTCAGGGATTTTACATACATAGGTATTTGAACGAAAGTTGTGAAGAAATAGTTCTTTGGAAGAAAAGAAGGATTAGGATATAGCTAAAATTTTTTAAGCAATAAGAAACATAATCAAAATCAGAAATGGCTTCCCCATCCCTACCCTCAGTGGTGGATTCAGAATTATAGACTAGAGCTTGAAGTTAGAATTTAAGGGGCTAGAGATATACTAACCACTATGCCAAAAGGGTTTATAGTGATTTAATCTAACTTTTCCCATACATATTATAAAAAAAGAAATTGAGGGAGACTTTAACTAAATCTGCCCCTCGCCGCCCTCATTTCATTCTCCGTCCCTATAAAATTTTTCATTTAATTTCGTGGGGAACGGAGCGGGGAATAATTCCTTGTTTATCATTTTTATTTAGTATCTTTTTTAATCTTTATTTTAAATGGTTAATTCCTTAATTAGAGATTTCTAGTTAGGAGAAATTTTTTCAATTTTCTTTAAAAAATAAAATGATATTTAATAAAAATTTAGAATATTGTTTATTATATATATACAAATACATATTAAAAATAAATAAGTAAATCGGGGTGGGATGGGGTCGGGGTCGAGAATGTATTTTCGGTCCTATTTAGCAAACAGGGAAAAATTACCCCACTCCCTATCCATCCGTGGTGAAAATAGACCTCCCTAATCGAAAGGGCCTTTTTATATACAGAAATCGAGAATAATAATTTTTTTTTTTTAAAAAGAGAAGGATTCTCTCATCAGTTTCTTACTCGTATATTCGTGCAAGTAATTATTTTCCACGTGACTCATGCTTGCCTTACCTTGTAAGTTGAACATGGTTAGTTCTATTATATGTACAACCTTTAAGGCTCGACCCAAAACATTAAAAAAAATAAAAAAAAATAGAGAGAATCATAAAATGGTTTTAAGAGCCAAGTCAACCTTATAACGCTTCATGAAGAAGCACTTTGATCATGGTTACAAACGCTTTCTTCACTTTCTTCAAAAACTTAAAATTAAGAAAATAAAATAAACCTATGTGGTTTAAATAAATTTTTTTGAAGATCTTTACTTATGAACTCTTGTAAATTAAAGCGTCAAACAAGTCCAAATAAATTGAGATGATGGAGGGATAAACTTCATTAATTGATAAGCAAAACTCAAGTTTATTTTGATAATAAAATATGTCGAATAGATTGTTGTTGTGTCATGGAGGGTCACTATTTCGCGACGACCTCGGTATTAAATTTTCTACGTGGGTTGCTCCCCAAAGTTAACACACTCTTCACGGGTGTGTACTCATCAATGAAGGATTTGGAATGAAGATAACAACGCTCAAAAATAAAGAAGAAGATAATAAAAAATTAGATGATTCAGTTTATCGGAAAATCTTTGCTCTCTAGTTTGAATAAAACGAAAAAGTTTCATGCAGTAAAAATTTTAGATATAAGATTCACAATTCAATGAGAAAATACTTTCTCAATTAAGGCAAAAAACGTATTGCCAGTCAAATAACGAGCAGGAGAGTAAAATGACGGTATACCTCTGTTTCATTCAACATTCAATGAATAGGAGTGATAAAACACTGTACACTAAATAGGAGAGAACAATCCCTCAATTAGGACAACAAATGAAAGAATAAAAAATGATCTAGAATAAGAACAAGTGGTAAAACAACAGTGGACGAACGAAGCCTATTCTCCTATTTCCATTGCCTCTGAAGCTTTTCAACATTTGGGCCATGAGTAGTTGTCGACATGTATTCTGATGGGCTAACTTTAGTTTGTTAAACATTACAACCTATTGGGCTCTTACCCTTGATATCCCACCTCAAACGTGAGCGTAACTCTTGTACACCAGGTTTGGACCTCAAAAGTTGAAACTGAGAATGTGATAAATGTTTCGTGAGACAGTCACCCACCTGATTTGCAGAGCGAATGTAACGAACAACAAGACTACCATTAAGAACCTGATCCCTTACAAAATGAACATCAATTTCGATGAGTTTAGTCCGAGCATGAAAGATGGGATTTGCTGCTAAGGCTCTTGCACTCAAGTTGTCACACCAAACAACAGGTGTGGAGGCTTGTGGATTACCCAGTTCAGTCATCAACTGTTGTAGCAAAATAATTTCAGAAGTAGCAGGAGCAAGAGCTCTATACTCTAATTTTGTACTGGATCGTGCCACGACACTTTGTTTCTTTGAAGACCATGACACAAGTGTGTTCCCAACAAACACACAGTAGGTGACAATAGATTTCCTATCATCAATGTTCGAGGCCCAATCTACATCAAAAAAAGCTGAAATAGATAGATCAATGCTTGGTTGGATTAAAAAACCAAAATGTTTGGTTCCTCTTATATATCACAGGACACGTTTGACAGCTTGCCAGTGAACATCAGTTGGTTGCTTCAAAAATTGACTTAGATGATTCACAATATAAGCTATATCAAGTCGAGTGTTAGTCGAATATAAAAGGATCGAATCCCACAGCGGAAGCGATTGTTAATTGTGTGCTCTTAATTTCGTTACATGAATAACAATCAAGATCTAGTTTAATTAGATTAAGCATGTATTTCTACAAGATGGAAAGTAAGATATTACCTTTGAAGAACTCTTTCTTCAAGTGTGCCTTCTCCCACGTTCACGATCTCAGCAACACGAACCTGAACGATCACGGACACTACAACTGGATCTTCTCCGTTGTTCTCTAGGTGAGGGAGGAAGGTGGGTTCCCTTTAGGTGAGATGAGGTATTTGTGAGAGAGGTTATGTATTTTGTTTGTGGAACCTTTCCAACAAGACAAAACACTTACAATCTAGGGTTTTCCAAGATGTTGCTTCCTCTTCAAATTGCATCTCATGCAATCTTTTATAAGGAAATGGGATGGATATTACCATCGAATCCTTCCTTCATTCTCTCATTAGTATATAGTTTATATGTGAATCTAATTAACATTAAAACCATATATTATATCAATTATATCATATATAACTGATATAACACCTCATATATGAAATTGAACACTTCAATTTCATTCCTAATTTTATACCCTCAATATAGCCATGTTGAGCCAACAGAGGGACCTAATGGACCTACAGTTCATGAGCTCCAATGATGTGAGATTAACTGATCAAACTCTTTGATCCAGTTAATCAATATTCATTAACTACAAGTCACTCCACTATAGACTTGTAGCTTCACTCTCCTCACTGTAGATTATATTGTGTCCATTGATATAATCATTACTCACAAGTCGACTCTTCACAAGATGTTCGTAATCATAGCTTGGTCAAATTACTGTTTTACCCCTGTGATTACCTATTTGTTTCTTAATCACCGCTGATCCTCTAATGAACAACAAGTCTAAGGTTCTACCATAGACTCATACCCTCTTAAGTTAGTTAGAGGGCGGGGCCCCGTTGTTCAAGACCTAGAATCAGTTCTTAAGGAAACAACCTATCTAATTCCTTAGTGTAGGAATGAGTGAATTTCATCTTGTATAGTTAAGTCCCCAGCTACCTACGAGGTTCTGTCCCTGAGAAGGTAGGCTTATTGAGTCGGCTACAGGACACTCTCACCCATACTAGTCTAAGGACAAACCCCTATTAGTATAAGTTCTTAACTTACTCAGGATTCAGGTCGAGTCACTAATGATCATCTATTAATTATCAGTCTTATCTTGTTAACAGTGTTACACTTGTTAGACTAATAATTTGCAGTCCGGTCTTGTATGAACTCTTCACACAGGATGTCCCCACTCGCATGTCAACAACATGAATGAGTTGGATTACCTCATTTATACTAATTACAAAGTGAGTCGCATCCATGGTGTTACTAGAATGAGGTTTCAAACCTTATTCTTATACCATAGAGCATTTAGGTTATATTCTTGAACACAATCCAAATAGTGTCCACTACACTGATGTTCAAGATATATTATTGGATTGGATTTATAAAGCAATAATATAATTTTATCAAAACAAATAACTCTTTATTTATTTGATCAAAATTATACAAATTTAGGGCATAAATCCCAACAATCTCCCACTTGACCTAAAGCTTGTGGAGTACTAAAACATTATAGTAATGTAAATACAATAAACTAGGGCATTTAAACCCTTTGTACAGAATACTCCCACTTGCCCTAGTTGGGGAAGACTTGTAAACATAGACGTTCTAGGTGACTCTGAAATATTTTAGCCGTGAGAACCTTTGTAAAAGGATCAACAACGTTGTGCTCCGAGGCTATCTTCGTGACGATCACGTCTCCTCGATGCACGATCTACCGGATGAGATGATATTTGCACTCAATATGCTTTCCCCTCTTGTGACTTCAGGGTTCCTTTGAGTTTGTCGCTGCACCACTGTTATCGCAATACAACGTGATGGGCAAAGTCATATTTGGAACAACTTCCAAATTTAGCATGAATTTCTTTAACCAAACGGCCTCTTTAGCTGCTTCACAAGCTGCTACATATTCGGCCTCCATGGTGGAATCAGGGATGCATCCTTTCTTGACGCTTCGCCATACTGCATCTCCTTCGTTAAGAGTAAATACTGACCCTGATGTAGATTTCTTAGAATCTTTATCATTCTAAAAGTCTCAATACGTGTATCCTATACGGATCAAATCCTTAGCCTCACACACAAGCATGTAGTTCCTTGTTCTCCGTAGATACTTAAGGATTATTTTAACCGTTGCCCAGTGTTCAAGTATTCGATTGGATTGATACCTACTGACCATTCAAACTGCAAAACAGTTGTCTGGCCTAGTACACAACATGTCGTACATCAGGCTCCCAACTGCTGATGCGTAAGAAATTCGTCTCATATCCTCAACTCCTTGAGGTGTCTTAGGACATTGTTCCTTAGACAAATGAACTCCATGTTTAAAAGGCAATAAACCCTTTTTGGAGTCTTGCATCTTAAACCTCAACAACACTTTGTCGATGTAAGATGTCTGAGACAGGGCTAGTGTTTTATTCTTGCGGTTCTAGACAATCTGGATCCCAAGAACAGACTTCGCTTCACCCAAATCTTTCATTTGGAATTGCTTAGCTAGCCAATTCTTAATGTCAGTAAGATATTCTACATCATTCCCAATGAGTAGGATATCATCCACATATAAAACTAGGAATGCGACAGAACTATTGATGATTTTCTTGTCGACACAAGGTTCAACATCATTCTGATCAAAGCCATAGGATTTGATTGCCTCATCAAATCTTATATTCCAGAACCTAGAGGCTTGTTTCAGTCCATAAATTGACCTTTTAAGCTTGCAAACCTTTTTCTCTAGTCCTGGTTCAATGAACCCTTTGGGTTGGTCCATGTAGATGTTTTCTTCAAGATTGTCATTCAAAAAGGCTTTCTTGACATCCATTTGCCATACCTCATAGTCATAATATGCGACAATGGCAAGTAGGATAAGGATAGAATTTACCATAGCAACAGGTGAAAAGCATAGTCAACCCCTTCAACCTGGGTATAACCCTTTGCTACTAGTCTAGCTTTAAAGATTTACACCTTTCCATCTGCACCACGCTTACTCTTGTAGATCCACTTGCAACCTATAGGTTTTACCCCATCAGGTTTATCTACAAGATCCCAAACAGAATTGAAGTACATAGACTCAATTTCTTGGTTCATGGCTATGAAACCATTTGTCTTTGTCTTTGTTATCCATCGCTTGATTATAAGTCGATGGATCCTCACAGTTGTCATCTGGTATAACAACTTGGGTTTCAGATAAATCCATGTAACGGTCAGGTTGTGTTATAACCCTCCCACTACGTCGAGGCATACTCAACTCTTGAGATGGACTCTATTTACTAGACAAGCTAGTATCAACAACTTTTGTTGACGTACTAGTTTTATTAGCAACCTTTTATATTGTTCTGTCTAACTCACTCAACACAATTCTAGTTCTTGGCTTGTGGTCCCTTATGTGGTCCTCCTCTAAGAAAGTGACATTTGCCGACACAAAAACCTTATCTTCCTTAGGATCATAGAATAAACCACCTCTTGTTTCTTTTGGGTATCCTACGAATAGGCACAATTTTGAACGTGAATCCAACTTCTTTGGATTTGTCACAAGCACATGTGTTGGACAACCCCATATTCTGAAATGACATAAACTACCTTTACGTCCTTTCCAGAGTTCAAAAGGTGTTTCAGAAACACTTTTTGATGGCACATTGTTCAAAATGTATACCACAGTATCCACTGCGTACCCCCAAAAGGAACTAGGGAGATGAGCATAACTCATCATTGATCGAACCATGTCCAACATGGTTCTATTTCTCCTTTCCGATACACCGTTTTGTTGTGGCGTACCGGGAGCCGAGAGTTGGGATATAATTCCATGTTCTATCATATAGTTCTGGAATTTTAAATCCATGTACTCTCCACCTCGATCCAATCGAAGTGTCTTAATCGTGTTACCTAATTGATTTTGAACTTCAGTCTTGAATTTCTTTAACTTTTCAAGTGCTTTAAACTTATGATGTATTAGGTAAATATGTCCAAATCTAGAATAATCATCTATAAAGGAAATGAAATATTTATAACCTCCTCTAGCTTTAACACTCATCGGACCACAAAGGTCTTAATGTATAAGCTCAAGAGGTTCTTTGGCTCTATAACCTTTTCCACTAAAAGGTGTTTTAGTCATTTTGCCTTCTAGGCAGGATTCACATACAGGTAATGTATTTTCTTCTAACTAATTTAAAAGTCCATTCTTTACCAATCTTTCAATCCTATTGAGATTAATGTGACCCAATCTAAGATGCCCAAGATTAGCATTTTCTTTAGGAGAAATTTTACGTTTCTTAGTTTGTGTGTTTGCAGTTTTAAATAATTTAGTGTTCAAAACCATTTTGATTGAATTAGGCCTTAAAACATACAACCCATTTTCTAATGAAGCTGAACATATTTCCATACCTTTCTTCAAAATAAACACTTTATTCATAGAGAAAGAAACAAAAATACATTGTTCTATAAGGTAAGAAATTGAAATAAGGTTTCTAGTAAACCCTGGTATCACTAATATATTGTATAACAACATATATTTCTTGCCAAAATAAAGTTTCATCGTGTCTACTGCTACAGCTGAGACGACTTCTCCATTTCCAATCCGGAGCGTTATCTCTCCTTTCTGTAGCTGCTGAAGGAATCAATTCCATAAAAAGAAGAGCAAACATGATTAGTGGCGCCTTAATCAAGTATCGAAATAGTTTTATCATTGTCCACTAAACAAGCTTCGAAGCAAAATAAATCATATTTACCTTCTTTCTTCTTTTCTGCAATGTACTTCCGACAGTTCCATTTCAAATGTCCGTCTTCGTTGTAGTGGAAATACTTTCTTTTATCTGCAACTTCTTTGACTTTCTTGCCCTTCTAGGCGGCAGCTTTGTCAACTCATTTCCCTTTACCAACCTTCTTCATGTTCTTCTTCTTCCCTTTTAGGTTAGAAGAAGATGAAACCACTGTTTTTGATCCAGAGGTCGAACCTCTGTGATAACTCCTACTGGTACCATTTGTCTCACCTTTCGAACCCTGACTTTTCATCGAAGATTGAAAGGTCTGGAGTTCATTCAAAAGGGAGGTGAGATTAAAAGTAAGCTTGTTCATAACAACATTACTTCTAAACTGTAGAAAACTATCCTGAATGGTTTCCAGAATGAAGTTGACCTGGCTCGATTCATCGATGGAAGCACCATTTGACTCCGCGATGTTAAAGTTTACCATCATATCTAGGACATGATCCCGAACAGATTTACCCTCTGGCATCCTCGAGTTGAATATGTACTTGAGGGCATTGTGTCGGGCCTGTGTGGATTGTTGTCGAAACATACCCTGCACTGAATCCATGATTTCCTTAGCGGTCATCATGCCCTCATGCTTCTTGGCTAATATGTCAGACATACTTGCCAACATGTAGACCTTGGCCTTATCATTGGTCTTGATCCATCGATCATATGCATCACAAACATTTCGTAACTCATTCGAGCTTGGCACCTGAGGACACTCCTCAGTTAGCACAAACTTCAAATCGTCCACAACCAATATAGTGTTGAGTTTGTTTTTCCACGTTATCATATTCTCTCCGATTAACTTTTCCGCACCTAATAAGAAAATTATAGAGCTAGACATTTTTCCTGAAAATTTACAAACAAAACTTGTATGAGTTTCTTGCTATAACCGTCTAATACAATCATGTGTTAGCTAATTATTAAATGATTCCTAGGTCATTTATAATTTGCAATGATACTCCAAAGGTTTAGAATGTATGACACCGAAGGGTAATAAAAAACACTACTCCTCTGCATCAAGACACTATTGACCAAAACATAATGCCAGAATAACTCTTATTCATATAGGCTTTAGTTACCATTATTCGGTCAGGATACATAGACTACTTATGTACCTTGTGAGTGTAACCCTCTGTCTTTAGATCCCAGAATCCCCATCCAATAAAATCCGCCGAAGAGAGGACTAGATTGAAAAACAGACTAAGGAAATCTTTATCCCTTTCGGGTGTCTACTGTGTTCGATCCCCTATGATCAAGCTCTCCGAAGCGATTGTCTGGTCCATGCCAATCTAGCAGGTTGACCATAGTGATCTTACGGCGTAAACCGACAGATGAGACCATAGGTTTTGTTTTCACTAAACCTGCTCCCACTCACTATAAGTACCCTCTCCATTCACCTTGATATTGACTCATACAAACACCATTCGAAGGGAGATGCTCCAGTTTGCGCTACGAGGCCAAGTATGAGTCTCACGGTGTGAACTTCCCGGAGATACGTAGGTGGAAAAATATGTATCATATACAATTTTCCTCCCACTGGATACTTTAAATCTATAGGAATCTTACTTAGGTTAAACTCGGCTAATGGTTTTACCTAAACTTATCAATATAACTCTTATATTGATTTTATACTCAGTTTGCTAATATAACTTTTTATATTAAGACTAGGATTTCTAGTTTATTAACCCTTAATAAACCCGCTGACATTACTGTAATTTATAAACTCTCTGATTAAAATTCACTCCCAAGTCAGTTTCCAGGTAGGGGTGTTCAATTTCCGTCAGCTTAAATACCCCAGGCTAGACAGAACCTTCCTTAGACAGAGTTCCTCTTTTAATTATTGTTTATAAATTACTTGGTTTCTAATTCTAATCTAATTATAACTAGATAACTTAAGGTCTATTATTTCTAAGTTTTAAACATTTTAAAACTAATAATTACCCTTAGGTGACATGCATACTATGTTATAGTGCTTGATCATCCATCACATCAATAATAACATATACATAGCATAATCATCTCATGAAATATAATGCATGTCAATGTTGTCCATATATTAATTAATCATGCAAACTATATAATATAACTCTTTATATTATAAATGATGCATGGAAATGGTTAATCTAAGGTGGGATTTCGAAATTAATAGCATACATTATGCATGGCAATAATTACACAACAATTGCATAATTTAAATATCAAAATTAGACCAATTTTGGTACCATAAATTCAATTTTAATTAATATAATCTAATTATATTAATTAAAATTAAATAAATTAAATATAAAATATTTTTATTTTAAATATATAATTAAAAAAATGTTTTTCGCCTGTTGAAGAAGTCCTAAAACGCCTTCGGCATTGCTGTTGGGATTTTTGTCCTAATCTCGTGTTTGTAACATATTGTTTGAAATTAATAAGAGTTAGTCATTTCATCACTTTGTCTCTCGCAATATTTATAAACTTTTCCAATAAACTAAGCTCTAGGGTCAATGAATTTATGAGAGAACTAGAACTTGTACGGTGTGTAGTGGAGACACATGGAGAATCACGTTCGAGTTAATGACCCGAACGGTCTACAGTATATGGATAGGGTTGGAGACCTAATCTTGGTTACACTGTGGATGCGGCCAGCTTTGTATTAGATACAAACGAGGTGATCTGACTCGTTCATGTAGTTGACATGCGAGTGGGGGCATCCTATGCAATGAGATTGTACAAGACCGAACCGTGATTTATTAGACCTACTGATGTAACACTGTTCACAGTAAGGATTAATAACTTCGTAGATGACCATTAGTGACTCGACCTGAATCCTGAGCGTGTTACGGACTTTTGTCTGCGAGAGTCTGTTCTTTGACTAGTACGGGTGAGGGTGGTCACGATTACTCGCCCAATATGCCTATCTTCTCGTGACGAGAACCAAGTAGGGAGCCGAGAACTTAACTACGCAAGATGGAATTCACTGCGTTCCGCCTTTAGGAAACTAGAGGGGTTGTTCCCTTAAGTGCTGTCTCCAGGGCTTGGACAACGGGCGCCCACCTTCTCACTGGCCCGAGAAGAGTGTTGTGTATTGTTGGATCATCACAATATGTTGTTCATTAGAGGAGCAGTGGGGACTTAAGGTACAAGAGGTAGACACAGGGGTAAAACGGTAATTTGACCCAACCTTGTCTACGAACAATCTGTGAAGGGTCGACTCATGGGTATTGGTTATATCAGTGGACACGTAATATTCTGCACTTACGGGAGTGCAGCTACGGGCTATAGTAGAGTGTTACCGTAGCTAATGAATGTTGGTTAACCGGGTCAAAGAGTTTGACAGGTTAATCTCGGATCATTGGAGCCCGTCACTGTAGGTCCATTAGGTCCCTCGGTTGGCTCAATCTGGGTTAAAAGAAGGGCTAATGTTTTTGTATGAAATTGAAGTGTTCAATTTCACTTTAAGGGCATTTATGTCATTTATATGAGATATGAATGATATAATATATAGTTTAATGTGAATGAGATGTTGAATTAGGGCTAATTGGAGAAATTGATTGAGAGAAATAAAATTGGATGTGATTCAATTTAATTAATCCACAATTATTGCAAATGAGATTTGCAATATGAGATATGAGATATCGTATATTATATGGTTATGGAAATGAGATTTGCATAACCTATGGTTGTGGTAAAGTGGTAATTATGTGGAGTTTTTAACTCCATCAATTCCACTATATAAACCCTTCTTGCAAGAAGGATGTAAGCTTAATCTCTCATTTTTTGATTTTTCATCAAAGAAAAGAAAAGGAATTCTCTCAATTCTCTCTCAATTCTCCTCCCTCTCCCAAACAAAAAAGATCCCACCATCTTCCCTTCTCTAAAAGAGAACAACCGAGAAGGTCATTTGGTTGTGTTCGGGTTCCATTCATGGGAAGTGTTCGTTGAGTTCGAGGAGCACGAATAGTTTGTGATTTGAAGAAGAAACTTTGAAGAAAGTCTTCAACAAGTAAGTAAACTTTATTTGCTGTAATTTTCTTCTTCTTTTAAGCATGTTTAGCCTAGATCTAGTGTTAGAACAATTTTAATAAAACTATGTTGCATATTGATACCTTGACGATTCAATCGTCTTCCGCTGCGCGGGATTCTCATTCCCTTCAATTGGTGTCAGAGCCATTTCGATGGTTCTTCATTTATGCACTGTTTTGTTAAAATTAGGTGGGTATTTTGCCATAATTCATGAGATGAATGTTTGGTTTGCTTAAATGGATGTATACGATTTTTGGCATTTTAGATTTACAATTATGTTGATGAGATCAATGTAAGGGCCAGTTGTTTTTTGGGCATTTTTTTGTTGTAGATCGAGTCTGTAAGTCCGGGTCGTTCGTAGCAAGAGTTGCTGTGAAGAAATCGGAGCGGAAACAGGCGAAAATCGGTGGAAGAACAACAAAGTGTTTGTTGTTCTGTCGATGGTGTTGAGACGTTGTCCAACGGCGTCTCAACGCTGTTCTCGCGGGGGGAGGCTTTGAAGCGTAGTAGCGGCGTTAACGCCTACCGGGCGTTGAGAACGCAACTCAACAACGCCAGAGGCGAAAGCGTTACGCCGCCTTGCCACGGCGTTGCAACACTGCACACGTTGAGGGCGGTTGCTGGTAGTTTTTTCGTGAGAAGTGGGCAGTTCATCATTAGTGGGCAGCGGTTATTTACGAAATTTTATTTATTTTTATTTATAAAATGTATTTTAATTATTTATTTAATTATTTTATTAAATAATATTAATATAAATGTTATATTAATGTTATTTAATTAAATAATTGCCCCTAGGTGCCAAAAATTGGTCCATTTTTGCTGATTAATTATTTCATGCATGAGATGTATATTTTAATTAATTTCTATGTGCATAATGTATGTCATATAGATTTAAAATCCCACCTTAGGTTAAACATTTCATGCATCATTTATATTATAAGAGTTATAATATATAGTATGCATGATAGGATTATATTATAAGAGTTATAATATAATGTTTGCATGTTTTAATTTATTTAAATATAAGTGTTATATTTTTTAAATTAAAAGCATGTTCATGCATTTAATTCATGTGATGAATTATATTATGTTATAGTATATAGTATTATTCATGTGATGGATGATCAAGCCCTATAACATAGAAATGCATGCAACCTAAGTTAATTATTAGTTTTAAAGTGTTTAGAACTTGAATAATTAGACTTAAGTTTTCTTTTTTTCTAATAAGATTAGAAATTTAGGAAATCAAATATGACCTTTGAATGGAGACGATAAGTAACTCTGTCTAAAGGAAGGTTTTGTCTAAAAATTTGGAGTATTTAAGTTGACGCTTGCGAAACACCCCTACACAGAAACCGACACGGGAGTGAATTCGGTCCGGAGATTCTTAGGTTATATTCTCATGAGTGCCGTTAATTAAGTGTTAATTAATTTACTCACATAGACCTAAGTTAATAATATGATTATAAACTTAGGTTAATATACCATGTAAGAGTTATATTGGTAGACTTAGGTAAATTTTAGCCGGTTTATCTAGGTCAATCCCTAATAAAATTCAAAGTGTTGAGTGGGAGGAAATAAAGTGTATGAGATACATTTGAATTTCCAACCACAAATCTCCTTTAAGTCCGCACCGTGAGATCTATACTCGGCCTCGTGGCGCAAATGGGAGCGTCCCCCTTCGGATGGCATTTGTATAGATCAATATCATCGTGGATGGAGAGAGTACTTATAGTGAGTGGGAGCGAAGCTTGTGAAAACGAGACCCACGGTCTCTTCTTTCGATTCACACCGTGAGACCCCTATGATCTGCCTGCTAGTTTGGCCTGGACTAGACAATCCCTTCGGATGGCTTGATCATGGGAGTAAGAACACCGTGAATTCCCGAAAGGGATACAGTTTCCTGGTTGGTTTTCCTTCTTGGTTCACCCTTCGGTGGCTATTGTTTGGACGGATACTTGGAAACTTAAAGATTGAGGGTGACACTCACAGAATTCGTTAAGTGTTAATTAATTCGATCGAACAATTGTAATTGGACGTCTAATGGAATAAGAGTTATTCTGGGATTAGCGTCTGATCGAGAAAGTCTTGTCCTAGAGGAGGAGTGTTTTGTTCACCCTTTGGTGGCGGTCATTCTAAACCTTTAGCGTATCATTGCAAATTTTTGAATGACCTAGGGATCATGAAACATTTTTGCTAAAACTTGATTGGATTTCAAAAGTTTTTTGCGAGACTAATACAAAGGTTTTTCTTATTTTTTTCAGCTAAAAATGTCTAGCGCAATAATTACTTTACTTGCTTCGGATAAGTTAGTGGGAGATAATTACCAAAGTTGGAAAAACAACATTAATACAATTTTGGTACAAGACGACATAAAGTTCGTATTATCTGAGGAGTGTCCTCAGATGCCGGGCTCGACCGTGTCGCGAAGTGTTCGCGATGCATACGATCGCTGGATTAGGGCCAATGAAAAGGCCAAGGTCTACATAATTTCCAGGATGTCTGATGTCTTGGCAAAGAAGCATGAGCTGATGGTTTCCGCTAAGGAGATCATGGAGTCTTTGCAGGAAATGTTTGGACAACAGTCCTTTCAAGTCCGACATGACTCACTCAAATACGTTTTCAACTCACGGATGAAGGAGGGGTCGTCTGTCCGTGAACACGTTCTAGACATGATGACCCACTTTCATCTGGCTGAGATGAACGGGGCTTCGATCGACGAGTCGAGCCAGGTCAGTTTTATTTTAGAAACTCTTCCGAAGAGTTTCCTTCAGTTTCGTAGGAATGCTGTTATGAACAAAATTAGCTACACTTTGACTACCCTCCTTAATGAGCTACATAATTTCCAATCCTTGAATAGGGTCAAGGAATCTGAGGCAAATGTTGCCTACAGGTCTTATCACAGGTGTTCGACCTCTGGGACGAAACCTGTTGCTCCTTCACGCCCGAAAGGGAAGAAGAGGATGAAGAGGGGTAAAGCGACCGTCTTTGCCGCCCACACAAAGCAAGAAGGTCAATGAGGTTACAGAGAAAGGAAAGTGTTTCCACTGCAATGGGGGCGGTCACTGGAAGAGAAACTGTCCCAAATTCCTTTCCGAGAGGAAGAATCAAGGTAAATGTGATTTACTTGTGACTGAAACATGTTTAGTGGAGAGTAGTGACTCAGCCTGTATTTTGGATTCGGGCGCCACTAACCACTTTTGTTCCGAGAGGAAGAATCAAGGTAAATGTGATTTACTTGCAGCGATCGACACGGTGAAGCTATATTTTGGCGGGAAGTACTTATTGTTGGACAATTTGTACATAGTTCCAAGGTTTACTAGAAACCTTGTTTCAATTTCCTGCTTAATTGAACAATGTATTTCAGCTTCTTTTGAATTGAATAAAGCATTTATTTCTTTCAAAGGGAATGTTATTTGTTCAGCTTCACTCGAAAATAATCTGTATGTTTTGAAACCCAATTCGGTCAAAAGTGTTTTGAATCTTCGAATTGTTTAAAATCTATGAGAAACACGAACTAATAAAGCAAAAGTTTCTCCAAAAGAAAATGCCCAACTTTGGCATCTTCGGTTAGGCCACATTAATCTCAATAGGATTGAGAAACTAGTGAAGAGTGGACTTCTAAACGAGTTGGAAGAAAACTCTTTGCCGGTGTGTGAGTCATGCCTTGAGGGCAAAATGACCAAACGTCCTTTTAGTGGAAAAGGATATAGAGCCAAAGAGCCTCTTGAGTTAGTGCATTCTGACCTCTGTGGTCCGATGAATGTTAAAGCTCGAGGCGGTTATGAGTATTTCGTGTCTTTCATAGACGATTACTCCAGATATAGGTATATTTACCTAATGCACAAGAATTCCAGGACTATATGATAGAACACGGAATTACGTCCCAACTCTCAGCGCCTGGTATGCCACAGCAGAATGGTGTATCGGAGAGGAGAAACAGAACCTTGTTGGACATCGTTCGGTCGATGTTGAGCTATGCTCGTCTCCCTGATTCTTTTTGGGGGTACGCAGTGGAGACTGCGGTTTATATTTTGAACAACGTTCCGTCGAAGAGTGTTTATGAAACACCTTTCGAGCTCTGGAGTGGATGTTGCGTAAAATTATATTGCAATACCGCAAGTGTACGGGTCAAGTTTTAGTATAGTGATTTATGAGTCTAAGTATCGTCCTCGGGAATGGGTTTCTAGATTAATTGATTATTAAGGTACTAATTCTCAATTTTAGCTAAAGAAACATAACATTGATAGTTGGTTGAAGTAAATACAAACAAACGAACAAACATGTGGAGACACAGATTGATAGATTTGGGAGAAGTGATTTTACAAGTTAAAGACCTAACTAGCACATGCATTGAACAAATGAGATGAAATTATAAACAAGAAGTGAAATACTCCAGAAAATCTCTCGATTCTTACTGAGCCTCACAGATGCAATAAACTCAAAGTCTCCATATGAACCTACATCATGCATGGCATTAAGCAACTTCTTTATGTGTTTCCCTAAGATTTCTAGGTCACTCTCGTGCTAGACTTCCAAGGGTTTTGACAATTTTGCTCTAATTCAAGGTTTATCTCTCGAGTCCACTTAAATCAACAAATTAAAAAGTAAAGAACGAATTGCCAAGAATAACGACATAACATGCTTCAATACATCACAAGAAAGTCATAACAAGTAATTCAAATCCTAACTACTATGTTTAGCTACTCTAAATCACAAGAAAAACAAACTAAACAAGTAGAAAACGTCTTAGAACGCTATTACAAATTGAAAGAAAGAGAAATAAACTTAGGTGTCGATGTCGGTCCTTCGTCTCCGAGCTCCCGTCTTCGATCTCGAACCTCCACGAATGCTTTAGCTCCCAAAATCACTCTTTTCTCTCTTCTTACAAGGTGTATTTCGAATTTAGGGCAAAACTCTACCAAATTGTGCTCCCCATTGCAAGAATCATAAGGTTGTATTTATAGGCATCAATGGGCGTTTAGTAACGCTAGGGACAACGTTACCAACGCGCCACCCACCTGCGCGCGCGCCCTTATCGATCTGGCGTTGCGACGCTGCAAGGCAGCGTTACAACGCCCTCTGTGCGGCTTCTCATGCGTGCACCCTTATCGAAGTAGCGTTGCAACGTCGCGCAAGCGCCGTTACAACGCCATCGCCTGTAGCCTTCAAAGCCTCTTGGCTGCACGTTCGGCGTTGCAACGCTCTATATGGCGTTGCAACGCCATCACCTCGGGTCTTAAAGCTTGATTTGATTCTTTCACTTCCATTTGATGTTCTATTTGGCTCCAAATAGCTTCGTTTGATCCCGAGTGATCCAAATTATCTCCAATAGCTCCGTTTAAGCTCTTAACCTGAAATTGAATAAATTAACCACGTAAAAGCCCTAAAATCATTATAAAACTAGCAATAATTAAGCCTAAGGATAACACATTTTGTGTGCTATCAAACACCCCCAAACTTAAACTTTTCCTAGTCCCGAGCAAAAACAAAGATAAACATTAGATTGTTCTTGAACATACAATTGATTCAAGCCTCAAAGATTTAAGAGAAAAATTTGCAATCACAGGAAACACTTAAACATAACACTTCAACAAGTAATTTAAAACTTTTCCTAAGTGTTCCTACGTGTGTGTGTGGTTAGCCTATGTTCCCTTCATTTTTACTAAGCCCGGATCAACTTTATTAGGTTCTCCATTCAACTTCCCCCTACACTGGTCTTAATTACTAATCTTTGAGCCTCTCCACATTCAGAAATAAACAACTTTACTCAGCACTTAATCACTCTTTTGATGCCACTTTTTTTCTATTTTCTTTTTTTTTTTTTTTGTGCAAGGACACTAGCTTTCACACATCCACCGCAGGGACCCTTACCTGAGCACTTGCTCAATGAGTGGCCTAACTGATCACAAAGAAGGTAGCTCTTTTTGTCCTCACGATTTTTTTTTTTTTTTTTTTTACAGAGACAACAAAAATAAACTTTTTCACATAATGCACATATTATACAGATCATGCACTTCATATTGTCATTTACCCTATCCTGCAGCTTTAACTCTCAAATCGGTTTTCAGACCTATCGAGGTGACATCAAACTTCTAAGCCTAATAACTTTGTTCTAAGCATTTCAAAACTACAGAACAAAGGCTATGTGCATATAATGCAGAAAAAACTCAAGAAATTTTTTTAAATTAACTCAAATTCATGTCATGCTTTCGGTTTTCAAAGAATCACAAAGATTTTCAATTATATCTCATCCTAGGCTATCATACTCATACTTATGTAAAAGATCACCAACAATTCAAAGACATACTCGGGATACCACAAAGAAATAAACACAATCCCACCCCCAAACTTAAACTAAACATTCTCCCCAATGTATGTAGAAATAAGCATGAGATAAGTATAAGGGTAGAAGTGACCGATACTGTCCTGGGTGATGGAGATCTTTATGAGTTCCTTGGATAGCCAAAGCATGTGTGTTGGAGTTCCTCTAAATGGGAGCATGGATTTCAACGAAGAAGGGCATCTCCACAACCTACGAAGTAAAACAACAACTAACTAAGAATTGAAAACAACAAAAACAACTAAGGCAAGCTAAAGACAGGAAAACAAAAGTAAGTAAAACTTGGGTTGCCTCCCAAGAAGCGCTTTGTTTAACTTCTTTAGCTAGACTGTACTCCCTCAAGGTGTTTCTTTCCTTGCTGCAGTGCCTGGAGTGATGTGTTCATTTGGCCAATCTGGGTCTCTATATTCTTTATTGCAGCTCCATGACTGGTCACTATACCAAATAAACTAGTGACTGCATTCTCCAGCTGGTTGGACCGACTTCTGGATTCAGCTATGAAGGAGTGCAATGTGTCTTCCGAGATGGTTTCTCTCTGCGATGTAGAAGCATGCCTGTAGGAGGATTCAAAACATTCTTGTTGTTAGCATAAGAGAAATTCTCATGATACCTCAAACCTGGATTGTAATGTGTTGGTAGGTTATTCTGAGTCTGATTTCCTCCATAGTGGTTGCTTCTATTGTTAAGCTAGTGCAATTGCTCCATATTGGATTCTCCATTGGGCTGGGAGCATTGAGAGGACATCCCTGTCTGTGGTGATCCTGCAAAATTATTCAAGGCATGAGTGAGAGACGCCACATGAGATCTATGAGAGGTTACCTCATCCAGTTGATATAATCCAACTCATCGGCTTAGATCTGTCATTTTCAGTAGGCCATCGGTAGTGCGGCAGGTTGACACTTCCTCCGGGAGGGCACGTGCTTCAGCACGATCTTACGCCATGAAAGCCCTCCAAAGCAGGTGGCATCGAGAATGGTTCTAGTCTTACCTTCCACCATTATAAAAACAGATTGTACACGGAGCCGCCTAGATAGCCATGCCAGGGCACCTCCCGAGCATGTCCTTGTACCTTTCCTGTGCTTCAAATAATCGCTTTCCCTCTTGCTTTACTGAATGTTCCTATCTCAGTCCTCAACTTTGCAGCTTTAACAGGTGGAAAGAATTTGGTGATGAAGGCTTGGGCCAACTCCTCCCAGGAAGTGATACTCCCTGATGGAAGGGACCCTAGCCATTCTTTGGCTTTACCCTGCAAGGAAAAAGGAAAGAGACGTAAGCGAATACTATCAGCAGAGGTACCATTCATTTTAAATGTACCATAGATTTCCAAAAAAATTTTAAGATGAGAGTTAGGATCTTCTGTAGCTAGGCCTCTGAAAGCACCTTCCCTAACCATTTGTATCATCCCTGTTTTCAGTTCAAAGTTATTAGCATTGATAGGGGCATGGACTATATCAGCCTGCTCAGAATTAAACACAGGTTGGAAATACTCCCTGATAGGTTTAGGGTTGTTGATGAGCTCCTGATCAACCATCTCCTGAGGTTCTGCTCTTCCTTCCCTTAGGAGTCTCCTACAAGTCCTTTCAATCTCAGGATCAAAAGGGTGCAAGTCTGCAGTTCTCCCCTTGGGCATACACCTGGAGGAACAAAAAGAAAGAAATTAGATAAGAAAGAAAAGTACAAACAACTAGAAAATAAAATAGAAAATAAAGACATAAAGCATAAAACTTGGGTTGCCTCCCAAGAAGCGCTTTCTTTAACGTCTTTAGCTAGACGGTGACTTATTAGGGCACATAAAATTGCTCATACTTCTCTGGGCCATTCTTGCTTGAATCAATGTAGCCCTCTAAGTCTAAAAGGCTATCTTGCTTTTCTTGAGCCCCAGATAGAAAATTATTTTTGGGATTTTTATTTAATAAAATGAAAGAACTGAAATCAAAACAAGACTCGTGAGTGAAAGACCAATGGTTATCAAAAATCAAGGAAATTTCTGGGGATAAAGGGAAAGAAGACTTCTCAGCCTCTAACTCTATCACCTAGATTTCTCCTGTGGAACTAAGCGAATCACAAGTGTCCTCCTCACTAACCTGATCATGGTGTGCCTCAGTCTCCCCCAAACTATCCTCACTAAAATCTAAACAAATCCTCCTAGGTGGCATCTTCTGAGTAGTAAGGAATATAAATTGTTCCTGTATGGTCTTAAGGGAAACTACTAATTGATTAAGATACTGGGATCTATCCTGCACTATTTCCCAAAGTCTTACCACCTCAGCTTCTAACCTATCCAACCTTTCGAATTCATCATGAACGAAATTTTTAAGTTTCAATTCTAAGGTATATTCAATCAATTGGTCCACAAGAGAAGATTTTTCAAGGGGTTGGTTAAGGTATGAAAAACTATGGTTCCAAGTGCCTAAATCACTACCCTCATGTGAATTTTCATATATGTCAGGTACAAAATGGTAAAAATTAGACACATGGTATTCAGAAAAATCATGATGCACAAAACTAGGGTCCTGAGAGGAGTAATAGAATGATGGAGAAAAATCATGCAAAGTCATGCTTGAAAAATTACTAATTCAGACAAGACTTCTACACAATAGCAACACAACCTAAAAAAAGGGGACAAAGACTTAAAAACACATAAAACTAAAATAACACAAATAAAGAAACAAACAATCACACAAAACAATTAAGGAAAGACAAACAAACAAGCTTTAGTCTAAAATTTCAAATTTTCTCCTAATATTAATTAATGTAAATAATCGCCATTCCCCGACAACAGCGCCAAAAACTTGTAGCGTAAAATTATATTGCAATACCGAAAGTGTACGAGTCAAGTTTTAGTATAGTGATTTATGAGTCCAAGTATCATCCTCGGGAATGGGTTTCTAGATTAATTAATTATTAAGGTACTAATTCTCAATTTTAGCTAAAGAAACATAACATTGATAGTTGGTTGAAGTAAATACAAACAAACGAACAAACATGTGGAGACACAGATTGATAGATTTGGGAGAAGTGATTTTACAAGTTAAAGACCTAACTAGCACATGCATTGAACCAATGAGATGAAATTATAAACAAGAAGTGAAATACCCAAGAAAATCTCTTGATTCTTAGTGAGCCTCACACATGCAATAAACTCATAGTCTCCATATGAACCTACAACATGCATGGCATTAAGCAACTTCTTTATGTGTTTCCCTAAGATTTCTAGGTCACTCTCGTGCCAGACTTCCAAGGGTTTTGACAATTTTTCTCTAATTAAAACTTTATCTCTCGAGTCCACTTAAATCAACAAATTAAAAAGTAAAGAACGAATTGCCAAAAATAACGACATAACATGCTTCAATACATCACAAGAAAGTTATAACAAGTAATTCAAATCCTAACTACTATGTTTAGCTACTCTAAATCACAAGAAAAACAAACTAAACAAGTAGAAAACGTCTTAGAACGCTATTACAAATTGAAAGAAAGAGAAATAAACTTAGGTGTCGATGTTTGGTCCTTCGCCTCGAGCTCCGCCTTCGATCTCGAACCTCCACGAATGCTTTGGCTCCCAAAATCACTCTTTTCTCTCTTCTTACAAGGTGTATTTCAATTTATGGCAAAACTCTACCAAATTGTGCTCCCATTGCAACAATCATAAGGTTGTATTTATAGGCATCAATGGGCAAATGTTGCATTGCTAGGGGCAGCGTTGCAACGCTGCACCTAAGCAACGCGTGGTAAATATGGAAACTATCGCCAGCGTTGCCAGCAACGCTGGGACAGCGTTACAGCGCTGCTACCTTAACGCGCGCGCTTATCGATCCGGCGTTGCGACACGCAAGGCGATGTTGCAACGCCTCTCTCGCGCTTCTTCATCGCGCGCGCCCTTATCGGTAGCGTTACTGCGGTAACGCCGCAAGGCGGCGTTACAACGCCATCGCTCAGAGCCTTCAAAGCCTCTTGGTCGCACGCTTCGGCGTTACAACGCTCTATATGGCATTGCAACGCCATCACCTCGGTCTTAAAGCTTGGTTTGATTCTTTCACTTCCATTTGATATTCTATTTGGCTCCAAATAGCCTCGCTTTTGATCCCGAGTGATCCAAATTATCTCCAATAGCTCCGTTTAAGCTCTTAACCGGAAATTGAATAAATTAACCACGTAAAAGCCCCAAAATCATTATAAAACTAGCAATAATTAAGCCTAAGGATAGCACATTTTGTGTGCAATCAGTGGACGTAAAGGCAGTTTACATCACTTCAGGATTTGGGGATGCCCGACCCACGTGTTGGTGTCAAACCCGAAAAAGTTGGAACCCCGTTCGAAATTGTGCCTATTCGTAGGTTAGCCTAAAGAGACTAGGGGTGGTCTATTTTACGATCCTAGGGAAAATAGGGTGCTTGTATCGACAAACACCACTTTCCTAGAGGAAGACCACGTCAGGGATCATTTACCACGGAGTAAAATTGTATTAAATGAAATGGACAGTACATCAGCAAGAGTTGCTGATGGGGCTAGTACGTCAACAAGTGTTGTTGATCCTAGCACGCCTAGTCAAATCGAGCCTCCCAAGAGTTGGGAATGCCTCGACGTAGTGGGAGGGTCAGAGACGACACCGATCGCTACATGGGTTTAAATTTGAAACCTCGCTTGTCGCTCCCGTTGATGATCAGTGAGGATCCATTGACCTATGATCGTGCAATGGTTGATGTTGACAAAGACGAGTGGATTAAAGCTATAGACCGTGAAATGGAGTCTATGAACTTCAGTGCAGATAGGAGCTTGTGGATCAACCGGATGGGGTAAAACCTATTGGTTGCAAATGGTTCTACGTAAGCGTGTGGCGTAGATGGGAAGGTGCGCACCTTCAAAGCACGCCTAGTGGCAAAGGGTTTTACCTGTGTTGAAGGGGTTGACTATGAGGAGACCTTTTCACCTGTTGCCATGGTAAAGTCGATCAGGATCCTTTTGGCCATTGTCGCGTATTATGACTACGAGGTATGGCAGATGGACGTCAAGACAACCTTTCTGAATGACAAACTTGATGAGACCATCTACATGGACCAGCCCAAAGGGTTCATCGCCCAAGACCAAGAACAAAAGGTTTGCCGGCTTCATAGGTCCATTTATGGGCTTAAACAAGTTTCGAGGTCTTGAAATATAAGGTTTGATGAGGCGATCAAATCTTATGGATTTGATCAAAATGTCGACGAGCCTTGTGTCTACAAGAAAATCGTTGACAAAACTGTCGCATTTTTGGTGTTGTACGTCGACGATATTCTTCTCATTGGGAATGAGGTAGAATTTCTTACTGACGTTAAGAAGTTGCTAGCTTCGCAATTCCAAATGAAAGATTTGGGAGAAGCTCAGTATGTTCTAGGTATCCGCATTATCCTGCACTCCGGAAGAACGAGCAGCTAGCCTCTCAGCGCGTCTTATATTGACAAGATGTTGTCTAGATATATGATGCAGAACTTCAAGAAGGGCTTGCTGCCTTTCAGGCATGGGGTTCACTTGTCAAAGGATCAGTGTCCTAAGACTCCTCAAGATGTTGAGGATATGAGACGGATTCCATATGCTTCAGCTGTAGGGAGCCTGATGTATGCCATCTTTGTGTACTAGGCCCGACATCATCACAGCTATGCGATAGGGAATTGTCGAGATATCACCAATCCGAGTTAGATCACCGGGACACCGTAAAGGCAATCGTCAAGTATCTTAGGATAACGAGGAACTACAACTTAGTGTATGGTAGTGGGGATTTAATCCTTACGGGATACACGGATTCTGATTTTCAGACCGATAAGGATTCTAGGAAATCCACTTTGGGGTCAGCCTTCATTATGAATGGAGGAGCTGTAGTATGGCGAAACATCAAGCAGGGATGCATCGCTGATTCCACTATGGAAGCGGAGTATGTTGCGACTTGTGAAGCTTCAAAGGAAGCTGTTTGGCTTAGGAAGTTCATGAAAGATTTGAAAGTTGTTCCAAACATGAACTTGTCGATCACACTGTTCTGTGATAACAGTGGTGCAGTAGCCAACTCACGTGAGCCTCGGAGCCATAAGAGAGGCAAACACATTGAGCGCAAGTATCATCTGATTCGAGAGATTGTGCACCGCGGAGACGTGACGGTCACGCAGATAGCGTCGGAGCACAACGTAGCTGATCCATTTACAAAGCCCTCACAACTAAGGTGTTTGAGGGTAATCTAGAGAGTCTAGGTCTTCGAGAGCTTCCTAACTAGGGCAAGTGGGAGATGTGTAAACGGGTATTTAATGCCCTAGTTTATTGTATTACTTCATTGTAATTTATGTACATTTCATAAATGTATTTTGTCCACTAGCTTAGTCCATGTGGGAGTTTGTTGGGATTTTTGTCCTAATCTCGTGTTTGTAATATATTGTTTCAAATTAATAAGAGTTATTCATTTCATCACTTTGTGTCTCGCAATATTTATAAACTTTTCCAATAAACTAAGCTCCAAGGTCATTGAATTTATGAGAGAACTAGAACTTGAACGGTGTGTAGTGGACACACAGGGAGGATCACGTTCGAGTTAATGACCCGAACGGTCTACAGTATATGGATGGGTTGGAGACCTAATCCACGGTTACACAGGATGCGGCCCGCTTTGTATTAGATACAAACGAGGTGATTTGACTTGTTCATGTAGTTGACATGTGAGTGGGGGCATTACGTGCAATGAGATTGTACAAGACCGGACCGTGATTTATTAGACCTCACCGATGTAACACGATTGACAAGAAGGACTAATAACCGTGAGATGACCATTAGTGACTCGACACAATCCTCGAGCGTGTTACGGACTCGCCTCTGCGAGTGTCTGTTCTTTGACTAGTACGGGTGAGGGTGGTCACAGTTACTCGCCCAATATGCCTATCTTCTCAGGGACAGAACCAAGTAGGGAGCTAGGAACTTAACTACGTGAGATGGAATTCACTCGTTCCCGCCATTAGGGAAACTAGAGGGGTTGTTCCCTTAAGTGCTGTCTCCAAGGCTTGGACAACGGGCGCCCACCTTCTCACTGGCCCGAGAAGTGTGTTGTGTATGGTTGGACCATCACAATATGTTGTTCATTAGAGGAGCAGTGGGGACTTAAGGAACAAGAAGTAGACACAGGGGTAAAACGGTAATTTGACTCATCTGTGTCTACGAACAACCTGTGAAGGGTCGACTCATGGGAATTGGTTAGATCAGTGGACACGTAATATTCTGCACTGACGGGAGTGCAGCTACGGGCTATAGTGGGTTACCGTAGCTAATGAATGTTGGATAACCGGGTCAAAGAGTTTGACAGGTTAATCTCGGATCATTGGAGCCCGTCACTGTAGGTCCATTAGGTCCCTCGGTTGGCTCAATCTGGGTTAAAAGAAGGGTCAATGTTTTGGTATGAAATTGAAGTGTTCAATTTCACTTTAAGGGCATTTATGTCATTTATATGAGATATGACTGATATAATATATAATTTAATGTGAATGAGATTCATAATAAACTATAGGTTAGCCTAATTGTTGAATTAGGGCTAATTGGAGAAATTGATTGAGAGAAATTAAATTGGATGTGATTCAATTTAATTAATCCACAATTATTGCAAATGAGATTTGCAATATGAGATATGAGATATCTTATATTATATGGTTATGCAAATGCGATTTGCATAACCTATGGTTGTGGTAAAGTGGTAATTATGTGGAGATTTTAACTCCATCAATTCCACTATATAAACCCTTCTTGCAAGAAGGATGTAAGCTTAATCTCTCATTTTTTGATTTTTCATCAAAGAAAAGAAGAGGAATTCTCTCAATTCTCCTCCCTCTCCAAAACACAAAAGATCCCACCATCTTCCCTTCTCCAAAAGAGAACAACCGAGAAGGCCATTTGGTTGTGTTCGGGTTTCATTCGTGGGAAGTGTTCCTTGAGTTCGAGGAGCACGAAGAGTTCGTGATTTGAACAAAGTCTTCAACAAGTAAGTAAACTTTATTTGCTGTAATTTTCTTCTACTTTTAAGCATGTTTAGCCTAGATCTAGTGTTAGATCAATTTTAATAATACTATGTTGCATATTGATACCTCGACGATTCAATCGTCTTCCGCTGCGCGGGATTCTCATTCCCTTCAATTGCAACGCCGATGGCAGTGTTGCAACGCTGCGCCTTGTCCGTTTCAACCTGTTGGAGCGCGCCTCATCTCAAGCGTTGCAACGCTGAGGACAACGTTGCAACATTGTCGCCTTCTCTGTCGCGCGTCTGCTGTAGTGGCGTTGCAACGCTAAAGAACAATGTTGCAATGCCATTACAGAACAACAACTCCATTTTTTTCATCTTGCTCGATTTTGCTCCGTTCTTCTTAGCAACTACTTTGCCTCGATCGACACGGACTTATAGACTCGATTTACATAATAAAATGCCCAAAACAATAGGCCCTTACATTGAACAATTGAACGAAATTATGTAAATCTAAGTGCCAAAATCGAAACCATCTAATTTGCAAACCGTTCATTCATCACATGAAAAACAGTAAATCCCACCTCGTTCTTGATAAATCCAGAACGAAAATTAAGAACACAATTAGGCTCTGATACCAATTAAAGGGATCGAATCCCGCAGCGGAAGCGATTGTTAATCGCGTGTTCTTAATTTAGTTACATGAATTACAATCAAGAGCTAATCTAATTAGATTAAGCATGCATTTCTACAAGATGGGCAACAAGATATTACCTTTGAAGAACTCTTTCTTCAAGTTCTCCTTCTCCCACGTTCACGATCTCAGCAACATGAACCCGAACGATCACGGACACTACCACCGGATCTTCTCCATTATTCTCTTGGTGAAGGAGGAAGCTGGGTTCCCTTTAGGTGAGATGAGATATTTGTAAGAGAGGTTATGTATTTTGTTTGTGGAACCTTTCCAACAAGACAAAACATATATTATATCAATTAGGGTTTTCCAAGATGTTGCTTCCTCTTCAAATTGCATCTCATACAACCTTTTATAAGGAAATGGGATGGATATTACCATCTTATCCTTCCTTCATTCTCTCATTATTATATAGTCTATATGTGAATCTAATTCACATTAAAACCATATATTATATCAATTATATCATATATAACTAATATAACACCTCATATATGAAATTGAACACTTTAATTTCATTCCTAACTTTATACCCTCAATATAACCTTGTTGAGCCAACGGAGGGACATAATGGACCTACAGTTCACGAGCTCCAATGATGTGAGATTAACGGATCAAACTCTTTGATCTAGTTAATCAATATTCATTAACTACAAGTCACGCTACTATAGACTTGTAGCTGCACTCTCCTCACTGTAGATTATATTGTGTCCATTGGTATAATCATTACCCATGAGTCGACCTTTCATAGGTTGTTCATAATCATAACTGGGTCAAATTACCGTTTTACCCTTTTGATTACCTCTTTGTTTTTTAAGCACCACTGATCCTCTAATGAACAACAAGTATAAGGTCCTACCATAGACACATACCTTCTTAAGTTAGTTAGTGGGTGGGGCCTCGTTGTTCAAGACCTGGAGTCAGTTCTTAAGGGAACAATCTATCTAATTACTTAGTGTAGGAATGAGTGAATTGCATCTTGTATAGTTAAGTCCCCAACTACCTACGAGATTTTTCCCTGAGAAGTAGGCTTATTGAGTCGGCTATAAGCCACTCTCACCCATACTAGTCTAAGGACAAACCCCTATAAGCAGGAGTTCTTAACTTACTTAGGATTCAGGTCGAGTCACTAATGATCATCTATAAATTATCAGTCTTAACTTGTTAATGGTGTTACACTGGTTAGACTAATAATTTGCAGTCTGGTCTTGTATGAACTCTTCATACAGGATGCCCCCACTCGCATGTCAACCACATGAATGAGTTGGATTACCTCATTTGTACTAATTACAAAGTGGGTCGCATCCATGGTGTTACTAGAATGAGGTTTCCAACCTTATTCTTATACCATAGACCATTTAGGTTATATTATTGTACACAATCCAAATAGTGTCCACTACACTGATGTTCAAGATATATTATAACCTTGGAGCTTAGTTTATTTGGTTTATAAAGCAAGAATATAATTTTATCAAAACAAATAACTCTTTATTTATTTGATCAAAATTACACAAGTTTAGGGCATAAATCCCAACAAAATATTGAAGAGCCCAATAGTAATTCTATACATAAAAGGATTATCTAACAGAGTCCCATCAGTCAGAGATAGATGTTTGCCTAAAATACAAGGGGACAACGCTGGCTTAAGGTCATGTAACCCAAGTTTATGTAAGTGATCATCGAAATATTTAGCTTGATTCAGTATAACCCCAACATCTAAATAATGAACCTGAACCCCTAGGAAGTAGCTCAACCTGCCAAGATCCTTGAGGGCAAACTGCCTTTCCATCTCATGGACAAAACGATCAATTAAGGCATCGTCATTTCCAGTTATGACCACATCATCAATAGAAACAAGCAACAAAACGAGAGACAATTCCATCCGGAGAATAAACAAGGAAGTGTCTGACCTGAGTTAAGAATCCCCATGACAATAAAGCTTCTTTTAAGGTATTGTTCCACGCACGAGGGGCCTACTTATGACCATACGAGGCACATGTGGACTATCAGGAGGAGGTGTGCCCGACGAAGAAGATGTGGACACCAAGTCAAATAACGAACAGAAGAGTAAAATGAGGGTATACCTCTGTTTCATTCAACTTTCAATCAATACCAGTGATAAAACACTGTACAATAAATAGGAGAGAACAATACCTCAATTAGGGCAACAAATGAAAGAATAAAAAATGATCAAGAATAACGACAGGTGGTAAAACAACAGTGGTTGAACCAAGCCTATTCTCCTATTTGCATTGCCGGAAGCTTTTGAACATTTGGGCCTTGAGTAGCTGTCGACATGTACTGTGATGAGCTAACCTTAGTTGGTTCAACATTACAGCCCATTGGGCTCTTACCCTTGATATTGCCCGCCCAAATAATGATATAACATGTATGCAAAAGGGGTATTTTAATACCACACTACAACCACTTCATTAATTGACATATCCTTTTATTATATACACCACCCCCACATTTCTAAATCTTTTAATGCACGACAAAAGCATTCCTTTTTCTATATTTTTCTAGGTGAGTTTTTGGGCTCAAAGCTAAAATAATTCCCACCACATTTTACTTGAGTTTTTGCACACAATTCCTTTGTTATTTTATCCATCTTCCATAGATATATGCAATATGATTTTAATTGAGCAAGGTGGTTGTTGATGCCGGAATTTGGTTAGACGGATCAACGGTGAATTTGTATCGTTGGGGACAACGATCTCCTGCAAGAAAGAAAACTAACACCGGTGTGGTGCTCTGCCACACGTGCTCTGACGCTCAAGTTAGAGAGGATAATCTCGCACAAAGATAAATCTTAAGCTAGAACTCACAGGACAAAATGATTACTTACCTTTGTTGGGTTCACCAACGAGTTAATATAGACCTCACATTTGTAACGGTCTTTCGAGGTTTTATTATCCACTAACTCTCCATCATTGAGCGTGCTTAATGACGGCAGTTACGGAAAGGAAACCGTTTCACAATGCCCTCGCTTCTCTTCCTATCCGTCGTAACAATGTTCGTGACAGCGGACCCTCTACGACCGGACAGACCTCAAGGGGTTGGCCTCCCGGTCCTGAACCAGCCAAAGCTAGCCCCTTGGGGTCGGATCAAGGTCGGCCCATCTTCGACCGGGGCCGACCCCTTGGGGTTGGCCTCCCGGTCTTGAACTGATCGGAGTTGGCCCTCTGGGATCGGCTCCTTGAGCCAGGCCGACCTCAAAGGGTCGACCCATCTTCGATCGGGGCCGATCCCTTGGGGTCGGCCTTCCGGTCTTGAACCGATCGGAGTCGACCATTTGGGGTCGACTCCTTCTGGCTCGGAGCCGACCCCATAGGGTCAGCTCCTTGAGCCGGGCTGACCCCAAGGGGTCGGCCTCCCGGTCTTGAACCGATCGGAAACGACCATGGGGTCGGCTCCTCCTTGCTCGGAGCTGACCCTATAGGGTCGACTCCTTGAGCTAGGTCGGCCTCCTGGTTTCGAACCAGTCGGAGCCGACCCCATAGGGTCGGCTCTTTGACCGAGGGTCGGCCTCCCGGTCTTGTACCGGTCGGAGCCGACCTCATGGAGTCGGCTCCTTGGGCCGGACCGACCTCAAGGGGTCGGCCCCTCCTCGATCGGGGTTGACCCCTTGGGGTCGGCCTCCCGGTCTTGAATCGGTCGGAACCGACCCCTTGTGCTCGGCTTCGACTTTCCGATTCCAACCGGTCGACTAGTCATCTGCCTCTCTTTGGGATTGTCGGCGCTGTTGGACCGAATCTTATTTTTGGCCATAACAGTTGCCCCCACTTCTAGTCTAACCTGTTATCCTCTTGTAGTTTAGACTTGAAGTAAGCGGACATACCCCTCGGACGATCCTCCTTCCACCTCGATAGGCGTGTCTGTAAAGCTTTAAAAGCTCAACTCAACTTCATTTTCTTCACACCCTCAATCCATTCCAAGACCTTAGTTTCAAGGTCATATTATCTCCCGACTTCTTCGGCGTTTCGGCAAGGCGCCTTTTCAGGTAACCCTACTTACGTTTCTGGGCGATGGCTAGTAGTGTACCTTTCGTTGTCCACGCCAGTTCTTCTGATCCGGAAGACGTAGATTTCAGTCCTAACCCACCCCTTAGAGTCCGAAACCCTCGAGTCTCTAGGAGTCTGCCTGGTAGAGCTCCTAGTAGAGTTAGAACAATTACCGACTCCGCTTTAGGAGAGCTCCGTTCTTTTTACGGCATCCCAAACTACGTCACCATGAGGGTTTCCGGGAGAGGAGAGGAACCTGGCTCCCCTCCCCCGGAAGAGGTTGTTTTCTATCCTGACATGCTGGCTAGTGGAGTTAGGTTGTCCCTCATTCCCATAGTTCAGAACTTCCTTGCTCTCACAAGACTGGCACCTTTTCAGATACTACCAAACTCCTGGTGCTCACTCATGGAATGTTGTGTCCTTTGGCATCAGACTGGACACCCGACTCCCATGTCGGCCATTGACTTCCTTTCCCTTCATATCTTCAAAACAGAAGACAGATCCAAGCCCTTCTACTATACCGCCTTGATCCCCCTCGCCGAGGCTATCGTCAAGGAGACCAAATCAGTCAAAGACTGGAAGAAACCATGGTTCTTTGTGGGTGGGCTTTGGCTGTGTCCTGACGAGGCATGGTCTACCCTCCGAGTTCCAACCAGCTTCGGAACGTTAGGCGAGTCCGGTTTTGATGCGCGAACGAGACCGTTACCCTGCCGTTTACGACTCTGCTTTATGGTTTTATTTTTCTCTTTCTTCGACACTATGCTAACTGACTTTCTTTTTCCTCGACAGCTGATGTCAAACCGGAGCCGACTCCTACTGCGTTTGCCTTTCGAGCTTCCGCTTGGAGGATTGTCGAGCCTCGACAGTGGGGGTTCGGAGTTAGTTACGAACGAACTCCTTTCAACGTGCAATCTTATTCCTCCTCTAATTGACACACCAGAAGGTTAGGCTCTCTCTCTACAATGCTTTTGCACGACATCTTCTTATTACATTCTCTCACGATACTCTCTTTCTACTAGAGATGACGTCAAATTTGGTGGAACAATAGCAGGAGCTCCTGATCGAACGGGAGCTTGCGGTAACTGGGGGCGTCCCTCGAGCCTGTCACGTTTCAAACATCGATAGTCGTGCCACCAGGCGTCATTGCAGGCGATCGTCCCCCGCACGCTCCTCTTTCCCGGAGATCTTACCTGATCCTGTCCCTCCTCCTACCAATCTGGGGAGTAAGTCTGACCAACCTGATCCTTTCAGGGATATCGGCGATAGGGGCGCTCTCCGCCTCACCTATGCTGGACCTTATGATTCTCCTTTTGATACGACTATCGAAGTGGAGCGAGCCTTCGCTCTATGGGGTGGCCTTTCTGACAGTGGCTCCTCCCGTGGTTCTTCCGAGCGCTTTGATGTCAATCACTGTCCAGAGTCTACTCTGAACGCCGCCATACATTACACTCGCGAGGTGAGCGTCTTTTTTCATTACCTCCCTTCTTCACTTTTTGCTAACTTGCCTTCTATGTGCAGGCTTTCAATCTCACAGCTTTGGCTTCTTGTCGTATGTCGAGCGAACTTGTTTACCTCCGCCAGAATCGCGTCTCACGGGTTGAGCTGGAGCAAGCCCAATTCCTTCATGCCCAAGCAGCGCAGTCTCTTCAATCTTTGCAAGCGAGATTCGACTCTCTACAGGCTGAGCATCAGGACTATCATACACGTACTGAAGGTGAGTTGTCCTCTCTTCGGTCTGAGCTATGCTCGCTCCGATCTCAACTGAAAGGGGTCGAAGATAAGCTCAACGACATTGGCTACCTGATCGAAGCCTTCAAGCGTTCTGATGCGTACAATGACTTCTCGAATAAAGCTATGCTTTGCGGCGTAAATTTGTCAATTCGGAAGGTCTGAGAGCGACATCCTGAGACTGGTTTGGCGTGGGTGAAATCTTCCTTCTTGGAGTGCATTGAGGCTTGTAATCCCCCTGGATTTGACCTCGGCCAAACTTCTGGATCTAGGGATCCAGCTTCTGCGCTGGAGAATGTGGTTCTAGGCGAGAACTTCCTCGATGACATCTCCATGGACCAACTGCCTGACCCCTAGATGCATCTGAGTACTTCGGTCGATTTAGCGTTGTCTTTGATTGTCTTTTTTTTTTTTAATCTTCAACATGTATCTCTTTCATGTATCTTGTATCTCTTTTAATGGACTTCTTTTGCTTGTACTCTTATTGTATCTTGATTGAACTCTACCTTTATTGCAACGTACCTACCCCCCACTCACGCAGTTTTGATTCAAAGCAAATTGCTTGAGTAGAACGTTTGACATTAATAATAACCAACAAATCCGAATACACAACAAAACAAAGAAAAGAAATACAGAACTACTGATAATAAATCTTTAGATGCTCTGCATTCCACGGGTGTGGCATCCGTCTTCCGCTCATGTCAACAATCTCATAAGTTCCAGGACGAACTATCCTTGTAATTTTGTATGGGCCTTTCCAATTTGGACCCAAAGCGCCAGAGGTCGGATCTCTGGTGTTTTGCATGACACGGCGGAGTACGAGGTCACCTTCTTTGAAGCTACGCCGTTTCACACGGGAGTTGTAGTACCGAGCGACCCTACCTTTGTACTCTTCTGTCCGCAACCGGGCTTTTTCCCTCCATTCTTTCAATAGATCTAGGTGCAGACTCAGGGAATCAGGATTCATACTGGGATCAAAATGTTCTACCCGAGGAGACGGGAGTCCAATCTCTACTGGGATAACAACCTCGGTACCGAACGAGAGGGAAAAAGGAGTTTCCCCAGTCGAATTTTGGGACGTCGTTCTGTAAGCCCATAATACGTTAGGCAATTCCTCCGCCCATGAACCCTTCAACCCTTCCAACTTGGTCTTGAGGTTTCTCTTGAGGATCTTTTCACTCGCTTCCACTTGACCGACTGGCTTGTGGGTGGGGTGGAGAAGAGAAGAAATGTTTGATATTCAACTCCGAATAAAACTTTCGGAATGCCTCATTGTCAAATTGGCGTCCGTTATCTGTTACTAAGGCATAAGGTATGCCGAATCGGCATATGATATCTCGCCATATGAAATTAGTCACCTTTTTCTCGGTAATAGTTGCGAGTGCTTCTGCCTCTGCCCATTTCGTAAAGTAGTCTCATCATGCGACCATCTGCAATTTCGTTTGTCCCTTACCCTGCGGGAGAGGTCCAATGAGGTCTACCCCCCACTGAGCGAAGGGTCAGGGACTCATCACACTGGTGAGCGGTTCAGGAGGTTGTCTCTGTATCACCGCAAATCGTTGGCATTGGTCACACGACTTGACGAATGTTCGTGCATCGTTATGCATCGTGGGCCAGTAGTAGCCCTGCCGCATTACCTTTTGCGCAAGAGACCGAGCACCAGAGTGATTACCGCATATTCCTTCGTGTGTCTCCCGTAAGACATATGTTGCTTCGTCAGGCTCGAGACATCTGAGGACCGGCATAGAGTAGCTTCTCCGATATAACTTATCGTCTCGTAGGACATACCGCGTTGCTTTATACTTTAGCCGACATGCCTCAAGTGTGTCAGAAGGGAGTCTCCCGTCCTTAAGAAACTCGACCAAGGGGAATATCCAGGTTTGCTGCCTGGACGACGTACCATCCAACCCCATGATCTTACTCTCTTCGACACTTGGTTCATCCAAGATCTCAACTGGGACGGTTCTCTGTAGCTCAGTGTCGTACGTCGCGGCCAACCTTGCGAACGAGTCAGCGTTGGCATTCTCAGATCTTGGGATCCGTTTGATTTCGAACTTATCGAACGTCCCCAAGTACTGTTTTGCCTTGGTAGGTAGGCGACCATGCGCTGTTCTTTTTCCCGATACGCTTCCGCTAACTGGTTCACGACAAGTTGAGAGTCACTAAGAATGATCAAGTTTTTCACCTAAAAAAGTTTAGCGATTCTCAGCCCTGCTAGCAATGCCTCATACTCTGCTTCGTTGTTTGACGCTCGAAACATGAACCTTAAGGCATATTCGAACCTTTCCCCGTCCGGAGATATCATAAGCAATCCCGCTCCGCATCCACGACTGTTTGAGGATCCATCGACGTACAGTCGCCCAGGGAGATCAACGTCCTTCTGTAGTTGGACTAAATTCATCTCCTGCGATGGGGTCATCTCAGCTACGAAATCTGCTACGGCTTGCCCTTTCATGGCAGTTCGAGGTCGAAACGAGATATCATACTCGCTGAGTTCCACCGCCCAGTTCATCAGTCGTCTGGAAGCCTCTAGGTTTTTTAGAACCTGTCTCAATGGATAGTTAGTCAGTACTGCTATCTTACGAGCTTCAAAATACGGGCGAAGTCTCCGTGCAGAAATCATTAAGGCCAAAGCCAGTTTCTCTACCTGCGGATATCTGGACTCTGCCTCTATCATGGACTTGCTCGTGTAATGAGATGGGGATCGTCGACCGCCTACCTCCTTTATCGGGGCGAAACTTACAGTGAGTGTCGGAGGTGGCTAGGTACAAGACGAGCTCCTCCTCTCGGCGTTGGCTTGGACAAAGAACGAGTTGAATCAAGTATTATTTTTAGTGACTCGAATGCCCGTCGCATTCATCCGTCCATTCAAAATTAGCTTTCTTGCGTAAGAGTTTAAAAAATGGGAGACACTTATCGGTCGCTCTACTTACGAAGCGGTTTAGTGCTGCAATCTTTCCGTTCAGACTCTGCAGCTGCTTCATAGTTTTTGGAGACTCCATCTCCAGTATTTCTCAAATTTTGTCGGGGTTCGCCTCGATTCCTCTTTGATTGACCATGAATCCCAAGAACTTTCCGTGGTTACTCCAAAGCGCATTTCTTTGGGATTCAACTTCATCTGGTACTTCCTTAATGTTGCGAAGGCATCTGCCAGGTCGATCTGGTGTAGATCAGCATGTCTGCTCTTTACGAGCATGTCATCGACGTAGCCCTCCATGCTCCTGCCAATAAGATGAGAAAACATCTTGTTAACTAGTCGTTGATATGTTGCCCCCGCATTTTTTAACCCGAAGGCATAACATTGTAGCAATACAATTCTCTGCTAGTAATGAAGGATGTCTTCTCCTGATCTGGAGTGTACATCCGTATTTGATTATACCCGGAGTACGCGTCCATGAAACTGAGCATTTCGTGGCCTGTAGTCGCATCCACCAGCTGATCGATCCTTGGTAGCGGGAAGCTGTCTTTTGGACATGCTTTGTTCAGGTCGGTGAAATCTACGCACATCCGCCATTTTCCGTTAGCCTTCTTCACCATTACCATGTTGGAGAGCCACTGAGGATAATTAACTTCCCGGATGAACTCGGTCTCTAAGAAATCCTTGACTTGCTCAGCTACAATCTCATTCCGAGCGTGGTTGAAGGCCCGTCGTTTCTGTCGGACAGGCTTGTAGTCTCTGCCAACATTTAGTCAGTGTGTGATTATCTTTGGATCGATACCTGGCATATCACATGTCTTCCATGCGAATACGTCGACATTCCTTTGGAGGAACTCGATAAGGTTCGCTCTCTGGTCAGGTGACAGCTTGGTTCCAATATTCACACATTGCTCTGGGGATAGCAGCTGTACAGCTTCCAGCGCTTCGGTCGGTTCGCCTCGCTCGAATGTGGGAGGTTCCTCCGTGTCGTCCTCTACGACTTCTTGTTCAGCCGATGCCAGCGCCGAGATGTCAATGTCCATCTGGCCTCTCCTGCATCGCCAAACTTTTCTGGATACCCTTCTATGGCTGACACCTCTTCTACCTCCCCATTTGATTCTCTCATCGCATTGTGGTAGCATTCCCTAGACATTTGTTGTTCTCCATATACCACCCCGACTCCATTGAGAGTTGGGAATTTCAGCATCTGGTGGTAAGGCGAAGCTACCGCCTTCATAGTATGTATGGTGGGACGTCCCAAGATGGCATTATAGGCTGAGTCGTGATTTACCACAAGGAATTCTACCATAGTTGTTACACACGTCGATCCGCCGCCAAACGTCACCGGCAGTTCGATGCTCCCCTCGGGATACACCTTACTTCCCCTGAATCCCACTAAGGGAGATATGCTAACCTTGAGTCGGTCTCGTCCTATCTTCATGGCGTCATAAGCGCTTAAGGATAACACGTCAGCGGAACTGCCTCCGTCGACCAAGATACGACGGACTTTGATGTTGGCCATCAGTAAAGAGATCACCAATGCGTCGTTATGAGGTTGGTGCAATTTGACTGCTCCCCCTTCTGAAAAATTAACAACCTCGTTAGATAAGGAAGTCGAACAAGCCTCCCAGTCGGCCGGCGGGGACCGGGCGGCCCGGGCCTTCGCCTTCCTCTTTCTATTTGAGTCACCTCCGGTTGATCCCCCAAGAATAGTCCGAATTTCTCGGGGAGGGGGTGACCCTCCTCCCTTATTGCTTGGCTTCTGCTGATCCGACCTGGTCTCACGTCGTCCACTTCTACCGACGTATTCTTTTAGCTGTCCGGTCTGGATCAATGCTTCTATGGCCTCCTTAAGGTTGTAGCAATCTGAAGTTGAATGTCCATGGTCGCGGTGGAATAGACAGTATTTGTCCTTATTCCTCCTATGGGACCCTACCTTCAACTTAGCTGGCCATTTAAGGATATTTTGTTGCGTACCTCCATCAAGATCTGCTCGATAGGTACGCTTGTCGGGGTGTACTGCTCAAATCTGCTGGGTGGCAAACCCTTCCTCACGGGTTTCTCGCTGACGCCGGACCGCTTCTCGTGCTTTCGCTTTCGAGAGTCGCTTCGGTCTTCCTCCGATCGACCCTTATTTTTCTCGCGATCCCTGCTTTGCTTGTCGTCTGGCGCACGTCTTGAGTGAAGCAATTCCCCTGCACTCATGTATTTTTTAGCTCTAGTTAGTAACTCAACATAACTCGTTGGAGCTTTCTTACCTAGTGACCACAAGAACCTTTCGTCTCGCAATCCGGCTACGATAGCTGTTAGGGCTGCCCCATCGGTATATCCTTCAATCTGTAGGGCCTCGCTGTTGAAACAAGATACATACTCCCTCAACGTTTCGTTACTGCCTTGTTTGATGGTCAGGAGGTGTGTCGCAGGACGCCGCTGATCCCTTCCTCCGAGGAATTGAGTCACAAAGGCTCGGGCCAACTCCCGGAAGGAAGCAATCGACTTCCTCTTTAACTGTCTGAACCACTTTCGGGTTGGTCCCGTCAATGTAAACGAGAATGCCCTGCACTTGATCGCATCTCGGACTCTATGGAGTTCCATCCATGACCGAAATGTGTCAAGGTTCTCCACTGGGTCATTCGATCCATCATAGGCTTTGATTGTCGGTAGTTTGAACTTCGGGGGGACTTCCTCCTACATTATTTCGTCAGTAAAAGGAGGGTCTACCTGGTCAACAAGATTCTCCAAGTCCAATCTGCCGTGGTCTTGAGCCTTCTTCATGTCTCCGAGCTCATTCTGGATCCTCCGTAGTTCTGATGCCCAAGGTTGACTTTCAACCTCCACTTCTTTTCTCCTCTGGTTGATCAATTCTCTAAGATCTGACCCCGTGCTAGGTCTCCTTGATCGATCGTCCCTTCGGTCATGCTGTCGCTTAACTACAGACGCATGGTGGTTGCTGTATCCTCGGTTCCCGTGGATCACCTGAGTCCTGACTTGGGACTCTTCCACTCGAGATGCGGCCCTCTGCTGCTCCGCATGATGGGATCGCCCTTCGTTGCCTCCCAACTGTAGCTTGTCATCAGGCTTACGCAGTGGGACCCGAGATTCGCCCTGCCCCTCTTCCGCCGGGCCCTTACCTTTGGCCTGGTCTCGGACTGAAGGTAAGGACTTACGTGGTGCCGGAGCATTAACCTGTTCTTCGTTCTGGACGTCGTTGAGATTCTGCTCCGGTCTATCTTTTAGAGCCTCCACGATTGGGTTTGGACGATTCAGTATCTCTAGTATTCTGGCGATATTTTCGTCCAGGCCCCGAACCCGCTGCTCCAATGTCGCGTACTGATCCACCCCCACCGGTACAACACGTTGGTTAACTTCCTCAGGTTAGGCATTCTGCGTCCTTGCCGGAATCCGGCGTGGATGTCGGTCATTATCCGACTCCTCTCCATCGTTCATTGGATTGAGTTGATTCAAATGGTTACTCATGGTAAACAGTGTTAGGGTTTCACAACACGTGACACTATGCAAGAAAAATGCATTCCCACAGACGGCGCCAACTGTTGATGCCGGAATTTGGTTAGACGGATCAACGGTGAATTTGTATCGTTGGGGACAACGATCTCCTGCAAGAAAGAAAACTAACACCGGTGTGGTGCTCTACCACACGCGCTCGGACGCTCAAGTTAGAGAGGATAATCTCGCACAAAGATAAATCTTAAGCTAGAACTCACAGAACAAAATGATTACTCACCTTTGTTGGGTTCACCAACGAGTTAATATAGACCTCACATTTGTAACGGTCTGATATGAACCAAGGACCACCTATTGTCATGCCTGAAGGTCCAATTACAAGGTCGAGAGCCAAGAAGCTACAACAAGCTTTAATCACTCATATTCAAGCTATGGTGAGCTCAAAAGAGGAGGTTCTAGAAGATGTTGGAGTCATTCCCTACATGTTGTGCAAAGTTGAACTTCAAGATGGAGACGCATTAAATGCATTCTAACTTGCACTTAATGAACTCATAGCTAAATTTATGGAACTTAAGTTTAACTTGGGTTTCACCTAAAAGAACTAAGTTGAACTAAAGTTACATTTAATATGGTGATGTTTGAACTGAAGTTGCATTCAATGAGGTGGAGATGGATTCAATGAAGTCAAGTATCATTACAAGCTTCATACAAGACAAGCTAAGCTTCAATTATGGAACACAAGTTCAAACCATTTAAAGCTATGGATTAGTATTAAAATAATGGTTACAAGACAACACCTTTATTAGTTTTAAATGTAATTTCAGTTTTGTTTATCATTTAAGTTTGTTTTCAATATGGGAGTTGTGGTTAAATTGTAACTCATATAGGTTACTCTTTTCCCCCACTAACTAACCCATAAAGTTAGTGTATATTTGTCAATTAGGTTAAGGGTCTCAAAGGCTATATAAAGCCCTCTCTTCTTCCATTGTAGATGTAATTTTAAAGTGAATGAATTGAGTTTTCTTTTAGCTTTGTTGAGAGCTAAGTTTTCTTTATTGCAATTTCTTGTGTTTAGAATTTGCATGCTAGAGTCATTCAAGTGGTGTTGATCGTACCTCTTGTGGAGTGATTCGAATCACGAGTTTAGAAACGAGTTTTCTTTACTCTTGATCTTGATCATCAAGGTAATCCGTTCCAAACTTTTCCTTGGGTTGATTCCATGTCGTTTTGGGGTTTTTAAGTTTTAGATCTAAAGGTCTTGTTTTCTCAACAAGGTTGTTAGGTCTAATTCTTGGGAGTTACTTAACATTTGGTATCAGAGCATTAGGCTCTTTCATCGGACATATGTTTCCTTGCATTTATCTCTTTGAGTTCTTTTCTCTTTAGCTTCAGTTTTTGCAGATCCGAGCATGTTCTTATTCTGAATAAAAAATACAAAAAAATATCCTTTCCGTTCCGTATTTCATTATATCGTCTTCTACAAGGTTTTAGATCTAGATCTGATCTACAATTTATTCTTCTTTGATAACTTCAAAATCGGATTTCTTCAGGGTGAAATATTCATATCCGAGAGCAAATTTTCTGTTTTAATTTTTTTTGTTCATTGTTTCAAGGTAACTTGAATTCAATTATTCATTTGATAGTACTCTCTTGTTGAATTGATATTTGATCATTTGGAATACATCCATTCAGTTACATCTAGAATTCATAGAAAAGAAAATAGTTGGGCATTAAATATGACAGTTACAATTGATTAATTCATTGAACTTTTTGTGGCTGTTATGTGTAACTTCCCTCTGTTATTAAGGCTGGATTCAACTGACATATGGGCTAAACACGGAGATTGCAGACAAGGTTGACCTACAACCTTACTCTGACATTGAGGGGTTGTTGCATATTGCAATCAAGATCGAGAGGCAAATCCAACGAACGTCTCGACGGTATTCTTCTAAACATTTTTCCAACTCTAGTTCTACATGGAAAAAGGATAGTAAGAAGATTGAATCTAAGCTTAGAAACCAAGAGATATATGAGAAACCTAAAGCAAATGTAGAGAAAGGGGAGAGTTCTAAAAGGGGAAAGAGAAGATAGATGAATCTAATGTGCGAAATAGGGATTTGAAATGTTGGAAATGTCAAGGGTAGGTCACTATAGTAGAGATTGCCCTAATAGGAGAATTATGACCATTAGAGAGGAGAGATTGTGACTGATGATGATGAAGAGGAAGATGAGGTTAAGGAAGAAAATGATGAGAGTGAGAATGAGGAGTTAAGCGAAGAGGATCCTCGCAAACTTGTCCTTAGTTGCTAGGAGAGCTTTAAGCACCCAAATTAAGGAGGATAGTCTAGACCAAAGAGAGAACTTGTTTCACACTAGGTGCCTTATTCAATCTATGCCTTGTAGTGTGGTCATTGATAGTGGTAGTTGCACCAATGTTGTGAGTACACCGGTCAAGAGGCTTAATTTAGAGACCAAACCACATCCTAGACCATATAAACTTCAATGGTTGAATGATTGTGCGCAAGTAAGGGTGAGTAAGCAAGCTCTTGTTTCTTTTACCATTGGAAAGTATAATGATGATGTTTTGTGTGATGTTGTATCCATGCATGCTGGAGATTTATTGTTGGGGAGGCCTTGGCAATTTGATCGTCGGGTAGTATATGATGGGTATGCAAATCGTTACTCTTTTACTTATAATGGTAGAAAAACTACTCTTGTTCCATTGTCTCCAAAAGATGTATTTATTGATCAATGCAAACTTGAAAAGAAAAGGCAAGAGGCTGATGCAAAAGCAAAAAGTGAAAATGAAATAACAGAAAAAGAATCGAGAGAAAAAAAGAGTTTGAGTGAAAAGCAAGAGAGTAGCAATCGGCCTAGAGGAAAAAATGAGAGAAAAGCCAAAATAGTGAGTTTGTATGCTAGGTCAAGTGAGGCTAGGAATGTTTTGCTTTCTAATAGGACCATTCTTGTACTTATGTGCAAAGGGTCTTGTTTCTTTACTAACGAGCTTAACCCTTTTTTGCCTAGTGTTTTTGTTTTACTTTTGAAGGAGTTTCAAGATTTATTTCCAGAGGAGATGCCTAGTGGTTTGCCACCACTTAGAGGAATTGAGCATAAGATTGACTTCATTCCGGAGCAACCATTCCAAACCGTCCAAAGATATAGGACTAATCCAAAGGAGGCCAAGAGATACAAAGGCAAGTGAGTGAACTCCTTGCTATAAAGGGTATGTACGTGAGAGTTTGAGTCCATGTTCTATTCCAGCTTATTCTTGTGCCTAAGAAAGATGGGTCATGGCGTATGTGTATTGATTGTAGGGCTATAAACAAGATAACTATTAAGTATAGACATCCAATTCCTAGATTAGATGATATGCTTGATGAGTTGCATGGATGTAGTCTCTTTACTAAGATTGATTTGAAATCGAGTTATCATCAAATTCGCATGCATATTGGTGATGAATGGAAAACTGCTTTCAAAACTAAGTATGGTCTTTATGAATGGTTAGTTATGCCTTTTGGATTGACTAATGCACCTAGTACATTCATGAGGTTAATGAATCATGTCTTGCGAGAATACTTAGGGAAGTTTGTGGTTGTCTACTTTGATGATATTCTTCTTTATTCTAAATCCTTAGATGAGCATGTTGAACATGTACGATCTGCTTTTGTCTACTTTGAGAAAAGAATGTTTGTATGCAAATTTACGTAAGTGTAGCTTTTGCATGGAAAAAGTTGATTTTCTTGGATTTGTTGTTTCATCTAACGGTGTTGAGGTTGATGAGGAGAAGGTAAAGGCAATAAAAGATTGGCCTACACCTAAAATTGTGAGTGAGGTAAGAAGTTTTCATGGTCTTGCGGGTTTCTATCGTAGGTTCATTAAGGATTTTAGTACCATTGCTTCACCCTTGAATGAACTTGTTAAGAAAAATGTTTCTTTCATATGGGGAAAAGACCAAGAAAATGCTTTTAACACTTTGAAAGAAAAATTGTGTTCCGCTCCATTGCTTGCATTACCTAATTTTGAGTTAACCTTTGAAATTGAATGTGATGCTAGTGGTGTAGGAATAGGTGCTTTTTTTAATGCAAAATAACGGACCTTTAATGTTCTTTAGTGAAAAATTGAATGGTGCTTCTTTGAAGTATCCAACATATGACAAAGAAATTTATGCTTTGGTTCGTGCATTACAAACATGGCAACATTATCTTTGGCCTAAGGAGTTCGTTATTCATACGGATCATGAGAGTTTAAAGCATTTAAGAGGACAAAATAAACTCAATCGACGACATGCCAAATGGTTGGAGTTTATTGAAACGTTCCCTTATGTGATTAAGTATAAACAAGGTAAGGAGAACATTGTTGCGGATGCTTTATCACGAAGGTATGCTTTACTCAATGCTTTGAATGCTAAGTTGTTAGGGTTTGAACATATAAAGACTTTGTATCCTCATGATGCATTCTTTGCTCCTTTTGTTGAATCTTGTGAAAAAGGACTTGTTGTGGATGATTACATGTTGTTTGATGGATTTTTGTTTAGGAAAGGAAAACTTTGCATCCCATCTTGTTCTATTCATGAGTTATTGGTAAAGGAAGCTCATGGAGGCGGTTTAATGGCGCATTTTGGAGTTTCTAAAACTTATGATATGCTTGTTGAACATTTTTACGGCCTAAAATGAGGCATGATGTTAATAAAGTTTGTGCTCGATGCATAGCATGTATGTAAACAGGCTAAGTCTAGGCTTCAACCACATGGTTTGTATTCTCCTTTACCCGCTCCTAATGGTCCTTGGATTGATATATCGATGGATTTTGTTTTAGGTTTACCTAGAACTAGGAAAGGTAGAGATAGCATATTTGTTGTGGTCGATAGATTTAGTAAAATGGCACATTTTATTCCTTGTCACAAAACAGATGATGCAAAACTTATCACTTTATTCTTTAGGGAGGTTGTGAGATTGCATGGTATTCCTAAAAGCATAGTTAGTGATCGTGATGTTAAATTTTTAAGCCACTTTTGACGTGTTTTGTGGGGTAAGTTGGGAACTAAGCTATTGTATTCAACTACATGTCATCCTCAAACGGATGGTCAAACCGAGGTTGTTAATAGAACCATGACTACTATGCTTAGGGCTATTATTGATAAGAATCTTAAGACTTGGGAGGATTGTTTGCCATTCATAGAATTTGCATATAATAGGGTTGTTCATAGCACTACTAAATGCACTCCTTTTGAAATTGTTTATGGCTTTAATCCTTTAACTCCTATTGATTTATTGCCTATGCCCCCTAATGAGTTTGTGAGTCTTGATGCGAATGCAAAGGTTGAGTTTGTTCATAATTTGCACAAGAAAGTTAAAGAGCACATTGAGAAGAAAAATTTCAAGGTTGCTTCAAAAATCAATAAGGGGCGTAAACCCTTAGTCTTCAAACCGGAGATTGGGTTTGGGTACATTTTCGACAAGAAAGGTTTCCTAATCAAAGAAAATCAAAGCTTTTACCACGAGGAGATAGACCTTTCCAAGTTCTTGAGAGAATCAATGACAATGCTTGTAAAATTGATTTACCAGGTGAGTATGGTGTTAGTGACACCTTTAATGTTGCTGACTTGAGTCCTTTTGATGTAGGTGATGGTTATGATTCGTGGGCGAATCCTTCTCAAGAGGGGGAGGATGATATGAACCAAGGACCACCTATTGTCATGCCTGAAGGTCCAATTACAAGGTCGAGAGCCAAGAAGCTACAACAAGCTTTAATCACTCATATTCAAGCTATGGTGAGCTCAAAAGAGGAGGTTCTAGAAGATGTTGGAGTCTTTCCGTACATGTTGTGCAAAGTTGAACTTCAAGATGGAGACGCATTAAATGCATTCTAACTTGCACTTAATGAACTCATAGCTAAATTTATGGAACTTAAGTTTAACTTGGGGTTCACCTAAAAGAACTAAGTTGAACTAAAGTTACATTTAATATGGTGATGTTTGAACTGAAGTTGCATTCAATGAGGTGGAGATGGATTCAATGAAGTCAAGTATCATTACAAGCTTCATACAAGACAAGCTAAGCTTCAATTATGGAACACAAGTTCAAACCATTTAAAGCTATGGATTAGTATTAAAATAATGGTTACAAGACAACACCTTTATTAGTTTTAAATGTAATTTCAGTTTTGTTTATCATTTAAGTTTGTTTTCAATATGGGAGTTGTGGTTAAATTGTAACTCATATAGGTTACTCTTATCCCCCACTAACTAGCCCATAAAGTTAGTGTCTATTTGTCAATTAGGTTAAGGGTCTCAAAGGCTATATAAAGCCCTCTCTTCTTCCATTGTAGAAAGAATTTTAAAGTGAATGAATTGAGTTTTCTTTTAGCTTTGTTGAGAGCTAAGTTTTCCTTATTGCAATTTCTTGTGTTTAGAATTTGCATGCTAGAGTCATTCAAGTGGTGTTGATCGTACCTCTTGTGGAGTGATTCGAATCACGAGTTTAGAAACGAGTTTTCTTTACTCTTGATCTTGATCATCAAGGTAATCCGTTCCAAACTTTTCCTTGGGTTGATTCCATGTCGTTTTGGGGTTTTTAAGTTTTAGATCTAAAGGTCTTGTTTTCTCAACAAGGTTGTTAGGTCTAATTCTTGGGAGTTACTTAACACGGTCTTTCGAGGTTTTGTTATCCAGTAACTCTCCATCATTGGGCGTGCTAATGACGGCGGTAACGGGAAGAGAACCGTTTCACAACGCCCTCGCTTCTCTTCCTATCCGTCGTAACAATGTTCGTGACAGCGGACCCTCTACGACCGAGCCGACCTCAAAGGGTTGGCCTCCCGGTCCTGAACCGGCCAGAGCCAGCCCCTTAGGGTCGGATCAAGGTCAGCCCATCTTCGACCGGGGCCGACCCCTTGGGGTCGGCCTCCCGATCTTGATCTGATCGGAGCTGGCCCCCTGGGATCGGCTCCTTGAGTCGACCTTCCGGTCTTGAACCGGTCGGAGCCGACCCCATAGGGTCGGCTCCTTCTGGCTCGGAGCCGACTCCTTGCTCGGAGCCGTAGGGTCGGCTCTTTGAGCTAGGTCGACCCCTTGGGGTCGGACTCCCCGTCTCGAACCGATCGGAGCCAACCCCATAGGGTCGGCTCTTCAACCGGGGCCGACCCCCTTGGGGTCGGCCTCCCAGTCTTGTACTGGTCGGGGCCGACCTCATGGGGTCGGCTCCTTGGGCCGGGCCGACCTCAAGGGGTCGGCCTCCCGGTCTTGAACCGGTCGGAGCCGACCCCGACTCTCCGATTCCAACCGGTCGACTAGTCATCTGCCTCTCTTTGGGATTGTCGGCGCTGTTGGACCGGATCTTATTTTTGGCCATAACAGTGGTTAGAGATTCAGAAAGAACGTAAAAGTGGCATAGTGCAAAAAGACCAGAAAGACCACATTCAACATTATAGAAAATTTGGTGATCATTAAAGTTATCAAGAATATAGATAGGAACATCCTATAACAGTTAAATTAAATTGAAAAATTAAATGGATGCTTTAGAGATAGTTAAAATAAAATTGGTCTAATGGCATCTCTTTTATCTGTCTTGTCGCATCGATTTTTGATCTGTTTTTGCTCACCCCACATTCACGAACTTGTGACTTATTATAAAAGTCGAGCCGACATTATTATTATTATTTTTTTTACTACAATAACATTAGGGGTGGGAGATTTGACCCCATCACTTCTTAATCATAAGTCTTATTTGATGTCAGTTGCCAAGCCGACACTAATTTTGGAGGCATAATGTTTAATCAAGGGTGGAGCGAAATAAGAAATGAAGAGGGTCCTTAGTTCATATTAAATTCAAACAAATTATGTATAAATATTTCAAAATTCTCTTCTCGTCTCCTAACTTTCTAGAAGTTGGTGTGTATTGACTTCCAACAGACTTTCCATGACAACAGAGGAGAAGAGGATTTATTAGTAATTTTACTCAACAATTCCTTTTATATCAACAGAAACAAAAGAGATGCTATTAAACCAACCAAATTTGTAGTTATTATATAACGTTAAAAATGAGTTATTTATTCTTGCATAAATCATTTGATTTAAATATATCGTACAACACATATCTATAGATTTTTCCACAAAGGAACCTATCAATATATTTGAAATTGCTCATCCATGCAATTAAATATTATATATTCACATCCAATAATTTTTTTATGGGATTTATTGAAGATCCTACATTGAAAATATGAAAAACCTACCTAAACTTTATAGGATTTACTCCTCTTATAGTCAATTGATTCTGAATAGTGTCATTTTTTAAAATACGCAAAATTTCTCTCTTCTATACGTCTTCAAAATAGAGCAATAAAACAAGAATGGAAATAAAATAATGGTCCATGTGATTCTAATGGCTTATTTTAAAAGTTTTTGTTGGGGAATGATGAATTTTAGATTGGCATGTGTCTTAAAAATTTTGTTGGCTCACTGTCCCCCCTTTTAGTAGCTTAGGTAACCTTAAAAATGCCTATTCAAATGAAGTAATAAAAAAATTTGAACCAATAATCCAAATAAATTTATAAACTATACTTAATAATATCTAATGGTTTGAGATTTGACATCGATCAGGTTAAATTAATTAAAAAAAAAACTTCCATTTTTTAGAATTATGGAGAGACCAATGTCTTCACGAGGTAAATTGTTGTCAGGATTGACAAAAAAGAAAGGTAAGAAAAAAAGAATTAAATAATATATTTTAACAGTGTTTAATAGTTATTGAAATACCTATTAGACAAGAAATTAAATAATACCTACCTTTTGGCTTTCCTCGTTTTTAGACAAGGAAAGCGAGTGCGGTGGTGGGGTGTTTAATTGTTTTCTCGTTTTCAAAAATAAAAATAAATAATAAAAAAATTGTTATTGAAATATATTATTGCATATCACGTTATTGATATGTTAAATTATTTCAAGTCCCCATCTTTCTTTTCTAATATAATATGTGATAATGGAGAAGCTTCATATTTTTAACCTCTTAGTTGTGGCCATCTTTCTTTTTTTTTAATATAATATGTGATAGTGGAGAATCTTCATATTTTTAACCATTTAATTGTGGCTATATATCAGACAGTTAAGTTATCTTGAAGTGAACAAATCACTAAGTATTTATTTAATAATGATTTTACTTTTTTATTTTTTAATTTTTAAAAATTAAGTTTATAACACATATTTATATCTATGTTATCTTTAGGAAATTAGGCCCGTTTTATACATGTTATGGATAAATTTGGGCAGTCAGGTAAAACCCAACAACAGAAGACAATTAGGCCAAATACAGGTCGATCCGAGATCCAGAACAAAATCGGATCGAAGGAATCCATGAAACAGATAAACCAGATGGTCGTCTCAACCCGACCCGATCCGGCTGTTTCGGTGCATCTTCTCTTCCTCCCACGATGACGACAAACTCGACCCATAGTTTCCCTAAAACATAATCCTACTAAGGTTGAGAAAAGGCCCCTCCTATAAATACCTCAGTATGACTCCATTAGAAGTAACCTAATTCATCCTAAGTCTTCTGATTAGCTTGCTACACATAAATCTCTCTAAGTGAAACATTACAGTAGTTGTGGCAAGCACCACATTAGTATGACATTTTCTTTTCTTTGTTTTGCATGTCATTTCTTTTCTTAAAGAATACAAATTAACTGTTGGCCTCACGTGCAAATCAGGTGCGTACCCTCTGCCCGAATTTGTGCATCACTAGTTGGTGCCATTTGTGGGGACGAGAGAGGTTTGATCAAGAAACTTGCATACTTGCGCTAAGGATGAATCCAAAATCAATAAATCAAGGTCATGCCATGGAAGAAGATTTTTCAAATGAAGATCGACATCAAAGTAGAACGAAAGAGGGGAGTTTCAAAGTAGAGACATCACAGCAATCGAGAAAGAGCCTGTCTCGACCGCGGCTAGGGAAGAGCTCGCCCCAACATATACTTAGGATGAGCCCACCTCAACCTCAATCCAAGAGAAGCCAACCTAACGAGAGAGAATCACCAAAGTGAAGGAAGAAAAATGACATAGTTGACCAAACCGTCGAGTAAGGATCAACATCTTGCACTGGGGTTGGGAGCCATAATCAGAAAAGTCAGAGTTAAGGCCGACCCGAGGTCATCCCAACTCGAGGTCGACCCAAGGTCATCCTAGACCGAGGCCAATCCAAACATGGCCCAGACAACGAGCACACTTATGAGACGAGCAAAAACTCTAAGCTCTACGGCGAGGGGAGTTATTGTCGAGGCTGACCACACCATGGTTGGGCCTGAGCCCAAGCCAAGCTTAGCCAAGGACGAGCCGAGTCAAAATTCAAAGACAAGTCGAGGTTGTTCTAAGACGAGCCCACCCCTAGTTGAGTCATCTTGCAATAGGTATGAGCTCGCATCATCCTCGAAGAGGTTTTAGTTCGCCTCATCCAGTAGGTTTCAGCTCACTTCATCAAACAGGTTTGAGCTCGCCTCATCCCTCAAAAGGTTTGAGCTCACCTCTTCTAACATGTTTGAGCTTACCTCTACTTGAAGGGAATGAAAGTCCCGGGGCAGAAGCGATTGCGAATCGCGCGCTCTTGATTTAGTTACAACGATATAATTCAAGAACATATATATACAGATAAAGCATAAAACAGAATGGACAGCAAGATAACTACCTTTGAAGAATCTTTCTTCAAGGGCTCCACTCTCCCACGATCACGATCTCAGCAACAGGAACTCCAACGTACGAAGACACGACCACCGGATCTTCTCCGTTGTTCTCTAGGTGAGGGAGGAAGGTGTGTTCTCTTTAGGAGATGTGAGGTATTTTGAGAGAGATGTGTGTTTTGGAACTCTTCCAACAACACAACAAGAGAGAGCTTGTAATTCCTTAGAATGATTTCCTAAATCACTTAACCTAGTTGCATCTCATGCAACCATACATATAGGGAAATGGGATGGAAATGACCATCCTGCCCCTCCTTTATTCTCTCTTTAGCATATAGTTTATATATAATAGATATAACAACTCATGAATGAATATGAACACTTCAATTTCACTCCTAACTTTATACCCTCAGTATTACCATATTGAGCTAACTGAGGGATCTAATGGACCTACAGATCATGGGCTCTAATGATGTGAGATTAACTGATCAAACTCTTTGATCCAGTTAATCAATATTCATTAACTACAAGTCACTCCACTATAGACTTGTAGCTACACTCTCCTCACTGTAGATAATATTGTGTCCACTGATATAGTCATTACCCATGTGTCGACCCTTCACAAGTTGTTCGTAATCACAGCTGGGTCAAATTACCGTTTTACCCCTGTGATTACCTCTTTGCTCCTTAAGCACCACTGATCCTCTAATGAACAACAAGTCTAAGGTCCTACCTTAGACTCATACCCTCATATATGGTGGGGCCACGTTGTTCAAGACCTGGAGTCAGTTTCTTAGGGGAACAACCTATCTAATTCCTTAGTGTAGGAATGAGTGAATTCCATCTTGCATAGTTAAGTTCCAACCGATACAGGCCACTCTCACCCATACTACTAAGGACAAACCCCTATAAGCAGGAGTTCTTAACTTGCTCAGGATTCAGGTCGAGTCACTAATGACCATCTATAAATTACTTGTCTTATCCTGTTAACGGTGTTACACTGGTTAGACTGATAATTTGTGATCCAGTCTTGTATGAACTCTTCATACAGGATGCCCACTCGCATGGCAACTACATGAATGAGTTGGATTACCTCATTTGTACTAATTACAAAGTGGGCCGCATCCATGGTGTTACCAGAATGAGGTTTCCAACCTTATTCTTATACCATAGACCATTTAGGTTATATTCTTGAACTCAACCCAAATAGTGTCAACTACACTGATTTCAAGATAAATGTTATAACCTTGGAGCTTAGTTTATTGCATTTATAAAAGCAAGACTGTAATCTTATCAAAACAAATAACACTTTATTTAATTGATCAAAATTACACAAGTTTAGGGCATAAATCCCAATAGATTCATGTTTGAGCTCACCCCCATCAAATAATTTGAGCTCACTTCATTTAACAGGTATGAGCTCGCCTCATCCCTCAATAGGTTTGAGCTCACCTCATCCAACAGGTATGAGCTCGATTCATCCTTCAACAGGTTTGATCTCGCTTCATTCAGTAGGTTTGAGCTCACCTCATTCCTTAAGGGATTCGAAGTCCCACAGCGGAAGCTATTATTAATCGTGCGCTCTTGATTTAGTTATAACGATAAATTCAAGAACATAAAACACTAGATTAAGCATGTAAAGTAGAATGGACAGCAAGAAATTACCTTTGAAGAACCTTTCTTCAAGTGCTCCTCTCTCCCACGATGACGATCTCAGCAACAGGAACTCAAACATACGAAGACACGACCACCGGATCTTCTCCGTTGTTCTCTAGGTGAGGGAGGAAGGTGGGTTCCCTTTAGGAGAGGTGAGGTATTTTTGAGAGAGATGTGTGCTTTGGAACTCTTCCAACAACACAACAAGAGAGCTTGTAAAAATTGCTTCACCTAGTTGCATCTTATGCAACCATATATAGAGAGAGATAGGATGGAAATGACCATCCTACCCCTGTTTTAATCTATCTTTAGTATATAGTTTACATATGAATCTAATTCACATTAAAACTATATATTATATCAATTATATCATATATAATTGATATAACACCTCATGTATGAAATTGAACACTTCAATTTCACTCCTAACTTTATACTTTCAATATTACCATGTTGAGCCAACAGAGGATCCTATTGGACCTACGGTTCATGAGCTCCAATGATGTGAGATTAAGCGATCAAACTCTTTGATCCAGTTAATCAATATTCATTAACTACAAGTCACTCCACCATAGACTTGTAGTTGCACTCTCCTCACTTGTAGATATCATTGTGTCCATCGATATAGTCATTACCCATGAGTCGACCCTTCACGGGTTGTTCGTAATCACACTGGGTCAAATTACCATTTTACCCACGTGATTACCTCTTTGCTCCTTAAGCACCACTAATCCTCTAATGAACAACAAGTCTAAGGTCCTACCTTGACTCATACCCTCATGGAGGCGGGGCCCGTTGTTCAAGACACAGAGTCGATTCTTAAGGAACAACCTATCTAATTCCTTAGTGTAGGAATGAATGAATTCTATCTTGCACAGTTAAGTTCCCGACTACCTACGAGGTTTTGTCCTCGAGAGGTAGGTTTATTGAGTCGGATACAGGCCACTCTCACCCATACTAGTGCGAGGACAAACCCTATAGCGGGAGTTCTTAACTTGCTCAGATTTAGGTCGAGTCACTAATGACCATCTATAAATTACTAGTCTTATCTCATTATTGATTGTTACCTTGGTTAGACTAATAATTTCTGATCGATCTTGTATGAACTCTTCATACAGGATGCCCCCCTCGTATGTCAACTACATGAATGAGTTGGATTACCTCATTTGTACTAATTACAAAGTGGGCCGCATCCATGGTGTTACCAGAATGAGGTTTTCAACCTTATTCTTATACCATAGACCATTTAGGTTATATTCTTGAACTCAACCCAAATAGTGTCCACTACACTGGTGTTCAAGATAAATGTTATAACCTTGGAGCTTAGCTTATGGGATTTATTAAAGCAAGACTGTAATTCTATGAAAACAAATAACACTTTATTTAATTGATCAAAATTACACAAGTTTAGGGCATAAATCCCAATAGATTACAGATTCGATTATGCACTTAATTGCCTAAAACAAAGGAAAATTTACATTTAATTTGATCAAATCAAAACAAACTAAGGCCAAAAAGTTTCGAAACAGTTTTACAACAAACCAAAATGCAATTCCCACCTATCCAATGCAAATTTGTTTCAACCAAAACAAAACAAGCATTGCTTTGATACCAATTGATGGAGATCCGATCTCCTTAAACAGCGAAAACATGATTTCAAATCATAATTGCTTGTTTGTTTTGGTTAAACACAAATACATGTACATTGGGGAAAATGCAGAGACAAACATACAATTCTAATCTAATTAGGCATGAAAATTAAAACATGCAAACATGCTTTATCAATTCTAAACTAAAAGAGAAAAAACAATTACATTTGTAATTTTAGATTTCCCAGCAACACCTTGCTTTTCCAAATTGTAGAGCACAACAGCAAAGTTCTTCATCTGTTCCAACAGGACATTACCAAAAGTGAGAACCTTCTATATCTTTGAGTTTCTTTCGATCCAATCCTTGGTGGGAAGGATTCAGACAATTGGAAAATCAAGGGAATTCTAAAGAGAGAGAGTGTTTTAGCAATTCACCAATTGCACAGGACCACTGATCGATCAAGCAACCTATTCCCTTTTCTCCATTGGATATAATTAATCAAGGAATTCAAATGATTAAATGAGATTTAATCATAATTTATGATATGGTATTTAATGAAATATGATTTAATTAAATAAATATTAATATAATTAATTTGATTAATTATATTCAATTAATTAATTAATTGGAAACGTGTCACGATGACACGTTTCCATTACTCCCCAATCCCTTCTCGATAGGGAATGGAGAGTTACCCCTTGTACAATACTTCTTCTCCAATGGAGAAAAGGGAATAGGTTGCTTGATCGATCAGTGGTCCTGTGCAATTGGTGAATTGCTAAAACACTCTCTCTCTTTAGAATTCCCTTGATTTTCCAATTGTCTGAATCCTTCCCACCAAGGATTGGATCGAAAGAAACTCAAAGATATAGAAGGTTCTCACTTTTGGTAATGTCCTGTTGGAACAGATGAAGAACTTTGCTGTTGTGCTCTACAATTTGGAAAAGCAAGGTGTTGCTGGGAAATCTAAAATTACAAATGTAATTGTTTTTTCTCTTTTAGTTTAGAACTGATAAAGCATGTTTGCATGTTTTAATTTTCATGCCTAATTAGATTAGAATTGTATGTTTGTCTCTGCATTTTCCCCAATGTACATGTATTTGTGTTTAACCAAAACAAACAAGCAATTATGATTTGAAATCATGTTTTCGCTGCTTAAGGAGATCGGATCTCCATCAATTGGTATCAAAGCAATGCTTGTTTTGTTTTGGTTGAAACAAATTTGCATTGGATAGGTGGGAATTGCATTTTGGTTTATTGTAAAACTGTTTCGAAACTTTTTGGCCTTAGTTTGTTTTGATTTGATCAAATTAAATGTAAATTTTCCTTTGTTTTAGGCAATTAAGTGCATAATCGAGTCTGTAATCTATTGGGATTTATGCCCTAAACTTGTGTAATCTTGATCAATTAAATAAAGTGTTATTTGTTTTGATAGAATTACAGTCTTGGTTTAATAAATCCAATAAACTAAGCTCCAAGGTTATAACATTTATCTTGAACATCAGTGTAGTGGACACTATTTGGGTTGAGTTCAAGAATATAACCTAAATGGTCTATGGTATATGAATAAGGTTGGAAACCTCGTTCTGGTAACACCATGGATGCGGCCCACTTTGTAATTAGTACAAATGAGGTAATCCAACTCATTCATGTAGTTGACATGCGAGTGGGGACAACCTGTATGAAGAGTTCATACAAGACTGGATCGCAAATTATTAGTCTAACCAGTGTAACATCGTTAACAGGATAAGACTAGTAATTTATAGATGGTCATTAGCGACTCGACCTGAATCCTGAGCAAGTTAAGAACTCCCGCTTATAGGGCTTGTCCTTAGACTAGTATGGGTGAGAGTGTCCTGTAACCGACTCAATAAGCCTACCTTCTCTGGGACATATTCTTGTATGTAGCTTGGAACTTAACTGTGCAAGATGGAATCCACTCATTCCTACACTAAGAAATTAGATAGGTTGTTCCCTTAAGAACTGACTCAAGGTCTTGAACAACGGGGTCCCGCCCTCTATGAGGGTATGAGTCTAAGGTAGGACCTTAGACTTGTTGTTCATTAGAGGATCAGTGGTGCTTAAGGAAAAAGAGGTAATCACAGGAGTAAAATGGTAATTTGACCCACCGTTGTGATTACAAACAACCCGTGAAGGGTCGACTCATGGGTAATGACTATATCGATGGACACAATATTATCTACAACAGGAGAGAGTGCAATACACAAGTCTATAGTGGAGTGACTTGTAGTTAATGAATATTGATTAACCGGATCAAAGAGTTTGATCGATTAATCTCACATCATTGAGCTCATGAACCGTAGGTCCATTAGGTCCCTCCGTTGGCTCAATATGGTAATATTGAGGGTATAAAGTTAGGAGTGAAATTGAAGTGTTCAATTTCATACATGAGGTGTTATAACAATTATATATGATATAATTGATATAATATATAGTTTTAATGTGAATTAGATTCATATATAAACTATATATTAAAGAGAGAATAAATGAGGGGTAGGATGGTCATTTCCATCCTATTTCCCTATATATATGGTTGCATGAGATTCAACTAGGTTAAGGAATTTCAAGCTCTCTGTTGTGTTGTTGGAAGGGTTCCAAAACACACATCTCTCTCACAACAAATACCTCACCTCTCCTAAAGGGAACCCACCTTCCTCCCTCACCTAGAGAACTACGGAGAAGATCTGGTGGTAGTGTCGGTGTTCGTTCGAGTTCCAGTTGCTGAGATCGTGATCGTGGGATAGAGGAACACTTGAAGAAAGGTTCTTCAAAGGTAACATTTCTTGCTGTCCATTATGTTTTATGTTTAATCTAGTTGTTTGGGTTCATGAGTTAAATCGTTGTAACTAAATCAAGAGCGCGCGATTCACAATCGCTTCTGCTGCGGGACTCCGATTCCCTTCAATTGGTATCAGAGCCCAATTGCGTTCTTGATTTATGTTCTAGATTTATCAAGAACAAGGTGAGATTTACAGTTTTTGCATGAGATGTATGAACGGTTTTGTAAAATTAGATGTTTTCAATTTTGGCACTTAGATTTACAATTTTTATTGAATCGTTCAATGTAAGGGCCCGGTGTTTTGGGCAATTTTAATTGTAAATTGAGTCTGTAAGTCCCTGTCGATCGAGGCAAAGCGGTTGCCAAGAAGAACGAAGCAAAAACGAGCCATAAACAATGGAGATTGTTGCTGTTCTGTGAATGGTGTTGCAACGTTGTTCATTGGCGTCGCCACTACGGCAGGCGCACGACTGTAGAAGGCGACATCGTTGTGCGCAATGGCAGAAGATGACAAGAAGCAGCGTTGCAACGCTAGAGACGTTTCGCGAGATTTAGCAACGGGCAGAAATTTTTTTTATTATATATATTAATTATAAAAACGTTTTATATTTAATATATCTAATATTTTTAATTTTAATTAATATAATTAGATTATCTTAGTTAAAATTATTTCTATGGGGCCAAAATTGGTCTAATTTTGCTATTTAAATTATGCAATTGTTGTGTAATTATTACCATGCATAATGTATGCTTATATTTTAGAAATCCTACCTTAGTTTAAGTATTTTCATGCATCATTATAATATAAGGAGTTATATTATATAGTTTGCATGATTAATTAATATAAAGTTGTTATATTAATTTATGGACAACATTGACATGCATTATATATCATGAGATGAATATGCTATGAATGTCTTATTATTCATTTGATGAATGATCAAGCACTATAGCATAGTATGCATGTCACCTAAGGTTAATTATTAGTCTTAAAGTGTTAAGAACTTGGAAATAATAGACCTTAGGTTATCTAGTTCTAATTAGATTAGAATTAGGAACCAAGTAATTTATAAGCTATGATTAAAAGAGGAACTCTGTCTAAGGAAAGTTCTGTCTAGGCTGGGGTATTTAAGCTGACGAAAACGGAACACCCCTACCTGGGAACTAACCTGGGAGTGAAATTTAATCAGAGAGTTTTATAAATTACAGTAGCGTCAGCGGGTTTATTAAGGGGTTAATAAAGTAGAAATCCTAGGTTTAATATAAGCAGTTATATTAACAAACTTAGGATAAAATCAATATAAGAGTTATATTGATTATCAATATACGAGTTATATTGATAGAGTTAGCTAAAACCATTAGCCGGGTTTTTAGCCTAAGTAAGATTCCTATAAACTTTAAAGTATTCAGTTGGAGGAAAAAGTGTATGAGATACATATTTTTTCCACGTATGCTATCTCCAGGAAGTTCACACCGTGACACTCATACTTGGCCTCGTGGCGCAAACGGGAGGTCCCCCTTGAGATGGTGTTTGTATAAGTCAATATCAAGGTGAATGGAGAGGATACTTATAGTGAGTGGGAGCAGGTTTAGTGAAAACAAAAACCTACGGTCTCTTTTGTCGGTTTGCACCGTTAGACCACTATGGTCAGCATGCTAGTTTGACCTGGACCAGACAATCCCTTCGGAGGGTTTCATCATAGGGGATCGAACAAAGTAGACACCCGAAAGGGATAAAGATTTCCTTAGAATATTTTCCAATCTAGTTCTCCCTTCGGCAGATTTTATTGGATGGAGACTTTGGGATCTAAAGACAGAGGGTTACACTCACGGGGTACATAAGTTGTGTATGTATCAAGACCGAAAAATTGTAACTAAAACCTATAGGAATAAGAGTTATTCTGGTATTAGGTTTTGGTCAAGAGTGTCTTGATCCAGAGGATGAGTGTTTTTTATTACCCTTCGGTGTCATACATTCTAAACCTTTGGGGTATCATTGCAAATTATAAATGGCCTAGGAATCACTTGATAATTAGCTAAAACATGATAGTATTAGAGTTATAGCAAGAAACTCATACAAGTTTGTTTGTAAATTTTTTCAACAAAAATGTCTAGCTATATAATTTCCTTATTGGGTGCGGAAAAGTTAACCGGAGAGAATATGATGACATGGAAAAACAAACTCAACACTATATTGGTAGTGGATGATCTGATGTTTGTGCTAACTGAGGAGTGTTCTCAGGTGTCAGGCTCGTATGCATCACGAAATGTTCGTGATTCATATGATCGATGGATCAAGGCAAATGATAAGGTCAAGGTCTACATGCTGGCAAGTATGTCTGACATATTAGCCAAGAAGCATGAGGGCATGATTACCGCCAAGGAAATCAAGGATTCTGTGTAGGATATGTTTGGACAACAGTCCACACAAGCCCGACATAATGCCCTAAAGTAAATATTTAACTCGAGGATGCCAGAGGGTACATCTGTTCGGGATCATGTCCTAGATATGCTGGTGCACTTTAACATCGCAGAGTCGAATGGTGCTTCCATCGATGAGTCGAGCAAGGTCAGCTTTATTCTTGAAACCCTTCCAGATAGTTTCGTGCAGTTTAGAAGTAATGCTGTTATGAACAAGCTTACTTTTAATCTTACCTCCCTTCTGAATGAACTCCGGACCTTTCAATCTTTGATGAAATTTCGGGGTTCGAAGGGTGAGGCAAATGTTGCCGAGGGAGTTATCACAAAGGTTTGACCTCCGGGACAAAAATAAGGTGGCTTCATCTTCTTCTAACACGAGAGGAAAGAAGAAGAAGAATGAAGAAAGGTTGGTAAAGGGAAACAGATCGACAAAGTGCGCCTCCAGAGGACAAAAAGTCAAAGACGTTGCTGACAAAGGAAAATTTTTCCACTGCAAAGAAGACGGGCATTGGAAACGGAACTGTCCGAAGTACATTGCAGAAAAAAAGAAGGAAGGTAAATATGATTTACTTTGCCTAGAAGCTTGTTTAGTGGATAATGATAAAACAACTTGGATACTTGATTCAGGCGCCACTAATCATGTTTGCTCTTCTTTTTAGGGAATTGATTCCTTGAAGCAGCTACATCAAGGAGAGATAACGCTCCGGTAGGAAATGGAGAAGTCGTCTCAGCTATAGCAGTAGGCACAATGAAGCTTTATTTTGGCAAGAAATATGTATTGTTGGACAATATATTAGTGATACCAGGGTTTACTAGAAATCTTATTTCCATTTCTTGCCTTATAAAACAATGTATTTCTATTTCCTTTTCTATGAATAAAGTGTTTATTTTAAAGAAAGGTTTAGAAATATGTTCAGCTTCATTAGAAAATGGATTGTATGTTTTAAGGCCTAATTCAGTCAAAATGGTTTTGAACACTGAATTATTTAAAACTTCAAATGCACAAACTAAGAAACGTAAAATTTCTCCTAAAGAAAATGCTCATCTTTGGCATCTAAGATTGGGTCACGTTAATCTCAATAGGATTGAGATATTGGTAAAGAACGAACTTCTACACGAGTTAGAAGAAAATTCTTTGCCAGTATGTGAATCATGCCTAGAAGGCAAAATGACTAAAAGACCTTTTAGTGGAAAAGGTTATAGAGGCAATGACCCTCTAGAGCTTATACATTCAGACCTTTGTGGTCTGATGAATGTTAAAGCCAGGGGAGGATATGAATATTTCATCTCTTTTATAGATGATTATTCTAGATTTGGGCATATTTACCTAATGCACCACAAGTCTGAAGCACTTGAAAAGTTCAAGGAACTATATGATAGAACATGAAATTACATGGATTTAAAATTCGATCGGATCGGATCGAGGTGGAGAGTACATGGATTTAAAATTCCAGAACTATATGATAGAACATGAAATTACATCCCAACTCTCAGCTCTCGGCACACCACAGCAAAACGTTGTATCGGAAAGGAGAAATAGAACCTTGTTGGACATGGTTCGATCAATGATGAGTTATGCTCATCTCCCTAGTTCCTTTTGGGGTTACGCAGTGGAGACTGCAGTATACATTTTGAATAATGTGACCTCCAAAAGTGTTTCTGAAACACCTTTTGAACTATGGAAATGACGTAAAGGTAGTTTATGTCATTTCAGAATATGGGGTTGTCCAGCACATGTGCTTGTGACAAATCCAAAGAAGATGGATTCACATTCAAAGTTATGTCTATTCGTAGGATACCCAAAAGAAACAAGAGGTGGTTTATTCTATGATCCTAAGGAAGATAAGGTTTTTGTGTCGACAAAGGCCACTTTCTTGGAGGAGGACCACATAAGGGACCACGAATCAAAAAGCAAAGTAGTGTTGAGTGAGTTAGACGGAACAATAGAAAAGGTTGCTAATAAGAACACTAGTATGTCAACAAGAGTTGTTGATACTAGTTTGTCTAGTCAAGAGAGTCCATCTCAAGAGTTGAGTATGCCTCGACGTAGTGGGAGGGTTGTAATACAGCCTGACCGTTACATGGGTTTAGCTGAGTCCCAAGTTGTTATACCAGATGACAACTGCGAGGATCCATTGACTTATAATCAAGCAATGGTTGACAAAGACAAAGACAAATGGGTCATAGCCATGGACCAAGAAATGGAGTCGATGTTCTTCAATTCTGTTTGGGATCTTGTAGATAAACATGATGAGGTAAAACCTATAGGTTGTAAGTGGATCTACAAGAGAAAACGTGGTGTAGGTGGGAAGGTGCAAACCTTTAAAGCTAGACTAGTAGTAAAAGGTTATACCCAGGTTGAAGGAGTTGACTATGAGGAAACCTTTTCACCTGTTGCTATGGTAAAGTCTATCCGTATCCTTCTTGCCATTGCCGCATATTATGACTATGAGGTATGGCAAATGAATGTCAAGATAGCCTTTTTGAATGACAATCTTTAGGAAAACATCTACATGGACCAACCCAAAGGGTTTATTGAACCAGAACAAGAGAAAAAGGTTTGCAGGCTTAAAAGGTCAATTTATGGACTGAAACAAGCCTCTAGGTCCTGTAATATAAGATTTGATGAGGCAATCAGATCTTATGGTTTTGACCAGAATGATGATGAACCTTGTGTCTACAAGAAAATCATCAATAGTTCTGTCGCATTCCTAATTCTCTATGTGGATGATATCCTACTCATTGGGAATGATGTAGGTTATCTTACTGACATCAAGGAATGGCTAGCTACGCAGTTCCGAATGAAAGATTTGGGTGATGCGCAGTTTGTTCTTGGGATCCAGATTGTCCGGAACCGCAAGAATAGAACACTAGCCTTGTCTCAAGCATCGTACATAGACAAAGTGTTGTCAAGGTTTAAGATGCAAGATTCCAAAAAGGGTTTGTTGCCTTTTAGACATGGAATCTATTTGTCTAAGGAACAGTGTCTTAAGACACCTTAAGGAGTTGAGGATATGAGACGGATTCCTTATGCATCGGTTGTTGGGAGCCTGATGTACGCCATGTTGTGTACTAGGCCCGACATCTGTTTTGCAGTTGGGATGGTCAGTAGGTATCAATCCAATCCAGGACTTGAACACTGGACAACGGTTAAAACAATCCTTAAGTATCTTCGGAGAACAAGGAACTACATGCTTGTGTATGGGGCTAAGGATTTGATCCTTACAGGATACACAGATTCTAACTTTCAGACTGATAAAATTCTCGAAAATCTACATCATGGTCAATATTCACTTTTAACGGAGGAGCTGTAGTATGACGAAACGTCAAGCAAGGATGCATCGCTGATTCCACCATGGTGGCCGAATATGTAGCAGTTTGTGAAGGAGCTAAAGAGGCCGTTTCGTTAAGGAAATTGATGCTAAATTTGGAAGTTGTTCCAAATATGACTTTGCCCATCGCACTGTATTGCGATAACAGTGGTGCAGTGGCAAATTCGAGGGAACCCCGAAGTCACAAGAGGAGAAAGCACATAGAGCGAAAATATCATCTGATTCGGGAGATCGTGCATAGAGGAGACGTGATTGTCATGAAGATAGCCTCAGAGCACAACATTGTTGATCCTTTTACAAAGGCTCTCACGGCTAAAGTATTTGAGAGTCACCTAGAATGTCTCGGCTTACAAGTCTTCCCCAACTAGGGCAAGTGGGAGTATTTTGTACAAAGGGGTTTAAGTGCCCTAGTTTATTGTATTTACATTATTGTAATGTTTTTAGTACTCCACAAGCATTAGATCAAGTGGGAGATTGTTGGGATTTATGCCCTAAACTTGTGTACTTTTGATCAATTAAATAAAGTGTTATTCGTTTTGATAGAATTACAGTCTTGCTTTAATAAATCCAATAAACTAAGCTCCAAGAGGTTATAACATTTATCTTGAACATCAGTGTAGTGGACACTATTTGGGTTGAGTTCAAGAATATAACCAAAATGGTCTATGGTATAAGAATAAGGTTGGAAACCTCATTCTGGTAACACCATGGATTCAACCCATTTTGTAATTAGTACAAATGAGGTAATCCAACTCATTCATGTAGTTGACATGTGAGTGGGGGCATCCTGTATGAAGAGTTCATACAAGACTTGATCATAAATTATTAGTCTAACAAGTGTAACACCGTTAACAGGATAAGACTAGTAATTTATAGATGGTCATTATTGGCTCGACCTGAATCTTGAGCAAGTTAAGAACTCATGCTTATAGGGGTTCGTCGTTAGACTAGTATGGGTGAGAGTGGCCTGTAGCCGACTCAATAAGCCTACCTTCTTAGGGACAGAACCTCGTAGGTGGCTGGGAACTTAACTGTGCAAGATGTAATTCACTCATTTCTACAATAAGGAATTAGATAGGTTGTTCCCTTAAGAACTGACTCCAAGTCTAGAACAACGGGGCCCCGCCCTATATGAGGGTATGAGTCTAAGGTAGGACCTTAAACTTGTTGTTCATTAGAGGATTAGTGGTGCTTAAGGAATAAAGAGGTAATCACAGGGGTAACACGGTAATTTGACCCAGCTGTGATTACGAACAACTGTGAAGGGTCGACTCATGGGTAATGACTATATCGAAGGACACAATATTATCTACAATGAGAGAGTGCAACTACAAGTCTATAGTGGAGTGACTTGTAGTTAATAAATATTGATTAACTGGATCAAAGTGTTTGATCAGTTAATCTCACATCATTGGAGCTCATGAACTGTAGGTCCATTAGGTTCCTCCATTGGCTCAATATGGAAATATTGAGGGTATAAAGTTAGGAGTGAAATTGAAGTGTTCAATTTCATACATGAGGTGTAATAACAATTATATATGATATAATTTATATAATATATAGTTTTAATGTGAATTAAATTCATATATAAACTATATACTAAAGAGAGAATAAAGAAGGGGTAGGATGGTCATTTCCATCCTATTTCCCTATATATATGGTTGCATGAGATGCAACTAGGTCAAGGAATTTCTACCTCTTTGTTGTGTTGTTGGAAGGGTTCCAAAACACACATCTCTCTCACAAAAAATACCTCACCTCTCCTAAAGGGAACTCACCTTCCTCCCTCACCTAGAGAACGACGGAGAAGATTCGGTGGTAGTGTCGGTGTTCGTTCGAGTTCCAGTTGCTGGGATCGTGATCGTGGGAGAGAGGAGCACTTGAAGAAAGGTTGTTCAAATATAACATTTCTTGTTGTCCATTCTGTTTTATGCTTAATCTAGTTGTTTACGTTCATGAATTAAATCGTTGTAACTAAATCAAGAGCGCGCGATTCACATTTGCTTCCGCTGCGGGACCCCGATTCCTTTCATAATCGAGTTGTGAGTCGTTCGGGACCAGTTTCATGCTATTTGGATTAGTATGAAATGAGAAATTGGCAAATGAAGCTACTATGTTCGAAGGAAAATGTTGTTGTCGAAGCAACAACACTACAACGCTAACAGTAGCGTTGCAACGCCGAGGCTCCCTATCGATGCAGAAGTTCCAGGGGTCAGCAGCGTTGCAACGCTACCCCGATGCCAGGCGGGCGTGCGAATGAAGCTGGCGTTGCAACGCTCTCTTCAACGTTGCAACGCCGTGAGGCCAACCTGAAGATGCAAATCTCTATTGGACGGTTCGGTTTGGTTTTTGCCTGGTTCGAGCGATTTGAGTCCAGTTCAAGGAGTTTTGGACTTGTTTTGTAATAAGATTAGTGTAATTATATTATTTTTGTACTTTAGAGGCCAAATTTTTTCGGTTTTGCAGCTATTTTTCTTTATGAATGTCATTTATAATTTTTTCCACCTTAGGACAAGCATATTCATGCATTTTATTTGTATAAATGTTATATAAATATGGTAGAAATGCATGATTAATTTATTTTTCATGGGTAATTAATTATAATTGTTATAATTAGATTATATGGAAAAATAAATTGCATGGAGCATGAAATTACTTAGATTAAAATAAATGTTATTTTATTTGAGTAATTTAGTTATTCAATTAGTTGAATAATTTCTTTTATAATTCCAATTTGAAATTATTTGTTGGTTTTATAACATAGTTCCTTGTCATAGGTTAATTATTAAAATTTATAAAAGTTATAAATAAAAGGGTTTTAGAAACCTTAACCTATAACAAAGAATTGCATGCAAACATAGGAACTTTGGTTAAAATTGAATTAGTTTTAAATTGTTTAAAATTAATTTAGACCTAAGTTTAATTTCTAATAAGATTAGAAGTTAGTCTTACATAGTATTTTAAATAGTTTGAAATATAGTAGGACAATAGGACATTGGTTATAAGGGAACTCTACCAGTGAAGTTCTGTCTAAGGTTGGGGGTACTTAAGCTGACGGTTAACGGAACACCTCCTACCTGGGAACTGACCCGGAGCTTGAGTTGAATTAACCATATTCTTGTTTTATATTTAGGTAATTAAAAGGTTTATTCACCTAGACATAAGGTTAAAAGAGCTAGTTATAATAGTTATAATAGGCATAGACGTAGATAGATTCTTTTAGCCAGAATCCGACTAAGTTAAACCTACACCCTAACCTTAGGAGCTTCAGTGGGAGAAAATGAGATGTTCTCATCCACTTTAATCTCACGTCCTTAAGAGTTCACACCGTCAGTTCTATGCTCGGCTACGTGGCGTCAATAGGGCGTCCCCCTACGGTAAGTGCTTGCATGGTTCAATACCAAGGTGAATGAGGAAAGTTTCCATAGTAAATGGGAGTAGGACGCGTGTCAACGTATCCTACGGTCTCCTCCATTAGGTCGCACCATGAGATTTCTATAGTCCGACTGCTAGGTTGTCCTGGAACAACCAATCCCTACGGAGGGCGTGACTATAGGGATCAGAACACCGCGAACTCCAGAAATGGATAGGGTCTCTTAGGTAATTTGCCAACAGTTGTTTTTCTTAATAGTAGCATGTTGGCTCGGACCTATTGGATCTGAAAATGGTAGGGTCACAAGTCCTTGACCAAACAAACGGTACCTAAGGATCATTGGGACATGAGATGTTCTGCTAGTGAGAATTGGCTGAGATAGTCTCAATTCAAGGGAGGAGTGACTGACCACCCGACGGTGGCCTTTGTTCTAAACCCTTGAAGTATTGTTGCAAAATTAAAGGTTTAATTTAAACACTATGGTTGTTTAACAATTTTTCTAAAATTGATTGGTTTATAACGAGTTAAAGGCATAACTAGTTAGAACTACTTTTGGAGTTTCAGCATGTCGTCCTCAATTATAGCCTTACTCAAAAGCGAACGTTTAACTGGTGAAAACTATACTACGTGGAAGTCCAACCTGAATACGATTCTTGTTATTGACGACCTTCGGTTTGTAATGAATGTGGAATGTCCTCAGGTCCCTGCTCGAAACGCTCCTCAATCTGTTAACGATGCGTACGACCGCTAGATCAAGGCCAATGAAAAGGCCAAGGCCTATATTCTGGCTGGCATATCTGATGTTTTGGCCAGGAAGTTGGAGGGAATGGTCGCAGCTCGTGAGATCATGGGTTATCTGCAGAGTTTGTCTGGACAACTGCCGAACAAATTCGGCCCGAATCCCACAAGTACGTTTATAACACGCGCATGAATGATGGAACTTCAGTGAGAGAACATGTTCTCGATCTCATAGTTCACTTCAACGTGGTCAATGAACGGAGCGGTTTTGGATCAACAAAGTCAGGTATTCTTCATCTTGGAATCTCTTCCGAAGAGTTTCCTGCCATTCTTCAGGAATGCAGAGATGAACAAAAGGGAGTATAACCTGACTTCCCTCCTAAATGAACTGCAGACTTACTAGTCTCTTATGGATAATAAGGGACAGGTTGATGGAGAGGCAAATCAGTTTGCCCATTCGAAAAGGATCCAGATGGGTTCATCTTCTGGAACCAAACCCTGCGGTTCCTCTTCTGGGATTATGAAGACTCCGAAGAAGAGGAAAGGAGGAAAAGGGAAAGCTTCTGCTACTGCAGACATTGAGCTCGTGCAGTGGGAGATGCCAAGCTATTTTTTAGAGATAGATTTATCTTTTTAGAAAATTTGTATATAGTTCCCAAGATCAAGAGGAACTTAATATCTATCTCTAGCTTAATTGAACTTGGTTATTGTATTGCCTTCTCATTTAATGAAGCGTTCATTTTAAAGAAATGTGTCAATATTTGTTCTGCTAAGTTAGAAAACGGCTTGTATGTACTTAAACTGAATCAAACTAAAGCAATTTTAAATCATGAGATGTTTAAAACTGTTAATACTCAATGTAAAAGGCAAAAAATTTCTCCAAACAATAATACCTATCTTTTGCATCCTAGACTTGGTCATATAAATCTCAACCGGATTGAGAGGCTTCTAATAATGGACTTCTAAACAAGTTAGAAGATGATTCTTTAGGTCTTTGCGAATCTTGCTTGAAAGGTAAAATGACTAAGCGACCTTTTACTGGAAAAGGTTATAGAGCCAAAGAACCCTTGGAGCTTATACATTCGGATCTTTTTGGTCCGGAGAATGTTAAAGCTTGAGGAGGGTACGAATATTTCATCTCTTTCATAGATTATTATTTGAGGTATGATTATCTATACCTAATGCATCATAAGTCTTAGGCTCTTGAAAAGTTCAAAGAGTATAAGGCTGAAGTAGAGAATGCGTTAGGGAAAACCATTAAAACACTTCGATCCGATCGAGGTGAAGAGTATATGGATTTGAGATTCCAGGACTATTTGATAGAACATGGAATTAAATCTCAACTCTCAGCACCTAATACACCACGACAAAATGGTGTGTCAGAAAGGAGAAATAGAACCTTGTTAGAAATGGTTCGATCTATGATAAGCTATGCTCAATTGCCTGCCTTGTTTTGGGGTTACACAATAGAGACTACGGTTCAAATCATGAACACTGTTCCATCCAAGAGTGTTTTTGAAACACCTTTTGAGTTATGAAAAGAGGCGTAAACCTAGTTTACAACACTTCAGAATTTGGGATTGTCCGACATACGTGCTGGTGACCAACCCAAAGAAATTGGAACCTCGTTCAAGATTATGCCAATTTGTTGGCTATCCCAAAGAAACGAGAGGTGGTCTTTTCTACGACCCACAAGAAAACAAGTTGATCGTATCGACAAACGCCACTTTCTTGGAGGAAGATCACATGAGGATCCATAAACAACGTAGTAAACTAGTACTAAATGAAGCTACAGGTGAACCAACAAGACTTGTTGATCAAGTTGGACCTTCATCAAGAGTTGATGAAGAAGCCAGCACATCAGGTCAGTCTCGTCCTTCTCAATTGTTGGGAATGCCTCGACGTAGTGGGAGGGTTGTTTCCTAACCTGACTGCTACTTGGGTTTAGCTGAAACTTAACTTGTTATACCTTATGACAGTGTAGAGGATCCATTGTCCTACAAACAGGCAATGAATGACGTAAATAAGAACCAATGGATGAAATCCATGGACCTTGAAATGGAGTCAATGTACATTAATTCAGCATGGACACTTGTAGACCAACCTAAAGGGGTAAGACCCACAGGGTGTAAATGAATCTATAAGAGAAAGAGAGATAAAGCCGGAAGGTACAGACCTTTAAGGCTAGACTTTTAGCAAAAGGTTTTACCCAAAGGAAAGGAGTTGACTATGAGGAAACTTTTTTTCCTGTTGCTATGCTTAAGTCTATCAAGATACTCTTGTCCATAGCCTTTTTGAATGGTAATCTTGACGAGAGCATTTATATGTCTCAGCGCGAAGGGTTCATAACCCAAGGTCAGGAGCAAAAAGATTGCAAGCTCAATCGATCCATTTATGGGTTGAAACAAGCATCTAGATCTTGGAACATAACGTTGATGATCCTTGTGTTTACAAGAGGATCGTCAACGACAAAGTAGCTTTCTTAATACTTTATGTGGATGATATCCTACTAATTGGGAATGAAGTAGGATACCTAAGTGACATAAAGAATTGGCTGGCGACCTAATTCCAAATGAAAGATTTGGGAGAGGCGCAGTATTTTTTTGGGATTCAGATTTTTAGGAATCGCAAGAACAGAAGGAGACAAAATGTTGGCCCGATATTCGATGCAGAATTCTAAGAGGGGCTAATTACCCTTCAGGCATGGAGTTCATCTGTCTAAGGAACAGTGTCCTAGGACACCTATGGAAGTTGAAGATATGAGGCGTATTCCCTATGCCTCTGCAGTAGGTAGCTTAATGTATGCCATGTTGTGCACGAGGCCAGGCATTTGTTATGCAATGAGAATAGTTAGTAGGTACAAATACAATCCAGGGTTAGACCACTAGACCGCAGTTAAAAATATCCACAAGTATCTTAGGAGAACGAGAGACTATACGCTTGTGTATGGGACTAATGATTTGATCCTTACTAGATACACTGATTTTGATTTTCAGACCGATAAGGATTCTAGGAATCCACATCGGCATCAGTTTTTACCCTTAACGGGGGAGCTATACTATGGTGAAGCTCAAGCAGGGATGCATCGCTGACTCCACGATGGAGGCTGAGTATGTCGCTGCTTGTGAAGCAGCTAAAAGGGTTGTTTGGCTAAGGAAATTTCTTACTGATTTGGAAGTTGTTCCAACTATGGAATTTCCCATCACCTTATACTGTGACAACAGTGGTGCGGTAGCCAATTCAAAGGAATCTCGTAGCCATAAGCAAGGCAAGCACATCGAAAAGAAGTATCACCTGATACGAGAAATAGTGCAACCAAGAGATGTGACAGTCACAAAGATCGCTTCAAAGCACAACATTGTTGATCCGTTTACAAAGACTCTCACTGCTAAAGTGTTCGAGGGTCATTTGGAAAGTCTAGGTCTACGAGATATGTACATAGGCTAATCTAGGGCAAGTGGGAGATATGTAATGGGTATATGGATGCACTAGTTTATTGTATTGGTATCTATGTAACAACTGTCTTAGATTATGATGTACCCCACTAGAGTTTTAGTTCAAGTGGGAGTTTGTTGGGGTTTGTGCCCTAAAACTCGTAGTTTGTAATTTTGTTCTAATTATTGTAATAAAGTGTTATTATTTCAATAAAGAGTTATTGTTTGTTATTTACGATATTGCCCTTGTTTTAACCCTAAATCCAATAAACTAAAGATCCAAGGCTGTAAAATGTACCTTGAATTGAATGTAGTGTACATATAAAGGATCTCGGTTCGAGATACAACCTAAAGGGTCTATAGTAAGGGGATAAGGTTTGGGTACCTTACCCTGGTAACACTATGGATGTGGCCCACATTGTATATGATACAAACACTGTGATCCTAACGTGTTCGTGTATATGACATGTGAGTGGGGATATCCTATGTAATGAGATTACATAAGACCGGACCTCGAAATAGTAACCACTAGATGTAACTCCGCTGACTAGCTAGGTTTCGATTTCACTGAGATGACCTAGGCAACTTGATCTCAATCCTGAGCGGGTTACGAATTCTTGTTTGCGAGGGATTGTCCTTTGACAAGAATGAGTAAGAGTGGCCAGATTCACCGACTCAATATGCCTACCCACTTGGGGAAAAAACCGAGTGAGCAGCTGGGGACATAGCCTAGCAAGATAGAATTCACTTCGGGACTTGGACAAAGGGTCCGACCCTCTCATTGGCCCGAGAGGAACTTCTGTTTGTTTGTAGGACTACACACAAATTGTTCATTAGAGGAGCACTGATACTTAAGGTACAAGATGTAACCTAGGGGTAAAACAGTAATTTGACCCAACTTGTGTTACGAACATTCGTGAATTATTGACTTCCTGTTATTGGTCAATATCCGTGGACATAGAAATATATCAGAAGTGAGAAGAGTGCAACTTCGGGACTTTAGTGGAGTGTTCCTGAAGTTAACGAATGTTGATTAGGAGGTTAATGATATTAATCGAGTAATCTCGTATCGTTGGAGCTTCTGATCTGTAGGTCCATTAGGTTCACATTCTAGCTCGTAAAGAGTTCTTAGATCGTTTGAATTTGAAATGTTCAAATTCATTAGGGAATAAATTTAATGTATATAGATACGATATAATATAAAGTTTTGGAACTTTATATTATAAATTTAATGTGAATATGATTCATATTAAATTATGAGAATTAAATATTTGAAAGAGTTCAAATATTATTTTAAATATGAATGAGATTCATATTTGAAAACTATAGGTTAAAATTTAATGTGCATTAGATGTGCATTAAAACTATAGGTTAAGGGGTAAAATGATTCAATGAGATTTAATCATAATTTATGATATGATATTTAATTGAATATGATTTAATTAAATAAATATTAATATAATTAATTTGATTAATTATATTCAATTAATTAATTAATTATTAATTAATTAATTGGAAACATGTCACGATGACACGTTCCCATTACTCCTCAATCCCTTCTCAATAGCAAATGGGGAGTTACCCCGCAACCTATTCCTTCTTCTCCATTGGAGAAGAAGGAATAGGTTGCTTGATCGATCAGTGGTCCTGTGCAATTGGTGAATTGCTAAAAACACACTCTCTCTAGAATTCCCTTGATTTTCCAATTGTTGGAAACCTTCCCACCAAGGATTGGATCGAAAGAAACTCAGAGATATAGAAGGTTCTCAATTCTGGTAGTGTTCTGTTGGAACAGAGGAAGAACTTTGTTGTTGTGCTGTACAATTTGGAAAAGAAAGGTGTTGCTGGGAAATATGAAATTACAAAGGTAATTATTTTTCTCTATTAGTTTAGAACTGATAAAGCATGTTTGCATGTTTTAATTTCCTGTTGGGATTTTTTGTCCTAATCTCGTGTTTGTAATATATTGTTTAAAATTTATAAGAGTTATTCATTTCATCACTTTGTATCTCGCAATATTTATAAACTTTTCCAATAAACTAAGCTTCAGGGTCATTGAATTTATGAGAGAACTAGAACTTGAACGGTGTGTAGTGGACACACAGGGAGGATCACGTTCGAGTTAATGACCCGAACGGTCTACAATATAAGGATAGGGTTGGAGACCTAATCTTGGATACACTGTGGATGCGACCCACTTTGTATTAGATACAAACGAGGTGATCTGACTCGTTCATGTGGTTGACATGCGAGTGGGGGCATCCTGTGCAATGATATTGTACAAGACTGGACCGTGATTTATTAGACCTACTGATGTAACACCGTTGACAATAAGGACTAATAACTTCGTAGATGACCATTAGTGACTCGACCTAAATCCTGAGCGTGTTACGGACTCCTGTCTGCGAGGGTCTGTTCTTTGACTAGTACGGGTGAGGGTGGTCACAATTACTCGCCCAATATGCCTATCTTCTCGTGACGTAACCAAGTAGGAGCTGGGAACTTAACTACGCGAGATGGAATTCACTCGCTTCCCGCTTTAGGGAAACTAGAGGGGTTGTTCCTTAAGTCTTGCTCCAGTGGCTTGGACAACGCGCCCCACCTTCTCACCGCCCAAGAAGGGTGTTGTGTATGGTTGGACCATCACAATATGTTGTTCATTAGAGGAGCAAAGTGGGGACTTAAGGAACAAGAGGTAGACACAGGGGTAAAGCGGTAATTTGACCCGGTAGTGTCTCGAACAACCCGTGAAGGGTGGACTCATGGGTATTGGTTATATCAGTGGACACGTAATATTCTGCACTGACGGGAGTGCAGCTACGGGCTATAGTGGAGTGTTACCGTAGCTAATGAATGTTGGTTAACCGGATCAAAGAGTTTGGCAGGTTAATCTCGCATCATTGGAGCCCGTCATCGTGTAGTCCATTAGGTCCCTCGGTTGGCTCTACAGGTTAAAAGAAGGGTTAATGTTTTGGTATGAAGTTGAAGTGTTCAATTTCACTTTAAGGGCTTTTATGTCATTTATATGAGATATGAATGATATAATATATAATTTAATGTGAATGAGATTCATAATAAACTATAGGTTAGCCTAATTGTTGAATTAGGGCTTATTGGAGAAATTAAATGAGAGAAATTAAATTGGTTGGGATTCAATTTAATTAATCCACAATTATTGCAAATGAGATTTGCAATATGAGATATGAGATATCTTATATTATGTGGTTATTCAAATGAGATTTGCATAACGTATGGTTGTGGTAAAGTGGTAGTAATGAGGAGATATTAACTCCCTCATTCCACTATTTAAACCCTTTGCAAGAAGGGTTTGGCAATCACTTCTTTCATTTTTTAGATTTTCACAAAAGAGAAGAAGAGAATTCTCTCTACTCTCTCATTTCTCCTCCCTCTCCAAAACTCTTACAAGATCCCACCATCTTCCTTTCTCCAAAAGAGAACAACCGAGAAGGCTATTTGGTTGTGTTCGAATTCCTTTTGTGGGAGTGTTGATTGAGTTCGAGGAGCACGAAGAGTTCGTGATTTGAAGAAGAAATTTTGAAGAAAGTCTACAACAAGTAAGTAAGAACTCATCTTGCTGTAATTTTCTTCTTCTTTAAGCATGTTTAGCCTAGGTCTAATTGTTAGATCAGTTTTAATATAATCATGTTGCATATTGATACCTCGACGATTCAATCGTCTTCCGCTGCGCGGGATTCTCATTCCCTTCATTTCCATGCTTAATTAGATTAGAATTGTATGCTTGTCTCTGTATTTTCCCCCAATGTACTGGTATTTGTGTTTAACCAAAACGAATAAGCAATTACGATTTCAAATCACGTTTCTGCTGCTCAAGGAGATCGAATCTCTATCAGTTATGTGGTTGACATGCGAGTGGGGGCATCCTGTCCAATGAGATTGTACAGGACCGGATCGTGAATCATTAGACCTAGTGATGTAACACCGTTAACAGTATAGGACTAATAACTTTGTAGAAGACCATTAGTGACTCGTCCTTAATCCTGAGTGTGTTACGAACTCCTGTCTGCGGGGGCCTGTCTTTTGATTAATATGGGTGAGGGTGGCTTGAGCCGCTAGCTCAATATGTCTATCTTCTTGGGGACAGGATCACGTGGGGAGCTGGGAACTTAACTACGCAAGAAGGAATTCACTCGTTCTCGAGCTAGGGAAACTAGAGGGGTTGTTCCCTTAAGTGTTGTCTTCAGAGCTTGGACAACGGGCACCCACCCTCTCATTGACCCGAGAGAGTTATTGTTTGTGGTTAGACCATGCAACAAAGTTGTTCATTAGAGCAGTAGTAGGACTTAAGGAGAAGAGATAGACACAAGGGTAAAACGATAATTTGACCCAATTGTGACTACGAATAACCTGTGAAGAGTCGTCTCACGAGCATTGGTTATATCGATGGACAGAACTCGTCCTGCAGTGACGAGAGTGCAACTACATACTTTAGTGGAGTGTTACTGTAGCTAATGAATGTTGATTAACCGGGTCAAAGAGTTTGATCGATTAATCTCGTATCATTGGAGTTCATAATCTGTAGGTCCATTAGGTCCCTCGGTTGGCTCAGATTGGACTAAATGAGGGTTTACAGTTTGGAGTGGATTTGAAGTGTTCAAATTCATTAAAAGGGTATTTATTTTATTTATAAGTGATATAATGGACATAATATATAGTTTAATGAGAATGAGATTCATAATAAACTATAGTGTAGCCTAATTAATTAGTTAGGGCTAATTTGGAGAAATTAGATTGAGAAAAATTAAATTTTATGTGATTCAATTTTAATTCCACAATTATGCAAATGTGATTTGTATAATAAGGTATGAGATACCTTATATTATATGATATGCAAATATTATTTTTATATTATATAGTTGTCGTAAAATGGTAAATGGTGGAGATCTTTACTCAACCACATGACATTATAAACATGTTGAATGCGAGACATTCCATAAGGCTTGTTCTCATTTTTTGAATTCGAACCAAAGAGAAAGAAAATTCTCTCTCAATTCTCTCAATCTCAAAACATCTGCGAAGATCAAGTGGAAGTGTCTGGTTGATTCGTTCGTTATACGTTCGAGGATCGAGAGATCGTTGGATCGTGACCAGAGGAGGAGACGCGAAGAACGGTTCTTCAAGAGGTAGGTTTGGTGAAACCTTTTCTGTTTTCTTCTCTATTTTTGCATGCTTAATCTAGAAAGAAAGTGTTTATTATAATTTTAAGAAAATTAGAACAACAATGAAACAACGGCGATTCACGTCGCAATTTCGCTGCGGTAAATCAATTCCCTTCAATTGGTATCCGAGCATAACGTTGTAATTCATTGTTGGTTCTGGAATTTTTTTTATATTTAGTTGGGTAACATTAATAATTCATGTGATGAATGTTTTGGTTTGCAATTGGATGTTTCGGTTTTTGGCACTCAATTAAGATTTACATATTTTATTGATGTGATCAATGTAAGGGCTCGTTGTTTTCGACATTATTGTATGTAAATCGAGTCTGTATGTCCGTGTTGATCGTGGCAAGAGGTGTTGTGAAGAAACAGAGCGAAAATGGGTGAAAAACAACAAGGTGTGTTGTTGTATAGAGCACGACGTTGAAACGCCATGTGAGCGGAAGGAGGTTGTGCTGCAGGACAACGTTACAATGCTAGGAGCAGTGTTCCAATGTCACTCGACGTTGTGACGCGAGGAGAGCGTTGAGCAGCACGACGTTGCAACGTTGACCACGATGTTGCAACGCTGCAACGATAGTGGGCGATTTACATCTAAAATTTGTCAGTATTTAAGGTCAGGGTATTTAAGTGGACGCTTTGCGAACACCCCTACCGAAAGCCGACACGGGAGTGAATTTTGTCTGGAGATTCATAGGTTATATTTCTCGTGAGTGGCGTAAATGAAGTGATAATTAAATTAAACTCACATAGACCTAAGTTAATAATTTGTTTATAGACATAGGCTAATCCAATATAAGAGTTATATTGGTAGACTTAGGTAAATATAATCGGTTTATCTAGGTCAATAAAGTGTATGAGATACATTTAAATTTTCATCCACAAACCTCCGTGAAGTTCATATCGTGAGATTCATACTCAGCCTCGTGGCGCAAATGGAAGCGTCTCCCTACGGATGGTATTTGTATGGGTCAAAATTCAAGGTGAATGGAGAGAGTACTTATAGTGAGTGGGAGTGGGACCTGTGAAAATGGGACCCACGGTCTCTTCTATTAATTCACACCGTGAGACGCCTATGATCCGCTTACTAGTTTGGCCTGGACCAGACAATCCCTACGGAGGGCCCTAATCATGGGAGTCGAAACACCGTGAATTCTCAAAAGGGATATGATCACCTTAGTTTATCTTCCTACGTAGTCCTCCCTTCGGCGGCTATTGTTTGGATGGGAACTCTGGGGTTTAAAGATAGATGGTAACACTCATTGGAATCATTAAGAGTTAATGAGTCCGACCGAAAAATGGTAATTGGATGCCTGTAAGAATAAGAGTTATTCTTGTATTAGGGTCTAGTCGAGAATGTCTTGTCTCAGAGGAGGAGTGATTTTGTCTATCCTTCGGTGGCGTGTAGGGAATGAAACTCCCACGCAACAGAAGACAATTGAATCATCGCGATGTTGTTGTGCAACTATTGTTTCGTTAAAATTGATCTAACAACTAGATCTAAGCTAAACATGCTTAATTGGGAAGAAAAACAGTAAATAGTAGATACTTACTTGTTGAAGACCCTCTTCAAAATTCCTTTCCAGATTCACGAACTCTTTGTGTGCTCCTCGATCTCTACGAACTCGAACTCTTCTCACGAACAAGAACACCACCAATCGGCTTCTCGGTTGTTCTTCTTTTGGAAAAAGGAAGTTGGTGGGAACATTGTGTTTTGGTGATGAGAGGAGAGGAATTGAGAGAGAATTGAGAGAGAGCTTTCTCTTCTTTTGGTGAGAATTCCAAAAATGAGAGAATTCCTTAACTTCCTTCGTGCAAGAAGGGTTTAAATAATGGAGATAGGTGGAGTTGAAATCTCTACCTATTTACCATTTTACCACAACTATAGGTAATGCAAATCATATTTGCATAACCATATATTATAAGATATCTCATATCTCATATTACAAATCATATTTGCAATATTGTGTATTTATTAAATTGAATCACATGCAATTTAATATCTCTCAACCTAATTTCTCCAATTAACCCTAATTCAACAATTAGGCTAACCTATAGTTCATTATGAATATCATTCACATTAAACTATATATTATATCATTCATATCTAATATAAATGACATAAATGCTCTTTTAGGGAAATTGAACACCTCAATTCACACCAAAACAATAACCATTCTTTTAACCAAGATTGAGCCAACCGAGTGACCTAATGGACCTACAATGACGAGTTCCAATGGTTCGAGACTAACCTATCAAACTCTTTAACCCGCTTAATCATGTTGGGATGTATGTCCTCATCTCGTGTAGTTTGTAATATTCCAAGTTGTAAATGAATAAGAGTTATTTATTTCAACATTGTGTAATAAATAAGAGTTATTTATTTAAACTTTGTGTCTCGCATTTTTCATAAACTTAATCCAATAAACTAAGCTTCAGGGTCATTGCATTATGAGAGAACTAAGAACTTGAACGGTGTGTAGTAGACACAAAGGAAGGATCACGTTCGAGTTAATGACCCGAACGGTCTACAGTATATGGATAGGGTTGGAGACCTAATCCTAGATACACTGTGGATGCGGCCCGCTTTGTATTAGATACAAACGAGGGGATCTGACTCGTTCATGTGGTTGACATGCGAGTGGGGGCATCATGTGCAATGAGATTGTACAAGACCGCATCAGTGATTTATTAGACTTCTTCGATGTAACACCGCTGTGATGAAGGACTAATAACTTCGTAGATGACCATTAGTGACTCGACCTTAATCCACGAGCTTGTCACGGACTCCACATGCCGCGGGGTCCGTCCTTTGACTAGTACGGGTGAGGGGTGGCCACCGTTGCTCGCCCAATATGCCTATCTTCCGGTGGCGGGACCACGTGGGAGTTGGGAACTTGACTACATGAAGAAGGAATTCACTCGTTCCCGACTTAGGGAAACTAGAGAGGTTGTTCCCTTAAGTCTTCGTCTCCGGGGCTTGAACAACGGGGCCCCACTCTCTCATTGGCCTGAGAGGGTTGTTCTTTATGGTTGGACCATGCAACGTAGTTGTTCATTAGAGGAGCAGTGGGACTTAAGGAGCAAGAGGTAGACACAGGGGTAAAACGGTAATTTGACCCAGCGTGACTACGAACAACTGTGTGAAGGGTCGACTCATGGGTATTGGTTATATCGATGGACACAACTTGTCCTATAGTGATGAGAGTGCAGCTACGGGCTTTAGTGGAGTGTTCCCGTAGCAAATGAATGTTGAATAATCGGGTCAAAGAGTTTGACAGGTTAGTCTCGGATCATTGGAGCTCGTCACGTGTAGGTCCATTAGGTCCCTTGGTTGGCTCAAATTGGAAAAATTGAGGGTTTACAGTTTGGTGTGAATTTGAAGTGTTCAAATTCATTATTTGGGTATTTATGTCATTTATATGACATATAGATGACATAATATATAGTTTGACGTGAATGAGATTCATAATAAACTATGGTATAGCCTAATTGATTAATTAGTGCTATTTGGAGAAATTGAATTGAGAGAAATTAAATTGAATGTGATTCAATTTATAATTCCACATTTATGCAAATGAGATTTGTATAATAAGGTATGAGATACCTTATATTATATAATATGCAAATGTGATTTGTATATTATATGGTTGTGGTAAAATTGTGATTTGGTGGAGGTTTTAACTCCATCACACAATAGTATTTAAAGGCTTTCCAAGAAGCCTTTGGTGTGCCATTTGCCATTTTTTGGATTTCCATCCAAAGAGAGCTAGGCAATTCTCTCTAGAACTCTCTCAATTCTCTCTAAAACTTCTCCTCACCCAAAATCAAAGGGAGTCCCACTTACTCTCCCTCAACCTCCGGAGAATAACCGAGAAGACCCTTTGGAGGTGTCTCCCTATTCGGATCGTGGTTCGTGTTCAAGAAGATCATTGGATCGAGAGAGATCGTGACCGGAGGAGAAAAGCGTTGAAGAAGAGTTCTTCAACAAGTAAGTATCTTATAGTTCCTTACTGTTTTCTTCTCTTATTTGCATGTTTAGCCTAGGATCTATGAGATAGATTCAATTTTAAGATAGGAACTACACAACGGATCAACGACGTTTCACAACGTCTTCCGCTGCGGGAATTCAAAATCTCTTGAATTGGTATCAGAGGCAAGTTGTTCTTCGTTGTGTATTCTGTGAATCTTAAAATTAGGTGGGTAGCATTAATTTTCATGAGATGAATGTTAATGGTTTGCAATTTTGGATGTTTTCGGTTTTTTGCACTTTTTAGATTTACATTAAAGTTGATAAGATCAATGTAAGGGCCCGTTGTTTTGGGCATTATTTAATGTAAATCGAGTCTGTAAGTCCGTGTCGTTCGTGGCAAGAGTTGTCGTGAAGAAAACGAAGCAAAAACAGGCGATTTCGTTGAAAAACAACAAATTTTGTGTTGCTGGAAGTTCATCAGCGTTGCGATGTCATCCTTGCTGCTGGAAGCTGCTGCAGTGCAGCATTGCGACGCTAGCGGTGGCGTTGCAACGCCACAACGTTGAGAACGTTGGGCGCGACGCTATACATTATAGCGTTGCAACATAATAACAATGTTGCAATGCCTGTCGTAGTGGTGCGTGGTTCGTGCGTGATTTTCGTCGACGTTTTCGTGGGCTGTTGTTCGAGCCCGGGCTGGTTCAATTGCCGTTTTTATTTATTTAATTATTTATTTCTTTGTAAAATTTGTTTTTTAAATGTATTTTTTATAATTATTTTAATTAATATTAATATAAATGTTATATTAATGTTAATTAATTTATTTTTATGTCCCTAGGGTGCCAAAAATCGGTCCAATATTGTTATTTAATTATTTTATGCATGAGATGTATGATTTAATTATTTCTATGTGCATAAAGTATGTCATATAGATTTAAAATCCCACCTTAGGTTAAACATTTCATGCATCATATTTATATTCTAAGAGTTATAATATATAGTATGCATGATAGAATTATATTATAAGAGTTATAATATAATGTTTGCATGATTTAATTTATTTAATATGAGTGTTATATTTTTTAAATTAAAAGCATGCTCATGCATTTAATTCATGTGATGAATGTATGTTATAGTATAGTATTATTCATGTGATGAATGATCAAGCACTATAACATAGAAATACATGTAACCTAAGTTAATTATTAGTTTTAAATTGTTTAGAACTTGAATAATTAGACTTCGGTTTTCTAGTTCAAATAAGATTAGAAATAGGAAATCAAATATGACCTTTGAATGGAGGCTGATAAGTAACTCTGTCTAAGGAAGATTTTGTCTAAGGCTGGGGTATTTAAGTTGACGCTTGCGGAACACCCCTACCTGGAAACCGACTTGGGAGTGAATTCGGTCTGGCGATTCTTAGGTTATATTCTCGTGAGTGCCGTTAATTAAGAGTTAATTAATTTACTCACATAGACCTAAGTTAATAATGTGATTATAGACTTAGGCTAACCCAATATAAGAGTTATATTGGTAGACTTAGGTAAATTTTAGCCGGTTTATCTAGGTCAATCCTGAATATTTTAAAGTGCTGAGTGGGAGGAAATAAAGTGTATGAGATACATTTAATTTTCCATCCACAAATCTCCATAAAGTTCACACCGTGAGATCCATGCTCGGCCTCGTGGCGCAAATGGGAGCGTCCCCCTACGGGTGGCATTTGTATGGGTCAATATCAACGTGAATGGAGAGAGTACTTATAGTGAGTGGGAGCGGGACTCAGTGAAAAAACGGGACCCACGCCTCTTCTTTCGATTCACACCGTGAGACGCCTATGATCCGCCTGCTAGTTTGGCCTGGACCAGACAATCCCTACGGAGGGCCTTGATCATGGGAGTCGGAACACCGTGAATTCCCAAAAGGGATACGATTTCCTTGTTGGTTTTCCTTCTTAGTCCTCCCTACGCGACTATTGTTTGGACGGATACTTGGAAATTTAAAGATTGAGGGTGACACTCACAGGATTCATTAATGGATTCTGACCGAAAAATGGTAACTGGATGCCTAATGGATTAAAAGTTATTCTGGTATTAGGGTCTGGTCGAGAGAGTCTCGTCCTAGAGGAGGAGTGGGTTTGTCTACCCTACGGTGGCGATCATTCTAAACCTCTAGGGCATCATTGCAAATTTTGAATGAACTAGGGATTATAGGATAAAAATTTGCTAAAACTCGATTGGATTTTCAAAAGTTTTTGCGAGACTAATACAAAGTTTTTCATTTTATTTCAGCAACAAAAAATGTCAAACGCTTTTAACGCTCCTTTAGCTTCCGTTAAGTTAGTCGGCGATAGTATTTCGTTGAAAAACAATATAGACACGATTTTGGTAAATGACGACCAAGAGTTCGCGCTAACTGAGGAGGGTCTTCAGGTGCTCGGTTCAACGGTCCTATTCAACAATCTACAAACCTTTCAGTCCTTGGTGCAAACTAGAGGACAGGAACTTGAGGCAAGTGTTGCCTTAAGACTTTTTCACAGGGGTATGACCTCTAGGATAAACTTTGTAGACTCTTCAGGCCCTAAGGGGAAGAAGGAGAAGTTGAAGGAAGTTAAGGTTGACCGCGCTGCCGCCCTAAGAGGCAAAGAAATCAAGGATGTTGCCATAAAGTGTTTCTACTGCAACGGGGATGGACACCTGAAAAGGAGTTGTCCCAAGTTCCTTGATGAAAAAAAGATGACAGGTAAATGTGATTTACTTGTCACAGAAACTTGTTTAGTGGAGAGTAATGACTCAACTTGGATATTGGCTTCAGGCGGCACTAGCCATGTTTGCTCTTCTTTTCAAGGATTAAGTTCCTGGCAGCGGCTGCAAGAGGGTGAGATAACACTCAGGGTTGGATCCGGAGAAGTTGTCTCAAATTTGCAAAGAATAGGCACAGTGAAGTCGTTTCTTTGGCGGGAAGTACTTATTATTGGATAATATGTACATAGTTCCTGGGTTTACGAGAAACCTAGTATCTATTTCCTGCCTATTAGAACAAAATATTTCTATTTCATTCAAGAGTAATAAAGCGTTTATTTCTCGAAATGGAAATTTGATTTGTTCTGCTTCGCTTGAGAGAAATCTATATGTTTTGAACCCAAATACGGTCTAAAGTGTTTTGAACACCGAATTGTTTAAAACAGCTGAAACGCGAACTAAGAGATTAGAAGTTTCTCCAAAAGAAAGTGTCCATCTTTGGCATCTTCGGTTAGGCCACAGTAATCTCAATAGGATTGAGAGACTAGTGAAGAGTGGACTTCTAAGCGAGTTGGAAGAAAACTCTTTGTCGGTGTGTGAGTCATGCTTTGAAGGCAAGATGACCAAACGTCCTTTTAGTGGAAAAGGATATAGAGCCAAAGAGCCTCTTGAGTTAGTACATTCTGACCTCTGTTGTCCGATGAATGTTAAAGCTCGGGGCGGTTATGAGTATTTCGTGTCTTTCATAGACAATTACTCCAGATATGGGTATATTTACCTAATGCACAAGAAGTCTGAAACTCTTGAAAAGTTCAAGGAGTACAAGACTGAGGTTGAGAACCTCTTAGGTAAATCGCTTAAAACACTTCGATAGGATCGAGGTGGAGAGTATATGGACACTGAATTCCAGGACTATATGATAGAACATGGAATTACGTCCCAACTCTCAGCACCTGGTATGCCACAGCAGAATGGTGTATCGGAGAGGAGAAACAGAACCTTGTTGGACATGGTTCGGTCGATGATGATCTATGCTCGTCTCCCTGATTCTTTTTGGGGTTACGCAGTGGAGAGTACGGTTTACATTTTAAACACCGTTCCGTCGAAGAGTGTTTGTGAAACACCTTTCGAACTCTGGCATGGTCGTAAAACCAGTTTACGTCATTTCATAATTTTGGGATGCCCGACCCATGTGTTGATGTCAAACACGAAGAAGTTGGAACCCTGTTCAAAGTTGTGCCTCTTTGTAGGTTACCCAAAAGAGACTAGAGGTGGTTACTTTTACGATCCTAAGGATAATAGGGTGCTTGTGTCGATAAACGCCACTTTCCTTGAGGAAGACCACATCAGGGGTCACTTACCAAGGAGTAAGATTGTGTTAAATGAAATAGACAGTTCATCAGCAAGGGTTCATGATGGTGCTAGTACGTCAACAAGTGTTGTTGATCCTAGCTCGTCTAGTCAAGTCCGTTCCCAAGAGTTGGGAATGCCTCGACGTTGTGGGAGGGCTGTGAGACAGCCTGAACGTTATATGGGTTTAGCGGAAACCCAAGTCGTCACCCCTGATGATGACTGTGAGGATCCATTGACCTATGATCAGGCAATGACTAACGTTGACAAAGACAAATGGATTAAAGCTATGGTCCAGTAAATGGAGTCGATGTACTTCAATTCCGTCTGGGAGCTTGTGGACCAACCAGATGGGGTTAAACCTATTGGTTGCAAGTTGATCTACAAGCGTAAACGTGGCGTAGATGGGAAGGTGCAGACCTTCAAAGCTCGACTAGTGGCAAAGGGTTTTATCCAGGTGGAAGGGGTTGACTATGAGGAAACCTTTTCACCTTTTGCCATGGTAAAGTCGATTAGAATCCTTCTGGCTATTGCCGCATATTATGACTATGAGGTATGGCAGATGGATGTCAAGAGCGCCTTTCTGAATGGCAACCTTGACGAGACCATCTACATGGACCAGCCCAAGGGGTTCATTGCCCAAGGCCAAGAGCAAAGAGTTTGCCGGCTTAAAAGGTCTATTTATGGACTGAAACAAGCCTCGAGGTCTTGGAATATAAGGTTTGATAAGGCGGTCAAATCTTATGGCTTTGATCAAAATGTTGACGAGCCTTGTGTTTATAAGAAAATCGTTAACAGTACTATCGCGTTTCTTATATTGTATGTGGATGATATCCTTCTCATTGGGAATGAGGTAGGATTTCTTACTGACATTAAGGAATGGCTGGCTTCGCAATTCCAAATGAAAGATTTGAGAGAGGCACAATATGTTCTAGGTATCCAGATTGTCCGAAACCGGAAGAACAAAACGCTAGCCATGTCTCAAGCGTCTTATATTGATAAGATGTTGTCTAGATATAAGATGCAGAACTCCAAGAAGGGCTTGCTGCCTTTCAGGCATGGGGTTCACCTGTCTAAGGATCAATGTCATAAGACGCCTCAAGAGTTTGAGGATATGAGACGAATCCCCTATGCTTCAGCTGTAGGGAGCCTGATGTATGCCATGTTGTGTACTAGGCCCGAAATCTGTCATGCAGTTGGGGTTGTCAGTAGGTATCAATCCAATCCAGGATTAGATCACTGGGCAGTCGTAAAGGCAATCCTCAAGTCTCTTAGGAGAACGAGGAACTACAGCCTTGTGTATGGGAGTGGGGATTTTATCCTTACAGGATACACAGATTTTGACTTTCAGACCGATAAGGATTCTAGGAAGTCCACTTCAGGGTCAGCCTTCATTTTGAATGGAGGAGCTGTAGTGTGGCGAAGCATCAAGCAGGGATGCATCGTTGATTCCACGATGGAAGCTGAATATGTTGCGGCTTGTGAAGCTGCAAAGGAAGCTGTTTGGCTCAGGAAGTTCATGACGGATTTGGAAGTTGTTCCAAATATAAACTTGTCGATCACGTTGTTCTGTGACAACAGTGGTACAGTAGCCAACTCGAGAGAACCTCGGAGTCATAAAAGGGGCAAGCATATAGAGCGTAAGTATCACTTGATACGGGAGATTGTGCACCGTGGAGAAGTGACAGTCACGCAGATAGCTTCAGAGCACAACGTTGCTGATCCATTTACAAAGGCCCTCACGGCTAAGGTGTTTGAGGGTCACCTAGAGAGTCTAGGTATTCGAGTGCTTCCAGACTAGGGCAAGTGGGAGTATTGTAAAGGGATATTCAATGCCCTAGTTTATTGTATTACTTTATTGTATTACTTTACTGTACATTTGAAAAATGTATTATGTACTCCACTAGCTTAGTCCAAGTGGGAGTTTGTTGGGATGTATGTCCTCATCTCGTGTAGTTTGTAATATTCCATGTTGTAAATGAATAAGAGTTATTTATTTCAACATTGTGTAATAAATAAGAGTTATTTATTTAAACTTTGTGTCTCGCATTTTTCATAAACTTAATCCAATAAACTAAGCTCTAGGGTCATTGCATTATGAGAGAACTAAGAACATGAACGATGTGTAATGGACACACAGGGAGGATCACATTCGAGTTAATGACCCGAACGGTCTACAGTATATGGATAGGGTTGGAGACCTAATCCTAGTTACACTGTGGATGCGGCCCGCTTTGTATTAGATACAAACAAGGTGATCTGACTCGCTCATGTGGTTGACATGCGAGTGGGAGCATCCTGTGCAATGAGATTGTACAAGACCGGACCGTGAATTATTAGACTTACTGATGTAACACCGTTAATAGTATAGAGCTAATAAATTCGTAGATGACCATTAGTGGCTCGACCTTAATCCTGAGCGTGTCACGATTCCTCTGCCTGCGAAGTCCGTCCTTTGACTAGTACGGGTGAGGGTGGCCACTGTTGCTCGCCCAATATGCCTATCTTCTTAGGGGCAGGACCACGTGGGGAGCTGAGAACTTGACTATGCAAGAAGGAATTCACTCGTTCCCGACATAGGGAAACTAGAGAGATTGTTCCCTTAAGTGCTGTCTCCAGGGCTTGAACAACGGGGCCCCACTCTCTCATTGGCCTGAGAGGGTTGTTGTTTATGGTTGGACCATGCAACGTAGTTGTTCATTAGAGGAGTAGTGGGACTTAAGGAGCAAGAGGTAGACACAGGGGTAAAACGGTAATTTGACCCAGTTGTGACTACGAACAACCTATGAAGGGTCGACTCATGGGTATTGGTTATATCGATGGACACAACTTATCCTACAGTGATGAGAGTGCAACTACGGGCTTTAGTGGAGTGTTACCGTAGCTAATGAATGTTGAATAACCGGGTCAAAGAGTTTGACAGGTTAGTCTCGGATCATTGGAGCTCGTCACGTGTAGGTCCATTAGGTCCCTCGGTTGGCTCAAATTGGACAAATTGAGGGTTTACAGTATGGTGTGAATTTGAAGTGTTCAAATTCATTATTTGGGTATTTATGTCATTTATATGAGATATAGATGACATAATATATAGTTTGATGTGAATGAGATTCATAATAAACTATAGTATAGCCTAATTGATTAATTAGTGCTATTTGGAGAAATTGAATTGAGAGAAATTAAATTGAATGTGATTCAATTTATAATTCCACATTTATGCAAATTAGATTTGTATAATAAGGTATGAGATACCTTATATTATATAATATGCAAATGTGATTTGTATATTATATGGTTGTGGTAAACTTGTGATTTGGTGGAGGTTTTAACTCCATCATACAATAGTATTTAAAGGCTTTACAAGAAGCCTTTGGTGTGCCATTTTCCATTTTTTGGATTTCCATCCAAAGAGAGCAAGGCAATTCTCTCTAGAACTCTCTCAATACTCTCTAAAACTTCTCCTCACCCAAAACCAAAGGGAGTCCCACCTACTCTCCCTAAACCTCCCGAGAACAACCGAGAAGACCCTTTGGAGCTGTCTCCCTGTTCGGATCGTTGTTCGTGCTCGAGGAGATCGTTGGATCAAGAGAGATCGTGTCCGGAGGAGAAAAGCGTTGAAGAAGAGTTCTTCAACAAGTAAGTATCTTATAGTTCCTTACTGTTTTCTTCTCTTATTTGCATGTTTAGCCTAGGATCTATGAGATAGATTCAATTTTAAGATAGGAACTACACAACGGATCAACGACGTTTCACAACGTCTTTCGCTGCGGGAATTCAAAATCCCTTCAAATCAACCTTCATGAGCTACGGTAACACTCCACTAAAGCCCATAGCTGCACTCCCGTCAGTGCAGAATATTACGTGTCCACTGATATAACCAATGCCCATGAGTCGACCCTTCACAGGTTATTCGTAGACACTGCTGGGTAAAATTACCGTTTTACCCATGTGTCTACTTCTTGCTCCTTAAGTCCCCACTGCTCCTCTAATGAACAACATAGTTGTTATGGTCCGACCATACACAACAACCCTCTCGGGCTAGTGAGAGGGTGGGCGTCCGTTGTCCAAGCCCTGGAGACAACACTTAAGGGAACAACCCCCTATAGTTTCCCTAAAGACGGGAACGAGTGAATTTCGTCCTGCGTAGTTAAGTTCTCAGCTCCCTACTTGGTCCTGTTCCTAAGAAGGTAGGCATATTGGGTGAGTAACTGTGACCACTCTCACCCGTACTAGTCAAATAACAGACTCCCACAGACAGGAGTCCGTAACATGCTCAGGATTCAGGTCGAGTCACTAATGGTCATCTACGAAGTTATTAGTCCTTACTGTCAACGGTGTTACATCAGTAGGTCTAATAATTCACGGTTCGGTCTTGTACAACCTCATTGTACAGGATGCCCCCACTCGCATGTCAACCACATGAACGAGTCAGTTCACCTCGTTTGTATCTTAATACAAAGCGGGCCACATCAACAGTGTATCCAGGATTAGGTCTCCAATCCCATCCATATACTGTAGACCGTTCGGGTCATTTACTCGAACGTGATCCTCCCTGTGTGTCCACTACACACCATTCAAGCTCTAGTTCTCTCAAATATTCAATGACCCTGGAGATTAGTTTATTGGTCAAAGTATGTATTAAATGCGAGACACAAAATAATGAAATGAATAACACTTTATTAATTTCAAATAGTAATTTACAGACACGAGATTAGGACAAAACATCCCAACAAACTCCCACTTGGACTAAGCTAGTGGAGGAAATACATTTATGAAATGTACATAAATTACAATGAAGTAATACAATAAACTAGGGTATTGAATACCCGTTTACATATCTCCCACTTGCCCTAGTCAGGAAGTACTCGAAAACCTAGACTCTCTAGGTGACCCTCAAACACCTTAGCCGCGAGGGGCTTTGTAAATGGATCAGTTACGTTGTGCTCCGACGCTATCTGTGTGACTGTCACGTCGCCGCGGTGCACAATCTCCCGTATCAGGCAATACTTCCGCTCAATGTGTTTGCCTCTCTTATGGCTCCGAGGCTCCCTGGAGTGGGCTACTGCACCACTGTTTTCACAAAACAGTGTGATCAACAAGTTCAAATTTGGAACAACTTCCAAATCTGTCATGAACATTCTAAGCCAAACAGCTTCATTTGCAGCTTCACAAGCCGCAACGTACTCTGCTTCCATAGTGGAATCGGTGATGCATTCCTGCTTGATGCTCCGCCATACTACGACTCCTCCATTCGAATGAAGGTGACCCAAAGTGGATTTCCTAAATCCTTATCGGTCTGAAAGTCAGAATCCGTGTATCCCGTAAGGATCAGATCCCCACCGCCATCCACTAAGCTGTAGTTCCTCGTTCTCCTAAGATACTTGAGGATTGCCTTTACTGTTGTCCAGTGATCTAATCCTGGATTGGATTGATATCTACTGATAATCCCTACTGCATAACAGATATCGGTCCTAGTACAAAACCTGGCATACATCAGGCTCCCTACAGCCGAAACATAGGGGATCCGTCACATATCCTCAACCTCTTGAGGAGTCTTAGGACACTGATCCTTAGACAGGTGAACCCCGTGCCCGAAAGGCAGCATGCCTTTCTTGGAGTTCTGCATCTTATATGTAGACAACATCTTGTCAATATAAGACGCTTGAGACATGGCTAGCGTTCTATTCTTCCGGTTCAAGACTATCTGGATACCTAGAACATACTGAGCTTCTCCCAAATCTTTCATTTGGAATTGCGAAGCTAGACATTTCTTTACGTCAATATGAAATTCTACCCGATTCCCAATGAGAAGAATATCATCCACGTATAATATCAGAAATGCTACAGTTTTGACAACGATTTTCTTGTAGACACAAGCTTCGTCTACATTCTGATCAAACCCATAAGATTTGATTGCCTCATCAAACCATATATTCCAAGACCTCGAGGCTTGTTTCAGTCCATAAATAGACCTATGAAACTGGCAAACCTTTTGCTTTTGGCCTTGGGACATGAACCCTTTGGGCTGGTCCATGTAGATGGTTTCGTCAAGGTTGCCATTCAGAAAGATGGTCTTGACATCTATCTGCCATACCTCGTAGTCATAATACACGACAATGGCCAGAAGGATCCTGATCGACTTTACCATGGAAATAGGTGAAAAGGTTTCCTCATAGTCAACCCCTTCGACCTGGGTAAAACCCTTTGCCACTAGTCGTGCTTTGAACGTTTGCACCTTCCCATCTACGCCACGTTTACGCTTGTAGATCCATTTGCAACCAATAGGTTTTACCCCATCCGGTTGATCCACAAGCTCCCGCATGCAATGAAGTGCATCGACTCCATTTCCTGGTCCATAGCTTTAATCCATTCGTCCTTGTCAACATCAGCCATTGCCTGATCATAGGTCAACGGATCCTCACAGTCATCATCAGGATTGACGACTTGGGTTTCAGCTAAACCCATGTAACGTTTAGGCTGTCTCACAACCCTCCCACTACGTCGAGGCATTTCCAACTCTTGGGAACGGACTTGACTTGACGTGCTAGGATCAACAACACTTGTTGACGTACTAGCCCCATCAGCAACTCTTGCTGACGTACTGTCCATTTCGTTTAACACGATTTTGCTCCTAGGCACATGATCCCTGATATGATCTTCCTCAAGGAAAGTGGCGTTAACCCTATTTTCCTTAGGATCATAAAACATACCATCTTTGGTCTCTTTTGGGTAACCTACGAATAGGCACAATTTTGAACGAGGTTAAAACTTCTTCGGGTTTGACACCAAAATGTTGGTCGGGCATCCCCAAATTCGGAAATGGTGTAAACTACCTTTACGGTCCAGTCCAGAGTTCGAAAGGTGTTTCACAAACACTCTTCGACGGAACGTTGTTCAAAATATAAACCGTAGTCTCAACTGCGTAACCCCAAAAGGAATAAGGGGGACGAGCATAGCTCATCATCGACCAAACCATGTCTAACAGGGTTCTGTTTCTCCTCTCCGATGCGCCATTCTGCTGTGGCATACCAGGTGATGAGAGTTGGGGCGTAATTCCGTGTTCTATCATATAGTCGTGGAATTCAGTGTCCATATACTCTCCACCTCGATCTGATCAAAGTGTTTTTATAGTTTTACCTAACAGGTTCTCAACCTCAGCCTTGTACTCCTTGAACTTTTCAAGAGTTCCAGACTTCTTATGCATTAGGTAAACATACCCATACCTCGAATAATCATCAATGAAAGAAACGAAGCATTCGTAACCACCTCGTGCTTCAACACTCATCGGACCACATAGGTCAGAATGTATAAGCTCAAGGGACTCATTGGCTCTATATCCTTTTCCACTAATAGGACGTTTGGTCATTCTTCCAACTGACTTAGAAGTCTACTCTTAATTAGTCTCTCAATCCTATTAAGATTAATTTGGCCTGACCTTAGATGACAAATATGGGCACTTCCTTTCGGAGAAACCTTAACTCTCTTAGTTCGTGTTTCTGCTGTTTTAAATAATTCAGTGTTAAAAACGCTTTTGACTGAATTTATTTTCAAAACATATAAATTAGACTCAATTGAAGGTGAACAAATCAAATTACCTTTGAAAGAAATAAACGCTTCATTATTATCAAAGGAAATTGAAATACAGTGTTCAATAAGACAAGAAATAGAAACAAGGTTTCTAGTAAACCCTGGACCATATACATATTGCCCAACATTAAGTAATTCCTTCCAAAATAGAGCTTCACTTTGTCGATCGTTGCAGCAGAGACTATCTCCCCGGATCCAACCCGTAGAGTCACCTCACCCTCTCGCAGTGGCTGCCAGGAATCAATTCCCTGAAAAGAAGAACAAACGTGGTTAGTGGCGCTCGAATCTAAAATCCAGGCAGAGTCACTACTCTCCACTAAACATGTTTCAGTTACCAGTAAATCACATTTACCTTGATTCTTCCTCTCGACAAGGAACTTGGGACAGTTTCTCTTCCAGTGGTGTCCCCATTGCAGTGGAAACACTTTCCTTTCTCTGCAACTTCCTTGACCTTCTTGCCCTTTTGGGTGGCAGCTCGGTCAGCTTTACCCCTCTTCATCTTCTTCTTCCCTTTCGGGCGAGAAGGAGCAATAGGTTTAGTCCCAGAGGTTGAACCCCTGTGATAAGACCTGTAGGAAACATTTTTCTCAGCTTTTGGTGCCCTGATCCTCATCAAGGACTGGAAATTCTGTAGCTCATTCAGGAGGGTAGTCAGGGTGTAGCTAATTTTGTTCATAACAGCATTGTAATGAAACTGAAGGAAACTCTTCGGAAGAGTCTCCAAAATAAAGCTGACCTGGCTCGACTCGTCGATCGAAGCCCCGTTCATCTCCGCCAGATTAAAGTGGGTCATCATGTCTAGAACATGTTCACGAACAGACGACCCCTCTTTCATCCGTGCGCTAAAGACGTGTTTGAGTGAATTGTGCCTGACCTGAAATGACTGTTGTCCAAACATGTCTTGCAACGAATCCATGATCTCCTTAGCGGTGACCATCAACTCAAGCTTCTTTGCTAGAACTTCAGACAAGCTGGCAATGATATAAACCTTGGCCTTTTCATTGGCTCTGATCCATCGATCGTATTCATCACGAACACTTCGTGATGCAATCAAGCTCGACAACTGAGGACACTCCTCAGTAAGCACAAACTTCAGGTCGTCATTTACTAGAATCTTGTTGATATTATTTTTCCAAGTCTGGAAGTTATCTCCCACTAGTTTGTCGGAAGCAAGTACAACTATTATTGAGCTTGACATATTTTTAGCTGAAAAAATCAAATAAATTTTGTGTCAGACTCACATACACTTTTGAAAACCAATCAAGTTTTAGCAAAATTTAATCCTATGATCCCTAGGTCATTTAAAAATTGCAATGATATCCTAAAGGTTTAGAATGACCGCCACCGAAGGATGAACAAAAACACTCCTCCTCTAGGACGAGACTTTCTCGACCAGACCCTAATCCCAGAATAACTCTTACTCTATTTGGCATCCAGTTACCATTATTTGGTCGAATTCATTAACACTTAACGTATTCTATGAGTGTCACTCTCAATCTTTAAGTTTCCAAGTATCCGTCCAAACAATAGCCACTGAAGGGTAAACCACGAAGGAAAACCAACAAGGAAACTGTATCCCTTTCGAGAATTCACGGTGTTCAAACTCCCATGATCAAGGGCCTCCGAAGGGATTGTCTTGTCCAGGCCAAACTAGCAGGCGGATCATAGGAGTCTGACGGTGTGAATCGAAAGAAGAGACCGTGGGTCCCGTTTTCATAAGTCCCGCTCCCACTCACTATAAGTACTCCCTATTGGGATTTATGCCCTAAACTTGTGTAATTTTGATCAATTAAATAAAGACTTATTTGTTTTGATGGAATTACAGTCTTTCTTTTATAAATCCAATAAACTAAACTCCAAGGTTATATGTTTTATCTTGAACATCAGGGTAGTGGACACTATTTGGGTTGAGTTCAAGAATATAACCTAAATAGTCTATGGTATAAGAAAATTGTTGGAAACCTTATTCTGGTAACACCATGGATGCGACTCACTTTGTAATTAGTACAAATGAGGTAATCCAACTCATTCATGTAGTTGACATGCGAGTGGGGGCATCCTGTATGAAGAGTTCATACAAGACTGGATCGCAAATTATTAGTCTAGCCAGTGTAACACCATTAACAGGATAAGACTAGTAATTTATAGATGGTCATTAGTGACTCGACCTGAATCCTGAGAAAGTTAAGAACTCCTGCTTATAGGGGTTTGTCCTTAGTAGTATGGGTGAGAGTGGCCTGTATCAGACTCAATAAGCTTACCTTCTCAGGGACAGAACCTCGTAGGTAGCTGGGAACTTAACTATGCAAGATGGAATTCACTCATTCCTACACTAAGGAATTTCGATAGGTTGTTCCCTTAAGAACTGACTCCAGGAATTGAACAACGGGGCCCCACCCTCTATGAGGGTATGAGTCTAAGGTAGGACCTTAGACTTGTTGTTCATTAGAGGATTAGTGGTGCTTATGGAGCAAAGAGGTTATCACAGGGGTAAAACGATAATTTGACCCAACTGTGATTACGAACAACCTGTGAAGGGTCGACTCATGGGTAATGACTATATCAGTGGACACAATATTATCTACAGTGAGGAGAGTGCAGCTACAAGTCTATAGTGGAGTGACTTGTAGTTAATGAATATTGATTAACTGGATCAAAGAGTTTGATCAGTTAATCTCACATCATTGGAGCTCATGAACTGTAGGTCCATTAGATCCCTCCATTGGCTCAATATGGTAATAATTGAGGGTATAAAGCTAGGAATGAAATTGAAGTGTTCAATTTCATACATGAGGTGTTATATCTATTATATATGATATAATTGATATAATATATAGTTTTAATGTGAATTAGATTCATATATAAATTATATACTAAAAAGAGAATAAAGGAAGGGTAGGATGGTCATTTCTATCCCATTCCCCTATATATATGGTTACATGAGATGCAACTAGGTGAAATCATTCTAAGGAATTACAAGCACTCTCTTGTTGTGTTGTTGGAAGAGTTCCAAAGCACACATCTCTCTCAAAATACCTCACCTCTCCTAAAGGGAACTCACCTTCCTCCCTCACCTAGAGAACAACGGAGAAGATCCGGTGGTTGTGTCTTCGTACATTGGAATTCCTATTGCTGAGATCGTGATCGTGGGAGAGTGGAACACTCGAAGAAAGGTTCTTCAAAGGTAAATATCTTGCTGTCCATTCTATTTTACATGCTTAATCTAGTGTTTTATATTCTTGAATTAATCGTTGTAACTAAATCAAGAGCGCGCGATTAACAATCGCTTCCGCTGCGGAACTACGATTCCCTTCACTCTCTCCATCCACGTTGATATTGACACATACAAATACCATCCGAAGGGGGACGCTCCCATTTGCGCCACGAGGTCGAGTATGGATCTCACGGTGCGGACTTAACGTAGATTTGTGGTCGAAAAATTAAATGTATCTCATACACTTTATTTGCTCACACTCAACACTTTATAATTTTCGGGATTGACCTAGATAAACCGGCTAAACTTTACCTAAGTCTACCAATATAACTCTTATATGGTATTTAGCCTAAGTTTATAATAACATTATTACTTAGGTCTATGTGAGTAAATTAATCAACTTTTAATTAATAGCATTCACGATAAGTATAATCTAAAAATCTCCGGACTGAATTCACTCCCAGGTCGGTTTCCAGTGTAGTGTTCATGCAGCGTCAACTTAAATACCCTACCTTTTAGAAAAACATTCCTTAGACAGAGTTACTAATTAGTCACCATTCAAAGACTATACTTTGATTTCCTAATTCTAATCTTATTAGAACTAGAAAACCTAAGTCTAATTATTCAAGTTCTAAACACTTTAAAACTAATAATTAACTTAGGTTGCATGCATTTCTATGTTATATTGCTTGATCATTCATCACATGAACAACTATATACTATAACAAAATAATTCATCACATGAATATAAATGCATGAGCATACTTTAATTTAAAAAATATAACACTTATATTAATTAAATTAAAACATGCATTTAATTATATCATAACCAAAGGAAGAATTTTAAATCTATATGACAGACATTATGCATATAGAAATTAATTAAATCATACATCTCATGCATAAAATAATTAAATAGCAAAAATGGACAGGTTTTGGAACCTAGGGGCATTTATGTAATTAAATAACAATAATATAACATTTATTTAATATTATTTAATAAAATAAATTAATTAACAAAATAAAATACATTTTACATTTAAAATTAATAAAATCACGATTGAAAACTCCCCCTCACGAAGCCACTTCCTCCTTTCCGTGCGCGCGCCTTAGCCAACTGCCCACTACGCTGCAGCGTTGCAACATCGTGGGCAGCGTTGCAACGCTGCATCCTCCAGCATAACGCCCCGCATGCTCCATGCCTCATCGTTGCAAAGTTGTCCTGCAACTAGGCCTCCGACCGCATGTGTAGCGTTGAGACGCCGATGAACAGCGTCCCAACGCTGTCGTCAGAACAACAAGCTCCACTTGCCATTCTTCGTCGATTCTTGCCCGTTTTCGCTCCGATTTCTTCACAGCAACTCTTGCCACGAACGACTCGAACTTACAGAGTCGATTTACAACAAAATTCCCAAAAACAACGGGCCCTAACATTGATCACATCAACATAAAATTGTAAATCTAAACTAGTGCCAAAACCGAAAACATCCATCATGCAAACCAACAATTTATCTCATAAATTAAGGCTATACCCACCTAATTTTAACGAAAAACAGTAACAACATCAAACCAACCTGTGGCTCTGATACAAATTGAAGGGAATGAAACTTCCACGCAGCGGAAGATGATTGAATCGTCGCGGTGTTGTTGTGTAACTATTGTTTCGTTAAAGTTGATCTAATAACTAGATCTAGGCTAAACATGCTTAATTGGAAAGAAAAATAGTAATACTAGATACTTACTTGTTGAAGACCCTCTTCAAAATTCATTTCCAGATTCACGAACTCTTCGTGTGCTCCTCAATCTCTACGAACTCGAACTCTTCTCACGAACAAGAACACCACCAATCGGCTTCTCGGTTGTTCTTCTTTTGGAAGAAGGAAGTTCGTGGGAACTTTGTGTTTTGGTGAAGGGAGGAGAGGAATAGAGAGAGAGCTTTCTCTTCTTTTGGTGAGAATTCCAAAAATGAAAGAATTTCTTAACTTCCTTCTTGCAAGAAGGGTTTAAATAATGGAGATAGGTGGAGTTCAAAATCTCCACCTATTTACCATTTTACCACAACTATAGGATATGCAATTCATATTTGCATAACCATATATTATAAGACATCTCATATGTCATATTACAAATCACATTTGCAATATTGTGGATTTATTAAATTGAATCACATTAAATTTAATATCTCTCAACCTAATTTCTCCAATTAGCCCTAATTCAGTAATTAGGTTAACCTATAGTTTATTATGAATCTCATTCACATTAAACTATATATTATATCATTCATATCTCTAATAAATGACATAAATGCTCTTTTAGTGAAATTGAACACTTCAATTCACACCAAAACAGTAACCCTTCTTTTAACCCAAATTGAGCCAACCGAGGGACCTAATGGACCTAGAGTGACGAGCTCCAATGATCCGAGATTAACATATCAAACTCTTTGACTCGGTTAATCAACCTTTATTAGCTACGGTAACACTCCACTAATGCCCGTGAGTCGCACTCCTGGCCGATCACGAGAATATTACGTGTCCACTGATATAACCAATGCCTATGAGTTGACCGTTCACAGGTTGTTCGTAGACATTGCAGGGTCAAATTATCGTTTTACCCTTGTGTGTACTTCTTGCTCCTTAAGTCCCCACTACTCCTCTAATGACAACAACGTTGTTATGGTACGACCATACACAACAACCTTCTCGGGCCAGTGAGAGGGTGGGAGCCCATTGTCCAAGTCTCGGAGACAACACTTAAGGGAACATGTAAAGCCGAGATCTTTCTTTAGAATTTCCTTAAAAAAAAAAAAAGTAAATGTTTAAATATTTTGCCATCTTTATTTTAAAAAGAAAAGAAAAAGAAAAGAAAAGGAAAGAAAAGGCCAAAAGGAAAAAAAGTGAAAAGGGTAAAGACAAAAAAGAACCCCCACCATCGTTTAAAACCATTCCCATCCATTTTAACCTCATTTCTTTCCATTTCCTCCTCATTTTTCACGAAATAAGGCAGAGCTTCGTGGGAGAGAACTGAAGGAAGAAGAACGAAAGATGGTTTTGGTTTGAAGCTGAAGAAGAAAAGAGAAAGGTTCAATTGAAGGTTCCATGGAAATTCAATGTTTAACTCAACCCAGTTCTGATATTTTGATCATTTCGAGCTCCACAAGAAGAGGTAAGAGCTGAGGATTAAATTTCTTGAAAGTTAACTCATATTTGAACAAAATTTGTGAAGAAAGCCCGAGCAATATCTGACCATAAGTTATTGATTTGTGAAGAGGAAGGCAGATGACAAAATTTGCTATCAAATCCGAGAAGTCTCTGGTTTTTGGGTTGGGCTGATCAGTAGGATTCGAATCCGAAGCTCTAATTGAAGGGAATTGAAGTCCCCGCAGCGGAAGCGATTGCGAATCGCGTGCTCTTGATTTAGTTACAATAGAAATTTCAAGAACGTCAAACATGGATTAAGCATAAAATAAGTGTTTGGACAACACGAGTTTACCTTTGAAGAACGTTTCTTCAAGTGCTCCTCTCTCCACGGTCACGATCTCAGCAACAAGAACTCCAACGTGCGAAGACACGACCACTAGATCTTCTCCGTTATTCTCTAGGTGAGGGAGGAAGGTGGGTTCCCTTTAGGAGATGTGAGGTATTTTGAGAGAGATGTGTGTTTTGGAACTCTTCCAACAACACAACAAGGAGGCTAGTGATTCTATGAAAAAACCCTTAACCTAGTTGCATCTCATGCAACCATATATATAGAGAATTGGGATAGAAATGACCATCCTACCCCTCCTTTAATCTCTCTTTTGTATAGTCTAATTCACATTAAAACTATATATTATATCAATTATATCATATATAATTGATATAACTTCTCATGTATGAAATTGAACACTTAAATTTCACTCCTAAGTTTATACCCTCTATATTACCATGTTGAGTCTGTTGGGACTTGTGCCCTAAAACTCGTAGTTTGTAATTATGTTCTAATTAATGTAATAAAGTGTTATTATTTCAATAAAGTGTTATTGTTTTGTTATCTACGAGTTTGCCTTTATTTAAACTCTAAATCCAATAAACTAAACATTCAAGGCTGTTAAATGAATCTTTAACTGAATGTAATGTACATAAAAAGAATCTCGGTTCGAGATACAACCTAAAGGGTCTATAGTTAGGGGATAAGGTTTGGGTACCTTACCCTGGTTAAACTATGGATGTGGTCCACTTTGTATTTGATACAAACACTGTGATCCTAACGTGTTCGTGTAGATGACATGTGAGTGGGGATATCCTATGTAATGAGATTACATAAGACCAGACCACGAAATAGTAATCTCTAGCTGTAACTCCGTTGACTAGTTAGGTTTCTATTTCACTAGGATGACCTAGGCAACTTGATCTCAATCCTGAGCAGGTTACGAATTCTCGTTCGCGAGTGATTGTCCTTTGACTAGTATGGATGAGAGTGGCCAGTTTCGCCGATTCAATATGTCTACCTTCTTTGGGACAAGACCGAGAGAGCGGCTGGGAACTTAACTTAGCAAGATGGAATTCACTCCTTCCCGCCTACTAGGGTAAGTAGAGGAATGTTCCCTTAAGTGGTGTCTCTGGGACTTGAACAAAGGGCCCGACCCTCTCATTGGCTCGAGAGTGACTCTGTTTGTTGGTAGGACAACAAACAAATTGTTCATTAGAGGAGCACTGGTACTTAAGGCACAAGACATAACCCAGGGGTAAAATGATAATTTGACCCAACTAGTGTTACGAACATTCGTGAAGGATTGACTTGCTGTTATTGGTCGATATCCGTGGACACAGAAATACATCTGTAGTGAGAAGAGTGCAGTTGTGGGACTTTAGTGGAGTGTTCCCGCAGTTAACGAATGTTGATTGGGAGGTTAATGAGATTAACCGAGCAATCTCGTATCGTTGGAGCTTCTGATCTGTAGGTCCATTAGGTCTACCTTCTAGCTCGTAAAGGGTTGTTAGATCATTTGAATTTGAAATGTTCAAATTCACAAGGGAATATATTTTATGAATATGGTTACGATATAATATATAGTTTTGGAGCTATATATTATAAATTTAATGTGAATATGATTCATATTAAATTATGTGAGAGAATTAAATATTTTAAAGAGTTCGAACACTAAATTTAAATGTGAATGTGATTCATATTTAAAAACTATAAGTTAAAATTTAATGTGCATTAGATGTACATTAAAACTATAGGTTAGAGGGAAGGATATGATTAAGTTTTATTTAATCTTAATTAAATATAAGATATTTAATTTGATTAATTAAATATGATTTAATTAATATTTAATTTAATTTAATATTAAATTAATGGGAACGTGTCAGAAGGACACGTTCCCCACCTCCCCCCTATCGATAGAGAGTGGGGAGGTGATCCCTCGTTTTATTCCTCTCCAATGGAGGAGAGGAGGTTGATCGATCGTTTTTGGACAAGCAATTGTAGAATTGCCCTCTCCCTCTGACTCTCACATTTTCATTCCCAAAAGTTCTTCCAACTGTTGGAATCCTTCCCACAAAGGAAAGATCTAAGCACTCAGAGGATAGAAGGTTTATTCTTTTGGTGGTGTCCTGCTTGGAAATACAGAGGAGTACCTGTGTTGCTACTTTGCTGATTTCACTGGGAGCAAGGAGTTGTTGTGCTGAGGAAAACTACAAAGGTATTCTTCTTCCCTTTAGTTTAATTGTTAAACTTAATATATGTTTGCATGTGAACAATTAATCCATGTCTAATAGGATTAGAATTCATGCTTGTTCTGTATTTTTAGGTCAATGTACTGGTTTTTATTTCAATTAAAACAATCAAGCACATTAAGATCCCAAACACGTTTCCGCTGCTCAAGGAGATCAGATCTCCAATAATTTGTATCAGAGCAATGCTTTTATTGTTTTGTTTTGAAACAAAATTGCATTGATTTGGTGGAAAATGCATTTGGTTTGCTGTAAAACAAGTTTAGGAATGTTTTGGCCTTAGTTTACTTTGATTTTGATCAATTAGTATGTAAAGGCCCCTGCGTTTTTGGGCAAAAAGTAAAAAATTGAGTCTGTAATTTAGTTACGAGTCGTTCGGGACAAGTTTCATTCAATTTGGTTTAGAATCGAAGAAGAAATTGAAGAACGAAGCTACTGCGTTCGTGGAAGAAGGTTGCTGCCGAAGCAGCAGCGTTGCAACGCTGTTCATCAGCGTTGCAATGCTGAAGAACAGAGTCGCAACGCCAGCGTTCCCTATCGACGCGGGCGATCAAGGGGTTAGCGGCGTTGCAACGCTGCCCCTCAGCGTTGCAACGCCATCCCAATAGCAGGCGCGCGCGAGGATGGAGCGGGCGTTGCAACGCTAGCATCAGCGTTGCAACGCCGTGAGGCGGTGCAAGCAGCAACAGACCGGTTCGAGCTGGTTCGTTGGGCATGGTCCGGTTCAAGCTGTTCAAGGCCGGTTCAGGGTGTTTTTTTGACCGGTTTCATGAAATAAATTAATGTAATTTATTTTTTTTGCACTTTAGGGGCCAAATTATTCCGGTTTTGCAACTTTTTATCTATATGAATGTCATTTTAGATTATTCGCACCTTAGGATAAGCATGTTCATGCATTTTATTTATATAAATGTTATATGAATAAGCATGGAGCATGAAATTACTTAGTTTAAAATAAATGTTATTTTGTCTAAGTAATTTCATAATTTAAGTAGTTGAATTTCTTTTATAATTCCAATTTGAATTTTGATTGTTGGATTTATAATATAGTTTCTTTATCATAGGTTAATTATTAAAATTTATAAAAGTTATAAATTAAAGGGGTTTTAGAAACCATAACCTATAATAAAGAAATGCATGCAAACATAGGAACTTGGGTTAAATTTAAGTAGTTTTAAATTGTTTAAAATTAATTTAGACCTAAGTTTCAATTTCTAATATGATAAGAAATAAGTCTTACATAATATTTTAAATAGTTTAAAATATAGTAGGACTTTAGGACATTGGTTATAAGGGAACTCTACTAGTGAAGTTCTGTCCAAGGCTGGAGGTACTTAAGTTGACGGTTAGCGGAACACCTCCTACCTGGGAACTGACCCAGAACCTGAGTTTAATTAACCTCAGTTCTGTTTTATCTCTAGGTAATTAAAATGTTTATTCACCTAGACATAAGGTTTTAAGACCTAGTTATAATAGTTATAATAGCCATAGACTTAGATAGATTCTTTTAACCAGAATCCGACTAAGTTAAATCCATACCCAAATTTTAGGAACTTCAGTGGGAGAAAATGAGATGTTCGCATCGAGTTTACTCTCAATAATAGCATTACTTAAAAGCGACCGTTTAACTGGTGAGAATTTTACTATGTTGAAGTCCAACTTGAATACGATTCTCGTTGTTGACGACCTTCGGTTCGTACTAACAGAGGAATGTCCTCGATTCTGCTCGTGCGCTCCTCAATGCATTGGGAGGCGATGGCCACCGGATTAAGGCCAATGATAAGGCCAAGGTCTACATTTTGGCTAGTGTTTCAGAAGTTCTGGCCAAAAAGCATGAGGGCATGGTCTCAACTCGTGAGATCATGAGTTCACTGCAGGAAATGTTTGGACAACCGTCTGGACAGATTCGACACGAATCCCTCAAATACGTTTATAACTCCCGTATGAAGGAGGGGTCATCGGTGAGAGAACACGTTCTTTATCTGATGGTCCACTTCAACGTGGCTGAGATGAACGGAGTGGTCATTGATGAGCAGAGTCAGGTATCGTTCATCCTGGAATCTCTTCCGAAGAGTTTCCTGCAATTCTGCAACAATGCGGTGATGAACAAGATACAGTATAACCTGACTACTCTCCTTAATGAACTACAGACTTTCCAGTCTCTTATGAAGAATAAGGGATAGGCTGATGGAGAGGCAAATCTGTTTGCCCATTCCAGAAGGTTCCAGAAGGGTTCATCCTCTCAGACTAAGTCCTGTAGCTCATCTCTTGGGCTTAAGAAGACCCAAAAGAAGAAAATAGGAGGGAAAGGGAAGGCACCTACTGCTGACAAAGGCAAGGGAAAAGGCAAGCTTGCAGATAAAGGAAAGTGTTTCCAGTGCAAAATGGATGGGCATTGGAAGAGAAACTGCCCAAAATACCTTGCTAAGCTCAAAGAGAAGAAAGGTAAATTAGATTTACTTGTTCTTGAAACTTGTTTAGTGGAAAATGATGATTTAACCTGGATACTTGATTCAGGATCCACTAATCACGTTTGCTCTTCATTTCAGGAAACTAGTTCCTTCAAGGAACTCGAAGAGGGTGAGATGACGCTCAGGGTCAGAACGAGAGACGTCGTCTCAGCTCGTGCAGTGGGAGATGCCAAGTTATTTTTCGGAGATAGATTTATTTTAATGAAAAATCTGTATATAGTTCCTAAGCTTAAAAGGAACTTAATTTCTATCTCTTGTTTAATAGAACTTGGTTATTCTATTTCTTTTTCAATCAATGAAGCGTTCATTTTGAAAGAGGGTGTCAATATTTGTTCTCGCTAAATTGAAAAATGGCTTGCATGCGTCTTCGAAACCGAATAAAACCAAAGCAATTTTAAATCATGAGATGTTTAAGAATGCTAACACTCAAAATAAAAGGCAAAGAATTTCTCCAAATAATAATACCTATCTGTGGCATCTTAGACTTGGTCATATTAATCTCAACCGGATTGAGAGACTTTCTAAGAATGAACTTTTAAACAGGTTAGAAGATGATTCTTTACCGCCTTGCGAGTCTTGCTTGGAAGGTAAAATCACCAAACGACCTTTTACTGGAAATGGTTATAGAGTCGTAGAACCCTTAGAACTTATACATTCGGATCTTTGTGGTCCGGTGAATGTTAAAGCTCTAGGAGGGTACGAATATTTCATCTCTTTCATAGATGATTATTCGAGGTATGGGTATCTATACCTAATGCATCACAAGTCTGAAGCTCTTGAAAAGTTCAAAGAGTATAAGGCTGAAGTAGAGAATGCATTAGGGAAAAGTATTAAAACACTTCGATCCGATCGAGGTGTATAGTATATTGATTTGAGATTCCAAGACTATATGATAGAACATGGATTTAAATCTCAACTCTCAGCACCTAATACACCACAACAAAACGGTGTGTCAGAAAGGAGAAATAGAACCTTGTTAGACATTGTTCGTTCTATGATGAGCTATGCTCAATTGCCTGCCTCGTTTTGGGGATACGCAGTAGAGACTGCAGTTCAAATCTTGAACAGTGTTCCGTCAAGAAGTGTTTCAGAAACACCTTTTGAACTTTGGAAGGGGCGTAAACCTAGTTTACAACACTTCAGGATTTTGGGATGTCCGGCTCACGTACTCGTGACAAACCCAAAGAAACTGGAACCTCGTTCAAGATTATGCCAATTTGTTGGCTATCCCAAAGAAACGAGAGGTGGTCTTTTCTACGACCCACAAGAAAATAAGGTTATTGTATCGAAAAACGCCACGTTCTTGGAGGAAGATCACATGAGAAACCATAAATCGCGTAGTAAATTAGTACTAAATGAAGCTACACATGAACCAACAAGAGTTGTTGATCAAGCTAGACCCTCTTCAAGAGTTGATAGAGGAGTCAACACCTTAAGTCAGTCTCGTCCTTCTCAATCGTTGGGAATGCCAAGACGCAGTGGGAGGGTTGTTTCCCAACCTGACCGCTACTTGGGTTTAGTTGAAACTCAAGTTGTCATACCTGATGATGGCGTAGAAGATCTGTTGTCTTATAAACAGGCAATGAATGGCGTAGACAAGGACCAATAGATCAAAGCAATGGACCATGACATGGAGTCAATGGACTTCAATCCAGTATGGGAAATTGTAGGCCAACCTGATACGAGAAATAGTGCAACGAGGAGATGTGACAGTCACGAGAGGAACCTCGCAGCCATAAGCGAGGAAAGCACATCGAGAGGAAGTATCACCTGATACGAGAAATAGTGCAACGAGGAGATGTGACAGTCACGAAGATCGCTTCGGAGCACAATATTGCTGATCCGTTTACAAAGACTCTCACGGCTAAAGTGTTCGAGGGTCATGTGGAAAGTCCTGGTCTAAGAGATATGTACATAAGCTAATCTAGGACAAGTGGGAGATATGTAATGGGGTATATGGATGCCCTAGTTTATTGTATTTCTATCTCTTGTAACCACTGTTTTAGATTATGATGTACCCCACTAGAGTTTTAGTTCGAGTGGGAGTTTGTTGGGATTTGTGCCCTAAAACTCGTAGTTTGTAATTATGTTCTAATTAATGTAATAAAGTGTTATTATTTCAATAAAGTGTTATTGTTTTCTTATCTACGAGTTTGCCTTTATTTAAACCCTAAATCCAATAAACTAAACATCCAACGTTGTTAAATGAATCTTTAACTGAATGTAATGTACATAAAAAGGATCTCGGTTCGAGATACAACCTAAAGGGTCTATAGTTAGGGGATAAGGTTTGGGTACCATACCCTGGTTAAACTATGGATGTAGCCCACTTTGTATTTGATACAAACACTGTGATCCTAACGTGTTCGTGTAGATGACATGTGAGTGGGGATATCCTATGTAATGAGATTACATAAGACCGGACCACGAAATAGTAACCTCTAGTTGTAACTCTGTTGACTAGTTAGGTTTCTATTTCACTAGGATGACCTAGGCAACTTGATCTCAATCCTGAGCAGGTTACGAACTCTCGTTCGCGAGGGATTGTCCTTTGACTAGTATGGAAGAAAGTGGCTAGTTTTGACGACTCAATATGCCTACCTTCTTGGGGACAATACCGAGAGAGTGGCTGGGAACTTAACTTAGCAAGATGGAATTCACTCTTTCCCGCCTACTAGGGTAAGTAGAGGAATGTTCCCTTAAGTGGTGTCTCCGGGACTTGAACAAAGGGCCTGACCCTCTCATTGGCCCGAGAGTGACTCTGTTTGTTGGTAGGACCACAAACAAATTGTTCATTAGAGGAGCACTGGTACTTAAGGCACAAGATGTACCCCAAGGGTAAAACGGTAATTTGACCCAGCTGGTGTTACGAACATTCGTGAAGAATTGACTTGCTGTTATTGGTCGATATCCGTGGACACAGAAATACATCTGCAGTGAGAATAGTGCACATGTGGGACTTTAGTGGAGTGTTCCCGCAGTTAACGAATGTTGATTGGGAGGTTAATGAGATTAACCGAGCAATCTCGTATCGTTGGAGCTTCTGATCTGTAGGTCCATTAGGTCCACCTTCTAGCTCGTAAAGGGTTCGTAGATTATTTGAATTTGAAATGTTCAAATTCACAAGGGAATATATTTTATGTATATGGTTACGATATAATATATAGTTTTGGAACTATACATTATAAATTTAATGTGAAAATGATTCATATTAAATTATGTGAGAGAATTAAATATTTGAAAGAGTTCGAATATTAAATTTAAATGTGAATGTGATTCATATTTAAAAACTATAGGTTAAAATTTAATGTGCATTAGATGTACATTAAAACTATAGGTTAGAGGGAATGATATGATTAAATTTGATTTAATCTTAATTAAATATAAGAGATTTAATTTGATTAATTAAATATGATTTAATTAATATTTAATTTAATTTAATATTAAATTAATCGAAACGTGTCAGAAGGACACGTTCCCCACCTCCCCCCCCCCCATCGATAGGGAGTGGGGAGGTGATCCCTCGTTTTATTCCTCTCCAATGGAGGACAGGAGGTTGATCGATCGTTTTTGGACAAGCAATTGTAGAATTGCTCTCTCCCTATGACTCTCACATTTTCATTCCCAAAAGTTCTTCCAACTGTTGGAATCCTTCCCACAAAGGAAAGATCTAAGCACTCAGAGGATAGAAGGTTTATTCTTTTGGTGGTGTCCTACTTGGAAATACAGAGGAGTACCTGTGTTGCTACTTTGTTGATTTCAATGGGAGCAAGGAGTTGTTGTGCTGAGGAAAACTACAAAGGTATTCTTCTTCCCTTTAGTTTAATTGTTAATCTTAATATATGTTTGCATGTGAACAATTAATCCATGTCTAATAGGATTAGAATTCATGCTTGTTCTGTATTTTTGGGTCAATGTACTGGTTTTTGTTTCAATTAAAACAACCAAGCACATTAAGATCCGAAACAAGTTTCCGCTGCTCAAGGAGATCAGATCTCCATCAGAGCCAACGAAGGGATCTAATGGACCTACAGATCATGAGCTCCAATGATGTGAAATTAACTGATCAAACTCTTTGATCCAGTTAATCAATATTCATTAACTACAAGTCACTCCACTATAGACTTGTAACTGCACTCTCCTCACTGTATATATTATTGTGTCCACTGATATAGTCATTGTCCATGAGTCGACCCTTCACAAGTTGTTCGTAATCACAGCTGGGTCAAATTACCGTTTTACCCCTTTGATTACCTTTTTGCTCCTTAAGCACCACTGATCCTCTAATGAACAACAAGTCTAAGGTCCTACCTTAGACTCATACCCTCATAGAAGGTGGGACCCCGTTGTTCAAGAGAGGAATGAGTGAATTCCATCAGTAGAGGAATGAGTGAATTCCATCTTGCACAGTTAAGTTCCCAACTACCTACGAGGTTTTGTCCCTGAGAAGGTAGGCTTATTGAGTCGGCTACAGGTCATTCTCACCCATACTAGTCTAAGGACAAACCCACATGGCGGGGAGTTCTTAACTTGCTCAGGATTCAGGTCGAGTCACTAATGACCATCTATAAATTACTAGTCTTATCCTGTTAATGGTGTTACACTGGTTAGACTAATAATTTGCGATCCAGTCTAGTATGATCTCTTCATACAAGATGCCCCCACTCGCATGTCAACTACATGAATGAATTGGATTACCTCATTTGTACTAATTACAAAGTGGGTCGCATCCATGGTGTTACCAGAATGAGGTTTCCAACCTTATTCTTATACCATAGACTATTTAGGTTATAATCTTGAATTCAACCCAATTAGTGTCCACTACACTGATTTCAAGATAAGCGTTATAACCTTGGAGCTTAGTTTATTGGATTTATAAAAGCAAGACTGTAGTCTTATCAAAACAAATAATACTTTATTTAATTGTTCAAGATTACACAAGCTTAGGGCATATATCCCAACAATCTCCCACTTGACCTAAAGCTTGTGGAGTACTAAACATTACATTAATGTAAATATAATAAACTAGGGCATTTAAACCCTTTGTACAAAATACTCCCACTTGCCCTAGTTGGGGAAGACTTGTAAACCTAGACCTTCTAGGTGACTCTCAAATACTTTAGCCTTGAGAGCCTTTGTAAAAGGATCAGCAATGTTGTGCTCTGAGGCTATCTTCGTGAGAATCACGTCGCCTCTATGCACGATCTCTCGGATGAGATGATACTTCCGCTCTATGTGCTTTCTCCTCTTGTGACTTCGGGGTTCCCTCGAATTTGCCACTGCACCACTGTTATCGCAATACAATGTGACAGGCAAAGTCATATTTGGAACAACTTCCAAATTTAGCATAAATTTCCTTAACCAATACCCATGAGTCGACCCTTCACAGGTTGTTCGTAGACACGGTTGGGTAAAATTACCGTTTTACCCCTGTGTCTACCTCTTGTTCCTTAATTCCCCACTGCTCCTCTAATGAACAACATATTGTGATGGTCCAACCATACACACCACCCTTCTCGGGCCAGAGAGAAGGTGGGCGCCCGTTGTCCAAGCCCTAGAGACAACACTTAAGGGAACAACCCCTCTAGTTTCCCTATAGACGGGAACGAGTGAATTCCATCTCTCGTAGTTAAGTTCTCAGCTACCTACTTGGTTCTGTCCCTGAGAAGATAGGCATATTGGGCGAGTAACTGTGACCACCCTCACCCGTACTAGTCAAAAGAATGGACCCTCGCATGACGGTCAGTCCGTAACACGCTCGAGATTCGTGTCAAGTCACTAATGGTCATCTACGAAGTTATTAGTCCTTCTTCACAATGGTGTTACATCAGTAGGTCTAATCAATCACGGTCCGGTCTTGTACAATCTCATTGCACTGGATGCCCCCACTCGCATGTGAACTACATGATCGAGTCAGATCACCTCGTTTGTATCTAATACAAAGCGGGCCGCATCCACAGTGTATCAAGGATTAGGTCTCCAACCCTATCCATATACAATAGACCGTTCGAGTCATTAACTCGAACTTGATCCTCCTTGTGTGTCCACTACACACCGTTCAAGTTCTAGTTCTCTCATAAATTCAATGATCCTGGAGCTTAGTTTATTGGAAAAGTTTATAAATATTGCGAGAAACAAAGTGATGAAATGAATAACTCTTATTAATTTCAAACAATATATTACAAACACGAGATTAGGACAAAAATCCCAACAATTCTGTTGTCGACGTTGAGTGTACTCCGTGACAACAATGTTGTCGTGAGTGTTGGGCGAGCCCCACTACGACAAAGACGATGGGAGTGTTGGGCGGGCCCCACTACATCGTAGAGTAAACGTTGGTTGTATTGAGCGTGTCCTACACAACGTGGATTGTTATATGTTTATATAAGGGTTAATATTATTTATATGCCTTCCAAGATTTTAATAACATACTTGTTGGATTTCTGAAAAGCTATCATGATTCCACGTTTACTTTTAAGGCTTGTTTACAGATGCATATGCTCATAAGTCTTCAGGTGATATGTTTTACGAGTTATAGATTTTAAACTCAGTCACTCACTGAGCTTCATAACTCATTCTTTCAGTATTTTCCTACTTTTCAGGTAGAGATCGGGCTCCCAGTGCCTGATATCCTGCCATAGTCCGCTGGAAGCTCCACAAGTTTGATATGTTGTATGTGGGTGGAGTTGTATAGAAAGTCTATATGTATTATAGGAAGACTATGAAGTAATGTTTGTGTGTACATTCTAAGTTGTCGGTGTGTATAAACCATGGTTTGGTATGTTTTTTGTTGTTATGCCCTTACCCGTTCTAGTTTCAAGAGAGACTTAAAAGAGTTTCTCCTTATGTATGTTTAGTAGTTGTCTAGTTTCCATTTTTTTATGTTTAATATGTTCCATATGCAAGTATAGTATGTTTATCAGGTATAACAGGGTCAACAGGTATTGTTAAGAGGTAATCAATGTCTCTTGGCTTCACGCCGTCTTCCGGGCCAAGTTAGCAGACAGTACGGGAGGGGGTGTGACAACTTGGTATCAAAGTAGTTTGCTCCATGGGGAATTAGATAGAGCAAGTTAGCTCTAGAAGAAACTAAAAAGTAAATAGCAGGTTATTAAGTGAATTCAATAGAACTAGCAAAGCATCGTCAAAGCAAGGATAAGAGGAAGTCTAGTCAGGACTAGAATGTAAACACAAGTCTAGAATTGTGCATTTGAGTTAACTATTCATTACATGTCTAGTATGTTGATATGTTATAGAAGTCATGCCACCACGTACTAGCAGATGATGCAGGCAGGATCTGGACGGGACGCAGGATCCTACCCAAGCCCAATCTGAGAGAAGATCTAGTGCCCCGAGTCCGGATAGGGGCGAGAGTGCAATGAGCTAATTCTTCACAGGAGGTAGGTAAGCCATAGAGAGCAGGGCTAAGTGATCTAGACAAGAAATATAGAATAGATCACCTAAAAGAATTAGGAGCCATAGTGTTTGAAGGTTCCTAAGAACCAGCTGACGCTGAGGTTTCGTTGGATATGCTTGAGAAATGTTTTGATGTGATGATTTGTCCTGGGGAGCTGAAAGTCAAGTTGGGCACATTCTTGTTGTTGAAAGAGGCAGAAGGATGGTAAAAATCAATATTAGCCAGGTGTACTGATGCACGTACTCTAGACTGGCAAACTTTCATAAGCATATTTGAAGATAAGTTTTAGCCTAGCACGTACCGCGAGGCAAAGATGGATGAATTTTTAGAATTGAAGCAAGGGTAACTTTCAGTGGCTGAGTACGAGAGAAAGGATACGAGCTGTCGTGATATGCTGAGGTGATTGTGGCATCTGAGAGTGACAGGTGTCGAAGGTTTGAAAGAGAATTACGTCCTGAGATACGTACCCAGTTACAACTATTTTTTAGTGGACTGTTTTTTCTCAGCTAATAGAGCCTGCTCTACGTGCTGAGCAGAGTATAACATAGGTAAAATTAGTAGTTGATCCTAGTTGTGGGGTTTCGATAACAAACAGTTCTGAGGTCGTTAACAGAGGAGGTTCACACCTAGAGTAAATGTTTCAAGTCGTCAGGACTCAAATAATCATCGAGATCACTGTCTTGTTGTTGTTGATGTGTGTTACCATTGTGGTCAACCAGTGCATTTCAAGAAGGATTGTCAACAGTTGAGAGTAGTCGCACAGAGGGACCAGGGAGTTGGGTCCAAGACAGTTGGGCAACCGAGAGTTCAAGTAGCTGCAAGAGAGGGCACCAACGGTGCTAGATTAAAGAGAGTTGTAGGGAGACCTAGGCAACATGGAAAGGTCTATGCTATGACTCAACAAGAATCAGAAGATGCACCAGATGTGATTACTAGTACAATTTCTATTTGTGATGTACCTGCATGTGTTTTAACAGATCCAGGTGCTACACATTCCTTTTTTTCTTGTATGTTCCTAACTAAGGTGAATAGAAAGTTAGAGCCTTTATTTGAAAGGTTAGTTATATACACTTCAGTTGGTGATGTTTTGCTAGTCGATGCAGTGTTGCGGGACTTTGAGGTCTTAGTAGAAGGTCTCAATATGTTAGTTGATCTTCATCCACTAGAGTTGCAGGTGTGAGATGCAATCTTAAGGATGGATTTCTTATTTACTCATTATGCTTCCATGGATTGCCATGGAAAGGAAGTGATATTTAGGAAACCGAGGTTGGCTGAAGTGATTTTTAGGGGTGAAAGGAAAATTATTCCTACGAGTTTGATTTCAGCAATAAAAGTTGAAAAAGGTATTGAGGAAAGGTTGCACGATGTTTCTTGCACATGTAGTAGAGGTGCAGGAGGAAAAGCTAAAACCATAAAATGTTCTTGTTGTGAATGAATTTTTTGATGTTTTTCTAGCAGATCTGTCAAGGTTGCCACCTGATAAGGAAGTTGAGTTCACTATTGAATTGCTACCAGGAACAACACCTATTTCGCAAGCTCCGTATAGAATGGCTCCAAGCGAGCTCAGAGAGCTGAAGATGCAATTACATGAACTAGTTGACAAGAGATACATCAGATCTAGTGTATCGCCTTAGGGAGCTCAAGTGTTATTGGTAAAGAAGAAAGATGGTACCTTTAGATTATGTATTGATTATAGACAGTTAAACAAGATCACGATACCTAACAAGTATCCTTTACCCCGAATAGATAACTTGTTTGACAAGTTAAGAGAAGCATCAATGTTCTCTAAGATTGATTTAAGATTATGATACCATCAGTTAAAGGTCAGAGAATCAAGTATTCCGAAGACAACTTTCAGAACGAGGTACGGGCACTATGAGTTTTTAATAATGTCATTCGGTTTAACGAATGCACCAGCAATTTTCATGGACCTCATGAACAGAATTTTCCATCAATATTCGGATCAGTTTGTGATAGTATTCATTGATGATATACTAGTTTTTTTCAGTTGACAGGAAAACCCATGAGGAACATTTGAGGATTATTCTACAAACACTATGTAATAAACAGTTGTACACTAAATTCACAAAATGTGAGTTTTGGGTTGAATCAGATATTGTTTTTGGGGACAAAGCTGAATTTTAGTACAACGTTCCATCATCAGACAGATGGTTAGTCAGACAGGACCATCCAGATCTTAGAGAATCATGTTGAGAGTATGTGTTCTTCAATTTAAGGGAAGTTGGGATACACACCTATCACTTATGGAATTCGCTTACAATAACAGCTATCAGTCGAGTATTGGCATGGCACCATTTGAGGCTCTATATAGAAGACCGTGTAGAATGTCTGTATGTTTGAACGAGGTAGGAGAGCGAAAGCTGATTGGTCCTAAGTTGGTACAAGTTACTATAGAAAATATTAAGGTAATCAGGGAGAATTTGAAGGTAGCACAAGATCGTCAGAAGAGTTATGCAGATAAGCGACGAAAAGACATAGAATTCAAAGTCGGAGATCAAGTTTTCTTGAAGTTACCTCCGTAGAGAGGTGTCCTTCGCTTTGGCAAGAAAGGTAAGTTGAGTCCTATGTATATTTGTCCTTATCAAGTAACGGGACGAGTTTGGCCAGCAGCCTATAGACTTGAGTTGCCAGCAGAACTATCTCGAGTACGTGATGTATTTCATGTGTCCATGTTGAAGAAGTAGATTCCAGATCCGACACATGTGTTGCAAGTCAACAAGTTGAGCTGAAACAAGACATGAGTTACGTAGAGGATGCAGTTCAAATCCTCGACACAAAAAAATAACAAGTTTTGAGAAACAAGACGACCCCAATCGTGAAGGTTCGTTGGAAACATCACAGAGTAGAGTAGGCAACCTGGGAGTTAGAGAACCAAATGAGGAAGAAGTATCCGACGATTCTGACTTAAGGACTACTAAATTTCGAGGACGAAATTTATTAAGGGGTAGGCAAGTTGTAAACCCGAGATCTTTCTTTGGAATTTCCTTAAAAAAACAAAAAAAAAAAAGGAAATGTTTAAATATTTTGCCATCTTTGTTTTAAAAAGAAAAGAAAAAGAAAAAAAAAGGAAAGAAAAGGACAAAAGGAAAAAAAGTGAAGAGGGAAAAGACAAAAAAGAGCCCCCACCACCGTTTAAAACCATTCTCATCCATTTTAACCTCATTTCTTTCCATTTCCTCCTCATTTTTCACAAAATAAGCCAGAGCTTCGTGGGAGAGAACTGAAGGAAGAAGAAGGAAAGATGGTTTTGGTTTGAAGCTGAAGAAGAAAGGAGAAAGGTTCAATTGAAGGTTCCATGGAAATTCAATGTTTAACTCAGCCCAGTTCTGATATTTTGATCATTTCGAGCTCCATAAGAAGAGGTAAGAGCTGAGGTTTGAATTTCTTGAAAGTTAACTCATATTTGAACAAAGTTCGTGCAGGAAGCCCGAGCAATATCTGGCCATAAGTTATTGATTTGTAAAGAGGAAGACAAATGACAGAATTTGATGTCAAATCCGAGAAGTCTCTTTTTTTTTATCGTGCTGATCAATAGGATTTGAATCAAAAGCTCTAGTAGGTATGGTTAGAAAGTTTATTGAATTTCCTACAACTTTCTTGAAAAACTCGTGAGTAGGAAATGACTTAAAGATGTTAAAAATTTCAGGTCAAATTTGGGGTGCAGCAGGGAAACAAATCTGGAAACAACAGAAGTTTGTTTTTGGAGAAGACGCTTTCGAGGTATTTTCGAACCAATCCGTTGGGAATTTAAATTTCATTTCTTCCCATGAGTTTTAGAGGGTTCCAAAAGGAAGAATTGGGTATAAAGTACATCCTGTTTGGCTAAGTAATGAAGGAGTTATGAATGTCTGAAGTTAGTGTGTTTTTGTAATTCCAAGGTTGAAATTCATGAGCTCGAGGTTCTAATGCCTAGTTTTTGTTTGTTTGACAAGCCAAGAGGCAATAGGTCGAGTGTACGGGTCAGGATTCTAGTTGTAACACTGTGAGTGACAAAACGAACCTCGATAACGGTTTATAGGCTTGTATTATGCTTATGAAAATGCAAGGTTTTGCTAAAACGAATTGGTTTCAATGTTGATTGTTTTTCCTTTGAACACTTACTTATGAGCATTCATGTTTTCTACAAATGTTTTCAAGTGCTCGTTGTGAGCCAAGATTTCCCGATGAAATTTATATGAGAGCATATGTTTGCAGGTTACTGAAATTTAGTGAAAATGCTATGATTTCAAGCAAGCATGTACTAGCAAAAATGATTTAAAGATTTTCAGCTTTTATGAACAAGCTGAGTGAGCTTGAGTTTTACGAAAGAAAAGATAAGCAGGCATGTTCAAATGTTTTTATGTGTTTTTCTTAGACTCGAATGAGTAAATGACTAAGATATTAAGCTGAGGTTTTGTATAGTCTTGTGTGCACACGGTCATATATTCATTGTCGGCGTTGAGTGTACTCGTGACAACAATGTTGTCGTGAGTCTTTGGCGAGCCCCACGACGACAAAGACGATGGGAGTGTTGGGCGGGCCCCACTACATCATAGAGTAAACGTTGGTTGTACTGAGCGTGTCCTACACAACGTGGACTGTTATATGTTTATATAAGGGTTAATATTATTTGTATGCCTTGCGAGATTTTAACAACATACTTGTTGGATTTCTGAAAAGCTATCATGATTCCAGGTTTACTTTTAACGCTTGTTTATAGATGCATATGCTCATAAGTCTTCAGGTGATATGTTTTACGAGTTATAGATTTTAAACTCAGTCACTCACTGAGCTTCATAGCTCAGTCTTTCAGTATTTTTCCACTTTTCAGGTAGAGATCGAGCTCCCAGTGCCTGATATCCTGCCATAGTCCGCTTGAAGCTCCACAAGTTTGATATGTTGTATGTGGGTGGAGTTGTATAAAAAGTCTATATGTATTATAGGAGGACTATGAAGTAATGTTTGTGTGTACATTCTAGGTTGTCGGTGTGTATAAACCATGGTTTGGTATTTTTTTGTTGTGATGCCCTTACCCGTTCTAGTTTCAAGAGAGACTTAAGAAGAGTTTCTCCTTATGTATGTTTAGTAGTTGTCTAGTTTCCGTTGTTTTATGTTTAAAATGTTCCATATGCAAGTATAGTATGTTTATTAGGTATAACAGGGTCAACAAGTATTGTTAAAACGTAAACAATGTCTGTTGGCTTCACGCCGTCTTCCGGGCTAAGTTAGCAGGCAGTACGGGAGGGGGTGTGAAAACTTGGTATCAGAGTAGTTAGCTCCATGGGGAATGAGATAGAGCAAGTTAGCTCTAGAAGAAACAAAAAAGTAAATAGCATGTTATTGAGTTAATACAATAGAACTAGCAAAGCATGGTCCAAGTAAGGATAAGAGTAAGTCCAGTCAGGACTAGAATGTGAACACAAGTCTAGAATTGTGCATTTGAGTTAACTATTCATTACATGTCTAGTATGTTGATATGTTATAAAAGTCATGCCACCACGTAGTAGTAGACGATGCAGGCAGGATAGGGACGGGACGCAGGATCCTACCCAAGCCCAATTTGAGAGAAGATCTAGTGCCTCGAGTGTCCAGATAGGGGCCAGAATTAAACAACAGGCTAATTCCTCACAGGAGGTAGGTAAGCCATAGAGAGCAGGGCTAAGTGATCTAGACAAGAAATATAGAATAGATCACCTAAAAGAATTAGAAGCCATAGTGTTTGAAAGTTCGAAAGATCTAGCTGACGCTGAGGTTTGGTTTGATATGCTTGAGAAATGTTTTGATGTGATGATTTGTCCTGAGGAGCTGAATGTCAAGTTGGGCACATTCTTCTTGTTGAAGGAGGCAGAAGGATGGTGGAAATCAATATTAGCCTCGTGTAGTGATGCACGTACTCTAGAATGACAAACTTTCAGAAGCATATTTGAAGATAAGTATTAGCCTAGCACGTACCGCGAGGCAAAGATGGATGAATTTTAATTGAAGCAAGGGTAACTTTCAGTGGTTGAGTACGAGAGAAAGGATACGAGCTTTCATGATATGCTGACGTGATTGTGGCATCTGAGAGTGACAGGTGTCGAAGGTTTGAAAGAGAATTACGTCCTGAGATACGTACCCAGTTACAACTATTTCTTAGTGGACTGTTTTTTCTCAGCTAATAGAGCCTGCTTACGTGCTGAGCAAGGTATAACATAGGTAAAATTAGTAGTGGATCCTAGTTGTGGGGTTTCGACAACAAACAGTTCTGAGGTCGTGAACAGAGGAGGTTCACACCTAGAGTAAATGTTTCAAGTCGTCAGGACTCAACGAATCATCGAGATCCTTGTCTTCTTGGTGTTCATGTGTGTTACCAGTGTGGACAGCCAGTGCATTTCAAGAGGGATTGTCCACAGTTGAGAGTAGTCACATAGAGGGACCAGGGAGTTGGGTCCCAGACAGTTGAGCAACCGAGAGTTCAAGTAGCTGCAAGAGAGGGCACCAGCGGTGCTAGACTAAAGGGAGTTGTAGGGAGACCTAGGCAACACGGAAAGGCCTATGCTATGACTCAACAAGAAGCAGAAGATGCACTAGATGTGATTACTATTACAATTTCTATTTATAATGTACCTGCATGTGTTTTAACAGATCCAGGTGCTACACATTCCTTTGTTTCTAGTATGTCCCTAACTAAGGTGAATAGAAAGTTAGGGCCTTTATTTGAAAGGTTAGTTATATACACTCCAGTTGGTGATGTTTTGCTAGTCAATGCAGCGTTGCGGGACTGTGAGGTCTTAGTAGAAGGTCTCAATATGTTAGTGGATCTTCTTCCACTAGAGTTGCAGGTGTGAGATGCAATCTTAAGGATGGATTTCTTATTTACTCATTATGCTTCCATGGATTGCCATGGAAAGGAAGTGATATTTAGGAAACCTGGGTTGACTGAAGTGATATTTAGGGGTCAAAGGAAGATTATTCCTACGAGTTTGATTTCAGCAATAAAAGCTGAAAAAGTTGTTGAGGAAAGGTTGCACGACGTTTCTTGCACATGTAGTAGAGGTGCAGGAGGAAAAGCTAAAACCATAAAATGTTCTTGTTGTGAATGAATTTTTTGATGTTTTTCCAGCAGATCTGTCAGGGTTGCCACGTGATAGGAAAGTTGAGTTCACTATTGAATTGCTACCAGGAACAGCACCTATTTCGCAAGCTCCGTATAGAATGGCTCCAAGCGAGCTCAGAGAGTTGAAGATGCAATTACAAGAACAAGTTGACAAGGGATACATCAAATCTAGTGTATCGCCTTAGGGGGCTCCAGTGTTATTGGTAAAGAAGAAAGATGGTACCTTTAGATTATGCATTGATTATAGACAGTTAAACAAGATCACGATACCTAACAAGTATCCTTTACCCCGAATAGATAACTTATTTGACCAGTTAAGAGAAGCATCTGTGTTCTCTATGATTGATTTAAGATCAGGATACCATCAGTTAAAGGTCAGAGAATCAAGTATTCCTACGACAACATTCAGAATGAGGTACGAGCACTATGAGTTTTTAGTAATGTCATTCGGTTTAACGAATGCACCAACAGTTTTCATGGACATCATGAACAAGATTTTCCATCAGTATTCGGATCAGTTCGTGATAGTATTCATTGATGATATACTAGTTTTTTTCAATTGATAGGAAAGCCCATGAGGAACATCTGAGGATTATTCTACAAACACTATGTAATAAACAGTTGTACACTAAATTCACAAAATGTGAGTTTTGGGTTGAATCAGATAGTGTTTTTGGGGACAAAGCTGAATTTTAGTACAACGTTCCATCATCAGACAGATTGTTAGTCAGACAAGAACATCTAGATCTTAGAGAAACATGTTGAGAGTATGTGTCCTTCAATTTAAGGGAAGTTGGGATACACACCTATCACTTATGGAATTCGCTTACAATAACAGCTATCAGTCGAGTATTGGCATGGCACCATATGAGACTCTATATAGAAGACCGTGTAGAATGCCTGTATGTTGGAACGAGGTAGGAGAGCTAAAGCTAATTGGTCCTGAGTTGGTAAAAGTTACTACAGAAAATATTAAGGTAATCAGGGAGAATTTGAAGGTAGCACAAGATCGTCAGAAGAGTTATGCAGATAAGCGACGAAAGAACCTAGAATCCAAAGTTGGAGATCAACTTTTCCTGAAGTTACCTCCTTGGAGAGGTGTCCTTCGCTTTTGCAAGAAAGGTAAGCTGAGTCCTAGGAATATTGGTCCTTATCAAGTAACGGGACAAGTTGGGCCAGCAACCTATAGACTTGAGTTGCCAGCAGAACTATCTCGAGTACATGATGTATTTCATGTGTCCATGTTGAAGAAGTAGATTCCAGATCCGACACATGTGTTGCAAGCTCAACAAGTTGAGCTTAAACAAGACATGAGTTACGTTGAGGATGCAGTTCAAATCCTCGACAAAAAAAAAAAAAAGAACAAGTTTTGAGGAATAAGACGACCCACTCGTGAAGGTTCGTTGGAAACATCACAGAGTAGAGAAGGCAACCTGGGAGTTAGAGAACCAAATGAGGAAGAAGTATCCGACGATTCTCACTTAAGGACTACTAAATTTCGAGGACGAAATTTAGTAAGGGGGAGGTAAGTTGTAAACCCGAGATCTTTCTTTGGAATTTCCTTAAAAAAAAATAAAACAAAAGAAAAGGAAATGTTTAAATATTTTGCCATCTTTGTTTTAAAAAGAAAAGAAAAAGATAAGAAAAGGAAAGAAAAGGACAAAAGGAAAAAAAGTGAAGAGGGAAAAGTAAAAAAAGAGCCCCCACCACCGTTTAAAACAATTCTCACCATTTTAACCTCATTTCTTTCCATTTCCTCCTCGTTTTTCAAAAAATAAGCCAGAGCCTCGTGGGAGAGAACTGAAGAAAGAAGAAGAAAAGATGGTTTTGGTTTGAAGCTAAAGAAGAAACGAGAAAGGTTCAATTGAAGGTTCCATGCAAATTCAATGTTTAACTCAACCCAGTTCTGATATTTTGATCATTTCGAGCTCCACAATAAGAGGTAAGAGCTAAGGTTTGAATTTCTTGAAAGTTAGCTCATATTTGAACAAAATTAGTGATGGAAGCCCGGGAAATATCTGACTATAAGTTATTGATTTGTGAACAAGAAGGCAGATGAAAAAATTTGCTGTCAAATTCGAGAAGTCTCTGGTTTTTGGGTCGTGCTGATCAGTAGGATTCGAATCAAAAGCTCTAATAGGTATGGTTAGAAAGCTTATTGAATTTTCTACAACTTTTATGAAGAACGCGTGAGTAGAAATCGACTGGAAGATGTTTAACATTTCAGGTATGTTTTGTGGTGCTGAAGGGAAACGAATCTTGAAACAACAGAAGTCTATTTTTGGGGAAGAAAATTTTGAGGTATTTTTCGAACCAATCCGTTGGGAATTTCAATTTGGTTTCTTCACATGAGTTTTAGAGGGTTCCAAAATGAAGAATTTGATATAAAGTACATCCTTTTTGGCTAAGTAATGAAGGAGTTATGAATGTCTGACTTCAAAGTATAAAATCTGTAAAATGCTGGAAAATTAAATGGTGTGTTTTGTAATTCCAAGGTTGAAATTCATGAGCTCGAGGTTCTAATGCCTAGTTTTGGTTTGTTTGATTGGCCAAGAGGAAGTAGGTCGAGTGTACGAGCAAGGGTTCTAGTTCTAACACTGTGAGTGACAAAACGAACCTCGAAGCTGGTTTCAATGCTGATTGTTTTTCCTTTGAAAACTTACTTATGGGCATTCATGTTTTCTACAAATGTTTTCAAGTGCTCGTTATGAGCCTAGATTTTCCGATGAAATTTATATGAGAGCATATGTTTGCAGGTTACTGAAATTTAGTGAAAATGGTATGATTTCAAGGAAACATGTTCTAGCAAGAATTATTTAATGATTTCCAACTTTTATGAACAAGCTGAGTAAGCTTGAGTTTTACGAAAGAAAAGATAAGGATGCATGTTCAAATGTTTTATGTGTTTTTCGGAGACTCGAATGAGTAAATGACTGAGATATTGAGCCTAAGGCTATATAGTACCGTGTGCACACAGGTCATATTCTATTGTCGACGTTGAGTGTACTCCGTGACAACAATGTTGTCGTGAGTGTTGGGCGAGCCCCACTACGACAAAGACGATGGGAGTGTTGGGCGGGCCCCACTACACCGTAGAGCAAACATTGGTTGTACTGAGCGTGTCCTACACAACGTGGATTGTTATATGTTTATATAAGGGTTAATATTATTTATATGCCTTGCGAGATTTTAACAACATACTTGTTGGATTTCTGAAAAGCTATCATGATTCCACATTTACTTTTAACGCTTGTTTACAGATGCATATGCTCATAAGTGTTCAGGTGATATGTTTTATGAGTTATAGATTTTAAACTCAGTCACTCACTGAGCTTCATAGCTCATTCTTTCAGTATTTTCCCACTTTTCAGGTAGAGATTGAGCTCCGAGTGCCTGATATCCTGTCATAGTCCGCTTGAAGCTCCACAAGTTTGATATGTTGTACGTTGGTGGAGTTGTATAGAAAGTCTATATGTATTATAGGAGGACTATGAAGTTATGTTTGTGTGTACATTCTAGGTTGTCGGTGTGTATAAACAATGGTTTGGTATGTTTTTTTGTTGTGATGCCCTTACCCGTTCTAGTTTCAAGAGAGACTTAAGAAGAGTTTCTCCTTATATATGTTTAGTAGTTGTCTAGTTTCCGTTGTTTTATGTTTAATGTGTTCCATATGCAAGTATAGTATGTTTATCAGGTATAACAGGGTCAACAAGTATTGTTAAGAGGTAAACAATGTTTGTTGCCTTCACGCCGTCTTCCGTGCTAAGTTAGCAGGCAGTACGGGAGGGGGTGTGACAGAACAACCCTTCTAGTTCCCTAAGCGCAGGAACGAGAGAATTTCGTCTCGCGTAGTTAAGTTCCTAGCTCCATACTTGGTCCTTTCCCTGAGAAGGTAGGATAATTTGGTGAGTAACTGTGACCATCCTCACCCGTACTAGTCAAAGGACAAACCCCCGCAGGCTGGAGTCCGTAACACGCTCAGGATTCAGGTCGACTCACTAATGGTCATCTATGAAGTTATTAGTACTTACTGTCAACGGTGTTTCATCAGTATGTCTAATAATTCACGGTCCGGTCTTGTACAATCTCATTGAACAGGATGCCCTCACTCGCATGTCAACCACATGAACGAGTCAGATCACCTCATTTGTATCTTAATACAAAGCAGGTCGCATCCACAATGTATCCAGGATTAGGTCTCCAACTCCATCCATATACTGTAGACCGTTCGAGTTATTTACTCGAACGTGATCCTCCTTGTGTGTCCACTACACACCGTTCAATTTCTAGTTCTCTCAAATATTCAATGACCCTGAAGCTTAGTTTATTGGTCAAAGTATGTATTAAATGCGAGACACAAAATAATTAAATGAATAACACTTTATTAATTTCAAATAGTAATTTACAAACACGAGATTAAGACAAAACATCCCAACATGGCGGTCATTCTAAACCTCTGGGGTATCATTGCAATTTTTAATGACCTAGGGATCATAGAATAAAAATCTGCTGAAAAATGATTGGATTTTCAAATTTTTTTTCAAGATCTAATACAAAGTTTTTCTTTTTAGCAAAATGTCGAGTTCTATTATAGCCCTATTAGCTTATGACAAACTCATCGGAGATAATTACCAAAGTGGAAGAACAATATTAACACGATCTTAGTCACCGACGAACTTAAGTTTGCTCTCCATGAGGAATGTCCTAAGGTGCCCAACCTGACTTGATATGAACCAAGACATCTCACGAAGTCGAATTAAATAAAGTCATTCCTAGAAGTTTAACATAAGTTGCATTTAATGAACTCAAGTGCAACTCATCATTTATTAAAGAACAACAAGCTTCATTTATTTGACAAGGACTTCAAGATACTTTAAGATGTGCTTCATTTACTATTGGAAGGTTATAAAGAGTTACAAAGCTAGCAAAGAGACATCATTCTCGGATTTATGGCTAATTTGATGTAAATTTCAGTTTTAAACTCTTGTTTTCAATGTTTTAGGTTACAAAATAGTTAGTGGACATTATGGTATTGATGAGGGTGTAAGTTACAACCCTTAAACTACCATAGGTTATCTTGAGGTTTAATTTTGAAGGCTATAAATAGCCACATGTAATCCATGAAAAAAAAAAAGAAGATTGAAAATGTAATCAAAAGGGGCCTTTGTGCTTTATTATAGCCAAGAGCTATATTTCTTTGCAATTCTTTGTAGATTAGGTTGCATGCTTAGAATCATTCAAGCTTGACTTGATCAATCTTGCTTGTGGAGTGATTCGGATCTTATACAAGTTCTCTTGCCTTGAGATGTGTGATCGACAAGGTAATCCAGTTTTACTTTCCTTGAGTTGATTTTCAAAATTCGTTTTGGGGTCTTTGAGATTGAGTTATCTAAAGGTCTTGTTTCTTTAAGCAAGGTTGTTTCTTTGGCTTCCTTGATTTCATTTTGATTTTGGAGTTTTTCGTTTTGTGATCTAATAGTTTTGTTTGTTGTTAACAAGGTAGATTTGATTTTTCAATTCCTCTTAATTTCTCATCAACATCATGAAGTCTTCGTGATGTGTACGATTGATGGACCAAGGTCTATATCATAGCCAACTTGTCTGAAGTTTTGGCTAAGCAGAGCGAGAACCTGTTCACCGCTAAGGAGATCATAGAGTTGTTGCAGAACATGCTTGGACAACAGTCCTTTCAAGTTATGCACGACGCTCTGAAACATGTGTTCAAAGCTAGTATGAAGGAGGGAACGTCTGTTAGGGAACATGTTCTCGATATGAGGACCCACTTTAACTTGGCGGAAATGAATGGTGCTTTGATTGATGAGTTGAGCCAATTCAGCTTTATCATGGAGACTCTTCCGAAGAGTTTCCTACACTTTCGTAGTAATGTTGTTGTGAATAAGATTATCTACAATTTGACCACCCTCCTCAATGAACTAAAAACCTTCCAATCCTTGATGCGAGTCAAGGGATAGGAAGCTGAGGCAAATATTGCCTTCAGGTTCATTCATAGGGGTTCGACATCAAGAACAAAGTGTGTGGGTTCATCTACAGACTCGAAATGGAAGAAGAAGTTGAAGAAGGTCGATAAAGTTGACCGTGCTCCCGCCTAGAAAGGCAAGAAGGTCAAGGAAGTTGTAAATAAAGGAAAGTGTCTCTACTGCAACGGAGACGACCACTAGAAGAGGAACTGTCCCAGATTCCTTGCAAAAAACAAGAAGGAAGGTAAATGTGATTTACTTGTTACTGAAACTTGTTTAGTGGAGGGTAGTGACTCAGTCTGGATACTTGATTCAGCCACCTCTAACCATGTTTGTTCTTCTTTTCAGGGAATTAATTCCTGGCAGCGGCTGCAGGAGGGAGAGATAACACTCAGGGTTGGATCTGGAGAAGTTTTTGAGCTGCAGCTGTGGGCACGGTGAAGCTTTTCTTTAGCAAGAAGTACTTATTATTAGGTAATTTATACATAGTTCCAGGGTTTACTAGAAACCTAGTTTCTATTTCCTGCCTTATAGAACATTGTATTTCCGTTCATTTTGAAAGTAATAAAGCATTTATTTCATTCAAAGGAAATGTGTTGTGTTCTGCTTCGCTTGAGAATAATTTATATGTTTTAAAGCCTAATTCGGTCAAAAGTGTTTTGAACACTGAATTCTTTAAAACTGCTGAAACGCAAACGAAAAGGTTAAAAGTTTATCCAAAAGAGAACACCCGTCTTTTGCATCTACGGTTAGGCCACATAAATCTCAATATGATTGAGAGACTAGTGAAGAATGGACTTCTAAGCGAGTTAGAAGAAAATTCTTATCGATTTGTGACTCATGCCTTGAAGGCAAAATGACCAAACGACCTTTTAGTGGAAAAGGTTATAGAGCCAAAGAGCCTCTAGAGCTTATACATTCTGACCTCTGTGGTTCGATGAGTGTTAAAGCACGAGGAGGTTACAAATACTTCGTATCTTTTATAGATGACTATTCGAGATATGGGTACGTGTACCTAATGCATCGCAAGTCTGAAGCTCTTGAAAAGTTCAAGGAGTACAAGATTGAGGTTGAGAACCAATTAGGTAAAATGATTAAAACACTTCGATCGGATCGACGTGGAGAGTATATGGATACCTAATTCCTGGACTGTATGAAAGAACATGGAATTGCGTCCCAACTCTCAGCACCTGGTATGCCACAACAGAATGGTGTATCAAAGAGGAGAAATGGAACCCTGTTGGACATGGTTCGGTTGATGATGATTATGCTCGTCTCCCTGACTCGTTTAGGTGTTACGCAGTGGGGACTCCGGTTTACATTTTGAACATAGTTTCGTCGAAGAGTGTTTCTGAAACACCTTTCGAACTCTAGAATTGTCCATGATTTGGGGGTGCCTGGCCAATGTGTTGGTGTGAAACCCGAAGAAGCTGGAACCTCGTTCGTGTTGGGATGTGTGTCCTAATCTCGTACAGTTTGTAAATATACATTTGAAATTAATAAAGAGTTATTCATTTCATCACTTTGTGTCTCGCATTTTATACAAACTTTGACCAATAAACTAAGCTCCTGGGTCATTGAATATATGAGAGAACTAGAACTTGAACGGTGTGTAGAGGACACACAGGGAGGATCACGTTTGAGTTAATGACCCGAACGATCTACAGTATATGGATGGGGTTGGAGACCTAATCCTGGATACACTGTGGATGCGACCCGTTTTGTATTAGATACAAACGAGGTGATCGACTTGTTCATGTGGTTGCCATGCGATGGGGGCATCCTGTACAATGAGATTGTACAAGACCGGACCGTGAATTATTAGACTCTTTGATGTAACACCGCTGTGATGAGACTAATAACTTTGTAGATGACCATTAGTGACTCTACCTTAATCCTGAGCGTGTTACTGACTCCTGTCTGCGGGGGTTTTGTCCTTTGACTAGTACCGGTGTGGTTGGTCACAGTTACTCGCCCAATATGCCTATCTTCTTAGGGACAGGATCAAGTACGGAGTTGGGAACTTAACTACGCAAGATGGAATTCCCTCGTTCCCGCCTTTGGGGAAACTAGAGGGGTTGTTCCCTTAAGTGTTGTCTCTAGGGCTTGGACAATGGGCACCCACCCTCTCAGCGCCCCGAGAGGGTTGTTGTGTATGGTCGGACAATAACAACGTTGTTTCATTAGAGGGGCAGTGGGGACTTAAGGAGCAAGAAGTAGACACAGGGGTAAAATGGTAATTTGACCCAACAATGCCTACGAACAACCTGTGAAGGATCGACTCATGGGTATTGGTTATATCAGTGGACACGTAATATTCTGCACTAACGGGAGTGCAACTACGGGGTTTAGTGGAGTGTTACCGTAGCTAATCAATGTTGATTAACCGGGTCAAAGAGTTTGATAGTGATGGAGATATGATCTCCTTGAGCAGTGGAAACGTGGTATGGGATCGTAATTGTTTGATTGTTTAGGCTGAATCAAAAATCGATACATTGACAAAAATACAGAACAAGCATACTTTTAATGTAATTAAAACATGGAGATATATATGCAAACATGAATAAAGTTTAACAATTGAACTAAGAATGGAAAGGAAATTACCTTTGTGGACTAAATTCTCCAGTAGCAACTCCTTGCTTCAAAACGTAATAACACAACAACTTTCTATGTTTTCTTCCAGCAAGAACACAACCACCAGAGATCACCTTCTATATCACTGAATGCTTAGATCTTTCCTTGGTGGGAAGGATTCCGAATTTTGGAAGAGATTTCGGGAATTGGAGAGTGAGAGAGAGAGAATTCTTGCAGAGAGAACTCTTCACAAAGTTCCAGATCGATCTACCTCCTCTCCTCCAGTGGAGAGGAATAAAACGAGGGATCACCTCTCCACTCCCTATCGATGGGTAGGGAGGTTGTAAACCCGAGATCTTTCTTTGGAACTTCCTTATTAATAAAACAACAAAAGGAAAGAAGAAATGAATGTTTAAAACTTGGTTTTCCATGTTTTAAAAAGAAAAGAAATGAAGCGAAAGGCAAAAGGAAAACAAGGAAGAAAAAGTTTAAACCAGTTTTGTTTGGTTTTGCTTTAAAGATAAAGAAGAAAGAAAAGGAAAGAAATGTTAAAGTTTTGTTTTGTTTTGTAAAGAAAAGAAAAGAAAAGAAAAGAAATGAATGAAAGAGATAAAGGAAAGGAAAAACAAAAAACAAAAGAAAAGAAAAAACAAAAAGGGAAAAAGGGAAAAAGACAAAATAATAAACTTTTCCACCGTTTGCTTTTTATACCTTTATCTTCTCTCCATTTTCTTCTCTATCTTTACAAACCAAAGCTGAAGCTTCGTGGGAGAAGGAGAAAGGAAGAAGAAGAAAGTCATTTTCGTGATTTTTGAGCTGGAGTTGCAGAAGAAAGGAGAAGAACTCAAGGGAATTATTATTGCAGCAAGGTGATCAACTCAGACCAGTTCTGATGTTTTGATCTTCTCGAGCTCCACAGGAAGAGGTAAGAGTTGAGGTTTTATTTTCTTGAAAGCTAATTCATTTTTTAACAAAGTTCGTGAAGGATGCTTGAGCCAATTCTGACCTTAAGTTGCTGTTTTGTGAAGAGGAAGACAGAAGACAGAATTTGCTGCCAAATCCGAGAAGTCACTGATGTTTTGGTTGTACTGAACTGTATACTTGGAGTTAGAAGCTCTAATTGGTATGGTTCGAAAGCTTATTGAATTTCCTTCAACTTTTGTGAAGAAATTGTGAGTAAAATATGTCTAGAAGATGTTTTAAATATCAGGTTAAATTTATTGTGCTGCAGGAAATCCGAATCTGGAAACAGTAGAAGTTAGTTCCTGGGAAGAAGCTTTCGAGGTATTTTTGAACAGATCCGTTGGGAATTTCAATTTCATGTCTTCATATGATTTTTAGAGGGTTCAAAAAGGAATAGTTTGGTATAAATTACATTATTTTGGGATAAGTAATGAAGAAGTTATGGCTGTCTGAAAACAGGGCATAAAATCTGAAAATGCTGGAAATTTTGAAAGTGTGTCTTCTTGTAAGTTTAAGGTTAAAAAGCATGAGCTCGAGGTTCTAATTGTTGAATTTGGTTTGTTTTACAGGCCAAGAGCAAATAGGTCAAGTGTACGGGCCAAGGTTCTAGTTTAACACTGTGAGTGACAAAACGAACTTCAAAAATGTTCTATATGCTTGAATTATGTTTTAAGAAATACAAGTTTTGTTTGAATGAAAGGGTTTAGATGTTTATTGTTTTCCTTGAACACTTGTTTATGAGCATTCATGATTTCTTAGAAATGTTTTAAAGTGTTCATGGTGAGCCTATATGACTTGATAAATTTATACATGAGCATATGTCTAATGATTGCCGAAATTTATGGAAATGTTATGATTTCAAGCAAGTATGTACTAGCGAGTATGTTTTAAAGATTTTCAGTTTTATGAACAAGCTGAGTAAGCTTGAGTCTTATGAAAGAAAAGATAAACAGGCATGTTAAAATGTTTTCATGTGATTTTCTGAGATATTGAGCCCGAGGCTATATGGGATCGTGTGCACACAGGTCATTTCTGTTGTCAACGTTGAGTGTACTCCGTGACAACAGTGCTGTCGTGAGTGCTCGGCGGGCCCCACTACGACAAAGACGATGGGAGTGCTGGGCGGGCCCCATTACATCGTAGAACAAACGTTGGTTGTACTGGGCGTGCCCTACACAACATAGATTGTGACATGTTTTAAAAAGAGTTTATATCATTTACATGCCTTACGAGATTTTAACGATATACTTGCTGGTTTTCATGAAAAGTTATTATGATTACACAGTTACTTTTAACATTTGATTATAGATGCATATGCTCATAGGTGGCCAGGTGATATGATTTATGAGCTAATGGTTTTCTTTTAAACTCAAGTCACTCACTGAGCTTCATAACTTATTCTTTCAGTGTTTGTCCCACTTTTCAGGTAGAGATCGAGCTCCTGGTGCCTGAAAACCTGCCATAGTCTGCTGGAAGCTTCACAAGTTTGATATGTTGTACGTGGGGGGAGTTGTATAGAAAGTCTCTATGTATAGAAGAAGGACTATGAAGTTATGTTTATGTATACATTTTAGGTTGTTGTTGTGTATACCATGGTTGGGTATGTTTTTGGTTGTGATGTTCATATCTCTTTTAGTTTTCCAGAGAGTCTTAAGTAGGGTTACTCCTTACGTAGGTTACGTAATTGTCAATAATCCGTTGTGTTATGTTTAAAGTGTTTCTTATACAAGTATAGTATGCTTATCAGGTAAGGCAGGGTCAATAGGTATCGTTAGAGAGGTGAACGATGACTGTTGGCTTCACGCCGTCTGTCGGGCTAAGTTAGCAGGTAGTTCGGGAGGGGGTGTGACAACTTGGTATCAGAGCAGTTAGCTCCATGGGAATGAGATAGGGCAAGTTAGCTCTGAGAATAAAGTAAAAGTCATAGCAAGTTATTGAGTTAGTTCAGATCGAACTAGTTGAGTATGGTCCAAATAAGGATAAGAGTAAGTCCAGTTAGGGCTAAAATGTGAATAGAAGTTTAGTATTGTGTATTTGAGTTAAGTATCCATAGCATGTCTAATGTGTGATATGTTATAGGAGTCATGCCCCCACGTACTAGCAAACGATGCAGGCAGGATCAGGACGGGACGCATGATCCTACCCAAGGCCAATCTGAGAGGGGATCTAGTGCCCCAAGAGTTCAAAGTGAGGTCAGAGATGAGCAACATGTTAGCTTCTCACATGAGGTGGGCAGGCCAGAGAGAGCAGGGCCAAGCGACCCAAAAAAGGCGTATGGAATAGAACGTCTGAAGAAATTGAGAGCCACAGTGTTTGAGGGTTCCATAGACCCAGCTGATGCTGAGGTTTGGTTGAACAAGCTTGAAAAATGTTTTGATGTGATGAGTTGCTCTGAGGAGCAAAATGTTAAGTTGACCACATTCTTGCTGCTAAAGAAGGCAGAAGGATGATGGAAATCAATGTTAGCCAGTTGTAGTAATGCACGTACTTTACAATGGCAAACTTTCAGAAATATATTTGAAGATAAATATTACCCTAGCACGTACCGAGAGGAAAAGAGGGATGAATTTTTAGAATTGAAGCAAGGGTCACTATAAGTGGCTGAGTACGAGAGAAGGTATACCGAGCTATCACGGTATGCTAATGTTATTGTGGCATCTGAGTGTGACAGGTGTCGACGATTTGAAAGAGTGTTACGACCTGAAATACGTACCCCAGTTACAACCATTGCTAAGTGGACTGACTAGACGAGCTAGGATCAACAACACTTGTTGACGTACTAACACCATCAGCAACTCTTGCTGATGAACTGTCCATTTCATTCAACACAATCTTACTCCCGTGTAAGTGATCCCTGATGTGGTCTTCCTCAAGGAAAGTGGCGTTTGTCGACACAAGCACCCTATTGTCCTTAGGATCGTAAAAGTAACCACCTCTAGTCTCTTTTGGGTAACCTACAAAGAGGCACAACTTTGAATGGGGTTCCAACTTCTTCGGATTTGACACCAACACATGGGTCGGGCATCCCCAAATTCTGAAATGATGTAAACTGGTTTTACGACCATGCCAGAGTTCGAAAAGTGATTCAGAAACACTCTTCGATGGAACTGTGTTCAAAATGTAAACTGCAGTCTCCACTACGTAACCCCAAAAAGAATCAGGGAGACGAGCATAACTCATCATCGATCGAACCATGTCCAACAAGGTTCTGTTTCTCCTCTCCGATACACCATTCTCACAGTGGCATACCAGTGTGTTGAGTTGGGGCGTAATTCCATGTTCTATCATATAGTCCTGGAATTCAGTGTCCATATACTCTCCACCTGGATCCGATCGAAGTGTTTTAAGCGATTTACCTAAGAGGTTCTCAACCTCAGTCTTGTACTCCTTGAACTTTTCAAGAGTTTCAGACTGCTTGTGCATTAGGTAAATGTACCCATACCCCGAATAATCATCTATAAAAGATACAGAGTATTCGTAATCACCTCGTGCTTTAACATTCATCGGACCACAGAGGTCAGAATGTATGAGCTCAAGGGGCTCCTTGGCTCTATATCCTCTTCCACTAAAAGGACGTTTGGTCATTTTGCCCTCAAGGCATGACTCACACACCGGTAAAGAGTTTTCTTCCAACTCGCTTAGAAGTCCACTCTTCACTAGTCTCTCAATCCTATTGAGATTAATGTGGCCTAACCGAAGATGTTAAAGATGAGCACTTTCTTTTGGAGAAACTTTTAATCTCTTAGTTAGCGTTTCAGCTGTTTTAAACAATTCGGCGTTCAAAACACTTTTAACCGAATTAGGGTTCAAAACATATAGATTGCTCTCAAGCGAAGCAGATCAAATCAAATTCCCATTTCGAGAAATAAACGCTTTATTACTCTTGAATGAAACAGAAATATTTTATTCTAATAGGCAGGAAATAGAAACTAGGTTTCTCGTAAACCCAGGAACTATGTACATATTATCTAATAATAAGTACTTTCCGCCAAAAAACAGATTCACCGTGCCTATTGCTGCAGCTGAGACAACTTCTCCGGATCCAACCCTGAGTGTTATCTCACCCTCTTGCAGCCGCTGCCAGGAACTTAATCCTTGAAAAGAAGAGCAAACATGGTTAGTGGCGCCTAAATCCAATATCCAAGCAGAGTCATTACTCTCCAATAAACAAGTTTCTGTGACAAGTAAATCACATTTACCTGTCATCTTCTTTTCATCAAGGAACTTGGGAACTCCTTTTCAGGTGTCCGTCCCCGTTGCAGTAGAAACACTTTCTGGCAACATCCTTGATTTCTTTGCCTTTTAGAGCGGCAACGCGGTCAACCTTAACTTCCTTCAACTTCTCCTTCTTCCCGTAAGGGCCTGAAGAGTCTACAAACATTATCCCAGAGGTCATACCCCTGTGAAAAGGTCTTAAGGCAACACTTGCCTCAACTTCCTGTCCCATAGTTTGCACCAAGGACTGGAAGGTTTGGAGATTGTTGAATAGGACCGTTTAACCGAGCACCTGAGGACCCTCCTCAGTGAGCGCAAACTCCTGGTCGTCATTTACCAAAATCGTGTCTATATTTGTTTTCTACGAAATACTATCGCTGACTAACTTAACGGAAACTAAAGGAGCGTTAAAAGCGTTTGACATTTTGTTGCTGCAAAAAAATGAAAAAGCTTTGTATTAGTCTCGCAAAAACTTTTGAAAATCCAATCGAGTTTTAGCAATTTTTATCCTATGATCCCTAGGTCATTCAAAAATTTGCAATGATACCCTAAAGGTTTAGAATGACCGCCACCGTAGGGTAGACAAAACCACTCCTCCTCTAGGACGAGACTCTCTCGACCAGACCCTAATACCAGAATAACTCTTATTCCATTAGGCATCCGATACCATTTTTCGGTCAGAATCCATTAACTCTTAATGAATCCTGTGAGTGTCACCCTCAATCTTTAAATTTCCAAGTATCCGTCCAAACAATAGCGCCGTAGGGAGGACTAAGAAGGAAAACCAACAAGGAAATCGTATCCCTTTCGGGAATTCTCGGTGTTCCGACTCCCATGATCAAGGCCCTCCGTATGGATTGTCTGGTCCTGGCCAAACTAGCAGGCGGATCATAGGCGTCTCACGGTGTGAATCGAAAGAAGAGACCGTGGGTCCCGTTTTCATAGATCCCGCTCCCACTCACTATAAGTACTCTCTCCATTCATCTTGATATTGACCCATACAAATGCCACCCGTAGGGGGATGCTCCCATTTGCGCCACGAGGCCGAGCATGGATCTCACGGTGCGAACTTAACGGATATTTGTGGATGGAAAATTAAATGTATCTCATACACTTTATTTCCTCCCACTCAGCACTTTAAAATAATCAGGATTGACCTAGATAAACCGACTAAAATTTACATAAGTCTACCAATATAACTCTTATATTGGATTAGCCTAAGTTTATAATCACATTATTAACTTAGGTTTATGTGAGTAAATTAATTAACACTTAATTAACGGCACTCACGAGAATATAACCTAAGAATCTTCGGACCGAATTCACTCCCAGGTCGGTTTCTAGATAGGGGTGTTCCGGAAGCGTCAACTTAAATACCCCATCCTTAGACAAAACCTTCCTTAGACAGAGTTACTTATCAGTCTCCATTCAAAGGTTATATTTGATTTCCTAATTCTAATCTTATTAGAATTAGAAAACCTAAGTCTAATTATTCAAGTTCTAAACATTTTAAAACTAATAATTAACTTAGGTTACATGCATTTTTATGTTATAGTGCTTGATCATTCATCACATGAATAATACTATACAATAACATGCATTCATCACATGAATTAAATGCATGAGCATGCTTTTAATTTAAAAATATAACACTTATATTAAATAAATTAAATCATGCGAACATTATATTATAACTCTTATAATATAATCCTATCATGCATACTATATATTATAACTCTTATAATATAAATATGATGCATGAAATGTTTAACCTAAGGTGAGATTTTAAATCTATATGGCATACTCTATGCACATAGAAAAAAATTAAATCATACATCTCATGCATAAAATAATTAAATAGCAATATTGGACCGATTTTTGGCACCCTAGGGACATAAAATTAAATTAATTAACATTAATATAACTCATATATTAATATTAATTAAAATAATTAAACAAAATACATTTATAAAACCAACATTACAAATAAATAAATAAATAAATAAATAAACTGGCAGTTGCACAATCGCAAGCTCAAACTGGCGCACACGACCACGTTTCCCGCTTTTTCCACGCCTCCACGAACCACTACGCCAAGCGATGTAACGATGTAACTGCGTTGCAACGCTAAAATGTATAGCGTCGCAACGCTGATGGATTCTGTCCGAGTAAAAAAAAAAAAAAAAACTGGCAGTTGCATAACTGTCGGCTCGAACTGCCCACCACGATGCACGCCTCCCGCTTTTTCCGCGCTCCACGCAACACTACGCCACAGCGTTGTAACGATGTTCTGCATTGCAACGCTAAAATGTATAGCGTCGCAACGCTGATGAACTTCCAGCAACATCATTTTTGCAGTTTTTCACCGGAATCGCCCGTTTTTGCTCCGTTTTCTTCACGATAACTCTTGTAACGAACGACACGGACTTACAGACTCGATTTACATTAAAAAATGCCCAAAACTACGGGCTCTTACATTGATCTCATCAACTTTAATGTAAATCTAAAAAATGCCAAAAACCGAAAACATCCAAAATTGCAAACCATTAACATTCATCTCATGAAAATTAATGCTACCCACCTAATTTTTAAGAATTCATAGAAAACACAACGAAGAGCAACGATTGCCTCTGATACCAATTGATCGGATTTTGAATTTCCGCAGCGGAAGACGTTGTGAAACGTCGTTGATCCGTTGTGTAATTCTTATCTTAAAATTGAATCTATCTCATAGATCCTATGTTAAACATGCAAAGAAGAAGAAGAAAACAGTAAGTAAAAAGTACTAACCTTTTGAAGAACTCTTCTTCAACGTTTTCTCCTTCTTCGGTCACGATCTCTCTAGATCCAACGTTCTCCTCGAAACGAACCACGATCCGAACAGGGAGACACCTCCAATGGGTCTTCTCGGTTGTTCTCGTGAGGTTGAGGGAGAGTAGGTGGGACTCCCTTTGGTTTTGGGTGAGGAGAGAATGATAGAGAATTGAGAGAGGATTTGAGAGAGAATCCCTTGCTCTCTTTGGATGGAAATCCAAGAAATGGCAAAATGTATCATGAGATGCCTTTGAATGCATCCTTTTATAATGGTGTGGGGTAGAGTTAAAATCTCCACCAATTCACCATTTTACCACAACTATATAATATACAAATCATATTTGCATATTATATAATATAAGGTATCTCATACCTTATTATACAAATCTCATTTGCATAAATGTGGAATTATGAATTGAATCACATTCAATTTAATTTCTCTCAATTCTATTTCTCCAAATAGCACTAATAAATCAATTAGGCTATACTATAGTTTATTATGAATCTCATTGACATCAAACTATATATTATATCATCTATATCTCATATAAATGACATAAATACCCAAATAATGAATTTGAACACTTCAAATTCACACCAAATCAGAACCCTCAATTTGTCCAATTTGAGCCAACCGAGGACCTAATGGACCTACACGTGACGAGCTCCAATGATCCGAGAATAACTTATCAAACTCTTTGACCCGATTATTCAACATTCATTAGTTACGGTAACACTCCACTAAAGCCCGTAGTTGCACTCTCATCACTGTAGGACAAGTTGTGTCCATCGATATAACCAATACCCATCACGACCCTTCACGGGTTGTTCGTAGTCACACTTGGTCAAATTACCGTTTTACCCACAGTATGCGCCTCTTGCTCCTTAAGTCCCATTGCTCCTCTAATGAACAACTACGTTGCATGGTCCAACCATAAACAACAACCCTCTCAGGCCAATGAGAGAGTGGGGCCCCGTTGTTCAAGCCTTTGAGACAAAGACTTAAGGGAACAACCCTCTAGTTTCCCTAAGTCGGGACGAGTGAATTCCTTCTTGCGTAGTCAAGTTCCCAACTCCCACGTGGTCCCCGCCCCGAGAATGTAAGCATATTGGGCGAGCAACAAAGGTGGCCACCCTCACCCATACTAATCAATGGATGGACCCATGGGCGAGTCCGTAACACGCTCGTGGATTAAGGTCAAGTCACTAATGGTCATCTACGAATTTATTAGCTCTATCTTTGTTAACGGTGTTACATCGGTGGGTCTAATAATTCACGGTCCGGTCTTGTACAATCTCATTGCACAGGATGCCCCCACTCGCATGTCAACCACATGAACGAATCAGATCACCTCGTTTGTATCTAATACAAAGTGGGCCGCATCCACAGTGTATCCAGGATTAGGTCTCCAACCCTATCCATATACTGTAGACCGATTGGGTCATTAACTGGACGCGATCTTCCCTGTGTGTCCACTACACACCGTTCAAGTTCTTAGTTCTCTCATAATACAATGACCCTGGAGCTTAGTTTATTGGATTATGTTTATGAAAAATGCAAGACACAAAGTTTAAATAAATAACTCTTATTTATTACACAATGTTGAAATAAATAACTCTTATTCATTTACAACTTGGAATATTACAAACTACACGAGATGAGGACATACATCCCAACAGTTGTCACACCTAGTGATGACAGTGAGGATCCATTGCCTTGTGATCAAGCAATGGATGACATAGACAAAGACGAGTGGATTAAAGCCATCGACCAGGAAATGGAGTCTATGTACTTCAATTCCGTTTGGGATCTTGTGGATCAACCTGATGGGGTTAAACCTATAGGTTCTAAATGAATCTACAAGAGAAAACGGTGTGTACATGGGAAGGTGCAGACCTTCAAAGCTAGACTCATGGCAAAGGGTTATACCAACGAGAAGTGGTTGACTATGAGAAAACCTTTTCTCATGTTGCCATGATGAAGTCTATTCGAATCCTTCTTGCCATTGTTGCATATTATGACTATGAAGTATGGCAAATGGATGTCAAGACAGCCTTTCTGAACGATAATCTTGACGAAAACATCTACAAGGACCAACCCAAAGCGTTCATTGAACAAGACAATGAGCAAAAGGTTTACAAGCTTAAACTATCCATTTATGGGTTGAAACAAGCCTCTAGGTCTTGGAATATAAGGTTTGATGAGGCTATCAAATCTTATGGCTTTTATGAAAATGTTGATGTGTTGGGATTTATGCCCTAAACCTGTGTAATCTTGATCAATTAAATAAAGTGTTATTTGTTTTGATAAGATTACAATCTTGCTTTTATAAATCCAATAAACTAAGCTCCAAGGTTATAACGCTTATCTTGAAATCAGTGTAGTGGACAATATTTGGGTTGAGTTCAAGATTATAACCTAAATAGTCTATGGTATAAGAATAAGCTTGGAAACCTCATACTGGTAACACCATGGATGCGACCAACTTTGTAATTAGTACAAATGAGGTAATCCAACTCATTCATGTAGTTGACATGCGAGTGCGGGCATCCTGTATAAAGAGTTCATACAAGACTGGATCGCAAATTATTAGTCTAACCAGTATAACACCGTTAAAAGGATAAGACTAGTAATGTATAGATGGTCATTAGTGACTCGACCTGAATCCTGAGCAAGTTAAGAACTCCTGCTTATAGGGGTTTGTCCTTAGACTAGTATGGGTGAGAGTGGCCTGTAGCCGACTCAATAAGCCTACCTTCTAAGGGACAGATCCTCGTAGGTAGCTGGGAACTTAACTGTGCAAGATGGAATTCACTCATTCCTCTACTGAGGAATTAGATAGGTTATTCCCTTAAGAACTTACTCCAGGTCTTGAACAATGGGGCCCCGCCCTCTATAAGGGTATGAGTCTAAGGTGAGAGCTTAGACTTGTTGTTCATTAGAGGATCAGTGGTGCTTAAGGAGCAAAAAGGTAATCACAGGGGTAAAAAGGTAATTTGACCCAGCTGTGATTACGAACAACCTGTGAAGCGTCGACTCATGGGTAATGACTATATCAGTGGACACAATAATATCTACAGTGAGGAGACTGCAGCTACAAGTCTATAGTGGAGTGACTTGTAGTGAATGAATATTGATTAACTGGATCAAAGAGTTTGATAAGTTAATTTCACATCATTGGAGCTCATGATCTGTAGGTCCATTAGATCCCTCCGTTGGCTCAACATCGTAATATAGAGGGTATAAAGTTAGGAGTGAAATTGAAGTGTTCAATTTCATACATGAGGAGTTATATCAATTATATATGATATAATTGATATAATATATAGTTTTAATGTTATTTAGACTATATACTAAAGAGAGATTAAAGGAGGGGTAGGATGGTCATTTCCATCCCAATTCTCTATATATATAGTTGCATGAGATGCAACTAGGTTAAGGGTTTTTTTCATAGAATCAGTAGCCTCCTTGTTGTGTTGTTGGAAGAGTTCAAAAAACATACATCTCTCTCAAAATACCTCACATCTCCTAAAGGGAACCCACCTTCCTCCCTCACCTAGAGAACAACGGAGAAGATCCGGTGGTCGTGTCTTCGCACGTTGGTGTTCTTGTTGCTGAGATCGTGACCGTTGAGAGAGGAGTACTTGAAGAAAGGTTCTTCAAAGGTAACTTCTTGTTGTCCAAACTCTTATTTTATGCTTAATCTATGTTTTACATTCTTGAAATTTCCATTGTAACTGAATCAAGAGCGCGCGATTCACAATCGCTTCCGCTGAGGGGACTTCGATTCCCTTCAATTGGTATCCGAGCCCAATTGCTTTCTTGATTTATGTTCTAGATTTTTCAAGAACTTGGTGGGATTTACTGTTTTGTGCATGAGATGTATGAACGGTTTTTGTGAAATTAGATGTTTTCAATTTTGGCACTTAGATTTACAATTTCATTGAAATGTTCAATGTAAGGGCCCGGTGTTTTGGGCAAATTTAATTATAAATCGAGTTTGTAAGTCTGTGTCGATCGAGGAAAGCGGTTGCTGAGAAGATCAGAGCAAAAACGAGCAAGGAATGGAGATTCCTATTGTTGTTTTGTGAATGGCGTTGCAACGCCCTTCGGCGTTACAAACGCCATCTGCAGCGGCGCGCGCGCACCGGAGAAGACGACAGCGTTGCAACGCTGTGGGGTTGCGCAACGCTCGACAGAAAACGACAAAAGCAGCGTTGCAACGCCGAAGCAGTTTCACGCGAGGAGCAACAGGCAAAAAATGGATTTTTATTAATATATTTAATTATAAAAACGTTTTATATTTAATATATTTAATATATTTAATTTTAATTAATATAATTACATTATATTAATAAAATTATTTCTAGGGTGCCAAAATTGGTCTAATTTTTGCTATTTTAATTATGCAATTGTTGTGTAATTATTGCCATGCATAGTGTATGCTTGTATTTTAGAAATCCCACCTTAGGTTAAGCATTTTCATGCATCACTTATAATATAAGGAGTTATATTATATAGTTTGCATGATTAATTAATATAAGGTTGTTATATTAATTTTTGGACAACATTGACATGCATTATATTTCATGAGATGAATATGCTATGAATGTTTTATTATTCATGTGATGAATGATCAAGCACTATAACATAGTATGCATGCCACCTAAGGTTAGTTATTAGTTTTAAAGTGTTTAGAACTTGGAAATAATAGACCTTAGGTTATCTAGTTCTAATTAGATTACAATTAGGAACCAAGTAATTTATAAGCTATGATTAAAAGAGGAACTCTGTCTAAGGAAAGTTCTGTCTAGGTTTGGGGTATTTAAGTGACTTTGAAACTAATACCCCTACCAGAAACTGACCTCGGAGTGAAATTTAATCAGAGAGTCTTATAAATTACAGTAGCGTCAGCGGGTTTATTAAGAGGTTAATAAACTAGAAATCCTAGGTTTAATATAAGGAGTTATATTAAAAAACTCAGGATAAAATCAATATAAGAGTTATATTGATTATCAATATAAGAGTTATGTTGATAGAGTTAGGTAAAACCATTAGCCAGGTTTTAGCCTAAGAAAGATTCCTATAGACTTAAAGTATTCAGTGGGAGGAAAACGTGTATGAGATACATATTTTTTTCACCTACGCTATCTCTGGAAAGTTCACACCGTGAGACTCATACTTGGCCTCGTGGCGCAAACGGGAGCGTCCCCCTTCGGATGGTGTTTGTATGAGTCAATACCAAGGTGAATGGAGAGGGTACTTATAGTGAGTGAGAGCAGGTTTAGTGAAAACAAAACCAACGGTCTCTTTTGTCGGTTTACACCGTTAGACCACTATGGTCAGCCTGCTAGTTTGGCCTGGACCAGACAATCCCTTCGGAGGGCTTGATCATAGGGGATCTAATACAGTAGACACCCGAAAGGGATAAAGATTTTCTTAGACTATTTTCCAATCTAGTCCTCCCTTCGGCGGATTTTATTGGATCGAGACTCTGGGATCTAAAGACAAAGGGTTACACTCACGGGATACAAAAGTTGTGTATGTATCCAGACCGAAAAATGGTAACTAAAACCTAAGGAATAAGAGTTATTCTGGTATTAGGTTTTGGTCAAGAATGTCTTGATCCAGAGGAGGAGTGTTTTTTATTACCCTTCGGTGTCATACATTCTAAACCTTTGGAGTATCATTGCAAATTATAAATGGCCTAGGAATCATTTGATAATTAACTAAAACATGTTTGGATTAGAGTTATAGCAAGAAACTCATACAAGTTTGTTTGTAAATTTTCAGCAAAAATGTCTAGCTCTATGATTTCCTTATTGGGTGCGAAAAAGTTAACCGGAGAGAACATAGTGACATGGAGGGATGGACTCAACATAATTTTGGTTACGCATGATCTTAAGTTCGTTCTCAATGAGGAGTGTCCTCAATTTCCTTCTCAAAATGCATCTCAAGCTGTTGAGGATGCATATGATCGCTGGATTAATGCCAACGAAAAGGCGAAAGCCTATATCCTGGCTAGCATACCTGATGCTTTAGCCAGGAGGCTGGAGGGCAAGGTCTCAGCTCGAGAGATCATGGATTTTGTGCTAAATTTTTCTAGACAACCGTCCAAACAAATTCGGCATGAAGCCCTAAAGTTCGTTTGTAACGCACGTATGAAGGAAGGAACAACGGTGAGAGAACATGTTCTCAATCTGATTGCCCACTTCAATATAGCAGAATTAAACGGAGCGGTCATAGATGAGAAATGTCAGATTTTGTTCATCCTAGAATCTCTTCTGAAGAGTTTTCAGCGATTCCATAGCAATGCAAATGATGAACAAAGATAGAGTATGATCTGACTTCTCTGCTACATGAGCTGCAGAATTATCAGTTTCTTACGGATGATAAGAGACAACAAATTGGAGAGGCAAATTTGTTTGCTCATTCCAAAAGTTCTCAGGAGGATTCGTCCTCAGAGATAAGAACTGCAACCATGCTTCTGGACTTAAAAAGATACAGAAAAAGAGGAAAAAGAGCAGATAAAGAGCAACTGTCCAGCACATGTGCTTGTGACAAATCCAAAGAAGTTGGATTGACGTTCAAAGTTGGGCCTATTCATAGGATACCCAAAAGAAACAAGAGGTGGTTTATTCTATGATCCTAAGGAAGATAAGGTCTTTTTGTCGACAAATGCCACTTTCTTGGAGGAGGACTACAAAAGGGACCACAAACCAAAAAGTAAGGTAGTGTTGAATGAGTTAGACAGAAAAATAGCAAAGGTTGCTGATAAGAACACTAGTACATCAACAAGAGTTGTTGATACTAGTTTGTCTAGTCAAGAGGTTCCATCTCAATAGTTGAGTATGCCTCGACGTAGTGGGAGGGTTGTGATACAGCCTGACCGTTACATGGGTTTAGCTGAAACGCAAGTTGTTATACCAGATGACAACTGCGAGGATCCATTGACTTATAATCAAGCAATGGTTGATATTGACAAAGACAAATGGGTCATAGCCATGGACCAAGAAATGGAGTCTATGCACTTCAATTCTATTTGGGATCTTGTAGATAAGCCTGATGGGATAAAACCTATAGGTTGTAAGTGGATCTACAAGAGAAAACGTGGTGTAGATGGGAAGGTGCAAACCTTTAAAGCTAGACTTGTAGCAAAGGGTTATACCCAGGTTGAAGGGGTTGACTTTGAGGAACCCTTTTCACCTGTTGGTATGGTAAAGTCTATTCGTATCCTTCTTGCCATTGCCGCATATTATGACTATGAGGTATGGCAAATGGATGTCAAGACAGCCTTTTTGAATGACAATCTTGAGGAAACCATCTACATGGACCAACCCAAAGGGTTCATTGAACCAGGACAAGAGCAAAAGGTTTGCAGGCTTAAAAGGTCGATTTATGGACTGAAACAAGCCTCTAGGTCCGAAATATAAGATTTGATGAGGCTATCGATCTTATGGTTTTGACTTAATGATGATGAACCTTGTGTCTACAAGAAAATCATCAATAGTTCTGTCGCTTTCCTAATTCTCTATGTGGATGATATCATACTCATTGGGAATGGTGTAGGTTATCTTACTGACATCAAGGAAACGGCTGGCTACGAAATTCCAAATGAAAGATTTGGGTGATGCACAGTTTGTTCTTGGGATCCGCATTATGCAGGCACCGCAAGAATAGAACACTAGCCTTGTCTCAAGCATCATACATAGACAAAGTGTTGTCAAGGTTTAAGATGCAAGATTCCAAAAAGGGCTTGTTACCTTTTAGACATGGAATCCATTTGTCTAAGGAACAATGTCCTAAGACACCTCAAGGAGTTGAGGATATGAGACGGATTCCTTATGTATCAACTGTTGGGAGCCTGATGTATGCCATGTTGTGTACTAGGCCCGACATCTGCTTTGCGATTTGGGATGGTCGGTGAGGTATCAATCCAATCCAGGACTTGAACACCGGATAAATGGTTAAAACGATCCTTAAGTATCTTTAGAGAACAAGGAACTACATGCTTGTGTATGGGGCTAAGGATTTGATCCTTACAGGATACACGGATTCTGACTTTCAGACTGATAAAGATTCTCGGAAATCTACATCAGGGTCAGTTTTCACTCTTAACGGAGGAGCTATAGTATGGCGAAGCGTCAAGCAAGGATGCATCGCTGATTCCACCATGGAGGCCGAATATGTAGCAACTTGTGAAACAGCTAAGGAGGTCGTTTGGTTAAGGAAATTTATGCTAAATTTGGAAGTTGTTCCAAATATGACTTTGTCCGTCACTGCTTTGTATTGCGATACTTGATGGTGTAGTGGCAAATCCGAGGGAACCCCGAAGTCACAAGAGGGAAAGCACATAGAGCGAAAGTATCATCTCATCCGGGAGATCGTGCACAGAGGAGACGTGATTGTCACGAAGATAGACTCATAGCACAACATTGTTGATCCTTTTACAAAGGCTCTCACGGCTAAAGTATTTGAGAGTCACCTAGAAGGTCTAGGTTTACAAGTCTTCCCCAACTAGGGCAAGTGGGAGTATTTTGTACAAAAGGTTTAAATGCCCTAGTTTATTGTATTTACATTAATGTAATGTTTAGTACTCAACAAGCTTTAGGTCAAGTGGGAGATTGTTGGGATTTATGCCCTAAACTTGTGTAATTTTGATCAATTAAATAAAGTGTTATTTGTTTTGATAAGATTACAGTCTTGCTTTTATAAATCCAATAAACTAAGCTCCAAGGTTATAACGCTTATCTTGAAATCAGTGTAATCGACACTATTTGGGTTGAGTTCAAGATTATAACCTAAATAGTCTATGGTATAAGAAAAATGTTGGAAACCTCATTCGGGTAACACCATGGATGCGACCCACTTTGTAATTAGTACAAATGAGGTAATCCAACTCATTCATGTAGTTGACATGCGAGTGGGGGCATCCTGTATGAAGAGTTCATACAAGACTAAATCGCAAATATTAGTCTAACCAAAGATAACACTGCAGTTAACGAGGATAAGACTAGTAATTTATAGATGGTCATTAGTGACTCGACCTGAATCCTGAGCAAGTTAAGAACTCCTGCTTATAGGGGTTTGTCCTTAGACTATTATGGGTGAGAGTGGCATGTAGCCGACTCAATAAGCCTACCTTCTCAGGGACAGAACCTCGTAGGTAGCTGGGAACATAACTGTGCAAGATGGAATTCACTCATTCCTCTACTGAGGAATTAGATAGGTTGTTCCCTTAGAACGACTCGTGTCTTGAACAACGGGGCCCCGCCCTCTATAAGGGTATGAGTCTAAGGTGAGACCTTAGACTTGTTGTTCATTAGAGGATCAGTGGTGCTTAAGGAGGAAAGACGTAATCACAGGGGTAAAATGGTAATTTGACCCAGCTATGATTGCAACCTGTGAAGGGTCGACTCATGGGTAATGACTATATCGGTGGACACAATAATATCTACAATGAGAGAGAGCGGCAACAAGTCTATAGTGGAGTGACTTGTAGTTAATGAATATTGATTAACCGGATCAAAAAGTTTGATCGCTTAATTTCACATCATTGAGCTCATGATCCAGTAGGTCCATTAGATCCTCTGTTGGCTCAACATGGTAATATAGAGGTATAAAGTTAGGAGTGAAATTGAAGTGTTCAATTTCATACATGAGAAGTTATATCAATTATATATGATATAATTGATATAATATATAGTTTTAATGGGATTTAGACTATATACTAAAGAGAGATTAAAGGAGGGGTAGGATGGTCATTTCCATCCCAATTCTCTCTATATATGGTTGCATGAGATGTAACTAGGTTAAGGGTTTTTTTCATAGAATCACTAGGCTCCTTGTTGTGTTGTTGGAAGAGTTCCAAAAACATACATCTCTCTCAAAATACCTCACATCTCCTAAAGGGAATCCACCTTCCTCCCTCACCTACAGAACAACGGAGAAGATCCGGTGGTCGTGTGTTCGCACGTTGGAGTTCTTGTTGCTGAGATCGTGACCGTGGAGAGAGGAGCACTTGAAGAAAGGTTCTTCAAAGGTAACTTTTTGTTGTCCAAACTCTTATTTTATGCTTAATCCATGTTTTACATTCTTGAAATTTCCATTGTAACTAAATCAAGAGCGTGCGATTTACAATCGCTTCCGCTGCGAGAACTTCGATTCCCTTCATAATGAACCTTGTGTATACAAGAAGATAATCAATAGTACTGTCGCTTTTCTAGTGTTATACGTGGATGATATTCTACTCATTAGGAATGATGTACGATTCCTCACTAACATTAAAAACTGGTTGGCTACGCAATTCCAAATGAAATATTTAAGAGAAGCGCAGTTTGTTCTCAGGATCCAGATTGTCCGGAACCGCAAGAACAAAACACTAACCTTGTCTCAAGCATCCTACATCGACAAAATGTTGATTCGATATAAGATACAGAACTCCAAGAAGGGTTTATTACCTTTCAGGCACGAGGTTCATTTGTCTAAGGAACAGTGTCCTAAGATACCTCAAGAAGTTGAGGACATGAGACAAATCCCTTATGTATCAGCTATAGGTAGCCTCATGTATGTTTTGTTGTGCATTAGGCCCGACATCTGTTTTGCAGTTGGGATTGTCAGTAGGTAACAATCCAATCTAGGATTAGATCACTGGACTGCAGTAAAAGAAGTCCTCAGGTATCTTAGGAGAACGACGGACTATATGCTCGTGTATGAGGCTAAGGATTTGATCCTTACGGGATACACGTACTCTGACTTTCTGACCAATAAGTATTCTAGGAAATCCACATCGGGGTCAGTGTTTACTATCGATGGAGGAGCAGTAGTTTGGCGAAAAATCAAGCAAGGATGCATCAATGGCTCCACTATGGAGGTTGAGTATGTAGCAGCTTGTGAAGCAGCTAAAGAGGCGGTTTGGGTGAGGAAGTTCATGTCCGATTTGGAAGTTGATCCAAATATGAACTTTCCAATCACCTTTTATGGTGATAACAGTGGTGCAGTGGCAAACTCAAGGGAACCTCGAAGTCACAAAAGAGGAAAAGACATCGAACGAAAGTATCACTTGATACGGGAAATTATGCACCGAGGAGACGTGATCGTCACGAAGATAGCATCGGAGCACAACGCTTCTGATCTATTTACAAAGACTCTCACGACTAAGGTGTTCGAGGGTCGCCTAAAAACTCTAGGTTTATACATTAGTACTTGTCTAGGGCAAGTGGGAGTATTGTATCAAAGGGTATTTAATGCCCTAGTTTATTGCATTTGCATTATTTTAATGTTTTATGTACTCCAATAGCTCTAGGACAAGTGAGAGTTTGTTGGGATTTATGCCCTAAACTCGTGTATTTGTAATTATTTAAAGAAATGAATAAAAGTGTTATTTTTCCTTCAATCTTGTATTCTCGCAAGTTACAAACATAAATACAATAAACTAAGCTCTAGGGTCACATGTAGAAGATCTTAAACAATGTGTGTGGTTGACACACGTCTAGGATCAAGTTCAAGTAAAAGACCCGAATGGTCTATAGTACATGGATTAGGTTGGGAACCTCATCCTAGACACACTATGGATACGACTCACTTTGTATTTGATACAAACGAGGCGATCCAACTCGTTCATTTAGTTGACATGCGAGTGGGGGCATCCTGTGCGATGAGATCGTTCAAGACCGGACCGAGAATTGTTAGACCACTCTAGTAAAGTCGTTGATAGATTAGGGCTAATAATTCAAAGATGACCATTAGTGACTCGACCTAAATCCTGAGCGGATTGCGAACTCCTATCTGCACGGGTTTATCCTTAGACTAGTACGGGTGAGAGTTGCCATAGCTGCCGACTTAATAAGCCTACCTTCTCAGGGATGAAACCTCGTAGGGAGCTAGAGACTCAACTTCGCAAGAAGGAATTCACTCGTTCCCAAACTAGGGCAACTAGATAGGTTGTTCCCTTAAGAGCTGAATCCATGTCTTCAACTACGGGGCTCCTTCCTCTTGCTGGCTCGAGAGGGATATTGTGTATGGTCGGACCATAAACTTGTTGTTCATTAGAGGATTAGTGGTGCTTAAGGTGCAAGAAGTAGTCACAGGAGTAAAAAGGTAATTTGACCCAGCTATGACTACGAACGACTTATGAAAGGTTGATTCACGGGCATTGGTTAAATCAATGGACACAACTTGTCCTACAGTGAGGAGAGTGCAGCTACGAGTCTTTAGTGGAGTGACTCGTAGTTAACGAAAATTGATTAACTGGATGAAAGAGTTTGATTAGTTAATCTCATATCATTGGAGCTTAGATCTGTAGGTCCCTTAGGTCACTCGGTTGGCTCAACATGGAATTAAATGAGGGTATAAAGTTTTGGAATGAATTCGAAGGGTTCAAATTCAATTTAGGGATTATGTCAATTACATCTATGATATAATTGATATAATATATAGTTCAATTTGAATATGAGTTATAATGAACCTAATTATGTCTAATTATGGAATTAAGGCATATATTGAGGAAATAATTTGAGAGATAAAAAATTGAATTTGACCAAATTCAATTTCTCCACATTATGTAAATATGTTTTACATAATAAGGTATTTTATACCTTATATTATGCATTTATGCATAATTAGTGAGTTAGTGGCAAAATGGGTGGAGAATTTGTCTCCACTCACATTGCCTATAAAAAATATCCTTTTGGATGCATTTGCTAAATTTTGGAATTCTAGCAAACAACACTTCTCTCTCAAATTCTCTCTACTTTCCCTAATCCAAAAATAGAGATCCCACATCTCTCCTTCTCCAAGAGGACAACCGAGAAGAATTTTTGGCATTGTTCGAGTATTCGATCGTTGAGAAGAAGAGATTGTTGACGGGTGGGAAATACGCGAATAATCGGTCTTCAAAGGTAATCCCCTAATTCACTTTATGCTTTCAAATGTATGCTTAGCTAGGTTTTATGTTTTTGTGCATTTTCTATGTAACAAAATTTAGAGCAAAGGTGATCATTCGCTTCTGCATGGGATTCAATTCCCTTCAACTATAAAAAACCTCGTAGCCACAAACGAGGAAAGCACATCGAGAGGAAATATCATCTCATTCGTTAGATAGTGCAACGAGGAGATGTGATAGACACCAAGATCGCTTCAGACCACAACATTGTTGATCCGTTTACGAAGACTCTCAGGGCTAAAGAGTTCGAGGGGCATCTGGAGAGTTTAGGTCTATGAGATGTGTACATAGTGTAATCTAGTGCAAGTGCGAGATATGCAATGGGAATAAGGATGCCCTAGTTTATTGTATTTTTGTAACCCACTGTTTTGGATTGTATGTACCCCACTAGACTAGAGTTTTAGTTCAAGTGGGAGTTTGTTGGGTTTTATGCCCTAAAACTCGTAGTCTGTAATATTATTCTAATTAATTTAATAAAGTGTTGTTGATTTTATAATTTCTCTATATTGCCTTATATTAACCTTAAATCCAATAAACGAACATCCTAGGTTGTTGTATTTCTCTTGAACTGAATGTAGATGACATATAAGGATCTAAGTTTGAGAGACAGTCTAAAGGGTCTTTAGTAAAGTGATAAAGTTGGGTACCTCATCTTGGTGATGCTATTGATATGGCTCACTTTATATATGATACAAACACAGGGATCCAACGTGTTCGTGTTGACGACATGTAAGTGGGGATATCCTATGTGATGAGATCACATAAGACCGGACTACGAAATAGTAACCAATAGATGTAACTCCGTTGACTAGTTAGGTTTCTATTTCAATTGGATGACCCAAGCAACTTGATCCCAATCTTGAGCAGGTTACAAACTCCTATTTGCGAGGGATTGTCCTTTGACTAGTATGCGTTAGAGTGGCCCGAGACACCGACTCAATATGCCTACCTTCTTGGGAAAAAAACCGAGCAGGCAGCTGGAGACTTAACCTAGCGAGGTGCAATTCACTCTTTACTGACTTTACGGTAAGTAGATGAGTGTTTCTTTAAGTGTTGTCTCTGGGACTTGAACAAAGGGTCCGACCCTCTTATGGGCCTGAAAAGGACATCTGTTTACTGGTAGGGCCATAAACAGGTTGTTCATTAAAGGAGCACTGATACTTAAGGTAAAAGATGTAACTTAGGGGTAAAACGGTAATTTGACCCATCTGGTGTTACGAACATTCGTGAAGGATTGACTTTCTGTTATTGGTCAATATTCATGGACACAGAAATATATCTGCCGTGAGAAGAGTGCAACTGTAGGACTTTAGTGGATTGTTCATGCAGTTGACAAATGTTGATTAGGGAGTTAATGAGTTTGACCTAATAATCTTGTATCGTTGGAGCTCTTGATCTGTAGGTCCATTAGGTCCACTTCCTAGCTCGTAAAGGGTTCTTAGATTATTAAATATTGATTTGAATTTGAAATGATCAAATTCGTTTTGGGAAACAGCCTAATGTATGGAGATACATTATAATATGAAGTTTTTATGCATATTAAAACTTTATAGTATAAATTTAATTTGAATATGGTTCAAAGTAAATTACTTGTGAGAATTGAATATTTGAAGGAGTTCAAATATTGTTTAAATGTGAATAGGATTCATATTTAAAACTATAGGTTAAAATTTAATGTGCATAAGATGTACATTAAAACTATAGGTTAAAAGGGAGTATGATAAAATAAGATTTAATCATTTATAACCTAAATTGAATATATGATATTTGATTGGTTAATTTATGAATTATTTAATTGAATTTAATTAAATATGATTTAATTAAATTAGATTATATATATTAATTAAATTTGATTATATTAATTAATTTGATTTGATTTATTTAATTAATAAATGGGAACGTGTGAGTCACACACGTTCCCCACTCCCCACTTTCCACTTAATTCTCCCTCTTTATCGATAAGTACAGAAAGAGGGGAATGAAGGTAGGTTAATTTGATCGATTGATCAAAGAACTTGATCTGGAGAATTGTTGTTCTTCCAAAGCTTGAACTCTCTCTCAATTCCCTTCTCCCAAAAGTTGGAAAGCCTCCCACAAGGTTTAATCTAAGCACTTAGAGAATAGCCAGTGTTCTTCTACTTGTGCTGCCTTGTTGGAAGAAGAAATACCGTAGGAGTACTGTACGAACAATTCTGTGAGGTGCAAGGTGTTGCTACTCTGAAAAACTACAAAGGTAATTTACTTTTCCTTTTAATGTAGAGACTTTTTCCAGCATGTTTACTGTTTTCTCCATGCCTAATTTCTTATCGATATGTTATTTGCCAATGTACTGACATTTGGGTTTGCTAAACCAAGTCGAGATTTTTTATCCAATTTCGTTTTCGTTGTGCTTTATGGATGTAGATTCCTACAGGAACCACAAATGAAAATTAGTACTAAAATAAAGCCTCGAAAGGGAAGAACAATTGCAAGGAAAGGGAAACACAACAACTTCTACTCGTTAGAACTTAGAACTTGGAAAAATTATTGGATTAACAATCGTTTTACACTTTTTCCAATGTATGCAAGGAAACCTGAATCTAATCTATAATAAGAAAACGCTAGAACAACTCACGCACAACAATTCTGCCGGAATTAAAAAAACAAACTCTAAACTTCGTTCAATCAGAACCTCAACAAAAAAATTAGATAGATTAATACAACAATGAGAACTTGAGAAAAGAATCGAAAAATAACAGAACAACAACTTCACAGAAGGACAGTGTTCCCCGATTTTAGCACACCCATTCTCAGCTGCTTTCCTCTTTATTTATAGAGATGTTTGCTTCTAGGGTTTCCTAGACGGTTGTCTACTTCTGACTTCCGTGAAATGTGGCTTGATTTCCGTGATCTCCTGTTTCCTTTAATCTCCCGGATCCGAAAAGAAAATTTGCATCCTTCTATCCAATTGCATAAGTCTTCCATTCCTGCATTAAAACTTCAAAAAGTGAGCTTATTTTTATTTTATTCTATCTTTGAAGAATCCTGCAATTACTATGCCTTTTTACTTTGTTCTTTTCCACTTAGAGCCTATTATCTTGGAATATGACATAAAATAAAGGCTAAATAACTCTCATAAATGAGAGCTATCACACTCCCCAAACTTGAATCATTGCTTGTCCTCAAGCAATCCACTTGTGTTTCCAATCAATTTTTAACAACAGGATTCGATTACATAACCTTTGGTCTTCTCAGATGGTGTCCCATCTCCTAACACTTCTCTATTCCATCAACCCTAACTTCTCCTAACCATCTGATGCTCCTTGCCCTTTCTATTTATTCTAAACAACCTCCTTCTCCAAACTTACTACTTCCAAAGCTTCGGGGGAAAGTTTCCTAGTCAATGACACTGTCACTTCAACTCACCAATACTTTGTGTTATCAATGTTTGACTATGAGCACACATCACTGAGTGAAACTGTTTTTAACTACTCTTTTCTCAGGTGATTTTTCATGCAAGGTCAATCATGGGTGTCATGAGTACCCCAGATTACTCGACCTACAATTGAAGGTAGAGCATTCCCCCTTTTTTTTTTCATTTAGTACTTGTCGGTCGGACTCTAGCCCCCACGCTTCAATTCAACAATGACTTCATTGTTTAGAGGGTAACAAGTGGGGTAGTTAGGATTGGGAAAGGTGACTTGGGGCTAATGATTAATTAAAATTGATGTCACAGAATTTTAGTGTTTAAAGAGTTGGTGTTCCTAGTTTCATCATTGAAGGCTTCCAGGCTTCTGTATTTCTAGCTTCCTATTTCGCTAAAAACTGATTGGTAACACAAAATGTTTGCAAGACTCAGGAAAATCTTCAAACAATGACAAAATTTTTTTTTTTCTAATTCATTAAAACATAATGCAATAACAAACAGACAAAGCAAAATGAATAGATTAACAAATAGAATCAATCACAACAATAACCAAGGCAAAGTTTAATCAACCAGTCTTAAACAAGAGTACTAAATAAGACAATATATAAAAAAATAATTAAAAATGAAGAGATTTTGACAAGAAGTGAGCAAGATAACAAAACTCCCTAATCAGTCGACGCGTTCTCTTCTTCTTGGTGTTGAGCTTGGTCCTGTTTCAAATCCTCTGGTAAATCTGGGATTGGTGGTCCCCCTTACTTTTGCTAAAAGTGTGAGGGTCTGTCATAATGCCTCGTCTCATTGTTAAACATAGGACAAGAAAATTTAATTCTTCTTGTCCATGTTGTTGAAGGCAGCTTGCATTCACTACAATTGCTTGGCAATTGCATCATCCGTGTTTTCCATCTTCTTCTTCCCTTGAGCCTTATCCTGTTTTTGCGTTTTCCTGTCATTATGGAGTAATAAGGAACAAATTCGAGCCGCATCCAGAGGTTTGGTCGTTATATGGTGCTCTGTGGTGATGACTCCTGCTGTCCTGCATAACTCTGTGATCAGTGATGGGAAAAATAAATTCCCTATAATCTTCTTAGCTCCACTTCTTATCTCTTATGTGATTATTTTCCAGGCCTTTATATAGGCCATAAAGGAGCATAATTCGTTCCTGACTGATGGTGGCACCATGTGTGGTGGGTAATATCTGATTTCAAATAAAATTTAACCACACCGTGGGCTCACTTTTTAGATCTCCTGGTAGCAGGTGTTTCTTCCCACACTGAGTTATTTGCCATTTCATTTCTTCTAGTGCAAGCATGTTTAATGCTTCCTCTAATTGCTCATCAGTAGGATCTTCGATTGCCTTATTCCCGATGGTATCTTTTAAAGTAGGCAAACCAAACAATTTATTAATCACCTTAGCAGAAAAGTGCACCTTATTCCTATTGATGGTGACGTTATTGACTCCTCCTTCGACCATTCTTGCATAGAACTCTGTCACCAGCGAAAGGTTAGCAAGTAGTGGATGTTCACAGAGCCTTTCCCAGCCTTGCGTCTTGATTATATCTGTAATGAACCTGGGGAGAGCTCCTGCTTTTGTTGAAAATCCTCTCTCGCCAATGAATCCCAACTTCAAAATTGCTCCCTTTCTTTTCTCTATTTCTATTTCTGTTTTATTGGTACTTCTGACGACCACAATATCCTTTCCCTTTTTGCGCTTTTTGCTAATTAATTTTCTGTTGCCTTCTCCAACATTTTTTTCCTTCTTTTCTCTTTCTGAGTCATCCACTTAAGCTTCATTTTCCTCTTCTTTTTTCTTTTCATCTTGTTCTCGAAAACTCTCTTTTTCCCCTTTAAATCTTTGCGAGGTCACTTCAGATTCCTACTCATGCTCCTTTTTGTCCTCCTCCTGTTCACCGTGTTTATTAGTTTCTTCAAAATTTTCTTCTTCCTCCTTCAATCCTAGCAAGGTAAGTTAAAACTCCTTCTCTGGTTCCTGTCTCACTGCATCTTGTTCAACCTGTCTCTCAATCAATTTTTCTTTTTTTCTTGTCCTTCCTCTAGAAATTCCTTCTGTTGCTTCCTCATCTAAAGGGATGAGGTGCTAGGGGACTTTTCCTCCCTAGACTCCTAATCAGTTTCAAAATTTTCCAAATCAAAAGAGATTGATTCATATGAGGTTACCTGGTCAAGTGTCTTTTGTTTTTCTTCTTCTTCCCTCTTCTCAGAATGCTCGTGCTGATTTGTTCAAGACCATTTTGAAGGTCTTCTTCATGGTCCTCCAGTACCTTCCAAATCCTAGTTAAATTGTACTGCAATTCTTTTTGCCTTTTCAATCGTTTTTCTTACCCAGTCTTCGCCCTCCCGTCTTCGTTGTTCCTCCCTTTTTTACTATATTTGGACTGGTGCATTTTTCGTTTATGTTTCGTCCTTCTTCTTCTTTATCATCTCTTCTTCATCCTCCTTCTTCCTCATTTTGTCTTCTTCTGCCTTTTTCTTTTCTTCCTCATCTGATTTTTTCTTCATCTGTTCTTCCTCTTTTTTGCATCTTCTTCTTTCGCTCTTTTCTTCATCTCTTCTTCTTCTTCCTTCCTTCTCTTCGCCTCTTCTTGCTCGATCTTTCTTTTCTTCTGCCTTTCCTCTCTTTCTTTATTTTTCATAGAGGATATCTTTTCTTTGCTAGATGTTTAAACCTAGGTCGTTTAGTTTCAGAAGGAAAGGGTATTTGTACCTTTTGATGGTCCGTCGAGTGGCTACCCGTTGGTGTGTGTGCATCTTTCTTGACCTCTTGCTCCCTGTGTTCCTCTTCTTCTGAATCCATTGATTCCTTTTTGAACCCAACAACTCCCTTTTGAGCTTTGTTGCCTTTCTTCGCTCATGCATGATACAGATGGCCTCTCTCCATTCTTGCGTTCTGCTTTTTGGCTCTCGATGCCGCTCTGATTCCTAGGTCTCAGTCGATGTACTGATTGTTGGGATGTATGTCCTAATCTCATATATGTTTGTAACATTCCTTATTGAAATAAATAAGAGTTATTTTTTCATCACATTGTGTCTCGCTATTTATAAACTTAATCCAATAAACCAAGCTCCAGGGTCATTGAGTTATGAGAGAACTAAAACTTGAACGGTGTGTAGTGGACACATAGGGAGGATCACGTTCGAGTTAAATGACCCGAACGGTCTACAGTATCAAACTCGTTCATGTGGTTACATGCGAGTGGGGGCATCTTGTGCAATGAGATTGTACAAGACCGGACCATGAATTATTAGGATTACTGATGTAACATCGTTAACAGTATATGGCGAATAACTTTGTTCGTAGATGACCAATAGTGACTCGACCTTAATCTTGAGCGTGTTACAGACTCCTGTTTGCAGGGGTTTGTCCTTTGACTAGTACGGGTGAGGGTGGTCACAGTTCCTCATCCAATATGCCTATCTTCGCAGGGACTGGACCACGTGGGGAGTTGGGAACTTGACTACGCAAGATGGAATTCACACGTTCCTGATTTAGGGAAACTAGAGGGGTTGTTCCCCTAAGTGTTGTCTCCAGGGCTTGGACAACGGGCATCCACCTTCTCACTGACTCGAGAGAGATGTTGTTTGTGGTTGGACCATGCAACGTAGTTGTTCATTAGAGGAGCAGTGGGACTTAAGGCGCAAGAAGTAGACACAGGAGTAAAACGGTAATTTGACCCAGCTGTGACTACAAACAACCTGTGAAGGGTTGACTCACGGACATTGTTTCAGCTAAACCCATGTAGCGATCAGGCTATCTCACAGCCCTTCAACTACGTCGAGGCATTCCCAACTCTTGGGAACGGATTTGACTAGACGTGCTAGGATCAACAACACTTGTTGACGTACTAGCCCCATCAGCAACTCTTGCTGATGTATTGTCCATTTCATTTAATATAATTTTACTCCTTGGTAAATGATCCCTAACGTGGTCTTCCTCTAGGAAAGTGGCGTTTGTCGACACAAGCACCCTATTTTCCCTAGGATCGTAAAATAGACCACCTCTAGTCTCTTTGGGGTAACCTACGCATAGGCACAATTTCGAACGGAGTTTCAACTTTTTCGGGTTTGACACCAACACATGGGTCGGGCATCCCCAAATCCTGAAGTGATGTAAACTGCCTTTACGTCCACTCCAGAGCTCGAAAGGTGTTTCACAAACACTCTTCGACGGAACGTTGTTTAAAATATAAACCGCAGTCTCCACTTCGTACCCCCAAAAAGAATCAGGGAGACGAGCATAGCTCATCATCGACCGAACCATGTCCAACAAGGTTCTGTTTCTCCTCTCCAATACACCATTCTTCTGTGGCATACCAGGCATGAGAGTTGGGACGTAATTTCGTGTTCTATCATATAGTCCTAGAATTCAGTGTCCATGTACTCTCCACCTCGATCCGATCGAAGTGTTTTAAGCGATTTACCTAAGAGGTTCTCAACCTCAGTCTTGTACTCTTTGAACTTTTCAAGAGTTTCAAACTTCTTGTGCATTAGGTAAATATACCCATATCTGGAGTAATCGTCTATGAACGACACGAAATACTCATAACTGCCCTGAGCTTTAACATTCATCGGACCATAGAGGTCAGAATGTACTAACTCAAGAGGCTCTTTGGCTCTATATCCTTTTCCACTAAAAGGTCGTTTGGTCATTTTGCCCTCAAGCATGACTCACACACCGGCAAAGAGTTTTCTTCTAACTCGTTTAGAAGTCCACTCTTCACTAGTTTCTCAATCCTATTGAGATTAATGTGGCCTAACCGAAGATGCCAAAGGTGGGCATTTTCTTTTGGAGAAACTTTTGCTTTCTTAGTTCGTGTTTCTGCAGTTTTAAACAATTCAGTATTCAAAACACTTTTGACCGAATTGGGATTCAAAACATACAGATTATTTTCGATTGAAGCTGAAAAAATAACATTCCCTTTGAAAGAAATAAACGCTTTATTCAATTCAAAAGAAACGAAAATACAATGTTCAATTAAGCAGGAAATGGAAACAAGGTTTCTAGTAAACCCTGGAACTATGTACAAATTGTCCAACAATAAGTACTTCCCGCCAAAGTGTAGCTTCACCGTGTCGATCGCTGCAGCAGAGACAAGATCCCCAGATCCAACCCGAAGAGTCACCTCACCCTCTCGCAGCGGCTGCCAGGAATCAATCCGCTGAAAAGAAGAACAAACGTGGTTAGTGGCGCCCGAATCCAATATCTAGGCAGAGTCACTACTCTCCACTAAACATGTTTAAGTCACAAGTAAATCACATTTACCTTGATTCTTCCTCTCGGCCAAGAATTTGGGACAGTTTCTCTTCCAGTGACCGCCCCCATTACAGTGGAAACACTTTCATTTCTCTGCAACCTCCTTGACCTTCTTGCCCTTGTGGGGCGGCGATGCAGATCGGTTTTACCCCTCTTCATCCTCTTCTTCCTTTTCGGGCGTGAAGGAGCAACAGGTTTCGTCCCAGAGGTCGAACCCCTGTGATAAGACTTGTAGGCAACATTTGCCTCAGATTCCTTGACCCTGTTCAAGGATTGGAAATTCTGTAGCTCATTGAGGAGGGTAGTCAGAGTGTAGCTAATTTTGTTCATAATAGCATTGCTACTGGCCCGAAGGAAACTCTTGGAAGAGTCTCCAAAATAAAATCGACTGGCTCGACTGCGTCGATCGAAGCCCCGTTCATCTCGGCGGATGAAAGTGGGTCATCATGTCTAGAACGTGTTCACGCGGACGAGACGACCCCTCTTTCATCCGTGCGCGTTGAAAACGTATTTGAGCGAGTCATGCTTGGGACTGAAAAGACTGCTTTGTCCAAACATTTCCTGCAAGGACTCCATGATCTCCTTAGCGAAACCATCGGCTCATGCTTCTTTGCCAAGACATCGGACATGCCGGCAATTATGTAGACCTTGGCCTTTTCATTGGCCCTGATCCAGCAATCGAACGCATCGCGAACACTTCGCGACGCGGTCGAGCTCAACATCCGAGGACACTCCTCGATAACACGAACTTTATGTCGTCTTGTACCAAAATTGTATTAATGTTGTTTTTTCAACTCGTAATTATCTCCCACTAATTTATCCGAAGCGAGTAAAGCTATTATTGCGCTAGACAATTTTAGCTGAAAAATAAAAAATTTTGTATTAGTCTCGCAAAAAACCTTTTGAAAATCCAATCAAGTTTTAGCAAAATTGTTTCATGATCCCTAGGTCATTCAAAGTTTTGCAATGATACCGTAAAGGTTTAGAATGACTGCCACCGAAGGGTGAACAGAACACTCCTCCTCTAGGACGAGACTTTCTCGATCGGACCTAATCCCGAATAACTCTTATTCCATTAGGCGTCCAATTACCATTGTTCGGTCGAATTCATTAACACTTAATGAATTACAGCGAGTGTCACCCTCAATCTTTAAGTTTCCAAGCATCCGTCCAAACAATAGCCACCGAAGGGTGAACCAAGAAGGAAAACCAACCAGGAAACTGTATCCCTTTCGGAAATTCACGGTGTTCCGACTCCCATAATCAAGCCCTCCGAAGGGATTGTCTGGTCCAGGCCAAACTAGCAGGCAGATCATAGGGGTCTCACGGTGTGAATCGAAAGAAGAGACCGTGGATCTCGTTTTCACAAGTCCCGCTCCCACTCACTATAAGTACTCTCTCCATCCACGATGATATTGACCTATACAAATGCCATCGGAAGGGGGCGCTCCATTTTATTTTACGAGGCCGAGTATAGATCTCACGGTGCGAACTTTAACGGAGATTTGTCGTTCTAACTTTAAATGTATCTCATACACTATATTTCCTCCCACTCAGCACTTTAATTTTAATAGGGATTGACCTAGATAAACCGGCTAAAATTTACCTAAGTCTACCGATATAACCCTTATATGGTATTAACCTAAGTTTATAATCACATTATTAACTTAGGTCTATGTGAGTAAATTAATTAACACTTAATTAACGACACTCACGAGAATATAACTTAAGAATCTCCGGACCGAATTCACTCCCAGGTCTATTTTCAGGTAGGGGTGTTCCGCAAGCGTCAACTTAAATACATCAGCCTTAGACAAAACCTTCCTTAGACAGAGTTACTTATCAGTCTCCATTCAAAGGTTATATTTGATTTCCTAAATTTCTAATCTCATTAGAAAATTAGAAAACCTATGTCTAATTATTCAAGTTCTAAACACTTTAAAACTAATAATTAACTTAGGTTCCATGCATTTCTATGTTATAGTGTTTGATCATCCATCACATGAATAATACTATACTATAACATACATTCATCACATGAATTAAATGCATGAGCATGCTTTTAATTTAAAAATATAACACTTATATTTAAATAAATTAAAACATGCATACATTATATTATAACTCTTATAATATAATCCTATCATGCATACTATATATTATAACTCTTATAATATAAAAATGATGCATGAAATGTTTAACCTTAGGTGGGAGTTTAAATCTATATGACATACATTATGCACATAGAAATTAATTAAAATATACATCTCATGCATAAAATAATTAAATAGCAAAAATTGACCGGTTTTTGGCACCTAGGGGCAATTATTTAATTAAATAACATTAATATAACATTTATATTAATATTATTTAATAAAATAATTAAATTAATTAAATAATTATATTTTATAAAACAAAAAAATAAATAAAAATACGAAATAACCGCCCACTAAAGTGAAGTGCACGTCCCACTCCTTGCGAAACTGCCGCGAACTGTTCCTTAACGTGTGCAGCGTTGCAACGCTGTCGCCTACAGCGTTGAGCCGCGTTCTCAACGCCGGCGGCGTTGCAACGCTGCTCTGCAGCAAAGCCTCCGCCCGCGAGAACAGCGTTGAGACGCCGTTGGGCAGCGTCTCAAAGCCATCGACAGAACAGCAAACACTTTGCTGTTCTTCCATCGATTACCGCTTTGTTTACGCTCAGATTTCTTCACAAAGAACTCTTGCCACGAACGACCCGGAGTTACAGACTCGATTTACAACAAAATGTCCAAAAACAACGGGCCCTTACATTGATCTCATCAACATAATTGTAAATCTAATCTAGTGCCAAAAACCGAAAACATCCATAATGCAAACCAAACAATCATCTCATGAATTATGGAAAAATACCCACCTAATTTTAACAAAACAGTGCATAAATGAAGAACCATCAACCTGGCTCTGATACCAATTAAAGGGAATGAGAATCTCGCGCAGCGGAAGACGATTGAATCGTCGAGGTATCACTATGCAACTTGTGTTTATTAAAATTGATCTAACACTTAGATCTAGGCTAAACATGCTTAAAGAAGAAGAAATTTACAGCAAGTAGAGTTTTTACTTACTTGTTGTAGACAAACTCAGCAATTTCTTAGTCGGGTCACGAACTCTTCGTGCTACTCGATCTCAACGAAATCTTCCCACAAAACGAACTCAAACACGTCCAAATGGCCTTCTCGGTTGTTCTCTTTTGGAGAAGGGAAGTTGGTGGGAACTTCTTTGTGTTTTGAAGAGGGAGGAGAAATGAGAGAGTAGAGAGAATTCTCTTTTCTTCTCTTTTGTGAAAAACAAAAAATGAGAAGAGAGTTTACCAAACCCTTCTTGCAAAGGGTTTAAATAGTGGAATGAGGGAGTTAATATCTCCACATTATTACCACTTTACCACAACCATAGGTTATGCAAATCTCATTTGCATAACAACATAATATAAGATATTTCATATCTCATATTGCAAATCTCATTTGCAATAATTGTGGATTAATTAAATTGAATCACATCCAATTTAATTTCTCTCATTTAATTTCTCCAATTAGCCCTAATTCAACAATTAGGCTAACCTATAGTTTATTATGAATCTCATTCACATTAAACTATATATTATATCATTCATATCTCATATAAATGACATAAATGCCCTTATAGTGAAATTGAACACTTCAATTTCATACCGAAACATTAACCCTTCTTTTAACCCAGGTGGAGCCAACTAAGGGACCTAATGGACCTACAGTGACGGGCTCCAATGATCCGAGATTAACCTGCTGATAACTCGTTATAGGAGAGTTATTTCACTGGAATTTTAGTGCCTAATTGACTTGAATTGCATAGAATTCATTGAGCCTCGTGTTATTTTATCCCTAGAATTTGAATGTTAGTTAGAAATCTTGAACTTAAGTGGTAGGCTGTAAAAAGAATTAATGTTGATAATTCTTTTACTTTAAATTCGGAAATTTGGAAGAAACTAGCTAACAAGTATTTAACAAGTATTTAAAGACCGGAATTGGAGATATCATTTAACTACTTCATGTTTAATGTAATTTATAATTGATAATGATATAAGGAATATTTTGCATGCAGGAAATGGATAAAAAATTACAGGGGCTCCTAAGGGCATTTTAGACATTTTACCGAAAGGGCAAAATGGTCTTTTTACCCTTAAGGGTACTTTTGTAATTTTGAATCTAGGGCATCATTTTTTTGGTGGAAGAGGAGACACCATCACATCCATTCGGCTGAAGCATTGAGGGGGTGTTCTTTGGCGAGGAAGAGAGCTCTCGTTTTTGCTGTAGAAAAAAGGGGCGGAAGAAATCGTTGGTGACGTCGCTACAGCAAGACCGAGCTAGAGGGTTCGAGAGGGCCAGGGGAGAAGCTAATCGATAAAGGTTTGCTGCAGGAACTAGGAAATCGTGGTTGTCTTTTGCTGAAGCAAACATTCGAGAGAGCCAACCTACGACCTTTCAGCCGTCAGAGGAAGGCGCTGAGATTTGTTGTAGCAATTGCGAGGGACGACATCGAGAGAGTTGGCCCATCGATTTGCTGAAGCAATCGCGTGAGGTTGCGGGCGTCGGATCTGCCCGAGGGTTTCTTTGAAGAAATTGTTCTGAGTGCCGAGAGGTTTCTTTGAAGCAATTGTGCTATTTCTTTGTGAAGGAGGCACCCGATAGGCCTTTTGCTGGAGCAATTGGCTGATCTGTGTTTGGAACAACCAGAGAAATTGTTGAAGCAAAGTGCCTAACTTTCTACCGAAATCTGAGGTGTTTTGCTAGGCATTTGCTGAAGCAATTTTAGCCTATTTGCTGTGTAATTTGACTTCCTTTCCTCTAGCACTTACTCTAATATTTTACCAAATATCACTGCTTTTATTGGCCTTTGTCATACACTAATTGGAGGTTAATTGCCTTACTGTTCTAAGCAATTTGTGTGACTGTTTTGGATTGTTTTTGCATATGAATTTTTTGATTAGTGTTAGCATGACCAATTTAAAGAAGTGTGATTTGATCCTTGCCATGAACTAATTTATCTTAGGCAAAGGTTGGGTTGTGGTCAAATGCAAATTTTGAAATAAAATTATGATTAATGTCATCGACTGAGTTTATGAAATTTTAGTAATTTTAAACATTGCATGATAATTGAAATTGGGTTTTTAATTTCTCTATAATTCACGAACTTGAGAGAGCTAGTGAATTAGAAAACTAAAACTTCATTCTAGGGTTTTGAGTTGTTTAGAGATGATTGACACACCTAGAACCTAAAATTCATGATCATAATTTAGATCTCAATCGAGAGATTGTTGATTTTAAAACTTAATGAATTTGAAAGAAATCATTTGAACACATGAATAGGTGAACTTGAGGAATTAATCACATCTTTATTCCAATTAGCATGAGAGTTACAACCTAACCCAAGCCTACCTTTTCAATTATAGAATCACAACTTTTACTTCTTGCCTCTTGTTTGCATGTTCTTATCTTCATATTTAATTTAATTGGTTTCGTGCATATTGTTTCGAGTACTTTACTTCTCTGCAACGCTAAGTGCATGTTTAGATTATTTTCTAATCGCATACATTGTGTCAAAAGTATAAAGAATAATTTCAAGGACACTCACTTACTTAGATTCTGCTAGTCCTTGTGGGATCGATACTCTTATCTTATCACTTGTTGCATTGACCGTGTATACTTGCACGTCAAAGAAGAGTCGGAGTCTCATCCTAAGTTACACTAGTTTAGGACACTGATATTTTCTGCATCACCTGCTAAACTCTTTGACCCGGTTAACCAACATTCATTAGCTACGGTAACACTCCACTATAGCCCGTAGTTGCACTCCCGTCAGTGCAAAATATTACGTGTCCACTGATATAACCAATTCCCATGAGTCGAACCTTCACAGGTTGTTTGTAGACACGACTGGGTCAAATTACCGTTTTACCCCTGTGTCTACCTCTTGTTCCTTAAGTCCCCACTGCTCCTCTAATGAACAACATATTGTGATGGTCCAACCATACACAACTCCCTTCTCGGGCCAGTGAGAAGGTGGGCGCCCGTTGTCCAAGCCCTAGAGACAACACTTAAGGGAACAACCCCTCTAATTTTCCTAAAGGCGGGAACGAGTGAATTCCATCTCGCGTAGTTAAGTTCCCGACTCCTACTTGGTTCTCGTCACCGAGAAGATAGGCATATTGGGCGAGTAACTGTGACCACCTCACCCGTACTAGTCAAAGAACAGACCCTCGCAGACAGGAGTCCGTAACACGCTCAGGATTCAGGTCGAGTCACTAATGGTCATCCACGAAGTTATTAGTCTTTATTGTCAACGGTGTTACATCAGTAGGTCTAATAAATCACGGTCCGATCTTGTACAATCTCATTGCACAGGATGCCCACACTCGCTTGTCAACCACATGAACGAGTCAGATCACCTCGTTTGTATCGAATAGAAAGCGGGTCGCATCCACAGTGTATCCACGATTAGGTCTCACACCCTATCCATATACTGTAGACCGTTCAGGTCATTAACTTGAACGTGATCCTCCCTGTGTGTACACTACACACCGTTCAAGTTATAGTTCTCTCGTGAATTCAATGACCCTGGAGCTTAGTTTATTGGAAAAGTTTATAAATATTGCGAGACACAAAGTGATGAAATGAATAACTCTTATTAATTTCGAACAATATATTACAAACACGAGATTAGGACAAAAATCCCAACACAATGGACACAACTTGTCCTACAGTGATGGGAGTTCAGCTAGGGCTTTAGTGGAGTGATACCGTAGCTAATGAATGTTGAATAACCCGGTCAAAGAGTTTAACAGGTTAATCTCGAATCATTGGAGCTCGTCATCTGTAGGTCCATTAGGTCCCTCGGTTAGCTCAAACTTGATAAATTGAGGGTATACAGTTTTGTGTGAATTTTGAAGTGTTCAAATTCATTAAAAGGGTATTTATGTCATTTATATGAGATATAATTAACATAATATATAGTTTAATATGAATGAGATTCATAATAAACTATAGGTTAGCCTAATTGATCAATTAGTGCTAATTTGGAGAAATTGAATTGAGAGAAATTAAATTGAATGTGATTCAATTTAAAAATTCCTCAATTATACAAATGAGATTTGTATACAAATGAGATACCTTATTATATGTAATATTCAAATATGATTTGCATACTATAAGGTTGTGGTAAAATGGTGATTTGGTGGAGATTTCAACTCCACCACTCACCATTACATAAACGGTTGGTGAGAAGCCTTTTGCAACATAAGTGCTCATTTTTGGAATTTCCATCCAAAGAAGCAACTCTCTCTACTCTCAATTCCCTCTAAGAAGTTTCTCTCCACCCAAACTAAAGGGAGCTAAGCAATGGGAATAGGCTTCTTGCTTTATACCTTCGCTCCAAGAGGCCAGCATGGTTAGTGCCCAGACCCCCTGACATCGAGCACCAAGTTGCCTGAACTGCTCTAAATAACAAAATAAGTAGCATATTTTTTCTAGCCCAACAAAGTTTTATGGAAATGAAAGGTTTGCACACTCTTTCTTTTTTTCTCTTTTTTTTTCTTTTTTTTTAAAAAAACACGACGAATTTACCTTTCCCCCCAAACTTAGAGTACTCAATGTCCTCATTGAGTTAGGGAGGTCGGGTAACTACCCCAAACTTGAAATAATCATCAATTTGAAGTTTACTAATTTTGGAGTGCTCTAAAAAATATATGGGTTACCTAACATGTCACGGCTTCTAGTTTTCAAAATTTTTGGCTTGGGAGTTGAATCCTAATTACTTTGACTGACACACTAACCATAAGCGCACTAAAGAACCCGAATGACAAGCTTGACCTTGAGAAACACCAAACAAGATAGCATACTCTTGCCTCAAACACAAGCAACAACTCTTATTTTCATTAACCTTGAGATTTGACTTTAACTTTTTTATTTTCAAGGAGATGCATAACAAGTTTCTACAAAAGACATAACACTTTTTACCATTAAAAACACATGAGAAACTTAATTTTTTTAAAAAGGGACAACAACCGTTTTTCTATTTTTACTTGCTTAAACACAATGAATCAACTACCTACATCATGCATATCAAAGACCATGAAAACCAACAACTAAACATGGAACCTGGTAATCAAAATAGATCATTTTGAAGTCCTAAGCAAGTAAATAACTTCATAAACACAGAGACATGCAACACCCTATATACTATAGCAGCACACAGTCTCATCAACAGAAAATTTTTCAATTAAGTCCAAAATCAGATTCAGAACAACACATCTCCCCCTCATTGTTAAAGCACACATTGCCCTTAATGTATAATATACTCACTTAAGCATGCTTAAGGACAACTAAAAAAAATTGAAAAGAGAACAATATTGCCATGAATCGAGGAGACCTCTACTACAGTCTATAGTGCATATCAATCATCAAATCCTAAGGGAGCTGCAAAATAGGTAAGGGTTATTTATTTAAAAACAAAAACAACTAAAAACGAAACAAAAGCAAAAACAAAAAAATAAAAATAAAAACGAAACAAACGAAATAAACTTTGGGTTGCCTCCCAAGAAGCGCTTGTTTTACGTCATTAGCTTGGCATAGTATACGTGGGCTCGTCAAGGTACGTAAAAATTCTCCCATTTCTTCGAGCCTCTCTTTCTTGAATCTACAAAACAAATCCGAGCTAGCAAGAATACTAGCTTCTCGTGAGAGCCCGAAACAGATATATTTTTTGATTTTTTGTATAATAAAAGAAAAGAAGGAAAAACAACAAAGTAAACATTTTTTGGTTTTTTGATTGATAAAAGAAAATAAGGAAAAACAGGAAAATAAACAGACTCACACAAATACACTGACTCGATAGAATAGAAAGAAAAACACTCACCAATAAGAGAAAAATCAGGAGATAGAACTATCATAAACTCAAAAGCCTCAAACCCTACCTGCTGGCCTAACTCAACAGGCTTGACTTCTTCCACAATCTCACTAACTCTATCCTGGTGTGTGCTAAAAGGTTTTAGTTCTTCTATATCTAAAGCACAATCCTCTAAATGCCCATACTCCGAAAAATGTGAAGGACTAGGATCCTGAAGGTCTATCAGTGGGTTAGTGATCAAGTGAATCACCGAACTATCTAAGGGTGTGGGTCCTCCCTCACTCTCTTCCCTAGGGTGCTCAACCTCAGACGAGTCTAAGTACATTTGTTCTCTAAGGGAGGTAAGTGTATCCGTTAGGTGTTGAATTGACTCCCCTATTTGTCTATTCATCTCATCTATTTGTCTATTCCTCTCCTCTGTGGTTCTCATATATTCTAATAACAACATCTTAAGGGAAGATTTGTCTTCTACCTGGGTTTCTTGAATATAGGAAGGATATGGCTCAAAACCCCTAGGATATGGTTCATAGGTCCAATTGCTATGATTATTATCATACATGTGGTTCCCATGAGTCATAGGGTTAGTATGATAGTAATTAGGCATTTGGTAGCCATAAGATCCAAACCTCTCACTAGAAGACTCTAAATTGGCATAGGGATAATCATAAGAAGAAAAACTATATTGTGTTTGCTCATTGGGCACAGAAGACAACCCAAAGTTATCATAAGCCATAGTAAAATAATGAATCAATTATAACAGGCTCAACAAACACAATATGCACCAACACAACCAGAAAGAATAACCAAGACTCAAGAAAGATAAAAATACGAAACAAAGATAACAGAACACACCCAACAAGAAAAACAAGGATAAAATGCTAAAATCAACTCTAACAAAATAAAAATCTAAACTTGTCCTGGCAACGACGCCAAAAACTTGATGCGAAAATGTCAATGCCCTAAACTAATGTAAATTAGAATAAGACTCCGACACTTCTACGACGTGCAAGTATACACGGTCGAGAGCAGCATGTGATAAGTTAAAGTATCGATCCCACGAGGACTAGTTAGACCTAGATGGATGAGTGTCCTAACAAATTTTCCTTATTTTAGTGCAATGTATGGGTGTGCAATTTACTGTAGTAGATAAACAGATGTGATAAGTAAGACAAGATAAGACTAGACTAAAAAAAAAATACCTAAATTTAAATGTGAGAAGAGGAGAATGCAAACAAGAGGGCAGATGCAAGAGATGAGATTTGTAATGAAAAATACGCTCGGGTGAGGTTAGAGTTGAAATGTTCAATTGGAATAAATTTTTAAGTGATGCCTTGAATTTACCTACACATGCATTCAGATAATTCTTTCCAAAATCACTAAGTTTTCAAACCTAAAATTTTTCAATTGTGATCTAAATTATGCCCATGATTTTAGGTTCTAGGTGGGATAATTATCTCTAATCAACTCAATAATCCTAGAATGAAATTTTAGTTTTCTAATTCATTAGCTTTCCCAAGTTTATGAATTATAGAGAAGTTAAAAAGGCCAATTTTAATTCTCATGCAACGTTAAATTGAATAAAATTTCATAAATTCAATCAATGGCATCAACAATAAATTTAATCCAAAATTACATTAAAACAACCTAACCCTTGCCTAAGAAAACTTAGTTCATGTACATCAACTCACAAATCTCTAATTTATCCATGCTTGTATTATTTAATAAATTCAAATATGTGTTGTAACAATATCACAAAACAACCCAAATTAATCACAAATTCAGCCCAAGAACAGTCATGAATTTAGCCTAAAACAGTGAGTAAAAAGGGCACAATAAACGCTCAAAATTGGAGTAAGAACAAGCCAAAATAATTAGGGAATAGGAGCAATTTACACGAGGCAATTGACATATGTTTTGCTTCAGCAAAACGCCAAAGATCCCACCGAAGGCAGCAAGCAATAGCAGCAGCTTTCAGTGTTCTTTAAGTTTTGTCCGATAGCAATATCTAATGAACCAGAGCTCTAAACGATAATCTAACCATTGAAAACTACGCTCTATGCGTCCCCAACAAGTAGACAAAATTGCAGCACAATCCAACGGTTCAAACTTCAGCAATCGAAAACTTTGTGAGTGTCGTCTGTGAAACACTGAACTGCAGTGGACGCCCAATGTGACAGCGATATCTTACACCGCAACTCTCCAAACGACGATCCAGCCGTTGAAAACGGAGCTTTATGAGTCCTTAATAGGCTGATAAAATTGTAGTAAAATCCAACGGTTGGATAGCCAGACAATGCAAACTTAGTGAACGACGTTTGTGAAAACCGAACTGCACATGTTCTCGATTTTGCTTCAGCAAAGATGGGCAAATCACAGCAGGTGGACAAACCCCTACTCTCGGCTTTGCTTCAGCAAATATAGGTTGATTCCAGCAGATGACCAACCCTCTACTCCATAGTTTGCTTCAGCAATGCCTCCCTCTCGTGATTTATTCTTCTCTCACCCAATTGCTTCAAAGAAACAAAGAACCTCTGACCAAGCATAGCCGCACTTTGCTTCAAAGAAAAGGGCTCCCTCTCGGATGTGTGCGAAAGAACGTTTGCTTCAAAGAAAGGCACATAGATTTTTTCTTTCAACGCAGGCCCTTTGCTTCAACAATCTCACGAGTTCTTTTTCTCCCTCTCGATCTCTTCCTCTTGTCACAACTCCAACTCCACCTTCACACTTGTAAACCCTAGCCTCCTTATACAAGATGGTGTTGCCCTAACTCCACAAATTACAAAAATACCCTTAAGAGTAAAAAGACCATATAACCCTTCGGGTAAAATGTCTAAAATGCCCTTAGGGACTCTTGTAATTTTTAAACATCTCCTGCACACAAAAAAATCCCAAATAAATTTATGAAGTCAATTATAAATCAAACTAAATATACGAGGATTTTTGGAGTTAAGATAAATCTCAAATTTCAGACTTTAATTAACCGTTAGCTTATTTTCCTAAATTTCTTGAATTAAAGCACAAAAATATCAAAATTAATTCCTTTTGCACCTAATGCTTAAATTCAAGATTTTAAAGCTAACACACATAATTTAGGGATAAAATAACATGAGGATCACTAAATTAAATGCAATTCAAGTGGATTAAACACTAAAATTCTAGTAAAATAACTCCCTTATGGTGAGTTATCAATTATCTCTCCTCGAATTTGCACATTCTTTATTGGTGGGAAGTATTTCAAGACGAATTTTTCAGCCAACTCATCCCAGGTCCTTATGGAGTCAGGGGGAAATGAATCCAACCATACTTCCACGTTTCCCTGCGATGAGAAAGGGAATAATTTTAGGTGCAATGCTTCCTTAGAAATTCCATTTATTATAAACAAATTGCATATTCGTATAAATGTCTCGATATGTTTGTGGGGATCTTCATTGGGAGTCCTGCAAATTGGCCCATGGTATTCAACATCTGGAACATCACCAGCTTGAGCACGAAGTGATTGCTTCTATGTTGGGTTCTGCAATCCCTGTATTCAAATTTTGGAAAGTTGTAGCAGCATAATCTCTTATTGCTCTATTCCTTTCATCTGGAATAAAAATCGGATTAGCTGGAGGAACTCGTTGTTGTTGTTGCATGTCGTTTGCGTCGTGTGGAATTCCTTAATTTATTGGATTTGCGTGCTGACCAACTATAGGTTGTTCTATTTCTATGTTTGGAATGACTTTTTCATGGATTTGCGGTGTAATCAGCTCCTGCAATTTCTTCTTTCTTTGTTGTCTACAACGTAGGTGGAAGGTCCTTTCTATTTCAGGATATAGCTCCAAAAGACAGAACTCTTGTTGCATACACTAAACCCAACCTGCAAGTATCTACAGACTAAGCTTGGGTTTCCAGTTATAGGGGAACTACCAATGCCACGCAACTGCAATCAACTAAGTAATGCAATTGCGGGTGAATTGCAATCTGTCGAATATCTGTGATGTCGAAATGAAACTTTATTAAGAATGACGTTCCCCGGCAACGGTGCTAAAAACATGATAGCGATACACACAAGCACATGTGATCAAAGTAATAAGAAACTGGAGGTATTCCAGAGTATCGTACCCAAGGGAACAGATTTTAAGAAAACTTTTTATGATGATACAAAATGTTGACAAATCACAGTTGAAATGTAACCGCGGGTGTAAAAAAAGATAATGGTATGGGATGATCTTAGCTATGGTAAAAGAATGAAAACAATGGGAAAAGCAAGGGACTCAAGAATGCGTGTGCCACTAAATTGGAAAGACAACGCAACTCGAACGCAACTAACTTGAACTACAGCTTCCTCACAATTGCACAGTACTGCGACTTTAAAGCACTTGAGTGATACTGCAATTGCAACGCAATCGTACGACAATTGCAAGGCAACTGAAAGTTCAATGGTGATTTAAACTATTCTTCAAATGTTGTAAACTGAGTGATTAAACCTATATGTCTATTGTTAATCTATCCCAGGTGAACATGCATAGAACTCTATGGTTTTAAAGAATCACCCCGTGCCTAGGGTCGAAGTTCAGGACTTATGTCTAAGCCCTTTTCCTTCATTACTTTTTGGAAATCCGCTTTAACTCAACCTTTTCGGTGTCAAGATAGAGTTGAATGAGTAACTCTAGAAGGCCTGCTAAAGCTACTCGTAGTAAAGCTCCCGAAAACTAAACTCTACTTAAAGTTAGTCGAATTGCCTTTGCTTTAGAGCTTATTGTCTTTCCTTAGGGCATTAACATCTTGAATCCCTTAGGAAATTTAGCTCCTCATAAATAAAAAGAAACACAACTTAATAATCTTAGCAGTAGAAAATATTACAACACTGTTCAAGGCCCCAGCCTATTCCTCGATTTACCATAATTTATCAAGAACCGAGGATGCAGCCGTAGGCTTTACTAAGCGAGTAACCACAAATAAAAATTAGTACTAAAATGCATACTCAAAAGGGAAGAATGATGGAGATCTGATCTCCTTGAGCAGCGGAAACGTGTTTGGGATCTTAATGTGCTTGATTGTTTTAATTGAAACAAAAACCAGTACATTGACCCAAAAATATGGAACAAGCATGAATTCTAATCCTATTACACATGGATTAATTGTTCACATGCAAACATATATTAAGTTTAACAATTAAACTAAAGGGAAGAAGAATACCTTTGTAGTTTTCCTCAGCACAACAACTCCTTGCTCCCAGTGAAATCAGCAAAGTAGTAACACAGGTACTCCTCTGTATTTCCAAGCAGGACACCACCAAAAGAATAAACCTTCTATCCTCTGTGTGCTTAGATCTTTCCTTTGTGGGAAGGATTCCAACAGTTGGAAGAACATTTGGGAATGAAAATGTAAAAGTCAGAGGGAGAGAGCAATTCTACAATTGCTTGTCCAAAACGATCGATCAACCTCCTCTCCTCCATTGGAGAGGAATAAAACGAGGGATCACCTCCCCACTCCCTATCGATGGGGGGGAGGTGGGGAACATGTCCTTCTGACACGTTCCCATTAATTTAATATTAAATTAAATTAAATATTAATTAAATCATATTTAATTAATCAAATTAAATATCTTATATTTAATTAAGATTAAATCAAATTTAATCATATCCTTCCCTCTAACCTATAGTTTTAATGTACATCTAATGCACATTAAATTTTAACCTATAGTTTTTAAATATGAATCACATTCACATTTAAATTTAATATTCGAACTCTTTCAAATATTTAATGGTCTCACATAATTTAATATGAATCATATTCACATTAAATTTATAATATATAGTTCCAAAACTATATATTATATCGTAACTATATACATAAAATATATTCCCTTCTGAATTTGAACATTTCAAATTCAAATAATCTAAGAACCCTTTACGAGCTAGAAGGTGGACCTAAAGGACCTACAGATCAGAAGCTCCAACGATACGAGATTGCTCGGTTAATCTCATTAACCACCCAATCAACATTCGTTAACTGCGGAACACTCCACTAAAGTCCCACAGTTGCACTCTTCTCACTGTAGATATATTTCTGTGTCCACGGATATCGACCAATAACAGCAAGTCAATCCTTCACGAATGTTCGTAACACCAGCTGTGTCAAATTACCGTTTTACCCCTGGGTTACATCTTGTGCCTTAAGTACCAGTGCTCCTCTGATGAACAATTTGTTTGTGGTCCTACCAACAAACAAAATCCATCTCGGGCCAATGAGAGGGTTGGGTCCTTTGTTCAAGTCTCGGAGACACCACTTAAGGGAACATTCCTCTACTTACCCCAGTAGGCGGGAAGGTGTGAATTCCATCTTGCTAAGTTAAGTTCCCAGTCGTTCACTCGGTCTTGTCCCCAAGAAGGTAGGCATATTGAGTCAGCGAATCTGGCCACTCTCACCCATACTAGTCAAAGGACAATCCCTCATAAATGGAGTTTTTAACTCGCTCAGATTGAGATCAAGTTGCCTAGGTCATCCTAATGAAATAGAAACCTAACTAGTCAACGGATTCTGAGCTAGAGAGGTTACTATTTCGTGGTCCTATCTTATGTAATCTCATTACATAGGATATCCCACTCACATGTCATCTACACGAACACGTTAGGATCACAGTGTTTGTATCAAATACAAAGTGGGCCACATTCATAGTTTAACCAGGGTATGGTACCCAAACCTTATCCCCTAACTATAGACCCTTTATGTTGTATCTCGAACCGAGATCCTTTTTATGTACATTACATTCAGTTAAAGATTCATTTAACAACGTTGGATGTTTAGTTTATTGGATTTAGGGTTTAAATAAAGGCAAACTCGTAGATAAGAAAACAATAACACTTTATTGAAATAATAACACTTTATTACATTAATTAGAACATAATTACAAACTACGAGTTTTAGGGCACAAATCCCAACAAACTCCCACTCGAACTAAAACTCTAGTGGGGTACATCATAATCTAAAACAGTGGTTACAAGAGATAGAAATACAATAAACTAGGGCATCCATATACCCCATTACATATCTCCCACTTGCCCTAGATTAGCTTATGTACATATCTCGTAGACCCAGACTTTCCAGATGACCCTCAAACACTTTAGCCGTGAGAGTCTTTGTAAACGGATCAACAATATTGTGCTCGGCGATCTTCGTGGATCATCACATCTCCTCGTTGCGGTATTTCTCGTATCGGGTGATACTTCCTCTCGATGTGCTTTCTCGCTTATGGATGCGAGGTTCCTTCGAATTAGCTCTCGCACCACTTGTTGTCACAAAGATAAGGTGATGGGAGATTCCATATTTGGAACAACTTCCAAATCAGTAAGGAATTTCCTTAGCCAAACAGCCTCCTTAGCTATTTCACAAGCAGCGACATACTCAGCCTCCATTGTGGAGTCAGTGATGCATCCTTACTTAATGGTTTGCCATACTATAGCTCCCCCGTTCAGGGTGAAAACTGATCCCGATGTGGATTTCCGAGAATCCTTATCGGTCTGAAAATCAGAATTAGTGTATCCAGTAAGGATCAGATCGTTAGACCCATACACAAGCATATAGTCCCTCGTTCTCCTTAGATACTTGAGGATATTTTTAACTGTTGTCCAGTGGTCTAACCCTGGATTGGACTGGTACCTACTGACTATTCCCACTGCATAGCAAATGTCCGACCTCGTGCATAGCATAGAATACATTAAGCTACCTACTGCAGAGGCATAGGGAATATGTCTCATATCCTCGACTTCTTGAGGTGTATTGGGACACTGTTCCTTAGACAAATGAACTCCGTGCCTGAAGGGTAATATGCCCCTCTTGGAATTCTGCATCGAATATCTGGACAACATTTTGTCGATATAAGATGCTTGAGACAGTGCTAGCGTTCTGTTCTTGCGATTTCCAAATATCTGAATCCCAAGAACATACTGCGCCTCTCCCAAATCTTTCATTTGGAATTGGGTCGCCAACCAATTCATTATGTCAGTCAGGTATCCGACATCATTCCCAATGAGTAGGATATCATCCACATAAAGTACTAACAAAACTACTTTGTCGTTGACGATCCTCTTGTAAACACAAGGCTCGTCAACGTTTTGGTCAAAGCCGTAAGACTTGATCGCAGTATCAAATCTTATATTCCAAGATCTTGATGCTTGTTTCAATCCATAAATGGATCGATTAAGCTTGCAAACTTTTTGCTCCTGACCTCGTGCTATGAACCATTCGGGCTGAGACATATAGATGGTCTCGTCAAGATTACCATTCAAAAAGGCAGTCTTGACGTCCATTTGCAAAATTTCATAATCATAAAACGCGGCTATGGACAAGAGTATCCTTATAGACTTCAGCATAGCAACAGGGGAAAAAGTTTCTTCATAGTCAATTCCTTCCCTTTGGGTAAAACCCTTTGCTACAAGTCTAGCCTTAAAGGTTTGTACCTTTCCGGTTGCATCTCTCGTTCTCTTATAGATCCATTTACACCCTATGGGTCTAACCCCTTCAAGTTGGTCTACAAGTTCCCATACTGAATTGAAGTCCATTGACTCCATTTCAAGGTTCATTGCTTTGATCCATTGGTCCTTGTCTACGTCATTGATTGCCTGTTTATAAGACAATGGATCTTCTACGCCATCATCAGGTATGATAACTTGAGTTTCAACTAAACCCAAGTAGCGGTCAGGTTGGGAAACAACCTTCCCACTGCGTCGAGGCATTCCCAACGATTGAGAAGGACGAGACTGACTTGAGGTGCTGACTCCTCTATCAACTCTTGATGAGGGTCCATCTTTATCAACAACTCTTGTTGGTTCATGTGTAGCTTCATTTAGTACTAATTTACTACGCGGTTTATGGTTTCTTATGTGATCTTCCTCCAAGAACGTGGTGTTTGTCGATACAATCACCTTATTTTCTTGTGGGTCGTAGAAAAGACCACTTCTCGTTTCTTTGGGAAAACCAACAAATTAGCATAATCTTGAACGAGGTTCCAGTTTCTTTGGGTTTGTCACGAGTACGTGAGTCGGACATCCCCAAATCCTGAAGTGTTGTAAAATAGGTTTACGCCCCTTCAAAGTTCAAAAGGTGTTTCAAACACTTTTGACGAACATCGCTTAAGATTTGAATCGCACTTGTCTCATCGCGTATCCCCAAAACGAGGCAGACAATTGAGCATAGCTCATCATAGAACGAACCATGTCTAACAAGGTTCTATTTCGCCTTTCTGACACACCGTTTTGTTGTGGTGTATTGGGTGCTGAAAGTTTAGATTTAATTCCATGTTCTATCATATAATCCTGGAATCTCAAATCCATATACTCTCCACCTCGATCGGATCGAAGTGTTTTAATGCTTTTTCCTAATGCATTCTCTACTTCAGCCTTATACTCTTTCAACTTTTTAAGAGCTCCAGACTTGTGATGCATTAGGTATAGATAACCATACCTCGAATAATCATCTATGAAAGAGATGAAATATTCGTACCCTCCTCGAGCTTTAACATTCACCGGACCACAAAGATCCGAATGTATATGTTCTAAGGGTTCTACAGCTCTATAACCTTTTCCAGTAGAAGGTCGTTTGGTCATTTTACCTTCCAAGCAAGACTCGCAAGGCGGTAAAGAATCATCTTCTAACTTGTTTAGAAGTCCATTCTTAGAAAGTCTCTTAATTCGGTTGAGATTAATATGACCAAGTCTAAGATGCCACATATAGGTATTATTATTTGGAGAATTTCTTTGCCTTTTATTTTGAGTGTTGGCATTCTTAAACATCTCATGATTTAAAATTGATTTGGTTTTATTCGGTTTCAGGACGTACAAACCATTTTTCAATTTAGCAGAACAAATATTGACACCCTCTTCCAAAATGAACGCTTCATTTATTGAAAAAGAAATACAATAACCAAGTTCTATTAAACAAGAGATAGAAATTAAGTTCCTTTTAAGCTTAGGAAATATATACATTTTTTTCATTAAAATAAATCTATCTCCGAAAAATAACTTGGCATCTCCCACAGCACGAGCTGAGACGACGTCTCCCGTTCCGATTCTGAGCGCCATCTCACCCTCTTCGAGCTCCTTGAAGGAACTAGTTTCCTGAAATGAAGAGCAAACGTGATTAGTGGCTCCTGAATCAAGTATCCAGGTTAAATCATCATTTTCCACTAAACAAGTTTCAAGAACAAGTAAATCTAATTTACCTTTCTTCTCTTTGAGCTCAAAGCAAGGTATTTTGGGCGCTTTCTCTTCCAAAGCCCATCCATGTTGCAGATGGAAACACTTTCCTTTATCTCGCAAGCTTGGCTTTTCCCTTGCCTTTGTCGTGAGCAGCAGTGCCTTCCCTTTCCCTCATATTTTCTTCTTTTGGGTCTTCTTAAGCCCGGAAGATGAGCTACGAGACTTGGTCCCAGGAGGATGAACCATTCCGGAACCCTTTCGGAATGGGCAAACAGATTTGCCTCTCCATCACTTTGTCCCTTTATTCTTCATAAGAGACCGGAAAGTCTCAGTAGTTCATTAATGAGAGTAGTCGAGTTATACTCTATCTTGTTCATCACCGCATTGTCGCGAATTGTAGGAAACTCTTCTAAGAGATTCCGGATGAACGATACCTGATTCTGCTTGTAAATGACTGCTCCGTTCATCTCAACCACGTTTAAGTGGACCATCAGATCAAGAACGTGTTCTCTCACCGATGACCCCTCCTTCATACGGGAGTTATAAACGTATTTGAGGGATTCGTGCCGAATCTGTCCGCACGGTTGTCCAAACATTTCTGCAGGTGAACTCATGATCTCACGGCCGAGACCATGCCCTCGTTCTTTTTGGCGTAACTCGAAACACTAGCCAAAATGTAGACCGTGGCCTTATCATTGGCCTTGATCCAATCGTATGCCTCCTTATGCATTGAGGAGCGTTACGGCGAGAATCGAGGACATTCCTCGATTAGTACTAACCGAAGGTCGCCAACAACGAGAATCGTATTGAAGTTGGACTTCCACGTAGTAAAATTCTCACCGCTTAAACGGTACGCTTTTAAGTAAGGCTATTATTGAGGACGACATGCCAAAAATCCAAAATAGTTCTAATTAGTTATGCCTTTAAACCCATTGTAAAACCAATCTAATTTAGCAAAATTATTAAAGAACCCTAGTGTTTAAACTAAAACCCCTGCTTAAGTTACACCTTTAATCTTGCAACGATACTTAAAGGGTTTAGAACAAAAGCCTCCGTCAAGCGGTCATCATTCCTCCCTTTGAATTGAGACTTTCTCGGCCAATTCCCACTACTGTAACACATCTCATGTCCCAATGGTCCTTAGCTACCGCTTGTTTGGTCAAGGACTTGTTAACTAACTTAACTCATCCCGTAAATGTGACCCTACCATTTTCGGATCCAATATGCCCGAGCCAACAAAGCTACTATCAAGAAAGACAATCTGGCGGCAAACAACCTAAGAGACCCTATCCATTTCTCGAGTTCGCGGTGTTCCATCCCTATAGTCGGCCCTCGTAGGGGTTTGGCTGCTCCAGACAACCTAGTCAAGGGCGGACTATAGAAATCTCACGGTGCGACCTAATGGAGGAGACCGTAGGATATGTTGACACGCGTCCTGCTCCCATTTACTATGGATACTTCCCTCATTCACCTTGGTATTGAACCATGCAAACACATACCGTAGGAGGACGCCCTATTGACGCCGCGTAGCCGAGCATGGAACTCACGGTGTGAACTCTTGAGGACGTGAGAGTAAACTCGATGCGAACATCTCGCTTTTCTCCTACCAAGTTCCTAAAATTAGGGTATGGATTTAACTTAGTCGGATTCTGGCTAAAAGAATCTATCTAAGTCTATGCCTATTATAACTATTATAATTATGTCTTAAAACCTTATGTCTAGGTGAATAAACATTTTAATTACCTAGAGATAAAATGAATCGAGGTTAATTCAACTCGTGTTCCGGTCGCCTCCTGTGTAGGAGGTGTTAACCCGTCACCTTAAGTACCCCACCTTGGAGATGAGAACTTCACCGGTAGAGTTCCCTTATAACCAAAGTTCTAAAGTCCTACTATATTTTAAACTATTTAAAATATTATGTAAGACTTATTTCTAATCCTATTAGAAATTTGAAACTTAGGTCTAAATTAATTTTAAACAATTTAAAACAAATTAAATTTAACCCAAGTTCCTATGTTTGCATGCATTTCTTTATTATAGGTTATGGTTTCTAAGACCCCTTTAATTTATAACTTTTATAAATTTTAATAATTAACCTATGATAAAGAAAGTATATTATAAATCCAACAATCAATATTCAAATTGGAATTATAAAAGAAATTCAACTATTTGAATTATAAAATTACTTAAATAAAATAACATTTATTTTAAACTAAGTAATTTCATGCTCCATGCAATTTATTTTCCATGTAATCTAATTATAACACTTATAATTAAATACTCATGAAAAAAATAAATTAGTCATGAATTCAACCATATTCATATAACATTTATATAAATAAAATGCATGAACATGCTTATCCTAAGGTGGGAATAATCTAAATGACATTCATAAAGATAAAAAGTTGTAAAACAAGAATAATTTGGCCCCTAAAGTGCAAAAAAAATAAATTACATTAATTTATTTCATGAAACCGGTCCAAAACACCCTGAACCGACCTTAAACCGCTCGAACCGGACCAAAACCAACGAACCAGCTCGAACCGGTCTGCTACGGCTTGAACCGCCTCACGGCGTTGCAACGCCCGCTTCATCTTCGCTCGCGCCTGCTATCGGGATGGCATTGCAACGCTGAGGGCCAGCGTTGCAACGCCGCTTACCCCTTGATCGCCTGCGTCGATAGGGAACGCTGGCGTTGCGACGCTATTCTTCAGCGTGGCGTTGCAACGCCGCTGGTAGCGTTGCAACGCTGCTGCTTCGGCAGCAACCTTCTTCCATGAACACAGCAGCTTCAACCTTCGATTTCTCCTTCGATTCTCAACCGAAATGCATGAAATTTGTCCCAAACGACTCGTAACTCAATTACATACTCAATTTTGCACTTTATGCCCAAAAACGCAGGGGCCTTTACAACCAATTGATCAAAATCAAAGTAAACTAAGGCCAAAACATTCCTAAACTTGTTTTACAACAAACCAAATGCATTTCCTACCAAATCAATGCAATTTTGTTTCAAAACAAAACAATACAAGCATTTCTATGATACTAATTGATGGAGATCTTAATGTGCTTGATTGTTTTAATTGAAACAAAAACTAGTACATTGACCCAAAAATATAGAACAAGCATGAATTCTAATCCTATTAGACATGGATTAATTGTTCACATGCAAACAAATATTAAGTTTAACAATTAAACTAAAGGGAAGAAGAATACCTTTGTAGTTTTCCTCAGCACAACAACTCCATGCTCCCAGTGAAATCAGTAATGTAGCAACATAGGTACTCCTCTGTATTTCCAAGCAGGACACCACCAAAAGAATAAACCTTCTATCCTCTGAGTGCTTAGATCTTTCCATTGTGGGAAGGATTCAAACAGTTGGAAGAACTTTTGGGAATGAAAATGTAAGAGTCAGAGGGAGAGAGCAATTCTACAATTGCTTGTCCAAAACGATCGATCAACCTCCTCTCCTCCATTGGAGAGGAATAAAACGAGTGATCACTTCCCCACTCCCTATCGATGGGGGGTGGGGGAGGTGGGGAACGTGTCCTTCTTACACGTTCCCATTAATTTAATATTAAATTAAATTAAATATTAATTAAATCATATTTAATTAAACAAATTAAATATCTTATATTCAATTAAGATTAAATCAAATTTAATCATATCCTCCCCTCTAACCTATAGTTTTAATGTACATCTAATGCACATTAAATTTTAACCTATAGTTTTTAAATATGAATCACATTCACATTTAAATTTAATATTCGAACTCTTTCAAATACTTAATTCTCTCACATAATCTAATATGAATCATATTCACATTAAATTTATAATATATAGTTCCAAAACTATATATTATATCGTAACCATATACATAAAATATATTCCCTTGTGAATTTGAATATTTCAAATTCAAATGATCTAAGAACCCTTTACGAGCTAGAAGGTGGACCTAATGGACCGACAGATCAGAATCTCCAACGATACGAGATTGCTCAGTTAATCTCATTAACCTCCCAATCAACATTCGTTAACTGCGGGAACACTCCACTAAAGTCCCACAAACGCACTCTTCTCACTTTGCGAGATATATTTCGTGTGTCCACGGATATCGACCAATAACAAAGACAAAGTCAATCCTTCACGAATGTTCGTAACACCACTTGGTTAAATTATCGTTTTACCCCTAGGTTACATCTTGTGCCTTAAGTACCAGTGCTCGTCTAATGAACAATTTGTTTGTGGTCCTACCAACAAACAGAGTCCCTCTCGGGCCAATGAGAGGGTCGGACCCTTTGTTCAAGTCCCGGAGACACCACTTAAGGAAACATTCCTCTACTTACCCTAGTAGGAAGGAAGGAGTGACTTCCATCTTACTAAGTTAAGTTCCCAATCGCTCACTCGGTCTTGTCCCCAAGAAGGTAGGCATATTGAGTCACTGAATCAGCCACTCTCACCCATACTAGTCAAAGGACAATCCCTCATAAACAGGAGTTCGTAACCTGCTCAGGATGGGATCAAGTTGCCTAGGTCATCCTAGTGAAATAGAAACCTAACTAGTCAACAGAGTTACAACTAGAGGTTACTATTTCGTGGTCCGGTCTTATGTAATCTCATTACATAGGATATCCCCACTCACATGTCATCTACACGAACACGTTAGAATCACAGTGTTTGTATCAAATACAAAGTGGGCCACATCCATAGTTTAACCAGGGTAAGGTACCTAAACCTTATCCCCTAACTATAGACCCTTTAGGTTGTATCTCGAACCGAGATCCTTTTTATGTACATTACATTCAGTTAAAAATTCATTTAACAACCTTGGATGTTTAGTTTATTGGATTTAGGGTTTAAATAAAGGCAAACTCGTAGATAAGAAAACAATAACACCTTATTGAAATAATAACACTTTATTACATTAATTAGAAGATAATTACAAACTACGAGTTTTAGGGCACAAATCCCAACAAAGAACAATTGCAAGGAAAGGGAAAACAACAACATCTACTCGCTAGAACGTAGAACTTGGAGAAATTACTGGATTAACAATCGTCTTACACTTTGTCCAACATAATATAGGAAAAATGAATCTAAACTAAAATAAGAAAAACACTAGAACAACTCACGCACAACAATTCTGTCGTAATTACAAAAAAAAAACAAACTTTGAACTTCATTTAATCCAATCCTCAACCAACGGATTAGATAGATTAATACAACAATGAGAACTTGATAAAACAATCGAAGAATAACAGAACAACTAATTCGCAGAACGACAGTGTTCCCCGATTTCAGCACACCCATTCTCAGTCGTTTTCCTCTCTATTTATAGAGATGTTAGCGTCTAGGGTTTCCTAGACGGTTGCCCCCTTCTGACTTCCGTGAAATGAGGCTTGATTTCCGTGATCTCCTGTTTCCTTTAATCTCTTGGATTTGAAAAGAAAATTTGCATCCTTCAAGGCAATTGCATAGGTCTTGCATTCTTGCATTAAAACTTCAAAAAGTTACCTTCTTTTTATTTTCTTCTATCTTTGAAGAATCCTGCAATTACTATGGTTTTTTACTTTATTCTTTCCCACTCAAAGCCTATTATCTTGGAATACGACATAAAATAAAGGTTAAATAACTCTCTTAAATGAGAGTTACTACTACTCTATGCCTCTTCTCAAATGCCTTGAGCCTAGCGAGACAAAGTATGTCATGCAAGAGATACATGAGGGAGTATGTGGCAATCACTCTGGGGCTCGGTCTCTTGTGCATAAAGTGATGCGACAGGGTTATTATTGGCCCACGATGCTCGAGGATGCTCACATTTTTGTCAGATCGTGTGACCAATGCCAACGTTTTGCAATAGTACAGAGGCAGCCTCCTGAACCGCTTACAAGTGTGATGAGTTCTTGACCCTTTTCGCAATGAGGGGTAGACCTTATTGGACATTTTCCACAAGGTAAGGGACAAACAAGGTTCATTATAGAAGCAGTGGACTACTTCACGAAGTTGGCAGAGGCAAAGACACTCGTAACTATCACCGAAAAGAGGGTCACCAGTTTTATATGGAAAAGTATAATATGTCGATTTGGTATACCATATGCTCTTGTGACAGACAACAGGCATCAGTTCGATCATGCAACCTTTCGGGAATTCTGTGTTGAATTAAACATCAAGCATTATTTCTCATCTCCTACACATCTGCAAGCAAATGGCCAGGTAGAAGCGGTGAATAAAATTCTCAAACGTATTTGAAGACTAAGCTCGAAGGATTGAAAGGTTCATGGGTTGAGGAGTTGTCGAATGTATTGTGGGCATATAGGACAACCTCGAGGACTTCAACTGGGGAGACTCCTTTCTCGCATTCCTTTGGAGTTGAAGAAGTCATTTGAAGGGAATCGAATCCCCATGAGCAACAAAAATGTGTAATTGAGATTGTATTATGTTTGATTGTTTTGGTTTACTCCAAAAACCCATACATTAGAAAAATACGGAGATAAGCAAATTAAAACTAAAGCATGGATTAAAGAAATATAAAGCATGTTGTAAAGGAACTAACCAAAAAGGGAATAGACACTTACCTTTATAGTTCAACCTTTCCCAACAAGTCCTTGCTTCACCAAATCAACACAGCGACAACAAAGTTTTCTCCTCTATAAAACAGGACAGCACCACTTGGAAAACCTTCTATGACTCTGAGTTCTACTCAGATCAATCCTTGGTGGGAAGGATCCAACAATTGTTGAGGGAAGGGAATTTTTTGTGTTGAGAGAGTTTCTTTAGCAATTCACAATTGCTTGAATTGATCGATCTCTTAATCTTTTGTCTACCAAAAGCAGATGAAGAAGAAGAAGGAAGAGGGGAACGTTTGACACGTTCCCCTTTTTCCTTTTTTTATTTATTTGTATGATTTAATAAATTGATCTAATTAATGATTAAATCAATTAACTAAATCATATTTAATTAACATTAAATTAAATATCATATATTTAAATAAGATTAAATCATATTTAATCAATATTCCCTCTAACCTATAGTTTTAATGTAAATCTTATGAACATTAAATTTAACCTATAGTTTTAAATATGAATCTTATTCACATTTAAATAACATTTGAACTCTTTCAAATATTTAATTCTCTCAATAAATTTAATAAGAATCATATTCAAATTAAAATTATAATATAAAGTTTTAATGCACATAAAATCTTTCTATTATAATGTATATATAGACAGCATGCTTATTCCCTAATTGAACGTGAACATTTCAAATTCAAATGATCCAAGAACTCTTTACGCGCTAGAAGGTTGACCTAATGGACCTACAGATCAGAAGCTCCAACGATACGAGATTATTTGGTTAATCTCATTAACCTCCTAATAACATTCGTTAACTGTGGGAACACTCCACTAAAGTCCCGCAGTTGTACTCTCCTCACTGCAGATATATTTTTGTGTCCACGGATATTGACTAATAACAACAAGTCAATCTTTCACGAATATTTTAAACACTAGCGGGGTCAAATTACCGTTTTACCCCTGGGTTACATTTTTTATCTTATGTCCCAGTGCTCCTCTAATGAACAACCTGTTTGCGGTCCTACCAGCAAACAGAAGTCCCTCTCGGGCAAATGAGAGGGTTGGGCCCTTTGTTCAAGTCCTAGAGATACCGCTTAAGAGAACATTCATCTACTTACCCTAACAGGGGGAAGGAATGAATTCCTTCTTGCTAGGTTAAGTCCCCAGTTGTTTTCTCTGTCTTGTCTCAAGAAGGTAGGCATATTGAGTCGGCGAATCTGGCCACTCTCACCCATACTAGTCAAAGGACAGTCTCTCGCAAACAAGAGTTTGTAACCTACTCAGGACTGAGATCAATTTTCCAATGCCACCCTAATGAAATAGAAACCTTCCTGGTCAATGGGGTTACATCTAGTGGTTACTATTCTGCGGTCCGGTCTTATGCAATCTCATTACATAGGATATCCCCATTCACATGTTGTCTACACGAACACGTTAGGATCACTGTGTTTATATCAAATACAGAGTGGGTCATATCCATAGTATTACTAGGGTAAGGTACCCATGTTGGGATGTATGTCCTAATCTCGTACATATTTGTAATATCACTATTAAAATAAATAAGAGTTATTTTTTCATCACTTTGTGTCTCGTATATTTACAAACTTTGTCCAATAAACTAACCTCCAAGGTCATTGAATTATGAGAGAACTAGAACTTGAACAGTGTGTAGTGGACACAAAGGGAGGATCACGTTCGAGTTAATGACCCGAATGGTCTACAGCATATGGATAGGGTTGGAGACCTAATCCTGGATACGCTGTGGGAGCAGTCTGCTTTTTATTAGATACAAACGAGGTGATCCAACACGTTCAAGTGGTTGAAATGCGAGTGGGGGCACCCTATGCAATGAGATTGTACAAGACCGTACCGTGAATTATTAGACCTACTGATGTAACATTGTTGACAGTATAGGACTAATAACTTCGTAGATGACCATTAGTGACTCGACCTTGATCCTGAGCGTGTTACTGACTCTTGTCTGCGGGGGTCTGTCCTTTGACTAGTACGGGTGAGGGTGGTCACAATTACTCGCCCAACATTTCTATCTTCTCAGGTACAGGACCACATGGGGAGCTGAGAACTTGACTACGCGAGATGGAATTCAGTCGTTCCCGACATAGGGAAACTAGAGGGGTTGTTCTCTTAAGTGATGTCTCCAGGGCTTGGACAACAGGCACCCACCCTCTCGCTGGCCCGAGAGGGGTGTTGTTTATGGTTGCACCATACAACGTTGTTGTTCATTAAAGGAGTAGTGGGGACTTAAGGAGCAAGAGACAGACACAGGGGTAAAATCGTAAATTGACCTAGTAGTGTCTACGAACTACCTGTGAAGGGTCGACTCATGGGCATTGATTATATCAATGGACACAACGTGCCCTACAGTGATGGGAATGCAGCTACGGGTTTTAGTGGAGTGTTATCGTAGGTAATGAATATTGATTAACCGGGTCAAAGAGTTTGACAAGTTAGTCTCGGATCATTGGAGCTCGTCATCTGTAGGTCCATTAGGTCCCTAAGTTGGCTCAAACTAGATAGATAGAGGGTTTACAGTTTGGTGTGGATTTGAAGTATTCAAATTCATTAAAAGGGTATTTATGTCATTTATAGGAGATATGATTGACATATTATATAGTTTAATGTGAATGAGATTCATAATAAACTATAGGTTAGCCTAATTGCTTAATTAGTGCTAATTTAGAGAAATTGTATTGAGAGAAATTAAATTGAATGTGATTCAATTTAAAATCCACAATTATACAAATGTGATTTGTATTATAAGGTATGAGATATCTTATTATATGTGGTTATGCAAATATGATTTGCATAACCTAAGGTTGTGGTAAAATGGTAAATAAGTGGAGATTTCAACTCCACCTATCACCATTATATAATGCCTTTGTGAGAAGGCATTTGCAAGGTCTTGGCTCATTTTTTGGATTCTCATCCAAAGGGCTTTCTCTCATTCTCTCAACTCTCTCTCAAAGTTTCTCTCTTACCTAAACCAAAAGAGTCTCACCGCTCTCCCTTTACCAAAGGAGAACAACTGAGAAGATCTTTCGGAGGTGTCCGATCGTTCGTTGTTCGGAGAGTTCGTGATCGTAGAGATCGAGAGCACGTAGAGATCGAGATCGGAGAAGGAATTCTTGGAGAAGCGTTCTTCAACAAGTAAGTACAATTTCTTACTGTTTTTCCTTTACAGCATGTTTAGCCTAATTTCTATAGGATAGATTTAATTTTAAGAAATGTTTTCACAACGATCACCACGACGATTCAAAGTCGTTTTCCGCTGCGGGAGTTTCATTCACTTCAACCCAAGCCTTATCCACTTACTATAGACCCTGTAGGTTCTATCTCGAACTGAGATCCTTATATGTACACTACATTCAGTTCAAGAGACATATTACAGCCTTGGATGTTAGTTTATGGATTTAGCATTAATAATAGGGCAAGATAGTAAATCATGAACAATAACTTTTATTGACAACAATAACTCTTTATTGGTTTAATTAGAACATTATTTACAAACTACAAATTTTAGGGCATAAAACCCAACAAACTCCCACTTGAACTAAAACTCTAGAGGGGTACATTACAATCTAAAATAATGGTTACAGAGATACAAAATACAATAAACTAGGGCATCCATATACCCATTACATATCTCCCACTTGCCCTAGATTATCCTATGTACATGTCTCATAGACCCAGAGTCTCCAGATGACCCTCGAACACTTTAGCTGTGAGAGTCTTCGTAAATGGATCAGTTATGTTTTGCTCTGAAGTGATCTTTGTGACCGTCACATCTCCTCGTTGCACTATCTCCCGTATAAGGTGATACTTCCACTCGATGTGCTAGTTGGGGTTTGTGCCCTAAAACTCATAGTTTGTAAATTTTGTTCTAATTAATGTAATAAAGAGTTATTATTTTCAATAAAGAGTTATTGTTCGTTATTTACGATATTGCCCTTGTTTTAACCCTAAATCCAATAAACTAACATCCAAGGCTGTAAAATGTCTCTTGAACTGAATGTAGTGTACATATAAAGGATCTCGGTTCGAGATGCAACCTAAAGTGTCTATAGTAAGGGGGATAAGGTTTGGGTACCTTACCCTGGTAATACTATGGATATGGCCCACTTTGTATTTGATATAAACACAGTGATCCTAGCGTGTTCGTGTAGACGACATGTGAGTGGGGATATCCTATGTGATGAGATCGCATAAGATCGGAGCGCAAAATAGTAACCGCTAGATGTAACTCCGTTGACTAGTTAGGTTTCTATTTCACTAGGATGACCTAGGCAACTTGATCTCAATCCTCAGCAAGTTACGAACTCATGCTTGTGAGTGATTGTCCTTTGACTAGTATGGGTAAGAGTGGCCAGATTCGCCGACTCAATGTGCCTAATTTCTTGGGGACAAGGCCGAGTGAGCGTCTGGGGACTTAACTTAGCAAGATGGAATTCTCCCAATCCCGCCTACTAGGGTGAGTAGATGAATGTTCCCTTAAGTGGTGTCTCCAGGACTTGAACAAAGGGACTGACCCTCTCATTGGCTCGAGAGGGACTTCTGTTTGTTGGTAGGACCACAAACAAATTGTTCATTAAAGGAGCACTGGTACTTAAGGTACAAGATGTAACCAAGGGGTAAAACGGTAATTTGACCTAGCTGGTGTTACAAACATTCGTGAAGGATTGACTTGCTGTTATTGGTCAATATCCATGGACACAGAAATATATTTGCAGTGAGAATAGTGCAACTGCGGAACTTTAGTGGGGTGTTTCTGCAGTTAACGAATGTTGAGGAGGTTAATGAGATTAACCGAGTAATCTCGTATCGTTGGAGCTTCTGATTTGTAGGTCCATTAGGTCCACCTTGTAGCTCGTGTAGGGTTCTTAGGTCGTTTTAATCTGAAATGTTCAAATTCAATTAGGGAATAAACATTAATGTATATAGATACATTATAATATAAAGTTATGGAACTTTATGTTATAAATTTAATGTGAATATGATTCATATTAAATTATATGAGAGAATTAAATATTTGAAAGAGTTTAAATATTAATTTAAATGTGAATGAGATTCATATTTAAAAACTATAGGATAAAATTTAATGTGCATAAGATGTGCATTAAAACTATAGGTTAGAGGGAAAAATTGATTTAATCATAATTAAATATATTATATTTAAATTAATTTTTGTTAAATGTGATTTAATTGAAATTAATATTAATTTATAATTAAATATGATTTAATTATTAAGTTAATTAATTAATTTATTATTTATTAAATTAATTAAGGGAACGTGTCAAGATAACACGTTCCCACTACCCCTCTTCCACTCCCTATCGACAGATAAACAGGGAGAGGGGATCAGTGAGGAACTGATCGATCAATTGTGCAATTGTTGAATTGCTAGAATTTTTCTCTGAAATCTCAAAAAAAAAAAAAAATCTCTTTCCTACTTCCAAAGAGTTTGATTCCTTCCCACTAAGGAACTGATCTAAGTTTCTCAGAGTCATAGAAGGTTTGCAATTTTGGTGTTGTCCTGTAGAAAATATAGGGGAAGAACTTACTTTGTTGTTGTGCAAAGAAGCAAGGAGTTGTTGGTTTTGTGAAAACTACAAAGGTAACTTTTCAACTCCCCTTTTAGTTTAAGTGTTTTACAGCATGTGTTTGCATGTCTAGATTTCATGCCTAATTAGGTTAGATTGAATTGCTTATTCTCTATATTTTTGCCAATGTATTGGTATTTGAAGTAAACCAAAATAAACAAGCAAATTGGTATTTAAAACCACCTTTCCGCTGCTTAAGGGGATCAGATCTCCATCAGTGCTTCTCTCGCTTATGGCTACGAGATTCCTTTGAATTGGCTACCGTACCTCTGTTGTCACAGTATAAGGTGATGGAAAATTCCATATTTGGAACAACTTCCAAATCTGTAAGGAATTTCCTTAGCCAAACAACCTCTTTAGCTGCTTCATAAGCAACTACATACTCTGCCTCCATCGACGATGCATCCTTGCTTAATGCTACACCATACTATAGCTCCCCCGTTAAGGGTAAAAACTAATCCCAATGTGGATTTCCTAGAATCCTTATTAGTCTGAAAATAAGAATCAGTGTATCCTGTAAGGATCAAATCCTTAGACCCATACACAAGCGAATAGTCTCTCGTTCTCTTGAGATTCTTGAGGATATTTTTAACTACGGTCTAGTGGTCTAATCTTCGATTGGACTGGTACCTACTGACTATTCCCACTGCATAACAAATGTCGGCCTCGTGCATAGCATAAGCATACATTAAGCTACCTACTGCCAAGGCATAGGAAATACATCTCATATCCTCAACTTCTTGAGATTTCTTAGGACACTGTTCCTTAGAAAGATGAATTTCATGTCTAAAAGGTAATGAACCCCTTTTGGAATTCTGTATCGAATATCGAATCAACATTTTGTCGATATAGGACGCTTGAGACAGAGCTAGCGTTCTGTTCTTGCGATTCCAGAAAATTTGAATCCCAAGAACATACTACGCCTCTCCCAAATCTTTCATTTGCAATTGGGTCGTTACCCAATTCTTTATGTTAGGTAGGTATCCTACATCATTCCCAATGAGTAGGATATCATCCACATAAAGTACTAAGAAAGCTTCTTTGTCGTTGATGATCCTCTTGTAAACACAAGGCTCATAAACGTTTTGGTCAAAGCCATAAGACTTTATCGTAGTATCAAATCTTATGTTCCAAGATCTGGATGCTTGTTTCAACCCATAAATGAATCGATTCAGCTTGCAAACTTTTTGCTCCTGACCTTGGGCTATGAACCCTTCGAGTTGAGACATATAGATACTCTCGTCAAGATTGCCATTCAAAAAGGCAGTCTTAACATCCATTTGCCAGATCTCAAAGTCATAAAATGAGGCTATGGAAAAGAGTATCCTAATTGACTTAAGCATAGCAATAGGGAAAAAAGTTTCCTCATAGTCAACTCCTCCCCTTTGGGTAAAACCCTTTGCTACAAGTCTAGCCTTAAAGGTTTGTACCTTTCCGGTTGCATCTATCATTTTCTTATAAACCCATTTGCACCCTATGGGTCTTCCCCCTTTAGGCTGGTCTACAAGTTCCCAAACTAAATTGAAGTAGATTGACTCCATTTTAAGGTCCATGGCTTTGATCCATTGGTCCTTATTTACGTCATTCATTGCATGTTTATAAAACAATGGATCCTCTACGCCATCATCAGGTATGAAAACTTGAGTTTCAGCTAAATTCAAGTAGTGGCCAGGTTGGGAAAAAACTCTCCCACTACGTCGAGGCACTCCCAATGATTGAGAAGGACGAGACTGACTCGATGTGTCGGTTTCTTCATCAACTCTTGATGAAGGTCCAACCTTGTCAACAACTCATGTTGGCTCTACTGTAGCTTCATTTAATACTAACTTACTACCTGGTTTGTGGTTCCTCATGTGATCTTCCTCCAAGAAAGTGATGTTTGTCGATACAAGCACCTTATTTTCTTGTAGGTCGTAGAAAAGACCACCTCTCATTTCCTTGGAATAGGCTACAAATAGGCATAATCTTGAACGAGGTTCCAACTTCTTCGGGTTTGTAACTAACGCGTGTGCCGGACAACCCCAAATTCTGAAGTGTTGTAAACTAAGTTTATGCCCCTTCCATAACTCAAAAGGTGTTTGTGAAACACTTTTTGATGGAACGGTGTTCAAGATTTGAATCGCAGTCTCTACTGCGTAACCACAAACCATTTTGTCGCCGTGTATTAGGTGTTGAGAGTTGTGACTGGGTTCCATGTTCTATGAAATAGTCCTAGAATCTCAGGTCCATATACTCTCCACCTCGATCGGATCGAAATGTTTTAATGGTTTACCCTAATGCATTCTCTACCTCAGCCTTGTACTCTTTTAACTTTTCAAGAGCCTCGGACTTATGATGCATTAAGAATAGAAAACCGTACCTCGAATAATAATCTATGAAAGAGGTGAAATATTTATACCTTCGTCGAGCTTTTACACTCATTGGACCACAAAGATCTAAATGTACAAGTTCTAAGGGCTCTTTGGCTCTATAACCTTTTCCAGTAAAAGGTCGTTTAGTCATTTTTCCTTCCAAGCACGACTCGCAAAGAGGTAAAGAATCATCTTCTAACTCGTTTAGAAGTCCATTCTTAGTTAATCTCTCAATCCGGTTGAGATTTATATGACCAAGTCTTAGATGCCAAAGATATGTATTATTTTGCAGAGAAACCTTTGGCCTTTTACTTTGAATATTCGCAGTTCTAAACATCTCATGATTTAAAATTACTTTTGTTTGATTCAGTTTAAGTATATATATAAGTCGTTTTCTAATTTAGCGAAACAAACATTGCACCCTTTTTCGAAATGAACGCTTCATTAGATGAAAAAAAATACAATAACCATGTTCAATTAAACAAGAGATAGACAATAAGTTCCTCTTAAGTCTAGGAACTATGTACAGATTTTTTAAAAATAAAAATCTCTCAAAAACAGGTTTGCATCTCCCACTACACGAGTTGAGACTACGTCTCCCGTTGCGACCATGAGTGTCCTCTCACCATCATCGAGCTCCTTGAAGGAACTAGTTTCCTATAAAGAAGAGCAAACGTGGTTAGTGACTCCTGAATCAAGTATCCAGGTAAAGTCATCACTTTCCACTAAACATGTTTCAAGAACAAGTAAATCGCATTTACCTTTCTTCTCTTTAAGCTCTCTGTCTGCAGTAGAAGAAGCCTTCCCCTTTCCTCTTTCCCTCTTCTTCCGAGTCTTCTTAATCCCAGAAGAAGAACCGTAGGACTTGGTTCCAGAGGATGAATCCATCTGCACCCTTTTGGAATGGACAAACAGATTTGCCTCTCTATCAACCTACCCCTTATTTTCCATAAAAGACTAGCAAGTCTGCAGCTCATTTAGGAGGGAAGTCAGGTTATACTCTCTCTTGTTCAGCACCACATTGCTGCGAAATTGCAGGAAGCTCTTCAGAAGAGATTCTAGGATAAACAATACCTGACTTTGTTCGTCCAAGACCGCCCAGTTCATTTCGTCCACGTTGAAGTGAACTATCAGATCGAAAACATGTTCTCTCACTGAGGTTCCCTCCATCATGCACGCATTATAAACGTATTTGAGGGATTCATGTCGAATTTGTTCGGACGGTAGTCCAGAAAAATTCTGCAGATAACTCATGATCTCACGAGCTGAGACCATTCCCTCCAGCTTCTGGCCAAAACATCAAATGTTGGGTTTTAGGGCATAAAACCCAACATTTACATGGTCACAAAATTGTGCAACAAGTTTTTTGCACCATTGTTGGGGCCCACCTCATGTTCGTAGCATTAAGATGTTGTGTGCAATGTCTGAACGCTGCGATATTTTTTCCATATATGCTCATATTCTCAGGACAACGTTGCAATGTTGTCCACGGCGTTGCAACGTTGTCTATATGCCTATAAATGCATTCTTTCTTGCCCATTTCTTACCTTAATTTCGATTAGAAGCAAGAGGACATCCTTGGAGACTAGGAACGAGAGTTCGAGCTGAGGAACGGGGCGAGCTTCGGGAATTAGATTGACACGATGCAATAGAGTTTGTTGACACGATGCAATAGAGTTTTGATTACATTTTCAAATCTCCCTTCTCTTTTTTCTTTACATACAAGTTACAATGCTTTATAAAGCCTCAAAATCAACCCTAGAGTAACCTATGGTGAATTGAAAGTTTGTAACTTTCATCCTCATCAATACCATGATGTCCACTAGCTATTTTGTAACCCAAATCATTAAAACAAAACTTTAAAACTGAAAATTACATCAAAATAGTCATAAATCTGAGATTCAAGTTCATTGGTTGTCTTCAAAGTCTTTGTAACCTCCCATACATAAATGAGGCTTCACTTGATTTATCTTGAAACCCTTGTTGCACATAGGAAGGTTGGCTTGTGTTTAATGAACCATTTATTGCACTTGGGTTCATTAAATGCATCCTTAGATCACCATAAAGGAAGCTTGACAACATTTAATTCAACTCCATTTTAAAGCTCTTCTTTAGTCTTCAATTGTATAGTTGGATTCATATCAATGGGGCCCCGTTGTTCAAGACCTGGATTCAACCTTTAAAAGAACAACCTATCTAAATTTTCTAGTTCGGGAACGAGTGAATTCTATCTCGCGGAGTTAAGTTCCCAGCACTCCACGAGATTTTTTTCCAAGTAGGTAGATATATTGAGTCGAAAACTATGGTCACTCTCACCCATGCTAGTCAAAGGACAAACCTCCACAGACAGGAGTTCGTAACCTGCTTAGGATTTCGGTCGAGTCACTAATGGTCATCTATAAACTATTAATCATTGATAGCATGCAAATATGCTATCTTATTTCTATATTTTAGCAATTTTTTATACTTAAAACATGGGCTTTCATGGCATTTTATGGTTAATTTCAGGAAACTGAGCTTATGAAGTAAAAATAGAGTGTTCGATAGTATTTTGGTGCAATTTGGAGCATGTGTATGGTTAATTGAAGACCCAAGAAAACTTTAGATGAATTTTGAGTATAAAAAATATATTGGGAGATTCTACATCGAATCACGATTCCAACGGATCAAACCGGACGTCATTCGGACACCCGAGCGCAAAGATATGACAAAAATGGTTGCAATGGGTTGGCTGGCAGCAAGCACAACGTTGCAACGCCATGCCCAACGTTGCAACGTCGTGCCGAATTCTAATATAAATATACACTTTGTTGCATTTGCAAAGGGAGCCGAATTTGATAGTTTTTAGCCTTCATTAATTTCGAAATACACACTCTATGAGGAGAAAGAAGAGCATTCCTTGGGAGCCAAATCATTTGTGGAGGCTCGAGATCGTGATGAGAGCTCGGGAACGAGGGACCGGCATTGACACATATGTTTATTTCTCTTTCTTTTAGTTAGTAATTGAGTTTAAAGACTTTTTCCATGACTTTAGCTTGTTTTACTGTGATTTTGAGTAGCTAACTGTTGTAGTTGGGATTTGATTAGCATGTTTTTAATTTATTTGATTATGTATTGAACTTTGTAGTGTTATTTATTTTTGGCAATTCGTTCTTAAATTCATTGATCTTGTTGGTTTAACTAGACTCGAGAGAAAAAAAGCTTAGATTAGAGCAAAGTTGCAAAAACTTTTAGAAATCTGGTATGAGAGTAACCTAGAATTCTTGAGGAAACATATAAATAAGTTGCTTAATGTCGTGCATGCTTTTAAAATTCATAAAGAAACTTTAGGATTTATCGTTGTGCATGAGGCTCAACATGGGTCGAGAGATTCTTTTGGGTATTTTTACTTCTTGTTTACAAATTCGCAACTATATATAGTTTATTGCATGTGTTAAATAAGGTTGTGAAATCAATTTCCCTACAATTCTATCGTATTCGTGTCTCCACTTGTATATGTATTTTTCTATTTTTATTTTCACTTCCTATCAAAGTTTTGTTGCTTTAGATAAAATTTAGAATAAGTATCTTGGTAATTAATCAATCTAGAAACCCATTCCAGAGGGTGATACTCTGTACTCAAATCACTATATTAAAACTTGACTCGTACACTTGCGGTATTGCAATATCATTTTATGCAACAAGTTTTTGGCGTCGTTGCTGGGGAATGACGATTATTTAGATTGATTAATATTAGGAGAAAATTCAAGATTTTAGACTAAAGTTGTTTTTTTCCTTTTTTGTTTTTTTTGTTTTTTTTTCCTTTTTTGTTTTTTTCCTTTTTTATTTTTTTTCTTATTTGTTTTCTTTCTTTTTGTGTTTTTTTTTTCCTTACTTGTTTTTTTCCTTATTTATTTTTTTCCTTATTTGTTGTTTTTTTTTTCTTTTGTGTTTTTTTCTTTTTTGTTTCTTTCCTTTTTTGTTACTTATTTATTTTTTTCCTATTTATTTTTTTCTTGTTTTTTTCCTTATTTTTTTTATTTTTTTTCCTTATTTTTTTTCTTTTTTGTTTTTTCCTTATTTGTTGTTTTTCCTTATTTATTTTTTTTCCCTTTTGTATTCTATTCTCCTTTTTTGTTTCTTTCCTTTTTTGTTTCTTTCTCCTTTTTTGTTTTTTTGTTCTCAATTTAGTCTTATGTGTTTTTCGAGTCTTTGTCTCTTGTTTCTGTTGAGTTGATTTTTTGTAAAAGTTTAGATTTCAATTGTTGTGATTTAAAGTATGACTTTTCACGATTTTAATTGTTCGCCAATGTACTATCCTTCTCAGGACCCTAGATATGTGAATCATGATTTCTCTAGATACCAAATGTCTAATCCTTACAATTCTGAATCTATGATTTATGAAAAATCTCTTGATGGTAATCAAATAAGCACTTGGAACCAAAATTTTTCCTACCCCAACCAATCTATAGAAAACTCTTCTCTTGTGGATTGATCAATGGAATATACTTTGGAGTTGAGGGTTAAAAATTTGTGTCATGCTGAATTAGAAAGGTTGGATAGGTTAGAAACTAAATTGGTAGAACTTGGGGGCAATAATACATGAAAGGACTCATCATCTCAATCAACTGTTAGAATCCCTTAAGGCCCTACAGGAGCAAATTCTTATTCTTGCCACTGAGGAAGAGCAGTCTAGGAGGACTTATGCATATGATAGTGAGGATGAGTTGGAGGAGACTGAAAGACACCAAAAACTGGTTTGTGAGGTCGAGCATGGTAATGCAATCACTTCCACAGAAAAAAACCATGTGGGTTCGAGGCTGAAAAGCCTTTTATCTCCAAAAGTTTCTTTCAATCTTGATAACCATTTTTCCTATACTCACGAGTCTTGTTTTGACTTTTGTTCTTTTATTTTGATAAACAAAAATAACAAAAAATATTTATCTTTCAGGTGCCTAGGAAAAACAAGATAGCCTTTTAGACTTAGAAGGCTATATTGACTGAAGGAAGAAGGGCCCGAAGAAATACGAGCAATTTTACGTGCCTTGATGCCAATCATGGGTGCAGTCTAGCTAAAAACATTAAAGAAAGTGCTTATTGGGAGGCAACTCAAGCTTTACATTTCTTTTATTTTTCTTTTCTATTTTTAGTTTGTTTTGTTTGTTCAGTTCTTAGTTTGCTTTGTTTTGTTCTGTTTTGTTAGATTCTTGTTGCCCCTCGTAAATAATGCTCCTGTTCTGTAGACCTTTATCTCTCGTGACTTGGTCGTCCAAGGAATTCAAAACAAAAATAAAGATCTCCATTACTCAGGACAGTATTGTTCACTCTTACCTTTCTTACTTTCTTTGAGCTTATTTTGCAAACCTTAGGGACAATGTTTAGTTTAAGTTTGGAGGTGGGATGTGTTTATCTGTTGTGACTGTCCTGAATATGTGTTGAATTGGTGATTAATCATATGTATATGTATGATTAGGATGACCTAGAATGAGATTTAATTGAAAACTTTTGTGATTCTGCTCAAACATGAGAGCTTGATATGAATCTGAGTTAATTTAGAAATTTTCTTGAGTTTTCCCTGCACTATTATGCACATAGCATGTGTTCCTGTAGTTTTGAAATGCTTAGAACAAAGTTATTAGGTTTAGATGTTTGATGTCACCTCAATAGGTTTAAGAACTGATTTGAGAGTTAAACTGCAGGATAGGGTGAATGACAATATGAAGTGCATGATCTATAAAATATGTGCATTATATGAAAAGTTTGTTTTGTTTGTTAAAAAAAAATTGAGGGGTCAACAAGAGCTACCTTCACTGTGATCAGTTAGGTCACTCATTGAGCGAGTGCTTTCGGTAAGGGTCCCTGCATCGGATGTGTGAAAGCTAGTGTCCTTGCACACACAAAAAAAAGGAGAAAATAGAAAAAAGTGATTATGTGTTGAGTAGAGTTGTTTATTTCTTTAATATGGGGATGCTCAAGGATTATTAATTATGACAAGTGTAGGGGGAGTTTAATAGAGAACCTAATAAAGTTGTTTCGGGCATAGTAGAGATTAAAGGAACGGAGGCTAATCACACACACACGCAGGAACACTTAAGAAAAGTTTTAAATTGCTTGTTGAAGTATCATGTTTGATTGTTTCCCGTGATTGCTAAAATTTTCTTTTAAATCTTTGAGGCTTGAGTCTGATATACGCATAAGAAAGATCTTATAGTTTAATTTTGTTTTGCTCGAGACTAGCATAAACTTAAGTGTGAGGGTATTTGATAACATACAAATATGGTATCTTACGCCATGCCCATCATTGCAATTGTAGTATAAATATAACACTTTGTTGCATTTGCAAAGGGAGCCGAATTTGATAGTTTTTAGCCTTAATTTCGAAATACACATTCTAAGATGAGAAAGAAGAGCATTCCTTGGGAGCCAAAGCGTTTGTGGAGGATCGAGATCGTGACGGGAGCTCGGGAACGAGGGATTGGCATCGACACATAAGTTTATTTCTGTTTCTTTTAGTTTGTAATTAAGTTTAATGACTTTTCCTATGAGTTTAGCTTATTTTTATGGTTATTTTGAGTAGCTAACTGTTGTAGTTGGGATTTGATGAGCATGTTTTGAATTTATTTGATTATGTACTGAACTTTGTTGTTATTTATTTTTGGCAATTCGTTCTTAATTCATTGATCTTGTTTGTTTTTCGTGGACTCGAGAGAAAGAAGCGTAGATTAGATAAAGTTTCAAAAACTCTTAGAAATCTTGTACGAGAGTAACCTAGAATTCTTTAAGAAACATATAAAGAAGTTGCTTAATGTTGTGCATGCTTTTAAAATTCATAAGAATACTTTAGGATTTATCGTTGTGCATGGGGCTCACCATGGGTTGAGAGATTCTTTTGAGTACTTTTACTTCTTGTTTATAAATTCGCAACCATAGGTCATTGCATGTGTTAAATAAGGAATTAATTTGTAAAATCAATTTCCCTACAATTCTATCATATTCATGTCTCCACTTGTATATGTATTTTTCTATCCTTGTTTTCACTTCCTATCAAAGTTTTGTTGCTTTAGATAAAATTTAGAATGAGTATCTTGGTAATTAATCAATCTAGAAACCCATTCCTGAGGGCGATACTCTGTACTCAAATCACTATATTAAAACTTGACCCGTACACTTGCGGTATTGTAATATCATTTTACGCAACGGTCATAATCTGTTAATGGTATTATATTAGTTGGCTAATAATCGTGGTCCGATCTTGTACGACCTCATCGCACACGATGCCCCCACTCGCATGGTTGTTGGGATGTATGTCCTCATCTCGTGTAGTTTGTAATATTCCAAGTTGTAAATAAATAAGAGTTATTTATTCGAACATTGTGTCTCGCATTTTTCATAAACATAATCAATTAAACTAAGCTCTAGGGTCATTGTATTATGAGAGAACTCAAAACTTGAATGGTGTGTAGTGGACACACAGAGAGGATCACGTTCGAGTTAATGACCCGAACGGTCTACAGCATATATGGATAGGGTTGGAGACCTAATCCTGGATACACTGCAGATGCGACCCGCTTTGTATTATATACAAACTAGGTGATCCAGCTCGTTCATGTGGTTGACATGCGAGTGGGGGCATCCTGTACAATGAGATTGCACAAGACCGGACCATGAATTATTAGATTTACTAATGTAACACCGTTGACAGTATAGGACTAATAAATTCGTAGATGACCATTAGTGACTGGACCTTAATCCTGAGCGTGTTACGGATTCATGTCTGCGGGGGTCTGTCCTTTGACTAGTATGGGTGTGGGTGGCCTCTATTGCTCGCCCAATATCATCTTCTCAAAGACAGAACCACGTGCGGAGCTGGAAACTTGACTACGCGAGATGGAATTCGCTAGTTCCCAAATTAGAGAAACTAGAGGGGTTGTTCCCTTAAGTGTTGTCTCCAGGGCTTGAACAACGGGGCCCCACCCTCTCACTTCCATGAGAGGGTTGTTGTTTATGGTCGGACCATACAACGTTGTTGTTCATTAGAGGAGCAGTGGGACTTAAGGAGCAAGAGGTAGACACAGGGGTAAAATGGTAATTTGACCCAACTGTGACTACGAACAACCTGTGAAGAGTCGACTCATGGGTATTGGTTATATCGATGGACACAACTTGTCCTACTGTGATGAGAGTGCAGCTACGGGGTTTAGTGGAGTGTTACCGTAGCTAATGAATGTTGAATAACCGGGTCAAAGAGTTTGACAGGTTGGTCTCGGATCATTGGAGCTCGCATCTGTAGGTCCATTAGGTGTTGGGATTTAGTCATAAACTTGTGTAATTTTGATCAAATAAATAACGGATTATTTGTTTTGATAAAATTATATTATTGCTTTATAAATCCAATAAACTAACCTCCAAGGTTATAATATATCTTGAACATCAATGTAGTGGACACTATGGTATAAAAATAATGTTGAAAGCTTATTCTGGTAACACAAATGGATGCAGCCCACTTTGTAATTAGTACAAATGAGGTAATCCAACTCATTCATGTGGTTGACATGCGAGTGGGGGGTATCCTATATGAAGAGTTCATACAAGACCAGACTGCAAATTATTAGTCTAGCCAGTGTAACACCGTTAACAGGATAAGACTGATAATTGATATATGGTCATTAGTCACTCGACCTGAATCTTGAGCATATTAAGAACTCCTGCTTATAGGAGTTTATCCTTAGACTAGTATGGGTGAGAGTGGCCTGTAGCCGACTCAATAAGCCTACCTTCTATGGGACAGAATCCCGTAGGTAGCTGGGAACTTAACTGTGCAAGATGGAATTCACTCATTCCTACACTAAGGAATTTGATAGGTTGTTCCCTTAAGAACTGACTCCAGGTCTTGAACAACGGGGCCTCGCCCTCTATGAGGATATGAGTCTATGGTAGGACCTTAGACTTGTTGTTCATTAGAGGATCAGTGGTGCTTACGGAACAAAGAGGTAATCACAGGGATAAAATGGTAATTTGACCCACCGTGATTACGAACGACCTGTGAAGGGTCGACTCATGGGTAATGATTATATCAGTGGACACAATATAATCTATAGTGAGGTGAGTGCAGCTACAAGTCTATAGTGGAGTGACTTGTAGTTAATGAATATTGATTAACTGGATCAATGAGTTTGATCAGTTAATCTCACATCATTGGAGCTCATGAATTGTAGGTCCATTAGGTCCCTTCGTTGGCTCAACATGGTTATATTGAGGGTATAAGGTTAGGAATGAAATTGAAGTGTTCAATTTCATATGTGAGATATCATATCAGTTATATGTGATATAATTGATATAATGTATAGTTTTAATGTGAATTAGATTCACATATTAACTATATACTAAAGAGAGAATGAAAGAGGGATAGGATGGTAATTTCCATCCTTATCTCCTTATATATATAGTTGCATAAGATGCAACTAGGTAAAACAAGCCAAACCTAAGCTTTTGTGGTGTTGTTGGAAAAGTTCCAAAACACAAAAACTCTCTCACAACATCTCGTCTCACCTAAAGGGAACCCACATTCCTCCCTCACCTAGAGAACAACGGAGAAAGTCTGGTGGTAGTGTCTTCATCCGTTCGGGTTCCAGTTGCTCTGATCGTGATCGTGGAGAAATGAGCACTCGAAGAAAAGTTCTTCAAAGGTAATATCTCGTTGTCCATATTGTTTATTTATGCTTAATCTAGGTATAATAGTTCTTGAATGTAATCCATGTAATATAATTTAGAACTCACGATTCACAATCGCTTTCGGTGCGGGATTCGATTCCGTTCAATTCGTATGAGAGCCCAATTGCGTTCTTAATTTACGTTCTAGATTTTTCAAGAACGAGGTGGGATTTAATGTTTTGCATGAGATGTATGAATGGTTTGTAATTTAGACGTTTTCAATTTTGGCACTTAGATTTATAATTTTCATTGAATCGTTCAATGTAAGGGTATGGTGTTTTTGGACAATTTTAATTGTAAATCGAGTCTGTAAGTCCGTGTCGATCGAGGCAAGGTGGTTGCTAAGAAGATCGAAATGAAAACGAGCAAGGAATGGAGATTCCACATGTTGTCTGTGTGCGTGCACGCAATGCTTCATCATTGGCGTTGCAACGCTGCGCTTTACGTAAGAGGCGCGCGCATCATCAAAGGCGCGCCGTAACGCTGCCTTCAGCGTTGCAACGTCGAAGGTGTTTCGCAACACGCTTCAACGGGCGAAAACAGACGACATACAGCGTTGCAACGCCGAAGGCGTTTCAGCGGGTTATCCAACCGGAAAAAATTCGTTTTATTATATATAATAAATATAAAACATTTTATATTTATTTATATTTAATTTATTTAATTTTAATTAATATATTTAGATATATTAATTAAAATTATTTTTAGGGTGTCAAAATTGGTCTAATTTTGCTATTTAAATTATGCAATTCTTGTGTAATTACTGTCATGCATAATGTATGCTTTTAATTTAGAAATCCCTTCTTTAAGCATTACCATGCATCATTTATCATATAAAGAGTTATATTATATAGTTTGCATGATTAATTAAATAAACTTGTTATATTAATTTATGGACAGCATTGACATGCATTATATATCATGAGATGATTATGCTGTGTATGTCTTACTATTCATGAGATGAATGATCAAGCACTATATCATAGTATGCATGTCACCTAAGGTTAATTATTAGTTTTAAAATGTTTAGAACTTGGAAATAATATACCTTAGGTTATCTAGTTCTAATTAGATTAGAATTAGGAACCAAGTAATTTATAAACAATGATTAAAAGAGGAACTCTGTCTAAGGAAAGTTTTGTCTAGACTGGGGTATTTAATCTGACGGAAACGGAACACCCCTACCTTGGAACTGACCTAGGAGTGAAATTTAATCAGAGAGTTTATAAATCATAGTAGCGTCAGTTGGTTTATTAAGGGGTTAATAAACTAGAAATCCTAGGCTTAATATAAAGAGTTATATTAGCAAATTTAGGATAAAATCAATAAAGAGTTATATTGATTATCGATATAAGAGTTATATTGATAACTTTAGGTAAAACCATTAGTCGGATTTAGCCTAAGTAAGATTCCTATAGATCTAAAGTATCAAGTGGGAGAAAAAGTGTATATGATACATATTTTTCAACCTACGTATCTCTGGAAAGTTCACACCGTGAGACTCATACTTGGCCTCGTGGCGCAAACGGGAGCGTCCCCCTTCGGATGGTGTTTGTATGAGTCAATATCAAGGTGAATGGAGAGGGTACTTATAGTGAGTGAGAACAGGTTTAGTGAAAACAAAACCTATGGTCTCTTCAGTCGGTTTACACCGTAAGATTACTATGGTCAGCCTGCTAGTCTGGCCTAGACCAGACAATCCCTTCGGAGGGCTTGATCATAGGGGATCGAACACAGTAGACACCCGAAAAGGATAAAGATTTCCTTAGTATGTTTTTCAATCTAGTCCTCCCTTCGGCGGATTTTATTGGATGGGGACTCTGAGATCTAAAGACAGAGGGTTACACTCACAAGGTACATAAGATGTGTATGTATCCTGACCGAATAATGGTAACTAAAGCCTATAGGAATAAGAGTTATTCTGGCATTAGGTTTTGGTCAAGAATGTCTTGATCTAGAGGAGGAGTGTTTTTGATTACCCTTCGGTGTCATACATTCTAAACCTTTGGGGAATCATTGCAAATTATAAATGACCTAGGAATCATTTGATAATTAGCTAAAACAGGATTGGATTAGAGTTATAGCAAGAAACTCATACAAGTTTGTTTGTAAAATTTTCATAATAAATGTCTAGCTCTATTATTTCCTTATTGGGTGCGGAAAAGTTAACTAGAGAAAATATGATGACGTGGAAAAACAAACTGAACACTATATTGGTAGTGGATGATCTAAAGTTTGTGCTAACTGAGGAGTGTCCTCAGGTGCCAGGCTCGAATGCGTCACGAAATGTTCGTGATGCATATGATCGATGGATCAAGGCCAATGATAAGGCCAAGGTCTATATGCTGGCAAGTATGTCTGATATATTCGCCAAGAAGCATGAGGGCATGATGACTGCCAAGGAAATCATGGATTCTGTGCAGGGTATGTTTGGACAACAGTCCACACAGGCCCGACACAATGCCCTAAAGTACATATTCAACTCGAGGATGTAAGAGGGTACATCTGTTCGGGATCATGTCCTGGATATGATGGTGCACTTTAACATCATGGAGTCGAATGATGCTTCCATCAATGAATCAAGCCAGGTCAGCTTCTTTCTGGAAATCCTTCCAGATAGTTTCCTACAGGTTAGAAGTAATGTTGTTATGAACAAGCTTACTTTTAATCTTACCTCACTTCTGAATGAACTCCAGACCTTTCAATCTTTGATGAAAATTAAGGGATCGAAATGTGAGACAAATGTTGTCAGTAGGAGTTATCACAGAGGTTCGACCTCTGGTACAAAAACAGTGACTTCATCTTCTTCTAGCCTGAAAGGGAAGAAGAAGAACATGAAGAAGGTTGGTAAAGGGAAACAACCTGACAAAGTTGCCGCCAAGAAGGGCAAGAAAGTCAAAGAAGTTGCTGACAAAGGAAAGGGTTTCCACTGCAACGAAGACGGGCATTGGAAACGGAACTGTCCGAAGTACATTGCATAAAAGAAGAAGGAAGGTAAATATGATTTACTTTGCCTAGAACCTTGTTTAGTGAATAATGATAAAATTGCTTGGATACTTGATTCAGGCGCCATTAATCATGTTTGCTCTTCTTTTCAGGGAATTGAATCTTGGCAGCAGTTACAGAAAGGAGAGATAACGCTCCGGGTTGGAAATGGAGAAGTCGTCTCAACTGTAGCAGTAGGCACGATGAAGCTTTATTTTGGCAAGAAATATATGTTGTTCGACAATATATTAGTGATACCAAGGTTTACTAGAAACCTTATTTCAATTTCTTCCCTTATAAACAATGTATTTCTGTTCCTTTCTCAATGAATAAAGTGGTTATTTTAAAGAAAGGTATGGAAATATGTTCAGCTTCATTAGAAAATGGGTTGGATGTTTTAAGGCCTAATTCAGTCAAAATGGTTTTGAACACTGAATTATTTAAAACTGCAAACGCACAAACTAAGAAACGTAAAATTTCTCCTAAAGAAAATGCTCATCTTTGGCATATTAGATTGGGTCACATTAATCTCAATAGAATTGAGAGATTGGTAAAGAATGGACTTCTAAATGAGTTAGAAGAAAATATTTTACCTGTATGTTAATCCTGCCTAGAAGGCAAAATGACTAAAAGACCTTTTAGTGGAAAAAGTTATAGAGCCAAAAAACCTCTTGAGCTTATACATTCAGACCTTTGTGGTCCGATGAGTGTTAAAGCCAGAGGAGGTTATGAATATTTCATCTCTTTTGTAGATGATTATTCCAGATTTGGGCATATTTACCTGATACAACATAAGTATGAAGCACTTGAAAAGTTCAAGGAATTCAAGACTGAGGTTGAAAATCAATTGATAGAACCTTGTTGGACATGATAGAACATGGATTTAAAATTTCAGAACTATATGATAGAACATGGAATTACATCCCAACTCTCGGCTCCCAGTACACCACAACAAAACGGTGTATCGGAAAGGAGAAATAGAACCCTGTTGGACATGGTTCGATCAATGATGAGTTATGCTCACATCTCCCTAGTTTCTTTTGGGGTTACGCAGTGGAGACTGTGGTATACATTTTGAACAATGTGCCATCAAAAAGTATTTCTGAAACACCTTTTGAACTCTGGAAAGGTCGTAAAGGTAGTTTTTGTCATTTTAGAATATGGGGTTGTCCAACACATGTGCTTGTGACAAATCCAAAGAAGTTGGATTCAAGTTCAAAATTGTGCCTATTCGTAGGATACCCAAAAGAAACAAGAGGTGGTTTATTCTATGATCCTAAGGAAGATAAGGTTTTTGTGTCGACAAATGCCACTTTCTTAGAGGAGGAAAACATAAGGAACCACAAACAAGGAAGTAAAACTGTGTTGAGTGAGTTAGACGGAACAATAGCAAAGGGAGGGTTATAACACAACCTGACTGTTACATGAGTTTATATGAAACCCAAGTTGTTATACCAGATGACAACTGCGAGGATCCATTGACTTATAATCAAGCGATGGTTGACAAAGACAAAGACAAATGGGTCATAACCATGGACCATGAAATGGAGTCTATGCACTTCAATTCTGTTTGGGATCTTGTAGATAAGCCTGATGGGGTAAAACCTATAGGTTGTAAGTGGATCTACAAGAGAAAGCGTGGTGTAGATGGGAAGGTGCAAACCTTTAAAGCTAGACTAGTAGCTAAGGGTTATACCCAGGTTGAAGGGGTTGACTATGAGGAAACCTTTTCACCTGTTGCTATGGTAATGTCTATCCGTATCCTACTTGCCATCGCCGCATATTATGACTATGAGGTATGGCAAATAGATGTCAAGACGACCTTTTTGAATGGAAATCCTGAGGAAAACATCTACATGGACCAACCCAAAGGGTTCATTGAACCAGGACAAGAGCAAAAGGTTTGCAGGCTTAAAAGGTCAATTTATGGACTGAAACAAGCCTCTAGGTTCTGGAATATAAGATTTGATGAGGCAATCAAATCTTATGGTTTTGACCAGAATGATGATGAACCTTTTGTCTACAAGAAGATCATCAATATTTCTGTCGCATTCCTAGTTTTATATGTGGATGATATCCTACTCATTGGGAATGATGTAGGATATCTTACTAACATTAAAAATTGGCTAGCTACGCAATTCCAAATGAATGATTTGGGTGATGCACAGTTTGTTCTTGGGATCCAGATTGTCTGGAACTGCAAGAATAAAACACTAGCTTTGTCTCAAACATCTTACATAGACAAAGTGTTGTAAAGGTTTAAGATGCAAGACTCCAAAAAGGGCTTATTGCCTTTTAGACATGGAGTTCAATTGTCTAAGGAACAGTGTCCTAAGACACCTCAAGGAGTTGAGGATATGAGACGGATTCCTTATGCATCAGTTGTTGGGAGTCTGATGTACGCCATGTTGTGTACTAGGTCTGACATCTGTTTTGCAGTTGGAATGGTCAGTAGGTATCAATCCAATCCAAGACTTGAACACAGGACAACGGTTAAAACAATCCTTAAGTATCTACGGAGAACAAGGAACTACATGCTTGTGTATGGGGCTAAAAATTTGATCCTTACAAGATACACGAATTCTGACTTTCAAACTAATAAAGATTCTCGAAAATCTACATCAAGGTCGGTTTTTACTCTTAACGGAGTAGTTGTAGTATGGCGAAGCGTCAAGCAAGGATGCATCGTTGATTCCACCATGGAGGCCAAATATGTAGCAGCTTGTGAAGCAGCTAAAAAGGTCGTTTTGTTAAGGAAATTCATGCTAAATTTGGAAGTTGTTCCAAATATGACTTTGCCCATCACGTTGTATTGCGATAACAGCGGTGCAGTGGCAAATTCGAGACAACCCCGAAGTCACAAGAGGGAAAAGCACATTGAGCGAAAATATCATCTCATCCGAGAGATCGTGCATAAAGAAGACGTGGTTGTCACGAAGATAGCCTCAGAGCACAACGTTGCTGATCCTTTTACAAAGGCTCTCACAGCTAAAGTATTGGAGAGTCATCTAGAAGGTCTAGGTTTACAAGTCTTCCCCAACTAGGGCAAATGGGAGTATTTTGTACAAGGGGTTTAAATGCCCTAGTTTATTGTATTTACATTAGTGTAATGTTCTAGTACTCCACAAGAATTTAGGTCAAGTGGGAGATTGTTGGGATTTACGTCCTAAACTTGTGTAATTTTGATCAAATAAATAAAGGGTTATTTGTTTTGATAAAATTATATTCTTACTTTATAAATCCAATAAACTAAGCCCCAAGGTTATAATATATCTTGAACATTAGTGTAGTGGACACTATTTGGATTGTGTTCAAGAATATAACCTAAATGGTCTATTGTATAGAACAACGTTGGAAACCTTATTCTAGTAACACCATGGATGCGACCCACTTTGTAATTAGTATAAATGAGGTAATCCAACTCATTCATGTGGTTGACATGCGAGTGGAGGCATCCTGTATGAAGAGTTCATACAAGACCGGACTGCTTATTAGTCAAACCAGTGTAACACTGTTAACATGATAAGACTGATAATTTATAGATGGTCATCAGTGACTCGACCTTAATCCTAAGACAATTAAGAACTCCTGCTTATAGGGGTTTGTCCTTAGACTAGTATTGGTGAGAGTGGCCTGTAGTTGACTCAATAAGCCTACCTTCTCAGGGACAAAATCTCGTAGGTAGCTGGGAACTTAACTTTGCAAGATGGAATTCACTCATTCCTACACTAAGGAATTAGACAGGTTGTTCCCTTAAGAATTGACTCCAGGTCTTGAACAACAGGGCCTCGCCCTCTATGAGGGTATGAGTCTATGGTAGGACCTTAGACTTGTTATTCATTAGAGGATCAGTGGTGCTTAAGGAACAAAGAGGTAATCATAGGGATAAAATGGTAATTTGACCCTGTCGTGATTACGAATAACCTGTGAAGGGTCGACTCATGGGTAATGATTATATCAGTGGACACAATATAATCTACAGTGAGGAGAGTGCAGCTACAAGTCTATAGTGGAGTGACTTGTAGTTAATGAATATTGATTAACTGGATCAAAGAGTTTGATCAGTTAATCTCACATCATTGGAGCTCATGAACTGTAGGTGCATTAGGTCCCTCCATTGGCTCAACATGGTTATATTGAGGGTATAAAGTTAAGAATGAAATTGAAGTGTTCAATTTCATATGTGAGATGTCATATCAGTTATATGTGATATAATTGATATAATATATAGTTTTTATGTGAATTAGATTCATATATTAACTATATACTAAAGAGAGAATGAAAGAGGGATAGGATGGTAATTTCCATCCCTATCTCCTTATATATATAGTTGCATAAGATGCAACTAGGTCAAGCAAGCCAAACCTAAGCTTTTGTGGTGTTGCTGGAAAAGTTCCAAAACACAAAAACTCTCTCACAACATCTAATTTCACCTAAAGGGAACCCACATTCCTCCCTCACCTAGAAAACAACGTAGAAGATCCGGTGGTAGTGTCTTCATCCGTTCGGGTTCCAGTTGCTGAGATCGTGATCATGGAGAAAGGAGCACTCGAAGAAAAGTTCTTCAAAGGTAATATCTCGTTGTCCATATTGTTTATTTATGCTTAATCTAGGTAGAATCGTTCTTGAATGTAATCCATGTAATGTAATTTAGAACACGCGATTCACAATCGGTTCCGCTGCGGGATTTGATTCCCTTCATTAGGTCCCTCGGTTGGTTCAAATTGGACAAATTGAGGGTCTACAGTTTGGTGTGAATTTGAAGTGTTCAAATTCATTATTTGGGTATTTATGTCATTTATATGAGATATAGATGACATAATATATAGTTTGATGTGAATGAGATTCATAATAAACTATTGTATAACCTAATTGATTAATTAGTGCTAATAAGAGAAATTGAATTGAGAGAAATTAAATTGAATGTGATCAATTTAAAATTCCACATTTATTCTAATGAGATTTGTATAATAAGATATGAGATATCTTATATTATGTGATATGCAAATATGATTTGCATATCATATGGGTGTGGTAAAATTGTGATTTGGTGGAGGTTTTAACTCCATCACACAATAGTATATAAAAGCTTTGCAAGAATCTTTTAGTGAAGCAATTGCCATTTTTTGGATTTTCATCCAAAGAGAGCAATCACCTTTCTCTCATTCTCTCTCAATTCTCTCTCAGACTCTCCTCACCCAAAAGCCAAAGGGAGTCTCACTCACTCTCCCTCAACCTCTCGAGAACAACTGGGAAGACCCTTTGGAGGTGTGTTTGGTTCGAGGATCGAGTTCGTAGAGATCGTCGGTTCGAGAGATATCGTGACCGAAGGAGGAAAGTGTTGCGTAAAATAATATTACAATACCGCAGTGTACGGGCCAAATTTTAGTATAGTGATTTATGAGTCCATGTATCGTCCTCGGGAATGGGTTTCTAGATTAATTAATTACTAAGATACTAATTCTCAATTTTAGCAAAAGAAACATAACATGGATAGTTGATTGAAAGTAAAGACAAGCAAACAAACAAACATGTGGAGACACAAATTGATAGATTTGAGGGAAGTGATTATACAAGTTAATGACTCAATTATCACATGCAATGAATCAAAGAGATGAAATTATAAACAAGAAGTAAAATACTCAAGAAAACCTCTCGATTCTTAGTGAGCCGCACACATGTAATAAACTCCATAGTCTCCATATGAACCTACGACATGCATCACATTAAGAAACTTCATTTATGCGTTTCCCTAAGATTTCTAGGTCATTCTCATACCAGATTTCTATGGTTTTTGACAATTTTGCTCTAATTCAAGCTTTATCTCTCGAGTTCACTTAAACAAACAAATTAAGAAGTAAAGAACGAATTGCCAAAAATAAGAACAAAACATGCTTCAATTCATGGTAAGAAAGTCTTAACAAGCAAATCAAATTTTAACTACAATGTTTAGCTACTCTAAATCACATGAAAATCAAACTAAACATGTAGAAAACGTCTCAAACGGAGTTACAATCTGAAAGAAAAGGAAATTAAACTTATGTGTCGATGTCGGTCCTTCTTTTCCGAGCTCTCGTCTTTGATCTCGAACCACCACAGATGCTTTGGCTCCCCTTTTCTCTCTTCTTACAAAGTGTATTTCGAAAATAGGGTGAATTGTCTATCAATTTCGGTTCTATTTGCAAGAATGCATAATGATATATTTATAGGATTAATCGATGCAGCGTTGCAACGTTTGGGACAGCGTTGCAACCTAGGCGGCTGGTCTTATAAGGAATATCTCGATGGCGTTACAACGCTGAGGGCAACGTTGCAAGCTGCTACCCTAACGCGCGCTTCTTATTGATCTCGGCGTTGCGCCGCAAAACAAATACAGCAACACCCTCTGTGCAGTCCCTTGTGCTTGATCCCTTATCGAGATAGCGTTGCATTGCTCAAAGGCAGCGTTGCAATGCTACCTGCATGTGCCTTCTACGCATCTACACAACACGCTCGGCGTTGCAACGCTATGGGCAGCGTTGCAACGCCATCACTTCGGGTCTTCTAGCTTGGGATTATTCTTTTACTTCCAATTGATTTTACTTTTACTTCCAATCGAAATCATTATAAAACTAGCAATAATTAAGCCTTAGGATAACACATTTTGTGTGCTATCAGAAAGCTTTGAGAAAGGTTCTTCAACAAGTAAGTAACGTATTCCTTACTGTTTTTCTTTTCTATTTGCATGTTTAGCCTAGGAATCTATGAGATAGGTTTGTTTTAAGATATGTTTTACACAACGAAACAACGACATTTCACAACGTCTTCCGCTGCGGGAATTCCAAATCCCAACAATTGTTATCAGAGTCAATCGTTGCTCATCGTTGTGTATTCTGTGGTATCTTAAAAATTGGAGGGTAGCATTAAATTTCATGAGATGATTGTTAATGGTTTGTGTTTTTGGATGTTTTCGGTTTTTGGCACTTAGTTAGATTTACATTAAAGTTGATGAGATCAATGTAAGGGCCCGTTGTTTAGGGCGTTTTTTAATGTAAATCGAGTTTGTAAGTCTGTGTCGTTCGTGGCATGAGATGTTGTGATTAAACGGAGCAGAAACGGGCGAATTTGGCGAAAAACAACAAGCTGTGTTGCTGGATTTTTCAATGGCATTGAGAGGTTGTTCTTCGGCATCTTAACGCCATCCATGTGGGAGCAAGGCGCGCAGCAAGATAGCGTTGCAATGCTGTTGGCGTTGGGAACGCTGGCAGGACGCTGGATGTTGCAGCGTTGCAACGCTGCAGGATAGTGGAGTAGTTGCGCGAGAGTTTTTCACGGGGAGTGGCAGTATGGGACTTTGACGTGTGGCGGTTCGAGCCCTGAAGTCAACGTTTTTTATTTTTATTTTTAATTTCTTTTGTAAAAAGTATTTAATTTATTTATTTTATTAATTAATATTAATATATTTTATATTAATGTTAATTAATTAATTGATTGTCTCTAGGGTGCCAAAAATCGGTCCAATAATGCTATTTATTAAATTATGCAATTGTTGTATGATTTATTATTTTTGTACGTGCATAATGTATGTCATATAGATTAAAATCCCACTATAGGTTAAACATTTCATGCATCATTATTTATATTATAAGAGTTATAATATATAGTATGCATGATAGGATTATATTATAAGTGTTATAATATAATGTATGTTTTTAATTTAATTAATATAAGGGTTATATTTCTCAGATTAAAAGCATGGACATGCATTTATACATGAGATGTATGTATATTATATAGTTCAATTATTCATGTGATGAATGATCAAGCATTATAATATAGAAATGCATGTAACCTAAGTTAATTATTAGTTTTAAATGGTTTAGAACTTGAATAATTAGACTTAGGTTTTCTAGTTCTAATAAGAATAGAATTAGGAAATCAATATGACTTATAAATGGTGACTAATTAGTAACTCTATCTAAGGAAGGTTCTGTCTAAGGCTAGGGTATTTAAGCTGACGCTTTGCGGAACACCCCTACCTGGAAACCGACCTGGGAGTGAATTTAGTCCAGAGATTCATAGGTTATATTCTTGTGAGTGTCGTTAATTAAGAGTTAATTAATTTACTCACATAGACATAAGTTAATAATATGATTATAGACTTAGGCTAATCCAATATGAGTGTTATATTGGTAGACTTAGGTAAATATTAGCCGATTTATCTAGGAAAATCTCGATTAATTTAAAGTGTTGAGTGGGAGGAAATAAAGTGTATGAGATACATTTAATTTTTCATCCACAAATCTCCATTAAGTTCACACCGTGAGATCCATACTCGGCCTTGTGGAGCAAATGGGAGAGTCCCCCTACGGGTGGTATTTGTGTGGGTCAATATTCAACGTGAATGGAGAGAGTACTTATAATGAGTGGGAGCAGGACTTGTGAAAACAGGACCCACGGTCTCTTCTTTCGATTCACACCGTGAGACGCCTATGATCCGCCTGCTAGTTTGGCCTGGACAAAACAATCCCTACGGATGGTCTTGATCATGGGAGTCAGAACACCGTGAATTCCCGAAAGGGATACGATTTCCTTGTTGGTTTTCCTTCGTAGTCCTCCCTACGGCTGCTATTGTTTGGACGGATACTTGAAACATTTAATGATAGAGGGTGACACTCACAGGGTTCGTTAAGAGTTAGTGAATTCAGGCCGAAAAATGGTAACATGATGCCTAATGGAATAAGAGTTATTCTGGTATTAGGGTTTGGTCGAGAAAGTCTCGTCCTAGAGGAGGAGTGGCTTTATCTACCCTACGGTGGCGGTCATTCTAAATCTTTTGGGTACATTGCAATTTTTGAATGACCTAGAGATCATAGGATAAAAATGTGCTAAAAGCTTATTGGATTTTCAATACTTTTTTGCGATACTAATACGAAGTTTTTCATTTTTCAGCAACAAAATGTCAAACACTTTTAACGCTCCTTTAACTTCCTATAAGTTAGTCGACAATAATTTTTCGTGGAAAAACAATATTGACTCGATTTTTGTAAATGACGACCTAGAGTTCGGTCTCACTGAGGAGGGTCCTCAGGTGCCTGGTCCAACAGTCCTATTCAACGATCTACAAACCTTCCAGTCTTTGGTGCACATCAGGGGACAGGAAGCTAGGGCAAGTGTTGCCTTTAGACCTTTTCACAGTGGTTCGACCTCTGAGACAAAATTTGTAGATTATTCAGGCTCGAAAGGGAAGAAGAAGTAGTTGAAGGAGGTTAAGGTTGACCGCGTTGCCGCCCTAAAGGGCAAAGAGATCAAGGAAGTTGCCAGGAAGGGTTTCTACTGCAACAGGGACGATCACCTGAAAAGGAGTTGTCCAAAGTTCCTTGAGGAAAAGAAGAAGACAGGTAAATGTGATTTACTTGTTACAGAAACTTGCTTAGTCTAGAGCAATGACTCTGTCCTGATATTGGATTCAGGCGCCACTAATCATAGGAGAAAATCTGATGTTGAATCAGATAAGACTACACGAAGAGGAGAAATTGAAAAAACCGAAGGCCTTATCTGTTATTCATGACGCTTTATCATACCCTATTTCTTCTAGGATCATTGATTGTAAAACAACAAAACAAGCTTGGGATGAATTGCATGAGGAATTTAAAGGAAGCGCGAGGGTGAAAGCTGTCAAATTATTGACTCTCAAGAGAGAGTTTGAGATGCTGAAAATGAAGGATTCAAATTCTATGAGGGACTACACAACAAAAGTGATGACCATCGTAAATCAGATAAGACTATCTGGTGAAAATTTTCCAGATCAAAGAGTTGTGGAAAAAATAATGGTTAGTGTTCCGAATAAATTTGAATTGAAGATCACATCCGTAGAGGAGTCTTATGATTTGACTACTCTGTTTATAGCTGAGTTAATTAGCAAATTACAAGCTCAAGAACAAAGGGATACAATGCGCAATGAAGAGCATGTTGAGGGTGCATTTCATGCCAAGTCTAAAGGCAAGAAACCTGTTGTAGAAGATGATAGACGAGACACCAAAGATCAAAGGAGCAAGGGAAAATGAGGAACATCAAAGAAAGGTAAATTTCCTCCTTGTCGTTATTGTAAAAAGACCAATCATACTGAGAAAAATTGTTGGTCCAAAAACAAACAAGTCTATCATTGTGAATATTGCAACAAGGATGGTCATGAAGGCAATCGAATCCCGCAGCGGAAGCGATTGTGAATCGCGCGTTCTAAATTACATTACATGGATTACATTCAAGAATGATTCTACCTAGATTAAGCATAAATTAACAATATGGACAGCAAGATATTACCTTTGGAGAACTTTTCTTCGAGTGCTTCTTTCTCCTACGATCACGATCTCAGCAACTTGAACCCGAAAGGATGAAGACACTACCACTGGATCTTCTCCGTTGTTCTCTAGGTGAGGGAGGAATGTGGGTTCCCTTTAGTTGAGATGAGATATTTTTGTGAGAGAGATTATGTTTTGGAACTTTTCCAATAACACAACAAATGGCACACACTTGGTTAGCAAAAGCTTAGGTTGCTTATCTTAACCTAGTTGCATCTCATGCAACTATATATAGAAGAAGATAGGGATGAAAATTACCATCCTATCCCTCTTTCATTCTCTCTTTAGTATATAGTTAATATGTGAATCTAATTCACATAAAAACTATATATTATATCAATTATATCACATATAACTGATATGACATCTCAAATATGAAATTGAACACTTCAATTTCATTCCTAACTTTATACCCTCAATATAACCATGTTGAGCCAACAGAGGGACCTAATGGACCTTCAGTTCATGAGCTCTAATGATGTGAGATTAACTGATCAAACTCTTTGATCCAGTTAATCAATATTCATTAACTACAAGTCACTCCACTATAGACTTGTAGTTGCACTCTCCTCACCATAGATTATATTGTGTCCACTGATATAATCATTATCCATGAGTAGACCCTTCAAAGGTTGTTTGTAATCACGGTTGGGTCAAATTACCGTTTTACACCTATGATTACCTCTTTGTTCCTTAAGCAACACTGATTCTCTAATGAACAACAAGTCTAAGGTCCTACCATAGACTCATACCCTCATAGAGGGCGGAGCCCCGTTGTTCAAGATCTGGAGTTAGTTCTTAAGAGAAAAACCTATCTAATTCCTTAGTGTAGGAATGAATGAATTCCATCTTGCACAGTTAAGTCCCCAGCTACCTACGAGATTCTGTCCCTGAGAAGGTAGGCTTATTAAGTCGGCTACAGGCCACTCTCACCCATACTAGTGTAAGGACAAACCCCTATAAGCAGGAGTTCTTAACTTGCTCATGATTCAGGTCGAGTCACTAATGACCATCTATAAATTATCGGTCTTACCCTGTTAACGGTGTTATACTGGTTAGATTAATAATTTGCAGTCCGATCTTGTATGAACTCTTCATATTGGATGCCCCCACTCGCATGTCAACTACATGAATGAGTTGGATTACCTCATTTGTACTAATTATAAAGTGGGTCGCATCCATGGTGTTACCAGAATGAGGTTTCCAACCTTATTCTTATACCATAGACCATTTAGGTTATATTCTTGAACACAATCCAAATAGTGTCCACTACATGGATGTTCAAGATATATTATAACCTTTGAGCTTAGTTTATTGGATTTATGAAGCAAGAATATAATTTTATCAAAACAAATAACCCTTTATTTATTTGATCAAAATTACACAAGTTCCTACATAAATCCCAACAATCTCCCACTTGACCTAAAGCTTGTGGAGTACTAAAACATTACAGTAATGTAAATACAATAAACTAGGGAATTTAAACCCTTTGTACAAAATACTCCCACTTGCACTAGTTAGGGAAGACTTGTAAACCTAGACCATCTAAGTGACTCTCAAATACTTTAGCCGTGAGAGCCTTTGTAAAAGGATCAGCAACGTTGTGCTCTGAGGCTATCTTCGTGATAATCACGTCTCCTCTATGCACGATCTCTCGGATGAGATGATATTTTTGCTCAATGTGCTTTCCCCTTTTGTGACTTCGGGGTTCCCTCGAATTTGCCACTGCACCACTATTATCGCAATACAGCGTGATGGGCAAAGTCATATTTGGAATAACTTCCAAATTTAGCACGAATTTCCTTAACCAAACGACCTCTTTAGCTGCTTCACAAGCTGCTACATATTCGACCTCCATGGTAGAATCAGCGATGCATCCTTGCTTGACGCTTCGCCATATTACAGCTTCTCCGTTAAGAGTAAAAACTGACCCTGATGTAGATTTATGAGAACCTTTATCCGTCAGAAAGTTAGAATCCGTGTATCCTGTAAGGATCAAATCCTTAGCCCCCTACACAAGCATGTAGTTTCTTGTTCTCCGTAGATACTTAAGGATTGTTTTAATCGTTGTCTAGTGTTCAAGTCCTGGATTGGATTAATACCTACTGACCATTACAACTGCAAAATAGATGTCATGCCTAGTACACAACATGGTGTACATCAGGCTCCCAACAGCTGATGCATAAGGAATCTGTCGCATATCCTCAACTCCTTGAGGTGTCTTAGGACACTGTTCCTTAGACAAATGGACTCCATGTCTAAAAGGCAATAAGCCCTTTTTGGAGTCTTGCATCTTAAACTTTGACAACACTTTGTGTATGTAAGATGTTTGAGACAAGGCTAGTGTTTTATTCTTGCAGTTCCAGACAATCTGGATCCCAAAAACATACAGTGCATCACCCAAATGTTTCATTTAGAATTGCGTAGGTAGCCAATTTTTAATGTCAGTAAGATATCCTACATCTTTCCCAATGAGTAGGATATCATCCACATATAGAACTAAGAATGCGATAGAACTATTGATGATCTTCTTGTAGACACAAGGTTCATCATCATTCTGGTCAAAACCATAAGATTTGATTGCCTCATCAAATCTTATATTTCGGGACCTAGAGGCTTGTTTCAGTCCTTAAACTGACATTTTAAGCCTGCAAACCTTTTGTTGTTGTCCTGGTTTAATGAACCCTTTGGGTTGGTCCATGTAGATGTTTTCCTCAAGATTGCCATTCAAAAGGCCGTCTTGACATCCATTTGCCATACCTCATAGTCATAATATGCGGCAATGACATGTAGGATACAGATAGACTTTACCATAACAACAGGTGAAAAGGTTTCCTCATAGTCAACCCCTTCAACCTGGGTATAACCCTTTGCTACTAGTCTAGCTTTAAAGGTTTGCACCTTCCCATCTACACCACGCTTTCTCTTGTAGATCCACTTACAACCTATAGGTTTTACCCCATCAGGCTTATCTACAAGATCCCAAAAAGAATTGAAGTGTATAAACTCCATTTCTTTGTCCATGACTATGACCCATTTGTCTTTGTTTTTGTCAACCATCGCTTGATTATAAGTCAATGGATCCTCACAGTTGTCATCTGGTATAACAACTTGGGTTTCAGATAAACCCATGTAACGGTCAGGTTATGTTATAACCCTCCCACTACGTCGAGGCATACTCAACTCTTAAGATGGACTCTATTGACTAAACAAGCTAGTATCAACAACTCTTGTTGACGTACTAGTATTATTAGCAACCTTTGCTATTCTTCCGTCCAACTCACTCAACACAATTTTACTTCTTGGTTTGTGGTCTCTTATGTGGTCCTCCTTTAAGAAAGTGGCATTTGTCGACATAAAAACCTTATATTCCTTAGGATCATAGAATAAACCACCTCTTGTTTCTTTTGGGTAGCCTACGAATAGGCACAATTTTGAACGTGAATCCAACTTCTTTGGATTTGTCACAAGCACATGTGCTGGACAATCCCAAATTCTGAAATGACATAAACTACCTTTACGTCCTTTCCAGAGTTCAAAAGGTGTTTCAGAAATACTTTTTAAGGGCACATTATTCAAAATGTATACTGCAGTCTCTACTACGTAACCCCAAAATGAACTAAGGAGATGATCATAACTCATCATTGATCGAACCATGTCCAACAAGGTTCTATTTCTCCATTCCGATACACCATTTTGTTGTGGTGTACCGGGAGCCGAGAGTTGGGATGTAATTCCATGTTCTATCATATAGTTCTGAAATTTTAAATCCATGTACTCTCCACCTCGATCTCATCGAAGCGCTTTAATTGTTTTACCCAATTGATTTTCAACCTCAGTCTTGAATTCCTTGAACTTTTCAAGTGCTTCAAACTTATGTTGTATTAGGTAAATATGCCCAAATCTGGAATAATCATCTACAAAAGAGATGAAATATTCATAACCTCCTCTGGTTTTAACACTCATCGGACCACAAAGGTCTGAATGTATAAGCTCAAGAGGTTCTTTGGCTCTATAACCTTTTCCACTAAAAGGTCTTTTAGTCATTTTGCCTTCTAGGCAGGATTCACATACAGGTAAATTATTTTCTTCTAACTGATTTAGAAGTCCATTCTTTACCAATCTCTCAATCCTATTGAGATTAATGTTACCCAATCTAAGATGCCAAAGATGAGCATTTTCTTTAAGAGAAATTTTACGTTTCTTAGTTTGTGCATTTACAGTTTTAAATAATTCAGTGTTCAAAACCATTTTAAAAGAATTAGGCCTTAAAACATACAACCCATTTTCTAATGAAGGTGAACATATTTCCATACCTTTCTTTAAAATAAACACTTTATTCATTGAAAAAGAAACAGAAATACATTGTTCTATAAGGCAAGAAATTGAAATAAGGTTTCTAGTAAACCCTGATATCACTAATATATTGTCCAACAACATATATTTCTTGCCAAAATAAAGCTTCATCATGCCTACTGCTACAGCTGAGACGACTTCTCCATTTCCAACTCGGAGCGTTATCTCTCCTTTCTCAGAGTCATTGCCAGAATCAATTCCACTGAAAGAAGAGCAAATATGATTAGTGGCGCCTGAATCAAGTATCCAAGCAGTTTTATCATTATCCACTAAACAAGCTTCTAGGCAAAGTAAATCATATTTACCTTCCTTCTTCTTTTCTGCAATGTACTTTGGACAGTTCCGTTTCCAATGCTCGTCTTTGTTGTAGTGGAATCACTTTCCTTTGTTAGCAACTTCTTTGACTTTCTTGTCCTTCTGGGCGGCAACTTTGTCAGCTCGTTTCCCTTTACCAACCTTTTTCATGTTCTTCTTCTTCCCTTTCAGGTTAGAAGAAGATGAAGCCACTGTTTTTGTACCAGAGGTCGAACCTCTGTGATAACTCCTATTGGCAACATTTACCTCACCTTTCGATCCCTGAATTTTCATCAAAGATTGAAATGTCTGGAGTTCATTCCGAAGGGAGGTAAGATTAAAAGTAAGCTTGTTCATAACAACATTACTTCTAAACTGTAGGAAACTATCTGGAAGGGTTTCCAGAATGAAGTTGACCTGCCTCGATTCATCGATGGAAGCACCATTCGACTCCACGATGTTAAAGTGCACTATCATATCCAGGACATGATCCCGAACAGATGTACCCTCTTGCATCCTCGAGTTAAATATGTACTTCAGGGTATTGTTTCGGGCCTGTGTGGACTGTTGTCCAAACATACCCTACACAGAATCCATGATTTCCTTGGCGGTTATCATGCCCTCATGCTTCTTGGCTAATATGTCAAACATACTTGCCAGCATGTAGACCTTGGCCTTATCATTGGCCTTGATCCATCAATCATATGCATCACGAACATTTCGTGACGTGTTCGAGCCTGGCACATAAGTGTCGGGATTTTTGTCCTAATCTCGTGTTTGTAACATATTGTTTGAAATTAATAAGAGTTATTCATTTCATCACTTTGTGTCTCGCAATATTTATAAACTTTTCCAATAAACTAAGCTCCAGGGTCATTGAATTTATGAGAGAACTAGAGCTTGAACGGTGTGTAGTGGACACACAGGGAGGATCACGTTCGAGTTAATGACCCGAACGATCTACAGTAAATGGATAGGGTTGGAGACCTAATCCTGGATACACTGTGGATGCGGCCCGCTTTGTATTAGATACAAACGAGGTGATCTGACTTGTTCATGTGGTTGACATGCGAGTAGGGGCATCTTGTGCAATGAGATTGTACAAGACCGGACCGTGATTTATTAGACCTACTGATGTAACACCGTTGACAGTAAGGACTAATTACTTCGTACATGACCATTAGTGACTCGACTTTGATCTCGAGCGCGTGTTACGGACTCCTCCATGCGGGTCCGTTTCTCTAACTAGTACGGGTGAGGGTGGTCACAGCTACTCGCCCAATATGCCTATCTTCTTAGGGACAGAACCTAGTAGGGAGCTGGGAACTTAACTATGCGAGATGGAATTAACTCGTTCCCGCCTTTAGGGTAACTATAGGGGTTGTTCCCTGATAGCACACAAAATGTGCTATCCTGAGGCTTAATTATTGCTAGTTTTATGATAATTTCAAGGCTTTTACGTGTTTAATTCATTCAATTTCAGGTTAAGAGCTTAAACGGAACTATTGGAGACAAATTGGATCACTCGGGATCAGAACGAGGCTATGAGGAGCTAAAAATAACATCAAATGGAAGAGAAAAGACCAAACCAAGTTGAAGACCCGAGGAGATGGCGTTGCAACGCCATATGGAGCGTTGCAAAGCCGAACGTGCAGCCAAACAGCTTTGAAGATCACTGCCGTACACACATAAGAAGCCGCACATAGGGCGTTGCAACGCTGCCTCGCAGCATCGCAACGGCAGATCGATAGGGGCACGGGCGTTAAGGTAGCAGCGTTGCAACGCTGCCGATAGTTTCCATATTTACCACGCGTTTAAGGTACAGCGTTGCAACGCTGTCCCTAGCGTTGCAACGCTGTGCCAATAATGCCTATAAATACAACATGTTCTTTTCATTACAAGGGGAGCCGAATTTGGTAGATTTTTGCCCTAATTTCGAAATACACCTTGTAAGAAGAGAGAGAATAGTGATTTTGGGAGCCAAAGCATTCGTGGAGGTTCGAGATCGAAGACGGGAGCTCGGAGACGAAGGACCGACATCGACACCTAAGTTTATTTCTCTTTCTTTCAGTTTGTAATAGCGTTCTAAGACGTTTTCTACTTGTTTAGTTTGTTTTTCTTGTGATTTAGAGTAGCTAAACATAGTAGTTAGGATTTGAATTACTTGTTATGACTTTCTTGTGATGTATTGAAGCATGTTATGTCGTTATTTTTGAAAATTCGTTCCGACTTCTTAATTTGTTGATTTAAGTGGACTCGAGAGATAAAGGTTGAATTAGAGCAAAATTGTCAAGACCCTTAGAAGTCAGGCACGAGAGTGACCTAGAAATCTTAGGGAAACACATAAAGAAGTTGCTTAATGCCATGCATGTTGTAGGTTCATATGAAGACTATGAGTTTATTGCATGTGTGAGGCTCACTAAGAACCGAGAGGTTTTCTTGAGTATTTTACTTCTTGTTTATAAATTCATCTCATGAGGTCAATGCATGTGTAGTTAGGTTATTAACTTGTAAAATCACTTCCTTTAATTCTACCAATTCGAGTCTCCACATGTTTGTTTGTTTGGTTGTCTTACTTGTCAAACACCTATCCATGTTTTGTTGCTTTAGCTAAATTTGAGAATTAGTATCTTAGTACTTAATTAATCTAGAAACCCATTCCCGAGGACGATACTTGGACTCATAAATCACTATACTAAAACTTGACCCGTACACTTGCGGTATTGCATCATAAATATCACGCAACATTCCCTTAAGTGCTGTCTCCAGGGCTTGGACAACGGGCGCCCACCTTCTCACTGGCCCGAGAAGGGTATTGTGTATGGTTGGACAATCACAATATGTTGTTCATTAGAGGAGCAGTGGGGACTTAAGGAACAAGAGGTAGACACAGGAATAAAACGGCAATTTGACCCAGCCGTGTCTACGAACAACCTGTGAAGGGTCGACTCATGGGTATTGGTTATATTAGTGGACACGTAATATTCTGCATTGACGGGAGTGCAGCTACGGGCTATAGTGGAGTGTTACCGTAGCTAATGAATGTTGGTTAACCGGGTCAAAGAGTTTGACAGGTTAATCTCAGATCATTGGAGCCCGCCATCAGAGGGTCCATTAGGTCGCTTCGCTGGCTCCACCTGGATTAAAAGAAGGGTTAATGTTTTGGTATGAAGTTGAAGTGTTCAATTTCACTTTAAGGGCATTTATGTTATTTATATGAGATATGAATGATATAATCTATAGTTTAATGTGAATGAGATTCATAATAAACTATAGGTTAGTCTAATTGTTGAATTAGGGCTAATTGGAGAATTTGATTAAGAGAAATTAAATTGGATGTGATTCAATTTAATTAATCCACAATTATTGCAAATGAGATTTGCAATATGAGATATGAGATATCTTATATTATGTGGTTATGCAAATGGGATTTGCATAACCTATGGTTGTGGTAAAGTGGTAATAATGAGGAGATGTTAACTTCTTCATTCCACTATTTAAACCCTTTGCAAGAAGGGATTGGAAAGCTCTCTTCTCATTTTTTTGTTTTTCACCAAAGAGAAGAAAAGAGAATTCTCTCTACTCTCTCATTTCTCCTCCCTCTCCAAAACACAAAGAAGTTCCCACCAACTTTCCTTCTCCAAAAGAGAACAACCGAGAAGGCCATTTGGTCGTGTTTGAGTTCGTTTTGTGGGATGATTTCGTTGAGATCGAGTAGCACGAAGAGTTCGTGACCCGAGGAAGAAATTGTTGAGTTTGTCTACAACAAGTAAGTAAAAACTCTATTTGCTGTAAATTTCTTCTTCTTCTAGCATGTTTAGCCTAGATCTAAGTGTTAGATCAATTTTAATAAACACAAGTTGCATAGTGATACCTCGACGATTCAATCGTCTTCCGCTGCGCGGGGTTCTCATTCCCTTCAATGAGGACACTCCTCAGTTAGCACAAACTTCAGATCATCCAGCACCAATATAGTGTTCAGTTTGTTTTTCCATGTCATCATATTCTCTCCAGTTAACTTTTTCGTACGCAATAAGGAAATAATAGAGCTAGACATTTTTGCTGAAAAATTTACAAACAAACTTGTATGAGTTTCTTGCTATAACTCTAGTCCATTCATGTTTTAGCTAATTATCAAATGATTCCTAGGTCATTTATAAATGTAATGATACTCTAAAGGTTTAGATTGTATGACACCGAAGGGTAATCAAAAACACTCCTCCTTTGGATCAAGACATTCTTGACCAAAACCTAATGCCAGAATAACTCTTATTCTTATAGGCTTTAACCATTATTCGGTCAGGATACATACACATCTTATGTACCTTGTGAGTGTAACCCTCTGTCTTTAGATCCCAGAGTCCTCATCCAGTAAAATCCGCCAAAGGGAGGAGGAGATTGAAAAATAAACTCAGGAAATCTTTATCCCTTTCGGGTTTCTACTGTGTTTGATCCCCTATGATCAAGCCCTCCGAAGGGATTGTCTGGTCCAGGCCAAACTAGCAGGCTGACCATTGTGATCTTCCAATGTAAACCGACTGAAGAGACCATGGGTTTTGTTTTCACTAAACCTGCTCCCACTAACTATAAGTACCCTCTCCATTCACCTTGATATTGACTCATACAAACACCATCCGAAGGGGGACGCTCTCGTTTGCGCCACGAGGCCAAGTATGAGTCTCACGGTGTGAACTTCCCGGAGATACGTAGGTTGAAAAATATGTATCATATAGACTTTTTCTCCCACTGGATACTTTAGATTTATAGGAATCTTACTTAGGCTAAACCCGACTAATAGTTTTGCCTAAAGTTATCAATATAACTCTTATATTGATTTTATCCTAAGTTTGCTAATATAACTCTTTATATTAAGCCTAGAATTTCTAGTTTATTAACCCCTTAATAAACCCGCTAACGCTACTATGATTTATAAACCCTGTGATTAAATTTAACTCCCAGGTCAATTCCTAGGTAGGGGTGTTCCGTTTCCGTCAGCTTAAATACCCCAACCTAGACAGAACTTTCCTTAGACAGAGTTCCTCTTTGAATCATTGTTTATAAATCACTTGGTTCCTAATTCTAATCTAATTAGAACTAGATAACCTAAGGTATATTATTTTCAAGTTCTAAACATTTTAAAACTAATAATTAACCTTAGGTGACATGCATACTATGTTATAGTGCTTGATCATTCATCTCATGAATAATAAGACATACATAGCAAAATCATCTCATGATATATAATGCATGTCAATTCTATCCATAAATTAATATAACACCTTATATTAATTAATCATGCAAACTATATAATATAACTATTTATATTATAAAAGATGCATGGAAATGTTTAACCTAAGGTGGGATTTCTAAATTAAAAGCATACATTATGCATGGCAATAAATACACAACAATTGCATAATTTTAATAGCAAAATTAGACCAATTTTGGCACACTAAAATTAATTTTAATTAATATAATATAATTATATTAATTAAAATCAAATAAAATAAATATATTAAATATAAAATCTTTTTATAATTAATATATAAATTAAAAAATGTTTTCGCCCGTTTGAAAGCTCGTTGAAACGCCTTCGGCGTTGCAACGTTGATGGCAGCGTTACAACGTTGTGCCTTATCCGTTTCTACCCGTTGGAGCGAGCTGCGAAACGCTTCTTGCCTTCAGCGTTGTGACGCTCGTGCTGGCGTTGCAACGCCATCGCCTCATCGTCCAAGCGTTGAGACGCTTGGAGGAGTGTTGCAACGTCGCGTCTCCTTGCAGCCTAAAAACCGCTTCATTGGGTTGCAACGCTGATGAACAGCGTTGCAATGCTGCACACAGAACAGAAAATAGTCTTCACTGTTTTGGCTCGTTTTTGCACCGATCTTCTCAGCAACCTCCTTTCCTTGATCAACACGGACTTACAGACTCGATTTACAATTATAATTCTCCAAAACACCAGGCCCTTACATTGAATGATTCAATGAAAAATTGCAAATCTAAGTTCCAAAATTGAAAACTTTTAAATTGCAAATCGTTTATACATCTCATGCAAAACAGTAAATCCCACATCGTTCTTGAAAAATTCAGAACGTAAATTAAGAATGCAATTGGGCTCTGATACCAATTGATGGGAATCGAATCCGACAGCGGAAGCGATTGTGAATCATGCGTTCTAAATTACATTACATGGATTACATTCAAGAACGATTCTACCTAGATTAAGCATAAATTAACAATATGGACAACGAGATATTACCTTTGAATAACTTTTCTTCGAGTGCTCCTTTATCCCACGATCACGATCTCAACAACTTGAACCCGAACGGATGAAGACAATACCACCGAATCTTCTCCGTTGTTCTCTAAGTGAGGGAGGAATGTGGGTTCCCTTTAGGTGAGATGAGATGTTTTTGTGAGAGAGATTATGTTTTGGAACTTTTCCAACGACACAACAAATGGCACACACTTGGGTTAGCAAAAGCTTAGGTTGCTTATCTTAACCTAGTTGCATCTCATGCAACTATATATACAAAAAGATAGGGATGAAAATTACCATTCTATCCATCTTTCATTCTCTTTTTAGTATATAATTAATATGTGAATCTAATTCACATTAAAACTATATATTATATCAATTATATCACATATAACTGATATGACATCTCATATATAAAATTGAACAATTCAATTTCATTCCTAACTTTATACCCTCAATATAACCATGTTGAGCCAATGGAGGGACCTAATGAACCTACAGTTCATGAGCTCCAATGATGTGAGATTAACTGATCAAACTCTTTGATCCAGTTAATCAATATTCATTAACTACAAGTCACTCCACTATAGACTTGTAGCTGCACTCTCCTCACTGTAGACTATATTGTGTCCACTGATATAACCATTACCCATGAGTCGACCCTTCACAGGTTGATCGTAATCACGGCTTGGTCAAATTACCATTTTACCCCTGTGATTACCTCTTTGTTCCTTAGCACCACTGATCCTCTAATGAACAACAAGTCTAACGTCCTACCATAGACTCATACCCTCATAGAGGGTGAGGCCCCGTTGTTCAAGACCTGGAGTCAGTTCTTAAGGGAACAACCTATCAAATTTTTTAGTGTAGGAATGAGTGAACTCCATCTTGCACAGTTTAGTCCCCAACTACCTAAGAGATTCTGTCCCTGAGAATGTAGGCTTATTGAGTCGGCTACAGCTCACTCTCACCCATACTAGTCTAAGGACAAACCCCTATAAGCAAGAGTTCTTAACTTGCTCAGGATTCAGGTCGAGTCACTAATTATCATCTATAAATTATCGGTCTTACCGTGTTAACGGTGTTATACTTGTTAGACAAATAATTTGCAGTCTGGTCTTGTATGAACTCTTCATACAGGATGCCCCCACTCGCATGTCAACTACATGAATGAGTTGGATTACGTCATTTGTACTAATTACAAAGTGGGTCGCATCCATGGTGTTACCAGAATGAGGTTTCCAGCCTTATTCTTAACCATAGACCATTTAGGTTATATTCTTGAACACAATCCAAATAGTGTCCACTACACTGATGTTCAAGATATATTATAACCTTGGAGCTTAGTTTATTGGATTTATAAAGCAAGAATATAATTTTATGAAAACAAAAAACCCTTTATTTATTTGATCAAAATTACACAAGTTTAGGACATAAATCCCAACAGGTCATACAGAGAAGTTTTGCTATGCCAAGAAAACCCAAACCCAACATCCTGAGGAACAAGCGAATTGTGCCCACAATAATTATGAAACAAATTTTTTGTTTATGGCATCTCATACCAATGACAACAAGTCAACTTCATGGCTTATTGATAGTGGATGCACTACTCACATGGCTAAGGATATCAATCTTTTTAGCCAAATTGACAAATCCATACAGTCTAAGGTGGTCCTTGGACATGGCAAGACGATACTAGCTGAAGGTAAAGGTACTGCCATTATGCATACTAAGCAAGGTGAAAAGAAAATATCCAATGTCTTATATATTCCAAGATTATCTCAAAACTTGCTCAGTAATGCTCAATTGTTGCATAACAAATTTTCCGTGGTTTTCAAGGACCAAGTTTGTGTTATTTATGACCCACAAGGAGTAGAGATTGCAAGGGTCAACATGGTTGGAAATGCTTTCTTTTTGAATGGTGACGATTTATGTCATCATGCACTAAATGTCAAAGTAGAAGATAACAAGAAGTGACATCATCGCTTTGGTCAATATAACAACAAAGCTTTGAAAATTTTGCATTCTAATAATATGGTTGATGACTTTTTCAATTTTACCTCATTTGATCAGATTTGTGAAAGTTGTCAAGAAGGGAAGATGCACATATTACCTTTTCCCAAAGGTGGCAGCTTTAGAGCCAAAGACAAGCTTGAATTAGTGCACAGTGATGTTTGTGGTCCCATGCGAAATTCATCTATTGGGAATAATAAATATTTTATTTTTTTTATTGATGATCTTACCAGGATGACTTTGGTTTATTTTTTCATCGAGAGAACTCTAGTTTTCCAAATTTTCAAAATGTTTGTAAATTTGGTTGAAACTCAAAGTGGTTGTAAGCTCAAAACTTCGAGTACAGATAACGGGAAGGAATATACTTCCAAGCAATTTGACAAGTTTTGTGAAGATTTGGGAATCCAACACCAGTTGTCCATTGTTTATACACCACAACAGAATGGTGTATCGGAAAGAAAAAACAGAACTGTGATGGAGATGGCAAGATGTCTACTCTTTGAAAAAAAATTACCAAAGAAATTTTGGGCAGAAGCTGTATGTACTGCTGTTTACTTGACTCAATAGACTGCCTACAAGGGCAGTTGAGGACAAAACTCCTTATGAATCTTGGTCAGGTAGAAAACCTTTAGTTAAGAACTTGAAGATTTCTGGATCTATTTGTTACTCTTTTATTCCTTCTATTAAGAGATCTAAACTTGATGAGAAAGCAATTAAGGGAGTATTTATTGGCTATGCTACTGATTCAAAAGGGTACAGAAATTTTGATTTAAACTCGGAAAAGATTATCTTTAGTCGTGATGTCATTATTCATGAAGATTCTTATTGGGATTTTGAGTAGCAAAAAATTGTGAGAGATTCATCCACCAATTTTAAAATCTTAGAACAAAATGAATCATCTTTTGATTCAATTGATTCTAATGATCGAGATGGCCAATATCCTCTTTCAAACGATGATGATCTTGTTGATGCAACTAGTGATAATCCAAATTATAAGGTAAGATCACTTACTGATGTATATGAAGGTTGTAATCTTGTTATGTTGAACCAAATAGCTATTATGATGCTTCACAATCTACTGAATGGATTGCTGCTATGAAAGAAGAATTTGAGATGATCAATAAAAATAATACATGGGAGCTTGTAGAGCAACCACGAGGAAAGAACGCATTGGGTGTGAAATGGGTGTTCAGAGTGAAGTATAATTCTGATGGTTCGATCAACAAATATAAAGCAAGGTTAGTGGTAAAAGGTTATGCACAACAACCTGGAGTTGATTATGGAGATACATTTGTTCCAGTTGCACGACATGACACAATACGATTGATTATTGCTTTAGCTGCACATTTGAGGTGGAAAATATTCCATCTAGATGTCAAATCAGCTTTTCAGAATGGTGATCTTGAGGAGGAGATTTATGTGAACCAACCTGAAGGGTTCGTGGATGAAGACCAAGAAAACAAAGTATACCGTTTGAAGAAAGCTCTCTATAGATTGAAGCAGGCACCACGTGCTTGGTATAGTAAAATTGATTCCTACTTGCTTCTTCAAGGCTTGAAGAGGAGTATGAGCGAAAATACACTCTATGTTAAGGTTGGTAGCAACTCTAATCAACTCATTCTTTCCCTTTATGTTGATGATATGCTTGTGACTGAAAATGATTATCAAATGCTACAAGATTTTAAAATCTAGCTGAAAAAGATGTTTCAGATGTCAGATCTTGATTACATGCATTATTTTCTAGGTATGAAAATTCTTCAAGAAGATAAGGGTATTTTTATTGCCCAAAGAAAGTACGCTCAAGGAATTTTGAAGAAATTTAAAATGGAAACATGTAAAGTTGTTTCCTTTAGCGACAAACTTGAAAGTATCAAAGAATGATGGTGAGAAGCTATCTAATCCTACAAATTATAGAAGTTTAGTAGGAAGTCTCTTGTATTTGACAACATCCAGGCCAGACTTGATGTTTGCTGCAAGTTTGTTCTCAAGATATATGATTTCACCTAGTGAAATTTATTTTGGTATTGCTAAAAGAGTCCTTAGATACTTAAAGGGTACTCTTGATTTTGGAATTTGGTTCGAATTTATAGGTAATTTGAAATTAACTGGATATTCCGACAGTGATTGGGTTGGTTGTGTTGATGATTCTAAAAGCACTTCCAGTTATGTTTTTTCCCTTGGAAATGGAATTTTCTCTTGGAATTCAAGAAAACAAGAAGTAGTGGCTCAATATACTGCTGAAGCTGAATATATTTTAGTTGAATCAGCCGCAAATCAAGCAATATGGCTTCGCAAATTGCTTAGTGATTTGGGATTTGAACCTGAAGAACCTACAAATTTGTTCTGTGATAACATGTCTGCTATTGCTATTGCCTCCAATCCAATACAACATGGTAGAACAAAGCACATCAAAGTCAAATTTCATTTATTGAGAGAAGCAGAGAAAGAAGGCGAAATAAAACTCCTTTTTTGTAGTTCTGAAGAACAACTTGCAGACATTCTAACAAAAGCTCTACCACATAGGCAGTTTGTATTTCTACGTCAAAAGTTGGACGTCACAAAGAAAAACCTCAAGTAGGAGTGTTCAGTTATGAGTTTTTTCTTTTTTAATTACGTTAAGTTTTTCAATTAATGTTTTATGTTTTTTTTTCTTTTAAAAGTTAGATTTAACACATTTCGATTTTTTGTCTTTTAAATTTTGTTTTTAAAGTTTGTAAGTTTCTAATGCTTTTAATGTTGAAAATTAAATGTGTTAATTTCTCGTACCTATAAAAAGACGAACTTCCATGTGAAGGATGTATCACCAATATTTTCTATTTCAATATAAGATTATTCATTTATTGGATTCCACTCTCTCATTTTTTAATTTTCTCTCTTTGTTCAACAAACATTGAGACTTTGATTTGATTATTGCTTATGCAATACTTTTTTATCCAACACAAACAACAACAGATTACAGGAGGTCCTGGATGAGGAAATGGATTAGAACAAAGTTCAGAGCCAATCCTCAACCCTCTAAGAGGATGAGGTCGAGCATACCTCTCCCCAACCAAGACCTCGATTCAGAATATTCTTGACTAGCTCCACTACTTTTTTTTAGAATGGCTGAAAGAAGAAGAGGAAGCTACAATTGTGAAGGAAAGGATTTCAAAAAGGGACCAGCAACAAAATGCCACGAGATGACCAAAAACTGACCTCCTACAGGAGGGTGGGAAGTCCATAATTGACACTATAGATTTTGATGACAATCCTTCTTGAAATTCTAGCACATTTATATTTTCTCTAGGAAAGCAATAGATCTTGTATTCAGAGGAGAATCTTACCCTCTAAGAAAGACCAAAATGTTCATCTAGGGTTGGATGACAATCTTGGAGATAATCGAATTTAGAGGAGAATATTACCCTCTAAGAAAGACCAAAATGTTCATTCCAGGACTGGATGAAAATAATGGAAAGAATCCAATGATGAATCTTGAAGCCTTAAATTTTCTCTAAAAAAGTAGACGAATACACGAAATCCAGAGGAGAATCTTACTCACTAGAAAAGACCAAAATTTCCCATTCGGGGGTAGACAACAATCCTAAGGATGATTTGAGATACACCTTGGAACTCTGAAATTCCTATGGAAAACCAGAGATACCAACACTGTAGGAAAACTAGAATAATCCCCAGGAGGTCTGACAACAATCCTATAAAGAATTCAAAGCATACCTCAAAAATTCAAAATGTCACACTGACTCAAAAACTATAAAAGGTGGCTACTACCCAGTCAAACACCATACAATTAGCTCACACATTGACACTGAAAATCTTACCATTAAAAGATTGCTTATAATAGGATTATATTAATTTGTAGATTAACAACAATCAACATTAAAATGATTTTTTATACCAAGTTTAGAAACATAAAGTAGTTATTGGAAAGCTCAGGGAACAAAAATAAGATAGATGAAAGTTCAAAAATTCAAAATAGAATTTAAACCTACTTCTAAAAAAAAACCTTTGATCAATTTATATTGTGTTTCATAACTATTCAGGGATAAATTTTTTTTTTCACAAATCGCCTCCTAACAAAGCATAATTATCCATTAAAAATTTAAAAAGTGGGGCATGCATGTTTGTCATATAAGAGACAATATATATATATCATAAATTCGGTTGAAGTTATCCATTTAATACATTGAAGATCCCCAGCCAAATTAAAATCATTAAATCTTATCGTTTAACATAAGATCATTAATTATGATTTCTTAAAGAAAGTAAATTATTCCTCGTGCCCACCATCGTTGACTAGCCCTCCAATTAAAACTCTACCTATAACTTGAAACATAAAAAAAAATGCACATGCACCATTGACTAGATATCTAGGGTTCTTCCTCTTACATTTTTACCTTCTTTTTTTCCCCTTTATAAAAGCCCCTTTTGAGATAGGCTTCTTTCTACACATCTTGAACTTGAATTGTAAAACAGAGTTATTTCTCCCTAAGAAATTGCCCTTTTAGTTTTCACACCAAGAAACTAAACATGGAAGCTGATTTTGGAAAACGGAAGATGACAACTATTTTGAGCATCGATGGAGGAGGTATTAGAGGCATTATTCCTGGAACTATTCTAGCTTTTCTCGAGTCAAAGCTTCAGGTACTAAATAAATATAGACACATATATAAACACTCTAACTATCGAATAGTTCCTATATCTATATAAATAATAATAATTCTTTGATCTCGGCTTTAATTTGGTTAGGAATTGGATGGTGCAGATGCAAGAATAGCAAACTACTTTGATATAATTGCAGGAACAAGTACAGGTGATTTAATTTCTGACGTGTTAGTCAATGATACATACCAATTACCAGTAAGTTATAGGCTCACTCTTAACGTACAGGTGGTTTAGTTACTATTATGCTTACCGCACCCAACAAAGACAATAAGCCTCTGTATGCAGCGAAAGATCTCGTCAACTTCTATTTGGAACATTCTCCAAAAATTTTTCCGCAAAGAAAGTTGGTTCCACACCTTAATCTTTCGTTATATGACTGTTAATTTCGAAATGGTAGTAAGTAATTTTTATCATCTCCTTAATATTCTAATTAAATTAGTGTTTTATATGTCAGCAATTTATTCAGTTCCGTGACTAATTTGTTTGGACAAGTTATGGGGCCAAAGTACGATGGCAAATACTTGAGGTCATTCCTAAATGAGCAACTTGGTGACTTAACTCTTAAGCAAACATTGACAAATGTAGTTGTTCCTGCCTTTGACATCAAGCTTCTTCAGCCTGTGATCTTCTCCAATCTTACAGTATGAGAAATTACAAAAATTATTTCCACAAAGTGTAGATCTAAGTTGAGACTTTATGATTAATTAAATTTAATCCATTCATTTGGTTTTTGAAAATTGTATTTGCTTTCTCATCAATTTTTTTTTACGATGAATTTCATCTTTTTATAAAAAAAAAAAACATTTGAATTTTTTTGTAAAATCTAAAAAGAAAATAAGCACCGGCTTTGTAACCAATCTAAAAACACTAATTTGAAAAAAAAGTGATTTTATAACAACAGTATTATACTTCATGTTTTTAATTATATGGTTGGTAGCAGATTTAGAAATTTTATTGCATTTTAAACTCTTATCTAAAATGTGTTCTATAATATGTTTATAGGTTGTCATTGCAATACTAAATATTAAGTTAAATATAAGTTATTATAAATTAATTTATCAACATTATTTTTTTTATATAAATTTTGTATAATTATTATTTTATAATATAATATTAAATAATTTATAATAATTTAAAAAAAATAAAATGAGTCAAAATTTAGATACAATGAAAACGTAAAAATATGTTGTTTTTAGAATTTCTATTATTTAGATCAAAGAATCCGAGCGCAGTTTTGAAAATATATTTGTCAAATATATATTCAATGAATTTAGTGAATCTGGATTACTCAGTTTAAGTTTTTTAAAATTATTATTTTTCTTTTTTTTTTTTAAATGTCCAAAGCGAGTACTTATAGATTTAATTTTTTTAGAAAAATATATATGAAGTAGTGTTAAAGTAGTTTCATGGAACATGCAGGCAAGATGGAATGAATTGAAGAATCCAAAGTTGGCAGATGTGTGCATTAGTACTTCTGCAGCACCGACTTACTTGCCACCACATGAATTCCAAACCAAGGACTCTAAGGGAAATACACATATTTTTAATATGGTTGATGGTGGTGTTGCAGCAAACAATCCAGTTAAGTTATTTTCTAATAAAATTAATTAATTTAATTAAATTTAATTTAATTATCCAATTAAATTGTGTTTACAAAATTTGATTGTTGTAATAGACCCTGGCAGCCATAACCCATGTTTCGAAAGGGATCAATATTTTACAGCGAAGAAGTGAATCCTTAAAGACGAAACCAATGGAAACAAAAAGGATGTTAGTCCTTTCTTTAGGCACTGGTGCACCTAAGAATGAACACAAGTATAGTGCTACTAAAGCTGCAAAATGGGGCATCTTTGATTGGGTTTATGACGCTGGGGCCTCCCCTATCATTGATGTTTTTAGTGATGCCAGTTCTGATATGGTCGACTATCATGTTTCTTCTTTCTTTCAATCTTCTAATTGTCACAAAAATTATCTTCGCATTCAGGTAAGTCTCGGAAAATAATATTTTATACTATTATTTTAATTCTTCTCTAGTTTTTTTTTTTTTTTTTTTTTTAAATGTTCCTAATTAAGTTGTCTTGGGTGGTGACAGGATGATGATTTGACTAGCGAAGTAGCATCAGTTGATATTGCAACAAAGGAAAATTTGAAGAAATTGACAGAGGTGGGGAAGGAACTATTAATGAAACCAGTTACGATGGTTAATTTAGAAACTGGAGAACACGTATCTGTTGATGGAGAAGGTACAAATGAAGAAGCTCTCACTGAATTTGCCAAAACGCTTTCTCAAGAGAGAAAGCTTCGTCTCACCCCTTGAAAAACATTCCCTTTTCATCTCAACTTATCTTTGGTGTTTCTATGAAATTTAAAATTCACGGCTTGTCTAATGTCTTTCAACAACGAGTCTCTCTTCGTATTATTAATATTCAATGATATTGTCTACTTTAAACTTACACTCGTATATTAATTTTTAGTTCATTTGAAATACAATATATCTGTTGGTGTGTAATTTCAGCAATGAATGAAAATACGTGCAAATGAACTTTGTATTCCTATAAATTTGAATTAGTGGAATACAATCTCTAATATCTCATCATTTTAATTCTCTCTCCTATTTATACGTCTGGCTATTTGCCCACTTTCTTCTCAGATTGAAGCTGCAATGGATCCTTTGAATCTCAAAGATTCTTGATCTTCGAGGTTTGATGTTCAAGAGTGCAAAGAATCTTCTATCTTTGTTTATGAATTCTCTTTGGATTTTCTGTCTAGAGTTTCTAACTTATGAATCCTAGAAATGAAGAGGAAACTTGAAGTGTTTCTCATGATTTCCATGTGGGCGTTTTCAATTCGGGCTTTTGTCTTCCAAAATTCAAATAAGTTAGATTTTGTCATAATTTAATTTAGGGATCCTTGCAATTTTAATTACTCCGCCTAATTAAATAAGATTTGGTCATCGTAATAATGTGGCGATTTCTTATTGGTCGAAATTTATATTCCAACAATATTATTTTAAATAGATGTTATTTTTATTTATATACTATAGATCTCTCCCACTCAAATGGATGTGAAATTATGTTTGTATATCGAGAGATATAGTAATTATTAATTATAGTAGTATTTCAATTGAGAATGATATATAATAAAATGTTGTTCCTTCTTTCTTTTTCTAAAAAATTTTTCGAATCATTCTCTTTTTTGAAGTTCTATAAGGTCATTTTGGTCCTCGGGTGCTCCATCGTAAATTCCTTTTTTAGTTCAACAACATATATGATAAAGATTCGAACCTTTAACCTTTTTAAACAAGAAAATAATGCTCTTAACAAGTTGAAATAAGCTCATGTCTGCATAATCCTTCCTCTTTTTTTAAAACCAGTTTTCTGTGCTTAGTTTAGCCATTTACATTCAATGTAATGCAAAATAAAGGGATCTTACAATCTAAGACCAGCACTATAAATTTGTAAAACAAGAGACATGGTTACAAAACCTTGTTGACCAAGCCAAGGAATACCATAGAAAGTAAAAGAATATGGAAGAAAATGAAACTATAGTTAGCATGTGGTTGAAGTAGATAAACAAAAATCAACATTTTAAAAGTACATTTATATAAGACTTCATTTACTTACAACAATTGAAATGAGCTAGAATCAGATTGAAAAATCAATCAAAACGACAATATTATTTCTTTGTTATTGTTTACTAAAAGTTATCTGAAATTGAAATAAAAACTCATTAATGTTGTTTACTAGAGATGGTTGAAAATTAAAATAGGAATCACATATAATGATAATTACTAAGATACTTCTTTCATGTGTTTAACTAATTAAAAGCATGGCTAAATAATGTCAATATAACTTTTATTTATAATAATAATAACCAATAATAAAATCAAATTTATTTTATTTGATAGTAATTTTTTTTATTTTATTAATTTAAAACAACAATAATTAACTCTAAAAAAACTAAAAAAACAAAACTACATGAACTAAAAAAGTTAAAATTGTTGTGAAATTGAGGGGAAACCGAGCATCAAAACTTTACCAAAACATATAACAGTATAAATAATAATAATAATAATAATAGAAATTAGAAATTGGAATATTTATATAAAATGAAGGAAATGAGAAAGTGGAGAAAGTTGGAGGATATTGGTCTATTATTTCACCAATTGTGTATTTTTCATGATCCACCAAATGTCACTATTTATAGGCAATTTGGCAACGATGAATTGGAACATTTGGACACTAAGCATTGTTAAATATTGGACACATGGAGGACACCTTGGTTATGGGGTAATTGCCACTTGGCATGGGTATCAAATGGCATATGGAATGGGCATTTACATGTGTAATGTTTACAATACTCCCCCTTAAATGCTCATTTATATAAAATATGTCTCATTAAAACCTTTCTAGGGAAAACTCCAATGGGAAGAAAAATCCTAGTGAATGAAAAAGAGTACATATTTTATATAGTTTACTATAATACATTCACTTCTCCTTCATGGAGACATCATTTAAAGTCTCGAGTCGCCACATTCCAATGTTATGTACTAATTTCTCAAAGGTTGCAGTTGGTAATGCCTTCGTAAATAAATCTGCCAGATTATCCTTCGAACAAATTTGTTGTACAGTGGTGATGTCATTTTCCAAGATCATTAGTGTAGAAAAGCTTTGGTGAGATATGGTTCGTTCTATCTCATTTGATATATCCTCTCTTGATTTGGGCTATACAAGTTGTGTTATCTTTGTATAATATTGTTGAAAGAAATTTACTAGAAGACAAACCACATGTTTCACGTATATGTTGAGTCATCGATCTTAGCAATACAAATTCTCGACTTGATTCGTGAATTACAAGGATTTCGACATGATTTGAAGAAGTGGTTGTGATGGTATGTTTCAATTATCGTAATGATATGACAGTTTCTCCACATGTGAACAGATAACGTGTTTGAGATCTAGATTTGTGTGGATCAGATAGATATCCAGAATCTACATAACCAACTAGATCAAAATTAGATTTGTTAGAATAAAACAACCTCATATCAATTGTTTCTCGGAGATAACGAAGTATATGTTTAATTCCATTCCAATGTCTTTTTGTTGGACAAGAACTATATCTTGCTAATAAATTTACTGAAACAACAATATCTAGTCTTGTATCATTAGCAAGATACATAAGTGCACGAATTGTACTAAGATATGATACTTCAGGACCTAGGAGCTCTTCGCTATCATCTCGAGGTCGAAATATATCTTTCTTTACATCCCGTGAACGAACTTCCATTGGAATGTTCAATAGATGTGCTTTGTCCATATAAAATCTTTTTAAAATTTTCTCTGTATTAGTTGACTCATGAACAAATACCTCATCTGCTAAATGTTCAATTTACAAACCAAGACAAAATTTTATTTTTCCAAGATCTTTCATCTTGAATTCTTTTTTAAAATATTATATTGTCTCTGATAACTCTTTAGGAGTTCCAATTATATTTAAATCATCAACATCTATAGTTATAATATCGAATACTGACTGAGATTTCTTTATAAAAACACATGGACATATTGGATTATTTTGATAACCTTCTTTCAACAAATATCCACTCAGGCGATTATACCACATTCGTCCTGATTGTTTTAATCCATATAATGATCTCTGTAACTTTATTGAACACAATTCTCGAGAATATGTTTCTGACATTTTAAATCCTTTCGGGATTTTCATATAGATGTCATTATCCAGATATCCATATAAATATGTCGTGATTACATCCATCAGATGCATGTCAAGCTTTTCATGTATTGTCAGACCAATTAGATATCTCAATGTTATTGCATCCACCCGTGAGAATATGTCTCCTCATAATCAATATCAGGTATTTGCGAGAATCCTTGTACAACAAGTCTCACTTTATATCTTGTGACCTCATTATTTTTATTTCTTTTCCCTACAAATACCCATTTGTATACCATAGGTTTGACACCTTCTGGTGTCCGGACTACTGGTCCAAATACCTACCGTTTTAAAAGTGAGTTTAATTCTACCTAGAATGTTTCATTCCATTTAAGTCAATCCTTTCTATGTTGACATTCTTCTATGGATTTTGAATCATAATCATCATCTTCATGAATAATATCATGAGCAACATAGTAAGCAAAAATGTTGTCAACAACTATATCATTTCGGTTCCATCTTTTTCCTGATGTAACATAGTTTATAGAAATTTCATTATTATCCGCAAGTATTTGACTTTCATCAATACTTTTATCAGTAGTTGTATTTTGGATTTCTTCTGGAACATCCATATCTTTTATTGGATCATTTTGATCATTGACTACTTTTCTTTTTCGAGTATTTTTATCTTTGTAATCATAGGTCTACCACGCTTTTGGCGTGCCCAAGACTCATTAGTGACAACTTGTTGTAGTGGGATATCAATTTTTTATGGAACATTTGCAAGTTGTATATATGATTTAATTACTCTCTTAGCATCTGTAAATGCATTTGGTAATTGATTTGCTATATTTTGCAAATTAATTATATTTTGAACTTCAAGTTCACATTGATCTGTACGGAGATCTAAATGAGATAATAATGATGCATCCCATATGATCTTTTTTTTCAACTTCTTAATTCCTCCCCCTAATGTTGGAAAATTTGTTTCATTAAAATGACAATCAGCAAATCGTGCAGTAAATACATCACCCTTCACGGGTTTAAGATATTTAATAATAGATGGGGAATCAAATCCAACATATATTATTCATAACCTCTTTTGAGGACTCATCTTAATACATTGTGGTGGAGCAATTGGAACATATGTTGCACATCCCAAAATTCTTAGATGGGAAATATTTGGTTGTTGGCTATAAGCCAATTGCATTAGAGAGTACTTATTATAAGTTATTGGCCTAATGCATACTAACGATACAACATGCAAAATAGCATGTCCCCATACAAATATTAGAAGCTTTGCTCTCATAAGTATTGGTCCAGCAATTAATTGCAAACGTTTTATAAATGATTCTGATAAATCATTTTGTGTATGAACATGTGCTACAGGATGTTCAACATGTATCCCAATAGGCATACAATAATTATTGAATGCTTGGAATGTAAATTCACGAACATTATCAAGACGAATGGCCTTAATTGTATAATCTGGAAATTGTGCTCTTAATTTAATTATTTGAGCAAGTACCCTTGCAAATGCAAGATTTCGACTTGATAATAAACATACATGTGACCATCTGTTGGATGCATCAATCAGTACCATGAAATATCTAAATAGTCCACTTGGTGGGTTAATAGGTCCACATATATCACCATGAATTCGTTAAGAAAATGTCGGTGATTTAGTCCACATTTTACCTGGTGATGGTCTAATGATTAATTTTTCTTGAGAGCAAGCATCACATGACAAATCAATGGATTGAAGAATCTTTTGGTTCTTTAATGGATGTCCATGTGAATTTTTAATAATTTTTCTCATCTTTATTGATCATGGATGACCTAATCGATCATGCCAAACATTGAATATTTCTGGATTCATGAACTTCTGGTTCATTGTTGTATAGCTTTCGATTACTCATATATGAGTATAATATAATCTAGAAGAAAAAGCAGGCAGTATTTCTAATATACGTTTTTCATGTGAAATAATATATGTGATATAGAGATATTCTATATTACTTTTACAATCAGTTTCAACATGATAACCATTGTTACATATATCTTTGAAACTTAATAAGTTTCTTTTTTATTTACTAGAGAACAAAACATTATTAATTGAAAATTTTGTTTCTAGTATTGACTTTTGCTTCCAACATTGTCAATTTAGAAAAATATTTTCTGTTTATAAGTATTGTGTGCGTAGTTGTTCAACTACTGCCAAACATAGATCTTCATTGCTTATTTTTTAGTCATTCAATATATATAAACTATACATGTTTCTTCTTTAAACAAAAATAACTACAATAAGAGATAAATCATAAAAAAGTTCAAAGCTAAAAGAATATAAAAATAAACATTAGTATTAGACATTCTCAAAATCAAAAGAACCACTTGCTAATCCATCAATTGATTTAATCTTCTCTTTAGAAGATGAAAAGAAGTCTGTCACATCTAAATTTGTCATATTGGATGGGTCAAATATATAATTATCTTGATAAGTATGATTTGCTTCTACATTTTTCCCTTTTTCCTTCAGGGAAGCTTGATAGAGATCTACTAGATGTTTGGATGTACGACAAATACGTGACCAATGTCCAGTCATTCCCCATCGAAAACATTTATTCTCATCACCTCTTGCACTCTGTGGAGTTTTTCCTTTATGATCATCATTTCGTGTGGGTTTCTTGAAATTTGGATAATTATAATGCCCACCACGAAAATAATTGTTTATTCCCCTACCGCGGTCACAACCTCGACCATGACAATGACCTTGACTACTGCCACGACCTTGACCACGATTATTAAAATTCACAGCATTCACTTCAGGGAATGGTGTTGTTCCAGTTAGTCGAGATTCATGATTTTTCATTAATAGCTCGTTATTTTGTTTAGCCACGAGAAGACATGAAATCATCTCTGAATACTTTTTAAAGTCTTTCTCTCGATATTGCTGCTGCAGGAGCATATTCGAGACATGAAAGCTAGAAAATTTCTTCTCTAACATATCCACATCAGTCATGTTTTCTCAACATAATTTTAATTTCGAACCAATTTTTAATAATGCGGAGTTATATTCACTTACTGATTTAAAATCTTGCAACCTCAGGTGCATCCAATCATAACATCCTTTTGGAATAATAACAGTTTTTTTATGATCATACATTTCTTTCAAGTTATTCCACAAGACATAGGGATCTTTTATTGTTGATATTCTATTTTTAATCCCTCATGGAGATGATGATGAATGATGATTATGGCCTTAGTTTTTTCTTGACTGGATGTCGTATTCCATTCTTTAATGGTCTCTCCAAGGTTCATAGCATCCAAATGTGTCTAAGTATCAAGCACCCATGACAAATAATTATTATCATTAATGTCAAAAGTCGTGAATTCTAATTTTGCAAGATTTGCCATAGTAATACTATATAAAAAGAAATTACATTTACATCTATTTTATTATTAAAACAAATAAAAAAATTGCTTACCCGGAGGACTTACCGTTAGTGGGAAAAATAACAAAGGCTCGTGTTGATAACGTGTTGTAAAATTGAGGAAAAACAGGGCATAAAAACTTTACCAAAACATATAATAATAATAATAATAATAATAATAATAATAATAATAATAATAATAATAGAAATTAGAAATTGAAATATGTATATAAAAGGAAGAAAATGAGAAAGTGGAGAAAGTTCTAGAGTATTGGTCTATTATTTCACCAATTGTGTGTTTTTCATGATCCACCAAATGCCACTATTTATAGGCAATTTAGCAAGGATGAGTTGCTACATTTGGACACTAAGCATTGGTAAATATTGGTCACATGGAGGACATCTTGGCTATGGGGTATTTGCCACTTGGCATGGGTATCAAATGGCATATGAAATGGGCATTTACATGTGTAATTTTTACAATAAAAATAACTTTTAGTTAAAGAATATAGCTAATTTTATTTGTATATCTTATCTAATATTTTTTAATAAATACGTAATAATTAAATATTTAACACATTAATAAAAATTTTGTAATGGTCGATAATTTTATTTCAATTATTTATTGGAATTATTTGTTATATGAGAGTTTATCCTATGAATTTGATTGTTATCTTCGCAATTGAGATTGAAAAAGGGATAAAGGAATTTTTTTTAAGGAGGCATTCGATTCCCTTTGTGACGACCACGACCACAGGTACTGACTGGTTATTTTAGTTTTTGTTCTAACAGTCGTTGTGTCAGGTCGGACTAGTGGATTTTATCAGGCTCGTTGAGAGTGAACCCTTAATTTCGTGTGGGTTTAAGTGAATTGTTTCTCTTTAAGATGGAATTATTTATAAAATTAAAGGAAAAAGAAGTGGCAATGGCACTTTAGTCATTAATACCTAAATGAGGGTTATAATTGGCACTTTGAATTTGATCTAATTGCTAGTATTTAATCTCCTTATTTTCATAACCCAAAAGAAAACCCTAACTCTAATCCCATCACCATCTTCCCCTCCCTTCAATCTCCTTGCCCTAACCGAGACAACCATCCTCGCCGCAACCCTCGCCACGGCAAGAAGCCGCCACGGCAAGCCACGTCAAGACTTCTTCAACCGATCGCGCCGGTAAGCCCTTCCAATCAAAGACCGTTGCAGCCGCGCACACCTGCAGATCCACGGACGGAAGCTCCCAATCGTTTACGTCTGAGGTTGCGCCGGCAGATCAACGAACGAAGCTTGTTCGTTCGCTCCAAACACCACGCTTCATGAGCGGCTTCACGGATTGCACGTTTTGAATGTTTTGTTTTGGGACCCCTAAAGATGATTTAATAGCAGTGGTGATTTAAAGATTGTTTTAAATCCTTTGGCCTAAGAATGCATGCATGAGTAGTAATGTCCCTAGGAGTTATAGTTAAAGAACAGTAGGGGCGTTACAGTTGGTATCAGAGCCCTAGGTTTAGGGTTCTGTAGACTTGCTTACAGAGTAAGCACAGAATAGTTCCCATGGTCGAGCAACGCGTTCCGGTCACCGCCAGGTACGTTCTGGTATTTTATAAACTAAGCAAATGATTATGATGTAATTCTGTATTGTGAATGTAAATGAATTTAAACCCTAAGGGTGATCCTATCTTACAGTTAGAAAGTGATGAAAACTAAGTTAGAAATTCTCTGCATTGTAGTACTGACAAAAATGCCACCTAGAGGTCGAGGGAGAGGTAGAGGACGTGGTAGGGGTCGGAGGACAGGAGGAAACGTTCACACCCAACCAGAATTACCACTGGAACAGGAAGAGATTACTCCACCCATACCAGATCTTCCCCAGGACCAACCAGATCGCCAGGAGGATGCACCTGCAGCCGCTCCAAAGCGGATCAAGGAAACCCTAATGTCATGACTATGATGGTAGAGGCTATGCGCACTCTTGTGCGAGCTCACAAGAGCCACTCTCGGTTGGCCCAAGCAAGTCGTGGGGACGGAATGATGCAACTCGAGTCTCGATATCCAAGGATTTTCGGAAGTATGACCCCGCATCTTTTGATGGGTCTTCTAGTGACCCCACGGTGGTTTGAATTATGGTTGTCCTCCATTGAGACCATTTTCGCATCGATGAATTGTCTTGAGGACCGAGAGGTGTCCCGAGCTACCTTCATCTTTGCCGAGAGACGACGCTTATTTATGGTGGAGTCCGCCAGGGAACCATAGTCGCCAATGAGAAACGACACCGAATCATGCTTAAGGAAGCATTCAGCGGAAATTTTACCTGCGCCGCACTCGATATAGGAAGCAGGCAGAATTCTTACAGCTTAGCCAGAACAGGAGGGCAGTGGAGGTATATGAGAGAGAATTCACCCGTCTGTCACGCTTTGCCCCCGAGTTAGTAGACTCAGAGGCGAAGAAAATAGAGCGTTTCGTCATGGGACTGGATGAAAATGTTCGAGGTTTCATACAGGCACTAGCACCTCGTGACTATGCCTCCGCAGTGAGAGTGGCGGAGTTGATTTGGGTACAGGCACAGACTGCACATCAGGTAGTGGCTAACCCGGGGCAGCCCCTGGCAAATCAGAAGAGAAAATGGGAACAGCCAAATTCAAGCTCGCAGCGTCCCCAGCGTACGCCGCATAGACTAGGAAACTTTCGTGCAGGTTCACGTCAGAAACCACAGTTCAATAGGACAGGAACTAACAGTGGAGATAAGCCACAATGCAAAGGACTGTGGTAAACATCATTGGGGTAAGTGTTTGGCCCTTGGTCCGAGTGTGTTTCGGGATGTGGGAAAGAAGGGCACAGAGCTAATAGCTGTCCGAGCCAAGCCAGTGCTAGCCAACCTCAGGGCATCAATAGTGGGGCTGCTGCCAAGCCTATAGTACACCAGGGAATAGCTTATGCGAGTACAAGTAAGAGCGTCCATGGCATAGACTCCGTGGTTACAGGTACACTACCATTACTTGGGCACCTTGCCTTTGTATTATTTGATTCTGGTTCTACACATTCTTTTATTTCTGCATCCTTCGTGAGTCAAGCTGAGTTAGAATTAGAACAGTTACAGTATGCTTTGTCTGTTTCCACTCCTGCGGGGATAAATTTGTTAGCCACTATGAAAGTCAAGGATGGTAGTGTGACTATCACAGACCATGAGTTAACAGTAAACCTAGTGGTCTTAGACATGATTGACTTTGATGTGATATTGGGTATGGACTGGTTAGCGCAGAACCATGCTTGCATTGATTGTTTCAGGAAGGAGGTAGTGTTCACTCCCCCTGGCCAACCTGGTTACAGGTTCAGAGGCACCCTAGCGGGAAGTAGGCCTAAGGTGATTACTGCCCTTAAGGCCAGGAAGTTGTTACATCGGGGAGCTTGGGGCGTCTTAGCTTGTATACTAGATGCAAGGTGTACGGAGATCTCAGTGTCATCGGTACCAGTAGTGAATGAATTTCCAGACGTCTTCCCCGAGGACCTCCCCGGAGTACCTCCGGTCAGGGAGGTGGATTTTAACATAGGATTGGAGTTAGGGACGACTCCGATATCCAAGGCACCGTACAGAATGGCACCGACAGAGTTAAAAGAATCAAGCTACAATTCACGAGACTTATTAGATAAGGGATTTATACGCCTAGCTGCGTTTCGCCTTGGGAGCCCCCTGTGTTGTTTGTGAAAAAGAAAGACGGGTCCATGCGCTGTGTATAGATTACGAGGAGTTGAATAAGGTTACGATCAAGAATAAATACCCTCTTCCTAGAATAGATGATTTGTTCGATCGATTCTGAGGAACAACGATGTTTTCCAAGATTGATCCGAGATCGAGCTACCATCGCTTGAGAATTAGTGAAGAGGATATTCCTAAGACAAAGCATTCGATCACGTTATGGGCATTACGAGTTCACGGTGATGCCGCTTGGTTTGACCAACGCCCCGCCGCTTTCATGGACTTGATGAACCGCTTATTCAAAGAGTTTCTAGATACGTTCGTGATAGTATTTATTGATGATATTCTGATATACTCCAGATGTGATGAAGATCATGAAAGGCACCTGAGAAAAGTTTTACTCACGCTGAGAGAGAATGAGTTATATGCAAAATTTTCCAAGTGCGAATTCTGGCTCGCATGGTATCCTTCTTAGGGCATGCGGTGTCCGGTCCGGAGTATCTGTTGACCCAACGAAGTGGAGGCCGTCACACGCTGGCCTCGTCCACCACCGCTACAGAGGTACGTAGTTTTCGGGTCTTGCAGGTTACTATAGACGTTTCGTGCAGGACTTCGCCAAGATAGCCATGCCCATGACTCAGCTGACGCGCAAAGGTAACCCATTTGTTTGGGATGACAATTGTTAGGCGAGTTTCCAGGAACTCAAGTGTAGGTTGGTGTCAGCTCCGATTCTTACAGTCCCCGAGGGAACAGGGAGCTTCATGGTTTACAGTGATGCTTCTAAGAAAGGTTTGGGTTGTGTACTAATGCAACACGGTAAAGTAATCGCCTATGCATCCCAACAATTGAAGACGCACGAGAGGAATTATCCAACCCATGACTTAGAACTAGCGGCAGTAGTCTTTGCACTAAAGACCTGGAGACATTACCTTTATGGCGAGAAAATTCAGATTTTTACAGATCATAAAAGTCTGAAGTATCTGTTCACCCAGAAGGAATTGAACATGAGGCAACGCAAATGGTTGGAATTAGTGAAGGATTACGACATAGATATTCAATACCACCCCGGTAAGGCTAATGTCGTGGCTGATGCCCTTAGTAGAAAGCCAGTTCATACTTCAGCACGAGTTACTGACAGAGCAGAGTTACAGGCAGAGTTTGCACGAGCTGAAATTGCAGTACTAGTAGGGAAGACCACGACCCAGTTAGCCCTCAGTTACTGAAATTGCAGTACTGAAATTGCAGTACTAGTAGGGAAGACAACCGACTTTGAGGCAACGCATCGTTGAGTCTCAACAAGGGGACCCTCAGTTAGTAGAGAAGCTTACGGCAGTAACTACAGGTGAGTTGACAGAGTTTTCACTATCCACAGATGGAGGATTACTATTTCAGGGACGATTATGTGTACCAAACGATGACAAACTGAAGGCGGAAATCTTAGGCGAGGCTCATAACTCGCCATTTTCTATACATCCTGGTAGTACCAAGATGTACCGAGACTGAAACAGTCATTCTGGTGGTGTAACATGAAGCGCGACGTGGCAGAGTTTGTTAGCAGGTGTTTGACTTGTCAGCAAGTGAAGGCACCTAGACAGAGGCCCGCAGGACTACTGCAGCCTTTACATGTACCTCAGTGGAAGTGGGAGGAGATCTCTATGGACTTCATAGTCGGACTGCCCAGAACCTTACGAGGTTACTCAGTAATTTGGGTCATTGTGGGCAGATTAACCAAGTCAAGACATTTCATACTGTGGGAAACCCACCTCTACTCTACGGATAAGTGGGCGCGACTTTACCGGAAGAGATAGTCCGTTTACATGGGATCCCAAACAGGGATTATTTGCATGAGATCCACGTTTTACCTCCAATTTTTGGAGAAGTTTACAGAGAGCGTTAGGTTCACAGTTAAACTTCAGTACAGCTTTTCACCCACAAACGGATGGGCAGACAGAACGTTTGAATCAGATCTTGGAGGACATGTTACGAGCTTGCACCTTAGACTTTCCAGGTAGTTGGGACACTCATTTGCATTTGATGGAGTTTGCGTACAACAACAGTTATCAGTCGACCATCGGAATGGCTCCATTTGAAGCCCTTTATGGAAAGCGTTGCAGAACTCCCGTTTTCTGGGAGGAGGTTGGTGAACGCCAGCTCTTGGGTCCAGAATTAGTACAGATCACTAATAGTGCGATACAGAAAATTAGGGTGCGGATGCAGACCGCCCAAAGCAGACAAAAGAGTTATGCCGATTCGAGACGAAGGGACCTAGAATTCGAAGTTGGGGACCACGTATTCCTTAAGGTGGCCCCAATGAAAGGGATTCTAAGGTTTGGTCGAAAAGGGAAGTTGAGTCCGCGCTTTATAGGGCCATTTGAGATCCTAGAGAGGGTCGGCATGGTGGCCTACAGGCTAGCATTGCCGCCTTCCCTATCAGCAGTTCATAACGTATTCCATGTCTCCATGTTGAGAAAATATGTTCCAGACCCGACTCACGTCGTAGACTTTGAACCGTTACAGCTAGCAGAAGATTTGAGTTATGGCGAGCGACCTGTACAGATTATTGCAAGAGATCAAAAGACTCTCCGTAACCGTGAGATCAACTTAGTTAAAGTGTTATGGCAAAACCACCGCACGGAAGAAGCTACCTGGGAGCGAGAAGAGGAAGTACGAGCTAAATACCCAGAACTATTTCCAAGAATAGGAACTTTTGAGGACGAAAGTTCTTAAGGAGGGAAGATTGTGACGACCACGACCACAGGTACTGACTGGTTATTTTAGTTTTTGTTCTAACAGTCGTTGTGTCAGGTCGGACTAGTGGATTTTATCAGGCTCGTTGAGAGTGAACCCTTAATTTCTTGTGGGTTTAAGTGAATTGTTTCTCTTTAAGATGGAATTATTTATAAAATTAAAGGAAAAAGAAGTGGCAATGGCACTTTAGTCATTAATACCTAAATGAGGGTTATAATTGGCACTTTGAATTTGATCTAATTGCTAGTATTTAATCTCCTTATTTTCATAACCCAAAAGAAAACCCTAACTCTAATCCCATCACCATCTTCCTCCCTTCAATCTCTCTTTGCCCTAACCGAGGACAACCATCCTCGCCGCAACCCTCGCCGGCGGCAGGCAAGAAGCGCGCCACGGCAAGCCACGTCAAGACTTCTTCAACCGATCGCGCGGCAAGCCCTTCCAATCAAAGACCGCTGCGCGCCAAGCACACCGCAGATCCACGGACGGAAGCTCCCAATCGCTTACGCCCGAGGTTGCGCCGGCAGATCAACGACGAACGGCTTGTTCGCTCCGGTAGCTCACGCCACGCCGCAAGGCTTCGCCGGATTGCACGTCGTCGTCAAGCCGCCGACCGTAGAAACCACGTCGCGCGCGCGCGCTGCAAGTCGGAGCTCCAGCCGTGTCGTCCCTTACGCCGGACTTCACGAAACGCCAGCCATTAGCGAGCCCATCTCAGCCGGCCGTGATTGCACCGGCAGCCACGCGCGAGCTCCTTCCTTCCACCCACTTCGCTGCCGCCGTCCGAACAGCGTGCGCGAGACCCTACGCACGCCGCCTCCCGCCGCCGTCGAGCTCGCAACGCCGCCATCACGCCTTTACTGCTAAGCTTAAGATTACGGCCCGTGGCGATCTTGTTAAGTTTCAATTTGAAGGAGAATTATTCGTGACCTAGTGAATATCTAAGCGTTTAATTGAGAACTTAAGCTACTGTTTCGAACGCAAATTGTAGGGACCAAGTTTGGAGCGGAATTGAGGGTCAAACGTCAAGACGAACTAAGGAATATTAAGTCTTCGCGTTGAACTTGAGGTAAGCGGGACATGAAACCTTAAGAACGTAAATTAGGTACCTTTACATTATGGATTCTTGGTATATGTGGAGAATAATTTCGGATTTGTTGTGCGAATCAGGTTCTACTAAAGAAGAGTACTCAAGGAGCTCGAGTTAGGTTTTGGAATAGAATCTGAACTAAGGTAAGGGATCTTGTGCCGAATCTTTTAAATGGGATTAAAGAAAACGAATTTCACTATTTTATGAGAAATTAGTTCGTTATTTTACTTAAAAAGATTTAATAATTTCACGCGAGAATATTTCAAGATTTATGTGAGAATGCTTTAATATTCTATGTGAAGATATCTCAATATTTTATGTGAGTATAATCTAGTATTTTATGTGAGAATATCCTTGTATTTTAAGTAAGTATATTCCAAAGATATCGTGGAGAGTTATTACAAAGATTTTTATATGAGAATATTTCATGATTACATGCAAGAATGTTATTTCTAAATTGTTGTGAAAAGTCATGATTTGCATATCAATGATAATGTTTGTGGCATGTACACTATAGTTATGTTGAATGATGGGACCTCATGCATGTTATGTATGCCATAAAATGATTTGATGAAAAATGTGGAAATTGGTCTCCTGAGTGCATTGTATGCATGGTCAAACATGCATTAGAGACCCTATGGGTCAAGTTTACAGGGGTCTGTGAGGGACTCAATCTATACAGGGTCTGTGAGGGACCCAAACCATACAGAGTCTCATGAGGACTCAAATAATTACAGTGTCTGTGAGGACTCAAAATGAAATGACTCAGGGATGACCAATTGACCACTTAAAGAAAAGGAAGCCACGGACTATAGTCATGATGATATGAGAAAGTTTTAGGTCCCGCATATGTACATTTTCCAATGAGTTTTAAAAGTCATGATTGTATGTGTTTGCATATCCCAAACCTCTGTAGCGAGGTCACTTCATCGGGTATTGTTTTGCAATACTCACCCTTTCTTTCAAAATGTTTTTCGTGTAAGGCCAAGGACGTGCGTGGCGAGTGACGGAGGCGCGTTATCGTAACCATGGAAAATGTCATGTTTTCCGCATATCTCCTTTAATAACTGATGTTGTCATTTTATGGTTTTTGAAGTTAAGTTTAAATTTCCGGATTTTTAAGTAGGCCATGTTTAAACCGCTTCTTTTGCACGCTTTTGAATGTTTTGTTTTGGGATCCTAAAGATGATTTAATAGCAAAGTGGTGATTTAAAGATTATTTTAAATCCTTTGGCCTAAGAATGCATGCATGAGTAGTAATGTCCCTAGGAGTTATAGTTAAAGAACAGTAGGGGCGTTACACCCTTAGGTGAGTTGAGTTGGATTTTAAACTTAACTCACCGTTTGGCCCATAGACAAACAAAGTCCCCATCAAATAACTCAACTCTACCGACTTGCTACATTATTAGGATATCAACTCCATCAACTTGTACAATAACCCTATTAACAATTTTATCACTGCTTCCCCAACAATCGGCGACCACAACTGGTGATCCACCACACCTTTGGTGACCATCTCCGACGACCGGCGACCACAACTGGTGATCGACAACACCCTTGGTGACCATCTCCGACGACCAGCGACCACCTCCGGAGACCGAAAACTATCTCTGACGACCATTTTTGTCGACCGGTGACCATCTCTGACGATCGCCACCCACCTCTAATGACCATCTTGTTGGGTTTTATGCCCTAAAACTCGTAGTTTGTAACATTTGTTCTAATTAAATTAATAAAATTTAATTGTTTTTTTCATCATTTCTCTATATTTACTTATATTAACCCTAAATCTAATAAACGAACATTCTAGGTTGTTATATGTCTCTTGAACTGAATGTAGTAGACATATAAGGATCTCAATTCGAGAAATAGTCTAAAGGGTCTATAGTAAAGGGATAAGCTTGACTACCTCATCCTGGTAATACTATGGATATGGCCCACTTTGTATATGATACAAACACAGTGATCCATCGTGTTCGTGTGTAGACGACATGTGAGTGGGGATATCCTATGTGATGAGATCACATAAGACCGGACCACGAAATAGTAACCAATAGATGTAACTCCGTTGACTAGTTATGTTTCTATTTCAATAGGATTGCCTAGGCAACTTGAGCTCAATCTTGAGCAGGTTATGAACTCTTGTTTGCGAGCGATTGTCCTTTGACTAGTATGGGTAAGAGTGGCTCGAGACGCCGACTCAATATGTCTACCTTCTTGGGGACAAGACCGAGCAAGCAGCTGGAGACTTAACCTAACAAGATGGAATTCACTCCTTCTCGACTTTAGGGTAAGTAGATGAATGTTTCCTTAAGTGTTGTATCCAGGACTTGAACAAAGGGTCCGACCCTCCCATTGGCCCGAGAGGGACATTTGTTTACTAGTAGGACCATAGACATGTTGTTCATTAGAGGAGCACTAATACTTAAGGTAAAAGATGCAACCAAGAGGTAAAACGGTAATTTATACCAGTTGGTGTTACGAACATTCGTGAATCATTGACTTGTTGTTATTGGTCAATATCCATGGACACAGAAATATATCTGCAGTGAGACGAGTGCAACTGCGGGACTATAGTGGAGTGTTCCCACAGTTAACAAATGTTGATTAGCGGGTAAATGAGATTAACATAATAATATTGTATCGTTGGAGCTTCTGATCTTTAGGTCCATTAGGTCCACTTCCTAGCTCATAAAGGGTTCTTAGATTATCGATTTGAAATGTTCAAATTCGATTAGGGAATAAGCAATGATGTATGGAGATACATTATAATATAAAGTTTTTATGCATATTAAAACTTTATATTATAAATTTAATTTGAATATGATTCAAAATAAAATAATTGAGAGAATTAGATATTTCAAGGAGTTCAAATATTATTTAAATGTGAATAAAATTCATATTTAAAACTATAGGTTAAAATTTAATGTGCAGAAGATGTACATTAAAACTATAGCTTAGAGGGAAAATGATTAAATGTGATTTAATCATAAGTAAACTAAATTAAATATGTGATTTTTAATTTATTTTTGTTAAATATGATTTAATTAAAATTAAAATTAATATATATAATTAAATATGATTTAATTATATTAATAATATTAATTAAATTAATAATTTATTTAGTTCATTATTATTTTTAATTAATTAATTAGGGTGTTGGGGTGCATGCTCTAATCTCGTGTAGTTTGTAATACAGTTGTTTTAAGAAATAAAGGTTATTTATTTATCAAACTTTATATCTCGCATTTTATAAACTTAATCCAATAAATTAAGCCCAAGGGTCATATTATTTGAGAGAACTAGAACTTGAACGGTGTGTAGTGGACACACGGGGAGGATCACCTTCGAGTTAATGACCCGAACAGTCTACAGTATATGGATAAGGTTGGAAACCTTATCCTGACAACACGGTGGATGCAACCCACTTTGTATTAGATACAAGTGAGGTGATCCAGCTCGTTCATGTGGTTGACATACGAGTGAGGGCATCATGTGAAATGAGATTGTACAAGACCGAACCGTAAATTATTAGACCTACTGATGTAACACCGTTAACAGTATATGACTAATAACTTCGTAGATGATAATTAGTGACTCGTTCTTAATCCTGAGCGTGTTATGAACTCCTGTCTGCGGGGGTCTGTCCTTTGACTAGTATAGGTGAGGGTGGCCCGAGTCGCTCGCCCAATATGCCTATCTTCTTGGGGACCACGTGGGGAGCTGAGAACTTAACTACGCAAGAAGGAATTCACTCGTTCCCGAGCTAGGGAAACTAGAGGGGTTGTTCACTTAAGTGTTGTCTCCAGGGCTTCGACAACGAGCGCCCACCCTCTTAGTGCCCCGAGAGGGATGTTGTTTATGGATGGACCGTACAACAAACTTGTTCATTAAAGAAGCAGTGGGACTTAAGGAAAAAGAGATAGACACAGGGGTAAAACGATTATTTGACCCAGCTTGTGACTACGAACAACCTGTGAAGGGTCGACTCACGGGCTTTGGTTATATCGATGGACACAATTTGTCCTACAATGAGGAGAGTGCAGCTACGAGCTTTAGTGGAGTGTTACCGTATATAATGAATGTTGATTAATCGGGTCAAAGAGCTTGATCGGTTAATCTCGTATCATTGGAGCTTATCATCTGTAGGTCCATTAGGTCACTCGGTTGGCTAAAATTAGACTAAATGAGAGTTTATAGTTTGGAGTGGATTTGAAGTGTTCAAATTCATTAAAAGGGTATTTATGTCTTTTAAATGTGATATAATTGACATAATATATAGTTTAATGTGAGTGAGATTCATAATAAACAATAGTGTAGCCTAATTATTTAATTAGGGCTAGTTTGGAGAAATTAGATTGAGAGAAATTAAATTGAATATGATTCAATTTAAAATTCCACAATTATACAAATGTGATTTGTATAATACGGTTTGAGATATCTTATATTATATGATATGCAAATATGATTTGCATATTATATGCTTGTGGTATTTTGGTGAATTGGTGGTGATTTTAACTCCACCACACACCATTATAAATAAGTGCTTGGAGAAGCATTTGGTAAGCCATTCTTGCATTTTTTTTAATTCAATCCAAAAGAGAAGACAATTCTCTCTCGACTCTCTCTCAATTCTCTACATATTCACAACTACAATTTTGGTCTTTATTGACAGCTAAAAACTTTCAACATTCACTGCAGTTGACATTTTTTTACCGTCATTGAAAGCGGTATAAATAAATCTAAGCGCCAACTTTAAGTTGATAGTTGACGGTTGTTAAACGTCAACAATTATGTCTTTATTGACAGATTTTAACTGTCAATAATATGAATGTTGACACTTATTAGCCATCAACTAGGACGTAAATCCATCAACAAAATCCTCTTTATTGACATTTATGTATCGTCAACATAGGGTATAGTTGATGGTTTCTAACCGTCAATATTTAGGTGAAAGCATCAACAAAAACTTCTTTATTGACACTTATGTGCCATCAACATAGGGTATAGTTGAAGGTTATGAGTCGTCAATATTTAGGTCAAAGCGTCAACAATAACAATTTTATTGACATCTGTGAGCCGTCAACATCATGTATAGTTGATATTTTTTAACCGTCAACATTTTTATCAAATCGTCAATAATACTCCTTTTATTGGCACTTGTTGCCTGTCAATATAAATATATCTTGACATATTTTAGCTGTCATCTATAACTATACTTGACGTTTTGCATTGTGGACATATGACATATATGTTAACACTTTTGAACCGTCAATACTGCCGATTTTAATGTCGTTTTTTAGCTGTCAACTATAATTAAGTATAAAAAATAAAAATAATGGATATTATTTACCCATCCTCTACCACCTGCATCTGTATGAACAACTCTATCAATTCACATTTTTCTCATTAAGGTAGTTATTATCAACATGTAATTCACATAAAACTATTCAACAATGTAATTTGGACTCAACAATTGTCAAACTATATAAAGTATAAATTTTATCAAAATAAAACATAATAGGAAATGAACTAAGCAAAGTTCCATTGACTAACTAATAAGTTAAAATTACATATCGTTTAAAGAAAACTGTTAAAAAACATAACACTAACTCTTGAAAATCACATAAATTAAGCATGATAACAAAAATGTTCATAAGTACTAAGATACAAAATCACATAACTCAACTCTCATTTCGTTCAACTTATCTTGGGTGTACTTATCTTTTCTAGTAAACTACAAACAAATAAGTGTACATACATTCAAAAATTGAATAAGTCAAGAAATTCTAAAACACATAAAATAAGGTCAAAGTATTGCCACACCCGTAATCACTTGACTTCTTTGTGTTACTATATCTCGAATCAACTTCATGGTACAATACCCACACTCTGTTCTCCCTGGTTGCTTAGCACACTATATAAATAAATTTAAACATATAATAAGCAAGACTCGAATAAATAAACAAAATGGTATTCCCTCGAGTTAAAATAATGAACATCTTTGTTATCATACTTCATTTATGTGATTTTCAAGAGTTAATGTTATGTTTTTAATAGTTTGCTTGGATTAATATATAGTTTTAACTTATTAGTTAGTCAATTGAAGTTTGCTTAGTTCATTTGCAATTATGTTTTATTTTGATAAAATTTGTACTTATATACTTTGGCAATCATTGAGTCTTCAATTACATTGTTACCTAGTTTTATGTCAATTACATGTTGATAATGACTACTTTAATGTGAAAAATGTGAATTGATAGAGTTGTTCATACAGATGCAGGTCGTAGAGGATGGACGAATAATATCTAATTTTTTTTATTTTTTTATATATAATTATAGTTGACGGCTAAAAGATGACATTAAAATCGGCAGTATTGATGGTTCAAAACTCTCAACATATATGTCATAGTCAACAATGCAAAACGTCAAGTATAGTTATAGATGACAACTAAAATACGTCAAGATATATTTATATTGACAGGCAACAAGCGTCAATAAAAGGGGTATTATTGACGGTTGGCTAAAAATGTTGACGGTTAAAAAATATCAACTATACATGATATTGACGGCTCACAGATGTCAATAAAGTGGTTATTGTTGACGCTTTGACCTAAATATTGACGGCTAAGAATCATCAACTATACCCTATGTTGACGATACATAATTGTCAATAAATAGGTTTTTATTATTGCTTTCACCTAAATATTGACGGCTAAAAACCATCAACTATACCCTATGTTGGCGGTACACAAGTGTCAATAAAGACATAATCGTTGACGTTTAACGACCATCAACTTAAAGTTGACGCTTAGATTTATTGACACCGCTTTCATTGATGCTCAAAAAATGTCAACTGAAGTGAATGTTGACAGTTTTTAGCTGTCAATAAAGACCAATTTTGTAGTAGTGTAGTAAAAAATGTTAGATTTGAAATGATTACCTGAACAACTATCCAATTAAGAATTGGACTTCTAGCGTTTGCTTAAATATATAACATCCTAATAGCCCTATACAAGTCCAAATACATTAAAATAAGTGAATAACATTTTCAATAAAAAATATATCAATGGTAAAAGTTTCATAACACTTACGTATTAACTATATTTTTCATATTATCACGAACCTCGTGTTCAATGGAGTAAATCGACCAAACTGTAGAAGTTCTCAATGACATAACTACCAAAGACCAATGGTTTCTAAATATAGAGTTACCAACTAATAAGAGTTATGAATATATAAAAAATACAAGTAAGTTAATAAGGACATGTTTTACGTACCCTAAATTACAAGGACATATCATAGTTTATTCTTGGTTTCTAGTAACCTATTACATAAGAATCGACAAAGTTGCTCTTCAGGTTTAGAATCATGTGAAATCAAGGATAGTTGAAGAAATGCATATTGTTCTAACATGATGGGTTCAGATTGACATAAGTAGCTAACAATAAATAAAAAGTATTAAAGTTTAAAATGATACAATGAAATTTAATAAATGACAAAACCTTGCAGCGCCTCGAGCCTAATCTAAGGAAAGGTTACTAAACTTACTACCCTTATGTCTCGAAAATTTCGGCAGCATAACATCATAATTACAACAATACCAAAATTTTACATGTACCTGTCTGAAACAAAAACACACTTCTAAACTCAACATCCGGATAACTCAATCAAACTCCAAATCTTCACTTTTCATTTTAATGATTCATGAACGTTCGGCCACCAAGATGAAACAAAACATACATTCAACCAGTTCAAAACAAGTATAACTCACATGTCACAATTTCTAATCATAACTCAAAACTAACAAACCAGTTAATATGTATATTCTAAAGTGGTAAATAGCAAGAATATCAAAGTCTACATAATTAAATAATACTTATGCAATATAAGCTGATATAACCGAGATTGCAAATTCCTTCATCATGCAGAACTGCAGCATGCTGTCTTTCATCAAAATGAAAGTTGAATTGATATCCAAACACGTGATCAGGTATTGGGATGCCAATATACACAACGTTCAGGTCTTCAAAAAGTTTGATCATGTATTTCACTGCAAGTGGCATATGCACTCGTGACACACTACCTCTCTTCTCCCTTAATGTCGCTAGCTCACGATGAGGTTTCTTACGTTCCTATGTAGACAATGTTATATATTAAAAATCATAGACATTAAGTTAAACAACAACGATATTTTCAAATAAATTTACCTTTTCTATTTTATCTACTATTACAAGATTTTTTGGCCATGGAACGTGAGAGCCAATTGCATTTGAAATTGTCGCAATAGTACCAGCTACCGGTATAGGCAATGCAACATTGAAGTCAGATACTAGAGTGATAAGTACTCTCATATCGTTTAATGTGAGAGGCACGCCGTAAACAACTTCATGCAAACTTAACCTCTCATAAACCTGAAGGGATCGAATCCCGCAACGGAAGCGATTGTGAATCGCGTGTTCTTATGTTGTAACATGAATTTCAATCAAAATCAAATATAATTAAGATTAAGCATGCTATAAGATATTGGACAACAAGTAACTACCTTTGAAAAACTCTTTCTTCAAGTGTTGCTTCTCCCACGATCACGATCTCAGCAACTCGAACCCGAACAATTGAAGACACCACCACCAGATATTCTCCGTTGTTCTCTAGGTGAGAGAGAAATGTGAGTTACTTTAGGATAAGGTGTGAGGTTTTGAGAGAGGTTGTGTTTTATGGAACTTTTCCAACAACACAAATACTTTGATAATCTAGGGTTTTCCATGATTTTTGCATAACCACAAAGTTGCATCTCATGCAACTATTTATAGGGAAATAGGATGGAAATTACGTACCATCCTATCCCTCCTTCATTCTCTCATTAGTATATAGTTTATATATGAATCTAATTCACATAAAAACCATATATTATATCAGTTATATCACATATAACTGATATAACACCTCATATATGAAATTGAACACTCCAATTTCATTCTTAACTTTATACTCTGAATATTACCATGTTGTGCCAACAGACGTACCTAATGAACCTACAGTTCATGAGCTCCAATGATGTGAGATTAACTGATCAAACTCTTTTATCCAGTTAATCAATATTCATTAACTACAAGTCACTCCACTATAGACTTGTAGCTGCACTCTCCTCACTGTAGATTATATTGTGTCCATTGATATAATCATTACCTATGAGTCGACCCTTCACAGGTTGTTCGTAATCACGACTGGGTCAAATTACCGTTTTACCATGTGATTACCTCTTCGTTCCTAAAGCACCACCGATCCTCTAATGAACAACAAGTCTAAGGTCCTACCATAGACTCATACCCTCTTAGAGGGTGAGGCTCTGCTGTTCAAGACCTGGAGTCAGTTCTTAAGGGAACAACCTATCTAATTCCTAAGTGGAGGAATGAGTGAATTCCATCTTATATAGTTAAGTTCCCAGCTACCTACGAGGTTCTTCCCCTGAGAAGGTAGGCTTATTCAGTCGGCTACAGGCCACTCTCACCCATACTAGTCTAAGGACAAATCCCTATAAGCAGGAGTTCTTAACTTACTCAGGATTCAGGTCAAGTCACTAACGACCATCTATAAATTATAAGTCTTATCCTGTTAACGGTGTTATACTGGTTAGACTAATAATTTGCAATCCGGGCTTGTATGAACTCTTCATACAGGATGCCCCCACTCGCATGTCAACCACATGAATGAGTTGGATTACCTCATTTGTACTAATTACAAAGTGGGTCGCATCCATGGTGTTACCACAACCTTATTTTTATACCATAGACCATTTAGGTTATACTCTTGAACACAATCCAAATAGTGTCTACTACACTGATGTTCAAGATACATTATAACCTGTGGGCTTAGTTTATTGGATTTATAAAACAAGAATATAATTTTATCAAAACAAATAACTCTTTATTTATTTGATCAAAATTACATAAGTTTAGGGCACAAATCCCAACAATCTCCCACTTGACCTAAAGCTTGTGAAGTACTAAAAACATTACAATAATGTAAATACAATAAACTAGGGCATTTAACCCCTTTGTACAACATACTCCCACTTGCCCTAGTTGGGGAAGACTTGTAAACCTAGACCTTCTAGGTGACTCTCAAATACTAGAGTCATGAGAGCTTTTGTAAAATGATCAGCAACGTTGTGCTCTGAGGCTATCTTCGTGACGATCACGTCTCCTCGATGCACGATCTCCTGAATGAGATGATCTTTCTGCTCAATATGTTTTCCCCTCTTGTGACTTCGGGGATCCATTGAATTTGCCATTGCACCACTATTATCACAATGCAGTGTGATGGACAAACCCATAATTGGAACAACTTCCAAATTTCACATGAATTTCTTTGACCAAACGACCTCTTTAGCTACTTCACAAGCTACTACATATTCGGCCTCCATGGTGGAATCAACGATGCATCCCTGCTTGACGCGTCGCCATACTACAACTACTCCGTTAAGAGTAAATACTGACCATGATGTTGATTTTCGAGAATCTCTATCAATCTGAAAGTCAGTATCCGTGTATCTTGTAAGGATCAGATCCTTAGCCCCATACACAAGCATGTAGTTCCTTGTTCTCCGTAGATACTTACGGATTGTTTTAACCGTTGTCCAGTGTTCAGGTCCTGGATTTAATTGATACCTACTGACCATTCCAATTGCAAAACAAATGTCTGGCCTAGTGCACAACATGGCGTACATCAGGCTCCCATCAGCTGATGCATAAGGAATCCGTCTCATATCCTCAACTTCTTGAGGTATCTTAGGACACTATTACTTAGACAAATGAACTCCATATCTAAAAGGCAATAAACCCTTTTTTGGAGTCCTGCATCTTAAACCTCAACAACACTTTGTCGATGAAAGATTTCTGAGACAGGGCTAGTGTTTTATTCTTGCGATTCCGGACAATCTGGATCCCAAGAACAAACTGTGCTTCACCCAAATGTTTCATTTGAAATTGCGTAGCTAGCCAGTTCTTAATGTAAGTAAGATATCATACATCATTCCCAATGAGTAGGATATCATCCACATATAGAACTAGGAATGCGACAGAACTATTGATGATTTTCTTGTAGACACAAGTTTCATCATCATTTTGATCAAAGCCAAAAGATTTGATTGCCTCATCAAATCATATATTCTAGGACCTAGAGGCTTGTTTCAGTCCATAGATTGACCTTTTAAGCTTGTAAACCTTTTGCTCTAGTCCTTGTTCAATGAACCCTTTGGGTTGTTCCATGTAGATGTTCTCGTCAAGCCATTCAAAAAGGCTGTCTTGACATCCATTTGCCATACCTCATAGTCATAATATGCAGCAATGGCAAGTAAGATACGGATAGACTTTACCATACCAACAGGTGAAAAGGTTTCCTCATAGTTAACCCCTTCAACTTGGGTATAACCCTTTGCTACTAGTCTAGCTTTAAAGGTTTGCACCTTCTCATCTACACCACGCATTCTCTTGTAGATCCACTTACAACCTATAGGTTTTACCCCATCAGGTTTATCTACAAGATCCCAAACAGAATTGAAGTACATAGACTCCATTTCTTGGTCCATGGCTATGACCAATTTGTCTTTCTCTTTGTCAACCATCGCTTGATTATAAGTCGATGGATCCTCACAGTCGTCATCTGGTATAACAACTTGAGTTTCAGATAAACCCATGTAACGGTCAGGTTGTGTTATAACTCTCCCACTACGTCGAGGAATACTGAACTCTTGAGATGGACTCTCTTGACTAGACAAGCTAGTGTCAACAACTTTTGTTGACGTACTAGTTTTATTAGCAACATTTGCTATTGTTCTGTCTAACTCATTTAACACAATTTTACTTTTTGATTTGTGGTCCCTTATGTGGTCCTCCTCTAAGAAAGTGACATGTGTCGACACAAAAACCTTATCTTCCTTAGGATCATAGAATAAACCACCTCTTCTTTCTTTTGGGTATCATACGAATAAACACAATTTTGAACGTGAATCTAACTTCTTTGGATTTGTCACAAGCACATGTGCTGGACAACCACAAATTCTGAAATGACATAAACTACCTTTACGTCCTTTCCAGAGTTCAAAAGGTGTTTTAGAAACATTTTTTTATGGCACATTGTTCAAAATGTATCCCGCAGTCTCTACTGCGTAACCCCAAAAGGAATTAGGGAAATGAGCATAACTCATCATTGATGGAATCATGTCCAACAAGGTTCTATTTCTCCTTTTCGATACACCGTTTTGTTGTTGTGTACCGGGAGCTGAGAGTTGGGATGTAATTCCATGTTCTATCATATACTTCTGGAATTTTAAATCCATGTACTCTCCACCTCGATCTGATCGAAGTGCTTTAATTATTTTACCTAATTGATTTTCAACCTCAGTCTTGAATTCCTTGAACTTTTCAAGTGCTTCACACTTATGATGTATTAGGTAAATATGCCCAAATCTAGAATAATCATCGATAAAAGAGATGAAATATTCATAACCTGCTCTTGCTTTAACATTCATCGGACCACAAAGGTCTGAATGTAAAACCTCAAGAGGTTCTTTGGCTCTATAACCTTTTGCATTAAAAGGTCTTTTAGTCATTTTTCATTCTAGGCAGGATTTACATACAGGTAAAACATTTTCTTCTAACTCATTTAGAAGTTCATTCTTTACCAATCTCTCAATTCTATTGAGGTTAATGTGACCCAATCTAAGATGCCAAAGATGAGCATTTTCTTTAGGAGAAATCAGTTCGTGTACTTGCTACTTTGAATAATTTAGTGTTTAAAACTATTTTAACGGAATTAAACTATTGCAAATAATTCTCAAGAAGAGCAACACATAGTTCAATACTTTTCCAAAGAAATAAACTCTTTATTCAATTGAAAAAGAAATTGAAGTATAATGTTTACTAAGGCAAGAAATAGAAATAAAGTTTCTAATAAACCCTGAGACTACATATATGTTATCAAATAACAACTTTTTCTTTCCAGACGGTTGCTTTTTATCTGCTCCTTGTCCTTTTCTTCTGTATCTTCTTAAGTTCAGAAGTATGACTGTAGTTCTTAGTTCCAGAGGGTGAACCCTTCTAAGAACTTTTGGAATGGGCAAACAAATTTTTCTCTTCATTCTGTTGTCTCTTATCATCCATAAAAAACTGATAATTCTGCAGCTCATTCAGCAGAGAAGTCAGATCATACTCTATGTTGTTCATCGTTGCGTTGCTGCGGAATTGCAGAAAACTCTTCAGAAGAGATTCTAGGATGAACGAAACCTGACTTTACTCATCTATGACCGCCCCGTTTAATTCCGCTATGTTGAAGTGAGCCATCAGATTGACAACATGTTCTCTTACTGACGTTCCCTCCTCCATGTGCGCGTTGTAAACGTACTTTAGGGCTTCATGTCGAATTTGTTTGAACGGTTGTCTAGACAAATTTAGCACAAAATCCAAAATCTCACGAGCTGAGACCTTTCCCTCCAGCTTCTTGGCTAAAACATCAGGTATGCTAGTCAGGATATAGGCTTTTGCCTTTTCATTGGCATTGATTCAGCGGTCATATGCATCCTCAATAGATTGAGGTGTGTTTTGAGCAGGAAATTGATGACACTTTTCATTGAGAACGAACTTAAGATCACGTGCAACCAAGATTATGTTGAGTCTATTCCTCCATGTCATTATGTTCTCTCCGGTTAATTTTTCCGCATCCATTAAGGAAATAATTGAGCTAGACATATTGCTGAAAATTTTAAAAAAAATACTTGTATTAGCTTCTTGCTACAATTTTCTAATCCAATCATGTTTTAGCCAATTATCAAATGATTCCTAGGTCATTTATAATTTGCAATGATACTCCAAAGGTTTAGAATGTATGACACCGAATGGTAATAAAAAACACTCCTACTCTAGATCAAGACATTCTTGACCAAAACGTAATGCCAGAATAACTCTTATTCCTATAGGTTTTAGTTACCATTATTCGGTTAGGATACATACACTTCTTATGTACCTTGTGAGTGTAACCCTCTGTCTTTAGACCCTAGAGTCCCCATCTAATAAAATCCGCCGAAGGGAGGACTAGATTGAAAAACAGACTAAGGAAATCTTTATCTCTTTTAGGTGTCTATGTGTTCGATCCCCTATGATCAAGCCCTCCGAAAGGATTGTCTGGTCCATGCAAAACTAGCAGGCTGACCATAGTGATCTTACGGTGTAAATCGACCGAAGAGAACATAGGTTTTGTTTTCACTAAACCTGCTCCCATTCACTATAAGTACCCTCTCCATTCACATTTATATTGACTCATACAAACACCATATGAAGGGGGACGCTCCCGTTTGCGCCACGAGGCCAAGTATGAGTCTCACGGTGTGAACTTTTCGGAGATACGTAGGTGGAAAAATATGTATCATATACACTTTTTCTCCCACTGAATACTTTAAATCTATAGGAAATTCACTTAGGCTGAAAACCCGGCTAATGGTTTTACCTAAACTTAGTAATATAACTCTTATATTGATAATCAATATAACTCTTATATTGACTTTATCCTAAGTTTGCTAATATAACTCTTTATATTAAGCCTAGGATTTCTAGTTTATTAACCCCTTAATAAACCCGCTGACGCTACTATAATTTATATACTCTCTGATTAAAATTCACTCTCAGGTCAGTTCCTAGGTAGGGGTGTTCCGGTTTCGTCAGCTTAAATACCCCAGTCTAGACAGAACCTTCCTTAAACAGAGTTCCTCTTTTAATCATTGTTTATAAATTACTTGGTTCCTAATTCTAATCTTATTAGAACTAGATAACCTAAGGTCTATTAATTCCAAGTTCTAAACATTTTAAAACTAATAATTAACCTTAGGTGACATGCAAACTATGTTATAATGTTCGATTAAAACTAATAATTAACCTTAGGTGACATGCATACTATGTTATAATGCTCGATTATTCATCTCATGAATAATAAAACATACATAGTATAATCATCTGATGAATTATAATGCATGTCAATGCTGTCCAAAAATTAATATAACACTTTATATTAATTATTCATGCAAACTATATAATATAACACTTTATATTATAAATGATGCATGGAAATGCTTAACCTAAGGTGGAATATCGAAATTAAAAGCATACATTAAGCATGGTAATGATTACACATCAATTGCATAATTTAAATAGCAAAATTAGACTAATTTTGGCCTCCTAAAATTAATTTTAATTAATATAATCTAATTATATTAATTAAAATAAATATAAATTAAATATTAAACGTTTTTATATTTAATATATAATAAAAAATACGTTTTTCACCCATTTGAAAGCTTGCTGAAACGCCTTCGGCGTTGCAACGCATCAATTTGTCTGTTTCTGGCCGTTGGAGCGCGCTACGTAACGCCTTCGCGTTGCAACGCTGATGGCAGCGTTACAACGCTGATGTGATGCGCGCCTTTTCCGCAAGCGTGGCGTTGCAATGCCAATTGACAGCGTTGCAACGTTGCACACAGACAACACGATGTTCTCCATTGTTTTGCCTCGTTTTCGGTCCGTTCTTCTCAACAACCACTTTGCCTCGATCGACATGGAGTTTATACCCTCAATATTCCCATGTTGGGCTAAAGGAGAGACCTAATGGACCTACAGTTCATGAGCTCCAATGATGTGAGATTAATTGATCAAACTCTTTGATCCAGTTAATCAATATTCATTAACTACAAGTCACTACACTATAGACTTGTAGCTGCACTCTCCTCATTGTAGATTATATTGTGTCCATTGATATAATCATTACCCATGAGTCGACCCTTCAGAGGTTGTTCATATTCACGGCTGGGTCAAATTATCGTTTTACCCTTTTGATTACCTCTTTGTTCCTTAAACACCACTGATCCTCTAATGAACAACAAGTCTAAGGTCCTACCATAGACTCATACCCTCTTAGAGGGCGGGGCCCCGTTGTTCAAGACCTGGAGTCAGTTCTTAAGAGAACAACCTATCTAATTCCTAAGTATAGGAACGAGTGAATTTCATCTTGTATAGTTAAGTCCCCAGCTACCTACGAGGTTCTGTCCCTAAGAAGGTAGGCTTATTGAGTCGGCTACATGCCACTCTCACCCATACTAGTCTAATGACAAACCCCTATAAGTAGGAGTTCTTAACTTACTCAAGATTCAGGTCGAGTCACTAATGACCATCTATAAATTATAAGTCTAATCCATTTGACGGTGTTATACTGGTTAGATTAATAATTTGCAGTCCGGTCTTGTATAAACTATTCATACAGGATGCCCCCACTCGCATGTCAACCAGATGAATGAGTTGGATTACCTCATTTGTACTGATTACAAAGTGGGCCGCATCCATAGTGGTACCAGGATAAGGTTTCCAACCTTATTCTTATACCATAGACCATTTAGGTTATACTCTTGAACACAATCCAAATAGTGTCTACTACACTGATGTTCAAGATACATTATAACCTTGCAGTTTAGTTTATTGGATTTATAAAGCAAGAATATAATTTTATCCAAATAAATAACTTTTTATTTATTTGATCAAAATTACATAAGTTTAGGGCATAAATCCTAAAAAAACCAATCCCGATGCGACCATATTGTTTATATTTCCAACAGCTAAATCGCAAGATTTTCCCTACAAAGTATATTAAAAATTATAACTTAGTATTTATATACATTTTCTTAAAATGCAAATAACGAGGATTTAAAACAAGAGTTACCTGATAAAAATTTTTAGTGGATGTCGAACCAATGGGTGGTTGTAGTTGACAACTACCCCTATCTAACAATTGAGTTACATCGCCACATCGTTTTTCCTCATCTTTTCCATACGTGTGTTTTTTCGTCATTTGACTATTTTTCGAGTCATCAATTCTTTCTTTTTTTCTTCCAAATCGTTTCTTCATCAGTCATGATGTTACTTTTCTAAATCGACAAAATGGGTTTATGAAAGATGAAAGATGGCCCGATTAAACCTCTCACGCCTCTTACACATCCTAAGTGTTGAGGAGTACCTAATGCCTATGTCAGAATATCATCATGCACATTTTCTAGATCTTTTGCTAACTCTTCCTACAATTTAACAAAAATATAAATATATATTTACAATTCTATAATGTCAATAAAACATAAAAATATATGAACATTATTGCTTACAATTTTGACTGCAACATCTGCAATCTCTTCATTCAAGAATTTGCTATCCTTCTCTTGTCGAGCTTGTATCCATAGCTTAGCTCGATCTCCATCAAGATCTACTTGTCCTTTCTTATTCTACAAAAGTATGTAGTCATCTAATTAATAAATGAGCAAACATAACATGCTAATGTATAAATTCACAAATCAAAACATACCAACTCTTCCACAAAATTAGTGTATCCCTTACGAGCAAGCCTATGATTGTATTTATTTTTGGAACGTCTGTCCTTTTACAAACTGCTTAATTTCTACATCACATATTTAGAGCACAACACAAGGTTAATTAGTATCTTCAGGTAAACATTTATAAACAAAACACAAATCATTTCAATACTTACTTGAAACTCTTCAGCTAGAACTTTACTAACGAATTCATCCTAATGAACTTGCTCGATGTGGTTATATGTCGGTGGTGGAGACTTCAAACATTCTGGCATGTCTTGAAATTGAAGAATGTATTTAGTCCTCAAAATGCTCTTAAATTGTGAGAATGAAATTCCAGCTTTCATCAATATGTCCTTCTTTGATTTACGATCAATAATGAAGGAATGCTGACAAATACAATGTAATATATATAAGTATATTTGAATGAAACTAGTAGCATATGATATTTAACAAGTTAGTGAAATAAAAAATTACCTCAATGCAAGAATAATTTTTTTCTTTAAACTCTCTCGGTACTTCAGGCCACGAGTCATATGTAATTGGAATGTGGTGTCGCACACACGTTCCAATATAACTTACCATTTTAATGGCATTCCTACCAATTCACTGTCCATAGGCAATGTATTTGATAACTCTTCGATAAACATCATTTCTTATTTGTGCAAGCTCGAGTATCTCGGTAGCGCCTCGAGTAGGTCGCACACTAGAAGGTTGCATCATATCATCACTCCCTGCCTCATCTTCACTACCACGTGACATGCGATCATCAACACTAGAGTATTGATCCATTAGAATATCCTGCTAAGTACTTGCAATACAATAGTAAAAAAGCACAAGAACCATTTAAACTGATCGAATGAACTTGGTCTCCAAAACTTGAAATAATCCATACTGAAATCAGTACAACATTCATTAATGCTCTTCTAATTTAGCTAAATAGTTCATAGAATTGATTAAGAAGTTGGGTAAAACTAAAAAGTGGTCCACTACCATACATAATAATCCACCGTAAAATGGAACCTAAATTGTAATCATGCAATCAAAACTAAGAAAATCATAATCATAGTTCTATATCAAGAAACTCAACTAATAGTAATTGTTCAAATCCAACTAATAGTCATTGTACTTTACTTACCGATGCGAGGATTCCAACGAGAGGTGAGGGAAGATTTTGACGTGTGAATAACTCCAACAGTTGGAGCAACCTGGAGATCGAACGACTTCGAAAGATTCTTCCAAATTTGAAAGCTTCCTAAGTCAACGAAGAGATGGATCAATCAAACATATAAACAAAAGAAAAGAAAAATAACCAAAAGCCACTGTTGCTGCAAAATTTATGATAATGCAATACCGCAGTGTACGAGTCAAGTTTTAGTATAGTGATTTATGAGTCCAAGTATCGTCCTCGGGAATGAGTTTCTAGATTAATTAATTACTAAGGTACTAATTCTTAATTTTAGCTAAAGAAACATAACATGGATTGGTTGTGAAACAAGAATTAAAGACAAACAAACATGTGGAGACACGAATTGATAGATTTAAAGGAAATTGACCTTGCGACTCAACATTTAATTACACATGCAATGAATAAATGAGATGAATTTATTGAAGGGAATGAGAATCCCGCGCAGCGGAAGACGATTGAATCGTCGAGGTATCATAATGCAACTAGTGTTTATTAAAATTGATCTAACACTTAGATCTAGGCTAAACATGCTTAAAGAAGAAGAAATTTACAGCAAATAGAGTTTACTTACTTGTTGTAGACAAACACAACAAATTCTTCCTCAGGTCACGAACTCTTCGTGCTACTCGACCTCAACGAGAACTTCTACCAAAATGATCTCGAACACCACCAAGTGATCTTCTCGGTTGTTCTCTTTTGGAGAAGGGAAGATGGTGGGATCTTAGTTTTGGAGAGGGAGGAGAAATGAGAGAGTAGAGAAAATTCTCTTTTCTTCTCTTTGGTGAAAATCAAAAAATGAGAAGAATGTTCTCCAATCCCTTCTTGCAAAGGGTTTAAATAGTGGAATGAGGGAGTTAATATCTCCACATTATTACCACTTTACCACAACCATAGGTTATGCAAATCTCATTTGCATAACCACATAATATAAGATATCTCATATCTCATATTGCAAACCTCATTTGCAATAATTGTGGATTAATTAAATTGAATCACATCCAATTTAATTTCTCTCATTTAATTTCTCCAATTAGCCCTAATTCAACAATTAGGCTAACCTATAGTTTATTATGAATCTCATTCACATTAAACTATATATTATATCATTCATATCTCATATAAATGACATAAATGCCCTTAAAGTGAAATTGAAACCTTCAATTTCATACCAAAACATTTACCCTTCTTTTAACCCAGGTGGAGCCAACCGAGCGACCTAATCGACCTACAGTGACGGGCTCCAATGATCCGAGATTAACCTGTCAAACTCTTTGGCCTGGTTAACCAACATTCATTAGCTACGGTAACACTCCACTATAGCTCGTAGCTGCACTCCCGTCAGTGCAGAATATTACGTCTCCACTGATATAACCAATTCCCATGAGTCGACCCATCACAGGTTGTTCGTAGACACGGCTGGGTCAAATTACCGTTTTACCCCTGTGTCTACCTCTTGTTCCTTAAGTCCCCACTGCTCCTCTAATGAACAACATATTGTGATGGTCCAACCATACACAACACCCTTCTCGGGCCAGTGAGAAGGTGGACGCCCGTTGTCCAAGCCCTGGAGACAACACTCAAGGGAACAACCCCTCTTGTTTCCCTAAGGCGGGAACAAGTGAATTCCATCTCGCATAGTTAAGTTCCCAGCTCCCTACTTGGTTCTCATCCTCGAGAAGATAGGCATATTGGGCGAGTAATCGTGACCACCTTCACCCGCATTAGTCAAAGAAACAGACCCTCGCATGATGGGGAGTTCGTGTCACGCTCGTGGATTCGTGTCGAGTCACTAATGGTCATCTCACGAAGTTATTAGTCTCATCACAAGCGGTGTTACATCGTGAGGTCTAATAAATCACGATCCGGTCTTGTACAATCTCATTGCACGGATGCCCCCACTCGCATGTCAACTACATGAACGCAGTCGATCACCTTGTTTGTATCTAATACAAAGCGGTCGCATCCACCACGGTGTATCCGAGGATTAGGTCTCCAACCCTATCCATATCATCGTAGATCGTTCGGGTCATTAACTCGAACGTGATCCTCCCTGTGTGTCCACTACACACCGTTCAAGCTCTAGTACTCTCATAAATTCAATGACCCTGGAGCTTAGTTTATTGGAAAAGTTTATAAATATTGCGAGACACAAAGTGATGAAATGAATAACTCTTATTAATTTCAAACAATATGTTACAAACACGAGATTAGGACAAAAATCCCAACATTTATAAACAAGAAGTAAATTACTCAGGAAAGTCTCTCGATCTCTCAAGAGCCTCGCACATACAATAAATCCTATAGTCTCCATATAAAATCTAAGTATGCACGACAGTACGCAACTTCTTTATGTGTTTCCCTTAAACTTCTAAGTCATTCTCATGCCAGAATTCTAAAGGTTTTGACAACCTTGTTCAAATTTAAGCTTTTTCTCTCGAGTCCACTTAAACCAAAGATATAAATGAAATTAAGAATGAATTGCCAAAAATAAAGATCAAAACATACTTTAATACATGGCAAAGAAGTCTTAAACAAGCTAATCAAATTCCAACTACAACGTTTAGCTACTCAAAATCACCATAAAACAAGCTAAAGTCATAGGAAAAGTCTTTAAACTCAATTACAAACTAAAAGAAAGAGAAATAAACTTATGTGTCGATGTGGGTCCCTCGTTCCCGAGCTCCCGTCACGATCTCGAGCCTTCACAAATGCTTTAGCTCCAAAGGAATGCTCTTTTTTCTCCCCTTAGAGTGTGTATTTCGAAATTAGGGCTAAAAACTACCAAATTTGGCTCCCCTTTCAATGAAAACAACATGTTGTATTTATAGGGCCTTTCGGTATGGCGTTGCAACGCTGGTCATGGCGTTGCAACGCGTATGCTCACGCCACCAAAACTTCATCGACCATTTTTGTCATATCTTTTCGCTCGGGTGTCCAAATGGCCTCCGATTTGATGCGTTGGAATCGTGATTCGATGTAGAATATCTCAGTATACTTCTTATACTCAAAATACATCTATATTTTTCTTGAGTCTTCAATTAAGCACACACATGTTCTAAATTGCACCAAAATAGTCTCAAAACACTCAATTCTTGCTTCTCAAGCTCAATTTCCTGAAATTAACCATAAAATACCATGAATGTCTATGTTTTAAGTATAAAAACTAGCTAGAATATAGAAATAAGATAGCATATTTGCATGCTATCAAATACCCCCACACTTAAACTTTTGCTAGTCCCGAGCAAAATGAAATTAAACTATAGGATCTTTCTTATGCATATATCAGACTCAAGCCTCAGAGATTGTGAAGGAAATTTTAACAATCACGAGAAACATTCGAACATGATACTTCAACAAGCAACTTAAAACTTTTCCTAAGTGTTCCTACATGTGTGTGTGATTAACCTTCGTTCCTTTAACCTCTACTAAGCCCGGAACAACTTTATTATGTTTTCCATTCAACTTCCCCCTACACTGGTCATAGTTTCTAATCCTTGAGTCTCCCCACATTCAAGAAATAAACAAGTTTACTCGGCACTTAATCACTATTTTGATGTCACTTTTTTTTTTGAAAGGACACTAGCTTTCACACATCCACTGCAGGGACCCTTGCCCAAAGCACTCGCTCAATGTGTGGCCTAACTGATCACAGTGAAGGTAGCTCTTTTTGTCCTCACGATTTTTTTTTTCTTTAACAAACATAACAACAAAAACAGACGACAACTCTTTCACATAATGCACATATTATACAGATCATGCACTTCATATTGTCATTCACCCTATCCTGCAGTTTAACTCTCAAATCCGTTCTCAGACCTATCGAGGTGACATCAAACTTCTAAACCTAATAACTTTGTTCTAAGCATTTCAATACTACAGGAACACATGCTATGTGCATAATAGTGCAGGAAAATCTCAAGAAAATTTTTAAATTAACTCAAGTTCATATCATGCTCTCAAGTTTAAGCATAATCACAAAAATTTTCAATTAAATCTCGTCCTAAGCCATCATAATCATACTTATGCATAAGATCAATCAACAATTCAACACATACTCGGGAAAGTCACAACAGATAAGCAAATCCACCCCCAAACTTAAACTAAACATTGTCCTCAATGTTTGCAAAATAGGCTCAAAGAAAGTAAGAAGGGTAAGAGTGAACAATACTGGTCCCGAGTAATGGAGATTTTCATTTTCTTTTGAATTCCTTGGGCGCTGCTGTTACGTGAGATGAAGTCTTGCAGAACGGGAGCATGGGTTTCACGAGGAGACATCAACACTACCTAACAAAACAAAAACAACGAAAACTAAGAACTAAGCAAACAAATAAAACAACTAAAGCAAAAACCAAAACGTAAATGAAATGTAAAACTTGGGTTGCCTCTCAAGAAGCGCTTTTTTCATGTCTTTAGCTAGACTGGACCCCTGGTTGGCATCAAGGCACGTAAAATTGCTCATATTTCTTCGGGACCTTCTTGCTTGAGTCAATATAGCCTTCTAAGTCTAAAAGGCTCTCTTGTTTTTCTTGGGCACCTGAAAGATAAATATTTTTGTTATTTTTGTTTATCAAAATAAAAGAACAAAATTCAAAACAAGACTCGTGAGTATAGGAAAAATGGTTATCAATATTAAATGAAACTTTTGGAGATAAAGGGAAGGGGGACTTTTCAGTCTCGAACTCTATCACCTGAATTTCTTTTTTGGAAGTGATTGCATTACCATGCTCGACCTCACAAACCTGTTTTTGGTGTGTTTCAGTCTCCTCCAACTCATCCTCACTATCATATGCATAAGTCCTCCTAGGTAGCTCTTCCTCAGTTGCAAGAATAAGAATTTGCTTCTGTAGGGCCTTAAGGGATTCTACCAGTTGATTAAGATGATGAGTCCTTTCATGTATTATTGCCCCAAGTTCTACCACTTTGGCTTCTAACCTATCCAACCTTTCTAATTCAACGTGACACAAATTTTTAAACCTCAACTCCAAAGTATATTCCATTAATAAATCCACAAGAGAAGAGTTTTCTATAGATTGGTTGGGGTAGGAAAAACTTTGCTTCCAAGTGCCTATATGATTACGATCAAAAGAATTTTCTTAAATCATAGATTCAGAATGGTAAGGATTAGACATTTGGTATCCCGAGAAATCATTATTCACATACCTAGGATCTTGAGAAGGATAATACATTGGCGAATAACTATGGTCATGAAAAGTCATACTTTAAATCAAAACAATTCAAATCTAAACTTTTACACAAAATCAACACAACCAAAACAGGAGACAAATACTCGAACAACACATAAGACTAAATTAAGAACAAAAAAGAAAAAAATAAACAAATAAGGAGAAAAAAATTTAAAAGAAAGGAAAGAAACAAATAAGCAAAACAAAAACTAAGAAAAAAATAAATAAATAACGAAAAAATAAATAAGGAAAGAAATAAGGAAAGAAAACAAAGAAAGAAAACAAAGAAAGGAAAAAAGAGGAAAAAAAAGAAAAAAACAAATAAGAAAAAAAATAAATAAGAAAAAAATAAAAAACAAATAAAAAACAAATAAGGAAATAAAAAAAATAAGGAAAAACAAATAAGGAAATAAAACAAATAAGAAAAAAAAAAGAAGTGAGAAAACAAAACACAAAAAGAAAAAAACAAATAAGTAAAGAAAACAAATAAGGAAAACAAAAAAAAACAAATAAGGAAAAAAAAATGAAAGAAAACAAATAAGGAAAAAAACACAAAAGAGAAAAAAAAATTTTAGTCTAAAATCTCGAAAACTTGTTGCTGCAAAATTTATGATAATACAATACCGCAATGTACGAGTCAAGTTTTAGTATAGTGATTTATGAGTCCAGGTATCGTCCTCGAGAATGGTTTCTAGATTAATTAATTACTAAGGTACTAATTCTTAATTTTAGCTAAAGAAACATAACATGGATTGGTGGTGAAACAAGAATTAAAGACAAACAAACATGTGGAGACACGAATTGATAGATTTAAAGGAAATTGACCTTGCAACTCAACACTTAATTACACATGCAATGAATAAATGAGATGAATTTATAAACAAGAAGTAAATTACTCAAGAAAGTCTCTCGATCTCTCAAGAGCCTCGCACATACAATAAATCCTATAGTCTCCATATAAAATCTAAGTATGCACGACATTACGCAACTTCTTTATGTGTTTCCCTTAAACTTCTAAGTCATTCTCATGCCAGAATTCTAATGGTTTTGACAACCTTGTTCTAATTTAAGCTTTTTCTCTCGAGTCCACTTAATCCAAAGATATAAATGAAATTAAGAATGAATTTCAAAAAAAAAAGATCAAAACATACTTCAATACATGGCAAAGAAGTCTTAAACAAGCTAATCAAACTCCAACTACAACGTTTAGCTACTCAAAATCACCATAAAACAAGCTAAAGTCATATGAAAAGTCTTTAAACTCAATTACAAACTAAAAGAAAGAGAAATAAACTTATGTGTCGATGTGGGTCCCTCGTTCCCGAGCTCCCGTCACGATCTCGAGCCTCTACAAACGCTTTAGCTCCCAAGGAATGCTCTTTTTTCTCCCTTTAGAGTGTGTATTTCAAAATTAGGGCTAAAAACTACCAAATTCGGCTCTCCTTGCAATGAAAACAACATGTTGTATTTATAGGGCTTTTCGGTACGGCGTTGCAACGCTGGTCATGGCGTTGCAACGTCGTACTCTTCACCAACCACCCCACTGCGACCATTTTTGTCATATCTTTTCGCTCGGGTGTCCAAATGACCTCCGGTTTGATGCGTTGGAATCGTGATTCAATGTAGAATATCTCACTATACTTCTTATACTCAAAATACATCTATATTTTTCTTGGGTCTTCAATTAAGCACACACATGTTCTAAATTGCACCAAAATAGTCTCAAAACACTCAATTCTTGCTTCTCAAGCTCAATTTCCTGAAATTAACCATAAAATACCATGAATGCCCATGTTTTAAGTATAGAAACTAGCTAGAATATAGAAATAAGATAGCATATTTGCATGCTATCAGCCACATATCTGACAACGGTGCTAATTTGAAAGTGTTCGTCATATAACTACTCAAAATTGTAAGTTAATACATGGTTAAGATCAAACGACTCTCGAAAGCCTCAAAGGAGGTCTCCAAAGAACTAGTGTTCTAAGATACAGGAAAGGTCAGAATGCAATAGGTTAACGTGATGGACCTTTCGGATTAAACTATCAAATGCATGCTAACTCTGAAGTCCACCTATTTCTCGCAATTATGTAGTCCAATTTAACTTGACTGACAACACCCAACAACTCTTTACCACTAAAATTAAGCTAGAAATTGAAGTTTCTCACAAAACTAGCATGGCAAAACAAAACTCTAAAATAATACAAGTCGTCAATTCCACTAATAAAGTGTGTGCTAAGAATGAAACTCAAATGTAAAAGTTCTGAAAATTCTTCTAATTACAGAGAACTAATTGAGAACACTTAGGGGCAACATGCTTCTATCAACCCGTGAACAAAAATACAATACCAAAATTCTTAAAATTTTAAACAGAGTCACAAGGAAAATTGAGAAATATAGGCTGGAATTTGGAACTTTTTGTTCTCAAATCTTCTAAACAGTGTCTCAAATCTTATAAAAAACTTCATAAATAAGAGGCGTGGATATTTATCCGAATATAGACTGCTTGAAGACGGGGGCAGTGGAGGTTGCTTATCCAATCGTCGACGGCTTGAAAACAATGACAGCAGCGGTTTCCTATCTGATCGTCGATGGCTTGAAGACGGTGGTAGTGGCGGTTGCTTTTTCGATCGACGACATCTTGAAGACGGTGGCAACAAATGATTTCCGACGGGTCAACGAGGGGCAGCAAGATCCGACTATGAGTTGCTTATGACAGGTCGACAACTTCAAGTGACTCAGATGACGGCGAGAGCTCCGGCTTCAGGTGACTCAAACGACGGTGAGAGCTTCGACTTCAAGTCGACGGAGACGAGGGATGTGAGAGAGAGGTTGACGATGAGAGCTTTGAAGATATCAAATGGGAAAAGGGTTGGGGTTCAAGTTTTGCTTTTTTTTTTTTTTTAATAATAGGAAAGCTAAAACGACATCGTTTAACCAAGTTGAAATGCGTTGATTTTTTTATAATAATAAGAGAGCTAAACGACGTCATTTTTTAAGTTTATAAAACCTTTTGTTGACGGGTGTTACCCGTCAATGAAAACCTCTTATATTGACGATTTTTAACAGTCAATGAATACACCCGCCTGCACGTCAATAAAACTGACAAAACATGATGGTTTATAACCGTCAAGAAAACCAAAACACGAAATTTTATCAATTTTGACGTAAAATTTTCGTAATTAACGTCAATAAAACTACATTTATTGACGGTTAATTGCAAAAATTTAAATTTATACATTTAAGGACGGTTCATAACCATCAATATATATGTTTCAAAATTAATAATTATTTTTAAAATAAATTTAGGTTATTTGTTGACAGTTTTTTTATCCAAACGTCAACAATTTGAAAAAGGAACGTGTCAATAAATGCCTAATCTGTAGTAGTGATTCTCCAATCCAAAATCCAAAGGGACAACTCTCCCTCATTCTCCCAAGAACAATTGAGAAGATCAAGTGGAAATATCCGATTGATCCGTTCATGGTTCGTTTTGGAGAAGAACGTTGGATCTTTGAGATTGTGACCGAGGTGGAAACACGAAGAATAGTTCTTCAAGAGGTTAGTATCGAAATACTTTCTGTTTTCTTTTCATTTTTCATGCTTAATCTAGATTGTATGTTGATAGTTTTAATTTTAAGAAAAGTAGAACAACAACGAAACAATGACGATTCACATTGTTATTTCGCTGCGGGAAATCCATTCCCTTCATAGGGAACGTGTCAATGACACATTCCCACTTACCCTAAACTCCCTCTCGATAAGGACATAGGGAGTGGGGGAGAGTTGAAGCTACTACTTGACTGATCAATTGAATCAGTGTTGGTGCTGAACGATTGGTAATTGAAAAACTCTCCCTAACTCAAACTCTTGAGTTCTATCTCAAAATTCTCTTTCTCCCAAAGGTTGGAAGCCTCCCACAAGGCTGGATCTAAAGAATTCAGAGGATAGGAGTTATCCTGCTGGTGGTGTTTTGTAGAAGAGAATTGTAGAAGAAAAAAAGTGAAGTTGTGATGGACAAGGGATTGCAAGGTGTTGCCATTTTAGAACTACAAAGGTCAATTTTGTTTCCTTTTAGTTTAGAAAATTAATCCAGCATGTATTTAGTGTATATCCATTCCTAAATTGCTTATCGTTATATGTTTTTATCCAATGTATTGGTATTTATTTTTTGCCAAAACAAATCGAGTTTAAGATCCAATTTCGTTTTTGCTGTGCATAGGGATCTCAATTCCTACACATCTCCAACCACTGACGACCACTGCTGGCAACCTTCTCTGACTACCGACGACCATATGCAGGACTAACGGTCACTGCCGACAACTTTCTTTGACGATTAACAACAATCTTGACGATCATATCTAGCAACTAACAGTACCTTCTCCGACGAGTATCACTGATAATAATTTCCAGCGATTGACGACATTCCCGTGGTTAAGAATGTTGGGTTTTATGTCTAAAAACTCGTGGTTTTGTAAACTAAATGTATATTCTATTTTGCAATGAAGTTGTTAATGAGGTTTATTCAGTAAATGTGTTAGTGAATAAAGTTAATTGTGTTTTTTGTAACTCTAATCCAATAAAGAAACCTTGGTTATAGGATGTATACTTGAACTCTATGTGTGACATAAAAGTGGATCAAGTTCAAGTTATAGCCAGAACGGTCTATAGTATAGGGATCGGGTTGGGTACCTTATCCTTGGGACACTATGGACGCACCCCACTTTGTAAAGGACAAACGATGTGATCCTAAATCGTTCATGTCGAGACATGCGAGTGGTGGCGTCCTATGCAATGAGTTTGCATAAGATTGGACCACGAAATAGTCACTTAGACTTTATAACCCATCTACTGTCTTAACTGACTATATTCATACGATGATCTAGATAACTCGATCTTAATCATGAGCGTACGATAAACTCCTGTTTATTCGTGATTATCCTTAGATTTGCATCGGTGAGAGTGACTCGAGATTCTAACTCAATCAACCTCTCATTTCAAGGATATGTTTGGGTAGATAGTTGGGATCATAGTTTAGTAAGATGGAATTCTCTCCTACCCGCTTTAGGGGTTAGTAGAGAGGTTATTCCCTTAAGTGTTGACTTCGGGTCTTGAACAAAGAGTCCACCCCTCTCATTGGCTCGAGAGAGATTTGATTTGTTGGTGGGACTACAAACCAATTATTCATTAGAGGATCAGTGGAACTTAAGGAACAAGAAGTAATTACAGGGATAAAACGGTTTATTTGACCTAGATGTAATTTCGAATGACCTGTGAAGGATCAACTTAATAATCATGGTCATATCGAGTGGACAGAAAGATATCTATAGTGAGGAGAGTGCAACTACTGGGCTTTAGTGGAGTGTCCCGGTGGTTAACGAATGTTGATTAACTAAGCTAAAGAGTTTGGTCAATTAATCCCGTATCGTTGGAGCTCATGATCTGTAGGTCCATTAGGTCCCCTATACCAGCTCCGACTAAGCCTTGTAACAATTTGAGAGAAAAGAATTTTAATTGTTCTAATTCGGTTTTGGAAGAAAACGTTAATTATATGTTATATATTTAACGTGTCATAGCTTAATTATGAATTCAACTATGATTAAGAAGAGGTGGACATATTTAAATATGATTTAAATATCGATTCGGTTTATAGCATGAATAGGGATTCATGTTCAAAAAATCGATTTGAGAAATCGGGATTGGTCCAATTAATAATTTGATATTTGATATTAAATTAGTTAATTATCTAAAATTAATTAATTAAGTAAAAATTGATTTTAATTTAGGAAAAACAACCTTAAAAAGAAAAATCACCTTTTAAGAAAAAGTTTTTAAAATTAAAAAAAAAACACTTTGGTTTTGAAAACAAACCTTTGTAAAAACAAAAAGAGCAATTTTAAAGAAATTGAGAAATAATATTACAAGAAAAGAGAATTGAGTTTGTAAAAAAAATGGAAATCACTAAGAAAAATCAAAAAAATCAAAGTTAGACAAAGCAATAAATGCAATCGCAAGATAAATTAAACATACATGATAATTTATTCATAGCAAATGAGTGAACAAACATAATATACAAATATGTTTAATTTTTTTTATAAAAAAATAATGTATTGGAGTTGATCTTGGACTTCCAAAGAATGAATTTCTCATCTCAAGAAAACTAGAAAATCGGACTCTCAAATATTTCTAGATTCCGTTGTAGGCAAATTTTTTTTATAAGAAGTAGATATGAACTAAAAAAATCATTTACATGAAATTAACAACATGATTAATCTACTAAGAACAAAATGATAATAAATAGATAAGATACAAGTACAAATAAAGTATGTAAATAGATGCAAAAATCCAATTTTAGAAAAAATGAGGGAATTAAATGAAAAATTATAAAATATGTATTAGTGACATCTATCCATGATTTGACCATACACAAATTTTGAAAAGAGCACTCATGGTTAGATCTAAAAAAATGAAATCAAAATTAAACTTTTTTTAAAACTTTTGTTTTTATTAGCCATTTACTTTTTTTATTTTTTTTATTTCAATTATCTTTTCACTCTCTCACATTATGTCTATGGTCTTCTTGTTCAACTTTTTTTGTCTTTTTCAACTTGTTGATTCTTTTTCAAATGAGAAACAAATCTTTCATCTCACCATAAACACAACAACACTTTTTATAAGCAAATCTCTACTAACCCATACTAACCTAATGTAAGATATGTTACACAACCATTTTCACAACACTTTGTCATTTTTTTCTTCTCTTTCTCTTTTTTTAGTACAATGAAATCAAGAGCTAAGAAGAACAAATATGGAGAAAAAAATGGTAGATAAGCAGAGGAAGTAAACAATAAAATAAAATTAGTAGCATCAACATAACAAAGTGTTGGGGTGTATGCCCTAAACTCGTGTAGTTTGTAACGTTTTGATGTATATAAATAAAAGTTATTTCTCATCAAACCTTGTATCTCGCATTGCAAACTTAATCCAATAAACTAATATCTAGGGTCATACATATTTAATGAGATCTTGCACGGTGTGTTGAAATTTATGCCCTAAACTCGTGTATTTGTAATTATTCAAGGAAATAAATAAAAGTGTTAATTTTTCCTGAAATCATGAATTCTTGCTTTTACAAACTTAAATCCAATAAACTAAGCTCCAGGGTCACATTTAGGAGATCTTGAGCTGTGTGTAGTTGACACATAGCTTGGATCAAGTTCAAGTGGATGATCCGAATGGTCTATAGTACTTGGATTAGGTTGGGAACCTCATCCAGGTAACACTATGGATGCGACCCACTTTGTATTTGATACAAAACGAGACGATCCATCTCATTCATGTAGTTGGCATGCGAGTGGGGGCATCCTGTGCAATGAGATTGTACAAGATCAGACTGAGAATTCTTAGACCACTCTAGTAACCTCGTTGATAGATTGGGGCTAATAATTCAAAGATGACCATTAGTGACTCAACCTGAATCCTGAGCGATTACGAACTTCTGTCTGTGGGGTTTTATCCTTAGACTAGTACGGGTGAGAGTGGCCACAGCTGCCGACTTAATATGTCTACCTTCTCAAGGATGAAACCTCGCAGGGAGCTGGGGGGACTTAACTTCGCAAGAAGGAATTCACTCGTTCCCGAACTAGGGTAACTAGATAGGTTGTTCTCTTAACAACTGAATCCAGGTCTTGAACAACGGGGCCCCTCCCTCTTGCTGGCCCGAGAGGGACATTCTTTATGGTCAGACCATAATCTTGTTGTTCATTAGAGGATCAATGGTGCTTAAGGAGCAAGAAGTAGTCACAGGGGTAAAACGGTAATTTGAACCAACTGTGACTACGAGCAACCTGTGAAGGGTTAACTCGCGGGCATTAGTTAAATCAATGGACACAACTTGTCCTACAGTGAGGAGAGTGCAACTACGAGTCTATATTGGAGGGACTCGTAGTTAACGAATGTTGGTTAACGGGATCAAAGAGTTTGATTAGTTAATCTTGTATCGTTGGAGCTCATGATCTGAAGGTCCATTAGGTCCTTTGGTTGGCTCATCATGGAATTGTATGAGAGTATAAAGTTTTGGAATGATTTGAAGTGTTCAAATTCAATTTAGGGAATTATGTCAATTATATATGATATAATTGATATAGTTCAATGTGAATATGATTCATGATGAACCTAATTATTGCCTAATTATGGAATTAAGACATAATTTGAGAAATTAATTTGAGAGACATGAAATTGAATTTGATTCAATTTAATTTTCGACATTATGCAAATATGATTTAGATAATAAAGTATTTGATACCTTATATTATGCAATTATGCAAAAAATTTTACATAATGCATAATTCGTGAAAATAGTGGCATAATGGGTGGAGAAATCATCTCTACCCACATTGCCTATATAAGCATACTTTTGGATGCATTTTGGGATACTTGAATCATTTGTGTAGTGTCGCAACTTGGCGAACACAAATTTCTCTCTCAAATTCTCTCCACTCTCTCTAATCTCCGAAAAGAGATCCCACCTCTCTCCCTCTCCAAGAGAACAACCGAGAAGGCCATTTGGAGGTGTTCGAACGTTGAGTACGTAGAGAACGGAGAAATCGTTGATGACGAAAGGATTATGCGAAAAGTTCGATATTCAAAGGTAATCTCTTATTCCTTTATGTTTCATGCTTATCCTTAGAAGTTTATGTTTTTGAGTTATTTTCATGCAACATAATCAAGAACAACGACGATCGTTCGATTTTGCACGAGATTCAATCCCTTCAATTGGTATCAGAGTTTGGTTGCTCTTGATTATGTTAGATTTCTAAAAAACTAGGTGGGTATTGCATTTAATTTGGAGAATTTGTATTGGTTTGCAAAATGGATGTTTGTCATAATTTGGCATTTTAGATTTACAATTTCGTTGAAATTATTCAATGTAAGAGCCCGTTATTTTGGGTAAATTGTATTGTAAATCAAGTCTGTAAGTCCGTGTCGGTCGTGGTAAAGAGTTGTTGTGAAGAAACGGAGCAGAAATGGACAAAGAAATGAAGGATGTTGTGCTGGTGCAGAGCACGGTGTTGCAACGTTGTTCATCGGCGTTGCAACGTCGCGCAAGCGATAGATTGGCCTGCCGTAGAGCTCCGTTGCAACGCTAGGAGCAGTGTTGCAATGCTGCTGCATTAGTGGCTGGGAGGCGCGAGCAATTCGCGGGAAGGTGGCCGAGTGGATGCAATTTTGGCACGTCTTTCTTTTTTTTTCATTAATTTTATTTTTTATCTATATTTTATTAATTATAATTAATATAATTTGATTACATTCATTTTAATTAATGTTTAGGATGCTAAATTGTGGTCCAATTTTGCGATTTTAATTATGTAAATGTTGTATATTTATTATGTGCATAATGTATGCCATATAGATTAAAATCTCAGCTTAGGTTAAGCATATTCATGCATCATTTTTATAATATAAGGTATTATATTATATAGTATGCATGTTTAATTAATGTAAGAGTCATGTTAATTATTATGAAAGCATTGACATACATTTTTTTCATGTGATGAATATGTTGTATGCGTTATATAATTCATGTGATGAATGATTAAGCACTATAACATAGAAATGCATGTAACCTAAGTTTAATTAACTAGTTTTAAAATTGTTTTAGAACCTGTTATTAATTAGACTTAGGTTATCTAGTTCTAATTGTTGGGATGTATGTCCTAATCTCATTTTGTTTGTAATTTACCATTTAAAATTAATAAGAGTTATTTATTTCATCAATTTTTACAAAATTTGTCCAATAAACTAAACTCCAAGGTCATTGAATATATGAGAGAACTAGAACTTGAACGGTGTGTAGTGGACACACAAGAAGGATTACGTTCGAGTTAATGACCCGAACGGTCAACAATATATGGATAGGGTTGGAGTCCTAATCCTGGATACGCTGTGGATGCGACCCGCTTTGTATTAGATACAAACGAGGTGATCTGACTCGTTCATGTGGTTGACATGCGAGTGGGGGCATCCTGTGCAATGAGATTGTACAAGACCGGATCGTGAATTATTAGACCTACTAATGTAAAACCATTAACAGTATAAGACTAATAACTTCTTAGATGACCATTAGTGACTCGACCTGAATCCTGAGCGTGTTATGGACTCTTGTCTGCGGGGGTCTGTCCTTTGACTAGTACGGGTGAGGGTGGTCATAGTTACTCGCCCAATATCCCTATCTTCTCAGGGACAGGACCAAGTAGGGAGTTGGGAACATAACTACGCGAGATGGAATTCACTCGTTCCCGCCTTTAGGAAAACTAGAGGGGTTGTTCCCTTAAGTGCTGTCTCCAGGGCATGGACAACGGGCGCCCACCCTCTCACTGGGCCGAGAGGAGTGTTGTGTATGGTTGGACCATTACAACGTTGTTGTTCATTAGAGCAGCACTGGGGACTTAAGGAGCAAGAAGTAGACACTGGGGTAAAATGGTAATTTGACCCAACAGTGTACACGAACAACCTGTGAAGGGTCGACTCATGGGCATTGGTTATATAAGTAGAGACAATTTGTCTTACACTGACGAGAGTGCAGCTACGGGCTTTAGTGGAGTGTTACCGTAGCTAATGAATGTTGATTAACCGGGTCAAAGAGTTTGACAGGTTAATCTAGGATCATTGGAGCCCGTCACTGTAGGTCCATTAGGTCCCTCGGTTTGCTGAAACTGGATTAATAGAAGCTTTACAATTTTGGTGTGAATTTGAAGTGTTCAAGTTTATTAAAAGGCAATTATGTCATTTATATGAGATATGATTGACGTATTATATAGTTTAGTGTGAATGAGATTCATAATAAACTATAGGTTAGCCTAATTGTTGAATTAGGGCTAATTCGGAGAAATTAGATTGAGAGAAATCAAATTGAATGAGATTCAATTTAAAATATCAACAATTATACAAATGTGATTTGTAAAATGAGATATAAGATATCTTATTATATGTGGTTATGCAAATATGATTTGCATAACCTATGGTTGTGGTAAAATGGTAAATAGGTTGATATTTCAATTCCACCTATCACCATTATATAAATTCCTTTGCAAGAGGGGTGGTAAGGCTTCTTACTCATTTTTTGAAATTTCACACCAAAGAGCATTGGCAATTCTCTCTCGAATTCTCCTTCCCACACCAAAGAAGAGAATCCCACCATTTTCCTTCTACCAAAAGTAGAACAACCGACAAGTGGAGGTGTCCGGTTTGTTAGTTTGTACGAGGAGATCAAGATCATTGAGAACAACACGAAGAGTTCGTGATCAAAGGAGGAGGAAATCCTGAAGAAAGGTTCTACAACAAGAAAGTGTTGCTTGCTGGTTTTTCCTTCTTTATTAGCATGTTTAGCCTAATTCTATATTATTGTTTAATTTTAAGAAAACGAATTTCAAAACGATACCATGACGATTCGATCGTCTTCTGCTATGCGGGATTTTCATTCCCTTCAATTGGTATCAGAGCCAATCGTTGGCTTCTCGTTGTGCATTTCTTTTTCTTAAAATTAGGTGGGTAAATGCTTTAATTCATGTGATGAATCCTGGTTTTGCAAAATGGATATTTCGATTTTTGGCACTTTCTTTTAGATTTACATTAAGTTGATGAGAGTAATGTAAGGGTCCGTTATTTTGAGCATTATCAATGTAAATCGAGTCTGTAAGTCCGTGTCGTTCCTGGCATGAGATGTTGTGAAGAAATCGGGGTCGAAAAGGGCGAGAAACAACGAATAACAACAAGAGGAGATTGTTGTTCTGTCGACGGTGTTGAGACGCTGCTCTTCTGCGTCTCAACGCTGTCATTGTGGGAGGATGGCGCGCTGCAGGACAGCGTTGCGTTGCAATGTTGCTGGCGTTGGGAACGCTTGCGTGACACTGAGTGTTGCAGCGTTGCAACGCTGCCCACGACGTTGCAACGCTGCAAGCGTAGTGGGCAGTTCGCGAGGACCGTTCGCGCGTCGTGGGCAGTTAATGCTAAAGGACTTCGTGGGCAGTTTGTTTTTTAGTTTTTATTTAATTTTTCATTTGTAAATTGTATTATTTAATTTAATTTTATTGAAATAATTAATTAATATTGATATAATTATTATATTAATGTTAATTAATTTATTTAATTGCCCCTAGGTGCCAAAACCGGAAAATTTTTGCTATTTAATTATTTTATGCATGAGATGTATGATTTATTTATTTTTATGTGCATAATGTATGTCATATAGATTTATAAATCCACCTTAGGTTAAACATTTCATGCGTCATTTTATATTATAAGTGTTATGATATATAGTATGCATGATAGGTTATTTTATAAGTGTTATAATATAATTTAAAGCATGTTTTAATTTATTTAATATAAGAGTTATATTTCTTAGATTAAAAGTATGCTCATGCATTTAATTTCATGTGATGAATATTTTTTATGGTTTATAGCTATTCATGTGATGAATGATCACGCACTATAACATAGAAATGCATGTAACCTAAGTTAATTATTAGTTTTAAAATATTTAGAAATCGAATAATTAGACTTAGGTTTTCTAGTTCTAATAAGATTAGAATTAGGAAATCAAAATATGATTTTTGAATGGTGACTGATTAGTAACTTTTTCTAAGGAACGTTTTGTCTAAGGCTGGGGTATTTAAGTTGACGCTTGCGGAACACCACTACCTGAAAACCGACCTGGGAGTGAATTCGGTCTGGAGATTCTTAGGTTATATTCTCCTGAGTGACGTTAATTAAAAGTTGATTAATTTACTCACATAGACCTAAGTTAATAATGTGATTATAAACTTAGGCTAATTCAATATAAGTGTTATATTGGTAGACTTAGGTAAATTTTAGCCAGTTTATCTAGGTCAATCCTGAAAAATATAAAGTGTTAAGTGGGAGGAAATAAAGTGTATAAGATACATTTGATTTTTCGACCATAAATCCCTGTTAAAGTCCGCACCGTGTGATCCATACTCGACCTCTTGGCGCAAATGTGAGCGTCACCCTTCGGATGGTATTTGTATGGATCAATATCATAGTGGATGGAGAGAGTACTTATAGTGAGTGGGAGCGGGACCTGTGAAAACGAGACCCACGGTCTCTTCTTTCCATTCACACCGTGAGACCCATATGATCCACCTGCTAGTTTGGCCTGGACCAGACAATCCCTTCGGAGGGCCTTGATCATGGGAGTCGGAACATCGTGAATTCTCGAAAGGGATACAGTTTCCTTGTTAGTTTTCTTTCTTGGTTCATCCTTCGGTGGCTATTGTTTGGACGGATACTTGGAAACATAAAGATTGAGGGTGACACTCACGGGATTCATTAAGAGTTAATGGATTCAACCGAAAAATGGTAACTAGACGCCTAATGGAATAAGAGTTAATCTGGGTTTAGGGTCTAGTCGAGAAAGTCTCGTCCTAGAGTAGGAGTGTTTCTATTCACCCTTCGGTGTCGGTCATTTTAAACCTTTAGTATATCATTGCAATTTTTTAAATGACCTAGGGATCATAGGATAATTTTGCTAAAACTTGATTGGATTTCAAAATTTTTTTGCGAGACTGACACAAAGTTTTAATTTGATTTTTTCAGCAAAATGTGTACCTCGATAATTGTAATACTAGCTTCCGACAAATTAGTGGGAGATAACTTACAAACATGGAAGAACAATATAAACACGATACTTGTAACCAACGACCTTAAGTTAGTGCTCACTAAGGAGTGTCCTCAGTTGCCGAGCTCGACTGCGTCACAAAGTTTTCGTGATGCATACGATCGGTGGACCAAGGCCAATGAAAAGGCCAAGGTCTACATAATTGCCAGCTTGTCTGATGTACTGGCAAAGAAGCATGAGCTGATGGTCACCGCTAAGGAGATCATGGAGTCTCTGCAGGATATGTTTGGACAACAGTCCTTTCAAGTCCGGCACGACTCGCTCAAACACGTCTTCAACGCCCGGATGAAAGAAGGGACGTTTGTCCGTGAACACGTTCTAGCCATGATGACCCACTTTAATCTAGCAGAGATGAACGAGGCTTCGATCGATAAGTCGAGCCAGGTAAGCTTTGTTGGGATTTATGCCCTTAACTTGTGTAATTTTGATCAATTAAATAAAGTGTTATTTGTTTTGATAAGATTACAGTCTTGCTTTTATAAATCCAATAAACTAAGCTCCAAGGTTATAACGTTTATCTTGAAATCAGTGTAGTGGACACTATTTGGGTTGACTTCAAGATTATAACCTAAATAGTCTATGATATAAGAATAAGGTTGGAAACCTCATTCTGGTAACACCATGGATGCGACCCACTTTGTAATTAGTACAAATGCGCTAATCCAACTCATTCATGTAGTTGACATGCGAGTGGGGGCATCCTGTATGAAGAGTTCATACAAGATTGGATCGCAAATTATTAGTCAAACCAATTGTAACACCGCTAATGTGATAAGACTAGTAATTTATAGATGGTCATTAGTGACTCGACTGAATCTGAGCAAGTTAAGAACTCCTGCTTATAGGGGTTTGTCCTTAGACTAGTATGGGTGAGAGTGGCTGTGGCCGACTCAATAAGCCTACCTTCTCGTGGGACGTAACCTTGTAGGTAGTCGGGAACTTAACTGTGCAAGATGGAATTCACTCATTCCTCTATTGAGGAATTAGATAGGTTGTTCCCTTACGAACTGACTCCAGGTCTTGAACAACAGGGCCCCACCCTCTATGAGGGTATGAGTCTAAGGTAGGACCTTAGACTTGTTGTTCATTAGAGGATCAGTGGTGCTTACGGAACAAAGAGGTAATCACAGGGGTAAAACGGTAATTTGACCCAGCTGTGATTACGAACAACCTGTGAAGGATCGACTCATGTGTAATGACTATTCCAGTGGACACAATAATATCTATAGTGAGGAGAGTGCAACTACAAGTCTATAGTGGGGTGACTTGTAGATAATGAATATTGATTAACTGGATCAAAGAGTTTGATCAGTTAATCTCACATCATTGGAGCTCATGATCTGTAGGTCCATTAGATCCCTTCGTTGGCTCAATATGGTAATATTGAGGGTATAAAATTAGGAGTGAAATTGAAGTGTTCAATTTCATACATGAGGTGTTATATCTATTATATATGATATAATTGATATAATATATAGTTTTAATGTGAATTAGATTCATATATAAACTATATACTAAAGAGAGAATAAAGGGGGGGTAGGATGGTCATTTCCATCCCATTCCCCTATATATATGGTTGCATGAGATGCAACTAGGTTCAGCCATTCAAAGACATTCTAAGCAATTCCTAGCCTTTTATTGTTGTTAGAAATGTTCCAAGACAACAAATATCTCTCTCACAAAACACCTCATTATTCCTAAAGGGAACCCACCTTCCTCCCTCACCTAGACAACAACGGAGAAGATCCGGTGGTAGTGTCGGTGTTCGTACGAGTTCGTGTTGCTGAGATCGTGACCGTGGGAGAGAGGATCATTGTTGTTATTTGTGTTCTTGAATAAATCGTTGTAACTAAATCAAGAGCGTGCGATTCGCAATCGCTTCCGCTGTGGGGACTTCGATTCCCTTCAATTGGTATCAGAGCTCAATTGCGTTCTTGATTTATGTTCTGGTTTTTTCAAGAACAAGGTGGGATTTGCTGTTTTTGCATGAGATGTATGATCGGTTTTGCAAAATTAGATGTTTTCAATTTTGGCACTTAGATTTACAATTTTCATTGAAATGTTCAATGTAAGGGCCCTGTGTTTTGGACAAATTTTAATTGTAAATCGAGTCTGTAAGTCCGTGTCGATCGAGGCAAAGCGGTTGCTGAGAAGATCGGAGTGAAAACGAGCTAGATTTGGAGAAATCAAGTCGCTTGTCTTTGTTCAAGCGTTACGCGTTGTTCATTGGCGTTGCAAACAGCTGCGCTTGGAGAAGGCGCGCGCAGAGGCAGCGGCGTTAACGCTTTCGACGGAAGACGACAAAAAAGGCGTTACAACGCGCGATATCGCTTTCACGCGAGGAGCAACGGACAGAAAAAGTTTTTTCTTATTATATATATGAATTATAAAAACGTTTTATATTTAATATATTTAATATATTTAATTTTAATTAATATAATTAGATTATATTAATTAAAATTATTTATAGGGTGCCAAAATTGGTCTAATTTTTGCTATTTTAATTATGCAATTGTTGTGTAATTATTGCTATGCATAGTGTATGCTTGTATTTTAGAAATCTTACCTTAGGTTAAACATTTTCATGCATCATTTATAATATAAGGAATTATATTATATAGTTTGCATGATTAATTAATATAAGGTTGTTATATTAATTTTTGGACAACATTGACATGCATTATTTTTCATGAGATGAATATGCTATGAATGTCTTATTATTCATGTGATGAATGATCAAGCACTATGACATAGTAGGCATGTCACCTAAGGTTAATTATAAGTTTTAAAATGTTTAGAACTTGAAAATAATAGACCTTAGGTTATCTAGTTCTAATTAGATTAGAATTAGGAACCACGTAATTTATAAGTTATGATTAAAAGAGGAACTATGTCTAAGGAAAGTTCTGTCTAGGCTGGGGTATTTAAGCTGACGGAAACGAAACACCCCTACCTGGGAACTTACCTGGGAGTGAAATTTAATCAGAGAGTCTTATATATTACAGTAGCGTCAACGGGTTTATTAAGGGGTTAATAAACTAGAAATCCTAGGTTTAATATAAGGAGTTATATTAACAAACTTAGGATAAAATCAATATAAGAGTTATATTGATTATCAATATAAGAGTTATGTTGATAGAGTTAGGTAAAACCATTAGCCGGGTTTTAGCCTAAGAAAGATTCCTATAGACTTAAAGTATTCAGTGGGAGGAAAAAGTGTATGAGATACATATTTTTTCACCTACGCTATCTCCAGGAAGTTCACACCGTGAGACTCATACTTGGCCTCGGTGGCACAAACGGGAGCGTCTCCCTTCGGATGGTGTTTGTATGAGTCAATATCAAGGTGAATGGAGAGGGTACTTATAGTGAGTGGGAGCAGGTTTAGTGAAAAAAAAACTTACGGTCTCTTTTGTCGGTTTACACCGTTAGACCACTATGGTCAGCCTGCTAGTTTGGCTTGGACCAGACAATCCCTTCGGAGGGCTTGATCATAGAGGATCTAACACAGTAGACACCCGAAAGGGATAAAGATTTGCTTAGACTATTTTCCAATCTAGTCCTCCCTTCGGCGGATTTTATTGGATTGAGACTCTTGGATCTAAAGACAAAGGGTTACACTCACGGGGTACATAAGTTGTGTATGTATCCAGACCGAAAAATGGTAACTAAAACCTATAGGAATAAGAGTTATTATGGTATTAGGTTTTGGTCAAGAGTGTCTTGATCCAGAGGAGGAGTGTTTTTGATTACCCTTTCGGTGTCATACATTCTAAACCTTTGGAGTATCATTGCAAATTATAAGTGGCCTAGGAATCATTTGGTAATTAGCTAAAACATGATTGGATTAGAGTTATAGCAAGAAACTCATACAAGTTTGTTTGTAAAATTTTCAGCAATATGTCTAGCTCTATTATTTCCTTATTGGGTGCGAAAAAGTTAACCGGAGAGAACATAGTGGCTTGGAGGGATGGACTCAACATAATCTTAGTTACACATGATCTTAAGTTCGTTCTCAATGAGGAGTGTCCGCAATTTCCTGCTCAAAATGCATCTCAAGCTGTTGAGGATGCGTATGACCGCTGGATTAATGCCAACGAAAAGGCGAAAGCCTATATTTTGGCTAGCATACCTGATGTTTTAGCCAGGAGGCTGGAGGGCAAGGTCTCACCTCGAGAAATCATGAATTTTGTGCTAAATTTGTCTAGACAACCATCCAAACAAATTCGGCATGATGCCCTGAAATTCGTTTATGACGCACGTATTAACGAAGAAACATCAGTGAGAGAACATGTTCTCAATCTGATTGCCCACTTCAACATAACGGAATTAAACGGAGCGGTCATAGATGAGAAATGTCAGATTTTGTTCATCCTAGAATCTCTTCCGAAGAGTTTTCAGCGATTTCGTAGCAATGCAGCGATGAACAACATAGAGTATGATCTAACTTCTCTGCTACAAGAGCTGCAGAATTATCAGTTACTTATGGATGATAAGAAACAACAAAATGGAGAGGCAAATTTGTTTGCTCATTCCAAAAGTTCTCAGGAGGATTCATCCTCTGGGACTAAGAACTCCAACCATACTTCTGGACTTAAGAAGATACAGAAGAAGAGGAAAAGGAGCAGATAAAGAGCAACAGTCTGGCAAAGAAAAGCTGTTATTTGATAACATGTAGCTTAAGCGTTTATTAGAAACCTCATTTCTTGCCTTAGAGAACATTGTACTTCTTTTACTTTTCAATTAAATAAAGTGTTTATTTCATTGAAAAAGTATTGTACTATATGTTGCTCTTCTTGAGAATTATTTGCAAATGGTTTAATTCAGTTAAAATAGTTTTAACAAGTGAATTTTACAAAATTGCAAGTACACGAACTAATTTCTCCAAAAGAAAATGCTCATCTTTGGCATCTAAGATTGGGTCACATTAATCTCATAGGATTGAGAGATTGGTAAAGAACGGACTTTTAAACAAGTTAGAAGAAAATTCTTTGCCAGTATGTGAATCCTGCCTAGAAGGCAAAATGACTAAAAGACCTTTTAGTGGAAAAGGTTATAGAGCCAAAGATCCTCTAGAGCTTATACATTCAGACCTTTGTGGTCCGATAAATGTTAAAGCCAGGGGAGGATATGAATATTTCATCTATTTTATAGATGATTATTCTAGATATGGGCATATTTACCTAATGCACCACAAGTCTGAAGCACTTGAAAAGTTCAAGGAATTCAAGACTGAGGTTGAAAATCAATTAGGTCAAAGAGTTAAAACACTTCGATCGGATAGAGGTGGAGAGTACATGGATTTAAAATTCCAGAACTATGTGATTGAACATGGAATTATATCCCAACTCTCAGCTCCCGGCACACCACAACAAAACGGTGTAACGGAAAGGAGAAAATGAACATTGTTGGACATGGTTCGATCAATGATGACTTATGCTCATCTCCTTAGTTCCTTTTGGGGTTATGCAGTGGAGACTGCAGTATAAACTTTGAATAGCGTGCCCTCCAAAAGTGTTTCTGAAACACCTTTTAAACTCTGGAAAGAACGTAAAGGTAGTTTATGTCACTTCAGAATATGGGGTTGTCCAGCACATGTGCTTGTGACAAATCCAAAGAAGTTGGATTCACGTTCAAAGTTGTGCCTATTCGTAGGATACCCAAAAGAAACAAGAGGTGGTTTATTCTATGATCCTAAGGAAGATAAGGTCTTTGTGTCGACAAATGCCACTTTCTTTGAGGAGGGACCACATAAGGGACCACAATCCAAAAAGTAAGGTAGTGTTGAGTGAGTTAGACGGAACATTAGCAAAGGTTGCAAATAAAAACACTAGTACGTCAACAAGAGTTGTTGATACTAGTTTGTCTAGTCAAGAGGGTCCATCTAAAGAGTTGAGTATGCCTCTGAAGGGATTTTGAATTCCCGCAACGGAAGTCGTTGTGAAACGTCGTTGATCCGTTGTGTAAAACGTGTCTTAAAATTGAATCTATCTCATATATCCTAGGCTAAACATGCAAAAAAGTAGAGAAAACAGTAAGTATAAAGGATACTAACCTCTTGAAGAACACTTCTTCAACGTTTTCTCCTTCTTCGGTCACGATCTGTCTCGATCCAACGTTCTCCTCAACACGAACCACGATCCGAACAGGGAGACACCTCCAAAGGGTCTTCTCGATTGTTCTCGGGAGGTTGAGGGAGAGTAGGTGGGACTCCCTTTTGTTTTGAGTGAAGAGAAGTTTTAGAGAGAATTGAGAGAATTCTAGTGAGAATTGCTTTGCTCTCTTTGGATGGAAATCCAAAAAATGGCAAAATGCATACCAAAGGCTTCTTGCAAAGCCTTTAAATACTATTGTGTGATGGAGTTAAAACCTCCACCAAATCACAATTTTACCACAACCATATAATATACAAATCACATTTGCATATTATATAATATAAGGTATCTCATACCTTATTATACAAATCTCATTTGCATAAATGTGGAATTATAAATTGAATCACATTCAATTTAATTTCTCTCAATTCAATTTCTCCAATTAGCACTAATTAATCAATTAGGCTATACTATAGTTTATTATCAATCTCATTCACATCAAACTATATATTATGTCATCTATATCTCATATAAATGACATAAATACCCAAATAATGAATTTGAACACTTCAAATTCACACCAAACTATAAACCCTCAATTTGTCCAATTTGAGCCAACCGAGGGACCTAATGGACCTACACGTGACGAGCTCCAATGATCCGAGACTAACTTGTCAAACTCTTTGACCCGGTTATTCAACATTCATTAGCTACGGTAACACTCAACTAAAGCCCGTAGTTGCACTCTCATCACTGTAGGACAAGTTGTGTCCATCGATATAACCAATACCCATGAGTCGACCCTTCACAGGTTGTTCGTAGTCACAGCTGGGTCAAATTACCGTTTTACCCCTGTGTCTACCTCTTGCTCCTTAAGTCCCACTGCTCCTCTAATGAACAACTATGTTGCATGGTCCAACCATAAACAACAACCCTCTCAGGCCAATGAGAGAGTGGGGCCCGTTGTTCAAGCCTTGGAGACAGCACTTAAGGGAACAACCCCTCTAGTTTCCCTAAGTCGGGAACGAGTGAATTTCTTCTTGCGTAGTCAAGTTCCCAGCTCCCCACGTGGTCCTGCCCCTAAGAAGATAGGCATATTGGGCGAGCAACAGTGGCCACCCTCACCCGTACTAGTCAAAGGACAGAGCCTCGCAGACAGGAGTCCGTGACACGCTCAAGATTAAGGTCGAGTCACTAATGGTTATCTACGAATTTATTAGCTCTATACTGTTAACGGTGTTACATCAGTAAGTCTAATAATTCACAGTCCGGTCTTGTACAATCTCATTGCACAGGATTCCCCCACTCGCATGTCAACCACATGAACGAGTCAGATCACCTCGTTTGTATCTAATAGAAAGCGGGCCGCATCCACAGTTTATCCAGGATTAGGTCTCCAGCCCTATCCATATACTGTAGACCGTTTGGGTCATTAACTCGAACGTGATCCTCCCTGTGTGTCCACTACACAGAGTTCAAGTTCTTAGTTCTCTCATAATGCAATGACCCTGGAGCTTAGTTTATTGGACTAAGTTTATGAAAAATGCGATACACAAAATTTAAATAAATAACTCTTATTTATTACCCAATGTTGAAATAAATAACTCTTATTCATTTACAACTTGGAATATTACAAACTACACGAGATGAGGACATACATCCCAACAAACTCCCACCTAGACTAAGCTAGTGGAGTACATGATACATTTCTCAAATGTACAGTAAAGTAATACAATAAAGTAATACAATAAACTAGGGCATTGAATACCCCTTTACAATACTCCCACTTGCCCTAGTCAGGAAGCACTCGAAGACCTAGACTCTCTAGGTCACCCTCAAACATCTTAGCCGTGAGGGCCTTTGTAAATGGATCAGCAACGTTGTGCTCCGAAGCTATCTGCGTGACTGTCACGTCTCCGCGGTGAACAATCTCCCGTATCAGGTGATACTTACGCTCTATATGCTTGCCTCTTTTATGACTCCGAGGTTCTCTCGAGTTGGCTACTGCACCACTGTTGTCACAAAACAGTGTGATTGGCAAGTTCATATTTGGAACAACTTCAAAATCCGTCATGAACTTCCTGAGCGAAAACAAATTTTCTTTGCAGCCTTCACAAGCCGCAACATACTCGCTTCCATCGTGGAATCGTGATGCATCCTCGCTGATGCTTCACCACACTACAGCTCCACCATTCAGAATGAATGCTGACCTCGATGTGGATTTCCTAGAATCCTTATCGATCTGAAAGTCAGAATCTGTGTATCTCGTAAGGATCAAATCCCCACTCCCATACACAAGGCAGTAGTTCCTCGCTTCCTAAGATATACTTGAGGATTGCCTTTACGGTGCCTAGTGATCTAATCTCGGATTGGATTGATACCTCCCGACAATCCCAATCGCATAATGGATGTCGGGCCTAGTATACAACATGGCATACATCAAAGCTCCTACAAATTTGAAGCATAGGGGATTCGCCTCATATCCTCAACCTCTTGAGGCGTCTTAGGACATTGATCCTTAGACAGTGAACCCCATGCCCGAAAGGCGCAGAAGCCCTTCTTGGAGTTCTGCATCTTATACCTAGACAACATCTTGTCAATGTAAGATGCCTGAGACATGGCTAGCGTTCTGTTCTTCCAGTTCCGGACTATCTAGATACCTAGAACATACTGTGCCACTCCCAAATCTTTCATTTGGAATTGCGAAGCCAGCTATTCCTTAATGTCAGTAAGAAATCCTACCTCATTCCCAATGAGAAGGATATCATCCACATACAATATAAGAAACGCGATAGTACTGTTAACGATTTTCTTGTAAACACAAGGCTCGTCAAACCTTATATTCCAAGACCTCGTGGCTTGTTTCACTCCATAAATAGACCTTTTAAGCCTAAGAACTCTTTGCTCTTGGCCTTGGGCAATGAACCCCTTTGGTGGGTCCATGTAGATGGTCTCCTCAAGGTTGCCATTCAGAAAGGCGGTCTTGACATCCATCTACCATACCTCATAGTCATAATATGCGGCAATGGCCAGAAGGATTCTAATCGACTTTACCATGGCAACAGTTGAAAAGGTTTCCTCATAGTCAACCCCTTCCACCTGGGTAAAATCCTTTGCCACTAGTCGAGCTTTGAAGGTCTGCACCTTCCCATCTACGCCACGTTTACGCTTGTAGATCCACTTGCAACCAATAGGTTTAACCCCATCCGGTTGGTCCACAAGCTCCCAGACGGAATTGAAGTACATCGACTCCATTTCCTGGTCCATGGCTTTAATCCATTCCTCTTTGTCAACGTCTGCCATTGCCAGATCATAGGTCAATGGATCCTCACAGTCATCATCAGGAGTGACAACTTGGGTTTCAGCTAAACCCATGTAACGTTCAGGCTGTCTCACAACCCTCCCACTACGTCGAGGCATTCCCAACTCTTGGGAACAAACTTGACTAGACGAGCTAGGATCAACAACACTTGTTGACGTACTAGCACCATCAGCAACTCTTGCTAATGAACTGTCCATTTCATTTAACACAATCTTACTCCTTGGTAAGTGATCCCTGATGTTGTCTTCCTCAAGGAAAGTGGCGTGTGTCGACACAAGCACTCTATTATCCTTAGGACCGTAAAAGTAACCACCTCTAGTCTCTTTTGGGTAACCTACAAAGAGGCACAACTTTGAACGGGGTTTCAACTTCTTCGGGTTTGACACCAACACATGGGTCGGGCATCCCAAAATTCTGAAATGACGTAAACTAGTTTTACGACCATGCCAGAGTTTGAAAGGTGTTTCACAAACACTCTTCGACGGAACGGGGTTCAAAATGTAAACCACAGTCTCCACTGCATAACCCAAAAAAGAATCAGGGAGACGAGCATAGCTCATCATCGACCGAACCATGTCCAACAAGGTTCTGCTTCTCCTCTCGATACACCATTCTCGCATTGTGGCATACCAGTGCTTTGAGAGTTGGGGCGTAATTCCATGTTCTATCATATAGTCCTGGAATTCAGTGTCCATATACTCTCCACCTCGATCCGATCGAAGTGTTTTAATCGATTTACCTAACAGGTTCTCAACCTCAGTCTTGAACTCCTTGAACTTTTCAAGTGTTTCAGACTTCCTTTGCATTAGGTAAATATACCCATATCTGGAGTAATCGTCTATGAATGACACGAAATACTCATAACCGCCCCGAGTTTTAACATTCATCGGACCACAGAGATCAGAATGTATAAGCTCAAGGGGCTCCTTGGCTCTATATCCTTTTCCACTAAAAGGACGTTTGGTCATTTTGCCTTCAAGGCATGACTCACATACCGGTAAAGAGTTTTCTTCCAACTCGCTTAGAAGTCCACTCTTCACTAGTCTCTCAATCCTATTGAGATTAATGTGGCCTAACCGTAGATGCCAAAGATGGGTACTTTCTTTTGGAGAAACTTTTAATCTCTTAATTCGCGTTTCAGCTGTTTTAAACAATTCGGTGTTCAAAACACTTTTGACCGAATTAGGGTTCAAAACATATAAATTGCTCTCAAGCGAAGTAGAACAAATCAAATGGACAAATAAACTCTTTATTACTCTTGAAAGAATTAGAAATATTTTGTTCTAATAGGCAGGAAATAGAAACTAGGTTTCTCGTAAACCCAGGAACTACGTACATATTATCCAATAATAATTACTTCCCGCCAAAGCACAGCTTCACCGTGCCTATTGCTGCAGCTGAGACAACTTCTCCGGATCCAACCCTGAGTGTTATCTCACCCTCCTGCAGCCACTGCCAGGAACTTAATCCTTGAAAAGAAGAGCAAACATGGTTAGTGGCGCCTGAATCCAATATCCAAGCAGAGTAATTACTCTCCACTAAACAAGTTTCTGTGACAAGTAAATCACATTTACATGTCATCTTCTTTTCATCAAGGAACTTGGGACAACTCCTTTTTAGGTGTCCGTCCCCGTTGCAGTAGAAACACTTTCTGGCAACATCCTTGATTTCTTTGCCTTTTAGGGCGGCAGCGCGGTCAACCTTAACTTCCTTCAACTTCTCCTTCTTCCCCTTAGGGCCTGAAGAGTCTACAAACTTTATCCCAGAGGTCATACCCTTGTGAAAAGGTCTTAAGGCAACACTTGCCTCAGCTTCCGGTCCCCTAGTTTGCACCAAGGACTGGAAGGTTTGTAGATCGTTTAATAGAACTGTTGAATCGAGCACCTGAGGACCCTCCGCAGTGAGCGCGAACTCTTGGTCGTCATTTACCCAAATCGTGTTTATATTGTTTTTCCACGAAATACTATCGCCGACTAACTTAACGGAAGCTAAAGGAGCGTTAAAAGCGTTTGACATTTTGTTGCAGAAATAAAATGAAAAACTTTGTATTAGTCTCGCAAAACTTTTTGAAAATCCAATCGGGTTTTAGCAAATTTTTATCCTATGATCCCTAGGTCATTCAAAAATTTGCAATGATACCCTAAAGGTTTAGAATGACCGCCACCGTAGGGTAGACAAACCCACTCCTCCTCTACGACGAGACTTTCTCGATCAGACCCTAATCCAGAATAACTCTTATTCCATTAGGCGTCCAATTACCATTGTTCGGTCGAATTCATTAACACTTAACGAATTCCGTGAGTGTCACCCTCAATCGTTAAGTTTCCAAGCATCCGTCCAAACAATAGCCACCGAAGGGTGAACCAAGAAGGAAAACGAACTAGGAAACCTGTATCCTTTTCGAAATCACGGTGTTCCGACTCCCATGATCGAGCCCTCCGAAGGGATTGTGCAGTCCAGAGCCAAACTAGCAGGCAGATCATAGGCATCTCACGGTGTGAATCGAAAGAAGAGACCGTGGGTCCCGTTTTCACAGGTCCCGCTCCCACTCACTATAAGTACTCTCTCCATTCACGTTGATATTGACCCATACAAATGTCACCCGTAGGGGGAAACTCCCATTTGCGCCACGAGGCCGAGCATGGATCTCATGGTGCGAACTTTACGGATATTTGTGGATGGAAAAATTAAATGTATCTCATACACTTTATTTCCTCCCACTCAGCACTTTAAAATATTCGGGATTGACCTAGATAAACCGGCTAAAATTTACCTAAGTCTACCAATATAACTCTTATATTGGATTAGCCTAAGTCTATAATCACATTATTAACTTAGGTCTATGTGAGTAAATTAATTAACTCTTAATTAACGGCACTCACGAGAATATAACCTAAGAATCTCTGGACCGAATTCACTCCTAGGTCGGTTTCCAGGTAGGGGTGTTCCGCAAGCGTCAACTTAAATACCCCAGCCTTAGACAAAACCTTCCTTAGACAGAGTTACTTATCAGTCTCCATTCAAAGGTTATATTTGATTTCCTAATTCTAATCTTATTAGAATTAGAAAACCTAAGTCTAATTATTCAAGTTCTAAACCATTTAAAACTAATAATTAACTTAGGTTACATGCATTTATATATTATAGTGCTTGATCATTCATCACATGAATAATACTATACTATAACATGCATTCATCACATGAATTAAATGCATGAGCATGCTTTTAATTTAAAAATATAACACTTATATTAAATAAATTAAATCATGCAAACATTATATTATAACTCTTATAATATAATCCTATCATGCATACTATATATTATAACTATTATAATATAAATATGATGCATCAAATGTTTAACCTAAGGTGGGATTTTAAATCTATATGGCATACTCTATGCACATAGAAATAATTAAATCATAAATCTCATGCATAAAATAATTAAATAGCAATATTGGACCGATTTTTGGCACCCTAGGGACAAAAAATAAAATTAATTAACATTAATATAACTCTTATATTAATATTCATTAAAATAATTAAATAAAATACATTTAAAAAACAAATTTTACACATAAATAAATAATTAAATAAATAAAACGTCAGTTGCGCCAGCCAGGGCTCAAACCGACGCCCACGTACCACGTCCCCGCATTTTCGACGCGCTCCATGCACCACTACGCCAAGCATTGCAACATTGTTATTGCGTTGCAACGCTATAATGTATAGCGTCGCACCCAGCGTTCTCAATGCTGTGGTGTTGCAACGCCACCGCTAGCGTCGCAACGCTGCACTGCAGCAGCCTCCAGCAGCAAGGATGGCGTCGCAATGCTAAAGAACTTCCAGAAACACAAATTTTGCTATTTTTCACCGAAATCGCCCGTTTTTCCTCCGTTTTCTTCACGACACCTCTTGTCACGAACGACACGGACTTACAGACTCGATTTACATTAAAAAATGCCCAAAACAACGGGCCCTTACATTTATCTCATCAACTTTAATGTAAATCTAAAAAGTGCCAAAAACCGAAAACATCCAAAATGCAAACCATTAACATTCATCTCATGAAAATTAATGCTACCCACCTAATTTTAAGAAATCACAGAATACACAACGAAGACCTGGCTCTGATACCAATTAAAGAGATTTTGAATTCCCACAGCGGAAGTCGTTGTGAAACGTCGTTGATCCGTTGTGTAAAACGTGTCTTCAAATTGAATCTATCTCATAGATCCTAGGCTAAAGATGCAAAAAAGTAGAGAAAACTGTAAGTATAAAGGATACTAACCTCTTGAAGAACACATCTTCAACGTTTTCTCCTTCTTCGGTCACGATCTGTCTCGATCCAACGTTCTCCTCGAACACGAACCACGATCCGAACAGGGAGACACACCTCCAAAGGGTCTTCTCGATTGTTCTCGGGAGGTTGAGGGAGAGTAGGTGGGACTCCCTTTTGTTTTGGGTGAGGAGAAGTTTTAGAGAGAATTGAGAGAGTTCTAGAGAGAATTGCCTTGCTCTCTTTGGATGGAAATCCAAAATATGGCAAAATGCATACCAAAGGCTTCTTGCAAAGCCTTTAAATACTATTGTGTGATGGAGTTAAAACCTCCACCAAATCACAATTTTACCACAATCATATAATATACAAATCACATTTGCATATTATATAATATAAGGTATCTCATACCTTATTATACAAATCTCATTTGCATAAATGTGGAATTATAAATTGAATCACATTCAATTTAATTTCTCTCAATTCAATTTCTCCAATTAGCACTAATTAATCAATTAGGCTATACTATAGTTTATTATTAATCTCATTCACATCAAACTATATATTATGTCATCTATATCTCATATAAATGACACAAATACCCAAATAATGAATTTTAACACTTCAAATTCACACCAAACTGTAAATCCTCAATTTGTCCAATTTGAGCCAACCGAGGGATCTAATGGACCTATACGTGACGAGCTCCAATGATCCGAGGTTAACCTGTCAAACTCTTTGACCCGGTTATTCATCATTCATTAGCTACAGTAACACTCCACTAAAGCCCGTAGCTGCACTCTCATCACTGTAGGACAAGTTGTGTCCATCGATATAACCAATACCCATGAGTCGACCCTTCACAGGTTGTTCGTAGTCACAGCTGGGTCAAATTATCGTTTTACCCCTATGTCTACCTCTTGCTCCTTAAGTCCCACTGCTCCTTTAATGAACAACTATGTTGCATGGTCCAACCATAAACAACAACCCTCTCAGGCCAATGAGAGAGTGGGGCCCCGTTGTTCAAGCCCTTGAGACAAAGACTTAAGGGAACAACCCCTCTAGTTTCCTAAGTCGGGAGCAGTGTGAATTCCTTCTTGCGTAGTCAAGTTCCCGACTCCCCACGTGGTCCCCCTTTTTGAAGATAGGCATATTGGGCGAGCAACAGTGGCCACCCTCACCCGTACTAGTCAAAGGACAGAGCCCCGCAGAAAGAAGTCCGTGACACGCTCAAGATTAAGGTCGAGTCACTAATGGTCATCTACGAATTTATTAGCTCTATCTTCATTAGCAATCTGTTACATCGATGAAGTCTAATAATTCACGGTCCGGTCTTGTACAATCTCATTGCACAGATTCCCCACTCGCATGTCAACCACATGAACGAGTCGAGATCACCTCGTTTGTATCGATACAAAGCGGGCGCATCCACAGGTGTATCCGAGTTAGGTCTCCAACCCTATCCATATCATCAGAGACCGTTTGGGTCATTAACTCGAGCGTGATCCTCCCTGTGTGTCCACTACACACCGTTCAAGTTCTTAGTTCTCTCATAATGTTATGACCCTGGAGCTTAGTTTATTGGATTAAGTTTATGAAAAATTCGAGACACAAAGTTTAAATAAATAACTCTTATTTATTACCCAATGTTGAAATAAATAACACTTATTCATTTACAACTTGGAATATTAAAAACTACACGAGATGAGGACATACATCCCAACAGCCTCGACATAGTGGGAGGGTTGTGATACAACTTGACCGTTATATGGGTTTAGCTGAAACCCAAGTTGTTATACCGGATGACAACTGCGAGGATTCATTGACTTATAATCAAGCAATGGTTGACATTGACAAAAACAAATGGGTCATAGCCATGGACCAAGAAATGGAGTCTATGCACTTCAATTCTGTTTGGGATCTTGTAGATAAGCCTGATGGGGTAAAACCTATAGGTTGTAAGTGGATCTACAAGAGAAAATGTGGTGTAGATGGGAAGGTGCAACCTTCAAAGCTAGACTAGTAGCAAAGGGTTATACCCAAGTTGAAGGGGTTAACTATGAGGAAACCTTTTCACCTGTTGCAATGGTAAAGTCTATTCGTATCTATTATGACTATGAGGTATGGCAAATGGATGTCAAGACAGCCTTTTTGAATGGCAATCTTGAGAAAACTATCTACATGGACTAACCCAAAGGGTTCACTAAACCAGGACAAGAGCAAAAGGTTTGCAGTCTTAAAAGGTCGATTTATGGACTGAAACAAGCCTCTAGGTCCTGGAATATAAGATTTGATGAGGCTATCAGATCTTATGATTTTGACCAGAATGATGATGAACCTTGTGTCTACAAGAAAATCAGCAATAGTTCTGTCGCTCCCTAATTCTCTATGTGGATGATATCGTACTCATTGGGAATGATGTAGGTTATCTTCATCGACATCAAGGAATGGCTAGCTACGCAGATTCCAAATGAAAGATTTGGGTGATGCGCGATTTGTTCTTGGGATCCGTTATGCGAACCGCAAAGAATAAAACACTAGCGTTGTCTCAAGCATCATACATAGACAAAGTGTTGTCAAGGTTTAAGATGCAAGATTCCAAAAAGGGCTTATTGCCTTTTAGACATGGAATCCATTTGTCTAAGGAACAGTGCCCTAAGACACCTCAAGGAGTTGAGGATATGAGACGGATTCCTACGCATCAATTTGTTGGGAGCCCGATGTACGTCATGTTGTGTACTAGGCCCGACATCTGCTTTTGCGGTTGGGATGGTCGATGAGGTATCAATCAAATCCGAGGACTTGAACACTAGACAAAGCCAGCTAAAACAATCCTTAAGTATGTTCAAGAACAAGGAACTACATGCTTGTGTATGGGGCTAAGGATTTGATCCTTACAGGATACACGGATTCTGACTTTTAGACTGATAAAGATTCTCGAAATCTACATCGGGTCAATTTTCACTCTTAACGGAGGAGTCAGTAGTATGGCGAAACGTCAAGCAAGGATGCATCGCCGATTCCACCATGGAGGCGAATATGTGTAGCGACTTGTGAAGCGGCTAAGGAGGCCGTTTGGTTAAGAAATTTATGCTAAATTTGGAAGTTGTTCCAAATATAACTTTGCCCATCACGTCAGTATTGCGATACTTGATGGTGCGATGGCAAATTCGAGGAACCCCAAGTCACAAGAGGGGAAAGCATATAGAGTGGAAGTATCATCTCATCCAGGAGATCGTGCATAGAGGAGACGTGATTGTCACAAAGATACCCTCAAACCACAACATTGTTGATCCTTTTACAAAGGCTCTCACGTCTAAAGTTTTTTAGAGTCACCTAGAAGGTCTAGGTTTACAAGTCTTCCCCAACTAGGGCAAGTGGGAGTATTTTGTACAAAGAGGTTTAAATGCCCTAGTTTATTGTATTTACATTACTGTAATGTTTAGTACTCCACAAGCTTTAGGTCAAGTGGGAGATTGTTGGGATTTATGCCCTTAACTTGTGTAATTTTGATCAATTAAATAAAGTGTTATTTGTTTTGATAAGATTACAGCCTTGCTTTTATAAATCCAATAAACTAAGTTCCAAGGTTATAACGTTTATCTTGAAATCAGTGTAGTGGACACTATTTGGGTTGACTTCAAGTCTATAACCTAAATAGTCTATGATATAAGAATAAGGTTGCAAACCTTATTCTGGTAACACCATGGATGCGACCTACTTTGTAAGTAGTACAAATGAGGTAATCAAACTCAGTCATGTAGTTGACATGCGAGTGGGGGCATCCTGTATGAAGAGTTCATACAAGATTGGATCGCAAATTATTAGTCTAACCAGTGTAACATCGTTAACAGGATAAGACTTGTAATTTATAGATGGTCATTAGTGACTCGACCTGAATCGTGAGCAAGTTAAGAACTCTTGCTTATAGGGGTTCGTCCTGAGACTAGTATGGGTGAGAGTGGCCTGTAGCCGACTCAATAAGCCTACATTCTCAGGGAGAGAACCTCGTAGGTAGCTGGAAACTTAACTGTGCAAGATGGAATTCACTCATTCCTCTACTGAGGAATTAGATAGGTTGTTCCCTTAAGAACTGACTCCAGGTCTTGAACAACGGGACCCCACCCTCTATGAGGGTATGAGTCTAAGGTAGGACCTTTGACTTGTTGTTCATTAGAGGATCAGTGGTGCTTAAGGAACAAAGAGGTAATCACAGGGGTAAAATGGTAATTTGACCCAGCTGTGATTAAGAACAACCTATGAAGGGTCGACTCATGGGTAATGACTATATCAGTGGACACAATAATATCTATAGTGAGGAGAGTGCAGCTACAAGTCTATAGTGGAGTGACTTGTAGTTAATGAATATTGATTAACTGGATCAAAGAGTTTGATTAGTTAATCTCACATCATTGGAGCTCATGATCTATAGGTCCATTAGATCCCTCCGTTGGCTCAATATGGTAAAATTGAGGGTATAAAGTTAGGAGTGAAATTGAAGTGTTCAATTTAATACATGAGGTGTTATATCTATTATATATGATATAATTGATATAATATATAGTTTTAATGTGAATTAGATTCATATATAAACTATATACTAAAGAGAGAATAAAGGAGGGGAAGGATGGTCATTTCCATCCCATTCCCCTATATATATGGTTGCATGAGATGCAACTAGGTTAAGCCATTCAAAGACATTCTAAGCAATTCCTAGCCTTTTGTTGTTGTTGGAAAAGTTCCAAGACAACAAATATCTCTCTCACAAAACACCTCACTATTCCTAAAGGGAACCCATCTTCCTCCCTCACCTAGAGAACAACGGAGAAGATCTGGTGGTTGTGTCGGTGTTCGTACGAGTTCGTGTTGCTGAGATCGTGACCGTGGGAGAGAGGATCACTCGAAGAAAGGTTCTTCAAAGGTAACATTCTTGTTGTCCATTCTATTTTATGCTTAATCTTGTTATTTGTGTTCCTAAATAAATCGTTGTAACTAAATCAAGAGCGCGCGATTCGCAATCGCTTCCGCTGCGGGGACTTTGATTCCCTTCAAGCTTCATCTTGGAGACTCTTCCGAAGAGTTTCCTTCAGTTTCGAATTAACGCTGTTATGAACAAGATTAGCTACACACTGACCACCCTTCTAAACGAGCTACAAAACTTCCAGTCATTGATGAGGATCATGACACCGAAAGTTGAGGCAAATGTTGCCTTCAGGTCCTATCACAGGGGTTCGACCTTTGGGACTAAACTTGTAGCCCTTTCTCACCTGAAAGGGAAGAAGAAGAAGATGAAGAAGGGCAAAGCTGACAGTGTTGCCGCCCAAAGGGCCAAATGGTAAATGAAGTTGTAGAGAAAGGAAAGTGTTTCCACTAAAATGGGGAAGACCACTGGAAGCGAAACTGTCACAATTTTCTTGCCGAGAGGAAGAAAACAAGTTAATGTGATTTACTAGTAACTGAAACATGCTTAGTGGAGAGTAATGACTCTGCCTGAATATTGGATTCGGGCGCCACTAATCACGTTTGTTCTTCTTTTTAGAAAATTAGTTCCTGGCAGCAGCTGCGAGAGGGTGAAGTGACTCTACGGGTTGGATCCGGGGAGATAGTCTCTGTTGCAGCGATTGACAAAGTCAAGCTCTATTTCGGCTGGAATTACTTATTATTAGACAATTTGTATATAGTCTCATGGTTTACTAGAAACCTTGTTTCTATTCCTGTCTTATTGAACAATGTATTTCAATTTCCTTTGAGTATAATAAAGCGTTTATTTCTTTCAAAGGAAAATTGATGTGTTCTGCTTCACTTGAGAATCATCTGTATGTTTTGAAACCAAATTCGGTCAAAAGCGTTTTCAACACTGAATTATTTAAAACAGCAGAAACACAAACTAAAAAAGTAAAAGTTTCTCCAAAAGAAAATGTCAGTCTTTGGCATTAACAGTTAGGCCACAGTAATCTCAATAGGAATGAGAGACTAGTGAAGAGTGGACTTTTAAGCGAGTTGGAAGAAAACTCTTTACCAGTGTGTGAGTCATGCCTTGAAGGCAAAATGACCAAACGTCCTTTTAGTGGAAAAGGATATAGAGCCAAAGAGCCCCTTGAGCTTATACATTCTGACCTCTGTGGTGTGATGAGTGTTAAAACACGAGGTGGTTACGAATACTTTGAATCTTTTATAGATGACTATTTAAGGTATGGGTATATTTACCTAATGCATAGGAAGTCTGAAACTCTTGAAAAGATCAAGGAGTACAAGACTGAGGTTGATATCCTGTTAGGTAAAACAATAAAAACACTTCGATTGGATCGAGGTAGAGAGTATATGGACAGTGAATTCCAAGACAATATGATAGAACATGGAATTACGTCCTAACTCTCATCACCTTGTATGCCATAGCAGAATGGTGTATCGGAAAGGAGAAACAGAACCTTGTTGGACATGGTTCGGTTGATGATGAGGTATGCTCGTCTCCCTGGTTCTTTTAGGGGTTACGCAGTGGAGACTGCGGTTTATATTTTGAACAACGTTCCGTCGAAAAGTATTTGTGAAACACCATTCGAACTCTGGAATGGACGTAAAGATAGTTTACACCATTTCAGAATTTGGGGATGCCCGACCCACGTGTTGGTGTCAAATTCGAAGAAGTTGGAACCCCGTTCAAAATTGTGCCTATTTGTAGGTTATCTTAAAAAGACTAGGGGTGGCCTATTTTACGATCCTAAGGAAAATAGGGTGCTTGTGTCGACAAACACCACTTTCCTTGAGAAAGACCACGTCAGGGATCATTTGCCTAGAAGCAAAATCGTGTTAAATGAAATGGACAGTACATCAACAAGAGTTGTTGATGGGGCTAGTACTTCAACAAGTGTTGTTGATCCCAACTAGTCTAGTCAAGTCTGTTCCCAAGAGTTGGGAATGCCTCGACGTAGTGGAAGGGCTATGAGACATCCTGAACGTTACATGGGTTTAGCTGAAACCCAAGTCGTCACCCTTGATGATGACTGCGAGGATCCATTGACCTATGACCAGACAATGGCTAACGTTGACAAGGACGAATAGATTAAAGCTATGAAGTAGGAAATGGAGTCGATGTACTTCAATTCCGTCTGGGAGCTTGTGGATCAACCGGATGGGGTAAAACCTATTGGTTGCAAATGGATCTACAAGCATAAACGTGGCATAGATGGGAAGGTGCAAACCTTCAAAGCAAGACTAGTGGCAAAGTGTTTTACCTAGGTTGAAGGGGTTTACTATGAGGAAACCTTTTCACCTGTTGCCATGGTAAAGTCGATCAGGATCCTTCTGGAAATTTTCGCGTATTATGTGTAAGCCCTAAACTCTATTTTTTTTTTTATCATTTTGCACTCATACATCATGTTTTGACATATGCAAAATGATATAGGTTGCACTAAAGGATGTTGTGATCGATTTGGGAATCTATTGAATTAGGGACTATAATGTGTTTAAAGCTTCATAAGGAGATAGGTAAGCCATTGAAATAAGCATATTAAAAATTGAATTGAAGTAAGTTAGGATCATTAGCAAAATGGGTAAATATTAGGTGCATTATGTATTGAATGAAAAGCTCTTATTTCTCACAAACTTAGGTAAAGTTGGCCAAATGCTCTAGGTTATACTTACTTATTTTGGTGTTTTAAAAATGAGATTATGATGTAACTATTAAAGTAAGAGCTGACCAAAAGAGGTGAAGCCTCGGAGTTAAGTTGGGCTAGTAGTTGCTGTCAATTTTTTAGAAAAACAGCAAGCTGCTGGAAAATGGGTTAACTTCAAACGGCCATATCTCTTAGTTTACTAAACCCAATTCGATGCCTTTTTAGTCAAAATCTCAGAAATTGAGTGTAGAATATGAAACAGGTCGGCTTTTCTTAAAATACGAAGAGGAAGAAGGAGAAAAGTGCAAAACACTGAGAGGCGTTCACAGTTCTCGGGTAGAAGAACAATGTGAGGAGATCAATCTCTTTTGAGCTCTTGAGGAGGAATTAGAAGCTGCAATTTTGAGGTAAGTAAGCTAAGATGTTGTACTTGAGGTTTATCAAAAGGGATTGGGTTGTTGTTTTGATAAATGTTGTGGAACCCAAGCTTAAAGTTGAACCTAAAATTTTAGGTGCAGGGAAAAAACTACTAGCAAGAGATTGAAGAAGATGTGGTTCCATTTCTATATACCTTGAAACCAAGTGTGTATGGTTATTATGAATTGAGTTATGGGACTATATTAGATCTGTTTGTAAGGTGCATAAGGAATGGAATTAATGTTATTAATTTCATTTTCAGGGCAAACAGAAATAGGAATAGCTTATAATTCTTGGAACCCTTTTGGTGATTGTGAGTGACTCTAATTTAGAACTATACTTGACCGTTGTTTTTCTTCAAAAGCATAAATGTTGATCATTGAATCATGCTTGAATTAATTTTGTATAGTATCATAGAGCTTTTGACAGGATGTTCTTTAGGGAACTTAAGCATGTTTTGAATTAATTGGTAACTATGTATTCAAGTATGGAAACTAGTTATGGAAGTATGATTTCCTCTAGAGAATGCCTTGTGTAAGTTCACTTGGAAACATGTTTAGGAAAGTAATATGCAAATTTTGAGAAATTGTTGTTTGTGTTTTGAAAACATGATTTCCATGGTAAACAAAGTATGCACCGGTATGTTGTTAACCCCCATTACTGAAGGACATCGAGAAGGCACTTGGGAGGGAAGAATCGTGTTTTCCCAATACTGAAGGACAATGAGAAGGTATTCGGGTAGTAAATGGTCTTATCCTAATACTGAAGGACATAGAGGAGGTATTAGGAAAAACCAAAGTGCCCAATGGCATTCCACGTGCACGTGAGAGAGGTATGAACGTTGTTGGTGTAAAGATAACTCTACCACCGCTAAGGTTCGAAAGCGATATCATGCCATGAGTTTTATTGTTATGAGCTTCTACGCTATGGATCTGTTTATTCTTCATTATAGTAATACTTTAAGAGTTTTTATGTTTACGTTTACAATCAAGTTTTAAGTTATTTTCTACTTATAGCATGTCCATTATTATGCTTCACCTTTGAGCTTATAATCTTTTTAAAATAGACACTCACTGAGCTTCTCAGCTGACGTTTTCAATATGTTTACTCTTCCCAGGTAGCAGACGAGTTCCCAGTGCATAACCTTGACGAGACTTGTTTGCCACCATGCCGTTTTAGCTCCTTGTATATACACTTTCTTATGTATATGGTTTGTAGTGAAAACATATTAGTTAGGTTGTAATAAACTTGAAAGCTTTATGACTAGCTAAACAACATAGTACTGGAAGTGAATCTGTCGTGCTTATATGTGTATTCCATGTTCAATCTTGCTTGTTCAAACGTGTTGTGTTGTGTTTAATTTTAGGTTAGTCTTAGGTTAGTCAGGTAGAGCCAGTAAAAGAGTTGGTTATCTTTGTCTTTGCATCTCTTCCTAGGTTAAGCTAGTAAGCTGGGAGGGTGTGTGACAACTTGGTATCAAAGCAAAAGGTTTTGGGAAGGGAACTAGGTTTATGCGTTAAACTAGGAGCTTGTTGTCTTAACTATTTTAATAAGATTGTATAATTTAGGACCATGGCTCGAGGTGGCGAACGAGGTAGGCAAGTGGAGGTCGGAACTTAAGAAGCTACTAGCGATAGAGGAAGAGAGGTATCAAAGGGAGAGTCTCGTCATCCTCAGCAAGAGGTGAACATGGAGGAACAGATCTTTACGAGGATAACTAAAAGGTTAGCTGAAAGTGTTGGGTCAACACAAGCAGATCCAGAAAAGAAGTATGGCATTGAAAGACTGAAGGCCTTAGGTGCAACAACATTTGAAGGCACGACAGATCCCGCTGATGCTGAGGTTTGGTTAAATCTGATTAAGAAGTGTTTTAGGGTCATGCGATGTCCTGAAGACATGAAGGTCGATCTAGTAGCATTCTTGCTCCATAAAGGATTAGATGATTGGTGGAAGATAACAGAGAGCCGAAAAGAGGAAGCTAGGAGCTGGAAAGAGTTTCAGAAGGCATTTGAAGATAAGTGTTATTCGAGCTCTCATCGTGAATGCGAAGAGGAACGAGTTTCTAAGACTTGTTCACGGATCGATGACAGTAATAGAATATGAGAAGAAGTTCACAGAGTTATCAAAGTATGCTAGCACTATTGTTGCAAGTGAGATAGATCGATGCAAGAGGTTCGAGGATGGTCAACGAACATAGATCCAAACACCTGTGACAACAAGTTTGGAGTGGGTTGAGTTCTCAAAGGTTGTGGAGACGACATTACGGGTGGAGCGAAGCCTAGTAGATGAAAGAATGGGAAAATGAGTTGTAGGTGGTGGTCATACAACTTATTCTGTTGGTTTATCACAAGACCGATTCCAACGAGGAGATAATAAGAGATTCACTCCAGGTGTTTCTACAAAGGGGAGCTTTAAACCCCATCGTGGTGGGCAATCTACTTCAAGGACTGGTACAGGTGGACGTGGGGAAATGCAGAGGCAAGAAGGATAAAATTTTCTGATAGGATCGGCAAGGGACTTCCGTACATGGCAACCCAGTGAGTCAGTAGCTAGTTCAGCAAGGAAACCTTTGTGCAACACTTGTGGAAAGTATCATTGGAGTCGATGTTTGAGTGGTGAAAATGTTTGTTTCAACTGTGGGCAAGGAGGTCACTTCAAACGGGAATACCTCAGCTAATGCGAGATGGCATGGTAGGACAGAGAACCACGTCACAGACTGTGAACCAGCAGCAAAATACTGGGGTAGCCGGTGGAGAAGGCACTAGTAGTGCTAAGCAGAAGGGATAGGTAAGCTGACCCCAACAACAGGGGAAGATTTACGCCATGACACAGCAGGAGGCGGAGGATGCACCAGAAGTTGTTGCTGGTACAGTTTCTATCCGTGGTAAACCTGCACATGCATTATTAGATCCAGGAGCTACACATTCTTTTATCTCTAAAATGTTTGCTGGTAGCATTGTTGCGAAGTTAGAACCTTTATCTGATGAGCTGTGTATTTATACTCCTATTGGTGATATGTCGATAGTTCGTAGTGTTTATACTAATTGTATGGTGGAGGTGAATAGTATAGCCATGACAGCTGAACTGATTCCCTTAGATCTTAAAGAATTCGATGTTATATTGGGGATGAATTTCTTATCTATGTATCATGCCTTTATGATTGTCATAGGAAGGAAGTTGTATTGAGGAAGCCAGACGACACTTAGGTTGTGTTTAAGGGGTATAGGAAGATATTACCTACTTGTATGATATCAACTATTAAAGCTAGAAAATTATTGAATAAAGGTTGTACAACATATCTCACATATGTAGTTTGTGCATCGGTGAGTAATTTGAGACCTGAAGACATTCCAATAGTATGTGAGTATTTAGATGTCTTCCTAGAGGAGCTAACAGGGTTTCCACCTGATAGAGAGGTGAAGTTTACTATAGACTTGATGCCAGGAATGACTCCAATATCTCAAGCCCCGTATAGGATGGCACCAAAGCAATTGAAGGCTCAGTTGCAAGAGTTGGTGGATAAGGGTTATATTCGACCAAGCGTATCTCTGTGGGGAGCACCTGTGTTGTTTGTAAAAAAGAAGGATGGGACATTACCATTATGTATTGATTACCGAGAACTAAATAAGGTAACAATACATAACAAATATCCTTTGCCTCGCATAGATGACCTGTCAGATCAACTAAATGGTGCCTCAGTGTTTTCCAAAATTGATTTACGATCAAGTTACCATTAGCTGAAGATCAATGATTCTGATGTACCAAAAACAGCTTTCAGGACAAGGTATGGACATTACGAGTTCTTGGTAATGCCATTCGGGTTAACAAATGCCCCAACAACATTCATGAATCTCATGAATCGAGTATTCCATCCTTACCTTGATCAGTTTGTGATAATATTTATTGATGACATCTTGGTGTATTAAGAAAGTAAAGAGAAGCATGAAGAACATCTCAGAATAGTGCTAGAGACATTACGAAATCGGAAGTTGTATGCTAAATTTAGTAAGTTTGAGTTTTGGCTGGAATAAGTTGTGTTTTTGGGACACGTTGTGTCGGCAGGTGGAGTGAAGGGTGTGAAAAAAGTTTTCAAGAGTTAAAGAACAGACTTGTGACAACACCGGTACTAACTCTACCCATCACGGGAAAAGTGTTTGAGGTTTACTGTGATGCCTCACATCAGGGCTTTGGATGTGTGCTTATGCAAGATGGGAAAGTGATCGCTTATGCATCAAGGCAGTTGAAAAAGCATGAAAGTAACTATCCTACTCATGATTTGGAACTCGCAACAGTTGTGTTAGCTTTAAAGTTTTGGAGGCATTATCTGTTTGGTGAGAAGTGTTGTATTTACACAGATCATAAAAGTTTAAAATATATCTTCGAACAAAAATAGTTGAATTTAAGACAACGGCGGTGGTTTGAGTTAATAAAAGACTATGACTGCACAATTGAATACCACCCAGGAAAAGCTAATGTTGTAGTTGATGCACTCAGTAGGAAGTCGAAGTAACTTAAGGGTTCACTTAATGCTGTCAGAGTGGCTCTATTTGAGGAACTCAAGAGTTCTAATGCAAAAGTGTCAGTTGGTGGTAAAGGGAATTTGTTAGCTCATTTTCAGGTAAGACCTACCTTAATTAATGATGTTATCTCAAGTCAAGCCAGAGACCCTGCCCTGAAGAAATTGATAGAAGAAGTGAACTTGAAGCAAAGAGCAGATTACGAGGTAAGGCGTGATGAAACATTGATGAAGTGTGGTTGATTTTGTGTACCTAAAGATGAAACTTTGAGAAATGTAATACTGGAGGAAGCACATAGTTCAACCTATGCGATGCATCCAAGAGGTACAAAGATGTATCAGATACTAAAGAACCATTATTGGTGGTCAGGAATGAAGCGAGAGATAGCAGAGTATGTCTCTAAATGTTTAATTTGTCAGCAGGTGAAACCTGAGCGATAGAAAACAGGAGGGCTTCTAAATCCACTCCCAATACCTGAATGGAAGTGGAAACATGTAACCATGGATTTCTTATTTGGACTTCCCCAGACACCGAGCGGTTATGACGGGATATGGGTGATAGTAGACAGACTGACTAAGACTGCTCGATTTATATCCGTCAAGGTAACTTTTACTCTGGATTAACTTGCTAAATTATATGTTGACAGGATCGTAAGCCAATACAGAGCCCCAGTATCAATTATGTTGGATAGGGATTCGAGATTTACTTCCAAGTTCTGGCCGAGTCTTCAAGAGGCCTTAGGAACTAAGCTGCACTTTAGTACGACATTTCATCAACAGACCGATGGTCAGTTAGAAAGAACCATTCAGGCCCTCGAAGTTATGCTTCGAGCAAATGTATTGCAATATAAAGGAACTTGGTAGACTCACCTATCGTTGATGGAGTTTGCATACCATAATAGTTATCATTCTAGCATCGAAATGACACCGTACGAAGCATTATATGGAAGAAAATGTAGAACCCCTATTTTTTGTGGGGAGGTAGGAGAAAGAAAGCTGAAAGGGCCAGAGTTGGTCCAAGTTACCTCGGAGAATGTTAAGTTTATCAGGGAATGACTGAAGACAACACAAGATAGACAAAAAAGCTACACTAACAAACGAAGAAGAGATTTAGAATTCGAAATCAGAGACAAAGTTTTCTTGAGACTATCCCCGTGGAAGGGTATTTTACGGTTCGGAAGGAAGAGGAAACTGAGCCTGAGATATATAGGGCTTTACGAGATTCAGGAGAGTGTAGGGCCATCAGCATACATATTAGCTTTGCTGATCGAATTGTCTTGGGTACATAATGTTTTCCATGTATCAATGTTGAGGAAATACATTTCTGACCCATCACATGTGCTCAAGGATGAACCAATACAACCTAAGGAGAATCTATCCTATGAGGAAGAACCTCTACAAGTACACGATCGGAAAGCACAAGTACTTAGGAACAAGTCAATACCATTGGTAAAGGTATTGTGGAGAAATCACATGTTGAGGAAGCAACATGGGAGAGCGAAGACCAAATGAAAGAAAAGTACCCACAACTTTTCTCGTGCTTAATTTTGAGGGCGAAATTCATCTCAAGGGGGTAGTAAGTTGTAAACCCTAAACTCTGTTTTTTTATCATTTTGTACTCACACATGATGTTTTGACATATGCAAAATGATATAGGTTGCACTAAAGGATGTCGTGATCAGATTTGGGAATCTATTGAATTGGGGACTCTAATGTGTTTAAAGCTTCATAAGGAGATAGGCAAGCCATTGAAATAAGCATATTAAAAGTTGAATTGAAGTAAGTTAGGATCATTAGCAAATTGGGTAAATTTTAGGTGCATTATGTATTGAATGAAAATCTCTTATTTCTCACAAATTTAGGTAAAGTTGGCCAAATGCACTAGGTTGATTTACTTACTTATTTTGATGTTTTAAAAAGGGGATTATGATGTAAATATTAAAGTAGGAGCTGGCAAAGGAGGAGAAGCCTCGGAGTTAAATTGGGCTAGTAGGTGCTGTCAAATTTTTAGAAAAACAGCAAGCTGCTGGAAAATGGGTCAGCTTCAAACGTCCATATCTCTTAGTTTACTAAACCAAATTCGATGATTTTTTAGTAAAAGTCGTAGAAATGGAGTGTAGAATACGAAACAGGTCGACTTTTCAGAAAATACGAAGAGGAAGAAGGAGAAAAGTGCAGAACACTGAGAGGGGTTCACAGTTCTTTGGTAGCAAAACAGTGTGAGGAGATCAGTCTCTTTTGAGCTCTTGAGGAGGAATTAGAAGCTGAAATTTTGAGGTAAGTAAGCTAAGATGTTGTACTTGAGGTTTATCAAAAGAGATTGGGTGGTTGTTTTGATAAATTTTGAGAAACCCAAGCTGAAAGTTGAACCTGAAATTTTAGGTGCTGGAAAGAAACTGCTAGCAAGAGATTGAAGGAGATGTGCTTCCATTTCTATATACCTTGCAACCAAGTGTATATGGTTATATGAATTGAGTTATGGGACTGAATTAGATCTGTTTTTAAGGTGCATAAGGAAAGGAATTAATGTTATTAATTTCATTTTCAGGGCAAATAGAGATAGGAATAACTTATAATCCTTGGAACCCTTTTGGTGATTGTGAGTGACTCTATTTTAGAACTATACTTGACCTTTGTTTTTCTTCAAAAGCATAAATGTTGATCATTGAATCATGCTTGAATTAATTTTGTACAGTTTCATGGAGTTTTTGACAGAATGTTCTTTAGGGAACTTAAGCATGTTTTGAATTAATGGGTAACTATATATTCAAGTATGGAAACTAGTTATGGAAGTATGATTCTCTCTAGAGAATGCCTTGTGTAAGTTCACTTGGAAACATGTTTAGGAAAGTAATATGCAAATGTTGAGAAATTGTTGTATGTGTTTTGAAAACATGATTTCCATGTTAAACAGAGTATGCCCATGTATGTTGTTAACCCCCAGTACTAAAGAACATCGATAAGGTACTTGGGAGGGAAGAATCGTGTTTTCCCGATACTTAAGGACAATTAGAAGGTATGCGGGTAGTAAATGGTCTTATCCTAATACTGAAGGACATAGAGAAGGTATTAGGGAAAACCAAAGTCCCCATAGCATTCCACGTGCACGTAAAAGAGGTATGAACGTTGTTGGTATAAAGATAACTCTACCACCGCTAAGGTTCGAAAGTGGTATCATGCCATGAGTTTTATTGTTATGAGCTTCTACGCTATGGATCTGTATATTCTTCATTATAGCACTACATTAAGAGTTTTTATGTTATACATAAGTGGTGACTTAAACCTGTAAATTGATAGCATGGCTTGTTTACGTTTACAATCAAGTTTTAAGTTATTTTTGTTGGGATTTTTGTCCTAATCTTGTGTTTGTAACATATTGTTTGAAATTAATAAGAGTTATTCACTTCATCACTTTGTGTCTCGCAATATTTATAAACTTTTCCAATAAACTAAGCTCCAGGGTCATTGAATTTATGAGAGAACTAGACTTGAACGGTGTGTAGTGGACACACAGGGAGGATCACGTTCGAGTTAATGACCCGAACGGTCTACAGTATATGGATAGGGTTGGAGACCTAATCCTGGATACACTGTGGATGCGGCCCGCTTTGTATTAGATACAAACGAGGTGATCTGACTCGTTCATGTGGTTGACATGCGAGTTGGGACATCTTGTGCAATGAGATTCTACAAGACCGAACCGTGATTTATTAGACCTACTGATGTAACACCGCTGTGATGAGACTAATAACTTTGTAGATGACCATTAGTGACTCGACTTTGAATCCCGAAGCGTGTTACGGACTCCACATGTCTGCGACAGTCTGTTCTTTGACTAGTACGCGGGTGAGGGTGGTCACGATTACTCGCCCAATATGCCTATCTTCTCGTGGACGTAACCAAGTAGGGAGTCGGGAACTTAACTACGCGAGATGGAATTCACTGCGTTCCCTTTTAGGAAACTAGAGGGGTTGTTCGCTTGAGTGCTATTTTCAGGGCTTGGACAACGGGCGACCACCTTCTCACTGGCCCGAGAAGGGTGTTGTGTATGGTTGGACCATCACAATATGTTGTTCATTAGAGGAGCAAAGTGGGGACTTAAGAGCAGGGGAGGTAGACACGAGGGTAAAACGGTAATTTGACCCACCGTCTCACGAACAACCCGTGAAGGGTCGACTCATGGGTATTGGTTATATCGGTGGACACGTAATATTCTGGCACAGACGGAGTGCAGCTACGGGCTATAGTGGAGTCTTAACCGTAGCTAATGAATGTTGGTTAACCGGGTCAAAGAGTTTGACAGGTTAATCTCGGATCATTGGAGCCCGTCACTGTAGGTCCATTAGGTCCCTCGGTTCGCTCAATCTAGGTTAAAAGAAGGGTTAATGTTTTGGTATGAAGTTGAAGTGTTCAATTTCACTTTAAGGGCATTTATGTCATTTATATGAGATATGAATGATATAATATATAGTTTAATGTGAATGAGATTCATGATAAACTATAGGTTAGCCTAATTGTTGAATTAGGGCTAATTGGAGAAATTGATTGAGAGAAATTAAATTGGATGTGATTCAATTTAATTAATCCACGATTATTGCAAATGAGATTTGCAATATGAGATATGAGATATCTTATATTATGTGGTTATGCAAATGAGATTTGCATAACCTATGGTTGTGGTAAAGTGGTAATTATGAGGAGATTTTAACTCCATCAATTCCACTATATAAACCCTTCTTGCAAGAAGGATGGTAGCTTAATCTCTCATTTTTTGATTTTTCATCAAAGAAGAGAAGAAGAATTCTCTCAATTTTCTCTCAATTCTCCTCCCTCTCCTAAAACACAAAAGATTCCCACAAACCTCCCTTCTCCAAAAGAGAACAACCGAGACTCCAAGTGGTGGTGTTCGGGTTCCATTCGTGGGAAGAGTTCGTTGAGTTCAAGGAGCACGAAGAGTTCGTGATTTGAGGAAGAAACTTTGAAGAAAGTCTTCAACAAGTAAGTAAACTTTGTTTGCTGTATTTTTCTTCTTCCTTAAGCATGTTTAGCCTAGATCTAGTGTTAGATCAATTTTAACAAAACTATGTTGCAATATGATACCTCGACGATTCAATCGTCTTCCGCTGCGCGGGATTCTCATTCCCTTCAATTGGTATCAGAGCCAGGTTGATGATTCTTCATTTATGCACTGTTTTATTAAAATTTGGTGGGTATTTTGCCATAATTCATGAGATGAGTTCTTGGTTTGCATTATGGATGTTTACGGTTTTTGGCACTAGTTTAGATTTACAATTATGTTGATGAGATCAATGTAAGGGCCCGTTATTTTTTGGCATTTTGTTGTAAATCGAGTCTGTAAGTCCGGGTCGTTCGTGACAAGAGTTGCTGTGAAGAAATCGAAGCGGACACAGGCGAAATTCGATGAAAGAACAGCAAAGTGTTTGCTGTTCTGTCGATGGCGTTGAGACGCTGCCCAAAGGCGTCTCAACGTTGTCCTTGCGGACGGAGGCCCTGCAGCAGATCAACGTTGCAACGCCGTTGGCGTTGAGAATGCGGGTCGATGCTACAAGCGACAACGTTGCAACGCTGCACGCGTTGAGGGGCGGTTGCAGCTTCCTTTTCGCGAGAACGTGGGAGTGATTTCTCTATAATGGGGCGGTTATTTTCGTATTATTTAATTATTTTTATTTATAAAATGTATTTTATTTATTTATTTAATTATTTTATTAAATAATATTAATATAAATATTATATTAATGTTATTTAATTAAATAATTGCACCTAGGTGCCAAAAATCGGTCCATATTTGCTATTTAATTATTTTATGCATGAGATGTATATTTTAATTAATTTCTATGTGCATAATGTATGTCATATAGATTTAAAATCTCACCTTAGGTTAAACATTTCATGCATCATTTATATTATAAGAGTTATAATATGTAGTATGCATGATAGGATTATATTATAATAGTTATAATATAATGTATGCATGTTTTAATTTATTTAAATATAAGTGTTATTTTTTTTAAATTAAAAGCATGCCCATGCATTTAATTCATGTGATGAATTATATTATGTTATAGAATATAGTATTATTCATGTGATGGATGATCAAGCACTATAACATAGAAATGCATGCAACCTAAGTTAATTATTAGTTTTAAAATGTTTAGAACTTGAATAATTAGACTTAGGTTTTCTATTTTTCTAATAAGATTAGAAATTTAGGAAATCAAATATAACCTTTGAATGGAGATTGATAAGTAACTCTGTCTAAGGAAGGTTTTGTCTAAGGTCAGTATTAAGTTGAAGTTGGCGCTTGCATAACACCCCTACACCGAAACCGACACAGGGAGTGAATTGGGTCCGAGATTCTTAGGTTATATTCTCGTGAGTGTCGTTAATTAAGAGTTAATTAATTTACTCACTTAGACCTAAATTAATAATGTGATTATAAACTTAGGTTAATACCATATAAGAGTTATATAGGTAGACTTAGGTAAATTTTAGCCGGTTTATCTAGGTCAATCCCTATAAAAAATAAAAGTCTTGAGTGGGAGGAAATATAGTGTATGAGATACATTTGAATTTCCAACCACAAATCTCCTTTAAGTCCGCACTGTGAGATCTATACTCGGCCTCGTGGCGCAAATGGGAGCGTCCCCCTCTCTGGATGACATTTGTATAGGTCAATATCATCGTGGATGGAGAGAGTACTTATAGTGAGTGGGAGCGGGACTTGTGTAAACGAGACCCACAATCTCTTCTTTCGATTCACACCGTGAGACGCCTATGATCTGCCTGCTAGTTTGGCCTGGACCGGACAATCCCCCTTGGAGGGCTTAATCATGGGAGTCGGAACACCGTGAATTCCCGAAAGGGATCTGATTTCTGGTTGGTTTTCCTTCTTGGTTCACCCTTCCGGTGGCTATTGTTTGACTGATACTTGGAAACTTAAAGATTGAGGTGACACTCACGAGTCGTTAAGTGTTAATGAATTCGACCGAACAATGGTAATTGGACGCCTAATGGAATAAGAGTTATTCGGGATTAGGTCCGATCGAGAAAGTCTCGTCCTAGAGGAGGAGTGTTCTTCACCCTTCGGTGGCGGTCATTCTAAACCTTTAGGGTATCATTGCAAAATTTTGAATGACCTAGGGATCATGAAACAATTTTGCTAAAACTTGATTGGTTTTTCAAAAAGTTTTTTGCGAGACTAATACAAAGGTTTTTCTTATTTTTCAGTTAAAAATATCTAGTGAAATAATAGCTTTACTCGCTTTGGATAAATTAGTGGGAGATAATTACCAGAGTTGGAAAAACAACATTAATACAATTTTGGTACAAGACGACATAAAGTTCGTGCTATCTGAGGAGTGTCCTCAGATGCCGGGCTCGACCGCGTCGCGAAGTGTTCGTGATGCGTACGATCGGTGGATTAGGGCCAATGAAAAGACCAAGGTCTACATAATTGCCAGCATGTCTGATGTCTTGGCAAAGAAGCATGAGCTGATGGTTTCCGCTAAGGAGATCATGGAGTCCTTGCGGAAATATTTGGGCGATGAGTCCTTTCAGTCCCAGATGACTCGCTCAAATCGTTTTCAACGCATGCGGATGAAAGAGGGTCGTCTATCCGTGAACACGTTCTAGACACGATGACCCACTTTCATCTGGCCGAGATGAACGGGGCTTCGATCGACGAGTCGAGCAGTCGATTTATTTTTTGGAGACTCTTCCAAGAGTTTCCTTCGATTTAGAGCAATCTTTGTTATGAACAAAATTAGCTACACTCACTACCCTCCTCAATGAGCTACAGAATTTCCAATCCTTGAACATGGTCAAGGAATCTGAGGCAAATGTTGCCTACAGGTCTTATCACAGGGGTTCGACCTCTTGGACGAAACCTATTGCTCCTTCACGCCCGAAAGGGAAGAAGAGGATGAAGAGGGGTAAAACTAACCGTGTTGCCGCCCACAAGGGCAAGAAGGTCAAGGAGGTTGCAGAGAAAGGAAAGTAGTTCCACTACAATGGGGGCGGTCACTAGAAGAGAAACTGTCCCAAATTCCTGGCCGAGAGGAAGAATCAAGGTAAATGTGATTTACTTGTGACTGAAACATGTTTAGTGGAGAGTAGTGACTCTGCCTGGATATTGGATTCGGGCGCCACGAACCACGTTTGTTCTTCTTTTCAGGGGATTGATTCCTGGCAGCCGCTGCGAGAGGGTGAGGTGACACTACGGGTTGGATCCGCGGAGCTTGTCTCTGCTGCAGCGATCGGCACGGTGAAGCTGCACTTTGGCGGGAAGTACTTATTGTTGGACAATCTGTACATAGTTCCAGGGTTTACTAGAAACCTTGTTTCAATTTCCTGCTTAATTGAACACTGTATTGCAGTCTCTTTTGAATTTAATAAAGCGTTTATTTCTTTCAAAGGGAATGTTATTTGTTCAGCTTCACTCGAAAATAATTTGTATGTTTTGAAACCTAATTCGGTCAAAAGTGTTTTGAATACTGAATTATTTAAAACTGCAGAAACAGGAACTAAGAAAGCAAAAGTTTCTCCAAAAGAAAATGCCCAACTTTTCCATCTTCGGTTAGGCCATATTAATCTCAATAGGATTCAGAAACTAGTGAAGAGTGGACTTCTAAACGAGTTGGAAGAAAACTCTTTGTCGGTGTGTGAGTCATGCCTTGAGGACAAAATGACCAAACGTCCTTTTAGTGGAAAATGATATAGAGCCAAAGAGCTTCTTGAGTTAGTACATTCTGACCTTTGTGGTCCGATGAATGTTAAAGCTCGGGGTGGTTATGAGTACTTCGTGTCTTTCATAGACGATTACTCCAGATATTGGTATATTTACCTAATGCACAAGAAGTCTGAAACTCTTGAAAAGTTAAAGGAGTACAAGACTGAGGTTGAGAACCTCTTATGTAAATCGCTTAAACACTTCGATCGATCGAGGTGGAGAGTACATGGACACCGAATTCCGGGACTATATGATAGAACACGAATTACGTCCCAACTCTCGGCGCTGGTATGCCACGATGAGAATGGTGTATCGGAGAGAAAGCGTAAACTTTGTTGGACATGGTTCTGGTCGATGATGAGCTATGCTCGTCTCCCGATTCTTTTAAAGTGCGCAGTGGAGATGCGATTTATATTTTTTTGAACAACGTTCCGTCGAAGAGTGTTTGTGAAATACCTTTCGAGCTCTGGAGTGGGCGTAAAGGCGCTTTACATCACTTCAAGATTTCGGATACCCACCCACGTGTTGTTGTCAAACCCAAAAAGTTGGAACCCCGTTCAAATTGTGCCTATTCGTAGGTTACCCTAAAGAGACTAGGGGTGGTCTGCATTTCTGATCCTAGGGAAAATAGGGTGCTTGTGTCGACAAACACCACTTTCCTAGAGGAAGACCACGTCAGGGATCATTTACCAAGGAGTAAAATTGTATTAAATGAAATGGACAGCACATCAGCAAGAGTTGCTGATGGGGCTAGTACGTCAACAAGTGTTGTTGATCCTAGCACGTCTAGTCAAATCCGTTCCCAAGAGTTGGAAATGCCTCGACGTAGTGGGAGGGCTGTGAGACAGCCTAATCGCTACATGGGTTTAGCTGAAACCTCAGTTATCGCTCCTGATGATGACTGTGAGGATCCATTGACCTATGATCAGGCAATGGTTGATGTTGACAAAGACGAGTGGATGAAAGCTATGGACCATGAAATGGAGTCTATGTACTTCAATTCTGTATGGGAGCTTGTGGATCAACCGGATGGGGTAAAACCTATTGGTTGCAAATGGATCTACAAGCGTAAACGTGGCGTAGATGGGAAGGTGCGCACCTTCAAAGCCCGACTAGTGGCAAAGGGTTTTACCCAGGTTGAAGGGGTTGACTATGAGGAGACCTTTTCACTGTTGCCACGCAGTAAAAGTCGATCGAGATCCTTCGCCATTGTCGCGTATTATGACTACGAGGTATGGCAAATGGACGTCAAGACGACCTTTACGAATGGCAAACTTGATGAGACCATCTATATGGACCACCAAAAAGGGTCATTGCCCAAGACCAAGAGCAAAGGTTTGCGGTTTTCATAGGTCCATTTATGGACCAAACGAGCCGAGGTCTTGGAATATAATGTTTGATGAGGCGATCAAATCTTATGGCTTTGATCAAAATGTCGACGAGCCTTGTGTCTACAAGAAAATCGTTGACAAAATTGTCGCATTTTTGGTGTTGTGCGTGGGCGATATTCTTCTCATTGGGAATGAGGTAGAATTTCTTCTTGGCGTTAAGAAGTGGCTAGCTTCGCAATTCCAAATGAAAGATTTGGGAGAAGTTCGGTATGTTCTAGGTATCCGGATAGTCCTAACCCGGAAGAACAGAACGCTAGCCTTGTCTCGGCGTCTTATATTGACAAGATGTTGTCTAGATACAAGATGCGAGAACTCCAAGAAGGGCTTGTCGCCTTTCGGGCATGGGGTTCACTTGTCTAAGGATCAATGTCCTAAGACTCCTCAAGATGTTGAGGATATGAGACGGATTCCATATGCTTGGTGTAGGGAGCCTCATGTATGCCATCTTTGTGTACTAGGCCCGACATCCATTATGCGGTAGGGAATTGTCGGTGAGATATCACCCAATTCGAGATTAGATCAACGGACAAATGGTAAAGGCAATCCTCAAGTATCTTAGGAGAACGAGGAACTACGACTTAGTGTATGGAAGTGGGGATTTGATCCTTACGGGATACACGACTCGATTTTCGACCGATAAGGATTCTAAGAAATCCACCTCAAAATTCACCCTTCATTTTGAATGGAGGAGCTGTAGTATGGCGAAGCATCAAACAGGGATGCATCGTTGATTCCACTATGGAAGCGGAGTATCTTGCAGATTTGAAAGTTGTTCCAAATATGAACTTTCCGATCACACTGTTCTGTGATAACAGTAGTGCAGTAGCCAACTCACGTGAGCCTCGGAGCCATAAGAGAGGCAAACATATTGAGCGCAAGTATCATTTGATACGGGAGATTGTGCACCGCGGAGACGTGACGGTCACGCAGATAGCGTCGGAGCACAACATATCTGATCCATTTACAAAGGCCCTCACGGCTAAGGTGTTTGAGGGTCACCTAGAGAGTCTAGGTCTTCGAGAGCTTCCTGACTAGGGCAAGTGGGAGATGTGTAAACGGGTATTCAATGCCCTAGTTTATTGTATTACTTCATTGTAATTTATGTACATTTCTGAAATGTATTTTCTCCACTAGCTTAGTTCAAGTGGGAGTTGGGGTTTTTGTCCTAATCTCGTGTTTGTAACATATTGTTTGAAATTAATAAGAGTTATTCATTTCATCACTTTGTGTCTCGCAATATTTATAAACTTTTCCAATAAACTAAACTCTAGGGTCATTGAATTTATCAGAGAACTACAACTTGAACGGTGTGTAGTGGATACACAGGGAGGATCACGTTCAAGTTAATGACCCGAACGGTCTACAGTATATGGATAGGTTGGAGACCTAGTCCTGGAACACTGTGGATGCGACCCGCTTTGTATTAGATACAAACGAGGTGATCTGACTCGTTTATGTGGTTGACATGCGAGTGGGGGCATCCTGTGCAATGAGATTGTACAAGACTGGACCGTGATTTATTAGACCTCATCGATGTAACACCGCTGTGATGAAGGACTAATAACTTCGTAGATGATCATTAGTGACTTGACCTGAATCCTGAGCGTGTTACGGACTCCTGTCTGCGACGGTTTGTTCTTTGACTAGTACGGGTGAGGGTGGTCACAGTTACTCGCCCAATATGCCTATCTTCTTAGGGACAGAACCAAGTAGGGAGCTGGGAACTTAACTACGCGAGATGGAATTCACTCGTTCCCGCCATTAGGGAAACTAGAGGGGTTGTTCCCTTGAGTGCTGTTTCCAGGGCTTGGACAACGGGCGCCCACCTTCTCACTCGCCCGAGAAGGGTGTTGTGTATGGTTGGACCATCACAATATGTTGTTCATTAGAGGAGCAGTGGGGACTTAAGGAATAAGAGATAGACATAGGGGTAAAACGGTAATTTGACCCAGCCGTGTCTACGAACAACCTGTGAAGGGTCGACTCATGGGTATTGGTTATATCAGTGGACACGTAATATTATGCACTGACGGGAGTGCAGCTACGGGCTATAGTGGAGTGTTACCGTAGCTAATGAATGTTGGTTAACCGGGTCAAAGAGTTGTACAGGTTAATCTCGGATCATTGGAGCCCGTTGTTGCGTGATATTTATGATATTGCAATACCGCAGTGTATGGGTCAAGTTTTAGTATAGTGATTTATGAGTCCAAGTATCGTCCTCGGGAATGGGTTTCCAGATTAATTAAACATAACATGGATAGTTGATTTGAAAGTAAAAACAAGCAAACAAACAAACATATGGGGACACGAATTGATAGAATGGTGGGAAGTGATTATACAAGTTAATGACTCAATTAACACATGCATTAAACCAACGAGATGAAATTATAAACAAGAAGTAAAATACTCAAGAAAATCTCTCGATTCTTAGTGAGCCTCACACATGCAATAAACCCATAGTCTTCACATGAACCTACAACATGCATGGCATTAAGCAACTTCTTTATGTGTTTCCCTAAGATTTCTAAGTCATTCTCATGCCAGAATTCTAAGGGTTTTGACAATTTTGCTCTAATTCAAGCTTTATCTCTCGAGTCCACTTAAATCAACAAATTAAGAAGTCAAGAACGAATTGTCAAAAATAAGAACAAAACATGCTTCAATACATTGTAATAGAGTCATAACAAGCAAATCAAATCCTAACTACAATGTTTAGCTACTCTAAATCACATGAAAATCAAACTAAACAAGTAGAAAACGTCTTAGAACGCTATTACATATTGAAAGAAAAGGAAACTAAACTTAGGTGTCGATGCCGGTCCTTCGTCTCCGAGCTCCCGTCTTCGATCTCGAACCTCCACGAATGCTTTGGCTCCCAAAATCACTCTTTTCTCTCTTCTTACAAGGTGTATTTCAAAATTAGGGAAAAACTCTACCAAATTCGGCTCCCTTGCAACGAAATCATAAGGATATATTTATAGAAGGAATCGGTGCAGCGTTGCAACGCTGTACCCTAGGCGGCTGGCAGATATGGAAACTCTCGATGGTGTTGCAACGCTGAGGGCAGCGTTGCAACGCCGCTACCCTAACGCGTGCGCTCCTTGTCGAAATGGAGTTGCGACGCTGCGCGGCAGCGTTGCAATGCCCTCTGTGCGGCTTCTCACGCGTGCTTTCTTATCGAGATAGCGTTGCAACGCCTCTAAGCGCAACGCTGCAACGCTATCGCTGAGTCTTCAAAGCCTTTAAACAGCAAGCATGGCGTTGCAACGCCATCACCTCGGGTCATCATGCTTGGATTGGTTCTTTTTCTTTCAATTGATGTTATCTTTAGCTCCAAATAGCCTCGTTTTGATCCCGAGGGATCCAAATTGTCTCCAATAGCTCTGTTTAAGCTCTTAACCTAAAATTGAATAAATTAACCACGTAAAAGTCCTGAAATCATCATAAAACTAGCGACAATTAAGCCTAAGGATAACACATTTTGTGTGCTATCACCCGTCACTGTAGGTCCATTAGGTCCTTCAGTTGGCTCAATCATTGGAGCCCGTCACTGTAGGTCCATTAGGTCCCTCGGTTGGCTCAATCTGGGTTAAAAGAAGGGTTAATGTTTTGGTATGAAGTTGAAGTGTTCAATTTCACTTTAAGGGCATTTATGTCATTTATATGAGATATGAATGATATAATATATAGTTTAATGTGAATGAGATTCATAATAAACTATAGGTTAGCCTAATTGTTGAATTTGGGCTAATTGGAGAAATTGATTGAGAGAAATTAAATTGGATGTGATTCAATTTAATTAATCCACGATTATTGCAAATGAGATTTGCAATATGAGATATGAGATATCTTATAATATGTGGTTATGCAAATGAGATTTGCATAACCTATGGTTGTGGTAAAGTGGTAATTATGTGGAGATTTTAACTCCATCAATTCCACTATATAAACCCTTCTTGCAAGCAGGATGGTAGCTTAATCTCTCATTTTTTGATTTTTCTTCAGAGAAGAGAAGAGGAATTCTCTCAATTCTCTCTCAATTCTCCTCCCTCTCCCAAAAGACAAAAGATTCCCACAAACCTCCCTTCTCCAAAAGAGAACAACCGAGACTCAAAGTGGTGGTGTTCGGGTTCCATTCGTGGGAAGAGTTCGTTGAGTTCAAGGAGCAAGAAGAGTTCGTGATTTGAGGAAGAAACTTGGAAAAAAGTCTTCAACAAGTAAGTAAACTCTGTTTGCTGTATTTTTCTTCTTCCTTAAGCATGTTTAGCCTAGATCTAGTGTTAGATCAATTTTAACAAAACTATGTTACAATATGATACCTCGACGATTCAATCGTCTTCCGCTGCGCGGGATTCTCATTCCCTTCAACTTTCTACCTATAGCATGTCCATTATTATGCTTCACCTTTGAGCTTATAATGTTTTTAAAACAGACACTCACTGGGCTTCCCAACTCACGTTTTCAATATGTTTACTCTTCCCAGGTAGCCGACGAGTTCTCGGTGCTTAACCTTGACGAGACTTGTTTGCCACCACACCCTTTTAGCTATATGTACACTTTTTTTATGTATATGGTTTATAGTGAAAACATATTAGTTTGGTTGTAATAAACTTGAAAGCTTTATGACTAGCTAAAGAACATAGTACTGGAAGTGAATGTGTCGTGCTTATATGTGTATTCCATGTTCAATCTTGCTTGTTCAAACGTGTTGTGTTGCGTTTAATTTTAGGTTAAGTCTTGGGTTAGTCAGGGAGAGCCAGTAAGAGAGTTGGTTATCTCTGTCTATGCATCTCTTCCTAGGTTAAGCTAGTAAGCTGGGAGGGGGCGTGACATTATGACTACGAGATATGACAGATGGATGTCAAGACCGCGTTTCTGAATGGCAATCTTGACGAAACCATCTACATGAACCAACCCAAGGGGTTCATAACCCAAGGCCAAGATCAAAAGGTTTACCGGCTTCATAGGTCCATTTATGGACTGAAACAAGCCTCGAGGTCTTGGAACATAAGGTTTGATGAGGCGATCAAATCTTATGGCTTTGATTAGAATGTTGACGAGCCTTGTGTCTACAAGAAAATCGTCGACAAAACTATCGCATTTTGGGTATTATATGTGGATGATATCCTTCTCATTAGGAATGAGGTCGGATTTCTTACCAACGTAAAGATATGGTTGGCTTCGCAATTCCAAATGAAAGATTTGGGAGAAGCACAGTATGTTCTAGGTATCCAGATAGTCCGGAACCCGAAGAACTGAACGCTGGCCATGTCTCAAGTTTCTTATATTGACAAGATGTTGTCTAGATATAAGATGCAGAACTCCAAGAAAGGTTTGCTGTCTTTCAGGCATGGGGTTCACCTGTCTAAGGATCAATGTCCTAAGACTCCTCAAGAGGTTGTGGATATGAGACGAATCCCTTATGCTTCAGCTATTGGGAGCCTGATGTATGCATGTGTTATGCAGTAGGGATTGTTAGTAGGTATCAATCCAATCCAGGATTAAATCACTAGACAGCCGTTAAGGTCATCCTCAAGTATCTTAGGAGAATTCTAGGAAATCCACTTCGGGGTCAACCTTCATTCTGAATGGAGGAGCTGTAGTATGACGAAGCATCAAGAAGGGATGCATCGCTGATTCCACTATGGAAGCTGAGTACGTTGCGACTTGTGAAGCTGCAAAGGAAGCTGTTTGGCTTTGAAAGTTCATGACAGATTTGGATGTTGCTCCAAATATGAACTTGTCGATCACGCTGTTTTGTGACAACAGTGGTGTTGCAACCAACTCGAGAGAGCCTCGGAGTCATAAGAGAGGAAAACACATTGAGCGGAAGTATCACCTGATACGGGAGATTGTGCACCGCGGTGACGTGACAACCACGCTGATAGCGTCCAAGAACAACGTTACTGATCCATTTACAAAGGCCCTCATGGCTAAGCTGTTTGAGGGTCACTTAGAGAATCAAGGTCTTCGAGTGCTTCCTGACTAGGGCAAGTGGGAATATTGTAAAGGGTATTCAATGTCGTAGTTTATTGTATTACTTTATTGTAATATATTGTACACTTGAGAAATGTATTTGCTCACCTAGCTTAGTCCAAGTGGGAGTTTATTGGGATGTATGTCCTAATCTCGTTTTGTTTGTAATTTACCATTTGAAATTAATTAGAGTTGTTTATTTCATCACTTTTTGTCTCGCAATTTTTACAAACTTTGTCCAATAAACTAAGCTTCAGGGTCAATGAATATATGAGAGAACTAGAACTTAAACGGTGTGTAGTGGACACACAGGGAGGATCACGTTCGAGTTAATGACCCGAACGGTCTAAAGTATATGGATAGGGTTGGACATCTAATCCTGGATACGTTCTGGATGCGACCCGCTTTGTATTAGATACAAACGAGGTGATCTGACTCGTTCATGTGGTTGACATGCAAGTGGGGGCATCCTGTGCAATGAGATTGTACAAGACCGGACCGTGAATTATTAGACCTACTGATGTAAAACTGTTAACATTATGGGACTAATAACTTCGTAGATTACCATTGGTGACTCGACCTAAATCCTGAGCGTGTTACGGACACCTGCCTGCGGGGGTCTGTCCTTTAACTAGTACGGGTGAGGGTGGTCATAGTTACTTGCCCAATATGCCTATCTTCTCAGGGACAGGACCAAGTACGGAGCTGGGAACTTAACTACGCGAGATGGAATTCACTCGTTCCCGCCTGTAGGGAAACTAGAGGGGTTGTTCCCTTAAGAGCTATCTCCAGGGCTTGGACAACGGACGCCCACCTTCTCACTGGGCCGAGAGAGGTGTTGTGTATGGTTGGACCATTACAATGTTGTTGTTCATTAGAGGATCACTGGGGACTTAAGGAGCAAGAAGTATACACAGGGGTAAAATGGTAATTTGATCCAGCAGTGTCTACGAACAACCTGTGAAGGGTCGACTCATGGGCATTGGTTATATTAGTGGACAAAACTTGTCTTACACTAACGAGAGTGCAGCTACGGGCTTTAGTGGAGTGTTACCTTAGCTAATTAATGTTGATTAACCGGGCCAAAGATTTTGACAGATTAATCTCGGATCATTGGAGCCCGTCACTGTAGGTCCATTAGGTCACTCGGTTGGCTCAAACTGGATTAATAGAAGGTTTACAATTTTGGTGTGAATTCGAAGCGTTCAAGTTCACTAAAAGGCAATTATGTCATTTATATGAGATATCATTGACATATTATATAGTTTAATGTGAATGAGATTCATAATAAACTATAGGTTAGCCTAATTATTGAATTAGGGCTAATTTGAAGAAATTAGGTTGAGAGAAATTAAAATAAATGAGATTTAATTTAAAAATTCACAATTATACAAATGTGATTTGTAAAACGAGATATAAGATATCTTATTACATGTGGTTATGCAAATATGATTTGCATATGGTTGTGGTAAAATGGTAAATAGGTGGAGATTTCAACTCCATCTATCACCATTATATAAACCCCTTTGCAAGAAGGGGTGGTAAGGCTTCTTGCTCATTTTTTGGAATTTCTCACCAAAGAGCATTGCCAATTCTCTCTCAAAATTACCTCTCTCTCAAACACTCCTCCCTACACCAAAGAAGAGAATCCCACCATTCTCTTTCTACCAAAAGTAGAACAACCGAGAAACAAAGTGGAGGTGTCCGGTTCGTTTGTTGGTACGAGGAGATCGAGATCATTGAGAACAACACGAAGAGTTTGTGATCAAAAGAGGAGGAAATCGTGAAGAAAGGTTCTACAATAAGTAAGTGTTGCTTGCTTGTTTTTCCTTCTTTAGTAGCATGTTTAGCCTAATTCTATATCATAGTTTAATTTTAAGAAAACGAATTTCATAACGTTACCACGACGATTTGATCGTCTTCCGTTGCGCAGGATTTTCATTCCCTTCACTAATAAGATTAGAATTAGGATTTCAAATATGACTTATGAATGGTGACCAATTAGTAACTCTCTATAAGGAAGGTTCTTGCTAGGATGAGGTATTTAAGCTGACGGAAACGGAACACCCCTACCTGGGAACCGACTTGTGGGTGAATTTGGTTCGGAGATTCATAGGTTATATTTGTTGTGAGTGACGTTTATTAAAATGTTAATGAAATTAGACCTATGTTTGTATAAATGGTTTATAGACTTAGGAAAGTCCAATGTAAATGTTATATTGGTAGACTTAGGTAAATTATAGCCGAATTTATCTAGGTCATCCCGATAATTCCCAAGTACTTAGTGGGAGGAAATATGTGTATATGATACATTAATTTCTACCTGCGTATCCCCGTTTTCACACCGTGAGATCCAAACTCGACCTCGTGGCGCAAATGGGAGTGTCCCCCTTCGGATGGTGTTTGTATGGGTCAAAAGCAAGGTGAATGGACAGAGTGCTTATAGTGAGTGGGAGCGGGACTTGTGCAAACGGGTCCCACGATCTCTTCTATTTGTTTGCGTCGTGAGATTCTTATGATCTGCCTGCATGTTTGGACTGGACAACACAATCCCTTCGCAGGGCCAGATCATAGGAATCAGAACATAGCGAACTCCTTAAAGGGATAGGGTTGCCTTAGTTTATTTTTCAACTTATCCTCCCTTCGACAGATTTTGTTGGATCGGAACTCTGGGATCTAAAGATAGAGGGTGACACTCAACTCTGGGATCTAAAGTTAGAGAGTGACACTCATTGGATACATTAAAAGTTAGTGAATCCAGACCGAAAATGGTAACTATAACCTATAGGGAATAAGAGTTGTTCCGGTAATAGGGTCTAGTCGAGACTATCCCGTCCCAGAGGAAGAGTGATTTGACTACCATTCGGTGGCGGTCATTCTAAACCTGTGGGGTATCGTTGCAAATTAATTGACATAGGGATCATAGATTAATTTTGCTAAAACATTATTGGATTAAATATAGGTTTATGCGAGAAAATAATACAAGTTTTTCTTTTTTTTCAGCAAAAAATGTCAAGTTCGATTATTTTACTTTTGGCTGCCGAAAAACTCAAATGAAACAATTACCAAACCTGAAAAACAACATTAACACGATATTGGTTGTGGACGACCTGAAGTTCATTCTCATTGAGGACTGTCCTCAGGTATTAGGCTTGACTGCGACACGAAGTATTTGTGATGCATTCGATAGATGGACCAAGGCTAATGACAAGGCCAAGGTCTACGTCTTAGCCAGTATACCTGATGTATTGGTTAAGAAGCATGAGAGCATGGTCACCGCTAAGGAGATCATGGCATCATTGCAGGACATGTTTGGGCAACAATCCTTTCAAGTCAGGCTCAATGCTCTCAAGCACATTTTCAATGCCAGAATGAAAGACGGGGTGTCTATCAGGGAACATGTTCTCGACATGATGGTCCAGTTCAATATGGCAGAGATGAATGAAGCTTATATCGATGAGTCGAGTCGAAGTCGACTTCATACCGAAACTCTACCGATAGTTTCTACACATTGCAGAACAACGCTCATTATGAACAAGCTAAGCTACACCCTAACCACCCTACTCAACGAGCTACAAACCTTTCAGTCTCTGATGAAAGTCAGGCGACAGAAGGGTGAGTCAAATGTTGCCCGACGGTCTTTTCACAGGGGTTCGTCCTCCGGGACCAAATCTGTAGCCTTGTGTTCTTCAGGCCCGAAAGGGAAGAAGAAGAATATGAAAAAGGTGACCAAAGGGAAACAAGACCGTGTTGCCACCCAGAAGGGCAAGAAGGTCAAGGACGCTACAGAAAAAGGAAAATGTTTCTACTGCAACGTAGATGGGCACTGGGAGCGCGACTGCCCTAATTACCTGGTCGATAAGAAGACAGAAGGTAAATGTAGTTTTCTTTGTGTTGAAACCTGTTTAGTGGAGAGTGATAACTCTACCTGAATATTGGATTGAGGAGCTACTAACCACGTTTGTTCTTCTTTTTAGGGAATTAGTTCCTGACAGCAGCTGTAGGAAGGGGAGATAACACTCAGAGTTATCTCAACGTGCGGTAATGGGGATGTTGTCTCAACTATAGCAGTACACACGGTAGAGCTGCTGTTTGGCAAGAAAATACTGTTACTAGATAATGTATATGTAGTTCTAGGGTTTACTAGAAACCTTATTTACATTTCTTGCCTTATCAAACAGTGTATTTAAATTTCTTTGCAATTCAATAAAGCGTTTATTTCTTTGAAAGGTATTAAATTATGCATTGCTCTACTTGGGAATAATTTGTATGTTTTAAGGCCAAATTCAGTTAAAATAGTTTTAAACACTGAATTATTTAAAATAGCAAATACGCGAACTAATAAAAAGAAAAAAGTTTCTCCTAAACAAAATGCCCATCTTTGGCATCTATGGTTATGTCATATAAATCTCAAGAGCATTAAGAGATTAGTGAAAAACGGACTTCTAAGCGAGTTAGAAGAAAGTTCTTTACTTGTATGTGAATCTTGGCTTGAAGGCAAAATGACCAAACGACCTTTTGGTGGAAAAGGTTACAGAGCCAAAGAACCATTGGAGCTTAAACACTCAGACCTCTGTGGTCCGATGAGTGTTAAAACCCGAGGTGGGTACGGATATTTCATCTCTTTCATAGATGATTATCAAAGATATGAATACATTCACCTAATGCATCACAAATCTGAGGCACTTTAAAAGTTCAAGGAATTTAAAACTGAGATTGAGAACCTTTTAGGTAAATTCATCATAACACTTCGAATTGATCGAGGTGGAGAGTATATGGACCTTGAATTTCAAGACTATATGATAGAACATGGAATAACATCCCAACTCTCAGCCCCTGGTATGCCACAACAAAATGGTGTATCGAAAAGGAGAAACATAACCCTATTAGACATGGTTCGGTCGACGATGAGTTATGCTTATCTCCCTGACTCGTTTTGGGGTTATGCAGTGGAGACTACAATATATATTTTTAACAATGTTCCTTCAAAAAGTGTTTTTAAAACACCTTTCGAACACTGGGAAGGACGTAAAGGCAGTTTATGTCATTTCAGGATTTGGGGATGTGCAACCCATGTGTAAGTGACAAACCCGAAGAAATTGGAACCTCGCTCAAAATTATGCCTATTTGTGGGCTACCCAAAAGGAATAAGAGGTAGCCTATTTTACGATCCTATGGAAAATAGGGTGCTTGTGTCGACAAACGCCACTTTCCTTGAGGAAGATCACATCAGGGATCACAAACCAAAAAGTAAAATTGTGTTGAATGAGTTGGACAGTATGTCAGTAAGGGTTACTGATTCTGCTAGGAGGCCAACAAAATTTGTTGACCCTAGCTTGTCAAGTCAAAATTATCTATCTCAAAAGTTGAAAGTGTCTCGACGTAGTGGGAGAGTTGTTATGCAACCTGAACGTTACATGGGTTTGATCGAAACTCAAGTTGTCACACCTAGTGATGAATTTGAGGATCCATTGACTTATGATCAAGCAATGGATGGCATAGACAAAGGCGAATGAATTAAAGCCATGGACGAGGAAATGGAGTCTATGTACTTCAATTCCGTTTTGGATCTTGTGGATCAACCTGATGGGGTTAAACCTATAAGCTGTAAATGGATCTACAAGAGAAAACGAGGTGTATATGGAAAGGTGCAGACCTTCAAAGCTAGACTCGTGGCAAAGAGTTATACCAAATGAGAAGGGGTTGACTATGAGGAAACCTTTTCTCCTGTTGCCATGATCAAGTCTATTTGGATCCTTGTTGCCATTGTTGCATATTATGGCTATGAAGTATGGCAAATGAATGTCAAGACAACATTTCTGAATGACAATCTTGACGAAAACATCAACATGGACCAACCCAAAGGGTCCATCGAACAAGGTCATGAGCAAAAGGTTTGCAAGCTTAAACGATCCATTTATGGATTGAAACAAGCCAGTCTTGGAATATAAGGTTTGATTAGGCTATGAAATCTTATGGTTTTTATCAAAATGTTGATGAACCTTGTGTCTATAAGAAAATCATCGACAGTACTGTCACTTTTCTAGTGTTGTATGTGGATGATATACTACTTATTGGGAATGATGTAGGATTCCTTACAGACATTAAAAACTTGTTGGCTACGCAATTCCAAATGAAATATTTGGTAGCAACGCAGTATGTTCTCGAGATCAAGATTTTCTGGAACCGTAAGAAAAAAATACTAGCCTTGTTTCAACCATCCCATATCGAAAAAATGTTGATTCAATATATGATGCAAAACTCCAAGAAGCGTTTATTATCTTTCAGGCACGAGGTTCATTTGTCTAAAGAATAGTGTCTTAAGACACCTTAAGAAGTTGAGGACATGAGACGAATCCCTTATGCATCAATTGCAGGTAGCCTCATGTACACCATGTTGTGTACTAGGCTCGACATCTGTTATACAGTTCAGATTGTCAGTAGGTATCAATCCAATCCAGGATTAGATCACTAGACTGCGGTAAAAGCAATCCTCAAGTATCTTAGGAGAACGAAGGACTATATGCTCGTGTATGGGTCTAAGGATCTGATCCTTATGGGATACATGGACTCTCACATCGATAAGGATTCTAGGAAATCCACACAAAGACTCTCACACCGGAAGTATCACTTGATACGAGAAATTGTGCACTGAGGAGAGGTGATCGTCACGAAGTTAGAATCGGAGCACATCGCTGTCGATCCGTTTACAAAGACTCTCACGACTAAGGTGTTGGAGCGTCACCTAGAAACTATAGGTTTACACATTAGAATTTGAATAGGGAAAGTAGAAGTATTGTATCAAAGGGTATTCAATGCGCTAGTTTATTGTATTTGCATTAATGTGATGTTTTTGTACTCCACTAGCTTTAGGTCAAGTGGGAGTTTGTTGGGATTTATGCCCTAAACTCGTGTATTTGTAATTATTCAAGGAAATAAATAAAAGTGTTATTTTTTTCTCAAATCTTGTATTCTCGCTATTACAAACTTAAATCTAACAAACTAAGCTCTAGGGTCACATTTACGAGATCTTGAACTGTGTGTAGTTGACACATAGCTTGAATCAAGTTCAAGTGGAAGACCCGAATGGTCTATAGTACATGGATTAGGTTGGGAACCTCATCCTAGTAACACTATGGATGCGACCCACTTTGTATTTGATTTAAACAAGGCGATCCAGCTCGTTCATGTAGTTGACATGCGAGTGTGGGCATCTTGTGCAATGAGATTGTACAAGATCGGACCGAGAATTCTTAGACCACTCTAGTAACGTCGTTGATAGAATAGGGTTAATAATTAAAAGATGACCACTAGTGACTCAACCTGAATCCTGAGCGAGTTACAAATTCCTGTTTGCGGGGGTTTATCCTTAGACTAGTACGCGTGAGAGTGACCACAATTACCAACTCAATATGCCTACCTTCTCAAGGATGAAACCTCGTAGGGAGTAGGGGACTTAACTTCGCAAGAAAGAATTCACTCATTCCCAAACTAGGGTAACTAGATAGGTTGTTCCCTTAAGAACTTAATCTAGGTCTTGAACAACGGAGCCCCTCCCTCTAGCTGGCCTGAGAGGGACATTGTTTATGGTCCAACTTGTTGTTCATTAGAGGATCAGTGGTGCTTAAGGTGAAGGGAATCGAATCCCCTTGAGCAGCGGAAACGTGTAATTAAAGCACATTTGCTTGATTGTTTTGGATTACTCCAAAAACCCATACATTGGCAATAACACAGAGAGATAAGCAATTCTAAATAAAGCATGGATTAAAGCAATTAACATGTTGTCCATTTTAAAATAAAAGGAGAAAAGATGAATTTACAATTGTAGTTTCACTTTTCCCAGCAACTCCTTGCTTTATTAAGTCTACACAGCAACATAGCAAAACCACGTATTACCAATAGAGAAAACCTTCTATCCTCTAAGTTCTACTTAGATCTATCCTTGCTGGGAAGGATTTCAACAATTGGAAGAGGAAGGGAATTATTTGTTGAGAGAGAATTGATGGTTTACAACAATTCACAATTGTAAGAATGATTCAACAATCACCATCAACACTGGTCCTCTCTCCCTATTTATTTGTCGAGAGGGAGAAGAAGAAGGGTAGTGGGAACGTGTCAAGATTACACGTTCCCTTAATCAATTTAATAAATAATAAATTATTTATTTAATTAATTTAATTAACAATATAATTAAATCATATTTAATTATATATATTAATATTAATTTCAATTAAATAACACTTAATGAAAATTAAATTAAATATCATAAATTTAATTATGTAAATCCCATTTAATCATTTTCCCTTTAACCTATTGTTTTAAGCGCATCATATGTACATTAAATTTTAACATATAGTTTTAAATATGAATCTCATTCACATTTAATTAATATTTGAACTCTTTCAAATATTTAATTCTCTCATACAATTTAATATGAATCATATTCAAATTAAATTTATAATATAAAGTTCTAATGCACATGAAAACTTTATATTACAATGTATCTATATACATCAATGTTATTCCATAATTGAATTTGAACATTTCAAATTCAAAAGATCTAAGAACCCTTTACGAGCTAGAACGTGGACCTAATGGACCTACAGATCAGGATCTCCAACGATACGAGATTATTCGGTTAATCTCATTAACATCCTAATCAACATTCGTTAACTTCGAGAACACTCCACTAAAGTCCCAAAGTTGCACTATTCTCACTGCAAATATATTTCGGTGTCCACGAATATTGACCAATAACAGCAAGTCAATAATTCACGAATGTTCGTAACACCATTTGGGTCAAACTAACATTTTACCCTTCGGTTACATCTTTTACCTTATGTTCTAGTGCTCCTCTAATGAACAATCTGTTTGTGGTCCTACAAACAAACAAAAGTCTCTCTCGGACCAATGAGACGGTCGGACCCTTTGTTCAAGTCCCGGAGACACCACTTAAGGGAACATTAATCTACTTCCCTAATAGGCGGGATGGAGTGAATTTCATCTTGTTAGGTTAAGTCCCCAGCTTCCTGCTCGGTCTTGTCTCCAAGAAGGTAGGCTTAGTGAGTCGACAAATCTGGCCACTCTCACCATACTAGTCAAAGGACAATCCCTCGAAAACAGGAGTTCGTAACCTGCTAAGGATTGAGATCAAGTTTCCTAGGTCATTCTATTGAATTAGAAACCTAACTAGTCAACGGAGTTACTGTTGTGATATATATCCTCATCTCGTGTAGTTTGTAATATTCCAAGTTGTAAATAAATAAGAGTTATTTATTTGAGCCTTGTGATATAAATAAGAGTTATTTCTTTGAACTTTGTGTCTCGCATATTTCATAAACTTAATCCAATAAACTATCCTCTAGGGTCATTGTATTAATGAGAGAACTAATAACTTGAATGGTGTGTAGTGGACACACAAGGAGGATCACGTTCGAGTTGATAACCCGAACGATCTACAATATATGGATAAGGTTGGAGACCTAATCCTGGATACACTGTGGATGTGGCTCTCTTTGTATTGAATACAAACGAGGTGATCTGACTCGTTCATGTTGTTGACATGCGAGTGGGGGCATCCTGTGCAATGAAATTGTACAAGATCGGACCGTGAATTATTAGACTTACTGATGTAACACCGTTTACAGTATAGGGCTAATAATTTCGTAGATGACCATTAGTGACTTGACCTTACTCCTGAGCGTGTAACGGACTCCTGTCTGCGGGGGTGTGCCCTTTGACTAGTACGGGTGAGGGTGGCCACTGTTGCTCGCCCAATATGCATATCCTCTCACGGACAGGACCACGTGGGGAGCTGGGAACTTGACTACACAAGAAAGAATTCACTCGTTCCGGACTTAGGAAAACTAGAGGGGTTGTTCCCTTAAGTGCTGACTCCAGGGCATGAACAACGGGGTCGCACTCTCTCATTGGCCTGAGAGGGTTGTTGTTTATGGTTGGACCATGCAACGTTGTTGTTCATTTGAGGAGCAGTGGGACTTAAGGAGCAAGAGGTAGACACAGGGGTAAAACGGTGATTTGACCTAGCAGTGTACGAACAACCAATGAAGGGTCGACTCATGGGTATTGGTTATATCGATGGACACAACTTGTCTTACAATGATGAGAGTGCAGCTACAGGCTTTAGTGGAGTGTTACCGTAGCTAATGAATGTTGAATAATCGGGTCAAAGAGTTTGTTAGGTTAGTCTCAGATCATTGGAGCTCGTCACGTGTAGGTCCATTAGGTCTCTCGATTGGCTCAAATTCGACAAATTGAGGGTTTACAGTTTTGTGTGAATTTGAAGTGTTCAAATTCATTTTTTGGGTATTTATGTCATTTATATGAGATATAGATGACATAATATATAGTTTAATGTGAATGAGATTCATAATAAACTATAGTATAACCTAATTTATTAATTAGTGCTAATTGGAGAAATTCAATTGGGAGAAATTAAATTGAATGTCATTCAATTTAAAAATCCACAATTATGCAAATGAGATTTGTATAATCAGGTATGAGATACCTTATATTATGTGATATGCAAATATGATTTGTATATCATATAGTTGTGGTTTAATGGTAATTTAATGGAGATATTAACTCCACATCTCACCATTATTTAAAGGCTTTGTGAGAAGCCTTTGAAAAAGGTTGGTTCTCATTTTTGAAATTCAAGTTTCAAGAGACCTCCATTCTCTCTCAACTCTCTCAAATCTCTCCAAACCCAAAATTCAAAGGGAGTCCCACATACTCTCCCGAGAACAACCGAGAAGACGTTTTGGAAGTGTCTTGCAACACTGTTCGAGGATCGATCGAGGAGATTGTTGGTTCTAGAGAGATCGTGACCGAAGGAGGAAAGCATTGAAAAAGTGTTATTCAACAAGTAAGTAACGATTACCTGACTGTTTTTCCTCTCATTAATGCAAGTTTAGCCTAGGATTAATGAGATTAATTCAATTTTAAGATAAGAACTAAACAACGAAACGACGACGTTTCACAACGTCATCCGCTGCAGAAATTCTAAATTTCTTCAATTGGTATCCGAGCCAATCGTTGCTCTTCGTTGTGTAGTCTGTAATATCTTAAAATTTGGTGGGTAGCATTAATTTTCATGAGATGAATGTTAATGGTTTGCATTTTTGGATGTTTTCAGTTTTTGGCACATAGTTTAGATTTACATTAAAGTTGATGAGATCAATGTAAGGGCCCGTTGTTTTGGACATTTATTTATTGTAAATAGAGTCTGTAAGTCCGTGTCATTCGTGACAAGAGTTATCATGAAGAAAACGGAGCGAAAACGAGCATTTTTGGTGAAAAACAGGGAAGGAGGTTTGCTGGAATTTCATCAGCATCACGAGGTTGTTCTTCAGCGTTGGGACACCATCCATGCTGCTGGAAAGGGTGCTGCAGTGCAGCATTGCAAAACCACGACGTTGAGAACGCTAGGCGTGCGCTATACACTACAGCGTTGCAACGCTGCAGCGTACTGGAGCATGATGCGCGAGAAACGTGCGGGAGTGGCATCATGGGGTAGTTCGAGTCTGGCTTGACGCAACTTCCTGTTTTTATTTTTTTTATTTTATTTTTTTGTAAAATGTATTGTATTAATTATTTTAATTAATATTAATACAAATGTTATATTAATGTTAATTAATTTTATTTTATGTCCCTGGGGTGACAAAAATCGGACCAATAATGCTATTTATTTATTTTATGCATGAGATGTATGAAATAATTATTCTATGTGCATAATGTATGTCATATAGATTTAAAATCCCACCTTAGGTTAAACATTTCATGCACCATATTTATATTATAAAAGTTATAATATGTAGTATGCATGATAGGATTATATTATAAGAGTTATAATATAGTGTTTGCATGATTTAAATTATTTAATATAAGACGTAGGTTTTCTATTTCTAATAAGATTAGAATTAAGAATTCAAATATGAACTTTATATGGAGACTGATAAGTAACTCTGTCTAAGGAAGGTTCTGTCTAAGGCTAGAGTATTTAAGCTGACGCTTTGCGGAACACCCCTACCTGAGAGTGTATTCGGTTCGGAGATTCTTAGGTTATATTCTCGTGAGTGTCGTTAATTAAGAGTAATTAATTTACTCACATAGACTTAAGTTAATAATGTGATTATAGACATAGGCTAATCCAATATAAGAGTTATATTGGTAGACGTAGGTAAATTTTAGCCGGTTTATCTAGGTCAATCCTAATTAATTTAAAATGCTGAGTGGGAGGAAATAAAGTTTATGAGATGCATTTAATTTTCCATGCAAAAATCTCCGTTAAGTTCACACCGTGAGATCCATACTCACCCTCGTGGCGCAAATGGGAGCGTCCCCCTACGGGTGGCATTTGTATGGGTCAATATTCAACGTGAATGGAGAGAGTACTTATAGTGAGTGGGAGTGGGACCTGTTAAAATGGGACCCACGGTTTCTTCTTTCGATTCACACCGTGAGACGCCTATTGTCACACCCCCTCCCAAGCTACCAGCTAACTTAGCCCGGCAGACGACGTGAAGACAACAGACATCGTTCACCGCCCTAACGATACCTGTTGACCCTGCTTTACCTGATAAGCATACTATACTTGTATGAGAAACACTCTAAACATACCACAGCGGAATATCGACAATTATGTAACCTACGTAAGGAGTGACTCTACTTAAGAGTCTCTTGAAAACTAAAACGAGCAAGAGCATCAGAACCACAAACAAGCCAAACCATTAATTACACAACCTCTAAAGCACATACAACTATAACTACATAGTCCCCTCAAAATTAACTTCAACACATATGGACCTGCTATACAACACCAGCCACGTACAAAATATCAAACTTATGGAGCTTCCACCAGACTATGGCAGGTTATCAGGCACCGGGAGCTCGATCACTACCTGAAAAGTTTGAAAACACTGAAAGAATGAGCTATGAAGCTCAGTGAGTGACTTGATTTTAAAAGAAAACTATTAACTCGTAAATCATATCACCTGATCATCAATGAGCATATGCATCTGTAATCAAACGTTAAAAGTAACTGTGTAATTATAATAGCTTTTCAGGAAAACCAGCAGGTATGTCGTTAAATCTCGTAAAACATATGAATGATATAAATCATTTTTAAAACATGTCACAATCCACGTTGTGTAGGGCACGCCCTGAACAACCAATGGTTACTCTACGATGTAGTGGGGCCCGCCCAGCACTCCCATCGTCCTTGTCGTAGTGGGGCCCGCCCAACACTCACGACAGCATTATTGTCACGGAGTACACTCAAAGCCGACAACAGAAAATGACCTGTGTGCACACGGTACCATAAAGCCTCGGGCTCAATATCTTAGAAAACATCATAAAAATGTTTGAACATGTCTGCTCATCTTTTCTTTCATAAAACTCAAGCTTACTCAACTTGTTCATAAAACTGAAAATCATTAAATCATACTTGCTAGTACATACTTGCTCGAATTCATAACATTTTCTTAAATTTTGACAATCAAGAACATATGGTCATGTATATATTTCATCAAGACATTTAGGCTCACAACGAGCACTTGAAATCATTTCTTAGAAAATATGAATACTCATAAACATGTGTTTCAAGGAAAACAGTTAGCATTGAAACCATTTCGTTTTAGCAAAACCTTGCATTTTCATAAGCATCATACAAGCGTATAGTTCATTTTCGAAGTTCGTTTTGTCACTCACACTGTTAAACTAGAACCTTGGCCCGTTCACTCGACCTATCTCCTCTTGGCCTGTCAAATAAACCAAATCCATGTATTATAACCTCAAGCTCATGACTTTTAACCTTAAAATTACAAAAACCACACCATCCAATTTTCCAGCATTTCAAAGATTTTATACCATGTATTCAAACAGTCATAACTTCTTCATTACTTATCCAAAAAGGATGTACGGTATACCAAACTCTTCCTTTTTAAACCCTCTAAAAATCATATGAAGAAATGAAATTTATACTCCCAACGGATTGGTTCGAAAATACGTCGATAGCTTTTTCCCTAAAAACAACCTGCTGCTGTTTCCAGAATATATATCCTACTGCACAACACATTTGTCCTACGATTTAAGATATATTCCAATCGTTTTCTACTCACGATTTCTTCACCAAAGTTGTAGGAAATGCAAAAAGCTTTCGAACCATACCTATTAGAGCTTCTGATTCCAAATCTACAGATCAGAACAACCAAAATATCAGAGGCTTCTCGGATTTGACAGTAAATTTCTGTCTTCTGCCTTCCTCTTCTCAAAACAGTAACTTAAGGTCAGAATTAGCTCAAGCTTCCTTCACGAACTTTGTTCAAAAATGAATTAGCTTTTGAGAAAACCAAACCTCAATTCTTAACTCTTCTTGGTGAGCTCAAAATGATCAAAACATCAGAACATGGCAGAGTGATTACCTTGCTGTTATACTAATTTGCTTGAGTTCTCTCCCTCTCTTCTGCAATTCCAGCTCCAAAATCACCTTCTTCCTCTTCCTTTAAGCTTCTCCCACGAAACCCTCAGCTCATATTTGATGAAATGAGAAGAAAATCGAAGGAACTTGGTTGTTTAAAAAGAAAACTAAGGTGTGGGTCCCACCTTCCACTTTCTTTTTTTTGTTTTTCCTTTTCCTTTCTTTTCTTTTCTTTTCTTTTCTTCTTAAAACAAAACCAACCATAGTATTAACCTTTTCTTTCTTGTTTTCCTTTATTTTTATTTTTTTTTTAAATTCCAAAGAAAGATCTCGAGTTTACAGATTTCGGGTTTACAACTTACCTCCCCCTTAAGAAATTTCGTCCTCGAAATTTAGTAGTCCTTAAGTGGGATCGTCTTGTTTCTTAAAACTTGTTCTTTCCTGTCGAGGATCTGAACTGCATCCTCTATGTAACTCATGTCTTCTTTCCGTTCAACTGGTTGTGCTTGCAACACATGTGTCGGATCTGGAATATACTTCCTCAACATGGAAACATGAAAAACATCATGTACTCGAGATAATTCTCACTGCAACTCCAAATTGTAGGTCGCCCCAACTCGTCCCCACATTTGATAAGGACCAATATACCTAGGGCTTAGCTTACCTTTCTTGCCAAAGCGAAGGACACCCCTCCACAGAGATAATTTCAAGAAAACTCGATCTCCGACTTGGAATTCTAAGTCCTTTCGTCGCTTATCTGCATAACTCTTCTGACGGTCTTGAGCTACCTTCAAATTCTCCCTGATTACCTTAATATTATCTGTCGTAACTTGCACAAACTCAGGACCGATAAGCTTTCGCTCTCCTACTTCGTTCCAACATATGGGCGTTCTACATGGCCTTCCATACAGAGCCTGAAATGGTGTCATGCCAATACTTGACTGATAGCTGTTATTATAAGCGAATTCCATAAGTGATAGGTGTGTATCCCAACTTCCCTTAAATTGAAGGACACATGCCCTCAACATGTCTTCTAGGGTCTGGATGGTCCTTTCTGACTGACCATTTATCTAGGGATGGAGCGCTGTACTAAAACTCAGCTTTGTCCCCCATAGCTTTCTGTAAGCTAGGCCAAAACTTAGAAGTAAATCTCGGATCTCTATCTGAAACTATGGACGCTGGCACTCCATATTGACTCACAATTTTATCGACGTATAGCTTAGCAAGCTGATCAAGCGTAGACGTCGCTTTAATCGGTATAAATCGTGTTGTTTTAGTGAGTCTATCCACTATTACCCAAATAACATCATGTCCACTTGAAGTACGTGGTAATCCAAACGGAAAGTCTATAGTCACATGCTCCCATTTCCACTCTGGCACTGGCAGTGCATTAAGGAGTCCTCCTCGCCTCTGTTTAACTTGTTTAACCTGCTGGCAGATCAAACATCTATCAACATAATAAGCTATCTCTCACTTCATCCCAGGCCACCAATACGTCCCCTTCAAAGTTTTGTACATCTTGGTGCTTCCTGGATGCATAGCGTAAGCTGAACTGTGAGCATCCTCTATAATAGCATTTTTAAGCTCACTAACACTCGGAACGCATAGTCTTCCTTGCCTCTCTATGGCCCCGTCTGATCTCATCTTAAACTTTGCTTTTGGGCCCTGTTTGGATTTTCCAAACATTTTCTGCAAGTTATTATCCTCTGGTTGTCTTCTCAAAATCTCTACTATAAGTGAAGACCTGACTTGGAATTGAGCTAAGAGGCCCCCTGAACTCTCTGCAGTCACAACTGCCTTAGAATCCCTTAGAGTACTTAAAAATGTTACTCGAATACCACACAAGGCATCCATAGGAAGTCTTGACTTCCTACTCAATGCATCTGCTACCACATTCGCCTTAATAGGATGGTATTCTATGGTACAATCATAATCTTTAATCAGTTCTAACCATCTTCTCTGTCTCATATTCAACTCCCTATGATCAAAGATATACTTCAGACTCTTATGATCTGTGTAAATGTGACACCTCTCACCAAACAAATAATGGCTCCAAATCTTCACTGCTAGAACAACTGCTGCTAACTCAAGATCGTGGGTAGGGTAATTACACTCGTGCCTTTTCAATTGCCTTGATGCATAAGCTATAACTTTTCCCTCTTGCATTAGCACACATCCCAAACCTTGCCTCGAAGCGTCACAGTAAATCACATACTCTTTTCCTGTTACAGGAAGTGCTAGAATAGGTGATGTAACTAATCTCTTTTTCAGCTCCTAAAAACTCTGTTCACACTTATCTAACCATTCAAACTTAGTATTCTTCCTTGTCAAAGCTGTTAAGGGTAATGCTAATCGTGAGAAATCCTCAACAAACCGCCTGTAGTATCCTGCCGAGCCTAGGAAACTACGTACCTCTGTCGCACTAGTCGGTCTTTCCGAGTTGACTACTGCTTTCACTTTATTCGGATCCACACTAACTCCATTTGCTGAGACAACATGCCCCAAAAATACTACCTGATTCAACAAAAATTCACATTTGGTGAATTTAGCATACAACTGTTTATCACGTAGTGTTTGTAGAATAATTCTCAGATGTTCCTCATCGGCTTTCTTGTCAACCGAATAAACTAGTATATCATCAATGAATACTATCACAAACTGATCCAAATACTGGTGAAAAATCCTGTTCATGAGGTCCATGAAAACTGCTGGTGCATTAATCAAACTGAATAGCATTACTAAAAACTCATAATGTTCGTACCTCGTTCTGAATGTTGTCTTAAGAATATCTTATTCCCTTACCTTTAACTGATGGTATCCTGATCTTAAATCAATCTTAGAAAACACCGATGCTTCTCTTAACTGGTCAAACAAGTCATCTATTCGGGGTAAAGGATACTTGTTACGTATCGTGACTTTATTTGACTGTCTATAATCAATACATAATCTAAGGGTACCATCTTTCTTCTTTACAAATAACACTGGAGCTCCCCATGGCGATACACTAGGTCTGATGTATTCCTTATCAACTTATCCTTGTAACTGCATATTCAGTTCCCTGATCTCACTTGGAGCCATTCTATACGGTGCTTGCGAAATAGGTGCTATTCCTGGTAACAGTTCAATAGTGAACTTAACTTCCCTATCAGCTGGCAATCCTGACAGATCTGCTTGAAAAACATCAAGAAATTCATTCACAACAAGAACATTTTCTGATTTTAGCTTTTCTTCCTACACCTCTACTACATGTGCAAGGAATGTCGTGCAACCTTTCCTCAACAACTTTTCAATTTTTAATGTTGAAATCAAACTCGTAGGGATAATCTTTCTTTCACTCCTGAAAACCACTTCAGCTAATCCTGGTTTCCTGAAAACAACTTTCTTTATAAGGCAATCTCTGAAAGCATAATGAGTAAATAAGAAATCCATCCCTAAGATTGCATCTCACACCTACAACTCTAGTGGAAGAAGATCCACTAACATATTGAGATATTCTACTAAGACCTCACAGTTCCTCAACACTGCATCGACTAGTAAAACATCACCAATTGGAGTGTATATATAACTAAACTCTCAAATAAAGGCTCTAGCTTTCTATTAAGCTTAACTAGAAATATACGACAAACTAAAGAATGCGTAGCACCTGGATCTATTAAAACACGTGCAGGTAAATTACAACTAGAAATTGTACTAGTAATCACATCTGGTGCATCCTTTGCTTCTTGCTGAGTCATAGCGTAGACCTTTCCCTGTTGCCTAGGTCTCCCTACAACTCTCTTCTATTTTGCACCACTGGTGCCCTCTCCTGCAGCTACTGGAACTCTCGGCTGCTCAACTGTTTGGGACTCAACTCCCTAGTCCGTATGTGCGGCTATCCATATCTGTGGACAATCCCTCTTGCCATGTCCTCGTTGTCCGCACTAGTAGCATGTACCAATACTCACAAGACAATGACCTCGATGATTCTTGCAACAAATTACACATGGAGTTTTCCTTGCTATACTGGCAATAGACTTTTGCCCTCTCTGCAATCTTGTTGCTAATCAAACAAACTAACTTGGTCCTCTTTAACTCTGCCTCTAATAGGCACTACCCACATTCATCTGCCTCGATGCCCGACTACTAGCTTAATTCTTAAAGTCTTATTGACTTGAAAACATTTACTTCGGGTGTGAACCTCTTTTGTTCACGACCTCGGTAACTGCTTGTTGTCGAAGCCCCGCAACTAGGCTCCACTACTAATTTAACCTCTATTATACTCTGTTCAACACGTAGAGCAGACGCTATTAGCTGAGAAAAGTCAGTCCACATAGAAATAGGTATAACTGGGTACGTATCTCAGGTTGTAACCCTCTATCAATCCTTTGATACGTGTCACTCTCAGATGCCACAATCATAATAGCATACTGTGAAAGTTCGGTACACCTTCTCTCGTACTCAGCCACTGAAAGTGACCCTTGCTTCAATTCTAAAAATTCATCCATCCTTGCCTCGCGGTACGTGCTAAGGTAATACTTATCTTCAAATATGCTTCAAAGTTTGCGACTAAAAAGTACGTGCATCACTACAATCGGCTAACATCGATTTCCATCATCCTTCGCTTCTTCAAGAGAGAAGAATGTGGCCAACTTAACTTTTCGCTCCTCAGAGTAACTCATCACATCAAAACATTTATCAAGCTTATTCAGCCAAACCTTAGCGTCAGCTGGATCTTTGGAACCCTCAAACACTGTGGCTCCTAATTCTTTTAGGTGATCTATTCTATATGTCTTGTTCGGATTACTTAGCCTTTCTCTCTATGGCTTACCTACCTCCTGTGAGGAATTAGCATGCTGCTTAATTCTGGCTCTTATCTGGACTCTCGGGGCACTAGATCCCCACTGGGATTGATCTTGGGTAGGATCCTGCGTCCCGTCCTGATCCTACCTGCATCGTCTGCTAGTACGTGGTGACACGACTTCTCTAACATATCAACATACTAGACATGTAATGAATACTCTCAAATGCACAATTCTAGACTTGTGTTCACATTCTAGTTCTAACTGGACTTACTATTATCTTTACTTGGATCATGCTCTGCTAGTTCTATTGAACTAACTCAATAACTTGCTATTCACTTTTCAGTTTCTTCTAGAGCTAACTTGCTCTGTCTCATTCCCATGGAGCTAGCCTGGCTCTGATACCAAGTTGTCACACCCCCTCCCAAGCTACCAGCTAACTTAGCCCGGCAGACGACGTGAAGACAACAGACATCGTTCACCTCCCTAACGATACTTGTTGACCCTGCTTTACCTGATAAGCATACTATACTTGTATAAGAAACACTATAAACATATCACAGCGGAATATCGACAATTACGTAACCTACGTAAGGAGTGACTCTACTTAAGACTCTCTTGAAAACTAAAACGAGCAAGAGCATCAGAACCACAAACAGGCCAAACCATTAATTATACAACCTCTAAAGCACATACAACTGTAACTACATAGTCCCCTCAAAATTAACTTCAACACATATGGACTTGCTATACAACACCAGCCACATACAAAATATCAAACTTTGGAGCTTCCAGCAGACTATGGCAGGTTATCAGGCACCGGGATCTCGATAACTACCTGAAAAGTTTGAAAACACTGAAAGAATGAGCTATGAAGCTCAGTGAGTGACTTGAGTTTAAAAGAAAACTATTAACTCGTAAATCATATCACCTGATCATCAATGAGCATATGCATCTGTAATCAAACGTTAAAAGTAACTGTGTAATCATAATAGCTTTTCAGGAAAACCAGCAAGTATGTCGTTAAATCTCGTAAAGCATATGAATGATATAAATCATTTTTAAAACATGTCACAATCCACGTTGTGTAGGGCACGCCCTGAACAACCAATGTTTACTCTACGATGTAGTGGGGCCCGCCCAGCACTCCCATCGTCCTTGTCGTAGTGGGGCCCGCCCAACACTCACGACAACATTATTGTCACGGAGTACACTCAAAGCCGACAACGAAAAAATGACTCGTGTGTGCACACGGTACCATAAAGCCTCGGGCTCAATATCTTAGAAAACATCATAAAAATGTTTGAACATGTCTGCTCATCTTTTCTTTCATAAAACTCAAGCTTACTCAACTTGTTCATAAAACTGAAAATCATTAAATCATACTTGCTAGTACATACTTGCTCGAATTCATAACATTTTCTTAAATTTTGACAATCAAGAACATATGGTCATGTATATATTTCATCAAGACATTTAGGCTCACAACGAGCACTTGAAATCATTTCTTAGAAAATATGAATACTCATAAACATGTGTTTCAAGGAAAACAGTTAGCATTGAAACCATTTCGTTTTAGCAAAACCTTGCATTTTCATAAGCATCATACAAGCGTATAGTTCATTTTCGAAGTTCGTTTTGTCACTCACACTGTTAAACTAGAACCTTGGCCCGTTCACTCGACCTATCTCCTCTTGGCCTGTCAAATAAACCAAATCCATGTATTATAACCTCAAGCTCATGACTTTTAACCTTAAAATTACAAAAACCACACCATCCAATTTTCCAGCATTTCACAGATTTTATACCATGTATTCAAACAGTCATAACTTCTTCATTACTTATCCAAAAAGGATGTACGGTATACCAAACTCTTCCTTTTTAAACCCTCTAAAAATCATATGAAGAAATGAAATTTATACTCCCAACGGATTGGTTCGAAAATACGTCGATAGCTTTTTCCCTAAAAACAACCTGCTGCTGTTTCCAGAATAAATATCCTACTGCACAACACATTTGTCCTACGATTTAAGACATATTCCAATCATTTTCTACTCACGATTTCTTCACAAAGGTTGTAGGAAATTCAATAAGCTTTCGAACCATACCTATTAGAGCTTCTGATTCCAAATCTACAGATCAAAACAACCAAAACATCAGAGGCTTCTCGGATTTGACAGCAAATTTCTGTCTTCTGCTTTCCTCTTCACAAAACTGTAACTTAAGTTCGGAATTAGCTCGAGCTTCCTTCACGAACTTTGTTCAAAAATGAATTAGCTTTCGAGAAAACCAAACCTCAATTCTTAACTCTTCTTGTTAAGCTCGAAATGATGAAAACATAAGAATATGGGAGAGTGATTACCTTGCTGTTATACTAATTTGCTTGAGTTCTCTCCCTCTCTTCTGCAATTCCAGCTCCAAAATCACCTTCTTCCTCTTCCTTTAAGCTTCTCCCACGAAACCCTCAGCTCATCTTTGATGAAATGAGAAGAAAATCGAAGGAACTTGGTTGTTTAAAAAGAAAACTATGGTGGGAGTCCCACCTTCCACTTTCTTTTTTTTTTGTTTTTCCTTTTCCTTTCCTTTCTTTTCTTTTCTTTTCTTTTTAAAACAAAACCAACCATAGTATTAACCCTTTCTTTCTTGTTTTCCTTTGTTTTTGTTTTTTTTTAAATTCCAAAGAAAGATCTTGGGTTTACAGATCTCGGGTTTACACCTATGATCTGCTTGCTAGTTTGGCCTGGACCAGACAATCCTTACGGAGGGCCTTGATCATGGAAGTCGGAACACCGTGAATTCTCGAAAGGGATACGATTTTCTTGTTGGTTTTCCTTCTTATTCCTCCCTACGACGTCTATTGTTTGGACGGATACTTGAAAATTTAAAGATTGAGGGTGACAATCACAAGATTCATTAAGAGTAAATGGATTCCTAATGGAATAAGAGTTATTATAGTATTAGGGTCTGGTCGAGAAAGCCTTGTCCCACAGGAGGATTGGCTTTGTCTACCCTACGGTGGCGGTCATTCTAAAACTTTTGGGTATCATTTAAAATTTTGAGTGACCTAGGGATCAGATGATAAAAATTTGGCAAAACCTGATTGGATTTTCAAAACATTTTTTGCGAGACTAATACAAAGATTTTCATTTTTCAGCAACAAAAGTGTCAAACGCTTTTAACGCTCCTTTAGCTTCCGTTAAGTTAGTCGGCGATAATGTTTTGTGGAAAAATAATATTAACACGATTTTGATAAATGACGACCAAGAGTTCGTGTTCACTGAGGAGAGTCCTCAGGTGCCTGGTCCAACAGTCCTATTCAACGATCTACAAACCTTCCAGTCCTTGGTGCAAACCAGGGAACAGGAAGCTGAGGCAAGTGTTGCCTTTTGACCTTTTCATAGGGGATTGACCTCTGGGACAAAGTTTGTAGGCACTTTAAGCCCTAATGGGAAGAAGGGGATGTTGAAAGAGGATAGGGTTGACCGCGCTACCGCCCTAAAAGGCAAAGAAATAAAGGAAGTTGCGAGAAAGTGTTTCTACTGCGACGGGGACAGACACCTGAAAAGGAGTTGTCCCAAGTTCCTTGACAAAAAGAAGATGACAGGTAAATGTGATTTACTTGTCACAGAAACTTGTTTAGTAGAAAGTAATGACTCTGCCAGGATATTGGATTCAGGCGCCGCTAACCAGGTTTGCTCTTCTTTTCAAGGATTAAGTTCCTGGCAGCGGCTGCAATAGGGTGAGATAACACTCAGGGTTGGATCCGGAGAAGTTGTTTCAGCTGCAGCAATAGGCACGATAAAGCTGTTTTTTGGCGGGAAGTACTTATTATTGAATAATATGTACATAGTTCCTGGGTTTACAAAAAACCTAGTTTCTATATCCTGCCTTTTAGAATAAAATATTTCTGTTTCTTTCAAGAGTAATAAAGCGTTTATTTCTCGAAATGAAAATTTGATTTGTTCTGCTTCGCTTGAGAGCAATTTATATGTTTTGAACCCTTATTCGGTCAAAAGTGTTTTGAATATTGAATTGTTTAAAACAACTGAAACGCGAACTAAAAGAGTAATGGTTTCTCCAAAAGAAAGTGCTCATCTTTCGCATCTAAGGTTAGGCCACATAAATCTCAATAGGATCGAGAGACTAGTGAAGAGCGAACTTCTAAGTGAGGTGGAAGAAAACTCTTTACCGATTTGTGAGTCATGTCTTGAAGGCAAAATGACCAAACGTCCTTTTAGTGGAAAAGGATATAGAGCCAAGGAGCCCCTTTAGCTTATACATTTTGACCTTTGTGGTCCGATGAATGTTAAAGCACGAGTTGGTTACGAATACTTCGTATCTTTCATAGATGACTATTCGAGGTATGGGTACATTTACCTAATGCATAGGAAGTCTGAAACTCTTGAAAAGCTCAAGGAATTCAAGACTGAGGTTGAGATCCTGTTAGGTTAAACGATTAAAACACTTCGATCGGATCGAGGTGGAGAGTATATGGACACTGAATTCTAGGACTATATGATAGAACATGAAATTACGTCCCAACTGTCAGCCCTGGTATGCCACAGCAGAATGGGGTATCAGAGAGGAGAAATCGAACCCAGTTGGACATGGTTCGGTCGATTATGAGCTATGCTCGTCTCATTGATTCTTTTTGGGGTTACGTAGTGGAGACTGCGGTATACATTTTAAACATAGTTCCGTCGAAAAGTGTTTGTGAAACACCTTTCGAACTCTGACACGGTCGTAAAACTAGTTTACGTCATTTCAGAATTTGGGGATGCCCGACCCATGTGTTGGTGTCAAACCCGAAGAAGTTGGAACCCCGTTCAAAGTTCCTCTTTGTAGGTTTCCCAAAAGAGACTAGGGGTAGTTTCTTTTACGATCCTAAGGAAAATAGGGTGTTTGTGTCGACAAATGGCACTTTCCTTGAGAAAGACCACATCAGCGATCACTTACCAAGGAGTAAGATTGTGTTAAATGAAATGGACAGTACATCAGCAAGTGTTGTTGATCCTAGCTCGTCTAGTCAAGTCCGTTCCCAAGAGTTGGGAATGCCTCGACGTAGTGGAAGGGTTGTGAGACAGCCTGAACGTTACATGGGTTGAGCTGAAACCCAGGTCATCACTCCTAATGATGACTGCGGGGATCCATTGACCTATGATCAGGAAATGGCAGACGTTGACAAAGACGAATGGATTCAAGCTATGGACCAGAAAATGGAGTCGATGTACTTCAATTTCATCTGGGAACTTGTGGACCAACTGGATGGGGTTAAACCTATTGGTTGCAAGTGGAACTACAAGCGTAAACGTGGCGTAGATGGGGAGGTGCAGACCTTTAAAGCTCGACTAGTGGCAAAGAGTTTTACCCAAGTGGAAGGGGTTGACTATGAGGAAATCTCTTCACCTGTTGCGATGGTAAAGTCAATTAGAATCCTTCGGGCCATTGCCGCATATTATGACTATGAGGTATGGAAGATAAATGTCAAGACCGCCTTTCTAAATGGTAACCTTGACGAGACCATCTACATGGACCAACCCAAGGGGTTCATTGCCCAAGGCCAAGAGCAAAGAGTGTTTCAGCTTAAAGGTTTATTTATGCACTGAAACAAGCCTCGAGGTCTTGGAATATAAGGTTTGATGAGGCGATCAAATCTTACGGCTTTGATAAAAATGTTGACGAGCCTTGTGTCTACAAGAAAATCGTTAACAGTACTGTCGCATTTCTAATATTGTATGTGGATGATATCCTTCTCATTAGGAATGAGGTAGGATTTCTTACTGACATTAAGGAATGGTTGGCTTCGAAATTCCAAATGAAAGATTTGGGAGAGGTTAAGTATGTTCTAGGTATCCAGATAGTCCGAAACCGGAAGAACAGAACGCTAGCCATGTCTCTGGTGTCTTATACAAACAAGATGTTGTCTAGATATAAGATGCAGAACTCCAAGAAGGGTTGACTACGCAAGAAGGAATTCACTCGTTCCGGACTTAGGGAAACTAGAGGGGTTGTTCCCTTAAGTGCTGACTCCAAGGCTTGAACAACGGGGCCGCACTCTCTCATTGGCCTGAGAGTGTTGTTGTTTATGGTTGGACCATGCAACGTTGTTGTTCATTAGTGGAGCAGTGAGACTTAAGAAGAAAGAGGTAGATACAGGGGTAAAACGGTAATTTGACCCAGTAGTATCTACGAACAACCTGTGAAGGGTCGACTCACGAGTATTAGTTATATCGATGGACACAACTTGTCCTAAAGTGATGAGAGTGCAGCTACTGGCTTTAGTGGAGTGTTACCGTAGCTAATGAATGTTGAATAACCGGGTCAAAGGGTTTGACAGGTTAGTATCGGATCATTGGAGCTCGTCACGTGTAGGTCCATTAGGTCCCTCGATTGACTCAAATTGGACAAATTGACGGTTTAAAGTTTGGTGTGAATTTAAAGTGTTCAAATTCATTATTTGGGTATATATGTCATTTATATGAGATATAGATGACATAATCTATAGTTTGATGTGAATGAGATTCATAATCAACTATAGTATAGCCTAACTGATTAATTAGTGCTAATTGGAGAAATTGAATGGAGAGAAATTAAATTGAATGTGATTCAATTTAAAAATCCACAATTATGCAAGATACCTTATAATATGTGATATGCAAATATGATTTGTATATTATATGGTTGTGGTAAAATTGTGATTTGGTGGAGGTTTTAACTCCATCACACAATAGTATTTAAAATTAGGTGGGTAGCATTAATTTCCGTGAGATGAATGTTAATAGTTTGCATTTTTGGATGTTTTCGATTTTTGGTACTTTTTTTTATTTACATTAAAGTTGATGAAATCATTGTAAGGTCCCGTTGTTTTGGAAATGTTTTAATGTAAATCGAGTGTGTAAGTCCGTGTCGTTCGTGGCAAGAGTTGTCGTGAAGAAAACAGAGAAAAATGGGTGATTTTGGTGAAAAACAGCAAAAGTTGTTTGCTGGAAGTTCATCATCGTCGTGACGTTGTTCATCAGCGTTGCGACGCCATCCTTGTTGCTGGAGACTGCTGCAGTGCAACGTTGCAACGCCACAACGTTGAGAACGCTAGGAGTGACGCTATATAGTACAGCGTTGCAACGCAAGCAACCACATTGCAACGCTGTAGCGTAGTGGTGCATGGAGCGTGAGAAAAACGGGGGCGTGGATCGTGGGCAGCGGTTTGAGTCCGGGTTGATGCAACTACCCTTTTCATTTTTTTAATTTTATTTTTCTTTGTAAAAATGTTTTTATAAATGTATTTTATTTAATTATTTTAATTAATATTAATCAAATTGTTATATTAATGTTAATTAATTTTATTTTATTCTCCTAGGCTTCCAAAAATTGGTCCAATAATGCAATTTAATTATTTTATGCATGAGATTTATGATTTAATTATTCTATGTGCATAATGTATGTCATATAGATTTAAAATCCCACTTTAGGTTAAACATTTCATGCATAATATTTATATTATAAGAGTTATAATATATGCTATCCATGATAGGATTATATTATAAGAGTTATTTAATATAAGTGTTATATTTTTAAATTAAAAGCATGTTCATGCATTTAATTCATGTGATGAATGTATGTTATAGTATAGTATTATTCATGTGATGAATGATCAAGCACTATAACATAGAAATGCATGTAACCTAAGTTCATTATTAGTTTTAAATTGTTTAAAACTTGAATAATTAGACTTCGGGTTTCTAGTTCTAATAAGATTAGAATTAGGAAATCAAATATGACCTTTGAATGGAGACTGATAAGTAACTCTGTCTAAGGAACGTTTTGTCTAAGGCTGGGGTATTTAAGTTGACGCTTGCGGAACACCCCTACCTGAAAACCGACATGGGAGTGAATTCGGTCTGGAGATTCTTAGGTTATATTCTCGTGTGTGTCGTTAATTAAGAGTTAATTAATTTACTTACATAGACCGAAGTTAATAATGTGATTATAGACTTAGGCTAATCCAATATAAGAGTTATATTGGTAGACTTAGGTAAATTTTAGCCAGTTTATCTAGGTCAATCCCGAATATTTTAAAGTGCTGAGTGGGAGGAAATAAAGTGTATGAGATACATTTAATATTCCATCCGCAAATCTCCGTTAAGTTCGCACCGTGAGATCCATGCTCGGCATCGTGACGCAAATGGGAGCGTTTCCCTACGAGTGGCATTTATATGGGTCATTATGAACGTGAATGGAGAGAGTACTTATTGTGAGTGGGAGCGGGATCTGTGAAAACGGGACCAACGGTCTCTTCTTTCGATTCACACCGTGAGACGCCGATGATTTGCCTGCTAGTTTGGCCTTGACCAGACAATCCCTACGGAGAGCCTTGATCATGAGAGTCGGAACACTATGAATTCTCGAAAGGGATACGATTCCTTGTTTGTTTTCCTCCTTAGTCCTCCATACGGCGGCTATTGTTTGGACGGATACTTGAAAATTTAAAGATTGAGGGTGAAACTCACAGGATTCATTAAGAGTTAATGGATTCAGATCGAAAAATGGTAACTGGGATGCCTTATGGAATAAGAGTTATTCTTGTATTAGAGTCTGGTCGAGAAAGTCTCGTCGTAGAGGAAGAGTGAGTTTGTCTACCCTACGGTGGCGGTCATTCTAATCCTTTAGATTATCATTGCAAATTTTGAATGACCTAGGGATCATAGAATTAAAATTTGCTAAAACCCTATTGTATTTTAAAAAATTTTTGCGCGACTAATACAAAGTTTTAACGCTTTTAACGCTCCTTTAGCTTCCGTTAAGTTAGTCGGCGATAGTATTTCGTGGAAAAACAATATAGATACGATTTTGGTAAATGACGACCAAGAGTTCGCACTCACTAAGAAGGGTCCTCAGGTGCTCGGTTCAACAGTCCAATTCAACGATCTACAGACCTTCCAGTCCTTGGTGCAAACTAGGGGACAGGAAGCTGAGGCAAGTGTTGCCTTAAGATCTTTTCACACGGGTTCGACCTCCGGGATAAAGTTTTTAGACTCTTCAGGCCCTAAGGGGAAGAAGGAGAAGTTGAAGGAAGTTAAGGTTGATCGTGTTGCCGCCCTTAATGGCAAACAAATTAAAGATGTTGTCAGAAAGTGTTTCTACTGCAATGGGGACGGACACCTAAAAAGTAATTGTCCCAAATTCCTTGATGAAAAGAAGATGACAGGTAAATGTGATTTACTTGTCACATAAACTTGTTTAGTGGAGAGTAATGACTCTTTCTGGATATTGGATTCAGGCGCCACTAATCATGTTTTCTCTTCTTTTCAAGGATTAAGTTCCTGACAATCTCTGCAAGAGGGTGAGATAACACTAAGGGTTAGATCCAAAGAAGTTGTCTCAGCTGCAGCAATAGGCACGGTGAAGTTGTTCTTTGGCGGGAAGTACTTATTATTGGATAATATGTACATAGTTCCTAGGTTTACAAGAAACCTAGCATCATTTCCTGCCTATTAGAACAAAATATTTTTGTTTCTGTCAAGAGTAATAAAGTGTTTGTTTCTAGAAATGGAAATTTTATTTGTTCTGCTTCGCTTGAGATCAATTTATATGTTTTGAACCCTGATTCGGTCAAAAGTGTTTTAAATACCGAATTGTTTAAAACAGCTGAAACGCGAACTAAGAGATTAAAAGTTTCTCCAAAAGAAAGTGCCCATCTTTGGCATCTACGGTTAGGCCACATTAATCTCAATAGGATTGAGAGACTAGTGAAGAGTGGACTTCTAAGCGAGTTGAAAGAAAACTCTTTATCAGTATGTGAGTCATGCCTTGAAGGCAAAATGACCAAACATCCTTTCAGTGAAAAAGGATATAGAGCCAAGGAGCCCCTTGAGCTTATACATTCTGACCTCTGTGGTCTGATGAATGTTAAAGCACGAGGAGGTTACGAATACTTCGTATCTTTCATAGATGACTATTCGAGATATGGGTACATTTACCTAATGCATAGGAAGTCTGAAACTCTTGAAACGTTCAAGGAGTTTAAGACTGAGGTTGAGAACCTGTTAGATTAATCGATTAAAACACTTTGATCGGATTGAGGTGGAGAGTACATGGACACTGAATTCTAGGACTATATGATAGAACATGGAATTTATAAACCCGAGATCTCTCTTCGGAATTTCCTTGTTAGGAAAGAAAAGGAAAAGTTAGTTATATGTTGCCTTTGTTTTGTTTTAAAAAGAAAAGAAAAGAAAGAAAGGGATAAAGGAAAGAAATGGAAAAGAAAAAGAAAAGAAAAAGCAAAAAGACAAAAAGGGACAAAACATCCCCCGCAAGGTTTTCGTTAAATCATTTTAAATTCATTTCCATCTCATTTCTCACAAAATAATCAGAGGGTTTCGTGGGAGGAGCATAAAGGAAGAGGAAGAAGGTGAAGTTTTGGTTTTGAGCTTGAAGAAGAAAGGAGAAAGGTTTGTTCAAGGTTCCATGGAAATTCAATGTTGAATTCAACTCTGTTCTGATATTTTGTTCATTTCGAGCTCAAAAAGAAGAGGTAATAGTTGAGGTTTCGTTTTCTTGAAAGTTAATTCATTTTTGAACAAAGTTCATGAAGGAAGCACGAGCCAATTCTCATCTTAAGCTACTCTATTGTGAAGAGGAAGGCAGATGACAGATTTTGCTGTCAAATCCAAGAAGTCTCTGGATTTTGGGTTATCCTGATCTGTCGAGTTGGAATCAGAAGCTCTAATAGGTATGGTTGGAAAGCTTATTGAATTTCCTACAACTGTTGTGAAGGAATCGTGAGTAGAAAACGATTGTAAGATGTGTTGATTTTCATGTCAAGTTTCGGGTTGCAGCAGGGAAACGAAACTGGAATAGCAGAAGTTTGTTCCTAGCGAAGAATCTTTTGAGGTATTTTAGAAAATATTCGTTGGGAATCTCAATTTCATTTCTTCACATAAATTTTAGAGGGTTCAAAAAGGAAGAGTTTGGTATACAGTACATCCTTTTTGGATAAGTAATGAAGAAGTTATGACTGGTTGAATATAGGGTATAAAAGCTGTGAAATGCTGGAAAATTGGATGGTGTGGTTTTTGTAATTTTAAGGTTAAAAATCATGAGCTTGTGGTTTTAATACATGGATTTGGTTTGTTTGACAGGCCAAGAGGAGATAGGTCGAGTGAACGGGCCAAGGTTCTAGTTTAACACTGTGAGTGACAAAACGAACTTCGAAAATGAACTATACGCTTGTATTATGCTTATGAAAATGCATGGTTTTGCTAAAATGAAATGGTTTCAATGCTTACTGTTTTCCTTGAAACACATGTTTATGAGTATTCATATTTGCTAAGAAATGATTCAAAGTGCTCGTTGTGAGCCTAAATGTCTTGATGAAATTTTTACATGAGCATATGTTCTTGATTGTCGAAATTTATGAAAATGTTATGATTTCGCGTAAGTATGATTTAATGATTTTCAGTTTTATGAACAAGCTGAGTAAGCTTGAGTTTTATGAAAGAAAAGATGAGCACACATGGTCAAACATTTTTATGATGTTTTCTAAGATATTGAGCCCGAGGCTTTATGGTACCGTGTGCACACAGGTCATTTTCTGTTGTCGACGTTGAGTGTACTCCGTGACAACAATACTGCCGTGAGTGCTGGGCGGGCCCCACTACATCGTAGAGTAAACATTGGTTGTTCAGGGCGTGCCCTACACAACGTGGATTGTGACATGTTTTAAAAGGATTTCTATCATTCATATGTCTTACGAGATTTTAACGACATACTTGCTGGTTTTTCTGAAAAGCTATTATGATTACACAGTTACTTTTAACGTTTGATTACAGATGCATATGCTCATAAATGGCCAGGTGATATGATATACGAGTTAATAGTTTTCTTTTAAACTCAAGTCACTCACTGAGCTTCATAGCTCATTCTTTCAGTGTTTTTCCCACTTTTCAGGTAGAGATCGAGCTCTCGGTGCCTGATAACCTGCCATAGTCTGCTGGAAGCTCCACAAGTTTGATATGTTGTACGTGGGTGGAGTTGTATAGAAAGTCTATATGTATAGAAGAAAGACTATGAAGTTATGTTTATGTGTACATTCTAGGTTGTGGTTGTGTAAACCATGGTTGGGTATGTTTTTGGTTATGACGTTCACATACGTTTCAGTTTTCCAAAGAGTCTTAAGTAGGGTTACTCCTTACGTAGGTTACGTAATTGTCAATATTCAGCTGTGTTATGTTTAAAAGTGTTTCTTATGCAAGTATAGTATGCTTATCGTAAAGCGGAGTTCAACGGTGTATCGTTAGAGAGGAACGATGATCGTTGGCTTCACGCCCGATATCTGGGCTAAGTTAGTTAGTCAGTAGTCGGGAGGGGTGTGATGAGAATAACACCCCAACTCGGCTTTGGTATACCATAGCAGAATGATGTATCGGAGAGGAGAAACAGAACCCTGTTGGACATGGTTCGGTCGATGATGAGCAATGCTCGTCTCCCTGATTCTTTTTGGGGTTACGCAGTGGAGATTTGGGGTATACATTTTGAACACAGTTCCGTCGAAAAGTGTTTGTGAAAAACATTTCGAACTCTGGCATGGTCGTAAGACCAAATTAAGTCATTTCAGAATTTGGGGATCCCAACCCATGTGTTTGTGTCAAACCCGAAGAAGTTGGAACCCCGTTCAAAGTTGTGCCTGTTTGTAGGTTACCCAAAAGAGACTAGATGTGGTTTCTTTTACGATCCTAAGTATAATAGGGTGTTTGTGTCGACAAACGCCACTTTCCTTGAGGAATACCACATCAGGGATCACTTACCAAGGAGTAAGATTGTGTTGAATGAACTGGACAGTTCATCAGCAATAGTTGTTGATGGTTCTAGTACGTCAACAAGTGTTGTTGATCCTAGCTCGTCTAGTCAAGTGTGTTCCCAAGAGTTGGGAATGCCTCGACATAGTGGGAGGGTTGTGAGACAGCCTGAACGTTACATGGGTTTAGTTGAAACCCAAGTCGTCAACCCTGATGATGACTGCGAGGATCCATTGACCTATGATCAGGCAATGGCGGACGTTGACAAAGACGAATGGATTAAAGCTATGGACCAGGAAATGGAGTCGATGTACTTCAATTCCCTCTAGGAGCTTGTGGACCAACCGGATGGGGTAAAACCTATTGGTTGCAAGTGGATCTACAAGCGTAAACGTGGCGTAGATGGGAAGGTGCAGACCTTCAAAGCTCGACTAGTGGCAAAGGGTTTTACCCAGGTGGACGGGGTTGACTATGAGGAAACCTTTTCACCTATTGCCATGGTAAAGTCGATTAGAATCCTTCCGGCCATTGCCGCATATTATGACTATGAGGTATGACAGATATGTCAAGACCGCCTTTCTGAATGGTAGCCTTGACGAGACCATCTACATGAACGAGCCCAAGGGGTTCGTTGTCGAAGGCCAAGAGTAAAAGGTTTGTCGGCTTCAAAGGTCTATTTATGGACTGAAACAAGCCTCGAGCTCTTGGAATATAAGGTTTGATGAGGCGATCAAATCATATGGCTTTGATCAAAATGTTGACGAGCCTTGTGTTTATAAGAAAGTCGTTAACTGTACTGTCGCGTTTCTTATATTGTATGTGGATGATATCCTTCTCATTGGGAATGAGGTGGGATTTCTTACTGACATTAAGAAATGGCTGGCTTCACAATTCGAAATGAAAGATTTGGGAGAGGCACAGTATGTTCTAGGTATCAAGATTGTCTGGAACTGGAAGAACAGAACGCTAGCCATGTCTCAAGCGTCTTATATTGACAAGATGTTGTCTAGATATAAGATGCAGAACTCCAAGAAGGGCTTGCTGCCTTTCAGGCATGGGGTTCACCTGTCTAAGCATCAATGTCCTAAGACGTCTCAAGAGGTTGATGATATGAGACGAATCCCCTATGCTTCAGCTGTAGGGAGCCTAATGTATGCCATGTTGTGTACTAGGCCCCGACATCTGTTATGCAGTTGGGATAGTCAGTAGGTATCAATCCAATTCAAGATTAGATCACTGGACAGCCGTAAATGCAATCCTCAAGTATCTTAGGAGAACGAGGAACTACAGCCTTGTGTAAGGGAGTGGGGATTTGATCCTTACGGGATACACATATTCTTATTTTCAGAACGATAAGGATTCTAGGAAATCCACTTCGGGGACAGCCTTGATTCTGAATGGAGGAGCTGTAGTGTGGTGAAGCATCAAGCAGGGATGCATCGCTGATTCCACGATGGAAGCCGGGTATCTTGCAGCTTGTGAAGCTGCAAAGGAAGTTTTTTGGCTCAGTAAGTTCATGACGGATTTGGAAGTTGTTCCAAATATGAACTTGTCAATCACACTATTTTGAGACAACAGTGGTGCAGTAGCCAACTCGAGAAAACCTCGGCGTCATAAAAGCGGCATGCATATAGAGCGTAAGTATCACTTGATACGGGAGATTGTGCACCGTGGAGACGTGACAGTCACGCAGATAGTTTTGGAGCACAACGTTGCTGATCCATTTACCAAGGCCCTCACGGCTAAGGTGTTTGAGGGTCACCTAGAGAGTCTAGGTCTTCGAGTGCTTCCTGACTAGGGCACAACGTTGTATTACTTTATTGTACATTTGAGAAATGCATCATGTACTCCACTACCTTAGTCCAAGTGGGAGTTTGTTGGGATGTATGTCCTCATCTCGTGTAGTTTGTAATATTCCAAGTTCTAAATAAATAATTGTTATTTATTTGAACTTTGTGTCTCACATTTTTCATAAACTTAATCTAATAAACTAAGCTCCTTGGTCATTGTATTATGAGATAAGTAAGAACTTGAACGATGTGTAGTGGACACACAGGGAGGATCACGTTCGAGTTAATAACTCGAACGATCTACAATATATGGATAGGGTTGGAGACCTAATCCTGGATACACTATGGATGCGACCCATTTTGTATTAGATACAAACGAGATGATCTGACTCGTTCATGAGGTTGACATGCGAGTGGGGGCATCCTGTGCAATGAGATTGTACATGACTGGACCGTGAATTATTAGACTTACTGATGTAACATCGTTAACAGTATAGAGCTAATAATTTCGTAGATTACCATTAGTGACTACACCTTATTCCCGAGCGTGTCACGGACTCCTGTATGCGAGGGTCTGTCCTTTGACTAGTACGGGTGAGGGTGGCCACTGTTGCTCGCCCAATATGACTATCTTCTCATGGGCAGTCCCACGTGGGGAGCTGGGAACTTGACAACACAAGAAGGAATTCACTCGTTCCCGACTTAGAGAAACTAGAGGGGTTGTTCCCTTAAGTGCTGTCTCTAGGGCTTGAACAACGGAGCCCCACTCTCTCATTGGTCTAAGAGGGTTGTTGTTTATGGTTGGACCATGCAACGTTGTTGTTCATTAGAGGAGCAGTGGGACTTAAGGAGCAAGAGGTAGACACAGGGATAAAACGGTAATTTGACCTAGCAGAACAACCTGTGAAGGTCGACTCACGGGTATTGGTTACATCGATGGACACAACTTGTCCTACAGTGATGAGAGTGCAGCTACAGGCTTTAGTGGAGTGTTACCATAGCTAATGAATGTTGAATAACCGGGTCAAAGAGTTTACAGGTTAGTCTCGGATTATTGGAGCTCGTCACGTGTAGGTCCATTAGGACCCTCAGTTGGCTCAAATTGGACAAATTGAGGGTTTACAGTTTGGTGTGAATTTGAAATGTTCCAATTCATTATTTGGGTATATATGTCATTTATATGAGATATAGATGACATAATATATAGTTTAATGTGAATGAGATTCATAATAAACTATAGTATAGCCTAATTGATTAATTAGTGCTAATTGGAGAAATTGAATTGAGAGAAATTAAATTGAATGTGATTCAATTTAATAATCCACAATTACGCAAATGAGATTTGTATATTAAGGTATGAGATACCTTATAATATGTGATATGCAAATATGATTTGTATATTATATGGTTGTGATAAAATTGTGATTTGGTGGAGGTTTTAACCCCATCACACAATAGCATTTAAAGGCTTTGCAAGAAGCCTTTGGGGTGCTATCTTGCCATTTTTCGGATTTCCATCCAAAGAGGGCAAGTGATTCTCTCTCAAATCCTCTCTCAATTCTCCAAAATTCTCTTCTCACCCAAAACCAAAGGGAGTCCCACACACTCTCCCTCAACCTCCCGAGAACAACCGAGAAGACGTTTTAGAGGTGTCTCCCTGTTCGGATCGAGGATCGAGTTCGAGGAGTTCGTTGGTACGAGAGAGATCGTGACCCGAGAAGGAGAAAACGTTGAAGAAGTGTTCTTCAAGAGGTTAGTATCCATTATACTTACTATTTTCTCTACTATTTTGCATGTTTAGCCTAGGATCTATGAGATAGATTCAATTTTAAGATAGGAAAAACACAACGGATCAACGACGTTTCACAACGTCTTCCACTGCGGGAATTCAAAATCCCATCAAGACTTTACCATCGCAACAGGCGAAAAGGTTTCTTCATAGTCCACCCCTTCAACCTTGGTATAACCCTTTGCTGCTAGTCTTGGTTTAAAGGTTTGCACCTTTCCATCTACACCACGCTTTCTTTTGTAGATCCACTTACAACCTATACGTTTTACCCCATCAGGTTTATCTACAAGATCCCGAATAGAATTAAAGTGCATAGACTCCATTTCTTGGTCCATGGTTATGACCCATTTTTCTTTGTCAACCATTGCTTGATTATAAGTCAATAGATCCTCACAATCGTCATCTGATATGATAACTTGGATTTCAGATAAACCCATATAACGGTCAGGTTGTGTTATAACCCTCCCACTACATCGAGGCACTCTCTATTCTTTACATGGACACTCTTGACTAGACAATCTAGTATCAACGACTCTTGTTGACATATTAGCATCATTAGCAACCTTTGTTGTTATTCTGTCTATCTCACTCAACACAATTTTACTTCTTGGCTTGTTGTCCCCGATGTGGTCCTCCTCTAAGAAAGTGGCATTTTTCGACACAAGTACCTTGTTTTCCTTAAGATCATAGAATAATCCACCTCTTGTCTCTTTTGGGTAGCCGACAAATAGGCACAATTTTGAACGTGAATCCAATTTCTTTGGGTTTGTAACAAGCACATGTGTTGGACATCCCCAAATTCTGAAATGACATAAACAACCTTTACGTCCTTTCCATAGTTCAAGTGTTTCAGAAACACTCTTTGATGGCACATTGTTCAAAATGTATATTGCACTCTCTACTGCATAACCCCAAAAAGAATCAGGGAGATGAGCATAACTTATCATTGGTCGAACCATGTCCAACAAGGTTCTATTTCTCCTTTCCGATACACCATTCTTCTGAGGAATACCGGGTGCTCAGAGTTGGGATGTAATTCCATGTTCTATCATATAGCTCTGGAATTTTAAATCCATGTACTCTCCACCTCGATCTGATCGAGGTGTTTTAATTGTTTTACCTAATTGATTCTCAACTTCAACCTTGAATTTCTTGAGCTTTTCAAGTGTTTCAAACTTATGATGCATTAGGTAAATATGTTCAAATCTTGAATAATCATCTATAAAAGTGATGAAATATTCATAACCTCCTCTGGCTTTAACATTCATCGTACCACAAAGGTCTGAATGTATAAGCTCAAGCGATTTTTCGGCTCTATAACCTTTTCCACTAAAAGGTCTTTTAGTCATTTTTTCCTTCTAGGTAGGATTCACATACATATTTTCTTCTAACTCATTTAGAAGTCCATTCTTTACCAATCCCTCAATCCTATTGAAGTTAATGTGACTCAATCTAAGATGCCAAAGATGAACATTTTTTTAGGAGAAATTTTACGTTTCTTATCAATTCGTGTATTTTCTATTTTGAATAATTTAGTGTTTAAAACTATTTTAACCGAATAAAACCTTGCAAATAATTCTCAAGAAGAAAAACACATTGTTCAATACTTTTTCAAAGAAATAAACATTTTATTTAATTGAAAATAAATTGAAGTACATTATTTGCTAAGGCAAGAAATAAAAATAAGGTTTCTAATAAACCCTAAAACTACATACATGTTATCAAATAACAACATTTTTTTGCCAGACAATTGCTCTTTATTTGCTCATTTTCTTTTTCTTTTGTATCTTCTTAAGTTCAGAAGAATAAATGTAGTACTTGGTTCCAGAAGTTGAACCCTTCTGAAAACTGTTGGAATGGGCAAACAGAATTGCCTCTCCATTCTCTTGTCCCTTATCATTCATAAGAGACTAGTAAGTCTGTAGCTCATTTAGTAGAGAAGTCAGATCATACTCTATGTTGTCCATCGTTGCATTGTTGCAGAATTGTAGAAAACTGTTCGGAAGAGATTCTAGGATGAATGATACTTGACTTCTCTCGTCTATTACCGCCCCGTTCATTTCCGCTATGTTGAAGTGAACCATCAGATTGAGAACATGTTCTCAATCTGGCGTTCCCTCTTCCATGTGCGCGTTGTAAACGTACTTCAGGGCTTCATGCCGAATTTGTTTGGACGGTTGTCTAGACAAATTTAGCATAAAATTCATGATCTCACGAGCTGAGACCTTGCCCTCAACCTCCTGGCTAAAACATTAGATATGCTAGCCAGGATGTAGGCTTTTTCCTTCTCATTGGCATTCATCCAGTTGTCATACGCATCCTTAACAGATTGTGGTGCGTTTTGAGCTGGGAATTGAGGACACTCCTCATTGAGAACGAATTAAAGATCATGTGCAACAAAGATTATGTTGAGCCTTTTCTTCCAAGTCATTATGTTCTCTCCAGTTAATTTTTTCGCGCCCAATAAGGAAATAATTGAGTTAGACATTTTGTTGAAATTTACAAATAAAACTTGTATAAGTTTCTCGCCAAAAACTATGTAATCCAATCATATTTTAGCTAATTATCTAATGAATTCTAGATCGTTAATAATTTGCAATGATACTCCAAAGGTTAAGAGTGTATGACACCGAAGGGTAATAAAAAACACTCCTCCTCTTGATCAAGACATTCTTGACCAAAACCTAATGCCAGAATAACTCTTTTTTCTATAGGCTTTAGTTACCATTATTTGGCCAGGATACATACAATTCTTATGTACCTTGTGAGTGTAACCCTCTATCTTTAGACCCTAGAGTCCCCATCCTACAAAATCCGCTGAAGGGAAGACTAGGTTGAAAAACAGACTAAGGAAATCTTTATCCCTTTCGGGTGTCCATTGTGTTCGATCCCCTATGATCAAGCCATCCGAAGGGATTGTCTGGTCCATGCCAAACTAGCATGCTTACCATAGTGATCTCACGGTGTGAACCGATATAAGAGACCATAGGTTTTTGTTTTCACTAAACCTGCTCCCACTCACTATATGTATCCTCTCCATTCACCTTGCTATTGAAGCATACAAACACCATCCGAATGGGGACGCTCACGTTTGCGCCACGAGGCCAAGTATGAGTCTCACGGTGTGAAAATCCCCAAAGAGATGTAGGTGGAATTATATGTATCATATTCACTTTTCCTCCCACTAGATACTTTAACTCTATAGAAAATTGACCTCAGTTAAACCCGGCTAATGGTTTTACCTAAACTTATCAATATAACTCTTATACTAATAATCAATATAACTCTTATATTGATTTTATCATAAGTTTGCTAAGATAACTTTTATATTAAACTTAGGATTTCTAGTTTATTAACCCCTTAATAAACCTGCTGACGCTACATAATTTATAAACCCTCTAATTAAAATTCACTCCCAGGTCAGTTCCCAGGTAGGGGTGTTCCATTTTCGTCAGTTTAAATACCCTAGCCTAGACAGAACCTTCCTTAGACAAAGTTCTTCTTTTAATCATTGCTTATAAATTACATGGTTCCTAAATTCTAATCTAATTAGAACTAGATAACCTAATGTCTATTAATTTCATGTTCTAAACATGTTATAACTAATGAATTTTAACCTTAGGTGACATGCAATTCAATGTTATTGTGCTTGATCATTCATCACATGAATAATGAAACATACACAACAAATTCATCTCATGAAAAATATGCATGTTAATGCTGTCCAAAAATTAATATAACACCTTATATTAATTATACATGCAAACTATATAATATAGCACTTTATATTATAAATGATGCATGGAAATGCTTAACCAAGGTGGGATATCTAAATAAAAGCATACATTATGCATGGCAATAATTATACAATAATTTCATAAATTAAATAGCAAAATTAGACCATTTTTCGCACCCTAAAATTAATTTCAATTAATATAATCTAATTATATAATTAAAATTAATAATATTGAATAAAATTAAACATAAAACGTTTTTATATTTAATATATATAATAAAAACGCATTTTCGTTTGTTGGTGCCCTCATGAAACGCCTACGGCGTTGCAACTCTGATGTTTGCCCGTTTCTACCCGTTGGAGGGCTTGGCAAAACGCCTTCAGCTTCGGCGTTGCAATGCCCGTGTTAGCATTGATGGAGATTTGATCTCCTTGAGCAGTGAAAACCTTTTTGGGATCGTTAATGTGCTTGATTGTTTTAATTGAAACAAAAACTCATACATTGACAAATATACAGAACAAGCATAAAATTAACTCTAATCTAATTAGGCATGGATGTTTTACATGCAAACAAGCTACAAGTTTAACAACTAAACTAAAAAAGAATGGAAAGGAAATTACCTTTGTAGTTTCCAATTCTCCAGCACAGCAACTCCTTGCTCCAAGCTTTTCAACAATACAGTAGAACTCCTCTGTTTTTCTCCAAGAAAGACACTACCACTTTGATCACCTCTTATATCTCTGAATTCTACTTAGATCCTCCTTGATGAGAAGGATTCCAACTTTTGGAAGAGCTTTGGGAATTAGAGAGTGAGAGAGAGAGAGTATTCTTGCAGCAATTCCCCTTCTGCGAATTCCAACTCATTGATCGATGGATCAATGCACACCCCTATTCCCTGTTAAGCTATCGATAGGGAGAAGGAAGGGGATAGTGGGGAACGTGTCTGGAAGACAAGTTCCCTTATTTTATTATTAAAATAATAATAATAATAATAATAATAATTAAATAATAATTAAATCAAATTTAATTATTAATTCAAATAATACAAATTAAATATCATATATTTAATTTGGATTAAATCTCATTTAATCATATCACCCCCTTTAACCTATAGTTTTAATGTACATCTAATGCACATTAAATTTAACCTATAGTTTACAAATATGAATCACATTCACATTTGAAATTAATATTTGAACTCTTTCAAATACTTAATTCTCTCATATAATTTAATATGAATCATATTCACATTAAATTTATAATATATAGTTCCAAAACTATATATTATATCATATCTAAATACATTAAATATATTCCCTAATGAATTTGAACATTTCCAATTCAAATGATCTAAGAACCCTTTAAGAGCTAGAAGGTGGACCTAATGGACCTACAGATCAGAAGCTCCAACGATACGAGATTGCTTGGTTAATCTCATTAACCTCCCAATCAACATTCGTTAACTGCAGGAACACTCCACTAAAGTCCTACAACTGCACTCTTCTCACTGCAGATATATTTCTGTGTCCACTGATATTGACTAATAATAGCAAGTCAATCCTTCACGATGTTCGTAACACCAGGTAGGTCAAATTACCGTTTTACCCCTGGGTTACATCTTGTACCTTAAGTACCAGTGCTCCTCTAATGAACAATTTGTTTGTGGTCCTACTAACAAACAGAGTCCCTCTCGGGCCAATGAAAGGGTTGGGCCCTTTGTTCAAGTCCTGGAGACACCACTTAATGGAACATTCCTCTACTTACCCTAGTAGGCGGGAAGGACTGAATTCCATCTTTCTAAGTTAAGTCCCCAGCCGCTCACTCGGTCTTGTTCCCAAGAAGGTAGGCATATTGAGTCGGCAAATCTGGCCACTCTCACCCATACTAGTCAAAGGACAATCCCTTGGGAATAGGTGTTTGTAACCTGCTCAGGATTGAGATCAAGTTGCCTAGGTCATCCTAGTGAAATAGAAACCTAACTAGTCAACGGAGTTACAGCTAGACGTTACTATTTCGTGGTCCGGTCTTATGTAATTTCATTACATATGATATCCCCACTCACATGTCATCTACACGAACACGTTAGGATCATAGTGTTTGTATCAAATACAAAGTGGGCCACATCCATAGTTTAACCAGGGTAAGGTACCCAAACCTTATCCCCTATCTATAGACCCTTCAGGCTGTATCTCGAACCGAGATCCTTTTTATGTACATTACATTCAGTTAAAGATTCATTTAACAGCCTTGGATGTTTAGTTTATTGGATTTAGGGTTTAAATAAAGGCAAACTCATAGGTAACGAACAATAACACTTTATTGAAATAATAACACTTTATTATAGAACATAATTACAAACTACGAGTTTTAGGGCACAAATCCCAACAAACTCCCACTTGAACTAAAACTCTAGTGGGGTACATCATAATCTAAAACAGTGGTTACAAGAGATTGAAATACAATAAACTAGGGCATCCATATACCCCATTACATATCTCCCACTTGCCCTAGATTAGCCTATGTACATATCTCGTAGACCCAGACATCCAGATGACCCTCGAACACTTTAGCCGTGAGAGTCTTTGTAAACGGATCAACAATATTGTGCTCCGAAGAGATCTTCGTGACTGTCACATCTCCTCGTTGCACTATTTCTCGTATCAGGTGATACTTCCTCTCGATGTGCTTTCTCGCTTATGGTCTGCGAGGTTCCTTCGAATTGGCTACCGCACCACTTTTGTCACACTATAAGGTGATGGGAGATTCCATATTTGTAACAACATTCACAAATCTATGGAATTTCTTTAGCCAAACAACCTCTTTAGCTGCTTCACAAGCATGTGACATACTCGACCTCCATTGTGGAGTCGATGCATCCTTGCTTGATGCTTCGCCATACTATAGCTCTCCGATTAAGGGTGAAAACTGATCCTGATGTGGATTTTCGAGAATCCTTATCGGTCTGAAAATAAGAATCAGTGTATCCAGTAAGGATCAGATCCTTACTTGAGGATATTTTTAACTGTTGTCCAGTGGTCTAACCCTGGATTGAACTGGTACCTACTGATTATTCCCACTGCATAGCAAATGTCCGGTCTCGTGCACAGCATAGCATACATTAAGCTACCTACTGCAGAGGCATAGGGAATATGTCTCATATCCTCAACTTCTTGAAGTGTCTTAGCATACATTAAGCTATCTCTGCATCGAATATCTGGACAACATTTTGTCGATATAAGACGCTTGAGACAGTGCTAGAGTTCTGTTCTTCCGATACCTAAAGATCTGAATCCCAAGAACATACTGCGCCTCTCCCAAATCTTTCATTTGGAATTGGGTCGCCAGCCAATTCTTTATGTCAGTTAGGTATCCTACATCATTCTCAATGAGTAGGATATCATCTACATAAACTACTAACAAAGCTACTTTGTCGTTGACGATCCTCTTGTAAACACAAGGCTCATCAACGTTTTGGTTAAAGGCGTAAGACTTGATCGCAGTATCAAATCTTATATTCCAAGATCTTGACGCTTGTTTCAATCCATAAATGGATCGATTAAGCTTGCAAACTTTTTGCTCCTGACCTTGGGCTATGAACCCTTCGGGCTGAGACATACAGATACTCTCGTCAAGATTACCATTTAAAAAGGTAGTCTTTACGTCCATTTGCCAAATTTCATAATCATAAAATGCGGCTATGGACAAGAGTATCCTTATAGACTTCAGCATAGCAACAGGGGAAAAAGTTTCTTCATAGTCAACTCCTTCCCTTTGGGTAAAACCCTTTGCTACAAGCCTAGCATTAAAGGTCTATATCTTTCAGGCTGCATCTCTCTTTCTCTTATAGATCCATTTACACCCTATGGATCTAACACCTTCAGGTTGGTCTACAAGTTCCCATACTGAATTGAAGTCCATTGACTCCATTTCAAGGTCCATGGCTTTCATCTATTGGTCCTTGTCTACGTCATTCATTGTCTGTCTATAAGACAATGGATCTTCTACGCCGTCATCAGGTATGACAACTTGAGTTTCAGCTAAACCCAAGTAGCGGTCAGGTTGAGAAACAACCCTCCCACTGCGTTGAGGCATTCCCAACGATTGAGAAGGACGAGACTGACTTGAGGTGTTGGCTCTTCCATCAACTCTTGATGAAGGTCCAGCTTGATCAACAACTCTTGTTAGTTCATGTGTAGCTTCATTTAGTACTAATTTACTACGCGGTTTGTGGTTCCTCATGTGATCTTCCTCCAAGAACGTGGCGTTTGTCGATACAATCACCTTGTTTTCTTGTGGGTCGTAGAAAAGACCACCTCTCGTTTCTTTGGGATAGCCAACAAATTGGCACAATTTTGAACGAGGTTCCAGTTTCTTTGGGTTTGTCACGAGCACGTGTGTCAGACAAACCCAAATCCGTAAGTGTTGTAAACTAGGTTTACGCCCCTTCCACAGTTCAAAAAGTGTTTCTGAAACACTCTTTGATGGAACACTATTCAAGATTTGAACTGCAGTCTCTACTGCGTATCCCAAAAACGAGGCAGGCAATTGAGCATAACTCATCATATAACGAACCATGTCTAACAAGGTTCTATTTCTCCTTTCTGACACACCATTTTGTTGTGGTGTATTAGGTGCAGAGAGTTGAGATTTAATTCCATGTTCAATCATATAGTCCTGGAATCTCAAATCCATATACTCTCCACCTCGATCAGATCGAAGTGTTTTAATGGTTTTCCTTAATGCATTCTCTTCTTCAGCCTTATACTCTTTGAACTTTTCAAGAGCCTCAGACTTGTGATGCATTAGATATAGATAACCATACCACGAATAGTCATCTATGAAAGAGATGAAATGTTCGTACCCTCCTCGAGCTTTAACATTCACCAGACTACAAAGATCCGAATGTACAAGTTCTAAGGGTTCTATGGCTCTGTAACCTTTTCCAGTAAAAGGTCGCTTGGTCATTTTACCTTCCAAGCAAGATTCGCAAGGCGGTAAAGAATCATCTTCTAACTTGTTTAGAAGTCCATTCTTAGAGAGTCTTTCAATCCGGTGTAGATTAATATGACCAAGCCTAAGATGCCATAGATAGGTATTATTATTTGGAGAAATTCTTTGCCTTTTATTTTGAGTGTTAGCATTTTTAAACATCTCATGATTTAAAATTGCTTTGGTTTTGTTCGGTTTCAGTATATACAAGCCATATTTCAATTTAGCAGAACAAATATTGACACCTTCTTTCAAAATGAACGCTTCATTAATTAAAAAAGAAATACAATACCCAAGTTCTATTAAACAAGAGATAGAAATTAAGTTCCTTTTAAGCTTAGGAACGATATACAGATTTTTTAATAAAAGAAATCTATCTCTGAAAAACGTTCCGACCCTGAGCGTCATCTCACCCTCTTCGAGCTCTTTGAAGGAACTAGTTTCCTGAAATGAAGAGCAAACGTGATTAGTGTCTCCTGTATCAAGTATCCAGGTAAAATCATTATTTTCCACTAAACATGTTTCAAGAACAAGTAAATCTAATTTACCTTTCTTCTCTTTGAGCTCAATGTCTGCAGTGGCAGAAGCTTTCCCTTTGCCTCCTTTCCTCTTTTTCCGAGTCGAACCACAGGGCTTAATCCTAGAGGACAAACCCTTCTGGAATCTTTTGGAATGGGCAAACAGATTTGCCTCTCTATCAGCTTGTCCCTTATTCTTGATAAGAGACTCGAAAGATTGTAGTTTATTTAGGAGGGAAGTCAGGTTATACTCCTTTTTGTTCAACTCCGCATTTCTACGGAATGGTAGGAAACTCTTCGAAAGAGATTCCAGGATGAAGAATACCTGAATTTGCTCATCTATGATCTCTCCGTTCATTTGGGCTACGTTGAAGTGAACTATAAGATCGAGAACATGTTCTCTTACTGAAGTTTCCTCTTTCATGCACACGTTATAAACGTATTTGATGGATTTGTGCCGAATTTGTTCAGACGATTGTCTAGATAAATTTTCCAGATATCCCATGATCTCACGAGCTGAGACCATACCCTGCAATCTCCTGGCTAAAACATCAGATGTCCCAACCAGGATATAGGCCTTGGCTTTTTCATTAGCCTTGGCCCAGCGGTCAAACGAATCCTTAACTGATTGAGGTGCGTCTTGAGCAGGAATCTGAGGACATTCCTCAGTTAGTACGAATCGAAGGTCGTCAACAACAAGGATCGCATCCAGGTTTGACTTCCACATAGTAAAATTCTCACCAGTTAAACGTTCCTTTTTGAGTGAGGCTATGAATAAGGACGACATGCTGAAAATCCAGAATAGTTCTAATTAGTTATGCCTTTTTAACCCATTGAAAAAAACCAATCTAATTTAGCAAAATTATTAAAGAACCCTAGTGTTTAAACTAAACCCACTGTTTAAGTTAAACCTTTAATTTTGCAACGATACTTCAAGGGTTTAGAACAAAAGCCTCCGTCGGGCAGTCAGTCATTCCTCCCTTGAATTGAGACTTTTTCAGCCATTTCTCACTACCAGAACATCTCATGTCCCAATAGTCCTTAGCTACCATTTGTTTGGTCAAGGATTTGTTAACTAACTTAACTCATCTCGTAAATGTGACCCTACCATTTTCAGATCCAATAAGCCCGAGCCAACAGGCTACTATTAAGAAAGACAACTGCTGGCAAACAACCTAAGAGACCCACTCCATTTCTGGAGTTCGCGGTGTTCTGATCCCTATAGTCAGGCCCTCCGTAGGGTTTGGCTGTTCCAGGACAACCTAGCAGGCGGACTATAGAAATCTCACGGTGCGACCTAATGGAGGAGACCGTAGGATACGTTGACACGCGTCCTGCTCCCATTTACTATGGATACTTCCCTCATTCACCTTGGTATTGAACCATGCAAACACATACCGTAGAGGGACGCCCTATTGACGCCACGTAGCCGAGCATGGAACTCACGGTGTGAACTCTTGAGGACGTGAGAGTAAACTCGATGCGAACATCTCGTTTTCTCCCACTGAAGTTCCTAAAATTAGGGTATAGTTTTAACTTAGCTGGATTCTGGCTAAAAGAATCTATCTAAGTCTATGCCCATTATAACTATTATAACTAGGTCTTAAAACCCTATGTCTAGGTGAATAAACATTTTAATTACCTAGAGATAAAACAGAACTATGGTTAAACCTTATGTAGGAGGTGTTCCGTTAACCATCAGCTTAAGTACCTCCAACCTTAGACAGAACTTCACCGGTAGAGTTCCCTTATAACCAAAGTTCTAATGTCCTACTAGATTTTAAACTATTTAAAATACTACGTAAGACCAATTTCTAATCGTATTAGAAATTAAAACGTAGGTCTAAATTAATTTTAAATAATTTAAAACTAATTTAAATTTTAACCCAAGTTCCTATGTTTGCATGCCTTTCTTTATTATAGGTTATGGTTTCTAAAACCCCTTTAAATTTATAACTTTTATAAATTTTAATAATTAACCTATGAAAGAAACTATATTATAAATCCAACAATCTATATTCAAATTGGAATTATAAAAGGATTTCAACTATTTGAATTATAAAATTACTTAAACAAAATAACATTTATTTAAAACTAAGTAATTTCATGCTCCATGCAATTTATTTTCCATATAATTTAATTATAACACTTATAATTAATTACTCATGAAAAAATAAATTAATCATGCATTCAACCATATTCATATAACATTTATATAAATAAAATGCATTCACATGCTTATCCTAAGGTGGGAATAATCTAAATGACATTCATAAAGACATAAAACTGTAAAACCGAAATAATTTGGTCCCTAAAGTGCAAAAAAAAATAAATTACGTTAATTTATTTCATGAAACCGGTCCAAAAACACCCTGAATCGGCCTTGAACCGCTCGAACCGGACCAAAAATGCTTTGACCAATCCGAGCGGTCTGCGGTTTCTTTGGAATGCCCCACGACGTTGTAACGCGATGCCGCGTTACAACGCCCGCTTTCGTATCTTGCGCTGCTATCGGGATGGCATTGCAATGTCTTTGAGGCGGCGTAACGCCACCGACCCTTGAGCGCCTGCATCGATAGGGAGGGGCTGGCGTTGCGACGTCGTTCTTCAGCGTTGCAATGCTGATGAACGGTGCAACGCTGCTGCTTCGGCAGCAGCTTTCTTCCACGAACACAACAACTTCCAAAAGCATTTTCTCCTTTGATTCTCCACCGAATTGCTTGAAATTGGTCCAGAACGACTCGTAACTCAATTACAGACTCTATAATGCACTTTTTGACAAAAAATGTAGGGGCCTTTACATACAATTTGATCAAAATCAAAGTAAACTAAGGCCAAAAAAATCCTAAACAAGTTTTACAGAAAACCAATGCAATTCCCACCAAAATCAATGCAATATTGTTTCAAAAAAAAAAAATCAAGCATTGCTCTGATACCAATTCATGGAGATCTAATCTCCTTGAGCAGCGAAAACGTGTTTGGGATCGTTAATGTGCTTGATTGTTTTAATTGAAACAAAAACTCATACATTGACAAATATACAGAACAAGCATAAAATTAACTCTAATCTAATTAGGCATGGATGTTTTACATGCAAACATGCTACAAGTTTAACTATTAAACTAAAAAATAATGGAAAGGAAATTACCTTTGTAGTTTCCAATTCTCCAGCACAACAACTCCTTGCTCCAAACTTTTCAACAATACAGTAGGACTCCTCTGTTTTTCTCCAAGAAAGACACTACCACTTGGATCACCTCCTATATCTCTGAATAATACTTAGTTCCTCCTCGGTGGGAAGGATTCCAACTTTTGGAATAGCTTTGGGAATTAGAGAGTGAGAGAGAGAGAGTATTCTTGCAGCAATTCCCCTTCTGTTAGTTCCAACTCATTGATCGATGGATCAATGCACACCCCTTCTCCCTGTTAACATATCGATAGGGAGAAGGAAGGGGATAGTGGGAACATGTCTGGAAGACATGTTTTCTTATTTTATTATTAAAATAATAATAATAATAATTAAATAATAATTAAATCAAATTTAATTATTAATTCAAATAATACAAATTAAATATCATATATTTAATTTGGATTAAATCTCATTTAATCATATCACCCCCTTTAATCTATAGTTTACAAATATGAATCACATTCACATTTGAATTTAATATTTGAACACTTTCAAATACTTAATTCTCTCATATAATTTAATATGAATCATATCCACATTAAATTTATAATATATAGTTCCAAAACTATATATTATATCGTATCTAAATACATTAAATATATTACCTAATGAATTTGAACATTTCAAATTCAAATGATCTAAGAACCATTTACGAGCTAGAAGGTGGACCTAATGGACCTACAGATCAGAAGCTCCAACGATACGAGGTTGCTCGGTTAATCTCATTAACCTCCCAATCAACATTCGTTAACTGCGAGAACACTCCACTAAAGTCCCACAACTGCACTCTTCTCACTGCAGATATATTTTTGTGTCCATGGATATTGACCAATAACAACAAGTCAATCCTTCACGAATGTTCGTAACATCAGCTGGGTCAAATTATCGTTTTACCCCTGGGTTACATCTTGTGCCTTAAGTACCAGTGCTCCTCTAATGAACAATTTGTTTGTGGTCCTACCAACAACAGAGTCCCTATCGGACAAATGAGAGGGTAGGGTCCTTTGTTCAAGTCCCGGAGACACCACTTAAGGGAACATTCCTCTACTTACCCTAGTAGGCGGGAAGGGGTGAATTCCATCTTGGTAATTTCAGTCCCCAGCCGCTCACTCGGTCTTGTCCCCAAGAAGGTAGGCATATTGAGTCGGCGAATCTGGCCACTCTCACCCATACTAGTCAAAGGACAATCCCTCGCCAACAGGAGTTCGTAACCTGCTCAGGATTGAGATCAAGTTCCCTAGGTCATCCTAGTGAAATAGAAACTGATAGCACACAAAATGTGCTATGCTTAGGCTTAAGTATTGCTAGTTTTATGATGATTTCAGGGCTTTTACGTGTTTAATTCACTCAATTTCAGGTGACAAGCTTAAACGGAGCTCTTGGAGACAATTTGGATCACTCGGGATCAAAACAGGGCTATTTGGAGCTAAAGATAACATCAATTGGAAGAAAAAGAACCAATCCAAGCATGATGACCCGAGGTGATGGCGTTGCAACGCCATACTTGCTGTTTAAAGGCTTTGAAGACTCCAGGCGATAGCGTTGCAATTTAAAATTAATATTGGGGGTGGGATGTGTTTATTTGTGTTGTGACTGTCCTGAGTATGTGCTGAATTGTTGGTTGATCTTTTACATAAGTATGAGTATGATAGCCTATGATGAGATATAATTGGAAATCCTTGTGATTCTGCTGAATCATGAGAGCATGACATGAATTTGAGTTAATTTAAAAATTTGCTTGAGTTTTCCTGCACTATTATACACATAGTCTGTGTTCTTGTAGTTTTGAAATGCTTAGAACAAAGTTATTTGGTTTAGAAGTTTGATGTCACCTCGATAGGTCTGAGAACTGATTTGAGAGTTAAACTGCAGGATAGGGTGAATGACAATATGAAGTGCATGATCTGTATAATATGTGAAATAGTTTGTTTTTGTTTTTGTTTTTTTTTGTTTGCTGAAGAAAAAAAAATCGTGAGGACAAAAAGAGCTACCTTCACTGTGATCAGTTAGGCCACTCATTGAGCGAGTGCTCTGGGTAAGGGTCCCTGCAGTTGATGTGTGAAAGCTAGTGTCCTTGCACAAAAAAAAAAAAAAAGAAGATAGAAAAAGTGGCATCAAAAGAGTGATTAAGTGCTGAGTAAAGTTGTTTATTTCTTGAATGTGGAGAGGCTCAAAGATTAGTAATTAAGACCAGTGTAGGGGGAAGTTGAATGGAGAACCTAATAATGTTGATCCGGGCTTAGTAAAAATGAAGGGAACATAGGCTAATCACACACACACGTAGGAACACTTGGGAAAAGTTTTAAATTATTTGTTGAAGTGTTATGCTTAAGTGTTTCTTGTGATTGCAAAATTTTCTCTTAAATCTTTGAGGCTTTGAATCAAATGTATGTTTAAGAACAATCTAATGTTTAACTCTGTTTTTGCTCGGGACTAGCAAAATTTTAAGTTTGGGGGTGTTTGATAGCACACAAAATGTGCTATCCTTAGGCTTAAGTATTGCTAGTTTTATGATGATTTCAGGGCTTTTACGTGTTTAATTCACTCAATTTCAGGTGACAAGCTTAAACGGAGCTCTTGGAGATAATTTGGATCACTCGGGATCAAAACGGGGCTATTTGGAGCTAAAGATAACATCAATTGGAAGAAAAAGAACCAATCCAAGCATGATGACTCGAGGTGATGGCGCGCAGCAACGCCATGCAGAGCGTTGCAACGCCATACTTGTCGCTTAAAGGCTTTGAAGACTCCGGTGCGATAGCGTTGCAACGCTATCTCGATAAGAAGCCACGCGCGTGAGCGTCGCGCATAAGGCGTTGCAACGCTGCCTTGCAGCGTCGCAACGCCATTTCGACAAGGAGCGCGCGCGTTAGGGCAGCGGCGTTGCAATGCTGCCCTCAGCGTTGCAACGCCATCGATTATTTCCTTAATTGCCAGCCGCCTAAGGTGCAGCGTTGCAACGTTGTCCCTAGCGTTGCAACGCTGCACCGATTCCTTCTATAAATATATCCTTATGATTTCATTGCAAGGGGAGCACAATTTGGTAGAGTTTTGCCCTAAATTCGAAATACACCTTGTAAGAAGAGAGAAAAGAGTGATTTTGGGAGCCAAAGCATTCGTGGAGGTTCAAGATCGAAGACGGGAGCTCGGAGACGAAGGACCGGCATCGACCTAAGTTTATTTCTCTTTCTTTCAATTTGTAATAGCGTTCTAAGACGTTTTCTACTTGTTTAGTTTGTTTTTCATGTGATTTAGAGTAGCAAAACATTGTAGTAGGATTTGATTTATTTGTTATGACTTTATTACAATATATTGAAGCATGTTTTGTTCTTATTTTTGGCCATTCGCTCTGCACTCCTTAATTCGTTGATTCAAGTGGACTCGAGAAATAAATCTTGAATTAGAGCAAAATTGTCAAAACCCTTAGTAGTCAGGCACGGGAGTGACCTAGAATTCTTAGGGAAACACTTAAAGAAGTTGCTTAATGCCATGCATGTTGTAGGTTTGTATGGAGACTATGAATTCTATTGCATGTGTGAGGCTCACTAAAAACCAAGAGGTTTTCTTGAGTAATTTACTTCTTGTTTATAAATTCATCTCATGAGGTCAATGCATGTGTAGTTAGGTTATAAACTTGTAAAATCACTTCCTTTAATTCTATCAATTCGTGTCTCCACATGTTTGTTTGTTTGGTTGTCTTATTCATCAAACACCTATCCATGTTTTGTTTCTTTATCTAAAATTGAGAATGAGTACCTTAGTAATTAATTAATCCAGAAACCCATCCCCGAGGATGATACTTGGACTCATAAATCACTATACTAAAACTTGACCCGTACACTTGCGGTATTGCAATATAATTTTACGCAACAGAAACCTAACTAGTCAACGGTGTTACAGCTAGAGGTTACTATTTCGTGGTCCGGTCTTATGTAATTTCATTACATAGGATATCCCCACTCATATGTCATCTACACGAACACGTTAGGATCATAGTGTTTGTATCAAATACAAAGTGGGCCACATCCATAGTTTAGCCAGGGTAAAGTACCCAAACCTTATCCCCTAACTATAGACCCTTTAGGTTGTATCTCGAACCGAGATCCTTTTTATGTACATTACATTCAGTTAAAGATTCATTTAACAGCCTTGGATGTTTAGTTTATTGGATTTAGGGTTTAAATAAAGGCAAACTCATAGATAACGAACAATAACACTTTATTGAAATAATAACACTTTATTACAATAATTAGAACATAATTACAAACTACGAGTTTTAGGGCACAAATCCCAACAAGCATTGCAACGCTGACGCCTCCTTGTCCCAGCGTTGTGACGCTGATTGGAGCGTTACAACGTTGTGTCTCCTTGCAGCCTGGAATCCGCCACCATGGCATTGCAACGCTATTGAACAGCGTTGCAACGCTGTATACAGAACAACAAGCAGTTTCCACTATTATTACTCGTTTTTGCTCCGTTGTTCTCAACAACTTCTTTGCTTCGATCGACAGAGACTTACAGACTCGATTTACATACATATTTGCCCAAAACAATAGACGCTTACATTGATCAATTCAACGAAAAATATGTAAATCTATGGTGCCAAAAACGAAAACATCTAATTTGCAAACCGATCATACATCTCATGAAATAAGTAAATCCCACCTTTGTTCTTGATAAATCTAAAACAAGATCAAGAACACAATTGGAACTCTGATACCAATTGAAGGGATCGAATCCTGCAGCGAAAGCGATTGTGAATCGTGTGTTCGTGATTTTGTTACATAAATCTAAAACAAGAACTAAATAACTAATATTAAACATACTTATCTAATTAGGACAATATAGAAACATACCTTTAAAGAACACTTTCTTCACAAACTCCTTCTCCAACGATCACGATCTCAGCAATGCAAACCTTACACGTGTGAAGATTCACCTCTAGATTTTTTCCGTTGTTCTCTAGGTGAGTGAGGAAGGTGGATTCCTTTAAGATGAGATGTGGAGTTTTGAGAGAAGTTTTCGTTGCAACTCTTTCCATCACAAAATAGAACTCTAGGGTTGTATGTGAAAATCCTACCCAAAGTTGCATCTTATGCAACTATTTAAAGGGAAATCGGATAGAAATTACCGTCCTATCCCTCCTTCATTCTCTCATTAGTATATAGTTAATTTGTGAATCTAATTCACATTAAAACTATATATAATATCAATTATATCACATATAATTGATATAACACCTCATATATGAAATTGAATACTTCAATTTCATTCCTAACTTCATACTCTCAATATTACCATGTTGAGCCAACGGAGGGACCTATGGGACCTACACTTCATGAGCTCTAATGATGTGAGATTAACTGATCAAACTCTTTGATCCTGTAAACCAAAATTCATTAACTACAAGTCACTCTACTATAGACTTGTAGTTGCACTCTCCTCACTGTAGATTATATTGTGCCCATTGATATAATAATTACCCATGAATCGACCCTTCACAGGTTGTTCGTAATCACAGTTGGGTCAAATTACAATTTTACCCCTGTGATTACCTCTTTGTTCCTTGAGCAACACTGATCCTCTAATGAACAACAAGTCTATGGTCCTACCATAAACTTAAACCCTCTTAAGCTAGTTTAGAGGGTGGGGCCCCATTGTTCAAGACCTTGACTTAGTTCTTAAGGGAACAACCTATTTAATTCCTTAGCCTAGGAATGAGTGATTTCCATCTTGCAGAGTTAAGTCCCCAGCTACCTTCGAGGTTCTGTCCCTTAGAATGTATGCTTATTGAGTCAGCTACAAGTCACTATCACCCATACTAGTCTATGGACAAACCCCTATAAGCAGGAGTTCTTAACTTGCTTAGGATTCAGGTCGAGTCACTAATGACCATCTATAAATTATCAGTCGTATCCTGTTAACGACGTTATACTGGTTAGACTAATAACTTGTTGTTCGGTCTTGTATGAACTCTTCTTACAGAATGCCCCCACTCGCATGTCATCAACATGAATGAGTTGGATTACCTCATTTGTAATAATTACAAAGTGGGGCGCATCCATGGTGTTACCAGAACAAGGTTTCCAACCTCATTTTTATACCATAGACCATTTAGGTTATACTCATGAACACAATCTAAATAATGTCTACTACACTGATGTCCGAGATTCATTATAACCTTTAAGCTTAGTTTATTAGATTTATAAGGCGAGAAGATAATTTTATCAAATCAAATAACTCTTTATTCATTTGACTAAAATTACACAAGTTTGGGGCACATATCCCAACAAATTATTGGTCTAACCAGTACGTATAACGATGTTAACAGGATACGACTGATAATTTGAAGATGGTCATTTGTGACTTGACCTGAATCCTGAGAAAGTTAAGAACTTCTGCTTACAGGAGTTTTTCCTTAGACTAGTATGGGTGAGAGTGACCTTTAGCAACTCAATAAGTCTACCATCCCAGGGACAAAACCTCGTAGGTAGCTGGGGACTTAACTCTGCAAGATGAAATTCACTCATTCCTAGACTAAGGAATTAGATAGGTTGTTCCCTTAAGAACTGAGTCCAGGTCTTGAACAACGGAGCCCTTCCCTCTAAACTAGCTTAAGTGGGTTTGAGTTTATGGCAGGACCATACTCTTATTGTTCATTAGAGGATCAGTGTGTTGGGATTTATGCCCTAAACTTGTATAATTTTGATCAATTAAATAAAGTGTTATTTGTTTAGATAAGATTACAGTCTTGCTTTTATAAATCCAATAAACTAAGCTCCAAGGTTATAACATTTATCTTGAAATCTGTGTAGTGGACACTATTTGGGTTGAGTTCAAGAATATAACCTAAATAGTCTATGGTATAAGAATAAGGTTGGGAACCTCATTCTGGTAACACCATGGATGCGACCCACTTTGTAATTAGTGCAAATGAGGTAATCCAACTCATTCATGTAGTTGACATGCGAGTGGGGGCATCCTGTATGAAGAGTTCATACAAGACTGGACCACAAATTATTAGTCTAACAAGTGTAACACCGTTAACAGGATAAGACTAGTAATTTATAGATGGTCATTAGTGACTCGACCTGAATCCTGAGCAAGTTAAGAACTCCTGCTTATAGGGGTTTGTCCTTAGACTAGTATGGGTGAGAGTGGCCTGTAGCCGACTCAATAAGCCTACCTTCTCAGGGACAGAACCTCGTATGTAGCTGGGAACTTAATTGTGCAAGATGAAATTCACTCATTCCTACACTAAGGAATTAGATAGGTTGTTCCCTTAAGAACTGACTCCAGGTCATGAACAACGGGGTCCCGCCCTCTATGAGGGTATGAGTCTAAGGTAGGACCATAGACTTGTTGTTCATTAGAGGATCAGTGGTGTTTAAGGAGCAAAAAGGTAATCATAGGGGAAAAACGGTAATTTGACCTAGCTGTGATTACGAACAACCTATGCAGGGTCGACTCATGGGTAATGACTATATCAGTGGACACAATAATATCTACAGTGAGGAGAGTGCAGCTACGAGTCTATAGTGGAGTGACTTGTAGTTAATGAATATTGATTAACTGGATCAAAGAGGTTCATCAGTTAATCTCACATCATTGGAGCTCATGAACTGTAGGTCCATTAGATCCCTCTGTTGGCTCAACATGGTAGTATTGAGGGTATAAAGTTAGGAGTGAAATTGAAATGTTCAATTTCATACATGAGGAGTTATATCAATTATATTTGATATAATTGATATAATATATAGTTTTAATGTGAATTAGATTCATATATAAACTATATACTAAAGAGAGATTAAAGGAGGGGTAGGATGGTCATTTCCATCCTATTTCTCTATATATATGGTTGCATGACATGCAACTAGGTTAAGGTTTTACAAGCTCTCTTGTTGTGTTGTTGGATGAGTTCCAAAGCACACATCTCTCTCAAAATACCTCCCCTCTCCTAAAGGGAACCCACCTTCCTCCCTCACCTAGAGAACAACGGAGAAGATCCGGTGGTCGTGTCTTCGTACGTTGGAGTTCCCATTGCTGAGATCGTGATCGTGGGAGAGTGGAGCACTCCAAGAAAGGTTCTTCAAAGGTAATTTCTTGTTGTCCATTCTGATTTTATGCTTAATCTTGTTATGTATGTTCTTGAATTTATCGTTGTAACTAAATGAAGAGCGCGTGATTCGCAATCGCTTCCGCTGCGGGTACTTCGATTCCTTTCAATTGGTATCAGAGCCAAGTTGTGTTCTTGATTTATGTTCTGGATTTTTAAAGAACAAGGTGGGATTTACTGTTTTTGCATGAGATGTATGAACGATTTTGCAAAATTAGATGTTTTCAGTTTTGGCACTTAGATTTACAATTTCCATTGAATCGTTCAATGTAAGGGCCCGGTGTTTTGGGCAATTTTAATTGTAAATCGAGGCTGTAAGTCCGTGTCGATCGAGGTAAAGCGGTTGCTGAGAAGATCCGAGCGAAAATGAGCAAGATTTGGAGAAACCCATTGTTGTTGCAGTGTGGTGCGCGCGCAACAACTGCTTCATCGGCGTTACAGTAAATGCGCTTGCGCTATGAGAAAGCGCACGCAGAGGCGGCGTTGTGCAGCAACGCTTCGGAAGAAGACGACAAGGAGTAGCGTTGCAATGCTGCTATCAGCGTTGTAACGCCAGATACGTTTCACGCAAACGAGCAACGGGCAGAAAACAGATTTTTTATTATATATTAATTATAAAAATGTTTTATATTTAATATTTTTAATATATTTAATTTTAATTAATATAATTAGATTATATTAATTAAAATTATTTCTAGGGTGCTAAAATTGGTCTAATTTTTGCTATTTTAATTATGAAATTGTTGTGTAATTATTGCCATACATAATGTATGCTTTTATTTTAGAAATCCCACCTTAGGTTAAGCATTTTCATGCATCACTTATAATATAAGGAGTTATATTATATAGTTTGCATGATTAATTAATATAAAGTTGTTATATTAATTTATGGACAACATTGACATGCATTATATATCATGAGATGAATATACTATGAATGTCTTATTATTCATGTGATGAATGATCAAGCACTATAACATAGTATGCATGTCACCTAAGGTTAATTATTAGTTTTAAAGTGTTTAGAACTTTGAAATAATAGACATTAGGTTATCTAGTTGTAATTAGATTAGAATTAGGAACCAAGTAATTTATAAGCTATGATTAAAAGAGGAATTCCGTCTAAGGAAAGTTCTGTCTAGGCTCTGGTATTTAAGCTGACGGAAACGGAACACCCCTACACGGAATCGACACGGGAGTGAAATTTAATCAGAGAGTCTTATAAATTACAGTAGCGTCAGCGGGTTTATTAAGGGGTTAATAAATTATAAATCTTAGGTTTAATATCAGGAGTTATATTAACAAACTTAGGATAAAATCAATATAAGAGTTATATTGATTACCAATATAAGAGTTATATTGATAGAGTTAGGAAAAACCATTTGCCGGGTTTTTATCCTAAGTAAGATTCCTATAAACCTTAAAGTATTCAGTGGGAGGAAAAAGTGTATGAGATACATATATTTCCACCTACGCTATCTCCGGGAAGTTCACACCGTGAGACTCATACTTGGCCCCGTGGCGCAAACGGGAGCGTCCCCCTTCGGATGGTGTTTGTATGAGTCAATATCAAGGTGAATGGAGAGGGTACTTATATTGAGTGGGAGCAGGTTTAGTGAAAACAAAACCTACGGTCTCTTTTGTCGGTTTACACCGTTAGACCACTATGGTCAGCCTGCTAGTTTGGCCTGGACCAGACAATCCCTTCGGAGGGCTTGCTCATAGGGGTTCAAACACAGTAGACACCCGAAAGGGATAAAGATTTCCTTAGACTATTTTCCAATCTAGTCATCCCTTCGGCAGATTTTATTGGATCAAGACTCTGGGATCTAAAGACAGAGGGTTACACTCACAGGGTACATAAGTTTTATATTTATCCAAACCGAAAAATGGTAACTAAAACCTATAGGAATAAGAGTTATTCTGGTATTAGGTTTTGGTCAAGAGTGTCTTGATCCAAAGGAGGAGTGTTTTTTATTACCCTTCGGTGTCATACATTCTAAACCTTTGAAGTTTCATTGCAAATTATAAATGGCCTAGGAATCATTTGATAATTAGCTAAAACATGATTAGATTAGAGTTATAGCAAGAAACTCATACAAGTTTGTTTGTAAATTTTCAGCAAAAATGTCTAGCTCTATAATTCCTTATTGGGTGCAGAAAAGTTAACCGGAGAGAATATGATGACATGGAAAAACAAACTCAGCACTATTTTGGTAGTGGATGATCTGAAGTTTGTGCTAACTGAGGAGTGTCTTCAGGTGCCAGGCTCAAATGCGTCACGAAATGTTCGTGATGCATATGATCGATGGATCAAGGCCAATGATAAGGCCAAGGTCTACATGCTGGCAAGTATGTCTGACATATTAGCCAAGAAGCATGAGGGCATGATTACCGCCAAGGAAATTATGGATTCTGTGCAGGGTATGTTTGGACAACAGTCCACACAAGCCTAACATAATGCCCTAAAGTACATATTCAACTCGAGGATGCCAGAGGGTACATCTGTTTGGGATCATGTCCTCGATATGATGGTGCACTTTAAGATCGCGGAGTCGAATGGTGCTTCCATCGATGAGTCGAGCAAGGTAAGCTTCATTCTGGAAACCCTTCTAGATAGTTTCCTGCAGTTTAGAAGTAATGTTGTTATGAACAAGCTTACTATTTATCTTACCTCGCTTCTGAATGAACTTCAGACCTTTCAGTCTTAGATGAAAATTCAAGGATTGAAAGGTGAGGCAAATGTTGCCAGTAGGAGTTATCACAGAGGTTCAACCTCTGGGACAAAAACAGTGGCTTCATCTTCTTCTAACCTGAGAGGAAAGAAGAAGAACATGAAGAAGGTTGGTAAAGGGAAACAGTGACAAAGTCACGCCCCCAAAGGGCAAGAAAGTCAAAGACGTTGCTGACAAAGGAAAGTGTTTCAACTGCAACGAAGACGGGCATTGGACACGGAACTGTCCGAAGTACATTGCAGAAAAGAAGAAGGAAGGTAAATATGATTTACTTTTCCTAGAAGCTTGTTTAGTGGATAATGATAAAAGCCTGGATACTTGATTCAGGCGCCACTAATCATGTTTGCTCTTCTTTTCAAGGAATTGATTCCTGGCAGCAGCTACAGCAAGGAGAGATAACGCTCCGGATTGGAAATGGAGAGTCGTCTCACCAGTGCGATGAAAGGGGCACAATGAAGCTTTATTTTGGCAAGAAATATGTATTGTTGGACAATATATTAGTGATACCAGGGTTTACTAGAAACCTTATTTCCATTTCTTGCCTTATTGAACAATGTATTTCTGTGTCCTTTTCTATGAATAAAGTGTTTATTTTGAAGAAAGGTTTAGAAATATGTTAAGCTTCGTTAGAAAATGGATTGTGTGTTTTAAGGCCTAATTCAGTCAAAGTGGTTTTGAACACTGAATTATTTAAAACTGCAAATGCACAAACTAAGAAACGTAAAATTTCCCCTAAAGAAAATGCACATCTTTGGCATCTATGATTGGGTCACATTAATCTCAATAGGATTGAGAGATTGGTAAAGAACGGACTTCTAAACGAGTTAGAAGAAAATTCTTTGTCGGTATGTGAATCCTGCCTAGAAGGCAAAATGACTAAAAGACCTTTTAGTGGAAAAGGTTATAGAGCCAAAGACCCACTAGAGCTTATACATTCAGACCTTTGTGGTCCGATGAATTTTAAAGCCAGGGGAGGATATGAATATTTCATCTATTTTATAGATGATTATTCTAGATTTGGGCATATTTACCTAATGCACCACAAGTCTGAAGCATTTGAAAAGTTCAAGGAATTCAAGACTGAGGTTGAAAATCAATTAGGTAAAACTATTAAAACACTTTGATCGGATCGAGGTGCAGAGTACATGGATTTAAAATTTCATAACTATATGATAGAACATAGAATTATATCCCAACTCTCAGCTCCCGGCACACCACAGCAAAACGGTGTATCGGAAAGGAGAAATAGAACCTTGTTAGACAAGGTTCGATCAATGATGAGTTATGCTCATCTCCCTAGTTCCTTTTGGGGTTACGTAGTGGAGACTGCAGTATACATTTCGAATAATGTGCACTCCTAAAGTATTTCTGAAACACCTTTTGAACTCTGGAAAGGACGTAAAGGTAGTTTATGTCACCTTAGAATATGGGGTTGTTCGGCACATGTGCTTGTGACAAATCCAAAGAAGTTGGATTCACGTTCAAAATTATGCCTATTCGTAGGATACCCAAAAGAAACAATAGGTGGTTTATTCTATCATCCTAAGGAAGATAAGGTTTTTGTGTCGACAAATGTCATTTTCTTGGAGGAGAACCACATAAGAGACCACAAACCAAAAAGTAAAGTAGTGTTGAGTGAGTTAGACGGAACGATAGAAAAGGTTGCTAATAAGAACACTAGTACGTCAATAAGAGTTGTTGATACTAGTTTGTCTAGTCAAGATAGTCCATCTCAAGAGTTGAGTATGCCTCGACGTACTGAAATCCAAGTTGTTATACCAGATGACAACTGCCCCAAGTTGTTATACCAGATGACAATTGCGAGGATCCATTGACTTATAATCAAGCAATGGTTGACAAAGTCAAAGACAAATGGGTCATAGCCATGGACCAAGAAATGGAGTCTATGTACTTCAATTCTGTTTGGGATCTTGTAGATAAGCCTGATGGGGTAAAACCTATAGGTTGTAAGTGGATCTACAAGAGAAAACGTGGTGTAGATGGGAAGGTGCAAACCTTTAAAGCTAGACTAGTAGCAAAGAGTTATTCCCAGGTGTTGGGATTTGTGCCCTAAAACTCGTAGTTTGTAATTATGTTGTAATTATTGTAATAAAGTGTTAGTATTTCAATAAAGTGTTATTGTCACGTTATCTACGAGTTTGCCTTTATTTAAACCCTAAATCCAATAAACTACACATCCAAGGCTATTAAATGAATCTCTAACTGAATGTAATGTACATAAAAAGGATCTTGGTTCGAGATACAACCTAAAGAGTTTATAGTTTGGGGATAAGATTTGGGTATCTTACCCTGGTAAAACTATGGATGTGATCCACTTTGTATTTGATACAAACACTGTGATCCTAACGTGTTCGTGTAGATGACATGTGAGTGGGGATATCCTATGTAATGAGATTACATAAGATCGGACCACGAAATAGTAACCTCTAGTTGTAACTCAGATTGACTAGTTAGGTTTCTATTTCACTAGGATGACCTAGGAAACTTGATCTCAATCTGAGCGAGTTACTAACTCACTGTGCGAGGGATTGTCCTTTTACTAGTATGGGTGAGAGTGGCGGATTCGCCGACTCAATATGCCTACCTTCTTGAAGACAAGACCGAGTGAGCGATCGGGAACTTAACCTAGCAAGATGGAATTCACTCCTTCCCGCCTACTAGGGTAAGTAGAGGAATGTTCCCTTAAGTGGTGTCTCCTGACTTGAACAAAGGGCCCGACCCTCTCATTGGCCCGAGAGGGACTCTGCTTTGTTGGTAGGACCACAAACAAATTGTTCATTAGAGGAGCACCTGGTACTTAAGGCACAAGATGTAACCGAGGGTAAAATGGTAATTTGACCCAGTTGGTATTACTGAACATTCGTGAAGGATTGACTTGTCATTGTTATTGGTCAATATCCATGGACACGAAATATATCTCGCAGAGAAGAGAGTGCACTGTGGGACTTTAGTGGAGTATTCCCAGATTAACGAATGTTGATTGGGAGGTTAATGAGATTAACAGAGCAATCTCGTGATCGTTGGAGCTTCGATCCAGTAGGTCCATAAGGTCCACCTTCTAGCTCGTAAAGGGTTCTTAGATCATTTGAATTTTAAATGTTCAAATTCATTTGGGAATATGTTTAATGTATATGGTTACGATATAATATATAGTTTTGGAACTATATATTAAAAATTTAATGTGAATATGATTCATATTAAATTATGTGAGAGAATTAAATATTTGAAAGAGTTCAAATATTAGATTAAAATTTGAATGTGATTCATATTTAAAAACTATAGGTTAAATTAATGTACATTAGATGTGCATTAAACTATAGGATAGAGGGATAATTCATTACATGTGTTTTAATGTAAATTAAATATAAGATATTTAATTTATATTTTGATTATATATTTTAGGTGATTAATTAAATAAGAAACGTGTCAGGAAAACTCGTTCCCCCTCTATCCCAACTCCCTATTCGATAGGAAGTGGGAGATGCCATCTACTACGTTTAACTTCTCCTGGAGAGAAGTGAAGCTTGGATGATTGATCGATTGATTTTCAATTGAAAGAAGGCAAAATCTCTCTCTCTCTCTCAATCTCCAAAATTCCCAAAGCTCTTCCAAAAAGTTGGAATCCTTCCCACTAAGGAGGATCTAAGTAGAACTCAGAGATATACGAGGTGATCAAAGTGGTGGTGTTGTTACACAGAGAAAAACAGAGGAGTTCTGCTGTATTGTTGAAAAGCTTGGAGCAAGGAGTTGCTGTGCTGGAGAATTGGAAACTACAAAGGTAATTTCCTTTCCATCCCTTTTAGTTTAATTGTTAAACTTGTAGCATGTTTGCATGTAAACATCCATGCCTAATTAGATTAGAGTTGATTTTATGCTTGTTCTGTATATTTATCAATGTACTGGTTTTTGTTTCAATTAAAACAATCAAGCACATTAACGATCCCAAAAACTTTTCCGCTGCTCAAGGAGATCAGATCTCCATCACTAGGTTGAAGGGGTTGACTATGAGGAGACCTTTTCACCTCTTGCTATGGTAAAATCTATCCGTATCCTTCTTGCCATTGTCGCATATTATGACTATGAGGTATGACAAATGGATGTCAAGACAACCTTTTTGAATGGCAATCTTGAGGAAACCATCTACATGGACCAACCCAAAGGGTTCATTAAACCAGGACAAGAGCAAAAGATTTGTAGGCTTAAAAGGTCAATTTATGGACAGAAACAAGCCTTTAGGTCCTGGAATATAAGATTTGATGAGGCAATCAGATCTTATGGTTTTGACCAGAATGATGATGAACCTTGTGTCTACAAGAAAATCATCAATAGTTCTATTGCTTTCCTAATTCTCTATGTGGATGATATCTTACTCATTGGGAATGATGTAGGTTATCTTACTGACATCAAGGAATGGCTAGCTACGCAGTTCCAAATGAAATATTTGGGTAATGCGCAGTTTGTTCTTGGGATCCAGATTGTCCGGAACTGCAAGAACAAAACACTAGCCTTGTCTCAAGCATCTTACATAGACAAAGTGTTGTCAAGATTTAAGATGAAAGATTCCAAAAAGGGCTTGTTGCCTTTTAGACATGAAATCCATTTGTCTAAGAAACAGTGTCCTAAGACACCTCAAGGAGTTGAGGATATGAGACGGATTCCTTATGCATCGGCTGTTGGGAGCCTGATGTACGCCATGTTGTGTACTAGGCCCGACATCTGCTTTTTTGCAAGATAGGATGGTCGATTGGTATCAATCCAATCCAGAATTGAACACCGGGCAGTTAAAAACAATCCTTAAGTATCTTCTGAGAACAAGGAACTACATGCTTGTATGTATGGGCTAAGGATTTGATCCTTACAAAATACACGGATTACGACTTTCGATGATAAAGATTCTCGAAATCTACATCGTGGTCGGTATTCACTCTTAACGGAGGAGCTGTAGTATGGCGAAGCGTCAAGCAAGGATGCATCGCTAATTCCACCATGAAGGCTGAATATGTAGCAGCTTGTTAAGCAACTAAGGAGGTCGTTTGGTTAAGGAAATTCATGCTAAATTTGGAAGTTGTTCCAAATATCACTTTGCCCATCACGCTGTATTGCGATAATAGTGGTGCAGTGGCAAATTCGAGGGAACCCCGAAGTCACAAGAGGGGAAAACACATAGAGCAGAAGGATCATCTCATCTGGAAGATCGTGCATAGAGGAGACGTGATTGTCACGAAGATAGCCTCAGAGCACAACATTGTTGATCCTTTTACAAAGGCTCTCACGGCTAAAGTATTTGAGAGTCACCTAGAAGGTCTAGGTTTACAAGTCTTCCCCAACTAGGGTAAGTTGGAGTATTTTGTACAAAAGGGTTTAAATGCCCTAGGTTATTGTATTTACATTACTGTAATGTTTAGTACTCAACAAGCTTTAGATAGTGGGAGATTGTTGGGATTTATGCGCTAAACTTGTGTAATTTTGATCAATTAAATAAAGTGTTATTTGTTTTGATAACATTACAGTCTTGCTTTTATAAATCCAATAAACTAAGCTCTAAGGTTATAACATTTATCTTGAAATCAGTGTAGTGGACACTATTTGGGTTGAGTTCAAGAATATAACCTAAATAGTCTATGGTATAAGAATAAGGTTGGAAACCTCATTCTGGTAACACCATGGATGCAACCCACTTTGTAATTAGTACAAATGAGGCAATCCAACTCATTCATGTAGTTGACATGCGAGTGAGGGCATGCTCTATGAAGAGTTCATACAAGACTGGATCGCAAATTATTAGTCTAACCAATTAAACAACAGATAACTAATGAGGATAAGACTAGTAATTTATAGATGATCATTAGTGACTCGACTTGAATCCTGAGCAAGTTAAGAACTCCTTCTTATAGTGGTTTGTCCTTAGACTAGTATTGGTGAGAGTGGCTTGTAGCCGACTCAATAAGCCTACCTTCTCAGGGACAAAACCTCGTAGGTAGCTGGGTGAAGGGAATGAGAATCCCCGCGTAGCGGAAGACGATCGAATCGTCATGGTATCATTACGCTACTCGATTTTGTTAAAATGATCTAACTCTTAAATCTAGGCTAAACATGCAAAAGAGGAAGAAAAACAGTAAGGAGAAGTTTACTTACTTGTTGTAGACAAAGTTCAAGGATTTCTTCCTCAGTCATGAACACTTCGTGCTTCTCGATCTCAACAAATGCTCTCCACGAACGGAACTCGAACACTACCACTTTGAGTCTCGGTTGTTCTTCCTTTGGAAAGAAGGAAGTTTGTGGGAACTTGTGGTTTTGGAGAGGGAGGAGAATTGAGAGAGAGTAGAGAGAATTTTAGTTTTTCTCTTTTGTTCAAAACCAAAAAAATGAGAAAAGCCCCACCAATCCCTTCTTGCAAAGGGTTTAAATAGTGGAATGATGGGGTTAAAATCTCCACATTATTACCACTTTACCACAACCATAGGTTATGCAAATCTCATTTGCATAACCACATAATATAAGATATCTCATATCTCATATTGCAAATCTCATTTGCAATAACTGTGGATTAATTAAATTGAATCACATCCAATTTAATTTCTCTCAATTAATTTCTCCAATTAGCCCTAATTCAACAATTAGGCTAACCTATAGTTTATTATGAATCTCATTCACATTAAACTATATATTATATCATCCATATCCCATATAAATGACATAAATGCCCTTAAAGTGAAATTGAACACTTCAATTTAATACCAAAACATTAACCCTTCTTTTAACCTGATTGAGCCAACCGAGGACCTAATGGACCTCAAAGGATTTGCTCCAATGATCCGAGATTAACTGTCAAACTCTTTGACCCGGTTAATCAACATTCATTAGCTACGGTAACACTCCACTATAGCCCGTAGTTGCACTCCCGTCAATGCAGAATATTACGTGTCCACTGATATAACCAATGCCCATAAGTCGACCCTTCACAGGTTGTTCGTGAGACACAAACCGGGTCAAATTATCGCTTTACCCCATGTCTACCTCTTGTTCCTTAAGTCCCCAATGCTCCTCTAATGAACAACATATTGTGATAGTCCAACCATACATAAACCCTTCTCGTGCCAGTGAGAAGGTGGGCGCCCGTTGTCCAAGCCCTGGAGACAACACTTAAGGGAACAACCCCTCTAGTTTCCCTAAACACGGGAACAAGTGAATTCCATCTCGCGTAGTTAAGTTCCCAGCTCCCTTCTTGGTCCTGTCCCTAAGAAGATAGGCATATTGGGCGAGTAACTGTGACCACCCTCACCCGTACTAGTCAAAGGGACGGACCCACAAAAGCGGAGTCCGTAACACGCTCGGGATTCGTGTCGAGTCACTAATGGTCATCTCACGGTTATTAGTCCTCATCACAACGGTGTTACATCGAGTAGGTCTAACAATTCACGGTCCGGTCTTGTACAATCTCATTGCACAGGATGCCCCCACTCGCATGTCAACAACATGAACGAGTTAGATCACCTCGTTTGTATCTAATACAAAGCGGGCCGCATCCACAGTGTATCCAGGATTAGGTCTCCAACCCTATCCATATACTGTAGATCGTTCGGGTCATTAACTCGAAGGTGATCCTCCTTGTGTGTCCACTACACACCGTTCAAGTTCTAGTTCTCTCATAAATTCAATGACCCTGGAGCTTAGTTTATTGGAAAAGTTTATAAATATTGCGAGACACAAAGTAATGAAATAAATAACTCTTATTAATTTCAAACAGTAATTTACAAATACGAGATTAAGACAAAAATCCCAACATTGGGAACTTAATTTTGCAAGATGGAATTCACTCACTCCTACGCTAAGGAATTAGATAGGTTGTTCCCTTAAGAACTAACCCCAGGTCTTGAACAACGGGGCCCCGCCCTCTATGAGGGTATGAGTCTAAGGTAGGACCTTAGACTTGTTGTTCATTAGAGGATCAGTGGTGCTTAAGGAGCAAAGAGGTACTCAAAGGGGTAAAACGGTAATTTGACCCAGCTATGATTACAAACAACCTGTGAAGGGTCGACTCATGGGTAATGACTATATCAAATGGACACAATAATATCTACAAAGTGAGAGAGTGCAAATACAAGTCTATAGTGGGTGAGTGACTTGTAGTTAATGAATATTGATTAACTGGATCAAAGAGTTTGATTGGTTAATCTCACATCATTGGAGCTCATGAACTGTAGGTCCATTAGATCCCTCTGTTGGCTCAACATGGTAGTATTGAGGGTATAAAGTTAGGAGTGAAATTGAAATGTTCAATTTCATACATGAGGAGTTATATCAATTCTATATGATATAATTGATGTAATATATAGTTTTAATGTGAATTAGATTCATATATAAACTATATATTAAAGAGAGATTAAAGGAGGGGTAGGATGGTCATTTCCATCCTATTTCTCTATATATATGGTTGCATGAGATGCAACTAGGTTAAGGTTTTACAAGCTCTCTTGTTGTGTTGTTGGAAGAGTTCCAAAGCACACATCTCTCTCAAAATACCTCCCCTCTCCAAAAGGGAACCCACCTTCCTCCCTCACCTAGAGAACAACGAAGAAGATCCGGTGGTCGTGTCTTCGTACGTTTGAGTTCCCATTGTTGAGATCGTGATCGTGGGAGAGTGGAGCACTCGAAGAAAGGTTCTTCAAACGTAATTTCTTGTTGTCCATTCTGATTTTATGCTTAATCTTATTATGAATGTTCTTGAATTTATCGTTGTAACTAAATCAAGAGCGCGTGATTCGCAATCCCTTTTGCTGCGGGGACTTCGATTCCCTTCAATTCTTATACCATAGACCATTTAGGTTACATTCTTGAACTCAACCCAAATAGTGTCCACTACACTGATGTTCAAGATAAATGTTATAACCTTGGAGCTTAGTTTATTGGATTTATTAAAGCAAGACTGTAATTCTATCAAAACAAATAACACTTTATTTAATTGATCAAAATTACACACGTTTTGGGCATAAATCCCAACAATCTCCCACTTGACCCAAAGCTTGTGGAGTACTAAACATTACTGTAATGTAAATACAATAAACTAGGGCATTCAAACCCCTTTGTACAAAATACTCCCACTTGCCCTAGTTGGGGAAGACTTGTAAACCTAGACCTTTTAGGTGACTCTCAAATACTTTAGCCGTGAGAGCCTTTGTAAAAGGATCAACAATGTTGTGCTCTGAGGCTATCTTCGTGACAATCACGTCTCGTCTATGCACGATCTCCCGGACGAGATGATACTTCCGCTCTATGTGCTTTCCCATCTTGTGACTTCGAATTTGCCATTGCACCACTGTTATCGCAATACAGCGTGATGGGAAAAGTCATATTTGGAACAACTTCCAAATTTAACATGAATTTCCTTAACCAAACGACTTCCTTAGCTACTTCACAAGCTGCTATACATTCGGCCTCCATGGTGGAATCAGCGATGCATCCTTGTTTGACGCTTCGCCATACTACAACTCCTCCGTTAAGAGTGAATACTGACCCTGATGTAGATTTTCGAGAATCTTTATCAGTTTGAAAGTCAGAATCCGTGTATTCTGTAAGGATCAAATCCTTAGCCCAATACACAAGCATGTAGTTCCTTGTTCTCTGAAGATACTTAAGGATTATTTTAACCGTTGTCCAGTATTCAAGTCCTGGATTGGATTGATACCTATTGACCATCCCAATTGCAAAACAGACGTCGGGCCTAGTACACAACATGACATACATCAGGCTCCCAACAGCTGATGCGTAAGGAATCCGTCTCATATCCTCAACTCCTTGAGGTGTCTTAGGACACTGTTCCTTAGACAAATTGATTCCATGTCTAAAAGGCAACAAGCCCTTTTTGGAATCTTGCATCTTAAATCTTGACAACACTTTGTCTATGTAAGATGCTTGAGACAAGGCTAGTATTTTGTTCTTGCGGTTCCGGACAATCTGGATCCCAAGAACAAACTGCACATCACTCAAATCTTTCATTTGGAATTGCGTAGCTAGCCATTCCTTGATGTTAGTAAGATAACCTACATCATTCCCAATGAGTAGGATATCATCCACATAGAGAATTAGGAATGCGACAGAACTATTTATGATTTTCTTGTAGACACAAGGTTCATCATCATTTTGGTCAAAACCATAAGATCTGATTGCCTCATCAAATCTTATATTCCAGGACCTAGAGGCTTGTTTCAGTCCATAAATTGACCTTTTAAGCCTGCAAACCTTTTGCTTTTGTCCTGGTTCAATGAACCCTTTGGGTTGGTCCATGTAGATGGTTTCCTCAAGATTGCCATTCAAAAAGGTTGTCTTGACATCCATTTGCCATACCTCATAGTCATAATATGCGGCAATGGCAAGAAGGATACATATAGACTTTACCATAGCAACAGGTGAAAAGGTTTCCTCATAGTCAACCCCTTCAACCTGGGTATAACCCTTTGCTACTAGTCTAGTTTTAAAGGTTTGCACCTTCCCATCTACACCACGTTTTCTCTTGTAGATCCACTTACAACCTATTGGTTTTACCCCATCAGGCTTATCTACAAGATCCCAAACAAAATTGAAGTACATCGACTCCATTTCTTGGTCCATGTCTATGACCCATTTGTCTTTGTCTTTGTCAACCATTGCTTGATTATAAGTCAATGGATCCTCGTAGTTGTCATCCGGTATAACAACTTGGGTTTCAGCTAAACACATGTAACGGTCAGGCTGTATCATAACCCTCCCACTACGTTGAGGCATACTCAAATCTTGAGATGGACTTTCTTGACTAGACAAACTAGTATCAACAACTCTTGTTGACGTACTAGTGTTCTTATTAGCAACCTTTGCTATTGTTCTGTCTAACTCACTCAACACTACTTTACTTTTTGGTTTGTGGTCCCTTATGTGGCCTTCCTCCAAGAAAATGGCATTTGTCGACACAAAAACCTTATCTTCTTTAGGATCATAGAATAAACCACATCTTGTTTCTTTTGGGTATCCTACGAATAGGCATAATTTTGAACGTGAATCCAACTTCTTTGGATTTGTCACAAGCACATGTGCCGGACAACCCCATATTTTGAAGTGACATAAACTACCTTTACGTCCTTTCCAGAGTTCAAAAGGTGTCTCAGAAACACTTTTGGAGGGCACATTATTCAAAATGTATACTGCAGTCTCCACTGCGTAACCCCAAAAGGAACTAGGGAGATGAGCATAACTCATCATTGATCGCACCAGGTCCAACAAGGTTCTATTTCTCCTTTCCGATACACCGTTATGTTATGGTGTGCCGGGAGCTGAGAGTTGGGATGTAATTCCATGTTCTATCATATAGTTTTGGAATTTTAAATCCATGTACTCTCCACCTCGATCCTATCGAAGTGTTTTAATAGTTTTACCTACTTGATTTTCAACCTCATTCTTGAATTCCTTGAACTTTTCAAGTGCTTCACACTTGTGATGCATTAGGTAAATATGCCCAAATCTAGAATAATCATTATAAAAGAGATGAAATATTCATATCCTCCCCTGACATTAACATTCATCGGACCACAAAGGTCTGAATGTATAAGCTTTAGAGGGTCTTTGGCTCTATAACCTTTTCCACTAAAAGGTCTTTTAGTCATTTTGCCTTCTAGGCATGATTCACATACGGGCAAAGAATTTTCTTCTAACTCGTTTAGAAATCCGTTCTTTACCAATCTCTCAATTATATTGAGATTAATGTGACCCAATCTTAGATGCCAAAGATGAGCATTTTCTTTAGGAGAACTTTTACGTTTTTTAGTTTGTGCGTTTGCAGTTTTAAATAACTCAGTGTTCAAAACCATTTTGACTGAATTAGTCCTTAAAACATACAATCCATTTTGTAATGAAGCGGAACACATTTCTAAACCTTTCTTCAAAATAAAAACTTTATTCATAGAAAAGAAAAAAGAAATACATTGTTCAATAAGGCAAGAAATAGAAATAAGGTTTCTAGTAAACTCTGGTATCACTAATATATTGTCCAACAATACATATTTCTTGTCAAAATAAAGCTTCATTGTGCCTACTGCTACAGCTGAGACGACTTCTCCATTTCCAACCCGGAGCGTTATCTCTCCTTATTGTAGCTGCTGCCAGGAATCAATTCCCTTAAAAGAAGAGCAAACATGATTAGTGGCGCCTGAATCAAGTATCCAAGTTGTTTTATCATTATCAACTAAACAAGCTTCTAGGCAAAGTAAATCATATTTACCTTCCTTCTTCTTTTCTGCAATGTACTTCGGACAGTTCCGTTTCCAATGCCCGTCTTCGTTTCAGTGGAAACACTTTCCTTTGTCAGCAACATCTTTGACTTTCTTGCCCTTCTAGGCGGCAGCTTTGTCAGCCTGTGTCCCTTTACCAACCTTCTTCATGTTCTTCTTCTTTCCTCTCAGGTTAGAAGAAAATGAAGCCACTATTTTTGTCCCAGAGGTCGAACCTCTATGATAACTCTCATCTGAAACATTTGCCTCGCTTTTTCGATCCTGAATTTTCATCAAAGACTGAAAGGTCTGGAGTTCATTCAGAAGGGAGGTAAGATTAAAAGTAAGCTTGTTCATAATATCATTACTTCTAAACTGCAGGAAACTATCTGGAAGGGTTTCCAGAATGAAGCTGACCTGGCTCGACTCATCGATGGAAGCACCATTCGACTCCGCGATGTTAAAGTTGTTGGGATGTATGTCTTCATCTCGTGTAGTTTGTAATATTCCAAGTTCTAAATGAATAAGAGTTATTTATTTCAACATTGTGTAATAAATAAGAGTTATTTATTTAAACTTTATGTCTCACATTTTTCATAAACGTAATCCAATAAACTAGGTTCCAGGGTCATTGCATTATGAGAGAAGTAAGAACTTGAACGGTGTGTAGTGGACACACAGGGAGGATCACGTTCGAGTTAATGACCCGAACGGTCTAAAGTATATGGATAGGGTTGGAGACCTAATCTCGGATACAGCAGGATGCGACCCGCTTTGTATTAGATACAAACGAGGTAATCGACTCGTTCATGTGGTTGACATGCGAGTGGGGGCATCCTGTAATGAGATTGTACAAGACCGGACGTGAATTATTAGACTTCACGATGTAACACCGCTAATGATATAGAGCTAATAAATTCGTAGATGACCATTAGTGACTCGACCTTAATCCTGAGCGTGTTACGGACTCCTGTCTGCGAGGGTCTGTCCTTTGACTAGTACGGGTGAGGGTGGCCACTATTGCTCGCCCAATATGCCTATCTTCTCAGGGGCAGGACCACGTGGGGAGCTGGGAACTTGACTACGTAAGAAGGAATTCACTTGTTCCCGATTTAAGGAAAGTAGAGGGGTTGTTCCCTTAAGTGCTGTCTCGAGGGCTTGAACAACGGGGCCCCACTCTCTCATTGGCCTGAGAGGGTTGTAGTTTATGGTTGGACCATGCAACGTAGTTGTTCATTAGAGGAGCAGTGGGACTTAAGGAGCAAGAGATAGACACAAGGGTAAAACGGTAATTTGGCCCAACTGTGACTACGAACAACCTGTGAAGGGTTGACTCATGGGTATTTGTTATATCGATGGACACAACTTGTCCTACGGTGATGAGAGTGCAACTACGGGCTTTAGTGGAGTGTTATGGTAGCTAATGAATGTTGAATAACCGGGTCAAAGAGTTTGACAGGTTAGTCTCGAATCATTGGAGCTCGTCACGTGTAGGTCCATTAGGTCCCTCGGTTGGCTCAAATTGGACAAATTGAGGGTTTACAGTTTGGTGTGAATTTGAAGTGTTCAAATTCATTATTTGGGTATTTATGTCGTTTATATGAGATATAGATGACATAATATATACTTTTATGTGAATGAGATTCATAATAAACTATAGTATAGCCTAATTGATTAATTCGTGCTATTTGGAGAAATTGAATTGAGAGAAATTAAATTGAATGTGATTCAATTTATAATTCCACATTTATGCAAATGAGATTTGTATAATAAGGTATGGGATACCTTATATTATATAATATGCAAATGTGATTTGTATATTATAGGTTGTGGTAAAATTGTAATTTGGTGGAGGTTTTAACTCCATCACACAATAGTATTTAAAGGCTTTGCAAGAAGCCTTTGGTGTGCCATTTGCCATTTTTTGGATTTTCATCCAAAGAGAGCAAAAAGACTTTCTCTCATTCTCTCTCAATTCTCTCTAAAACTTCTCCTCACCCAAAACCAAAGGGAGACCCACCTACTCTCCCTCAACCTCCCCAGAACAACCGAGAAGACCCTTTGGAGGTGTCTTTGTGTTTTGATCGAGGTTCGTGTTCGAGGAGATCGTTGGATCGAGAGAGATCGTGACCAGAGGAGAAAAGCGTTGAAGAAGAGTTCTTCAACAAGTAAGTATCTTATAATTCCTTACTATTTTCTTCTCTTATTTGCATGTTTAGCCTAGGATCTATGAGATAGATTCAATTTTAAGACACGTTTTACACAACGGATCAACGACGTTTCACAATGTCTTCTGCTGCGGGAATTCAAAATCCCTTCAATTGGTATCAATGCCAATCATTGCTCTTCGTTGTGTATTCTGTGAATTCTTAAAATTAGGTGGGTAGCATTAATTTTCATGAGATGAATGTTAATGGTTTGAAATTTTGGATGTTTTCGGTTTTTGGCACTTTTTAGATTTACATTAAAGTTGATGAGATCAATGTAAGGGCCCGTTGTTTTGGGCATTTTTTAATGTAAATCGAGTCTCTAAGTCCGTGTCGTTCGTGGCAACAGTTGTCATGAAGAAATCAGAGGAAAAACAGGCGATTTCAGTGAAAACAGCAAAAGTTGTTTGGTGGAAGTTCATCAGCGTCGCGATGCTGTTCATCAGCGTTGCGCGGCGCCATCCATCTTCTTTGAGGTCGCTGCGATTACAACGTTATAACGCTTAGCGGGTGGCGTTGCAACGCCACAACGTTGAGAACGCTGGGTGCGACGCTATACATTACAGCGTTGCAACACAATAACAACGTTGCAACGCCGTGATGTAGTGGTGTGTGGAGCTTGAATTTTCGTCGATGTGGTATGTTGTCGGCAGTTCGAACTTGGGGTTGTGCAATTGTCGTTTTATTTTTTTTATTATTTATTTATTTGTAAATTTGATTTTATAAATGTATTTTATTTAATTATTTTAATTAATATTAATATAAGAGTTATATTAATGTTAATTAATTTAATTTTATGCCCCTAGGGCGCCAAAAATCAGTCCAATATTGCTATTTAATTATTTTATGCATGAGATGTATGATTTAATTATTTCTATGTGCATAGAGTATGCCATATAGATTTAAAATCTCACCTTAGGTTAAACATTTCATGCATCATATTTATATTATAAGAGTTATAATCTATAGTATGCATGATAGAATTATATTATAAGAGTTATAATATAATGTTTCATGATTTAATTTATTTAATATAAGTGTTATATTTTTAAATTAAAAGCATGCTCATGCATTTAATTCATGTTATGAATGTATGTTATACTTTAATATTATTCATGTGATGAATGATCAAACACTATAACATAGAAATGCATGTAACCTAAGTTAATTATTAGTTTTAAAATGTTTAGAACTTGAATAATTAGACTTAGGTTTTCTAGTTCTAATGAGATTAGAATTAGGAAATCAAATATAACCTTTGAATGGAGACTGATAAGTAACTCTGTCTGTGGAAGGTTTTGTCTAAGGTTGGGGTATTTAAGTTGACGCTTGCGGAACACCCCTACCTGGAAACCGACCTGGGACTGAATTCGGTCCGGAGATTCTTAGTTTATATTATCGTGAGTACCGTTAATTAAGAGTTAATTAATTTACTCACATAGACCTAAGTTAATAATGTGATTATAAACTTAGGCTAATCCAATATAAGAGTTATATTGGTAGACTTAGGTAAATTTTAGCCGGTTTACCTAGGTCAATCCCGATTATTCTAAAGTGCTGAGTGGGAGGAAATAAAGTGTATGAGATACATTTAATTTTCCATCCACAAATCTCCATTAAGTTCGCACCGTGAGATCCATGCTACCAGAACACTCCTCTAGGACGAGACTTTCTCGATCAGACCCTAATCCCAGAATAACTCTTATTCCATTAGGCATCCAATTACCATTGTTTGGTCAAATTCATTAACACTTAACGAATTCTGTGAGTGTCACCCTCAATTTTTAAGTTTCCAAGTATCCATCCTAACAATAGCCACCGAAGGGTGAACTAAGGAGGAAAACCAACCATGAAACTGTATCCCTTTCGGGAATTCACTGTGTTCCGACTCCCATGATCAGGCTCACCGAAGGGATTGTCTGGTCCAGGCAAAACTAGCAGGCAGATCGTAGGTGTCTCACGATGTGAATCGAAAGAAGAGACCGTGGGTCTCGTTTTCACAAGTCCCGCTCCCACTCACTATGAGTACTCTCTCCATCCACGATGATATTGACCTATACAAATGTCACCCGAAGGGGAACGCTCCCATTTGCGCCACGAGGCCGAGTATAGATCTCACGGTGCGGACTTGAAGGAGATTTGTGGTTGAAAATTGAAATGTATCTCATACACTATATTTCCTCTCACTTAGTACTTTAATTTTTAATAGGGATTGACCTAGATAATCGGCTAAAAAATTACCTAAGTCTACCAATATAACTCTTATATGGTATTTAGCCTAAGTCTATAATCACATTATTAACTTAGGTCTATGTGAGAAAATTAATTAATACTTAATTAACGGCGCTCACGTAAATGTAACCTAAGAATCTCCGGACCGAATTCACTCCCAGGTAGGTTTCCAGGTAGGGGTGTTCCGCAAGCGTCAACTTAAATACCCTAGCCTTAGACAAAACCTTCCTTAGACAGAGTTACTAATCAGTCTCCATTCAAAGATTATATTTGATTTCCTAAAATTCTAATCTTATTAGAAAATTAGAAAACCTAAGTCTAATTATTCAAGTTCTAAACACTTTAAAACTAATAGTTAACTTAGGTTGCATGCATTTTTATGTTATAGTGTTTGAACATTCATCACATGAATAACTATATACTATAACATAATATCATTCATCACATGAATATAAATGCATGAGCATACTTTAATCTAAAAATATAACACTTATATTAATTAAATTAAATATGCATTTAATTACATTATAACTCTTATAATATAACCTATCATGCAAACTATATTATAACTCTTATAATATACATGATGCATGAATATGTTTAACCTAAGGTGGGATTTTAAAACTATATGACATACATTATGCACATAGAAATTAATTAAAATTATACATCTCATGCATAGAATAATTAAATAGCAAAAATGGACCGATTTTTGGCACTTAGGGGCAATTATTTAATTAAATAAAATTAATATAACATTTATATTAATAATATTTAATAAAATAATTAAATAAATAAAATAAAACATTTTTTTTATAAAAGAAAACTGAAAAATGAATTACAAAACGGAAAAAGCTAACTGCTTTGTAAATAAGACTTGAACCCACGTCCACGCATTTATTCCTTAACGCATATCTGACGTTACAGCGCCCATCGCCCACAATGGAAGCTGCGTTCTCAACGCCAAAGAAGCGTTACCAACGCTACACCAGCGTTGGGCGCCACTCGGCTGCAGAGCCTCCGACCGCAAGCATGGCGTTGAGACGCCGTTGGGCAGCGTCTCAACGCCATCGACAGAAAAACAAACATTTTGCTGTTCTTCCACCATTTTTCGCCTGTTTCTACTCTGATTTCTTCACAACAACTCTTGCCACGAACGATCCGGACTTACAGACTCGATTTACAACAAAATTACCCAAAACAACGGGCTCTTACATTGATCTCATCAACATAATTGTAAATCTAATCTAGTGCCAAAAACCGAAAACATCCATTTCGCAAACCAAACATTCATCTCATGAAAATATGGTAAAATACCCACCTAAATCTTAATAAAGCAGTGCAAAGATGAAGAACCATCGAAATGGCTCTGATACCAATTGAAGGGAATGAGAATCCCCGCGCAGCGGATGACGATCGAATCGTCGTGGTATCATCATGTAACATGCTTATATCAATATTGATCTAACTATTAGATCTAGAAATTTGAACATGCTTTGAAATTTTACAAAGAAGAAGAAAAACACTTACTTGTTGTAGACAAATTCAGCAATCTCTTCCGTAGATCACGAACTCTTCGCACGAACTTTTCCCACGATCGGATCCCAAACACTACCAAATGATTTTCTTGGTTATTCTCTTTTGGAGAAGGGAAGTTGGTGGGAACTTCTTTGTGTTTTGGAAAGGGAGGAGAAATGAGAGAGTGGAGAGAATTCACTTTTTGGATTCTTAGGTCAAAATCCAAAATGAGAATTTGGCTTGTATTGGATCACCAAAACCCTTTTGTAAAGGGGTTTAAATAGTGGAATGATGGAGTTCAAAACTTCACATTATTACCACTTTACCACCACTATAGGTTATGTAAATCTTATTTACATAATAACATAATATAAGATATCTCATATCTCAATAATTGTGTATTAATTAAATTGAATCATATCCAATTTAATTTCTCTCAATTAATTTATCCATTTAACCATTGATTCAACAATTAGGCTAACATATAGTTTATAATGAATCACATTCATATTAAACTATATATTATATCATCCATATCTCATATAAATGATATAAATACTCTTAAAGTGAAATTGAACACTTCAATTTCATACCAAAACATTAATCCTTCTTTTATCCCATATTGAGCCAACCAAGGGACCTAATGGACCTACAGTGACGGGCTCCAATAATATGAGGTTAACAAGTCAAACTCTTTGACCGAGTCAACCAATATTCATTAGCTACAGTAACACTCCACTATAGCCTGTAGTTGTACTCCCATCAGTGTAGAATATTACGTGTCCACTAATATAACCAATGCCCATGAGTCGACCCTTCACAGGTTGTTCGTAGACACGGCTGGGTCGAATTACCGTTTTACCCCTGTGTCTACTTCTTGTTCCTTAAGTCCCCACTGCTCCTCTAATGAACAACATATTGTGATGGTCCAACCATACACAACACCCTTCTCGGGCCAGTGAGAAGGTAGGCGCCCGTTGTCCAAGCCCTGGAGACAACACTTAAGGGAACAACCCCTCTAGATTCCCTATAGGCGGGAACGAGTGAATTCCATCTCGCGTAGTTAGGTTCCCAACTCTCTACTAATTAAGCCTACCTTCTCAGGGACAGAACCTCGTAGGTAGCTAGGAACTTAACTGTGCAAGATGGAATTCACTCATTCCTCTACTAAGGAATTAGATAGGTTGTTCCCTTAAGAACTGACTCCAGGTCTTGAACAACCTGTGAAGGGTCGACTCATGGGCAATGACTATATAAGTGGACACAATAATATCTAAAGTGAGGAGAGTGCAGCTACAAGTCTATAGTGGAGTGACTTGTAGTTAATGAATATGAACACTATAGTGGAGTGGACACAATAATATAAGTGGTCGACTCATTCGAGCTCATGATCTGTAGGTCCATTAGATCCCTCCGTTGGCTCAACATGGTAATATAGAGGGTATAAAGTTAGGAGTGAAATTAAAGTGTTCAATTTCATACATGAGGAGTTATATCAATTATATATGATATAATTGATATAATATATAGTTTTAATGTGATTTAGACTATATACTAAAGAGAGATTAAATGAGGGGTAGGATGGTCATTTCCATCCCAATTCTCTATATATATGGTTGCATGAGATGCAACTAGGTTAAGGGTTTTTCATAGAATCGCTAGTCTCCTTGTTGTGTTGTTGGAAGAGTTCCAAACCACAAATGTCTCTCACAAAATTCCTCACTACTCCTAAAGGGAACCCACCTTCCTCCCTGTCCTAGAGAACAACGGAAAAGATCCGGTGGTGGTGTCAGTGTTCGTACGAGTTCTTGTTGCTGAGATCGTGACCGTGGAGAGGGAGCACTTGAAGAAAGGTTATTCAAAGGTATATACTTGTTGTCCATACTCTTATTATATGCTTAATCCATGTTTTATATTCTTGAAATTTCCATTGTAACTAAATCAAGAGCACGCGATTCGCAATCGCTTCCGCTGCGGGGACTTCGATTCCCTTCAAGCGTTGCAACGCTGCACGCGTTGAGGAGCAGTTCGCGAGGCAGTTTCGCAAACGTGGGCAGCATGCTTCAAGAGTGGGCGGTTTATTTTCGTTTTTATTTTTTTTTTAATTGTAAAATGAATTTTATTTTATTATTTAATTATTTTGTTAAATAATATTAATATAAGTGTTATATTAATGTTATTTAATTAAATTATTGCCCCTAAGCGCCAAAACCGGTCTAATTTTTGCTATTTAATTATTTTATGCATGAGATGCATGATTTAATTAAATTCAATGTGCATAAAGTATGTCATATAGATTTAAAATCCCACTTTAGGTTAAACATTTCATGCATCATTTATATTATAAGAGTTATAATATATAGTTTGCATGATAGGTTATATTATAAGAGCTATAATATAATTAAATGTATGTTTAATTTAATTAATATAAGTATTATGTTTTTTAGATTAAAGTATGCTCATGCATTTATATTTATGTGATGAATTATATTATGTTATAGTATATAGTTATTCATGTGATGAATGATCAAGCACTATAACATAGAAATGCATGCAACCTAAGTTAATTATTAGTTTTAAAGAGTTTAGAACATGAATAATTCGACTTAGGTTTTCTATTTTCTAATGAGATTAGAAATTAGGAAATCAAAGTTTAGTCTATGAATGGAGACTGATTAGTAACTCTGTCTAAGGAAGGTTTTGTCTAAGGCTTGAGTATTTAAGTTGACGCTTATAACACCCTACACAGAAACCGACACGGGAGTGAATTCGGTCCGGAGATTCTTAGATTATACTTATCGTGACTGTTGCTAATTAAAAGTGTTTTAATTTACTCACATAGACCTAAGTTATAATGTGATTATAGACTTAGATTAATACCATATAAGAGTTATATTGGTAGACTTAGGTAAATTTTAGCCGGTTTATTTAGGTCAATCCCTATTAAAATTAAAGTGCTGAGTGAGAGGAAATAAAGTGTATGAGATACATCTGACTTTCCAACCACAAATCTCCTTTAAGTCCGCAACGTGAGATCTATACTCGGCCTCGTGACGCAAATGAGAGCGTTCCCCTTCGGGTGGCATTTGTATAGGTCAATATCATCGCGGATGGAGAGAGTACTTATAGTGAGTGGGAGCGGGACTTGTGTTAACGAGACCCACGTCTCTTCTTTCGATTCACACCATGAGACGCCTATGATCCGCCTGCTAGTTTGGCCTGGACCAGACAATCCCTTTGGAGGGCCTGATCATGGGAGTTGGAACACCGTGAATTCCCGAAAGAGATACAGTTTCCTGGTTGGTTTTCCTTCTTGGTTCACCCTTTGGTGGCTATTGTTTGGACGGATGCTTGGGAACTTAAAGACTGAGGGCGACACTCACAGAATTCGTTAAGTGTTAATGAATTCGACCGAACAATGGTAATTGGACGCCTGATGGAATAAGAGTTATTCTAGGATTAGCGTCTGATCGAGAAAGTCTCGTCCTGGAGGAGGATTATTCTGTTCACCCTTCGGTGGCGGTCATTCTAAACATTTAGGATATCATTGCAAAATTTTGAATGACCTAGGGGTCATGAAACAATTTTGCTAAAACTTGATTGGTTTTCAAAAGTTTTTTGCGAGACTAACACAAAGTTTTCTTAATTTTCCAGCTTAAAACATGTCTAGCGCAATAATATCTCTACTCGCCTTTGATAAATTAGTGGGAGATAATTACCAAAGTTGGAAAAACAACATTAACACAATTTTGGTAACTGATGACATTAAGTTCGTGTTGTCTGAGGAGTGTCCTCAGATGTCGGGCTCGACTGCATCGCGAAGTGTTCGCAATGCATACGATCGATGGATCAGGGCCATGAAAAGGCCAAGGTCTACATCATTGCCAGCATGTCTGATGTTATGGCAAAGAAGCATGAGTTGATGGTCACCGTCAAGAAGATCATGGAGTCCTTGTAGGAAATGTTTGGACCACAGTCCTTTCAGGTCCGACATGACTCGCTCAAATACGTCTTCAACGCACGGATGAAAGAGGAGTCGTCTGTCCGTGAACATGTTCTTGACATGATGACCCACTTTAATCTTGTTGAGATGAACGGGGCTTCGATCGATGAGTCGAGCCAATTTAGTTTTATTTTGGAGACTCTTCCAAAGACTTTCCTTCAGTTTCGTAGCAATACTGTTATGAACAAAATTAGCTACACTCTGACTACCCTCCTCATTGAGCTACAGAATTTCCAGTCCTTGAACAGGGTCAAGGCATCGGAATCTGAGGCAAATGTTGCCTACAGGTCTTATCACAAGGGTTCGACCTCTGGGATGAAACCTATTGCTCCTTCACGCCCGAAAGGGAAGAAGAGGTTGAAGAGGGGTAAAACTGACCGAGCTGCCGCCCACAAGGGCAAGAGGGTCAAGGACGTTGTAGAGAAAGGAAAGTGTTTCCACTACAATGGGGGCCGACACTGGAAGAGGAACTGTCCCAATTTCCTTGCCGAGAGGAAGAACCAAGTTAAATGTGATTTACTTGTGACAGAAACTTGTTTAGTGGAGAGTAGTGACTCTGCCTGGATATTAGATTCGGGCGCCACTAACCATGTTTGCTCTTCTTTTTCGTGGATTGATTCTGGCGATCATTGCAAGCGAGAGGTGAGGTGACTCTACGGGTTGGATCCGGGGAGCTTGTCTCTACTGCAGCGATCGACACTGTGAAGCTACATTTTGGCAGGAGCTACATTTTGTTGGACAATATGTACATAGTTCCAGGGTTTACTAGAAAGCTAGTTTCTATTTCCTGCCTTTTAAAACAGTGTATTTCCGTTTCATTCCATGCTAATAAAGCGTTTATTTCAAGAAATGGTAATCTTATTTGTTCAGCTTCACTTGAGCATAATCTGTATGTTTTGAAACCTAATTTGGTCAAAAGTGTTTTGAATACTGAATTGTTTAAAACTACAGAAACACGAACTAAGAAAGCGAAAGTTTCTCCTAAAGAAAATGCCCATATTTGGCATCTACGGTTAGGCCACATTAATCTCAATAGGATTGAGAAACTAGTGAAGAGTGGACTTCTAAACGAGTTGGAAGAAAACTCTTTGTCGGTGTGTGAGTCATGCCTTGAGGGCAAGATGACCAAACGTCCTTTTAATGGAAAAGGATATAGAGCCAAAGAGCCTCTTGAGTTAGTACATTCTGACCTCTGTGGTCCGATGAATGTTAAAGCTTGGGGCGGTTATGAGTACTTCGTGTCTTTCATAGACGATTACTCGAGGTATGGGTATATTTACCTAATGCACAGGAAGTCTGAAATTCATGAAAAGTTCAAGGAGTACAAGACTGAGGTTGAGAACCTCTTAGGTAAATCGCTTAAAACACTTCGATCGGATCGAGGTGGAGAGTACATGGACACCGAATTCGTGACTATATGATAGAACATGTAATTACGTCCCAACTCTCAGCGCCTGGTATGCCACAGCAGAATGGTGTATCGGAGAGGAGAAACATAACCTTGTTGGACATGGTTCGGTCGATGATGAGCTATGCTCGTCTCCCTGATTCATTTTGGGGTTACGCAATGGAGACTGCAGTCTATATTTTGAACAATGTTTCGTCGAAGAGTGTTTGTGAAACACCTTTCGAGCTCTGGAGTGGACGTAAAGGCAGTTTACATCACTTAAGAATTTGGGGATGCCCGACCCACGTGTTGGTGTCAAACCCAAAAAAGTTGGAACCCCGTTCGAAATTGTGCCTATTCGTAGGTTACCCTAAAGAGACTAGGGGTGGTCTGTTTTACGATCCTAAGGAAAATAGGGTGCTTGTGTCGACAAACGCCACTTTCCTAGAGGAAGACCACGTTAGGTATCATTTACTAAGAAGTAAAATAGTGTTAAATGAAATTGACAGTACATCAGCAAGAGTTGCTAATGGGGCTAGTACGTCAACAAGTGTTGTTGATCCTAGCACGTCTAGTCAAATCCGTTCCCAAGACTTGGGAATGCCTCGACATAGTGGGAGCGCTGTGAGACAGCCTGATCGCTACATGGATTTAGCTGAAACCTCAGTTGTCGCTCCTGATGATGACTGTGAGGATCCATTGTCCTATGATCAGGCAATGGTTGATGTTGACAAAGACGAATGGATTAAAGTTATGGACCAGGAAATGGAGTCTATGTACTTCAATTATGTATGGGAGTTTGTGGTTCAACCGGATGGGGTAAACCTATTGGTTGCAAATGGATCTACAAGCGTAAACGTGGCGTAGATGGGAAGGTGCAGACCTTCAAAGCCCGACTAGTGGCAAAGGGTTTTACCCAGGTTGAAGGGGTTGACTATGAGGAGACCTTTTCACCTGTTGCCATGGTAAAGTCGATCAGGATCCTTTTGGCCATTGTCGCGTATTATGACTACGAGGTATGACAGATGTGAAAGAGTCTAGATTAAGAAAGCGGAAGCAATTTTGGATCTTAAACACTCTAAGTTGATCAATTTTGTAAAATAAAATGCATGCTCAAAGCTGGAAAAACAGAGGGATAGGAAACTCAACTTTGAAGATCAAATTCTCTTCACCCGTTGGATGGTTTTAAATACGAACACTTCATGGACAACCGTTAGAGTCTTCCCTACTATCCTCAGACCTTAGAACGGATTGTGGGATCCTAGGTTGAGAGAATTTGGAAGAAAATGCCTCAAAGGTCACTAATTTGGGAATTTAGAATTTTCTGCAAAATTCTCTCAAAACACCTCAAATGACCATTATATAAAGCTTCAATAAGCTTCAATGGAATGACAACTCACGGATGATGAGGATGCTTTGAGATAGAGGTGGCCAATTTTGGTGATTTTGAAGATGAGAGGGAATGGGCAAGTTGCACTTTGGATTTTATTGAAAATCCATGAAAATCCACTAATTTTCATTTAATTTTAATTTAAAAATCAATATTAAATTGATTTTTAATTATATTAAATTTAATTAATTAAATTATTAAATAATTAATTTAATTAATTAATTTTTTAATTTAATTTAATATCAAATATTAAATTAAATAAATTACCCGATCCCGATCGATTTTCTGAGAATCTTTATTCATGCTATAAATCGATCCAATATTTAAATCATATTTAAATATATACACCTCCTTTTGATCATAGTTTAATTCATAATTAAGCTATGATTCGTTAAGTATATCACATATAATTAACGTTTTCTTCCAAACTCGAATTTGAACAATTCAAATTCTTTTCTCTGAAAATGTTACAAGGCTTAGTCCGAGCTAGTAAGGAGGACCTAATGGACCTACAGATCATGAGCTCCAATGATACGTGATTAACCGGTCAAACTCTTTAACCTAGCTAATAAACATTCGTTAACCACCGGGACACTCCACTAAAGCCCAAAGGGTTGCACTCTCCTCACCAGTATATATTTTACTCGTCCACTCAATATAACCATGATTAGTAAGTCGATCCTTCAAAGGTCCTTCGTAATTACAGCTGGGTCAAGATTACCGTTTTACCCCTTTAATTACCTCTTGTTCCTTAAGTACCACTGATCCTCTAATGAACAATTGGTTTGTGGTCCAACTAGCAAACCTCGGGCCAATGAGTGAGGTGGGCCCATTGTTCAAGACCCGGAGTCAGCACTTAAGGGAACAACCTCTCTACATATCCCTAAAGCGGGTAGGAGTGAATTCCATCTTGCAGAACTATGTTCCCAGCTATCTACCCAGACTTTTCTCTGAAATGGGAGGCTTATTAAGTCGACAGTCTCGAGCCACTCTCACCCATGCAAATCAAAAGATAATTCGAATAAACAGGAGTCCATAGAACGCTCAGGATTGATATCGAGTTACCTAGGTCATCGTATGAATATAGTCAGTTAGGACAGTAAACGAAGTTATAAAGTCTAAGTGACTATTTCGCGGTCCAGTCTTATGCAAACTCATTGCATAGGGCGCCCCCACTCACATGTCTCCACATGAACGATTTAGGATCACATCGTTTGTACTCTACAAAGTGGGCCGCGTCCATAGTGTCCCCAGGATAAGGTACCCAGCCCTATCCTTATACTATAGATAGTATTCGCCTATAACTTGAACTTGATCCACTTTTATGTAACACATAAAGTTCAAGTATTCATCCTATAGCCAAGGGTTCTTTATTGGATTAAGGTTACACAATATACAATAGTCAATAACACCTTTACTGAATAAATTTCAGTAACAACTTTATTGTGAAATAGAATATACATTCACTTTACAAAACCACGAGTTTTAGGACATAAAACCGAACAATCTCCCACTTGGACTAAAATGTCTAATGGGTAAAACATGCTGAGCAAAGAAAAACTGTCCTACTGTACAACCCGTAGTCCTAGACTCTCTAGGTGTCCCTCAAACACTTTAGTCGTGGGGGGCTTTGTAAATGGATCAGCAATGTTGTGCTCCGAAGCGATCTGCGTGGCGATCACGTCTCTCGTTGCACAATCTCCCGATGAGATGATATTTGCGCTCTATGTGCTTTCCGCGCTTATGGCTTCTAGGTTCTTTGGAATTTTCCACTGCACCACTATTATCACAATAAAGAGTGATAGGCAAATTCATATTTTGAACAACTTCCAAATCAGTCAAGAACTTCCTAAGCCATACAGCCTCCTTCGCTGCTTCGCAAGCTGCGACATACTCAGCCTCCATGGTGGAGTCAACAATACAACATTGCTTTATACTCCTCCATACTATAGCTCCTCCGTTAAGAGTGAACACTGATCCTGATGTGGATTTCCTCGAATCTACATTAGTCTGAAAATCAGAGTCAGTGTATCCTGCAAGGATAAAATCCTTTGCACCATACACAAGCATATAGTCCCTCGTTCTCCTAAGATACTTGAGGATGTTCTTAACGGCACCCGGTGATCGTATCTCGGATTATATCGATACTCGACTATTCCCATCGCATAGCATATGTCGGGTCGAGTATATAGCATGGCATACATCGGACTCTGACGATGCGGATGCATAGGAATGCGTCTCATATCCTCAACTTCTTGAGGTGTCTTAGGACACTGTTCCTTAGACAAATGAATTCCATGTCTGAAAGGTAATGAACCTTTCTTCGAATTCTGCATCTTACATCTAACCTCTTGTCAATATAAGATGCCTGAGACAGTGCTAGCGTTTTGTTCTTGCGATTCAAAACAATTTGGATTCCAAGAACAAATTGAGCCTCTCCCAAATCTTTCATTTGGAATTGGGTCGCTAGCCATTGCTTAATGTTGCGTGAAATTATATTATATTGCAATATCGTAGTGTACGGGTCAAGTTTTAGTATAGTGATTTATGAGCCCAAGTATCGTCCTCGGGAATGGGTTTCTAGATGAATTAATTACTAAGGTACTAACTCTCAATTTTAGCTAAAGAAACATAACATCACTACTACAAATTATAGATTTCTTGACACTTGCAAGTTTTAAATACTTGACGTTTTTATGAAAAAACGTCAAGTAAGATGAAGTTTTAAAACAAAAACGTCAAGAAAAATTAAAAAGAAACACGGAGGTTGACAAAGATTTCGGATTTTTCTCGCTTCCAGTTTCTTGACATTTAAAAAACGTCAAGTGTAGCAAATGGAAAAGGCAGCAGCATTTCTTCTTTTTTAAAAAAAGAACTAATTAAACACCCTTCACGCACGCGACCGTTCGATCTGATGCTCTTTTTTTCGCGATTATCTCCTTCACCCACACAGTACGCAGAAAAACCCTTCGAGTCGCCGCCGCCGCATCCTCGCCCTTCGCTCCATCGATCTCCCGACCTATTTTCCCTTTCCCTCCATCGATCTCAAAACCCAAAAAACCCCACCAAATAGAAAGCTTCTCAAAAACGCCTTTAAACCAAAACCACGACCCCATGAATCCCCTCTTTCATTCGAGTACCCGAAACACCAACTTTTTATATACAGAGACCATCCACGCTAAACGCCAAACGAAAAATGTCCAGCAATCGGGGTTGTTGTTTTCTGAATACGAATGGTGGGTATCCTATTTTCCTTCAACGATGGAGTCCGGGATGAGGGGCGGAAGGTGGGTTTTCTTTGGATTTGTCACGGTCGTCGGTGGTAGAGATGCAGCCCTTTGGCTTAATCCATTTTTGCTTCACGCCCAGAAGATATCCCATCCTTTTCTTATTGCTTGGTTCGTATCGTCTATCTTCTAACCCACCTTCAATTTACATTTGTTCTGATTGGTTTGTAATTCAAAAGGGTTTAATTACAATTTGAATTGCTACTGTGGTTGAACTGGTTTATAATTTTTTGTTGCTAAAAACACTTAGTTAGGTAGGTATCATAGTATTTGAATCCATTTTTTGCAAGTCTAATTTTTCTCTTAATGTGGGTTTAGTTCTATTCTTTATTTACTTTCACGCTTTTGTTTCTATTTAGTCCTGTATTTTTATTTAAGTTCTAACATCGCCTATTTTATTATGACGAAGTCTATGGCACCTATGAAAGTCTTGCTCTAAGTGGTTTTTAGGAGGATTACCACCCGGATCCTTTAAAGTTTTGCTCTGTTATGAGCTTAGTGGTCTTGCTCTCATTATCTACCCTTATTAAAGTCTGTAGAGGCATAAGAGAAAAGCATGATGGTGGAGATTCATTTGAAGAGCATGATGTTAGTCTTATTTCAATATGGGTTGCTATAATTTTGGTTATTTAGTTGTTCTAGCCTATCATCTTATCTATATATATATGGTAAATCTAAATCTTGCTTACAAGTCAAAGTTGTTTTGATTGCTTTATTATGAGAATGATTCATTGTTCTTTTCTCTTGTTGGTCCATCTTAATGTTGTTTAATTTGAAATTTACTTTTCATTTTGCATCGAAAAGAATAAAAAAAAAAAGAAGGGAAAAGAAGGGAAAAAAGTTGCATCTGAGACTTTAATAAGGGTAGATATTTGAATTTGCAGACTTTAATAAGCCTTCTCTTTCTATCGCTCTAGGATTTTTCCCCTAATTGTTTTTGAAGATCTGTTTCGCTTAAGGAGTTCAATTGGGATAAAATAGGCAACCAATTCATTGTTGCAAATCTTACTTGTGGATTTTTTCTCTCTTTGAAATTGTTCAAGGAGGCCCCTAAATTCCTCTGTTTATGTTGTACTTGATTCATAAGTGGTGCCATATTCTTCTTCAAGTAAATTTAAATTTGTTAGGGATTTTGGGTGACAACGACAATATGCTCGATTTTGTGGAAGAGTTGTGGTTGTTTCTATTCTCTCTATATTGCTCTACCCATTTTTATGTGTGTGGATCTGTAATTGATAACAAGGTGGTCTCTCTCTCTCTTCATACGAATTTTCATGGATTATGAGATTTAGAAATGTAATGTGGTGCTTGTTTGTAGTTGTGTATTCATTTCTAACATTATGTTTTATCTTTTAGCTTAATTTTGCTTCCATTGTTTTTCTTTTCCTGTGTAATTGATAATGTTGTTTTTGTGCAGTGTGGTTTGGCTTGTTTTCGATAATGAAAATTCTGCATCTAATGAAGATAGTAAGCCGATGTTGAATATTCCTTCACTATCCATGAAGATGGGTAAGCAGATGTTTGATTTATTCTTTTACTATCCATGTTAATCTACTTTATGAAACTTTTGATAACTTATGTATGCAATTTGAACTCTTGTTTCTTTTCTTAGTTTCAAATATGAGTTTTCATTTAGGCTAAGTTTTATATTAGACTTGTTGTCTCTAGTGGCTTGAACGAAACTTAGTAAAAGGTCAAACAATTAATACCTCAACTAGTTAGTTTTACATGAAAGATGATTAGAATAATTAATAATTTTCATACTCTCATTTTTCTAATGGATTGACTTGGCTCTGATTGTACAGATCTTAAGTTTTTGATTCACTTTAATCAAATGAAGGAAATAAAGAATGCATATGACAAAGCAAACAAACTAGATTATGAAGATTCGAGGAGTTGGTTTTGTGCATAAGTTTGAGTTTAGACACTTTTTAGTTTCTTTGAGCGTGAACATGAGACTTAAAGTCCTTTTATACACTTTTTTGTAACTTTTTGTAAGTTTCATAGGTTGTTTTAGATCGTTAGTGAGTTGTTTTTGGCGTCATAGCATGCTTAAGAGCTATTAAGGTACTTTTGAAGATTTTAGGGGTTGGTTGTTTGCCTATATTTTAGTTTAGGATCTCTTTAGGTTTCATTTAGCGTGAACATGAGACTTAAACTCCTTTTAGTGTGAACATGAGACTTAATCAATACAATGCTACTTTGTAGGTTTGGGGGATGGTTGTGTGTATAAGTTTCATTTTAAAAACTTTTTAAGTTTTTTTTAGCGTGAAAAATGATATTTAAACTCTTTCTAGCCTCATTTTGGCCACTTTGTATGTTTTATGGGGTGAAATATACATTTATTAGATCATTTTGAGTTACTTTTAGCCCCAAAGTACGCTTAAGTTCCTTTAATACATTTTTGAAGCATTGGAGGGTTTGTTGTGTGCTATAGTTTTACTTTAGGCACTTTCTTAGTTTCTTTAAAAGTCAAAATGACACTTAAACTCATTTTATACACTTTTTGGCCACTTTATAGGTTCCATAGGCACTTTTTAAGTTTATTTAAGAGTCAAAACAACACTTAAGCTCTTTTTTGCCACTTTTCATTCACTTTGTAGGTTTCAATGGGCGAATACGACACTTTTATGTTGTTTTGAGTTATTTTAGTCCTCAAAGTTAGCTTAAGCGCCTTTAAGACACTTTTGTAGCATCAACAGTTGGTTTCTTCATTTTTGTTTCTCTCTTTCGATAATCAAGCAAGAACACGTTCGGCTTGAAAATTTTTCTCCTCTTCGAAGCAACCGCTAATCGATTGTCGAGCGGAGTTTTTTTCCACTCACCTTTTTTTTTTTTTTTTATCTTTGTTTGCTTTCAGAATTAATTTTTCTTTTCGGACTATTAGGGGCAATAGCATGGTCACCGTTGAAGCCTTTGAACATATAAACAAAATGCAATGATGTAAGATTTGTTTGTATTTGGTTAAGTTCTTATTATTTTGTTATGTAGATTAAGTGAGTAACTTTTGAAACTGTATCTTGTATAAGTTTTGAACCAATTACTCTTTTTGTAAATGTTTTGTTCTTGTGAATAGGTCATTATAGGTTGACAAAGTCCTTCATTTTGAAGGATATTTTCATATATAAGGTGAAAATCTATAGTTTCTCATGTTTCAATAGTTCATATGAAGGATATTTCCACTATTTTTGTAAGTTTGTAGGTTCCATATGTAGTTTTAGATCATTAGTGAGTTATTTTAGGCCTTAAAGTATGCTTAAGAGCCTTTAAGAACACTTTGAGTCCAAAAATAACTCACTAACGATCTAAACCTATGGAACAAAACACAACCCAGTTGTGATTACGCATGATGTAGATCCGATCGAGTTGGTTGTTTGGCTCAGTGCTCTGTGCATGAAGATAGAAATTCCATATTGCATTGTGAAGGGAAAAACACGATTGGGTTCGAAAACCTTGCTCTTTTTCCTTTCCCTGACATATTTTCATTCCTTTGATGTTTGACCTCTAATGAAGCAAATCAATGTAATGTTTGTGAAACTAATAGCTGCCTTGCAATTTGAGCTTCTCTTTCATTACAGTCGGAGATAAAGAGTCACTGCCCATTTTCAATACTTCGACCACCTTGCTCCATGAGTTTTTCTGTAATTCCTATTGTTGGCTTTTAATCGAGTGCTTTGAATCCAATTGTCGCCTAAAAAACTGGTCCTAATTCACTGTCTTTCACTTTCTGAACAATGTATCGACCATTGTTCATCAGAAACACAGAGCTTAAGAAAAGATCCTTGTATATCTTCGACCTTGCTTCCAAATTGCTATCTAAAAAGCTCCATGATCCAGTCCATTTGAACTGATAACGAAGATGATCTGCAACTCTGTCCTCGAGCTTGGTGTAATCTCTGCGAGGAAGAGCGACTTCTTCAAAACTTGCTCCAAAGTCTGCTGCGATTTACAAAGTTGTTATAAGGTAATTCATCACATATTAAGCAATTGGATGAATATATATATAGTATTTGTGTTCCTGATAAGTTTGAGTTGTTATGTTCTTGAGTTTAGCTTTAATTTTATATTTCATAGGCATCCAATATATATAATTGTTGCTCCATTATTTGTGTATGCAATTTGAACTTCTGTTTTATTCTCAGTTCGTTGAATGTGTTCATTGAGTGAAATAAACTTGTTTTGCTTGTGCATGTAATTAACATTTGATATAACTTCAACATTAATGTTTAACCCCAACCCTTGTGTATTTGAAGTTAGTGGGTGGTTGAGAAGAATGATTTGTTTTTGAAGTGTTTTTGATGTTAAAACAGGTCATTGAAATTTTGGAAAAGTCCTAGTAGCGTTGTTATGCTGCCGAAATTTCGGAGTGAACAACGTATCTTAAGTTACACCTGTTAGGTTCACTCCCAGAATTTAGGGTCGTTACACTTTGCATGCTTCTTATGATTAGCGTGAGGGTTACTTTCCTTCACTATTCGGGATGTAAGAGAGTTAGTGGAGTAGGAAGATGGGTAGTCAGTATTCGAGATCGTTGTGTTTTAAGAGTGGTTGGCATGATTGAGTAAATTCACTTGTTGCATGTTTTAGAGTTCTGAATTATTAAAGGTAGGTTGCTTACTTAGTATGTTTATGCTCACCCTTGTTGCTTAATGTTGTGTTTTGTAGGTAATACTCAACTACTTGGCGGGTGACAAAGCTGGTGTTGCAGAATTATGGTAACATTTTCAAAGTTTTGGTCATAATGTTGCCAATAAGTTTCATGTTTAAACCCTTTACAGTGTATTAGGTTCATGAATGTAAAGTTCTCTTGTATTGTAAACTTGCTTGAAGTGTTAGTTGAGTTTATGGCTTAGGATCGTTACAATAGTTCTTATAATTTTTGAATTGTTGACATGAGGTTTGATAAGTTCTTGTAATTTTACAATTGTTCATGAGCTTACGTTCAATATAATTTATTGGAATGCAATGCGAAAAATTCCAGTTTTAGGGAATAATTGATTGGAAAATAAAATCACTAACCAACAAGACATGTATAAATGTGTCAAGATTTCATTCAAATTGACACTTTTCAAATGTCAAAAAGAACATTACATTTGAAACTTTACAATTGTCAAGATTTTTCTTTTATTTGACGTTTTAGGATTTATCAAGATAAACTTATATTTGACACATTTTAAGCGTCAAGTAACTTTTATTTGACATTTCAAAGAATGTCAAGATAAACCTATTTTTGACATTAAAAAAACGTCAAGTATTAACATAAACTTGACACTTTTTGAAAGTCAAGATAACACTACATTTGACGAATAAAAAGTGTCAAGATTGTAGGTTCAAAATGACACGTTATAAGCGTCAAAAAAGACTATACATAACACTTTATAAGTGTCAAGTATTCTGTATTATTCTTGACAGTGGATTCCTTGACGCTTTGAAAAACGTCAAGTAAAGCAATATTCGACATTTTATAAGCGTCAAGAAAACTAGTTTTTGTAGTAGTGCATGGATAGTTGGTTGAAGTAAATACAAACAAACAAACAAACATGTGGAGACACGAATTGATAGATTTTAAGGAAGTGATTATACAAGTTAATGATCTAACTAACACATGCATTGAACCACTGAGATGAATTTATAAACAAGAAGTAAATTACTCAAGAAAGTCTCTCGATCTCTCAAGAGCCTCGCACATACAATAAATCCTATAGTCTCCATATAAAATCTAAGCATGCACGGCTTTAAGCAACTACTTTATGTGCTTTCCTAAGATTTCCAGGTCATTCTCATGCCAGATTTCTCAAGGTTTTGACAACTTTGATCTAATTTAAGCTTTATCTCTCGAGTCCACTTAAATTGCCAAAAATAAAGACAAAACATGCTTCAATACATACTAATAAAGTCATAACAAGCAAATCAAATCCTAATTACAATGTTTAGCTACTCTAAATCACATGAAAATCAAACTAAACAAGTAAAAAACGTCTTAGAACGCTATTACAAATTGAAAGAAAAGGAAATTAAACTTAGGTTTCGATGTCGGTCCTTCGTCTCCGAGCTCCCGTCTTCGATCTCGAACCTCCACGAATGCTTTGGCTCCCAAAAACGCTCTTTTCTCTCTTCTTACAAAGTGTATTTCGAAATTAGGGCTAAAAACTATCAAATTCGGCTCCCTTTTTGCAAGAATCATAAGGTTGTATTTATAGGCATCAATGGGGCAGCGTTGCAATGTTGTAACCTAGGCGCGTATCAAATATGGAAATAATCGATAGCGTTGTAACGCTGAGGACAGCGTTGCAACGCCGCTACCCTAAGCGCGCGCCCCTTATCGATCTGGCGTTGCGACGCTGCGCAAGCGGGCGCAACGCCGCTATGCGACTTCTCACGCGCGTGCTTTTCTATCGAGATAGCGTTGCAACGCTATAAAGCAGCGTTGCAACGCTATCGCTTGGAGTCTTCAAAGCCTTTAAACAGCAAGCATGGCGTTGTAACGCTCTACATGGCGTTGCAACGCCATCACCTCGGGTCTTCATGCTTGGATTGGTTCTTTTTCTTCCAATTGATGTTATTTTTCGCTCCAAATAGCCTCGTTTTGATCCCGAGTGATCCAAATTGTCTCCAATAGCTCTGTTTAAGCTCTTAACCTGAAATTAAATGAATTAAACACGTAAAAGCCATGAAATTAACATAAAACTAGCAATAATTAAGTCTAAGGATAGCACATTTTGTGTGCTATCAAACACCCCCAAACTTAAACTTTTGCTAGTCCCGAGCAAAAACAGAATTAAACATTAGATTGTTCTTAAACACATATATGATTCAAGCCTCAAAGATTTAAGAGAAAATATGGTAATCACAGGAAGCACTCAACCATAACACTTTAGCGAGCAATTTAAAATTTTTCCTAAGTGTTCCTACTTGTGTGTGTGATTAGCTTATGTTCCCTTCATTTTTACTAAGCCCGGATCAACTTTATTACGCTCTCCATTCAACTTCCCCTACACTGGTCATAGTTTCTAATCCTTGAGTTTCCCCACATTCAAGAAATAAACAACTTTACTCAACACTTAATCAATCTTTTGATGCCACTTTTTCTATTTTCTTCTTTTTTTGTGTGCAGGACACTAGCTTTCACACATCCACCGCAGGGGGACCCTTACCTGCAGCACTCGCTCAATGAGTGGCCTAACTGATAACAGTGAAGGTAGCTCTTTTTGTCCTCACGATTTTTTTTTTTTAACAAACAAACAACAACAAAAATAAACTTTTTCACATAATGCACATATTATACAGATCAGTTAGGCCTATCGATGTGACATCAAACTTCTAAGGTGACATCAAACTCTCAAATCAGTTTTTAGACCTATCGAGGTGACACCAAACTTCTAAGCCTAATAGCTTTGTTCTAAGCATTTCAAAACTATAGGAACACATGCTATGTGCATAATAGTGCAGGAAAAACTCAAGAATTTTTTTTTAAATTAACTCAAATTCATGTCATGCTCTCACGTTTCAGCAGAATCACAAAGATTTCCAATCATATCTCATCCTAGGCTATCATACTCATACTTATGTAAAAGATCAACCAACAATTCAGCACATATTCAGGACAGTCACAACAAATAGACACATCCCACCCCCAAACTTAAACTAAACATTGTCCCCAATGTTTGCAGAATTAAGCACAAATTTAGTATCAGGGTAAGAGTGAACAATACTGTCATGGTTTACGGAGCTCTTTCTGAGTTCCTTGGATAGCCAAAGCATGTGTGTTGGAGTTCCTCAGAATGGGAGCATGAATTTCAACGAAGAAGGGCATCTCCACAACCTACAAAGTAAAACAACAACTAACTAAGCATTGAAAAACAACAAACTAAAGCAAGCTAAAGACAGGAAAACAAAAGTAAGTAAAGCTTGGGTTGCCTCCCAAGAAGCGCTTTATTTAACGTCTTTAGCTAGACTATACTCCCTCAAGGTGTTTCCTTCCTTGCTTGTAGTGCCTGGAGTGATGTGTTCATTTTGCCAATCTGGGTCTCTATATTCTTTATTGCAGCTCCATGACTGGTCACAATACCGAGATAGATCGGTGATCGCATTCTCCAAACTTTGTTGGACCGACTTACGATTCAAATGGCGAAGGAGTGCAATGTGTCTTCCAGAGATGGTTTCTCTCGATGTAGAAGCATGCCTCAGTAGGAGGATTCAACACATTTTTTTGTTAGCATAAGAAAAATTTTCATGATACCTCAAACTCGATTGTAATGTGTTGGGAGGTTGTTCTGAGTCTGATTGCCTCCATAGGTGTTGGTTCTGTTGTTCAGGTAGTGCAATTGCTCCATGGTGGATTCTCCAATTGGTTGGGAGCATTAAAAGGACATCCCTGTCTGTGGTGATCCTGCAAAATTATTCAGGGCATGAGTGAGAGATGCCATGTGAGATCTAAGAGAGGTTACCTCGTCCAGTCGATATAATCCAGCTACTAGCTTAGATCTGTCTTTTTCTGTAGGCCACTGGTAGCTGGCAGTTGACACTTCCTCCAGGAGGGCACGTGCTTCTCGCACAGATCTTCGTCATGAAAGCCCCTCCAAAGAAGATGGCATCCGAATGGTCCTGGTCTTACCTTCCACCCATTATAAAATAGTTGTACTGGAGCCATTCTGCAGTAGCCATGCCGTGGCACCTCCCGAGCATGTCTTTGTATCGTTCCCAGGCCTCAAATAGTTGCTCTCCCTCTTGCTGCCTGAATGTTCCAATCTCAGTCCTTAACTTTGCAGCCTTTACAGGTGGAAAGAATTTGGTCATGAAGGCTTGGGCCAGCTCCTCCCAAGAAGTGATACTCCCTGAGGGAAGGGACCCTAGCCATTCTTTGGCTCTGCCTGCAAAGAGAAAGGAAAAAGACGTGGCGAACACTATCAGAGATACCATTCATTTTAATCAGACTCACAAATTTCTAAGAAGTTTTGAAGATGAGAGTTAGGATCTTCTGTGGCTAAGCCTCTGAAAGCACCTTCCCTAACCATGTGTATCAGCGCTGTCTTAAGTTCAAAATTATTAGCATTGATAAGGGCATGGACTATTCCAGCCTGCTCAGTATTAATCACAGGTTGGAAATACTCCCTGATAGGTTTAGGGTTATTGATGAGCTCCTGATCAACCATTTCTTGAGGTTCTGCTCTTCCTTCCATTAGGAGTCTCCTACAGGTCCTCTCGATCTCAGGATCAAAAGGGTGCAGGCCTGCAGCTCTCCCCTTGGGCATACACATGTAGGAGCAAAAAGAAAGAAATTAGATAAAAAAAGAAAAACACCAACAACTAGAAAATAAAACAAAAAATAAAGACATAAAACATAAAACTTGGGTTGCCTCCAAAGAAGCGCTATCTTTAACGTCTTTAGCTAGACGGTGACTTATCAGGGCACATAAAATTGCTCATATTTCTTTGGGTCCTTCTTGCTCGAATCGATGTAGTCTTCTAAGTCTAAAAGGCTATCCTGTTTTTCTTCAGCCCCAGACAGAAAATTATTGTTGGGATTTTTATTTATCAAAAGAAAAGAACTGAAATCAAAGCAAGACTCGTGAGTATAAGACAAATGGTTATAAAAAATAAAGGAAATTTCTGGGGATAAAAGGAAAGAAGACTTCTCAGCCTCTAACTTTATCACCTGGATCTCTCCTGTGGAACTAAGTGTATTACCAGTGTCCTCCTCACTACCCTGATCATGGTGTGCCTCAGTCTCCCCCAAACTATCCTCATTATCTTCTGAACAAATCCTCCTAGGTGGCACCTCCTGAGTGGTAAGGATAAGAAATTGTTCCTGTAAGGCCTTAAGGGAAACTACTAGTTGGTTAAGATATTGAGCTCTATCTTGTACTATTTTCCAAAGTCCTACCACCTCAGTTTCTAACCTATCCAACCTCTCTAATTCACTATGGATCAAATTTTTCAATTTCAATTCTAATGTGTATTCAGCCAATTGGTCCATCAGAGAGGATTTTTGTAAGGATTGGTTAAGATACGAAAAATTCTGGTTCCAAGTGCCTAAATAACTACCCTAATGTGAATTTTCATATATGTCAAGTACAGAATAGTAAAAATTAGACACATGGTATTCAGAAATATCATGATGCACAAAACTAGGGTCCTAAGAGGAGTGATAGAATGGTAGAAACTCCAAATTATGCAAAGTCATACTTGAAAAATCAGTAATTTCACAACAAGACTTTACACAATATCAACACAACAAAAACCGAAAAGAAAGACTCAAAAATGCACAAAACTAAAATATCACAAATAAGGAAACAAACAATCACACAAAATAATTAAGGAAAGATAAACAACAAGCTTTAGTCTAAAATTTCAAATTTTCTCCTAATATTAATTAATCTAAATAATCGTCATTCCCCGGCAACGACGCCAAAAACTTGTTGCGTGAAATTATATTATATTCCAATACTGCAGTGTACGGGTCAAGTTTTAGTATAGTGATTTATGAGTCCAAGTATCGTCCTCGGGAATGGGTTTCTAGATTAATTAATTACTAAGGTACTAATTCTCAATTTTAGCTAAAGAAACATAACATGGATAGTTGGTTGAAGTAAATACAAACAAACAAACAAACATGTGAAGACACGAATTGATAGATTTTAAGGAAGTGATTATACAAGTTAATGATCTAACTAACACATGCATTGAACCACTGAGATGAATTTATAAACAAGAAGTAAATTACTCAAGAAAGTCTCTCGATCTCTCAAGAGCCTCGCACATACAATAAATCCTATAGTCTCCATATAAAATCTAAGCATGCACGGCTTTAAGCAACTTCTTTATGTGTTTCCCTAAGATTTCCAGGTCATTCTCATGCCAGATTTCTCAAGGTTTTGACAACTTTGATCTAATTTAAGCTTTATCTCTCGAGTCCACTTAAATCAACAAATTAAGAAGTAACGAACAAATTGCCAAAAATAAAGACAAAACATGTTTCAATACATACTAATAAAGTCATAACAAGCAAATCAAATCATAACTACAATGTTTAGCTACTCAAAATCACGTGAAAATCAAACTAAACAAGTAGAAAACGTCTTAGAACGCTATTACAAATTGAAAGAAAAGGAAATTAAACTTAGGTGTCGATGTCGGTCCTTCGTCTCCGAGCAACCGTCTTCGATCTCGAACCTCCACGAATTCTTTGGCTCCCAAAAACGCTCTTTTCTCTCTTCTTACAAAGTGTATTTCAAAATTAGGGCTAAAAACTACCAAATTCAGCTCCTCTTTTGCAAGAATCATAAGGTTGTATTTATAGGCATCAATGGGGCAGCGTTGCAACGCTGTACCCTAGGCGCGTATCAAATATGGAAATAATCGATGGCGTTGCAATGCTGAGGACAGCGTTGCAACGCCGCTACCCTAAGCGCTCACCCCTTATCGATCTGGCGTTGCGACGCTGCAAGGCAGCGTTGCAACGCCCTCTGTGCTCATTCTCACACGTGCTTTTCTATCGAGATAGCGTTGCAACGCTATCGCTTCGAGTCTTCAAAGCCTTTAAACAGCAAGCATGGCATTGCAACGCTCTGCATGGCGTTGCAACGCCATCACCTCGGGTCTTCATGCTTGGATTGGTTCTTTTTCTTCCAATTGATGTTATTTTTCGCTCCAAATAGCCTCGTTTTGATTCCGAGTGATTCAAATTGTCTCCAATAGCTCTGTTTAAGCTCTTAACCTGAAATTAAATGAATTAAATAGGTAAAAGCCGTGAAATTATCATAAAACTAGCAATAATTAAGCCTAAGGATACCACATTTTGTGTGTTATCACTTAACGCCAGACAGGAACCCTGCATCATTCCCAATGAGCAAGATATCGTCTACATATAGAACTAAGAAAGCTACAGTAGTATTGACTATCTTCTTGTAGACATAAGGCTCGTCAATATTCTGTTCAAAGCCATAAGATTTGATCGCAGCATCAAATCTTATATTCCAGGATCTAGATGCTTGTTTCAATCCATAGATGGATCGTTTAAGCTTGCAAACCTTTTGCTCTTGACCCTGAACTATGAACCCCTCTGGTTGATCCATATAGATACTCTCTTCAAGATTGCCATTCAGAAAGGCTGTCTTGACATCCATTTGCCAAATTTCATAGTCATAAAATGTTGCAATGGACAAGAGTATTCTAATGGACTTAAGCATGGCAATAGGGGAGAAGGTTTCTTCATAGTCCACCCCTTCCCTTTGGGTATAACCCTTTGCCACAAGTCGAGCCTTAAAGGTTTGCACATTACCGGCTTGATCTCGTTTCCTCTTGTAGATCCACTTGCAACTGATAGGTCTTTCACCATCTGGTTGATCTACAAGTTCCCAGACTGAATTGAAGTGTCACACCCCCTCCCGAACTACCTGCTAACTTAGCCCGACAGACGGCGTGAAGCCAACAGTCATCGTTCACCTCTCTAACGATACCTGTTGACCCTACTTTACCTGATAAGCATACTAAACTTGTATAAGAAACACTTAAACATAGCACAGTGGAATATTGACAATTACGTAACCTACGTAAGGGGTAACCCTACTTAAGACTCTCTGGAAAACTGAAAGAGATATGAACATCATAACCATAAACATTCCCAACCATGGCTTACACAGCCACAACCTAGAATGTACACATAAACATAACTTCAAAGTCCTTCTACAATACATATAGACTTCCTAAACATCTCCACCAACGTACAAAATGTCAAACTCTTGGAGATTCCAGCAGACTATGGCAGGTTATCAGGCACCGGGAGCTCGATCTTTACCTGAAAAGTGGGAAAATACTGAAAGGATGAGCTATGAAGCTCTTCGACTTGAGTTTAAAAGAAAACTGTTAACTCGTAAATCATATCGCCTGGCCATCTATGAGCATATGCATCTGTAATCAAATGTTAAAAGTAACTGTGTAATCATAATAGCTTTTCATGAAAACCAGCAAGTATATCGTTAAAATCTCGTAAGGCATGTAAATGATATAAACTCTTTTTAAAACATGTCACAATCTACGTTGTGTAGGGCACGCCCAGTACAACCAACGTTTATTCTACGATGTAGTGGGGTCCGCCCAGCACTCCTATCGTCTTTGTCGTAGTGGGGCCCGTCCAACACTCACGACAGCGCTGTTGTCACGGAGTACACTCAACGTCGACAACAGAATAAGACCTGTGTGCACACGATACCATAAAGCCTCGGGCTCAATATCTCAGAAGTTCACATGAAAACATTTGAACATACCTGCTTATCTTTTCTTTCATAAAACTCAAGCTTACTTAACTTGTTCATAAAACTGGAAATCTTAAAAAAACATACTTGTCAAAACATACTTGCTCGAAATCATAACATTTCCATAAACTTTGACAATCAAGAACATATGCTCGTGTATAAATTTCATCAAGACATTTAGGCTCATCATGAACACTTTAAAAAATTTCTAAGAAATCTTGAATGCTCATAAACAAGTGTTCAAGGAAAACAATAAACATCTAAACTCTTTCATTCAAGCAAAACTTGTATTTTCTTAAAACATAATTCAAGCATATAGAACATTTTTTAAGTTCGTTTTGGCACTCATAGTGTTAAACTAGAACCTTGGCCTGTACACTTGACCTATTTGCTCTTGGCCTGTCAAACAAACCAAATTCAACCATTAGAACCTCAAGTTCATGCTTTTTAACCTTAAACTTACAAGAAAACACACTTTCAAAATTTCCAGCATTTTCAGATTTTCTGCCCTGTTTTCAGACAGCCATAACTTCTTCATTACGTATCCAAAAATAATGTACTTTATACCCAATTCTTCCTTTTTGAATCCTCTAAAAATCATATGAAGACATGAAGTTGAGATTCTCAACAGATTGGTTCGAAAATACCTCGAAGTCTTCTTTCCCAGGAACCAACTTCTGCTATTCCAGATTCGATTTCCTGCTGCAACCCGAAACTTGACCTGATATTTACAACATCTTCCAATCATTTTCTATTCATAATTTTTTCACGAAAGATGTAGGAAATTCAATAAGCTTTCCAACGATACCTATTAGATCTTCTGATTCCAACTCTACAGATCAGGACAACCAAAATATCAGAGGCTTCTCGGATTTGATAGCAAAATCTGTCATCTGCCTAACTCTTCACAAAATAGTAAGTTAACTTCAGAAGTTGCTCGAGCTCCCTTCACGAACTTTGTTAAAAAATGAATTAGCTTTCGAGAAAACCAAACCTCAACCCTTACCTCTTCTTGTTGAGCTCGAAATGAACATAATAGCAGAACATGGTTGAATTGATCAGATAATTCCATAGAACTTGAGTAATTCTTCTCTCTTCTTCTTCAATCCCAAAACCAGAGCTTTTCTCCTTCTTCTTCTCTCTTCAGTTCTTCCTCTCGAAGCTAGACTTTTGGGTTTGGGGAAAATAAGAAAGAAATGAGTTTAAAAGGGAACTTAAAATGGTTTTTTTTTAAAAAAATAAATGGTGAGGCAAAACTTGTCTTTTTCCCTTTTTGCTTTTGCTTTTTCTTTTCTTTTTTCTTTTTTTTAAAACCTCTCCTTTATCTCTTTCTTTCTTTTCTTTTCTTTTCTAAACTAAACAAAACATAATATAATAAACATTTCTTTCATTTTCTTTTCTTCATTCTTTTTAAAGCAAAGCAAACCAAAATGGTCTAAGCTTTTCCTTCCTTGTTTTCCTTTTATCTTTCACTTCATTTCTTTTCTTTTTTAAAACAAGGAATACCAAGTTTTAAACATTCATTTCTTCTTTCCTTTTTAAGGAAAATTCCAAAGAGAGATCTCGGGATTACAACTTACCTCTCCCTTAAGAAATTTCGTCCTCGAAATTTAGTAGTCCTTAGGTGAAAATCGTTGGATACTTCTTTCACATTTGGTCCTCTAGTTCTCAGGTTGCCTCCTCCACTCCGTGATGTTTCCATCAAACCTTCACGAGTGGAATCATCTTGTTTCTCAAAACTTGTTCCTTTCTGTCGAGGATTTGAACTGCATTCTCTAAGTAACACATGACTTCTTTCAGCTCAACTGGTTGCGCTTGCAACACATGAGTCTGATCTGAAATATACTTCTTGAACATGGACACATGAAAGACATCATGTACTCGAGATAGTTCTGCTGACAACTCTAGTTTGTAGGTTGCTGACCCAACTCATCCCGTTATTTGGTAAGGACTAGTATATCTAGGACTTAGCTTACCTTTATTTCCAAAACGAAGGACACCTCTCCACGGAGATAATTTCAAGAAAACTTGATCTCTGACTTGGAATTCTAAGTCCTTTCGTTGCTTATCTGCATAACTCTTCTGACGGTCTTGAGCTACCTTCAAATTTTCCTTGATTACCTTAATATTATTTGTCGTAACTTGCACCAACTCAGGACCGATTAGCTTCCGCTCTCCTAGTTCATTCCAATATATAGGTGTTCTACATGGTATTCCATATAGAGCCTCAAGTGGTGCCATGCAAATACTAGACTGCTAGCTGTTATTATAAGCGAACTACATAAGTGATAGGTATGTAACCCAACTTCCCTTAATTTGAAGGATACATGCTCTCAACATGTCTGGATGGTCCTCTCTGACTGACCATCTATCTAAGGATGGAACGCTGTACAAAAAACTCAGCTTTGTCCCCATAGCTTTCTGTATGCTAGGCCAAAATATAGAAGTAAATCTCAGGTTCCTATCTGAAACTATGGACATTGACACTCCATAGTGACTCACAATTCTGTCGACGTATAGCTTAGCAAGCTGATCAAGCGTAGATGTCGCTTTAATCGGTATAAACCATGCTATCTTAGTGAGTCTATCCACTATTACCCAAATACCATCATGTCCACTTGAAGTACGTGATAATCTAAACAGAAAATCCATAGTGATATGCTCCCATTTCCATTCCGGCACTGGCAATGGATTAAGGAGTCCTTCTGGTCTCTGTCTAACTCGTTTAACCTGTTGGCAGATCAAACATCTATCAACATATTCAGCTATCTCCCGCTTCATCCCAGGCCACCAATACGTCCCCTTCAAAGTTTTATACATATGGTGCTTCCTGGATGCATAGCGTAAGCTGATCTGTGAGCTTCCTCTAGAATAACATCTTTAAGCTCACTAACACTCGGGACACATAATCTTCTCTGCTGAACTATGGTTCCATCTGTTCTAATTTTGAATTATGCCTCTGGGCCCTGTTTGGACATTCCAAACATTTCCTGCAAACTACTATTCTTTGGTTGTCTTCTCACAATCCCTGCTACGAGTGAAGACTTGATCTGGAATTGAGCTAAAAGACTCCCTAAACTCTTTGCAGTCACTACTGCCTTAGAATCCCTTAGAGTACTTAAACATGTTGCTCGAATACCACACAAGGCATTCCTAGCTAGGAAGTCTTGACTTCCTGCTTAATGCATCTGCTACCACATTCGACTTACCAGGATGGTATTCTATGGTACAATCATAATCTTTAATCTGTTCTAACTATCTTCTCTGTCTCATAATAAACTTTCTTTAATCAAAGATATACTTCAGACTCTTATGATTTGTAAAAAATGACACCTCTCACCAAACAAGTAATGTCTCCAGATCTTCACTACTAAAATAACTGCTGCTAACACAAGATCGTGGGTAGGGTAATTATACTCGTGCTTTTCAAATGCTTTAACGCATAAGCTATTACTTTTCCTTCTTGCAGGAACACACACCCTAATCCTTGTCCTGAAGCATAACAGTAAATCACATATTCATTTCCCGTTACCGAAAGTGTTAGAATAGGTACTGTCATCAAGCTTGTATTCAACTCCTGAAAAACTCTGTTCACACTTATCTGACCATTAAAACTTAACATTCTTTCTCGTTAAAGCTATTAAGGGTAATGCTAATCGTGAGAAATTCTCAACAAACCATTTGTAGTATCCTGCCAAGCCTAGGAAACTACGTACCTCTGTCGCATTAAATGGTCTCTCTAAGTTGACCATAACTTTTACTTTATTCGGATCCACACTAACTCCATTTGCTGAAACAACTTACCTCAAACACTACCTGATTCAACCAAAACTCACATTTGGTGAATTTAGCGTACAACTGTTTATCGCGTAGTGTTTGTAGAGTAATACTCATGTGTTCCTCGTGGGCTTTCCTGTCAACCGGAAAAAAACTAGTATATCATCAGTGAATACTATCACAAACTTATCCAAATACTGGTGGAAAATCTGTCAATGAGGTCCATGAAAACTGCTAGTGCATTGTTAAACCGAATGACATTACTAAACACTCATAATGCTCGTACCTCATTCTGAATAATGTCTTAGGAATGTCTGATTCTCTGACCTTAAACTGATGATATCCTGATCTTAAATCAATCTTAGAAAACACTGATGCTCCTCGTAACTGGTCAAACAAGTCTTCTGTACGGGACAAAAGATACTTATTACGTATTGTGACTTTGTTTAACTGCAAGTCTAGTGGAAGAAGATCCACTAACATATTGAGACCTTCTACTAAGACCTCACAGTCCCACAACACTGCATTGACTAGTACACATCACCAACTAGAGTGTGTATAACTAACCTTTTACATAAAGGTTCTAGTTTCCCATTAAACTTAGTCAAGAACATACTAAAAACAAAGAAATGTGTAGCACCTGGTTCTATTAAAACACGTCTTTGGTGCATTACAAATAGTAATCGTACTCAAAGAATGACATCCGTGCATCTTCTCGCTTCTTCTTGAGTCATAGCGTAGAGCTTTTCCGTGTTGCCTAGGTCTCCCTACACAACTCTCTTTAGTCTAACACCGTTGGTGCCCTCTCTGCAATCTTGCTGTTAATCAAACAAACTAACTAAGTCTTCTTTAACCCTGCCTCTGATAGGCACTACCCACATTCATCTGCCTCGATGCCCGACTACTAGCTCGATTCTTAAAGTCTTATTGACTTGAAAACATTTACTCTGGGTGTGAACCTCCTCAGAATCGCTTGTTGTGAAGCCCCGCAACTAGGCTCCACTATTAATTTAACCTCTCGCTATACTCTGCTCTCAACACGTAGAGCGGTAGCTATTAAATGAGAAAAGTCGACCCACTTAGAAATAGCTATAATCGGGTACGTATCTCAGGATGTAATCCTCTTTCAAACCTTCGACACTTGTCACTCTCAGATGCCACATTCACATCAGCATATCGTGATAGTTCGATATACCTTCTCTCGTACTCAGCCACTCAAAGTGACCCTTGCTTCAATTCTAAAAGTTCATCCCTCTTTGCCTCGCGGAACGTGTTAGGGTAATACTTGTCTTCGAATATGCTTTTAAAAGTTTGCCAGTCTAAAGTACGTGCATTACTACAACTGGCTAACATCGATTTCCATTATCCTTCCGCGCTTTCTTAGCAAAGAAAAATGTGGTCAACTTAACGATTCGCTCCTCGAGTAACTCATCACATCAAAAAATTTATCAAGCTTTTTCAGCCAAACCTCAGCTTCAGCTGGATCTTTGGAACCCTCAAACACTGTGGCTCCTAATTCTTTTTGGTGATCTATTCTATATGTCTTGTCAAGATTACTTAGCCCTGCTCTCTATGGCTTACCTACCTCCTGTGAGGAATTAGAATGCTGCTTAATTCTGGCCCCTATCTGGACTCTCGAGGCACTAGATCCCCTCTTAGATTGGGCTTGGTAGGATCCTGCGTCCCGCCCCGATCCTCGTCCTCGCATCGCCCGCTAGTACGTGGTGGTGGCATGACTTCTATAACATATCAACATACTAGACATGTAATGAGTACTCAACTCAAATGCACAATTCTAGACTTGTGTTCACATTCTAGTCCTGACTGGACTTACTCTTATCCTTACTTGGACCATGCTCTGCTAGTTCTATTGAACTAACTCAATAACTTGCTATTTACTTTTCAGTTTCTTCTAGAGCCAACTTGCTCTGTCTCATTCCCATGGAGCTAACTGCTCTGATACCAAGTTGTCACACCCCCTTCCGATCTACCTGCTAACTTAGCCCGACAGACGGCGTGAAGCCAACAGTCATCGTTCACCTCTCTAACAATACCTGTTGACCCTGCTTTACCTGATAAGCATACTAAACTTGTATAAGAAACACATAAACATAACACAGCGGAATATTGACAATTACGTAACCTACGTAAGGGGTAACCCTACTTAAGAGTCTCTGGAAAACTGAAAGAGATATGAACATCACAACCATAAACATTTCCAACCATGGCTTACACAGCCACAACCTAGAATGTACACATAAACATAACTTCAAAGTCCTTCTACAATACATATAGGCTTCCTAAACATCTCCACCCACGTACAAAGTGTCAAACTCTTTGAGCTTCCAGCAGACTATGGCAGGTTAACAGGCACCGGGAGCTCGATCTCTACCTGAAAAGTGGGAAAATACTGAAAGGATGAGCTATGAAGCTCAGTGAGTGACTTGAGTTTAAAAGAAAACTTTTAACTCATAAATCATATCACCTGGCCATCTATGAGCATATGCATCTGTAATTAAATGTTAAAAGTAACTGTGTAATCATAATAGCTTTTCATGAAAACCAGCAAGTATATCGTTAAAATCTCGTAAGGCATGTAAATGATATAAACTCTTTTTAAAACATGTCACAATCTACGTTGTGTAGGGCACGCCCAGTATAACCAACGTTTATTCTACGATGTAGTGGGGCCCGCCCAACACTCCCATCGTCTTTGTCGTAGCGGGGCCCGCCCAAAGACTCACGACACGGCATAATGTTGTCATGGAGTACACTCAACGTCGACAACAGAATAAGACCTGTGTGCACACGGTACCATAAAGCCTCGGGCTCAATATCTCAGAAGTTCACATGAAAACATTTGAGCATGCCTGCTTATCTTTTCTTTCATAAAACTCAAGCTTACTTATCTTGTTCATAAAACTGGAAATCTTAAAAAAGCATACTTGCCAAAACATACTTGCTCGAAATCATAACATTTCCATAAACTTTGACAATCAAGAACATATGCTCGTGTATAAATTTCATCAAGACATTTAGGCTCATCATGAACACTTTAAAACATTTCTAAGAAATCTTGAATGCTCATAAACAAGTGTTCAAGGAAAACAATAAACATCTAAACTCTTTCATTCAAGCAAAACTTGCATTTTCTTAAAACATAATTCAAGCATATAGAACATTTTTGAAGTTCGTTTTATCACTCACAGTGTTAAACTAGAACCTTGGCCCGTACACTTGACCTATTTGCTCTTGGCTTGTCAAACAAACCAAATTCAACCATTAGAACCTCAAGCTCATGCTTTTTAACCTTAAACTTACAAGAAAACACACTTTCAAAATTTCCAGCATTTTCAGATTTTATGCCCTGTATTCAGACAACCATAACTTCTTCATTACTTATCCAAAAATAATGTACTCTATACCAAATTCTTCCGTTTTGAATCCTCTAAAAATCATATGAAGACATGAAGTTGAGATTCTCAACAGACTGGTTCGAAAATATCTCGAAGTCTTCTTTTCCAGGAACCAACTTCTGCTATTACAGAATCGATTTCCTGCTGCAACGCGAAACTTGACCTGATATTTACAACATCTTCCAATCATTTTCTATTAATGGTTTCTTCATGAAAGATGTAGGAAATTCAATAAGTTTTCCAACGATAGCTATTAGAGCTTCTGATTCCAACTCTACAGATCGAGACAACAAAAACATCAGAGGCTTCTCGGATTTGACAGCAAAATCTGTCATCTGCCTTCCTCTTCACAAAACAGTAAGTTAACTTCAGAATTTGCTCGAGCTCCCTTCACGAACTTTGTTCAAAAATGAATTAGATTTCGAGAAAACCAAACCTCAACCCTTACCTCTTCTTGTTGAGCTCGAAATGTACAAAATAGCAGAACATGGTTGAATTGATCACATAATTCCATAGAACTTGAGTAATTCTTCTCTCTTCTTCTTCAATCCCAAAATCAGAGCTTTTCTCCTTCTTCTTCTCTCTTCAGTTCTCCCTCTCGAAGCTAGACTTTTGGTTTTGTGGAAAATAAGAAAGAAATGAGTTTAAAAGGGAACTTAAAATGGTTTTTTTTTAAAAAAAAAAAATAAATGGTGAGGCAAAATTTGTCTTTTTCCCTTTTTGCTTTTGCTTTTTCTTTTCTTTTTCTTTTTTTTTTTAAATATCTCCTTTATCTCTTTCTTTCTTTTATTTTCTTTTCTAAACAAAACAAAACATAATATAATAAACATTTCTTTTATTTTCTTTTCTTCATTCTTTTTAAAGCAAACCAAACCAAAATGGTCTAAGCTTTTCCTTCATTATTTTCCTTTTATCTTTCACTTCATTTCTTTTCTTTTTAAAACAAGGAATACCAAGTTTTAAACATTCATTTCTTCTTTCCTTTTTAAGCAAAATTCCAAAGAGAGATCTCGGGTTTACATGAAGTACATTGACTCCAAAGAGAGATCTCGGATTTATCTGTAGCTTCCCTGGAAATTTCACTTAAGATAATCCTGCTACGAGGCTGATGATCTCTCATGTGGTCTTCCTCTAAGAACGTGGCGTTTGTCGACACAAGCATCTTGTCCTCTTGAGGATCATAAAACAGACCACCTTTTGTTTCTTTGGAGTATCCTACGAATAGGCATAATTTTGAACGATGTTCCAATTTCTTTGGATTGGACACCAACACATGTGCCAGACATCCCCAAATCCTAAAGTGACGTAAACTCCCTTTACGCCCTTTCCATAACTCGTAGGGTGTTTCTGAAACACTCTTAGAGGGAACTATGTTCAAAATATATACAGTAGCTTCTACTGCATATCCCCAAAACGAACTAGGCAGCTGAGCGTAGCTCATCATAGATCGAACCATGTCTAACAAGGTTCTATTTCTCCTCTCAGATACAACATTCTGCTGAGGTGTACCGGGCGCTGAGAGTTGGGATATGATTCCATGTTCTATCGTATAGTCTTGGAATCTTAAATCCATATACTCTCCACCTCGATCTGATCAAAGTGTTTTAATTGTTTTACCTAATGTGTTCTCAACTTCTACCTTATATTCCTTGAACTTTTCAAGGGTTTCAGACTTATGATGCATTAGGTAAAGATAGCCATACCTAGAATAATCATCAATGAAACTGATGAAATATTCATACCCTCTTCGTGCCTTGAAATTCATATGACCATAGAGATCCGAATGTACGAGTTCCAAGGGTTCTTTGGCTCTATAACCTTTTTCAGAAAAAGGTCTTTTAGTCATTTTTCCTTCGAGACATGGCTCACATGGTGGTAAAGAATTGTCCTCTAACTGACTTAGGAGACCACTCTTGACCAATCTCCGAATCCGATTGAGATTAATGTGGCCTAATCTCAAGTGCCAGAGATAGGTACTGGGAGAAAGTTTCTGCCTTTTATTTTGAGTATTAGCTGTTTTAAACATCTCGGTGTTCAAAATAGCTTTTAATTCAGTTGGTCTTAACACATATACGTTGTTTTCAAGTTTAGCAGAACATATTCGTACACCTCTTTTGCAAATGAACGCTTCATTATGATCAAAAGATATTTTATACATATGTTCAAGTAAACAAGAGATAGATACAAGATTTCTTTTAATTGCAGGAACCAAAAGTACATTTTCTAATAAAACGAATCTATCTCTAAACAACAGGTTCACTGCTCCCACTACTTTAGCTGACACAACCTCTCCCGTTCCAACCCTGAGAGTTATCTCCCCATCTGCAAGCTACTGCCAGGAACTAGTTTCCTGTAAAGAAGAACAAACATGGTTAGTGGCTCCTGAATCTAATATCCAGGCGGAATCATCATGTTCCACTAAACATGTTTCAACAACAAGTAAATCATATTTACCTTGTTTTTCCTTCTCAGCTTTCTTTTCTGCAAGGTACTTTGGGCAATTCCTCTTCCAATGCCCGTCACCACCACAATGGAAATATTTTCCTGTGGCCTTAGCCTTGCGTGTGGGAGCTTGTCCCTTCACTTTGTCCTTCTTCTTCTTCTGAATACTCTTATTCTTAGTAAAAGAATGACCAGACTTGGTCCTTGAGGACGATCCTTTTAGGAATTTCTTCGAAGTGACAATGTTTGCCTCCTTCTTTTTTCCTTTTGTTTTCATCAGGGACTCAAAAGTCTGAAGCTCGTTGAGGAGACTAGTCAGGTTATACTCTATCTTATTCATCACCGCATTGGTGCGGAATGGCAGGAAACTCTTCGGAAGAGATTCCATAATAAAGGTTACCTGACTTTTCTCATCTATGACAGCCCCATTTACCTCAGCCACCTTGAAGTGGACCATCATGTCAAGGACATGTTCCCTAACAGAGGCTCCCTCCTTCATACGGGAGTTGTAAACGTATTTGAGAGCATCATAATGGACCGATGAGGACAGTTGTCCGAACATCGCCTGTAATGAACCCATGATCTCCTTAGCAGTGACCATACTCTCATGTTTCTTAGACAACACATCAGATATGCTGGCTAAGATATAGACTTGGGCCTTCTCATTAGCCCTAATCCATCTATCATAAGCATCCCGAACAATTCGGTTTGCTGTCGAGCTAGGAGGGGGAGGACATTCCTCCGTTAAGACGAACCTCAGGTCATCAAGAACAAGAATTGTATTCAAGTTTGATTTCCAGGTTCCATAATTATCGCCGCTAAGTTTATTAAAGGCGAGTAACTGGATAAAAGAGTTAGACATGCTGAAAAAAAAAGGAATTCTATTTAGTGAATTGTTTGTAACCTATCCAATTTAAGAATTTAGCAAAAGTAATAATGTACCCATAAACTCATTATTGTTACTTCAGTGAGTCAGAGCAACCGCTATCGAGGGGCAGTCAATCACTCCTTCACTGAACCAAGACATTCTTGACTAAATGCTAATACCGGAATAACTCTTATTCCTATAACATTCTAGTTATCGCTACTTTTGTCAAGAACTTACTAACACTTAGCAATTGTTATAAGTGTGACCCGCCATTTTCAGACCTCAGAGGTCGGCCCCAACAATGCTACCGAACTGGAGAGACAAAGTTGGGAATGAACCTAAGAGACCCTATCCATTTCTTGAGTTTGAGTTGTTCCGAATCCCATGTTACATCCCTTCGAATGGATGGTGCTAGTTCGGGCAACCTGCAGGCGCAACATGGGAATCTCACGGTCCAACCTAATGGAGGAGACCGTAGGATGTGTTGACACACCTCCTTCGCTCACTTACTATAAATACTTTCTCCATTCACCTTGCTCTTGATTTATGCAAATACCATCCGAATGGGGATGCCCTATTTTCATCACGACGCCGAGCATAAATCTCACGGTGTGAACTTCGTGGAGAGCGTAAGAGGAAATTGATATATCATATATATCTTTTCACTCTCACTAAGTATTTTAAACTGTTTGGGTATACTTTTACTTAGGCATATTTCGGCTAAAATAATATGACCTAAGTCGACCAATATAAAAATTATACTGGAATTACCTAAGTCTATTAACCTTTTAATAAACCTAGGTCTATGAGTTTAATTTATTAACTTTTAATAAACACCACTCACGAAAGATAATTTATAAACCTATGGATTAAATTCACTCCTAAGTCAGTTCCTAGGTAGGGGTGTTCCGTTTCCGTCAGCTTAAGTACCCCAACCTAGCCAGAACCTTCCTTAGTCAGAGTCCCTCTTTAATCAAAGTTTATAAATTATTGGTTTCCTAATTCTAATCTTATTAGAACTAGATAACCTATGGTCTAATTAATACCAGTTTTAAAATCATTTTAAAACTAATTAATTAACCTTAGGTTACATGCATTTCTATGTTATAAACAGATTGAACATTCATCACATGAATAATGCATAGCAATTATATGTTTAATTTTTTAATTAATATAACCCTTATATGAATTATAATTAAAACATATAATATTTGTTTCATAAATTAATATAACTCTTATATTAATTCTTATGAAACCCAATAAACATGCATACAACATATTATAACACTTATAACATACATTCAATGCATGGAGCATGCTTCCTATGGTGGGATTTTAGAATCTATATGGCATACTTTATGCACATATAATCAGGGATTTTAATTAAAACATACATTCACAATGCATAATTAATTAAACACACTAAAGTGGACTGGTTTTGGCATCTAATGCAAGCAAACTACTAAATTATTACAATAAAAATCTAGAATGAACATCGAACCACTTCGAACTCTTCGAATTTGCTTGTAAATGTGTGAACCGGACATTCATAAGGTTGAACCGGGTTGTAAAAGATTGAACTGAGCCTCCAAATGGTAAAACAGACCTCCTAAATGAAAAACCGGCCTCGAATTAGTCAGAACCGATCTAAAACTACCCGAACCGGACCAAAATCGAGCCGAACCGATCCAAAATTAATTGAACCGGTCCAAGTCAACAAAATGTTGGTCAAAGTCAACCTAAGATGCAATGCTGACGTCACTTCTTCTTCTTTAAAAGGAGAAACACGCGTACTAAAGGTGTTTTAAAAGCAGAATTCAAATTGAAGAACAACATCCACACTCTGTTTTAATTTTCAGTGACCTTTCGAGTTTCTCTTTTCAAATTGAAGGCCTTCTCGAACTCCAATCGACCCAAAATTTTTACAGCTTATTCTACACACATTAATGCTCAAACACACTTGAGCAGTTTGAAAATAAAGCACAACTTGATGCTCAATTTAAATACCAAATCCAGAAGAACACTTTAGACGCCCAGAAAAATTGAACTTCAAAAAAACACCCACCACATAACAAAATAGATCAAATTGAGTGCTCAAAATTGCTCTGGTACCAATTGAAAGAGTCTAGATTAAGAAAGCGGAAGCAATTTTGGATCTTGAACACTCTAAGTTGATCAATTTTGTAAAATAAAATGCATGCTCAAAGCTGGAAAAACAGAGGGATAGGAAACTCAACTTTGAAGATCAAATTCTCTTCACCCGGTGGAATGAATTCAACACGAACACTTCGTGGACAACCGTTAGAGTCTTCCCTACTATCCTCAGGCCTTAGAACGGATTGTGGGATCCTTGGTTGAGAGAATTTGGAAGAAAAGGCCTCAAAGGTCACTAATTTTGGAATTTATAATTTTCTGCAAAATTCTCTCAAAACACCTCAAATCACCATTATATAAAGCTTCAATAAGCTTCAATGGAGTGACAACTCAAGGGTGATGAGGATGCTTTGAGATGGAGGTGGTCAATCTTGGTGAATTTTGAAGATGATAGGGATTGGGCAAGTTGCACTTTGGATTTTATTCAAAATCCATGAAAATCCACTAATTTTCATTTAATTTTAATTTAAAAATCAATATTAAATTGATTTTGAATTAAAATTAATTTAATTAATTAAATTATTAAATAATTAATTTAATTAATTAATTTTTAATTTAATTTAATATCAAATATTAAATTAAATAAATTGCTTGATCCCGATCGATTTTCCGAACATGAATCTTTATTCATGCTATAAACCGATCCAATATTTAGATCATATTTAAATATATACACCTCCTTTTGATCATAGTTTAATTCATATTTAAGCTATGATTCGTTAAATATATCATATATAATTAACGTTTTCTCCCAAACTCGAATTTGAACAATTCAAATTCTTTTCTCTCAAAATGTTACAAGGCTTAGTCCGAGCTAGTAAGGAGGACCTAATGAACCTACAGATCATGAGCTCCAACGATACGTAATTAACCGGTCAAACTCTTTAACCTAGCTAATCAACATTCGTTAACCACCGAGACACTCCACTAAAGCCTAGTGGTTGCAATCTCCTCACTGTAGATATATTTTTGTCCACTCGATATAACCATGATTAGTAAGTCGATCCTTCACAGTCGCTCAGTAATTACAAACCGGGTCAAGATTACCGTTTTACCCTCAGTAATTACCTCTTGTTCCTTAAGTACCACTGATCCTCTAATGAACAATTAGTTTGTGGTCCAACCAGCAAACCGAATCCCTCTCGGGCCAATGAGAGGGGTGGGCCCATTGCTCAAGACCCGGAGTCAGCACTTAAGGGAATAACCTCTCTACATATCCCTAAAGCGGGTAGGAGTGAATTCCATCTTGCAGAACTATGTTTCCAGCTATCTACCAAGACCTATACCTGAAATGGGAGGCTTATTGAGTCGGCAGTCTCGAGCCACTCTCACCCATGCAAATCTAAGGATAATTCAATAAACAGAGTCCATAAAACGCTCGAGATTGAGATCGAGTTACCTAGGTCATCGTATGAATATAGTCGATTAGGGCAAGAAATGAGTTATAAAAGTCTAAGTGACTATTTCGCGGTCCAGTCTTATGCAAACTCATTGCATGGGGCGCCCCCACTCACATGTCTCCACATGAACGATTTAGAATCACATCGTTTGTACTCTACAAAGTGGGTCGCGTCCATAGTGTCCCCAGGATAAGGTACCCAGCCCTATCCTTATACTATAGACTGTTCTGGCTATAACTTGAACTTGATCCACTTTTATGTAACACATAAAGTTCAAGTATTCATCCTATAGCCAAGGGTTCTTTATTGGATTAAGGTTACACAATACACAATAGTCAATAACACCTTTACTAAATAAATTTCAATAACAACTTTATTGTGAAATAGAATATACATTCAGTTTAAAAAACCACGAGTTTTAGGACATAAAACCCAACAAGATGGGCGTTAAGAAGTTAAGAAGTTGCTAGCTTCGCAATTCCAAATGAAAGATTTGGGAGAAGCTCAATACGTTCTAGTTATCCAGTTGTCCTAACTGTAAGAACGAGCGCTAGCCTTGTCTCGGAAGCGTCTTATATTGACAAGATGTTGTCTAGATATAAGATGCGAGACTCCAAGAAGGGCTTGCGCTTTTCCAAGGCATGGGGTTGACTTGTCTAAGGATCAGTGTCCTAAGACTCGTCAAGATGTTGAGGATATGAGACGGATTCCATATGCTTCGGCTGTAAGGAGCCTGATGTATGCTATGTTGTGTACTAGGCCCGACATCTGTTATGCAGTAAGAATTGTCAGTAGATATCAGTCCAATCCAGGATTAGATCACTTGACAACCATAATGGCAATCCTCAAGTATCTTAGGAGAAAGAGGAACTACAGCTTAGTGTATGGCAGTGGGGATTTGATTCTTACGGGATACACAAATTCTGACTTTCAGATCGATAAGGATTCTAGGAATCCACCTCGGGGTCAGCCTTCATTCTGAATGGTGGAGCTGTAGTATGGCGAAGCATCAAGCAGGGATGCATCGCTGATTCCACTATGGAAGCGGAGTATGTTGCGGCTTGTGAAGATGCAAAGGAAGTTGTTTGGCTTAGGAAGTTCATGACGGATTTGGAAGTTGTTCCAAATATGAACTTGCCAATCACACTGTTCTGTGATAACAATGGTGCAGTAGCCAACTCACGTGAGCCTCGGAGCCATAAGAGAGGCAAACACATTGAGCGCAAGTATCATCTGATACGGGAGATTTTGCACCGCGGAAACGTGACGGTCACGCAGATAGCGTCGGAGCACAACGTAGCTGATCCATTTACAAAGCCCCTCACGACTAAGGTGTTTGAGGGTCACCTAGAGAGTCTAGGTCTTCGCGAGCTTCGTTACTAGGGCAAGTGGGAGATGTGTAAACGGGTATTCAATGCCCTAGTTTATTGTATTACTTCATTGTAATTTATGTACTTTTCAGAAATGTATTTTTTCCACTAGCTTAGTCCAAGTGGCAGTTTCTTGGGATTTTTGTCCAAATCTCGTGTTTGTAAATTACTGTTTGAAATTAATAAGAGTTATTTATTTCATCACTTTGTGTCTCGCAATATTTATAAACTTTTCCAATAAACTAAGCTCGAGGGACATTGAATTTATGAGAGAACTAGAACTTGAACGGTGTGTAGTGGACACACAGGGAGGATCACGTCGAGTAAATGACCCGAACGGTCTCATGATATATGGATAGGGTTGGAGACCTAATCTCGGATACACTTGTGGATGCGGCCGCTTTGAATTAGATACAAACGAGGTGATCGACTCGTTCATGTGGTTGACATGTGAGTGGGGGCATCCTGTGCAATGAGATTGTACAAGATCAGACCGTGAATTATTAGACCAACTGATGTAACACCATTGACAGTAAGGACTAATAACGTCGTAGATGACCATTAGTGACTCGACCTGAATCCTGAGCGTATTACGGACTCATGTCTGCGGGGGTGTGTCCTTTGACTAGTACGGGTGAGGGTGGTCACAGTTACTCGCCCAATATGCCTATCTTCTCAAGGACAGGACCAAGTAGGGAGCTGGGAACTTAACTACGCGAGATGGAATTCACTCATTCCCGCCTTTAGGGAAACTAGAGGGGTTGTTCCCTTAAGTGCTGTCTCCAGGGCTTGGACAACGAGCGCCCACCTTCTCACTGTCCCGAGAAGGGTGTTGTGTATGGTTGGACCATCACAATATGTTGTTCATTAGAGAAGCAGTGGGGACTTAAGGAACAAGAGGTAGACACAAGTGTAAAACGGTAATTTGACCCATCCGTGTCTACGAACAACCTGTGAAGGGTCGACTCATGGGCATTGGTTATATATGTGGACACGTAATATTCTACACTGACGGAAGTGCAGCTACGGGCTATAGTGAAGTGTTACCGTAGCTAATGAATGTTGATTAACCGGGTCAAAGAGTTTGATAGGGATTATCGGATCATTGGAGCCCGTCACTGTAGGTCCATTAGGTCCCTCGGTTGGCTCAATCTGGGTTAAAAGATGGGTTAATGTTTTGGTATGAAATTGAAGTGTTCAATTTCACTTTAAGGGCATTTATGTCATCTATATGAGATATGAATGATATAATATATAGTTTAATGTGAATGAGATTCATAATAAACTATAGGTTAGCCTAATTGTTGAATTAGGGCTAATTGGAGAAATTAATTGAGAGAAATTAAATTGGATGTGATTCAATTTAATTAAACCACAATTGTTGCAAATGTGATTTGCAAAATGAGATATGAGATATCTTATATTATGTGGTTATGCAAATGAGATTTGCATAACCTATGGTTGTGGTAAAATGGTAATAATGTGGAGATTTTAACTCCATGATTATTCCACTTTATAATCCCTTCTTGCAAGAAGGAATTCAAGCCATACTCTCATTTTTTGGATTCTCACCCAAAAAGAAGAGTTTTTACTCTCAACACACTCTCTCAAGTCTCCTCCCTCTCCAAACCTCTAGAGTCCCACAACTCTCCTTCTTCCAAAGGAAGAACAACCGAGAAGACTATTGGTAGTGTTCGGATTCCGTTCGAGGGAAGAGTTCATTGAGATCGAGAGGCACGAAGTGTTCGTGATCAAGGAAGATTTTGAAGAATTGTCTACAACAAGTAAGTACATTCTTCTCACTGTAAATTTCTTCCTTCTATTGCATGTTTAGCCTAGATCTAATAGTTAGATCGTTTTGACAAAACTCGAGTAGCGTAATGATACCATGACGATTCGATCGTCTTCCGCAACGCGGGGAATCTCATTCCCTTCACATTTTTCGGTCTAGATACATACACAACTTATGTACCCTGTGAGTGTAACCCTCTATCTTTAGATCCCAGAGTCTCGATCCAAAAAAAAATCGCCGAAGGAAGGACTAGATTGGAAAATAGTCTAAGGAAATCTTTATCCCTTTCGAGTGTCAACTGTGTTTGATCCCCTATGATCAGGACCTCAAAACGGATTGTCTGCTCCAGGCAAAACTAGCAGGCTGACCATAGTGGTCTAACGGTGTAAACCGACAAAATAGACCGTAGGTTTTGTTTTCACTAAACCTGCTCCCACTCACTATAAGTACCCTCTCCATTCACCTTGATATTGACTCATACAAACACCATCCAAAGGGGGACGCTCCCGTTTGCGCCACGAGGCCAAGTATGAGTCTCTTGGTGTGAACCTCCTGAAGATAGTGTAGGTGGAAAAATATGTATCTCATACACTTTTTCCTCCCACTGAATACTTTAAAGTTTATAGGAATCTTACTTAGGCTAAAAACCCGGCTAATGGTTTTACCTAATTCTATCAATATAACTCTTATATTGATAATCAATATAACTACATGAATGAGTTGGATTACCTCATTTGTACTAATTGCAAAGTGGGTCGCATCCATGGTGTTACCAGAATGAGGTTTCCAACCTTATTCTTATACCATAGACCATTTAGGTTATCGTGGGAGAGTGGAGCACTCGAAGAAAGTGGGCCGCATCCATCGTATCTTCGTACGTTGGAGTTCCCATTGCTGAGATCGTGATCGTGGGAGAGTGGAGCACTCGAAGAAAGGTTCTTCAAAGGTAATTTCTTGTTGTCCATTCTGATTTTATGCTTAATCTTGTTATGTATGTTCTTGAATTTATCGTTGTAACTAAATGAAGAGCGCGCGATTCGCAATCGCTTCCGCTTCGGGGACTTCGATTCCCTTCAATTCTTATACCATAGACCATTTAGGTTAAATTCTTGAACTCAACCCAAATAGTGTCCACTACACTGATGGTCAAGATAAATGTTATAACCTTGGAGCTTAGTTTATTGGATTTATTAAAGCAAGACTGTAATTCTATCAAAACAAATAACACTTTATTTAATTGATCAAAATTACACAAGTTTAGGTCATAAATCCCAACAATTCATTGACGTTGCAACGCTGCGCTTGCGGAAGGAGCGCGCAAGAGACGAAATGTTGCAACGCTGTCATCGGTGTTGCAACGCTTGACGAGACGCGCGTTTCAACTGGTAGAAGACGACAAGAAGCAGCGTTGCAACGCCAGAGACGTTTCGCGCATTTCAACAACGGTCAAAAAACGTTTATTTTATATATATTAAATATAAAAACGTTTTATATTTAATTTATATTTAATTATTTAATTTTAATTAATATAATTAGATTATATTAATTAAAATTATTTCTAGGGTGCCAAAATTGGTCTATTTTTGCTATTTAAATTATGCAATTGTTGTCTAATTATTACCATGCATAATGTATGCTTATATTTTAGAAATCCCACCTTAGGTAAAGTATTTTCATTCATCATTTATAATATAAGGAGTTATATTATATAGTTTGCATGATTAATTAATATAAAGTTGTTATATTAATTTATGGACAACATTGACATGCATTATATATCATGAGATGATTTTGCTTTGAATGTCTTATTATTCATGTGATGAATGATCAAGCACTATAATATAGTATGCATGTAACCTAAGGTTAATTATTAGTTTTAAAAGTGTTTAGAACTTGGAAATAATAGACCTTAGGTTATCTAGTTCTAATTAGATTAGAATTAGGAACCAAGTAATTTATAAGCTATGATTAAAAGAGGAACTCTGTCTAAGGAAAGTTTTGTCTAGGCTGGGGTATTTAAGCTGACGGAAACGGAACACCCCTACCTGGGAACTGACCTGAGAGTGAAATTTAATCAGAGAGTTTTATAAATTACAGTAGCGTCAGCGGGTTTACTAAGGGGTTAATAAACTAGAAATCTTAGGTTTAATAAAAGGAGTTATATTAACAAACTTAGGATAAAATTAATATAAGAGTTATATTAACAAACTTAAGATTCCTATAAACTTTATAGTATTAAGTGGGAGGAAAAAGTGTATGAGATACATATTTTTCCACCTATGCTATTTCCGTGAAGTTCACACCGTGAGACTCATACCTGGCCTCGTGGCGCAATCGGGAGCATCCCCTTTCGGATGGTATTTGTATGAGTCAATATCAAGGTGAATGGAGAGGGTACTTATAGTGAGTGGGAGCAGGTTTAGTGAAAACAAAATCTATGTTCTCTTTTGTTGGTTTACACCGTTAGACCACTATGGTCAGCTTGTTAGTTTGGCCTGAACCAGACAATCCCTTCAGAGGGCTTGATCATAGGGGATCGAACACAGTAGACACCTGAAAGGGATAAAGATTTCCTTAGACTATTTTTCAATCTAGTCCTCCCTTCGGCGGATTTTATTGGATGGAGACTCTGGGATCTAAAGACAGAGGGTTACACTCACGGGATACATAAGTTGTGTATATATCCAGACCAAAAAATAGTATCTAAAACCTATAGGAATAAGAGTTATTCTGGTAGTAGTTTTTGGTCAAGAGTATCTTGATCAAGAGGAGGAGTGTTTTTGATTACCCTTCGGTGTCATACATTCTAAACCTTTGGAGTATCATTGCAAATTATAAATGACCTAGGAATCATTTGATAATTAGCTAAGACATGATTGGATTATAGTTATAGCAAGAAACTCATACAAGTTTGTCTATAAATTTTTCAACAAAAATGTCTAGCTCTATAATTTCCTTATTGGGTGCGAAAAAGTTAACCAGAGAGAATATGATGACATGAAAAAACAACCTCAATACTATATTGGTAGTGGATGATCTGAAGTTTGTGTTAACTAAGGAGTGTCCTCAGGTGCCAGGCTCGAATGTGTCACGAAATGTTCGTGATGACAAAGTTGCCGCCCAGAAGGGCAAGAAACTCAAAAATGTTGCTGACAAAGGAAAGTATTTCCACTGCAACGAAGACGAGCATTGGAAACGGAACTGTCCGAAGTACATTGCAGAAAAGAAGAAGGAAGGTAAATATGATTTACTTTGCCTAGAAGCTTGTTTAGTGGATAATGATAAAACAGTTTGGATTCTTGATTGGTATACACTAATCATGTTTGCTCTTCTTTTCGTGGAATTGATTCGTGGCGCAGCCTACAAACAAGGAGAGATAGCACTCGGGTTGGAAATGGAGAAGTTGTCTTAGGCATTGTGATGATGAGGGGGCACAATGAAGCTTTATTTTGGCAAGAAATATGTATTGTTGGACAATATATTAGTGATACCAGGGTTTACTAGAAACCTTATTTCCATTTCTTGCTTTATAGAACAATGTATTTCTGTTTCCTTTTCTATGAATAAATTGTTTATTTTGAAGAAAGGTTTAGAAATATGTTCAGCTTCATTAGAAAATGGATTGAATGTTTTAAGGCCTAATTCAGTCAAAATGATTTTAAACACTGAATTATTTAAAACTGCGAACGCACAAACTAAGAAACGTAAAATTTCTCCTAAAGAAAATGCTCATCTTTGGCATCTAAGATTGGGTCACATTAATCTCAATAGGATTGAGAGATTGGTAAAAACGGATTTCTAAACGAGTTAGAAGAAAATTCTTTGTCAGTATGTGAATCATGCCTAGAAGGCAAAATGACTAAAAGACGCTTTAGTGGAAAAGGTTATAGAGCCAAAGACCCTCTAGAGCTTATACATTCAGACCTTTGTGGTCCGATGAATGTTAAAGCCAAGGGAGGATATGAATATTTCATCTCTTTTATAGATGATTATTCTAGATTTTGGCAAATTTACCTAATACACCACAAGTCTGAAGCACTTGAAAAGTTCAAGGAATTCAAGGCTGAGGTTGAAAATCAATTAGGTAAAAATATTAAAACACTTCGATCGGATCGAGGTGGGGAGTACATGGATTTAAAATTCCAGAACTATATGATAGAACATTGAGTTACATCCCAACTCTCAGCTTCCGACACACCACAACAAAATGGTGTATCGAAAAGGAGAAATAGAACCTTGTTGGACATGGTTCAATCAATGATGAGTTATGCTCATCTCCCTAGTTCCTTTTGGGGTTACGCAGTGGAGACTGCAGTATACATTTTGAATAATGTGCCCTCCAAAAGTGTTTCTGAAACACCTTTTGAACTCTTGAAAGGACGTAAAGGTAGTTTATGTCACTTCAGAATATGGGATTGTCCGGCACCTGTGCTTGTGACAAATCCAAAGAAATTGGATTCACGTTCAAAGTTATGCCTATTCGTAGGATACCCAAAAGAACCAAGAGGTGGTTTATTCTATGATCCTAAGGAAGATAAGGTTTTTGTGTCAACAAATGCTATTTTCTTGGAGAAGGATCACAAACAAAAAAGTAAAGTAGTGTTGAGTGAGTTAGACGGAACAATAGAAAAGGTTGTTAATAAGAACACTAGTACGTCAACAAGAGTTGTTTATACTAGTTTGTCTAGTCAAGAGAGTCCATCTCAAGAGTTGAGTATGCTTCGACGTAGTGGGAGGGTTGTAATACAGCATGACCGTTACATGGGTTTAGCTGAAACCCAAGTTGTTATACCAGATGACAACTGCGAGGATCCATTGACTTATAATTATGCAATGGTTGACAAAGACAAAGACAAATGGGTCATAGCCATGGACCAAGAAATGGAGTTTATGTACCTCAATTCTGTTTGGGATCTTGTAGATAAGCCTGATGGGGTAAAACCTATAGGTTGTAAGTGGATCTACAAGAGAAAGCGTGGTGTAGATGGAAAGGTGAAAACCTTTAAAGCTAGACTAGTAGCAAAGGGTTATACCTAGGTTGAAGGGGTTGAGTATGAGACCTTTTCACCTGTTGTTACGGTAAAGTCTATCCGTATCCTTCTTGCCATTGCCGCATATTATGACTATGAGGTATGACAAATGGATGTCAAGACAACTTTTTTGAATTGCAATCTTGAGGAAAACATCTAGCTTGACCAACCCAAAGGGTTCATTGAACCAGGACAAGAGCAAAAGAATTGCAGGCTTAAAAGGTCAATTTATGGACTGAAACAAGCCTCCAGGTCCTGGAATATAAGATTTGATGAGGCAATCGGATCTTATGGTTTTGACCAAAATGATGATGAACCTTGTGTCTACAAGAAAATCATTAATATTCTGTCGCATTCCTAATTCTCTATGTGGATGATATCCTACTCATTGGGAATGATGTAGGTTATCTTACTGACATCAAGCAGTGGCTAGCTACGCAGTTCCAAATGAAAGATTTGGGTGATGCGCAGTTTGTTCTTTGAGATCCAGATTGTCCTGAATCGCAAGAATAAAACACTAGCCTTGTCTCAGGCATCAGACATAGACAAAGTGTTGTCAAGGTTTAAGATGCAAGATTCCAAAAAGGGCTTGTTGCCTTTTAGACATGGAATCCATTTGTCTAAGGAGCAGTGTCCTAAGACATCTCAAGGAGTTGAGGATATGAGACGGATTCCTTATGCATCTACCGTTGGGAGCCCGATGTACGCCATGTTGTGTACTAGGCCCGACATCCATTTTGCAGCGCTTGAGATGGTCGAGAGTATCAATCCAATCCAGACTTGAACACTTTGGGCGGCGGTTAAAACTATCCTTAAGTATCTTCTGAGAACAAGGAACTACATGCTTGTGTATGGGGATACACGGATTCTGACTTTCAGGCTTGATAAAGATTCTCGAAAATCTACATCAGAGTCAGTATTCACTCTTAACGGAGGAGCTGTAGTATGGCGAAGTGTCAAGCATGGATGCATCGCTGATTCCACCATGGAGGTCGAATATGAAGCAGCTAAGGAGGTCGTTTGGTTAAGGAAATTCATGCTAGATTTGGAAGTTGTTCCAAATATGATTTTGCCAATCACACTGTATTGTGATAACAATGGTGCAGTGGCAAACTCGAGGGAACCCCGAAGTCACAAGAGGGGAAAACACATAGAGCGAAAGTATCATCTCATCCGAGAGATCGTGCATAGAGGAGACGTGATTGTCACGAAGATAGCCTCAGAGCACAAAATTGTTGATCCTTTTACAAAGGCTCTCACGGCTAAAGTATTTGAGAGTCACCTAGAAGGTTTAGGTTTACAAGTCTTTCCCAACTAGGGCAAGTGGGAGTATTTTGTACAAAGGGGTTTAAATGCCCTAGTTTCTTGTATTTACATTACTTTAATGTTTTAATACTCCACAAGATTTAGGTCAAGTGGGAAATTGTTGGGATTTATGCCCTAAACTTGTGTAATTTTGATCAATTAAATAAAGTGTTATTTGTTTTGATAGAATTAAAGTCTTGCTTTATAAATCCAATAAACTAAGCTTTAAGGTTATAACTTTTATCTTGAACATCATTGTAGTGGACATTATTTGGGTTGAGTTCAAGAATATAACCTAAATAGTCTATGGTATAAGAATAAGGTTGGAAACCTCATTCTGGTAACACCATGGATGTGACTCACTTTCTAATTACTACAAATGAGGTAATCCAACTCATTCATGTAGTTGACATGCGAGTGGGGGCATCCTGTATGAAGAGTTCATACAAGACTGGATCGCAAATTATTAGTCTAACCAGTGTAACACCGTTAACAGGATAAGACGAGTAATTTATAGATGGTCATTAGTGACTCGACCTGAATCCTGAGCAAGTTAAGAACTCCTGCTTATAGGGGTTTGTCCTTAGACTAGTATAGGTGAGAGTGGCCTGTAGCCGACTCAATAAGCCTACCTTCTCAGGGACAGAACCTCGTAGGTAGCTAGGAACTTAACTATGCAAGATGGAATTCACTCATTCCTACACTAAGGAATTAGATAGGTTGTTCCCTTATGAACTGATTCCAACTCTTGAACAACGGGACCCCGCCTTCTATGAGGGTATGAATCTAAGGTAGGACCTTAGACTTGTTGTTCATTAGAGGATCGGTCGTGCTTAAGGAGCAAAGTGGTAATCCAGGGGTAAAATGCTAATTTGACCCAGCCGTGATTATGAACAACCTGTGAAGGGTCGACTCATGGGTAATGACTATATCAATGGACACAATATTATCTACAGTGAGGAGAGTGCAGCTACATGTCTATAGTGGAGTGACTTGTAGTTAATGAATATTGATTAACTGGATAAAAGATTTTGATTTCATACATGAGGTGTTATATCAATTATATATGATATAATTGATATAATATATAGTTTTAATGTGAATTAGATTCATATTTAAACTATATACTAAAGAGAGAATAAAGGAGGGGTAGGATGGTCATTTCCATCCTATTCCCCTATATATATGGTTGCATGAGATGCAACTAGGTTAAGACATTCTAAGTGATACCTAGAATTTGTTGTTGTTGGAAATGTTCGAAGACAACAAACACCTCAGCATTCCTAAAGGGAACCCACCTTCCTCCCTCACCTAGAGAACAACGGAGAAGATCCGGTGGTAGTGTCGGTGTTCGTACGAGTTCGTGTTACTGAGATCTTGATCGTGAGAGAGGAGGAGCACTTGAAGAAAGGTTCTTCAAAGGTAATTTTCTTGTGTTCCATTATGTTCATAGACTTAATCTAGTTATATGTGTTCTTGAATTATATCGTTGTAGCTAAATCACGAGCGTGCGATTCGCGATCGCTTCCGCTGCGGGACTTCGATTCCCTTCAATTTGTATTAGAGCCCAATTGCGTTCTTGATTTATGTTCTGGATTTTTCAAGAACAAGGTGGGATTTACTATTTTTGCATGAGATGTATGAACGGTTTTGCAAAATTAGATGGTTTCAATTTTGGCACTTAGATTTACAATTTCTATTGAATCGTTCAATGTAAGGGCCCGGTGTTTTGGGCAATTTTAAGTGTAAATCGAATCTTTAAGTCCGTGTCGATCGAGGCAAAGTGGTTGCTGAGAAGATAAGAGCGAAAATGAGCAAGGAATAGTGGATTCCATGTGTTGCCGGTGTGCAGCGTTGCAACGTTGTTCAGTGGCGTTGCAACGCTGCGCTTGCGGAAGGAGCGCGCAAGAGATGACAGCGTTGCACAACGCTTGACGAGAGGCGCGTTTCAACTGGCAGAAGACGACAAGAAGCAGCGTTGCAACGCAAGAGACGTTTCGCGCATTTCAACAACAGGCAGAAAAAATTTATTTTATATATATTAAATATAAAAATTTTGATATTTAATTTTAATTAATATATTTAGATTATATTAATTAAAATTATTTATAGGGTGCCAAAATTGGTCTATTTTTGCTATTTAAATTATGCAATTGTTGTGTAATTATTACCAAGCATAATGTATGCTTATATTTTAGAAATCTCACCTTAGGTTAAGTATTTTCATGCATCATTTATAATATAAGGAGTTATATTATATAGTTTGCATGATTAATTAATATAAAGTTGTTATATTAATTTATGGACAACATTGACATGCATTATATATCATGAGATGATTTTGCTATGAATGTCTTATTATTCATGTGATGAAGATTGTGCATAGAGGAGACGTGATTGTCAAGAAGATAGCCTCAGAGCACAACATTGCTGATCGTTTTACAAAGGCTCTCACGGCTAAAGTATTTGAGAGTCACCTAGAAGGTCTAGGTTTACAAGTCTTTCCCAACTAGGGCAAGTGGGAGTATTTTGTACAAAGGGGTTTAAATGCCTAGTTTCCTATATTTACATTACTGTAATGTTTTAATACTCCACAAGCTTTAGGTCAAGTGGGAAATTGTTGGGATTTATGCCCTAAACTTGTGTAATTTTGATCAATTAATAAAGTGTTATTTGTTTTGATAGAATTACAGTCTTGTTTTATAAATCCAATAAACTAAGCTCCAAGGTTATAACTTTTATCTTGAACATCGATTAGTGGACATTATTTGGGTTGAGTTCAAGAATATAACCTAAATAGTCTATGGTATAAGAATAAGGTTGGAAACCTCATTCTGGTAACACCATGGATGTGACTCACTTTCTAATTACTACAAATGAGGTAATCCAACTCATTCATGTAGTTGACATGCGAGTGGGGCATCCTGTATGAAGAGTTCATACAAGACTGGATCGCAAAATTATTAGTCTAACCAAATGTAACACCGTTAATGTGAGGATAAGGCGAGTAATTTATAGATGGTCATTAGTGACTCGACCTAAATCCTGAGCAAGTTAAGAACTCCTGCTTATAGGGGTTTGTCCTTAGACTAGTATAGGTGAGAGTGGCCTGTAGCCGACTCAATAAGCCTACCTTCTCAGGGACAGAACCTCGTAGGTAGCTAGGAACTTAACTATGCAAGATGGAATTCACTCATTCCTACACTAAGGAATTAGATAGGTTGTTCCCTTATGAACTGATTCCAACTCTTGAACAACGGGACCCCGCCTTCTATGAGGGTATGAATCTAAGGTAGGACCTTAGACTTGTTGTTCATTAGAGGATCAATGGTGCTTAAGAAGCAAAGAGGTAATCAAGGGGTAAAACGGTAATTTGACCCAGCCGTGATTATGAACAACCTAAGAAGGGTCGACTCATGGGTAATGACTATATCAATGGACACAATATTATCTACAGTGAGGAGAGTGCAGCTACAAGTCCATAGTGGAGTGACTTGTAATTAATGATTATTGATTAACTAGATAAAAGAGTTTGATCAGTTAATCTCACATCATTGGAGCTCATGAACTGTTGGTCCATTAGGTCCATCCGTGGGCTCAATATGGTAATATTGAGGGTATAAAGTTAGGAATAAAATTGAAGTGTTCAATTTCATACATGAGGTGTTATATCAATTATATATGATATAATTGATATAATATATAGTTTTAATGTGAATTAGATTCATATATAAACTATATACTAAAGAGAGAATAAAGGAGGGGTAGGATGGTCATTTCCATCCTATTCCCCTATATATATGGTTGCAGGAGATGCAACTAGGTTAAGACATTCTTAGTGATACCTAGAATTTGTTGTTGTTGGAAATGTTCGAAGACAACAAACACCTCTCTCACAAAAACACCTCAGCATTCCTAAAGGGAACCCACCTTCCTCCCTCACCTAGAGAACAACGGAGAAGATCCGGTGGTAGTGTCGGTGTTCGTACGAGTTCGTGTTGCTGAGATCTTGATCGTGAGAGAGGAGGAGCACTTGAAGAAAGGTTCTTCAAAGGTAATTTTCTTGTGTTCCATTATGTTCATAGACTTAATCTAATTATATGTGTTCTTGAATTATATCGTTGTAACTAAATCAAAAGCGTGCGATTCACGATCGCTTCCGCTGCGGGACTTCGATTCCCTTCAATTTGTATCAGAGCCCAATTGCGTTCTTGATTTATGTTACGGATTTTCAAGAACAAGGTGGGATTTCTTGTTTTTGCATGAGATGTATGAACGGTTTTGCAAAATTAGATGGTTTCAATTTTGGCACTTAGATTTACAATTTCCATTGAATCGTTCAATGTAAGGGCCCGTGTTTTGGGCAATTTTAAGTGTAAATCGATTACAGTAACTCCGTGTAGATCGAGGCAAAGTGGTTCTTTGAGAAGATCGGAGCGAAAATGAGCAAGGAATAGCGGATTCCATTTGTTATGCAGTAATGCGGCGTTGCAACGCTGTTCGCTGGCGTTACAGTAACTGCGCTTGCGGAAGGAGCGCGCAGAGATGACGGCGTTACTGGCGCTTGACGAGAGGCGCGTTTCAACTGGCAGAAGACGACAAGAAGCAGCGTTGCAACGCAAGAGTCGTTTCGCGCATTTCAACAACGGGCATAAAATATTTATTTTATATATATTAAATATAAAAAATTTTATATTTAATTTTAATTAATATATTTAGATTATATTAATTAAAATTATTTCTAGGGTGCCAAAATTGGTCTATTTTTGCTATTTAAATTATGCAATTGTTGTGTAATTATTACCAGGCATAATGTATGCTTATATTTTAGAAATCCCACCTTAGGTTAAGTATTTTCATGCATCATTTATAATATAAGGAGTTATATTATATAGTTTGCATGATTAATTAATATAAAGTTGTTATATTAATTTATGGACAACATTGACATGCATTATATATCATGAGATGATTTTGCTATGAATGTCTTATTATTCATGTGATGAAGATCGTGCATAGAGGAGGCGTGATTGTCACGAAGATAGCCTCAGAGCACAACATTGCTAATCGTTTTACAAAGGCTCTCACGGCTAAAGTATTTGAGAGTCACCTAGAAGGTCTAGGTTTACAAGTCTTTCCCAACTAGGGCATGTGGGAGTATTTTGTACAAAGGGGTTTAAATGCCCTAGTTTCCTATATTTACATTACTGTAATGTTTTAATACTCCACAAGCTTTAGGTCAAGTGGGAAATTATTGGGATTTATGCCCTAAACTTGTGTAATTTTGATCAATTAATAAAGTGTTATTTGTTTTGATAGAATTACAGTCTTGTTTTATAAATTCAATAAACTAAGCTCCAAGGTTATAACTTTTATCTTGAACATCAGTGTAGTGGACATTATTTGGGTTGAGTTCAAGAATATAACCTAAATAGTCTATGGTATAAGAATAAGGTTGGAAACCTCATTACAGTAACACCATGGATGCGGCTCACTTTGTAATTAGTACAAATGAGGTAATCCAACTCATTCATGTAGTTGACATGCGAGTGGGGGCATCCTGTATGAAGAGTTCATACAAGATCGGATCGCAAATTATTAGTCTAACCATGTAACAATCGCTAACGAGGATAAGACTAGTAATTTATAGATGGTCATTAGTGACTCGACTCAAATCTGAGCAAGTTAAGAACTCCCGCTTATAGGGGTTTCTCCTTAGACTAGTATGGGTGAGAGTGGCACATGTCGACTCAATAAGCCTACCTTCTCGGGGACAGAACCTCGTGAGTAGTCGGGAACTTAACTATGCAAGATGGAATTCACTCATTCCTACACTAAGGAATTAGATAGGTTGTTCCCTTATGAACCGATTCCACTCTTGAACAACGGGCCCCGCCTTCTATGAGGGTATGAATCTAAGGTAGGACCTTAGACTTGTTGTTCATTAGAGGATCAATGGTGCTTAAGAAGCAAAGAGGTAATCAAGGGTAAAACGGTAATTTGACCAGTAGTGATTATGAACAACCTAAGAAGGGTCGACTCATGGGTAATGACTATATCAATGGACACAATATTATCTACAGTGAGGAGAGTGCAGCTACAAGTCCATAGTGGAGTGACTTGTAATTAATGATTATTGATTAACTAGATAAAAGAGTTTGATCAGTTAATCTCACATCATTGGAGCTCATGAACTGTTGGTCCATTAGGTCCATCCGTGGGCTCAATATGGTAATATTGAGGGTATAAAGTTAGGAATGAAATTGAAGTGTTCAATTTCATACATGAGGTGTTATATCAATTATATATGATATAATTGATATAATATATAGTTTTAATGTGAATTAGATTCATATATAAACTATATACTAAAGAGAGAATAAAGGAGGGGTAGGATGGTCATTTCCATCCTATTCCCCTATATATATGGTTGCAGGAGATGCAACTAGGTTAAGACATTCTTAGTGATACCTAGAATTTGTTGTTGTTGGAAATGTTCGAAGACAACAAACACCTCTCTCACAAAAACACCTCAGCATTCCTAAAGGGAACCCACCTTCCTCCCTCACCTAGAGAACAACGGAGAAGATCCGTGGTAGTGTCGGTGTTAAATGCAGAGTTCGTGTTCTTTGAGATCTTGATCGTGAGAGAGGAGGAGCACTTGAAGAAAGGTTCTTCAAAGGTAATTTTCTTGTGTTCCATTATGTTCATAGACTTAATCTAATTATATGTGTTCTTGAATTATATCGTTGTAACTAAATCAAAAGCGTGCGATTCACGATCGCTTCCGCTGCGGGACTTCGATTCCCTTCAATTTGTATCAGAGCCCAATTGCGTTCTTGATTTATGTTCTGGATTTTTCAAGAACAAGGTGGGATTTACTGTTTTTGCATGAGATGTATGAACGGTTTTGCAAAATTAGATGGTTTCAATTTTGGCACTTAGATTTACAATTTCCATTGAATCGTTCAATGTAAGGGCCCGGTGTTTTGGGCAATTTTAAGTGTAAATCGATTCTGTAACTCCGTGTAGATCGAGGCAAAGTGGTTGCTGAGAAGATCAGAGCGAAAATGAGCAAGGAATAGCGGATTCCATTTGTTATGTCAGGTGCGCCGTTGCAACGCTGTTGATGGCGTACTGTATTGCTGCGCTTGCGGAAGGAGCGCGCAGAGATGACAAATACAACAACGCTTGGCGAGAGCGCGCGTTTCAACCGCGTAAGACGACAAGAAGCGGCGTTGCAACGCAAGAGTCGTTTCGCGCATTTCAACAACGGGCATAAAATATTTATTTTATATATATTAAATATAAAAAATTTTATATTTAATTTTAATTAATATATTTAGATTATATTAATTAAAATTATTTCTAGGGTGCCAAAATTGGTCTATTTTTGCTATTTAAATTATGCAATTGTTGTGTAATTATTACCAGGCATAATGTATGCTTATATTTTAGAAATCCCACCTTAGGTTAAGTATTTTCATGCATCATTTATAATATAAGGAGTTATATTATATAGTTTGCATGATTAATTAATATAAAGTTGTTATATTAATTTATGGACAACATTGACATGCATTATATATCATGAGATGATTTTGCTATGAATGTCTTATTATTCATGTGATGAAGATCGTGCATAGAGGAGACGTGATTGTCACGAAGATAGCCTCAGAGCACAACATTGCTAATCGTTTTACAAAGGCTCTCACGGCTAAAGTATTTGAGAGTCACCTAGAAGGTCTAGGTTTACAAGTCTTTCCCAACTAGGGCATGTGGGAGTATTTTGTACAAAGGGGTTTAAATGCCCTAGTTTCCTATATTTACATTACTGTAATGTTTTAATACTCCACAAGCTTTAGGTCAAGTGGGAAATTATTGGGATTTATGCCCTAAACTTGTGTAATTTTGATCAATTAATAAAGTGTTATTTGTTTTGATAGAATTACAGTCTTGTTTTATAAATCCAATAAACTAAGCTCCAAGGTTATAACTTTTATCTTGAACATCAGTGTAGTGGACATTATTTGGGTTGAGTTCAAGAATATAACCTAAATAGTCTATGGTATAAGAATAAGGTTGGAAACCTCATTCTGGTAACACCATGGATGCGGCTCACTTTGTAATTAGTACAAATGAGGTAATCCAACTCATTCATGTAGTTGACATGCGAGTGGGGGCATCCTGTATGAAGAGTTCATACAAGATGGATCGCAAATTATTAGTCTAACCAAAGGTAACACCGCTAATGAGATAAGACTAGTAATTTATAGATGGTCATTAGTGACTCGACTGAATCTGAGCAAGTTAAGAACTCCCGCTTATAGGGGTTTGTCCTTAGACTAGTATGGGTGAGAGTGGCACAGGCCGACTCAATAAGCCTACCTTCTCAGGGACAGAACCTCGTAGGTAGCTGGGAACTTAACTATGCAAGATGGAATTCACTCATTCCTACACTAAGAAATTAGATAGATTGTTCCCTTATGAACTGACTCCAACTCTTGAACAACGGGGCCCCGCCCTCTATGAGAGTATGAATCTAAGGTAGGACTTTAGACTTGTTGTTCATTAGAGGATCAATGGTGCTTAAGGAGCAAAAAGGTAATCATAGGGGTAAAATGGTAATTTGACCCAGCCGTGATTACGAACAACCTGTGAAGGGTCGACTCATGGGTAATGACTATATCAATGGACACAATATTATCTACAATGAGTAGAGTGCAACTACAAGTCTATAGTGGAGTGACTTGTTGTTAATGAATATTGATTAATTGGATAAAAGAGTTTGATAAGTTAATCTCACATCATTGGAGCTCATGAACTGTAGGTCCATTAGGTACCTCCGTTGGCTCAATATGGTAATATTGAGGGTATAAAGTTAGGAATGAAATTGAAGTGTTTAGTTTCATACATGAGGTGTTATATCAATTATATATGATATAATTGATATAATATATAGTTTTAATGTGAATTAGATTCATATATAAACTATATACTAAAGAGAGAATAAAGAAGTGGAGTAGGATGATCATTTCCATTCTATTCCCCTATATATATGGTTGCATGAAATGCAACTAGCTTAAGACATTCTAAGTGATACCTAGAATTTGTTGTTGTTGGAAAGGTTCGAAGACAACAAACATCTCTCTCACAAAAACACCTCAGCATTCCTAAAGGGAACCCACCTTCCTCCCTCACCTAGAGAACAAAAGAGAAGACCCGGGGGTAGTGTCGGTGTTCGTACGAGTTCTTGTTGCTGAGATCTTGATCGTGAGAGAGGAGGAGAACTTGAAGAAAGGTTCTTCAAAGTTAATTTTCTTGTTGTCCATTATATTCATAGACTTAATCTAGTTATATATCTTGTTGAATTATATCGTATTAACTAAATCAAGAGCGCGCGATTCGCAATCACTTCCGCTGCGGGACTTCGATTTCCTTCAATTTGTATCGGAGCCCAATTGCGTTCTTGATTTATGTTCTGGATTTTTCAAGAACAAGGTGGGATTTACTGTTTTTGCATGAGATGTATGAATGGTTTTGCAAAATTAGATAGTTTCAATTTTGGAACTTAGATTTACAATTTCCATTGAATCGTTCAATGTAAGGGCTTGGTGTTTTGGGCAATTTTAATTGTAAATCGAGTCTGTAAGTCCGTGTCGATCGAGACAAAGTGGTTGCTGAGAAGATCGGAGCAAAAATGAGCAAGAAATAGCGGATTCCATGTGCTGTCTGTGTGCAGCGTTGCAACGCTGTTCATTGGCGTTGCAACGTTGCGCTTGTGGAAGGAGCGCGCAAGAGACGACAGCGTTGCAACGCTGTCATCGTTGTTGCAACGCTTGACGAGAGGCGCGTTTTAACTGGCAGAAGATGACAAGAAGCAGTGTTGCAATGTCAGAGACGTTTCGCGCATTTCAACAATGGGCAGAAAACGTTTATTATATGTATATTAAATATAAAAATGTTTTATATTTAATTTATATTTAATTATTTAATTTTAATTAATATAATTAGAATTATTTATAGGGTGCCAAAATTGGTCTATTTTGCTATTTAAATTATGCAATTGTTATGTAATTATTACCATCCATAATGTATGCTTATATTTTAGAAATCTCACCTTAGGTTAAGTATTTTCATGCATCATTTATAATATAAGGAGTTATATTATATAGTTTGCATGATTAATTAATATAAAGTTGTTATATTAATTTATGGACAACATTGACATGCATTATATATCATGAGATGATTTTGCTATGAATGTCTTATTATTCATGTGATGAATGATCAAGAACTATAACATAGTATGCATGTCACCTAAGGTTAATTATTAGTTTTAAAAGTTTTTAGAACTTGGAAATAATAGACCTTAGGTTATCTAGTTCTAATTAGATTAGAATTAGGAACCAAGTAATTTATAAGCTATGATTAAAAGAGGAAGTCTATCTTAGGAAAGTTCTGTCTAGGCTGGGGTAGTTAAGCTGACGGAAACGGAACACCCCTACCTGGAAACTGACCTGGGAGTGAAATTTAATCAGAGTGTTTTATAAATTACAGTAGCGTCAGCGGGTTTATTAAGGGGTTAGTAAACTGGAAATCCTAGGTTTAATATAAGGAGTTATATTAACAAACTTAGGATAAAATCAACATAAGATATATATTGATTATCAATATAAAAGTTATGTTGATAGAGTTAGGTAAAGCCATTAGCCGGGTTTTAGCCTAAGTAAGATTCCTATAAACTTTAAATTATTCAGTGGAAGGAAAAAGTGTATGAGATACATATTTTTCCACCTATGTTATCTCTAGGAAATCCACACCGTGAGACTCATACCTGGCCTCGTGGCGCAAACGGGAGCATTCCCCTTCGGATGGTGTTTGTATGAGTCAATATCAAGGTGAATGGAGAGGGTACTTATAGTGAGTGGGAGCAGGTTTAGTGAAAACAAAATCTATGGTCTCTTTTGTCGGTTTACACCGTTAGACCACTATGGTCAGCCTCCTAGTTTGGCCTGGACCAGACAATCCCTTCGGAGGGCTTGATCATAGGGGATCGAACACAGTAGACACCTGAAAGGGATAAAGATTTCCTTAGACTATTTTTCAATCTAGTCATCCCTTCGGCGGATTTTATTGGATGGAGACTCTGGGATCTAAAGACAGAGGGTTACACTCACGGGATACATAAGTTGTGTATGTATCCAGACCAAAAAATGGTAACTAAAACCTATAGGAATAAGAGTTATTCTGGTAGTCGTTTTTGGTCAAGAGTGTCTTGATCCAGTGGAGGAGTGTTTTTGATTACCCTTCCGTGTCATACATTCTAAACCTTTGGAGTATCATTGCAAATTATAAATGACCTAGGAATCATTTGATAATTAGCTAAAACATGATTGGATTAGAGTTATAGCAAGAAACTCATACATGTTTGTTTGTAAATTTTCAAAGAAAAATGTCTAGCTCTATAATTTCCTTATTGGAGTGCGAAAAAGTTAACTGTAAAGAATATGATGACATGGAAAAACAAACTCAATACTATATTGGTAGTGGATGATCCAAGTTTGTGCTAACCGAGGAGTGTCCTCAAAAGCCGAAGCTCGAATGCGTCCACGAAATGTTCGTGATGCATATGATCGATGGATCAAGGCCAATGATAAGGCCAAGGTCTACATGCTGGCAAGTGTGTCTGACATATTAGTCAAAAAGCATGAGGGCATGATTACCGCAAGGGAAATCATGGATTCTGTGCAGGGTATGTTTGGCCAATAGTCCACACAGGCCCAACATAATGCCCTAAAGTACATATTCAACTCGAGGATGTCAGAGGGTACATCTGCTCGGGATCATGTCCTTGATATGATCGTGCACTTTAACATCGCGGAGTCGAATGGTGCTTCCATCGATGAGTCGAGCCAGGTCAGCTTCATTCTGGAGACCCTTCAAGATAGTTTCCTGCAGTTCAGAAGTAATGTTGTTATGAACAAGTTTACTTTTAATCTTACCTCCCTTCTGAATGAACTCCAAACCTTTCAGTCTTTGATGAAAATTCAGGGAGAAAAAGGCGAGGCAAATGTTTCCAGTAGGAGTTATCATAGAGGTTCGACCTCTGGGACAAAAACAGTGGCTTCATCTTCTTCTAACCTGAGAGGAAAGAAGAAGAACATGAAGAAGGTTGGTAAAGGGAAACAGGCTGACAAAGTTGCTGTCCAGAAGGGCAAGAAAGTCAAAAACGTTGCTGACAAAGGGAAAGTGTTTCCACTGCAATGAAGACGGGCATTGGAAACGAAACTGTCCGAAGTACATTGCAGAAAAGAAGAAGGACGGTAAACCAGATTTACTTTGCCTAGAAGCTTGTTTAGTGGATGATGATAAAACAACTTGGATACTTGATTCAGGCGCCACTATTCATGTTTGCTCTTCTTTTCAGGGAATTGAATCCTGGAAACAGCTACAGCAAGGAGAGATAACGCTCCGGGTTTGAAATGGAGAAGTCGTCTCAGCTGTAGCAGTAGGCACAATGAAACTTTATTTTGGCAAGAAATATGTGTTTGTCACACCCCTTCCCGAACTACCTGCTACTTAGCCCGAAAGGCGGCGTGAAGCCAACAGACATTGTTTACCTCTTAACAATACTGCGACCTGTTCTCTGATAAACATACTATGTTCGCATATGGAACATTTTAACATAACACACAGTAAATCGGTCAACTATTAAACATACACAAGGAGAAACCCTTCATAAGTCTCTCTTGGAAACTAAAAGTCAGGTGCATCAAAACAACACAAGACAACTCATTGTTTATACAACCACTAATGTACAAAACTTCTATAACATCATAGTCCTCTCAAAATAATTTACAAAATATAGGGACTTGCTATACAAAACCAGCCACGTACAAAGTATTACAACTTATGGAGCTTTAGCAGACTATGGTCAGTAACTCGTGTACAGAGCTCGATCTCTACACTGAAAACTTTGAAAACATTGAAAGAATGAGCTATGAAGCTCAGTGAGTGGCTATCTTTAAAACAGTATAAGCTCACAGGTGATTCATAATAATGGCAGATTATAAGTAGAAGATAGCTTAACATTTGTTTGTAAACATAAACAAACCATGCTTTCAATTTACAGGTTTAAGTCACCACTTGTGCATAGCACATAACTCGAAATGTACTATCATATCGAGGGTATATAGATCAATAATATAGAAACTCATAACAATAAAACACATGACATGATACCACATCAAACCATAGAGGTGGTAGAGTTACATTTATACCAATAAGGTTCATACCTCTCTCTCTCTCACGTGCACGCGGAATAACTTTGGTCGTTTGGTTTTCCCCAATACCTTCTCTATGTCCTTCAGTATTAAGGTAAAACCATTTACTACCCGAATACCTTCTCATTGTCCTTCAGTATCGGGATATCATGATTCATTCCCCCCTAAGTACCTTCTCGAATGTCCTTCAGTATTAGGGGTTAACCACAAACAAGAGCATGATTTGTTTACCATGGAAATCATGTCTTTATAATACATACTCTCATAATTTAGGTTCCATACTTGGATTTATGGTTACAAATTAATTCAAAACATGCTTATGTTCCATCATGAACCTATGTTAGAAAACTCCATGAAGCTATACATAATTAGTTCAAACAGGATGTAATTATCAACACTTATGTTCTTGAAGAAAAACATAGGTCAAGCATAGTTCTAAGATAGAGTCACTCACAGTATTAGAATTAGAACCTTGGCTTGTAAACTTGACCTATTTGCTCTTGGCCTGTCAAACAAACCAATTCAACCATTAGAACCTCGAGCTCATGATTTTTGACCTTAAAACTGCAAGAAAACACACTTTCAAATTTCCAGCATTTTCAGATTTTCTGCCCTGTTTTCAGACAGCCATAACTTCTTCATTACTTATCCACAAATAATGTAATTTATACCAAACTCTTCCTTTTTTAACCCTCTAAAAATCATATGAAGACATGAAACTGAAGTTCCAAACGGATTTGTTCAGAAATACCTCGAAAGCTACTTTCCTCAAAACAGACTTCTGTTGTTTCCAGATTCGGATTTCCTGCTGCACAACAAATTTAACCTGATATTTAAAACATCTTCGAGGTATTTTCTACTCACGATTTCTTCACGATAGTTGTAGGAAATTCAATAAGCTTTCGAACCATACCAGTTAAAGCTTCTAACTCCAAGTATACAGATCAGAAAAACCAAAATATCAGAGACTTCTCAGATTTGACAATAAATTCTGTCTTCTGTCTTCCTCTTTACAAAACAGTAACTTAACATAAAAATTTGCTCGAGCTTCCTTCATGAACTTTGTTCAAAAATGAATTAGCTTTCAAGAAAACTAAACCTCAACTCTTACCTCTTCTTTTGGAGCTCGAGATGAACAGAAAACCAGAACAGGGTTGAGTTGATCACCTTGCTACTATACAATCAAGCTTTGAGTTCTCCTCCTTTCTTCTGCAACTCCAGCTCCAAAATCACGAAAATGGATTTCTTCTTCTTCCTTTCTCCTTCTCTCACGAAGCTTCAGCTTTGGTTTGTAAAGATAGAGAAGAAAATGGAGAATAGATAAAGCAAACGGTGGAAAAGGTAACATTTTGTCTTTTTCCCTTTTTGCTTTTTACTTTTCCTTTTCTTTTTCCTTTTCTTTTTCCTTTCCTTTATCCCTTTCTTTCTTTTCTTTTCTTAACAAAACAGAACTTAATATATTAAACATTTGTTTCATTTCCTTTTCTTCTTTTGTCTTTAAAGCAATCCAAACCAAAATGGTTTAAACTTTCCTTCCTTGTTTTCCTTTTGTCGTTCACCTCATTTCTTTTCTTTTTAAAACATGGAAAACCAAGATTTATGTTGAGAGCACGTGTCCTTCAATTTAAGGGTAGTTGTGATACACACCTATCACTTATGGAATTTGCTTATAATAACAGCTATTAGTCAAGTATGGGCATGGCACCATTTGAGGCTCTGTATGGAAGACCATGTAGAACGCCCGTATGTTGGAATGAAGTAGGAGCGCAGAAGCTAATCGGTCCTGACTTGGTACAAATTACGACAGACAATATTAAGGTAATTAGAGAGAATCTGAAGGTAGCACAAGACCGTCAGAAGAGTTATGCAGATAAGCGATGAAAGAACTTAGAATTCCAGGCTGGAGATCAAGTTTTCTTGAAGTTATCTCCGTGGAGAGGTGTCCTTCGTTTTGGCAAGAAAGGTAAACTAAGCCCTAGATAACGGGACGAGTTGGGCCAACAGCCTACAGACTGGAGTTGCCAGCAGAACTATCTCGAGTACATGATGTTTTTCATGTGTCCATGTTGAGGAAGTATATTCCAGATCCGACACATGTGTTGCAAGCACAACCAGTTGAGTTGAAAGAAGACATGAGTTACATAGAGGATGCAGTTCAAATCCTCGACAGGAAAGAACAAGTTTGGAGAAACAAGACGATCTCACTCGTGAAGGTTCGTTGGAGACATCACGGGGTGGAGGAGGCAACCTGGAAATTAGAGGACCAAATGAGGAGGAAGTACCCGATGATTTTCACTTAAAGACTACTCAATTTCGAGGACGAAATTTCTTAAGGGGAGGTAAGTTGTAAACCCAATCTCTTTGGAACTTCCTTTTTAACAAACAACAAAAAGAAAGAAGAAATGAATATTTAAAACTTGGTTTTCCATGTTTTAAAAAGAAAAGAAATGAAGTGAAAGACAAAAGAAAAACAAGGAAGGAAAGTTTAAACCATTTTGGTTTGGATTGCTTTAAAGACAAAAGAAGAAAAGGAAATGAAACAAATGTTTAATATATTAAGTTTTTTTTTGTTAAGAAAAGAAAAGAAAGAAAGGGATAAAGGAAAGGAAAAAAAAAAAAGAAAAAGAAAAGGAAAAGTAAAAAGCAAAAAGGGAAAAAGACAAAATGTTACCTTTTCCACCGTTTGCTTTATCTTCTCTCCATTTTCTTCTCTATCTTTACAAACCAAAGCTGAAGCTTCGTGGGAGAAGGAGAAAGGAAGAAGAAGAAATCAATTTTCGTGATTTTGGAGCTGGAGTTGCAGAAGAAAGGAGGAGAACTCAAAGCTTGATTGTATAGTAGCAAGGTGATCAACTCAACCCTGTTCTGGTTTTCTGTTCATCTCGAGCTTCAAAAGAAGAGGTAAGAGTTGAGGTTTAGTTTTCTTGAAAGCTAATTCATTTTTGAACAAAGTTCATGAAGGAAGCTCGAGCAAATTTTTATGTTAAGTTACTGTTTTGTTAAGAGGAAGACAGAAGACAGAATTTGCTATCAAATCTGAGAAGTCTCTGATATTTTGGTTGTTCTGATCTTTATACTTGGAGTTAGAAGCTCTAATGTGTATGGTTCAAAAGCTTATCGAATTTTCTACAACTTTCGTGAAGAAATCGTGAGTAGAAAATGTCTAGAAGATGTTTTAAATATCAGGTTAAATTTGTTGTGCAGCAGGAAATACGAATCTAGAAACAGCAGAAGTCTGTTTTGAGGAAAGTAGATTTCGAGGTATTTCTGAACACATCCGTTTGGAATTTCAATTTCTTGTCTTCATATGATTTTTAGAGGGTTCAAAAAGGAAGAGTTTGGTAAAAATTACATTATTTTTGGATAAGTAATGAAGAAGTTATGGCTGTCAGAAAACAGGGCAGAAAATCTGAAAATGTTGGAAATTTGAAAGTGTGTTTTCTTGCAGTTTTAAGGTAAAAAATCATGAGCTCGAGGTTGTAATGGTTGAGTTGGTTTGTTTGACAGGCCAAGAGCAAATAGGTCAAGTTTACAAGCCAAGGTTCTAATTCTAATACTGTGAGTGACTCTATTTTAGAACTATGCTTGACTGTTTTTCTTCAAGAACATAAGTGTTGATAATGACATCCTGTTTGAACTAATTATGTATAGCTTCATGGAGTTTTCTAACATAGGTTCATGATGGAACATAAGCATGTTTTGAATTAATTTGTAACCATAAATCCAAGTATGGAACCTAAATTATGAGAGTATGTATTATAAAGACATGATTTCCATGGTAAACAAATCATGCTCTTGTTTGTGGTTAACTCCTAATACTGAAGGACATTCGAGAAGGTACTTAGGGGGGAATGAATCATGATATCCCGATACTGAAGGACAATGAGAAGGTATTCGGGTAGTAAATGGTTTTACCTTAATACTGAAGGACATAGAGAAGGTATTGGGGAAAACCAAACGACCAAAGTTATTCCGCGTGCACGTGAGAGAGAGAGAGGTATGAACCTTATTGGTATAAATGTAACTCTACCACCTCTATGGTTTGATGTGGTATCATGTCATGTGTTTTATTGTTATGAGTTTCTATATTATTGATCTATATACCCTCGATATGATAGTACATTTCGAGTTATGTGCTATGCACAAGTGGTGACTTAAACCTGTAAATTGAAAGCATGGTTTGTTTATGTTTACAAACAAATGTTAAGCTATCTTCTACTTATAATCTGCCATTATTATGAATCACCTGTGAGCTTATACTGTTTTAAAGATAGCCACTCACTGAGCTTGATAGCTCATTCTTTCAATGTTTTCAAAGTTTTCAGGTAGAGATCGAGCTCCTGGTACCTGAGTTACAGCCATAGTCTGCTAAAGCTCCATAAGTTGTAATACTTTGTACGTGGCTGGTTTTGTATAGCAAGTCCCTATGTTTTGTAAATTATTTTGAGAGGACTATGATGTTATAGAAGTTTTGTACATTAGTGGTTGTATAAACAATGAGTTGTCTTGTGTTGTTTTGATGCACTTGACTTTTTGTTTCCAAGAGAGACTTATGAAGGGTTTCTCCTTTGTGTATGTTTAATAGTTGACCAGTTTCTGCTGTGTTATGTTAAAATGTTCCATATGCGAACATAGTATGTTTATCAGGAGAAAAGGGTCAGCAGGTATTGTTAAGAGGTAAACAATGTCTGTTGGCTTCACGCCGCCTTTCGGGCTAAGTAGCAGGTAGTTCGGGAGGGGGTGTGACAGTATTGTTGGACAATATATAAGTGATACCAGGGTTTACTAGAAACCTTATTTCCATTTCTTGCCTTATAGAATAATGTATTTTTGTTTCCTTTTCTATGAATAAAGTGTTTATTTTCAAGAAAGGTTTATAAATATGTTCAGCTTCATTAGAAAATGGATTGTATGTTTTAGGGCCTAATTCAGTCAAAATGGTTTTAAACACTGAATTATTTAAAACTGCAAACGCACAAACTAAGAAACGTAAATTTTTTCCTAAAGAAAATGCTGATCTTTGGCATCTAAGATTGGGTCACATTAATTTCAATAGGATTGAGAGATTAGTCAAGAACGAACTTCTAAACGAGTTAGAAGAAAATTCTTTACCAGTATGTGAATCATGCCTAGAAGGCAAAATGACTAAAAGACTTTTTAGTGGAAAAGGTTATAGAGCACAAGACCCTCTAGAGCTTATACATTCAGACCTTTGTGGTCCGATGAATGTTAAAGTCAGGGGAGGATATGAATATTTCATTTCTTTTATAGATGATTATTCTAGATTTTGGCAAATTTACATAATACACCACAAGTCTGAAGCACTTGAAAAGTTCAAGGAATTCAAGGCTGAGGTTAAAAATCAATTAGGTAAAACTATTAAAACACTTCGATCGGATCGAGGTGGGGAGTACATGGATTTAAAATTCCAGAACTATATGATAGAACATGGAATTACATCCGAACTCTCAGCTCCCGGCACACCACAGCAAAACGGTGTATCGGAAAGGAGAAATAGAACCTTTTTGGACATGGTTCGATCAATGATGAGTTATGCTCATCTCCCTAGTTCCTTTTGAGGTTACGCAGTGGAGACTGCAGTATACATTTTGAATAATGTGCCCTCAAAAAGTGTTTCTGAAACACCTTTTGAACTCTGGAAATGACGTAAAGGTAGTTTATGTCACTTCAGAATATGGGGTTGTCCGACACATGTGCTTGTGACAAATCCAAAGAAGTTGGATTCACATTCAAAGTTATGCCTATTCGTAGGATACCCAAAATAAACAAGAGGTGGTTTATTCTATGATCCTAAGGAAGATAAGGTTTTTGTGTCGACAAATGTCATTTTCTTGGAGGAGGACCATATAAGGGACCACAAACAAAAAAGTAAAGTAGTGTTGAGTGACTTAGACGGAACAATAGCAAAGGATGCTAATAAGAACACTAGTATGCCAACAAGAGTTGTTGATACTAGTTTGTCTAGTCAAGAGAGTCCATCTCAAGAGTTGAGTATGCCTCGACGTAGTGGGAGGGGTGTAATACAGCATGACCGTTACATGGGTTTAGCTGAAACCTAAGTTGTTATACTAGATGACAACTGCGAGGATCCATTGACTTATAATCAAGCAATGGTTGACAAAGACAAAGACTAATGGGTCATAGCCATGGACCAAGAAATGAAGTCTATGTACCTCAATTCTGTTTGGGATCTTGTAGATAAGCCTGATGGGGTAAAACCTATAGGTTGTAAGTGGATCTACAAGAGAAAGCGTGGTGTAGATGGAAAGGTGCAAACCTTTAAAGCTAGACTAGTAGCAAAGGGTTATACCCAGGTTGAAGGGGTTGAGTATGAGGAGACCTTTTCACCTGTTGCTATGGTAAAGTCTATTTGTATCCTTCTTGCCATTGCCGCATATTATGTCTATGAGGTATGACAAATGGATGTCAAGACAGCCTTTTTGAATGGCAATCTTGAGGAAAACATCTACATGGACAACCCAAAGGGTTCATTGAACAAGGACAAGAGCAAAAGAATCGCAGGCTTAAAAGGTCAATTTATGGACTGAAACAAGCATCTAGGTCCTGGAATATAAGATTTGATGAGGCAATCGTGTAGATGACATGTGAGTGGGGATATCCTATGTAATGAGATTACATAAGACCGGACCACGAAATAGTAATCTCTAGCTGTAACTCCGTTAACTAGTTAGATTTCTATTTCACTAGGATGACCTAGGCATCTTGATCTCAATCCTGAGCAGGTTACGAACTCCTGTTCGCGAGGGATTGTCCTTTGACTAGTATTGATGAGAGTGGCCAAATTCGTCGACTCAATATGCCTACCTTCTTGGGGACAAGACCGAGTGAGCAGCTGGGAACTTAACTTAGCAAGATGAAATTCACTCCTTCCCGCCTACTAGGGTAAGTAGAGGAATGTTCCCTTAAGTGGTGTCTCCGAGACTTGAACAAAGGGCCCGTCCCTCTCATTTGGCCCGAGAGGGACTCTGTTTGTTGGTAGGACCACAAACAAATTGTTCATTAGAGGAGCACTGGTACTTAAGGCACAAGATGTAACCAGGGGTAAACGATAATTTGACCCAGCTCGTATTACGAACATTCGTGAAGGATTGACTTGCTATTATTGGTCAATATCCATGGACACAAAAATATATCTGCAGTGAGAATAGTGCAGCTGTGGGACTTTAGTGGAGTGTTCCCGCAGTTAACGAATGTTGATTGGGAGGATAATGAGATTAACCGAGCAATCTTGTATCGTTGGAGCTTCTGATCTGTAGGTCCATTAGGTCCACCTTCTAGCTCGTAAAGGGTTCTTAGATCATTTGAATTTGAAATGTTCAAATTCATTAGGGAATAAACTTAATATATATTGATACAATATAATATATAGTTTTGGAACTATATATTATAAATTTAATGTGGATATGATTCATATTAAATTTTGTGAGAGAATTAAATATTTGAAAGAGTTCAAATATTGAACTCAAGTGTGAATGTGATTCATGTTTGAAAACTATAGGTTAAAATTTAATGTGCACTGGATGTACATTAAAACTATAGGTTAAAGGGGTAATATGATTAAATGAGATTTAATCCAAATTAAATATATGATATTTAATTTGTATTATTTAAATATGATTTAAATTAATAATTAAATTTGATTTAATTATTATTATATTATTATTATTATTATTTTAATAATAAAAGGGAACGTGTCATTCAGACACGTTCCCCACTACCCCTCCCCTTCTCCCTATCGACAGTTTAACAGGGAGAAAGGGGTTGCACTCTCAATCGATCAATTTGATGCAATTGGAGAATTGCAGCAAAAATCTCTCTTTCTCTCAATCTCCATAACTCCCTTCTTCTTCCAAATGTTGGATCCTTTCCACCAAGGAAGATCTAAGCACTCAGAGACATAGGAGGTTCTCCTGTTGGTAGTGTCTTTCCTGAAGAAAACAGAGAAGTTTCTTGGAAGTTCCTGTGTTGTTGTACTGCTTGGAGCAAGGAACTCTGCAAGCTACAAAGGTATTCCTTCTTTTCTCCTTTAGTTTAATTGTTAAACTTAATATGTTTGCATGTATGCTATTATCCATGTCTAATAGGATTAGAATTTCCATGCTTGTTCTGTTTTTTGTCAATGTATCGATTTTTGTTTCAAGCAAAACAATCAAGCAATTTACGATCCCAAACACGTTTCCGCTGCTCAAGGAGATCAGATCTCCATCAATTGGTATCAGAGCAATGCTTGTATTGTTTTTTTTTTTAAACAAAATTGCATTGATTTGGTGGGAAATGCATTTGGTTTGTTGTAAAACTGTTTAGGAGTTCTTTGGCCTTAGTTTACTTTGATTTTGATCAATTAGTATGTAAACGCCCCTGCGTTTTTGGGCATAAAGTGCATAATTGTGTCTTTAATTGAGTTACAAGTCGTTCGGGACTAGTTTCATGCCATTTGATTGAGAATCGAAGGAGAAATTGAAGAACGAAGTTGCTGTGTTCGAAGAAGAAAGCTGTTGCTCAAACAGGAGCGTTGCAACGCTACCAGCAACATTGCAACGCCATTCATCAGCGTTGCAACGCTGAAGAACGGCGTCGCAACGCTAGCGCTCCCTATTGACGCGAGCGCTCAAGGGGTCAGCGGCGTTGCAACGCTGCCCTTCAGCGTTGCAACGCCACCCTGATAGCAGGCGCACGCTGTTTGGATTTATGCCCTTAACTTGTGTAATTTTGATCAATTAAATAAAGTGTTATTTGTTTTGATAAGATTACAGTCTTGCTTTTATAAATCCAATAAACTAAGCTCCAAGGTTATAACGTTTATCTTGAAATCAGTGTAGTGCACACTATTTGGGTTGACTTCAATATTATAACCTAAATAGTGTATGGTATAAGAATAAGGTTGGAAACCTCATTCTGGTAACACCATAGATGCGACCCACTTTGTAATTAGTACAAATGAGGTAAATTATTAGTTTATTGGATTTATAAAGCGAGAATATAATTTTATCAAAACAAATAACTCTTTATTTATTTGATCAAAATTACATAAGTTTTAGGGCACATATCCCAACAAAACACATAAAAAAGTTGCTTAATGTCGTGCATACTTTTAAAATTTATAAGGAAACTTTAGGATTTATCGAATGTGCGAGGCTCATTATGAATCAAGAGATTTTCTTGAGTTTTTTTACTTCTTGTTTATAAATTCATGACATTAGTTCATTGCATGTGTTAAATAAGATTTTAACTTGTGAAATCAATTTCCTCCAATTCTATCATATTCGTGTCTCCAATTGTACATTTATTTTCTATATTTGTTTTCACTAACTATCAAAGTTATGTTGCTTTAGAGAAAATTAAGAACAAATATCTTGGTAATTAATCAATCTAGAAAACTCATTCCTGAGGACGATACTTTGTACTCAAATCACTATATTAAAACTTCACCCAGTACACTTGCGGTATTGCAATATAATTTTACGCTCAATAATTATACCTTGAATAATCATCTATAAAAGAGATGAAATATTTGTATTCTCCTCGAGTTTTAACATTCACAAAACCACAAAGATCCGAATGTATAAGCTCTAAGGGCTTTTTGACTCTATAACTTTTTCTAGTAAAAGGTCGCTTAGTCATTTTTCCTTCTAAGTAGGACTTACAAGGAGATAAAGGATCATTTTCTAACTTGTTTAGAAGTCCATTCTTAGTTAATCTCTCAATCCGGTTGAGATTTATGTGACCAAGTAGGATGCCAAAGATAGCTATTATTATTTGGAGAAATCGTTTGCCTTTTACTTTGAGTATTTGCAGTTTTAAACATCTCATGATTTAGAATTGCTTTTGTTTGGTTCAATTTTAGTATAGACTAGTTGTTTTCTAATTTAGCTGAAGAAATATTGACACCCTTTTTCAAAATGAACGCTTCATTACTTGAAAAGGAAATACAATATTGACATTCTATTAGATAAGAGATAAAAATTAAGTTCCTCTTAATTAAAGGAACTATATACAGATTTTCTAAAATTAAAAATCTATCTCTAAAAAATAGCTTCGCTCCCACTGCACGAGTTGAGACTGAAGGGAATGAAAATCCCCGCGCAGCGGAAGACGATCGAATCGTCATAGTATCATTATGCTACTTGAATTTTGTCAAAATGATCTAACTATTAGATCTAGGCTAAACATGCAAAGAGGAAGAATTTACAGCAAGAAGAATGTACTTACTTGTTGTAGACAGATCTTCTAAAATCCTTCCTTAATCACGAACGCTTCGTGCTTCTCGAACTCAACAAAACCTTCTCTCGAACGAAACCCAAACACAACTACTTGGAGTCTCGGTTGTTCTTCCTTTGGAAAGGAGGAGAGTTGTGGGACTCTAGAGTTTTGGAGAGGGAGGAGAGTTGAGAGAGTAGAGAGAATTTTGATCTCTTCTCTTTGATCAAAATCAAAAAAATGAGAGAATGCTCACCAATCCCTTCTTGCAAAGGGTTTAAATAGTGGGAATGATGGATTTAAAATCTCCACATTAGTACCACTTTACCACAATCATAGGTTATGTAAATCTCATTTGCATAATCACATAATATAAGATATCTCATATCTCATATTGCAAATCTCATTTGCAATAATTGTGGATAAATTAAATTGAATCACATCCAATTTAATTTCTCTCAATTAATTTCTCCAACTAGCCCTAATTCAACAATTAGGCTAACCTATAGTTTATTATGAATCTCATTCACATTAAACTATATATTATATCATTCATTGAAAGAGTCTAGATTAAGAAAGGGGAAGCAATTTTGGATCTTGAACACTCTAAGTTGACAAATTTTGTAAAATAAAAAACATGCTCAAAGCTGGAAAAACAGAGGGATAGAAAACTCAACTTTGAAGATCAAATTCTCTTCCCCCGGTGAATGGTTTTCAACACGAACACTTCGTGGACAACCGTTAGAGTCTTTCCTACTATCCTCAGGCCTTAGAATGGATTGTGGGATCCTAGGTTGAGAGAATTTGGAAGAAAAGACCTCAAAGGTCACTAATTCGGGAATATTGAATTTTCTATAAAAATTTTCAACATCCCTCAAATCACCATTATATAAAGCTTCAAAAAGCTTCAATGGAGTGACAACTCAAGGGTGATGAGGATGCTTTGAGATGGAGGTGGCCAATTTTGGTTAATTATGAAGATGAGAGGGATTGGGCACGTTGTACTTTGGATTTTATTGAAAATCCACTCATTTTCATTTAATTTTAATTTAAAAATTAATATTAAATTGATTTTAATTTAATTTAATATCAAATATTAAATTAAATAAATTACCCGATCCCGATCGGTTTTTCGAACATGAATCTTTATTCATGCTATAAACCGATCTAATATTTAAATCGTATTTAAATATATACACCTCCTTTTGATCATAGTTTAATTCATAATTAAGTTATGATTCGTTAAATATATCATATATAATTAACGCTTTCCACCAAACTCGAATTTGAACAATTCAAATTCTTTTCTCTCAAAATGTTACAAGGCTTAGTCCGAGCTAGTAAGGAGGACCTAATGGACCTACAGATCATGAGCTCCAACGATTCGTGGTTAATCGGTCAAACTCTTTAACCTAGCTAATCAACATTCGTTAACCACCGGGACACTCCACTAAAGCCCTGTGGTTGCACTCTCCTCACTGTAGATATATTTCTGTCCACTCGGTACAACCATGATTAGTAAGTCGATCCATCACAGGTCGTTCGTAATTACAGCTGAGTCAAAATTACCATTTTACCCCTGTAATTACCTCTTGTTCCTTAAGTCCAACTGATCCTCTAATGAACAATTGGTTTGTGGTCCAACCAGCAAACCGAATCCCTCTCAGGCCAATGAGAGGGGTGGGCTCATTGTTCAAGACCCAGAGTCAGTACTTAAGGGAACAACCTCTCTACTAATCCCTCATGCGGGTAGGAGTGAATTCCATCTTGCAGAATTATGTTCCCATCTATCTACCCAGTTTTATCCTTGAAATGGGAGGCTTATTGAGTCGGCAGTGTTGAGCCACTCTCACCTATGCAAATCTAAGGATAATCCGAATAAAAAGCATTTCATAGGACGTTCAGGATTAAGACCGAGTTACCTAGGTCATCGTATGAATATAGTCAATTAAGACAGTAAACGGAGTTATAAAGTCTAAGTGACTATTTCGAGGTCCAGTCTTATACAAACTCATTGCATAGGGCGCCCCCACTCACATGTCCCCACATGAACGATTTAGGATCACATCGTTTGTACTCTACAAAGTGGGTCGCGTCCATAGTGTCCCCAGGATAAGCTACCCAACCCTATCCTTATACTATAGATTGTTCTGGCTATAACTTGAACTTGATCCACTTTTATGTCACACATAAAGTTCAAGTATTCATCTTATAGCCAAGGGTTCTTTATTGGATTAAGGTTACACAATACACAACATTCAATAACATCTTTACTGAATAAATATCAATAACAACTTTATTGCAAAATAGAATATACATTCAGTTTACAAAACCACGAGTTTTAGAACATGAAACCCAACAATCTCCCACTTGGACTAAAACGTCTGTGGGGTAAAACATGTTGAGCAAAGAAAATAAATGCCCTACTGTACAACCCGTAGTCCTAGACTTTCTAGGTGTCCCTCAAACACTTTAGCCGTGAGGGGCTTTGTAAACGGATCAACAATGTTGTGCTCCGAAGCGATCTGCGTGACGATCACGTCTCCTCGTTGCACAATCTCCCTGATGAGATGATATTTGCGCTCTATGTGCTTTCCGCGCTTATGGCTTCTAGGTTCTTTAGAATTTGCCACTGCAACACTATTATCACAATAAAGGGTGATAGGCAAATTCTTATTTGGAACAACTTCCAAATCATTCAAGAACTTCCTAAGCCATACTGACCTCCTTGTTCGCGCTTCGCAAGTCATGACATACTCAGCCTCCATTGTGGAGTCAGCAATACAACCTTGCTTTATACTCCTCCATACTATAGCTCCTCCATTAAGAGTGAACACTGATCCTGATGTGGATTTCCTCGAATCTACATCAGTCTGAAAATCAGAGTCAGTGTATCCTGCAAGGATCAAATCCTTTGCACCATACACAAGCATATAGTCCTCGCTCTCCTAAGATACTTGAGGATGTTCTTAACGGCGATCCGGTGATCATATCCTCGGATTAGATCGATATCTGTTGACTATTCCCACTGCATAGCATATGTCGGGTCGAGTACATAGCATGGCATACATCAGACTACCGACAACAGATGCGTAGGGAATGCGTCTCATATCCTCAACTTCTTGAGGTGTCTTAGGACACTGTTCCTTAGACAAATGAATTCCATGCCCTAAAGGTAATGCACCCTTCTTGGAATTCTGCATCTTATATCTAACCAACATCTTGTCGATATAAGATGCCTGAGACAGTGCTAGCGTTTTGTTCTTGCGATTCCGAACAATTTGGATTCCAAGAACAAACTGAGCCTCTCCCAAATCTTTCATTTGGAATTGGGTCGCTAGCCATTGCTTAACACCAGTCAGGAACCTTGCATCATTCCCAATGAGCAAGATATCGTCTACGTATAGAACTAAGAAAGCTACATTGATATTGACTATCTTCTTGTAAACACAAGGCTCGTCAATATTCTGTTCAAAGCAATAAGATTTGATCGCAGTATCAAATCTTATATTCCAAGATCTAGATGTTTGTTTTAATCCATAGATGGATCGTTTAAGCTTGCAAACCTTTTGCTCTTGACCCTGAACTATGAACCCCTCTGGTTGATCCATATAGATACTCTCTTCAAGATTGTCATTCAAAAAGGATGTCTTCACATCCATTTGCCAAATTTCATAGTCATAAAATGTGGCAATGGACAAGAGTATTCTAATGGACTTAAGCATGGCAACAGGGGAGAAGGTTTCTTCATAGTCCACCCATTCCCTTTGTGTATAACCCTTTGCCACAAGTCGAGCCTTAAAGGTTTGCACGTTACCGGCTTGATCTCGTTTCCTCTTGTAGATCCACTTGCAACCGATAGGTCTCTCACCATCTGGTTGATCTACAAGTTCCCAGACTGAATTGAAGTACATTGACTCCATTTCAAGGTCCATGACTTTAATCCACTTGTCCCTATCTATATCATTCATTGCCTGTTTATCGGTCAATGGATCCTCAACGGCATCATCAGGTATGACGACTTGGGTTTCAGTCAAACCCATGTAACGGTCAGGTTGTCTAATATTCCTCCCACTACGTCGAGGCATTCTAAACACTTGAGAAGGACCAGCTTGATCAACAACTTTTGTTGATTTATCTGTAGCTTCCCTGGAAATTTCACTTAAGACAATCCTGCTTCGAGGCTGATGATCTCTCATGTGGTCTTCCTCTAAGAACGTGGCGTTTGTTGACACAAGCACCTTGTCCTCTTGAGGATCATAAAACAGACCACCTTTCGTTTCTTTGGAGTATCCTACGAAGAGGCATAATTTTGAACGATGTTCCAATTTCTTTGGATTGGACACCAACACATGGGTCGGACATCCCTAAATCCTGAAGTGACGTAAACTCCCTTTACGCCCTTGCCATAACTCGTAGGGTGTTTCTGAAACACTCTTAGAGGAAACCATGTTCAAAATATATACAGCAGTTTTTACTGCATATCCCCAAAACGAACTAGGCAGCTGAGCGTAGCTCATCATGGATCGAACCATGTCTAACAGGGTTCTATTTCTCCTCTCGATACACCATTTCTCGAGGTGTATCTTTGCGCCGAGAGTTGGGATACGATTCCATGTTCTATCATATAGTCTCGGAATCTCAAATCCATATACTCTCCACAACGATCTGATCGAAGTGTTTTAATTTTTTTACCTAATGTGTTTTCAACTTCTGCCTTATATTCCTTGAACTTTTCAAGGGTTTCAGACTTATGATGCATTAGGTAAAGATAGCCATACCTTGAATAATCATCAATAAAACTGATGAAGTATTCATACCCTCCTCGTGCCTTGACATTCATAGTACCACAAAGCTCCGAATGCACGAGTTCCAAGGGTTCTTTGGCTCTATAACCTTTTTCAGAAAAAGGTCTTTTAGTCATTTTTCCTTCGAGACAAAACTCACATGGTGGTAAAGAGTTGCCCTCTAACTGACTTAGGAGACCACTCTTGACCAATCTCCTAATCCTATTGAGATTAATATGACCTAGTCTCAAGTGCCAAAGATAGGTACTAGGAGAAAGTTTACGCTTTTATTTTGAGTATCAATTTGTTTTAAACATCTCTGTTCAAAAATAGCTTTTACATCTGTTGGTCTTAACACATATAAGTTATTTTCAAGTTTAGCAGAACATATTCGTACACCTCTTTTGCAAATGAACGTTTCATTATGATCAAAAGATACTTTATACAAATGTTCAAGCAAACAAGAGATAGATACAAGATTTCTTTTGATTCCAGAAACCAAAAGTACATTTTTTAATAAAATAAATCTATCTCTAAACAACAACTTCACAGCTCTCCCACTGCTTTGGCTGAGACAACCTCTCCTGTTCTAACCCTGAGAGATATCTCCCCATCAAAGTAGTCTTTGCCGAAACTAGTTTCCAAAAAGAAGAACAAACATGGTTAGTGGCTCCTGAATCTAATATCCAGCGGAATCATCATGTTCAACTAAACATGTTTCAATAACGAGTAAATCATATTTACCTTGTTTTTCTTTTTCACTTTCTTTCTTTAAGGTATTTCGCGCGCTCTTCCTCTTCCAGTGCTGCCTACTCCACAAAGGAAATATTTTCCTGTGGCTTTGGCCTTGCGTGTGGGAGCCTGCCCCTTCCCTTTGTCCTTCTTCTTCTTTTTCTGAATACCCTTATTCTTAGAAAAAGAATGACCATATTTGGTCCCAGAGGACGGTCCTCTTAGGAACTTCTTCGAAGTGACAACATTTGCCTCCTTCTCTTTTCCTTTTGATTTCATGAGGGACTCAAAAGTCTGTAGCTCGTTGAGAAGAGTAGTCAGGTTATACTCTATTTTATTCATCACCGCATTTGTGCGGAATGGCAGGAAACTCTTCGGAAGAGATTCCATAATAAAGGTTACCTGACTTTTCTCATCTATGACTACCCCATTTACTTCAGCCACGTTGAAGTGGGTCATCATGTCAAGGACATGTTCCCAAACAGAGGCTCCCTCCTTCATACGGGAGTTGTAAACGTATTTGACAACATCATAATGGACTAATGAGGACGGTTGTCCAAACATCGCCTGTAATGATCCCATGATCTCCTTTGCAGTGAGCATGGTCTCATGTTTCTTAGACAACACATCAGATATGCTGGCTAAGATGTAGACTCGGGCCTTCTCATTAGCCCTAATCCATTTGTCATAAGCATCCCGAACAATTCGGTTTTGCGATGAGCCGGGGGGGAGGACATTCCTCCGTTAAGACGAACCTCAAATCATCAAGAACAAGAATCGTATTCAAGTTTGATTTCCAGGTTCCATAATTATCGCCGCTAAGTTTATTGAAGTCTAGTAACTGGATAAAAGAGTTCGACATGCTGAAAAAGAATGAATTCTATTAGTTAATTGTCTGTAACCTATCCAATTTAAAAATTTAGCAAAAGTAATAATGTACCCATAAACTCATTATTGTTTTTGCAACGATACTTCAAAGTGAGTCGAGCAACCGCTACTGAGAGCGATCAATCACTCCTTCATCGAACCAAGACATTCTTGACTAAATGCTAATACCTAATAACTCTTATTCCTATAACATTCTAGTTATCGCTACTTTGGTCAAGAACTTACTAACACTTAGCAATTGTTGTAAGTGTGACCCGCCATTTTCGGACCTCGGAGGTCGCCCCAACAATGCTACTGAACTGGAGCGACAAAGATGGGAATGGACCTAAGAGACCCTATCCATTTCTCGAGTTTGAGTTGTTTCAATCCCATGTTACATCTCTCCGAATGGATGGTGCTACTCGGGCAACTGCGCAGCGCAACATGGGAATCTCACGGTCCAACCTAATGGAGGAGCCAGTAGGATGTGTTGACACACCTCCTTCGCTCACTTACTATAAATACTTTCTCCATTCACCTTGCTCTTGATTTATGCAAACACCATCCGAATGGGGATGCCTTATTGACATCACGAGGCCGAGCATAAATCTCACGGTGTGAACATCGTGGAGAGCGTAAGAGGAAATTGATATATCATATATACCTTTTCACTCCCACTAAGTATTTTAAATAGTTTGGGTATACTTTTACTTAGGCATATTTCGGCTAAAACAATATGACCTAAGTCTACCAATATAACAATTATACTGGAATTACCTAAGTCTATTAACCTTTTAATAAACCTAGGTCTATGAGTTTAATTTATTAACTTTTAATAAACGCCACTCACGAAAGATAATTTATAAACCTATGGATTAAATTCACTCCCAGTGTCGCTTTCGGTAGGGGTGTTAGTTTCCGCTTCTTAAAGTACCCCAACCCTTGCTGAACCCTTCCTTAGTCGAGTCCTCTTTAATCAAAGTTTATAAATTATTGGTTTCCTAATTCTAATCTTATTAGAACTAGATAACCTAAGGTCTAATTAATTCCAGTTCTAAAACCATTTTAAAACTAATTAATTAAACTTAAGTTACATGCATTTCTATGTTATAAATTGTTTCATCATTCATCACATAAATAAACATTCATTTATAACAAATTCATCACATGAATAAATGCATAGCAATTATATGTTTAATTGTTTTAATTAATATAACCCTTATATTAATTATAATTAAAACATATAATATTTGTTTCATAAGTTAATATAACACTTATATTAATTCTTATGAAACCCAATAAACATGCATACAATATATTATAACACTTATAACATACTTTCAATGCATGGAGCATGCTTCCTATGGTGCGATTTTAAAATCTATATGACATACTTTATGCACATACAATGAGGGATTTTAATTAAAACATACATTCACAATGCATAATTAATTAAACACACTAAAGTGGACTGGTTTTGGCATTTAATGCAAGCAAACTACTAAATTATTACATTAATAATCTAGGATTAGCATCGAACCACTTCGAACACTTCGAATTTGGGTCGAACCGACTTGCAAATGTGTGAACCAGACCTTCAAAAGGTTAAACCGGGCTGTAAAAGGCTGAACCGGGCCTCCAATAGATGAAACAGATCTCCAAAATGGAAAAAACGGCCTCGAAATAGTCAGAATCGGTCTAAAATTACCCGAACCGGACCGAAATCGAGCTGAACCAGCCCAAAATAGTTGAACCGGTCAAAGTCAACCGAACCAGAATCAAAGTCAACGGTCAACGGACCGGTCAACTCTATCTTCTTCAAAAACACGGGCTGCTGGAGTCTTCTGTACTGTAGCAAATTGAAATAAAAAAAAACAGCCTCTATTTTGGATTTTCTTTGACCTTTCGAGCTTCTCTCTTCAAATTGAAGGTCTTCCCGAACTCCAGTCGATCAGAAATTTTTACAGCTTATTTTACACACCGTAATGCTCAAACACACTTGAGAAATTTGAAAATAAAGCACGAATTGATGCTCAATTTAAATGCCAAAGCCAGAAGAACACTTTAGACGCCCAGAAAAAATAGATTTCAAAAAACACCCACCACAGAATAAAATAGATCAAATTGAGTGCTCAAAATTGATCTGATACCAATTGAAAGAGTCTAGAATATGAAAGAGAATGCAATTTTGGATCTTGAACACTCTAAGTTGACCAATTTTGTAAAATAAAAAACATGCTCAAAGCTGGAAAAATAGAGGGATAGAAAACTCAACTTTGAAGATCAAATTCTCTTCCCCGGTGAATGGTTTTCAACACGAACACTTCGTGGACAACTGTTAGAGTCTTCCCTACTATCCTCAGGCCTTAGAACGGATTGTGGGATCCTAGGTTGAGAGAATTTGGAAGAAAATACCTCAAAGGTAACTAATTCGTGAATATTGATTTTTCTGTAAAATTTTTCAACATCCCTCAAATCACCATTCTATAAAGCTTCAAAAAGCTTCAATGGAGTGACAACTCAAGGGTGATGAGGATGCTTTGAGATGGAGGTGGCCAATTTTGGTGAATTTTGAAGATGCGATGGATTGGGCAAGTTGTACTTTGGATTTTATTGAAAATCCATGAAAATCCACTCATTTTCATTTAATTTTAATTTAAAAATTAATATTAAATTGATTTTAATTTAATTTAATATCAAATATTAAATTAAATAAATTGCCCGATCCCGATCGATTTTTCGAACATGAATCTTTATTCATGCTATAAACTGATCCAATATTTAAATCATATTTAAATATATACACCTCCTTTTGATCATAGTTTAATTCATAATTAAGCTATGATTCGTTAAATATATCATATATAATTAACGCTTTCTCCCAAACTCGAATTTGAACAATTCAAATTCTTTTCTCTCAAAATGTTACAAGGCTTAGTCCGAGCTAGTAAGGAGGACCTAATGGACCTACAGATCGAGCTCCAACGATTCGTGATTAACCGGTCAAACTCTTTAACCTAGCTAATCAACATTCGTTAACCACCGGGACACTCCACTAAAGTCCTATGGTTGCACTCTCCTCACTGTAGATATATTTCTGTCCACTCGATATAACCATGATTAGTAAGTCGATCCTTCACAGTCGCTCAGTAATTCACATTGGGTCAAAATTATCGTTTTACCCCTGTAATTACCTCTTGTTCCTTAAGTCCCACTGATCCTCTAATGAACAATTGGTTTGTGGTCCAACCAGCAAACCAAATCCCTCTCAGGCCAATGAGAGGGGTGGGCCCATTGTTCAAGACCCGGAGTTAGTACTTAAGGGAACAACCTCTCTACTAATCCCTCATGCGGGTAGGAGTGAATTCCATCTTGCAGAATTATGATCCCAACTATCTACTCGGTTTTATCCCTGAAATGGTAGGCTTATTGAGTCGGCAGTCTTGAGCCACTCTCACCCATGCAAATCTAAGGATAATCCGAATAAACAGGAGTTCATAGAACGTTCAGGATTAAGACCGAGTTACCTAGGTCATCGTATGAATATAGTCGATTAAGACAATGGCGGAGTTATAAAGTCTAAGTGACTATTTCATGATCCATCTTATACAAACTCATTGCATAGGACGCCCCCACTCACATGTCTCCACATGAACGATTTAGGATCACATCGTTTGTACTCTACAAAGTGGGTCGCGTCCATAGTGTCCCTAGGATAAGGTACCCAACCCTATCCTTATACTATAGACAGTTCTGGCTATAACTTGAACTTGATCCACTTTTATATCACCCATAAAGTTCAAGTATTCATCCTATAGCCATGGGTTCTTTATTGGATTAAGGTTACACAATACACAACATTCAATAACACCTTTACTGAATAAATATCAATAACAACTTTATTGCAAAATAGAATATACATTCAATTTACAAAACCACGAGTTTTAAGACATTAAACCCAACAATTCATATCTCATATAAATGACATAAATGCCCTTAAAGTGAAATTGAAGACTTCAATTTCATACCAAAACATTAACCCTTCTTTTAACCCAGATTGAGCAAACCGAGGGACCTAATGGACCTACAGTGACAGGCTCCAATGATCCGAGAATAACCTGTCAAACTCTTTGACCCGGTTAATCAACATTCATTAGCTACGGTAACACTCCACTATAGCCCGTAGCTGCACTCCCGTCAGGGCAGAATATTACGTGTCCACTGATATAACCAATGCCCATGAGTCGACCCTTCACAGGTTGTTCGTAGACACGGCTGGGTCAAATTAACGTTTTACCCCTGTGTCTACCTCTTGTTCCTTAAGTCTCCACTGCTCTTCTAATGAACAACATATTGTGATGGTCCAACCATACACAACACCCTTCTCGGGCCAGTGAGAAGGTGGGCGCCCGTTGTCCAAGCCCTGAAGATAGTACTTAAGGGAACGACCCCTCTAGTTTCCCTAAAGGCGGGAACGAGTGAATGCCATCTCGCGTAGTTAAGTTCCCAGCTCCCTACTTGGTCCCGTCCCTCAGAAGATAGGCATATTGGGCGAGTAACTGTGACCACCCTCACCCGTACTAGTCAAAGGACAGACCCCCGCAGACAGGAGTCCGTAACACGCTCAGGATTCAGGTCGAGTCACTAATGGTCATCTACGAAGTTATTAGTCCTTATTGTCAACGGTGTTGCATCAGTAGGTCTAATAATTCACGGTCCGGTCTTGTACAATCTCATTGCACAGGATGCCCCCACTCGCATGTCAACTACATGAACGAGTCAGATCACCTCTTTTGTATCTAATACAAAGCGGGCTGCACCCACAGTGTATCCAGGATTAGGTCTCCAACCCTATCCATATATTGTTGACCGTTCGGGTCATTAACTCGAACGTGATCCTCCCTGTGTGTCCACTACACACCGTTCAAGTTCTAGTTCTCTCATAAATTCAATGACCCTGGAGCTTAGTTTATTGTAAAAGTTTGTAAATATTGCGAGACACAAAGTAATGAAATAAATAACTCTTATTAATTTCAAACAGTAATTTACAAAAACGAGATTAGGACAAAAATCCCAACAAACTCCCACTTGGACTAAGCTAGTGGAGAAAATACATTTCTGAAATGTACATAAATTACAATGAAGCAATATAATAAATTAGGGCATTGAATACCCATTTACACATCTCCCACTTGCCCTATGCAGGAAGCTCTCGAAGACCTAGACTCTCTAGGTGACCCTCAAACACCTTAGCCATGTAGGGCTTTGTAAATGGATCTGCTACGTTGTGCTCCGATGCTATCTGCGTGACTGTCACGTCTCCGCGGTGCACAATCTCCCGTATTAGAATGAAGGTTGACCCCGAAGTGGATTTCCTAGAATCCTTATCGGTTTGAAAGTCAGAATCCGAATACCCCGTAAGGATCAAATCCCCACTGCCATACACTAAGCTGTAGTTCCTCGTTCTCCTAAGATACTTGAGGATTGCCTTTACGACTGTCCAGTGATCAAATCCTGTATTGGACTGATATCTACTGACAATTCCTACTGCATAACAGATGTCGGGCCTAGTACACAACATGGCATACATCAGGCTCCCTACAGCCGAAGCATATGGAATCCGTCTCATATCCTCAACATCTTGAGAAGTCTTAGGATACTGATCCTTAGACAAGTGAACCCCATGCCGGAAAGGTAGCAAGCCCTTCTTGGAGTTCTGCATCTTATATCTAGACAACATCTTGTCAATATAAGATGCCTGAGACAAGGTTAGCGTTCTGTTCTTCCGGTTCTGGACAATTTGGATACCTAGAACATACTGAGCTTCTCCTAAATCTTTCATTTGGAATTGCAAAGCTAGCCACTTCTTAACGTCAGTAAAAAATTCTACCTCATTCCCAATGAGAAGAATATCGTCCACATACAACACCAAAAATGTGACAGTTTTGTCAACGATTTTCTTGTAGACACAAGCCTTGTTGACATTTTGATCAAAGCCATAAGATTTGATCGCCTAATCAAACCTTATATTTCAAGACCTCGAAGCCTGTTTCTGTCCATAAATGGACCTATGAAGCCGGCAAACCTTTTGCTCTTACCCTTGGGCAATGAACCCTTTGGGTTGGTCCATGTAGATGGTCTCATCAAGTTTGCCATTAACAAAGGCTGTCTTGACGTCCATCTGCCATACCTCGTAGTCATAATACGCGGCAATGGCCAGAAGGATTCTGATCGATTTTACCATGGCAATAGGTGAAAAGGTCTCCTAATAGTCAACCCCTTCAACCTGGGTAAAACCCTTTGCCACTAGTCTGGTTTTGAAGGTCTGCACCTTCCCATCTACGCCACGTTTACACTTGTAGATCCATTTGCAACCAATAGGTTTTACCCCATCCGGTTGATCCACAAGCTCCCAGACAGAATTGAAGTACATAGACTCCATTTCCTGGTCCATAGCTTTAATCCATTCGTCTTTGTCAACATCAATCATTGCCTAATCATAGGTCAATGGATCCTCACAGTCATCATCATGAGCGACAACTGAGGTTTCAGCTAAACCCATGTAGCGATCGGGTTGTCTCACAACCCTCCCACTACGTCGAGGCATTCCCAACTCTTGGGAACGTATTTGACTAGACGTGCTAGGATCAACAACACTTGTTGACGTACTAGCCATATCAGCAACTCTTGTTGATGTACTGTCCATTTCATCTAACACAATTTTACTCCTTGGTAATTGATCCCTGACGTGGTCTTTCTCAAGGAAAGTGGCGTTTGTCGACACAAGCACCCTACTTTCCTTAGGATCGTAAAACATACCACCCCTAGTCTCTTTAGGGTAACCTACGAATAGGCACAATTTCGAACGGGGTTCCAACTTTTTCGGGTTTGACACCAACACGTGGGTTGGATGTAACCTGCCTTTACGTCCACTCCAGAGCTCGAAAGGTGTTTCACAAACACTCTTCGACGGAGCATTGTTCAAAATATAAACCGCAGTCTCCACTACGTAACCTCAAAAAGAATCAGGGAGATGAGCATAGCTCATCATCGACCGAACCATGTCCAACAAGGTTCTGTTTCTCCTCTCCGATACACCATTCTGCTGTGGCATACCAGGCGCTGAGAGTTGAGACGTAATTCCATGTTCTATCATATAGTCCTGGAATTCAGTGTCCATATACTCTCCACCTCGATCCGATCGAAGTGTTTTAAGCGATTTACCTAAGAGGTTCTCAACCTCAGTCTTGTACTCCTTGAACTTTTCAAGAGTTTCAGACTTCCTGTGCATTAGGTAAATATACCCATACCTCAAGTAATCGTCTATGTAAGACACGAAGTACTCATAACCGCCCCGAGCTTTAACATTCATCGGACCACAGAGGTCATAATGTACTAACTCAAGAGGCTCTTTGGCTCTATATCCTTTTCAACTAAAAGGACGTTTGGTCATTTTGCCCTCAAGGCATGACTCACACACCGATAAAGAGTTTTCTTCCAACTCGTTTAGAAGTCCACTCTTCACTAGTTTCTCAATCCTATTGAGATTAATGTGGCCCAACCGTAGATGCGAAAGATGGGCATTTTCCTTAGGAGAAACTTTCGCTTTCTTAGTTCGTGTTTCTGCAGTTTTAAATAATTCAGTATTTAAAACAATTTTGACCGAATTAGGTTTCAAAACATACAGATTATGCTCAAGTGAAGCAGAACAAATAAGATTACCATTTCTGGACATAAACGCTTTATTACCATGGAATGGAACGGAAATACACTGTTCTAAAAGGCAGGAAATAGAAACTAGGTTTCTAGTAAACCCTGAAACTATATACATATTGTCCAACAAAATGTAGTTCCTGCCAAAATGTAGCTTCACCGTGCCGATCGCTACAGCAGAGACAAGCTCCCCGGATCCAACCCGTAGAGTCACCTCACCCTCTTGCAGCGGCTGCCAGGAAGTAATCCCCTGAAAAGAAGAACAAACATGGTTAGTGGCGCCTGAATCCAATATCCAGGCAGAGTCACTACTCTCCACTAAACAAGTTTCTGTCACAAGTAAATCACATTTACCTTGATTCTTCCTCTCGACCAGGAATTTGGGACAGTTCCTCTTCCAGTGTCCGCCCCCATTGCAGTGGAAACACTTTCCATTCTCTGCAACGTCCTTAACCTTCTTGCCCTTGTGGTCGATAGCTCGGTCAGTTTTACCCCTCTTCATCCTCTTCTTTCCTTTCGGGTGTGAAGGAGCAACAGGTTTTGTCCCAGAGGTCGAACCCCTATGATAAGACCTGTAGGCAACATTTGCCTCAAATTCCGATGCCTTGACCCTGTTCAAGGACTGGAAATTCTGTAGCTCATTGAGGCGGGTAGTCAGAGTGTAGCTAATTTTCTTCATAACTACGAAACTGAAGGAAACTCTTCGGAAGAGTCTCCAGAATAAAACTAACTTGGCTCGACTCATCGATCGAAGTTCCGTTCTTCTCAGCCAGATTAAAGTGGGTCTTCATGTCTAGAACATGTTCACGGACAGACGACCCCTCTTTCATCCGTACATTGAAGACGTATTTGAGCGAGTCATGCTAGACCTGAAAGGACTGTTGTCCAAACATTTCCTGCAAGGACTCCATGATCTCCTTGGCGGTGACCATCAGCTCATGATTTTTTGCCAAAACATCAGACATGCTGGCAATGATGTTGACCTTGGCCTTTTCATTGGCCCTGATCCATCAATCGTATGCATCGCGAACACTTCGCGACGTAGTCGAGCACGACATCTGAGGACACTCCTCAAATAGCACGAACTTAATGTCGTCAGTTTCCAATTGTGTTAATGTTGTTTTTCCAACTTTGGTAAATATCTCCCACTAATTTATCGGACCCGAGTAGAGCTATTATTGCGACATGTTTTAAGCTGAAAAAATTAAGAAAACTTTGTGTTAGTCTCGCAAAAAACCTTTTGAAATCCAATCAAGTTTTAGCAAAATTGTTTCATGATCCCTAGGTCATTCAAAATTTTGCAATGATACCCTAAGGGGGCATTTGGATCGCAGACTTGGGTTGAGTTGGGTTGAGTTGTGCAGAGTTGTTTTGTCAGTGAGTTCTGTAAATCAGTGTTTGGTTTGCAGAGTTGAGTTGAGTTGAGTCAGGAAGTCAGTGTTTGGTTTGCAGAGTTGAGTTATTATGTCAGGGGTATCTGATGCAGTTTTTTGTAAAGTGAATAACTCTGATTTTTTTGTGACTTTTTTCTTTACTTTTTTTGTTTCCACAAAATCAATTGCAAACATATTTGTCTACAATTTCAAAACTTCATTATGAGATCAATTACAAATTTACAATATATATTACCATTTGCAAGATATATGAGATATTTAGAAAAGTACTGAATATTGAGATTGAAATCAATTTTTCTTCTCCCCTAAAAATGATTTTTATCTTATGTAAAGTGAAAGGTCTGAATTTTTTTGTGACTTTTTTTCCTTACTTGGTTTTCACAACAAATCAAATACACACACATTTGTCTACAATTTCAAAACTCAATTATGTGATCAATTATAAAATTACAATATATATTACCATATGCCAAATGTATGTTAGGGGTATTTGCAAAAGTAATGGATATTGGGTTTGATATCAATATTTCTTTTCCAATAAAATTCATTATTTATAACTTTTACTCTTCAATATGAACTTTATTCCTTTTTTTATACACATGTTCACCACTACTTTTTTATTTTAATTTAGGTAGGTGTTAATTTAGTATTAATACTTTGCATATGAAGACAGAAGAGTGTTTATTTAAATTTGTCTAAACACATGCATTGTCTATGAACATCTTTAGAATGGAATAAATAGTTTACCTTGTGAAGATGTTAAAAATATGTCAACATACTTAAATATTTTATGTCATATTGAAGTTGCATATCTACAAAATATTAGATATGTCATCAAGGCCTTAGTAGCGTCGTTATGCTACCAGAATTTTCGGTGTAGGCAATGTTGCTTAGTAACGTCCCTAGGAAATTTTGAGTTTGAAAAATTAGGGTTGTTACAGTTGGTATCAGAGCATGGGTCTTAGATTCTGCACACTCGCCTACATCGTAGGCAACGATCCTTATAGTCTCTCGCATGAAGTCTAGTTAAAGTTATTTGAGTTGCATGTGTGTTGACACTTGTTATGCTATGATTTTGACTTCTTTGTTCTTGTGCAAATGTAGTTTAGAGTTTAAGTTTAGATTATGACTCGAAGATGTGACCGTTGTAAAGTTCTAGCAACTTTCGAGGACAAAAGTTTTTCTTAGATGGGTATATTGTGGCGCCCCGTAAAATTAGATGCTTTAATTGTATTTGTTTTAAATTTGAATATTTGGATAATCAGAACAAGATTATAAAATGGTGTTTCAAAGTTTAAAAAAGGATTAGGATTTCTGTTTGTGTAGGATTTCTTTTTCTAAAACGATTAGAATTCCTTGTTCTAAAAGGATTAAGACTTTTTGGTGTCTATTTAAACTAGAGTATTATCAACTTAAAGACACACTTCAAAACTCTCCTCATCTTCTTCTTTTCTCCACTTTCTTCATCTCGTCGGACAGTCGTCGGGGAAGTCGTCGGAGAGTCGTCGGATTGTCGTCGGACCATCGTCGGAGACTCACCGGACCGTCATCGGAGACTCGTCGGATCGTCGTCGGAGATTCACCGGACCATCGTCGAAAAGTTGTCGGATCGTCGTCGGAAAGTACCGTACGGTTGAGTTAATAACTGAACTCCATGGGGTTGGGTTATTAAGTCATCGGTTATAATTGTTGGTGAAACAAACAAGGAGTTGGGTTATTAACCCAACTCAACTCAACCCAACCCCATAAACCAAACACCCCCCTAAAGGTTTAGAATGACCGCCACCGAAGGGTGAACAGAACATTCCTCCTGTAGGGCGAGACCTTCTCGATCAGACCCTAATCCTAGAATAACTCTTATTCCATTAGGCGTCCAACTACCATTGTTCGGTCCGAATTCATTAACACTTAACGACTGCGTGAGTGTCACCTCAATCTTTAAGTTTCCAAGCATCCGTCCAAACAATAGCCACCGAAGGGTGAACCAAAAAGGAAAACCAACCAGGAAACTGTATCCCTTTCGGGAATTCACGGTGTTCCGACTCCCATGATCAGGCCCTCCGAAGGGATTGTCTTGTCAAGGCCAAACTAGCAGGCGGATCATAGGCGTCTCACGGTGTGAATCGAAAGAAGAGATCGTAGGTCTCGTTTTCACAAGTCTCGCTCCCACTCACTATAAGTACTCTCTCCATCCACGATGATATTGACCTATATAAATGCCACTCGAAGGGGGACGCTCTCATTTGCGCCACGAGGCCGAGTATAGATCTCACGGTGCGGACTTAACGGAGATTTGTGGTTGGAAAAACAAATGTATCTCATAAACTTTATTTCCTCCCACTCAGCACTTTAATTTTAAAAGGGATTGACCTAGATAAAGCAGCTAAAATTTACCTAAGTCTACCAATATAACTCTTATATGGTATTAACCTAAGTCTATTATCACATTATAACTTAGGTCTATGTTAGTAAATTAAAACACTTTTAATTAGCGGCACTCACGATAAGAATAATCTAAGAATCTCCGGACCCAATTCACTCCCAGGTCGGTTTCAAGGTAGGAGTGTTCCGCAAGCGCCAACTTAAATACCCCAGCGTTAGACAAAACCTTCCTTAGACAGAGTTACTAATCAGTCTCCATTCATAGACTCAACTTTGATTTCCTAATTTCTAATATCATTAGAAAAAAGAAAACCTAAGTCTAATTATTCAAGTTCTAAACTCTTTAAAACTAATAATTAACTTAGGTTGCATGCATTTCTATGATATAGTGTTTGATCATTCATCACATGAATAACTATATACTATAACATAATATAATTCATCACATGAATATAAATCCATGAGCATACTTTAATCTAAAAAATATAACACTTATATTAATTAAATTAAACATGCATTTAATTATATTATAACTCTTATAATATAACCTATCATGCAAACTATATGTTATAACTCTTATAATATAAATGATGCATGAAAATGTTTAACCTAAGGTGAGATTTTAATCTATATGACATACAATATGAGCATACAATTTAATTAAATCATACATCTCATGTATAAAATAATTAAATAGCAAAAAATGGACCGATTTTGGGACCTAGGGGCAATTATTTAATTAAATAACATTAATATAACACTTATATTAATATTATTTAACAGAATAATTAAATAAAAGAAATAAATACATTTTACAAAAATATAATTTAAAAATACAAAGTAAATTTCGGAAAAACTTCCCACTAAGAAGCACTTGAACTGCCCACGTCTGCAACTGCTCGTGAACTGCCCCATAACGCGTGCAGCGTTGCAACGCTGTCGCTTCCAGCGTCGATCAGCATTCTCAAAGCCAGCGGCGTTGCAACTCTACGCCTAGTGTTGCAACGCTGTCCTGCAATGCGCCTTGCTCCCGCTGGCACAGCGTTGAGACGCCAAGGAAGAGCGTCTCAACGCCGTCGCCTGTACATCAAACTCCTTTGCTGTCTTTGCTTCGAAATTCGCCTGTTTCCGCTCCGATTTCTTCACAGCAACTTTTGCTACTAAAGACTCGAACTTTACTGACTCGATTTACAACAAAATGTCCAAAAACAATGGGCCCTTACATTGATCTCATCAACATAAAATTGTAAATCTAAAATGCCAAAATCGAAAACATCCAAATTCGCAAACCAACATTCATCTCATGAATTAAAGGTAAATTACCCACCTATTTTAACAAAAAACAGTGCATAATGAAGAACCATCGAAATGGCTCTGATACCAATTGAAGGGAATGAAAATTCCTGCACAGTAGAAGACGATCGAATCGTCATGGTATCATTACGCTACTTGAATTTTGTCAAAATGATCTAACTATTAGATCTAGGCTAAACATGCAAAAGAGGAATAATTTACAGCGAGAAGAATGTACTTACTTGTTGTAGACAGATCTGTTGGGATTTTTGTCCTAATCTCGTGTTTGTAAATTATTTTTTTTGAAATTAATAAGAGTTATTTATTTCATTACTTTGTGTCTCGCAATATTTATAAACTTTTCCATTAAACTAAGCTCTAGGGTAACATTGAATTTATGAGAGAACTAGAACTTGAACGGTGTGTAGTGGACACACAGGGACGATCACGTTTGAGTTAATTTTCCGAATGGTCTACAGTATATGGATAGGGTTGGAGACCTAATCCTTGATACACTGTGGATGCGGTCCGCTTTGTATTAGATACAAACGAGGTGATCTGACTCGTTCATGTGGTTGACATGCGAGTGGGGGAATCCTGTGCAATGAGATAGACCTACTGATGTAACACCGTTGATAGTAAGGACAAATAACTTCGTAGATGACCATTAGTGACTCGACACAATCCTCGAGCGTGTTACGGACTCTCGCTCGCGGGTCCGCCCTTTGACTAGTACGGGTGAGAGTGGTCACAGTTACTCGGCCAATATGCCTATCTTCTCAGGGACAAGACCAAGTAGGGAGCTCGGAACTTAACTACGCGAGATGGAATTCACTCGTTCCCGCCTTTCGGGAAATTAGAGGGGTTGTTCCCTTAAGTGTTGTTTCCAGGAATTGGACAACGGGCGTCGACCTTCTCACTGGCCCGAGAAGGGTGTTGTGTATGGTTGGACCATCACAATATGTTGTTCATTAGAGGAGCAGTGGGGACTTAAGGAACAAGAGGTAGACACAGGGGTAAAACGATAATTTGACCCAGCCATGTCTACGAACAACCTGTGAAGGGTGGACTCATGGGCATTGGTTATATCAGTGGACACGTAATATTCTGCACTGACGGGAGTGCACCTACGGGCTATAGTGGAGTGTTACCGTAGCTAATGAATGTTGATTAACCGGGTCAAAGAGTTTGACAGGTTAATCTCGGATCATTAGAGCCCGTCACTGTAGGTCCATTAGGTCCCTAGGTTGGCTCAATCTGGGTTAAAAGAAGGTTTAATGTTTTGGTATGAAATTGAAGTGTTTAATTTCACTTTAAGGGCATTTATGTCATTTACATGAGATATGAATGATATAATATATAGTTTAATGTGAATGAGAATCATAATAAACTATAGGTTAGCCTAATTGTTGAATTAGGGCTAATTGGAGAAATTAATTAAGAGAAATTAAATTGGATGTGATTCAATTTAATTAATCCACAATTATTGCAAATGAGATTTGCAATATGAGATATGAGATATCTTATATTATGTGGTTATGCAAATAAGATTTGCGTAACCTATGGTTGTGGTAAAGTTGTAATAATGTGGAGATTTAAACTCCATCATTCCCACTATTTAAACCCTTTACAAGAAGGGATTGGTAGGCATTTCTCTCATTTTTTGATTTTGATCAAAGAGAAAAGATCAAAAAATTCTCTCTACTCTTTCAACTCTCCTCCCTCTCCAAAACTCTAGAGTCCCACAACTCTCCTTCTTTCCAAAGGAAGAACAAGCGAGACTCCAAGTGGTTGTGTTCCGGTTTCGTTCGAGAGAAGGTTTTGTTGAGTTCGAGAAGCACGAAGCATTCGTGATCAAGGAAGAATTTTAGAAGATCTGTCTAAAACAAGTAAGTACGTTCTTCTAGTTATAAATTCTTCCTCTTTTGTATGTTTAGGCTAGATCTAATAGTTAGATAATTTTGACAAAATTCAAGTAGCGTAATGATACCATGACGATTCGATCGTCTTCCGCTGCGCGGAGATTTTCATTCCCTTCAATTGGTATCCGAGACATTTCGATGGTTCTTCAAATTCATGAGTTGAATGCTGGTTTGCAAATTTGGATGTCTTCGGTTTTGGCACTAGATTAGATTCACAATTTATGTTGATGAGATCAATGTAAGGGCCCGTTGTTTTTGGGCATTTTATTGTAAATCGAGTCTATAAAGTCCGAGTCTTTAGTAGCAAGAGTTGCTGTGAAGAAATCGGAGCGAAAACGGGCGAATTTCGAAGCAAAACAACAAAGTAGTTTGCTATTGTTGGGATTTATGTCCTTAACTTGTGTAATTTTGATCAATTAAATAAAGTGTTATTTGTTTTGATAAGATTAAAGTCTTGCTTTAATAAATCTAATAAACTAAGCTCCAAGGTTATAACGTTTATCTTGAAATCAGTGTAGTGGACACTATTTGGGTTGATTTCAAGATTATAACCTAAATAGTCTATGGTATAAGAATAAGGTTGGAAACCTCATTCTGGTAACACAATGGATTCGACCCACTTTGTAAGTAGTACAAATGAGGTAATCCAACTCATTCATGTAGGTGACATGCGAGTGGGGGCATCCTGTATGAAGAGTTTATACAAGACTGGATCGCAAATTATTAGTCTTACCAGCGTAACACCATTAACAGGATAAAACTAGTAATTTATAGATGGTCATTAGTGACTCGACCTGAATCCTGAGCAAGTTAAGAACTCCTGCTTATAGGGGTTTGTCCTTAGACTAGTATGGGTGAGAGTGGCCTGCGTTAGGATTTTTGTCCTAATCTCGTGTTTGTAACATATTGTTTGAAATTAATAAGAGTTAAACTTTTCCAATAAACTAAGCTCCAGGGTCATTGAATTTATGAGAGAACTAGAACTTGAACGGTGTGTAGTGGACACACAGGGAGGATCACATTCGAGTTAATGACCCGAACGGTCTACAGTATATGGATAGGGTTGGAGACCTAATCCTGGATACACTGTGGATGCGGCCCGCTTTGTATTAGATACAAACGAGGTGATCTGACTCGTTCATGTAGTTGACATGCGAGTGGGGGCATCCTGTGCAATGAGATTGTACAAGACCGGACCGTGATTTATTAGACCTACTGATGTAACACCGTTGACCGTAAGGACTAATAACTTCGCAGATGACCATTAGTGACTCGACCTGAATCCTGAGCGTGTTACGGACTCCTGTCCGCGAGGGTCTGTTCTTTGACTAGTACGGGTGAGGGTGGTCACAGTTACTCGCCCAATATGCTTATCTTCTCAGGGAGAGAACCAAGTAGGGAGCTGGGAACTTAACTACGCGAGATGGAATTCACTCGTTCCCGCCTTTAGAGAAACTAGAGGGGTTGTTCCCTTAAGTGTTGTCTCCAGGGCTTGGACAACGGGCGCCCACCTTCTCACTGGCCCGAGAAGGGTGTTGTGTATGGTTGGACAATCACAATATGTTGTTCATTAGAGGAGCAGTGGGGACTTAAGGAACAAGAGGTAGACACAAAGGTAAAACGGTAATTTGACCCACCACATCTCTGAACAACCTGTGAAGGGTCGACTCATGGGTATTGGTTATATCAGTGGACACGTAATATTCTGCACTGATGGGAGTGCAAGTACGGGCTATAATGGAGTGTTACCGTAGCTAATGAATGTTGGTTAACCGTGTCAAAGAGTTTGGCAGGTTAATCTCGGATCATTGGAGCCCGTCACTGTAGGTCCATTAGGTCCCTCGGTTGGCTCCACCTGGGTTAAAAGAAGGGTTAATGTTTTGGTATTAAATTGAAGTGTTAAATTTCACTTTAAGGGCATTTATGTCATTTATATGAGATATGAATGATATAATATATAGTTTAATGTGAATGAGATTCATAATAAACTATAGTTTAGCCTAATTGTTGAATTATGGCTAATTGGAGAAATTAATTAAGAGAAATTAAATTGGATGTGATTCAATTTAATTAATCCACAATTATTGCAAATGAGATTTGCAATATGAGATATGAGATATCTTATTATGTGATTATGCAAATGAGATTTGCATAACCTATAGTTGTGGTAAAGTGGTAATTATGTGGAGATTTTAACTCCATCAATTCCACTATATAAACCCTTCTTGCAAGAAGGAATGGATCTCATTCCCTCATTTTTCGATTTTCATCAAAGAAGAGAAGAAGAATTCTCTCAATTCTCTCTCAATTCTCCTCCCTCTCCAAAACTCTTACAAGATCCCACCATCTTCCCTTCTCCAAAAGAGAACAACCGAGAAGGCCATTTGGTTGTGTTTGGGTTCCATTCGTAGGAAGTGTTCGTTGAGTTCGAGGAGCACGAAGAGTTCGTGATTTGAAGAAGAAACTTTGAAGAAAGTCTTCAACAAGTAAGTAAACTCTATTTGTTGTAAATTTCTTCTTCTTTAAGCATGTTTAGCCTAGATCTAAGTGTTAGATCAATTTTAATAAACACATGTTGCATAATGTTACCACGACGATTCAATCGTCTTCCGCTGCGCGGGATTCTCATTCCCTTCAATTGGTATCAGAGCCATCTCGATGGTTCTTCATTTATGTACTGTTTTATTAAAATTTGGTGGGTGTTTTGCCATAATTTCATGAGATGATTGCTTGGTTTGCTTAAATGGATGTTTACGATTTTTGGCATTTTAGATTTATTTTCTGTTTGATGAGATCAAATGTAAAGGACCCGTATTTTTTGGCATTTTAGAAAATAAATCGAGTCTGTAAGTCCGGGTCGTTCGTGGCAAGAGTTGCTGTGAAGAAATCAGAGCGGAATCACACGAAAATTTGGTGAAGAACAACAAAGAGTTTGTTGTTCTGTCGATGGCGTTAAGACGCTGCCCTATGGCGTCTCAACACTATCCTTGCGGACGGAGGCCCTACAGCAGATTAGCGTTGCAACGCTGGGCGTAGCGTTGCAACGCCGCTGGCGTTGAGAACGCGGGTCGACGCTACAAACGACAGCGTTGCAACGCTGCACGCGTTGAGGAGCAGTTCGCGGCAGTTTCGCGAGGACGTGGGATCAAGCCTCATCATGGGCAGTTATTTTCTGATTTTATTTGTTTTATTATTTATAAAATGTATTTTATTTATTTTATTAAATAATATTAATATAAATGTTATATTAATGTTATTTAATTAAATAATTGCCCCTAGGTGCCAAAAATCGGTCCATTTTTGCTGATTAATTTTTTTATGCATGAGATGTATAATTTAATTAATTTCTATGTGCATAATGTATGTCATATAGATTTAAAATCTCACCTTAGGTTAAACACTTCATGCATCATATCTATATTATAAGAGTTATAATATATAGTATGCATGATAGGATTATATTATAAGAGTTATAATATAATGTATGCATGTTTTAATTTATTTAAATATAAGTGTTATATTTTTTAAATTAAAAGCATGCCCATGCATTTAATTCATGTGATGAATTATATTATGTTATAGTATATAGTATTATTCGTGTGATGGATGATCAAGCACTATAACATAGAAATGCATGCAACCCAAGTTAATTATTAGTTTTAAAGTGTTTAGAACTTGAATAATTAGACTTAGGTTTTCTATTTTTCTAATAAGATTAGAAATTTAGGAAATCAAATATAACCTTTGAATGGAGACGATAAGTAACTCTGTCTAAGGAAGGTTTTGCCTAAAAGGTCAGTATTTAAGTTGACACTTGCGGAACACCCCTACCTGGAAACCGACCTGGGATTGAATTCGGTCCGGAGATTCTTAGGTTATATTCTCGTGAGTGCCGTTAATTAAGTGTTAATTAATTTACTCACATAGACCTAAGTTAATAATGTGATTATAAACTTAGGTTAATACCATATAAGAGTTATATTGGTAGACTTAGGTAAATTTTACCCGGTTTATCTAGGTCAATCCCTAATAAAATTAAAATGCTGAGTGGGAGGAAATAAAGTGTATGACATACATTTGAATTTCCAACCACAAATCTCCTTTAAGTCCGCACCGTGAGTGTCACACCCCCTCCCGAACTACCTGCTTACTTAGCCCGGCAGACGGCGTGAAGCGAACAGTCATCGTTCACCTTTCTAACGATACCTGTTGACCCTGCTTTACCTTATAAGCATACTATACTTGTATAAGAAACACTTTAAACATAACACAGCGGAATATTGACAATTACGTAACCTACGTAAGGAGTAACCCTACTTAAGACTCTCTGGAAAACTGAAACGTATGTGAACATCACAACCAAAAACATACCCAACCATGGTTTACACAACCACAACCTAGAGTGTACACATAAACATAAGTTCATAGTCCTTCTTCTATACATATAGACTTTCTATACAACTCCACCCACGTACAACATATCAAACTTGTGAAGCTTCAGCAGATTATATGGCGAGTTTTTCGTGCACCGGAGCTCAATCTCTACATGAAAAGTGGGAAAAACACTGAAAGAATGAGCTATGAAGCTCAGTGAGTGACTTGAGTTTAAAATAAAACTATTAACTCATAAATCATATCACCTGGCCATCTATGAGCATATGCATCTGTAATCAATGCATTTAAAGAAACTGTGTAATCATAATAGCTTTTCAGGAAAACCAGCAAGTATATCGTTAAAATCTCGTAAGGCATGTAAATGGTATAAACTCTTTTTAAAACATGTCACAACCTACGTTGTGTAGGGCACGCCCAGTACAACCAATGTTTATTCTACGATGTAGTGGGCCCGCCCAACACTCCCATCGTCTTTGTCGTAGTGGGGCTCGCCCAGCACTCACGACAGCGTTGTTGTCACGGAGTACACTCAACGTTGACAACAGAATAAGACCTGTGTGCACACGGTACCATAAAGCCTCGGGCTTAATATCTCAGAAAATCACATGAAAACATTTGAACATGCTTGCTTATCTTTTCTTTCATAAAACTCAAGCTTACTCAGCTTGTTCATAAACAAGAAATCTTTAAATTATACTTGCTCGAAATCATAGCATTTCCATAATGGATACTTGAAAACATTTCTAGGAAAACATGAATACTCATAAACATGTGTTCAAAAGAAAACGTAAAGCATTGTAACCATTTCATTCTAGCAAAACTTGTTTTATTAAAACATATCTCAAGCATATAGTTCATTTTGTCACTCACAGTATTAAAACTAGAACCTTGGCCCGTACACTCGACCTATTTGCTCTTGACGTGTCAAACAAACCAAATTCAACCATTAGAACCTCGAGCTCATGCTTTTTAACCTTGAAATTACAAGAAAACACACTTTCAAATTTTCCAGCATTTTCAGATTTTCTGCCCTGTTTTCACACAGCCATAACTTCTTCATTACGTATCCAAAAATAATGTACTTTATACCAAATTCTTTATTTTTGAATCCTCTAAACATCATATGAAGACATGAACTTCAGATTCACAACAGATTGGTTCGAAAATACCTCGAAGTCTTCTTTCCCAGGAACCAACTTCTGCTATTCCAGATTCGATTTCCTGTTGCAACCCGAAACGTGACCTGATATTTAAAACATCTTCCAATCATTTTCTATTCACGATTTCTTCACGAAAATTGTAGGAAATTCAATAAGCTTTCAAACCATACCTATTAGAGCTTCTAACTCTAAGTATACAGATCAGAAAAACCAAAACATCAGAGGCTTCTTGGATTTGACAAAGAAAATCATCATCCGCCTTCCTCTTCACAAAACAAAGAACTTAACATAAGAATTTGCTCGAGCTTCCTCCATGCATTTTGTTCAAATATGAGTTAAATTTCAAGAAAATCCAACCTCAACTCTTACCTTTTCTTTTGGAGCTCGAAATTAGTTATACAACAGAACTGGTCTGAACTGATCAAAGAATTTCCATGGAAGTTGAATGCTTCTTCTCCTTTCTTCTCTAACCTCAAATAAGAAACTTTCTCCCCTCTTCTTCTCTCAAACCTCTCCCACGAAACTCTACCCTTTCTTGGTTGAAAATGATAACAAAATGGGTTGGAAATTAATTTAAAATGGTTTAATATAGCCAAACGGTGGTTTTTGTCCTTTTGTCTTTTTCTTCTTTTTCTTTTTCCTTTTCTCTTTTCCTTTATCTCTTTATTTTACTTTTGTTTCCTTTGCTTTTGTTTTCAAAGAAAAACCAAACCAAAATATATTCCTTTCTTGTTTTCTTTTGTTTTTTTTTTGTAAGGAAATTCCAAAGAGAGATCTCGGGTATACAGTGAGATCTATGCTCGGCCTCGTGGCGCAAATGGGAGCGTCCCCCTTCGGATGGCATTTGTATAGATCAATATCATCGTGGATGGAGAGAGTACTTATAGTGAGTGGGAGCGGGACTTGTGAAAACGAGACCCACGGTCTCTTCTTTCGATTCACACCGTGAGACGCCTATGATCTGCCTGCTAGTTTGGCTCGGACTGCACAATCCCTTCTCGAGGGCTTGATCATAGGAGTCTCGAACACCGTGAATTCCCGAAAGGGATACAGATTTCTTCGTTGGGTTTTCCTTCTTGGTTCACCCTTTGGTAGCTATTGTTTGGACGGATACTTGGAAACTTAAAGATTGAGGGTGACACTCACAGAATTCATTAAGTGTTAATGGATTCGATCGAACAATGGTAATTGGACGCCTAATGGAATAAGAGTTATTCTGGGATTAGGGTCTGATCGAGAAAGTCTCGTCCTAGAGGAGGAGTGTTCTGTTCACCCTTCGGTGGCGGTCATTCTAAACCTTTAGGGCATCATTGCAAAATTTTGAATGACCTAGGGATCATGAAACAATTTTGCTAAAACTTGATTGGATTTTAAAAGTTATTTTCGAGACTAATACAAAGGTTTTTCTTATTTTTCAGCTAAAAATGTCTAGCACAATAATAGCTTTACTCGCTTCGGATAAGTTAGTGGGAGATAATTACCAGAGTTGGAAAAACAACATTAATACAATTTTGGTACAAGACGACATAAAGTTCGTGCTATCTGAGGAGTGTCCTTAGATGTCGGGCTCGACCGCGTCGCGAAGTGTTCGCGATATGTACGATCGATGGATCAGGGCCAATGAAAAGGCCAAGGTCTACATAATTGCCAGCATGTCTGATGTCTTGGCAAAGAAGCATGAGCTGATGGTTTCCGCCAAGGAAATCATGGAGTCCTTGCAGGAAATGTTTGGACAGTAGTCCTTTCAGGTCCGGCATGACTCGCTCAAATACGTTTTCAACGCACGGATGAAGGAGGGGTCGTCTGTTGATAACTCGCCATAGGAGAGTTATTTTACTAGAATTTTAGTTCTTAATCAACTTGAATTGCATAGAATTCATTGAGCTTCATGTTATTTTATCCCTAAAATTATGAATGTTAGTTGAAAATCTTGAATTTAAGCATTAGGTTCTAAAAGAATTAATTTTGATGATTTTGTGCTTTAATTTGGAGAAATTAGCTAACAAGTAATTAAAGACCGCAATTTGAGATTTTTCTTAACTTTTACATATTTAGTTTGATTTATGATTGATAATGATGTATGAGGAATTTTCTGTGTGCGGGAGATGTGTAAAGAAAAAAATTACAAAAACCCATAAGGGCATTTTAGACATTTTATCCGAAGGGCAAAATGGTCTTTATACCCTAAATGGCTTGTTTGTAATTATCAAACTAGGGCAACATCTTCTTGTGATAAAAGGAAAAAGAAGAGAGGAGCCGAAAAAGGGGCGTTTTTGCGAGAGGAGAGTCTTTGTGTTTGCTTGAAGCAATCGCGGAAGAAGCTAGGTGTTGCTACAGCAAAGGCCGAGAGCGGAACAAGAGGAGCGGTGAGAACACGGTGGTTGCCGTCGGTTCTTGAAGCAATTGTGAGGGAGATCGAGGTTCGGCGTTTTGCTGCAAAGAAAGCCGAGGAGAAAAAACGGTGAAGGCATCGGAGAGCCAACCTACCTCCTTGCCGGGCAATCGGAAGAAGGCGCGAAACAATTGTCGTAGCAATTGCGCGGCGGCACATCGAGCAGAGACCCATCGATTGCTTGAAGCAATCGCGAAGGAGGACAGAGGAGCATTGTTGTGCGCGTAGGTGCGAGGAATCGCCCAAACTTTTGGCCAAGCATTCACGCGCATTGGTGAGTATCGCCAAGTATTGCTTGGCAATTTCGAGGGCGATCGGAGAGCCGACCCATCCTATTGCTTGTGGACAATCGGGCGTGATTGTTGCTGCGCGTGTGCATTTGCCGGGCAAGGCCGTGGACAATCGGGAAGCACCGCCGCCGCGTCGCGTGATTGATTGCTTTGGCAAAGCCGCTTCTTGCGCTGCCGCTGCGCGTGAGTTTTGTTGTGCTCGTGTTTTGCCGAAGCAAAGCCGTGGGGACCTTGGGCGTTCTTCGCTGCTTTGCGCTGCATTTTGGTGAAGCAAAAAGTAACCGAGATAGGCAAATTGCTCGATAGGCAAATTCTTCAAGCAATCCTGAAACTCTTCTGCTGAAACTAGTGGGTAAAAATTGTTGTTTAGGAAATTTTTGCTTCTTTGCTTAGGTCGATTTTGGGACTGCTCTTGGTCTACTATTGCTATACATGATTAGTAAGAGCATGCTTAACTTAAGGATGTGTAATTTAACTCCAAGCATGAGCTAAACTCTTCTAGGCATGGGTTAGGTTGTTTTTCACCGTATACATTGTAATAAATTTATGGTTGATGCCGTGGTTGGATTTATGAGATTTTAATGTTTATAACGATGCATGAGGATTAAAACTTGGCCACTTTGACTCCTCTAAAATTCACGAACTTGGAAAAGCTAGTGAGTTAGGAAATTAGAATTTCATTCTAGGATCATGAGTTAATTAGGGATAATTAATCCACCTAGAACCTTAAAGTTATGAGCGTAATTTAGATCTCAATTGGGAAATTGTTGGTTTTAAAATTTAGTGACTTTGGAAAAATTCACTTGATCACATGCGTAGGTAAATTCAAGGCATCAACCACACATTTGTTAATCTAATTATACATGGAACTTCAACTTAACCCTAGCCTATCTCTTAATCTAAAAGCCCCAGTTTTCTCTCGTTTAGTTTATGTTTAATGTTTTCACATATTTTGATTTATTGCATTAGTCTTAATTATATTTAACTCATTCAAACAACAAAACAATCGAATTCCTATTTTTGCATTCATTTATTCCTAACAAAAACTTGCATGCCCATGCATTGCACCAAAAATAAATAGGAGACAAATTTCTAGGACACTCATTGATTTAGATTCTACTAGTCCTCGTGGGATCGATACTTTTCTTATCACTTGCTCGTGACCGACCGTGTATACTTGCACGCCAAAGGAGAGTCGAGTCTCATCCTAGTTGCATTAGTTTAGGACACCGACATTTTTCTCGCATCAAGTTTTTGGCGCCGCTGTTCTGGGGGACTAGCTTTGAATCTTATCTGTGAGTTCTGTGAAATTTTCTTTACTTTTGTGTTTTTTTTTTTTTTTTTTTTTTTAGGATTAGTTTCTTTTTCATAATATTGCTTGAGTTGGGTTTTTCTGCATTTCAGTACTTTTGAGGATAGTTTATGAATGTGCGTCGTCGATTAGAGTTTGATTTTGACCCCGAAATAGATAGAACCTTTAGGAAGCGGTTGAGAGAGCAAAAATTAGCCATGGCTAACTGTAGAATAATCCTAGAGACCCTATAGATCCTCTAGCCCAACACCATAACCCTAGAGCACCCCAAGATGTTAGAGACAATCCACTCTTTAACCTTCCAAAGGCGGGGGTCCTACTAATGTGATAGAGCTAGCCAATGACCGAGAGCGAGCCATTAGGACCTATGCCAACCCCTTAGTGGATGAACCAATCCGGGATAATCGGACTGTTATACAAGCTACTTCTTTTGAGCTAAAACTAGTTATGTTTCAAATGCTCCAAACGATTGGCGGTTCCATGGCTTACAACCAAAGACCCCATCTCCATTTGAAATCATTCCCGGGAGTAAGTGATTCCTTCATCATGCCAGAGTCTCTAGTGACGCCATTAGATTGAGCTTATTCCCTTATTCCTCGGGATGCTTTGCAAAGAATCGGTTGAATTCGCTCACGGTCAAAGTGAGATTCCTCGAACTCCTTGCGCAGAGAAATTCCTAATAAAATATTTCCCACCCACTAGGAATGCAAGATTTAGGAATGAAATTGTAGCTTTCAACGGTTTGATGATGAAACCACGAGCGAGGCCTCAGGAGAGGTTTAAGGATCTTTTGCGTAAATGTCCCCACCATGGATTGCCTCACTTTGCATCCAAATGGAGACATTCTACCATGGTTTGAACACCTCCACTAAGCAAGTAGTGGATGCCTCTGCTAATGGAGCTTTGTTGGCCAAAACTTACAATGAGGCCTACGAGATATTAGAGAGGATCTCATCCAACAATTGCCGGTGGGCGGATGTGAGGAGAACTTCTAGGGAAAAGCAAAAGGAGTCCTTGAGTTGGACACGTTGAACTCAATAAATGCTCAAATCTCTTCCATGGCTTCCATGTTGAAGAATTTGACTGTGGTAACGTGAACCAAATTTCTTCCAATGCTCCAACCCCATCTTTTGCACCTCAAGAGAGTTTAGAATCCTGTGTCATCTGTGGTGAAGGACACACTTTTGAGTTCTGCCCTAGTAACCCTGCATCGGTCTGTTATGTAGGAAACTCAAACCAGGGTCAATCTAGGAATAACCCATATTCGAGCACCTATAACCCAGGATGGAGGAATCACCCAAATCTATCTTGGGGAGGCCAAAGCAAAGAATGCCCAAGCCCTCAAATGCAAAATAGAGTGAATCAACCACCGGTTTTAGGAATCAAGGGTATCGAATTATGGGAATCGAAACTCGCCTTTCAACCACAACAAATGGCTACACCCTCGGCAAAGTTTCAGTGATTCTCTAGAAAGTTTGTTCAAAGAATACATAGCTCGCAATGATGCTATTTTAGCTCGCAATGATGCTATTTTTACTCACAATGATGCTATTATTCGAGTCAACAAGCTTCTATAAGAAATCTTGAAATGCAAGTTGGCCAATTAGCAAATGAGCTAAAGGCAAGGCCATCGGCACGCTCCCGCAGAACACGTAAATCCCAAAGAGAGATGGGAAGGAACATGTTCTAGCAGTAGAGAATTAAGGAGTGGGAGAATTTTAGGAGACGGTAGTCGTGAGGAAACCCGGAGAGATGAGCGAACTGACTCTGTTGATGAGGAAGGGCAAGATGAGGAAATGGTAGATCCAAAACATCGGGGAACCGATGGGATTGAGGATAAACCAGAATCTCAACAAGCCTCAACTTCCAAGGAAACAACAAAGAGTGCAAAGGTGCACGAGTTCAAACCACCCCACCACCCTATCCTCAAAGACCAAGAGGAAATGAAGAAGGAAGCCCATTTTGAAAAATTCTGGATATGCTAAAGGAGGTCCATATCAACATACCACTGATTGATGCGTTGAAGCAAATGCCCAACTACTTGAAGTTTCTCAAGGACATCCGCTTAAAAAGAGAAGTTCCAAAAGTTCAAAGTGGTATCGTTGGAGTGAGGAGTGTAGTGCGGTGTTGTAAATAGGATACCCCATAAGGAGAAGGATCCTGGATCTTTTACCATACCGTGTCTATTGGTGGAAGACAGCTTAGGAGGGCGCTATGTGATTTAGGAGCTAGCATCAACTTGATGCCTCTCTCTATTTATAAGGGATTAGGCATTGGGGAGGCGAGGCCCACCACAGTGACCCTGCAGCTAGCAGATAGATCCATAGCCTACCCTGAAGGAAAAATAGAGGACATCCCGGTCCAAGTGGATAAATTCATATTCCCAGTGGATTTTATCATCCCGGATTATGAAGTCGACAAGGATGTTCCTATTATCCTAGGGCGACCTTTCCCAGAAAACAGTAGAAGCTGTTATAGATGTTCATGCGAGGACCATTAAGTCGAGAATGAATGATCAAGAGGTCCAGCTTTAGCATCTATGATACAATGAGGTATCCAAATGGGACAAAAAGTTGTTCAGAATTCATGTTTTAGATGGAGTTATTTCAAAACGCCAAAGAAGAAGAATTGAAAGGAATCCATGAGATGAGATTTGGAGATCCGAGAGAAAGTGAGTTAGAGAAGTCGAATAGAAGAGTTGACCTGTGGTTTGGAAGAACTAGCGAAAAATAGCAAAGTTCGTAAAAAATCTTTGAGTCATTAGATTTGAAGGAAGGAGAGAGACCTTCTATGATACCCTCGGTTCAAGAACCCCAACACTAGAACTTAAACCTTTACCCCAAAGACTTAAAGTATGCATTCTTGGGTGATAAGGAAACTCTTCCCATTATCATATCAGCAAGTCTACCCCCTAAGATTTAGCACAGTTGTTGCTTAATGTCCTTAAGCAACACAAGAAGGCCATAGGATGGACTCTTCTTGACATTCAAGGGATTAGTCCTTCTTATTGCATGCACAAGATTACCTTAGAGGAAGGGACTTTCAGATCCATAGAGCCCCGGAGAGAAGACTTAACTTGACCATGAAAGAAGTGGTGAAGAAAGAAGTCATTAAATGGTTGGATGTCGGAATTATCTACCCCATAGCGGATAGCAATTGGGTTAGTCCATCCCAATGTGTTCCCAAAAAGGGAGGGATGACAAGAATTATTAATGAAGCCAATGAAATCATTCCTTCTAGGGTAGTGAGCGGTTGGAGAGTCTCAGATGGACTATAGGAGGCTAAACAAGGCCACCAGAAAGACCATTTTCCTCTCCCGCTCATAGATCAAATGTTGGACAAACCGGCAGTCAAGCCTTTTATTGTTTCCTTGATGGTTACAAAGTGGTTATAACCAAATAACCATTGCACCACAAGACCAAGAGAAAACAACATTTACATGTCCATATGGCACCTTTGCTTTTCGAAGGATGCCATTTGGACTATGTAATGCTCCCCGCGACCTTTCAAAGGTGCATGATGGCGATTTTCTCCGACTATGTAGAGGACATCATGGAGGTTTTCATGGATGACTTCTCGGTCTTTGGAAACTCATTTGAGGTTTGCTTAGAGAATTTGGGGAAAGTATTTGAAATACAGTGAAGAGACACACCTAGTTCTAAATTGGGAAAAGTGTCACTTCATGGTTAGAGAGGGGATTGTGTTAGGGGCATAAGATATCATGCAAGGGGATGGAAGTAGATAGGCGAAGATTGAGATTATTGAGAAATTGGAACCGCCCACAAATGTCAAGGGAGTGAGAAGTTTCCTTGGACATGCGGGGTTCTATAGAAGATTCATCAAAGATTTCTCAAAAATCTCAAAACCATTGTGCTCTCTCCTGGAAGTCAACAAGCCCTTTATATTTAGTGAGGAGTGTCTCCATGCTTTTAATGTCCTCAAGACAGCCCTAGTCACTGCACCTATTATGTCTTCACCTGATTGGAAACTGCCATTCGAGTTGATGTGTGATGCAAGTGACTATGCTGTGGGGGTTATGCTAGGACAAAGGCAAGAGAAGGTAATACATCCAATTTATTATGCGAGTAAAACTTTAAATGAAGCTCAGATGAACTACACAACTACTGAAAAGGAGTTGTTAGCAGTAGTCTTTGCTTTTGAAAAGTTTAGACCATATCTGGTTGGTACTAAGGTGGTGGTCTACACAGATCATGCTGCCATTAGGTATTTGTTGGCAAAGAAAGATGCCAAACCAAGATTGATTAGATGGGTATTACTTCTGCAGGAGTTTGAAGTGGAAATCAAAGATAAAAAGGGTTCAGAGAATGTGGTGGCGCACCATTTGTCTAGGATTGAGAACTCGAGCCTTTACCCTCACACTCCCACATAAGGGATGACTTCCCTGATGAGCAACTCTTGTTAGTTGGTGAGGTCCAAAATACCAACCCCCTTGGTTCACGGACTATGCCAATTACTTGGCTTGCAATATCCTTCCCCCTGATTTGTCAAAGACAATGTAAAAAAGATTCTTGCATGACTCCAAATTTTTCTCGTGGGACGATCCATGTTTATATAGACAATGTGTAGATGGTATGATTAGGAGATGTGTGACCGAAAGCGAGATACCATCTATTCTCGAGCATTGTCATTCGTCCCCTTATGGAGGCCATTTTGGTGGCCAAAGGACTGCAACAAAGGTGTTCCAGTCTGGCTATTATTGGCCATCTGTCTTTAAGGATGCCTATGTTTTTAGCAAGACATGTGATACATGCCAGAGGAGAGGTAATATAGGAAAGAGAGAGGAAATGCCCTTGACATACATCTTAGAGGTGGAGCTCTTTGATGTTTGGGGGATTGACTTCATGGGCCCTTTTCCTCCCTCTAAGGGGAATTTGTATATCTTAGTGGCAGTAGATTATGTCTCTAAGTGGGTAGAAGCCATGGCGTGCCCGAATAATGACGCCAAAACAGTGGTCAGATTCTTGCATAGGCACATATTCACGAGATTTGGGACCCCTAGAGTCTTAATCAGTGATGAGGGCTCTCATTTTGTTAATAAGGCAATGAATACCCTCCTGGCCAAGTATAATGTAAAGCATAGAATCTCCACCCCGTACCATCCACAAGCTAATGGACAAGCTGAAGTGTCCAATAGGGAGATTAAAGGAATCCTTGAGAAGGTTGTAAAACCTCAAAGAAAGGATTGGTCCGTCAGGCTGGATGAAGCCTTGTGGGCGTATAGGACCGCCTTTAAAACCCCCATTGGAATGTCCCCTTATAGACTTGTGTTTGGTAAGGCTTGTCACCTACCCTTAGAATTAGAGCATAAGGCATTCTGGGCCTTAAAGGAACTCAATCTAAATCTAATTGCTGCAGGAGATCTGAGGCTACTTCAATTGAATGATTTGGATGAGTTTAGAAGATTTTCTTATGAGAATGCAAAGCTTTACAAAGAAAGAACTAAAGCTTGGCATGATAGGAGACTCATTCCAAAGACTTTTGAAGCAAAGCCAAAGAGTTTTATTATTCAATTCCCGCCTTAAACTTTTTCCCCGGTAAGCTTAGGTCTAGATGGTCGTGCCCTTTTTACAAATGATCGAAACTCTCTCCTACGGGGCTATTAAGCTTCGATGTGAGCAGGATGGAAGAGAGTTTCTTGTTAATGGGCAACGTTTGAAACACTATTAGGGGTGAAGACTTCCAAAGGAACATGTCCACATGGAAGTTGAGTGATAATGAAGTGTAGTGAATCATTCTATAAAAATAAAAAAAAAAATAAAAGCTTAGCTAGGTTGTTTTATTTTTCCTTTTATTCGTTGTCTATGCATGATAGGAGATTTAGTTGTTCATATGATTCTTGATCCAGTTATTTCATGTTTTGCTCTTTGTTTTATCACATATAGTTAATCTTTGATTAAGTGTCGTTAGGATGTAGAATTGAAGCATACAAAAGGTTAGAGGTAAGAATTCCTTCTCCTCTCGCTCGATCACCAAGCATGATTGTTCATTTCAGTATGGTGAATTAAATACAATTTAATCATGCTTTCCTTTTGTTTAAATGTTGACTTTATGCTTTCCTTTTTGTTTTGCAGGTTGACCTATTTTAGGTTATGTTTCTGCCCTTTAGGTTAAGTAGTTGGATAAAGGATAGGAGTTAGTGGGAAAAAGGAAAAAGAAAAAAAAAAAAGAAGTTGCTTTGGGGATTAGTCGTAAAGGGAATCCTAGACTTAGAACCTAAAAATGACTTGAGTTAGGAGAAACCAATCTAGATCCAAATCTAGCTTAGGCAGAATCTTTCTTAGCTTAGGAAGCTTGCTGTCCATTCCTTAGAATTTTTCTAGTACCTTTCTCTCTTTTGCTTCATATTTAATCATGTGGCTACGAAGAAGCAAAAGCAAGAAAGAGGCCGAAAAAATTGAAGAGTGCAATGGTAGAAGTGAGCCAATCCAATCCTAGATCGTCCACCCATTCCTCCTTTTCCTCGCGAGTAAAGGAAAGCAAGTGGTTAGTGAATGGCCCTTAGAGGATGCATATCCTTTGGAGGCCCCTGAACCACCGGCACCTAAGTCCAAAGAGAAGAAGGAAAAGAAGAAGAAAGGGTATACTAGGGAAAACAATCCCGAAGTGATGAAGGAGGTATTGTGTGAGGAAGATATCCCTGAGAGATTTATCAGTGAAAGAGCAAGAACAAAATATGAGAAGTTGAAGAAAAGAGCTCTTTTGCTAGAGAGAGGCTTCAACCTAAGCTCAAGAGTGATTCCTCCTTTCCTATCCCAAAATATAGCAAATCTAGGTTGGGAAACATTTTGTAAAGAACTCCGAGGCCGCCATCCCCACCATAGTTAGGGAGTTCTATGCGAACATCTATCTAGAGGAGAGGGTATCCATAGTAAGGGGGTAGATATGTTCATTGGGACACTGATACAATTAACTCCATGCTTGAATTGCCTTGCCAACTTTATGGTAGGACAAACGAGTTGTTAATGGCCCCATCCGACACTCAAATGAATGCCGCCCTAAGAGCGGTAGGGATCAATGGGGCAAAATGGATGGTAAGCTCAACGGGAGCGAGGACTATGTTAGCTTCCTATTTAGCTCCCAAGCACACATGTGGCTTCCTTTCGTGAAGTTGAATCTCATGCCCACTTCGCATGATTCAACGGTCTCGAGGAGTCGAATCATGCTTCTTTATGCCATCCTCTCGAATTGCAAATCGATGTAGGAAACCTAGTAGCTAGGGAAATGGAAGGGTGTGCAAAGAAAAAGAGTGAAAAATCTTCTTCCCTAGTTTAGTAACCTCTCTTTGCATTAGGGTCAGGGGTTCCTTATTATATTTGGGAGGATAAAATCTTAGCTAGCGGGCCTTTAGACACCATTATGGACCATCACACCCAAGTTGGTTCAAATAAGGGGATGGGGTTAATGGTAGGTATGGACCAACTCATACACCAAAACAATGTGATGATGAGCATGATGCACCATATGCAAGATCAATCACATTGTTATTGGAAGTATGCCCAGGAGAGAGATTTAGCCCACCGAGCCGCTATGCAAGCCAATTTTCCAAACCCCTACCCAAATTTCCCTGAATTTCCCACTCCATTTTGCAAAATTTGGATGCAATCGGGTGATGATGAAGAAGATGAGATGAACAACGTGGAGGAGGAGGAAGCCCAAGAAGAGGAAAACGAGGAGGATGACTACTAGAGACAAAGAGGGAGGCCCTGTTCCTTTTTTTTTCTTTAGCATTTTGATTTGTTTTGCTTGTTGTCTTTTCTTTTATAATTTGTTGCTGCCCTTTTTGCAATTTGTTGATTTAATTCCCTTTTTATAAGCATATGTAGGTTTTGTTGGGTGTAATGGTTTCACTGAGAATTCTTTGTTATTTACTTGCTTTAAGACTTCTAAATATTCTGTTTTGACTACTGAAATCCATATTTTGTGTTGATTGGTTATGCATGATGTAGGTAGTTGATCTACCATGTTTAAGCAAGTAGAAATAAAAAAAAAAAAAAAGATGGTTGTTGTCCCTTTATAAGAACTAAGTTTCGCATGTTTTTATTGGTAGAAAGTATGTGTCTTTTGTAGAAACTTGGTGAGAAACTCGTTAGAACTGAAAAGTTAAAACAATCTTATGGTTAATGAAAACAAGAGTTGTTACTTGTGTTTGAGGCAAGGGTATGCTATCTTGTTTGGTGTTTCTCAAGGTGAAGCTTGTCATTAGGGTTCTTTAGTGCGCTTATGGTTGGTGTGTCAATCAAAGTAGTTAGGATTCAACTCCTAGGCCAAAAGTTTGAAAGCTAGAGGCCATGACAAGTTAGGTAACTCATACATCGTTTAGAATGTTCCAAAATGAGTAAACTTCAAATTTGTGATCATTTCAAGTTTGGGGAGTTACTGATTCTCCCTAACTCAATGAGGACATTGAGTACTCTAAGTTTGGGGGAAAGGTAAATTCTTCGTGTTTATTTTTAAAGAAAAAAAGAGAAAGAAAGAAAGAGTGTGCAAACTTTCCATTTCCCTAAAACTTTGTTGGGCTAAAAAAGATGTTATTTATTATGTTATTTAGAGTCGGTTCGTAACTTGGTACTCGATGTCGTGGTCCAGGCACTAACCATGCTTGGCCTCTTGAAGCGAAGGTATCAAGCAAGTAACCTGCACCCATTGCTTAGGTGTCTGTGCGCTAACAACGTGTGCCATTCTAAGAACTACGGAGAACCCCATTGCTTAGGTGCACTGCGCTAACCACGTGTGCCATTCTAAGAACTACGGGAAAGTCGAAAAAAAATTAAAAATAAAATTAAAAATAAAAATAAAACTAGCCCTACGTTGTGTTTAAGGAAATGGAGGGTAATGTACATATTTGTTTTAAAATATATATATATATATAAAATAAAATAAAAAGGAATGATCATGAATTTGAAGACATGCGAGTTTTGGATTGTGACTTATCTTTAACTATGGGTTGCCCGATTTGAATGATTAGGATTATAGTGATTGAGCTTGAGGGTAGGTGCCAGATCCTAGTTGGTTTGCTCTTGGTACTAAGAATTAAGTGTTATGTAGGAAACTCTGGATGAACCACTTAGAAAGCATTGAATGAATAGTAACTTGCAACTTAGAGCATAAGTCTTTAACTCTTGTTTAGTTAACGCAATTGATTTGAGTCTTGGAAGGTCTTTAAAATTTTTAGGGAATAGAACTCATTGAGGACAATGAGTAGTTCAAGTTTGGGGGTTTGATAACTCGTCATAGGAGAGTTATTTTACTAGAATTTTAGTGCTTAATCAACTTGAATTGCATAGAATTCATTGAGCTTCATGTTATTTTATCCCTAAAATTATGAATGTTAGTTGAAAATCTTGAATTTAAGCATTAGGTTCTAAAAGAATTAATTTTGATGATTTTGTGCTTTAATTTGGAGAAATTAGCTAACAAGTAATTAAAGACCGCAATTTGAGATTTTTCTTAACTTTTACATATTTAGTTTGATTTATGATTGATAATGATGTATGAGGAATTTTCTGTGTGCAGGAGATGTGTAAAAGAAAAAAATTACAAAAACCCATAAGGGCATTTTAGACATTTTATCCGAAGGGCAAAATGGTCTTTATACCCTAAATGGCGTGTTTGTAATTATCAAACTAGGGCAACATCTTCTTGTGATAAAAGGAAAAAGAAGAGAGGAGCTGAAAAGGGGCGTTTTTGCGAGAGGAGAGTCTTTGTGTTTGCTGAAGCAATCGCGGAAGAAGCTAGGGTGTTGCTACAGCAAGGCCGAGAGACGGGAACAAGAGGAGCAGTGAGAACACAGTGGTTGCCGTCGATTGCTGAAGCAATTGTGAGGAGACTGAGGTTCGGCGCTTTGCTACAAAGAAAGCCGAGGAGAAAAAAACGGTGAAGGCATCGGGAGAGCCAACCTACCTCCTTGTTTGAAGCAATCGGAAGAAGAAGCGCGAAACAATTGTCAGTAGCAATTGCGGCGGCGACATCGGAAGAGCGAGACCCATCGATTGGCTTTGAAGCAATCGCGAAGGAGGGACAGAGGAGCATTGTTGTGCGCGTAGGTGCGAGGAATCGCCCAAACTTTTGCTGAAGCATTCGCGCGCATTAGTGAGTATCGGCCAAGTATTGCCGAAGCAATTTCGAGGGGCGGCATCGGGAGAGCCGACCCATCCTATTCTTTGTGGACAATCGGCGCGATTGTTGTTGCCGCGTGTGCATTTGCCGGCAAGGCCGTGGACAATCGGAAGCACCGCCGCGCGCGTTGCGCGATTGCTTTGAAACAATGTCGCTGCGCCACGCGCTGCCGCTTGCGCCGTGAGTTTTGTTGTGCTCGTGTTTGCCGGAAGCAAAGCCGTGGGGACCTTGGGCGTTGCTGCTGCTGCTGCTTGCATTTTGCTGAAGCAAAGTAACCGATAGGCAAATTGCTCGATAGGCAAATTGCTGAAGCAATCCTGGAAACTCTTGCTGAAGCTAGTGGGTAAAAAATTGTTGTTTAGGAAATTTTTGCTTCATCGCTTAGGCTTCGATTTTGGGACTGTTCTTGGTCTACTATTGCTATACATGATTAGTAAGAGCATGCTTAACTTAAGGATGTGTAATTTAACTCCAAGCATGAGCTAAACTCTTCTAGGCATGGGTTAGGTTGTTTTTCACCGTATACATTGTAATAAATTTATGGTTGATGCCGTGGTTGGATTTATGAGATTTTAATGTTTATAACGATGCATGAGGATTAAAACTTGGCCACTTTGACTCCTCTAAAATTCACGAACTTGGAAAAGCTAGTGAGTTAGGAAATTAGAATTTCATTCTAGGATCATGAGTTAATTAAGGATAATTAATCCACCTAGAACCTTAAAGTTATGAGCGTAATTTAGATCTCAATTGGGAAATTGTTGGTTTTAAAATTTAGTGACTTTGGAAAAATTCACTTGATCACATGCGTAGGTAAATTCAAGGCATCAACCACACATTTGTTAATCTAATTATACATGGAACTTCAACTTAACCTAGCCTATCTCTTAATCTAAAAGCCCCGCTTTCTCTCGTTTAGTTTATGTTTAATGTTTTCACATATTTTGATTTATTGCATTAGTCTTAATTATATTTAACTCATTCAAACAACAAAACAATCGAATTCCTATTTTTGCATTCATTTATTCCTAACAAAAACTTGCATGCCCATGCATTGCACCAAAAATAAATAGGAGACAAATTTCTAGGACACTCATTGATTTAGATTCTACTAGTCCTCGTGGGATCGATATTTTCTTATCACTTGCTGACCGACTGTGTATACTTGCACGTCAAAGGAGAGTCAGAGTCTCATCCTAGTTGCATTAGTTTAGGACACCTGACATTTTTCTGCATCATCTGTCCGTGAACATGTTCTAGACATGATGACCCACTTCCATCTGGCCGAGATGAACGGGGCTTCGATCGACGAGTTGAGCTCGGTCAGTTTTATTTTCGAGACTCTTCCGAAGAGTTTCCTTCAGTTTCGTAGCAATGCTGTCATGAACAAAATTAGCTACACTCTGACTACCCTCCTCAATGAGCTACAGAATTTCCAATCCTTGAACAGGGTAAAGGAATCTGAGGCAAATGTTGCCTACAGGTCTTATCACAGGGGTTCGACCTCTGGGACGAAACCTGTTGCTCCTTCACGCCCGAAAGGGAAGAAGAGGATGAAGAGGGGTAAAACTGACCGTGCTGCCGCCCACAAGGGCAAGAAGGTCAAGGAGGTTGCAGAGAAAGGAAAGTGTTTCCACTGCAATGGGGGCGGTCACTGGAAGAGAAACTGTCCCAAATTCCTGGCCGAGAGGAAGAATCAAGGTAAATGTGATTTACTTGTGACTAAAACATGTTTAGTGGAGAGTAGTGACTCTGCCTGGATATTGGATTCGGGCGCCTCTAACCACGTTTGTTCTTCTTTTCAGGTGATTTATTTCTGGGTGAGGTGACTCTACGGGTTGTATCCGGAGAGCTTGTCTCTGCTGCAGCGATCGACACGGTGAAGCTGCACTTTGGCGGGATGTACATATTGTTGGACAATCTGTACATAGTTCCAGGGTTTACTAGAAACCTTGTTTCAATTTTCTGCTTAATTGAACATTGTATTTCCGTTTCTTTTGAATTGAATAAAGCGTTTATTTCTTTCAAAGGGAATGTTATCTGTTCTGCTTCACTTGAAAATAATCTATATGTTTTGAAATCGGTCAAAAGTGTTTTGAATACTGAATTGTTTAAAACTGCAGAAACACGAACTAAGAAAGCAAAAGTTTCTCCAAAAGAAAATGCCCACCTTTGGCATCTTCGGTTAGGCCACATTAATCTCAATAGGATTGAGAAACTAGTGAAGAGTGGACTTCTAAATGAGTTGGAAGAAAACTCTTTGTCGGTGTGTGAGTCATGCCTTGAGGGCAAAATGACCAAACGTCCTTTTAGTGAAAAAGAATATAGAGCCAAAGAGCCTCTTGAGTTAGTACATTCTGACCTCTGTGGTCCGATGAATGTTAAAGCTCGGGGCGGTTATGAGTATTTCGTGTCTTTCATAGACGATTACTCAAGATATGGGTATATTTACCTATTGCACAAGAAGTCTGAAACTCTTGAAAAGTTCAAGGAGTACAAGACTGAGGTTGAGAACCTCTTAGGTAAATCGCTTAAAACACTACGATCGGATCGAGGTGGAGAGTACATGGACACTGAATTCCAGGACTATATGATAGAACACTTTAATTACGTCCCAACTCTCGGCGCTGGTATGCCACAAAGAAATGGTGTATCGGAGAGGAGAAACGAGAACCTTGTTGGACATTGTTCGGTCGATGATGAGCTATGCTCGTCTCCCTGATTCTTTTTGGGGGTACGCAGTGGAGACTGCAGTTTATATTTTGAACAATGTTCCATCGAAGAGTGTTTGTGAAACACCTTTCGAGCTCTGGAGTGGACGTAAAGGCAGTTTACATCACTTCAGGATTTGGCGATGCCCGGCCCACGTGTTGGTGTCAAACCCGAAAAATTTGGAACCCCGTTCGAAATTGTGTGTATTCGTAGGTTACCCTAAAGAGACTAGGGGTGGTCTGTTTTAGATTCTAGGAAAAGTAGGGTGCTTGTGTCGACAAACGTCACTTTTCTAGATGAAGACCACGTCAGGAATCATTTACCAAGGAGTAAAATTGTATTAAATGAAATGGACAGTACATCAGCAAGAGTTGCAGATGGGGCTAGTACGTCAACAAGTGTTGTTGATCCTAGCACGTCTAGTCAAATCCGTTCCCAAGAGTTGAGAATGCCTCGACGTAGTGGGAGGGCTATGAGACAGCCTGATCACTACATGGGTTTAGCTGAAACCTCAATTGTCGCTCCTGATGATGACTGTGAGGATCCATTGACCTATGATCAGGCAATGGTTGATGTTGACAAAGACGAGTGGATTAAAGCTATGGACCAGGAAATGGAGTCTATGTACTTCAATTCTGTATGGGAGCTTGTGGATCAACCGGATGGGGTAAAACCTATTGGTTTTACCTAAGTGCATTTATGTCATTTATATGAGATATGAATGATATAATATATAGTTTAATGTGAATGAGATTCATAATAAACTATAGTTTAGCCTAATTGTTGAATTAGGGCTAATTGGAGAAATTAATTAAGAGGAATTAAATTGGATGTGATTCAATTTAATTAATCCACAATTATTGCAAATGAGATTTGCAATATGAGATATGAGATATCTTATATTATGTGATTATGCAAATGAGATTTGCATATCCTATGGTTGTGGTAATTATGTGGAGATTTTAACTCCATCAATTCCACTATATAAACCCTTCTTGCAAGAAGGAATGAATCTCATTCTCTCATTTTTTGATTTTCATCAAAGAAGTGAAGAAGAATTCTCTCAATTCTCTCTCAGTTAATCTCACATCATTGGAGTTCATGATCTGTAGGTCAATTAGATCCCTCCGTTGGCTCAATATGGTAATATTGAGGGTATAAAGTTAGGAGTGAAATTGAAGTGTTCAATTTCATACATGAGGTGTTATATCTATTATATATGATATAATTGATATAATATATAGTTTTAATGTGAATTAGATTCATATATAAACTATATACTAAAGAGAGAATAAAGGAGGGGTAGGATGATCATTTCTACCCCATTCCCCTATATATATGATTGCATGAGATGCAACTAGGTGAAGCCATTCTAGGCCATTCTAAGTGATTCCTAGCTTTTTGTTGTTGTTGGAAAAGTTCCAAGACAACAAATATCTCTCTCACAAAACACCTCACTATTCCTAAAGGGAACCCACCTTCCTCCCTCACCTAGAGAACAACGGAGAAGTTTCGGTGGTAGTGTCAGTGTTCATACGAGTTCGTGTTACTGAGATCGTGACCGTGGGAGAGAGGATCACTTGAAGAAACGTTCTTCAAAAGTAACATTCTTGTTGTCCATTCTATTTTATGCTTAATCTTGTTATTTGTGTTCTTGAATAAATCGTTGTAACTAAATCAAGAGCGCGTGATTCGCAATCGCTTCCGCTGCGGGGACTTCAATTCCCTTCAATTGGTATCAGAGCCCAATTACGTTCTTGATTTATGTTATTGATTTTTCAAGAACAAGGTGGGATTTACTGTTTTTGCATGAGATGTATGAATGGTTTTTCAAAATTAGATGTTTTCAATTTTGGCACTTAGATTTACAATTTTCATTGAAATGTTCAATGTAAGAGCCCGGTGTTTTGGGCAAAGTTTAATTGTAAATCGAGCCTTTTAGTCCGTGTCGATCGAGGCAAGGCAGTTGCTAAGAAGATCGGAGCGAAAACAAGCTAGATTTGGAGAAATCAAGTTGCTGTCTGTGTGCAGCGTTGCAACGCTGTTCATCGGCGTTGCAACGCTGCGCTTGCGGGAGAAGGCGCGCACAGGAGGCAACGTTGCAACGCAGCCTCTAGCGTTGCAATGCTCGGCATAAGACGACAAAAGCAGCGTTGCAACGCTGCTATCAGCATTGCAACGCCGGATACGTTTCACGCGAGGAGCAACGGGCAGAAAACATTTTTTTATTATGTATATTAATTATAAAAATATTTTATATTTAATATATTTAATTTTAATTAATATAATTAGATTATATTAATTAAAATTATTTCTAGAGTGACAAAATTGGTCTAATTTTTGCTATTTTAGTTATGCAATTGTTGTATAATTATTGTCATGCATAGTGTATGCTTGTATTTTAGAAATCCCACCTTAGGTTAAGCATTTTCATGCATCATTTATAATATAAGGAGTTATATTATATAGTTTGCATGATTAATTAATATAAGGTTGTTATATTAATTTTTGGATAGCATTGACATGCATTATTTTTCATGAGATGAATATGCTATGAATGTCTTATTATTCATGTGATGAATGATCAAGCACTATAACATAGTATGCATGTCACCTAAGGTTAATTATTAGTTTTAAAATGTTTAGAACTTAGAAATAATAGACCTTAGGTTATCTAGTTCTAATTAGATTAGAATTAGAAACCACGTAATTTATAAGCTATGATTAAAAGAGGAACTCTGTCTAAGGAAAGTTCTGTCTAGGCTGGGGTATTTAAGCTGACGGAAACGGAACACCCCTACCTGGGAACTGACCTGAGAGTGAAATTTAATCAGAGAGTCTTATAAATTACAGTAGCGTCAGCGGGTTTATTAAGGGGTTAATAAACTAGAAATCCTAGGTTTAATATAAGGAGTTATATTAACTCTTATATTGATTATCAATATAAGAGTTATGTTGATAGAGTTAGGTAAAACCATTAGCCGGGTTTTAGCCTAAGAAAGATTCCTATAGACTTACAGTATTCAGTGGGAGGAAAAAGTGTATGAGATACATATTTTTCCACCTACGCTATCTCCGGGACGTTCACACCGTGAGACTCATACTTGGCCTCGTTGCGCAAACGGGAGCGTCACCCTTCAGATGGTGTTTGTATGAGTCAATATTAAGGTGAATGGAGAGGGTACTTATAGTGAGTGAGAGCAGGTTTAGTGAAAATAAAACCTACGGTCTCTTTTGTCGGTTTACATCGTTAGACCACTATGGTCAGCCTGCTAGTTTGGCGTGGACTGACATAATCCCTCTGGAGGGCTTGATCATAGAGGATATATAACACAAGAGACACCCAAAGGAATAAAGATTTCCTTAGACTATTTTCCAATCTAGTCCTCCTTCGTGGATTTTATCGGATCGAGACTCGGGATCTAAAGACAAAGGGTTACACTCACGGGGTACATAAGTTGTGTATGTATCCGCACCAGAAAAATGGTAACTAAAAGCTATAGGAATAAGAGTTATTCTCGTATTAGGTTTTGGTCAAGAGTGTCTTGATCCAGAGGAGGACTGTTTTTTATTACCCTTCGGTGTCATACATTCTAAACCTTTGGAGTATCATTGCAAATTATAAATGGCCTAGGAATCAGTTGATAATTAGCTAAAACATGATTGGATTAGAGTTATAGCAAGAAAACTCATATAAGTTTGTTTGTAAATTTTCAGCAAAAATGTCTAGCTCTATAATTTCCTTATTGGGTGCGAAAAAGTTAACCGAAGAGAATATGATGACATGGAAAAACAAACTCAACACTATTTTGGTAGTGGATGATCTGAAGTTTGTGCTAACTGAGGAGTGTCCTCAGGTGTCAGGCTCGAATGCGTCACGAAATGTTCGTGATGCATATGATCGATGGATTAAGGCCAATGATAAGGCCAAGATCTACATGCTGGCAAGTATGTCTGACATATTAGCCAAGAAGCATGAGGGCATGATTCCTGCCTGTTGGGTTTTATGTCCTAAAACTCGTGGTTTTGTAAACTGAATGTATATTCTATATCACAATAAAGTTGTTATTGAAATTTATTCAGTAAAGGTGTTATTGACTATTGTGTATTGTGTAACCTTAATCTAATAAAGAACCCTTGGCTATAGGATGAATTCTTGAACTTTATGTGTGACATAAAAGTGGATCAAGTTCAAGTTATAGCCAAAACAGTCTATAGTATAAGGATAGGGTTGGGGACCTTATCCTGGGGACACTATGGGCGCGGCCCACTTTGTAGAGAACAAACGATGTGATCCTAAATCGTTCATGTGGAGACATGTGAGTGGGGGCGCCCTATGCAATGAGTTTGCATAAGACTGGACCGCGTAATAGTCACTTAGACTTTATAACTCCGTTTACTGTCTTAACTGACTATTTTCATCCGATGACCTAGGTAACTCGATCTTAATCCTGAGCGTTCTATGGACTCCTGTTTATTCGAATTATCCTTAGATTTGCATGGGTGAGAGTGGCTCGAGACTGCCGACTCAATAAGCCTACCATTTCAGGGATAAAATCGGGTAGATAGTTGGGAACATAGTTCTGCAAGATGGAATTCACTCCTACCCGCTTTACGGATTAGTAGAGAGGTTGTTCCCTTAAGTACTGACTCCGGGTCTTGAACAATGGGCCCACCCCTCTCATTGGCCCGAGAGGGATTCCGTTTTTGGTTGGACCACAAACCAATTGTTCATTAAAGGATCAGTGGGACTTAAGGAACAAGAGGTAATTACAGGGGTAAAACGGTAATCTTGACCCAGCTGTAATTACGAACGACCTGTGAAGGATCGACTTATTAATCATGGTTATATCAAGTGGACAGAAATATATCTACAGTGAGGAGAATGCAGCCACTGGGCTTTAGTGGAGTGTCCCGATGGTTAACGAATGTTGATTAGCTAGGCTAAAGAGTTTGGCCGGTTATTCTCGTATCGTTGAAGCTCATGATCTGTAGGTCCATTAGGTCCTCCTTACTAGCTTGGACTAAGCCTTGTAACATTTTGAGAGAAAAGAATTTGAATTGTTCAAATTCAAGTTTGGAAGAAAGCGTTAATTATATGTGATATATTTAACGAATCATAGCTTAATTATGAATTAAACTATGATTAAAAAGAGGTGGATATATTTAAATATGATTTAAATATTGGATCGGTTTATTGCATGAATAAAGATTCATGTTCGGAAAAACGATCGGGATTGGACAATTTATTTAATTTAATATTTAATATTAAATTAAATTAAAAATTAATTAATTAAATTAATTTTTGAATTATTTAATTAATTAAATTAATTTTAATTTAAAATCAATTTAATATTGATTTTTGAATTAAAATTAAATGAAAATTAGAGATTTTTCTTGGATTTTCATAAAATCCAATTTACAACTTGCCCAAATCCCTCTCATCATCAAATTCACCAAAATTGGCCACCTCCATCTCAAACCATCCTCATCACACTTGAGTTGTCACTCAAATGAAGCTTAATGAAGCTTTATTTAATGGTGATTTGAGGTGTTTTGGGTGAATTTAGCAGAAATTAAAAATTCACGTTTTGTGACCTTTAAGGACTTTTCTTCCAAATTCTCTCAACCTAGGATCCCACAATCCGTTCTAAGGCACGGGATAGTAGGAAGACTCTAACGATTTGTCCACGAAGTGTTCGTGTTGAAATCCATCCACCGGTGAAGAGAATTTGATCTTCAAAGTTGAGTTTTCTATTCCTCTGTTTTTCCAGCTTTGAGCATGCATTTTATTTTACAAAATTGATCAACTTAGAGTGTTCAAGATCCAAAATTGCTTCCGCTTTCTTAATCTAGACTCTTTCACTGCCAAGGAAATCATGGATTTTGTGCAGGGTATGTTTGGACAACAATCCACACATGCCCGACATAATGCCCTAAAGTACATATTCAACTCGAGGATGCTAGAGGGTACATCTGTTCGGGATCATGTCCTGGATATGATGGTGCACTTTAACATCGCGGAGTCGAATGGGGCTTCCATCGATGAATGGAGCCAAGTCAGCTTCATTCTGGAAACCCTTCCATATAGTTTCCTGCAGGTTAGAAGTAATGCTGTTATGAACATGTTTACTTTTAATCATACCTCCTTTCTGAATGAACTCCAGACCTTTCAGTCTTTGATGAAAATTCAGAGATCGAAAGGTTAGGCAAATGTTGCCAGTAGGAGTTATCACAAAGGTTCGACCTCTCGGACAAAAACTGTGGCTTCATCTTCTTCTAACCTGAGAGGTAAGAAGAAGAACATGAAGAAGGATGGTAAAGGGAAACAGGCTGACAAAACTGTCGCCCAGAAGTACAAGAAAGTTAAAGACGTTGCTGACAAAGGAAAGTGTTTCCACTGCAACGAAGACGGACATTGAAACGGGCTCGTCCAAGAAGTACATTGCGTAAAAGAAGAAGGAAGGTAAATATGATTTACTTTGCCTAGAAACTTGTTTAGTGGATAATGATAAAACAGCTTGGATACTTGATTCAGGCGCCACTAATCATGTGTGCTCTTCTTTTCAGGGAATTGATTCCTGGCAGCAGCTACAGCAAGGAGAGATAACGCTCTGGGTTGAAAATGGAGAAGTCGTCTCACCAGAGTAGATGAGGCACAATGAAGCTTTATTTTGGCAAGAAATATGTATTGTTGGACAATATATTAGTGATACCAGGGTTTACTAGCAACCTTATTTCCATTTCTTGCCTTATTGAACAATGTATTTCTGTTTCCTTTTTTATGAATAAAGTGTTTATTTTGAAGAAAGGTTTAGAAATATGTTCAACTTCATTAGAAAATGGATTGTATGTTTTAAGGCCTAATTCAGTCAAAATGGTTTTGAACACTTAATTATTTAAAACTGCAAACGCACAAACTAAGAAACGTAAAATTTCTCCTAAAGAAAATGCTCATCTTTGGCATCTAAGATTGGGTCACATTAATCTCAATAGGATTGAGAGATTGGTAAAGAACGGACTTCTAAACGAGTTAAAAGAAAATTCTTTGCCAGTATGTGAATCCTGCCTAGAAGGCAAAATGACTAAAAGACCTTTTATTGGAAAAGGTTATAGAGCCAAAGATCCTTTAGAGCTTATACATTCAGACCTTTGTGGTCCGATGAATGTTAAAGCCAGGGGAGGATATGAATATTTCATCTCTTTTATTGATGATCATTCTAGATATGGGCATATTTACCTACTGCACCACAAGTCTGAAGCACTTGAAAAGTTCAAGGAATTCAAAACTGAGGTTGAAAATCAATTAGTTAAAAGAGTTAAAACACTTCGATCAGATCGAGGTGGAGAGTACATGGATTTAAAATTCCAGAACTATATGATAGAACATGGAATTACATCCCAACTCTCAGCTCCCGGCACACCACATCAAAATGGTGTATCGGAAATGAGAAATAGAACCTTGTTGGACATGGTTCGATCAATGATGAGTTATGCTCATCTCCCTTGTTCTTTTTGGGGTTATGCAGTGGAGATTGCAGTATACATTTTGAATAGTGTGCCGTCCAAAAGTGTTTCTGAAACACCTTTTAAACTCTTGAAAGAACGTAAAGGTAGTTTATGTCACTTCAGAATATGGGGTTGTCCAGCACATGTCTTGTGACAAATCCAAAGAAGTTGGATTCATGTTCAAAGTTGTGCCTATTCGTAGGATACCCAAAAGAAACAAGAGGTGGTTTATTCTATGATCCTAAGGATGATAAGGTCATTGTGTCGACAAATGCCACTTTCTTGGAGGAGGACCACATAAGGGACCACAAACAAAAAAGTAAGGTAGTGTTGAGTGAGTTAGACAGAACAATAGCAAAGGTTGCTAATAAGAACACTAGTACGTCAACAAGAGTTGTTGATACTAGTTTGTCTAGTCAAGAGGGTCCATCTCAAGAGTTGAGTATGCCTTGACGTAGTGGGAGGGTTGTGATACAGCCTGACCGTTACATGAGTTTAGTTGAAACCCAAGTTGTTATACCAGATGACAACTGCGAGGATCCATTGACTTATAATCAAGCAATGGTTGACATTGACAAAGACATATGGGTCATAGCCATGGACCAAGAAATGGAGTCTATGCACTTCAATTCTGTTTGGGATCTTGTAGATAAGCCTGATGGGGTAAAACCTATAGGTTGTAAGTGGATCTACAAGAGAAACCGTGGTGTAGATGGGAAGGTAAAAATCTTTAAAGCTAGACTAGTAGCCAAGGGTTATACCCAGGTTGATGGGGTTGACTATGAGGAGACCTTTTCACCTGTTGCTATGGTAAAGTCTATCCGTATCCTTCTTGCCATTGCCGCATATTATGACTATGAGGTATGCAAATGGATGTCAAGACAGCCTTTTTGAATGACAATCTTGAGGAAACCATCTACATGAACCAACCCAAAGGGTTCATTAAACCAGGACAAGAGCAAAAGGTTTGCAGGCTTAAAAGGTCGATTTATGGACTGAAACAAACCTCTTGGTCCTAGAATATAAGATTTGATGAGGCTATCAGATCTTATGGTTTTGACCAGAATTTTGATGAACCTTGTGTCTACAAGAAAATGATCAATGGTTTTGTCGCTTTCCTAATTCTCTATGTGGATGATATCCTACTCATTGAGAATGATGTAGGTTATCTTACTTACATCAAGGAATGGCTAGCTACGCAGTTCCAAATGAAAGATTTGGGTGATGCGCAATTTGTTCTTGGGATCCAGATTGTAGGGAACTGCAAGAATAACACACTAGCTTTGTCTCAAGCATCATACATAGACAAAGTGTTGTCAAGGTTTAAGATGCAAGATTCCAAAAAGGGCTTGTTGCCTTTTAGACATGGAATTCATTTGTCTAAGGAACATTGTCCTAAGACACCTCAAGGAGCTGAGGATATGAGACGGATTCCTTACGCATCAGCTATTGGGAGCCTGATGTAAGCCATGTTGTGTACTAGGTCTGACATTTGTTTTGCAGTTGGGATGGTCAGTAGGTATCAATCCGATCCAGGACTTTAACACTGGACAACGGTTAAAACAATCCTTAAGTATCTTCAGAGAACAAGGAACTACATGCTTGTGTATGGGGCTAAGGATTTGATCCTTACAGGATACACGGATTCTGACTTTCAGACTGATAAAGATTCTCAAATCTACATCGAGGCCGATTTTCACTCTTAACGGAGGAGTCAGTAGTATGGCAAAGCGTCAAGCAAGGATGCATCGCTGATTCCACCATGGAGGTCGAATATGTAGCAGCTTGTGAAGCAGCTAAGGAGGCCGTTTGGTTAATGAAATTTATGCTAAATTTGGAAGTTATTCCAAATATGACTTTGCCCATCACGCTGTATTGCGATAACAGTGGTGCAGTGGCAAATTCGAGGGAACCCCGAAGTCACACGAGGGGAAAGCATATAGAGCGGAAGTATCATCTCATCTGGGAGATCGTGCATAGAGGAGACGTGATTGTCACAAAGATAGCCTCAGAGCACAACATTGTTGATCCTTTTACAAAGGCTCTCACGGCTAAAGTTTTTGAGAGTCACCTAGAAGGTCTAGGTTTACAAGTCTTCTCCAACTAGGGCAAGTTGGAGTATTTTGTACAAAGTGGTTTAAATGCCCTAGTCTTTTGTATTTACATTACTGTAATATTTAGTACTCCACAAGCTTTAGGTCAAGGGGGAGATTGTTGGGATTTATGTCCTAAACTTGTGTAATTTTGATCAATTAAATAAAGTGTTATTTGTTTTGATAAGATTACAGTCTTTCTTTTATAAATCCAATAAACTAAGCTCTAAGGTTATAACGTTTATCATGAAATCAGTGTAGTGGACACTATTTGGGTTGACTTCAAGATTATAACCTAAATAGTCTATGTTATAAGAATAAGGTTGGAAACCTCATTCTGGTAACACCATGGATGCGACCCACTTTGTAATTAGTACAAATGAAGTAATCCAACTCATTCATGTAGTTGACATGCGAGTGGGGGCATCCTGTGAAAGAATTCATACAAGATCGATCGGAAATTATTAGTCTAACCATGTAACACCGCTAATGTGGATAAGACTAGTAATTTATAGCTGGTCATTAGTGACTCGACATGAATCCTGAGCAAGTTACGAACTCCTGCTTATAGGGGTTTGTCCTTAGACTAGTATGGGTGAGAGTGGCCTGTAGCCGACTCAATAAGCCTACCTTCTCAGGGACAGATCCTCGTAGGTAGCTAGGAACTTAACTGTGCAAGATGGAATTCACTCATTCCTCTACTGAGGAATTAGATAGGTTGTTCCCTTAAGAACTAACTCCAGGTCTTGAACAACGGGGCCCCGCCCTCTATGAGAGTATGAGTCTAAGGTAGGACCTTAGACTTGTTGTTCATTAGAGGATCAGTGGTGCTTAAGGAACAAAGAGGTAACCACAGGGGTAAAATGATAATTTGACCAAGCTGTGATTACGAACAACCTGTGAAGGGTCGACTCATGGGTAATGACTATATCAGTGGACACAATAATATCTACAGTGAGGCGAGTACAGCTACAAGTCTATAGTGGAGTGACTTGTAGTTAATGAATATTGATTAATTGGATAAAAGAGTTTGATAACTTAATCTCACATCATTGGAGCTCATGATCTGTAGGTCCATTTGATCCCTCCGTTGGCTCAATATGGTAATATTGAGGGTATAAAATTAGGAGTGAAATTGAAGTGTTCAATTTCATACATGAGGTGTTATATCTATTATATATGATATAATTGATATAATATATAGTTTTAATGTGAATTAGATTCATATATAAACTATATACTAAAGAGAGAATAAAGGAGGGGTAGGATGGTCATTTCCACCCTATTCCCCTATATATATGGTTGCATGAGATGCAACTAGGTGAAGCCATTCTAGGTCATTCTAAATGATTCATAGCTTTTTGTTGTGGTTGGAAAAGTTCCAAGACAACAAATATCTCTCTCAAAAAACACCTCACTATTCCTAAAGGGAACCCACCTTCCTCCCTCACCTAGAGAACAACGGAGAAGATCCGGGGGTAGTGTCGGTGTTCATACGAGTTCGTGTTGCTGAGATCATGACCGTGGGAGAGAGGATCACTTGAAGAAACGTTCTTCAAAGGTAACATTCTTGTTGTCCATTCTATTTTATACTTACTCTTGTTATTTGTGTTCTTGAATAAATCGTTGTAACTAAATCAAGAGCGCGCGATTCGCAATCGCTTCCGCTGTGGGGACTTCGATTCCCTTCAGCTGTACAGGCGACGGCGTCTCAACGCTGTTCATTGGCGTCTCAACGTTGTTCCAGCGGGAGCAAGGCGCGCTGTAGGACAGCGTTGCAACGATGCCCAGCGTTGCAACGCTGCATGCGTTGAGGGGAAGTTCGCGAGGCAGTTCCAGACGTGGGCAGTTAAAAGCTTCTTAGTGGGCAGTTTTTTTTTTTATCGAAATTAATTTGTATTTTTAATTATTAATTTTGTAAAATGTATTTATTTGATTTATTTAATTATTTTATTAAATAATATTAATATAAGTGTTATATTAATGTTATTTAATTAAATAATTGCCCCTAGGTACCAAAATCGGTCCATTTTGGCTATTTAATTTTTTTATGCATGAGATGTATGATTTAATTAAATTCTATGTGCATATTGTATGTCATATAGATTTAAAATCCCACCTTAGGTTAAACATATCATGCATCATTTATATTATAAGAGTTATAATATATAGTTTGCATGATAGATTATATTATAAGAGTTATAATATAATTAAATGCATGTTTAATTTAATTAATATAAGTGTTATATTTTTTAGATTAAAGTATGCTCATGCATTTATATTCATGTGATGAATTATATTATGTTATAGTATATAGTTATTCATGTGATGAATGATCAAGTACTATAACATAGAAATGCATGCAACCTAAGTTAATTATTAGTTTTAAAGAGTTTAGAACTTGAATAATTAGACTTAGGTTTTCTATTTTCTCATGAGATTAGAAATTAGGAAATCAAAGTTTAGTCTATGAATGGAGACTGATTAGTAATTCTGTCTAAGGAAGGTTTTGTCTAAGGCTGGGGTATTTAAGTTGACGCTTGCGGAACACCCCTACACGAAACCGACACAGGGAGTGAATTCGGTCCGGAGATTCTTAGATAATACTTATCGTGAGTGCCACTAATTAAAAGTGTTTTAATTTACTCACATAGACCTAAGTTATAATGTGATTATAGACTTAGGTTAATACCATATAAGAGTTATATCGGTAGACTTAGGTAAAGTTTAGTCGGTTTATCTAGGTCAATCCCTATTAAAATTAAAGTCTTGAGTGGGAGGAAATAAAGTGTATGAGATACATTTAAATTTCCAACCATAAATCTCCGTTAAGTCCGCACCATGAGATCTATACTCGGCCTCGTGGTGCAAATGGGGGCGTCTCCCTTCGGGTGGCATTTGTATAGGTCAATATCATCGTGGATGGAGAGAGTACTTATAGTGAGTGGGAGCGGGACTTGTGAAAACGAGACCCACGGTCTCTTCTTTCGATTCACACCATGAGACGCCTATGATCCGCCTGCTAGTTTGGCCTGGACCAGACAATCCCTTCGGAGTGCTTGATCATGGGAGTCGGAACACCGTGAATTCTCGAAAGGGATATAGTTTCCTGGTTGGTTTCCTTCTTGGTTCACCCTTCGGTGGCTATTGTTTGGATGGATGCTTGGAAACATAAAGATTGAGGGTGACACTCACAGAATTCGTTAAGTGTTAATGAATTCGACCGAACAATGGTAATTGGACGCCTAATGGAATAAGAGTTATTATGGATTAGGGTCTGATCGAGAAAGTCTCGTCCTAGAGGAGGAGTGTTCTGCTCACCCTTGGTGGCGGTCATTCTAAACCTTTAGGGTATCATTGCAAAATTTTGAATGACCTAGGGATCATGAAACAATTTTGCTAAAACTTGATTGGATTTCAAAAGATTTTTGTGAGACTAACACAAAGTTTTCTTAATTTTACAGCTTAAAATATGTCTAGCGCAATAATAGCTCTACTCGCCTCCGATAAATTAGTGGGAGATAATTACCAAAGTTGGAAAAACAACATAAACACAATTTTGGTAACTGACGACATTAAGTTCGTGTTGTCTGAGGAGTGTCCTCAGATGGCGGGCTCGACTGCGTCGCGAAGTGTTCGCGATGCATATGATCGATGGATCAGGGCTAATGAAAAGATCAAGGTCTACATCATTGCCAACATGTCTGATGTTTTGGCAAAGAAGCATGAGCTGATGGTCACCGCCAAAGAGATCATGGAGTCCTTGCAGGAAATGTTTGGACAACAGTCCTTTCAGGTCCGGCATGACTCGCTCAAATACGTCTTCAACGCACGGATGAAAGAGGGGTCGTCTGTCCGTGAACATGTTTCAGACATGATGACCCACTTTAATCTGGCTGAGATGAACGGGGCTTCGATCGATGAGTCGAGCCAAGTCAGTTTTATTCTGGAGACTCTTTCGAAGAGTTTCCTTCAGTTTTGTAGCAATGCTGTTATGAACAAAATTAGCTACACTCTGACTACCCTCCTCAATGAGCTACAGAATTTCGAGTCCTTGAACAGGGTCAAGGCATCGAAATCTGAGGCAAATGTTGCCTACAGGTCTTATCACAGGGATTCGACCTCTAGGACGAAACCTGATGCTCCTTCACGCCCGAAAGGGAAGAAGATGATGAAGAGGGGTAAAACTGACCGAGCTGCCGCCCACAAGGGCAAGAAGGTCAAGGACGTTGTAGAGAAACGAAAGTGTTTCTACTGCAATGGGGGCGGACACTGAAATAGGAACTGTCCCAAATTCCTGGCCGAGAGGAAGAATCAAGGTAAATGTGATTTACTTGTGACAGAAACTTGTTTAGTGGAGAGTAGTGACTCTGCCTGGATATTGGATTTGGGCGCCACTAACCATGTTTGTTCTTCTTTTCAGGGGATTGATTCCTGGCAGCTGATAACTCACCATAAGTGAGTTATTTTACTAGAATTTTAGTGTTTAATCTACTTGAATTGCATCTAATTTAGTGATCCTCATGTTATTTTATCCTTAAATTATGTGTGTTAGCTTTAAAATCTTGAATTTAAGCATTAGGTGCAAAAAGAATTAATTTTGATGTTTTTGTGCTTTAATTTAAGAAATTTTGGAAAATAAGCTAACAGTTAATTAAAGACCAAAATTTGAGATTTTTCTTAACTCCAAAAATCCTTATTTTGATTTATAATTGACTTGATATATTTATTTGGGATTTTTCTGTGTGCAGGAGATTATAAAAATTACAAGAGTCCCTAAGGGCATTTTAGATATCTTACCCGAAGGGTAAGATGGTCTTTCTACCCCTAAGGGCATTTTTGTAATTTGTGGAATTAGGGCAACACCATCTTATATAAGGAGGCTAGGGTTCAAGTGCAAAAAGAGGAGAGAAGAAGTTGCCACAAAAGGGGAAGAGAGCGAGAGAGAGAAGGGGGCGTTTGCTACAACAAAGGTGTGTATTGAAGAGAAGAATCATGAGAGTGTCATTGTTGTAGCAATCGTGCGATTGAGGAAAGAATCGAAGCTTCAAGGTGCCATTGTTGTAGCAAAAATCGTGCAGTTCGGTTTTTCACAGACGACACTCACAAAGTTGTCGTTTACCGAAGTTATGACCGTTCGATTGTGCTGCAATTTTGACAGCTTGTTCGAGACTCATAGGGCTTTACTTTGAACGGTTGGATCGTCGTTCTTAGCTTCGCTGTGTCGGATATCGCTGTCACGTTGGGAGATCAGTGCAGTTCGGTTTTTCACCAGCGGCGCTCACAAAGTTGTCGATTCCTAGAGTTTCAACCGTTGGATTGTGTTGAACTTTTGACAGCTTGTTCGAGACTCATAGGGCTTTGGTTTGGACGGTTGGATCGTTGTTTCGAGATTCCGTTGATGAGATATCTCTATCAAACTGAACTTGAAAAATAAGGCCACCTGCTGTGTAACGTTTTCCCTATCTCTAAGTGTTATTGCTTGTTGTCAACCACCAATTTAATACTGGATTTTTGGGTTGTTTACGTACTAATTTAGACTACTTTTGCTCACTGTTTTAGGCATAACTCGTGACTGTTTTAGGCTAGAATTGTGATTGATTTAGGCTAATTTAGTGAACATTGTTGGTTGTTTTGCATGAACTCCTTGATCAATAAAAGCATGCTTAAACTAGAGATATGTGACTCGATTTTAATCATGAACTAAATTGTCTTGGGCAAGGGTTAGGTTGTTTTAATGTAATTTTGGATTAAATTTATGGTTGATGCCATTGATTGAATTTATGAAATTTTATTAAATTTAACGTTGGATGAGAATTAAAATTGGCCTTTTTAACTTCTCTATAATTCATAAACTTGGGAAAGCTAATGAATTAGAAAACTAAAATTTCATTCTAGGATTATGAGTTGATTAGGGATAATTAACCCACCTAGAACCTAAAATCATGAGCATAATTTAGATCACAATTGGGAAATTGTAGGTTTTAAAACTTAGTGATTTTGGAAAGAATCATTTGAATGCATGTGTAGGTAAATTCAAGGCATCACTCAAAATTTATTCCAATTGAACATTAGAACTCTAACCCGAGCCTATTTTTCATTAAAAATCTCATCTCTTGCATCTCCCCTCTTGTTTGCATTCTCCTCTCCCCTCATTTAAATTTAGTTATTTTTTTGAGTCTAGTCTTGTCTTTACACACTTATCACATCAATTTATTTATTTACAATAGTAATTTGCACACTCATACATTGCACTAAAATAAGGAAAAATTGCTAGTAATTGCTAGGACACTCATTCATTTAGGTTTAGCTAGTCCTCGTGGGATCGATACTTTAACTTATCACTTGCTGCTCTCGTCCGTGTATACTTGCACGTTGTAGAAGTGTCGGAGTCTTATTCTAATTTACATTAGTTTAGGGCACTCGATATTTTCGCATCAGCAGCCGCTGCGAGAGGGTGAGGTGACTCTACGGGTTGGATCCGGGGAGCTTGTCTGTGCTGCAGCGATCGACACGGTGAAACTACACTTTAGCGGGAAGTACTTATTATTAGATAATTTGTACATTGAACCAGGGTTTACTAGAAACCTTGTTTCCATTTCCATCCTAATTGAACAATCTATTTGTGTTTCTTTTGAATTAAATAAAGCGTTTATTTCTTTCAAAGACAATGTTATTTTTTCAGCTTCACTCGAGCATAATCTGTATGTTTTGAAACCTAATTCGGTCAAAAGTGTTTTGAATACTGAATTGCTTAAAACTGCAGAAACACGAACTAAGAAAGCGAAAGTTTCTCCTAAGGAAAATGCCCATCTTTGGCATCTACGGTTAGGCCACATTAATCTCAATATGATTGAGAAACTAGTGAAGAGTGGACTTCTAAACGAGTTGGAAGAAAACTCTTTACCGGTGTGTGAGTCATGCCTTGAGGGCAAAATGACCAAACGTCCTTTTAGTGGAAAAGGATATAGAGCCAAAGAGCCTCTTGAGTTAGTACATTCTGACCTCTGTGGTCCGATGAATGTTAAAGCTCGGGGCAGTTATGAGTACTTCGTGTCTTTCATAGACGATTACTGGAGGTATGGGTACATTTACCTAATGCACAGGAAGTCTGAAACTCTTGAAAAGTTCAAGGAGTATAAGACTGAGGTTGAGAACCTCTTAGGTAAATCACTTAAAACACTTCGATCGGATCGAGGTAGAGAGTACATGGACACTGAATTCTAGGACTATATGATAGAACATGGAATTACGTCCCAACTCTCAGCGCCTGGTATGCCACAACAGAATGGTGTATTGGAAAGGAGAAACAGAACCTTGTTGGACATGGTTCGGTCGATGATGAGCTATGCTCGTCTCCCTGATTCTTTTTGGGTTACGCAATGGAGACTGTGGTCTATATTTTGAACAACGTTCTGTCGAAGAGTGTTTGTGAAACACCTTTCGAGCTCTGGAGTGGACGTAAAGGCTATTTACATCACTTAAGAATTTGGCGATGCCTGGCCCACGTGTTGGTGTCAAACTCGAAAAAGTTGGAACCCCGATCGAAATCGTGCCTAGTCGTAGGTTACCCTAAAGAGACTACGATCGGTCTGTTTTACGATCCTAAAGAAAATAGGGTGCTTGTGTCGACAAACACCACTTTCCTAGAGGAAGACCACGTCAGGGATCATTTACCAAGGAGTAAAATTGTGTTAAATGAAATGGACAGTACATCAACAAGAGTTGCTGATGTGGCTAGTACGTCAACAAGTGTTGTTTATCCTAGCACGTCTAGTCAAATCCGTTCTCAAGAGTTGGGAATGCCTCGACGTAGTGGGAGGGCTGTCAGACAGCCCGATCGCTACATGGGTTTAGTTCAAACCTCAGTTGTCGCTCCTGATGATGACTGTGAGGATCCATTGTCCTATGATCAGGCAATGGTTGATGTTGACAAAGACGAATGGATTAAAGCTATGGACCAGGAAATGGAGTCTATGTACTTCAATTATGTCTAGGAGCTTGTGGATCAACCGGATGGGGTAAAACCTATTGGTTGCAAATGGATCTACAAGTGTAAACGTGGCGTAGATTGGAAGGTGCAGACCTTCAAAGGCCGACTAGTGGCAAAGGGTTTTACCCAGGTCGAAGGGGTTGACTATGAGGACACCTTTTCACCTGTTGCCATGGTAAAGTCGATCAGGATCCTTCTGGCCATTGTCGCGTATTATGACTACGAGGTATGGCAGATGGACGTCAAGACAACCTTTCTAAATGGCAAACTTGATGAGAGCATCTACATGGACCAGCCCAAAGGGTTCATTGCCCAAGGCCAAGAGCAAAAGGTTTGCCGACTTCATAGATCCATTTATGGGCTGAAACAAGCTTCGAGGTCTTGGAATATAAGGTTTGATGAGGAGATCAAATCTTATGGCTTTGATCAAAATGTCGACGAGCCTTGTGTCTACAACTAAATCGTTGACAAAACTGTCGCATTTTTGGTGTTGTATTTGGACGATATTCTTCTCATTTGGAATGAGGTAGAATTTCTTACTAACGTTAAGAAGTGGCTAGCTTCGCAATTCCAAATGAAAGATTTAGAAGGAGCTCACTACGTTCTAGGTATCCAGATTGATCGAAACTGGAAGAACAGAATGCTAGCCTTGTCTCAAGCATCTTATATTGACAAGATGTTGTCTAGATATAAGATGCAGAACTCCAAAAAGGGCTTGCTACCTTTTCGGCATGGGGTTCACTTGTCTAAGGATCAGTGTCCTAAGACTCCTCAAGATGTTGAGGATATGAGACGGATTCCATATGCTTCGGTTGTAGGGAGCTTGATGTATGCCATGTTGTGTACTAGGCCCGACATCTGTTATGCAGTAGGAATTGTCAGTAGATATCAGTCCAATCAAGTATTAGATCACTGGACAGCCGTAAAGGCAATCCTCAAGTATCTTAGGAGAACGAGGAACTATAGCTTAGTGTATGGCAGTGGGAATTTGATCCTTACGAGATACACGGATTCTGACTTTCAGACTGAGAAGGATTCTAGAAAATCCACTTCGGGGTCAGCCTTCATTCTGAATGGAGGAGCTGTAGTATGGTGAAGCATCAAGCAGGGATGCATCGCTGATTCCACTATGGAAGCGGAGTATGTTGCGATTTGTGAAGCTGCAAAGGAAGTTGTTTGGCTTAGGAAGTTCATGACGGATTTAGAAGTTGTTCCAAATATGAACTTGTCGATCACACTGTTCTGTGATAACAGTGGTGCAGTAGCCAACTCACGTGAGCCTCGGAGCCATAAGATAGGCAAACACATTGAGCGCAAGTATCATCTGATACGGGAGATTGTGCACCGTGGAGACGTGACAGTCACGCAGATAGCGTCGGAGCACAACGTAGCTGATCCATTTACAAAGTCCCTCACGGCTAAGGTGTTTGAGGGTCACCTAGAGAGTCTAGGTCTTCAAGAGCTTCCTGACTAGGGAAAGTGGGAGATGTGTAAACGGGTATTCAATGCCCTAGTTTATTGTATTACTTCATTGTAATTTATCCACTAGCTTAGTCCAAGTGGGAGTTTGTTGGAATTTTTGTCCTAATCTCGTGTTTGTAAATTACTGTTTTGAAATTAATAAGAGTTATTTATTTCATTACTTTGTGTCTCGCAATATTTATAAACTTTTCCAATAAACTAAGCTCCAGGGTCATTGAATTTATGAGAGAACTAGAACTTGAACGGTGTGTAGTGGACACACAGGAAGGATCATGTTCGAGTTAATGACCCGAATGGTCTACAATATATGGATAGGGTTGGAGACCTAATCTTGGATACACTGTGGATGCGACCCGCTTTGTATTAGATACAAACGAGGTGATCTGACTCGTTCATGTGGTTGACATGCGGTGAGGCATCTTGTGCAATGAGATTGTACAAGATCGGACCGTGAATTATTAGACCTCACCGATGTAACACCGCTGATGATGAGGACTAATAACTTCGTAGATGACCATTAGTGACTCGACACGAATCTCGAGCGTGTTACGGACTCCTGCATGCTGGAAGTCCGTCCTCCCGACTAGTAATGCGGTGAGGGTGGTCACGATTACTCGCCCAATATGCCTATCTTCTCGGGACAGGACCAAGTAGGGAGCTGGGAACTTAACTACGCGAGATGGAATTCACTCGTTCCCGCCTTTAGGAAAACTAGAGGGGTTGTTCCCTTAAGTGTTGTCTCCAAGGCTTGGACAATGGGCGCCCACCTTCTCACTGGCCCAAGAAGGGTGTTGTGTATGATTGGACCATCACAATATATTGTTCATTAGAGGAGCAGTGGGGACTTAAGGAACAAGAGGTAGACACAGGGGTAAAACGGTAATTTGACCCATTCGTGTCTACGAACAACCTGTGAAGGGTCGACTCATGGGCATTGGTTATATCAGTGGACACGTAATATTCTGCACTGACGGGAGTGCAGCTACGGGCTATAGTGGAGTGTTAACATAGCTAATGAATGTTGATTAACCGGGTCAAAGAGTTTAACAGGTTAATCTCGGATCATTGGAGCCCGTCACTGTAGGTCCATTAGGTCCCTCGGTTGGCTCAATCTGGGTTAAAAAAAGGTTTAATGTTTTGGTATGAAATTGAAGTGTTCAATTTCACTTAAAGGGCATTTATGTCATTTATATGAGATATGAATGATATATTATATAGTTGAATGTGAATGAGATAAATGACATAAAAATACAGTGACGGGCTCCAATGATCCGAGATTAACTTTGTCAAACTCTTTGACCCGGTTAATCAAGATTCATTAGCTACTGTAACACTCCACTATAGCCCGTAGTTGCACTCCCATCAGTGCAGAATATTACGTGTCCACTGATATAACCAATGCCCATGAGTCGACCCTTCACAGGTTGTTCGTAGACACGGCTGGGTCAAATTATCGTTTTACCCCTGTGTCTACCTCTTGTTCCTTAAGTCCCCACTGCTCCTCTAATGAACAACATATTGTGATGGTCCAACCATACACAACAACCTTCTCAGGCCAGTGAGAAGGTGGGGCCCGCTGTCCAAGCCACAGGAGACGACTTAAGGTAACAACCCTCTAGTTTCCACGAAGGAAGAACGAGTGAATTCCATCTCGCGTAGTTAAGTTCCCGACTCCCTACTTGGTCCCGTCCCTTAGAAGATAGGCATATTGGGCGAGTAATCGTGACCACCTTCACACCCGCTTAGTCAAAGCGGACCCATGCAGACAGGAGTCCGTAACACGCTCGAGATTCGTGTCGAGTCACTAATGGTCATCTACGAATTTATTAGTCCTTACTGTCAACGGTGTTACATCAGTAGGTCTAATAATTCACGGTCCGGTCTTGTACAATCTCATTGCACATGATGCCCCCTCGCATGTCAACCACATGAGCGAGTCAGATCACCTCGTTTGTATCTAATACAAAGCGGGCCGCATCCACAGTGTATCTAGGATTAGGTCTCCAACCCTATCCATATACTGTAGACCGTTCGTGTCATTAACTCGAACGTGATCCTCCCTGTGTGTCCACTACATACCGTTCAAGTTCTAGTTCCCTCATAAATTCAATGACCCTGAAGCTTAGTTTATTGGAAAAGTTTGTAAATATTGCTAGACACAATGTAATGAAATAAATAACACTTATTAATTTCAAACAGTAATTTACAAACACGAGATTAGGACAAAAATCCCAACAGAGACATCTCTCGTTCCGACCCTTAGTCTCATCTCACCCTCATCGAGCTCTTTGAAGGAACTAGTTTCCTGTAAAGAAGAGTTAACGTGGTTAGTGGCTCATGAATCAAGTATCCAGGTAAAGTCATCACTTTCCACTAAACCTGTTTCTAGAACAAGTAAATCGTATTTACCTTTCTTCTCTTTAAGCTCATCAAGGTACTTTGGTAGTTTCGCTTCCAATGCCCGTCCATGTTGCAGTGGAAACACTTTCCTTTATCTGCAACCTTGACCTTTCCTTTGCCCTT